>JAUESR010000209.1:2920000-5702500 GCA_030914345.1 Drosophila koepferae
ATCCTTTCACCCTTTCTCTAGTATTTCGTTCGGCTTTCTTGACTTGTCTTGTTGCTATTTCAGCCTGGAAAATGCAATTAGGCTAACGATGCAGCACAATTTTGTCTTTAACTACAACGAGTGGGCAGGCGTGGGGTCCTTAATGTGGCACGAGGAGATGTAGGAGGTGGAGGGGCTGGGCTGCTGCCGAAAGGGGATAAGTCCTGTTCACTGGGCAACGTGGGGCGCTGCAACAGTTGCGAATGCTATTATTCATTTGATAAACAACTAATTAAATAGTAGTTATTGTAATTATATAATTATATATAGAATATAGAATCATACTCAATATGCACTTTTTCCCTACAGCTTTCATGTTCCTCAAATTCATTTTTAAGCAGAGTTTTTCTATTTTTCCGAGTCTTCCTTATGCAGACAACAGTTACAGTTTTATTTATTTATATTTTGTTTTGCAAACTTAAATTCCGTTTTTACTTAAACTTATTTTTTTTTCTTTTTCTATTTGTAGTCCATGTTTCCTATATAATTATGCGATATTCCCCACTTTTGCTTTTTCTCTAGTTTTAATTTTTCCCACGGAATTCTTCGCTTGGTTTTTCCTTCAGCTACTTTGAATCTTGCCTTTGTTTGTTCTTCATTTACTTTACTTTATGATTATCAACATTTTTACACTGATCGACTCAGACTCATTCATATTCGAAAAGATAATAGCTAAAACTTATTGTGAATTTCTTAAACTCACCTCTCTCAAAATAGTTAAGGTCCAAGTATTTAACATAATGCTTCAAACTTAAATGTTACTGTTACTATGGACATATCATGTGCTTAGCATGTGTATATATATCTGTCGGAAATGTCGAACAAATGATGCACTTGCTGTCTATTGAATGAGCATGAAACTTGCTCATGGCTATTGGAGTCGAGTTGACCAACATTTTGTGTGCCCAACTTAATTATGATGCCTCACTTTTGTGTTGTGTCCAATATTTGGATATTAATATTGATCAAAGTATGAATTATTATTGCAATTCAATTAAATTAAATACCAAATAGCATTGCATGCGAACTAACATGTTTACGTTTGACCAAGAGCAAGCGGTCCATATTTTACAATTAATAGATGCCTCTACCTATCTACCTAACTCTCTCTCTCTCTCTCTCTCTGTCTCAGTTCTTGTTATTAACATTGATTACTGCTGATGGCATCAATTTTCACTCAATTTCAATATAATTTAAAGTTTTTATACAAGTAAACCCACTGACATTTTTGGGGTATATTGATTCATCAAAAGCCTCATCAAAATTCGTCTATGTATGTATAGTGAAAAAGTTAAAGTGTACGTGAAAATATGAATCAAATACAGAGTCAGTTTCAGTCGAGTATTGCCTACGACAGCTCTCACACTAGGGTAAGTAGAAAGATGAGTAGGCTTTGAGATCGAACGAAAATTTGAAGCTGCTTAGCTTCGTTCGTAGACGAAAAATTTCATTCCATTTGAGGCTCTGCTTGAGTCAACATATCAAAATTTCAGTTGGAAAAAATACAAATTATTTCGTTGTTATTTTTTCTTATTTTTTACGTGTTTTATATTTTTTTTCGTTTTTTATTCGTACGAATTGAAATATAACGTGTGCAAAATTTATAAATGTGTTTTTAAGTTGAATTCGTACTACAGAACATGTGTTAATCATTGTGAATGGGTGTGCAACCACAAGAGGGTGAGTTACCTATATAGAGCGTATATATTATACATGCTATAGAGAATCTCATTGATCATTTGACAGGCGTCACTGATGTCCATTGTACATGGTTTGATAAATTTTAAGTTACTTAACACTTTTCGTCGATTGTAGTTTTAAGTGCTCATACTGCTATGACTAAACCAAATTTAATGTGTTGCCTAGTCAGAAAAGTAAGTTGAACACTCTTCATATTACCCTATCAACACACTCGCACAGACAGTGAAACCTTTTCCTTTTTTATACCCTGAACCCATTGAAAATGGGAATTCAGGGTATAATGGTTTTGTGAAAATGTATGTAACAGGCAGAAGGAGAAGTCGCAGACCCCATAAAGTATATATATTCTTGATCAGCATAAAAAAATAAGTTGATTGAGCCCTGTCCGTCTGTCCGTCCGTCCGTCCGTCCGTCCGTCCGTCCGTCCGTCCCTCCGTCCGTCCGTCCGTCCGTCCGTCCGTCCGTCCGTCCGTATGAACGTCGAGATTTCGGAAACTGCAAAAGCTAGAGAGCTGAAATTTCACATGAACATGCGTATGTTAGCTACGCAGTACGAGTTTATTTTGTTTTTTCGATAACTCATTCCATTTCCAAATTATCGATAAAAAATCGAGAATTCGTTTCCATTTTTTAGGTTTTTTTGGCATAACTTCTACACTGTTTCAGCTAGATACTTCAAATTTGTTTATTTAGATAGATATTATGTATACGCAGATTATGTAATTTACAGATTTTAGATGCCACGCCCCCTTCGCCTCCAATTCGAAAAAAACGCATTTGAAATACTAGAGACTTGCAATTTGGCATATAGATAGATTCAGATACTCTTAATCTACTTTGAAAATTTCATAGAGATAGTCCATTTAAAAATGGAGTTATGAGCGTCCAAAGTTCAGCCCAACCCACCCCCAAGTCGCGGCAGCAACTGCGCGGTTAGCAGATCGTGCGCTCATAAGTGCGTAAAGAAGAAGAGTATCACTTTTTTGCAGGGTTCAGGGGATCTCGTAGTCGAGTCGCCTCGACTAGAGCCTTCTTACTTGTTCAGTATTCATTTTCGGTACTTGTATAACATATACAAATTTTTGTCTGCCCTGAGAAGCGATAGTTCGTACAGCTCTTTCAGGATGACCAAAAATTGGCAAGTATCTCTTGAGATCTACTCTAAGGATTCTTTTTAACAGTTCCCTCGACTCGACGCACAGGTATCAAATCCTTTTATAGAACAAATCTGTGGATACTGTGAAACTGAATAAATCAAAGTGCATCAAATTAATGGAACTCGAAATCATTTAAACTGACAATAATATTTATAGCACAACAAACTCGTGCAAATGTGACAAATTCTTTGTGTGTGAATAAAATGAGTAAGTTTTTGCTATGCGTCTTGAATATTGTTCGGAACTTGATCTAATTCTTTGCTTCCCACAGAGCTTGAGGCGTTATGAAATATATATTAAATTACACCGTGACTAAATCATATTTAAGGCATTCCTCGTAAATAACCAAGACAATATAAGAAAAACAACAACATTCAAATTTATGTCTTCCCAAATAACGAAGTGAAGTAAAGTACTAAAACGAAAACGTTTGATCAGTGTTTATTACTATATGTGGGGCTTATGGCTATTGAACGAGTGTATGAAGTATGTGGGGGAGAGTAGGGAAATGCATGCTGAAGGTTCCCTAGCTAGCTTTTGCTCTATTCTAGCAGTAATTTCTCGCAGTTAGATTCCTTCAAGACGATATCTTATTGTTCGCGCCTCTCCGAACTCTAATCTTTGATATCTTCATTATATATAGTTTCAAGACTTCAAATACACAATGTGCAAAGCAAATTAGCAAAGATTCGAAACGCCATTATGCGGTTAAACTATATATAATTCAAATTTTAATGTAATATAACCTGCATGTGGCATATCCCAAGCTATATCTTTAGAATCATACTAATGACTAATAAACATAATTATCAAACAAATATATATCACAGCTTATCCTTATATCACTTGATAAACGATTCAATTGGGAAAAATATGGATTGATAATAAAGCGAAAACAAAGCACGATGCAAATTTATATTTTGTGCAAATTGATAATGGATAATGCCTATTTTTTCCTATATTGAAATCGGCTAGACTCGTTAAATCGTAACACACAAAAAGGCAAATCGTGCTAACAGAAATATATTTTGAGCTTTTGTCAAAATTAATTTCAAGGTATTACAAACAGTTATAGAAATTCATAAATAATTAATTGCCCAGAGCATAGAAATATTCGTTTGAAATTTTTAATGCGTTTTAATTGTTGGTGTTGTTATTGTTGTTACAGTTGTTGTTGTTTTTATCCCCTTTTAGACCCGCTTATTATCCAAAGGCAACAACAATTTATATTCCAATTGTTGTGTTGCCGCTGCACACAAAAATGTTGCATATTTGAATACCCTGCGGCGGCAGACGAACAAAGAGTATGAATGACTAGTTAGGTGGGATTTAGCTTGTATTTCTGCTTATTTTTGTTTATTGAATAAGAATAAAGTAAAACTATTTAACATTAAATTATATTATTGCATCTAGACTAATTCATACTTCATTTTCGAGGGTAGCTGGCAGTCGAGCATTTCCTGCTTGCATCATTTATGCTGGTGTGTTGCCACTGATCTTTGTAATGAGCCACACACACACACATACATACATATATTTTGTTTGTTTGTTTGTGTATTTAAAATGCAATTTGCATAGCCCATGTCAGTCGGGGGCTATATAAAATTTTTAAAATGATTTATTTAAGCGCATTGTTGCCATTGAGAAATAAAAACAAGAACAAAAATTACCAAATTGCCAAATTGGCCGCAATTAAGACCCAACAAAATTAAAACCCAAAGGCAGCTTTAAAGTTCAAAAAGTGTATCTGATAAAAATCAAAAAGGGGAAAAAATGTACGCTTAAGTGCGGAAAATGCAGCCAGTTGCCAAGGTTGCAAATGCATGTGTGTGAATTGATATATTTATTGTATTATTTAAGTAATATTTAAATAAAAGTATATACGGCTTTGGTATTTTTTATGGATTAATGATTATTTTTATCGGCAGCCATTTTGAGCACAGGAGAGTACTCAAGTATATACATACATATGTAATGTATGTATTCGTGGTTAAGCACATGCCAATTAGAATTTTGATCAGACGCCATTTTGAGTGCCGCCTGGCAAAGAGACAGACTGTGCAAAGCAAATGCACAAACGCACACACACATTCTCATGCACATGCACAAGCCAATGCACATGCAATGCTGCAGCAACAAATGATAAGAATGCATCGTTTTCTCTTTTTTTATGGTATTGAAAAAACTATTCAAGTCTAATGGCACGAAAGAGAATAATGACGCACAATACACTTCGACAGTTTAAACGGATTCACATGATTACAAGACGCACACACACATGCACACATAGTAAATGATGTCTGTCTGTCGCCGTTTGCAGAAACTTGTTAACCATTTGAAGGCGACAAATGTCGTGCGCATTAGATCCAAAGCTATAAGGATGCGGCACTTGGCAGTCACTTCGAGTTGCTTTGCACTTCTCTTCGCGCTGCTTTTTAGCATGCAAATTTGAGCGCGCATTTGCCTTGTTGGAGTTTAAATGAATTGCACGATTTAAATCTCACAAATTAGATAAGTCGTAATACAGAAAAAAAAGACACCAAAAGTTCAGCATTTTTTTTAAAGCGCACTTTTTTCGTTTGGCGATCAGCTGATCGCCTGCGGAGCTGAGAGCGTTGCCATCTAGTTCATTAAAAAGTGCTAATTTAGCCAGTTGGGTGTGGACTGAAAAGAAAAAACAACTATAGAAAAGTATGTGCATAGCATGCTGGCACGGAACAAGGACTTGAGTTGCATAAAGCAGCAACAGCAGGACTAGTAGGAGCAACAGTAGCAATGTATGCACATGTAAATGCGCGTATGTGACAATAATTCGTTGGCGGTTTGTTGGCTTGAGGGGAGCCGGCACGTTGTCACATTGATGATGGCGTCTGTTTGTTTGCGCCGCATGCGGCAACATTTGAGTGGCGCATGTTGTGGGGCTTTGACTATGATTTTCTAATTCAATTATTATTCAAATCATATAATTTCATCTTTACAGCACGCGCACGGCGGCGTGCAAGAGAACAAAAAATAAATTGCAAAAAAATATATGTATATATGTACATTCATATATTGCAACACTGGCAGCATGTAAATAATCACATTACGCACATGCGGCCGCTGCCTGATGAGTGCGCAAGAGAGCTGGCATTTTGGCTTTTTAATAGCCGTAACGAGCTTGGGACGACGAGACAATGTGCTATGAATGTGATGTTATAATAAAATTGAACAATAATAATAAATTGTATTAAGAAAAATTTCACTACAACCCGTTGCACACGTTATGATAATTGACCCATTCATAGCGGATTTAATATTTTTTTTAATCTATAGATTTAGCATTTTAATTTTGGCAGCACTGTTGGCTTACAGCCCAACAATAAGACAGACGTACTGGCGAATTGAGAAACCGCTGTGCTGTCTATCATCCAATCCAATTTGGGGCGCCGCCAACGAGGACGACTGCCTGCTGTCATCTGGCAACGCCGACGACAATGTTGCCATGTCACGCGCGAGCCGCCTACAATGAAATTTATTTGCTTTGCTTCGTCTTTCATTTTGCGCCTTTTGTCTTGCTGGTAGCCAGCCCCCATAGCTTCAGCTTATCCTTCATTTGTCCCGCTGTGCCGTCACTGCATTTATATATGTATGTATGTATATATATTGGTATATTATTGTGCATATTAATATTGTTAAAAGCGCGTGCCGTACGCGCGCGCCTCTCTACAAAATTAGCCAGCCATTCACTGAAGCGCACGCTGTGCGGTTACGTCTGGGCTGTCCGCAAAGGAGTAGGAGTGGGGGAGGCAAAAGAGGGGTCAAGCGAGTCGCTGAACGGTTGAATAAATGAACGGGCGTATCAATTTACACACCGGAAAACACGCACATACACATGCACAGGTGTCTCTGTCTGTATGTCTCTCTGCATTTGTATGTGTGTGTGTATTTATAATTTTTGTATGTGTGTACTTATTAATGCGTATTCATTGTCACATCCGGCGCAAGGAAATTATATTCGCCAAACGCAGCCGGACAGCCGTTCACTCCGCAAACCCCGCCCCCGCCTCCGCCCCTGCCCCCATCACATCCAATTTTTGTTCAACTTATTTTACCTTGGGGCCGCGGCCAGACGTTTCTTTTGTAGATTTAATTGAAATAATTGCAAAAATGCAAATGGAACCGACAATAGTTGACACAGGATATTAAGCATGGCAATAATAATGATGCTGCTGATGATGATGATGATGTTGAACTCTTAAGCTATCCAGCTGCAATTTTTTGTTCCTGTTGCTTTTGTAATGAACTAATTAGTTTGAAGAACGCTCAGTTTTGCAGATCATGGCAGCTGGTTCATTGAACCAGCCACCCTTTAACGTTGGATAATTCGGTACATGTGATTTCGATAGAGACTAACTAACTATTGCAAAATAAACTAGCTCAACTCCACGGCATTATTCAAATGAGTCTCTAGCTATTCGGGCTTTAAGCTTAAGTGGAGAACTGTTAACTTCGTTTCTTTGCCGCAGCTCTGGCTGTGGCGTTATTGCTGTTGCGGGTCAGGTGAAAGGCAACTGAAGATATTTACTTATTTATCATTTCATTTCGTTTAATTAAACGAACGGATGATGCCATTGACAATTGTGTCACTTGTCGCAATAATTATCAAGGATGTGTATGCATAAATCGAATGTCAGTTGCTGGACACAGAGAAGCTTAAGAGCAATCAGTCGGTAAATAACAGGAAGAACGAATATAGTATAATATATACATAGTATAGTATATAGATTTTTAATGTTGGTATTATTAGTATATGGGGCTTCATTCATTTCAACCTTTTGCAGCACTGAAAGTTGACTCTTTTTTCGGTTCTTTTCCGTTCCGTTCCGTTTAGTGTCTATCGATATTTTACAACACTGAGATCAGAGAGTGCCTGGTGATTTTTTTGACAGTTAACAGCACTGAAAAAATTTACATTCTAAGTGAAATTCTGTACTAACTCCCTTTTTAGTAATCGTTTCATAGAGTTACAAGCAAAACACAATAATTCAAAATGAGAGATGAGATAAGAGAAAATAAGAAATCCACCAAACCGGAGGAAGGAAAACGTTGTGGAACAATGACTGTGAGATAACATCAATGTGTTGGATATGAAATCCTCATTAAATCTAACCTATCCTTTCTTTTATCTTTATCTTTATTTTTTTATTATTTTTTTTTTTTTTTGGAATGCAGTGGAATGCCAATTCTGTGTGGACTTGGGGTAAGTTATTATTGATAATGATTTCGGATAGCATTAGCACATTTTTCGCCCAAATAGATATTCAGGATGATACATGCGCTATCTGCCGCAATCTCATCAATGATCCATGCATTGAGTGCCAGTCGAATATGTCCGATGATTGCCCCAAGGCTATCGGGGTTTGTCAGCACGTGTATCACTTCCATTGCATTTCGCGTTGGCTGACCAGACGTCAAATCTGCCCCTTGGATTATCGCGTCTGGGAATACAAACACTAATCCAAATTTTCAAGTGACAATGAGGAGTATATACATACATATACAATAAAAATTTATATGCATACATATGTAGACACATCTATTAAATCAGTGCATTGGATGAAACTAACACGAGCTATGTTTTCTTCTTCTTCGCTGGGAAATACAATATCCTATATACTATGTGAGAGCTTCAGTTATGGGGAATATGTTGCAATCCACAAAGTATACGTACATGCAGGCGCATGAATACTCGGATGGACGTATGTATGTATATACAATCATTATACATCATATCGTATATTGTATACACTTCCATGCGACCAGCTATTGGAAACTACAAGACTTGGGGACCTGAAACTTAGCATATTTTAAATGTTTATCAATATCTGCTCCCATTGTTCTTAATGTATATATATTTACATAGAGAGAGAGCGATAGAGAGAGAGAGAGAGAGAGAGAGAGAGCAGCCATACTTGCCTATTCCGAAACAAGTTCTTGCTCTACATAGCAAAGATTTCACTTATATGATAGGATATTTGTCTGATTGGTATTATCACTAGTAAAATGTAAGCTTATGTATTTAAAGATTTCCCCTATAAAATATAACAATGCTTTACAGTTTCATCTTAGTGGCAAGCTCAAGTTTTCGCATCTGACTTATCCGCAGCTGCTGCGAAATAGCTCATACGCCGTATTGCTTAAGTTGCTGCTGTGGCTACAGCTGCGACTACGACTGCGACTGCGACTGCAGCAGCTTCTGCCCGTTGGGTAACATTTGTAAACCGGCGGATGTGAAGGATGAAGCTTGTTTCGCTGAAGTCTGCGGTCTCAGTGTGTCTGCTTAGCTTCCGCTGCATTTGGCTTTTAGCTGTTCACGTTGCCATTGCTGTTGTTGCCGTTGTCCTCGTAGCTGCAGTTGTTCCTCTTCCTGATACGCGGGGTCCTGTTCCTGGTGCTGGTTCATGTCTGCCTCATAATTGTGTTGATTAGCTAATTAGCTGCAATTCCGCGGCCGGAAATTGCCCGTTTTGTGTGGCCCAAGCAGCCCAGCAGCTGATAAAATGGTTACCAGAGCATCTCCCTGTCTCTGTCTCTGCCACTGCTACTCCCACTCAATCTCGGTCTCCCTCTTTATATATATCTGTCTCCTTCTCCATCTAACTCTAATTTTTAAGTGCACTCGCTGTCGGCTTGCCATATAATCTTGTCATGAATATATTTGTTTTGTTTGCCTCTACTCGTCCCCTTTCCCTCTCTCTCTCTCTCTCTCTCACTCCGTCTCCCTCTGTTCACATCGCCTCAGCGTAAAGTCGCGCCATAAAAATTCATTGGCAAAAAATAAAAAATAAAACATGAGCCAAAGTATTACCAATCGCCGCGAGTAAGCAGTCCAGACAACTCGCATCTCAGCTCTGCCTCTGGCTGTGGCCATAAAAGTTGAGCCACATCAACGAGCACTGGGCGTGCCCCAGATCCAAGCATCATTCACGCGCATAGAGACTACCGCAAATGGGAATGTTTTTAAAAGCTCATTGCTTAGCTGTTAATTGTTGTACTCTCCAGTTCTACTTGTCGATAATCATATATCTACTCGTTGTTAAGCATTTACTCGCTGAAGCTTTCACTCGCCATTAGCTAATCATCAGTTATTGCTTACTCGGTTAAATTTATCTATAATTGTTGGTCTTTGATTCATTCATTCATGCACTCGTTACATTTTCTCATTAACATTTTGAGCTCTATTCGTTACTTACTTACTCGTTAAATGTGTATTTCTCTACTCGTTCAAGATTTACTCGCTGAACATTTCTCTCTGCAGAGAATAATTACAAACTCAAGTTTAGATCTTTTCCGTTTCCTGCTCGTCGTGCTATGCCTCTCGCTGCTTATCATTATCTCTCTCTCTCTCTCTCTCTCTCTCTCTCTCTCGCTGTCTCCCTCTGTCTCTCCCTCTCTTTCTGTTTCTCTATCTCTCTCTCTCTCTTTTTCTCTCTCTCTCGCTCTCTTACTCTTTATCTCTCTCTCTCGCTGCCTAATATTCACTCTCCCTATCTTCCTTACTACCCACTCGTTACTCATATCTCTCGCTCATAGCCTATTGTCTCGCTGTACATGATGCAGTAGCTGAAAAAGAAAAACATTTTATAAAAGGCATTGCACAAAGTTTTACTCAATATTAAAGAGAAAATGAGCCGGGGACGAACTTCTATGCGAGAAAAGGATTCTGATGGAATAGGGGAGAGAGAAAGAGAGAGAGAGAGAGAGAGAGAGGATACGACGACAATGCAGGCAACGGCAATGAGCTTAAGTTCAATACATTTACTTGAATTTTCAGCTACGATGACGACGTCGATGTCGTTGACTACTTGGCATTGGGAGTGGATATGCTCTATGCCATGGGTGAGGGGTGGCATTGTAACCCTCATGCCCCATTACAGCACATTTTGTGGCGCAAAAAATGTTCGGGAAAAGCGCAAATGTGCGAGGCGATAAGCAAAGCAGAAGCAGCAGCAGCAGCTCCACTCAAAGCTCGATTCTGGCGCCTTGGGAGGGACAATTTAGGTTGTTTTTTTTTTTTCGGGAAACTACATAGAGCTGCGCTCGACACGAGTCCTATTCCAAGGTTATGCAATATGTGTTGCTCAAAGTGAAATATATACAATTAGTTATAGACTCTCAATTAGTCAATGATATTTATAATTCTTATATAGACTAACGACAATCAGCCTTTAGGTAGGGTTTTGAATAGCAGTTCAATCAGTTGTGATACAACATTCAATCAATTCATCAGTCAAACAAGCGATCAATCAATAAGTAAGTAAATCAACCCTTTCTTTGCTCTAAGAGCATATCAGACAGCTTTAGTAGAATAATTAGCTGGAATATTACATTCATTCAGTCAACCATTTTCATTAGCAATCTTTCGGAATCCCTTCAATTGTGGGCCGGAAAGGGTGTTGGAATGTGAGCTTTGCAAACGGCATTAAGCAACGTTTTTCGCCATACACCCATCTAAAGGCATGCACACCCATCCACACACACACACGCACACATACATACAGAGGGCGAGAAAATTGATGTCCATGTGGGTGGGTTATGTCTGTCTGTCTGTGTCTGTGTGCGTGCTAGTGCTTTTTGTGGATTGAGATTTTGGTGGCGCGCGTTTGTAAGTTTTCCTTATTCTTTTTTCGCTCTTTTGCAAATTTATCGCTTTTAGATAAAACGTTTTGCGTTTTTACGATACGAGCAGCAAACGCTGCGAACTATCAGCGGGCGCTGCTGAAAGAGCTTTGTTTTTATACCCTGTACCAATTGGGCAAATTGCAGTAGGAAGCCTTGATGATAGCATAATGCTAATGGAGTTATCTGTTGGGAATATCGAATGGTAAATATCGGATTTAAAAAGAGTCTTTTCGAAGAAAGTAAGAACTAGGACTATACACTTTGGCATTTAGTAACTTATAGGGTATTCTAGGGCAAACTACGAATATTACCTATTCCAGACTTAAGAAATATGAGATAGATCAGAGCTGTTAGCACCTCGGCAGCTTGAGGTCATAACAAACAGGGTATCTTTTAGTCGTGTCTATGGCATTGACACTGCTGGATTATGAAGTAATTTAATTAAAACGTTTTAGCACAAAATAAATTTCGAGCATTATTTATGCAGCAACAGTTCGAGGCCAAAGACGAGCGTAGAGCCGAGAAGGGCCCACAGCGTCAGCCAGAACAGGGCGGCTAGCTCCTTGAAGGATAATACCAATAGTTTGGCCGACATTGTCTCATCCTCACGCTGCGTGATCTCGCCCTCTGGCTGATGGCCATTGAGCGTCTCATAGGGCACTGCAGGGATCCGGGCGATGCTCTGCTCGGACTCATCCACAGCGCTAACATATTGTCGCGTCCAGTGCTCCAGAAAGCCATGGGAATGCGCTTGCATAATCTGCTTGTTGAGCACGCCGACCAGATGCGAGTGCCGACGCACATTGAAAGCCAGCTGCTGGGTGAAGATACGCTCCCTGACCAGATGAAGTCGACGGCTCATCGCGTGCACTTTGCGAAAGTAGCCGAAGTATTCGTATGGCGTTATGATCGCCACACGCTCATCGCTGCCGCTCAGTGCGGCCAAGCCGGCAAAGGACTGCAGCTCGCTGGCCTCCAGCTCTTGCGGCTGCTCCTGATCCTGCAGCTCCGGCAAGCTCTCCAGCCAGCGTTGTGCATTGCCAGCGGCCAAATGAATCCTATATCTCTGTGCAATCACCTCGGCTATGGTCTGCGGCGGATTGCGTTGCCTGTCCTGGCGCAGCATTTGGTACATGCCCGACTGATAGGCGCTGCGTATGACCAAGGTACACAGCAGCCACGTGACAAGCAGCAAGCGCAGTGAAATACGCTGCGGCAGTTGCCTGGACAACAGATTTCCGCCAATGGTGAGCACCAGCATCTGATAATACGGATGCTGGAGGAGAGTTGAAAGAAACTCATTGTCATTAGATCACAATTAAAGCCATCAATCACCTAACCTACAAAATTCTTAACTACATTTGTCTTCTTTATCATATATATTACCTGTGGCAACGTCTTCGCGAATCGCTTCAGTAGCCAAACAATAACGAAGCCCAGCCCCAAAACCAATGCAATGGCCCGCCACAGAGCTGGATGAAAGGGAAAGGCCAGCTTCTCATATGCCGAATAAGCGCTGGGCAAATTGGTCACCAACATAATGTGGCTCATGAAGTAGTATGTTGACTGCGAGTAGGGCACCTCATCGCGCTCATGGGGCTTGTAGTGGAAGCCACCCAAAGCATATTCCGCTTTACTAAAGATCTGTAGATTATAAAAATTATATCAAAAATTTATTAAATTATTAAACAAATGAAATCAATTAACAAAGATATACAATTTCAATTCATTTGTAAAAAAAAAAAAATACTTAAAAAAAGTCCCAAATAATAATACCCAGCAAAACTTAAAGAAAATTATATTAATAAATACTTTAATCTTCGTTTAAATACAAAATATTCAAATTCAATTTATAATAATTAAAATACCCACAGAATATATAAAATTCAATCATAATACCAAAATATATGCTGAAAAATGGAAGTGTCCTTTAGTATTTTTTTCACTCATAAACATCACGTATACGCACCTGCTCGAACACCCAGCCAGACTCATCGAAAGTATCGCGTACCTGGGACTCATTCAACCAATAGAGTCCCACGGAAAAGTTCAGATTATTGGCCATGAATTGCAGAAGTTCGCCCTCGATGCCCAGGAAGGTGCCATCATCACGTCTCACCAAATAGGGCATATCCGGCCATGTGGCACAGGTCAAGATGCAGCCATAGAAGTTGTCCAGCTTATCTGGGAAATAATCGTCGATCTCCCAAGCACCCAACTGGCCATCAAATCGATTTACAACACTGGCACGAATACGCTGGCAGCCGTGATTCGCGCTGTACGGAAAATAGCTGAGCAGCAGCATGCCCTGTCCGTCGAATACCAAGAGGCCCGCCTTCAGCACGCTACGGCTCCACAGCAGTTTCATGACTAGCTCCGGCTGCGGATCCAGCATATAGATGAGCGTATATGATAGATCGCTCGTTGCGCCCACCTTCTCGTAGAGTTGCTCCAGTGCACGCAGATCCTCTACCAGCAGCAGCACAGCATGCCTATACGGTCTGTACGACAAGACCTTCTGCTGGAACACGCAGCGCGGCTGCGGCGCTGCGGCTGGCAATGCCATCAGCACACCACCAAGCAACTCCAGCAACGGCGACCGCGCCGTCAGCGAGCTGTACTTCAAGTAAACGTACAGAGTCTGACTATGTGACATCTCCGAGTGCTGCAACACCTGAGCCAGTGCAACAGACAATGAGTCCAGCCTTGAGGTTGTCTCCATCACCAGCGTCGCGTGACATTGCGGCAGCGGTAGTCGCAGTGGCAGCAGCAACACCAAATTGGGCAGAAGACAAACAGTAAGCCGCATTGCTCGACTTCTGAGCTGCAACTGACAGCACTCGGTTTGGCTTGTTCTTGCTTCTGCTCTTCTTGTTCTTGGCTCACTGACTCCAGGGAAATCTATTTAATGGAAAGCTAATAAGCACGTAGACGTATAATAATTTGAAATGTTACCGCTTGATGATTTACAATTATCTGATTGTCTCAATTAAGGCAGGCCGTTAAAAAAAAGGGGTTTCATTTAATTGCAATCGATTAGTAATTATCGAAACGACGATCCAATCAAAAGCATTAAAATACCAAGTGGACGAGAGAGATAAAAGAAGTATGATAAACAATTACAAAAGCAAATACCAATTAGCCGAGATAAATAATAAATATATATAAATGAATATTTGAAGTCAGTATTTTACTGACG
This sequence comes from Drosophila koepferae, assembly GCA_030914345.1. Taxonomy (NCBI): domain Eukaryota; kingdom Metazoa; phylum Arthropoda; class Insecta; order Diptera; family Drosophilidae; genus Drosophila; species Drosophila koepferae. Next base: position 2,934,761 of record JAUESR010000209.1, read on the forward strand.
AGAAGCCACAAAAATCATAAATTTAACAATCAGCAACAGCTATGAGACGTGAGCCATTAAAAAAAATACCAAAACATAATTAGGCAATTTTAAAACATTTTAGCAGATCGAAATAACAAAGCATAAAATGGAAAATTTTAGTAACTGCTAAGAGATGAACAAAAATAAAGGAAACAAAAACATTAATAACATTACAATATTTCTTAAGAAAATCCAGGATAGCTTAAAATCGATTTACATACAGTAATTGAGTAATTGATCCCATCAGACGAAAATGCGCCTCAAGGGTTTGAATAGTAATCGGATTGTTACGCTGTAACATGTTTATTAAATCAGCATTAAATGGATTTCCCATGAGTCAACAAACAGCAGGTGCTGCCGTTCTTTAGGAAGTCAACCTCTGTCTCTTTGTTAAAGGACTCTGTATTCTTACTCAATAGTGTTTCTGTCTGTCTCTCTTTCCCCTTCCTGCCATCAATCGATATGTATAATAATTAATGCTTCTTTCGCAACCGTTATCGATAATTAAAACTCAGCTTTATTTTATACAATATTTTAAAGTGCTTCTTTTAATTGGGTGTACATAAATCAAATAACTCTTAGCTAATCATCAATATTATCAGTATCGTTATCGTTATCATTATCGTTATCGGTATTGTTATCGTTATCGTCATCGTCATCCTCGAAATTAAAATAGTCCACCTCGTCATCAAAATCATCCTTCTTAGCAATGCGCCGATTGGACTTGTTCTTCTCCGTGGTCGTTGCATTGGCCTGTTCCTGCTGCTCCTGCTCCTCCGGCTCCTGTTCCTCCTCCGTATCATCAAAGAGGCCGCGCTCGGCGGCGCCAAGCTCATAGACAGGCTCCTTATTCCTGTTGCTGGACAGACGCACCAAAAGCGGCGGCTTAACAACCACTCGGGTCTGATTCGTATGATGATTAAGCATGCCCTGATAGAGATGTGGAAACCGACGCTGAAACTCCGCCTTAATGCGTAACAGACGCTCCAGCATGCCGGGCGTGAGCAGCTGCTGCGTGCGCGCCATGATGTGCGTATCTCGTCGTGGTCTCAGATACGCCTCATAGCTGCCGCCGCCGCTGTAAAGCGGATAGTGTGGATCGTATTGTTTCTGGTTCCACGGATCGCTCGGCTGGGCCACGGGCAACAGACCCATATACGGACGGAGCAGGCCATCATTGAAGCCGATTGCAGAGCCAACAGTTTCATTGGCATTCGATGTGGATGTTGATGTGGATGCTGACGTGGATGTTGATGTGGATGCTGATACTGATGCTGATGTGGATGTTGTTGATGTTGATGGACTGTTTGATGCAAATGAAAATGAATGAAATGAAATTTAGCTAAATTAGTGAATGGTAATGCTAAAGTTAATGTTAATGTTTATGTTTATGCTAAAGTTAATGATAGAAATTTGTATTGTATTCAATTAGCGGATGATGATGAGCTGTTGCTGCTACTACTGCTGCTGGTACAGCTGCCTGGGCGCTGCTTGCGTCTGCGGCGCAAACGCTTTGAGTATTTGCTGGGACGACGGGTGGAGCTGGTCGGGTGGGAGTTGCCGTTTGGGGTTCGATTGCTGCCGGCCATCTGGGCAAACGCATTTTCACGCTGGAGCTGCAAACGAAGGAGTTCGTTTAGCACATCGATCAGCTGATCGAGCTTCGTACTGCGCTCACGCAACAGCGATAGCTCCTTGGTCGCCTTGCTGCTGGCCTTCATTACCTTCGCTTGACGCGTCGTACGCAATCCCAGTCGTGTGCTGCGCCTGCGTACAAATTTACCGCGCAGCGCATAAGGATGGGGAGTGGTCGTCTCTATCGCTTCATTGGAGGCCACCTCCGTTTCGCTGTCCTTGATGTCATTACCATGCAGCGCCGCATTCAGCAGCTGCGCCTGCTGCAGAGCCGTTGTGCTATTGGAGCCTGTAGCGCGCTTCGATTTGTTATCCGGATCGTAGGGCTGCAGCTCTTGATAGATATAGTCGCCAGAGCCATTGCTCTCCGTCTTGGATAGATCCAGCTGATCGCCCAGAGCATATTGCTGCTCGTGCGTCTTGGACAAATAGTTCGTGTCGTAGCCTTTGCTGGCCAGCAGACGTTCCCAGTGCTCTGGACTTGGCGGCTTTTCTGTGGTGGTTGTGCTGGTGGTGCTGCTGCTGGTGGTTGTGGTGCTAGTAGTGCTGCTGGTGCTGCTGCTCGTGGTGGCTGCCTCCATTTGACGGCAATCCCTTAACCCTTGCTCCGCTTTGGTCAGCTGCTCCTTGAGGCTTTCGATCAGGCCGTAGAGTTTCTTGAACTCCATTCGTGCCGCCGCCAGCTCTGCGCGCATTTGCGAACGTTCGCTGCTCGCCGCATCCTGCTGGACACGTTCTGTTACGCTGCGCTCAGTGGGCGTGGCAGCTGTCGTTGCCTCCGTGACATATTCCTCTGGCTGGTCGGCGACCGTCTCGCCAGCTGCCAACTGATCGCTGGTTATCTCCAGTGGCTCCTGGCTGGCACGCTCCAGCGCCTCGCGCACTGAGGCCGCATTGTAGCGCATCAACGCCTCCGCTGGATCCTCATCCGGACTTAGTGTGATCTCCTTCAGGCCCAGCTTATACTCCTTGCGCAGAGCATTCAGCGATCCCTCGTCGATGGTCTCTAGCGTGCCATATTCGGCATTACGTCGATGCCTGCTGCGCTGTGTTCTGGCACAGTGACAGCCACCGGAGTTGGCACGGCTAGCGCAACGACAGCCGCTGCCGCAGGCGCAGTGAGCGCTGCCGCAACTGCAGCTGCCGGCATGCAAAGCTGGCGAGGAATTGCTTAAAATATTTGCTAACCTTTTCTCTATGCGATGATCGCTGTTCGGCAGGGCTGGGGGCGTGTCCAAGCTAGAATGGTTGTTGCTGTTGTTGTCGTTCGTGGTAGTGGTGATCATCTGCTCATCCTGCCGCTCCTTCTGTTCCTTGGATTTTATTGCCTGAAATGCGTCGCCTGTTAATGACAATGAGGAACATCGGGCGTGGAAGAAGATGGAAAAATGTGAATGAAATGAAGCCAACTACATAGGTGTCGGTGTCTGCTTGAGTGTGTGTCTGTGTTAAGGTATGTGCTGTGCGTATGTGTGTGAGTGTGCGTGGCTTAATACAAACAAAAATTAAATCTATGCAGATTCTAGGACAATGACAATTGAAAAGAGACTATTTGGGGTTCGAGTGTCCTAAGCAATAGCTATTTTCCGCTATAGGTTCAAGGTTTCCTAAAAGAAATTCCTGGCTTCAAATACTACAACATTTTCTAGCAGAACTCCGCTATCCAAGAAGCTCTAGCTCTCAAATCTAAGGGACTGGGATACTGTTTCCACATAAGCTTAAACTGAACTTCAGCTTTCCGATAATCTCTTCTAGCGATTGCCTTGTCTTGGGATAAACTTACCATCATGGTGTTATGCTGGCGCAGCATGGAATCGATCTCGTCGTTACCAACAGCTGCCCGATACCCACCATATCCATGGGAGCTGTAGCCGCCACCACCGTAGCTGGTGCCGTAGCTTGGTCTATGCACATGGCCGTAGCTCTGGCCATAGGCCGGTGCGTAGCTAGCTGGCGGCGTATTGTGATAGTAGTTGATGATGGTGGGCGCCGACTTTGACTTGGATTTCTTGTGGTGATCCCCGCCTAGGCCAAGTATATCCACTGTTTGTGGCAAGATATTAGGATCGGTACTGCGGAATACGCCAAAGAGATTACCTTTGTGTCGTGCCTGGCCAGCATTTTCGGGCATTTGCGGTTTGGCCTCTCCCAGCATTCCCTCGGCGTCAATTTGCGGTTGTTGTTGCTCCATCTGCTGCTGATCCATCTGCATTTGCTGCTGCTGTTGCATAGCCAACATCTTCTCGGCCGCCCACTTACGCTCGGCTGCCTGATTCATGCTCTTCTCGGAGGTCTGCTTTTGCTGTCCCTTGGTCTCTTCCTCAGCAAACTGACGCTGTTGCATTTGCTGCTGCATATCTTGCTGTGCTTTTGCTTGACCATCGGCCCACTGACGCTGTTGATCCTGCTGTGCCTTGGCCTGTTCCTCGGTCCATTGCCGCATCATCTGTTGCTGCGCTAGCATGGGTGACTGAAATGCTGAGTTCTGTTCTCTTTGCGCTTTGGCTTGATCCTCTGACCACTGACGCTGCTGCATATCCTGCTGCGCCTTTGCCTGCTGCTCCATCCATTGGCGCTGCTGCTGTTCCTTGGCCTGAGCCTCTGTCCACTGTCGCATCATCATGGGTCCCTGCTGCTGCATCGTCATCGGCATTTGGAATTGCATGGGAGCTCTCTGTGGGTCCATGGCTTGACGCATCATAGGCATCTGTTGAGGTGTATTTTGGGCTTTAGCCTGTTCCTCGCTCCATTGACGCATCATTGAGGGATTCTGTTGTTGTACCTTAGATTGATCTTCGGCCCATTGACGTTGCTGCTCCTTAGCCATTTGAGCCTTAGCCTGATCTTCAGTCCATTGACGTTGCTGCTCCTTAGCCATTTGAGCCTTAGCCTGATCCTCGCTCCATTGACGCATCATTGAAGGATTCTGTTGTTGTGCCTTAGCCTGATCTTCAGTCCATTGACGTTGCTGCTCCTTAGCCATTTGGGCCTTAGCCTGATCCTCGCTCCATTGACGCATCATTGAAGGATTCTGTTGTTGTGCCTTAGATTGATCTTCAGTCCATTGACGTTGCTGCTCCTTAGCCATTTGGGCCTTAGCCTGATCTTCGGTCCATTGACGTTGCTGCTCCTTAGCCATTTGGGCCTTAGCCTGATCTTCGGTCCATTGACGTTGCTGCTCCTTAGCCATTTGGGCCTTAGGCTGATCCTCGCTCCATTGACGCATCATTGAAGGATTCTGTTGTTGTGCCTTAGCCTGATCTTCAGTCCATTGACGTTGCTGCTCCTTAGCCATTTGGGCCTTAGCCTGATCCTCGCTCCATTGTCTCATCATCTGCCCTTGCTGCTGCTGCTCATGTTGTGCCTTGGCCTGCTCCTCAGTCCACTGTCGCATCATCTCGGCACTCTTGGCCTGGCTCTCCGCCCACTGTCTCATCATTTTGGGGTTTTCTTGCTGTGTCATGGTCTGCTCCTGCATCCATTGACGCTGCTGCTCTTTGGCCTTAGCTTCACCCTCCGCCCACTGACGCATCATCATGGGATTCTGTTGCTGCATCTGCTTCAACTGCTGTTCTTCCTTAGCCTTGCGTTCAGCATTCTCACTGGCCATGCGATAGGCATAGGCCATTACCTTGACTATATCATCCTTGGACAAAGACTGCGGCTGCTGTGCAGCCTGAACCTGGCGCTTGGCGTAGGTTCTACGCTGCATCTCCCTGTGCAGCAGGCGACGCACGTAGTCGTCGCGTAGAGCACGCTCAATGTCAGCCCGGGTAATCTTATGGACTGGCGTTCGGCTCAGGGGATAGCGCAACTTGTAGGCAGGGCCATTCTTTGACGTCTCACCTTGGGCATTGGCGCGCATCTCGCGTGCCAACCGCTCAATCTGCTGCAGCTGTTGCAGTTCCTCAATCACCTGGCGCTCGAAGGCCTCCAGCTTAGACTCAATTTGTGCACGATCTGTGGTCTTGCTACTACCCTGCTCCTCCTCGTTCTCATGCTTGCTTGGCATGCGGAACCAGAGCAGCGGCACTCGCTGCTTCTCCTGTTCCATCTGTAGCGCTGACTTGATCTTCAACTGAGCCATCTGCGCCTGCATATGCTGTGGCGCCCGATATCCAATGGTATCGTGATTTTCCGGCTTGACACGCACCTCCGATATGTCCGAGGCCTGTGCACTGCGATCACTGCTGGGCAAGAACTGACGAAGTCCGGCCATGAAGGAATCCGGCGTCGGAGCTCCAGGAATGCCACTTAATGCACTGCCCAACAGGTTGTTGCTACCATCGAAGAACGCTCCGAATCCTGCTGGCGGAGCCTGGCCAAGCGTTGGCGTGGCAGGCGCCGGCGTCGCCGGCTCATCTGCGGCCTTGGCTGCGGGTGGTGCTGCTGTGGGCGGGGGCGTAACGGGTGCCTGGCCGAGTAGGCCATCGAGCGATGGCAATCCAAAGTTCTGCATAACGGGTGCCATCTGACCTAGATTGAATGCATCCGGCATTGGCGGCATCTGGCCGAGATTGAAGTTATCCGGCAGTGGGGGCATTTGGCCTAGGCTGAAACCATCAGGCAGCCAGCCGGCAGGCGCACGAGGCATCATCTGGGCAAGATTCGGCGGCGGCATTTGCCCGAGCATCTGCTGCATTTGCTGCAACATAGCAGCTCCATTCAAGACAGCTGGCGGAGCTGGGGCAGGTGGTGCAGCTGGCGCTGCATCCTGACGAGCTACGCGTGACTTGTGACCATTCGCATCATCGGCTAGTACCAGCACCACCTTGGAGGGAGCTGCCTGCAGACTGTCCGGGACGGCGCCGAGCAGAGTCTGAGCCGGAAAGAGGCTGCCCCAACGCAAGAGGCTGCTTAATGCCGGGAACATGAAATAGAAGGCATCCACTGAAGGAATTCCACTACGAGGTAGTTGCACGGGTGGCATCTGGGCGAGAATCTAATAGTGGGTGGGTAAGGGAATGATGATAATAAAAGGGAGAAGGAGGACCAAAAAGAGGGAGATAAAGACAAGAGGAAATGTGTAAACAGAGGGATAACATACAAGAGAGAGAGAGAGCGAAAGGGGGGGGAGAGAGAGAAGCCAGGATAAAACAGCAAGAAGAAGAAAAAGAGATCGGATTAGAGAATATAACTGGACGAGTTCTAACTAGAGCTTTGAACGTACATATGTATGTATGTTAAAATTTGCTACATCTTAATTAGTTTTTAATTAATCTTAAGACTAGAACGCAATGTCAATAATACAAAATATATATATGTATATATAATACAATTAGTCCCAAGTGTGGATACCAATCCAATTGAATTCAATCCAAAGATTTATTGATATATCGCCTATCGCTTGCTATTTCCCTTTACTAACCTGATCTTGGCTTGGTATCTGCAGCTTAGTCTGTGCAGTGGTTGCATTTGTTGCATCATCCTTGGGGCTGTCGGACTGCGTCAAGCTATCGACAGCAGCAGCTGCCTCGGGGCCACTAACAACGGTGGCATCCTGGGCGCTGCATAAAGCGCCACCTAGCAGCAGCAGCGTTAAACACAACAAACGCATCCTTAATATGTATTTCATATATTATATTTGTATATAGCCCGCACTTCACACGCTCTCCACTATCACTTTCACTACTCCAGAGCACTTTCGCTTGAGCGTCGAACGGCAACTGACGTTCCAAACGCTCCAACGCTGGCCCATATAGAATACCTGGTCGTCGTCGGCGGCGGCGGCGGTGACAGCAGCAGCAGAGAAAAATTGTCGACGTCGTCGAATCGTGCTAAAGAGCTGCGCAGCTTTTTGCACGCATCGCGAAGTGACAGGCCACGCCCCCCGGCTTTGACACCAAAAAATTTTTGCCATTGCATTTCAATTTCGTTTCCGTGTGCCACAAAAAGACAGCTAACAAGAATAGAGTCTTCTATGTGACAGTGATCAAGGGTTGGATACCCTGTAATCAAATGAAAATGTTGAAGAGTATACATTTTGATAAGCCTTACAGAAGAGCATGGACAATTCTGAATTAATATGAAGGTCAAGGGCACCAAAGTCAAAATCAGACAATCGATAAATATCAACCTGCAAGAGTTATCGATAATGTGAAATGTAGATGTCATTAAATCAACATACCAAATAAGATAAATGTAGATATTTAACGGTAAGATGGGCCAATGACAGTATGCGATAACATACATATCGATAGCTAATCGGTATTGTCGATATTCAAGTTAATACAAAGTTTTTAATAGCTTACAATTTAAAATTGTACAGGGTATGGCAATTGAACGAAATTGAAGAAACCCCCCACATCAAAGACTGTAGCTGCTGCTTCTGCAGCAGCCGGCGCAGCACAATAAATAAATAAAACCAAAAACAAACAAACAAAACAGACAGAAATAAAAAACAATATATGTATGAAGAAAAACCTTGGCTTAACAATTTGCTGATGAGCAATTTTTCGTGGAATCAGCGCAAATTCTGATGCACTGAAAACAAATGCTCAGTTCCACAATGTTTCCAATTACCATCTTATCTGTAATTTTAAGACTATTTCGACTACGATTTGCATCAATCCGGAAGCTGTGAGCGACATTTCTTTATTCGTTTTATCTCGCGTTTTATGATCGTTGCAAAAAGTGTGACCCTACTTACTATTTTTTTTTAAACACTCGCCGGTACGTGCTCATATCAAATAAGCGATAGAGATGACAGTAAGTGGCACGCAAAATACACGAAATTAGTCAATTTCGATTGTGATGCCTAATGCTAGAGGCGCAATTGACATTGGCTTGTTAATGTGTACAAATTGCATGACTAAACATACCTGCAATCGTATATGTTTTAAGGTGAACTTAATTATAAACTAACCAATGACAGTATTCTACTATATACTATACTATAACTATGAACACTATTAAAATATAAATTCTAATTCTAATGATAATTGAAAATCAATTATTAAGTATTAAATATATTACATATAGATATATTTAAAAGTATAATTTAGTATATTCTATTTGGGTTATTTCGTTTACATTCTTTGTACTGCGGTCCATCTCTAATCAATAAGCGTCTCCCATTTTTAGTGCTTAACGAGTTGACCAACGAATTCTCCCAGCGTAGACAGCCTTATCGCAAATGTGTGTCACCGAGCTACATAAAAAGCCAACAAAGTGCATCAATGCTGAGCTAAGCGTTGCAATGGACTTTTAACTCCATCGTCGTCTGTTATAGAAAATAAGAATATGGGTATGAACAAGTATTATTTATTTTGTTTTATTGAGTTGCGGGCGTCTGCTTAGATCAGCACGAAACGCCAGTTTCGTATTGGAAACGGTGCTCATAAAATACGGTCAGCGATCTGTAAAGTGTGTTGCGACACGATCAATTGTTGCATCTGCGGCAATTTCTTTGCTAATTAGTCATTGCAAGACAAAAACAAAACCAGGGCAACACAACTAAATAAAAACTAAATGCAAAAATGCTTATTTGCTATTTTGAGTGCTGTATTTGGGGTCACACTTGCGTATTTAGTCAAATAAGGAGAACAGATGCTGGTCACACTGACAGTTGCACTTTAAAGCTGAATCATATTAATTGGTTTTATTTGCCTGTAAGCCATGTGGCCTACATTTCAATATTGAAAAGTAATTTTCAATATCAGCAATTCATGTTTATCATATAAATACGAAATATGGTAAAAGGAATCATGCAAGTGTTGGTCACATTGCAAGCTAACGATCTGATTGGGAAAAAAAGAAGAGTGATGAAAAAATCTGAATTTATAATATAAACTCTTTAAGTATAGATATTGGTTTTTTTTTTTTTTTTCAAATGTAGCATGTGGTCTGCATGGCAGGCAATTTGGCCAATGACTTGTTAACTGATAGCACATCCATTTAAATACAATTTGCCCGATAATGCGCTGCGATAAGGCGCACATGCAACGGACTAAAAGCTTCGGCAATGGCCATCATGACAACACTTCGCTGGCTCATTTGCGCTTCAACATGTTGACGAGCGAGTCGGTGCATTCGATTAATAACATAACACTGATATACGCCGTGGTGTGGACGATTAATAGCCACTATGCAAGCCATTCCAGCAAGGCGCTTTCCATCATGAGTTTCGCCAGGCGTGAATCGAGCCGAGCTGAGCACAGTGATCTGATGAATGCTGTGCTGCGTCTGGCGTCAGCTGCCGGGCGCATTAAGTTCTTACTGCACAATGAAGGCATCATTACCGAAGAGTCGCTGACCGAAGACGCACCGCAGGCGCCCACGAGTGGAGTGCTGGGCCGGGACACAGGAGTCTTTCTGCTTGATAGCTGGTCCGCCTATTTGCGTCTGGAGCGGCATCTGATGCAGCCGGGCAGCTTCTTCAAGCGCAACGGGTTCTATTGCATTGTGTACACGGGCGAAGAGCCCAAACGCCTCAGCATCATTTACAAAATGTTTAAGCGCCTCCTTGCCATTTACGTGATCAACGTGAATGTGCTGCTCACCAATCGTCAGAATGGCACCATCCAGGTCTACAACTACTATCCATATCGTCCGCATCGCTGCCAGTCAGCGGAGCCCGTGCACTACGCCACATTCCAGGGCAGCTTGGGTGCCCCTCCGGTCATTCATTTTGAGAAGAGCGTAAAATTCTTTGACAACAAACTGGACAACATGCACGGCTGCAAGGTGGTCACCGTCACCTTTCAGCACCGCCCGTATGTCATCATCGATGACAATAACAGTCTGCCTGATGGTCGGCGTCTGTTAGGGATCGAGGGTAGGATTTATCAATTGTTGGCCGAGCGCATGAACTTTGAAATTAAATTGGTGAAGGAGCCCAATGGGGATCGAGGCGTTGCCTATCCCAATGGTACCCTAACTGGTGCTATGAAGATGGTGAGTCAAGCGTTAACATTTATCGTCGATATCGATTTCTGCTATACAAAAACCGAACAGTTTTTATCGATAAACGATAAATAAGTGTGGCAATAGTCTGTGCTCTATTTTAAATGATATCAGAGTAGATCTATAAATCGATTCTTTTTTTTTTTTTTTTTTTTTTTTGCAATTTAACAATACAAACACACACTAAATCGATTAACGACCATTTTTGTATTTTGAGTTGTGTATGTTTCTCATTTCGATAACTATCCTTTACAAACGAAGTTGTGTTAGCTTATTTTACTTAAAATAAAACGTTCCAAACAAAATCGATGAAACGATAACCGATAACTAATAATATTCCCTATTTGTAGTTCAATTGAAAATAGAATCGATTAAACGATAACCGATAACTATTAATATCTCATCATTGCAGATCGTAGATGGCTTGGCGAACATTACCTTCGTCTCTTACATGTACAACAAGGAGCGCGTCAAGTATATGCTGCCAAGCATCGCGTACACCAGCTTTCCCATTGTGCTCTGTGTGCCTGGAGGCCGTCCGCTGAGTCCGTTCGAACGGCTGACCAAACCGCTAGGGTACATTACATGGATATGCCTATTGACCAGCGTGCTGTTGGGCCTGACACTGATTACAGTCCTTCAGCTTTTGAGTGTGCCGCGATTGCGTCGCTTTGTGCTCGGCGAGAACAATCGATTGCCTGGGACAGAGCTGTGGTGCACGCTGTTGGGAGGCATTCACATGCATCCGCCCCGTCGCAATTTCGCCCGGTTCCTGCTCGCCTCGTGGCTGCTTGAGACGCTGGTGTTGCGTGCCGCCTACACGGGCGAGATGTACATACTGTTACAGGATGCACGGGTGCGTACGCCGCTGCGCACGCTGGCCGAGGTGCTGAACAAGAAGTACGAGTTCCATATGTTGCCAGCACTGCAGCCAGTGTTCCGAGAGCTGATCGGCCAGCAGAAAATTATTCTCATTTCCAAGCTGGAGAGCTCGCTCACTCAGCTGCGGGACGATACCAATATACAGTTTGTGGTGCCATTGCTCAGACCAACTGCATCCCGATTCGATATGGACTCTGGTCCCGAGAAGCCGCGCCTAACCGTCCTCCGTAATCCCCTGCTAACCTCCCCAATGACCCTTTACATGCGCCCGCATTCTTATCTCAAGCAACGCATCAACAAGCTGCTAATCAACATGATGTCCTCAGGTCAAGTGGATCGCTTTCGCCGCATGTATCTGGACAGAATCGAGCACTTGGTCAATCATCGCAATCGTGAGCCCACCAAGCTCAGCCTCTGGCTACTGGGTGGCCTCTTTGGCATCTTTGCCCTGATGCAACTGTTGGCCATTATCGTCTTTCTGCTCGAACTGCGCAGCGCTCAACCACACCGACCACGCTTGCGCCGACTCATGAATGCGGCCAATCGTTACATGGCCTAAAGCTGCAACCATTTTCCTCTTAATTGCATTGTAACTTATCTAAATTTTAACATAACTGCTACTTAACTTTATCTTAGTTTATCTACAGTGTAACTAAACTATATTATTACTTAACTACAATGTAATTTATCTAGCTTATCTATACCGTAACTTAAATACTTTTTAATTTATCTACATTGTAAATTATTTTAAGTTTGCTTTAAATTGGTTGTACTATCGCTTATCCGTAGTATAACTTACTTAGTTTGTAACCTAACTAAAATATAGCTTATAGAACAATTAATAATAATTTATCTACATTGTAACGTACCCACATTTCAACTTATCGACATAATAGAATATATTAACTTTCTGTTAACATATCTATATTGTTGCTTATCTATAATTTAACCTTTAGAATTAGAAGAATTATCTGTAATGTATCTGTATTACAGCTTATTCATAATATTACTTATCTATATGTACCTTATCTATATCTTAACTAAATTCTGACTTAATTACATTATCTACATTGTAACGTACCAACATTTCAACTTATCGACATAATAGAATAGATTAACTTTCTGTTAACATACCTATATTGTCGCTTATCTAAAATATAACATCATTTAGAAGTAGAAGAATTATCTGTAATGTATCTGTATTACAGCTTATTCATAATATTACTTATCTAGCGTGTAGAAGACTTATCTATGTACCTTATCTATATCTTAACTCAACTAAATTTTAATTTAAATACATTGTTATTTATCTACAGCTTAGCTTATCATAGAAATAGTTATATATATTATAGTAGCTTATCTACAGCTTAACTTATTATTAACTTTGCTTAAATTAGTTTATTTCTTAGTTGTACTTTGCTTTTTGCTTACTTATATATAATCTACATCTGTATATCCTATAATATTTCTGATCTAAGTTAGCCTACAGTCATCTATAGCCTTAAGTCCTTACTTATCTTGCAGTTTTTATTATAATCGTTAATTATTATATTTATTGTTAAGTTATGTTCATTTGTCCAAGCCCAAGTGATACAACATCAATCAGATAATCAATTAGTTGAATATATAATAATTTGCATTAAATTTAAAGCTTAAATAAATAATCTGTTATATCCTCATAGATCATATGCTCTACCAAAGAATTTGTTTCCATGATTACATCTATCTGGAGTCTCTATCTATAGATTTTCACAGACGCTCCAAAACCCTAGATAGCCAGCGCATGCGTTCACGTCGACTGATTAGCTCCAGAACGAAGATGAGCAGCGACAGGGAATGGGCAAACAGCACGCAATTATAGGCAGCGTATATGAAGCGCATGCACTCATTGAACTGAGCCACGTAGTCGACGCAATGCTTCAGCGGATTTAGTCGGGAGGTTGTTGTGGTGACCAGATGCAAGGACTTAAGTCGATTGACCACATGCTGTCCGATGCCGGAGCTGCGCATGAGGAACAGCATATGATTGAAATTGGAGGTCAAATAGGAGCCCATGGGAAAGTGTATGCAGATCATGTTGTCCAGGATTTTGTTGCTGGCGATAACGAGTCTGTGATGGTTCCCCTGATGCCTACCCAGATAGTGGACCACAAAGCTAACCGTGCTGATCGTGGCGACTCGCTGCTGTTCCGGCTGTGCCAGCAGCTGCTCAAACATGTCCACTGGCTGTCCGGGCAGGATGCGTGTGCGTGCCCTCAAGGCGGGCAGCATGCCGGTCATGCGATACGTGGCATGATCCGTAATAAAGTGATAGTTCTGCTCTAGTGCCTGCTCCAGGCTGTGCGGCAACGGGCGACTCGGCGCATTGTGCACGAACATAAAGACAGAGCTCTCGTAGCACAAGCGTAGTATAAAGATCGAAAGGATCCAGGCCAAGTCCACGAGCGCAACGTGACGACAGCCGCCTATCCAGCACAGAAGACGCAGTGCAATCAGCACAACCATCAGCAGCCAAACGCGCGAGTCAAAGGGAAACAGCATGATCTCGTAAACACTATACGGACGAGCGGTGCGCATCACCAGGACATACTCTACCTGACTGTAGGGCAAAGTACTGGACAGATACTTATAGCGAGCCGGCATGCAGGCGGCGAATCCGATAGTAAGATTCGCCCGTCTCTGCTGGAGCATGTGGAAGGCGCCGGTCATGGTTCCGTTCATATAGCTGACGCCGCCAATCAAATCCGACGGCTCATTGTCCACCAATATCATGCTGAAGTTCAGCTTCGTGGCCAACAGCTTCAGTATGTCGGCATCAATGCCGGAGATTCGATCGTTGGGCTGCGTCCGTTCCATATGGATTCGCATGTATGGCAGTATCTGCCAGACGATCACGTGCAAGGGACAGCCGCGGAGATTGTGCAGCTTGCGTGGATATATCTGATGGAAGCGTCCCTGGCGCAGCGGTAAAGGCACCGGCTCCGTATCCTGGCAGCTCCGAGTCTCAGAGTACGGATAGTAGGTGTAGCTGCTAACTGTGCCCGCCCGGAGCTCAGCCAGCAGCACCAGGACATGCACGTTATAGCGCTGATGCAGGAAATACCCAAAGATCTGGCTCATCTGCGCCCGCTGCCAGGCAATGTCATCTCGCTCGGCTGCCAAAATGATTAGGTACTTGTATTTGTGGGCCATGTTCATGCGGGGATTCCGTTTGGCAGCCGCAATCAACTGATTGCCATTCTGGGCAAAGAACAGCAACATTTGTGTGCGCAAACCCAGTGGCGCGCTCAGTCGCTCGTCCAGCACACACGGCACCATTGTTCCGAAGCTGCGCGTCAGGACGCGTTCCACCAACTGCTGTTCCCTCGCTGGCAACTGTTCCTTATAGCAGCTGCTGACGTAGATACTCATATTTTTGGCCTCACAGGTCTGAGCAAATATCATTTGCAGTGCTTTAGACAAATTCTCCACCAATTGGTCATCCGCCGGATCTTGTCCTGGCAGACAGCTAGAGCTTAGCCCCAGCACTGGCAACAGCAGCGACACGAAATTGACACCTTTTACTTTCATATCCAAGGAACAACTGAATATGAATCAGTTTCTATTCCATCATATATATATATTGATTGCATATCGCCTGTGATTGCAGTCCAAATACCCTGGAGAAATCATCTATAGAAGCCGTGCAGAATACAAATTTGAAAAAAAATAAATAAAATTTTCGTAATGCGATAAGGAAAGCCATAATTGTAGTTTTGCTTGTTAAATTAAAAAATTAATAAATAAAATTAAAATTGTTCAGCTATGCAAAAAGGTTTTTTCCCTATATATATGTGCTCCCTTGATAATGCTTGACGAAATTTCATTTAAATCGTGAAATGCATTAAAAAATCTGTGTAAATTACTGAAATGGCATGTCACATGCGACACAGTACGATATATTTTATTCCCAGTAGGCTTCGAAAGCCATCTTACTGGTGTCGAAGCTAAAATGTATTCATACTGATTCAGTCTTTCCGAAAAGGGTTTCATATTTTTACATTTTTATACTTTGTTCCCAAAGGGAAAAAAGTATATTGGTTTTGTGCAATGTCCGTCTTGCTGTCCGTCCGTCTGTCCGTCTGTCCGTCTGTCCGTCTGTCCGTCTGTCCGTCTGTCCGTCTGTCCGTATGAACGCAATATTTTTCGGCGCTATTAGAGCTAGAGACTTGAAATTTTAAACATATACTCATATATGCTCCCGAATTATAAAGTGTAAAAATTTTCCCGATCCGCCCACTAGGGGCGTGGCAAATCGGAAAACTCTTCCGCCCATAGTTAAGTTATCATACTAGATGATGAGCTAGAGAGTTGCAATTTGAAATGTATACTCGGGGTGACAACCCAAGTTCAAAAAGCTATGGCGGATATATCTACGCCCATTGGGGGCGTGGCAAATCGGGAAATACGTATCTTCTACACCGTTAAAGCTAGAACGCTGAAATTTTGCATGTGAGTTAATGTTATGATTCTAAGAAGATCGATCAAAAAGTTATATGTCTACGCCCATTGGGGGCGTGGCAAATCGGACCTGAATATATAGTGATTTTTCAAATTGTGCTATATCTTGAACACTATTGACACTAGAGACTTGAAATTTTGCATGTATACTCGGGTTGACAACCCAAGACTAATAAGCTATGGTAGATATATCTACGCCCACAGGGGGCGTGGCAAACCGCAAAAGTTTATATCTCCTACAGTTTTAGAGCTAGAAGCTTGAAAATTGGATGGTTGAGTTACTAATGATCTCCTCTATCGATGCCCCAAAAATAATTTTTCAGCCTCTTTGGGGGCGTGGCATATCGAAAAATACCCTGTAATTTTCGCATTTTTGGAATGTAAGCAACCAAATTTTGCAGTCATGTTAGCCTCGGCCTTTTCTAAGAACTGGCAAAAAATTATGCGTCTACGCCCACTGGGGGCGTGGCAAATCGGCAAAGAAGTTTGTTGTGGCCAACTGCATAATTCATGCATATAATAGCTTAGTAGCAATTGCTAAGATGGCAAAAAGCATTTTAACATAAATTTAATAATATTAATAAATTTAAAAAAATAAAATTGATAAGTTTTTGATTAATAAATAAAAAGTTTCCACCGGGATTCGAACCTAGGTCTTTTGAAAACAACATGTAATCGTTAGCTAAACCTAAATCAATTCACAGCTGATCAGCTGACCAGCTGATCAGCAGCTTGTGACGAAACAAAACAATACAATCGCAATTCTTGCAATATGTATACACTTTTGGATGTGTATACACTTACACATAAATACATACATATATGCATGCATAGAAAAATTGCTTGCCACACGCGTGGCAAATCGGAAAAATTGTTTTAGTTTTTGCTTAAATGCAAAATTCATATGCGTATGTTTATAAATTATCATCAATTGGCAGCAAGCATTTTATAATAAATATACAAATATAAAAAAATAAAAAATAAATAATTTTTGAAAAAAAGGTTTCTGCGGGATTCGAACCCACGCACCTAAGTATAGCTTGCATAGTGCTTACCACCAGCGCCACTGCCCTGACCTGCACTCCATTAACTAAAACCAAATAAGACATTGTAATGCATTGCTAGAGCGCCTTTTGACAAAACTAAAATAACGATCGAAAAATTCCCAATTCAGTCACAATTCGTAGAATATTCTGGCATGCAAACTTTTGTATGTATACTTAGAAAATTGTGTATACTCGTATAGTGTGTACATGTGTAAATCTGTATGTATGTGTAGGAAAAACGTTTGTTGCTTGCCATGTACGTTTTCTAATTGCCGAAATATTTCGTTAATTAAATGTTTATTAAATAAATAAGATGCACCTATGGGAACAAAGTATATCGCAGTTAGTGGCGCCTAACTGCAACGTTCTTACTTGTTTTTTCTATTTTTTTGGACTTTTCTTAATTTAACCGGGAACCAACAATTCGAATTGCTTCTGACCGAGACTTTTGCGTTGACGACCTCTTCCAACAAACTTAGTGCTTGGTACCATTATTTCTTAAGCACTTGGATAAACGTAAGGAATGTGCAGGATTCAAGTTACACTTATACATTAATTGTATGCTCACTGTCTATAGCAATCTTGCGATTTCCAACACTGTAGACGAATTGCATCGAATCGGATTTCACCATATTGATTCACACAATCAAGTTTGATCATCGTAAGTAATTCTCATTTCGTTTTCAGTAGGCTGAGAAGCTTAAGTCCGTACAATCGTACATATAATAATTCATTATTTTCTTTATTCCGAAAGTGGAATTATATTTTTTATTCGTGAAAAAGTATTTTCCAAAACGGCATTCAATTTGCCAATTAGTTTTTATTTTCATTTCAACTTTTTGTTGCAAAATATTCGGCTATTGATATTCCAGAATTGAAGTTGAATTTCAAAAATTGCGAAGGTAAAGTTTTAAATATAAGAAAAATTAAGAAAAGTGCTGCAAAACGTGTTAAGTTTACGAAATGGCTCAGTTCGTTGAGCACGCTTTGACCCTAACAGAAAAATTAGTGAACTAATTCTAAATTAAATGAATTGTAATTCATTTACTTATTTATTTTTATACTCTGAAAAAGAGTATAATGGTTCTGTGCACTGTCCGTCTTGCTGTCCGTCCGTCTGTCCGCATGAATGCAATATTTTTCAGTTCTATTAGAGCTAGAGACTTGAAATTTAAACATTTATCCGATCCGCCCACTGGGGGCGTGGCAAATCGGAAAGCCCTTGCGCCCATAGGCCAGAAATCATTCTAGATGATGAGCTAGAGACTTGAAATTTGGCATGTATACTCGCGGTGACAACGCAAGTTCAAAAAGCTATGGCGGATATATCTACGCCCATTGGGGGTGTGGCCAATGGGACCAAATTGTACTATATTTTGAACACTATTGACTAGAAATTTGGCATGTATACTCGGGCTGACAACCCAAGATCAATAAGCTATGGTAGATATATCTACGCCCACAGGGGGCGTGGCAAACCGCAAAAGTTTATATCTGCTTCAGTTTTCGAGCTAGAATCTTCAAAATTTGATGGTTCATTTACTAATGTATGATCAATTGCAAAGCTGGCAGCAACCATTTCATATTAAATATTCAAACATAAATAGAATGAAAAAGTTATAATTTTTTGATAAAAAAAGTCTTTTGCGTGAATCGAACCCACACACCTAATACATATGTTAATCTGCATGTATGTATAGGAAAAACGTTTGTTGCTTGCCATGTACGTTTGTTAAGTGCCCAAATATTTCGTTTCATAAATGTTTATTAAATAGGTAAAATGCACCTATGGGAACAGAGTATCACGCATTTGGTTGCATCCAACTGTAACGTTCTTGCTTTTATTATTAATATTCTTTTTTATCATAATCATCTCAATTTGAAATTTGTGATAGGAGTAGGCTGTGAAAGATTTCTTACTGACATCGGAGCTAAAACTTATTCATACTGATTCAGTCTTTCCGAAAAGGTTTTCCTCTTTTTAAATTTTTATATTTTTATTATTTCAGAACTTTTGTTAATTTAACCGGGAACCAACAACTTGGATTGCTTCAGGCCAACTGAAGGCTTTGGTTTCACGACATATTTCAATAAATCCAGCATTTGGTCCGATTAAGGAAAATAGTTGCATTCCATATATCGATTGATTGCTCGCTGTATCGTCGACATTATTAAAGCTCTCAAAGATATCGAATCGAATTTCGCAATATTCGTGCAATCAAGTTTAATAATCGTAAGTACTTCTCATTATAATTTCTTTAGTCTGAGAACTAAGTCCGTGCAGACATAAATTTGAATCCATGAGGACGACGAGCTGAGTCGAAATAGCTTTGTCCGTTTGTCCATCTTTCCACCCCTATGAACTTCGAGATCTCATAAGCTACAGAAGCTAGAGATCGTGTATACCATACTCAATACAATTCCTTCAACCCATTTACCAAAAGCCGTATTTTAAATACCAGAGGCTGGTAATTTGACAAATACATATTAAACTAAACATTATAATTGTAGTAGGCTGTGAAAGATTTCTTACTGACATCGGAGCTAAAATTTATTCATACTGATTCAGTCTTTTCGAAAAGGATTTCCTATTTTTAAATTTTTATTTTTTTATTATTTCAGAACTTTTGTTAATTTAACCGGGAACCAACAATTCGAATTGCTTCTGACCGAGACTTGCGTTGACGACCTCTTCCAACAAACTTAATGCTTGGTACCATTATTTCTTAAGCACTTGGATAAACGTAAGGAATGTGCAGGATTCAAGTTACACTTATACATTCATTGTATTTCACTATTTTCTTAGGGCTGTCTATAGCAATCTTGCGATTTCCAACACTGAAGACGAATTGCATCGAATCGGATTTCACCATATTGATTCACACAATCAAGTTTGATCATCGTAAGTAATTCTCATTTCGTTTTCAGTAGGCTGAGAAGCTTAAGTCCATACAATTGTACATATAATAATTCATTATTTGCTTTATTCCGAAAGTGGAATTATATTTTTTATTCGTGAAAAAGTATTTTCCAAAACGGCATTCAATTTGCCAATTAGTTTTTTAATTTTCATTTCAACTTTTTGTTACAAAATATTCGGCTATTGATTTTCCAGAATTTAAGGTAAATTGCGAAAGGTAAAGTTAAATGTGAAAATTAATAAAAAGTGCTGCAAAATGTGATAAATTTAAATAGCGGCTCAGTGCGTTGAGTTCGGTTTGTAACCTCATTCCTCTTTAAATTTTTTTTTTTTCCAGAAATTTTCCTTATTCAACCGGGAGACAACAACTTGGATTGCTTCAGGCCAACTGATGACTTTGGTTTTGCGGCATATTTCATTAAATCCAGCATTTGGTGCGATTAGGGAAAATAGTTGCATTCTATATATTGATTGATTGCTCGCTGTATCGTCGATATTATTAAAGCTCTCAAAGCTCAAGAGTTATCGAATCGACTTTCGCCATACTGATTCGCGCAGTCAAGTTTACTAATCGTAAGTAGTACTTCTCATTATGTATTCTGTAGTCCATACAGACATAAATTTGTATACCCCGTACCCATTGAAAATGGGATCAGAGTGACGATATAGCTTTGTCCGTTTGTCCATCTTTTCGCCGTCGAGATCTCATAATGTATCGTATACGATTCCTTAACACCATTTGCCAAAAAAGTATTTCAAGTACTATGTATATGTATATGTAAACATTTTGATTGTAGTAGGCTGCGGAAGATTTCTTACTGACATCGTAGCTGAAATTAATTCATACTGATTCAGTCTTTCCGAAAAGTTTTATATATTTTAAAATTTTTATTTTTATTTTTCAGAAATTTTCCTTATTCAACCGGGAGACAACAACTTGGATTGCTTCAGGCCAATAAATCCAGCATTTGGTCTGATTAAGGAAAATAACTGCATTCAAGTTCTATATATTGATTGATTGCTCGCTGTATTGTCGACATTATTAATGCTCTCATACCTCAAGAGTTATCGAATTGACTTTCGCCATACTGATTCGCGCAATCAAGTTTACATATCGTAAGTACTTCTCATAATATATTCTTTAGTCTGAGAACTAAGTCCGTACAGACATCAATTTGTATACCCTGAACCCATTGAACGAACTGAGCCGATATAGATTTGTCCGTCTGTCCATCTTTCCGCCTGTATAAACGTCGAGATCTCATAATGTACATACTCATGTACCACGGTTCCTTAACCCCATTTGCCAAGAAAGTATTTGAAGTACTAAAGACTTGTAATTTGATAAATACATATATTTATAATGGTTATCTCGTTGCAAAAGGATGATGAAGATTTAAATTCTTCTGTATTGTACATTCTATACTGCCCATACAATCCCACATATTTTATTTCTAGGGCAGAACGGACCTGTCCTATTAAACATTATGATTGTAGTAGGCTGTGAAAGATTTCTTACTGACATCGGAGCTAAAACTTATTCATACTGATTCAGTCTTTCCGAAAAGGTTTTCCTCTTTTTAAATTTTTATTTTTTTATTTTTTCAGAACTTTTCCTTATTCAACCGGGAGTCAACAACTTGGATTGCTTCAGGCCAACTGAAGGTTTTGGGTTTGCGTCATATACCAATAAACCTAGTGCTTGGAACTTAAACAAACAATTGGTTGAAAGCAGGGAATGTGCAAGATTCTAGTTACACATCAACATTGATTTGTTGCCCGACTTGCCTTGCCAACACTGAGCTAACGGATCTTTTCGAATACTGATTCGCGCGATCAAGCTTATTTATCGTAAGTAGCTCTCATAACATATGCAAAAGGCTGAATTAAGCCAACACAGATATATATTTATATGTATATATATATATATATATATATATTATATTATATTATTAGATATTTATCTTTTTATTAACCAAATCGCTTTATTTTGCAGGTGAGCAGATTCTTAAGCTTAGAATTCTTAAGCTTCCTATTGAGAAGAATATTCTTGAAAATTGATCGAAATGTCATCCTTACACTTGAAATCAAGGTAATTATAATGCTTTCAACTTTTGTGCTTCACCCTAACCTATTACACGAACTTACTTTCATTTGTTATTTGATAAATAAGTTCCGTCACGGATTTCGGTGGGTACCCAGAAGAATCTGCAAATAATATAGTGATGGCGCAGAAGGACATCCGCTCGGTGCGCGAGCTACTCAAGTGGGTCAACAAGCTAATGAATTGCGATGTGAAGGAAATTTCCGAGCTGAGATCAGGCTCTATTTATTGCCAGATTATGCACAAATTATACCCAGATTTGATGCCGCTGAACAAGGTTTACATGTATACCAATGCTAGTCACGAGATGGAAGCTAACTTTAACCTGATTCGCTGCGCGTTTCTCAAGCTGAATATTGTTAAGGATCTATCGGATCGTGACCTTGCCAAGGGACGCGGCCACTTTGAGTTCTTGAACTGGCTACACAAGTTCCACAAGGTGAACAGCAATGGCGAACCGTACGATGCGCTTCTGGAGCGCAATTCCGAACCGATTGGATTGAAACCTAATTACGAAGGTGCGCGCCGGGCTGATAACCCAGGCAGCTTGCGGCGTAACAATACAATTCTTTCTATCAATGGCACTCAGCTCGACCTGACAGCTCGTACACAGAGTCTACTTGTCATGCACGACAAGCTAGGGAAAACAAAGTCCCCAGGTGCCAAGGGCAATGACTCGCCTAATAAAAAAACAACAAATCAGAGCCAATTCATGGCCAAGCCATCCCAAGGAGGTGTGGAAGCTGCAGTTGCAAGCAAGACACTATTAAGGAAGACCTTTAGTGGATTCAAATCGAAACCGTCTTCGTATGCTGACGACTCATCCCAAGCGGATAGCGAATCGGTTGAAGTAAAAGCAAAGCCGATGCCGCCAACTCGTACGAATCCGAAAGCAGAGTCATTTGCTAAAAAAGCTGAAGCATTACTAAGGAAATCGCAACCATTTCTGAAGAGAGGTGATCCATTTCTATCGAAAGCGGAGCTACTTGAAAAGAAATCTGAACCGTTTCTGAAGAAATCGGAAACATTTCTAAAGATGTCGGAACCGTATCTGAAGAAATCGGAAACATTTCTAAAGAAATCAGAAACATTTCTGAAGAAAACGGAAACTTTTAAAAAGAAGATGTTATCCGTTCAAATGAAAATGGCATCAGTAGAGAAGAAGCCGGAATCGGAGACCGTTAACCGTAAATCGGAGCCCGTTAACCGTAAATCGGAGCCCGTTAAGCCGGAATCGGAATCCATTGACCCTAAATTGGAGTTCGTAAAACCGAAATCGGAGTCCATCAAACCGAAGTCGGAGCCTAGTAAACCAAAATGGGAGCCTTTCAAACCGAAATTGGAGTCCATTAAACCGAAATGGGAGTTTATTAAACCGAAACCGGAGTCCATTAAATCAAAAACAGAGTTCATTAAACCGGAGTCGCTCAAAGCGAAATCAGTGTCCATTAAACCAAAACCGGAGTCCGTTAAACCGAAATGGGAACGTTTTAAATCGAATGCGGAGACCATTAAATCAAAATCGAAGCCCGTTGAACCGATATCGGAACCGGCTGAACCCAAGTCGGAGACCACTGAACCGAAGTCTAAATCAGTTGAGCTGATTTCGGATCTTGTTGAACCGAAGTCGAAACCAACTGAACACAAGTCGGAAACATCTAAAGTGGGCCTGGAATCCATTCAAACCAAACCGGAATTGATCATTAATGTAGAAGAACAAACAGCTCCAACAGTCCCATTGAAAATGGAACTATCTAAAATGGCAGCACTGCCAATTAAAGGCTTTCGTGGTCCGATTGGCAAGACTCCTTCGAAGCGTGTTCATTTGAAGCGCTTCCAGCGTAAGGAAAGTGCGTCGCCGGCCGCCAATCTGAAGCCAGCTCAACGCCGTGTGAGCGCAATTCGCGATGCTGAAACACTGGAGCAAATTGCTTCGGATACACTGCTGGCTGCATGTGAACCAATTCGTCTAGTGGGACTACCGCCACTTGGCAATATGTCTCTGTTGAAGTTTCCGGAACAAATAAATCTTAAATCAATTCTAGAGCCAATTGAACCAACTAAACCAGGTGAGTCGCTTGCAACGGCTGTACCATCTGAATAAGGATTATTAATCCATATTCATTATTTTCTCGCCCAACAGTTCAACAGACTGAATCAGTTTCGTCTTTTTCGCAACATGAAAATTATAGTCCTGAGCCTGTAGCAGCAGAGCCAATTGCTTTGAATACACTTCCAGAGTCCTCTGGTGTCACAGCATCAACAGAATCGATGGCCGAGTCGCAGCTGAGCGCAACTGCATCGAAGCGTGCCAATTCCAAGCAGAAAAAAGCTCAGAAGAAGAAAAACACCCAGGCACGTTCTGAGTTACTGATGATGATGAGTCTTGCTCCGGTTGAGGATGCATCGACCTCTACAAATTATGTACCAACTGTGGCCACTGCCAAAGAAGTCTCGAAATTCTTGCCCGTTCATGAGCCAACTCGCTCATTGCCCGAATCACTACCAACGATGACAGCACAGTCATGTGATGAATCCCTTGCTTTGACACACACACCAGCCGCAATTGTGCCTACACCTTCTGCCAAGTTCCGCCAGATTACTGCGGAACTCTTGACACAGGGGATTGGCGATTTAAGAGATTCACAGCTGTCCCTGCCAGGTTATGAAGGTGTAGGCACAATTGTCGTCGAACCACATGATACACATCCATTGCCTTCGTCATCGCGGGCTGTCAATATTGATATAACTACAGACGAATGCAGATTTGTCCAGTTGCCATCGGATTCGGACTCTGAAGATGACATAGATGATCGTGTTTGGAATACACGTCGTCAAATCTCACTATTGAAGGACAAACTATCTACTGTTGAATGCATTTTGATGAAATATTGCGGCAACTCACAAGTTGTGATCAAAAAGCTAAAGCGCTATTTCCGCAAACAACAAGTAGATGAGCCATTCATTCTGGGCAACTTTTAAAACCAACTTTTCGTTTGTGAATATTTCACTTTTAAGTGTTTGATTTAAATTAAATGTTATCTTTCAAAACGTCAAATGTCACCTGTTTTTTCTCATTTATAGTTTCGAGTTTGGTATTTTGTAGTTTATTATAGGTATATTCATTTTCCCCACTACTGTTGTGACCAATGTTCATATATTCATTAATATTTAGTGCTAATTACAAAGCTTTTATTCTGATAGAATCCAACGTTGAAATCGTGGAAACCGTAGTGAGATCAGCTCCAGACAAAAGAGGAGCGTACTAAGCATTAGTCCAGTCAACATTAACACAAATATAATATAGATTTCATGGAGACCGAATATTCTGAAGCTGTTGTCTGACGAATGTTTTCCTTGGAAATAGATTTCGTCCAGCTCCCAGCGCTCCCAGATTGACAGCAGCCCCCCAGAGCGCATCCACATTATCTCCTCGTTGAAAGCATCGATTAGAAAGGAATGCTTCCTTAGGTACATCGACAGCTGCATGTTGATCACATCTTGAGACATGATCTCGAAACGATTTACCTCCTCCTGTTGTGCATGGGTCCTGGCATTGTAAGCACTCATTTGATTGTACAAGAGAAAGATATCTAGCGTAGCGGCTGCCACCTGCTTCTGTCCGTCACGTGGATTATGCGCTAGGTAATGTAGAGGATACATAAGGGATCCATCGCCATCCACCACATGGAGTCGCAGCTGTTGCATGACGGGTATTTCTGAAAGTACAGCGCTAATTCCACTTGTAAGCACCACTTCAAAGTTGTGAGCCACGACCTCTTCGATGGACTGGGGCAGCCGGTTCAGCATGCGTGTGCGTATCAAATGATAAAGCATGCCCTGGTACATGGTGCGTATGAGTAACGTATAAAGAATTAACATAATGCAGTGCACGCGCCTCGCAATCGAGCGGGGCATTCGTGGCATGGCCATGCCCACGAAAATCTGGAATAGACTGAGTATGAGACAGCCCTGTTGGCGAAAAGCCAACAGCCAATTCATTGTCCTGTGCATCAGAAGTGAGAGGGCGAAAACAGCGCCAATAGCCAACCAAATGGATGAGCGAAATGGAAAGAGCAGAATGTCCAAAGAGGATAGATCGTAGGTGATGCTCAAGAAGCCAAACCGGACGCTTGTCTGGTGGTAGTTGTGTGTCGATGTACCCATCATGCTGCGCCCCACTGTCTGGCGAATGCCACCGATGCATATATCCGCTTCATCCCTGGACAGCTACAACAACAAAAATTAGCAGGAAAGAAGACTAGGAATGAGCAAATTCACCATCTGGAGCAGTCTGTTGAACTGGGAATCCGTTCCAGACGGCAGCTGTTGCACTTGGATGCTCAAGTTGAATCTTTCCATAATCGTCATTAAGAGACGACCCTCAATGCCGCCAATAATGCGCATATCCGGTCCAGTGCCGTCTAGCTAGAGGTACGGCGGTAAATGCATCAGAGCTGCTCGCAAAGGGCAGCCAAAGAAGTTGACCAGCTTGCGGGGGAAAAGCTGCGGATCGAGCATATGGCTGCCATTGTAGCGATTGATCAGCTGTGGTGTCATATCGGCGCAGCTCTGAGGGCCAAAAGGCAAATATGTGTACAACTGGATGTCTCCATTGGATCTCTGCACCTGGACGTTGCAATTGATGAGCTGGTGGCGCCAGCAATGCTCGAAGATGCGACGCATCTCCCTGAGCAGTAGGTGATCGCGCGCTTGCAAAAATATATAATAATATTCATTGTAGTTGTACTCTTTGGAATGGGCCTCCACCTCGATCTCAGCAAAGGCCGCATAGGAATCCGTGAATATCAGATTGTAGTGCCGGCGACCCGGTATAAATTTGCGCATCATGCCCTGTTCCACAGTGACTATCTGGAGCGGGGCTATGCCCCAGTCGCGAAAGAGCACGCTCATCATCTCGTTGTAGAAGTTGCACGTATGATTATTGCGGCAGCAGAGGGTCAGTACTAGTGACGGCGTCACGCTCATTATGTGGATGTGCACCACGTGCAGCAGGGCTTGCGCCACATACTCATTGATTTGATTCATCTGCTGCCCAGACAAATCCTTATACGACTGAAACAGCTGTGATATGTTCATTTCGTTTCCGATAATAAAGCTCAACTGGTTCTACAAATGACGTTGAACCCGAGCTGAGGGCTCCTCGGGTAATCAAAGTTTTGTTTGTCTTTTGTCATTAATCGAGCTGTAAGTGTCTTATGATTAATGGTGCATTGGAAAAGTAAAAGAAAGTTGGGCAAATTGTTGAAACTTGCTTCTTGTTGTTGTTATTCTTCTTCATTTCTCTGCTCTATTTGTCTTCATTTTACTCACTGTATTCCGTTCAGTTCAGTTATATTCGAAAATTGCATCGGTATTGCAAGCGCAGCCAACTTTCCGCTGTTTGGTGCTGCCACAACATAAGAAAGCAATGCCAACAAATTTAAATCAATGTACATACATACATACATACATACATACATACATAAGTATCTGGAGCTTTAATATTGAAGAAAATACTGTTGGCCGAACGAGAAGAGGTCAGTTTGATCAAATTTCATATTATTAGAAACTACACCATACAAGCAAAACTAGCTTAAAGCTTTGTTTATAGTTCGCAGTAATTGTCAATTGCTAGTGTTTGATAATGGATGTGGAGTTGGTTAAGTAAATATTATTTGTAATACTTGTATTTTTATTTAATTAATTTATTTTTAATTACTATATTTCCGTTTGCATTCTTTTTAAAGGTGGCTGCGCAGCCAACTTTGGTTGCAGTGCTGCCAGATAGTTAAAATAGCAAGTTTTTTGTGCCATGAAATTAAAATTTGATTACAAATTTAAAAAAGGCCCATACAAAAAAGTATAAATACCAAATAGAATTTGTATTTATTTTTATTGCTATATAATTCTCTGTCTTAGCGCAAACGTTTCCTCATCTTACACTTGGTCAGCCGATGGCACAGGAGCTCAACACAAAACACCAATATAGAGAGAGCGTACAGAGTGCCCATGAGGCTGTAGATGCCGATTAGCTGGCGCAGCTGTTCGTTCTGTCGCTCCACTTGCTGATCGTCCTGCTGCTGAGACAGGCTGCGTTGCTGCACAGTGCGGCGACTGTACTCGGCGAAGGCGTCACGGCGCCAAAAGTCAATGCAGCCGCTGGCATCGAGTTGGCGCAGCATATCATTGAAGAGCTCCTTGAAGTACGAATGCTTGGGCATATAGATGACCACCTGCTGCAGATTGATATACTGGGAGAGAATGCGATAACTGCTCTGACGATTCGTTGCGGTCAGATGGGCAATGGCCGGGTCTAGGCCGGTGATGGCAAAATACCGGCCGTCGCCCGCCTGATGCAGTGCATCCAGCACTGCTTCATCGAAGGGTGACGGGATGCTCACGTATCTTTCATAGCTCTGTGCCACCTGCGGCATCTCGCGCAACATACCCAGGATGTTCGAAGTGCACATGCCACGAAAATTGCTGTCCAAAAGCTCCTCAAACGAATCTGGCAGCGTCTCGAATAGCTGCAACCGTATAAAGTGGAATAGCAGCGACTGATAGACCACACGCAATGGAATGCTCCCGTAAAGCCAATGGGCATAGATGACACGCTGCAGCCATGAGCGCGGTAGACGCACCAACGTCACGCCCAGCAGCATCTCCAGCACCTGCAGCCCAATGGGACGCCAGCGCCACATATATATCAAGCCATGCAGAATTAGAGCCACCAGCAGCAGCAGCCAAACGCAGCCCTTAAATGGAAAATATAGCAAAGTGAGTTGGCCAAAGCGAAAGTGCTTGATGGCCACGGTGGCCACCAGCGGAGCATAGTAGTGGGCCACGGGCGAAGTGAGCATGCGATTGCGTCCCGCTGTCTTGCGAAAGTTGCCCACGCTCAGATTAGCATGTCGCTTCATCAACTAAAAGGAGGAGAACGAGAGAGAGATAACTGTGAGTTGAGTTAGGCTGGAGTTGTTATTCCTACAGACCAGCTCTAGTGGACCCATAGGTCGGCGTGCATTGCCCCAGTTCTTCTGGTAGCTGGCCACCGTCTCGAGCGTCACATTGTGCAGGATCAAACTGCAGTTGAGATGCTGCGCCAGCTGCTTAATCAGCGTCATCTCGAATCCAATGGCGTCCATCCGCCCTACCTGCTCGTCCCACCTGAGCTCGACAAAGGGCGGCGCATTCCAGACGACCACAGTGAGCGGACACTGATGCATCTGGCGCAGCTTATCGGGAAACATGGGCGCATAGAGCATGCGTTGACCATCGAAGCGATTCACCAGCTGCGGCTGTGCGGACTGGCAGCGTTCCGCTGTATATGGATAATAGCTATAGATGAGCACCTCCATCTGGGCCGTCTGCACCATCACGTTGCAGTGCAGCCAAAAGTTGTTCAGGCAATGGTTCAGGATTTGCTGCAGCTCAAACGGAATCTTTGCATCGCGCGTCTGCAGGAAGATGAAGTAGTATTCGTGATCATCGTTGCCCACATTATCCTCAGTGATCTGCGTGGAGCTGCAAAAGATTGGGATTGATGTGAATATAGATTCAACTGGATTTGCCTCCACAGTGGCTCACAGCAATGCCCTATAGGAGTCCACCAGAACGAGATTGCAGTACTTACGCCCCGGCACATGGGGCAGGTGATTCACATGCAGCATCTGCACGGAGACCGACTCCCAAGCGCTGGCCAGGTCGCCTACCACATTCTCGAACCATTTATCAATCTTCAACTCCGTGGTGGCCAGTGTTATCACCAGTGTCGCACTCAATTGTGCGAACACATCCTGGATGACGTGCTTCAGTGCACGGACCACATATTGATTGGCGTCCTCCGCCTGGATGCCAATTAGCTTGCTTTCCAAGTAGCTGGCGTAGATATGGCTCCCATTCATATTCGTCCCAACTTGCTTCGTCGACTACACCAAGAGAACTACCCTTAAGTCAGATGAAACGTCCATTTTCTGCCAGATATCATCACAAGGTAAACATCTAAGCGAACCTAATTAAGCATAATCATTTACCGTTATCAGTCTTTATTGTGCCCGACAAA
Source organism: Drosophila koepferae (assembly GCA_030914345.1). NCBI lineage: Eukaryota > Metazoa > Arthropoda > Insecta > Diptera > Drosophilidae > Drosophila > Drosophila koepferae. The sequence continues at coordinate 2,964,838 of JAUESR010000209.1, forward strand.
ATGTACCATAGTAAATGGTACAGTAGGTACGCACCAAGCCAGTATCTCTAGTACTTGCCTATCTTTGTCCTGCCCATAGCTGCTCTGTCTATGTAAATTCAAATTAATAAGCACACATGCTTATGTTTATATTCTCTTTGTTATATGCTCCTTAAGTAAACATCATTTCTTATGCACATCGGTAAATGTTGTTGACGGCCGTTACTGAAATTTAAAAGCGGCGAACAAGTCAAATGAATTAATTTGGGGTGGCCACATTTCTTTCATCCATACCAAGGCAGTTTATTAACCAAAACTGTACGAATGCCTTTAAATATTAAATATTAAATATTAAATATTAAAAGCAAAATTAGTCCGAATCTTTTTTTATTAAAGAAATAAAAATATTTAAATGTTTGCCAATTTGAATAAATTTTTATTTTATATTTAAAATTGCCGCCCAAATGCAGCGCTGCCACGTATATTAAACCAGCATTGTTAACGTGTCTGGCAGCACTCAGTATACACACAGCCTTGCCACACGTTCGAATAGCCACCCGCTCCGCCGACTGCAGACAGAAAGAAAAACATAAGTGAAAAATTTGTACATTTATTTATCTTATCGCTTCATCTTCTCGGCCCAGGACTATTACTCAAGCCCGTAGACGAGAAAGCACGCCATTACTCACTCCCTCTTGCAACGTACACAATACGACAATAATAGTAACAACAATGCTGAAAATCGCAGCGGAGGGAATTGCGCCACGCCTGGCGGCCTGTTGTCTTATCAACAGCAGCGCCCAAAGCAGCTGCCAACGGATAGCACCACAGGCGGCCAAAGCCACACAGAAATACCTCTCACAATCCCAGAAGCTCTACAAAAAGCTGGTGATCAAGGATCATTACGAATTCGATCAGAAGGTGAGCCATACCAACTCTACCTCTATTTACATTTGTATATACGCTTGCACACATACACACACACACTCACGCATTTTGACTTACATATGTACATGCATAAGCCAATGGATGCAAGTGTGTTGTAGCATTATGCAATGCTCTATTCGACTGGTTATTGGCTATTTGGCGTACGTGAGCGGTTCCGGCCGTAACCCATGACGTATTTCGGCTATTTGTGCGCGTTGCGTACAATTTGATACCCTGTAAACAAATTGCTAGCAACAGTGTCGACTCACTGTAGAGCGTCCGCTAATGTACCAAAAAAGCTATATTTCGTACGCATTTCATTTAGCGGTTGCCACATCATCAACAAATATCCCACATACAGTACTTTATTCAATGAACGAAAAAGGTACCACAATTAGGTTGATTTGGTTTTTTTTTTTTTACAAATTTAAATTGAAAATACCATGTAGGCAGCATGAAGCAATTCATGCTATACAGGGTATTTGCTAGTCGACTCTCGACATGCAATGAGATTGGCCTGTGCGTATGCGCGTGTATGCAAATAAGGTAGAACCACTCGAATTGACTAGCCAAAATACATAAATACATAAAATGTGAAAGGTTTGCTTTTGTTTTTCTTTTATCTAAACTTTGTTTTCTTTTTATCCGCTCACAGGTCATCAACAGCGACAATCCGGTGATAGTGAACTTCCATGCTGAATGGTGCGATCCGTGCAAAATACTGACACCCAAAATGTTGGAGCTGTTGGAGAACTCGGATGAAATCGATTTGGCCATTATCGATGTGGAGGCCAACTTGGATCTGGTCGAAACGTTCGAGGTGAAGGCCGTGCCAGCGGTTCTAGCCTTCCGCAACGGCGTCGTTGTGGACAAGTTCATTGGCCTGGTGGACGCCAACAGTATAGAGACGCTAATTGATAAACTGAAGCGCAAGCAGCAGCAGAAGAATCAATAGAGCTCCAATTGCAGCAGCAGCAACAATGTTTTTTTTAAGATATATTGTATTTGCGGCCTTATGAATTTAATTGGTGCACGGCACGACGCGGCGAGGTCTTCGGCAGGGCACACTATAGTAATTATGATAATGATAATGATGCGATTGATTGATGAATTGATAATGATAACATGTCTAACGAGAACTTAGCCATTAAGCAATGCTCAATAAATCTTGTACAGTCAAAAGCAGCCAAAGCCTCTGTTAGTTATGGCCACAAAGAACTAACTTTTTATATGTATTTATGATGAATCTAAAATCTTGTAAATATACAATTATTAAAGCTTGATTGTCATAGCAAAACTGCATTATGTCCAGATTTTGATAAGTTGCTTGAAATGAGTCGAAAGTTGGGCTAGTCTACCCTTCTATTTGAACAGCTATCTCTGGCTTTTAACTGAATCTACAACTTGAAAATCCTGTTTAGAGATTATATATGCTATACAGATTTATCTCTATCATATAGTTGCTATATATACCTTATTGTTAGCAGAAAACAATTCACTTAAAATAGGCAAAATAGGCAAAAAGCTTGGGGGAAAATATTTCGAATATGCCTTTTAGATGATATATGTACTATATTGATATATGCTAAAATTGTATAGATGTTTTGTATATATACCATATATACTATATGGATTTATGGGTACTATTAAGAAATATAGCTGAAAAACATTTGTTTTATATAAACAAAAAGTCTAAAGGGAAGAAGAAAGGTTTCCCAATTTCAAATATGCCAAGAAGATGCCTATATCTTATAGATACTATTTATATATATATACAGACACTACCATATGCACTATATAGATATTGTAAATATTATGTGTAAGAAATATTGCAGGAAAAGATTTGCTCGACATAGACAAAAGGGAGAAATATTTGTTCGTTTCGAATGCCATGAAAGTGCCTATATCTGACAGATACTATATATACTATATAGCTAATATATGCTATTAACAATAACATAACATATTTATACAAAGTTAAGCCCAATTATTATTAGTACAAGAAACAAGAGCGAAATCCGATTTATAGGCAGCTCAAATTGTATATAGTATAAACATATATTTGTTTTTTATGGAAATATTGTATATATATTTGTTGCACTTTTCTTTTTTATTTTTTTTTTTGTCTTATTACAGTTATAGTAACGAATTTGTTGTTTGCTTAAAGAATTTTCGTAACTTTTAGCTATGCCTTAGACCATATCCAATAATAATAGAAAAATCGTTTTAACAAGAGGTCGGCAGAATTATGTGGGCGAAGGGAAAACATATTGAATACATATTGATTTGCAGTTGTGTCGTTGTTGACTTTTGATACAATAGTTATTACAATATATGTATATATATATATATTAATATAGATCAAATATAAAGTTGACAAAAAGAAACACGAAATAAAATTAAAATTATTAAAAAAAATAATAATAAACGAACAATCTTAAGCATTATCAACATGCCAATTTGGGTTTTGCTTTGCTTTGCTTTGCTTTGCTTAACAATTTGCTAGAATAGGGACTCTGGGGTGGGTAAAGGGAGTTTTGGCGGTTTACAAGGATTATATTTATATATAATAATAATAATAATAATAGTAATAATTAGAATAATAATAATATTAACATAGCAAAGCGTGCCACATCTCTTGCTCTAACTTTCTCTCCCTCGCTCTCTCTCTCTCTCTAATTCTCTTCCTCTCTATGCATTTGCCATATCGTAAAAAATGTAGGCGTTTGTTATTATTTGTTTTGTTTTTTTTTTTTTTTTTTGGTTAGGCGTGGCCGTTAACGTGCCAGCTGTATGATGAGTGCGGCGCACATCTCAAAGAACTCCATCGTATGATGCCCAGTGGGCTGCAATGGCATCGCGCCGCTAACACTCAATGGCGGTGGCGTAAGGCTCTCCATGATCACATCGTCGCCCTGTTCGACCTCATCGTTGGTCAGCGATTTGAAGTCGAGCAGATAGCTCTTGGGATCCACTTGGTAGAGCTGCAGCGACATCTTTGAGTACTTGCCAGTCTTCACGTTCTGACGCCGGACGCGCACATGATACGGATTGATGATCTTCCACTCGTAGTTGAGGGCCTTCATGGCGCGATAGACCTCGAGCATGATGTCATTTGGCTTGCTCTGCGATCGTATGCCCAGATGCCATTTGGCACGCTTGATCGGTGTGCCGCCGCGTGCTGTCTTCTCCGGAAAGGCGGCGCCGCCCGTATTCTGTACGGACATTGCCAGCTGACGTTCGCGCATCGGTGCTATGCGCTCTGGATGTGGTCGTATGGTTGGCGTTGCGCTGCTTCCCAGGCCGCTGGGCGTGGCTGTTCCCGAGCTGGCCGCAGTGCCACCACCAATGGTGACAGTGGCGCCGCCTGCCTGTGCTCCCGACTCCTGAACACTCGAGCGTGGCTCATGCGGCGAATGGGCCATGGGCGGTGGCGGTGAGCCGGCCACAAAGAAATTGTTAATCTCACTTATCTGGGTGGCTGCATCGTCCGCGAAGCGCTTGTTGTCAATGATCAGATGATAGGCTATGGCCAGCTGGTCGTGCGGATCGCCGCTGAGCAGCGAGTTGTGCACCTCAGACTCCTTGACGCCGAACTTGGTGCAGACCTCGGCCACGGCATAAGTGTCGATGACGTTCGAGTCCTGCTCAATGGATGAGGGAAACAGATAGGCTGGCAAGTCTTTCTGGAACCATTCGTGCTTCTTGATCTCCTCGATGGTGGCACGCTTCAGCGGATCCACCTGCAGCATCTGGCAGACCAAATTCACCACCTGCTTGTTCAGATACTCCGGTATGGGAAAGATGCCCGATTTGATTTTACGAAACAGCGACGGCACATGCTCATCGTCGAACGGCAAAGTGCCGCAGAGCAGCGCATACAGAATGACACCGCACGACCAGATGTCCACCTCCGGTCCGGCATACAATTTACCCGAAATCACCTCGGGCGCTGCATAGTTGGGTGAGCCGCAAGACGTGCGCAAGAACTCGCCATCCAGCATCATGTTGGACAGCCCAAAGTCGGCGATCTTCACGTGCATATTGTGATCGAGCAGCAGATTCTCGGGCTTCAGATCACGATGCACTATCATATGCCTGTGGCAGTAGTCCACGCCCGATATGATCTGCTGGAAGAAGCGACGCGCCTGATGCTCCTGCAGCTTGCCATGCTTCACAATATAGTCGAATAACTCTCCGCCGCTCACATACTCCATGATCATGAATATATCCGATGGTGTGGAGATGACCTAGATAAGCAGAGAAAATGATTAGATTCGATTTCAAACTAAAAGAGTATAAAATCTTTTGATGTAATAATATTCATGGCTACATATGTATGTATATACAAGTTAACACTGGCTAAGTAGGCTGTAAGATTCTCCTGTCAGTTATTCCAGGGAAAAACACAATCAATCCACAAACTGACTGTCAAACTTTCATTACCAGAGCTTGTCAGCCCACTACTCATGTCAGACAATCAATTGAGCAAATATATATTATATTATATATTTCTACACATATGTATTATTATATATTTAATTAGAATGGTCAACAGATGGTAATGTTCACGCTTATTGTTTATACCCAAAACATTTTCATATTGATTACAGAGTCTAGAATGGAATAATCAACGGGCACAGCTGTCAGAACATCGATTCCATTTAAATACAACGATCTATTTCTGCTACAATATTATTTACTTGGCCAGAATAACAAATTGTGGTGAATTTCAAGCATTTGCCTACTGGCAGCTGTGCAGTCTCAAAAGTTATTAAATGTCTCTGCTCAAAGTTCGTTTTAACGAGGAAACAGTCTAACTCCTAACGTTTGAGAGTCATGGGCTCGATTGCCTTAAGCACAGTTATCAATGCATTTAGCTTTTACAGTTGGAGAGTCAATGTGGCTGCAAGAATATCAAATAGGTCTGCACACGCACATTTAATTCCTTCTCTCTCACTCTCTTTCTTTCTCTCCCTTAGCTGCTACAGTTTTAAAGCTGTTCAGGCTACAATTTGAGAAGAGTTGATAATAAAATGCGCTGTACATATGTATATGTCAACAATCAGTTTTATACTCTCTGGATTTTAGACTTACAGTTTAATAAATATCCTAGAAATGCAGTTTTAAAGCCAATGCCATAGAACAAAACAAAGTTTTACAGTCGATTTGAAGTTACAGTTCGAGGATAACTACCAAAGAGCATACAATTTAATGGTCATTCTGGCGTTACAGTTGGAGAGGCAATGCTTTAAAGCAAAACAAAGTTTAACAGTTCATTGAAGTTACAGTTTTATGATAACTAGCTATGAGTATACAGTTACAGCATAAAGTTGGAGAGTCACTGCTTTAGAGAAAAACAAACAAAGTTTTACAGTCCATTTCAAGTTTGAGAACAACTGTTTTAAGCACACAGCTTACAATGGGTGGACGGGAACGAGGGTGGTGGACGATCGGGATACATTACTCACCTGGTACAGCTTGATGATGTGCGGATGACGGAAGAGTTTCAAGTTTTGGATTTCACGTTTGATTTTAGACACTACATCGAGACTTTTGATCTTTTGGCGATTGAGAATCTTAACGGCGACCTTGAGCCGCGTGATCTGATGCTCGCCAATCTTCACCTTGCCAAAGGTGCCCGTGCCGAGCGTCGCGCCCAGCAAATAGTGCCCAATCTTGACGAGCGGCTGGGCACCGGAACTGGAAGCAGCGGCCGCCTCAGCGGCAGCGGCCCTTGACTGTGGCATCTTTAGATGCAGCAGCAGCAACGATGTTTATCGATGTGTGTGTGAGTCGTTATTGTCGTAATCGTTATCGCAATGATTTCCAATGCAATTGGATTGCAATTGTCCTCTTATGGTGTGGAATTGGGATAGTATTGTCCCGCCGTTTTTTACACAATGGACAAGGTCGTCGGCGCACAATTTTTTATTGCGTATTCCGTTTTCAGAGGCATTGGCAAAACTATGTAGTTGGCCCTCGTCGCCGACGGACTACGTTGCGTTGTGTCCCACTGAACGCACTCAATGCGTCTGTAGCAGCTTAGCACTTGCGCTTATATAGGCAATGAAACCCAAGTCACGTTTCTGGTTTAGTATTTCTGGTCCTGCTATTGTTATTTTTATTTTCTCTCTTTCTTTGCGTTAGTTTTTCTTTATTTCTTTTCCTTCGTTAATTGCCTTTATTGGAATGTGTGCTGGTATTTTCCACACGGTATTTTCCACTGCCGGCCAGTGTGCCCAAATGCATGCAACGAAAGAGTGGCAGCACTGGGCACCCTGTTAGTAACAGATTATACCAATGTTAATTAACATAAAAGCGCAATGGGCGCGCAATTTGAATAGGAGATAACCAAAGTATATTATGATGAAACCCATTAATTAAAAAAGCTTGTTTTTATTTAGTTGGTTGCTTGAAACACATTTATTACACATACTTGTAGTAGGTTTCGTCCTGACACATGCAAAATAATGCATACATCAATTCGTCATTTGAATAGAAAAGAAAGTTATCCTTTCTTTGTGTAGAGACATCAATATTCGCTTGTAAATAAAATGTATTGTATACAATTACAGACATATAACATATATGGATTTCTGGCGACATTCATTTATGTGGGTGTATATATATATATCCTGTAGAAAGTTCATCTTGTTCTATGCAGCTGCTGCTAATTACAAAATTTTACCTATTCACTATATAAGAGGAAAAAAACGTTTGCTTTGCTTATTATCCAAGTTCATATTACATACATTAATTACACTTAGAGGTATAAGCAATAAAGTACTTATAACTTAGTTTTACTCTTTTTGTAAGCCCCATTTCTGACTGACTGTACCTAAATATAAATATGTATATCTAGCTCTTTCTATTCATGCTTCCTGTCTTGCTCAATTGTATGCGCTATACGGACGCCATTTTTTTTTTTTTTTTTTTTTTAAGGTTCTAACTGGTCTAAGCCAGCTACCTCTAGCTTTCTCGCTCTCTTCCATTTTAGTATCAAAGTTTTGTTTTATCTACAATATCTTGCCTTATTTCTAATAGTTTTGCATACATTTTGTTTACTTTTTTCTTTAGTTTTTTTATTCATTTTTGTTTTTAAATATAAGGATTGGGCTTTATTTTGCCAAAAAAAAATTCTTAAGTATAGTAATGCTATTAGACTAGTGTTTAAAAGTTTTTTGTTTTTTGGTTTTTTTTTGTTTTTTTTTTGTTTTGTTTTTGTTTTTTGTTTTTTTTTTTTTTTTTTTGAAAAAGAAGTCAGTTATATCAAGTTTTGTTAATTTTACGCTCATGCACTCTCTCCAGTTTCGTTATATATATATATATATATGTATGCTGTCTGCTTACCAACTTAACAAATTCGTAAAATCAAATTCATCAATCAGCATTTGTTTAAAAGCCTTCTTATATATATATATATATATATATATATATATAATATTTAGCACACATCACGTTTATCTTTTGCCGTTTCGAGCATCTATACATCAATATCTCTTTATATATATATATACAATAGAAGTATATTCATGTATAATTATTTTTAATACGTTAGTTATTCTTTTTGCATTTGATGTTGCATTGTTTATTTATGTAGCTTTACAATACAAATTCATAGCAATTGGTTTGTGTGTGTGTGTAAGTGTGTCTGTGTGTGTGTGTGTGTATGTGGCCTTTACAGTTTTACAGTCAGGTGCGCACATTTGCTACAAAACAATATTAGTTTTAGTTAGCCAAATTTTAACAAAATAAATTTTTAATTCAATCACTGTTAAATGATATCAAAATAAATGTGTATAAGTGTGTATAAATGTGTTGTTCATTTGTATGTATGTGTATATAATATATAATTTTATAAACTCCTGTGTAAAAGTATTCGCTTTGCTGTCAATTTATCTTGTGGTGTATATTGCATTTGAGTTTAGTGTCTGTCTTGAAGTACACACATTCCAACATACACATATATATATATATATATTTATATATACATATATATATATATATATATAGTTAAATACATACATCATTCCAAAGCATATCTCCTTACAGCCACATCTTGTAAAATGTTTTGTTTCAGTTTCATTTTCTTCGTTTCTCTGAATTTCGTGTATAATATAAATGTATAATTATAAAACATATATATATATATATATATTTGTAAATATATATATATTTATGTGTATGCATATAGATATAATCCGTAGCATATATCGTATTTCTATAGTTTGGTTTTTCCTTACATTCAGCATATAGATTCATTTTGGTTTTAACACAAACAACAACAAACACAGCAACAACGATAACAACAATTCTTATATTAGACACATGGAATATGTTTCTCACATCAAATTCCTATAGTTTTTCATCGCCCGATATATACACGTATTATCGTTTAGTTAGTAGTTAGTGCCATTGCCTTTACTTCTCTTTCTCTTCCGCCTCTGTCTCAACGACAGCTTCTGCCACAGCATTTTCAGTTTCCACTTGCACTTCCGTTTCTTTTATTTCTTCTGCTTCAGACGCATCTTTGGCTTCTGCCTCATCTTCGGCTTCTGCCTCGTCATCTGCTTCCTCCTCAGCTTCTGTATGCTCTTCTTCATCGCTCTCGATTTGCGACTCCTCCTCATCCTCTTCTTCCAGCTCTGCTTGCGCCAACGCCCTTGCCTGCGCCTGTGCCTGTGCTTGTGCCCGTGATCGTGCCTGGGCCTGGGCGATGGCATAAGCTACAGCCTGTGACTGTGCCAAGGTAGCTGCAGCAGCTGCGGCGGCCGCTGCTGCCGCTGTTGCCGCCACCTCGGTGGGCGTGGCACTCTTGTATTCGACATAGACGACTCCCATTGCGCACATCTGACTCGCATCGTGATCGTAGTTAACGACGCTATTCACAAGGCTCGCATTCGCATAATGATAATAGCCGCAGGTGACACCATACATTGCAGTGGCTGTTGTTGTTGTTGTCGTCGTGGCTGTTGATCCAGCTTGGGGAACGTACTGGGCTGGAACTAAAGCGTAGGGCGTGGGCACCAAGTACCCATTGCTATCCATTGCGTAAACGGGCCGCAAAGCAGACACTGGCACAGGAAGCAGTTGGACTGGTGGTGGAGGAGGAGCAGGTGGAGCAGGTGGTGGTGCGGGTGGTGTTGGATGTGCTGGTGTTTGTGTATGAGGCAGAAATTGAGGCTGTTGCTCCGGGAACGGTGGTTGTGGTTGTGGTTGTTGTTGTTGCGGAAATTGTAGCTCATGGAATGGCTGCAGTTGTTGTTGCTGATGGAATTGTGTCGGTTGTTGCAGTTGCAGCATTTGCTCCAGCTGTTGTGGCAACTCTTCCAAGTCTTGTTGCGCCAACTGGTGCTGCTGTGAAGGCAGCACCTGTTGCAGCAATTGTTGTTGTGGTAGCATTTCCTGGGTTACCATTTGCCATCCGCGTTGCTGTAGCAGTTGTTGCTGCGACAATTGTTCCTGGGAAACAAACAACTGTTGCTGCTGCGGCACTTGTTGCTGGGGAACAAACAGCTGTTGCTGCTGCGGCAATTGATGCTGTGTGACAAACAATTGGGGCTGCTGTGGCAATTGTTGCTGTGTAACAAACAATTGTGGGTGCTGTTGTTGCGCCACTTGTTGCTGTGGAACATGCAACTCTTGCTGAGGCAATTGTTCCTGTGCAACAAATACTTCTTGCTGCTGCTGCGACACATGTTGCTGTTGCTGTTGCGGCACCTGTTCCGGTACCTGTGTAGCAAATGATTCTTGCTGCTGTTGCTGAGGCTGTTGCTGCTGAGGCTGTTGCTGTTGGCGTTGCGGTACTGGCTCCTGGGAAACAACTGATTCTTGTTGCTGGGGCGATTGTTGTTGTCGCCGTCGCGGCAATTGATCCTGCGGAATAAATAATTGTTGCAAACGCTCATACAGCACTTCTGGTGGAGTTTCATTTGGTCGCAACTGTGGCAATCGCTGCCTCTGCGGCAACTGTTGTTGCTGTTGTCGTGGCTGAAATTGCTGGCCTCGCTGCTGCTGCAGCAATTGCTGTTCTTGATTTGGCAGCTGCTGTTGTTGTTGTTGTCGTCGCTGCTGCTGCAGCTGCTGCGGCAATTGCTGTGGCAGGTATTGCTGTCGACGCTCCTGCTGCGGCAGTTGCTGCTGCTGTAGTAGAAATGGGCGCCGATAAGACTGTTGTGGATGCTGTTGCAGTTGCGGTCGCCGCTGCTGCAGCCACTGTTGTGGCTGTGGATGTCGGAATCGCTGCTGTTGCTGATACTGCTGCTGCTGTGGCAGTCTTGAATACGTGTTGGCGGTGACATTTCTATATTCATTTGTATAATTTGTTCTTGTTGCTGTTGTTGCCATGGGTATTACATTGTGTGACGCAACAGAATTTGGCTGAGTTGTTCTTGTTGCTGTTGCAAGAGCAGTTCTAGCTACTGTTGCAGTTAACGTTGTTGTTGTTGTTGTTGTTGTTGCCGATGCAATTGCAGTTTTTGCTGCTGTTACAGATGTTGTTGCTTGTGTTGTTACTCTCAGAGCTTCAGCTGCTTCATGTCTTGATGTTGCACTTGTTGTTGTGCTGTATGTTGCAGCTGCAGCAGTTGCTGCTGTTGTTGCAACTGCTGATGCCACTGATGCTGATGAAGCATTGTTATCGCTGTGTAATGTTAAAATTGTTGTTCTTGTTGTTGTGTTGATGTCTGTTGTTGTTTTTGCTGCTGCTGTTGCAGTTACTGTTGCTGCTGATGAGGTTCTTGTTGTTGTTGCTGTTGTGGTTGTTGAATTACTGTTTTTGAAGTTACTGTTGTTGTTGATGCTGCCAGTGCTGTTGTTGGGTTGATGTTGGCCATTGCCGCTGCCGCTGCCGTTGCCGTTGTGGCTGTGGCTGATGCTGTTGCTGCTGCTGCTGCTGCTGCTGCCGACGACGTGTGAGCCGGTGCAGTTACAACTGCAACGCTTTTGCCGACGCACAGGTGGTGGTGGTGGTGCTGCTGCTACTGCTGGCGGCGCAGCACCAGCCATCGCAGCAGCTGCTGCTGCTGCAGCTGCAGCCGCTCTGCTTGTGGTCGGGGCATTGGCATTATAGTGATTGGCAATGGCAGCATGAACACTTCACCTGTGTGAGGCAGCTAATATTGTGTAAAGAAATTAATTTTGATTTAAATAAATTTCTGTGCATGGTTATATGGATGCGGTTTTTGAGATCGAGTAGTTCTATTTGATCTACCTCTATGTGCCATATTATGGTGAAAGCTGCCGACGCCGCCGCCGCCGACGCCGACAATCCCTCCACTGCCATGCATCGGCTGTGGGAGGCCGATACCGATGCCGACGCCACCAGCGACACCGACACCAATTCCGCCACTTGGATGATGATGATGCAATTGTTGCATGTGATGGTGGGGCGGTGGTGGCATATTGTGATGCTGCTGCTGCTGATGATGATGGTGCTGCTGCTGTTGATGGTGGTGTTGCTGCTGATGATGCTGCTGATGGTGTGGCTGCTGCTGTGGAAGGTGCATCTGATGTGGCATCGGCTGCTGCATATGGTGGCCCATGTGGTGTGGCATCGGTGGCTGTTGTTGTCCCATATGTGGACCGCCGCCAAGCTGCGACATAAATTGAGCAGCTTTTGCTTTGCCGTGCTCCTCAGCCAAACGCACCCAAATTGGTTGAGTACCACCCTCTGGCACGGTATTGTTGAGCGCTTTTATTGCTTCCTGTGCTTCCTCACGTTTATTATAGCTGCAAAGGAAATAAATAGAGTATGAGTACAACGAATATAAAAGAAAAGTCAGGAGAGCAGCTAATTAAACAAACTTTTGACTGATTAATTGATTGATTTAGCTTTAGCTACAATTAAAAAGTAGATAATATATATAATAATACTATATATTATATAGTTCTACAATAAAAGTGCCTGACTGTGAGATACCTCGCTCACCTGCACATACTGGGAGAGAGCTAGATCAGGCTGATTGCTATTGATTACAAATTCATATAGTTTATGGGATCTGTTAGGGCTCTTTCTGCCTTTTTAAAAGATTTTATATTTAAATTTTGATTGACTGACTGATTGAAGAACTCAACTTTATTCTAATGCAAATAAGATTTTCAGTCAATTGTAAAGGTCCAATTGGAGCTGGTGAAATTCCAAGCAGAACTTTGTATACCAATTTAAAATATTACAGTACATAAGGTAATAAGAAAAGTTTTCATCACAGCTTGATTCGACACTGAAATACAACTCTTATGTACAGAAGCAATTGAGGATAAATTATATAACCAGGTGCACAATATTATGCAAGCTGAATATACTTTTACAAGAGCTCTCGCGACTTCTAGTAAACACATAAATAACATAAGATTTGTGAGCTATATTACAATAATGATGTATATGCATATTCCTCTCTATGTAAAGATACTTGAATTACATTGCAATTATGATACATAGGTGTATTATATATATATATATATATATATATATATATATTATATAGTATTATATTGTATATGGAGAGCATCTACTTGAGGTACTCAATATCTTATTGCGCTTACCGTACAAATGCAACGCCTCGTGGGCGACCCGTTAGTTTATCCCGCAAGATATTACGTTGGACGATCAAGCCGTATGGAGAAAATATCCGATCCAGCTGATCATCGTTAATGTTGCGGGATAAATTGATCACGTACAGGTTAGTGTCCTTGATCGATTGCCCGCCAGGTCGTGCATATGATACCTAAGAGAAAATGTCATTAATTATTTGTATAACATGATTTAGAAATTAAATAATATTAAATTTCAAAGCTTGTTCAATTTTTTTTTTTTTATTGAACTTCGATTTGGAGCTGCACGCACCTTCAAGCGCTTGTGACGCAAGTATAATCCATTAAGTTTTTGTATTGCCTCCTCGGAGTCCGCCTCCGAGTTGTAGTCAACGAAGCCGTAGCCAAAGCTGTATCCCGTCTGCGAAAAAGAGATGAAAATGGTGCACTTTAGTTGAGGGAAATAGCGTTTGACAGAGAGTGAGAGAGAGAGAGAGAAAGAGAGAGGGGTAGAGGGGGGAAGTTGCGTGCAATGAAGTGCATGCGTGTGTGTGTGTGTGTATAACATTGTGCGACAAGGACAGGCATAGACACTGGCCCGGGCTCGAGCTCAAATCCAGGCACCAGTTGCCAGGGACCAGGCACCAGTTACCAGGCACCCAGCCACTAGGTACACACATAATTTGATGTGCAGCCACTTAACTATCCCCACCCACAGCATACACCGCCCACCACCACCGTCATCAGAGCAGCGTCCTTGACCACAAACAATATGCAACCCCTTGGCTTACCTTGTAGTCACGCATAATTTTGCATGTATTGATGGAGCCGCAACTGCTGAATAAACTGTATAACTCACGATCTGTCATATCCTGTGGTAAATAGTTGATGATCAGATTCGTAGCGCTTGTGCGATCTTCAGCAGTATTGGCGGCGGCAGCGGCTGATGCAGCACCAGCGGCCGCAGCTCCGCTGGTGTTGCTCTGTTTGTTCTGCTGTTGTTGTTGATAATTATGCGGCTGCTGCTGTTGCTGTTGGCGATGCTGCTGCTGCTGCTGCTGCATAGGCTGCTGCTGTTGCTGCTGCATAGGTTGCTGCTGCGTAGGCTGCTGTTGTTGCTGCTGCATAGGCTGTTGACGATTCTGTGTTTGCGGTTTCTGCTGCTTTTGCTTCTGTTGTCTTTGCTGCTCCTGCAACTGTTGCTGCTCCTGCAGCTGTTGCTGCTCCTGCAACTGTTGCTGCTGCTGCAACTGTTGCTGCTGTTGCTGCTGCAACTGTTGCTGCTGTTGCTGCTGCTTCTGTTGCTGAATTTGCTGTTGCTGAACTTGCTGTTGCTGCAATTGCTTTTGCTGCAACTGCTGCTGCTGTTGGTTTGCAGTGTCATCCTCGTCAAAATCAGAAGAATCAGAAGAATCGGTTTCAGAATCAGAATCTATTTGCTGTGCCCTTCCTGCCTGCTGCTGCTGTTGATTCGGTTGGATTTTATTATCTGTAGCTGCAGATTCTTTCTTATTATCAGTGGCAGTTGTTTCGTCGTCCTCAGTTTTGTCGTCATCATCGTCGTCATCAGAGCTGTCATCGGAGCTGTCAGCCTCCATGGCCTCGCCACGTCCGCGTGCAGCCTCATCCTGACTATCATCATCCTGACTTTCGCCCTCTTGACTTAACTCTTCCTGTTCTACGGTGTCTTCCGAATCCTATCAATTAAGCACAAACGAAACAAAAATTGGTTTTTCATTCGTATATATATAAATACGTATATAGGAAAAGCGCCATTTTTGTACTTTGGATTTGTATGCACTTACCTTTTCCCCAATATCCGATTCATCTTCATCTTCTTTATATTTCACCCTTTGCTGCTTATTCTCCGGCTTCGGCATGATTTGGAATCACTTTGATGCCGTTACCACCTTGAATATATATAAATAAAAACGTTTTTATATGTCTACAACTTTTCTATGTTTCCTTGCTGCCTGAAAACTAAAACTAATTTCACTTGAATGTCACTCAATGAAAATGTAAGTTGAAAATGACATTTGACAAATGACAACTGACAATTGTCAAACGACAAATGACAATTCTAAATCCTAAATTTGAATCCTAAATGACAAGAAACGAAGTGTGCTATGAAAATTGTTGCAAGCTGCAGGAATGAAATGTTTCCGCTCGATGGCAATGCAACTCTGATGTGCTTTGATTTTCGGACGTCACTGTGATAGGACAGAGTCGAGTGCACATATTTTATGTACATTGAAACACGTTTTGCAAGGCTTCGGACTTCGTGTGATTTAGCTCGTTTGCTCGATTGCTCGGCATCCGGCACTCACGACACACATCCGGGACCTGGCCTGCGCCTGGGCCTAGGGCAAGGCACGGTCTCGTGCTCGCATAACGGAACAGACGAAAAGCAGCCGAATGCAGCAGCAGCAGCAGCAGTAGCAACAGCAAAAGCCGAAGAGTTAATCAAATTCGGCTGTTACTGACTGCTGCTGCGGCCTTTCGGGCTTAGAAACAACGCCGATTGCATTTTGCGCTTGTATGCGTTGCTCCTTCTCGCACGCGCTACCTCTTATTGTCTTTTTCTTACACTTTTGGAATGTATATGTGTATGTGTGTGTGTGTTTGTGCGTACGAATGAATGTGCACTTGTGGCGTGTTAAAACATTAAATTAACAAATTTATAGCAACTACTACGCCGCAAATGTAAAACTATTGCGTGGAAGCGGCACTAAAAGCCGAAATGAAATACAAAAAATAAAATAAAACACAAAAATTGACGGCACACACACACACGCGCGAACACATCAAGTCCAAGTCTTTGACAAGAAAAAAATTTGATGCAGCTTCAAAACCGCGGCCACCAATATCAAAATAAAAAAATTATAAAAAAAACGCGCTTCCGCTATTCTTTTAGTTGCATTTTCAATAAAACAAATTTTGTTACTTACTTGGGCACTTGCACTAATTGAAAATTTAATTTTTTTTTTATTTTTCACTTATTTTCGCGTAAACGATCCGTGTCGGCGACCTCACAGGAATGTAATGAACATGTAGAAAAATTTACTTCGATACTTGGTGATGACTGCAAGACGATATTTTCCAAATCATCGTTGTTTATTTTGTTTGCGATATTGGCTATATCGATATGTTTATATTTATGGTATTTTATATTGTGCTTGCTTGTGTTGTATTTCAATGAGAATAAAATTGAATGAGGCATAAAGCAAAGTAAATATCAACAATAACTAAACAACGTATAGTTAGGTTGACTTTTGTCATTAGTTTTTGTGTAAAATACTAAAACATGACGGCGAACCTTTGCACCATCTGTCAATCGATATATTTGGTATTATTTTATACGTGAAATACCAACAGGAAAAATACTAGCAAAGGAAATATTTTGATAATTGGGAAATTTCAAATTAGGTTTGAATAATGCTTGTGTCATCGGCCACAACGGCTTTATTTAGCATATACGCATATTTTTTTAATTATGATATTCATATAGTATATTAATATAATATACCAGCACCCGTTATTGATTTTATTGATTTTTCCATTGATAGCTCAATCAGGGAGCTTAGAAACTGTCCATATACATTGTATATAAAGTAGGCGCTGCCGCAATTGTCAGACGCAATTAGTTTGGCAATGAAATATTTGGCTGGTCCACTTGAAATTGTGGTTTTGTTGTTGTTGTTGCTATTGTAGTTATTTCTAGTACAAATAATTGGTGGTCGCCCACGCGCCTATCATTCAAAAATCATCGATTACGATTGTGTAACGCACGCGCGCTGACGAAAAGAAAATAAAATAAAAATATACAATTGGAAAAGTAAAAGTCATGCCCACGCCCGTGAATATTGTCGCTAGACGCGCAAAGTAATCGTTATCGGTATTCAAATTCTTACTGAATGAAGGCATTTGTTGCCGCAATTGTTGTTGGCCGTTGCATTTCCGGCTACAAATGGGCCAAACGCAAACGTATTGAATGGCAAGAAAGAAAGCCATTTCACACGTCTGCCACGGTCATGGCCAACAAGACGCCAAATTGTCGCGTAGTTAGATGAAAAGTAAAACGAAAATCAGTTGCAAGCATTGCGATTAAGCAGACACGCAAATATATATTTATACATATATATATGTTTTTTTGTGACACACAAAAGCGTGATTCAATTGCTTACACACACACACGCTTTGCGTCTCAATCTTAGTCAAATCTTGACCATTCATGATAAATTCGCAACGCTATAAAAACTATTGTCACATTCATTTGTCTAGCCATTGTTTACGCAGCATTCAGCGAGCAGCACACAGCCACGAGGATACGGATTAGACAACATGAAGCCAAGCACTGTGAGTAGTTGGTTGCTGAGACACGTGCCGAGGATCGGATATAATTCTTTGCCATTTGACAGGGTATTTTGGGCATCGCCTTGACAGCTCTGCTAGCCTGCTCGCCCAGCCTGGCCGTTGTCCATGGCATACAGCCGCTGAGCTCTGGACATGCCATCAGCCAGCCTGGCAATGGCCATGGCAATGGCTATCGCTATAATGGACCCGCTCACAAATATTTGCCCGCTGCCAGCGAGCTAACCACTGAGGCCATGACTACCACCGGCCATTGGCAACCGAATCCTGTCCAGCCGCCCACTCAGCAGCTCTTCGAGCACACCTACACCAGTGACATCAGTATTGACAGCGACAGCAGCATTCCCTATTACAATGGACCCTATCGCATGGAATACTATGAACGTCCTCCAACCGAACAGCCACGGCAGCAGCAGCAGCAGCATCAGCAGCATCATCAGCAGCAGCAGCATCAGCAGGAGCCACAGCAGCCGCAACAGCAGTTGAATATGAATAATTTTCAATATGCCGCCGTTAATTCAGGTGCTGCTACTACTGCAGCAGCTGGTCAGTTTAGCCAAGCTGTCGATCTATCTGCTGGCGCGCAGCATGATCGCCGTCTGGAGTCTAGTCAGCGAGGTGCTCAGCTGATTGGCCAGGCGCTGCCCGAGCGCTACCAGCGACAGCCATTTGCCCAGCCCTCTTTGAGCTTTTTGCAAATGCAATCCCATTCCTACGAGCTGCCGCCAAGCTACAGCATGCACAGCGACTGGTACGAGCAGGAGTCGAAGCCGCAACATCAGCAATTGCTGCAAAATAACTATTATGGGCATCAGCAACAGCACGAGCAACAGTTGCAGTTGCAGCAGCAGCACGAGCAACAACAGCAGCAACAACTACAGTTCCTGGCAAAGCAGCATCAACCGCTTTTCGAGAACTCACAGAAGTTGAGGCCCTTCCATGATCATGCCCAAACACAAAACGCTTACGTAGCGCAGCCAAGTCGCGAGTTTCAAGCGCCCTACTACTAAGTATTATACTCTAATTCACACTTCCTGCTTCCCACTCCCTCCTCATCCTCAGCCTCCTACCACTTAGCTCCATTTGAGCTCTACAGCTTCTACAAATCAGAGCTGCTCCCGTCCATCGCAATGAAAACATTTGCATTTGTCTTAGAAGCAAATGCATTTCTCGTATTTCATCTGGCGACTCTCAACACTTTTTTTTCCTAATTTAAAAAAATATATATTTAATTTGAATATTTACAAGAATATTAAATATCCTTTTATGTATATTATATGAAGTCAGCTTACTGAAAAAAAAAGAGTAAAGTTGAGCTTTAGATAAAAAAATATTAAAAAACTCATAATTCCTAAATGATTTAATCTATGGATATATCAGTATATATATTTTTTTTATAAATTATATTCTAAAAATTTAAAACAATAAATCTTATCAATAAAAATCTCTGGTATAGTATATATATCTTGATTCTATAATTAGGAATTTTAGAGCTATAGAGAGCTCATATCTTCTATCTTATACTTTAGCAATTTATCCATCTATATACTCATCCAAACAAGTAAGAAGGCTCTAGTCGAGACGGCACGACTACGAGATCCCCTGAACCCTGCAAAAAAGTGATACTCTTCTTCTTTACGCACTTATGAGCGCGCGCTCTGCTAACTGCGCAGTTGCTGTCGTGGCTTGGGGGTGGGTTGGGCTGAACTTTGGACGCTTATAACTCCATTTCTAGATCGACGATCTTGATGAAATTTTCAGAGTAGATTAGGAGTATCTAAATCTATCTATGTGCCAAATTGCAAGTCTCTAGTATTTGAAATGCGTTTTTTTAAAATTGGGGGCGAAGGGGGCGTGGCATCTAAAATCTGTAAATTACGTAATCTGCGTATCCATAATATCTATCTAAATAACCAAACTTGAAGTCTCTAGCTGAAACAGTGTAGAAGTTATGCCCAAAAAACCTAAAAAATGGAAACGAATTCTCGATTTTTTATCGATAATTTGGAAATGGGATGAGTTATCGAAAAAACAAAATAAACTCGTACTGCGTAGCTAACATACGCATGTTCATGTGAAATTTCAGCTCTCTAGCTTTTGTAGTTTCCGAAATCTCGACGTTCATACGGACGGACGGACGGACGGACGGACGGACGGACGGACGGACGGACGGACAGACGGACAGGGCTCAATCAACTTATTTTTTTATGCTGATCAAGAATATATATACTTTATGGGGTCTGCGACTTCTCCTTCTGCCTGTTACATACATTTTCACAAAACCATTATACCCTGAATTCCCATTTTCAATGGGTTCAGGGTATAAAAAGTGAGAAGAGTATATTAATTTTGTGCACTGCTTGTTGTGTGGTGCGTCAGTCAGTTCCAAATTTCATCTAGAATTCCCAAAAGGTTTTGAACTTTTTCGTTGCTCTTGAGTTGCGCTCGACTGCGTGAATAATGTGCAAAACTCTTTTGTTTACTGTTTGTATACCCTGAGCCCATTGAAAATGGGAAATCAGGGTATAATGGTTTTGTAACAGGCAGAAGGAGGTGTGACAGACCCCATAAAGTGTATATATTCTTGATCAGGGTGACGAGAAAAGTTGATATAGCCATGTCCGTCTGTCCGTATGTTTGAACGCGTCGATTTTCGAAGATACAAAAGCTAGAGAGTTCATTCAATACGATAACTTGTATATTTGCAAAGTTATCGATAAACGAATTTATCGGGAACCAGTTATAAAATTCTAGCTAATTCATCTTTAGATTTAAAGCCTCCAAGTCTTCTGCATATATATAGATACTAATTTAATACAATTTCGGTTTTTATCAGATTTTGGATTCCGGTCCCCAACTCACCCCCACATCCCCAAATGTGTAAAAAATGCATTTCAAATACTAGAGAGATGCTGTTTGGTTTAGCTTATAGATATGAATATCATAATCATAATCTGAAGATATCAATACGATTGTCCATCTAGAAACAAAATTATTAATCATCAAAGTTTTCTCATCAAAATCCATGCGACGCAGCGAGACAGCAAGGCGCTTGCAATGCTTACACACATGCATACACACATACAAGCCTACAAGCGTAGATCAGCGTGTGTGTGTGTGTGCGCGTGGTTTTGCATGTACCGTTTCTTATGCGTGCAGAAACGAATCGCAAAATTCATGGAATATTATTCGTTCGAAGAGGGGCTCAGGGGATTTCGTAGTCGAGCAGTCTCGACTACAGCTTTCTTACTTGTTTTTTATTACAATTTCAGTTGAATCTCGAGCTTGAGCTTTGACGTATTTGCGACCTCGAGAACAGTGTTAAGCAGCGCCATAAATAATCGCAGCTAATTTGATTATGCTCGTTGTTTGCGGCTAAATTTTCTCACTCGCCTCTTGGCCAACGAAAATGTTTTCCGAGTTTCCGCATTAAACTCCAAATTCTTGGCGCTAATTGCGGGGAGTTGTGTAATTTGTGAGCTTGGAACTCTTTGCTGAAGTTGAATTAAAATCTATTTGAATAACCGAATTAAATTTAATTTTATTTTGGGCTTTGGCTTATTTTTTGTTGCTAAATAAGCTGAAAATCGCACGCGCTGAATGCGTTTGTTTTTTTTTTTTTTTTTTTTAATTTATGTTCTTTTTTTTCTCGCTTCCGTTGTGCAAATTACTTCCAATTGTTGCACGTGCTTTGTAATGCGAAAACAGGGCGAAGAGCAGGGCGAAAGAGAGAAAGAGAAAGAGAGAGAGAGAGAGGGAGAGAGAGAGCGAGAGCAAAAGTGAAGGTAAAGCAAATAAAATCAAACATTTAACACCCACAGCCAGAGCCGCAGCCGCAGCCGCAGTTTTACAGTAGCGGATCAAGCAAATTGCAGATTATTGGGCCCAATTGAGCAGCGGGGCGACTAATTGGTGAACAAGTTTATAATAGATGTAAGACCTTCAGTTATGTGAATTTTGAATAGAGAGATATCATATTTTCGTTAAGTGAACTTTGCTCAGCTTGGTGCTGCCACTTTAAACGCTATCTATGCTTATTATTTTTGATATATTTGCAACTAAAACCAAAACACATTTCAATTCAATCATTAATGACCCTTCAAAGGCGCCAATCCACTCCTGTGCAGCCGCAAACGCAGCAACTTTCATTCGAGCAGCTGCAACTGCAGCAGCAGCAAAATGCCAGGAAACCAGACAGATCCAATCAAATCTTTTATAGATCGTTTATGTTCAGCCTAATGAAAATGTAGTTCAATGGGAGAAAGTCTATCAGAGATTTGTTTAATATCTTTATAGATATTATGCAAGACTAAAACTTCAATCGGTTAGCTGAAGAGGGAGAGACAGAGAGAGAGAGAGAGAGAGAGAGAGAGAGAGAGAGAGAGATAGCCTAGCTTATACCCTCTATACGTACATACGAATCAATACAAATCAAGTCATAATAGCTCTAAGATTTAGCCTCTATAATTAATCGATTGTACACCCACATCGATAATTATCGATTATATTATATAATTTGCTTCACTTTAAACGCGGCTATAAAACTCCATTGAGAGGCTTGCTACCTATATACCTCAACTTACTCGATATCTCTTCATCTACGTATTACAGGGTATACAAATGCTTCGATGGGCGCACCCACCCACAGGCTAACCGCCCAATTGCTGAAATCGCAACTGGAATTCCAATTCCATGGATTGTTGAGCGGCAACAGCTTTGTTAACTTGAATATTGTGATTATAATAATCATTATCATTAACATTATCATTGGCTTAACAAATTGTTTTTTCTTTTTTTTCGGGAGTTGCGACACGATTTGCGCAAGCGTCGAAAATAGTTTTGAAGCCAATTACAATAGGCTCATGACAAAGATAAGATGTGGTCTAAAGGGAGAGGGGAAGAGAGATGGATAGCGAGCAGCAGGGAGTAAGAGTCTATGAAGACTATAGGCTATAGGCTATAGCCGACAAAGAAGAAGGGAGAGCGACAGAGTTAGAGGAAGAGAGTGAGAGATAGCTAAAGAGAGAAAGATATATACAGAAAGAGAAAGAGATAAAGACATAATGGGAGAAACAGAGTAAAAGGGAGAAAGAGAGGGACTGGAGAGAGATTATGAAAAGGAAAACGAAAGAGAGAGAGAGAGAGCGATAGAGTTAGCGAGAAATTGGGGGAGAGAGAGAGAGAGAGAAGGGAAGAAGGGGTGAGAAGGAGAAAACATAAAAGGAAAGACCGAAAGAGAGACTCATAGAACGAAAAAATCAGACTGACTGTCTGAACGATATAAAAACATATAGAGAGAAGGAGAGAAAAGGATAGCGCAAGATAACCTAATTGAAGAAATAGTTCAAAAATATATATATAGCAAGAGACAGAGAAAGAGAGAGACAGAGTGAGAGAGAGAGAGAGAGAGAGAGAGAGAGAGAGCTGTGAAAGTGAGGTTAACAAATAATCAAAGTACCTATAGCTAAATTACCAACAATAAACTAGAACAAGTTTTCGTTCCACTCAACCTTCAGCAATGCTCATTGCCAGACTCAAAAACCATTTCACTCTCTATCTAAGCAATTTCCCTATTGCCCCTAGGCCGATTCTCGGCCCGATCTTTCGTCACTTTTACCTAACGACGATGATGCAATGAGGAAGTGCATTGAACGGAGGCTGTTGCTTAGCTTAGTGTTGCCCTCAGCTCACCCGAGTCATGTCAAGCCCATATCCATATCCGTAGCCGTAGCCGTATCCATATCTATTTCCATTTCCATTTGGCACTTCCCATCTCGCTTACAACGGAACTACCTGGATCACATTACAGCCCGCTCATAGGCTATTTAAGTGGGCTCGGTCACATGCCTGGCTGCAGATACGCTGCACCACTTGGACACAATGCAGATGCATGCCCTCAGCTGGGCGTCTGGCTTGGCGCTGCTCCTGTGGCTGATCGAGGCGCAATCGCCGCCCTACTACTATCACAGCTGGCTCTATGCGACGCCTTGGCGACCTTTGGTGCCGGTTCAACAACAACAGTTGGATACACAACAGCTGAGCTTGGGCTATACGGGTCCACAGACTTTTCCGCTTGAGGCTGGCCAGGCACAGGCGCAGGCGCAAGCAATGAGAACTGTGAGGCGACCCATCTTGCTGGGACTTCAGCTCAGGCCGGCGAGGCAACAGTTTACGGTGCCCTTTAGACCCTCGCCCTTTGCGGGATACAGCAACGAAGAGGAGCAGCTGGAGCAAGGCCAGCAGCAACTGGAGCAACTCAATCAGCATGTGGAGCCACCTTTCTATGCGCCCGGCTATCCTCAATCAGCTGCTGTCGTTGCCTCCCCACTGATCGGCGAGGATCAGGCGGAACAGAAGCCTCCACACTATATATACATGGCGCCATCCAATCAATATAATCTAGTTAGAAGTTAAGTTTGTTTTTCTTGTAGTTGTTTTTTTTTTTTTTTACTCTTAATATAAACAAGGAAATTTTGATCTACTCACTCGCAATTTGCTTTCGCTTGGTGAAATTAACTCTCGTCCGACCTTGGCAACGTCTCGCTGAGCATTGCGTAATCGATTTTAGCTCTGCGCCGCGGCACGAGGTCGTCAATTTGAGCATTGAAGATTGCAGATTATACAGATTTGACAATGGCATGGGCCCCCCAAGTGGCCCGACAAGTGCCTACACTACTAAGCTCCGCCAGGGCTTGGGCTGGCCCAGCGAAGAAGCGGAGCAAAAGTAATTGAGATAATTGCTTGGCTAGACAGAGACACATCGATGCGTTAACTAAGCGAAAAGATGTTCCAATTGGAGATTATTATATACAGATGTACTAGATGTTTCTAGTACAAACGCTTTGAGCCAGTAAATAGCATCTATATAAGATCTACTCAGTCGCCTTGCTGACAGACAAGTCTTATGTCTAGCTCAAATTCGTGTAATCATGGTTATTTCCTATGAATCTTACATGCTTCGAATTCCTTAACTATCAGCCTCCCCTAGAAGTCAGAGATGCTCAAATTTCCTTAACATAAAAGTCAGCCAGCTAGCGCCTTATCGAGGCAGTACTAACCATAACCCATCTATGTGCTTACATCTCGCAGTTATCTCTTATAATACTATTAGTACTATTCTCAAGTAAATCTAATGCTTCACAAACTTATCTTATAAATATTCAGATTCTCTTATATGTACATATACATATATCGAGTACCATATCGTATTTAAGGCTTCATTAATATAGCTCGATCAAACGCATGTACTTAGCTTAGACTATAATACCTCGTTCGGCACTTAAGTAGACACTCTCTAGGTTTAGCATAGTACCTATTCTATCTACATAGTACCACTCAAGGCTTACTTAACGCTCAGTTAAGTAAATAACTTTTATTTTACCAAGTACATCTTATATAGTTATAGCCTTAAATGGTTAGAGCTCGTATCGAATCTGCAGACATTAGCTTAGCATATACTGAAGCTGTGTAACCAGTTATGTATGTAGTCAATGCATCTACCACTATATACTCAGTTGAGATAGCGTACTTCTCAACTTTACTTACTGTACTATCTAAAAGTCCAATTTATCTTATGAATCTACAGATCTTACATCCTACCACACCCCAATGCTCTATAGCTATCTATAGCTATATAAATCACATCAGCTCTGTCATTCAGTTAAGCTTTATAATTTAGCAAATGCCCAATTTTAGTGTATTACACAGATTGAGGCCATTGCAGAGCTAGAGACATCATTTTGATCCAAACGATCCAAATCCACTTCACTCGATAATGAGCTCATTTCGTAGCATTAATGAGCTCAGTGAAGACCTTTCGCGACTAGCCTACAATTGGGAAATATGTTTTAAAGGGTCCATCAAAGTGTATGACTCGTAAGGCTAATTGAATCTATTAACAACAAATGGAAGCTCATTAATTGATTCACCGAATGAGTGATCAAGTGAATGACTGATCATAGGATTGCTCTGCCTTACACTCAGGGAATGCATACATAGGTCCATGGAATGGTTAACGGCTGTAGCTTGTGACAAGTGGATTACAAGGCCTTGGCTAAAATATTATTACGACATTGTCGCAAAGAGCTTAAGTAAAAGGGAATGATTACGAGAACAGGCAACCCGAACTAAATTGTGGTTTGAAGGAAAAAAAAAGAAAAATAAAACGAAAAGACAAACACAATCTGTTACAAATTTGAAACAGCTGACAAAATAGCAACAACAACAAAAGTAACAGATAATAAAAACAATCATCAGCAATGGCAATAACAAAAGCAACACACATTTCCACCAGTAAAACGGTTAAATTACCGTTAACGCTGCTAGTGCCAGGAATAGCTAGGAGAAGGGCAGGTGGATGTGAGGGCATGGGTGGTAGCTGCTGTGTGGTGGAGTACGCCCTGTCATCCACACTCACATTCATCAAAATGTTACTTGGAATTAATTGCAATTCAGGCATAAGAAAAGATTGGGAAAGCTTAAAAAAAAAAAAGAAAAAAAGTCAAATCAAAAACCCCAAAAGAAAAGAAAGACACGCACAAGCCTAAAGAGATGGCGTGTGTGCAAGCAGGTAAGTGTGAGAGAGATAGGAAGAGAGAAGCGGTGCGGCGCACTGTGCACTGAGACATGCGATATGGCAAATGTGTCACTTGAACTTGAAGCGAACAAACGGGAGGCAACGCAACAGTCATAATGCACCGTGGTACGTGACTAGAGAAAAAATAAATAGTTAAATAGTAATTGAATTGGCATATGGGCAAGAAATCTTATAAAGAGACAAATATGTGGATATTTGTTTATTATTTTATGACTTACATTTAAATAGTATTTCAAATTATGTAAAAATAAGTTATTATCAATAAATTTAGACGGCTCCAAAAAAGAAAGAGACGCTGAAATACAAAGTACAAAACACTAATAAAAATTATGTATATAAATTATAAAGCATACAAAAAATATTAAGCTGAACAAATAACTATTATTTAGCCAGCCTTAACATTAACAAACGCCGACAGTGATGTCCCACTGTGCCAAGGCAGCGGGTCCAGAGTCATGTCCGCAAAGCGTGCGCCACACCGACCCAAACAAGAGTGAGAGTACGAGTGCGAGTGCGAGTGCGAGTAAGAAGAGACGGTTAGCGGTAAACCAATGCGAGGCAAAGCCAAAAATCGCTTTAGTTCATATGCAAAATGGGCAATAACAAAAATGCCGCGTCGACTTGGCGCTTTTCGCATCGCCGCCGACGCCGCTGCGTCAAGTTAGCTGCGACGCCAGCGCAGACGTGCACAATGACAAGCGATTTGTTGCAGAGGCCGCGTATAAAAGGGTTGGCCGGCGCAGAGGTCGTCAACATTCGACGCGCAGCGCTTGTGGAATAAACGCGAGTCAGATCGAGAAACACCGAGAAAGAAAGAAAGAGAGAGAAAGCAAGTGAACGAAAGGATATTAATAGATCAGCAGCATTTGCTGAGCTTCTTTTTTTTTTGTTTTGGTATTTTTTGACGTGCAGCCTGAAAATGCAGTTCGCTGTAAGTGTTGTGAAACGACAAAAGCAATTTAAATAATGCACTAACGCGTTTTATCCTTAAAAAGTATTTAGAAATTTATACCAAATGCCAACTGCCGCAACTGTTTTTTGCACACTGGCCATAAATTTCTAAATGAATTTCAATTCAAATTAAAAACGAAAATTTTCAATTTTTTTAATGCAGTTTTCGCGCGCGCTTTTCATCTGCGCTTTGTGCGCCTTGGCCGCCGCCAAGCAGCCACAGCAGCAGCAGCAGCAGTCCCAGCCACAGCCACAGCAGCAGCAAAAACAAGCTCAATCTGCCAAGCTGAAGCGCGATGCTGGCCTGAGCTTCGGCAGCGGCCTCTATCATGGACCCTCACACAAATACTTGCCACCCGCAGCCAGCTCTGGCGGCTATGAGAGCACCTATGCCCAGTTGCATGGCAATGGACTGGCCGCCAGCAGCGGCTTTGACTTTGCCAGCCTTGACACGGACAGCGTGCACCATGGCCCGGTTCATCATCAGTCGCAGCATCATCATCCCTATCACAGTCATCATCAGCATCATTATAGCCATCAGCCACACACCTATCAATCGCTGGGCTCTTACCATGGTCACGGACGTCCCGTGTACATTAGCTCCTCGAGCCTGGCTGCTGGCGCTGGTCCTAGCTATCATCATCAGCGTCCTCCCAAGGTGGAAACGTACATTGTGCACACCAGCAACGGCGGCGGCGGCAGCGGCAGCAGCGCTGGTCATGGATTTAGCCAACATGGTCATGGTGGTGCTGGCTACAAGTACTCTGGACATGGTGGAGCCTCTGGCTACTTGAGCCTGCTGAGCGGTGGTGGCTCGCACAAGCAGCCTGGCAGCAGCACAACCTATTTGCTGACCACGCCCAGCTACAGCAGCAGCAGCGGCAGCTTAGGCAGCAACAGCCTTGGCAGTCTCAGTAGCCTAGGCAGCCTTGGCAGCAGCGGATCCTCCCATGGTATCAGCTTTGGCCATGGTCATCCGCTTAGTCTGGGCAGCAGCAGCAGCAGCAGCCACAGTCACGGCTTGAGCTTTGGCCCCGCCCTGGAGCATGAGCAGCAGCAGCCCTTGGGCTACAGCTACGAGTCGCCCAGTCTGCAGCATTTTGCCAAGCAGCCGCTGAACAGCTACGGTGTGCCGCTGCTGCCTGGCTACGATCATGGCCAGCAGGAGGAGGAACAGCACCAGCACCAGCAGCAACTGCATCAGGATGAGCAACAACTGCCGGTGGAGAAGAGCCACACGGAACAGCAGACGCCGGCCTATGCGCTCGGCCACAAGGGTTTGGGTCACTTCAGCTATACGTCCAGCAAGCCGCTGGCTCTCAACACGGACATCCATCAGCACGAGGATCAAAACGAGCTGGTCGCCGAGCTGTCGAAGGCGCCGTTCAAGCCGAGCGCCTTCCTTGGCGCCAAGCACGAGTCGAGCCTGGGCTATTCTGACTATGCCACGCCCAACACACAGTATTTGCAGCCGCCCACGGCAACGGGCTACGACTATGCGGCACCGGGTCCGGCGGTGCTTTACGGTGCGCCTGGCCAGTCTGGTGACTCGGCCACGCCCATCTTCGAGCCAGACTCTACCTATTTGCCGCCCACGCACAATTATCACTAAATTATTCATACTATTTATAACATATCTCTCTCTCTCTCTCTCTAGATATGCATATATCTATGTGTATCTGATTTTTTTTTTATATATATATATTATATTCATGTAGATTTTATTTAAGTCTATGCCAAATGGAGCGCTCGTCCAATAAAAGCAATTTGAAACATACGCCACGCCCACTTCCCAGACCAACTGCCTCTCACTTTGGCTCTGCCAGACCAGACTCTCTTTTCAGACAGCCGATCCAGCGATATGTCTTTAGCATGCGCAGCTCATCAAAGTCGGATATATACATACATATATATATATGCATATATGATTTGGGTTTTCTCGATTCGTTTCGCTTTTTATTTTGAAAGCGTGTGAAGTCGCGTGGAGTCGTATGTGGAGCAAGTGCGAGAAATTATTGCAACGTTAACAGAATGGTCAATTAGACGAGTTAACTGAACGCATTACATCCGAACGGCATCCGCATGGAATACGTGAAAAGCTTTCAACTGAAAGTGCAAATGGCACAAGTGTGAAATGACTTTAATCTAATTTTCAAATCAAATTGGCGAATAGCTCGACGTATTTATCATCATGAGTGTGGTTCTACAATCAAATGCATTCATTTCATTATTCGTAGCATTTGCATATCACTTTTGTTGTATTCATTTCAATTGGTTCTCAAATGAATGCATTCATGCGACTTGAAGTAGTTGAAGTACTTTTGAATAGATTTCTGATCTACTCTATTCGAACTTAGAACTTCTTCAGTTACACATAAGCATATCTTAACAGAAATAAAGCTATCTTCGTGGAATTCATTTTATTCAATTCGAGTACTTGGAAGCTCATTTCAATATTCAAATCATACGAGAGCTGAAGCGAAAGACGTGCAGCTAATTGCGAATTAATGTTATTTAGCTAAAAGTAAAAGCAAGTAATATTTATCGATAAACTGCAACATGTATCGATTAACATACAATTCGAAAATATGTATATATAGTGGAATCAGATTATAACGACTCCGCTTATAGCTTTCGTACGGTTATGATGACGAAAATGGTAATAGTGTCTGCCGAACGTCGTTATAGCCGGACTCTGCAGTTTATAGAGTCGTCTAAGGCATGGTCAACGTTCTTTTCATTAAGTATGTTGTTCAGTTCAGTATTAAATTTATTCTTCTGAGTCCGGGTTTCTTATACCTAGACTCATGCATAATTTCATCCATTAAATCTAGTGTATATAGTGCTGAGTTTGTAAGTTTTGCTTATCTTAGTCTATAGCTGAGTTTGTAAGGCTCAGCGTTCGTTTATTACTATATCTTATTGCTAAGTGCTAGGGTCAGGATTATGTCTATTTAGAGTTCACACATGTGACCCTTATGGTTATCTAATGCACTACCTGCTAGTTGTGAGTGCGTAGGATATATATGCTTATATTTTGAATATTATATGTATGTGCATGCCAGAATCATCAATCAAATTGCTAGCTTTTCCATATTTCGTTTTTATCGATATCTATTGTGCCAATTATCGATAGTAATCAACTTTGTTATTGTGACCTTATGCCATTTTGATTGATCTTATTGTTCCTAATGCATGTTTAGAAAATATAATAGAATCGACTTTTAACAATTTGCTAGGCTTAATACTTAAAATTTTTAATATTTTTATATTTTATTCATTTTTATTTTTATTTATTTATAATTTAGTATTCAGATTTCATATCCGAAAGTCATTTGCCATCGCAACATAATCTGGCTAACGATCTGTTGAGTGATGCGTTTTAAGAGGCTGTAAAATTATGTCACTGCGTGTTGGGGATTATTAATCATATTTATCAGCCTTGTCAGCTTCTGTGGCTTTCGCCTCTGCTGCTGCTTCGTCTCCTTCGGCGCCTGCTTATGCAATGCGAGCGTTCGCTGGAGCTGATCCTGGCCACAGAGCTGACCCACATCAGCTGCGGAAAGTGAAAGGATGGACAGTTGTACGCTGAATGTGTTTTTTTTTTTTTTTGGCATTTGACCAACCACAACAACAACAACAACAACAACAACTACAACAACAATGCAACTGAAAATGAAATAAATAAAAAGAGTGAATGAAAAAAAACGAAAGACTTAGGCAACGAACTTGCCAGCGCGAATTTCGCATTTAATTTTCATGACGCGCTGCACTTGGATTGATTTGGTCTGGTCAGGTGAATCGCTGGGTGGCATATGCCTGGCCTGACAGCACCTGCTGTGCAGCTGCGAATTATGGCCGGTTCAACGACCAGTGTTGCAAAACCTACCAAGTAAGGAAAAACCCTTCAAATAGGCGTTTCTCTTGCATTCACATACATAAATTAGAGCTTTCATTCATTCGCTTGGGCGAAAGTCTATCAAATTTATGACTCGGCTCAGAATCAGCGTTGAGCAATGTATGAGAAATAGTTTCAGAAAGCAAAATTCCATAAATTCTACAAACTACTTTAAACATTAATCGAGTTATGGAATGTAAATATTTTGTAAAGCTCGGTCAAAGTGATTCAGTGTTGGAAAATATTCAAAGAACTCCACAAATTGAATATATTATATATTTTATATTGGACAAGATTTGAGACACAGTGTTGTAAAACATGATTCTGTTCTTAATATATTACTTCCAGAGTTTAAAAACTATTGTTGGTATATAAATTTCATTGCTCACTAGAGCAAAATTTGTGATATGCCAAAAACTTTGTGATCAAGTGGAAAACTCCTCGCAACATTCAACATATTTTCACATATATAGGCATATTTTGTATACACATATATATCCCTCAATGTTTTCTTTTTATAGCCCTCAATAAAAGCCAAACAGTGTTGTAAAATGTCACATCAATATTGCATAATGAAATATATGCTTCTATGAAATATATTCAACATTTATTTAGAATAGAACAATATGATTTATAATTAATGAAAAATGTTACAGTGCTGTAAAATGACTGAGAAATTGAGTATTGTGCGTGCTAGAAATAGGTTTTTCTCATCCAAAATTCAAGTTTCTCTTCACTGAAAATGATATCATTTTTTAGTAATCTCAAGTTTCAGGGTCAGCTTTGACCTTGCTCTCTGTCTGCTTATGCTTCTTCTTCTTCTTTTAATGCGCCCACGCACCGTGCGAGAATCTTCCGTTGCGTTAAGAACGTGACAATGCGTAGTTAAGCATATTTATTTAATTTTATTATTTTTTGTTAATTAAATAACAATTTACAGCACGACGTGTGACTAATTTGCAAATGAAAAATGAAGTGAAAAACAACTGAGAGTGCTTTGGTCGAGCGTGCGCGACTAGCAGTTGCCCTACAACTATGAGTTCGTATAGATTGCTAGAATTGTATGCGTTTCATTGATCTTCACAGACTTTATATATAATTGCCTACTGAACAGGAAGTCACATGCTAAAAAAAATCACTGCTCTAGCTCTTATAGTTCCTGAGTTCAATTGGGTTAGTATTCGGTTGATGGTTTCATGTGGACTTGTATACTTTCTCTCATTCACAGCCCTAACACTTGTAGTTTCTCAAACATCTTGTTTGGGATTTCATGTGACTACAGGGTATATGAAAATGTGATATATGTAGTTTGTCTAGTTACGATTTCGTCAGAAATCGCTTTTTTCATTTCATCAGCGACGCTGAAAGTCGCTTAATCTGTTTATAAAAGAAAAAGTCAAGGAAGAAGAAGAAACCTATAAATATAGATTTTTTGTATGTCAACAAGTTCATTGAGGCACCGCACAACACTTGCCACGCCCACCTTCCCATCCGTGTCTTCTCTCACCCCCTTTCTCTCACTCATTCTTTAAACAACAAATATGATAATTTTCTTTGGCATTGATAGCCTCAAGTCCCATCAAATAGATATATAATCAAATACAATGGGCACAATATATTAAAAAAGATATAATTTATAGGGTATATGCGTTGATAACTAATCTCTATTGCCCTCCATAGTCTCTATTATTTTTGACTGCCATTGTTGGCAGCTGAGACCTGTGGCATGCACCTGCCAACAAAAAGGTGTTAAGTAATTATACCCTGTAAATTGTGAAGTAAGGTTAAGTGGGGCATATTGGTTTTGTGTAGAAAGTATGTAACGTTAAAAAAGCTGGCTTCTCAAATCATTAATATTTTGATACTCGAGAGCAAAAGTTGAGTCGATAACACATACGATATCGATAACTATCGTTATTGAAATTTCATTTAAATTAGCCAATCTTTGCAATAATTAGAATACATATGTATATAGAAAATGCATACAAATTAAGAGCATGCTAGATGTATACCCTGTAAAATTGGAAAATTTCGATTAGCAGATTAAAATTAATTTGTATTTTTAAAGAAACGCAAGGTAGAGCTTATATAAAAGGTTTACAGGGAAATTTACAAGTCGCATAGGTATCTTCAGTCTTCATACAGGGTATACACTAGTCGTGCTTCAGCCACTGCCTTACTAGTTCACTTCAATATGTTCAGCATGCAAAGAAAGATCAGAAAAGAGAGAAGAATAAGGAGAAAGGAGAGAGAGAGAAAGAAATTTCATCTTTTATATCTATCGTTTACATGCTGTTAATGTGAAGGCTTTACATTCACTTTTTTCTGGTATTCAGCAGTGTTATGCCAAATGGGGTATACTCGTTTCAATGCACACTTTAAGTACTATGAAAGTAATATAAAAAGTTTAAAGGGTATTTAATTATTGAAAGCTGCTTTACTATTCGGCAAGGTCATTGGCTAGGCTCATCTCTCTCGCTCTCTCTCTCTTCCTTGGTCTAATTACGCAATAGCCCACATAGCGTAAAGCGTATCTCCAAGATAAATATGTTTTATCTTTTGTATCGGCTATTATAATTAGCTTTGAAAAACTGTGGGAAAAAGTAACTGTGCATGAATTCGTGTGTGAGTTGGTCGCATTAAATATGCCCGCGTTAAGATAGGTCATGAAATGCCTTGGCGATAACAATAGCTGGTCGCGCGACAATGAAACTCCACACTTTATTATATTACAAAAAAATTTACATAAATTTGTTTGTTTTTGTAATCACGAGCATATGCCTAATTGCTGAATCTGCATTTGAATCAAACTCAAATTCAAATTTTTAAATTTGCGGCAAATGGGTTGGCCAACAGTCTGGCAGCACTCAAGTCCTTTAAGAGTTAAGTTGGTTGCGCTTCAACAGCAATGAATGCAATTTTCGAATATAACTGTAAATCAACTAATTTAAAAGCAAAGGAGAATAAGAAAACAAACAAAAAGAAAAATGATGGAAAATGGGAACAACAACAACCAAACCAAGTATCAATAATTTCCATAAAAATACTTTGCCATCATTAATCATAAGCCACTTATAGCTCAATTAATGCCAAAAGACAAACAAAACTTTGGCCATGCTTTGGGGCCTCCACTCCGTGTCAAACGCCATTCGTAGAACCAGTTGAGCTTTGGAATCGGCAGGGAAATGAACATATCACAATTGTTTCAGTCGTATCAGGATTTGTCCGGGCAGCAGATGAATCAAATCAATGAATATGTGGCACAAGCCCTGCTGCACGTGGTGCACATCCACATAATGAGCGTGACGCCGTCGCTGGTGCTGACCCTCTGCTGCCGCAATAATCATACGTGCAACTTCTACAACGAGATGATGAGCGTGCTCTTTCGCGACTGGGGCATAGCCCCGCTCCAGATAGTCACTGTGGAGCAGGGCGTGCTGCGACAATTTGTGCCAGGTCGCCGGCACTACAATCTGATATTCACGGATTCCTATGCGGCCTTTGCGGAGATCGAGGTGGAGGCCCATTCCAAGGAGTACAACTATAATGAATATTATTATATATTTCTGCAAGCACGCGATCGTCTGCTGCTGGGCGAGATGCGTCGTATCTTTGCCCACTGCTGGCGCCACCAGCTCATCAACTGCAACATCCAGGTGCAGCGCGCCAATGGCGACATCCTGCTCTATACGTATCTGCCCTTTGGCCCAGGGAGCTGTGCGGATACGACGCCACAGTTAATCAATCGCTACAATGGCAGCCACATGCTCCATCCCCAGCTCTTTCCGGCCAAGCTGCGCAACTTCTATGGCTGCCCCCTGCGCGTCGCCTTGCTGAACATGCCGCCGTTCATTTAGCTAGAGGGCACGCGGATCACGGGCGGCCTTGAGGGACGCCTCTTGCAAACGTTCATTGCGCGGCTTAACCTGACCATTCAGGTGCAGCAGCTGCCCAAGGAAGAGGATTTGTTCACCAACAAAATGCTGCGAATGGTAAATGCTTGCAATGCCAAAGATCTCTTCTGCTCATGCTTCACTCCTTTTCTTCTTCCAGCTGCAACGTGATCAAGCGGATTTTTGTGTGGGCGGCATTCGCCAGACGGTGGCCAACAGTTTGTCAGCCACCTCGACGCACAGCTACCACCAGACGAGCGTCCGTTTTGGTGTCTTGAGCCTCAGCTACGAGCTAAGTTCCTTGGACATTTTCTTCTATCCGTATCCTAGATCCATTTGGCTGGGCCTTGGTGGCGTCTTTGCCATGTCGATTCTGGTGCTATTTATCATGGATCGGCTGCTGCAGCTGAGGGAGCAGAGCTCTATCCTGTTGAATGTGGAGCTCATCTTTGTGGGCATGCCGATGCTGCAGACGTCGAGCTCCATTGCCAAGAGTATCTACTGCATCATGTTGATGTTCTACACATTGCTCATACGCACCGTCTACCAGGGCATGCTCTACCACTTGATACGCACGCATCAGCTGAACCGGCTGCCGCAGTCCATTGAAGAACTGGTGACCCACAACTATACTGTGGTGCTATCGGCCAGCATACACGATGCACTCCTCGAAATATCCACAGTGCAACAGATGCGCTACCACCTGGTCGATGGCGACAGCGACCTAATGCAACCTCTGGAGTATGTGGCAGACCGTCCAAGGGACAAAAGACAGGTGGCGGCCACTGTGCAGGACATCTTTCTCATGT
Source organism: Drosophila koepferae (assembly GCA_030914345.1). Classification (NCBI taxonomy): domain Eukaryota; kingdom Metazoa; phylum Arthropoda; class Insecta; order Diptera; family Drosophilidae; genus Drosophila; species Drosophila koepferae. The sequence goes on from JAUESR010000209.1 coordinate 3,000,796, forward strand.
ACAACCTTCTGAGTGCCTACAATGCAGAAGCCCAGTCCCAACAGGAGGAAGCAAACCACTTCGAGATTATCGCGGAGGGCGTGATCGACCTGCAGCTGACGATGTACCTGAGGAAGCATTCCTTTCTGATCGATGCCTTCAACGAGGAGATCATGTGGATGCGCTCCGTGGGACTGCTGGCCATATGGGCGCGCTGGGAGCTGGACGAGAGACAAATGCGTGCAACCCAATTGAGCTCCCGTGTATTTGGCATTCAGGAGCTATACGTTTTATTTATTTGTGTTCTGATTGGATTGTCGGCCAGCACGCTCGTCTTTTGCTTGGAGCTGCTCTCGCTACGCTCTGTGCGACTTCAGCGCTGGTTTCTATCGAAATAGGGACATATATACTTATGTAATTAATCTAAAATTGTAAAAAACTGTAATTAAAAAGCATTTCAGTTGCAATAACATTAGCAAATACAAAAAACCTATAAAACACCAAAAACAACTGGTCACCCTAGTTATCAAAATTTCCCAAAGCTAGTTCATTTTTGCAGCAAAGTTGATCAAAACTTGGCTTAGCATGCCATAACGGCAGCTTAGCAAATAGTTCATATAAACTGATTCATTGTATGAGTCGATCGTTTGGATTAGAAACATATTTAATTGACAAATTCGGCATATTTAGAGACTATAATAGATCTGACGCGCATCCAGATAGAGAGCAATGCCCACCCAGATTAGCGTATTCCACACCGCCTCTAGCAGCAGCAGGAAATGCGTATTCATAGCGCCGATCCGCCAATGCCAGGGCAACATCTTGTGCATCACCGTATGGCCGACATACATTATGATGGCATTCATGCCGCATTCGGTAAATGGATAGCCAGACCACAGCTGGCGCACATCCACCACATAGTAGAGCACTGAAAGCAGCACCAATGCCAGCGCCACAGTGACGAACACAAACGACAGCGACCACAGATTCTTGTTGACCGGAATGACGCCCTGCTCCTTGGAGAAGCCACATAGAGCACCGCCCAGCAGACCCATCATCGTGGCGCCCAACATCCAGCGCCTTAGTCGTGCCTGCCACGTAACATGCACCAGCAGCGTGACGCCAGCAAAAGCGCCCAACATGGCCTGCACTATGCTCAAAAGGCAGCCTGCAAATGGAGACAGGAAAAGGCATACATTAGAGCAATAAGAGGGAGAGAGAGAGAGATAGCAAAAGGGAGACACAAAGTGGGAGAGAACGGGAGGAAGGATACATTTGGCGATATGGAGAGATGTAGGAAAAGACAGAATACCGCCCTTAGACTTTCCATATTCAATAAGTCTTACCAAAAACTCCCTCCGGATCAAAGGCGGATGCATCGTAAACATATTTGGCCGTGGGATGCTGATAGATGTGCTCATTGCCCAAGATTAGGCGATCCACATAGCCCGCGGCACCACCAATACAATTGGGATCGGCTGCATTGTTGTGCTTGCCGCCCGGGCCGAGATAGCCGCGCGGACAGCCCGGCACACGCAGGCCAAATGTCAGGCCCAAGTAGCTGGCAATTAGGGCGAGTAATACGGCCAGTTCTTCGCTGAACAGACAGATGTCGTAGATGGCGCGCTGCCAGGCGCGCTGCGGACTGAGCTGATCCCGCCGGCTGCAGAGCGTGTGCAGCACGCCGGCCACCAGATAGGCGATGCCGAAGCGCTGCAGCACGCCCATCAGACGCAACTGCTCCAGCTGGGGGCCGTTAATCGAGTTCAGACAGAGCCCAATGGCGAACAGTTTGCAGGAACGCCAAACGATGCGCAAACAGATTCTCGGCTTGCTAATGCCACGCCCTAGTTGTGCCTTGATCGACAGCGGAATACACACGCCCATGATCCATAGGAAGGTGGGAAAGACGATGTCGGCCAGATGAAGGCCATTCCAAGCAGCGTGCTCAATCCAGCTGTAGCCGCCACCGCCGCTATTCACGAATATCATTAGGACAATGGAGAGTCTGCAATGGAATAATACATATATATTTGCTTTTACAGGGTATCTCGAGTGCTGGCTAACCCGCGGAATGTGTCCAGACTGCGCAGTCGCTTGCGCTGTGTCGCCTTGGCCGCTGCATCGCCAATGCTGTCCGCCACGGCAGCTGCCTCATCGTAGCGGTAACGCTTCCAGGCGCAACTCACGAGATTCAAGAGGATTAGCAGCGAGGCGACCAGCACAAAGACTGAGAGGAAAGCTGTACGGGAGAACATACAGTAGATTTCAAATATGAGTCAGTAAAACATTTACGAAATAAGAGAACCCGGTAATATGCATGTAAATATATGTACATATGTATGTATGTGTTGTGCATGGAGCAGAAATGTGAGTGGGAGTGAGAGAAAGGGAAAAGAGAGGGACAATCAATAATCCAGAAGGGAATTTAAGCATGCATGACAACTGAACAAGTTTCGCTTCAAGTATGAACGATCAGAACGTTAATTACTATACATATGTAGATACATACATATGTATGTATGTATGTATGTATGTACATAGATACATATGTACATATGTATGTAGATGTTAGCGATTGGATTGACTAGCGTAGGAAATCGACACTTACCGTAATTAATGGGAACGCCGGGTTTGTCAACGGCAAAGCTGCAGCTGCCATTGGCTAGCAGTGTGAGGTTATATACACCGAATTCCTGTAGATCGCTGCGTCGCAGCGCGCACAAAGCCGAGCTGCAAGGGCGGGGCGAAAACGTATGAAAGAGAAATCAAGTGAATAAGCATTAAGTAAACACAGTCAAACACAGACACACACACACACACACACACACATGCATACACATACACCGTTTAGGCATAAGAATAGCGTGTAAACAGATGTCATGATGATATTATTGCAATTGGAGCCATAAAGATTATGCATAAGCAGAAAACATATACTATGAGCGTCGTAGTGATGAGCGCGTGTTGTACAAGACACGCAAACGAATCACGAAATATGCAAATATGCGCTTATACTTATCTCATTATTATATGTATGTACATACATATGAGAGACTTGTTTATCGTAAATTAAACAATTTGCTCGCATGAAATTTGTTTATGGAATTTATGAAAACCTGTATTGATTCGCGCTTGATAGGCGCAAGCAAAGCGATGAACGTCAACGTAACCATCTCCAGAACGCTGTAAGTCACACACACATACATATGTATACACACACACTCACACGCATGCACACCAATTGCAACACATACACATTCTCGTAGGCATAGTGACCCTGATCGTGTGCATAAATTTTGAAACTCAACGGGTAAGCGGTGCTGAGCTTTAACGGTTCCAGCGACCCAGCTGTGGGCAGAGCTTTCACTTTGGCAAATGGACACTGCAACAACAACAACAAAGGATCTTTAAGAAATGCAATGCGGCGCTAAAGGATTGTATGCAAATGTCAACATACCGTATAGCACTCATCGGACAGGGTATACAGATAACTCTTCTCGGCATACTGCGTATGCAAATACATATAGGCCTGATCGACGCGCAGGTCACGCATATCCAGATCCCGCCAATGGGGCTCCGTGTACTCCACCAGAAACGACATTCCTTGTGTGACTGGCAACGTTGCGATCGCAAATTAAATTCAATTTATCCAATTTGGCAATTGTTTGTGCAGTGCTGGGCGCCGTTGACGACTAACTGCGCTCCAACGGCTACAAAATTGCCATATCAACGCCTATTTTTTGTTGTATACAAAACGAAATCGAAACTATTTCGAGTGCGCAATAAAAACAAAACGCAAACACAAACAAAGCGAAAGTTTCTAGCATGGCGAGAGCCACATACCCTTATCGCAGTCATAGAGTTATGTTTTGCTATATATATGAAAATAAAACAAATATTATATAAAATAAATCCATTAATTATTTAGGTAATTCCTTCTTAATTACTTATGAATGCTAAATGATAATAAATAATTACATATATTTTAACAACTATTATAAGATGCAGCAGGTGTGTTACATATCAGTTTACAAAGTCGTGAATGTTCGCACATCTAGTGCATTGGCAAAACAAACTTGTTGCAGTGTTGCGCAATGCTCGAGCAGTGCTGACAACATGCAGCTATCGATAACGATAAGTGCAGAGCATAACAGCTGATTTGCCTGCTGAGTGGCCAATAAATAATTGTTGCTCCTCCTTGGCTGTGTGCTTGCTGATTTCTTTGCCTGCCCCACCAAATGGCCGCTGGCGCCACATCGTTAACGAAATCGGAGACGCGTCGCTTATGCGCCATCACCTTCTTCGCTCGACTGCATCCGGGCGATGTGTGCGGTAGCAATGGCCTGCCACTAACTCCAAATTCGATTGCCATTTTGGGGCGTTCCCAACGGCTGAAGGAGCTGCAGCATGAGCATTTGTGTCAGTATTTGGATGTGGTGCGCGGCAAGCATGGTAACAGCAGGACTCACAAACTCACCTAATCTCTTGTCAGCTTTGCCTAAAGATAATTTACTCATGCGTTTCTTTCTTTCAGAGCGCACCATTGTCGTCTCGGAATATGTGGGCTGCACGCTGGAGGATTATATGAAGCGGCGCGCACAAACACCCATCAAGCACACACACATACTGCGCATATTCCATCAGGTGGCCAGCGCACTTTCGGAGCTGCATGCCCACAGGCTGGTCGTTCACAATCTGGAGCCGCGCCACATACTCGTGGAGGGCAGCGACGATGCGGTGCACGTAAAGCTCTTCAACTATGGCATGCACCACATGACAAAAGGCGGCGCCTATGTGCCCTTTCCCATTGGCAATGTGCGCTATATGGCGCCGGAGCGTCTGCTCGGCGTCAATGGCAACATCAAGAGCGATGTCTGGGCTTGGGCGATGCTGCTGCTGGAGCAACTGCTCCAAACGGAGCTGTGGCCCAAGTTGAAGCTAAGCAATATTGCCTGGAAGGTGTTAGCCTTTGCGCGCAATGCGAAAGTCAACGTTGTGGAGAAAATTGCACGCGAGCATCAGCGCCTTGAGCTGTATCAGCAGCTGCCGCTGGAGTTGCGCGAGCTGCTCGAGCGCTGCCTAAGCGTGCTGCCCGCCCAGCGTCCGCTGCCCACCGACCTGCTGCAGCATGCATGCTTTGCACAGCTAAGCCAGGCTGTGCCAGCGGTGCAACCGAATGAATCGGCAGAGCCTGTGCCGCTGCTGCTGCGCTGCCCCCTGACGCAGATCTACCACCTCTGGCAGCTAGCCGGCGGCGATGTGCAGGCGGAGCTCAAGAAGGAGGGCCTAATACGCAGCGAAGCGCCAATTCTAGCATTGCCCCAAATTGTGCGACTTAACGGCGCCAGCGTCTGCCCGCCGCGCAGCCAATCCTATCTGATGGACGACCGTGTGGTGCTGCTCAAGCTGCAGCCTCTGCTCCAACGGCTCAGCCGCTTGCCAGCCACCGTCTACTTTCCGCTGCTGCACATGCAGCGCCAACAGCAGAAGCAGCAACAGCAACAACAGCAAGAGCAGCAGCAACAACAGCAACAGCTGCCATTGCTGATAAGGGAACGTGATATTGAGTATCAATTTCGTCGCGTGCGTCTCTTCACACGGCTGCTCCATGGGTATCCACACACAGCGGATCAACTGCAGCGCGAGGCAGCCATTGATATACCACCGCTGCTGCGCGGTCCCATTTGGGCAGCGCTGCTAGGCGTGCTGCCCAATGCGAGCTATAACAAAATAGATAAATTCACAGCCACCAGCACAGATCGCCAGATCGAGGTGGATATACCGCGATGTCATCAGTATGATGAGCTGCTCTCCTCGCCGGACGGACATCGCAAGCTGAAGCGTCTGCTCAAGGCCTGGGTGACGGCCCATCCGCAGTATGTCTACTGGCAGGGACTCGACTCGCTGACTGCGCCCTTTCTCTATCTCAATTTTAACAATGAAGGTGAGTGAGTGGGACTGAGAGTGAAAGCGAGAGCGATAGTTAGAGACATTGACAGGGTAATGTATATGCAAAACGCATTTATAGGGTATCTTTTGGTGAATGTATATATCTTATGTATAGAGGATAGCTTGATAAAGCAAATAGTATGTATATGATAGGGTATATGTGCGGGGTATGCTATAGAGAGATATGGATATATGTTCTCTATTATTAATGTAGATGTTTTATGGATTTTTATGTTTTTTTTTTGTGTGACTCTAGTCATTTGTAATCGAAGTCTGTGCTAAAAGTACCCTGTAAAAATGTTAACAGCTCTGTAACATAGTCAATACCCTGTAAAAATGTGTGTTATATTAGTTAGGGCATATCTTATTCGATATTAATTTAATATTTAATAGTATACAAATTGAATATACCCTGTAATATTGATACTATTGGTATCCTGCATACATTCTCGATGAATATTTAAAAAACCACTTATGATATATCTATAGAGTATGTATAATAGCTCTAAGCATCTGCTCTAAAACTAAAGTTTATACTGCGATAAAGTTAGTTAGGTTTAAATCAGATGCTTATAGCTGTTATATATACTCTAAAGAGACTCCAAATGTCCACAAAGACAGAGGAAGAAGAGGGACGGAAAGAAATAGATAGATAGATAAATAGAGAGAGAGAGAAAGAGAGAGAGACATCTATATATAGCATGTATCTATATCTAGATAACTCTATCTGATAATCTACTCAACTAGCAATTACTCTGTATATGTCTAGTTAGATAATATTGCTAAACAAACCTTAACCTTATCTCTTTCTTCTATATATAATATACGTATCATTAATTTTTCCCTTTCTTTTATATTCGATATATTATCATAATTGTAATCCACTTTATTTTCATAGAAATGGCATTCCTGAGTCTATTCCGCTTTATACCCAAGTATTTACAGTGGTTCTTTCTGAAGGATAATTCGGCTATAATTAAGGAGTATCTGTGCAAGTTCTCGCAGCTGAGCGCATTCCATGAGCCGCTGCTGGCGCAGCATTTGGCCAGCATTAATTTTATACCCGAGCTATTTGCGATACCCTGGTTTCTCACCATGTTTTCACGTAAGTCTGCGCCTGATTGACTGATTGACCAACTGATTGATTGATTTACTGATTGTAGATGTTTTTCCGCTGCACAAGATTCTGCATCTGTGGGACAAGCTGATGCTGGGCGACAGCTCCTATCCGCTTTTCATTGGCGTCGCCATACTGAAGCAACTGAAAAGTACCTTGCTCAGCTCTGGCTTCAATGAGTGCATCTTGCTCTTCTCCGATCTGCCCGACATTGTGATGGAGAGCTGTGTTATTGAGTCGCAAAAGATGTACGAATGCACACCGAAGAGCATAACGCATCGGCAGCATGCGCTGCGGATACAGACGCCACATGTTCTGGTTGGTGATGCAGCTTGCTCAGGCTCTATGCCCTTTCAATTTCTTATGGCACATTTATCTTTGCTCCATTTCCAGGACATTGGCGCCGGCGAGGTGGAGCTGCAGCATTTGCAGTCGGAGCTGTGTCCGCGCATCAGCGCCAAAGATGTGCATCAGCTGCTGCTGCACACACCGGAACAGCTGGCCCTCATCGACTTGCGCAGCGTTGTCGAATTCGGTCATGTCCATGTGCCCCACTCCATCAATATACCCTTTGCGACCGTGCAGCTGGGCGAGCAGCGGCTGGAGGCATTGCAAGTGCCCCAGCTCGAGGCACAGCTGCGCCAGCGCATTGTCGTCTGTGTCAGCAATATACATCAGCATGCCGTGGAGGTCGGTCGGAACATATATATATATATATATAAATCTGTTGTATCCAATTCATATCTCTATCTCTTTCAGTTCTCACAATTTTTGGTCGCCTGCGGCGTCTTGCGCACCTGCATTCTACACAAAGGCTTCAATGTCCTGCACTCGATTGAGCCAAATATACTCATCTCGAATTGATCGGGTTATACAATCTATCCAACCCATTGTACTATTTTATAATCCTATATATATATCAATCTGTATATATGTATATCCATATATAGCTTGTATATTATATATAAAGAAATAAGCCAATTGTCCATGTATTCTTCAAGTTTTATAAAACTGCATTGTACTCGAATCATATTCAGCTAATATATGTATGTATATTGCTTTTTTTTTTTTAAATATATATATAAATATATTTATTGTATATTTCACAATGTTTCTGCTTGTGGTCAATGATACAGCTTTATATTTAATTTTAGTTAATTATAATGCAATATAACTTTGTTTCAAATACATACATACATAAATATTTATATATATTTATTTAAATGTTTGCGGGGATCCCCAGCAATTTCAGTTTTAATCTAGCAAATATAAATCAAGTTCATAATTCAATTATTAATTTTTTTATCTAGACTAATAATATATCTGTTTGAAAAATAAAACAAAATTAAATTTTGCATACTTTATACAAAATAAATCTTTTTTAAACACAACAGAAATAAAATGTAAAAAAACAAAAATTGGTTTATTTTAACATTTAACGTAGCGCATTTTTGCGTTGCCGAACGTTTCTACATACGTTACGCTTTGCGTTAGCGATTAGCAATTACAGCATCAAACTAGCTCCGATTTGCGTTAACAGCGCTGCTTTAACAACTTACGACGCTGTTAACGCTTACAATTCACGTTGCGCAAATTACGTTTGTTTACTTGCTGCTCAGTTTGATGAAGTAGCTTCACACGAGACGATTTCAGCTGCGAAGTTACATGTAGCCAAAAAAACGTTCAGAGAAAAGTGAAAAAGTTGTGCGCGTTGAAGTCCAGGTGCGAAAATTGCAATACGCGTAACAACAATTGCGACGCAATGCATTAACTAATTGGCCACGCGTGCAGGTGTCAACACAGATGCATATATATGTGGATGTGTGTGCATATATGTATATACAACGCAGTGCCAAACGCAATGAAACAGGTGGGCGCATTTACTGTTGTGGGGGTGTCTGATTGGATTTTGTGAAATGGAATTTTTACGTTATTGTTGTTGTTGGCTGATGATGTTATGTTTGCAGCGTCAGCGTTTTACTCTTTTTTGTGACTGTTTTTTTTTTCTCTTGACTTTTGCTGTTGTGCAAATTGTACAATACACATAAACGTGTATACGTGTGCGTGTGCGTATGTGTGTGTGTGTATAAGAACATGCATATGCTGATAAAAATGACAACATGCTTGACGTTCGTAAGTTTTTGTGTGTGTGTGAGGGTATGTGCAGCAGCTGCGTCGTTAACGTCAGCGTCAACGTCGCTGTCATTAGGAGCAGCATCATAAAACCTATTTAGCTGACCAATGAATCACTTAATCTAAAATGATGAGTCTTTTGTAATCTCTCACTCGCTCACACACCCATGCAAACAATGGAGGTTGCGGTGGCGATGGTTGGGGTCCGCCACCATCGCATTTGTTGTTTATGGCGCCCTCATATTGCTATCAACAGACGGCGACGGTGACTGCGGCAGCGACAGCGACAGCGAATTCTGTTGCTGCTGCTGCTGCTGCTGCTTCTGCTGCTGCTGGTGGTTGACTCGCGCGTGCCAGCCCAACAAGTTTCTTATTGGGATGATAAATTGTGTTTGCCTGTGTGTATTTGCAAACACGATTTCAAGATGATTCCTGGGCATATGACGCAAGAGCTTGGCCATTTTTTTATTGCATACTTTTCTGTGTGTTAATGGGTCGAGTGTATACATACTGAGGCGTACATATGTACGTGTTGGTGTGTACTTGTGTACGCGTGTATATGTGTGCGAGTGGGAGAGTTGTTATTAATATGGCCGCCCTGGCTAGCTGTTAAATGGGAGAGCATTGTGGTGTGGAGAGCACGTTTAACGGCATAACTCATAACAATTTCAATGCAAATTCCGTGCGTGTGTGTGTATGTGTATGTGCGCGTATTTACATTTGAGTTGATAAAATTTTTGATGTGTGCTCCATTGTTCCTTTGTTTGAGTGTGAGAGTCTATATATATATGTGTGTGTATGTGTGTGTGTGTGTGAGGACAACAAGTATCGATTCCAGGCCATGGCTTCAGGATTGCCGCTTGGCCCAAATCGCGCCTAGGCCTAGAGTTGGGGCGGACGCAAATCAAAGCTCTGCTCTGCGGCAACCCTAAAGCGACACGACGCGACGCGCAGCAAAGCGTCGCTGCTTTGCATAACTGCTACCAAGCTGACCAACTTTGTATGTATGCGAGCCTCTCTCCGTGTGTGTGTGTGTGTGTGTGCTTATAGAGATGGGCGTTTACCGCATTCTTCAGCAATGAGAACACGATCATTTAATTATTCAAATAACAAATATTTTTTTGTGAACGTGTTTTTTTTTTATTATTTATTTTTGTTTTTGTTTTTGCTATATGAAATATTTAAAATAATACAAACAATAAAATTATTTGTATCTTAACTTTGCCGAAAATCAGGGTATTATGGTTTTGTTAAAAATATGTAACAGGTAGAAAGAGTCGTGGCAGACCCGTTAAAGTTGATATATTCTTGATCAGGGTGACGAGAAAAGTTGATATAGCCATGCCCGTCTGTCCGCTCACCTGTCCGTATGTATGAACGCGTCGATATCGGAAGCTATGAGAGCTACAGACTTCATTCTTTTTTTGTTAGGTCCGTGTTGCACATGGTATACGAGTTTATTTCAGAAAATCGATAAATCGATCCCAAATTCGCCTCCATAACCAAACAAATTTGTAAAAAACGTAATTCAAATACTAGAGACTTGCAATTTGGCAAATAAACAAATTTTAGTGCATTATTCTGAAAGTTTCATGAAGATTGTCCGTATAAAAATGGAGTTATAAGCGTCTAAAGTATAGTGGGTTGGTACCCACCCCCAAGCCACGGCACTAACTTCGCAGTTATCAGAGCGCGCGCTAATACGTTTGTAAAGAGTATTAGTTTTTATTTTGCAGGGTTCAGGGTATCTTGCAGTCGAGCAGTCTCGGCTAGAGCCTTCTTACTTGTTTGAGTTATTAATGTTAGCAAGCTTGAACCGGAAATTGTTTAGTAAGAAACATAATAATAATAATAATAATACATATTCAATGATACATTTATAAAAATCTGCAAAAATGAGCACATTTTATGAATATTTTTAAGTTTAAAATTTGTGCATATATTTTTACTCACGCGCTCGTGTCACGCACTCCTCTCCAATATAATATGTACATACACGTTTAAACTGCGCGGTACTAAGACAGCGGCAGCGACAGTAGCAGCAGCAGCCGAAGCAGCAGCCGTAGCAGCAGCAGCAGCAGCAGCAGCAGCAAAAGTGTTGAGAGCAACGCGGATGTTCAGTTTAGACTTTCCTTTTGGCCAAATAACGTGCAACGTTTCCTTCTACACAAATGTTTCGCAAACGTAAACGCTTTTGAATTTTCTATATATATATACAATTGTTAATGTGCATACATATACATATACAGACAGGTGTGCGTGTGTACGTGTGCCTGTGTTTATGTTTGTGTTTGTGTAGCTAAAGCAAAGCACGCTCATATATAATTTAAACAAAATCAAAGCCTAGTTCCCAGGCTTAATGCAAGGGTGGGGGGTTGTTTGCTTTTTGCTTGCTACCTCAACAGATTTGCGTGTGTATGTTGTGTGTGTGTATGTGTTGGCCTCGTGTCATGTGACCGCGCGCGCAAAAACGGTTTCACCACGATTCGCATTGTGTGCGACACAACGTCCTCCACAGGCAGGACACGACGGGCGCCTCTTAGCGTAAGCATGCGCAATGCTCATCTACTACGAGCACTCCACATACACACACACACACATACACACACTCGCACAACGCTCATAAATACAAATGTGCGAAAATTGGTAAATCTTTTGCCCATTTGTTGTATCGCAGAATAAGTAATAAATGCAGCAACAACTGCTAACTGTCAAAATTCAAGCGGTCAAACTCTGTTTATGCTGTGAGCGCCTCGAACTATGCAACAGTAAATTTTGTATTATCTCTCTTTTTTTCGCATGCTTAAACAAAGCAAACAGGGAGAGTAGAGATGATGAGAGAGCTGGAGAGTGTGCATGTGTTAGAGTGGGTGAGCGCGCGTGCCAGGCGGTGCTACTGTGCTGCTATGTTGCGAATGTTAGAGAGTGGGAGAGTAGGAGAGAGCACGAGCATTGGAGAGCCTTTGCTTTCAGGGTTGACTAGCGAGAGCTCTCTTTTTGACTGTGTCCTCGCGTGCGCCAAACAAGGTGCAAAAAATGCCTTAACAAACACGACGACAGCGACGCCACTCAACGATGAGCCTCAGCTTCAGCAGCAGCAGCAGCACCATCAGCGGCAGCAGCAGCAACAGCAGCAACAGCAGCAGAAGCAGCAGCTCCAGTTGCTATTTAACCAGCTAACCAGCAGCATTTTTCTCGTCTTATATATCCCCGTGTGTGTCCGACTTCGACTTTGACTCCGTCTACGTTTTTCTTCACTGTGTGTGATTTTATTTTACTTTTTTTTGTGTGCCATTATTGTCGTTGTCTCGTCTCTGTTAGTGTGTTAGTGTGTGTATGTGCGTGCGTGCGTGTGTTCGTGTGAGTGTGTGTGTGTCTTTTTCTAGTGAAAAATCAATTGATACACATATTTTTGTTATTAGTGCGATAAACACTTTAAAATATGCATTAACAAAAGCCTATCGAGTATACGAAAAACGTCGCAGAAAATACCAAATACAGCTGTAATTGTTGGAAGCAACCATTTCAGTTACTGAACAATTTACCGTTAGGTTTTTTTTTCCTTTTTTGTTGGTTTTCCTTTCTTTTTTTTTTTTTTTTTTTTGTTGGCGTGTGTTGCTGCTATTTACAAGAAATAAAAAAATCAAAACGACAGTATTGGAACGGACGCGGCTGCGGGCATAAGGCGCCAAGAGTACAAAAGAAATAAATAAATAAAAATGTAGAGTAAATTCAAGTGAGTAGCAACAAGCAGAAAAAGGAAGGAACAGAGAAAAAAAAAAATAAGAACGGACATCGTGCTTGAGCGTGTGTGTGTGTGTGTATGTGTATGTGTGAAAAAATCTGTAAATCGAGGTTATCTATACGTGCACACACACACACACACAAACAAGTGTATGTATGCTAAAAGAAGAGAGAACGAACGAAAGGGGGGAGAAGGAGAGAAGCACTGTTGAGAGTGAGAGAGTGGGACTTGTGTGCTCAGCCTCCCAGTGCCAAGCACTGCTGTTTACACTACCAACAACAAGCGATGGCATTTTAATCATCATTAGGCTGCACACACACACACACACACACACACTTATGCATATAGAGTAACGGCTCGTTGTCGTCGGTCAGGCGCCGTGTATGTATGTGTGTGTGTGTGTACACCATTGTTGTTGTTCACTGCATGAGTCCAGGTTCCATCCATGTATGTATGTGTGTGCGTATGTATGTCTGTGTATATGTGCTTGTGCCTTTTTGTTTGTGCAAATTAAATTTAAAGTATGCCAGCCATTTGCTTTTGACTTTTTACTGTTGCGCACTCGCTTGTCCTGGCGAACCAGCTAAATACCCACACATTCACAAGCAGTGTATGTATGTGTATGTATGTATGTATGTACGTGCATGTATGATTATTTGTTTGCCAAAGCGTAAACAATTGCAAATAAGAAATGCCAGCGACGACGACAACGTGCGATGAGTGTGCGAAAAATCGATTCGAGTGCCATCCCGAAAATAAGTGCACATACATACATACATTCAAATATACACACATACATACATACATATATAGAGATATATACATCACTATATATACCCACGGGCACAGGCATTGATACATATAGACAAATATAACCCATATACAGAGCATCAATATCTATTTGCGTATGTATGTATGTTGCCGTAGGTCTGTGTGTGTGAGTGTTGTGCAACAAAATGTGGCAACAGCGATTTTCAATTATATCCATTTAACATTTGACCCTTGACACTGCCCACAGCCACATTTATCGCATTTATACACACACACACACACACACGCACACATACATATACATATGCACACGCACACTCGTGCAGAGCCACAGAGGCATACAAAGCTCATTACCATCCCTCATTGCCATTTCTCTAGTGCCAGCTCCCTCGCACTTGCTGGCAAAAGCACAAGCACAAGCAGAAGCAAGAGCAGCAGCATAAGCAGCGCTGCTCGTTTTATAGCGAGCACCTTTTCAACGGCTATTACATTAAAAATGAAGATGGCACTTGAGCGCGGCTTGTTGTGCCTTCAATTAATTTATCATCGCCTCATCTCCCGCACCCGCCCCAAGTCTAAATACAGGCGACAAAGCTGTCGTTAACGTTATTGTTATTCAACAAAAATAATGATCGAACATTTTGATACAAAAATGAGTTGATTGAACATTTGAGATAAATTTGATGATTTTCCTGTGTGTACAGACAATGGGTATAGAAATATGTATGTATGTATATGTGCATATGAATATATATTAATCAGATTTTATTTAACATTATTTACAGCAATTCAAATAAAAATCTAAGTAACACAAACATGTCCCGTTATTTACAAAGCAGCCATAAAACTAACATTGATATTGCCAAACAACATTATTTACTTTGCATGAAAATTGCATTTTGATGAGTTTTTGCGCCCAAAAGTGGGCTATAGTTTTTATACGCTAAGCAAATGTGTACTAAAAGCCGTGCTAACGATACTATTCAATGGCTTAGCAAGTGTCTGTGTGTGTGTGTGTGTGGTGTATGGTGTGTGGTATGTGTGTAGTTTTTGCTATTGCATCATCATACTGTTAGACATCAGCCATTAAAGCCACATGCAACAAAACTTTTTCAACTAATGCATTTCTCTTTCTCTCTCTCTCTCTCTCTCGTTTTTTGCCCATCTCCCACTCTGTGATAATTGCAGCTCTCAATTCGACTATTGCTAACCTAGTTTCACTTCCCAAACAACTAAAATCAACAAAAAAACCCCAAGAAATATCTAAAACAAAAATCTAAAAAAAAAAAGAAAAACAAAAACAAAAAGGAAACCGAAGACAAGAAACTATATTGCAACGGATTAAAAGAAACAAAACGCAAAGAAAAAATTTGGAAGATTATCCCAAACAAGAGATAAAAGAAGCAAAAATCAGCAGCAGAAAGCAGCTGCTACCCCTTTTTAGATAACCTTTTGAAGCAACCTTCAGATCGGCTCTAGCAGCAGGACGACTCATGTTAGAAAAATGAAAAAGTTCACATTCAAAGGAGTTCTGGATGGATTTCGACAAACCGTACAGCCGCAAGCCATACGACAGGAGCAGGAGATACTCGAACAATTAAAGGCCGATCATTTTACACTGAAAAAAGTAAGTGGCAAGAAGAAGAAACTAGAGAAAATGTAACATAGATGTTAAGTCTTAACATGTCTTATATGTATGTGATATATGTTATATATGTATATTTCTACTTTTGATATCAAAAATATTTAGATATACATAATCGTATGTGAAACGATATATATTCTATATAAGATTTTACCTATGTATGTAAGCGTTTTCAAGTGAGAAATTCCACTAGAGAGCCTGTAATTTTTGATAGATATATAAACGAAGTATTCAATAGTTAATAATATAATATAATAGAACAGAGATTTTCGTGCTAGAACACAAATTGAAAGATTTTGCTAATGAGTCACTAAGTTTAATAAGTCTGTAAAGCTAGCTAATATTATATCTAATTATATATAGATGAAAAGATAAGAGCTACAAAATGGAATAAATCAAAAAGAAAATAAAGGTCCGAAGATAAAGAACAGAAAATAGAAGATATGTCTAGAAGGTATTAAGTTGAAAGTGAAGATAGACGATGGAAGATGGAAACAAATATTATAGGAAATGTATACAGTTAAGAAAAAGTAAATCTGTAGAGGAAAGATGTTAAATGAAAGATGAAGGAAACATAGATGAGGAGTTTAGTTTGGAGCTAGATGATAGAACAAACGAAATATAAGATGATGAGGGAATGTGGTAGATGAAAGATATAAGATATATATGTAACATACCACATAACATATATATACTATAAAGATAAATTATATATATGTAAATTCAGTGATCGATTGTGAAATCAATTGACATCTGTTGTAGCCTGCGGATGTTTTATTTGGTAGTTGTATTTTATAAAGTCTATCATAAGACACACGCGGCTATAACAGAATGGTTCGAGAAGCAACCTAATTCAACTATGCCCTAAATAGGCCCATTTAAAATATAGTCTATATCTATCTATACATCTCGACTATAATTTGTTTTATTCACCATTTTTGCAGACCTTTCGCCATGGCTTTCCATATTCACCCACATCCTTTGCCTTCGATCCAGTACAAAAACTATTAGCGATTGGTGATAAATCCGGCTATATACGCATGTAAGTTTTTTAATATTTCACATATTTACAGCTAGTCAAATGAGAGTAAATTCGAATTGTGGCTTAATGCGCTCATTAAATTCAATATTTAAGGAATATTATCCGCAGCTCTGCTCTAGATTCTATATCAAATATATTCAGTTGCCTTTTCTAGTAGTTTCGGTTTCATTAGACAGCCATTTCTGTAGGTTGACCTCATTAAGTTGACTGCGGCTTGTTGGCCAATTAAGCCAACTGGCAACGCTGACATTAACTTGGCTGCGACTGCTCCTATAAAGCATAAAGCATAAAGCATAATTGACTTTATTCCATTATGAACAAGAAAAATTCAATTAAATTCCACTTGATTGGCTAACTTTTGTATGATTTTCTCTTTCTCTTTGTAGCTTGGGTCGACCTTGCGTCGATGCGCATGCCAAACATGAAGGCGAATCGGAATGCGCCGTCCTCTTCGCCCAGTTTCTGGTGAACGAGGGCGCTTTGGTAACGGTCACAGCCGACGATACAATACACTTGTGGAGTATACGCCAAAAGACGCCGCGCATTGTGCAGAGTCTCAAATTTCAGCGTGAGCAGTAAGTCACAATCATGCCATTCACACGAATCCATATATATATATATATATATATATATCTTTTTCAACCCGATTCTTTCAGTGTCACTTGCATACACTTGCCCGTGGGCAGCAAATGGCTGTACGTGGGCACAGAGAAGGGTAACATACACGTCGTTCACATAGATACATTTGCACTTAGTGGATATATTATTAACTGGAATAAAGCAATTGAAGTGTAAGTATTAGCATTAGCAATAGCTGTTAACTTGATGTTCAAATTGCTAAGTAAAATATTTCGAGCTGTACATGTACTGTCAACATTAACAGTTCGCTGTTAAAGCTATGTTAACTACATTAAGTTATGCTTACAGCTATTTAACATACATTCTTATGTACAGTATGTAAAACTTACAGTCCATGTACGGTTAACATTAACAGTACATGGCTAACAGCTGCATGTTGAGGCTCTACTAATATGCTGTTGCCTTACTTTAATCATGAAACCTTCTATACAAAGAGCTGAACATCTTGAAAATTTAAATTTGATATGAAATTACATTTTATTGAAATATTGTACACCTTTTTCTAAATATTTTTAGGGTTAGAACTAGTCATCCAGGTGCTGTGATTGCGTTATGTGATAATCCATTGGATGCAAACAAGGTAAATTCTTATAATTTTCGAGCAATTCGAATTGAAAACTAATCGTCCGATTAATCCCATATCCAATGACAGTTGCTTATTGCATTTGAGTGTGGGCTGCTTGTGTTGTGGGATCTGAAGGCGAAAGCTGCTGAGTTCCGATGGCAGGCAGCGGAGGCGGTTAAATCGTTGGCCTGGCATTATGAGGGCAAATACTTTGTATCCTCACATACGGACGGATCCATTTGCTCGTGGCCGACCAAGGCGCAGCCGAAACCCCAGTCTCAAGTTTGTCCGCATGGTAAGTAAAAGGAAACATTTGTTAAGCATTTGATTAATCGACTCGAGTGCACGATGATGCAGCGAAATTAAACAAGGATGGCAATGCGGAAAAATGTAAACCGATTTATAAAGTTGACCTCAAGTCAAGCACAACTGGGTAAGTCACCAATCCACTTAACTCTCTTCCGCTCACTCACTCCGATGACTTTCATTTTCACCTACGTTTATTTTATTTATTGTTTGTAGCGAAACCTTTACAATTTTCTCTGGCGGCATGCCATCGGAGAAGGGCTCAAAGTCGAATTGCATCACAGTTATGGTGGGCAAGACCACAACCGTTTTGGAAATGGAGCATGCCGTTTGCGATTTCATTACGCTCTGCGAGAATCCTTGGCCCTGCGGTTCGTTAATAATTGGATGAATACATGTAGTTCAATTTCTAATTGTAATTCTGTCTCTATCCCTGGTATGTGTATAGAAACCCAGGAACCATATGCGATAGCTGTGCTGCTTCAATATGACTTAGTATTAATAGACTTATTAACGCCCGGTTTTCCATGTTTTGAATCGCCTTATCCAATGGACTTACACGAATCACCTGTTACATGTTGCACATATTTAACCGATTGCCCATCGGATTTGGTTCCTGCTTTCTATTCTGTAAGTATTTTGGAAGCAATAAGATTATTACGAAATTAGTTAAGCCAAGTTCAGTTAGTTTTGGTTTAAGTAAGATATTTGCCATGAGTTTAAATAAGTTAGCTGAATGATGACAATGACAGACTATTATTTTAGTCTTTAACATCAAGTTTAACATGAGGGTAAAATTATATAAATAATACTAAAAATACTAAAAATATATTACATAAATAGAATACAACTGCTTAACGTGGGCTTTAGCATCAGGATAAAAAGATAACTTTCTATCTGTACACCAAGCATTAGCTTTGACATTAGGATACAATTTCGATTTCATTGAAACGGAGCTTGTTGCCCAAAAACAAAGCACTAATTGTGTATCTCTTTCTCTCTCTCTCTTTCATTCCACCTCCCTCTCTGTGTTTCCAACTCAGGTTGGTCGCACAACGACAAGTAAAAAGACGGGCTTCTCGGAGCGTGAATGGCCCATTTCGGGTGGCGAATGGTCGCCAGCCTCGTGCAGTTATTCAGAAATTGTCATCACTGGTCATCAGGATGGATCACTTAAGTTCTGGGATTCCGGCGCTGGCACACTACAGGTAAGATACTATCCCTCTCTTTCTATATAAAGATAACCTGAAAATGATTACAATTCATTTTGTCTCTCGCAGATTTTGTACAAATTAAAGACGGCGAAAATGTTCGAGAAGCCGCGTCATGTTAGCCATTCGGATAGCGATAATCCGTTGGCAGTGCATTTGATATTTTTATGCTCGGAGTCACGTCGACTGTGCGTCGCCGGGGCGATGGGTCAAGTAATGTTGTTCAAGTTTCGTAAGGTCGAATCCACATCGGAGGTGCTGGTGCTGGAGATACCAATACTCTATGAGAATTTTGATGACATCTATGGCACCAGTCCGGAATGCGATTTTCTCACTGGACATCAGGTGCAGAAGACCGAATCGAGTGATTCGGATAAGGTGCGTATTATTGAGGAATATTTACAGAATATTAGCAGAGATAGAAGTTATCCAAAAATATGTCCCAGACACAAATGTAAAAGAAAGAAGTTTACTGAATATTCATGATATACGATATATTTTGGACGCAACTTATTTATGCTCTCCCTCTCTCTCCCTCTTTTCCTCTTACAGACGGAGTGCACGCTGAAGGTGCGTTTTGGTGCTCAGCGCAAGCCGCCGGGTTTTCAATCCCAATTGGTTTGTCTGACAACGGGTCCCAATCGTCGCACCGTACAGGTGACATCGTTGTGCATCAACTCTAGCTATGGACTGTAAGTAGCATTCTCGTTACATTCCCCCAACTCATACAGTGTCCTGCCATACAAACACACACATATACACTTTCTCTCTCTCTCTCTATCACACACAAACACACACGCGGACAACAAAATATTAAAAAAAATATATATATATATACTTTAGTGCAGTATTCGTAGTTTGTATTCGTATATTGTGCATGAAGTTCTCTGAAAAAAAAGCGCCTGAAGTACTTAGAGCCCATAGATAAAAAAAAAACCAAGTAAAGCCCTACAAATAAATTTCCCATTCGCCACAGTTTTGGACGCAACGAGACCCTACGCGCACCCGCTTAACTCTGTTCATTTGCCATTTTGCGTTGTGTAGTTGCAACCAGTTGTCAGCTAGAGCGAGTGCCAGCAGCTACTCGTTACTCGCCATTTAGTTAGCGTGCGTTTATCTTTTGGTTTTTGTTTGATTTATGTTCACTTTAATGTTGCGAAGTTGCCAGCTGCAGCGAGTGCCAGCAGCTGCTCATTACGTAAGCCATTCCCTGCGCTAATGTATTTACTGGTTACTCGCTACTTGTTGGAGTCCGTTTTTCTTGTTTATGCTAATTTCAAGTTCAAGTTCTAAAGAGAGACGAGTGTAAATGTCACTAGCTACTCGCTAGTTTAATGATCTCACTTTCAGCAAAACCTCACTCGTCGGTTATCGATTAAACATTTTCCTTTCTTATTTCCCTTATCGGATAGCGAGTAATTATCTACAAGTAGCTGCTTGTTTTCCTTGCAAACAATTTCAAGCGTAAGAAGGCAATGTGATTGCCATTCGTTACATTCCACTAGTTACTCGGTATTCGTTCCTATCAACTCGTCACTCCTTGCAGTAACTTTTACTTAAATTTTTGTAAAAGTTTCATTTTATATTGAACTAGAACGCGTCTTAGCAGTTACTCGTTACTTGGTGTTATATTACTAATCACTCGTCACTTGTCAGGCGTTAGAGTTAGGAAAATGCAACAGTATAGCAAGTGCAAGCAGCTGCTTGTTACTCGTTACACGCTGGTTACATGCTACTCGTTGCTCGTCACTTGTTAGTCGATGAAGTTAATTGTTTTTTGGCTTATAGCTTTTCCAATGGCGACTACAAGTGTCAGCTAGAACGATCAGGCACTCGTTCCTTGTTACTCGCTACTGGTTACAGTTAGTACTAGGCAGTCAAGCATTAGACAGTATAATAAAAGCGGACCTTAGTGCCTGCGTGTGCGTGTGTGTGTGTGTGTATGAGCGTGATTTATAGTAGGTATATATCTATTACGATTTTTAGTTTACTCGTTAGTTTTCTTTTTGTTTTGTTTTGTTTTTTTTTTTTTCATCTCTTTTGTTGTTGATTATCGATTAATTTTAGTTGGTTTTGCTGGATGCCGCTGTTTTTGTTGACATGATGGCGTGTTCTTTTCTTTTTTCTGTTTTTAGAATGGCTTATGGTACCGAATATGGACTTGTCATAATTGATATAATCCAAAAAATTTGCCTATTGAGTGTTGCATGTCCCGATCTGTATGGCGCACACGATCCTTATTCGCGAACACCAAAAAGTCCAAAACGCATTGAGAGCAAAGAGGAGCAAAGCCGTTCGCCCAGTTCAGATCAGGTAAGTGATTGAATAGATCACCTATACAAAATGATTGATAATGTTTGACGATGATGACGATAATGATGATGACAATGATGATGATAATAGTTCATATATGATTATTGATCATCATTGATTGATCATGATTGTTAACGCCAATACTAATGATGATGATGATGATGATGATGATGATGATGTTGATGATTGATCATGATTGATTGATGTTAATAATGATTAATGCTAATGTTGCCGCCTTCAATCAAATGACACCAATACAATGACATACACTCACATACACACACACACACACACACACACACACTAACACACGCGCCTCAAGTGTTAGACAAATAGCCATTGATTGATTGATTGGTGATTGATTGATTAATGTATTTGACAATAACAAAGTACAATAATATTTATGGATTTATACTAAAACTTAACTCATTTAATATTTACATAAATTGATTGATTGACTGATTGATTAACAATTGTAGCAATTACATTTTCTAATTTTTTCTTTTAACATTTCAAATAAACTAATTTTTAGTTAACAACAATAAACCAAAACCAAAAATTTCGAAACTTAAAAGAAAAACACTAAGGAAAATTTGCATTTGTCTGGCATTTTGATTGAAGTGCATTTTTTTAAATAAACCAAAAAAAAAAAAAAATACTCTACACATATACACCACACAGACACACACACATACACTACTTCCTTTGAGTTTGCTCCCCTCATTTTTAGTACCAAAAAAATACTACACACACATATGCAAGCAATATTACAAAAAAAAAAAAAAAAAAAATTACATTATAGCTAAAAATACATTTCTATATATATTAGTATATATATATATATATACAAAATATTTAGCTAAATTATTTTCGTAGCCTCTACAAATCTATATAATATAATAGTAGTATTTTATTTAGTATATTTTATATACCATCTAGTTTTATACGTATATATATATATATATATACTATATATATTTGTTTTGCAAATTGAATTCTATTTTTTATTTCCATTTGTTTGTTTATTTCATAAATCGGCGTAGCTGACTGAATTACATATATATATATAATTAATTATATATATTTTGATATACATATACATATATAAATATATATATATTCTCTACTCGCTCTCTCTCTGTCTCTGTGTATCTCTATTTCCTTTTATATTGATATGCTTAGTCTTCTTATTTATGTTTTTTTCTTTAAGCCTTTAAAGCTAAACACTTGAGTATTTTCTAGTATTTTGCTAGTATTAATTCTTGCGTTTGTCTAGTCTAGCTTTCAGTTGCGCAAAAATATTTCAAAACTTTTAATATTACAGGCATTAATATGCGCTCTCTCTCTCTCTATCTCTCCTTCACTCTCTGTCTGTCTCTCTCTCTCTCTCCCTTTCTCTCAAACTATATATATCTGTCTCTCTCTTTTTCTATATATATTAGTATATGTATATATGCTAAATGAAGAAAATTGTATTGATTTTGCCCAGAAACTAAATAACTTTCTAATGAAACGCACAAATTGTCAGCATGGTAAATCATAAATGATTGATAGATTGATTGATTGATTGATTTTGATTGTAAAACAATGAAATTATAGGAATTGTGTGTGCGTGTGTTTGGTATTTTTTATAAATTTGTACTTTGCACGTTGCATCGATTGACACTGATTGATTGATTGGATTATTTTATTGATTGTTACCACACACACACACACACACACACAAAGACATAGACACACACACACAGACGCTGTTACCATTCACCTTGCTCGCATCTTGCCACGTTCCATCATTGATTGATTTGTATATTGTGTGTGTGTGTGTGTGCCTCTCTCTCTCTCTCTCTCGGTGTGTGTGTGCGTGTGTCTTTACCTCTCTGTCGCTCTCTCTCTCTCTCTCTCTCTCTTTGTCTCTCTCACACTATCCCCTCTCCCTCTCTCTCTCTCTCTCTCTCTCTCTCTATGTGTGTCTCTAGTTGTAACTATGTGAACCAGACACGTTTTCATTGATTGATTGATTGACTCTTTGATTGATGTGTGTTCCTTTAGTGTATGTATATGTATGTGTGTTAGTTTTTTTGTATTATTATTATTATTTATTTTTTTATTTTTTTTTGGTTTTGGTTTGCATTAACTATGAGACCCGATATCACACAATATACATATACATAAACATATATACATACATATATGTATATGCATATGTATCTATACTTCTATTTGCTATACATCATGATGTAACATTTCCGCCTATCCATTAAAAACTAACCTAAACCTAACCTAAAAACTAAATTAAAATCCCAAACTAAACTAAAAACATAAACTAAAATTTGATAAATGAAACCATGTGAAACAATTATAACAATCTATGTCAACTGTTATACCTATATAATTGACCAGTGATTGATAACCGATAGATAACTGATTAATAAACATATATATATATGTGTATATGCCTATATCTACTTGGGAGTATGCAAATTCATAGTTGGCTGTAAGTGTGCTATAATTGTTATACGTTTACAGTTTAGAACTATAAATATGCATACTTCGTCTGACATAAATTTATATGTATATTATATATATGCATATATATGTGTATCTATAAATCGATTCCATCCCTATTTTATCTGATTATATAAGTATATATATGTATATATATATACCCCATATGAACAACAAATAATATATCTGTTATAAAAATACGCAAAATATAAATTCTCAGCGCCTTTAAGTAAAGCAAAAAAAAAAAGCAGAGCAAGAAAGTCTGTTACAAAGAGTACAGGAGAAGAGTACAATGAATAGACTATACTGAAGAAGAAGAAGAAGAAAAAGAGAAGCATCAGTTGTAAAAGTTGTCCGCTTATGTGACTTTTCTCTATTCGTTACGATTTGGTATTTAGCTACTTTGGATAAGGAAAGGAAGGCTGCACTTACAGGTTATTATCAGCCGAGTAATTATAGTCTCTTATGTATAACATATTTTAGAGAACATATAACAGTTGCCTATTCATGCACATATAACAGTTATTTATTGAATGCATAGAACAGTTTAGATGAAATACAAAACTATAAATACGAAGCCATCGTATAACAGTTTGGTATAATTTAAATAATTTAAAAATATAACAATTTCATTGATAAACATTTGTATAGCTTTTTAATGAAATATGTTAAATATATTCAGGTCTAGTAAGGGCTAAGACTTATTTCTATTTGATATAGCAGTTTTAACATACATTTAACAGAAAGATATTATATGATGTAAATTCGTATAACAGTTAGATGAACTATATTATGTATAAAATAGTTGAATGTGATATGTTCTACACATAACAGTCAGATATTGACTTGAGTATAACAGTTATGTTAGTATGCTATGATACAGGTAACAGTTAGATATGCTATGAAAGGCTTACAGTATTGGAAAACCTTAAATAGAAAAACAAAAAGTTTCTTTATCTATTTTCAATTTTGGAAAGATTTCGCACAACAACTATTTACCATTTTTGCTTCGGCTTCTTGTTCTTCTTCTAACTAGTTTTCGCTCTTCCTCTTGTTCGTTTTTCTCTTTTTGTATTTTTCTTTAACTTTTTATTCTCTTTTTTTGGCTTTACTTTTGGTTTCTCGGATATGCGAATTGTGCCCCTGTTATACGTACGCGTCTCCTTGCCGAAACTTTATTAAAAATTGTGGCGCCATGCGCCCGCCTTCCATCCCCTCCCCATGTATATACATATCTATATATATATATAAACTTATATGTGTATATATGTGTGTATATATATATACATATATATATATGCAAATATAGCTGCACGATACGACCAGCCCGGACAGTCCGTCGATCGAGTTCATACCCGAGGCGAATGAAGCAGCGCTGTCAGCAACAACGGCATCGACGTCGGCAGCGACGCCAGCGTCAGCCGCAACGGGCGACACGGGCTCGCGACCCACATCGCCGCTGGGCGTGGCCGATGTTATTAACAGCACAAAAGAATCGCTAATGAGCAACGCAAACGCAGCTACGGCTGCTGCGCTGGCCGCGGCCAAAAGTCCGCAGCGTGACGAGGTGAGCGTAGCACCCAAAGAGCTGCAGGATCGCCGCAAGTCAATGTCATGGAAAACGTTCAATTTGAAGCGTCAATTATCAAAAGTCAATATGAAAATCGGTGGCGGTAGCCTCAATGTCAATACGGAGCTGGAATCCATGCGGAACAGCTCCTCCATATTCTATGCGACCAAAGAGAGTTCGCCCGAGGGTGCCGAGGATCTGCCCGTGGAGGCGCTCGAGTGCCGTGAAGAGGATGTCGGCCTGGCAGCGGCCAGTGCAATGCTCAATTGTGATACTGGCGATGCGCCGGCTGTTACGCCGACTGCGACGCCGCCCCAGAAGCGTGTCGATTTTGAGCAGCCGCCGGAGAGCGGCGAGAGGCCAAATAATTTGCCATTGAGCGAGGGACAGCAACAGCAGCAGCCGCCATTAAAGCCGACACGGCAAAAGTTCAAAGAGAAGTCACGCGATCAGCGTCTGCTCTCGGTGCCGAACATTAAATATCAGCCGAGAGAGCAGCGCGCGGGCGCCATTGGCATCGGAGCTGGCGCTGGGCGGGCCAATAAGAACGATGTGTCGCCAATGATGAGCGGCAGTCTAACCAAAAAGATACGTAAGTATGCGTGTGTAAATGCTTCTAAAAATAGCAACAAAAAATAAATAAATAAACAAGAAAAAAAAACTTCCCATCCTCCCTCCTTCGACCGAACTGTACCGTACAGCGTGTACAGCGTGTAATGTGAAAGCGAGAGCGTAAAATAGGCGCAAGCGGCCAAACCATATAAATACATGTATTAACTCCAGTCTCCACTCTCCTTCCACCTCTTTCTCTCCACCACTGACCATCAACAGCAGAGAGCGTAAGCGTGTTAGCGTCGTCAAGCGCGGCAAATTGTAGTTGTAGCAGTTGCAGTTAAATGAGAGCGAACGCGAGAGAGTCAAAGGCGATATCGAAATTGAAAGTAAAATTGACAAAAAATCTCTCACTCTCTCACACATATAAGCACACATGCGAACATTTCACAGACACACACATACACATAGACACACACACACATGCTGCTGCCTGGTGCTGCTGATTTACCATGCTGCGCCATTGTATTGCGGTGCATTGTATTTATTGTGCGTGTGTATCAAATAGGGCGTGACTAGGCCAATAAACAACAACAACAACAACAGTATTAATAATAATAATAATAATAATAACCCAACCCGTTCTCCTCTCTTTAGCTGCTCTCTCTCTATCTCTCCCCCTCTGTCTCTCTCACTCACCCACTCTTTGCTGGCTTTTGTATGTTAAGAGTATGCAAGCCGTAGATTTTTGTTGTAGTAATGCAAGCTGAGACCTCCAGTACCCGTCTCCCTCACAACCCGTTATAAATCCAACAGTCAAATTAGAGAGCGTATTATATGATAACTGTAAATGAAATGAAACGGGGCTGCTTCAAATTTGTTTTGATTTTTCGAATTGCATTTTGTATAGCGACAAAATTTCGTAGAGTTTCTTTGTTTTCAATAGCTACAACAACAACAACAACAACTACAACAATTATAATAATAATAATAATAGTAATGATTATGATAATAATGATGATAATAATAATAATAATAATAGCACCAATCAACAACAACAGCAACAACAACAACAATAATGCAAATCAAATTTCAAATGCAAAAAATGAAAATTGAATTTCTTATCTATATGCTTCTTTCTCCTGAAACTAGGCAACGGATGCAGAAGAGCTGCAATATAACTGCCTTTATGTGATTGTATGGAAGTTCTTTGGTAATTCATTCTAACAACAACAACAACAACACATGCACAACTCACGCACACACACTCACACTCACACACAAAGTTAACGAATCTTACATATGTATGTAGTTTGCAGCTGAGTAAGAAGAAGAGATGATGAAGATGTTGATAAAGCAGAGGCAGAATTAGCACAATCGCAGAACAAGCAACACATACAGACATACAAATACACATACATATACATATATACATACATAGTTATACATGTATGTATGTATTGCAATCTTAGCTTAGTAGTGTGAAGACCGCTGACCGAAATCTCACCCCCTCCCCCCCTTGTCTGTCCCACTCGCTCACTCTCTCTCTCTCCTTGCCGTTCCCTCCGCCCATTCAATTACCTCGTACCATGCAACGGCTTACAAAATGGCGGCGAAAAAAATCTTAAAACAAATTTAAATTAAAAAAAAAAAAACAATAGAAAAGACATATAAAAATGTTATAAAATTCTATTATAAATCAAAAAGAAAAAAAAAACTATGTCTCTCTCTCTCTCTCTCTCTTTCTTTCTCTTTGATTCTTTATATATCTCTTTTTCTCTATATATGTATATATATATAATTTGTATATATGTATACAAATGTGTATATGTATGTATGTGTTGATATAAATAAATTACTTTTAAAAAATATATATACAATATAGTATGCATAACTGTTGTAAAAAATCCAAGAAAATACCAAAAATACCAACCACACAAAAATCAGTAAGTGTATTCACCTTAAAAAAAAAAGAATCCTCTGTGTATGCACTGTGCAAATAAAAAATACCAAAAGTACCGAAAAAATACCATATACATAAAAATCAAAACAAAAATCTAAAATTGTAAATGGGTTGTTAATGAGTGTTGTACGTTACACGTTTGTTATGTGTAAGTTGCATAAATATCATAAATATCATAAATACCGCCCATCCATCACACCAATCACCATCATCAGCATCGCCATTATCATAAACAAAAATCCATAAAATACAACTAAGTATTATCACCTCACATAAATATCTTGTATGTATACGTATGTGGTGACAATCGCGATACCGCCGGCCAGCCCGTTCCACCAAACTGCCAACAACTAAATATGTCTATCGAAGGCCATATGTACATCAGCAATCGTTTATCGATAAATTCTACATATGTGTGTGTGTGTGTGTATATATATATATATATATATATATATATATATATATATATGTGTATGTGTTTTGTTTGTTTGTCTGTCTGAAGCGTTTCTCTTTCTATGTATGTCTCTATCTCTCGCTCACTCGCTCCCCCTTTGTCTTTGTCTCTGTTGGAGCTGCGATTGTTTGATCGATAAATATCAAATTTGTTCATAATTGTGTTATTGACTAGTTTTAAAACTGATTTCAGTTTAGTTTTTTTTTCTTTTTGTGTTAGTTCTTTGGCTTCTTATGCTTTTCGTTATGTTTATCGATTTTAATGAAATAAAAATAAAAAATAATTTTTGAGAATCGCTTGCAACGCTTATATATCGTTGCTTTGTTTGCCTACACGAACACTGTAAAATATCAAAACACGAAAATATAAAAAAATGTTTTGTTCTTTTATTGATAAGCTTTATATGTATATCATCATATAATCGATAAATATTGATCGATAACATTCACGCAAACACACACTCACACACACACACACACACACATCAACAGCTGCTTACATACATGCATTCGTGCCTCTTTACATAATGTTTATGTATTTAACTATTTATCTATATAATTAACGTTCTCGTTCAGATCTGTCTCATTTATATAATTTATCTATATATTCATATATAAAGTAAATATTTATATATTTATATACATATACATATGTATTGTTTAGTCCCATGACAGTCGCTGTTACGGTCTCCCTTGCTCTTTATCTCTTTCTGTCTCTATCTTTCTCTCTCTGTTTCACTCACTCTCTGTGTTGTGATTTGTTGTTTCGTTCTCCATTCATTTGCACTCATCACTCAGCTTAACCACACACTCCACACTTTGATAAATACTTGCGATTTTCATTAACCAACTCTTCACTCCAGCAAATGCTTTCTCTCTCTCTCTCTCTCTCACACACACACACACACACATACGTGCATTTTGTTTGTTTTTCTGTTCTGTTTGCCTTGCACAATGCAAAAACGGGCAACGGACATTCTTACCGTTAATTGTTCACTACACTCACTCTCACTCTCGCTCTCACACACTCACTTACATACACACACACAAACTCGTTGTGCATTCGTTAAGTTTATCGTTGTTTCATGCGACCCTTCCCCTCCCCCACGCTCCACACAAGCAAAACAAAGTATGCTATTCGCCACACACAAAAACACACCCACACAACCGCCACACACACAGACACACATATATCTATATATATATATGCACACGTGCTCGCACAAGAACAAGAAAAAGAAGAAGGAAAAGACGAACAACAAATTGTACAATTGATATGTTGCTCCATTCAATCATTTAGTGCATTTATCTCTCTCTTTCTCTCCTTCTCTCTGTGTGTATCTCTCTCTCCCCTCCCTTATTATTGTTTATTTACAATTGACTAGATCAACGGCGGAGCCAATGCGAACGCTAATGCAAGCGCAAATGCAGCGCAGCAGCAGCAGCAGCAGCAACAGCAGCAGCAACAGCAGCAGCAGCAGCAACAGCAGCAGCTACAGCAACAGCAGCAGCAGCAACAGCAGCAGCTACAACAGCAGCAGCAGCAGCAACAACAGCAGACGATGGGCGATCCTCTGTCCGCGTCGACGTCGTCGTCAGCAAACGCAGCGGCTGCGGCTGCAGCAGCGTCGTCGGCGTCGGCGTCTGGCGTTTATGGTGCGGACGATGCAGGTGCGGGTGTTGCTAGTGGCAGTGTTGGTGTTGGTGGTATTGGTAGTGGTGGTGGCCTATCAGGTGCGGGTGGCGGTGTCGGTGGCAGTGGCAGTGGCAGCGGCGGCGGCGGCGGCGGTGGCAGCGGCAGCGGCAGCGGCATTGATCAACAGCAACAACAATATCTACAACAATTGCTGGCTTCATTTGATGCAGATAATGGCGAGGCAGGTGCTTATGCTGGTGCAACAGGTGCGCAACAACAACAACAACAGCAGCAACAACAACAACAATATCAGCATCAGCATCCGCATCAGCATCAAACATCTGTTATTCAGCAACAGCAGTCGGTGACATCGTACGAGTCCCTAAAAAAGTCCAAATCACAAGGTGGGAGCACAACAGAGCACCAAACAACAACAACAACAACAACAACAACAACTACTACTACTACAACTACTACAACAATAACAACAACTACAACAACAACAACAACAAGCTACAACAATATGCACCACAACAACAAGCATTGCTCTCTGTCTATCACTCTCTCTCTCTCTCTCCCTTTCTGACTCCATATATATAAATATAATATCTATATTTATACATATATATTTATATATGTGTAGATATAGCTATATGTATTTGTGTGCTACACTTATGCAAAACAGTTGTTTGTATAACACATACATATAACACGTGCAACACTCTACACATATGTAAGCACACGCACATGCACTGACACGCACACGCACACGCACACAAACACATATATACGCACACTCAGCAGCACGTTGCCTGTGGTTTGCCTCTCTACTCGCTCTCTCTCTATATCTGTCTCCTCTCTCTCTCTCTCTCTGTCTCTGTCTCACTTACATGCACACTCTTGTCTTCTGCGTCCATTTGCCAAGCGCCAACGCTTGCAGCGGCCATTTTGTAATTTCGTGTTTGTTTTGATTCTTTTATTTTTTTTTTTTTTTCTTGTTTTGTCTTTTTTTTTTTTTTTTTTGCTTGCTGCGCTAGCGATGGCAGCGACTGTAACGATGGCAGCGATTGCACTGGTTATTTTCATTATTTCCTTCATGGGGAAGGGTTTGCTAGGAATGTCGCCATTGTTTCGCTCACATTTTTTCGCCACTTTCGCTCACAACAACAACGACAAAAACAACAAAAATATAAATGAAATTAATAATATTAAAAAATACCAACAAAATTTTTAAAAATAAATAAATAAATATATATTCAAATATATATTTATATACAACTCTTACGACTTTGACTCGCTCGCTCGCTCCACACTCTACCGCTCGTTCGTTCGCTCGCTCGCTCGCTCTCTCAATCTCTTTCTCTCTTACTCTCTCTCTATCTATCTCTCTTTCTCTCTCTCTCTCTCTCTATCTCCAGTTCTCTTAATCTGTTTATACTCTCGCTCTGTCTTACTCTTAATATGTTTATGTATTTGTTCACAAAACACTCTGTCTCGCTCGTTCGTTCGCTCTCGGTATTTGTGCACGCTTCCAATTAGCAACTAATAAGAAAAGTAAAAAAAAAAAAAAACAAATTATAAACTATAAAACTGCAATAGCAACAACTAACTGCAACAAAAGCTCAGCTAATTCTGCATTGGCAAAAATATTTTTGCATAGTTCACATACACTCACACACATGAATGTATTGGCACACACACACACACACAAACATACTAAATGCACACATACGATTGTATTTGAGGACTTTCAGTGATTGGCCCAAAGACTCGCACACACACACACACATATTTACACACCCGCATTCACACACACACATACATATATACATACATATAGATAGAACAACAACAACAATAATTAGCAGTCTAGCGAAAATAGTGCAGCAAAAAATATGAAAAAAAAAAAAATATTTCAAAAAATTAAAGAAAATATTTCAAAATATAATTTCTTTAGTAAAATATTCCAACAAGGAATGAATAAATTAAATAAATAATTATTATGCAAAAGTTATGCCTACTACCGCCCGCCGCTTTTACTCTCTCTCTCTCTTTTTCTCTTTCTATCTATCTCTCTGTCTCTCTTTCCTCTTCTCTCTCACTCTCACTCTTTCTCTCTCTCTCTATCTTTCTCTTTTTCACTCTGTCTCTCTCTCTCTCTCTCTCTCTCTCTCTCTCTCTCTCTCTGTCTCTCTCTATCTCTCTATTTCTGCCTCATTCCTTATAAATTCCGAAAAATTCTCTATATTAAAAAAAATTTGTGTTTTGTAATCGTTTGCCACTCTCTTTGCTGTACCGTTATCTAATAATCGATATACACACATATGTATGTATATACTTATATATACATATATGTATATATCTATGCAACTCTATGCATTAATTTATCGAATTAATCGATTCGTTTCCTCACACAATAACTGATTTACAGATAAATTAGATGGCACCTTCTCGAGATCCAGATCGTCATCAATGTCAAGCATTGATATGTCTTCCTCTGAATCTGTTACCTGTTTAGCTTTTATCGAGAGTTATGCAAAACGCAATGGTAAGTCCAAATCAATTGAAAACCTTTCCATTTCCATACATCTATAGTTAAATATATATTTATATAGCATACTTTAGAGGGCACTTAATGTGCCCTATAGAAATACATGTCATATGAACGTATATTTGTACAAAAAAAAATTATTAATCGATAGATATTCTCATAAAAATCGATAAATATCGATGACAATAAAAACGGAAATTGCATCAACTTTCAATTCGATAACTTCTTCGTATTGTTATATTTCGAATTTCTTTTTGATTTTGTATTTCAGATATTTTGACACTTGTTCCTACTTTATGGATTGGAACTAGTTTCGGTTCAATATTGACATTGTTCATAACAATGCCGGAGCGCGATGTGCGCAAATCTCAGCCAGTGTTGGTTACAATAAACGGTGAGTAGTCATCTCTCTCACTCCCTCTACCTCTCCCTCTCTCACACTCTTGCTGTATGCTTGCTTCTAATATTTTTGTTTTCGTTTAGGTGGACCCGTGGTACGACTCAAAGGTTCCATAACTTCCATGTCTTTTTTAGACTCGTATGGCTCGATCATACCCTATACATTTGAGCCTTGGCGCGACGAGAATCGGGACAAGAAAGATCGTAACTGTTAATGAAATTCGCATATGCAGGTGTGACAATCGATATATATCGCAATGTGTTTTCTCGTCTACTCCTATTAGGCACGCCCACTAAGAGCAGCAGCCGCACCAGCCCCACATTTACACCAACAACTGCCAATACAATATCAAACACTTCGGTTGCTGGCGGTGCTGGTAGCGGCGCTGCAGCGGGCAGCACAGCTGGCGGTGGAGCTGGAGCTGGAGGCGCTGCATCAGCGTCGGGTGGAGCAGGTGCAACAGGTAGCAGTGGCAGCGGAAGTGCAACGGGCGGTGGCGGCAGCGCCGGTGCCAGCGGCAGCGGCGGCGGCATCAGCAGCAGCAGCGCCAGCAGCAGCGGCATCAGCGGCAGCGTTAGCACCGGGCTGGAAACACTCACCGATCGACAATACATAGTTATCGCTAGCGAAAAGCAGACAAAGGTCTTTGATGTGGCCAATCAGTGCTGCATCAATCGCATTCAGTTATCGGAAATGGATTTCGCAGTCAAGGCAGAAACTATCACGATGAAAGGTTCATATAAAATAAAAATAATATATATACATACATATATGTATATTTATCCTTGCTGAGACAACTAGGCAAACTCATCGATATGTTCGATAAATGTTTACTTTTCTTAAAAAAAAAACACACATTAAGTGATTTTTAGATTAATTATCGAAAACATTGATCGATTTATCAAGATCTACTTAACTGTTGATTACGCTTAGTTAGATCCAATGAAGTGTTATCGCTTTATCGATATTTGTTATACTTGGTATATATCTACAAATCCAAAATCTAGTAACACGTACTACAATTAATAGTAGTGATTACATCATCTATATGATAAATTTACGTGTAATCAATGGCGCATTTCGATAATAGCATTTATCGATTGTTAAATATTCTATGAGTAATACTAATCTTAAGTTATATATCTACAAATAAGTTAGCCAGTAATGAAGCAATAATAAGTATGCTATAGTTTGATTTGCATTTCGACTGTTGTCATCGATAATCAAGAATCGATAGATATGCCCATTAGGGCAGTAATGCCTTATAACTATATCAAATAATAAGTAGAATATTATATATATTTTGCAAATCGATAAATCATATAAATATACCTATCTGTGCCTTGTAAATGTCTCTTCTGCAAGGGTATATTTTTATTTCCTCTACGAATCAAGTTAATAATTCCATATTTCCCTGCTCTACAGATGGCTCTTGCTTAGCAACCTATCTTTCGAATGGCCATCTAATGGTACATAGTCTTCCTAGTCTAAAACTGTTATTGGATACTGATTTCTTACCGCTTATGGACTTAAGGTGCGTGCTAACTCTATTCGAAATTTAATCTAGGATTTATCTAATATATTTCTATATTGCGCTTCAGTTTTCAAACCAAATGTAAACAGGGAATTGTGGATCCAATGCTTTCGATATGGGGTCAACAGATCATTGTTCATGAAGATACAACTCAGTAAGTTGACAAATCGACAGATCCTAAATAGAGCATATTTGAATCCGATTTTTCTCACCCATTGCAGAATATCAAAAATCTTTTGCTTTAGTCATAAAGGTCATGGATTGTACATGGCATCGCCCACCGAAATTCAGAAATTCACGATATCATCGGAATTTTGGTGAGTACCAATTGGGATTATTTATATTATCATCTATAATATTCATTCATATATCTTTGTTATAGTCAATTTATTTTGGAGATGATGGGTGATTTATATACGGTACACGAAATGCCCGAACAGCCGAAGGAGGGTTTCTTTAAAGGTCTATTTGGCGGTGGAGCCAAGCTTTTGGATCGCGAAGAGTTGTGTAAGTATTTGATAAGTATCCATGCATAGGGAGGAATGAAGAGACTCGAGTGGGACTCGGGTGACAAAAAGTGGGACGATGGAATGGAGAGAAAAGAAGACGATGGGACTATGGGACGATGGGACGATGGGAAGGAGAAGTAAGAAGTAAAGAGAGAAGGGGGAATAATGGAGAGATGGGATAATATTTAAAGAGAAAGGAAAACAGTTAAGAGATATATGAAAAGAGCAGAGAAGAAAAGCACGAACATAGGAAGAGAATCTCTATATAACTCTACTTCCTAATCTAGAGAACTGTAGAGCTCGAGAATGTATCTTTATATATACATTTACATATGTGTACATTTCTTTTGTAATACCCATTCTTTTAATCTCTATCCCCGACAGTTGGTGAACAGAGCGGGAAAGCAAATCGATCGGTTGCCCGCCATATACCTGGCCCCAACTTGGAGCAGCTGGGCCAACGGGCATCGACGGCCGCCTCGGAGATCAGTCGGGCCCATCAGCTGGCGATGGAGCGCGGCGAGAAATTGAATTTGTTGGAGGAGCGCGCGGAGCGTATGGCCAATACAGCTCAAGATTTCAGCGGTACAGCGCATCAATTAATGCTTAAATATAAAGACAAAAAGTGGTATCAGTTGTAAAATATCTATTTTAGGAGCCAATTCTACCACAGTTATTGTAATATTGCTTTTATAACACTTTCTACTACATTACGAGTAAAGTACACTTATTTAATTTCTGTTTTCAAGTCGTCACGTTATTTACAAACAAAAACAAACAAAAACAAAAAAAAAACCAAAAACAAAAACAAAAAAAAAACCATACAAAAAAATGTTTTTAATAAAAATATATAGACCAAAAAAATAACAAATTGCGTTGCCCTCTAATCTGATCAATAAACTAGTAAAAGAAATGGGAATTTCTAGAAGCTACGCTGAGTGAAGAAATCTATATATTTAGTGTCTAAAAACGCACATGGGCGTGGGCTAGTGAAAGAAAACAAACGTAATATTTACATATAGAAAAGCTTTTTAAAAAGCGCGCTTGCAAATTTTTGTTATCGTTTGGCGCTGCCAAACGATTTTGAAAAGAAAAAACTAGAACAATCTCGAAGGCAGCCAAGCATTAGAAAAGCCCACGTCAAGTAATATGAAAAATTTTATGTGGGTCCCTAGATTGTTGCTTGCTACTTATTGACTTATTGTTAAAAGAAAAATAAATTAAAACCCTTTTTGTTTTTCATTACGTTTAAAGTTATTGACAGTGTGGCAGCGCCCAGCAAAACAGACACATGAAGAAATCACAGATCGATGAATGTATTGCGTTATGCAGCACTGCATTGCACTGATGTAGCCATTGCCTATCGCGATATCGGGCTGCCATAGTCGATAGTCGTGCGTGTGTATCGCTGGCTGTCAGCACTAGCAAAAGCATTTTTGCTGGAGTCTAACCATTTTATTTTAGTTAATAAAAACACATATTTCCTCTTTTTTTTCCGTTGTGCGCGTATGTAAAGTGCTAAAAGACATTCACGCGACAGTTGCGAGTGCATTAACGGGCCACCTTGCAGTCACAGACGCAAATCTTCTACGAAATTTCACACACT
Organism: Drosophila koepferae; assembly: GCA_030914345.1. Taxonomy (NCBI): domain Eukaryota; kingdom Metazoa; phylum Arthropoda; class Insecta; order Diptera; family Drosophilidae; genus Drosophila; species Drosophila koepferae. Next base: position 3,037,493 of record JAUESR010000209.1, read on the forward strand.
CACACATATATACACATATAAACACACAGACACACACACACACACACCTACATATATAAAATTTTTTTTTTTTGTCATTCGTTTTGGCCCCCCTCGTACAATAGTAAAAAGCCAACCTTGAGAAACACCCAGCACAGCAGTTTTAAACCGTTTCACTGATGTTCGCAAACGTTTCGTGGTAAGATTTAATACCAAAATAAAGAAATTACCGAAAGCAAAAAAGAATGAAAGAGAAAATTAAACAACTCAAATGGCAAACCATTTACGAAAATGTAAATTGCAGCATGCGCTCAAATGCGGGCTAAAATTTGACTTATTTATTTTCTTTTGTGTCAAAAAGGCGATGAAAAAGAAACATGTAAGGTGCAGCAGTATACAACTGCTTGCATCTGTGTATGTGTGTGCACCAATGCTAAAGTGTTGGTGCTGCTGCGTTTGCATATATGTATATATATATATGCATATATATATATATATATATATATATATATATATGTGTGTATGAATGTGTGTGCGTGTGTGTAATGTGCATTCCAACGGGGTAAAAGAAGCAGAGCATGTAGTTGTCCCGTTGACGTTGTTGTTGTTCTATACCTGTCATTGTAGCTGTGTGACTCTGTGTCACAGTTGTTTATCGTTTATCAGCGGCTCTGTTTATATAGAAATCGACAATTATGAAAATGAATAATCGAACAACACCAGTCTGTTTACGTCTCCTGACAATAGTGGGCCACCTGATACTGCTTCACATCAGCAGCGAGCCCATGTCTGTTATTGTTGTTGTTGTCCAACACTTGCACACACACACGCACACACACACACATATATATGTATATACATATATCTATATATGTACATACATGTATATATGCACGCGCGCACGCATTCAATATATCGACTATCTATCGATTCAAAATGTTAATTTCGTTATGAAAATGCGCAATATTTGCAGGCAAATTTTTGTTCTTTTTTTTTTTTTTGGAAGCGAATTGCCAGGCAAAGCATAAAGGCCAAAGAGAGTGCAGCGAAAATCATAACAAAACAATACAGCAAATGTGTGTTGACCGTGTGTGTGTGTGTCTCTCTATATGTGTGTGCGCGTGTGTGCAATAACAAACGAACGAACTGACACAGCAACAACAAATAACCGAGAAAAAGAAAAATTCGAAAAGAAAGTGCTCGCGCTTATGCCTTTTGCTCCGTTGGCGCCAATAAACAACAAAAAATCAAAACAAAAAAAAAAACATCTGAATAAAATAATAATCGAAAATCAACAAATGAATACAATTTATGTTTTGTTTTTACTTTCAACAGATTTCGTCTATAAGTTAATTTCAAATATATATATATATATTTGCTAATATATATATACATAGAAAAACTAAATAATAAAACAGCAAGGAAGAGAGGCAGAGTTTCATATTGTTAAGGAGCAGCGAACGCGCGGCGTAGCCATTATCCCAACAACATGGACAATTTGCGGATGATGAAGGAACATCGTTCCCAGATAATAATCGGCGGCAAATATCGGGTGATACGCAAGATAGGTAAGTTGAAGCATATATCTATATATATATATATATATATGTAGTATGATATTTAATAACTGATTGATTCATTCATAACTCTGTTGTTTACACAATTCACAGAACCAAAACCAAAAACAGAAAAACACTTTTAAGCCCATGACTGTAAACAGCCTTCACATGTCTCATATAGCAACAGACGATTCGATAAACTCAGCTGTCGCTATATTAATGCAAATCCTCCGCTTTCAATTCAAATTAAACAAACTTTGCATAGCTGCGACGCTCAGCTGTAATCAGACACAGATTGAAATCCTATAATGTATACACATACACACACATATGCATGTATACATACATATATATATGTAGCTATCATAGCAACGGTCATTCATAAGTTATTTTCCGCAAGTTTTGTTTACAATTCTATGAAGCTTATTTCCAAGATCAAATAGAGTTGTATATACACAGAGTGAGTCTTGTTATTACAATATCGTATAGATATTTTGTTGAAAACTGTCAAGAAAGTTTAGACACACTCGAGCAATATGCTTAGACTTTGCATATATACATATAAAGCTTTAGTTCACATTATGTATGGTATATAGATCTTGTCTATAGCATATGGTATATAGATCTATAGTACATATTAGTCTTTAGTATATAGTTCTTGTCTATAGTATATACCATATATATATATAGATCTTTCAGATGATATCTAATATGTATGTAAATATGTATTTGCGTATGTATATTTAATTATCTGTTTAAGCACTTGCCCAGGTCTCCTGTTCCTCCTATATAGTCTAACATATATGTTAAGCTTTGACTATATTTAACCCAGCTTCATATCGGCTTCTGGTTGCCAATATCTAAATCATCTAAATCCATATTTGGTTCACTAAAGCCTTTTCTATAATCTGATGAACCTATATCAATATCTAAAATTTCTATGAAATCTTTTCTATCTTGATATCTGTATTTAAAAATAGCTTAATATCTGAATAGTTCTTTTATCATATGCACGTTCATATCTATTATCATATCATATAAGTCATCACATTATATTGTATAAACTTCTGGAACTGCTTTATCGTATGTATTTCTAGAACTGCTTTATCGAACTGCAATTTATATGATATGATATAGCATTAGTTATAAAGAAACTAAACCGATATGAATCACATATCTTGCTTAGAAAGTTTCAGATATATGACACCGATCTCCTCATAGTCGATTATCAATTACTCTTAAACTAGATTAATCAATCCATCTATATATGTGCATATATATATAAATTCTATTAAACTGTTTATATCATTTGATAGGCAGCGGCTCCTTTGGCGACATCTATCTGGGCATGAGCATCCAGAGCGGCGAGGAGGTAGCCATCAAGATGGAGAGCGCTCATGCTCGCCATCCCCAGCTGCTGTACGAGGCGAAACTGTATCGTGTGCTGAGCGGAGGCGTTGGATTTCCGCGCATACGTCATCATGGCAAGGAGAAGAACTTTTACACTTTGGTCATGGATCTGCTGGGACCGTCGCTGGAGGATTTGTTCAATTTTTGCACACGTCATTTTACCATTAAGACCGTACTGATGCTGGTCGATCAGATGATCGGCCGCCTAGAGTATATACATCTCAAGTGCTTCATTCATCGCGACATCAAGCCGGACAACTTTCTCATGGGCATCGGACGTCACTGCAACAAGTTGTTCCTCATAGACTTTGGCCTGGCCAAGAAATATCGCGACGCCCACAGTCGCCAACATATATTGTATCGCGAGGAGAAGAATCTAACGGGCACAGCCCGCTATGCCTCGATTAATGCCCATTTGGGCATCGAGCAATCCCGTCGCGACGACATGGAATCGCTTGGCTATGTGATGATGTACTTCAATCGTGGTGTGCTGCCCTGGCAGGGCATGAAGGCCAACAACAAGCAGCAGAAATATGATAAAATCTCTGAGAAGAAGATGTCCACGCCCATCGAGGTGCTCTGCAAAGGCTCACCGGCCGAGTTCTCCATGTACTTGAACTATTGTCGTAGCTTGCGTTTCGATGAACAGCCCGACTACATGTACCTACGTCAATTGTTCCGGTTAGTTCCTATTAAGTCTAAGCACACCCTGACCCTGGGGCTTGGAGAACTGAGAGTGAGACTGTTCGCTTGGCGTTGCGCTCGATTATATAGACAATAATAGTATTCTAATTTAATTTTTGATTGCCTTAGTAAGGATAATGAACAGAATGAAGATTAGGTATAGAATAGATACTTGTATAAGTAGATATAATGATATAGATAGATCTATAGATAGATAGATCTGCATAAATAGGTTAAGATGGATCTAAAGATAGGCACAAGTGTGAATCGGGTATCTATATACCTCTCTATTGCTATGAGTTTGCTGTGTAGATGGAAAGATAGATCGATCTATAGGTCGATGAAAAGAAAAGCAGGGAAATATACGCACTTATATGGACAGTTTAGATATACAGATGAATATAGGATGGATGGGTGGATATATGGATGGGATAGATACATAGACAGATAGCAACATATAATGATAGATCAAGATAGATCGAAATGATGTAAAGCTTATGCCATATATTGATGAATAGATAGAATGTAAATGGATAAACTGTGAGATAGATAGATGCCCATAGATATAGTACATCAATCGTTATGAAACAAATACAATTCTAACATTTCATTTCTCTCTGCTTTGGATGTTTAGCATTTTGTTCAGAACGCTGAACCATCAGTATGATTATATCTATGACTGGACAATGCTGAAGCAGAAGACCCATCAGGGTCAGCCGAATCCCGCCTTGCTGCTGGAACAGTTGGAGCCACGCAACGATCGCGATAAGGAGAAAGAGAAACCGAACTGCAAACCTCCCATCACCGAGTAATTCAGCTGAAAGGCAGATAAATTATAATAATAATAATAATTATAATAATAATAATATTGATACAAATACAACCAATAACATTGGATGGTAAGCGTTAAAAACAAGCAACAGAATGCGTAAAACAAAATGAAATGAAAATGAAAATGGAATGGAGAAAATCAATAAGCAACATGATATGGAATCGGAGGATGGAAACGGAAGTTAGGATGTTTCTTATTATTAATTTAAATTCAATACTAAACATTTAAGACGATGATGAAAGCAAAACAAACATTATGCTGAAATATCTAAATGGAATTCACATACACATACACATACACATACACACACACACACACACACACACACACACAGAAATTTTCATACACAGACACAGCAAAACACTTAGCCTAATGAAAGCAAAAGCAAAACAGTATATATATATATATAAATATATATATATATATGATATAACAATGCAAAAATATATATTATATATGTATATAATGCAACACACACATCCACACACACACACACACACACATACACACATTCAAATGTTTCTCGCGTGTAAAAAAATGCATATACAAATATATATATTTATATATATATATATACATGCACACATATATATAAACACACATACACATAAATATATATATGTATGAATGTATATATATATCTATATATATATATATAAATTGATATTGATTTCACAAAATAAAAAATATGAAATTAATAATAAAACAAAACAACAACAAAAACAAAACAAACGCAATAAAAAAAATCATAATTAATAAAGCATGCGAGCAAGGCCAAGCGAAAGGGGAGAAATATATAAAAACAAAAACTATTAAAAAGAAAACACAAAAAAAAAAAACGAAATTAAAAAAACAAAAACAAACAACAAAAACAACAACCGCAAAACTGCAAATAAATGTTTGCATTGTAAGCCGTAATAATTATAAACGATAACTTATATTTAATTTTTTGAATTACATCAATAAATATGTTGAAATTAAAATTAAACTTTCCATTTGCATTTTTTATTTGAAGTGGAAGGTGGAGAAATAGATAAAAGAACAGATTAAGATAGCAGGAAATATCGATATATTGATCTAGGAATCGATGGATGAATAGAAAGATATATCGTTACATAGATAGAAGGAAAGTAGGATATGATTAATGGCTAGAGAGATGGGTATATAAATTGATAATATCATGGTCGCAGAGAGACCCAAAATCACGTATATATGGGCACATGGATAGATGAATGTATGGATTGTTGAACAGGTGGATGGTTATATAGATATAGATATGAGAAAGTCAAGTATGTTGAGGATTAGTTAGATGGACTAGAAGAAAGTCGGATGGATGGATGGATATTATATGATCACAATCAGAGATTGCTTTTTGCTTGATTAACGCGTTTGAATAGCTTTCGAACGCCATTTAAATAAACAAAGTTGATGGAGCTATGGAAATTTTGCTGTTTAGCAAATCGGCATCAAGTGTCTCAGGTACTGCCCCTAACCTAGACACTAGACGGTGCCCAATTCTGGTCTCAGTGTCGTCAGTCAATCGGACAATACTGGCAAAAGGAAACGAATAAACTAGTATATATGATCTATCTAGACCTAATGAATCACTCAAATTGCTGCTGTACAGGCTAAAGATATTGTGATGCTATGAAAGGGTAGAATTTGATGCCTTGTCAATCAATCAATCAAGCAAACTCGAAAGTGCTGGAAAATTATTACTATTAAATGAATCAATCAGTCAGCATATCTATTGTTCAATCAATCCATAAATCAGCATTTCTATCGGATCTATCTAACGAATCAACATATCTATTTGATTGAACAATCAATCACTATTCTTTGTAGTCAATGAATCAACATTTCTCTTGATCAATCAATCAATTAGGATATCAGTAAGCTTTTCTCTTAGTCAATGTATCAAACAACATATCTCTTGATCAATCAATCAATCTGCCTAACAGTCAGCATTCCTATCAGACAATCAATAATTTAATCAACAATTCTAATGGTAAATCACTCAAAGACCATTTCTCTAGATCCATCAATCAATCAGCATTTCTTGTAGTCAATCAACAGCTCTCTTGATCAATCAAACAATCGGCAACTGATTCAATTCAAGCTTTTTACCCTAAATCAAAAGAGAAATAGAAAATAATTCATGCATTTTGTTGGGGATTTTTTATTGTAGTTTTTTTTTTTTTGTATTTTTATTGTTTTTTTATTTGTTTTTTATTTGTAAACTTTCTCATATAATAGATTACAATATTACATTTGTTTGTTATATTACATACTCGTATGCCTAATGAATAAATTTTTAATTGTATTTATTCATAATTTATCATTTTTGTTTAAGTTTTTTTTTTGTTATTGTTATTATTATTATTATTGATCTTGCTTTTGCTTTCAGTTCACAAAGAAAAATAAAAATGATAAAGAAACAGCGCAAAAAAACAAAAAATTTTCAATGTTTACTTGTTGTTGTTCCTGGATTTGCAATTAGTTTAATAAGTGAGGGAAAACCGAATATATATAAATAATATAATAAAAAAAAAAAAAATTGTAATGATTTAAATTGTTGATTTGATGATTTTATTTCTGTTTTTTCTTTTTGCTATTGCTGATACAACGAAGAATTTGTTTGTGCTTGTCCGTCAAGACTTTAGAAACAAAGAAATAATTACAAAAAAAAATAAAATAAAATAAGAGAAAAGTAAAACTCGATGCAGTGTCAAATGTGTGGAGGGGATGGCGGGAGGCAGAGGAGGGTGTGTGCGTGGGGAGAGGGCGATTGTTGTAATTGTGCACCTGATTAGACATATTTTAATACAATGTTTGTTTTTTTTTATTATTATTATTCTGTTTTTTTCATGTTCATGTTTTCTTGTGGTTAATTTTGTGTAACTTAAGCGAATGAAAGGGGTAAAAATAAACACATTTTCCGCGCTTCAAATTTGTTTGTGTTAGCTAATACAACTAATTGTGTGTGTGTGTGTGTAAGTGAATGAGTGTGTTTACGATAGGATATATACTATATATATATGTATATTATTACATATATGTGTGTGTGTGTGCCTGCTCTGGGATCTAGTCTCAGATAACAGACCCAACTATATATAGCATTGATAACAACTATATAGAATGTATATATATATATATATATATATATATATATAGTATATATATGCATATGTATATACATATATATATATATGTATATATAAGTGTATGCGTGTTCGTGTGCATTGCAGGAGCTTACGTCCTGTTGGGGAAACAGGGTAGGGGAGGTTTTTATCTCTCTGCATGTGTGTGGGTGTGTGTGTGTGTAACATTAAATTCTATATACATATAATAGCTGCTGCCCTTGCACTTGTTATAAAAATAAACTACATATATATACATATATGTATATAATATAGTTTATATATATATATATATATATTATATATATATATATATATATAGATACACACATATATATATATAGATATATATACATACATTATTACAAATTGTTGTTGTTGTTGTTATATATGCATATCTTTCATCAACTAATTCTGGTTAGCTCGTCCTGCAATGCAGCCAGTGCCGTTTTTTTTTTCTTCAGTTTTTTTTTTTCCATTTGTTTTCATCTTGTGTTTATTCGATTATAGCTTTGTTTTTGCTTTCGTATTTTTGTTTTTTTGTTGTTTTGTTTTTTGTTTTACTTGTTTTCATTTATATTTTTATTTTTATTTTGTTGTGGTTTAAATCGTTCGCTCTGAACGAGCAACGTTTAGTCGGCCAATGTGTTTGGCTTGCTGCCGCTCTGCTTCTCCTTGTCACGTTCAGCACGCTGTTCCGGCGTCAGCATGTTGTCCGCGCTTTGCTGCTGATTCTGATGGGTCTTCTGCTTCAGCATTGTCCAGTCGTAGATGTAGTCATATTGATGGTTCAACGTGCGGAACAAAATGCTGTCGAATCGAAACAAATCAAATCAATTAAAGCTTTGCATTGAAATACAGACAGACCAAGAGAAACAGAGAGAAAGGTAGAGGGAGGGGATATGAAGAGTGAGAGCGAGAGTGTGTTTGACAATCACTTACCGGAACAATTGACGCAAATACATATAATCGGGCGCCTCCTCAAAGCGCAAACTGCGGCAGTAATTCAAATACATTGAGAATTCAGCCGGATAGCCCTTGCAGAGCACCTCAATGGGAGTGGACATCTTCTTCTCAGAGATTTTATCATATTTCTGCTTCTTGTTGGTAGCCTTCATGCCCTGCCATGGCAGCACACCACGATTGAAATACATCATCACATAGCCAAGCGACTCCATATCGTCGCGACGGGATTGCTCGATGCCCACGTGAGCATTGATCGAGGCATAGCGTGCCGTGCCAGTCAAATTCTTCTCCTCACGATACGGTATGTGTATGCGCTTATGAGGATCACGGAATTTCTTGGCCAGGCCAAAGTCAATGAGGAACAGCTTATTGCAGTGCCGTCCGATGCCCATGAGAAAGTTGTCCGGCTTGATGTCGCGATGAATGAAACACTTATTGTGCACATACTCCAAGCGTCCGATCATCTGATCGACCAGCATCAACACCGTCTTAATGGTAAAATGACGTGTGCAAAAATTAAACAAATCCTCCAGCGAGGGTCCCAACAAATCCATAACTAATATGTTAAAGTTCTTTTCATTGCCATAGTAGCGAATGCGCGGTATGCCCACACCTCCGCTGAGAACGCGATAGAGCTTGTACTCGTAGAGTAGCTGCGGATGGCGGGCATTGGTAGCCTCCATCTTGATGGCCACCTCCTCACCGCACTGCATGCTCATTCCCAAATAGATGTCACCAAAGGAGCCACTTCCTAAATTCAAACGTTAAGTTAAAATTTAAAATTTACAATTTGCAATTCACAATAGTCAATACACACATTAGAAATCAAAAATACTCAAATACACAAAAATATACAAAATCACAAATCGCATATCCAGGCGAGTTGCATTTGGCCCTGACCCTCGAAAAAAATGGGGCAATTGCTGCTAAATAGCAAATGGATAGATATTTGGCTGCACTTACCTATTTTGCGTATGATTCTGTATTTTTCGCCCACGACTATCCCGGAACGATGGTTCGTCATCTTGATGAGCTTGTCCATTGCAAACGTTGTTGGCTAAGCTGCTCGAGGGGTTAGGGGGACGTCGACGGCTGGCAATATTGGATTTATGAAAATTTAAAACAAACTAATTTGTGTGTAACGTGCGCGTGCTATTTATTAGTACACTGGCTGTACTGTTTGAGTCGCAGTATGCCTTTTGCTTGCGCGCTGCTCAATACGTATGCTGTTGCTTTTTACTATCTGTCGAAATCTTAATAAATTTCTTTAGACAAGAGCTATGTTAGAGATGGGGCTGTGCGACAATAACAGACGGACACAAACAGCTGTTATCGGCAACGACCTTGCGTTTCGTGAGTTATCGCACAATGAATTAGCATATGCAACGACCAATTTCATCGTTTATATATGACATGCATATCGATATTTACCAATGGTTGAGTAGATGCACTCAAAATGTATGAATGTATGCTTAGTGGTAGAAACTAAACGTTTATGTGTTTTCAATTTCCAATTTTTTCAAATTTAACACTAAATTTATCTGACAAGTTGAATTGTATAACTGCGATTGCTTTATGCTTGCAACGAAACTTCTAGTATTGTTTTAATTTTAGTGTGCTGCACTTGTGAGGACGAAATAATCGCTTTAGCAGGTGACGATATATCGATATTTTCGTCAGTCACCTGCACTTGATTTAAGCCCTTGATTTACAATGACGCTAAAATGAATTATGTAGTCATTGGATTAGCTTTGCATGTGCTATAATTATATAAATGCGTTAAACTGGCAAAAAGACCTAATTTGCTAGCAAATCGTCGACATACATACAAATATTATTAGGTATTGCAAAATAATCGCTTAGGGCATATTACACGATCGATATATTTATTTTATTTTTACTGAATTCGTGGGCATTTGGAAAATATTTAATTAAAGTTAGCCATTAAACAAGAATTGATTGCTAATCTGTTTAAAATGAATAATGAAATGTTAAAAATTTCGTGGAAAATTTCAATATTTGATAATCATGGATCAGATCAAGGCCAACGTTTGAGGGGAGCATTAGCCTAATGAATATCGATATTTCTAAACTGGTTAATTCAATAAATAATTCAAAACGTAAATTGCAATCAACAAAAATATTGGCAATATGTAATAAAAATTGCGTATAGCTCGTGAACTCCTCAAATCAAATATTATCATTATCAAATATATTTATTAAATATATTTGCTCAGATCCAAGTTGACTGGCAGCATCGACATTACCCAACACTGAATTTTTGCTCAAAGGCGCTTAACCCTTATGCTCTGCACTGGGTCAAAAGAGAAAGTCCTTACTTATAATTCTATTTATACAAATTTTGTTTATTTACTGCCGAATCTCGAGTTCTAGATTAATTAAATGCAATTTGAATTAGAGGCCATTGTTGGGCAGTGCTTGATCAAACAAAGTATGCAGCCAATTGTGCCATTTTATCCTTTGGCGGCCGTCCACCGTGTCGTCCGCCACGTGCATTGCCCGCTCCGGCAGCACCGCCGCCACGCGGACCGCCACTGCGCACCTGTCGCGAGGCGACCGCCCGATGCTTCTCAACCAGGTGGGCAAATTCACTAGAACAGAAAATGCAGCCGCTCTTCTCATCGCTGCCATCCTTGAATTTCGATTTATCCGATTTGTAGACCACATTGACCAGTTGCGCGCCACACTCGCCGCACTTGCTCTCTGCCAAGAAATAGAATTGCAATTATAATTTATAATTTCATTTTGTATCTAGTTGGCTAACGGCTCTCACCTTCGACGGTTATTTTGGTGGCACCCTTGAAGCAATTGATGATCACATCACAGCGATTGCAGCCTAGCTTCCAGGTGGGCGACAGCGTGCTGTCGAGCACCAATACGCCCGTCTCGCACTCCACGCAACTGGATATGCCCAGCGTGTTGAGCGAATGCGGGCAGGTGGGATGCGTACAGGTGTTGCAGCCGCCGAATTTCGGCATATCCCTGAAGGGCGGATGATTGTAGCAATACGGGCAGAAGGGAAACGAGCGACCCTTAACGCCCGTCGAGAACGCCAGCAGTCCGAAATCATCCAATGGACACTTGAATTCACGATACACCTTCACATTGCCATTGGGCAGCGTATAGTTCTCGTCGCAGTGCGAGCAGTACAACCGAGCGGGCTTCGTCTGCAAAAGAGATGGCAATAGAATAGTTTATTTGCAATTCAATTCAAATAGATAAACTATGTCAAAATTAAGAAGAGATGAGTAGTCTTCTCCTTATTTAGCATCAATTTAAATGTTTGCTGTGCTATCTGCATATCTAACTATCTTTAGCTATATCTACATACCTCTCTCTCTCTCTCTCTCTCTTTCTCTCTCTATACATTTGTTGACTAATCTAATGATGATCTAATCTAATCTTGATGTATATATTCATCCAAATTCCTCTCTCTCTCTCTCTCTCTCTCTCTCTCTCTATCTCTTTCTATATACAGTTATAGTCAGCCCTAACGTTATCTGATTGATATATTTGTCTAATATGCAGCAACTCCAAAAATTCATCATACTATCCACCAATCATCTACTATCTAAATCGCTATGACATGCCCCATCTATATCTCTAATCGATACATGTTATCTTTGTCTATCTATATCTCTAGAAATCTCTTTAGCTTATTTGATATATATTTATATGCATTGATTTATCTTATATATATATATATATATATCTCTCTCTGCATATTTACGTGCCTCAATCGTGTCTATCCCCTATTTGATGTATGTTCTACATCCTTATACGACCTTACCTATACATATATTTACGTTTTTTTCATACCCCCTATCTCTATCTCTCTCTATATATACATACCTCTCTATATCTATATCCATATCTATATCTATATCTCCATCCACATGTATTCTTCTATATTACTCCCTCTCACTCTAACTTATCCCTATCTCTTTCTATTACATGAAGTTTGCGCTATCCCTATTTTAAAATGAACACATTTTAATATCTATCCTTTAACTATATCTATAACAACTATCAGCTCTTCCATATTACTTCCTATCTCTTTCTCTTCATATATAACCACAAATAAATCTCTTTTCTATTACTTCCACTCTCTCTATTTCTCATTAGTAAATCATTTGCATCATTTACTATCTACTTCTGCCTTCTATATATACTTAGTTCTCTTTTATACATCTCTGTATATATATATATATATACCTGTATATACTTCATGTATCGGCGACATTTGCCACATCGCGAATGCGCTTTCCCCGACTCGGCTAGTGGCGAGAAGGAGGATTCGAAGAGCATATCCATGCTGGCGATGTTCTGCACAAAATAGACGAATTTCAGCTTAAAGATTTTGATGGCGTGTCGCAGGACATCATTGAAGTCCGCCGATCCTTTGGCAATGAGCGTGAGCATGCGTTCAACTTCGGAGCGCATCGTGGGCAGCACCAACTCCGGATCGATCTTTTGATAGCCATGCACCAGCACAATGCCCAGTGTCGTCGGTATCAGCTTCCGGCCACTCTCAATCTTCACGTAGTTGCGCTGACAGATGTTGTTGATGTGCACGGGTATGGAGGCGTCCGTACCGATGCCGTGCTGCTCCATTAATGTTATCAACTCCGCCTCTGTCAGATAGTCTGGCGGCCCGGTCTGGCTCTCGGCTAGGCGCACATCATTGATGGCCACCTGTGTGCCCTGAACAAATGGAGGCATTGCCTCATCCTTGCCAAAGGCCTGCCAGGTCATAACTTTCGTGAAGCCCGCATCTAGCAGAACGTTCGCCGTGCACGTGAACGTCTCGAGTCCGACTTTCAGCTTGGCCGTCGTCGTGCGATATTTCAGATCACGCGATACGGTGCCCATAAAGTGACGGCAGATGAACTCGTACACCCGCCAAGTATCCCGATCGAAGTCGTTGCGTTGACCCAGTTTCATGGGTGTTATCGGTGGATGGTCGCCCGCATCTTTGCCCTTGCGTGGCGTTTGGAAATCGCTCGAAATAGCGCGCGCCTCATCGCCGAAATCGCCCGATGGCTGCAGCACCCGCAACACGGCGTGCAAATCAAAGTTCTCTGGATACTGATTGGTCTCTGTGCGCGGATAACTGATGTAGCCCTGAGTATATAAACGTTCCGCAATTTGCATGGCCTGAAATGGACCGATGCCCAAGCCCGAGCTGCAAATCCGCATCAGCTCGACGGTGTTCAAAGCCTGAGGTTTGCTCTTGAATGACTCTTTGCTGCTCACGCTCTCCACACTACAAAATGAAGGGAAATAGAGATTATGTGAGTGAGAGACAGTTGGGTATTGAGGTTTTACTTACGTCGCCTCCTTGTGTTCCTTCACGCGATTCAGCAGCATGATGGCAATGTCCTTCTTGAAGATACGTCCGCGCGCCCACTCGAGCGTGTATTCTGGCTGGCCGGCCATCAGTTGCAAATACCAAAAGGTCTCGGGCTTAAACAACTGAATATCGTCGTGCCGTTTCACACAGAAGCCCAACGTCGGCGTCTGACAGGGACCATAGGAGATGAGCGACGAGTCCAGATCACCGTAGCGTCCCTGAAAGAATTTCGTTTGAAATCGCGTAAAGGCACAGCCGATACGCAAGTCCAACTCTTGACGTGCGTCCACAGACTTGGCCTCGTTCTCATTGGGATGCCCCAGCGTCTCCATTGCACCCTTGATATCCTTGTCCGTGATGGCCGAGAAGTGCGCTCGATAGGTCACATGTTTACTGTACACATTGTGTATGACATGCTGCACTGCATCCATCACCTCGTAGCAGATGTTTTCGCCCTCCTTGTCGCAATCGAGCCACAGCACAAGATAGTCGCAGCCGCGTGCCTCATGCGCCAGAAACGAACGCATCTGCTGTTTGGGATTGCATTCCTTTTTCTCTGTGGGACAATCGAACAGCTCCACGGGATCTACTTTATCCCATGAGGTATATTTGCTAATGAAGTCGAGCGACATCACATGGCCGCAGACCGAGGTCATGCGGAAGTGGACGGTGCCTTCGTTACGAAAGTGTCCGGTCCATTCGTGAGTAGAGCAGCCGTTGTTCCCTGTTCAAGGAGAATGGATATGTATATTAATATAGATTTATAACAACTAATTTAGATGAGCAAATGCTTGGATTGTCAGAGAGCTTCAGGCGGATATTCAGCTCAATTTCTTTAAATTATGATTCGCTCTTCAGTCGCTCATTGATACACTTTACATCAATTAAATTAACAATTATATTGTTATTGTTTATCGTCTCTAACCTCGCTTTGCCGTGCAACGTCCATTGGATAGAATGCCGGCGAGGGACGCAGCCAGCGAAGGCTTCTCGGCCACCATCAGCACGTTCTTCATGGCCTAAATGTGTTGATGATGACACCTATTACACCTACTAATGCTGCTGCTGTTGCGGCTGCTGCTCCACCTCCTCCTCTCTCGCTCGCTCTCGCACACGCTTGCTGTCTTTGCACAATGGGAGATGATTCTTGTTTTTAGCGACAATTTCATACATTAATCTACATGTGTATGTGTAGATGCGTGTTTGTGTATGTGTCTGTATGGAAGCTGCTGCCGGTTTTGTTGATAGTGTTGCTTCAAATCCTTATATTGCCGCGCCTTATTGCACTTAGTTGCAATAAGCGTTAAAGCGGCGCGTTCAACTTAAATACACAGTTTATATTAGCTAAATAAATATAAATGCTAAATGTATTTGCAAAAAAACCGTATAGCTGTAGCTGGGAGTTAGTGGTGTGCAAAAAATTAAAGAAACACTAAAACTAGGGATGCAAGTGGCGGGTCGATAGGTTCAGTTGAATACGATACGCGGACATATCGATCTTCAAGCCAGTCATCGGTATTATCCAACACCAAAAGTATAATAAGAATTATATTTAAATAAAAATTGTTATTTTAGATATTTAATGTACCATACATTTTATATTTTTATTTTAAATCATTTTATATATAATTTATTTCCATATATTTATTAAACACTTACAAGTAATTGCCCAATTTTGAATTAAAATATATTTAATTATTTAATAAGTTGGATAAAGAGTAATGTATTCTTATCATAAAAATCGAATTGCATACCGCAACTTTCAGTAAGCAAAATTGTAAAATTGCTAATGAATTTATTCAAGAGTTTGCCAGCACTATATATTCAAATCACGCGCCAAGTATGGCAACGCTGTCACAGAAACATCCACCCAGCGCACCGGGAGCCGTCTCCCACACAAACACCAAAGCATACACACACACACACACACACACACACACCACAATTATACGCAAGCAGACACTTGCTCAGCCGACTTGCGATGCAGGCAGCGCAGCCACCGCTATAAAGCCCGATGCTCAGTCGAGTTTTGGCCGTGAACGTATTCAGTTGCATGTCGTTGTCTAAACGTCGTCCGTTTTCTGTTTAGCCGCTGTGCTTGTCCGTCGCGGTCGTCGTCACCGTCGTGTATGTTTACGTTTAAGTGTGTGTGCGTCTGCGTCTGAGTGTACGTTTTTTTTGTTGTTTTTTTGTTGTTGTATGTTTGTGTTTTTTTTTGGCGACGGTTAGCAAAATAATTTTGAACGCAGCTACATATTTATAAATATATATGAAAGCACACATACATAGATATATATGTTTAAATGTTGAATAAGAAAAGTTCGTGTCTTTAATATATATTAACAAACACATGCACACACTTTTGATTTTTTTTGTTGTTTTTTTTTTTGGCCAAGAAATGAGCAGCTAAGCGTAGCGCAGCAGCAGCGCCATCAGCCGCAGCAAAGTAAAAGCAGAAATTGAGAGTTGTTTTTGTCGCAACAATAAAAGCAACAACAGCAACAACACCTACGCAACACTAGCAACACCGGCAGCAAAGAGCCGTTTTTTTTTTGTTTGTTGTCGCCGCACCACCGATGCCTCCTCTCTCCTCCACTTCCTTCTCCTTTGCATGCCGCCGCTTTCTTTTGCGTGCCAATGCACTGCCTCCCCCTCGCACTAAAGCGCGCTCTGTTGGCGCCGCTTTGCAATAGTCTCTCAGTTTCTACTCCTTGTCGGTTTTTTTTTTTTATTTAAAAAAAAAAACACGCTTTTTTTAATTTCTCCAGTGTTTGTGAATGAATTTGACAAACATAAGCGGAAATTGTGGCGCACAAACAAAAAATTATTATTATTTTTTGTATATATGTACATGTTTATGTACATGTATTCAAATAATGGTTAGAAACTTGTCCTAAATTCGCTTGAAAACAAAATTTACTCAAAAAAAAACTCGTTTTCTGAGCTTTGCATTGTTTTTGTTTACTTGCTGTTTCACAAGCTTCAAAGTTGATTAGCTATTGCCGTTGTTGTTGTTGTGGTTATTGTTGTTGTAGTTCTATTAATGAACAGAACAATGGCTCAAGCTTAACTTGGATCGCTCTACCTCCCTCTCTCTCTCGCTCTCTCTTACATTGTCTATTCTGCGAGAGCGCGTGTAAAATCTGCCATCATTGGCGGTTTGCTGCGTTCTGCTTCTTTACCGTTTACTATTTGTACTTGGTTCTCTCGTGCTCTCTCGTCTCCCGCTCAGTTGCAGCTCAGCAGCAGAGTTGAAGGCCTTTTTTGCATACGGCAATGTTATTAACAATCAGCAGCAACAACTCGACCCTAGGCAGCTTTAACGTAAAAACCAAAAACGAAATACAGGTTTCTGTAAAAGTTGTTGATTTCTTTTTATTGGTATTTACTATAAATACACACACACACACACACACACACACACACACACACACATACATATACACACTCACACGCACGCTCGCACGAATATACATAAATTGTTCGTATTTATGATTTTGCTGCTTAGCATTTGGTGTTGTGACGTCATCTCTGCTCTGTGGCAACTGACAAAATTTTAATGCAATAACATTAAGAAAAAGAAATACCTATAAAAAAATCGAAAGCTTGGCCAACAAACAGAAACAGAAAACCGTTGGCGCAGGCGCCGCTGCTGTCCCATAACGCACCTTGCAAGAAGAAACAGAGAGGCAGATAGGGGCAATGAGCGAGAGTGCGAGCGAGGGAGCGCTATTGATCAATAACAGCAAAAGCTGTGCTGCTGAGCTCGGTTTGAAAGCTGCTCTCATACAAACGAACACACACACACACATATATATATATATATACATATAGACGCAAGTAACTTACTCATACACTCACACACAGACGTGTTTGCTTGTCTAGTTGGCGCTCTCGCGCTCATATATAGTCTCTTGTATGCGTTGTAAATGCAACTCTCTCGCTCTGTCTCTCATGCTCTAATATTTACTCTCCCGCAGAATGACGCGAGGAAAGTTAATACAACAATAATTAAGTTGTGGTTGCAAAACAAACAAAACAAAAAGAAAGAAAATAACAAAACAAAAACGAACAATGCATTTGCTTAAAACAAAAACTACTCTCGTTACGAAAATGTCGAAAATTAAAAGAAATTAGCCAAAGTGCATTGATAAAGTCAAAAAGCAAAACGGAGCAAAACAAATTTTAATAAAATTAACTGAAACGACAGCGTTCAGATAGCAACAACAAGCTACAAGTAACAACTGCAGCAACAAGACGGCCACAAAATGTTGGACACGCTAAGCAAAGCAACAACGAGAATCCGACTCAAAAGGCAGCAGCAACAGAAACTGGCAAAAGTAACAACAACAATCACTACGACAAGATCAACAACAACAGCTCGGCAATATTGCTGGCTGTGGAGCTTCGCATTTTTGGCTACATTTTGCGTGCAGGTAAGCAACACAGTTCCTTTATGTTTAGATTCAATGTATATATACATACAGCCTTTTAAACATGGACTTATGTTTAGCATGGTCACAATTTAAATACATATCTAAGCACATAAGCACTTAACCCAATAAGAACATTTTATACTATAGTAAAGACATTATTAAAATGTTTACTGTTCAGATTTTAGAATATTCTTCCTGTATTATATGTAAACATACATACAAAATGTATATAAATATATAATTATTTATATAATTGGAAGAATTGGCAGAAGCTTGTTAATTTTTTCATTAAAGTATCAATATTCATATACATATATCCAAATCTTTGTAGGGCATAATTCATATAAATTGATCTGTCGGCCAAGCCAATTAAATAACTGCGCACTAAGGGGTTAACTAACTGCTGAGCAATAATACTAACACTCGCAACATCGGGCCTGGCCGCAAGAAGAACAGCACGCACATAAGAGACGCGAAAAATCACAGCTGCACTTTCTGCTGTGTTCTCATGCTGGTCTCTTGTGCTTGTTGTTGTTGTTGTTGCTGCTGCTGCCTTTATCATTGTTGTTAGTGGAGCGCGCATTTCCCATGTTAATTCAATTCAATTTTTGATTTGTTTTTATTTTTTTCGTTTCGCATTGCGTTTTATGTTCGTTTTTGTTTGTTTTTATTTCTTATGCTGCTGCTTGCAAAACTCGTCTTCTAACCGAGCGCAGCGTGTAGCGGGTGTTGTTTAGTGTGTTTAGTGTGTTTAGGAGCAGGGGGTGGGGTAATTTTGATATTGTTTTCTTCTCTATTGTACTCTTTTTCGCTAGAGACCTTGAGCTTTCGGCTGGTCAATTGGTGTGAATGTGATGGAAATAGTCGCAGTCCACCAATGAATATGCATTCCACGAGAGATGTGAACCAATACGCGGATTTAAAGACAGCAACAAATACAGATACATGTGAATAAATAATACATTCGATTTATGGCTAGATCGTGATGTCGATTGCATAACAATGGAAGTCTTAATAACATAATCTTTATATAATGATATAGATTGAAAATTAAAGATCTGCAGAGAAAAATTTGTCTATGGTTTAGTTTTGTTTAGTTTTTTAGCTATTTGTTATGCAATTTCGTTCTAGTTGCTTAACTTTTTTATTTTATTTGGGATTTATTTGTTGAACTTCGATTTTAATGATAATGAGCTTTTGGCAAGATGTTTTAGCGGCGCTGTGGCATGTGCCGCCATTAAGAACTTGTGAGTCGAAGTCATAAAATAAATAGCTAAGTAAAGTAATGATTATATACATACATATATATATTTTTTTTTTGGTATTTATTTTTATTTTTTTATTGTTTCTCGCTGAAGCTAACAAATGAACGTCACGTACTAGCTCTAATAAAGAAGCAATAATTACTCTGGGCAAGCATGCTTTAGTCGTTTGCATTTAGTGCTTAGATTAACATTTAGTCATGATTGTGCAATCGATCGTTTTGCGAACTAGTTCGAATTGGTTCTTTGCGGTTCAATTGGCTAGAGTTGAATTTGTAAGACAATGGCTAAATAGGGTATTTCGTTTTGAAATGAGGGCGTGGCAGGGTCCATAAAGTATATACTTAATTGATTACCTATAATGAACTGCGTCGTATTAGTCACGTTTGTCTATCTCTATGTATCGTAAATATATATTCTTATATACAATTACATTTGCTAATTACACTTGCTTGTTATCGATAAATATGGATATTATTAGTAGATTTACTTTAATGACCATAAACTCTAGAGTTTCCCATTGAGAAGTGACTAAAGCTCTTTTATAATGCATTAATTTGTACTTAGTCTCTGTCTATATATAGAAGCATATTCAATTGCTTCAAACAGCATCAGTTTAGTGTACCTCCTAGTCGAGTACTTCCGTCTAGAACTTTCTTAATTATTTTATTTGAATTTGTTGTTTTTGTTTTTTTTTTTTTTTAGTTACTTCCGCTGATCCATCACAGTAAATTGTTATTATTGTTGTGTATTTGTTGTCTATTCGATAAATGAACGCAAATATTTATCATTTAGTCACATACCACGAATTGAAATTGCTTTGCATTGTGCTCGAACGTCATGGCCCAAAAGTCACGTCTGCCGCACGGCGCTTTGAACGGACCCCAACTTGAATATACCTATAAAAAATAAATATATGTGAATATATATTCTTGCGCATATATAAGGTTTATAATCTGCAAAGCATTGCACTCGAGTCTGGTTCAGCGAACTGGCCTAAAAAAAATTTATTTCTGTATGGGCGTTGCTTAAGATATTTTTGGATAAATCTGCCAAAATGAAAAAGCAGAAACTTGTTCTAGGCTTACACGGCACGAAGAAGACCTAAAAGGTCTAGATTAGAAGCTTTGAAAGTTACATCTCTCTTTATATGCAAAGTATCTTTAATGTTAAATGATAATACAGATACAGATACAGATACAGATACAGATACAGATACAGATACAGATACAGATACAGATACAGATACAGATACAGATACAGATACAGATACAGATACAGATACAGATACAGATACAGATACAGATACAGATACAGATACAGATACAGATACAGATACAGATACAGATACAGATACACATACAGATACAGATACAGATACAGATACAGATACAGATACAGATACAGATACAGATACAGATACAGATACAGATACAGATACAAATACAGATACAGCTTGAGCTGCAGATATGTGAGCTGAAACGGATGCGTGGTAAATTAAGCGCAAAGTGCGGCCTAATTTGAAGCAAACACAATAACAGAAAAGAAGAAGATGAAACAAAAACAAAATACAAAATACAAAATTAAATAAAAACAAAAACAATTAAGCAGAGACGAGGCTAAAAAACAACAAAAACAGACTGAGAATACAAAAGCGATACGCTTTGGATTTTCAGCTTTGGCTATGGATTTGAGTTGCAATTGGTTTTGGCTTTTCGGCTGTCATCTGGCGGCGGGGCGGGGATGTCTGGCTAATTTGGGGGCGTGGCACGGGCGGCTGTACGGCAATTAAATGCACGGCCGCAATAGACAAAAGACAAAGGACACAGATGCGTGTCGCAGATAAGAGCGATAAACACTGTCTCTCTCTCTCTCTCTCTCTATCTCACTCTTTCCCCCTGTCCCCATCTCACACTCTGCACACCCATATTAAGCCCAATGGCACGTGTCAAGCTGGCCTAAAGAAACAGTCAACGTCAACAACAACAACTGAAGCAGACGCATATGCAAAGACCAGAGCAGACCACTTGAAAGATGAAGAAGAAGAGCTGCAAAATGCGACTGATTACAATTTGTTGTAAGAGAGCGAGAGAGAGAGAGAGAGAGAGAGACATGCACACGCACATACTGTGCGGTGGGAGGAGCTTTTCAATTAATGCTGCCCTGAGCAGAGAGATAGAGACACAGACAAGCTGACTGACTGTCTGAGTGACTTAATGACTGACTTAATGCCTGACTGACTGCCTCGCACTGGCAATGACAATTGACACCCGGCGAATGTGTTACGCATGATTCGCATAGAGTTTGATAAAGATCGATATAGTTAAAGAGCGAAAGAGTTGCAGATGAGTGTCAGAAGAGCGAGAGAGCGAGAGAGTCAGTGTAAAAGAGCTATGAATAGAGAGAAGATTAGAAGATGTAGAAAAGTCGGGGAGAAGTAGGAGTGTGAAAGAGAAAGAGAGAGAGAGACAGAGTGAAAGAGCGGGCAAAATATGAAGTGAGAGAGCAAGAGCGAGAGAGGGAAAACATCAGGAGGAGCTCGAGAGTGAGTAAGCTAAAGAGATAGAGAGAGATAGGCAGGCAACGATAGATAAGGAGAGATAAATGGAGACGTAGACAGAGAGAGAGAGAGAGAGAGAGAAAGAGAGAGAATAATAGAGAAATGCTAATGGAAAGAACAGAGAGATACAAAAAGATATAGAAACACAAAAACATAGACATTGAGTGAGAGATACATAGATAGGGAATAAGGAGAGAGAGATTACGTGAGAGAGACATATAGAGGGGGAGATACAGAGAGATTTCTTTTGAAATTTCTTTCTTAGAAAGTAAAAGACAAAGAAGGAAATATATACTCAACGGAATGTAGAAAACGACTTGCGAAAAGTTGTATATAACAAGTAAGAAGGCTCTAGTCGAGACGGCTCGACTACGAGATCCCCTGAACCCTGCCAGAAAGTGATACTCTTCTTCTTTACGCACTTATGAGCGCGCGCTCTGCTAACCGCGCAGTTGCTGTCGTGGCTTGGGGGTGGGTTGGGCTGAACTTTGGACGCTTATAACTCCATTTCTAGAA
Organism: Drosophila koepferae; assembly: GCA_030914345.1. NCBI lineage: Eukaryota > Metazoa > Arthropoda > Insecta > Diptera > Drosophilidae > Drosophila > Drosophila koepferae. Next base: position 3,060,211 of record JAUESR010000209.1, read on the forward strand.
GGACGATCTTGATGAAATTTTTAGAGTAGATTAAGAGTATCTAAATCTATATATGTGCCGAATTGCAAGTCTCTAGTAATTGAAATGCGTTTTTTTTTTCAAATTGGGGGCGAAGGGGGCGTGGCATCTAAAATCTGTAAATTACATAATCTGCGTATCTATAATATCTATCAAATAAACAAATTTGAAGTCTCTAGCTGAAACAGTGTAGAAGTTATGCCCAAAAAACCTAAAAAATGGAAACGAATTTTCGATATTATCGATAATTTGGAAATGTGATGAGTTATCGAAAAAACAAAATAAACTCGTACTGCGTAGCTAACATACGCATGTTCATGTGAAATTTCAGCTCTCTAGCTTTTGTAGTTTCCGAAATCTCGACGTTCATACGGACGGACGGACGGACGGACGGACGGACGGACGGACGGACGGACGGACGGACAGACGGACAGGGCTCAATCAACTTATTTTTATACCCTGAACCCATTGAAAATGGGAATTCAGGGTATAATGGTTTTGTGAAAATGTATGTAACAGGCAGAAGGAGAAGTCGCAGACCCCATAAAGTATATATATTCTTGATCAGCGTAAAGAAGAAGAGTATCACGTTTTTGCAGGGTTCAGGGGATCTCGTAGTCGAGCCGTCTCGACTAGAGCCTTCTTACTTGTTTTATGCTGATCAAGAATATATATACTTTATGGGGTCTGCGACTTCTCCTTCTGCCTGTTACATACATTTTCACAAAACCATTATACCCTGAATTCCCATTTTCAATGGGTTCAGGGTATAAAAATTTGTCAATGCAAAAAGTTATTTTAATAAGAAGCACAGCCAATTAAAACGTGTAAAGAGGAACCAGTTCTCTGTTTAAGGGAACCAGTTAAGTTATGTTCTGACCTACAGAACCACTGAGAACTAGAGAACTGAGAAGAAAGCTAATAAATTTCAATGGAATTCTCGATGCATAAAGTAGACAGACGAGACAACTGACAACTAGAATCTGGTATCTAGCATCTGGCATCTGGCATCTGGCATGTGGCAATCTGGGATTTGGCATCTGGTGATGGCGATGAGCAGCGGGAACAAGTTCATGTTTTCAGCCAAATGAGGAGCTACGAATGCAGTCGATGCGTGCGCCATAAGCCAAAAATAGAGCGACAATATCAACAAGAGCTTCTTCTGCCGGAAATGTGCCATCAAAATGCGAAAAGATGCAAGCAAAACTAGAGAGAAACAGAGAAAGAGAGAGCGAGCGAGAGTGAGGAAGGTAGAGAGATGTGTAGGAGAGTGCAAGAGAAAAATATGAAACAGGCTGCGAAACGACTTTAAAGTAGACATCGGAAATGGCAAACGCCACTTGATTTGGGCTCATGCATGAATCGAGCATCTATATATGACTACATATGTCTGTAGATATATATTTATATACCATTTACCGACTCGCTTTCAAGTGTTGACAGGCAGATAAATAGCTCTGCGAAACCATTGCGGAAGTATTTTGGACACAAATCAATTGCACGACAGACATAAGGAAAAGTAGAAAAGAAAACATTAAGTAAGCTCTCTGCTAGATGAGCTTAACTGAGGGATATCCTATAGGACAAAAGTAAATACAAAGTATATAAGAGTGTGTACGCCAGATACAATATATGTATATATCACTTCAGCTATTGGACTAAGCGAGCTGTTATTTGATACTCAGCGAAATTTCTACATTTATCGATTTGTATTCAAAAATGCATTGTTTTAAGTCATATTCTATTCGGTTAACGCAATTTGATCAATTAATATTAACTGAATCCTCTATTCAGTTATTCAGTTATTCAATATTCAATATTCAATATATGTCGCTGAATATTAGCATTTATCGATTTTTTATGGATTTATCGAAATTCCCAATGAAAAAGTGAAATATAAAGAAATAGATTTTTGCTTACTGATCAATTATATTTATATATATTGCATACCTACTCCCGCTTATTTTACAGGGTATTTCAAGTATGTAAGCAGCCATTGTAGTATTTGAAGTCACCGTAAAATTCTTAATGCCCAAATTACTCAGCAAACGCTGTCTCCCACACACATACAAAGTGAGGGTGATTTTTAATGTAGTTTCCTTTCTACACATGTGTCTATGTGTGTGTAAAAAGTCGCTTAATATTTAGTTGTATGTTGTAAGTGTAGCATGAATCATGCATTTGTATGATGAACTGTTCGGACTTTTTCGGTCTTTTTTTTTTTTGTTCTTTGTTTTCGAGTGAACTAAAGCGCCGGGGGTGAACCGCCCTCAACTTCAGTGCCCTGCTCCCTCCCTGCTCTCTCGCGTCACCTAATCCACCTTCCTTCCCTGGGTCGCCCACACCTCTCATTTTGGTCTGTATGCCCTAACACTACCGACAGTTGGGTTTTTGGTATTCGCGTCACCCCTCGAGACGCTAGTTTTTGCACCCACTTGAACGTTATTAAAGTCATTGGATACACAGACATGCACATACATGCGTACACACATGTACATATGTACATCATATAAGGAAGAAGTCGAAGTATATGCAAGTCCATATAAAAGTAATACAAAATTTCATTGGATAACTTATTGTTTTGGAGGAATCTCTATTATGTGATAGACTAGTTAGAGCATATCAAATATTTATTGTGGTAAAGCTATCTATAAATCTCTAACAATGTCAGTTTAAAGATATAAATACTTACTAAATAGCAACAAAAAATCGTATCTTCAATCATAGCTCTTAGAAATATTATTTGTTCCAGTCCTCTACTTTGCTTTGATCTACAATCTTAGCTTTACTTACTTATAGAACATCAATTTGACTTCCTTTTCGTTTATCTCTGCTCTCACAAATAACTCAATTTAGAAAACTATATTTAAACTCTATAAATCTAAGGCACTTCAATAAATTCCATGTACATCTGTATAACGTGAGCATCTGGCAATCATCTAGCCATTTTTCTTCAAGTGTACGCTTTTGCTTTTTTTTTTCGCTCCCTAATTACAGTTGCCATACTCGGAAAAACTTTGTGTAATGTCCAAAATGAAAGCGCATAAAATATAAGAAAGAAACAAGAAAAAAAAAAATCATCATAAAATCATGAACTAAAATTTGCGTAAATTCATAATAAGTTCGTTGCAAAGTAAATCCCATGAAAGTGGAACAATGCGAAGAAGCAGACAGATTTGAGAGCAAATCTTTAAAGTTCAAATGAATACATATATAAGGCAATTGTAGCGAGCGAGAGATGCTTTTCTTGTGAAACGCTAGCTTAAATTTTGGGGGAACATTAATGCTGACGAACTGGTTCCGGTTCGTCTTCGTAGCAGATAATAAACTTATAGATGTGTGGAGGAAGTGTTCTTCACATAAAAGTGATTTTAAAATTGACTTTTGACTGACTGACAATGACAATGACAATGACAATGACAATGACAATGTTATTATTAATGATGAATTAATGACAATAATACTGATGATGATAATGAATATAAAATGATGATGATGATAATGATTATAACAATGATAATGAAGTTTGAAATAATTAAATAAATGCATAACATTAATTATAATATATATTATTCACAATAATAATGATACTTTGAGCAATTCGAATCATAATTACAGCAACAATAAATATTTCAATGAGAATTTTTTTGTATAATAAAAGACTTGAATTAAAAATCGATTTCCACAGCCGCAATGCAACGTTAGCCATGTGCAATGGGCTATGCATAATACTAAAAAATATATCTATGTGTGTATATATAGCATGCTCGACTAGGTTATACTCTGTATAAATATTATAAGCAACTCTAATGAATAAAGTGAGATGTAGCTCGAAACTTGAGGGAATTAGGGAGATAGAGAGAGAGAGAGAGAGAGAGAGAGAGAGAGAGAGAGAGAGAGAGAGAGAGAGAGAGAGAGAGAGAGAGAGAGAGAGGGGGAGAGGGAGGGAGTGAGTAAATGTTTTATTGATTTTCGTTTTGTTTAACCGTTTTAATTAGCTTTCAGCTTTTCAAATAGCTGCTTCATCCATTTTTCACTGGGTATTCCGAGAAGAAAAGGAAGCCGAGACAAAAGGAAAACTATAAACAATATAAAAAACATGCAGTGGGAAAATGCACAGCTCGCTGTTTGCTTAATTGAAATTTATTGAGTGCGCATTGCAATTGTTGTTTGTTGCTGTTGTTGTTGTTGTTGCTGTTGCTGTTGTTGTTGTTGCTTGCTGTTGGTATTCAGTTGCCCATCCATGTGCTGGTCTACTACGGGTGCGAACTGCAGCCTCTGTGCACGCTGAGAATGTTATGATTACAGGATATTGCCCCTTGACTTTATTATTTCTGATTTGCCTATGCGGCCAACTTTGTTCGCCTTTCGCTCCCTTGTGGCTCATGTTACACCCACATCTTCAGCCTCATTGCGTTGCTGTCGGACTGGCCATTTGGCATTCTTAATATAGAGGCACATTTGCATTTTATATTGACTAATCACAAGTATCACTCTGCCATGAACTTTGCAATGAACTTTGCAACGAACTCTAAATTTCCAGTCGGAGCTGCGAAAAAGCGAACTTTGTCTAAAACAGCCAAGATTCTATAGTCAAGTTGCAGCAGTATCAATCAGTTATATATCAAACAAATTTCATCAATCAATTTAGAATCAAGCAATCATCCATCAATATGTGTCAATCGTCATGCAAAACTAGATGAAAATAATCCATAAAAGAAGCTTACTTTCAATTATTAACATCAATCATTATCAATCATTAAGATTGTTTATAACTATTTAAGTAAACAACTCTCTAAAACTCATCAATCAAATATTCTTTGCTATATTGCACCAGTATCAGCCCATCATTAAGCATAGGTGATGCGCTTCTGAATTGTGAACAACACTGTAAATCTTTTCACTCAAATATTCCAACTTCTAATACCAATATCAAACATCAATCATTATTGCAATTTCACTCTCTTCAAACTCAACTCTGGTCAGTCTTTAGGTAATTGTCGCCATCAATCGCGATGAGCACGTATTGTCCATCATATGTAATATATTTGATTGACAACTGTCAAATGTTTGCCTTTAGTGAGGTATATTCATGTCTATGTTGCCATTCGAGTAGCATATATAATTGCCAGTGTGGCCAGACTGATTGACACCTGCTGTTGCTGTGCGAGACTCACATATGTGGAAAACTTTTGCCCAACTGTCAGTCTCTAATTTTCTGCTTCTCTTTGCTCCCAACTAACTGTCAATCAGCTGCGCTGACAGTTGATTTCAGTGGCCGGGTGGAGGTGAATGAGAGTTTGAATGACTGAATGAATAACTCATGTATTCACTGGGGAGTATGAATTAAACAGAGAAACACTCAAATAATCAATTTTGTTGGCATTTTAAAATTTGCTTTTTTATTTCAAGTGCATTTTTGATAATATTCAAAGTGCTTTCTTTGTATACCCGCTCATGCAGTGAAGAACGAGTATATTAGCTCATATTAGAAACATTTACACATTTGAATCCCCAATTTATATAGAGTATTATGCAGTTGATCACACCTTTTGCTTGATCTATGAATCATTTGAATGAGTTTCAAGTGCACTCAATGCCATTTCGTAACTGTGAATGAAGCATTTCTGTTTTTAAATTATTCGACTAGACCAATGCTAAATGTTTATGGGTCTCGAAACTCATTCACACACGCACTCATTTATAGACGCTCACACGCACTCCCACACTCATTGAGGCATTGAATGGACTTGCGATCAGAACATTTGGTTGGGCAGGGTGTGAATTCATTTGTAGTTTTAATTATTAGTTTCTGCTGTCATCTGGGCATGGAAAGCGGAGTGGCTTTTGTTGGAATGGGGTGCGGAATAATGTGGCACTGGGTAGGGTATATGTATATATATAGAAAGAGAGAGGGAGACAGACATATGTATAGTCGAAACGCGCTCAGGAAATGCGTGCCATGTACACATAATGATTCCGATTCCGAGTTATCGGGGTGACTTTCAGTTTCTTAACCTCACCCCTACCCTCTAGCCTCTGGCCTCAGTTGTCCCACCCTGCTGCTAGAGCTCATCTACCCACCCACCCTTCCATAGATCCCCTCCATGCAGCATTGACCTTGATGTGCGTTGATAGCGGAAACCTCAAAGCGAATGCTAACTCAATCAATTTCCTTTACAGCTCTCAGCTGAAGCATGAAAGTGCATAACCAATCGAAGCTCTGGAAGGCAGTAGAATACCTGATTGATAAACTAATTAACTGTTTAGAAAGATCTCAAGGAAATTATATGTCGTGAAAGAATTCTTAAATTGTTTACTGATTGGCATTAGACACAGCGAGAACAGTTAGAACTTTCCGCAAAAAAGTTCTCATAAGAGACATTATCTTCAATGAAAATCCTCAACTTAGTTATTAACCTTAGCTATAAAAGAACTTCTCTAAAAGATAAAGCGAGAGAGAGAGAGAGAGAAGGAAAGTTCCTTTGATTATCTCAATAGACCAGACTTTTACTGTTAGTTCTTTGCTGCAAATAGCTTCTTTTACTTCCTGTTCTGTGTTCTGCTTAAATTGACTAAAACTACGTAAAGCTTCTGCCATAGACATGCTGATTTCAGAAGCCTTACGGCTTTGCCTCTTGGCTCAACTGCGTTAATGTGCACAACGCCTTTTGCATTTCAAGGATTCGCAATTTATTAAAAATTCTACAGTTTTTTTTTTTTTTTTTTCTCCGGCTGTCAAGTGCACGTCTGTTTCTATACAGATATATATATGTTTATATATAAGTATTATATTGTTGCCGTAGGGCAATTATATGACCCTGCTCAACCCTCTCTCCAGCTCGACACTCCTCGGTCTGTCTGTCTGCCTGTGTAATTTATGACTCCCTGGTGCATAGTTGAGCTACGTTCCGCACCCTTCAGTGTTGCCTAGAGGCAGAGGCTGTTGCATCCACACCAAGTAGCTCGTTACCGAGTTACATGTGCAGCACTGGAGTAAGTTGCCCCACTTGCCTCTTGCGGACTGGCCAAGCATCTAACTAGACGGTAAACAAAACGTTTAGCATAGAAATGGTCTGCCTACGAAAAGGAGGCGTGGCATTGACTCGTCGATGCGTTCGCCGTAAACTGTATGCATAAACAGTTCAGACGCTGGCACTTTACGGTTTACCGGAGCCCCAACGACTACGTGCCGAAGTGCACGGCGAAGTTCTTGCCGCAAGCAAATTGAATTTTTCCCCGGGCAAGACAGAAAGGAAGAGAGTCAGAGTGGGCCGGCTAGTCCGTTACAGATCCAGTTACAGTTTAGCTGTAGGCATTTGAGCTTTACAAAAATTCCGCTTGTAATTCGCAACTCGTTCAAGCGCCAATTGAGTTAACCGCTTCACTGACATTTCATTCTTTTTCCTTGTTCCTGAAAAGAGCTACGCAGAGTATATCGTTGGTGAGAGACGAAAGTAGGTTGGGCAGTGCCCATAAGCTCTATAGATTCTTGATCCAAATAACAAGCTGATTGACTATAGACAACTCTAACTCTAACTCTAACTCTTTCGGCTCTGAATACTTCCATCATGAATATTTTCAATTCCTGGAAATCTCTCATCCCAGGGTATCTCTCTATTGTACACTATCGACTAAAGCTTTTACTTATTTCTTATGGGATTGCGATTAATGTTGGGATTTCTTTTGCAAGCATCGCAACGAGGTCCGTTAACAGCTACAGCCACGTGTCGCAGCAGCATTTTATTGCTTCATTTTTATGACTTAAGTGTTAAAAAAAAAAGCGAGGCTAAAGGCACAAAATTAATGGATGCTAGAGACTAGTGTATGCTCTTTAATTTGAGGAGATGAGCTAAGCCATATATCACTATCATATAGTGATAGTTTATATATATAGATTCATATATACACATGAGTATACAATTTTACATAGTTTATTTATCGAATATTTATCGTTTTGCCCATTTATCATTGCTTCAGAGTTAAGCACAAGTTAGATGTTGCTTCAAGCTCCTATTGGGTATTATATTTAATAATTAATTTAATGCTATCGATATTTATCGATTGTACAAATGAATGGATTGTCGATTACAAGAATATACATAATCGATTTTTTAGGTTAAATACTTTATAAACAATTCGTGTAAACAAGTCTTAATAAGTATAATGCTGTATATGACACATATAAATCTAACGATATATATCGATAGGCAGAACAGCAGTGAAGTATATCAAGAATCGTATATCTCATGCATTTACTAATCATTTATTGAGAGCCATTGCAATTTAAGAGAGCTCTCTAATATTTGCTGAAGAAAAAATCAAGACTGTTCGACATATTAAAAATTTTCCTAGGTTTGCGTTTCAACATGTTAATCTTTATATATATGTTGGTATTACTATAAGTAAGCTTAACACTGTGCTCTTTTGTCTCTTCTCTCAGTGCCACATTTATTTATATAGGGTATTAAATAAAGAAGAACAAATTGCTCTAAAACTAACGCAACAAATCAAAGCAGAACGCCGCCGTCACCGCCGTTGGCGCCGTCTGTTCAACGCATTTTAGCTCGCAATTTTTGTGGGTTGCATTTTTAACACTTTTCATTACGAAGTTTTATTTTTTTTTTCTTTTCTTCTTGGCTCTGGTTATTTCCCAGGGGTTGGCTGCCAGGCTGCCATCCAGCTAACGGGGTGGACGAAGACTCTGAATGTTGTTGCCCAGCATTCAGAGTCTGAGATATTTTATATTGTTTATCGATTGCGCTTCGATTGGACAGAGAAGGCCAATAACGCGACTCTGTCGTCTGTCAGCGTTTCGCAAAACTTCATTTATCCTGTGCACAATGGGGTTGGTTTGCTCAATGCACATTAGTTGTGAGAGCTCTTGAGAAAAAGTTCATTAAGTATAATTCTATATCTATTGATTCAATAATATTTGCTCTATTTATCTCTATAAGTTTGGCCTTGATTAAGGGTCTCTGATTGCTTTTGCTTTCTTCTATACCTAACACCTAAAAAAATCCAATTAAAAAAATTCTATTTATCAATCAGTTAAATACAAGATAATTATATATTATAATTATATAATATGTATGTATAAGATACTATTGATCTTTTTTTTTTATACCCTGAACCCATTGGAAATGGGAATTAAGGGTATATTGGTTTTGTGAAAATGTATGTAACAATCAGAAGGAGACGTCGCAGACCCCATAAAGTATATATATTCTTGATCAGCATAAACAAATAAGTTGATCTAGCCCTGCCCGTCTGCCCGTCTATATGAACGTCGAGATTTCGGAAACTACAAAAGCTAGAGAGCTGAAATTTCACATGAGCACTCGTATGTTAGTTACGCAGTACGAGTTTATTTTGTTTTTTCGATAACTCATCCCATTTTCAAATTATCGATAAATCTTTTAAGTTTTTTTGGGCATAGCTTCTACATTCCGTTTTAGCTAGAGACTTCAAATTTGTTTACTTAGATAGATATTATCGATACGCATATAATGTAATTTTCAGATTTTGGATGCAACGCCTCTTTGCCCCCAATTAAAAAAAAAAAAGCCATTTCAAATACTAGAGACTCGCAATTTAGCACATAGATAGATTTAGATACTCCACTCTGAAAATTTCATGAAGATCGTCCATCTAGAAATGGAGTTATGAGCGTCCAAAGTTCAGCCCAACCCACCCCCAGCAACTGCGCAGTTAGCAGAGTGCGCGCTGATATATGTGCGTAAAGAAGAAGAGTATCACTTTTTGGCAGGGTTCAGGATATCTCGTAGTCGAACCGTCTGGACTAGAGCCTTCTTACATGTTATTATTATAGGAGCAGCACCAAGAGCTATGGCATGTAATGCTCTTGCAATTTTCTGCTTTATATTCAATACTAAATAAAGAAACAAATATATTCCATTTGGTTTATGTATTTGTTTGTGCAACTATTTACATTAACTCAGCTGTATATAGTTTTTTTACATCTGTGTAAAATTTATGTAAAATCAAAGCTTCAATTTTGACAAATTGAAGTAATTTCAAAAGGATTACAAGGCACACACAACCAGCTAAAGAATGCGAACAGCAGGGGCTGCTGAGCTCACGCAACAACCACATTTTCCAGCAGATGTGACACACTAGTCCCAAATAGGACACTGTGCAAGAAGTAAGAACAAGCTGGTTTCAGGTGTTGCATTCGTTTTTTTGGCAAGGTTAATGGCCGCACAATCGCCAGCCACCACCAAATAAAGTCGTGACTTCTGCTTTCTATGAAATATTGAATTGAAATGTTTGCGCTCTAATTTCATCTCGTGGGGCGGGTGGGTTAACTGTAGTTGCAACAACAGCAACAACAACAACAACAACAGCAATATCTATAATAGTGCCTGGTACAATTACTTTGATCTCTTAGCCAGGGTTGTCGCACATTATTTATAATGACGGCAATAACAATTGTGCAGCAGTCGCTCATTGACATTAAAATTAAGCTGTTTTTCTAGCTTTATCTCAAATGCACACACACTCTCTCGCTCTCTCTCTCTGTCTCTCTCTCTCTCTCTCTCTCTCTCTTTCTAGTCAGTTTTCTATCTCTTTCTCTAGCATTGCCAGTTTCCTGACTTTGTCTTTAGCACAATTTTCATCTCTTGTGCTATTTCTTGTGTTTCCATTTAATTGATTGATTGATTATCTCTGTTTCTCTTCCTGTCTGGCTCGTGCTCCATATCTATCGCTATTCCTATAAATATTCCAGTTGCTTACCTTACAAGTTGTCTTTGGCAAAGTTTTTTCTTTATCTAGTCTGAAAATCTCAAATATTTCTTATGCTTTATTCGCATTTAATTGATTGATTGAGATCTCCTTTCTATGTTTATCTATCTATTCTCTTCTATCTCTCTCTCTCTCCCTCTCTCCCTCTCTCTCTTCAGTCTTCAAAAGAAACTTACATTCACTTTGAGCATTGATTCTTTTCCTCTCACTCTTTCTCACATTCTCTAATCTAATATTATTCATACACCTTCATAAATTTTTAACTAGAATATTAAAGCTATTCAAGAAATGTATAGTACAAATATCATATTAATATAACTCAGTTTGAGGCTTGCCTCAACTTCAACAAATTTCTCGTATCTCAAATTTAATATATTTCTTCCTCTCATCATCTCTCTCTCTCTTTCTTGCTTTCATTGCAGGTATGTAACATGATGTAAAGTGCGCATAGCTTCGTAAGCTCTCATAAGTCCACTCAAAGGTAAAGTGTAGAAACAATGCGGTAAGCTTAATGCAGGGATCACGGCCTCTGCATTGGAGTAGTTGAAAAATAAAGCAAGTAAAAGTGTTTAAGTCGGCAATGCTCGACTAGCAGATATCCTAACTGCTATTACATTGAAGATGATATATTATTATATTATATAGAATATATTTAAGATTATATATATATGATATTTCGAGTTCTTAGATAGATAAATAGACGGATATGATTACATTTTTTGCAGCTCTTCCAGCTGCCACGCCCCTCCTTATGCCTCTTACATGCTCTCACACATAAACAAAATACCCTATTTACCCCTTTTTAATGGGTTCTGGGTGGTAAATGCAGATGCAAATGCAGATACAGCTACAGCTACATCTAGATACATATACGCAAAGAGGTGCAGATACTCTGGTGTGTGTGTGAGTGTTTGAGATACTTTTGTGCATTTATGCATATGTCTTGTGGCCATAATTCAAGTTTATTGTCACTGGAAGAGACAAAGGGAACTCCAAGTGGTTTTCAGCTGTTGCCATGGAAAGTGTTCTGCGTGTGTGCAGCATTTGCATTTAGTCATGAATACATCCATCCGTATTCATAATCAGCCATGTAGTGGGCAAGTGAATAGATGCGAGTGCATGGGGCATAACAGAATAACGTATGCTCTGGCTAAAGCAGACTTTGGCATTGTTACCCCACTGGACACATCTATCCGGAACGTGTTGGAATTTGTGAAGCTTGCTCTTTATTATATATATCATGCATTATATGTGTTGATATAAATATATGCATAATAAAAATGTTGGCTAAGCGATAAGCTCACTGTAATCGATGGCGCTTGAGTAAATGAATGCATTTATCGATAGCTTACTGGGTTATATAAGCGCTTATATGGCTATCAGGCTATTCAAGTCTTTATGCTATGCAAGAAGAATGTAAAAGAATTATCGATATCATATATCGATCCCTAATTATACAATTATGCAAATCATATCAGAGTATATATATATATATTTTTATATAATTCAATAGTATAATTTAATAGTGTAGTTTCTAGTCTATCTAAAACGAAGTATTACATACAGATAAATAAGCCAATGAATGCATCTATACATTTATCGAAATTACTATCGATAGCTGTTTCGGCATTAAATGCTCGTATCGAAAGTATAAAACTAACTTACTTCATGTGCACAAACACATATTTGTGTCTAAATTATAAATACAAAAATTATCGATAAATGTATCGATAATCGTTATAAAGCTTAACACTTCTATCCAGTTTCTATTTAAGCGCCTTAACCTCTAATATTTCTCTATTACTATATTTTTTGTCATTAAATAATTCCTATTATTTCTTTTGCTTTCTGCATTCTGCTTTCTGCTCGCCTTTTCGACTCCTTCTCAATCGTCTTTTCCATGCAATTATCTAAGGCGCTGGCTTAACAAAGTGTTTCCACTTGCAAATTCAATGCAGCCCAACCCCTATTAAATTGTGGGTCTGCCTATATTTCCCATATCCCTCTCTGGCTCTCTCTTTCTCTTTCTGTCTTTCCTTCATTGTAATCCCAGCCGACTTGGCACTTGTTAACCACAGCGTCTCTGCTCTTCTCCTAAGCCTCTGCACCTATCCCGTGCTCTCTCCCACAGTCTCTCTCACTCTCTCTCTATCTCTCTCTCCCTCTGTCCCTCTTTAGCTCTCTATCTGTTTCGCTTTCATTCTCTGAATGTTTCTGTGTATTTATGTCGTCTGTCTGATTTCCGCTTTTTAAATGCTTCTGCCCTCAGCTGCAGTCTGTCCTTCAACTGTTCCCCCACGCACTCGCATACGCCAAAAAGAGGTGTATGTGTGTGTGTGAAGCGATTATCAATGCGACAGCTACTGCGTCTCTCTCCCTCTCCCACTCCCTCTTGCTCTCTCGCTCTGAGCACGTAGGCTAAAACAGATTTATTGCCATAGTTTGTGCATTGCAGCTCACCTGTTTTTTATTTGCCCTTCACTCCATCTCTCTCTCTCTCTAGCTCTTCGCCTCACTCTGTCGCACTCTGTTTAATTACACCTGCCTGCCAGTCTGGCTGCCCAGGTGCTAAACGGTATATCATGAACGGCCCAGACAATGCGAAATTCAAGTGCTTCAGCAGCAATTGGCAATTGGACTTGAATTAGTAACGATTTAGCTCTTGATTAACTACAAATTGGATCAAGTTTAGAGTGCCAGTTAACAAACCAATTAACAGTGAATTAACTTTAAGCTAGAGCGTACTTGACATCACTTGATCAATGAAATGTAAACTGGAATGTTGCAAATTAAGAGAAAATGAATGATTAACGATGGCAATTGAATACGCTTGAATAATACAGAAAGAGAATGCAACAGATACTGTTTAAGAATGGAATGGAAAGATAGTCTCTGTGATAATAGTTTATCCACAGGGCAGAGAGCGATAGAAGTGAGGAAGAGGTAGATAATGAAAAGACAAAGCAATCAAGTGAGAAGAACGAAGCTGATGAGTGAGAGCGAAATTTGATTTAGTTGAGAGAGAGAGAGAAAGAGAGAGAGAGAGAGAAGGAGAGAGAGAGAGAGAGAGAGAGAGAGGGGAAGAGGAAGAGGGAGGGAGAGAGGTTGAGAGCGAGATATCGAGGAAGAACGTACTTAGACAGAAGAATGGAAAGATTAAGAAATAGAGAAAGGGAGAAGGAAAGATAGGGAGAGACGGAGAGAGAGAGAGAGAGAGAGAGAGAGAGAGAGAGAGAGAGAGAGAGAGAGAGAAAGAAAGAAAGAAAGACAGGAGACAGAGAGAAAGAGTCAGTGTAAGAAAAAGAGTAAGAGGGTGATTGAGAGAGACAGAGATTTTGAGATAGAGCGCCTGTAAGAGAGCTAGAGACAGATTGTGGGAAAGAGAGATTAACCATCAAAATATATATAGATTGTCAGATAAAAATTGTGAGAAAGGAATAAGAGAGAGAGAGAGGGAGAGAGATAGAGAGAGAGGGAGAGAGATAGAGAGAGAGGGAGAGGGAGAGGAGAGGAGAGGGAGAGGGAGAGGGAGAGGGAGAGGGAGAGGGAGAGGGAGAGGGAGAGGGAGAGGGAGAGGGAGAGGGAGAGGGAGAGGGAGAGGGAAGGGAGAGGGAGAGAGGGAGAGGGAGAGGGAGAGGGAGGGAGAGGGAGAGGAATGGGGAGTAGTCAAATAGATAGTCAGATAGATATTGTGAGAGAGAGAAAGAACATGTGAGAGAAGAGCAGAGACAGAGTGAAAAATCGCAACTAATAAACTATGAGAAGCGCAGAGAAGAGTGAATGTAGAGGAACAGAAAGAAATATAAATATAAAGACATGCAACTATCGAAAGAGAAGATGATAGGGAAAGAATTGTGAAAGGCTGAAAAACAGTGCTCTATCACAATTTAATTTAATATATGTGCTCCCGACCTACACTTGTTCACACATGTCTGACGAGCTGTTGAAATTTTGTGGCCAAAGTGTTGAGGGCTGAGCAATTAGAAACGAGAAAGGGTTGACCACAGGCTGCAGAAAGGACACAGTTAGAGTGCGAGAGAGAGAGGGAAAGCGAGATAATGACACAGAGAGAGAGAGAGATATAGAGCGAGAGAACGAAGTCAACTGTTGAATCTCATATGCAAATGTGTTCCAATTAAGCGTGTTGCCAGATCATATCACAGTTGCCACATGAGGTTGAGTCAACTGGCGGTGCGTGGGGCATGGGGTGTGGCTCAAGGGTTAATCGGATTAAAGCGCTTAATTGTGCGCTACCAATTGAAGGCAAGTATTTTCGGCAGTAATGTGAAGAAACGCGAATAGGAAAATCAAAATGAAAATGAAAAGAAAAATGGAAGAATGATTAATTGCATTTTGCAGGTTGCTTTGCGAAGACGTTTGTGTAAAACGAAACGCAAAAGAACTAAGCAACATCCCCTTGTTAGGCAAACCCCTGAGCCACCCCTCGCCCCCGACACCATACCGGGGGTGGTTTTTGCTTTGCTGATAAATTAAATTGAATTTCGTGCCTCGTGATGAAATCCGTTTAAACGCAACTTTATGCCAGCGCCCGTGGTCCTTCCCCTTGGAGCACTTCAGCGCTGCTCCACAGAATCATCATCATCATCATCATCAGCAGCAGCAGCAGCAGCAGCGGCAGCGGCGGCGGCGGCATCATTCGTGTTGAGTGTTGTTGTCGTTGTTATGGCAACAACAGCTGCTGCCCCTCTAACCTAGCACACCTCTCCCTCTCTCTCTCTCTCTCTCTCTCTCTCTCTCTCTCTCTCACTCTCTCTATCATTCTCCCCTCTACACACTTGTCGCTACTGAGATTTTCGGGTGGTTTCCTTGATAATTCGTACACTTTTCTCTCATTGTCTCGCCTCCTGCTCTCTCTCTCTCTCCCTGTCTTTGCTGCATTCCCATAGACTGACATTATTTTTGCCATTTCCCATTTGAGCACTCAACCCCTCTGCAATCTGTTTACCATGCCACAATCCTGCTGTGCTTTGACAGCTGTCACATTGTGTTTCTTCTTATCTCAGTTGTTCCAACACTTTGTTGTTGTTCTTGTTGTTGTTGTTGTTGTTGTTGTTGCTGCTGTTGTTCCATTGCAGACTTATTTCCGCTGTGATTTGGCTTGATTAATCGACAGCTCAGACTTTGCGCATTGCTTCACACACTTTGAGCATAAATTGTGGAAATGTTGAAATATGATTGAGCCATAGCATATCAACAGGTCTGATCGAAGGATATATTTATAATTGTGAGTAAGTTGTTTGGAATTGGCAATTGCTTGGTAATGGACGTCAGTCAATCAAGTGGGTAATGCCGACTTTTAGTCAATCATCCAGTCAATCAATCCAGCGAATATTCTGTGAGTTAGTTGGTCAATAAGTCAGAGTATCATGCAGTCAGTCATTTAATTCAAACCGATAGTCAATGAGCCGAATCATACAATCACACAATCAGCCAGTCGGTTAGTCCGAGTTAATCAATCAGTGAGTCAGTCGGGTTAAATCAATCAGTTATTTAGTTAAGTAGTCAGTCAATCATGAAATCACACAGATAGTCAGAGTCAATCAAACAGTTAGTTATTAACAATATTTATCAATCAACATCTATCTAATTGATCAGTGTAGGTTAGTCAGTCAGTTCTTCAATGAAGCACTCATATCAATGACTTTCAATCTAACAAAGTTAATCAATCAACCAGTCAATCATATAGATATGTCAGCTTTAGCCAACAACATCAATCAGTCAATGAAGTCATCAATCAATCAATCAGTTAACGAATCAATCAATCAATTCAATCAAGCACATCAGCTTTAGTCAGTGAGAATTGATCAGACAGTCGCTAACTCTCAATCAAAGTTGAGTTTGATCTTTGCCAATCAGTCAAACAATCAATCAATCACTCAATCACTCAATCACTATATAGACAACAACTTTCAACTCGTTTCGCTTTGTGAAAAGTCAGTTTCATGATGTTAAGCTTCAACCTGGAAATCCAATTTTCCCTCTCGACCACATTATATAAAGTGCGATTATATAATTCATTTTCTTTTGGAATGAACTTCTCAACTTTATTGGCAGAGTCTGCGAAAACTTTTGAAGCCCAAGCATCCGCCGTTTCATCAAATAGTTTTCACCAACACAATGCGCGACAATGGGAGACAGACAGTGAGACAATGCGACAATGCATATGTCAATTGCTCAATAGCTGTGACAGTTGATAAAAGCCTGCTTTCAGTTCATCACGATGATGGGAAACTACTTCAAGTCTGCCAAAAAAAATATAAAAGAAAAAAATTAATGAAAAAATGGAAATAAAGCAGGAAAGGCAAAGGCAAAAGCCAGAGTAATGCAAGAAAACAAATCTCTGGCAATTGGCCAAGTTGTTTGGCTGTGGCTTTGACAGCCAAGTTAGCCAAGTTAGTTGGCAACTTTTTTATTGGCACTCCGGCAACAAAGTTGGCTGGCAACTCGCAACTGTTGTCTTGTCTAAAATGTCGCGCACATTTATAGACATTAGCGGTTCATTAGCGATTCAATGGTTCACTGGTTCCAGTTCCAGTTCCAGTTCCAGTTCCAGCGATTCACGCCCCGGCCATAAACAATGGAGGAGCCTCGTCTTTTATTCACATTTCCGCTTTCACTGTGGCAAATTCCTGTAATTTGCGGCTAACTGCCGCCAGGTGTCGCCATTGTGCAATGGGGGAAATTGCATTTGCCTGCAACTGCTCCAACACTTCTCAATGCTCGCTTCTCTCTCTCTCTCTCTCTACCTACACCCAGCATTTCCATTTCGTTATCCCCGTTGTTAACTGCTTTCTGTTTTGTTGCATTGTTGTTCGTTCAGCTCGGCTGTCGTATCGTTGTTGCCTACATTTCCGTTACAGACAAATGGGCGTGGCTGTGATACGCCCCCGTAACAAGCGCAGTGAGCAGCAATTAGAGAAGCGGCACGTGCTATCTAGCTACGCCTAGATTTCCTTGCACACACAGCGACGTGTAGGATCCGTGCAGGAGATGGAAGCAATTGCTTGCAGCAGAGAGAAGCGATTGAGAAGAAGCGAAATCATTATTAGAGTTTGGATTGGTTATGAAGAGGGATAGAGGGTAGGATATTATAATCGTATGCAAAGTAAGAAGTTTTAGCGATAAGCACACCTGGAAACTGTCTATAAACAAAGCATAAAGAAAACTAAACTAGATGAAGCTTTTAAAGTGAGAAACAAACAATAAAGAGAAGCTGAAAGAATTCAATAGCTAAAGCAATGAGAAGCGAAGTGATCAGTAAAGTCAGTCGAAGTCGCATTACAGCCAAAACATATTATTTATATCAAGTACAGTAAGAAGTTAATAACTATTCAAATTGAGCTGAGAATAAAGAAGAAGTTTAGGAAAGAAGCGCATAGGAAAAAGTGCCGAGTGAAGTTAAAGAAGAAGCAAACTAAATCAATAATGCCTCAATCTCCCATTTTCAATGGATTTAGGGTATAATTAATAAATGAACAGAACTTGACAGAGAGTATGAGACAGAGCAGCAAGAAGCGAAATCAAAATAAAAATCAAGAAGTGAAGTTTAGTGTGCAGAGAGAAGATGAAGTGAAAGAAGGAAGCGATGAAGTTCAAATAGCAAATTAAGTAGAGAAGCAAAGGCTAGGTAAGGGTGGAGTAGGACAAAAAATATATATTACAAGATGTGAGCTTCATCACGCATGTGAGCTTAGCACGCAGAGGGTAGCTGTTAGTCGATCAGATCATTCACGCAATGCTTTTGCTTATTTATGCGTGTTTTCTTTATATTTGTCTTGCCCCTTTTTGTCCATATTAATGCCACTGACCCGATTGCAAAGGACCGCCCTAAGAGCTTTCCATTGATTTTCCTGTGCAGGTGAGCAGGTGTATAGGTGTGTGTGTGTGTGTGTGTGTGTGTGTGTGTGTGTGTGTGTGTGTGTAGAGGTGTCCGTGTTTAAATATCCGTTTATGTAGCTTTTGCCATGTCAATTTTTAATATTGAATCCGAGCAGTGTGGTTAAATCAAGCGACACTGATGCAATTAAAACGAAACGCCGGACATCGAAAAGGATGCCAAATGGCAGCACGGCTTGGGGAGCCGAAGAGGGTGGCGGTCATCGAGGTCAACGGGGTGGACACTGTTCAATGAATGAAGGACAGCCGGGCAGCCAGGCAGCTAACCTGATGAACGCACAGAGGGACAAATGGCAAAGGGAAATTGCATGGAAAATTAGCTTTGATTCAACAGAAGAAGAAGAAGAAGAAGAGAAATTAAATTGAATTTGAATTATGCATACGTTTATCGTTTATCGATTTAATGACAAGCAGTCATAGAGCGGAATTTGGATAAGCAAAAGTAATGAGCAGGAGGCGTCATTCGAAGTAAATATTGAGAGGAATTGATATAGATTAGGATATAAATTTATATAAGGGACTGATTATATAGACGGATAATCGTAAGGTCGAATAGCCGGTTAGTTATATATAAATTCCGGAGTACGAGTATGTACGTAGATAAGTATCCGGTCACCTACATGTTAAATAGTTTGATAACCGATCGCATAATCCATTATATATTTGGATAGATAAGCATTTGGATAAGAAATAAATAATGATCGGATAATCAAATATATAAATATAAGAATGGCCGGATAGTTTGACAATAAACAGTAAATTATATATAGCTTGATCTATAGATACATATTAACCGGTCATATAGATAGGTATATTGCTAGAGGTTCGGATACATAAATGTACATTTTACCTTAATAAATATGCTACCTGTTATACATATAGTTTGTATATATATATATTTATCCGGTCAAATGGATATCTATGCCCGAATAGCTGAATTTACATATACAAATATGCCTAACCGGATAAACATATGTATACACTGCTTGTAACCGGATAACCGGATAACCGGATATAAGCACAGAGGTACATATAGAGATAGCTCAGCATACAGCTGCATATATGCTAACATTTATACATATACATACACATACATACATACATACATGTATGTACTGGCCATAGCGAGCTGACAGCTAAACGTCCACTCGCTTAGCCAGTTCCAAACATTGGAGCATTGTTTATACTCCATATTCTATTGATATTATGCGAACAGTGTATAAAGCAACAAAACGTGTCTGTTTTGCAGGATATTAGAGGGCTTTGTTGTTGTTGTTGTTCGAGTTGCTGTTGTTGTTGTCATGTTGTATTTATGTATGCGCAGGGCTCTGCACATATTTGCCAGCCGGCCGCAACTACTTATGCACGGCAACAACAAAAACAACCAGTCGACAAACAACAACAACAACAACAATCAACAATAATAATAATAATCATCATCAAAATTCAAATTCCGGCAACATTTTATTAAGCCCCACTGCTCTGGCACGCTCGCTCTCTTTCTTGCTCTCTCTCTCTCTCTCTCATTCGTTTCTAGCTTTTTTTGATAGCACCCCCGCCCCGTTACGCTGCTTCTGCTCTCTTGCTGCCACTCTCCCTTTTGTGCGCTCGCTCTCTCTCTCACTCACTCACTCACTCACTCACTCACTCTCTTTCTCACTCACTCTCTTTGGCTTCGCTTTGTATAACATTGCGTATACAGAATATCTGGCAAAAACAGTCGCCGGCTGGCTTCAGGAAGTTTGCCTTTTGTCGGTGTGTGTGTGTGTGTGTGTCGGTCTCTCTGTGTATGTGTGTGTGTGTGTGTGTGCGTTTTGTCTTTGCGTGTGTGTATCTGCCAAAAATCTATCGATTTTCTGTGCTCCTTTTGAAGCGTTTTTGCCGTTTGCGCTTTGTCGTCTGCGCCGGGATGTTGTTGTTGTTGTTGTTGTTAACATTGTGGCAGACACCTTTTCCATTATAACTGTTGTTGTTGTTGCTGCTGCTGCTGTCGCTTCAAGATATGGCACAGCAGCAACAGCCAACAGCCAACAGCCAGCAGTCGCTGCCAACTGCAGATGGATAGTTTTTCCTTTTCTTCTGCTTTCGATGCTTTTTCTGTTTCTTTGGCAACAACTTTAAGCAAGATTGTGTTGTTGTTGTTTTATGCAGCCGCAAAGCATGTGCACAATGGACAACAGCAGACGCAGCAGCAGCAACAATAGCAACAACAGCAGCAGCAGCAGCAACAACTTCAGCTCACATATCGTATACTTGATATTTTTGCAGCTCACATGGGCCATTTGGCAATTGGCCATTTGTAGCCGCACGCTTTGTATACCCATTAAAATTGCATAGAAATAAGCACAAATATACTGTAACTAATAGAAAAACTAAATTCGAGTTTAATATAAGGACAAATCAATGTGAAATACCCTGTAAATGAGAGCAGAATGAACCAAATAGGCTATAATCAAAGTCCGGCAAAACTAAATAGCATAGCATATCAAACACCCTGTAAATCTGGGAAGAATTCTAATTGAAATCTATAAAAATAAAAAACACTTTAATTGAGCTTGAAATAGAAGATATTACGTATGGAATACCCTGTAAAGGAGAGCTGTATATAACTTTGATATACCATTTCAATTTTACTGGGAGTTCAAACACTCAAATATCCTGTAAATAAAGAAAGCTACAGTTAAGCTTGACTTGAATTGACTCTAATATGGACTTATAAATATAAACAAACAATGAAAGTTAATTGAATTTAAAAAAAAATGACAAATCAAATAAAAAATCCATGTTAACTCCCAAACAGCATACGCTTCCCTCGGCATTAACCGTACAGGGTATGCTGAAATTTAAGCGGCAAGTGAATCTCTGGCCATTTCCTGGTTGTTAGCAACAGGCCTCTGCGGCAAAAGTAAAGCTTGCCCTTCTTTATACCTACTATATATAAATAGATATACAAATGTATATATATATATATATATAAAGGGCGTCTGCTCCTTCCCATTCCCTGCTGCCCTGTCCCCTTTGTTGTGTATAGCATTTGCTTTTTCCGTCTTCACTTTCAGCCAACTTTGCTGACTCTAATAGGTGGGCGGAACTCGGAGCGTTAGCAACGCCCACGCAGACAAATGTTGTTGGCCAACAATTTTTGGCCAACAGATTTTTTGTTTTTTTTTTTTTTTTCATTTTAAGCCAGCTGATGAAATTTTGTAAAGTTCCTCGACAACAACTATGAAAAAAAATTATTAAAGTTAAATTTCTATTTTGGGGCTACCTTTGTGTTGCGTCTCTCTCGCTCTCTTTCTCTAGCTCGCTCTCTCTCTCTCTAGCTTTAGCTCTTTCCATACGTTGATTACAGACTCAAAAAGAAAATTGCCCTGTGGCAATATGCTTTTGATGTCGCACTCAATGCAAAGCATTTACCGCCTGTAAATGGCCAAAGATGAAGGATGAAGCATCATTTTTCGTATAGCTTACGGCTGTGAAGCATTTGAATAGTTGAAATTTATAGCGAATTTCAATAAGATTTCAATAGATTTGTCTTTTAACTGTGAATGTCTATGGAAAGGGAGCCCATTGAATTTATTTGACTACTCTGCTAAGTACCTATCTGGCTATACCTACATATTTCTATAGATATATCTAGCCAACTTGATACATATTTAGCTCTATATGTCTATAAAGCTATATATTTCTATATAGATCTACAAAAGCATCTATCTTGGCAGAAATATTTACTTATTTATCTAGATCTATCTATTCATATCAATCTATGTAAATTTATCTATCTATTCATAGTTATCTATATGACATTACCAATCTATATCTATCTAGTTATCTATCTATATAGATAGATATAGGAATACATCCATATATTTATTCTTTTTAGTTTGATTATTCTCTCAAGCTCTCTTTCTGTATATACCTATCTATCTATTTATCCCAATCTGCCTTTATCTATCTGTCGTGATATTTCTACAGACCTATATATCTATCTTAGATTGTCTTATCCAACTATATATCATATCTATCCCCATCGATACAGATCAGTTTTTCAAACTATCTCTATTTATACGTATATCTTCAAAGATCTTTCTTCGAATCACTTTACCATACATTGCGCATCTTTGACTATCCCTTGTTGCTCTATCTAGGATAGTTATGCTTCCAAACATATTTCTAATTAGTTTGGCATTTTCAATTTTTTTCTTTATTATTCTCTCAAGTATTTCTCACCTTGTTAGCGCACATGAAAGGTCTGACACTCTTGTCAGGTTCTTGCAATCTTCTCGCGTAAAGCTCATCAATTGATTAATCTATCAATCAATCAAGCAGTCCTTGTACGTCAACCCCCAAAACTCTATTCAGGCAACCCTTTTTATACCCTGAACCCATTGAAAATGGGAAATCAGGGTATAATGGTTTTGTTAAAAGTATGTAACAGGCAGAAGGAGGCGTGTCAGACCCCATAAAGTATATATATTCTTGAACAGGGTGACGAGAAAAGTTTATCTAGCCCTGTCCGTCTGTCCGTCCGTCCGTCTGTCCGTCTGTCCGTCTGTCCGTCTGTCCGTCTGTCCGTCCGTATGAACGTCGAGATTTCGGAAACTACAAAAGCTAGAGAGCTGAAATTTCACATGAACATGCGTATGTTAGCTACGCAGTACGAGTTTATTTTGTTTTTTCGATAACTCATCCCATTTCCAAATTATCGATAAGAAATCGAAAATTCGTTTCCATTTTTAAGGTTTTTTAGGCATAACTTCTACACTGTTTCAACTAGAGACTTCAAATTTGTTTATTTAGATAGATATTATGGATACGCAGATTATGTAATTTACAGATTTTGGATGCCACGCCCCCTTCGCCCCCAATTTTAAAAAAACGCATTTCAAATACTAGAGACTTGCAATTTGGCATATAGATAGATTTAGATACTCTTAATCTACTTTGAAAATTTCATAAAGATAGTCCATCTAGAAATGGAGTTATGAGCGTCCGAAATTCAGCCCAACCCGCCTCCAAGCCACGACAGCAACTGCGCGGTTAGCAGAGCGTGCGCTCATAAGTGCGTAAAGAAGAAGAGTATCACTTTTTTGCTGGGTTCAGGGGATCTCGTAGTCGAGCCGTCTCGACTAGAGCCTTCTTACTTGTTAAATTTGTTGTTGTTGTTGTTGTTGTTGCCCAAATGTGTTTACCCAAAACAAACAAAGAAACAAACAAAACATGAGCCAAGATAAGAGAAGAGCAAAGCACAAGGAAAAGCCATAGAAGAAATGCATGTGGGACGTGGGATGTTGTTGGGCCTCATGCGAATGTGAATTTAATGGGTCCATAAAACGAAAGGGATCAACGTAATAAAAAACGGATTCCGCATATTTTAGATGGCTTTGTGTTCAGAATTAGCTAAGTATATGCGATTGCAAATCGAAGGAATGAAAGAAATAACATAGAGAGAGAGCAACAGATAGAAAGAGAGAGAGAGAGAGGGAGACAGAGAGAGAAGAGCGTAAGAGGTGCAATATCTTATCGATTCTTTCAAATTTTTGAGCGATATTTTCAATATCTTCAACTCGTGTCGCATATGTTATATATAATGTCAAGAAATATTATTTTAAAACTGCAAAGATTTGATAGATTATCTTAAAACTATCCATCTATGTATTTGCATATGTATCTACATATGTATATAAACAATATATATCTAAATTTAAATATCGTATTTTACGAGTTTATCTATAAAATGGTTCCATCTATCGATAAATTGATGGGCACGACATATTCCATCTTTATAAAGTATCCAAGTTAGTCTATATTTTATATATATTCTATGTATCTTACTAACTCATCCAACGAGTCTTAAATATGATTTGTATCTATCTTATATCTTATTTATATTTATCGATATCGTATGTATCTCTATCAATATCTATAGCTAGATATCTATCTATCAATATATTGTAACTTTGGAGAGTATACATCGATATAAAGTAGTATATATGTATATTCCAACAATTTGATATATGGCGTATCATTATAGATATCTATTTATTAATTTTCATTACCGACTCATAGAGAGATATATACTCTCTTCATCTCTCCATCAATAAACATTCATTTCTCAACAGGGTATTCTATAGTTGGGATATGCCAAAACATGTTTACCCAATACATATGTATATATATATATCATCTATATATATGTATAATGTGAAGCTGGTACATTTGCAACCCTAGAAACGGAGCCTAGAAAATACTGCTGGAGTGTTTCATATTTGTTGTTGTTTGCTTTCCATTTTTATTGTCCCGAGGGACAGCCGGAGGTGGTGGTGGTGGAGAAGGCAGAGGCAAGAAAAAGCGTAGACAGCCAAACAAAGCAACAGAGAGCAAAGCAAGCAGCCGACTAGGAAAGTGAGGAAGAGAGAGGCAAAGCGGAAGCCCAAGCAGACGGCGTTGATTTATGTGAAATGTGCGCAAGTGGGAGACGGGTAAGCGAAGTGGGTAGATGGGTGGCCAGCAGGGTAGTAGGCGCGGCTAGCTGTCGAGGAGCCAAAAGTGTCCTTGAAACGATGTGTGTGGGCAGGCTGTCACATGGTCCAGGGCTGAGACTGAGACACACGTGTTGGGGCAGGGATTGGCGACGGGACCTCTGGATGGGGGCCAGACTGACAAGGCCACCCACAGCGTAACGTTTATACCGTTACCAGGTGGCACAACAGCCAGGGAGCGGGGGCCACACGTAAACAACAAACAATATCAAAGCAGAGAGCCGAAAAAAAAAAAAAAAAAAAAAAAAAAAAAAAAAAAAAAAAAAAAAAAAACAGAAAGGCAAAGAAAAGAAGAATAAAAGAAAAAAAAGGAAAAAGAGAAAGAAGAGAAAAAGAAAGAGGAGAAAAAAAGAAAAGGGAAAGGAAGAAAGGGAGACAGAAAGAAAAGGGGGGAGGGGGAACAAGGGGGAAGAAGAGAAAGGAAAGGACAAAGGGAAAGAAAAAAGTAGGGGACGAGGAAGGGAAGAGAAAAATAGAAGAAGGAGGAGGAAGAAAAGGGGGGAAAGAAAGAGAGGAAGAAAAGGAGGCAAAAAACCCCGGCACCACGCCAACCCCCCAATGGCACCCAACCAAAGCCCCAAGGCAACCCGCCCCCCCCCCCCCCCCCCCCCCCCCCGCCCTTTATAGTGCCGCCAATATATCCCAGCCATTTTTATTTTGTGGAACAAAAGTTGTGAAAAATTGTTTTGCGCCACAATATTTGCACGCCATGTGAACACAAACCTGGTGCGCAATAAATGAAAACTAAAATGGATTTCAAAACAGGCGAAACAAAGAATTTCCTTGCCACATAATTAGTGACACTTCAAACTCTTCGACGAAAACCAAAGTTGCCATTTGCGTTTGGGCAAAGGAGTGGAAAAACTCTTGTTTGGCACGCAGCCGAGGCGCAAAGAAAGTAAGCTTAGAACCTGAAAAGTAGGAGATAAGAGAAGAAAGACCTATCTGTTAGAAGCTAGGGTCTCGAGCTTGCTTTAAGTTAAGCTTAGCTTTTAGAAGAATGGAGACTTAGGTTTTAGAAGGAGAAAGCATGGAACATGAAAATGGTGATGAAAAATCTTTTGACAGGGACCAGACAGCAGACAGACAGAAGGCATTTAGAGATGTAGAGGGGCGGCTAGAGAGGGAGACTAGAGGTAGGACGCTAGACGATGTGGGTTTTTATAGAATTAGAGATTAGATGGGACGGAGAGGAGAGATTTTTAGTAAGTAGTTAGACTAGAGGGAGAGGAGATAGAGTAGAGATTTAGACGGTAGTCTGAAGAGAGGATAGAGAGAAGAGAGATGGGGAAGAGAAGGGGGTAGAGATTAGCAGGTGATTAGAGGAAGTAGCAGGGAGGTTTGAGAGAAGGAGATGTAGAGTTAGAGATTAGGGAGGAGGGCGGAGGATGATAGAGAGTTTTGGAGTAAGAGAGTTGTGTAGAGGGCATTGTGTAGGATTGAAGGGAGGTGGTTTTAGGGATGCTAGGAGATTTGTTTAGTAGGTTTGGATTGTTAGGAGGGATTGGGGAGAGATTTTTTTGAGGGTATAGAGAGATAGTATAGATTAGCTTTTTAGGTAGCGGAGGAGAATTGGTTTGTGTAGTAGTAATGTTTGTAGAGATTTAGAGATAGAGTTTAATAGGAGATGAGAGAGATCCGATTGAAGTGAGAGGTAGCTAGAGAGAGGTAGAGATAGATTAGAGATCAGATGGAAGATTTAGTTTTAGGAGTTTTGGGATTTTTAGAGATGGAGAGGTGGAGGATGGGGAGGATTAGTTTAGGGAGAGGAGTAGAGTTTAGAGGAGAGAGCGATTTTTAGAGGGGGGGAGAGATTATTTAGAGTAGGAGATTGGAGTAGAGATTTTTTTTTTGAGATAGAGGAGAGAGGTTCAGGAGGTAGAGGGTAGAATGAGATAGAGGGATGAGATAGATGATAGTTAGAAGGGATTAGTTGTTTGTATAGAATTGTATGTAGAGATTAGGAAGAGATTAGAGCAAGTTAGAGGAGTCTTTAGAGGAGATGATAGGAGAGTTAGGAGAAAGAAGAGAGAGCTTAGAGAAGGAGGAGATAGACGATTAGGGCGGATAGGAGTAGGGAAATAGAATAGTTTTAGTTTAGAGGATAGAGATAGTTAGAGATTAGAGATTGGCGAGAGAACGAGAGAGATAGAGATAGAGATAGGAGAGATAGAGATAGAGGAATAGAGGATAGAGGCTTAGAGATAGAGATAGAGATGAGAGAGATAGAGGAATAGAGATTAGAAGATAGAGATAGCAGATAGAGATAGAGGATAGAGATAGAGAAGCGGATTAGATGAGAAGAGATAGAGATGAGAGAATAGAGGATAGAAGAAGAGGGATTAGGAGTAGAGATAGAGATAGAGATGAGAGATTAGGAGGAGAGAGATTAGATGATGAGATTAGAGATAGAGAGCTAGAGATTAAGATAGAGTAGAATTTAGAGTTCTAGATGATTAAGTTAGAGATTAGATAAGAGATTAGAGAGGGATAGAGGATAGAGTAGAGGGATAGAGCTAGAGAAAGAAACAAAATAGAGATAGAGATAGAGATAGAGATAGGAGATAGAGATTTAGAAAGGCAAAAGGAAGAAAATGTAAACTCAAAACGTAAAGTTTGTAAATAGAAAACTCTTAAGCAGAAGGATAAATGGACATTGTGCAACGGATCGGACGAAATTCGCTGCATTTCTATCTGTGCAACAACTTTGTCAAGTTTACAGTGGCAGGAGCAAGAGAGAAAATGCTGAAAACAAAAACGAAACAAAACAGAAAACGAAGATAAATTTTCTGGGCGCATTGAACCTGGCGCCAAAAAAGGATTCGTGAGCGAGGGCAAAGATTCTGCAACTTGCTTCCAACTTAGACAGCTACTTTGAGCTCTTGGCAATGTCACTGCTATTAAAACTAATGGAAATGTGTCTGTATTGAATATGGAGACTAAGAGATACTCTGGAAAAGATAATTATAAAATTATGGATTATAGCTAACTTCTAAAATATAGATTAATTTCTATATGAAGGATATTATCTATTAAATTCATCTATAATATTCAGTTAACATTCTCAATAATTCTCAGTAACTCAACTACTTGTTGAATAAAGTTATTAGTATTCCATACAAAAACTTACTTATCAAATCTAACGTCTATAACTCTTTTCATTTCTGAGTTCATTGGGTCTATTGAGCAAATTCAAGTAAGCTAGCTAAACCCAGCTGGGTTGCCCTACAAATTATATATTACTCTATGCAAGCGCCCACCTCACCAAATTTTCCAACTGTATTCCATTTAGTCTCTGAGTTCCTTGGGTCTATTAGGCATATATCTCAACTATCTATACATATTGTTTCTTTTTATTCAATATATACATTATGGATGGTGGATAGAGCTCATATTATCAATTTCACAGCTCTCTCTCTCTCTCTCTCTCTCTCTCTCTCTCTCTCTCTCTCTCTCTCTCGACTATAATTAGCCCATGAAATGTAAGATTGCAACAGCACTTAGTTAACAACCACCCATAGAGGGTATTATTAGCGTATCTTACAAAAACCTTTGCCAGGAAATGTCTTTGCAATATTTCTTTTGACAATTTCTCACCGGATTGCATCACGCTTCAATGTAAGTATGAAAATGAATCTGAAAGCAGCTGAAACAACTGAAAATTCCCATGAAGCAAAGACAATGAACAAAATTGAATCACAAATCCAATTACTGCTGTGAGCTATTGTAATTTGTAATAAAATGTTTTAAAGCCTTTTCAACCTTAAATTAATTTACGGCGAATCTAATGAAAGGCAATTTATTAATTGGCCTGTCAGTCAGCTCATATGCTAATCAATTAGTCAAGCACTGTCAATCAAACATAACGATAAACAATCAGTCAATGCAGTACTTGGTGTGTGAATCAATCATCTTCGCATGCAATCAATTACTAAATCATAGTAAATTAGTCGAAGAGGTTAAGCAACGCAGTCTGTCAATCATTGTCAATCAAACGCTCAGTCAATCATTGATTAATCAGTCAGTAATCACTGTGTCAGCTAATACATCAAGTGAAATATCTAGCCAACCATCATATAAATTATCAATTAATCAATCATGTGCTCAGTCATTAGACTGTCTTGGAATCAGTTCCTTAGTAAACTCCTCAATCAAGAGTCCTCGTACATCAATTCAATTCATAATGTCAGTCAAACAATCATCAATCTATCACTAAGTCTACCAGCCACGACAATCAGTCATTCATTCATTCAATTCATAAAGTCAGTCAAACAATCATCAATCACTCTCAGCCATTCAATCAATCTTTAATAAGCATGATGTCAATGACTTATTCCGTATCAGTCACTCAATCGAGCAAACATCCATCAGATTCTCATAAATTTGGATCTATTAGCAAAGTAGTAGTCAATAATACAGTGTATGCTCACTCAATCATTCAGTCAGTGACCTACTAAGTCAGTCAATCAATCAGTTAGCTTGATTGAAGTGCTTTTGTGCAAAATCCCATTGAAAAGCTCTCGAAGCTGAACCAAAGCAGCTTCCTCTTCTTATGCTGTTTTTGTTATCTCACAGTCATCAGCTAAAGATGCTGTTGCCACAGCATGGGCGCTTGCCTCAGTGGGCGTGGCTAGTTCATTTAGAATGGGGGCCATGCAAATAGCTTTTTTTGGTTCAACAAACTTCAATTAATGTCGCACGGCTGTCGCTTTTGTCGCTCATGTTTGTTGTTTGTTGTTTTGCTTCTTGAATGGCAAACTAGAAATATGAAAAAAAGCAACAACAACAACAACAACACACACACCCACACACAGAAGCTTTGGCAACACTTTCAAGTGTCGGCAGTCGGCTTTCTAACGAGCACAGCCACGCCCAGCCGCCCTCCGACTGAGCCGCATTTTGCGTTCCATTCATGAAAAAAGTGGGAGAAAACAAAACTGAAAAACTATTCAGCGAAAAAAAAAGTTATATAAATATATATGAAACACTAAACGTAACGCCTCAACGGCAGGCAGGCAGGCCATGCCACGCCCACTGCTACCGCCTCCCTAGGTTTTTTTTTTTTTTTTGGTTCAGTTTTGCGCTGCGCATTTGTTGATTTTATTTCACATTCTTTGTATACCCTGAACCCATTGAAAACGGACTGAATAGGGTATTTTGTTACTGTGCAAATGTTTGTTTCTTTTAAGGTGTTATCTAGAAGTGTTCATATAGGGAACAATTCGAAAGCTCTATGTATTGTAGCTTATGAGTTCCTTGCATCTATGCAATGGGAATCTGATATAATAGAGGTAAAGCTCACCTAATTAGAAAACAAAATGCAAGCGTTCAAGTAAATTAAATATATAATAGTTATATCTCTTATAGTTGCTGAGTTCCTTGGGTATATTAGACGGAATTCTTGTAGGTTGAATTAAGGTACTTTTTATATGCATTTTAAATGAAGCTCAGTTATAAAATTTCCATGCTATCGCTGTTGTAGTTTCTGAGTTCCTTGAGTCTAGAACACATGAGTCTCGGCTAAAATAGGTTAAACTGAAATTTTTCTCATACATACAATAAGCATATTCAGTTTCAGTTTGACACTGTGAACGCTTATAGTTTCTGAGTTCCTTGGGTCTACATGACGGTAAATCTCTTATAGAGCAAGCAAAACTAATCTGCTTTTCATATGTACGTAACACTCTTATTAAATAGAACTCACTCTCCAAGAGCTTCTGTATATTTTCCAATTTATAAACGTGCATTCGTTTATAGGTCATCTTCTAGTTGGTAATGCTCAACTTTAACTTTTTTTTTTTAATGGTTTTTGGGCAGATGTTGATTTTAACTGAAATAGGGCGTGGACGCCGTAGGGGGCTTCAGGGGCACGGCGTGGCGGGACGGAGCTATGGGCGTGTTATTACTTTGTTGCACAAACAAATTTTTTGGCTGATTTTTTGGTAGTTTTCGGTTTGTGTTTGCACAATTTGTGTTAAGCTTGGCTTTTTGTTCTTCTTCTTTCCGTTACTGTTTAGTGAATTGTAAAGGAATTTGTTTTTTTAGGTTTTAGAAAGTGTTTTTTGTTGTTGTTGGTTTATTCTTTGTACTGCGGGCGCCCTCTGTTGTGCATTTTTTGGAAGTGCAACAGCGAAATGCAGAAAGAATAAAATTAAGAGGGGGAGAGAGAGAGAGAGAGGTAGAAGGAAAAAAGTCAAGAAGAATAGAGATCAAGCTACAATTTTCATATATAACTAAAATGTACCGAAAATATATGAATACAGAAAATAAAAATATTGCAATATACATACATATGTACACAAAAAATCGATATTTATCGAAATTGAACAAGTAAACTTTTCAGAAACATTGAATTGATAATGATCGATAGTATCGATAACTATCTAACAAACTTAACCGGCTAGTCTAGAAATATATTCATATTTAATATGTAAAGAAAAACAATGCTATACATAGACATCGCAATCGGAATCGGAGGTAAAGAAATATGTGGCGACACAGGCCCCACTGCCTAGGGCGGCAACCTGATTGAATCGCCTTGTCATGTAGATCCACATCGCGGCCAGCATCAACAGGAGCATTATGCACAACACCAGCAATTTCCTGCAGCCCATTGAAAATTTGGAAATCGTCTTCTGTGCCTTCAGCATGCGCATTTTGTGACCGCAATCGCAGCAACGCACCTGGCCAAGTAGTTGGAGCATCTCGATGCGACGCTGCTCCTTGAAATTGGTAAACATATGGCCCAGATCTTCCAGCAACAACAGCATCTCGCACATCTCGCCAGATTCTGGAATCGCTCCTCTTGCCTTTGATACACATGAATATATATATATATATATGTATATATATAGCGATGAGCAGACTATATAGATATTGCTAAAGTTTTCCAATTTTCTATCGAAATATAAGCATTGTTTTTTTTTTTTTTTAATATGAAATTTACAAAAAACTAAACATATTTATCAAATTTTTTTTGAAAGATTTAGCCCAGCCATATATGTTATATAATATTGATAATAGATAATGCCCTCAACTGATCAATTCCTAATGCAATCCACACATCAAATTATACGATCACAGAAAACAAGTAAGAAGGCTCGAGTCGCGACGGCTCGACTGCGAGATACCCTGAACCCTGCAAAAAAAACGTGATACTCTTTTTCTTTACGCACGTATGAGCGCAGTTGCTGCCGTGGCTTGGGGATGGGTTGGGCTGAACTTTGGACGCTTATAACCCCATTTCTAGATGGACGATCTTTATTAAATTTTCAGAATAGATTAAGAGTATCTAAATCTATATACATATGTGCCAAATTACAAGTCTCCAGTATTTGAAATGGGTTTTTTTTCAAATTGGGGGCGAAAGGAGCGTGGCATCAAAAATCTAAAAATTACAAAATCTGCGTATCCATAATATCTATCTAAATATATAAAGTTGAAGTCTCTAGCTAAAACGGCGTAGAAGATTTGTTATCGATAATTTGCAAATGAGATGAGTTATCGAAAAAAACAAAATAAACTCGTACTGCGTAACTAATAAACGAGTGTTCATGTGAAATTTCAGCTCTCTAGATTTTGTAGTTTCGGAAATCTCGACGTTCATACGGACGAACGGACGGACAGACGGGCAGGGCTCGATCAACTTATTTTTTTCTGCTGATCAAGAATGTATATACTTTGTGGGGTCTGCGACTTCTTCTTCTGCCTGTTACATACATTTTCAATGAATTCCCATTTTCAATGGGTTCAGGGTATAAAAAACTGATTATATATTTCTATATTCCAATCTGTTATATGCAATTAAGAAGTTGTCAGTCGAAATTTGTCATCTGTAACTTATAATGGTATTATATAAAGCACCATATTCATAGAACCAAATATCCTTAATTGTGGAACTACGAATTTACTGCTTTAATGCTTTCTAGGTCATTTGAATTGTTCACATGCGAATTATTTGAATATTCTCCGAGTCCGATGGGGCTCTGCTCTGGGAATATATGTGAAAATGTTTCAGTTAATTGAAACTCGCCGAGCAAACAGTTTTGTTGCCCGAATGGGTGTCTGTTTGCCTGTATGCCTGTGGGTGGCCAACGTGTCGCTCGACATATGTAAGGGGGTGGGTGAGAGGGAGTGTGAGGGAGATGACTGCCGATGGTATAGGGGGGTCATGGCGGGGCGGGAATCTTGTCATGTCGGCAAGTTTTTAATGGTTGTAAAATATGTGTCGCCCTCTCTTGTAATTAAAAACTTTATCGCATTCCGCCATGGCAACAAAATGTTGCAACAGTAGAATGCTTTTTTTTTTTGCATACATTTTGCTGCCATGTTCCGTTTCCGCGCCGTTTCAATTCCGTTTCATACCTTCTTTACTTTACTTTGTTTTGCATTAAAAATTTTAAGACTTTTTTCTAGTGTCTCGGAGAGCTGCAACATGAAATTATGAATGCAAACTTTGAAAACTTTTAAGCACTCGACAAACTTTTACAGCCCCCGTAGAGCCCATAAACTTCTCTTTGATCTATAAGGAGTGTAAAAGAAGCTCGTTTCTTTCTTGATCTATAAACCATGAACCGAGTATTACAATGATGATGATCAATGATTAAAGAGCTATTGTTGATTAGAATCATCTAGAGATTTGAAATGTGTAATATATAAAGACAATGTATAACTATACATTTTTAATCTCTAATAAGAGTTATTTTCTTTCATGGCAAGCCTATTGCTTACGATCGATAATAATCGATAACATGGCTTGATAACTAAAAAAATCGTATGTAAAACTCGCTGCATATCTGATGTCACCGCAGCTCCACGTAACGAGCATGCACTAGTCGTGCACTCCCTACTGCAGCAATCTTCCTAGATTTTTCCGTACTTCTGTTTGCTTTTTGCTTAGTTAATCTTGCGCAGCTTCTGCATATTGAGGCCATGCGCTTTGTTTTTGAACCCAGCGCCATTTCGATGACATTTGGGTCGAGGCAGCAGCAGTTGAGCTTATATTTTCATTTTCATTTTTTTTTTTCGCTCTCTCTATTAACTGGGCTAAGACGAGCTTGCAACGGAATTGCCTTGCCTAGTGGCATTTAAAAATAGTTTTTACCGCCACTGGCAGCCAAATCGAATCCTTGCAAGTTGCAGCGCCAAAGCACGGGCTTAATTAAAATGTTGCCACTAAATACACTGCAACTCCCCCCCCCCCCTCTCTTCTCTCTCCCTCCGTATTCACCTTCCCATTTACGTGCTCTTGAAATATATAGCAAGTGCAACTGCAACTGCAACTGCAGCCGTAACATGGCATTAATTAAGATTAATGCAACTGCAACAATTTGTGGCACCAACAACACATTTGCCTATGCCACAAGCAACCCTTCAAAATGGGCAACAGCACGGCCCCAGCGACAGTTCCCCATTCCCTCAATTGTTATGCAAATGCGTCTCGTATTGCATGAACAATCGCCCCCAATCCCCAGCCCATTGCCGTCTCCATCTCTAGATACACCTAATCTACCCGTTATATACATGCGAGCAGTTCATCAAAGTCAAATTTGGCTGTTGGACTTAATTAGTTTCAGCCCCGGTCCACAATAACCAGCATAAGTGCAATAAGAGATTGTGCTCGACTACGTATTACCCTGCACTCGCTCAAACACGAATTTCCCAATATGCAGCAGACAATATCTTTTAGATCAGCAGCCTTACAATGGCTTACTTTCAACATATTATATATTTTCAGCTTGAAAGTAGAAGTAGGAGAATAGTTTTTTAAAATCGATAAATATCGAACTTGGTTAAATCACTAAACTATTGCAAAATATATACTCAATCCCATATTTATGCATACACTCTGCTTTCTAGTTAATCAATTCCCGATATGCACAACGCAAACTCTAAATCGATATTTATCGATTCAAAAGTGATCAGAATATATGAGAAATAAGTATAATACAACAATTACTAATATGCTTAGGATATATTAAAAACTAATTATGCATATTCCGTTGCTTTCCTTCCCCATGCCCAACTTTTTACCCAGCAAACTCTATTGTTGCATGCCGATACTTCAATGGGTATTAGCCATTTGAAATCTTAACTGACATTTGAGTGTCAGCCGCAGCTGAAAGCAGAAGAAAGCCAAAACGCGTTTAAATGCCAAAAGGCCAAAAGCAGAAGCCAACCGGCCCATTAGCTGAGGCTAAAACTTGTTGTTGTTGTTGTTGTCTCTCTTTTACGGGCATATTCGCATTTCACTTAATTGAATTTCGTTTTAGTTTTTTTTTTTTTTTACGATTTTAGCCATCAATCAATTTACATATTAATCATTCGTTCAACTACAAAAAAAAATAAAATTGAACAATATGAAAAAGCTTTTTCTCCTTGTCGTTAAAGTCGAATGCATTTAAGTACAGTTGGGCTCGTTAATTATAGTTAATAGTTAAGCTGTTTATCAACGGTTTTTCAATTACTTAAAAATATTTATGAACGCTTTTAACTACCAAATATTTAACAAACTGCACTTAAGCTGAATGTTAAACTTAATGAATGTTAAGCTCTATAAAGCTGACAAGCTTTCAAGTTATTTGTAATAGAGATCTTATACAATATGTCTAAGAGATATTCTAGCATGTTTCTTTTAACTATTCCTATGATAGTCAGAGAGTTATGTAATCTGCCCTGCGGGTCATGTTTCAATTTCTATGTTTTTGTGCGTGCCTCGGAATACAATAGGAGGGTAACGAGCGGGTTTCTAGAAACGGAAGTGAAGCTCTGCATCTCTACCTCTACCTATCTCTCTCACTCTCTTCCTCTACCCCCCCCCTCTCTCTCTCTCTCTCTCTCTCTCTCTCTCTCTCTCTCTCTCTCTCTCTCTCTCTCTCTGCCAGTCTCTACTCGTTGCTTTTCAACGAGTATTGATTTTTATTGCCAAGCTCTATGCAAATTTCAGGCAGAAATTTGCATAAAAAACAAGTAAAAATGTTGCATTCGAGTATGAACGATTATCTAATGCTCGCCGAGGCTTGTGACTAGTTAAAGATGCATCATTCACTATCGAGCTATGGGCAACTGTAGAGAGATTCAAGTTTAAATCGTGTAAACTTAGCTCTATAATTGAATAAGATACAGATTTATCCCTCTAGCCTCCAATGGGGGCATATCGCAATAGTCTTAACTCTTTGAGGTCATTGTCTACAATAGCCATAATGTATGCAAACAAATCTATACGGATAGGCATTGCGTCAAGCCTATATACTCGCTTCCCCACTACCTGAGCGGGCATTACTACAATAACATTTCATGGAGCACCTTCCTCTTGGTCTTCGACTATAATTTATGCATTCGAGAGCAAAATGCGTTCGGTTATTAGTGTGGCACAAACTTGCCAGTTGGCAGTTGGCAATTGCTGTGCTCGTCCTTTGAGAGGAGAGCATAAAAATGTTGCAGATAAAAGGACTAGCAAATGATAAAGCTGCGAAGAGATATAAATAATTGATATATAGATAGAAACTTCAAGTTTCACAAATGACAAATATAAACGACTATTTTCGATTGATAAACTTTCGCTTATCTTTAAGCAAAATCGATAAATATCGATATATAGCCCAAATAGCATCAAGAGTTATTTAGATATAATAAAAAGCATTTTATTACAAAGAACATTGGAAACTGATAATTTATGCATTTAAATTGTTTTATTTTATATGATATACACTGCATATGCCCTTTATTAAATGATTCATTCATCTTAGAGCTTTAAAACTCTACTGAAGCAAGAGTTCAATTTTCTTTTCTTTTTCTTTGGAAAACTTACATGATATTTAGTTTACAAACTCTCTTAATACTTCAGTTAAACTTTTCTTTCTTCTATACCATTTAAGCTATAAAGCTCTAGATTAAGCAATTTTGGAGGGAAAATGCTTTAAAAATATTTCCTTGTTTAATTAAACTTCGCCTTCGTCTCATTCAAACGGCGAACAAAAAAAAAAACGAAATGAATAAACTCAGTCAGCGCCACGCCCTGTGCCCCCGCCCCTGGAGCGCCACGCTAGGGAAATTGTGAAAATGTGCGAATGTGCAAATGGAAAAGCGTTTATGCCAGCTGCCAGTTTGTATTTCCCGCTGTAAAAGAGAGAGCGCGCGCAAAGTTTTCAATAATGCAGGCAAATTTACACTGGGCAACAGTGCGACTGGAAAGTCAACAGACGGCGGCCCTACTAGTATATAACTACATATGTATATGAGCCTATATATACGTATATACTGCGTGTGTGTGTGACAAGGGCGGGCTGTCAAAGGCAGCGTCAGAGTCAGAGGCAACCAGACTCGTTAAATGCTTAACGAGAGGCGCAACACTTGAAAATACCCTGTAGTAATTAGCAACAAACGGAAGCTGCAGTGTGTATATTGATTTGCTAGAAAGTAACATAACTGCCAGATACGTAAAGCGTAATGAGAATAAAAAGTAGAAGGAGTAGTAGGAGCAGTAGGAGTAGTAGGAGTAGTAGGAGTAGTAGGAGTAGTAGGAGTAGTAGGAGTAGTAGGAGTAGTTGGAGTAGTAGGAGTAGTAGGGGTGGTAGGAGTAGTAGGAGTAGTAGAAGCAGAAGGGGCACATGGAGCAGTAGGAGTATTAGTAATAGTAGTAAGAGAAGAAGAATCACTAGGAGTATTAGTAATAGTATTAGTAGTATGAAACCAGATATAACTTAGACATCATGTAAAAATAAACCCAAAATCTTCAAATCCTATATCATTTGCTATTAACTCTTGAAATTATAATGATTTAGGTTATGCCCTATTATAACTAGTAACATTAAGTACATATTATTATATTACTTCACTTGAACGAGCTGCACACTTAAAAGTAACTAAAAATCGATATTTATCGCTTTTCAATTGAACGCAAATAAAGTCTCTTGCTCATCTCATTACAACTGTGACACCCTTCATCTCTGAAATATGTAAGGGGTAAAAGCAAGTCAATGATTTTTGCATGGCTTTTCAATTTGCATGTCATTTTGGACGGCGAGCGGGAGGTGCAACAGCAATGTCTCCCAAACAGACGAGAGACTACCTCCAACGCCTCCCGCTTCCACCTCCGACGAGCTGTCAATTTGTGAGTTTTGTGCGAAGGCGTTAATCGATGAGCGATAAACGATAAATGAAATAGTAAAATATGCAAAGTGCTGATTAAGCGTGTGACAGCAGTGAGGTTAAGTGCTGGCAGAAAAGCAGAAAAGTAGGCAACATGCGTAGCGCAACCAACAACAACAATCTCTAAAACAACACCAACAATAACAAAATGCATAACACATACGAAGCCAAATGCATATGGCACACTTGATGGCGCCACCACTGTAATTGTCTTCACTGTTTGTATAGAGGATTGCTGTGGGAGGGAAAAGGAGAGCCGCTTGTCAATTAACAACATGGCGCCTCGTGCTGCAAACGCATTCAGCATAAAATTTAAGTCGTCAGGCTTTTATTTTTCTGCATATACGCACATAAAACTAGTTGTATTTCAGTCAGTGCTGCCCGTCTAGCTAGCGATAAAGAC
Organism: Drosophila koepferae; assembly: GCA_030914345.1. Lineage (NCBI taxonomy): Eukaryota > Metazoa > Arthropoda > Insecta > Diptera > Drosophilidae > Drosophila > Drosophila koepferae. The sequence continues at coordinate 3,099,007 of JAUESR010000209.1, forward strand.
TGAATTTAAGCGTTCAGCTGTTTTGCAGCTAAGCTGAACATCCACTTTTGCTGTGCTTGCCACAATGAACTAGCTAAATCTAGCTAAAGCTAATAAGCTTCTCTACGCTGACTGTCAACAGCAGCAGCAAATGGCGGCTGCTCTCTCCCAGTCTCCACACACACAAACAAACACAGTCACAAACTCTCCAAGCACTCAGCAAATGCTTCCTTTATATGCCTATTTGTCACAATATTTGCTATGAAAGGCAACTAATAAATTCTCTTACTTTTGTGCTCCACTTTGATAGCAAGTTTCTCAGCACAAACGCATATTTGATGTGTGTGTATGTGTGTGTGTGTGTGTGTGCCTCTGCTGTCAACACTTTGCAAATTGCGTTGCAAAATGCGACCCAATCCTCGACCCCTGCTGCTATGTGCCACTGTCTAAGTGTATAGTCATGTCAACGTGTCTTCAAGTTTCCCTACTTCTCCGTCTCCTCCCAACACCCTACCTAACGCCCAACTGCTTTTGCACAGTGCTGTATGTAACAGCACATATGTATGTATGTTTGCATGTATTTATGCACTGTAAGAAATGTTGTTTACTTTTCGCGAGAATATTTTATTATAGCTTATTTTATTTATGAATTTCAATAAAATGAAATAATCATAAGTGATGCATATTTATAAATATTTTAAATTAATAAAAATAAAAATTATATTTAAAGTTTTAGTACAATTTTGTACTGTGCATTTATTAGCTGTTTGCTTGCTAGAACTAAATACCTTAAGGTCTAAACCTTTCAAAACTTTGCTTGAGGGAATTTACTAATACCGCAATTGCCTTTGACATTTCCCATGTGTTGTCTGTGCGTGCGTGCTTCTGTCTGTTTATCTATGTGTCTGTGTGAGTGTGTGTGTGCATTGTTATATCAATAGCTTGAGTGTAGTCTATGTATCTTTTGTCCATTGTCAAAAGTTCATTTGTTATGATAATTGATTTGCTATTGTTGAATTTCAATAATAAATCAAAAATTGATATTGGACCAATTTATGACTGAGCTTTCAATTATAAAGGCGCCATTTTGGGACGCCGTTCCACAGACACACACAATCATATACACATTTATGCCCAAAGACAGGGCAAGAGTGTGAGGTAATTTGATTTGAATTAAAGCATCCTGTTGTTTGGCACTGCTGTTGCTGTTGTTGTTATTGCTATGCAACTGTCTTTAAAGTAATTGTTGTTGTCGTTGCTGCGGCTGCGGCTGCGGCTGCGGCTGTTAAAGCGATAACTAGGCGCTGTTATGACGACAGCAAAATAAATAAACAAACAAACAAGCAACAATTCTTTGCACGCACACACACACACACACACACACTCACACACGCAAAGCCATTAACTGAGAGTGATTTAACGAACGAGCGGCAGAGCAATAGAGCGAGAGCGCTGCAGTTTAACCGTTGCGCTCAACTTAACTAAGCGCAGCTCAGTGCGACGCTTCGTACACTTGTTATTGGGCACGGGGGAGAAGGGAAAGGGAAAGAAATACGTGCAGCGCATGCCAAATGTAAATGGGGGACAAGAGAAAGGGAATTGCCATAAAGCAACAATAAACAAACAACGACAGCAATAGAAAGAGAGACAATAACTAAATAAATGAACATAAATTAAGCGCGCGGTGACTGAATTGAGCTGTGGAATGATGTGTGTGTGTGAATGTGTATGGCTGTGGGTGTTACCCGGTAGACAAACAATGCACAAGTAAGTTGCGCAGGTAGAAAATCAAATATATTCACATACAATATGCACACATATGTCTGTACATATATACAAATATTCATATAGCTAATTCGTAATAAGTAAAACTATCGATAACGATCTTATTAATTGCATAAACATATAAACTGTAAAAATGTATACACCTTAAAATAAATAAAATATCCACAAATTTATGGCTGTGCTAATTATATTGCACACCACTGTGCGTCGTCTAACTTGCACTTGCAGACTTACTGACTCAGTCGCTAGCTCGCTCGCTCGCTCAGTCGCGCACTCAAGCTAAGTGAGTTAGTCCACTCTCTCACTCATTTACTCACTCAGTTATTATGAGCTGCGTTTTGCATTCTGTTGACGTCATCTACCATCGTCAAGGCAGTCAACCTGAAACTTGCAACGAACTTTTCACACTTGCAAAACTAGCAACAACAACTGTCTGGCTGTCCCACTGTCGGACTGTCCGGTACTTTATGCTAATTGCGCGTTTGCCTTTTGCTCCGACCCAATACAAATGTTAAGTGCAGCTATGCAAGTGGAAACGAGATGGCGCATGCCAAGAGTTGAGGGAGTGTAAGAATGAATGGGCGCGAGTAAGCGAGAGAGCGAGTGATTACTCAGTAATTTACACCAAATAAATCGCAGTTGACAAATGTTAAATACGAAATGTTTATAGCTGCCAGCTGATATGCGACACATACGCATTTTATTGATCAAGAGCAGCAGCAACAGCAGCTTGTTTGCACGTTTGTTTACCTTTGGGCAGGTAAACAAATTCACTTTGTATTTTTCGTAAACAAATATTGTTAACATTTAGATATTAGCTTGAATTTGTTATTGTGTTCAGTTTAGCCATTGCAGCAAATTCTTATCGCGCCATTTACCGTTATCTACAGAAGAGAACATTGACAAAATGTTGCAGCCTACTTTTTAGGGCTAATTACAATCTAATCTTATCTTATTTGCATTAGAACATTTAGTGCATAGTTAACTCAAATTTTAAAATTTTATTATAAACTTATTATTATTACAAATGATTAATTAAGCAACTTTAACAGAGCTTTAATGTACTTTAAAAGAGCTTTTCACTAAGTAAACTTATCTAAGAATTTGCTCTTCATATACTTTATATAAATGATATATTTCTTTTCAATCATCACCTTGTCTATAAAGCTGTCAAACACTTTAGCTCTAGAGCTTTTTCTTAAGTATTTCTGGAATTTCTGGAATGGACTTGAACCATTTTTTCTCATATTTCAAATTGTTTCCATTATTTATTCTCCTGAGGTAATTCTTTACTTTTTATTTGGAAAGATTTACTTCTTTTTTTTTTTGTTTGTTTGTAATTATTTAAATAATATTTTTTGCTGACATTTTTCTTGCGGAGAATTGTTTGTTTGTTATACTCTGTTTTAATATTTTGTTTGTCTTGTCTTCTGTTTGCTTTGGCTATCGCCTCGAGTTGGCCCTCATCTAACCCAAGGCCCGTGTGTATATACAACATAAATATATAATATATGCATATAAGTATATACATACATACATATATATGTCGTGTCTATCTCTTTGAATAATTATTTATGAGCTCGAATGCAACATTTTCAGAAATGATAAATATTTGCCCATCAGTCAAGCTTGAAGACGGCAAATTTGATTAAAAACAATATTTGAAATATTTCATAAGCAAAGGCTCAGCAAACACTTGAAAGTACAGCTAGTCTATACTATATCTATGTATATAGAGTTTGTTAATTAGTAAAACTCCAGCAGTCAATCAATCTATCATTTAATTAGGCAGTCAAAGTACCCATCAATCAATCTGATAGAACATATGTTTATAGATTTTAAATATCAGTCAGTCAGTCAATCAATCAACGAGTCAATCAATAACTAAACCTGAAACTAAACAACATTGAAAAATTAGTGAAAATCAAAAACAATTTTATATACATAAATAATTATATTGAATATATATTTGTTTTATGAATTTTGCAAAATAATTTTGCATACGCAAATCTTTAGATATTCAAAAATCCCTTCACTTAGCTGACTAGCTCTTTCTCTCTCTCTCTCTCTCTCTCTCTCTCACTAAAGCGCTCTCTCTCAACACGCACACACACTCTCTCTCTCATTCTCTCTCGGTTAATAACGCAGCGACCCTGAATGAGTCAAAGCCAAAGGCAAAACCAAAGCGAAATTCAAAAAGCGAAGGTTGAACGTCGTTTTGTTGTTGTTTTTGTTAATTGTTATTAATTTTGTTTCTTGATTTGCTTAAAAAAAAACTGGATTTTATATCATGTGGATCAACGCTCCAAATGGAATGGCTGCAGGTAGTGCGAATGCTAATAAGAATCTGAGATAAAGCTTTCTGTGAAATTCTGTATATATACATACACATATACATACATATCTATGCTAATTAAAATGGAGCGCCATAGATCACAGGCTCTCTGGTCATGGCTAAACGCCCGCAGAACTCTGGCATTGGCTAATCTGTGCCAGAGATCTCTTTGTCTGTCTGGCAATTGTAGCATTTGTATGCGTGTGAAGAGTACAGCAGCATTGCCAAATCCCAGGTCTTGCGGATAACCATTGTCGTTGTGTTCTTGCAGAGTTTTGCTCTGTGAATATTGGAGAATTGCATAATGGGTACATGTGTGTGTGTGTGTGTTGTATGTAAGCGAGCGCGCTTTATCATTAGGCAGCAGCAGCACCAACAGACTAATGAATGCGCAGCAGCAGCGCTGCCCCAAAGCGCGCATCATGTAATGCCCAAAAGCGAAACATGTAAAGAAAAGCAAAAAGACAAAAAGAAACGCATCAATTATGCAATCAATTGGAGTGAGCGAGAGCGCATCAACAGCTGCCAGCATATGCTTAACACGCGCTTTACAGCATTAACAACCGTTTTTACTACTACTGCTGCTGTTGTTGTCGTTGTTGTTATTATTATTATTGTAGCTGAGCTAAATTTCATTTCATTTCATTTCGTTTCGTTTCTGCTCTTTCTTTACCTACTTATCGCCGGCGTGAGCCTTTGTGTGTGTGCGCATTATAAACTGTAGCGAAAGCTTTGCTTAAACTGCAATTGAATTTTGCCGCCCAGCAGCAACAACAACAACAATTTGTTGCTAAAAAATGTTGCGAAAAATGTAGAAAAAAGAAAACTGACAAAACATCAACCGCAACAAGCAAAAAAGTGTAACAAAGTAAATTGATTATGTGACGACAGACAGCACATAAAGAGAGTGAGAGGGAGAAAAAAAAATGATCACAATGGGGGAATGCCCCTAATTCATATGCATGAGTGTTGTAAGTAAGCAATTAACTCGCTGATTGACTGACTGACTGACCAACGGCCTGATGAAATATAAAGAAAGAGAAAGGGGAAAGGGGGCCAAAGTGAATTACTCCAGAATGAGTTGGCTATAAAAAAAATTGCGATATAATCGAAAGAAGTGTAAAAAAGCTATAAAGAGGGATAGTTAAATGGGGATTGATGGAGTTGTAACATACTACATATGAATATCAGCTGAGTTCAGGAAACTGAAAGAGAATGAGAAAGAGAGTTAGGGAAAGATAGAGAGAGATATAGATAATGATATATTGATTAAAGAGATATATACCTTTAAAAAATGTAGAAATAGAGATATAAAGATAGGAATAGTGATACAGGGAGAGAGTTCGAGAGGGGGAGGAGCGGGTGATAGATAGAGAAAGGAAGATAGACAAAGATAGAGTGATAAAGTGAGGGGATGAAAGAGAGAAAGAATGCAGGAGAGAAAGAGATAATAGACGAGAGAAAGAAATACTGTTAGAGAGAAAAAAGAGAGAATGAGAACAAGAAGTGGAGAGAACAATCAAGTGAAAAAGACAATAAAAGAGATAAAGAAAAATGAAGAAGAGAGAAAGCGAAATAAGGAAGATAGAGTACAAGAAAACAGAGTGAGAAATAAAGTTGCCAATGCCAACAAATTTTGCCATCTAGTAAAACGTTTAAAAATGCAGCCGAAAACACAATTTGATTTATGTTAATTTACTTTACAATCGTATATAGTATATGAACATAGCTTTCAGTCAGCCCGTAAAACACGATCCAATTAATTTATGATGCTTGTGCGAGTTGGCGTTGCCACTTAACGTAAAATGGCAACTCTTAACGGTTGTACGTGCCAGCAAGTGGCGTCACTTCAAAATAGATGGGAAAATAGACGTAAATTATGTAGCCCAACAAGACTAAAGTGAAAAAACTAACGGCTCTCTTTTTCTTGTCTTTTTTTTTATCAGCTTATGCATTTCACATGGCACACGAAAAAAAGGCGAACAAAATGGTGAATTTTATTTGCATTTTGACTTTTGATGCTGTTGGCAGCCATCAATCATATCAGCACGTAGCTGACTTCCGCTGTTTGCCGCCATTTTGTGCGACATTTTCTCTTTTCTTTTGCCTGCCTCGGGCCCTATATCCTGCTCTCTCTCTCTCTCTCTGTCTCTCTCTCTCTCTCTCTCTCAGACAGTCTCTCTGGCAATAATTCAATTTAATAAATTAAATTTTGCAACGAAATCCATAAATTTAGCCAGCGAGTGGGCATTACGTAAATGTAAATTATTGACTTTGGCTGAGTGCACGCTGAATCTACTTCACTTACGCGAATTTAAAGCCAAATTGCATTTCCCCAGCCAACTTAATGTAGTCCGCTGCCCAGCCGCTGCCAAGCACTTCTCAGGCGCAGCTAACTTAACGGGCATGCAGCCGACACGTTGCTGCAGCCAACTTAATGCGGTCAACTGCAGTTACTTTGATCTGTTTCATGTGATGTGAAACGACAGTGATGCGATTTGAGTGCTTTAACTATGATTTATAGCTTTCATATAGAACTGAAAAGCAAGTCTATAAAATATTGACATTTCAGGTATATAGATTCTGTTGCAGTGCAGTGGAGACCCATGTAGATCTTGAAAGTGACTAACAGCAGAGTTTTTCGTCCATCCATCAATCTGTCCGTCATTCCGTGTGTCCATTCTTTCGACTGTCAGTGCCTCAGTGTCATTCTGTTCAATTCTCAGTTTCGTCCGAAAGTCCATCTGTGCCTCTGTCCCTTCGTGTCGTCCATCCATCCCTCTTTCAATCCCTCGGCTCTCTTCTTCTCCTATCTGTCCGTTCGTTCGTTCATCAATAAAATCTCAACACTTCAACTCTTTAACACTCTCATAGCAAATTCATTTAAAATAATCAAAAGGTTTTTGGCGCGTCTTCAGGGTATCTGCTAGTCGTGCACACATATTTGTTTATGCATTCCTGTTCAGACTCCTGTGAGAGGTCTCTAGTGGCAACTGTGTGCCCTGTAAGCCCTACGATGTGGTTGCTCTGCCCATTTTTCCCTCCCTCTCGCTCTCCCTCTGTCTCTGTCTCTCCCTCACTCATTGAGTCTGGCTGTTGGAAGCGCATTCATTATTATTTGTTTATCATTATTATTTTTTTTTATTTTTTCGCGCCGCATCGCATTGTTTGCGCTGTTAATATTTGGTGTCTGTCACCAGCTAAAGGACAGCAGCAGCAGCAACAACAACAAGGACATCATCATCATCATCATCATCATCATCAGCTGCAGCTGCACCAGCAACATCATCATTATGATGCTCTTCATGCACTTCATGCGCCATTTTATTGTCAGTTGTTACTTTTGTTTGCATTTCGCGAATGTCATTGCACTTTTTGTGTTGGGCCATCCTTTAGGGCTAGGTGTGCCAAAGGGTAGAGAGACCAGAGGAGGGGACGTAAGGGTAGCCACCTAGGAGCTGACACAAGGGGGCTTCCCTCGTGGCCCACTTCAAATAATTGCAACTACTTATAGTAATTATTACGAAATGGCACAACTTATAACAGGTAGAACCACAACTATTTACTGAATTCACAAGTAAAGAGGTTATAATGAGCTGAGTTAAGCTCTTGTCTGAAGTATTTTCATAGTCATTGGCCTAGTCCTTGTTTCAAACTAGATAATTTAGCTCAAATATCTAGATTCGTAGTAGCGAATCTTATATACTTGAACTACTCAAATGACATTGACCCATAGTTCATTACTCGATCATCATCGTATCATTAGTAAGACTAAGAAATATCTTATTAGGAAACATCTATCTACGTTTATCATTTAACATTTTATCTATTTTTTTATTCAATTCCAGCACTCCTATGGCGCTGATCTGGCCATAAGCATACCAAATAATCCCGGTTTGGATGATGGTGCTTCGTATCGTCTGGATTATAGTCCGCCTTTTGGCTATCCGGAGCCAAATACGACGATCGCCTCACGGGACATCGGCAATGAGATTCAATTCTCACGCGCGCTGCCTGGTACCAAATACAATTTCTGGCTATATTACACAAATTTTACGCATCACGATTGGCTCACCTGGACGGTGACCATTACAACAGGTGAGTTCATCATAAGTATTAGGCTTTAGGCAATTTAATAATGCAGGCGAGTTCAAGAGAAAGAGTGAGAGAGAGAGAGAGAGAGAGAGAGAGAGAGAGAGAGAGAGAGAGAGATAACAAATCTTGTCTATTCCAATGGGCAGCTAATGGAATATAGCTGAAAAATAACTAAAAATGGACAATCTTACAGCAAAGAGTGAAGTAGCTTATAGAAAGAGAGCTTAGCTTCAACTAGTTGCCATTTGAGATGCTTGATCTATGAAGCATCGGTGGTTCAGTGGTAGAATGCTCGCCTGCCACGCGGGCGGCCCGGGTTCGATTCCCGGCCGATGCAAGCTCTTTTTTCTTTTTTTTTTTTTTTTTTTTGGCTGCTGTGCGATTTTGATGAATCAAATTGTGTATATTATTCATCTTATATGTTTCGCTTAATTCCAATAATTAAAGTGCCGTTAGGTTGAATGCGATCAACAGAAACACACACTGCTGCTCATTTGCTGCACCCCCCTCTCTGGCTACATCGAAAGCTGTCAAAAGTAGAAAGTGAAAAATCGCTGCGCACAAAAACAAAAACCAGTTGCGCAGCAGCAGTAACAAAAACAAGATGCCATTAAAAGAGCGACAGCAAAAAAAAAAAAAGAGAGAGAGAGAGAGAGAGAGCTCACATTGGCTCTGCTGCTGTAGCTAAAAATAGACAACTGGCAACAGCCAGGCAGTAGCAGAGCAGCTACGGCTGCTGCAGCAGAGGCAGCGGCAGCGGCAGCGCGATTTGAGCTTTCAGCCAGCTATCGGCCACTATCGCTAGTCTCATGGTAGTGTGTTCGCCTGATAATTTGATGGCGTGGGTTCAAATCTAGACGAAAACTTCAACTACTACTTTAAGTATATTTAATTATTTGAATTAATAAATTGTTTATTTATTTTATTATTTTCTTTTTTTTTTTTTCAATTAATTTCAGCGCCCGATCCACCATCCAACCTATCCGTACAGGTGCGCAGCGGCAAAAATGCCATCATACTCTGGTCACCGCCCACACAGGGCAGCTATACGGCATTTAAGATCAAGGTGCTGGGCCTATCGGAGGCATCCAATAGCTACAATCGCACCTTCCAGGTCAACGACAATACATTCCAGCACAGTGTCAAGGAACTGACGCCAGGTGCCACCTACCAGGTGCAGGCCTACACCATATACGATGGCAAGGAGTCTGTGGCCTATACGAGTCGCAACTTTACAACAAGTAAGTGAGATGATTCCCAATTAATTTGTATTTCATTTTTCACCTTTGGTGTTGGTGTTTAAACAACATAACTAAAAAAAAAAAAAACATGTTTCATTCTTCTGCTCTTAACTTTTGTGCTTCTTAACGTAAATGTAACTAAAAAAAAACACTAAAAATTAAATAAAAAAAAAGGTCGAAGGACGCGGCATAAAGAATTGCTGGATATCAAAATCTTGAGAGGTAATATAAAGCTCACATAACGGGTTTCTACTACTGCATGGCAAGTGCATTTCAAGTAGCTTTTAGTTGTATTTTGTTCATGTAGAACTAACCTCAAAGCCTGCCTGTGTTTCGTTTCTATTTATTGCATTTTATTTAATTTTTTTTTTTTTTTTTTTTTTTTTTTTTTTTGTCAAAAAAAACAACCCTGACCTAGGATGGGGGCTCCGTTGGCAATGTTCCAAATTCATTTGGCTAGCCTCAAATTGCAAATATCCCTTTGCACTCGCTCCCTCCTCCCACAACGTTGACTCTATCCCTTTCGCTATTCGAGCCACACAGCCACAACAAAGTGCGACTACACACACACATACACGCACCCAAATTTCGTATGCCGACAAGCATGGCAAATACTGCAGCACACACACACACACACACTGTGGTATATGGTTGTGTTTGTGTGCGTGCCGTGGTCTGCCTTCATGTTAATCCCTGCCATCTGGCAGCCCTGGCAACAGCACTTGTCTGCTTCTATAATTCCCAAATTGGTTTTGCATGCTGCCTAAGCCAATATTTATAAATTTTTTTTGGCATAAATTTAGGCCAGTTAAATTTGAGTAAAATACATTTTTTTTTAATAAATTGAATATCACATTTGTTTAAATTTTCACATTTCTTAGTGCGTATTAGTAAATACACAAAACCTATGCAGATTCTGTGCTCTAATTTGTGAAATAGGCCAAAATCGAATATGTACCTAAAGCAGTTTTCAAAACTCAAAAATGAGCATTCAAAAATTGTCGAAAATATCGGTAAAATGCATAAATGCATAAATTATCTATACTTTAAGACTAAAAAAAAACTAATTATAAGAATAATTTTTGTATATATTAACTCAAGCTTTAACCACTGTGCATGCGAACAGCTTGAATTGCACTTATGCCTAGGCACATAGATACTATATATATATATATATACATATATATCTATAGTCGTACGCAGCTCTATATATACATATATAACTAACAAATTTGCAATTGGCTTGCGTTTTGCTTGCATTGTTCTCTTGCTGCTTCTTATGTTTACATCTTGTCCTTGCCGCAGAACCAAATACGCCTGGGAAATTTATTGTATGGTTTCGCAATGAGACAACGCTGCTGGTGCTCTGGCAGCCGCCATATCCTGCTGGGATTTATACGCACTACAAGGTGTCTATAGAGCCGCCTGATGCCAATGACAGTGTGCTCTATGTTGAGAAGGAGGGCGAACCACCGGGTCCGGCACAGGCGGCATTTAAAGGACTCGTCCCTGGACGTGCCTACAATATTTCCGTGCAAACAATGTCCGAGGATGAGATCTCATTGCCAACAACGGCACAATATCGGACGGTCCCATTGCGTCCACTGAACGTCACCTTCGACAAGGACTTCATCACCTCGAACTCGTTCCGGGTGCTGTGGGAGGCGCCCAAGGGCGTTTCCGAGTTCGACAAGTACCAGGTATCCGTTGCCACAACGCGTCGCCAATCGACAGTGGCGCGCAGCAACGAACCAATCGCTTTCTTCGACTTCCGCGACATTGCCGAGCCGGGCAAAACATTCAATGTGATTGTGAAGACGGTGTCCGGTAAGGTTACCTCATGGCCAGCCACAGGCGATGTGACACTACGGCCGCTGCCCGTGCGCAATTTGCGTAGCTTCAACGATGACAAGACTAATACGATGATCATAACCTGGGAGGCGGATGCGGCTAGCACACAGGACGAGTATCGCATTGTGTAAGTAGAGCGAAGATCCTACTAGACATAATACTAATCTGTTCTCCCTCCTTAGCTATCATGAGCTGGAGACATTCAATGGAGATACAAGCACCCTCACCACAGATCGCACACGCTTTAACCTCGAGAGTCTTTTGCCTGGTCGCAACTATTCGCTCTCCGTGCAAGCGGTGTCCAAGAAGATGGAATCGAATGAGACAAGCATCTTTGTGGTCACCCGTCCATCGTCGCCCATCATTGAGGATCTGAAGAGCATACGCATGGGCCTCAACATCAGCTGGAAGAGCGATGTCAACTCGAAGCAAGAGCAATACGAGGTGCTCTACTCACGCAACGGTACCAGCGAGGTGAGCACACTGATCACCAAGGAGTCCCGCTTGGTCATCAAGAATCTACAGCCAGGCGCTGGATATGAGCTCAAGGTATTTGCTGTCAGTCACGAGCTGCGCAGCGAACCGCACGCCTACTTCCAGGCAGTCTGTAAGTATCACAATCACTGAATTACCTCGAAGATCTTCAATATCTTTATCCTTGCTCAGTTCCCAATCCGCCACGCAACATGACCATCGAAACGGTGCGCAGCAATTCGGTGCTCGTTCATTGGTCGCCGCCAGAGAGCGGTGAATTCACAGAGTATTCCATACGCTATCGCACGGATAGCGAACAGCAATGGGTGCGATTGCCCAGCGTACGTTCCACGGAGGCTGACATCACGGACATGACCAAGGGCGAGAAGTACACCATCCAGGTGAACACGGTTAGCTTTGGCGTCGAGAGTCCCAATCCACAGGAGGTAAACACAACCGTGCCACCGAATCCCGTCTCTAATATTATACAGCTCGTTGACTCGCGAAATATCACACTGGAGTGGCCCAAGCCGGAGGGCCGAGTGGAGTCTTACATTCTCAAATGGTGGCCCACCGATAATCCAACGCGTGTACAAACCAAAAATGTCTCCGAGAACAAATCGGGTAAGTGGCCAAGAAGGAAGAGGGAAGAGAACAGAAAAGAAATTTGAGTAAGAAATGGATTTGATATGGGAAAGAAAGAAATTAAAAACTACAAAAATGATCGTTCCTCATAGGTGGGTTCGTATATAGAACAAAGCTAATTGATCTAATCGAATGAACGAGGCAGAACTACTAGATAGATCTGTCTTAAGGAAGCAAGGAAACTTGCTATGAATAGGAAATATTGATTTAGACTAGACTGAATTTTGTACAGGAAAATAGGTTTGGAAGGGAAGTTTTCGAATCAAAGATAGTCAATAAGAATAACTTATTGAAAGAGAAAAGTCTTCTAATCCAAATCCTTCTTCTCTCCCTTTGCCTACAGCTGATGATTTGTCGACAGTGCGTGTGCTAATTGGCGACCTAATGCCGGGTGTACAATACAAATTTGATATACAGACGACATCGTATGGCATATTGTCGGGCACAACGAGTCTCTATCCGCGCACCATGCCCCTCATCCAGTCCGATGTGGTAGTCGCAAATGGCGAGAAAGAGGATGAACGAGATACGATAACGTTGAGCTACACGCCGACGCCGCAATCCTCGTCCAAATTTGATATCTATCGCTTCTCGCTGGGCGATGCGGAGATCAAGGAGAAGGAGAAGCTGGCCAACGATACGGATCGTAAGGTTACCTTCACGGGCCTTGTACCGGGACGACTCTATAACATCACCGTATGGACGGTGAGCGGAGGTGTTGCCAGTTTGCCAATACAGCGACAGGATCGCCTCTATCCGGAGCCCATTACCCAGCTGCATGCGACAAATATTACGGATACGGAAATATCGCTGCGCTGGGATCTGCCCAAGGGCGAGTACAACGACTTCGATATCGCCTACCTGACAGCCGACAATGTGCTGGCTCAGAATATGACGACACGCAATGAGATCACAATTAGCGACCTGCGTCCGCATCGCAATTACACATTCACCGTAGTCGTACGCTCTGGCACGGAGTCCTCAGTGCTGCGCAGCAGTGCTCCGCTCTCCGCCAGCTTTACGACGAACGAAGCTGTGCCAGGGCGTGTCGAACGCTTCCATCCGATGGACGTCCAGCCGAGCGAGATTAACTTTGAGTGGTCGTTGCCATCTAGCGAGGCAAACGGCATCATTCGGCAGTTCTCGATTGCGTATACGAACATCAACAATCTGACGGATGCGGGCGTGCAGGACTTTGATTCAGAGGAATCCTTTGGCGTTATCCGCAACCTCAAGCCCGGCGAGACCTATGTGTTCAAGATTCAAGCAAAGACCGCCATTGGATACGGCCCGGAACGGGAATATAAACAAACGATGCCCATTCTGGCGCCTCCACGTCCCGCCACCCAGGTTGTGCCCACCGAGGTGTATCGCAGCTCATCGACCATACAAATACGATTCCGAAAGAACTACTTCTCCGATCAGAATGGACAGGTGCGCATGTACACGATCATCGTGGCCGAGGATGATACCAAAAATGCGTCCGGCCTTGAGATGCCCAGCTGGATGGATGTACAATCGTATAGCGTCTGGTTGCCCTACCAGGCCATCGATCCGTATTACCCATTCGAGAATCGTTCCGTCGAGGACTTTACCATCGGCACCGAGAATTGTGACAATCACAAGCTCGGCTATTGCAATGGACCCCTCAAGTCCGGCACCACCTATCGGGTTAAGGTGCGCGCCTTCACCGGCCCCGACAAGTTCACAGATACCGCATACAGTTTTCCCATACAAACAGGTGAGTCGAAAGCTGAAAGTTCTCTTCTAGAAGCTCATTTGAGCTCTGATTCGAAAGTCCTTAGTTAGAATTCGATGATTACTAAGCTATTTCGTAATTTATGTGGAATAAAGACGATGATTGATTGACTGAATGAATGGGTAACTAATAGACTGATTGAGAGATTGATAGTCGGAACACCTGAAGACGGAATAAGTGATTGACTGCGAGGCTAAATGACCATTGATTGACTGCCTGATCAAGAATTTTTTTGACTGATGACCAGACCGATGACTGATTCACTGTTTGACAGGCAGAATGATTGATTGAGAGATTGATCTCACAAATGGAGTAAGAGATTAACTGTTAGATTTGATAATTGACTGATCTATTCGTTAGCTGAATGATTGACTGATTGACTCAAGGACTAATTGACTGACTTATTGATTGTGTGATTCAGTACTTTATTAATATTATATAACTAATCCAACTGCAACTAATATTTAATCCGACTCTAATCTATGTCTTGCCAATGGCATGTTCTATAATCATATTTATAGAGCTGCTGAGCTCACCGGGTAAGCTTTTATCCAGGATAAACCACGTATATTGCTATTGAATGATATTAATCTATTTATTTCTTTTTCTTTCCCTCTCTCTCTCTCTCTCTCTCTCTCGCTCTCTTGGTGGGTGTTTGCAGATCAAGGCAATTCGACGGTTATTGTGGCCATCACAGTGCCTCTGACGATCATCGTCGTGCTGCTCTTTACGGTGTTGTTCTACAAGAGACGTCGCAACAATTGCCGCAAGACCACAAAGGACTCGCGTGCCAATGATAATATGTCTCTGCCGGACAGCGTCATCGAACAGAATCGTCCCATATTGATTAAGAACTTTGCGGAGCATTACCGCCTCATGTCTGCCGACTCGGACTTCCGTTTCAGCGAGGAGTTCGAGGAGCTGAAGCATGTCGGTCGGGATCAGCCCTGCACATTTGCCGATCTGCCCTGCAATAGGCCGAAGAATCGCTTCACCAACATTCTGCCCTACGATCACTCGCGCTTCAAGCTGCAACCCGTCGACGATGACGAGGGCTCGGACTATATCAATGCCAACTATGTGCCCGGTCACAATTCGCCACGTGAATTCATTGTCACCCAGGGCCCGTTGCATTCCACACGCGACGACTTCTGGCGCATGTGCTGGGAGAGCAACTCCCGGGCAATTGTCATGCTCACTCGCTGCTTCGAGAAGGGACGCGAAAAGTGCGATCAGTACTGGCCCAACGATACGGTGCCCGTGTTCTATGGCGACATCAAGGTGCAAATACTCAACGATAGCCACTACGCCGACTGGGTGATGACCGAGTTTATGCTGTGTCGAGTAAGTAGTCTCAACCTGAGGGTAACCCCTATCGAAATTCACTTGACTGTGCATATTTCACTTTATCACTAAATTCCTCGGGAATACTCGCTTTTTCCGTTTTTTTTTGTAAAAAGAGTTCGAGAGACCACGCAGGTCTTCTTCTTTCTCTCTCTCCCTTCAAGTCCGCCTGTGCTCCCGTAAGGATAGACCTCTTCAGCTTCTACTTTCTCTCCATAATCCTTATTCAGTTTTGCCAACCGTTTCTCCGACCTTTACATTTATGATATGATTGTCCCATTGCACACATTTGATTCTCATACTCTCTCTCTCTCTCTCTCTCTCTCTCTCTCTTTCTCTCTAACTTACAGGGCAGTGAACAGCGCATTTTGCGACATTTCCACTTCATCACATGGCCCGATTTTGGTGTACCCAATCCCCCCCAGACGCTTGTTCGATTCGTTCGGGCGTTCCGAGATCGAATCGGCGCCGAGCAGCGTCCCATTTTGGTGCACTGCAGCGCTGGCGTTGGTAGATCCGGCACCTTCATCACACTGGATCGCATACTACAGCAGATCAATACGTCCGACTATGTGGACATCTTTGGCATAGTCTATGCCATGCGCAAAGGTAAGACCTATGAACGAACTGCCTCAGAGCTCTCTCAGCTAATCCAACTATCGATTGTGTAGAGCGCGTCTGGATGGTGCAAACGGAGCAGCAGTATATCTGCATACATCAGTGCCTGCTGGCGGTGCTCGAGGGCAAGGAGAATATTGTCGGACCGGCACGTGTCATGGACGACAACGAGGGCTTCGAAGGTAGGTGCGGCGATTCACGTAGGACCCATTGTTGCCTGGTGCTGGGCCGCTCGTTGCGAAACGCCTCGTTTCTTTTCTAACACTAACCCACAAATGTTGCACAGAACATGTGCTTAGTTTGTTTACTGGACATACTCTGCTCACCAGTGTGAGCAAATGTGTGCTAGAGCGTGAAGTGCACGACTTGCAGATACCCTAGAAAAATTTGAAAATATAAATAGAGAAACATAAATCATATTTTCGTCATAGTTGCTGTGATTATTATGATAACCAATGGGTCAGTTTTAATAAAATATATTTAACTCATTCCATGGAAGTAAAATCGATAAATATCGATACAAAGTCCAAGCAGCTATAAGCTTCTACAGGTTTTTAAATATCTATATAAAAGAAATCTACGTTTTCCTCATATAAAAATTTTTCGATTTAATGAGTTTTAGGCAATTCGATAAATATCGATTGACAGCATAGGCTAGCTATAGAGACTCGAAACAGCATTACATGAGTTCAGTATGATAAATGGAACACTTGAGCTGTTAGTCTATTGGCAATTGGCTAACAAAAATAGTATTTACAGAGTAACTACTAGTCGTGCACACTCCACACGTGAGCAGAGTTCATTTGATACACATTTTGGTGCTGGGTTCGGCGACATGACTAACAAAAATGCAAATTTCTTCTAACACACAAACACACGCACACACACAAACACACGCACACATTGATACACACACTCATGCACATACGCGCGCGTGTGTGTGTGTGTAAGTAGGCGGAGATGGTCAACTGGATGAACATGGCGCCATATTGGCGACCATCGAGGAGCAGCTGCACCATCAACTGGAGGCGATCGATGACGAGAACGCGGCGATCCATCACGACGAACAGCAGCCGCTGACAGGCAGCAGCTTCGGGAATACCAGCAACGGATTGGGCTTGGGGCTGGGTTTGGGCTTGGGCTTGGGCATGGGCATGGGCATGGGCATGGGTCTTGGCTCCAATTCGATGAGCTCGTTCGGCATCGATGCGCCGGACAGATGACATTCGGCGGTTGTCAACCAGAGCGATAACAACAACTCGGTGGTTATCGTGCTGGTTGACAACAAGCCCAGCTCGATGATCTGCAAGGAGGGCAGCCGCGTCGACATCGACTCCAAGGATGGCATGCAGCAGCCGCAGTCGCAGTCGCAGTCACATTCGGTTGCAGCGCCAATTATGACCAATTCGATGCCGGCAAATGGCTACAATACGCTACAGCATCGTCGCAAATCCCAACTGATCACATTCAGCGCCAGCTCCAGCGATATCAAGAACAGCCTCAGCCATGAGCTGATCACGGCCAGCGGCCGGCTTAGCTATGCCGAGGAGCAGCAGCCAGCGGCAGCAGCAGCAGCAGCAGCAGCAGCAGCAGCAGCAGCATCAACTCCAACGGCTGAGCAGGAAGTCAACAGCAGGCGTTCGATAGAGCTGGGCGAGGAGCTGGCACTGCAGCTGGAGGAAGATGAGGACGAGGACGAGGAGGAGGAGGAGCAGGCCCAGGAGGCAATTGAGCAGCAGCAGCAGCAGCAGCAGCAGCTAAACCCAGTTGAGGATGACGAAGACGAGGAGGTGGAGGAGGAAGACGGTCTTGCTGTGGAGGATGTGGAAGATGTGCTCTACATGCACGACGAATTCGAGACGCACATCGACGCCAAGTCGAACAATGCCAACGATGACAGTGGCGGCGGCAGTTATGAGGATTCCCATGCGCTGCACAGCTCGCTCGGCGGCAGCAATCGGAATAGCCTGGAGAAGGACGACGATGACATCGAGGTGGATGTAATCAGCACCGATGTCAGCTGCTACGATCAGCTGCTGGGCAGCAGCTGCAATACGCGCCATGGCGACGACGACGATCTGGCAACGCTCATTGGGGACAACGATCACCGATCACCGATCATGGGCCGCAAGGGCCAGAGCGGGGGGATTGCTGTTGCAGCTGCAGCAGCTACAGCTAATGGTGGTGCTGGTATTGGTAATGGCTTGGGCAATGGCACGGGGCTGGGCATGGGCGTGGGAAGCGCCACAACAGGAGCTGCTCTGGGCAAATGCGCTTTGGAGCCGGGCTCAAACATTGGCAATGGCAATGGCGGCATTATCTATGCCAATCCATTTATGGGTTTGTAATACGCTCTCTCTCTCTCTCTCTCAGTCACTATCTACTATATATCTATAGCTCTCTCCAAACTCTAGCCAACTTCCTCTCTCTCTCTCTCTATCTCGCTCTTGCATGCTTAACACACTCAAAGCTAACTCTTTCTGCTGCATGCTTCACATTGTATTTGTTGTTGTAGTTGTTGTTGTTGTTGTTGCATGTTATCTTGCTTGATCAATTTGTTATTGTAATACCCTTGCAGCAGGCTATATTCGCTTTGCAACTCATTATGTTACATCTATTATAGAATTTATAAACTGTATATAAAGTCAATTTCGTCTGTTTGACTATAAGAAACTTGTTTGAGTTTAAAAATTAAAGTCAATTTTGTCAATTTAATACGCGAAACTCTCTTGAGTTCCTGAGTAGCGTATAGCTATAGCGATGTTGGCCGATTTTTTTGATGATTTTAGCTTTAAAATCTAGCCAATTTGGCTATATGCCAAAGCTACAAGCAATTGTAATAGAATTTAAAATGAATTCAAACAGAAGCTCTGCTTGTATACCCTGTTCGCGTAGCTAAAACCGAGTATATTGGTTTTTGCAAAAAAAAAATGTTTTTTTTTTAATCAAAATGTGAAATCTGAGTAGTTGAAAAAAAAATACAAATAAAAATACTAAAATTAAAAATTGTTATTTTTATTACTTGAATATACATAGTATATACTCCAAATACTGCCTAACAGTATATTGTACATACATACATATATTGATTATAAATATATATTTATATCTGCTAAAACCAAAGTTCTCTCAGATATCACATACATCTCCTTATATCTCTGCCTGCAAGGGTATTTGAACTTCGTTATGACGAAGTTTAGCTTTTATTTCTTCCCACATAGTTTGTATATATTTTGATTTGTTGTTTTCGATTGTAATGCGATTCTTTGTTTACATATGCTAATATTAGATAATGCTTGCAGATGACGAGGGCATTGCGGAATCAGGCATGTAAGCCACGCACAGCTGAACGATGGATTGAGAAACAGTCGAGCCACAGCCTCAGCCCCAGCCTCAGCCCCAGCCACAGCCACTTCATCTCCACCATCCCTCCCCACCTGCAATCGAAACGTAGAAGCAATGCGATGAATCCATGTGGCAAACTAAACATAATTAAATTTTGACTTAAGATCAACTCGATAAGTAACGCTTGATATTATGCTATCGATATAGCCCATATATATACGTCTATATGAGCACAGACCATATATATATATATACATATATATGTATGTGTGTAGGTATATCGTATGTGGTACAACTTGTCTGGATTGGAATACTGTTTCTAAACAAAAATTATACGAAGAAAATAGTTTGGTATAACTATTTCAGAGTCGAGGATATATATCTATATATATATACATACAGGTATATACATATATGTGTGTATGTATTTGTTCAAAAGACGCTGTAAATCGTCTTACACTACAGTCTGCTATATACCCTTTATATAGTTTAATATATATATATATATATATATATACATACATATACATATATATCAATCCAATCCTGTCTTGTCTTGTACTCTGTAAGCACTGCTAATGGAAACTACCGATATTATTATTATTATTATTATTATAAAACTAATTGTCAAAAAAAAAAAAAAAAGAAAAAGAAGAACAAAAAAACATATTTTTATCGCTAGCCACAATTTTTTGTATACATATACATATATAGAAACATATATATCTATATGTAACTTCCAATTTTTGTACACTAAATGTTAGTTGAAGAAGAAGAAGAGGAGAATGAGCGCTAAATGTTTTTTTTTATATACATATACTATACCATATATATCTCCATATATATAAAGTAACTAAAAGAAAACTAAGCACTGCTTACGATATAAATATATATATATACGATATACCATATATATATATATATATGTGTGCGACACAATCTTGTGCGCATATACATACGTAAAATGTATAATGTAAAAATTGCAATAATTCAGTTACATAGTTTTAAACAAGAAGATAAAGCAAACAATTTGTATCAATCTAATTTTTAATATATTTCTATTATTTTTTTTTAAATCGATAAACTATATACTATATATATATATAAACAATACCTTTGTATATGTGTGTAATTTTTGATGTATGTGTATGTGCTACTTTAATATTGTTTAATTATATAGAATTTTATTTAAAAAAAAAAAAACAAAAAACAAAAAAATGAAAATTATAATTTTTTGTGTTTATTTTTTTAATTTTCAAGCTATTTGTTCGATTAAATTACGATATTCAAACTAACAGCGCGCAGTACTGTTAATGCACAAGGCGCTGTTAGCATAACAGACACTCAATACAACGTTTAACATGCAACATCTAAGCTAGCAACGTGCGGTACTGTTAATGCACAAGGCGCTGTTAGCTGAAGAGAAACACATGAAATGACACATAATAGAAACCGTACACCGAGCAACAACAAAAAAAAAAAATACAACAACAAAAAGCACAAATGACCAACGCATTACTGCCTGGCGATAATCATTTACACAACAAAAACAAACGAATTTTGTTTATGGTTTTTGTATGTACGCATCAAGTACTCTAAAGCAACCGAATGTTAAAGTAGACTCTGTAGCTTAACAGTAAGCGAATTAATAACATAAGCATTTAGCCGGTGCCAAAACTCAATTTACACATTCAATCACACACACACACACACACGAGAGTAGCTAAAAATGAAGAAGAGTAACTAAAAACTAACAGTAACAATAACAATTTAGCAATAGCAAGAGAAGAAAATATAATGAATGTAGTATAATTTCAGTTGCCAACATACAATTGGTTCCAGCTTAGTTGAAATTAGTTGATAATGTGCAATAGAAATGTTTTGCTTTTAGTCTAGATAACAGGAAAAAGATAAATATATATATGAAAGCAACGATCCCCAATTGACCCACAGGCCAGCAATGTGCAATTCACACTAAAAACACACACACACCTAATTACTTACGAGTATAAACTAAATACATATGCATGAATGAATAACTAACAAGTCTGCAAGAGTTTCGACTTGATATACGTATGTATATATATACATATATGTATACATATATATTATACATAAACGAAAATACATATACATATACAATATATACATATATATATATATAAAAAGGTACATATATATCAGTGTAATAATTTGTAATGTTTATCAGTAGAATTATGAAACAAACAAAAAACAAAGAAATGCATATTAAAAAGCAAGAAAAACAAAACCAATTGTAATTTCATTTCAAATGGCAACGGCACTAATTGGCGCGCCAATTGTTATCGATGGCACGCACAACTTAACGAAAGTTTAACGTTAGTGACTTTAAATGCGATATCTTTTAAAAAGCGCGTAACTGCTATCGATATTGCTGTCGATAGCTTAATATTATGGAAAAATGCATTTTATTATTTGATTTAATGCGTTATTCGAATGCTATTTTATTGTAGCTCATTACTAATTTAAATTAATGTAAATTACGTAAAAATAAACAAATTTAACAATTTAATATATACATAAGTCTTACAAACAGCCTGGGCTAACTTTAAGGGAATATTGCATAAATTTCAGGCGAATGCAGCTCATTCAGTGCTCGCCCTCGTTGCCTTTCATGTTGGCTAAGGTGGCATCCAGTTCGGATTGAATGTGCTCGAACTGATTGAACAGCTGCAGCAACTCCGGCTGCGTCATTTCAAAATTAATATCCTCTCCGGCGACCGTCTTTAGCTGGAGTACAGCCAGGGCCGTCTTTTCGCGCTGCTGGCAATGCGAGGCAATCTCCACATTCAGCTTCCAGGCCATATCCTCGATCACATTCGACTCATATCGCTCGCTAGCCAAATTGTTAAGCATGGGCGTCGTCTGTCGCACCCACAGCCGCAAAATTGCATCGATTTTCGCCTCGTCCTGCAGTTGAAGCTTTTCGCGCAGTTCGCGCTGCAAATG
Source organism: Drosophila koepferae (assembly GCA_030914345.1). NCBI lineage: Eukaryota > Metazoa > Arthropoda > Insecta > Diptera > Drosophilidae > Drosophila > Drosophila koepferae. Next base: position 3,121,466 of record JAUESR010000209.1, read on the forward strand.
GCTGGGCTTGATGATGAACGTCGAAATGCGCCGCAAGATATACGAGAATGTCTTGATCAGCAGCAAGAAGTCAGCCCGGGCTACGCCCACTAAGCGTTCCAACTCCTCCAGCGTATATTCGGGCTCGCTGCTTGTGTGGCTCGTCTCGATGCTGCTTCCGGTGCGCTCGGTGGTCGTGACACTGGTGCCCACTGTTGTGCTAACTGTAGCATTGCCCGAGATATTTGATGCATTTGCAATGCCAGCGGCAGCCGCAGCGGAGGCAGCAGCAGCGGAGCTCCCTGGACTCATCTGTCGGTGGACATAGAGCAAAACTGTGGTGAACGTATCGTAGGGCAGAGCATTGATGATTTTGATGCCTTCGCGCGCGCTGAATGATAAATGCAATGAATTGAGCGATAATTCACTTGAAGAAATTTAAGCTAGCTCACCGCTCGGTTATTTTAATCCAGTTAATACTCATTTCTCACAATAAATAACAACATAAACACGAATCAGAGAAATGCATAAATAGATCTGCCAACTCGTTGCAAGCCAGGTACCAGGGCTGCATTTTATTAACATGACCAATTTGAGTTAACATTCTGTTAGTAAACGTCTGCAATAATAAACCGCGCTTTTGTTTATTTGAATCCAGCTTCCGACGGTGTTCGGACAGAATATAAACAAAACCGAGTCTCAGTTCAAACTTTAAAGTTTTGTATGATGAGCATTGAAAATTAGTTTTTTTTTGCAGATCTTTTTTAGGACTATGAACCCGTATTTTTTACTTATTATATTATATTATAATTAAGAACTGGAGTTGAGAAGCTGACAACTCCTCTTTATCGATATTTAGCAACTTCATGATCAGAACATTACATTTTTGTTAGTTATAATATTACTAGAATATATGCAAAATACAAATTATATGTTTGTTTATATTACTCTTACGAGTTAACCACATACAATTTTAATGAAGTCCGAATACTATCAAAACGCTCATAAAGCCGAGTATCGATAAATAGCTCGATAATTTTCTGTCTGTAAGACAACACTGCTCAGTTGGTCGGAGCATTTTAGCGCAGTGAACGGCGACTTAATTGCATTTATACCGAGTGCAGTGCAAAGAAAGTGCGCGTATATTATATTAATTTAAGGAGCTGCTTATCAATTACATCCATGCTTACAACTATCAGACATATGAGAACAAATACAAGTTAAGGGCCTACCTCACTGAATTGGACGCAAAAGTAAGCAACTCTCACCAAATTGTTTATGTTTATACTCGCGTCTGTATGTGTGCGTGCGTGTGCGTGTATGTGGTGCGTGTGTAAATAAACAGAGCCCGGCTCTTAGCTGGGACAACATTGGCTAATTTGAATACCAGCCCATTGGTCATCCCCAAAAAGGGGGGCTGTTCATTAATTTGCAGCCCACCGACATATGTGTTGTGTTTTCTATTCTTTGTGCGGCTTTTTTTTTTAGACGCTTTCTTTTCAACCCGTCGCCAGTGAGCAAAAGTTGTTTCACCCATACATTCAGGTCTATTAATGTATGTATGCAGGCATCTAACTTGCTGTGTGTGTGTGTGTGTGCTGCTCAAAAGTTCTTGCAGCTTGTAAAAATCGATAATATGCACAGCCCGTAGCGTCGCCGCCGCTGGTGCTGCCGCTTGTTTATTTTATGCTTCGTCTGCGATTTGCAGCCCCTGCTCCGCTCCTGCGCTCTTCACCCTTGCACACACACAAGAGTCGTACACAGATACACATGCTCACACGTACACACACACACACACAGTCGAAAGTGAGGGGCAAATATGAATAACTATGATTTAAGCTGAGCTCAATTTGACACTTGCCGCACTCTCTCACTCTCCCTGTCTCGCTCTCACCTGCTCACCCACTATCATTACCCCTCGCTCTAACGCTCGCAAAAGGAGCGCGATCGCGCGAATAGGAGAAAATCAAAGCCCAAAAATGAAACGAAACGAAATGAAAAGTAATTCGCTTACATTTTTATATGTATCTTCATATTTTTAGCATATTCTTCATTAATGTTCTGCTTCTTCACCCTTTTTTTTTTTAATTATTCTTCTTTTTTTTTATACAATGAACAAATATTGAGGTTTCTTTGGTTTTTTTTCTGTTGTTTTGCTTTTATTGAAAAAGAAAACAAATACAGTTAATCCAATTAACGCAAAATGCAAAGAGTGAAACATACAGGGTCCAGTCGACTTTTGCATGCACTACACAAGAAGGCTAGATAATAAAAAAGAAATTAAAATTGACTTGAAATTTTTTGGTATTCAATAATAATTAAATTTAAAAAATGCAATATATTTTAATTTTATTAATTAAAATATTATATATATAAATGTAGTTATTTACAACATTTTTATTAAATCAAATTATTATTAAATATATATATATAGATTTATCATTCATTACATTTTTGCTTTACTTTATATACAAATTTAATGCATACAAATTTTTTCCATATAAATTTATTTAAAATTTTATTTTATTTTAATAAAAAAAAAAGTTTTAAATAATAATTTGATGACTTTATGAAATTCCTACTACTCTAGACTTTCTAGCTGGCGCCAAAGCTGTAGCCGAGTCGTGCTGGTCACAGTTCAGTTAAGGGTATCAGCTGGGTCAATTGAGTTAATGCTTCGCTTAGGCCCGCACTTTGGTAGCGGAATGTGGAATGCATTGCATTTGGCATTGTCAGAGCCGCGCTTCAGTTTGTTGAGTTGAGCGCTTGGGTCGAGACGTCTCTGTGAACGGTGAACGCTGAACGGGCAGCGGACAGCGGGCCACGGGATATTTGAATCTTTTTTTTTTGTTTTTTGTATCTGTATTTGATTAAGCCATTTGAATCACTCCGCGAGTCCGTTGGCTGATGCGATGCACTAACACACAGAATGCCAATTGCAGCGTTAAATTTAGCCAAAAATGTCTTCGCTGGAGCCACCGAAGCGACCCACATTGCATTTAGGTGCGGACAACGCTGCATCCACAGTTGGAGCTGGAACTGGAACTGGGTCGGGAGCTGGAGCTGGAGCTGAGATCATGTCGCCGGCAACGACTCCTTCGGGCTTCCTGCCGGATATGCCGCAATGGAAAAAGGATTTAATACAGCGCCGCAAAACAAATGTGGCCCGAACGAACGCCGCCGCCGCCAGCTCCCCCACCTTAGCGGCCCCAACAGCTGATGGCAGTTGTGCGGCTTTCACTGAGCCCACAGGTGAGTTCAAGCATGTCAGGTGCTTAACCTGAGTTTTAGCTTAAGCTATATATAGACATATATGTATATATATAGACATATATGCATATATTTTATTCAAAATCTGCTGGCTTTCAAAATAATTTGGTTTGCTAGATCAACAAATATCTTTATACATATATGCATAGTCTATACATATATCTAGATATATCATGATCTGTAGTCCCAATTTGTATATAGAGCTGAACGTCAGTATTGCTTGAGTTCGAGAGAAGTTAACTTAGCATCAACTCTGGCTATATATGTACATATATAGTTTTATATGGCGTACGTACGTCACCGAGTGCCTATATAAAGAAGGATTTAATGCACTAACTGAACTGTCTAATTCTATAACTCTCCCCAAAGCTTATATATATCAGTTTATATACATCATTTTTAGTAAATCAATAGAACAGTTACGAGTATATACCATAATTATTATAACAATAGATTATATAGGTTTTTGCGTCTTATCGCGCCCTCTATGGGCGTAGTGATACGCGTATCAAATACTATTTAACAGTAGTTTCATTTACTATATACTATTACAAAGGTTTCGATCTTGGGCTGTCCACACAAGTAATATATTGTAAATTTCAAATCTGTAGCATCAGATATAGTACTCGTACCAGATATATCACATAAAGCTAAACATTTGTTAGGACGAACCTTGAATTAAATCAATATACTCTTCTCACTTCATAGAAGAGTATTATCGTATCTAGAAAATCAAATATGACAACAAACTAAAAATCTAGTTTGCATTAACTAGAAAGCACTATAGATAATTATATATATATATACATATTCAGACTGTGTTTGATTTTCTGTAATTGAAGACGTTTCGTTCGCTCAAAGAGCGAAAAAAAGTAGAAAAAGAAAAACAGATTGGAGGTATCGATATCGATTCATGAAATCGCAAATGTGCTGAATGAGGCAATGCCAGTTGCAATGACATATGCATATGTCATATGTATAGATATATATATATATATGCATGTATATGCATTATAGCCATATCAATATCTGTGCGCTGCACAGCTGGGGTGTATAATTAGCCACGTTAATAAGTTGAGCTGATTAAAAAATGAAATTGTAATTATTGAAAGCTGTTGGCTTGGCTCAATGTTATTTCACCTGTGTGTGTGTCTCAAAAGTCCAATTCGCACACACACACACACAGGACCAACTGTTTTTAATATTGTGAGTAATCGTATATCGATAACGATTGCAGCCTGTTTCAATATCATTTATTCAGTGGCAAATAGCCCAGCAATTTTATTTGAAATGTTTTTGTTTTATCAATTGATGTGTATATATAATATATATTTCTGATTAGCAATATCAACTTGATTTGATATTAAACCAATTCAATTGGATCAATCAGCAACTATAATTTCAACAAACATATTTTATTTCAAATATTGTATTGCGTCAATAATTATCGATTATGTTACAGTCAGGTCATTAGGATGTTATAGAGTATAAAGCCGTCTGGCCTACCCCATTGGAGTAGTATAGCATTTGCTAGCAAAATATAGGGTAACAGCTAGTCGATCACATAGAGTAATAGAGTAAAAATAAATTAATCTAGCTTGAAGATATCTATGTATGCATACAATCGTTAGATTTTTACAGGGTATCAGCTAGTACTCTAGTACCTAGTACATACTCTAGTAGAATAAATCGACTTGTAGCTCGATATAGGCTATCTAAAGAATCTATTTTGTATGTATACAGGGTATCCGCGAGTCTAACAGACCCTGCAAGTCATGTAGTTCAGTACAGGGTAACATCTAATCCAGTCACGCCAAACTAAAGAAATCTTGTATTTGTATATTTTGTTTTGTCCATACATTGTATCAGGTAGCCTTAGACCATGTATTGGTGCCGTATAACAATACAGGGTAACAACTAGTCGAGCACACTGCAAAAGATGCATATACCTTGTATAGGGGAATACACACGCAACATAGACCCCTCAACATTGTGTGTACAGGGTATAGTGCCTAGTCGTGCCCACTCGCCCTCTTGACTGCCCAAACTAATATTTGCTTGTACCTGCCTTTATCGAATGTTATCAATTGTTAATTGAACTAGCTGAAATCAAAGCAACCCATTGTTCGTTAGTCACAAGCGTAGAAAATAGCTTCAATAGTACATTGTTTAACATTTCTTTTTTAGTTTTTAGTATTTTGAATTTGTCATCAATTTGGATTTTCGTTTTATGGCGCATATAATTGCAGATTCAGGTGCAACTGAAGGCAGCGCAGACGCGGTCGCAGCCTCAGCCGCAATACCAACGGCAACAACAGCAACAACTAGTCAACTGCAGCAGCAGCAGCAGCAGCATGTGAAACGAAATGTAAGCCAAACACACCAGCAAGCAGCAGCATTTAAGACTTCACCAACAACAGAGGAAAAGTCTGAGAAATGTTTTATTGGAAGTGGAGGTCATCAGACGCTTCCAGCAGAAACAGCAGCAGCAACAGCCCAAAGTACACAAGGCAAAGACTTAGCCACGGCCTTTTCAGCCGAAACGGCAGCATCAGCATCAACAGCAGCCACAGCCACAGCAGCAGCAGCAGCAGCACCAATACCAAAGCAGCGATCAAGTTTATTCAACACAAGAAGTCAATCAACTGGCAAGGAGCAAGAAGAGATTCTAAATTTGGATGCCAGAGAGCGCGCAAGAGAGCGCGAGCGAGCGTGCGGAGAGCGTGACGTTGAGGTGAATAGCGTTGGCATGGCGTATGCGAGCGTGCGCTCTGGTGAAGTTGAAACTGGCACAGCGACAACTGGAGCATTAACAGCAATAGGCAGCAGCAGCAGCAGCAGCAGCAACAACAGCAATAACGGCAGCGGTGTCAGCGGCAGCGGCAGCGGCAGCGCAAATGTGAAACAAACGACAGCAACAACGGCGACTTCGTCGTCGTCAGCAAATCAGTTGCAAACGAAATGCAAACCAGGCCAGAGCGTTGCTGAAGCAGCGCTACATAATTTTAGCAACACTACGCCAATTATAATTGATAAAAATTGTAAAACGAAAATATCCGATAAATTGCAGAGCAACAAGTTCATTAAAAATCAACAGCAGCAGCAACAGCAACAACAACAACAACAACTACAGCAACAACAACAACAACAGCAATTGGAACGCCAAACGGCCGCGTCGCCCACAAAAGTAGCGGTAAAAACGACAATGGTCGCCATGCAAGAAATGAAAAAGACAACCACACAAAATGGCCAACAGCGTCATCATCATCATCATACACATCAACAATATCATCATCACCATCAACAGCAACAGCAGCAGCAACAGCAGCTACAACAGCTGCATTTAAAGAGCGCCGACACCGACTTGGATGTTGGAGTTGGTGCGCTGCCAACGCTCTTGGATGCTGTCGATCATAATGAGGAATTCAGCTATGGCCCCGGCATTGTGTCCAAACTGCGCTGCCGCTATTTAAATCTAGCCCTGCGCTGCGAGTCACGCCAGCAGAGCCAGAAGCAGCGACTGCAGCGCTCCACCAGCCTCAATACGCTGCTCGATCGCAACGACGACGAGATCGAAGATGAGCAACATCAGCAGCAGCAGCAGCAAGTGAACAGCGATGCAGTCGCCGTCACTGCCGCAGTCAACGTCAATGTAACGCGCAGCACTGCAGCTCCTCCCATACTGAGCGCCAAGCCAGCGAGCAGCAGCTGTTACATCAAAAGCGTAAATGTCTTGCATCAACAGATACGCCAGCAGAACCAACACCAACAACAGCAGCAGCCACAACAACAGCAGCAGCAGCAGCCACTGCTGGCGACACAGGAGCAACAGTCAACGTTGACGTCGGCGCCGCCGCTTAACGGTAACGGGCTGCGCTCGCGTCACTATAAGCGCGGCAATGAAGTTATGAAACGTGCGCGCTCTGTCGAGGCGCTGCTCTGCGAGAAGTCGCCCTGGAATACGCAACGCGCCAGCTATCAGGCAGCGACTGTGGTCAATAGCAGCGCAGTCTCTGGAACAGGCGCAGCTGCAGCTGGAGCTGGAGCTGGAGCCACAGTCACTGCCCCCGGCACGCCCACCTGCGTCAGCATCGAGGATAAGATTCACAATGCACGCGAGCGACTGCACAGCGGCACCGACTCCACGCCGCCCAAGCGTCTGACCTCCATCATCGATGACACCGAGCGTCCCGCCGGATCTGGTCAAGCAGACCCTCAAAATGTTCGAGGCGAGCGTCAATCGTCGGCCACGCGCCGCTCAGCGCAGCAACGGCGTCGGTGGCGTTGCCAGCAAGGTGGCCAACTACAAGTCCATCATCAAGGAGCAAAAGCCACAGAGTAGCAGTAACAGCAGCATTAGTGGCAGTGGCAGCGGCAGCGGCAGTAGCGGCAATGCCCTTGGCGGTATCAAGCGGGACGCCCTCGCCACACCGCCGACTGGAGCTGGATTCGCTGCCTCGACACCCAAGCAGCGCGTCACCGCCGTTCCAGACATCATTCCCAGACAGCTGGAAACCAACTGTGGTGCCTACGATTCGCCTGTGACGAACATCAGCAAAATGCTGGAACGCATACACTTGGAAAACTCGACGGCGACAGCACAGTCAGAGGCCGTCGTTGGGGTGGTGGGTGCGGGTGCGGGTGCGGGTGGCAGCGGCAACGGCAGCAGCAACGGTAATCAGCGCTTAGTCAGCGATCAGCAGCGCACGCAGGCGGCAGCAGCAGCAGCAACAGCAGCTGACGACGTAGTGGCCGACAAAGGCGACGACGACGATGACAGCAGCAAAGACGAGGAGAACGACGAAGGCAACGAAAATGACGTCGATGACAACGACGCAGCAGCAACGGCAATGGCAACGGCAACGGCAACGGCAGCAGCAACAGCTGAGGCTGAAGTTGACGGCAGCGACGATGTTTGCAATGGCGATAAGTTAACAGCAGCGACGTCGATAGCAGCGCAGCCAATGGATGAAGCAGGAGGCGTTGGCGTTAGCGGCAGCGCCCAGCGATCATTTGCTGCCGCCTTTCAAGAGAACGCGCACGCTTCCAGCACGAGTTCCAGTAGTCGAAAGCTTCCTCAACGCAGAACCGATAACACTGAATCCGCAGCAGCTGCAGCACCATCCCCAACAGCAACAACAACGACAACAACAACAACGAAACAAATTGGTGTCATCAGGCCGTTGCTGAATAATTCGAGCAACAGTTCCGGCTGCGGTACGCCGTTGACCAGTCGCGAGATTGAGAAGAATCGCATTAATGAGATGAAAAAATCAACAGCATTGGCTGCAGATGCAGCTGCCGCCGCCGCCGCCTCCGCATTAGCAACAGCAGCAGCAACTAGTCTGGATACCGTGATAAACACAAACACCAAGGATAGCAGCGAAGTTGACGCAGCGAGCAGCGGCATTTCGCCCATTTGGCCGTTGCGCAAGCGCCGTCAGCCGACAGGTGGCGCCAATGGCAGCAGCAGCAGCATAGGCAGCAGCTCGCATGCAGACAACAACACCTCCATGGTGTTCAACTTTTCCAAGAGCAGCAAGGAGGTGCCAGATTATATTGAAAGCGATGTTGTGATCTACAGACGTAAACGGGAATTGCCAAAGGTGAGTAACACAGCACATATGTATGTATGTATGTACATACATATGCATGTACATATGTACATAATACCCACCACACCCACCCCGTTTGGTTTGGCCTAGACAGCTGTTTGCTATTGCTTTCATTGCTTATCAGCAAACCATCTCTTCTCTCCCCACCAAACCCACGCACACATACACAAAGACAGACAAAGATTGGTGCTGCCCAACTATGCCTGGAATGCGGCGCCGTTGCGCATTATTCATGCTTATTTTCTGTATGAATTATTATATTTCTTCTTAATCTTTGCAAGCCCCCTTGCACACTCACGCACACTCACACACACACGGACACACATTTGAACGCACGCTGACTTGGCTTAACAATACATACACAATTTTTGTTGTGTGTTGTGGCTTGTGCTTTTTGCTTGCCATATAAACAAATGCGAAACAAAGCGCCCACCAACAGATAAAGAGAGAGAGAGAGAGAAAGATAAAGACAGCGAGAGAGGGAAAAAGCGCGACAGCAAGCGAGAGAGCATGGAAGATCGTGCGCATTTTGGAAAGTTCAACAATAGCAACAAAATGTATGAAGAATGTCAAAACACTGTTTTGCGCTTCCACTGAAAACTAAACTGTAAAATGTCACATCAAGCGAATCCTGTTGTTGTCTACGAAACAGTTTTAACTCCAACTAGAGATGACAGCGTGTTAATTCGCACACTCAAAATGTACAAATGTGTGCACATTTTAATAGCTAATTTTGAGTAAATTTAGCTTATTAGATCTCTGTTTAATGACTCTTTGTTTAACGATATACAATTTGGCTTGCAATATAATGCTCATTACGCGAACACATGGCAAGTTCCCAGCTCTAGTTTCAATGTTACAAAATCTTATAGGAAGCATATGAAATTTAATTCCTTATATGAATGTATACGTGCACATACATATGTACATTCACATGTACATGTGTGAGTGTACTACGCGTGACGCAGAAACGCGGCTTTCCGAGTGACCTTCTAAATGTTCAAGAGTGATGCGCAGTGCGCACCCCATGTGTCTGTGAGCTTTCTCAAGCTTGACTTTTGAGCGGGGCGCGTCATGGGAATTGCTGAGATGTGCTGCACACAGTGTTCGATAAATTGCAAATTATGCAAATGTTGCGTTGATCAATTTCCAACCACACACGCATACATACATACATACATACATATACATATGTACATATGTACATACAAACTGTCATACAGTTAAGTGGGTGTGTGTAGTCCAGACTCTTTGTTTAACATTAACAAACAATAAATAAAAGAGAAGTGTTGGATGCGCTGTTGCTGCTGCTGCGATTGGAAAATTCTTCCTCTTGTTGCCTGCGATTGCATTGCAAAAACCCGTTCTTGCACATACAAACATACCCATACATACATGTATGTATGTACATATGTATGCATATGCTTAAAATACATACACACATACACACGTACCTATGTACATGTATATACATATGTATGTATACATATGCATGCACATATTACGATATTTCTTCATTTGTTCTTTGCTTCCTGCTGCTCACTCATTTATACACGCACACATATAAATATACGCACACAGACATATGCCTGTCTGTATGTATGCACATAGGCTAAAGCAGACAAAGATATATTATGACTTATGAAGGAGAGCATTGAACGAACGAGCGGAGCGCATGTTGAAGCTCTTTGGTGTTGTGGTGAGTTGCTGTTGCAAAAGGTTTAGTCAGGGGGGTGGGGAGGAGGAGGAGTGGAGTTGAGGTGTACGAGGTCTAAAGGGGCTTTGCGCTTGCACAGCTGTTTCTGAACGCAGCCGTGTTGAATAAAAGTGCTCTGCACAACACAAAGTCGCTCGCTGCTGCTGGCTGCTCTTGCTGTTGTTGCTCTCACTGCCTATTACGCGCTCCCGCTCTGCCATTCGTGTGCAAAACATGCGCTCGCTCTTTCGCTCTTGCTACTGACAATAGTAAACCCGTTTTTGTGCCGCTCTGAACTCAATTTTGTCAATTCTTTTTTGACGTTCAATTCTGGTCGCTTTTGCTTTATTCCTTATGTTATTCTTATTATGTTTGTTGTTGCTGTTTATGTAGTTCTTGTTGGTCTCTTTTATGTGTTCATGTATATATGCATAAACATACATACATACTCAGATACTCGCATATACATACATACATACAAATGTTTTTTGTTTTTTTTTTATTGTTATCTGCGCCTGAAGTTTATTATCTCTTGTTTGGTATACATACATACATACATACATACATATGTCTGTATATATGGTCCGTCCATTAGGTTCTGCGTCCGTCATGGCGAGAAATGGGACAGCTGTGATTCAGAGCCAACGATATCGGCATCGAAACAACTCGACTCCCTTTCATCTCTATCTGTCTCTCTTGCTCTCTCTCTCACTGTCACACACTCTGTCAATCTATCTACAAGCTGAGCTTTTGAAAAATTTCATTTGATTCGAACTTTTCGTTAATTTTCACTTTCCAGCCAAATGAACCGGGCTTCGTGTTATTGGGCGACCTCTCGGTGGAGACATCGACAGACACAGACTACGATGATTATTCTATGTGCCCGCCGTCGCCCTGCGATGTGGAGTTCGAGAATGCTAATATTGTGATCGATGGCAAGTCCAGCATACGACAGAAACCCAAAGATTCATCGGTGAGTAAAAGCAATACACCACCCTCCCTCGCATGCCCGCCACACTTACATTCACACTCTCACCTTCACCATTCCTACATACAAACATATGTATATGCGGAAATGCATTTCATTCCATACAACCAATTATACGCCTCGTCGTGACTAATACACACATACATATGTATGTATGCATGCACACACACACATGCATACATACATACACCCATAAATATATTATAGTACATACAACTATCGGTAGTACGTGGGACATGACTAACTCGACACTCACCAAAAATACTTGAGTATTTTCTGATTGTGCAGGTTCTTTTTTTTTTGTTTTTTTTTTTTTTTTTCGGCAAGGATAAGATAAGATTACTTTTGTTGTACAGTGTGAGGGCTACCCAATTAATTGTAACGAAGTTGCGGCGACTTTTTTTTTTTTATTATTATTTTATGATTGAAGATTCTGTCGCATTGTAATGAAACTTGAGTCTTATCGCATATCGAATGAATTTATTTATTTTTGTTTTTAAGTTATGGGGTATTATAGTATAAATTAATAGAAACCGCATTAGATCAACATACAACATTATTAAAAAAAAAAGATAAAAGCTAAAAGGAAATCGAAGAAGAAATTGCTAATATTTAATAATTTCGCCAATAGAACATCTCCTAACTGTTGGCTGTGCACTTAAGCGTGCTTTCACTGTACTAGATTTATCAATTTGTGGTAATCTGCCGCTTCTTGTTCTTCATTTTTAAATATATATACATATATTTTTAAATTGCTGCAGCATATTGGCCTTAATTTCACTTTCGTTTGGCTTTTAATCGCTGTAGAAAAAAAAAAAAAACTGATGCAAAACAATTAGCAGCAATTATTTCTTAAAGCTCGTGGGGTCAGTGTTTTATTTATTTTATTTAAACATTTTTTTTTTAACAAATTTCCTTTTGTGTTATTTGTCGTTGTTGTTTTGTTTCCCCATTGTCGGAAATGTTGTTTTGCTCGCTTCTTGTATTAAGGGCACAAAGCAGCGTACGAAAACTTACTTGAGCCACTTTCATTTGCTTTGTTGTTGTTTGTTTATCATTTTTATGCTTTGCTCATCTCCAGCAGCAGCAGCAGAAGAGAGCGCAAGTGGCAGAAAAGTTAGCTGGAAATTATACATTGTTTACATGCTATTAGCGCTGTTAACATGCTGTTAATCTATTCTGTTATTTGCAACGCTTAACAGCTATGAGGATATTTTACTAGATAAAAGTTAAGTGCAAACTAGGAAGAGAGAGAGAGACAGAGGGAGAGAGAGTATTTCATGATTAAAAAGTCTTGATTAGGCAGCCGGGCCTTAGAATGCGTTTATGCCCAGATAAGAAAGTGAAACAGAGATTAATCGTAAACAGGTTTTTGCTAGGGTATTTCAGCCGGCGACTACAAGCAGCATAAACTATTCTAACTAGTTTTATTGTTATTGTTGATTTTTGTTTTTTTTTTTTTTTTTTTCATTTCCTTGTTGCGTTATCATATACTTATTTATTTGTGCCGTCGCTATTAATCAAAATGCATTAAAATTGGCTTTTGTTGGGGTTCTCTCTGTAGGGGCGTCGTTGGGCAGGGGGCAGAAGGGAAAGTTCAGGCAGGCTTGGGCTTCTTGGGTACATTTCATCAGTGTGACAGATATCATACACATGTACATATATGGAATATATACATATATATGGAATATATACATTTATATATAATTTACCGTTACTTTTGTCTATTTACAGTTCCGCGTACAATTTAACGATACGTTAACTTCAACGTTTGAATATCCCTCCGAGGCATCACAAACCGTTGACGATCCGCCTTATGCCGATCCCTACGGTAATGTGACCAAGCATCATCAGCTGTTCTACGAGGAGCATTTACGCATGCAACATCAGCAGCAACAGCAACAACAACAACAGCAACAGCATCATCATGTAACAGTTGATGAGATAATTGAGCTTCCGACAGCATCGACCACATCCTCGACGTCGCATAAAACGTCGGCAACCAGCACAATGCTGGGGAATTTACCATTAGGTGAGTGTGTGGCAACCCTGTCATATACACATACTATCTACATACACATATGCACACGCACACACATGCATACGTGTGTGTGTGTAAATGCATGTCTGCCAAGAGCCGCAACTGCCTCTCTCTCTCTCTCTCTCTCTGTCTGTCTCTGTCTCTCTTTGTCACACTCTGTCTCTGTATCTCTCACTTTATCTTTGCCTTTGTTCTGTATATATATATATATATATATATATATATATATATATATATATATATATATATATATATATATATAGATCTTGTCTTTGGCGTAGTGCTGTGCTCATGAGTTTTAACTACTTAACACTGTTTTATTGGCGCCACCATCTGTGCGGAGGATTCAAATTGACAGCCATCAATATACACATTAACACACTCTCTCACACTCAAGCACTCAGCATCCTGTTATAGCATACTCACCATACCTACAAACACACACACACACATACGCACGCATACGATCCAATTGCATATGCATGCCTGCTGATTACAACAACAGCAACAACAACATATCTCTGCACTTTACAGAAAAGGCCACTGTTACAGTTAACATAGCGATTGCCGCTAACTGCAATTCAACTAGCATGTCTAGGGATTGCTGTCCAGGTCATGCCAGAGCTGCACGCTGCTGCTGGCAATTGGCGTTGCCACCTGGCCGGCAGCTGCTCAAAAGATTTCGAAAACTAATTCAGCTCTTCAGGTGGGTGTTGTGCACTTACGTTGAGCTACTCAAGCAGCCAGACACCCCCCCCTTACACCTACGCCCAACTATCTAGCTATCTGTCTAGTTACCGCCCCCTGCAGACCCCAGCCCAACTATGACCCTTGACCCGTGCACCATATACACAGCGATCAGCTGTTAGGCTTTCTATTTAAGGATCACGCATATTTGCAGATTACCCAAGTTTAGGGAGGGGTATTATCTTGCAACAGTCTCAACCACAGACACAGCCACAGCCACAGCCACAACCAATGGACGTTCAGCAGCCGCAGCAACAGCAGCAGCAGCAGCAACCCCAGCAACTGCAGCAACCACAGCAACAACGTCGTAGACCTTCGGTTCTATTGAAGCCGCAATATGCATGCTTTCTGCAAAATGAAGCAGTGCCTCCTGCAACACATCTGGCCAAGCGCAAAGCAGCCTCCTTCTCGCATGTCGCCAAGCCGCAGCTCCATCTGCAGCTGCAACTGCAACGGCAACAGCAACAGCAACAACAGCTGCAGAGTAAATATACCAAACACATTTTAACATCTACGATAACAACGACGACGTCAACAACAACAATAACAAGTGCCTGCAGCTATGGAAGTTGCTTGAGTCGCCGTCGCGCCAGTCTGCCTTTAGCCACCCACAACCTGACGATGTCATCCATGTCGTCAATTTCTTCGTCGTCGTCGTCGTCGTCGTCGTCGTCATCGTCGTCGTCGCTAGCGCTACCCAACGCATCCAACGCCCTGCTGCAGGCTCGCATTCCAGGCAACACGCTCTACTATGTCTAAACTGTCTTTGCTCTCCGTTCCATCCTGTCTCTTGCGAAACGTAGGCAAACTCAAGCTATTTATATTTGTACTCGTTGTGTAAGCCCTGCTCCTTCGTCCTACGTCCTGCGCACTCGCTGCTCGCTATGGTTGTGGCCCCGACCCGATTCCAATGCGGCTTAGTATATATATCTTATACACACTCACTCCAGCCCCGTTCCTCGGTTACCAATTGGTTCAAGCATAACGAGTCGTTGCGCTACTTCTCACTCGCTATGGTTGTGGATCCAGATCCGTATTCTCCTCCCCAGTTACAGATACGCGCCAGCTACTGCTCGTTATCTGTTCACTTGCTACTCTTTACTTGTATGGATTTTACTTACTTAAACACCCATCTCACGCTACACGCTACTCGGTACTCGTTCTGGTTGTGGCTCAGACCCTTGTACATGTGGAAGCCCCTACACAATTCCTTAAAGCCCAATGGTTGCAGTGGTAAAGGACACAAATACTGCTAATCGCTACTCGCTCGGTCAGCCTCCTGTGTACTTGATCGTTTTGTGTTGCGCTTACGTTTGCTTGCTCGAAATATCGTCACTTGCTGGCAGCTAAACTTTACTCGTCACTCGTTACTCGTTACTTCTTGCCCTGACTCGCACACATTTACGTTCCTTAATACTCTCGCTTAAGCCCTATAATGAATGCACACGCTAGGCATAGTACGATGTCTCCCCACTCGTTATTTCTTATAGCTAACTCAACTTATCCCCAAGAACATAGTCTAGCATTCTATACGGAATTATCGAGTTGATTGACTATTCGCTACTCCAGATTGTTATTACTCGTTATAATTTCTAACTGCTGTACTGTTTTTCCTGCTTACCATAGTAATATACCTTCAAATTAACTATATGTTTTTCATTTCCCAACACTGTTTAACATTTCAAAGATGTGGCAATAACATAACTTATGCATTAAGCTGGCTGCAGCACAAGTAACTCTAATTTAGCTTACATCTATCTATATAATACTAATAATAACTGCTTGGCACCTCTCGTATAGCTCTATAATATATGTATATGTATATCTAAATACTAATCTATATTTTATTTAAACAAAACAATTTTTTTTCTCTCTACCCCACTCTCACTCACTCACACTCTTCCACTCTCTCTCCCCCTCTCTTGTGTTTTACTAATTTCTTTTGCAGATATTATTTAAAACTAATAACAGAATACTTACAAATAATATCTATAATAATAACACACAAAAAATTAATCATAATATAACATATATATATATACAAATGCATATATAATATATGTATATGTATATGTGTATGGCAATCAAAGTTATAAAGAAAACCTAAAAATCAAATGACATAAAATTGAGGCGCCCAAAACCAGGTGCAAAGCAACGTCTCTCCCTCTCGCACGCTTACGCACTCGCTCGCTCGCTCGCACACTGGAGCGCTGGCTGTTAGCCTGGCAACAACAACAGCAACGACAACTACCTTTTAATGGTGTTGGTTAACGAAGAACTGAAGTCTAACAAAACCAAAAATTAATTAAAAACTAAACTTATCGCCAATTCACATTAATCTCCTAAGGTAACTAACCTCAATTGAAAACACTCACTCATTCACTCACACTCACTCAAACTCACACAAATTGGTTTCACTTTAATTGGCACATTATGCAACACTAATTAGCACATTCAGTTAACAAAATCAATCTGATCGGCTTTAGTGAATAATCGATTAGCTTGTAACGCCTTTTCAATTTCAATTTCGATTAATCGATCTCTCCATTGCAGGCTCTACAGCTTTGGGCTTTTACACCCCCGTCAAGGCGTCGCCCATGGACAGTCTGTTTCAGCTGGGCGTGACGCGCTCCCCCAGCGCTGTTGCCACAAACGGCAACAGCAACAGCAACAGCAGCAACGGCTGCAATGGCAACGGCAGCATTGCCAGCGAGGGGCTGCTCAAGGATGGTGAGAATGGCGAGAGCGGAGTCAAGGATGTCAAGGATGCAGCAGGAGCAGATGATGTCGATGACTATCTAACAGCGGGCGGCATTGTTTATAGCGAAGGCGCTCAGAAAACTGATTTATTGTACTGAAACACCGAAGCGAACTGAAGCGAGTTCCATACTCCCTCTGATCCTGAAGAAATTTGAGAAAAAGAAAATACGTATATATATATACATAGATATTATTTATAAGCCGTAGGTCTAAAATACGTTTGCAGAAGAGCAAAAACAATTACGTTTTTTTTTTTATATATATATACATTGTCAGAAATATACATTCATATATATATATATATATATATAAATATAAACAAAATGCTATAATACTATTTATAAATATTATTGTAATGTATCTTTGGCACTGAGCAACCGTTATTTTTTTTTTTTTTTTTTTTTTTTTTGCAAGTCTATTTGTATTTTGTAATCGATTAATATATTTTTTTCTAGTACGTCTCTATACATTTATATATAATATAACGATATGTTTACTTTTGATTGTGTACTTTAAAAAAGAAACAAAACAAAAAACAAAACAACAAAAAATATTGTAAACACCGAGGTTGAGCCACAGGTAATTAACAACCACATCAAGCCCATTGTGGAGTATTAATAAACCTTAAGCATTAAGTAAAAAACAAGCAAGAAAATAAAATTAAAAATAAAAGATAAATTGTTTTTCATCAACTTTCGTCTCTTCAAAAAAAAAAAAAAAAAAAAAAAAAAAAAAAGCAAAACTGCTTCATCTAAAAAAGAAAATTTGTAAACATTTGCCTCATAATTATTACAAAACCACCTTATCGACTATTTAATATTTTTTACAATTGTATTACATTCAAAAAACAAAAACAAACAAAAAGAAAAGAAAAAAACAACATATAAACACGTAAATATATATGTATGTCAAATAAACGAAAACAAAAAAAAAATCAATTGCAAAGAAATTCAAATAGACTTTAAATTTCAACAGTTTCCCTCTATCCACGTGCCAATACTCGTCGTGCACAAAAATATCGATTAGGCGGACTATCGTATGCATGCGATAACATAGAAGTTGCTTTGCGCAACCTTATCGGCATCGGTGCATGTGTACTCGATATCGATAGCTGCTTAACCGTGGTACTTGTAGATGTTTCGGTAGTATTGTGATTGTGTCCAAAATACAGGGTTTTGTTTTGCCTATTAAATATTACAAAATAAAACTCAGATAGTTATGCCCGCTAAGTTCCGACACGCCAGCAGCTGTTCGTGTGCCCTGTGTATGTGAAATGCAAACTCCCCTGGCCAACAGTATTACTTTTAACCTTAGTTGACATTGAAATGTACCCGCTAGAGGCGGAGACAGTGCGTCTGTCTGGCTGCCTGCCTGCCTGCTCGCTTGCTGTCCCATTAGTGTTGTGTTGTGCTGTGTGCGCTAGAAAGGGAGAGCAAATCTCAAATTGAGATCTGCTTGCATTTGCAGACCCAACGAGCCCCCAAAAAATTGAAAAAAAAAACTTAGTAAATGAAACAGAATATATAATAATTGAAATGAGCAACGGGCATTGAACAATAACAACTACAACGACACTATTAAAATTTACCTGCGGCAACAAAAACACGCAAGCAAAGTAGTGACTGCGACGTCGGCAGCGACGTCGTCTGCATGAGCAGCAGCTGTGGCAGTGGTCGCAGAGGCAGCGCTTAAGTTCGGTTTCTTCTGATGGCCGTGTCCCAGTGTTAGAGTAAATGTGTGCATTAATCTGATCAAAACAAACGCCAAAGATTGTGAGTGAAAGAGAGTGAGAGGCAGCCAGCAGGGGGGTGTATGTGCATGTGCGTGTGCGTGCGAGAGAGTGCGAGTGCATGTAATTAGGCATGTGAGAACGCATTTGTCATTTATTGGGCCACGCGTTGTGTAATCATTTATAAGCGCAAAACTAAGGAAAAATGTTAATTCTATTTCATTTGATTTGATTTTTTGTTTTTTTTTGTTTTTATGTTTTTTGTTCTGTGCAAATCGATTTGTTGTAGCTGGCATTCGTTATTAATTAAATCAGCAGCCGCAGCGGCAGCCGTAACAACAGCTGAGTGCGACCGAGCCAACGAGTGGGAATGAGAGGGCAACAGCAGCAGCAGCAGCAGCAAGAGCAAAAGCAGCAGCAGCAGCCCACATTTGACTTATACAGCAGACAACAACAACAACGACAATACCAACAATTGCTGCTACTGCTTCTTCTTATACAAAGTCAGCACCAGCCCGAGCTGCAAAACACCGGCACAACAGCTACACTCGCAGCCGCAACAGTGACGCCGACGCCGACGCCAACGCCAACGATTTGTTGGTAATTAAAAGTAAAGCAAAGCAAAGCATAGGAACAATCGCGCAGCCAGCAGCGGCAGCGGCAGCGGCAGCAGCAGAGGCCACTCAGTCGCAAGTTGTCGGCACATAACGGAACAGATTCAATTCGTGCACTGATCGCATCGCACCGCGTCAATTCGTTTATAAAAATAGCAACACACCAAAGAGCGAGCGAGAGAGAGAGAGAGAGAGCTAGAACGAGAGCGCGCGCACACCAAAGAGAGCGGGAGGAAGATTCAAATTCAAATTCAGAAGAACGACGCGCGGGAATCATTGTGGAATTGAAATCTGTCGCTAACAGAACTGCAGATTTGGATTACAATCAACAACAACAACAATAACGACTGCAGCAACAACAGCAATAAAAGGAAGTAAAGAGTTGCCAGAGCGCCGTCGGAGTACGTCGCCAAAATTTCACTCGATCTAATGGCCAAAGACGAGGAGGATGATCTGCTGCCCGACAAGGATGCGGCCAAGGGCTTCTATGCCAAATACGAGCCCAAAGAAATACTTGGCAGGTAAGCAATTACAAAAGTCGAAGAAACCATAAACAGCATGTCTTATACATACGCTGACTTATATTTCATGTCAAGCAAAGCTTTGTGAACTCCATGCAATGCATAGAAAAAATGCTGCAATTGCGCAGTACAGTGATCACTCGCTAATGTTAACCTGATCTATTCTACTAGAAATTGCATGCAAAATTAGTTAGGCATTTTGAGTTTTAGTTAGCGAGAGTTGAGTTTAAAGAGATCTATATATTTTGTATCTTATCAATTAACTATATAATATATGTTTATAGATATTTGTGGCTTGATTGATCGACTGGCGACAAAACCTTAACTTACAACTTGATTCAGTTTTTATACCCTGAACTCATTGAACATGGTATATCAGGGTATGATGGTTTTGTGAAAATATATGTAACACGCAGGAGAAACCGTGGCTGAGCCCTTCAAGTATATACATTTTCTTGATCAGTACTCAGTTTATCGAGTCCTTCTTGTTCGTTGCAGAAAGACGAATAAATGAAGCTTAGAACCATTAGAATAGAAACTCCTAGTCGAGCAGTCACGACTACAGCATTCTAAATTGTTTATCTAGTTATAGATGATAACAGATCGTTTCTTTAGATCTATGATTCCAGTCCTATATCATTTTGTTTAAATGAATGAATGACTAGTTCACAAAATCTTCGATATAATTAAAACTTGTTTCTTTTCTAAGTTTTTGTGGCTTAAACAATTAAGGCCAACTTATCAGTATTCATTGATGATTAGATAATAAAATTTGAGCTCTAGACTGTTTCAATTTCATATTCAATATTATCCAAGCTTCTGTGATTCGAGTCATTGATGATTGATTGATTGATGGACTGGTTCATTTATCTTACAGCTCCAATGACTATTTCAGTAAACCTTCTAAATATAGTTCTATTTCTAAGGATATAAGCATAGAGCCTTCAAAGTCGCGACCTGATTCTCTATGCTTAAATCATTTTATTTATTTACTTCTTGCAATTGTTGCTTGTTCTTCCCGTTTCTGTTGACTTTGCAGAATTCTAAACTTTGTTTATTTCATTAAAAATGTTTTTGCATTTTCTTTTTTTATTTTATATATATATATTTTTTTTTTTTTTTTTGACGAGTTGCCTAACTGTTGAGCTATGACTCAAAGCTCTGTGGCCTGTTCCATTGGGGCACATGACGCGACGTGTGAACTGTCGCGTAATACCCCGAAATGCATGGAAATCAGACGAGCTAGGAACTAGAAAGCAAAGTTTAAATGAGGTCAAAGCAAAAGAGAGAAAGAAAACTGATAGAAGATGGATAATTGAATTACTTTTCTCTTAGGATAAGTCTATACAAAGCAAAGAGAGGGAAAACTTTTAGAAGATGTATAATATAATCGAATTTCTCTAGGATAAGTCTATAGAAGAGACAGAACTGGCATAAGACAAATAATTGAATCAAAGTTCTCTTTGGATAAATCAAGAAGTGAAAGAAAACTAGTATAAGATGGATAATATAATCGGATTTCTCTTATGATAAGTCTATATAAAACAAAGAGAGAAATAAAACTGATATAATGTAGATAATCAAATTTCTCTTAGGATAAGTCTATATAAAGCACCTTGAACTGAACTTCAATTACTGTGCAGATTATATATTCTATAGTCCTATCTGCACTCTTCTATCTCTTCCCTATGTTTACATATTACAAGACTCATCAGCTGGATAAACATTTCGTATGGCTGTAATGCGCATTTGAAAAGATCTTATCTTAATCAGATAGTCCAAATCTTTATACAGTGTGCATTCCAATCAAGACTGCAAAAATACTATAGAATGCGTGATTCGAATCTGACTAGACACAATATATATAGAGCTATAGTTGGAGTTACTTCATATGATCGATATATCTACATATATTTCACTTTTCTAATCCCATGACATCATCTTCTTTTATAGGGGCATCAGTTCAACGGTACGTCGCTGCATTGAGAAGGAGACGGGCAAAGAGTTCGCAGCGAAAATCATCGATCTGGGCGCCACGACGGAGGCGGGCGAAACGAATCCATATCATATGCTCGAAGCAACCAGACAGGAAATCTCAATCTTACGCCGAGTGATGGGTCATCCCTACATAAGTAAATATACCAGGATATCCAATAATATATATGTAGCTTTTCTATATATATTTCTCTCCCTTTGCAGTTGATTTGCAGGATGTATTTGAATCGGATGCATTTGTATTTCTCGTCTTTGAGCTGTGCCCCAAGGGCGAACTGTTCGACTATCTTACATCGGTGGTGACGCTCTCTGAGAAGAAGACGCGCACCATTATGCGTCAGATATTCGAGGGCGTCGAGTATATACACGGCAAGAACATTGTGCATCGCGATCTGAAGCCCGAGAATATATTGCTCGACGAGAATCACAACGTAAAGATCACAGACTTTGGATTTGCCCGGCATCTGAGCGAGGGCGAGAAACTTACAGGTGATGATGAACAAGAAGATGCAGTTAGAGAGACAAAGAAGAATGAACTAAAAGAGACAAGCTGTAGATCATACGAGGGATAATCGATCAATTATAGGAAATGGAATTCTAGTCATGTCTTGTCCGATCTGTAATGTAGGCGACGAGTTAACTGAACTGCAAATGAGATGATATTCATCTGGGCTATAAGAGTGAAAGATATTGTATTCATAATATGTATAGCCTTAATGAGATATATATGGCATGCCTAGGTATCTTCAAGTCTTTGAACAATGCCAAAGTCTCTTAATTCTTTATTAATGAGAGCAAAAGGAATTAAACATGATATATTCATAACTTGTATACATTTTAAGAACTATATCAAGATCCTGTAGACTTTATGCCTAAGTCTCTAAATCCCTGATATAAAGTACAGTAGAGCAGATATGATGATATGACAAAATGATGAGAAAACCCAATATATGGTCAAGCTCAAGATCTCAACTATAGATGAATCCAATATCTATAGAGAACAAGATATATAAACTAACCTAACTTTACTCTAAATCGAGGCATAAATGGTATGAGTAGTATATGAAGAAGATAATTATATAATTACTCTTATAGGTAGCATACATAATAAGTGAAGAGACATATAGAAATTGTAGGCTAGTGTATATATGTCTATATGTCATAGCTCGAGTTGCCTGATCTCTTGCTATTCTTAGTTTAAAACTATATGAGCAACTTTTAATATTATAATCATTAATTGAAATCTTAGAAGAGCTCTTAACAAGTTCAATGCACTATGGAGCTTCTGCCTCTTCAGACTTCTCTCAGCTCAGAATCGGATTTACTTAGTTAACTCTGAAAAAAAGCTAGCAAGAACTCTTATAAACAGAAATCAATATCAAGGTATGCAATTACCTCTCTCATATACTCTGTCTCGCTCTAAACTATATTATACAGTGTATATCCAGGTAATGCAATTTTTGCTATACTCTTCTATTGCAACAGATCTTTGCGGCACGCCCGGTTACTTGGCACCGGAGACGCTCAAGTGTAATATGTTCGAGGGTTCGCCGGGCTACTCGCAGGAAGTGGACATGTAAGCAACAGATAATGATTACTATTTATACATCGAAAGCTACATACATTTGATATGTTTTTCCAGTTGGGCCTGTGGCGTCATTATGTTCACGCTGCTCGTCGGCTGTCCCCCGTTCTGGCATCGCAAGCAGATGGTGATGCTGCGCAACATCATGGAGGGCAAATACAGTTTCACCTCGCCCGAATGGGCCGATATTTCAGGTAAAACACTCACCATAGAGTATATGCATATATGAATTATTATAATACTCATTTGTACTTCACATTCCACAGAGGATCCCAAGGATCTAATACGCAAATGTCTAGTCGTTGATCCAGCGCAACGTATCACCGTTAAGGAAGTATTAAGACATCCATTCTTCAATCAAATGGTAAGTGTCGGCGCCCCCGGCGCCGCCCGTCCATGTGGAATCTATACACCACCCGCTACTACTAGGCATTACTATTACTACAACTATACCATATACACAACTATGCTAGTCAATATGTTTAGCCATAATGTTTAGAGCAGTCTCCAAGAGTCTCAAACACAAAAAAAAAAAAAAAAAAAAAAAAAAACGCTATTCAATACAGTATTTAAAATATCTCTTTATACATATATATTTATATAACTATATCTAGCACTTAAGTTCCAAACACATTCAAGCACACCCTATGTACACCCCAATTATTCCCCTCTCTCCACACTCTCTGAGTTCCTCTTCTTATATAAATGTCTCTAAAAGAAAGGAAACCCCCTATTATACACTCTATTGCCCCCTCTCAATCACACACACACACACCACTGTGACTCACACACTGTTCACACACCCAGCCTAATAACTGCTTTATTTTGTATAAACTCTATAATATAATTTATTTATACATATATCTAAATAAGATAATCAGTTAATCCGCTTACACGTATTCTAGCCACAACAACAGTCAACACTCGCTAAGCTAAATCCTTGACGTTTTACAATTTATAGTTTTTGAATTCAATTTGAAAATCTTGCCACTTAACGAGTGTTTACTGTACCGTTGTATTTCCTGTTTAAGTTCTGGAAATCGGCTTTTAGTTGAGTTTCCTATATCTTAGATACTTAACTATATTTACATACTATACTTATATACATCCTATATTTTTCTGCATTTAAGTTAAGCGCATTATTCTTCTTCCTCTATTCTACCCATGTTTTTTTTTTCTCTTATTTTTCTTCAACTTTATTATATACGTACCTATTTTTTTCTTTTTCTTACATATACTTAAATATACAAAAATACCGCAAAATTACTGAAAAATACCGCAAAATATATAAATTGTTAAATTTACAAAAAACAAACAAAAACAAAAACAAAAAATCGAAACACGAATACAAACAAACTTAAAATCAAACGAAAATCTTTTCTCGATAACTCGATAACAAACCGATAGTTGTTCGAGCAAAACATTGATGGCCTCAAGCGCAGCCTATCGACCAAGTCCAGAAGAATGAGTCGCATCACTGAAATCGCACTGGTAACGAATTATTACTGGACTAACCCAAATCCACCCAATTCTAATGTAACAACTACAACAGCAGCCAAACGATTCAAACTATTAAAAACTATTAATAAACAACAACAACAACAATATATAGAAACCAACAATAATAAAATCACATTGCATTTTGTCTGTTTTTATATACATATTTATAAATATATTCGATGTATATGTATTTGCATTGTGTTTCGATATCAATTCGATTCAATTAACACCAAACGTTTTTTGTTCTTCTTTTCCTTCGTATGTGTTTGTTTTCTCTTTTATCGGCTCACTTAGTTATCGTAATCGTGTTGGCTTGTTGTCGTTTATTATTTTCCCTCTCTCTCTCTCTCTCTCTGTGTTTGATTGATGCAGCTGCATTGTATTCCATTTACACACACCTCTATAGTCTCATTTAATTTAATTTATATTAATTACAACATATGTATGTACATATATATATTTGCTTGTTTATCTATGTATGTATGTATGTATGTAATTGTTATCATTGTCCTTGTTGCGTGTGCATTGCGATTGCGATCTTATTTAACATCTCTATGTATATCGATAACGAGAACGATAACAACAACAACAACAACAGCAGCAGCAGACGCCGCAGCCAAAAAGCGAATGCATGCTAACTCTGTCTAACATTAACTCCCCAAACAGAAAAAAGAAACTCACCTCGTATGCATTCGTGGTATACTCTTATACTGCATGTATGCGTCACCCTCTTCCTCTCCCTCTCCCTCTGTCACCCACACACTACCTATGTCTTCCTAGTTTAAGTGAGGAGCAATTAAGAAGGTGCATATAAAGCGTAGGCTAGGCGCGTATAGACTCTTATACAAAGTCTTATATTTATATCTAAATCTTTAGCTTAAGCATAATTAGGCATACTCTAAATATTATACTTAGACATATTTATACTATTAATTTTATGTTTATTGTCTGGTTTTGTTCATTTGATTTACTTCCTTTAACATATTTACAATTTTGTATTCCTCATTTTCTGTGCGTTTTGACCTGCTCAACATACGCGCTGCCTGCACTTTGCCAATTTCCCGCTCTCTTCCTACTCCTCTCTCTTTCTCGCGCACTCTCTATCGCTCTCAATATGTCGCTGTCGTACTCAATGTGAAAACAAATGACGCGCTCATTAGGTTCTATTGAACGAAATGACGTATATGCAGCATTTGCATGCCAATGCCAAAGCTGCGCATTACCCCGGCAGCGGCAACAGTAACAGTAACGGTCCCAGCTCGAGCCGGCAGAATCAAACTCAAACAGCGTTCCGTTATAATCGACTGAACAGTGGCAACGCTGGCAACAATTGCGGCACATCCGCCTCCTACATATACTGCAGTGCACCGCAGAGTTCGTACTCATCGAATCGATTACGCGATGTTGCCACAACAAGCTGCAGCAGCAGCAGCAGCAATTACTATGCGTCTGAGACGGAGAAACAGCATCAGCAGCAGCAACAACAACTGGCAACAGCAACAACTTCCAATTCCACCTGCAATACACCCTCGTCAATGACTTTGACGGCCACAGTATACTATCAGCAACAGCAACAGTTGCAGTTCCACCAACAACAACAACAACAACAGCAGCAGCAACACGAACAGCAGCAGCAGCAGCGACAGCATTCAGCAACGGCTAATAAAGCGCATCAGCAGTTGGGCATCGATAACGATAATTATGAGAGTGCGGCAAATGCAAATGAAAAACATTTATTGTATTCATCAGTGCAGGCAGGTTTTTCCTTTGTTTTCTTTTATCAATTTATACACGTATCAATTTAGTTCTATAACAAACACATTTCCTATTTCTTTTTTTTTTTCAACTCTCAACGAAAAGCGCTTTTAGTTGTACTTGATTAATGCATCACATACACCCACACACGCACACTGAACTTAGGCAATGGCGCCTACACACACACACACACTCGCATTTCATTTCATTTCCCATTTTCAAGCACAGTAAAAAATATTGTAGCCATGTAGCAGGGCGCACTCACCACACCTCAACTCTACTCACCTCACCCCATTTTGATATTGTATTTGATTTGCCAGCCCTGTGGTAAATGGAGCGCACACTTGTATTTAGTTTGTAACATTTATTTTTACACTTAATATTTATGAATTACATATATATTTTTAGCTGTTTCTAGTCGTATTTACAAACAAAAAAATTATTTATAAAAAACTGTATTATATGCACCTTTATAGTATGTAGTATATATATTTTGGGTCAATTGGTTTCTTTTTACAAAATACAAAAAATAATAATAATAATAATAATAATAATAACGCTTCTACCGTTTGTATTCTTGTAGTCATGTAGTATTATTAAATATGATGTTGTATATCACTAATCATAATGCTGTTGTAGTTTTGGCTCTCTCTCTCTCTTTATATATACATATCTCTCCTTATCTATCTGCCTTATCTATGTACCTGCATCTGTGTTTGTGTCTCACTGTCCTCTGTTCCTTTGCATGGCTTTTGTTTATGTTAAATTTAACCGTTAACTACACATCCGAGCATATGCATACATAGACCACATATACCACATAGATTATTTATGAAAAAAAAAAAAAATTAAATTCTTGAAAAAAAAAAAAACAAAACAATTACGCTTACCGATTCACTGACAATGTTTTTTTTTTTTTTGTTTTGTTCTTAATTTCTCCTCTGTATGATTTGATATACACGTTTTGTTTTGTGTGTCATGTTCTCTATATTGTCAGAGTCTCAACGCCCTTATAAGATGTGTGTCTTTAAGTCGGTGTTGTGGAGACTCCCTTGTGAGTAAACCAAAGTCAAAATGCGCAAAACCATATATAAAACAATTAGTTACCTATACAGTATATAAATATACATTTTGAAATGCCATTGTTAAACTCTTATATCTATATATGTATTTATCCACCATATATGTATGTGTATGTTGATAATTCAATGTACATATGTATATCTATATATTTATGTCTGTGTGTGTTCTGTCCCTGAGCGCGTTCCGCATGCGCTCTCTTTCACTCGCTCACGGATTTAACAGTTTCGCCAACATACCACACTACGTTTTTTCGTTCTTTTTTTTTTGAGTTCATTTCGATCCTGTTGTATTTGTTTATTTGCTTTTGCTTTCGACATACCAGCACTCACACAAACACAAGCACAAACTGGCACGTCCCGTACACTGACAATGTGGTGAATTTAACCCTCTCTCTCTCTCTCTGTTCCACTCTTTTGGCAAAAGTATGTAAAATAAACGCACATAACAGCACGGAACTAACAGCTTAAGATTAACGTGGCATATGTAAATGCCTCTCTCATATATATATATACACACACACACCGATACACTGACATAGACACAGCACAGACACAGACATACAGTCGCCTAACGCAAGTTGTGTTCGCGTAAAGTGTTTTAATCCCACAAACCAAAACAAACATATACACATGTACACAAACACACACACACGCACATTTAGAATTGTTGTATTGAACAGCTGCTAACGATAACCGTATTAACCCAAGGCGTATGAACTAAATCGTAATAAGCCAAATATAAAATAAAAAAAAATAAAAAAATCCTAACACAATAAACAATTGAAGAATTACCTTATAACAAAATTAACCCCCATCCTATGTGTGATTTTTTCTTTCATTTTCGTATATCTAGCTGCGGAAACAGAGTCGCTTCAATGCGCGCAAAAAGTTCCAATTTGCCATATTAGTGATACGCGCGGTCATTAGGATACGCCGTCTACGCTACACGGCCGAGCCGCTTCACGTGGAGGACGCCATACGTGATCCTTATCGCGTTAAGGTGCTGCGCAAGGTAAATGAGATAAAATTACACGCATACATATGTATATATGTGCATACATGCATACATATGTATCTCGATTATTGTTTATCGTTCACAGGTTATCGATGGCTGCGCCTTCCGCGTTTATGGCCATTGGGTAAAGAAGGGCGAGGGCCAGAATCGTGCCGCCCTATTCGAGAATACTCCGCGCACCGAACTGCACGCGCTTTACATAAACAATCTCAGTCGATAGGAGACACAACATGCACACACATAAACAAATGCAACAAGCGAAAGTTACTAACGAACACAAAAACAAAACAAATTATGAAAGAGACACCAAAACAAACACCATACAGAACGTATCAAAAGTTAACGGACAGTTTCCTCTACCTTTCACACGCTCTTGATTTAGTTTGTTCTGTTCGTCACACAGTCATACAGACATACACACACACGCACGCAAGCAAGCAAACGCACACACACAAACACAAAGCTGCGTGCTGTGTTGGAAGACATAAACTACGCTAGCGTCGTAATGCGTATGTACATACATATATAGTATAAAGGAGCAAGACATGCATAGACACATATGCATATACATAAAAACATACATATACATATATATATATATATGCATAGAACATAACAGCGAATATATGAATGTGTGTAGTTAATTAGCAGCGAGGCCTTATGCCCAAATGCCCCTACAAGAGAAAACATACATACATACATATGTACATACATACATACATAAATGCATATGTATTTTCTGTTAATGATTTTATTAAATTATTTAATTGTATTGCTAAGCGTTTACTTTTTAATTGTTATGTTGTAGTATACAAAATAAATAAAAACAAACAAAAAAAAACGACACAAAAAAACAAATCAAAATACAAAATTAGAACAAGTGAACAAGAATCGATTATCGATAACGATAACGTCTAGATATGCTTGTTGCAGTCGTATTTGCGCTCACAGCACTCTGGGAATTCACGATTGGTGTTGACAAAGTCGCGTAGCTTACAGCCCTTGGGTGGCGCTACCGCGCGGCATGTGCGCAATTCGGCTATGCTTCCATCCTGGCAGGTGATGCTGGCGCATGGATGATTGGGGGCCTTGGCAGTCTGTCCGATCGACATAATCAAATTGGCGTTCACTACACATTTGCCGGGATGAGCTAGAGTGGAACAAAGGATATATATTTAGATATGCGCAACTCTCTCCTATTTCTTTCGCGCTCATATACTTACTGGGATTCTTGAGAACAACTCGGCCAATGGACTGCGCTGTGGCGCTCTGGCTGCACAGAACATAGACGAGGGCGCAAGCGATCAGGGCGACAAAACGGAATTGCGACATTTTGTGAATAATTTCTTGTTGGAATTCGATGCTGGAAGGTGATGCCGATTGGGATGTAAGTTCACGAGTGCTGCTGATTGGAAGACAGCTGCAATGTCTTATATACCGAATCGCTGCCTGTTATCATATGCCAAAGTCCGTGTGAGACCGACGGGCTTATCGAACGCGAGCGTAAGCGCCGTCAGCTGAGCTGAGCTGAGGCTCAACCAAGTTGACCTTCTCCAACGCACGGCACTCGCCATATACCGCTCCTTTTCGCGCCTATGCCGGTTTAACGGCAGCTGCCTGTTTGGTAACTTTTTATTGCTGTTGTTGCGGCAACTTCCCTGCGGTTCATTGAGTACTTAATTATATTACGCATATAAATAATTTTGTGATGAGCTTTAATTTATATATTATATATGTATGTATTTAGTATGTATATATAAATTCTTTTTCTTCTTTTTTTTCGAGCGAGCGCTTATCACGTTTTTCATTTCGCTCTGTCGCCCTGTCAATTGGCGCCTGTTTTGTTTTTAATTTTGTTTTGTTTTCTTTTAATTATATTTTTTGGGAATTTTCGTTGGTGGTTTCTTGTTTATAAAGTAGCATTCCTGTGGCTGGGTATAAATTCATTTCTGAGTCAGAGTTTCGCACACAAATCATCATCCTCATTATTAACATTAACATCATTATTGTCATCAGGCAGCAGGCAGCCCGTGCACTTTCACCGCCTGGGATCTTGAACCTGAGCTGCGCAACAAAACAAAGTTCGAAATAGCAATCGAGGAGTACGTTACATTATGGCTTTTGTGTGCCTGCGCTGGTGTGCGTGTGTGTGTAACTGAGAATGTGTAAGTGCATATCCAAGTCAATGTTATTGAAGCGGCTCAGTCATTGACATTGACATTGACAGCGCTGCTGCTGTTGATGCCGAAAACTAACAGCAAAGAGGAATTCTGTTATGGCATTGCTTACGGTACAACGTTAACATTTAGTTAACGTAAACTAACAGCAAATGTACCAAAGCTAGTGTTGGCTCCATTTATGCTCAAGGTAAGTTAACATTTGGTACAAGGAACTAACAGCATCAGAATGAAGTTGAGTTTCGTGTATAAGAGTAATAATGTTAGGGTGCTTATTATGGTACACTAGATTTAATAGTATATCACTATGATGATTTGATACAGCAAATAGTATATCAAAATAGGAATATCAGAATCAACTTTTTCAGCGTTTCATGAAATCTCAGAGCGTATAATTTTGTTGTAATGTAAATAATAGAGAAGTTGGCGTGGCGGTAGCTAAATAGTATATACATGTATATATTCCTGATCAGGTCGACATAGCCATGTCCAACTTTCAATGTATAGCCGTGTAGACCATATATACATAGTACGAGTTTATCATTAATTTTGAAAAAATCTCTTTCCATATTCTTTATTATCAATAAAAAAAAAAGTAGTATGTAATTTGGTATAATGGCTTGAACAAGGTGGCTTAATAGAGCTAGATTTACGATTTAATTTTATGTATTAATATCAGACTTTTTATACATATGTACATACATATTTCCGATTTTAATTACCTTCCTTCCCTTGCCCTATACAGTGAAAATTTATTTATTTATAATATATATGAATGCCATTATTAACAACTGAAAATTTGTTTATAAAAGTTTATCTAGAAGAAAAGTTACTCAAAAATCCATTGCTCATATTAAAGCTCAAGCGCAGTCGTAGCGGTAACTGCGCAGTCGTAGCGGTAACTGCGCAGTCAGCAGAGCGGCTGCCCTGCTAGCATTTTTGATGTTAACAGAGTTAACAGTCTTTTATGAGTCGCACACTGATCGAAAATTGTCAATTTCTGAACATAAATGACAACCCCGTCGGGAGAAAATGGTACCCTAGCCGCGACTTTTGCTGATGAGTTGCTTATGACTCGGCTTTTTAATCATTTATGACTCTTTTTGGGGTCATCATTAAATCATATAAGACTCTTCCTCGAGTCTTATTTCCAATAATGGTCAATGAAAAAATAATTTTGTTTTTAAATTCATTAAATTTTCATTTTTTATTTGCATATATAATGTGAAACTAATTTTTACATTACAAAATCAAAAATAATCAGAAAAAAAGAGAAATTCATTAAATATTCATATTCATATACAGCTTAAATATTATTCAATTTAGTCGCCTCCGTTTCGCTAACCTATCGTTGGCATGGACAAAATGCTTTTGCAGAATACTGTTAATTTCCTTATCCGTGCTTTTGTATTTTATATGAGTAATGTCTAAAAGGAATACAAGCAGAAATGTTAATATATTACACAAGTTTTTGTTTTTTTTTTAAGTATACATACTTCTTATAACCCCCACAATGTAGCACCTTTCTGCACTCGGCTTAGATTTTGTCCCCTTCCAGCTGTAGTTGGAAGCTGCTTCGTCCGAAAATACTCTTCTGATCGCAGCTCTTACAAATTGGGCGGGCCCATCTCCTCCAACTTTTGATATTAGTTGTTTCTGAAAATATCAAAAAATTATATTTAAATTAAACAAGTAAGAAGGCTCCAGTCGAGACGGCTCGACTACGAGATACCCTGAACCCTGGAAAAAAAAAGTGATACTCTTCTTCTTTACGCACTTATGCTGGCGTGGCTTGGGCTGAACTTTGGACGCTTTTAATTTCATTTCTATATGGACGATCCCTATGAAATTTTCAGAGCAAATTAAGAGTATCTAAATGAATCTATTTGCCAAATTGCAAATCTCTATCATTTGAAATGCGTTTTTTTTTCAAATTAGGGACCAAGGGGGCGTGGCATCCAAAATCTGAAAATTACAAAATCTGTGTATCCATAATATCTATCTAAATATATTAATTCGAAGTCTCTGGCTAAAACGGTGTAGAAGTTATGCCCAAAAAACATAAATATTGGAAACGAATTTTAAATTTTTTATCGATAATTTGGAAATGGGATGAGTTATCGAAAAAACATGTAAAATTTCAGCTCTCTAGCTTTTGTAGTTTCCGAACTCTCGACGTTCATACAGACGGACAGACGAACAGAACTAGATCAACTTATTTTTGTATGCTGATCAAGAATATATATATACTTTATGGGGTCTGCGACGTCTCCTTCTGCCTGTTACATACATTTTCACAAAACCATTCCCATTTTCAATGGGTTCAGGGTATAATAAATTAAGATCTGTTTCTGTAATACTTACAAATTGCCCAAGTTGATTTTCATTTGTTTGCACTTGCTCATCGAATGCCATTACTTCAGCAATGGTATTGAGAGGAAGTTTTAGCGTGTCCGTCAAATTGTCATCAATATAAGAATCTCCGTTGGTCCTACTATTTTGTAGTTTCACAGAGATAAGCTCCTCTGTCAACTTCGTAAGTTCCAATTTATTTGGGTCCTTTAATTCGTATAATTCCTTTTTCAAATCTGAAACGTCAGCTCTTAATGATTTGATTTCATTAATTAACGCCAATAAAAGACTTTGGATATTTTCGGTCTGTGGCATTGAAGAGTTTCTCACTAAAAATGATTTTTCTTATTAAAATAAATATTTGAA
Source organism: Drosophila koepferae (assembly GCA_030914345.1). Taxonomy (NCBI): domain Eukaryota; kingdom Metazoa; phylum Arthropoda; class Insecta; order Diptera; family Drosophilidae; genus Drosophila; species Drosophila koepferae. The sequence continues at coordinate 3,155,253 of JAUESR010000209.1, forward strand.
AGTTGTCCAATATGAATATATTACTTACATGTTGCTAAGTTATTGCTTGGACTGTGGTGAAATTCAGATGAAAATTTTACTTTCTCTTCACTAAATAATAGTTTTCGTGTTTCTCTTTTTGCCAAGCAACGCAATTGTTTAGCTGACATTATCTTTATTTACCTACGTACATACATATATTAATTAATTATTATATTAATTGGTTTATAGGCACAGCTTGAACTCACCACGCGTCGTTTCACGTTTACACTGCACGATTGCAGCTTTACAAATGCCCAAAATTTGCACGCTTCGACATGTGCTCATTGGAAAGTACCGTTCAGTTAAGATCCGTTCGATTGCAAAGAGCAGAATATGTTTGCATAGGGCAACAGTGCAATGTTCATATTTTGAATCATCTGCATGCCCAATTGCCGATCGCTTTACATTTTGTTTTCGTATTCTCAAGCAATCATATTTTGAGCATATGGAAGAGTCATTTATGAGTCTTCTTTCGATCGCTCATCAAGGCGACTCAGAAAAGACGATTTCCGTTAAAACAGTCTTCTAAATTCTTGCAGGGTGCGTATGCATGCGAGCGTATGTGAGACAGAGAGAGAGAGAGAGTGTGTGTGTGTGTGAGTGTATGCAAAGACGAGCGTAGAATGATTGGAATGTCAGCTGTTGCTTGGAACTCTGGGCATCTCTATGCCGGACCACCACAGCTGGAGCATTCTCATTTACTTTTAATCAAATGAAATGAAATGATGTTATCAATGAATTAAATGAAATGAATGAATTTGTTACTAGTATTACAATTATCTTTATGGATTGATGGGAATGAAGTAAAATGTATTCAACGCGTCATAGCCGCATCAGAGCACATTTGTTTCGTTCCATTCCATTCGTTTCTGACCCAACGCCCGCCGATTTGAAATCATGCACAAATTGCAAATTAAAACTTGACTATATTTATTTTGTGTGAGTTTCGTCTATGTTACAAAGGATAAACTATATTGCGCGTATTTGAACCCTACATGCATGCTTAAACATACTGTATATATACACATATATGGATATATATATGGATATATATATATATTCTTTTTCTATACGTATATATTCTTTACTTTGTCAACATTTTCTTTTCTTTTTTTTTTTTTTTTTCTTGTTCTAATTTCTTCGGCTTAGGAAAATGCATAGAATTAGTGCAACAAATGGAATCTTGTGGAAGATTGAGCGATTCCATCATTCAGAAACGAGATTCGAGCTTTTAGAGAATTTTGCATTTTTCAATTTCCATTTTTTTTTGTTTTGTTCGTTTTTGGCGATTTTTCTTTCTTTTCTTTTTTAACCAGAATTTAAGACACACAAACACTTGGAATGCGGCGGAGCAGAGTTTAAATTTGAGATTCAGCACAGGAGGTTGTGAATGGAGTCGACTGGCCATCCAGGATAACCGCTATCCACTATCCGCTAAATGTTATCCGTTATCCAGCAAAACGTTTTTAGACACCCGCATAGACTGGCAGCTTGGCCGTTTCGACCTTGTCGACCACCTTGAAGGAGGGGAAGAGTCCGCCCTGATTGGTGCGCGTATTCTTGCCCTTGGAATTGCCATCCCAATGATTGCCCGCAACCGAGACGAGATCGCCGACCTTCATTTGTAGATCCTCGTGGGAGCGCGGCTTGTGCGGAATGACCGCACGCCGATTATGCGGATTCTGTCCGCCGTAATAGTAGATATCGTCCAGCGATTTGAAGCGATGTGCCGCATCCGGATACATCGTTTGCATTATCTCGTATGCCACACGGCAGACCTGCGAGGAGAATGTGCACACCAAATAGTCGGACATGGACAGCAGATGAATGTCCAGGATGATGCCATTCAAGGCGGTGTCCGTATACCGTGTGGAGACGGCGGCCATGCGCGCCACCTCCGGATCGCCGACGATCTGATATTGTGGATACTTCTTGCGTGCCTCCATGATGACGCGCGCATCATCGGAGGCCAGAAAGATGCGACGCACCACGCTGCTGCCGTTGATCTCGAGGGTGCGATAATAGTCTTCCACATGCGTCATATACTCATCGATGCCATGGAAGGCTGCCTCGGTGCCCACCTTGTCCGTGCGACGCACATGAACACTGCAAGCAGATGGAGATTAGAGCCAATGGCTAGGAGAAGCATATGGTCATGGCTTACCCCACAATGGGACGCTCCCAGCCCAGCTTACGCATGCCCGAGTTGAGGAAGTCGCGCGTCTCCGTTTGCGGACGCAGCAGATACTTGAGAAACTGGCCCACCCACCAGACAATGGGATCGCCGTGCAGGCGCTTCAGGCGCGGTGCCAAATCCTCCGGCACGGCGAGCGGCAGGTAGGGTGGGCGTGGCATCAGCGAGTCAATGATCGGCAGCACCAGCACCTGAGTGTTCGGCTTGCCCGGCCAATTGTAGGCATACGCTGTGCCCGCATCCTGGCAGCTATCAGACACCGGACGGAACACCTCCTCCCAGCCGCCCTTGTGATAGCGCCAGCCGCGCGACTTCAATATCAGCGTGCGCTCCGTGGCATACGCCACGATAAAGCAGTAGACCACATGGTGCAGCTGGCAGCCATAGCCGCAGCCCTGCAACGAAATGAAACGAAACGGAATGAAATGACTGCGAAAACCACTTGGAAAATCAAAATAAAAATAGCTAAAAGAGTGGAAAATTAGATGAAAAGTTTGCCTTTAAATGAATAGTGTTAACATAATAAATCTTTCCAGGCAGGTTAATGGAGTGATAATAAAGAAAGAGACGAAAAAGACAAAAATAAGCAATGGGGAAAAGAAAAGTTTGAGTTGAGCAGTTAAGGGAAAACCTTTGCAATGGAATAAGGTTTTCAGTGCAACGCTTACGAATGGGAAGAGAACAGAATGAGAGAGGAATGTTAAACAATAAACCAGTTGGAAAATTAATATAGAGAGTAAATAATTGATTTCGAGGTAGAGAAAGAAAGAATTAGAGAGCGAGAGAGAATGGTGATTAAGGGAAAGAGTGTGAAAGAGAAAAATAGAGAGAATGTGAAGAGAAATAGAGAGTGAGAGCAAGAGAAAGATATAGACAAATAGAGGGAGCAAGAGAAAGAGAAAAGAGAGAGAGAGAGAGAGAGAGAGAAGGTTATATATAGTTATATATAACCAAGAGCTGTTTCTTGCCCTCTCTCTCTCTCTCTCTCTGTCATCCCCTCCGACTCTTTCACTGCCTCTCATGAGCTTTCAGTATAACGTTAACAAATGCTAAATAAGAGAGAAAGCTTAAAACGCATTTGAAATGAATTAAAATATAAAATATGAGAAGGAAAAAGGATGGAAAGAAAAGTACGAACATAAATAAGAAAGAGAGATAAATAGAGCTATAGAGTAGCGAGGGCAGTTCAAAATATTGTTGATCAAGAGATATTGAAAGAAATCAAAGCAAAGAAGTGCTCTCTCTCTCTCTCTAAGGAGAGAGTTATGAATGCGCTCTCCCTCACTCTCCCTCACTCTCTCGCTCTTCTTTACAATATTCGTACATATAACAAGTGACAATGAGATTAATCAAAACAAAACATGCAATTAGTATTTTTATGAACTCAAACGGAATAGAGAATGGAGAATGGATGAGAGAACAGATGATAAAGAATGACGTAAAGATAAATAATGAGAGGGAATTGCAAAGGGATGCACTTCATCTCCCATCGATAGTGTGATTGTCGCATGAACCTTGTTCAGCTTGCAGACAAGCTTGCGAGCATTTTGGCAGTCACTGGGATTCTGTAGATGATGGAGTCGCCGCTGCACCAGATCGCTCAGCTCGTTGGCCTCCTGCTGGCGCCAGGTCTCGTAGCCGTCGACGCGCCGCAGCTGCTCCATGTCGCTCAGCAGCGAACGCTTATGATCGGCGCCCTGCAGCAGCACCTGCTGTATGGACTCCTCCAGCTCCGCATTGCCGGGACCAACGGCCTTGCGCAGCTTGCCCAGCTCGCTGCTGAAGTAATTCCAGATCTCGGCAATATTCGTCTGGATGCGTCGCCGCGTCAACTCGTACTCCAAACTGGGCTCAATGCCCGGCTGTCCAGGCAGCTGCCCAGCAGCATCTAAGCCCAGTTGCTGCTGCTGCTGCTGCTGTTGTTGCAGCTGCTGCTGCTGCTGCAGTTGATCCTGTCCAGCGGCATCTGCTTGAATCACCTCGAAGAGCGTATCATCGCCCATTGATTGCTTTGCATTGTGCGAATCATTTTCCAGCCTTTGGATTAATTTCATGGCGCTCTGTTTATCCAGCTGTTCGCTGTAAGAACAACAACAACAAAAGATAACAACCCACACACACACACACACACACACACACGCAGCGCCACACAGGTTGTGCGTGGTTATTCGTCATTCGCCAACGCCAAGGCGTATGCAAGCGTGACCGAGCATTCATTGCTTACCCTTACGTCGAGCATATAGACAATGTCAGCTATTAGGTAACATGTATGTATGTGCTATATATAGAAAGCTGAATCTATATAGAAATATATATATATATACATATATACAGCTGCGGTCATACACATATTAACGTGACTAAGCTCAACCAATAGCACTACTATTTTAATGACCGCAGCTGTATATACGATATATCATCACATAATACAAAGAACTGTCTTAATCACATACATATGCACTGCTCGCAAGGGTATTCACAGTTCGGCTAGCCGAATTGAAAGTTCTTTTCGCTCGCTTTACATATGAAAGGTCGCATTAATGGGCCGCACTTGGAACGCTTTAGAATGGCTGTGGGAGTGGGAGGGGGGCGTGGAGGCGTTTGGCTGTGGATGGGAACTGCAGCTTTGGGTCTACTTGTGGCTTGTTGCTGATGATGCAAATGATGCTCATGATAATAATAATATTATTATTGTTGTTGTTGTTGATGGTATTGCTGTCACCTACCTCATCAGCTCATCGATGAGCAGCTTGAGCTCCTCGTTGCGTCGCTCCGTGTGCTCCAGCAGCTGCAGCGCCTGATTGATGCGCCGCGCATTGTACTCATTGTCGCTGGCAGAGATGGTTTGATGGCTTTGATTCTGGGCCTGGCTGTTGGTCAGTTTGAGCACAAACACATAGACGAGCACCGCCCAGGCGAGCACAAAGATGATGAGGGCGCGCACCCACGAATTGGATGATGAGCCAAACAGCTGACGCACCAGGAGCATGGCGCCGTATCCACACTCTAATCCTCGTTATTCCGTCCTGCTCGCCTGCTGCTGTGACTTGTCTGTGGCGTCCAAAGGTTTCTATCTGTGTGTGCGTATGTTATTTTGTGTATGTTTGTGTGTGTGTGTGTGTGTGTGTGTGCACGGCAGCTAGTTAATGTTGTATTGGAGCGTGTTTTGCCGTGTTTGTCGCATATTCACAGCCTTTAGCCGCAATTATGACATCTGCTAAACATTGTGCGGCACAGCGCAACAGCACACAGATGACACAGGTTTCTTTCTTTTATATACTCTTTTTCTTATTTTAATAAATAAATAACAAAATACTAAAAATAGGGATGTTGTAGACGTATCGATATTCTTATTTTACAACGATATTTAAAACAGAACACTTAATCACTATCGATATGTTTTCAGCAGTATTTTTTGTAGCATATGCCTAGGAGCTGCAAAAATACTCGATTAATGCAGCACGTCTTGTGTTTGCTTGTTTATTAATGCAAAATCGTACAATACTTTCAATTATGCAGCTCTTTTTGCTGTTGCATATAAAAGAGACAATAAATGCTATCAATTAGTTGCATACGTTTCTGTTGTAGAAAAAAATAACCGCTTATACGTGGCGGTCAACCGATAATACGCCTTAACGCGCTTGTATACAATATTCAAAAAGTGTTTGCAAATTTTCGCAACCTGCAACTATAAAAATTGAGAAATTGATTCGACAGGTACTTTAAGGAGGTTTCATTGGTTTGCATCTGGCTCGGTTGTACTCAGAATATTTTTCACAATTTATTTTGAACTTATGCTATATCAACTAAAATTATTATAATTTTGAGAGATGGTGTTCAGACAATTGATTCGCTGTCGATACCAATTGAAAATAGCAGAAGCTGAAAAAAGTATCGTATAATGATGCTTCAGCCCCACAGATAAAAGCAGATCGATGCCAAAATTAATTTAAATTTAGTTTTTTTTGTTTTTAAATCAAATGAAAAAATATTATCGTATAAATTATAAAAAATTCAGTATTATATATAGTATTAAAAAAAAAGTAAGTTGTACACATAAATTAAAAATTATATTATTACAAATACGACCACAAAAATTTCGCATTGTTTTAAATGAGTTTTTGTATTTTTTTCTGGTTTTTGTTTTTGCTTAATCGACGTCGATGACGGCGTCGTCCGCTTGGATTGGGATGTGTATGTGTTTGTGTAGATGTATGCTTGTGCATGAGGTTAGCGAGTTTAGTGAGCGTGTTTGGATGGGTGGTTGGGTGCAAGAAAGGGATAGAGCGCGTGTATGTGTTGTATTGGTTAAGAAGGAAGGCGGCGATCAATCGGGGGACGATGTGTAGAGTTTTATGCGACAAGTTTTTTTTGATTTATTGTTAATTTTAAATACTTATATAAATTACTTTTTATTATAATTATTGTTTTTTTTCTTCCGTTTCTTGTATGTAGTGGGCAACTGCGGCATTTGTAAATTTTTATCTTTTGTTTTGTTTTTTCGTTTAATATTTAAATGTTGGTTTCATTTGACTGTGTAAAAATATCAATTTGTATCTGATTTCATAGTTACTATGTATTTGCTTATCGTTTTCACTTCACATATATAATGTTAATCGCTGCTGCAATTGGGGACTCCGTATGGCTATTACTCTTTCTATCAATTATCATCATCATCATCATATAATCATCCAACATTACTCGCTTTTATCCTCGAGTTCAATTTAAACTTCATTTAATACGCGCCCGCACTATGTTCCTAAATTTAATGTGAGTGTGCTGTGTTGTGGTGTGCTGTGTTGTGGTCTGGTTTGGTGTGGTGTGGTGTGTTACGTTCTCTCTGTTATGGGGTTCTTCTCCTTGCTTGTTCTTCTCATTTAATATTTTTGCCTGTTAAGCCTATGTTATGTTAAGTGCTGCTGCTGTGCTGCTTCTCGATCTCCTTTTATGTTCTCGTTGTGTGTGTGTGTGTGTGTGCTGCTTCTTGTTATATGTGTTTGTGTATGTGTGTATGTGTTTTTTTCTTTGTTGTATATATATATTATATATTATATGTATAATTAGTTTTGCTTAATAGTAAAATTTCTTGAATGTTGTTGTGGCAAAGTGTAGGTAATGTTGCTCTCAAATGTCGACTCAACTGCACTACATACATATGTCTTTCCACCAGATATACGCGGCCTAACGGTGTTTCTTAGCGACGGCTGTGACGGCGCTACGCTGCATTCAGCTCAGTCGCTGCGCAGCTTTTTCAACTCCGGCGATTTCTCACCAGCAGCCGCAGCCACAGTTGCGTTTCCAGTTGCAGCAGCAGCAGCAGCAGCATTTGCCTCCATTTCACAATGCAGCGCCGTACGTTTCTGGCCAATGGATGGCGCTGTCAACGCTGTCGCTTCTGTCGCCGCAGCCGCAGCTGCAGCCAAATGCTGCAGCTTGCTGGCACGCAAATTGCTGCTGCCATTGCTGTTACTCTCATCAGCCTCTAGCTCATCGTCCACCTCATCTTCATCCTCCTCCTCGTCCACCTCATCCTCGTCCTCATCCTCTTCGTCCTCCTCATCGTCGTCATCAATCTGATTCGCTGCCGACGCACTGCCGCCAAGCGAGAGCACACCATTGCCATTGCCATTGGCTGCTGTTGGAACGGCTGGAACTGCTGCTGGTGCGGCTGGTCCAACCAATCCTTCTGCTGCTGCTGCTGCGGCGGCGGCGGCTGCTGCGCTTTGTCCATTGTTGTTGATTTGCTTGTTGTTGTTGTGCGATTGGGCACCAGCTGCTCCTGCCACTATTCCCGATCCAGCCACAACGCCTGCTCCTGCTCCAACACACACCCCAACAGTCCCCAAGCGACTTTTGACCGGCGCCTCAAGATTACTTTCTGAGTCGGAGGCCAGTGGCGTGGCCACGCCCATCTGTTCGCCGTCCTCCGTCGATGTGGTGGTGGCCGTTGTCTGTGTGGTGTTGTCATCAATGTTCGGCTCCTGTGAGGTGGAATCGTTCGACACGAAGTTCGAGTCGCCATCTTGCAAAGCGGCAGTGTTGTTGTTGTTGCTATTGTTGTTGTTGTTGCTGTTGCTGCTGTTGTTACTGTTGCTGTTGTTGTTGCTGTTAATGTTGCTCTTGCCACCAGCGCCAACGCCACCACTCGCATTGCCCAGCGGCGTCAACGATATCGGATTGGTGTTCTCGTTGTCCGTCTCGGATTCTGTTGCCGTATTTCGACCGCCTGGATTTCGATAAAACAAAAGATTCAATTAGTTAAAGGACTATAAAAGCTATACGTAATATAAAGTATAAGGATCTATCGATCTATCGCTATTATATAAGTCTTTCATAACTAGATCATCAATAGTAAGTAAGTATCTATCAATCTCTCTCTCTCTCTGTCTTTCTCTTTCTCTGTTGCTAAGCCAAGTTTCTTGTAGATTATTGACTGATCATGATCATGAATATATATACATATATGTACATCATGTAGCCATTTACATCTATTCATCATTTATATCTATTCTAGACATCCACTTCTATTTATATAGCTTCTTTTCTTTGGCTCAGTGATCTCACCTGCACCGAGGCTCTCGTCCTCATCCACATCGACAGCGACGCCATCGTTGGTGTCCTCGCCGTCGAGCACCTTGCTCGCCTTGCTCAGGCTGCCGTTTGTATTAACTGTAGCCGTCGGCGAGGGCATATCGTCGAGCAGCTCGGGACTGAGGTCGTTGGCCACATAGTGCGCCCAGAGCGCCAGCTCGACACGATGCGGCGACCAGTGCGGCGTATCGCCGCCAACCTCCGCATTCAGTCGCTCCACTGTGGCCTGAATGTGCTGCACAAAGTTGAGGTACTCCTTGGTCGTATAATCGATGCCCTCGATCTCTGGTATGGCCATCAGGCACTCGTCGGCCATAAATGGGGCTGAGTCGGGGGCAGCGGCTGTTAGCAGGGCGGATGCCATTGTGGTGCCGACTCCTTTGAGGTTCGATAAAGCTGTGATCGCCTGCTCCAGATTGGGCAGCTTGCGAAAGGCCTTCTTTGTCTCCTGGATGACCGCACGCGGCGTATTCACCTTGACCAAATATGATAATTGCGGATAGAATTTGCCCCTGGACTGTTTCCATTTCATGGCCTGAACCAGTTCGTCGTATACCAAGTGGGCATCTTTCCCTCGCGCCTTTATTAAGCCGGGCAGTTCGTTCTGATACCATTGATCCAAACGGATTAGCTCTTGTGGCTTCTTGCTGCGCTTCTCGGCCTTAATCTTTAGCACCTGCGGATACAGTTCGTAGCAGTATTCAAACTGTCTGGTGCTTCCGTTCTCGAAGAACGAAGCCGTCGCCTTGCCGTTCGACATGTTTCTGTTGTTGTTGTTGTGGTAGTTCTTCTTGTTGATCGTTTATCGATTAACCTTCAATTGTATACGCTTATGTACTGTGTATGTGTATGTGTGTATGTATGTGTGTGAGTGTGTGTATGTGTGTATATTTATGTATGTGTATGTGTGTGTATTAGAGATTGTATGGGACGTTCTCTTTGCCTCTTCAGTATGTCTATCGATTAGCCTGCGGCTACTATCGTTATCGATACAATTTCCATTTGATTTGATGATTGTTGTTGTTTTTTTGTTGTTGTTGTTATTGATGTAGCCGTCACAGCAGTTGTTGTTATAGTTATTGTTGTTGTTGTTGCCGGCGAAACGTTGGCATGAAAATAGAGAAGAAGAAGAACATGTATATAGCAGGCAACGCGAAAACACAAGCAACACACAAATTAGCATTACAGTTAAAACATTCACAGCAAGAAAAAAGAAAAATTATCAAATAAAATAAAATGAAAAAAATTGACAGCGTTGCCGTATGCTGTTTGCATGCACCGTTAAATAATTGCCGATTTATAAGTTACAATTATTATTCACTGTCCGTTTATCATTTCATTTTATTCAATTTATTGCTTTTTTATTTTGTTTTTCTTTTGTCAATTTGTCAGCAGAATTTTTCAATACCGATAATCACATTTCGTTTGCAATTTGCAATTTTTCAGGGCACAGCAAATCGAATTTTACTCTCCGCAGCAGTCGCAGTCCGCACCAACAGTCAGTCGGGTTCTTTTTACTGGTCGTCGTCGACGTCGTTGTCGGTCTTTCGCACGCACACACTCAAAAACACAAGCATGAACACACACACTCACGCACACATGCAAACAACTCGCTTACAGACACACACACACACATATATATATATTTATATATATATATAAAATATTATATATACTTATTGCGACTCACACATACACTAGCAAGCACGCTCGCACACACAAACACACACGTACATACACACACACTACCACCATTAAGGCGAAACGGGGCAACGAAATTTCTTTTCATACATATTATTGTATTTTGGAAAAGAGAATAAAAAAATGGGAAATAATACGAAGCGCGATACGAATTTCAAATATAGAGATAGGTGTTTTTGCGCACAACTAACAACTAAAACATAACATCCATCATTCAGCTGCAGTTTCTGTTTAAGAGCAGTTTGTCCAAGTCGCAGACACGGGTTGCCCAGTGCCCAGAGGAGGCCAGCCAAATGCGATTTGCGAATTTCGAATGCGAATGCGGACGCGAACGCGAATATTCGTAAAGTCGTATGCGAGTGCAGCTGCTTGTGCTTACCTTTTGGCGTTTTTAAAAAACGTTTCGTATAGCCTGTGTGCTCTGCTACCGCCGCTATTCGTCGTCTTCGCTTCTTTTTGATTTGCTGTTATTTTTTTTTTTATTTTATGTATGTTATTCTTATTATTGTTATAGTTGTCTCTAGTACGTTGAGCGTCGTCGCTACTTCTGCTGCTGCTGCTGTTCTTGTTGTTGTTATTATTCTTGTATTTGTATTTGTATTTAATATTAAACAAATTTCGCTTGCGACCGCCGCTTTAGTTGCCGCCTGTCTTTCGTTCTGTCCACAGCGAGGCAGTCAGCAAAACAGCCAGTGCCAGAGCCAGCCAGCTATAAAGCTAGCAGTAGTCGCTGCCTCTGCCTTGAATGCCAGTGGCGTCGCTGAGCAGGGGCTGCACGAGCACGAAAAAAGAAATTTAACGAAAAAACAAAAAAACAGAAAGAAAAAACAAACAAGGATGCAGCTGTGTGCGTGCGCGCTAGAACACTACTCCGAACTGCAGGAGCGCCTTATCTCTGACTCGCCCCGAATGACTATGAGTGGAACTGAAGTTGTGTCTTTCAATTGCCAGTTGCCAGTGGCCAGTGGCAGCAACAGCAGCAGCAGAAGCAGAAGCAGCAGCAGCAGCGACGGCTCACCCCTCGTTGCCGCACGACTGTGTGCGCACCGCTTTATCGTCGTTTCCACTTTCGAACATTCATTCGTATTCAATGCTTGTCGCTCGCCTGTTCGGTACAAGCGGCAGTAACAGCGGCGTCGCAGCCACCATTTATAGGGGTTGTTGCAACCATTGCCAAATGCTGTCTGTATTCATCCAGAACAACAACAGCAGCAGCAAATACAAATAATTACTTTCCGACATGAGTGCGCAATTTATGTACAATTCGTACATTCATCCGACAAATCCATCCATCAGTGTGTACAAATACTGTTGTATCCCGTTCGCAACGCCCCTGGCAGTTTATCGCTTCGTATGCTTGCATTCATACATACGCTCAACGTTGTATGTACGTTCGTTGATGGCGTTGTTGTTTCTGTAACGTTCGTGTTCGCATTCGTTCGTTTTACCATCTGCGTCTATGTCTCGGCTTTAGCGTCATTTGCGCTTTGCTGCTTGATTCGTTGTCGTTGTTGTTGTTGCTGCTGTTGCCTGTTTTTTACTTACCCTATTCGTCGTTGTCGTCGGCGACGCGTATAGCAGCTGCAATTTAGCTCTGTAGATGTTGACTGTTTGTGGTTCGCTTATTTTTACCCTATGTTCGGTTTCTCGCACACACACACACTCATTCGCACGCATACAATGGCACATCAGTATCCGTCATGTTCAGCGTTATTGCTGCCGCCGCTGCTTCTGCTGTTGCTGTTTCTGTTGCTGTGGGGCGCAGCGTTGCCACATTGCGAACAAAAATTCAACTTGAAACGAGTTTTACATGCATGAAATGTGAATATGAGGCTAAAAACTGACTCTCAATCTCACACTGAATCTGAATGTGGCTCTATCATGCCCACATTTTCGTACCGCAAAATTATTAATGATAATTAGATGAGAAGACAAATGGTTGGCTGCTTCGTTGCGCCAAAGATACCCTACAATAGCAAAAAGTAAGCTGAATTTTTGTTTTGTATGCTTTTATAAAGCGGCAGATACAGAACACATACACATACACAAATGCACATATACACACACACACACACACACACACACACACACACACATATATATATATATACTACATTAAGGCTGGTACAAGCACACACACACACACATACATAGATACACATGCACAGCTAGAGCGTGACACACGCGAAAAGAAGAGAAGGCAATCCACACGTTGCTGTCCGCCGCTCTTCGTTTTGCGGCCGAAGCGGCGAATATATTGGTTTTGGAAATTTGTTTAGATCCACTTACAGAGCCAAGTACAAATGGCTCTGCGTACACAGAACAGCGAGTAATACCTGAATACATTGTATGTACAAATGACCAGATGTCTTTATACATATTCATACATACATATGTACATACTTACAAATTTTCTCATATAGTTTTTCATTCGTATTAACCGTACATTCAAGCCTACACACATATTGTGTAAGTACTCTTCTTACGTGCATTCATCTTCATTTGTGTTTCCTCTGCTGCGAACTCCAATTGTTGAACCGTTAGCTTACGCATTTACACACACACGCATACACATGCGTATTTCTTCTATGTAGGGATATTTATTTACATATGTACATATGTACCTGCTAAACACTAGCAAATAATTCCCATTATTCGATTTTAGGCACCTTGAACTCTTGAAACGGTTATGAAAACCCGTTATTTCAATTTTATTTCCAACTGCCCAAAATCTCAAGTAATTTGCAATTCACATACTACATAAATAAGTTAGCTGATTGCTTAGACCTTGGAATAATGATTTCTGCACTATTTTCGTTTTTAATTGAATATTCATGGTAAATGCCGCCATTAACCGCTGTTACAAGATGAAGATCGCAATTAATATTTTTGCCAATACTAATTGCCTGGGAATCGGAGGGCTTGTCTGATGGCAATTTGTTAGAGCGAGACAGAAAATCAGAAAATCAGCCTTTTTGGATGCGTTCGAAAGGGAAAAGAAAAATCAATTTTTTTTTTGTTTGTTTCTAGACTTTTATTTTTCAATAATGAATTTTGCATACTGTATACATATATACATATAATTATTAATAAATACATATGTATATATGGTATATTTAAACAACTAAGAATTTAAAAAATTTGACCTAAAAAATTAATGTTGACAACAACAAAATATTAGACAATTGTTAAAAAAAAAAAAAAACAATAATAATTGGCATCCTTTCTGTTGTAGATGGCGAAAATGTACCGTTATTGGCATTTGGCCTCGTGCCGCATTTGGTGGCGCAACTCACGCATTGTCATCTGAAAAAATTGATGGATTGACAGAAAGTTTTTATAAATGCGATTATTGGAATACATGAAATATGAGAGAATATATGATATATATAAGGTTAGCTACAATTTGTAAAGGACAAACCGTATTATTTACCTTGAAGTTTCAGTGAGTACATTCGTTTTGTAATAGTTATATAATCGGCGTTAAGAAGTCTTATTTACTGATAACAAAATCATGTAGAATTATTTATATATGTATGCGTTCTAAAAAGTATTATTAACAAGATTATGGATCACAAGATCGCTTGCAATCAAACTAGGAATTTTGGGTGCATCGAATTTTGGGGTTTCATTGCAATTTTCTTGTTGTTGTTGTTGGTTGTTTTTTTTGAGAGAGAAAGTTAGCATATTGTTTTGTGGGGACTTATAACTCCAGATTAGATACAATTTGTTTGCTATTCAATTTGTTGTCGTTGTTGAACTAGAAATTTGTATGTGAAATGCTATTTGATTGGTGAATCAGTATCATAGTTAAACATAAATGCGAATGCGAGCAGTATTGGGTGGATATCAATTCATATCTATATCTTCCAATCGTACAGGTTGCGTATATGGTATAACCGATTTTTTATTCACATCTCGCGACAGCGCCTTTCGCATATCTGCAAGCAATAAAATCAAATCAAATCAAATCCAATCAATTGATTATTCAATTATTTGAATTAAATGGACTTGCCATACGCATCCTCATCCTGGTCACCCGAGTAATACTCTAATATCGTACGGTATATAATATAGCCCAAATTTTTATACATATTTATGGCCACTTTATTGCTTTTGCGGACGAACAGATCCACGAAGTAGGCGCGTTTTCTGCAAAATACTAAATTATTTATATATATTTTATGCATATATGTAAGGTAAATACTTCTCCGATATATCCTCTAGGAAGTTCATTAATAGACCCGCCAGGCCTAATCTTCGGTAATCGGGCGAAACGGTTAGGGCCGTTACATGTCCATGCCAATTGTCCATATGACCCTCAACCTTGCCCATAACTGTAAAACATTTGGATATACATATACGTTAGTGATATCAACACATATCATCGTATACTTACTGTAGCCCATTATGTGACCGCTGGGCGATTCAGCTAGTTGAAAGTATTCAGGCCATTTGGCCAAATATTGTGTATAAAATGAGAGTCCATATGTTTCAGTCAATGGATCGAAATTCCTGAAATAGACTATCTCAATTTGTACCCTATGATATAAATACGTGCAATTTACTTACACATTATTGTATTTGAAGAGGTCATCACAGGTAAACGGTCGTAGGGTAGTCATTTTTAATAAAAATATCTATCTAAGTTGATCTATTTTCTATATAATCCAATGCTGTCTATGTATATTAGTTTATTGTTAATTGCTTATCGATTATCCAAGGTGAACACATTGTCTGTTATCGATAGTGTATATCAGTGCTTACCGTTTGGCTTCAAGCTATACGCTATTCGCTATACGCTAAAATTAATAGCTGTACTAAAATATGAATATTTTATAAATATTAGAAACAATTTTATTGATCAAATGTAAGGCAAAGCAAACGATTGAACACGAACTACTTTGTTTATGTATTTTGTCATTTGTACTAAATCTGCCAGTACATTAAAACTGAAATATAAATATTCTGATGCTTTAGCCATTTAATGGCTAGTTTCCTTAGAGTTTAGCTTTTTCGGATATTCCAACTAGACATTCTTTTAAGACCGTCAAATACTCCATCTCTTTTTTTTTTCTTTTTTTTTATCGATATTTCACTGTATACCAAAATACGAACACATGGTAATGCGTTATACAGGTCTATTGCATGTTATTCATCAGTATGACGCCCCAGCTACAATGTATTGCAATTTAAAATGTTAATATGGCAAATTTCGAAAAGTTATTAGGCACTATTTGTAGATTTGTATACTATTCTTATCGATATTGTCATACATATTTAATTATTTATATGTCCCCGGCTCTTGTATGTGTTTGTGACGTCATGCGCAGTGCGCGCCAAAAAAGTTGCGCATAAATTGGCGCTATCTGGTGGCCCTCGTTACGCTGCGGATCAGGGCAGCATGAATTTTTGCGCTTCACGAGCCGAAGCAGAAGCAGCAGCAAAAGCAGAAGGCAGCAACAGCGCAATGCCAATTCAATTGCTGCTGGCGCGGCGTGTGAGAAGCTGCCATTAAACGTGGAGCAGTGATTAGGACAAATAACTGTCACAATTCAGATGCAGCTGTCAGTGGCAACAGAGTGAGCGACATTTCGCAACGGTTAAGCGCAACAGTTGCTGTTTTCCGTAGCTCGTTGCCCGTTGCCCGTTGCTCGTCCTTGAGCGTGCAGCATGGAGTCCGCGACGACAGCGCGTGGCAAGCGACAGGATTGTGGCACATTGACGCGCCAAGACTTCAATGGCGGACCCGTTAGCATAGATGAGATCGAAACGGGTCTGTTTCTGGGTAAGTTGACCAGCTGCATATGTACATATCCATATATGCATACATGTATCTATATATTTGCATATTCATATTGCAGGTAACTTGACAGCAGCTACGCACATGGAGACGCTCAAGTCCTTTAAGATAACACACATCTTGACGCTGGACTCGGTGCCGCTGCCGCAGCATATTGTGGAGGCAAGCTTCCTGACAACCAAATACGTGCAGAGTATGTGCGGCAGTCAGATATACCCATAGGGAAGCATTCATTGTATTCATTGATTCATTGCAGTTTCGGACATGCCACGCGAGGATATCTTGCAGCATCTGGAGGCATGCGTGCAGTTCATATCCGATACCCTGGAGCAGCAGCACAATGTGCTCGTTCACTGGTATGGAAAACAGCTATATAAATCTATATGAACTGCCTTTTATGAATATATATATATACTTGTATTCCTTAGCTACTTTGGCGTCAGTCGCAGCTCGTCGGCCGTGATTGCATACATAATGAAGCGTCATGACCTGGACTATCAGTCAGCGTATGAGCTGGTGTTGGCCAAGCGTCGCTTTGTGCAGCCCAATGCGGGCTTTGTGGCACAGCTGAAGCTATTCCGTCGCATGGGCTATAAAATCGATCCCAATTATCAGCGCTATAAGATGCATCGCTTGCGTCTCGCTGGCGAACAAATGCGCAAGGCCAAGATCTTGCCACAGAGCTTCCATAATGTGGTGCGTCCAGATCCGGATATCACACGCGAAAATCCCGAACCAATTGTTTTTCGCTGTCGTCGCTGTCGGCGTGTGCTCGCTTCCAAGTCACATGTGCTGGAGCATCGGCCACGTGGCCTGCGACAGCAACAGCAACAGCAACATCAAGAACAGGACCAGGAACCGGAGCAAGAGCAACAACAACATCAAAATCTTGGCAGCGCCACTGGATCGGGCTCGGAGCCACGTCTGCTCGATCAGCTGGCGGATCGCATACGCAAAGCTTCGCTCGGTTCGCCCAGTCACGATAATCTCGTCACCGCCGCCGCTGCCGCCTCCGCCGTTGCCGGCTCCAGCAACAATTGTCGCAGCTTGCTATTTGTGGAGCCCATCGCCTGGATGCATCGCATCATGCTCAACACCCAGGGTCGACTCCACTGTCCCAAGTGCGAGCAGAAGATTGGCAACTTTAGCTGGGTGAATGGTGAGTGCAGCAACTCTTATAATTTCCCTATCTTATATACCCAAAAATATAGCTGAGTGCAATGTGGAAGATATAGCTCTTATACGAAGATTCGTTCGTTCTTATACTCATATATATAGCTTGTGCAGCTCTTAGAATAAATTTCTCTTATATTATATCTCATAGCAATGATTGCCAAACGATATCTGGGTAAATTGTAGACGCGATAACTCTTATACTAATATTTATAGGAGTATAAGAGTCGTAGCAAACGATATAATGTATAAGTCCAAGGAGTATAAGATAAGTTATACTCCTTAGACTCATACCTCCTACTCCTACTCTATATGAGCTCTTATAATTTGTGTCTTAATCTGTGCAGAGAAAACTCTTATATATATATATATATAATGCTTGATTGACTGATTTATCTCTTTGTGCTTGCAGCTTGCCAGTGTCCTTGCGGTGAGACGATGACGCCCGCATTTTATTTAATACCTTCCAAGGTGGAGCTCTCCAAGGCCGTGCAGAACGTGCAGACAACGGTCTAAAGTTGATCTATATATAAATCTATATATATATATATATATATTTCTTGATATATATGTGTATAATTAAATATTTAATTGTATGCAGGATCTGTTCGATCCAATGTTATAGTTAGCTAATGAAATTCGCTAATGCTGATTTAATTATAATTAAGGCAAATGTAAATACATATATGCATATATATAATTCCGATATATACGTGTGTGTATATACGCATCTGTTCCAAATCGAAATCGTTTTTTGCGCTGTTCCATAAATATTTGCATTTGGCATTTGCATCGCTTTTTGCATTATCCAAATATATATATAAAAACAATTTATTTATAAATGTTAATGTTAATTATTACTAATTGTATTTAGATAATTTTGAAATAACTTTTTGGACAAATATTTTGAGTAAACAAAAAACTTGTGAACATTTTTCGGTGACAATATTAAAAAAAAAAAAGAAAAAAAATAGAAATGAAGGAGAAAAAAAAACAGAAAAAATGATATATTATATTATTAATGCTATAAATGTTGTATGTGCTATTTGGATATAGTAAATCGATATTATAAATGTTGTACTACATGATTCGATCCGAACCGATCAGCACTTCAGCTGTGATCTTCCAAGTTTCGGATATTGGTTAAATCGTTTGTTCTTTATTCAAAATGTTACGAATAAAATAAAATCATAAAAAAAGACAAGAAAAAATGAAAAAATATTTGTATATAATAGTTATGTGGTGTAAAACTCTCTATATTTATATTGGTTTCGAACTTTCACGCTCTCTCTCTCTCTCTCTCACTCACTCTCGCTGAACTGTATAGACTGTAATATATCTTTAAGCTTCTCTATATAGATATGTATGTTAATTGCAGGGATCTTTCTCTCTTTGATTCTTAGTCTCTTTCCCCTCTCTCCTACTCCTTCCAGTTAAAATCAGCAAAAGATCATAAAAGATCTCGTTTTTCGGTGTTATTATAAAAATTTGTTGTCGTTTTTATTGTGTCGTCTAAATAATTGTATAACTAAGGACTAATGCTATACAATAGTTGGTTGACTTAGTACTGGTAGCCATCCGGTTGATAGGGACGAGAGAATTGGGCCGGCGCAAAGGGTACGGGCGGCGGACGCCAATTAGTTGGCGGTGGACGTGGCGGCGGTGCTGGCATGCCAGGTGGTCCCCAAGCATTTGGTGGCTGGAGCATGCGTGGCGGCGGCGGTATGCCCATGGAGGGAGGTAGCGGCGGCTGCCCACCGCCCATGGGTGGCAGCGGTGGCGGTGGTATGGTAGCTGGAAACGGTGTTGGCTGCGGCACCGGGGGCGGTGGTGCTATCATGCCCATGTTGGTGGCCGAGACGGGCACCACTGGTGGCGGCGGTGCCATCATCGGTGGCGGCATCATTTGACCAGGCATAACTGACATCATATTCTGTACGGGCGCATCGGCGAACAGTTGATGTGGACGATCCGCATGCGCCGAGGGATTTTGTGCGGCCAGTAAACGTTCAGCTGCCGATCCGTGACGTTCGCCCTTGTGATCCTTTTTGAAGGCATATGAAACAGAGATGGGACGATTGCACAGATATTGTCCATTCATGGCGTCCATGGCAGCATCGCTAGCCTCGAAGCTGGCAAAGTTGATGAAGGCGAAGCCTTTGGATTTGCCCGTCTCTGGGTCACGCATAATCTTTGGGGTTTGTAGAATGACTCCAAAAGCGGAGAAGGTATCGTAGAGTAGCTTCTCATCCACCTCGACGTCTAAATTGCCAATGAATATGTTGGCGCCAACGTCGAGATTCTTTTGATGTGCTGATGCCTTGTTGACGCGTATAGGCTTGCCATACAGCTTTATCATGTTCATGATTTTGATCGCATAGTCGGCGTCCTCTTCGCTTAGGAACTCTACAAATCCGTATCCCTGATGCATTTGTGTGACGCGATCCTTGGGCATGTGCACGTTGACTGTAAGAGACAACAGTTACAGCATAAGGGAATGCTGGCATATACAATGTAACTTACCAACTGGACCGGCTTGGACAAACAGTTCCCACAGCAATGTCTCCGAAACTTTGTCGTCCAGGCCACCGGCATAAATGGTGGCATCTAATTTGGAGGTTTACGAAAACGTTCAAGTATTGCAAGTTCATATGTACGTATAACTATTGCTTACCTTGGTTACGTTCAGCAATTGGACCAGCGGCCATTTTGCTATTGAAATATATGCCGAACTAATACAAAACCAATTGATTGTGATTTTATAACTTTTAAGTCCATGCAAGCAGTCAAACCATACACGGCGTTTAGATTGTTGGATGCAGTGTTGCAAATTATTCGGCGACATTGCGATATATCGATAGCATAATGTGTCAAATAAGCAGGAATACGTTTGATATCGATAAGGTATTTTGTTTAGAACCTCGTACCTTGGTGTGAGCGTATCGATACGACAGTTAGACATTAACACCGTTCGATAGCACTAGTCGATAGCGTCCATCACTATTTGGCCTACATTTTTATGTAATGTCACTCATCACTTTGTTGTCGTTTTACAAAGAAAAAATCGTGCTAGTAACCAAACCAAAGAACCAAGAATATTACTTTGTGCGCTGTGATGTGATATCCAATTGTAACAAATAATGAATTGTCATCAAATATTGAGCGGTGCCTGCAATGCGGGTGACCGGTGCTTCGCAATTGGCTCCGTGGAAGGCATACCATTTACAGTAAGAATACGAGCGATTACGATTACCAAGTTTTTTTTTTTTTTTTTTAAATTTTTTTTGCTGTTCGTTTTCGTTTTTATCATGCATCCATCATATTGTACAACCTGCAAACACACACATACATAAACATAAATTTATATATATGTATTTGCAAACACCTACATATATACGTGCGCGACAGTCATATGTAGTATATATATGTATATATATATATATATACATATATATACAAAAATGTATATATATTTGTATGTGTGTGTCTACTTGTCGTTAGGTACTTAAGGGTACAACTATTGTATGTACCATATTTTCCAACTCGACTGCCGTTTTGCGATTTCCAATTGGAATATCCAATTCCGATCGGCAAAAAGGGGATTCTAATGTTTTTATTTACACATGCACGCTTCTATACACACGCTGTGTGCGTGCCAGTGTGCGACGGGTACATATAAATAAAAGTGATGCTTGGCTGTCACTGGTTGTCGCCATCCGTCCGCCCGTCTGTTTTTCTGTCTGGCTGTGGTCAATTAAATCCAAAGCAAATGTTTTTTCATTTCGTGTAAATTCGATAACAACTGTTAACTGTTTCAGCTGTTGTCGTTCTTATTGTTGTTGTTGTTGTTGTCGTCGTCGCTGAATGTTTGCGTGTGTATGGTTTTATTTTTCCATTCCGTTTCGATAAATGCTGCAAATAAACAATTTTTCACGGTATTCCAATTTGAAATCAATGTATTAACATGTTTTCTGGCTTTTAATTACATTTAAAGGTCAAGTGCTTTGGCTGTAAACAAGCCTCTCACGTTGCCTTACGCACTCATGCACACAACCCCATAGCCATACACACACGCACACTTGCAGGTATGCACACGCAGCTTGTGCGTACATATGTACATATATACATATGTATATATGTATGTATATGTAAAATTCGATTGGTCAAATGGCCTTTGATGCCCTAAATTCGATAAACATACAAACAACTAGGCACATCTCCACACATATACATATATGTGTATGTGTGGGTGCCTATGTGCGTATGTGTGTGTGTGTGTGCGTGTGTGTGCTGCCCTGCAGCCTGCAAATGCAATCCTCGCTAAATGTTGTCAGACAATCAAAACGTCAATAACAAATAAATTATACACGGCCCATAAAATGCTGCAAAAATTCGTTTTTCGTTTATCGTTTTTTGCTTTTCGTATATATATTTTTTTTTATTATTATTATTTTGTGTGTTTTGTCGTGAGCACGCATTTATAATGTGGCGACTGTAGCTGGAGTCGTTTATTTTTATGATTGTATGTGTGTGTGTGTGTATGTCCGTATGTCCGTATGTATGTATGTGTTATAGACGTACAAACATACATATATATCAAATATTAATTACTAACGGTAACCCCCTTCCACCCATACACACGCGCTGTTTGCGCTTATTTGTTTACCGCTAGCGCCTGAGATCTGTTTTCCTCTCTTCAACAGTATTTTGTTTTTGTAATTTTGAAGTCACAAGCATAATTAACTCGAATAGTTAAATAATAAATATGTAGAAATAACTTATCCCTTCCGCCCGCATAAACTATTGTTATTCATATTATTTATTGTTTTTGCGAAAAAAAAAAATAATTTGAAAATGCCAACAGCTGCACATGACTCTGTGTATGTATGTGTGTGTGTGTGTGTGTGTGTGTGTGTGTGCACACACAGTGTGTACACATCTGCATTATATTCTGTAATGAGCTGCGAGCCGCCGCCGCCGCTGCTGCTGCTGTTGACATTGCCACCCATTCATTTAACTATGTATGTAAATGCCATCATTTCAATTGTATTTTTATAATATTCATGTGTGTGTGTGTGTGTGTGTGTGTGTTTGTGCAACAACTATTAATATAAAGAAATAAGAAGAGGCATAGCTGAACTTGAAAAATGGGCAGACACACACACACACACACACACCTACCCACGCACATACAAACGTGTGAATACTGTGGCGCCATCTGGCGCTGGGCAGCACAAGTCTTATAGCATTGAGCCTTGCTGGCCTTGACGCAAGAAAATATCCGCAGCCATATCTTGCTTTGGCTCCTACTTAAGATAATGAAACACATTGTACATACATATCAACAGCGGTGCTGGGGGAAAACAACTAAAACTAAACCCAACTAAAAAAAAATATATATACATATATATATCAAAAATTAGAAAGAAAGCAAGCGAGATAAGGCAACGAACATAGCTGCTGCTGTCCGAAACTTAAGCGATTCATATACAAGGGCAACGATTTAATTTAACTTTTTTTTTTTTTATGATATCGAAAAGCGAAACCTTTCCTGTACAATCCGGTATGAAACCAAATTGGTCTAAATTAGCTTGTGCCGGAATTTCAATTTTAATTTGCATCACTCAAATGAATTCTTCATTTATGTCTTTGTTCTTATTTTTGGTCATAGCCATTTATTGTCTCAATTATTATAGTTTAATGGGTATCACATATGTCGTACCTGTTACCATATCTATATATCTCTATGGCTTATATATTACATCACTTGATGACACTTTCTTTGCACTAGCCTTGTCCCAGTTCTGAGTCACAGTTCAATGTTGGTTCCCCTTGGTCACTTGCTAAACATCATCGACCTTCCCCTTCCCCTTCCCCTTCTCCATTCCCCTTCCACTTGCTTCTTTTCGTTTCCCTCCTGCTCCTGCTTGACTGTGTTAACACACATCTAATCGTGCGTTATCTTTATAATCAATCTATAGATATGGTAAATAATGCATATTATATTTTCTATTATGTGCTTAGCACGTGACATTTGCTTTCCTACAAGAATTTGTCATCAAATTTGCTGTTTATTTGATTCATTTAAGTGCCCACAAATTTCTAGACAACTCTGTTTTTATAACAAAGCTTAAGTGGGTTTGCAATATGGTTTTACATTTTCCTCCATTTCGATTTTGAGTCATTTCTGTAAATTTCTGTTTTATACTTGGTATAAATCATGGCACATATGTTCTTTCTATCAATCAGTTAAGTCTGTCCACTCGGTTAATCAGACTGCGTAAAAACGTCTTGTTTTTCATCAACTAAAAAAGTAAAACAGATTTATTATTTCCAAGCAATAATCTAATCAGAAATTGTCCAAACAGTTGGTCAATCGATTAATCAATCATCAATCAGCAACAACTGATTTATTTTGTTATTTCAAATCGATTAGTTAGTCATAGATATTACGTATATTGATCGAAGCGTCAATCAGTCAATATCTAATCTATTATATATTAGTAAGATATCAATCATTTCAATTGTGCATAAGCGTAAAATGACTTATTGTTGATCTAAATATCAGTCAAGCACATCAATTTAGTGCACACAGTCTCGCAATCAAGCAGTCAATCAATTAACCAATCAGCAGAATATTTCTATTATAAATTAATTATATTTATATCAAATGATGTATGACATGATTATATGATATGATTATATGATGTAGACACAGTCAATCAATTCATCAATCAGTCTATGCAATAACCGATTGAATAGCTCATCTCATGTATGATGTGAACATGTATCTGGTCAAGTCAAATCAGTTAGTTAATCAATCAATTAGACAATCAATCATCAAAATATGTATGATGATTTATGAGCATTTGAGTCAATGAATTAGTTAATCAATCAAGATAATATAATGTATATATAAAAGTCAACATGAATGATTAAACATTCCTTTCGTTTGTTTCTTTAACAGGCTTATGCCGCCGGCTGCAATGTGGTCATTCTAGCGAGCACTTTCGAACGCGTCCAGATTATACCGGGCGCCAATCATGGCTATGTGAAGATATCGGCTCTTGACTGTAGCACCGATACGGGCAAAATAGCGGCTGCCTATGAAAATAAGATTTGCATTTTTGAGCCGACGCCAGTGATTGAGTCGAGCAAACATAATACACACTTTCTCGACTACAGGTGAGTACAGAAATGGCACGAAGTCAATCTTGATTGATGCTGATTGAGAGTTGTTTCAACATTACTTTAGATGGGTGCAGACAGGTTCGTTTACCAGCCATTCGAATGTGGTGACATTGTCGTGGAACTTGGAAGGCACACGTCTTCTAACAGGTGGCACGAATATACAGCTCTGGAAGAGCAAGTCGCCCACACACCAGCAAGAGGAGGAGCACACGGGTAAGTGGAGAATCTGAATAACCCGTTCAAAGAAATGTAATTAAAAGTTTCTCTTCTTTGCTGTGACAGGCGTTAAGTTTGAGATTGGCGAGAGCAAGGAGACCAAACAATCGTCTAATTCTCAAGCGGATGATGTATCCACGTGGGAGAACATATGGTCCTGCCAGACGGCCATACCCATTTACCATATGGCATTTAGTCCCGATGGCACTTTGTTTGCCACCTGCGGCCGCAACGATCGTCTAGTCAAGATCTGGTACGAGAATAAGCAGGTGCTGTTCCCAGCCAAAGCTCCGCACGATGTCGCCTCGGGCTCTGGAGGAGCAATTTCAGCTGGAGATTTAAATTTCACATATGTGTATATCGCACATCCGCGCGCCGTCTCGAACATTGTATGGAGAAAGACGAGCAAGTATATGCCCAAGGGCTCGGTGGCCAATATGTTGGTCACGTCGTGCCTGGATAATATTTGTCGCATTTGGATTGAGACGGTGCTGCCAGACGATGGCATGGTCAATATGACACAGTTTGATCCGCTCGCCTCGCAGAATCCCAAGTTTCGCACGCATCGGCACAAGCATCGATTCATGCAGCGTTTGAAGCACATGAAGACCTGTTTCCACTTGCGTCGCCATATGAAGGCGGGCGCCAATGCTTCCGCTGTTGTGGGCGGCCATGGCATTGGCTCGCTGCCAGGCAGCTCGGGCAGCGGTGTGGGCGGTGCTAGTGGTGGCGGTGGTGTTGGTAGCGGTGCCGCCGCTGTTATGGGCAGCTCACCGGCCAGCTTTAGCAACTATCAGGGCCCAATACCATCGTTGCCCTCGTCGTGCAGCGTTCACGACTTCCATTCGTATGGGTTTCAGGGATCTGGCGTAACGCCCGGCATGCATTTCCATTTGGCGGCATCGATAAATGCCGAAACAGATATACCGCTGGTGCCGTCTATGCAAACCTCCGATCCGGCCAATCAGAATGTCTTCATCTTGCACTGGCTGAACAACAAGGAGATGCATTTCACGCTCCAAGCGGAGGCCATACTCCAGGAGCTAACCAAGAAAGTCATCGACGAAGAGAATGGTCTTCATGTAGGTGGCAGTCACACAGCTGGTGCTGCCGCCTCCTCGGGCGTCGATCTGCCCGATGATGCCCAACAGTCGCACAAGAAGTTCATGCGCAACTCCAAGTCCGTCTCGGTGGACGACAGCGGTGAGGAGTACAGCAAGTATTCGCAGCACACGGCTGCAACTGGCGCTGGCATGCATTTGAATTCCATGTCGAATACAACATCGCAGAACTCCTTGAACCAGGACCAACATAATCAGACGCCACAGCTGTCTGATTCGCTGGACAATAAGATTGAGTGCCTGCTGCGGGACTGGCATCAGAGCCCGGACTTGCTTTTTGCCATCCATCCAGTCGATGGTAGCTATTTGATCTGGGTCATAGAGTGGCTCGACGACTACTATCCCGGGTCGTACAGGCAGGCTCAGGTGTCATTCTCGACACGCATCCCATCGGCCTTTCCACTGGGCGACGCCATGTCCATGTCCACCACGGTCAGTCTCTTCAATACGGGCACCCATCCGCTGGCCTTCCGGGACATCGCCAACAATGTGCGCAGCAAGGATGAGTTCCACAAGGGCGGCAGCGATCAGAACTCGTTGCGCAGCGATCAGAACTCGAATCAACAGTTCGAAAGGCATGACGAGCACGACGAGGACCAGGATCAGGAGCAGCAGGACGATGACGACGACGATGATGCTGCTGCCGCCGGTCAGGCAGAGGATGGTGGTGGGGAACGCAGCGCTGCAGGCGCTGCAGGTAGCAGCACCTCGCAAGATTCAGCAGGTGCTGCTGCAGCCGTCGGCTCGGCGCTGCCCCTGAATGTGTCGCCATCGGTGTCAATGGTGACAAAGCACTCGAACGGCACACTCAACCTGTGGCAGCTAACGTTCGCCTTTAAGACAAAGTTCACTCAAGTATTAAGCATCGGCCATGTCAGTCGCGCCTCGGGACATCGTTTCCGCGTGAATGACATCACCTGCCACCCGGTGTTGCCGTTGCTCGTCTCCACCTCGCATCACAATCTGTCCGACTCGGAGGCCAAGTCTCCGATGTCGCCCTTCGAGCATCCACTCGCTGGTGGCAGTGGAGCTACCTCGTCTGCCGCTGCGGCCGGCCTTGGCGGTAGCGGTGGCTCGGGGTCTAGCACGCCCAGCGGAGACAAAGATATATTTACGCCGACAGGTTTCTGTTCGGAATTGATCTTGTGGCGTGTGGATTCGGTGGGTCCGCTGTGCCACTCGGGCGGCGTCAGCGAATTGGCCCGCATCAATTCACCAGAGATATCCGCCTTCAGCAATGTGGCTTGGATACCCACCCTATTGCCGAGCACCACCCTGGGCAGCTACAGTAATTCACCGTCGGCTTGCTTTGTGGCCAGCGATGGTGAGAACTTGCGCGTCTATCAAGCCGTCATTGATGCACGCACTCTACTAGCGGAGATTTCGTGCTCGGAGAATCTAAACACGTTGCACAAATCCCATTCGCTCTCCTCGATGATCTCGAATGCCTCGTCCACGCTGAAGGCACAACGCTCGGCGCTGCACGACAAGCTGAAGGTCGTCTCGCAGCAATCAACAGCTCGTCCGGGCTGCATCCTGCAACTGGATGCCATCTCGGATGCCAAGCACGACTGGCAGAATACACAGTTTCTGCACGTATTCCAAGCACAGCTGATTACGGGCGGACAGCGTACGTCCGCACCGGACATGCACGACCTGGAGGAGCCGAAGATGAGCGCTCTGCTCGAATCGGACATGGATGCCTATGTCGATCTGCAGCGCAACGTGGACTTCGAGGAGCCCTTCTACATTGTGAACATTGAGAAGACGCTGCGCGGCAGTACGATTCACATGTGGCGCATTGTCATCAGCTCCAAGCAGCAAAACTCGTTCCTCTCGGAGACGGCCATGTATGTGCCGGACAGTAACTTGACCCAGGAACCGGACGATGCCGATCCGAATACGGGACAGCCGCGACGCATGTCGCAGGGCGCAGAGACTTTAACAGGTGCCGAGCACTTTGGACCGCATGTGGAGGCGCCGCACATTTCGATCACTACGAAGAAGGTCTGCACCCAGGAGCTACCATTGCCGGAGGGTGTGGATGTCATTCATGCCTCACCAGCTGCCGGGCACTTGAGCAGCTCAAGCATTTACCCGGCTTGCTTTGCGCCATACATCATTGTGACCGCCTGCTCGGACTCCATTTCGCGGTTCTGGAAGTGCGAGCCCGCTGGCAGCGATGCCTACCACTGGTCCGAGTGGAAGATGTTTAGCCGCATCCAGCAGTCGGCCATTGAGATACCCGGCCAGCCACTGAACATTAGCGCTGCCTACTCCGGCCGCATTGCCTGCGCCTACAAATACGGCAAGAGTTTCACTCGGCCCAATCGTGGCGATCCGGATTCGCGCTACGTCAACCTCTGTGTGGCCATCTACGAGTGCGAGAGCAGCGGCGGCAGCGAGTGGGTGCTGGAGGACACGATTCACCTGAAGAACGTCCATTTGCCGCGTATCAATATTGGCCATGGCATTGACCTGAGCTATCTGCACGACAGTCGCCTGCTGGCCAAAAAGCAGCGCCTCAACCAGGTGCTGCACACCTTTGCCCACGACCAGGAGAGTCGTTCACCGCGCAGTGGTGAGACCACCCCGGAGTTGGCCACATCCAAGCAATCGGCTGCCGTGGGATTGCTCACCGTGCCCAGTTTCAGCACGTTGCAGTCCTTGAGAAAGAGCATTGCCGAGAACGGTAATACCTGTCCGCTGACCCAGAAGCACTTGGTCCAACTGGATTGGGTGTCCAAGGAGGATGGCTCACACATTCTGACCGTGGCGGTGGGCAGCAAGATCCTGCTGTATACGCCAGTTAGCTCGGACATTGCCCAGGCGAACATCAAAGCCATGAAGGAATCGCGCTCCGTGAATCGTCCGATATTGCGTAAGGCGAGCTCCCTGGCCCAGCCGAACTTTGTTGATGAAATACGTTGGATGAAACTGCGTCAGATTGATCTACAAACAGCCGATGGTCTACCGCCGCTGCCCATGCAAATCTCATGGGTGCGCGACGGAATTCTCGTCGTGGCCATGGACTCAGAGATGCACGTTTATTCACAATGGAAGCCGCACTACGGTGCCCACTTCATGTCGCCAGCGGCAGCGGCGGCGGCAGCAGCAGCAGCCGGCATGGACGATATGACCGACACGCGTAACTTGCGCGATGAGGATTTGCGCTCCCTGGCCAACGAGTCGACGCAGATGCGACTGAAGAACGTTGCCTCGATGCCGCTGATCAGCAAAGTGAGCACGGCGAATTTGCAGCTACTGTCGCAGCGCCGTCTCGCCGCCAATAGCAGCATGGCGAATATGAATGGACATGGCCAGGATGGGGCAGGCGTAGTAGGCGGTGGCTTTGCTGGCGACGCGCCGCCCAATGATGATTATATGACAGACTTTGGACTGTTCCAGGCCTCGCGAATTGCGTGCCCGGTGCTGCCGCAATACCATCCCAAACAGCTGATGGAGCTGCTCAACTGCGGCAAGATTCGCTGGGTGAAGGCCATCCTGGCCCATCTGGTGCGCTGCATGAGCGGCAGCGGCAGCAGCGGTGCAGCCAATGGTTTACCCAATGACGACGACGGCAGCCTGAGCGGCGGAGCCGGTGGTGGTGGTGCGGGCGGTGCCGGCGGCGGTGCCGGTGGCAGGCAGCGTAGTTGGTCACGCTCACGCACCCTAAGCATTAGCTACACGGCAGACACGAGCAACATTCAAGCGGAGCATCGCGGCAGCACCACACAAATACCAGAGGAACTGATGCTCGACTATGCGGAAATCAATTCCATACCACCTCTGCCGCTGTGGGTGCTGTTGAATGCCGATCGTGAGCAGCCGGGCAAGCCGACAAATGCGGCGGATGGGGACAAGGATTACGATGAACTGTTCGATATGCACAACTCGGACGATAATCTGGACGAGTTGCTGTGCGATGGCGAACAGAAGCGTCAGGAGCGTCGCCTCTCGCTGCCCGACAAACACTCCATCTCGCATTTCGGGCCACGTCAGGGCCAACTATTGTCGCGTCTGTTGACTCACACCCATTTGCCAGGTCTGTCCTCGCTGGATCAGATGCATCTGCTGGCGCTGGCCGATACCGTGGCCACGTGCAACACAGACTTCTCGGACAAGTTTGCCGCTGATTTGGGCAAGAATCAGAGTCAGATTAACAGCGGTGCTGGCATCAGTGGCATCAAGGAGCAGGCCACCGAATCGCTGGACGATTGCGGTCTGCGCTTCCTCCTTGCCATGAAGCACTTCACGTATTTGCTGCGCTGCCTACCGCTGCAGCAGCGAGCGCAGTTCCAGCGCCAGGGCGTCGGCACAGCGAACATCGTGTGGGCCTATCACTCCGAGAGCGAGGAGGAGCTACTGCATCTGATACCCAGCTACACCAAGGGCGATCTACGCTGGGCCACGTTACGTGACCTGGGCGTCGGCTACTGGCTGAAGAACATCAATACGCTGCGTCGTTGCGTCGAAAAGTTGGCCAAGTGTGCGTACCAACAGAAGCAGGATCCACTGGATGCAGCCATCTACTATTTGGCCATGAAGAAGAAGTCACTGGTATGGGGTCTGTTCCGCTCCAAGCGCGATGAGAAGATGGCCACTTTCTTTGGCAACAACTTTGCCGAGGATCGCTGGCGCAAGGCGGCCTTGAAGAATGCTTTTGTGCTGCTGGGCAAGCAGAGATTCGAGCATGCTGTTGCCTTCTTCCTGCTGGCCAACTCCCTGAATGATGCGATCGAGGTGTGCATGAATAAGCTGGAGGATTTCCAGCTGGCCTTGATCATTGCACGACTATATGAGGGCGACACCGAGGGCTGTTACTATCACAAGCTGCTCAATGAGCACATCCTCGGCACGGACGTGGAGACTGGACGATGTGACTTGACGCGTGCTCATCCCGATCCCTTCTTGCGCTCCATGACATACTGGAACCTGAAGAAGTATCAGGAGAGCCTCAACACCCTGCTGCTCAATGGCGTGGGCAGTCTGCACAGCAGCTATCGAGAGGAGGATCTATTGCGTCCGGAGTCACCGCATGCCACCAATCCGAATGTCTTCAATTTCTACATCTATTTGCGCACCCATCCGCTGCTCATCCGGCAGAACATTGCCATTTCGGCTCAGGAGAAACGCATCGCACACGTGGTGCTCTCGGGCTTTAGCTATGCCGGCGAGGCGGGCTCCAGACCGGTGGCCAGCGATAAGCAGCTGCAGCTGGAGGATTCAATTACGGCAATTGAGCGTCAATTGTACTTTACGACAGCCCACGGACACTTCAAGTCTGGCTGTCCGGCCCTGGCATTGGAGGTGCTGAACAAGCTGCCCATGAAGATTAGCGACAACGACGGAGCCCCGGCCTCGAGCAGTTGCAGTGTCGTGGACACTGCAGAGCAGGTGGGTGCCAAGGATGAGCTCATCAACTCGGGCATTATGGATCAGTGGCAGTCGTCGGCCAAGGCGGATCAATTCGATTGGGGTGCTCCAGTGAGCAGCGCAGTGGACACCAAGTTCGAGATCAAGTGGGACGACGAGGACGAGGATGAGAACGATGACGATGGCGATGGCGATGGCGAAGTGGCAGCAGCAGCGACTAATAACGACAACGATGATCGAGAGGTGGCGACCCCACAGCCTGGCAATACCAACAGGTCAAACGGTGGCAAAATGGATATCATGGCACAGCAGCTGAAGTTTGTGGCCTGCCTGAAGATCCTAATGGAGGAGCTGTCGACACTGGCGACCGGATTCGAGGTGGACGGCGGGCAACTGCGCTATCAGCTGTACATGTGGTTAGAGCGCGAGGTGGAGGCCCTGAAGCAGCTGTGCAACTATTGCAGCTCCGAGCAGGTCAATGATGTGACTGATGTGGATGCCAACGATACCAAGGATAAGGACATTAATGCCAGCATCTATCCGTGCACAGAGCGACCCACACTGCACGAGATACTCATGCAGGACAAACAGGACTTTGAGGCCAAAGTGATGAGGGCCGCCAAGCGCAAGCGTTGGCTCAAAGGTGAGTTATCCCCATTGCTATTTATAGCCAGGATACATTACTTATCCTTCACCCACTCACTCTTCTTCTCATCCATTAGCCAATGAAACGCTTTTGCGAACTCTGCTCAGCTACTGTTCGCTGCATGGCGCCAGCGGTGGTGGATTGGCCTCGGTGCGCATGGAGTTAGTGCTGTTGCTGCAGGAACTGCAGCAGGAGAAGACTCAACAGCAGCTGCTCAGCCCGTTGCCGTTCCCCACAACTCTGCCGCTGTTGAGCGCCTGCGTTGCGGGCAATAAGACAGTGATTGCGGATCCCATTAAGTATCTGCAGTCGCAGACAGTGGACATGCTGCAGAGCATCATTAAGCTTATGCCATTCCCGGGCCTCGAGACGAGCGCCCTTAGCGAGATCTTTGTGCTGCGCGATCTGGCCGTAGCACTCTCCTCCTGCATCTACCAATCGCTGTGCGATTCGGAGAGTTTTGTGGTGAACAATGCCACCTTCAATGGCTATCCCAGTCCGGGCATTGAGAACATAGCCAAGATCAATTCGTCGTTCGAATGCAGCTATCTGGTGGGCAGTCGCAACGCCTACCACAGACGACGCAAGTATTCCACGGATGAGCCGGCGGGCATCTGCACCACGCCCTCCAAATGGCCGGGCGTTACTAATTTGCGTGCACTTCTGGCACGCGAGAAGGACGAAGATGTGCCGAAGCTGAATGTGCTGCTACTCGAGTCCTTCGTATCCACCTACATGGCATTGTTCATCTACTCGCTATCCACCTGCGACAGTCGCTTGCTCTATCGCCTAAGCGGCCAGAACTTTACCAACGACACCTGGTCGACCCTCTTTGGCGGCGGTATGAAGAAGCTGCTCATTAAGCCGGCCTCACAGCCGCAAGCCCACGTACAGGCTCAGGCACAACCGCAGGCAACGGCTGCTGCTGGCGAGGATGCATCGGATGAGAATAGTGTTTGGAATACGGTCACATCGATAACGAAGCAACGCATGAAACTGAATATGAAGATCCTGGGCAACTTTAGCCAGAATAGCACGTCGAGCAATATGAAGGAGGACAAGCCCACGTACAGGGAACAGTTCATGCCGCCCGAGACATCCATGCTCTCCTACTTCCTCATGAAGCCAGCCAATACAGGTAAAGATCTCAATAAAGCTCGATTCGAGAGGTATCAGAATAAATGGGAACATTTTCAGATTGCGATGACTACGACACGGATGACTCGCATGAATCGGACGGTGAGGAAGAGGAGGACGATGATGACGATGTCAATGTGAGTCGCAGTCAGCTGAAGGCCAAGGACAACACCGAGCACACCAATCCAATGTCCTATTCGTGGAGCATTTTACGCCTGGCACTCGTCAAACTCAGCACACACAAGATTCAGGAGTTTGTCAAAGTTGCCGGCATCGAGCTGCAGGGTGAGCATCACACGGATCCCATTTATTGATATAATTTGTAATAGAAATTTTAAATTCCTTATGCAGATCTTCCCGTCATAAGTCCGCTGTCGCATGAGGTGCTACGCACACTGAATCGCTGGCAGGAATTTGCACTGAACGATTTGATTAGCCGTGGCCCACCCTCACGGAACTATATACCCGGCTGTTATGCGGAGAGCGGCATCAATGGCCTGGCCATACACAAGTATCGCTCGCTCCTGAACAAGGACAACACACCGTTCATATCGGGTTCGGCGGCGGGCCCAATAAGGCGACTGTGGAACTATCTGGTCCGGCAGGAGCCCACGCAGGAGGTCTTTATCAAGAGCATCTTTGGCAAGAGCACAGAGAGCAGTGCGCGCACCAGCCATCATCACAGCCATCACAATGATAACGACACCGACGAAGGTGTGTATTCCGTACCAAAATGTTGCTATTATAATTGTTGTTGTTGCAAATTCCTCTAAGCACTAAGCACCCCCGCACAGCCCTGGGTCCAGAGAGTCAGGGCCAAGTAGAGTAGTTGGTAGTTATCTTTGCCTATATATATTGATATTCATATATATATAACATATATATATATATATATATATATATATATATTCTGCATTCCAATGTATAATATATTTTTAATTAGTTTTATCAGCTTAATATGTTGTAGTCGCTTGTATATTTTACAATTTTTTTTTTATTTTGTGCACGCTGTAGGCATTTACAGCCTGGCTGTACATTTGTTTTTGTTAATAATTTTTGTTTGTTGTTGTTCGGTTCTAAATAATTAGTATTGAGGTGGCAGATGTTACTTAATTTTAAACTTGTTATCTACGAAGTATTATGCAGAAGTATCCCAACAAACCTTCCTCCATGATTCCTTCCTATATATTTTTTTTTTGTATGTTAAATTATTTGTGATTTTCGTTTACCAGTGAAATGTATTAAAGCAAAATAGAAACAAAAAACGTTGTAATTATATTATTTGTTGTATTCGATTGTTGTTTATTTTTTGGCTTCCTCTGGGAAGTGCTTTCATCTCCCATCTTGAAGACGGAGATAAGCCGGTAATCGATAACTTTTGCACTGCTTTAGGCGAACTGCACCTGAACTGCTTGAAGTGGCTCTGATTTGTTGCTCTGTTAACGGCCAACTGTTAAGAGTTAACTAAATAACTGCTTCTACAGGCAATTACCAAATAATATACTTGATAAGATAATCGCAATCGTAAAGAGGAAGCTCGATTAACACCTTGTTGTCAATTGAATTAACAACAGCGTTTAACACCTGGCAGGCAGTTAGATGAAAAGGAAAAAAAAAACATCAGAAATATAAATTCCGATTTTTGTATTAATTAAATTATTATATTGAAATTAGCTTTAATTAAATGCATGATTTGGCTTAACTTTAATTTATATTAACAACACTTGCTTACCCTTTCTCATTCTCTTTCGCTCTGCATCTATCTGTCTCTTTCTATTTCATGTTTCTCTCTATCGCCATCACTGTTTAGGCCAATCGCATTCGACTAACGAGAATACGGACCAAATACGCATCATACACAAGGATCACGAATCGATACTCACATTCTGCTTAAAGAACAACAGCTCATCGATGATAGCGTTTGCTAATCCGCGCGAGATCCAGGAGATTGATATATCGCTGCTACTCGAATCGCCCAATTGGTATGAGGATGAGTGCGAATATGATATGATGAATCTGTCCAAAGATGCGGACACCAATAGCTCCGCTTTTCTCATCATTCAATCGCAGGATCAGTGAGTCGATAGCCTCAAGTCAAGCCATCAAAGCCGAACTAATCCTAAACGCTTCTTTTGCAATTCACAGGCAGCCATTTGGCACGAACAGCGGCTTCAGCGAAGCCAGTGTCAGCACGCAGAGCGCCTCACAGTCTGGCCGCGGCACATCTTTGGTGAGTCTTCCTGCTCAGTCTTTCCTCAATCTCTCTTTTCAATCTTCTCTTTTTTCCCCCGTCAGGTGCTGCGCCACAAGGTGGACAATGTGAAGCGCATGAGCGCCCATCCGCTGATGCCGCTCTACTTGACCGGCGGTCAGGATGGTTCTGTGCAGATCTGGGAATGGGGACATCAACAACCCGTCTGCTGTCCACGCACCTCTGGCACCTTTGCCAAGGTCACGCGCTGTCGCTTCTCCGAGCAGGGCAACAAATTCGGCATCGGCGATGGCGATGGCAATCTGAGCCTCTGGCAAGCGGGCACAGCCTCCCAAAACAATCGATCCTTCATTGTTAGTCTAACTATATATATATACGGGCTTTTAACCATATTTGTATTAACACTCGATTCCTCTTGCTCCCTAGACCTATCAGTGCCACAATAAGGCGCTCTCCGATTTCGTATTCCTCGGCTCTTGCAGTTTGTTAGCCAGCGGTAAGTCTCCTTGGCTAGCGCTGAATTAAACAAGCAATTTACTCAAATTGTTTTCTCCCTCCCTCTATCTCTCTCTCTCTCTCTCTCTTTCTCTATGCACAGCTGGCCAAAGTTCCGAGAACAAGAACATTAACATTTGGGACACATTGCTGCCGCACAAGAAGTCCTGCGTATCTGGTAAGTTGTGGATCTCTAGTGGACCTTACAAAAGGCTGTTTGATATATTTAAACTTGTGTTGCTTCTCTGTCGCTTCCTCCTTTTAGCATTCACATGCCATGATCAGGGCTCATCTTGTTTGGTCTTTGCACCGCAGCATCAGGTGCTCATTTCCTGTGGTAAGCGCGGCGACGTTTGTGTATTCGACGTGCGCCAGCGCACACTCCGTCATCGCTATCAAGTAAGTGCCCAGCCTACTCTTCCTTTCTCTATTCTTAACTAATTGCAATCGATGTCATGTCCCCGCAGGCACACGATAGCACCATCAAGTGCATTGCGCTGGATCCGCACGAGGAGTTCTTTGTCACGGGCTCCATTGAGGGCGATATTAAGGTGATTGACTCATTGAAAGCAGCTCAAGAGATTACTTGACTGAGAGGCTTTAATAATTCAGAATCAATTAATCACTCACAAATTTATATCTAAACTGATGATTGATCTATATAGCCCTATTGAAGTCGTATTTCTTTATAATTCTGATTTATGCTCCATTAATTCATCGATTGATGTCTCGATTGCAGATATGGGACATGAATCAGTTCATGCTGATCAATACTTTCCCGCATGAGCATGCCAAAAATGGATTCTTCAAACACACCGGTCAAGGCGTTAGCCAGGTGTATGTGGATCCATTCGGACGTCTCTTCTCCTGTGGCTCCGATGGCTGCATGAAAGTACGGCTGCTTGTCGAGAAGGATAATATTGTGCACACCGTGTATTAGGATACAAGGAATAACTAGCAACAACTTCTACAACTACAACTAAAACTACAACAACAACAACAACAACAACAACAACAACCACAACAACAACAAACATAAACATAAACATATTTTGTATATTAATTATGTGTCCGTCGTGTCCTTTGTCTGTGTATTCTGATTTACGCTTTAAACTTTCAATATATGTACCATGTGCTTACTGTATGCGTGTGTGTGTGTGTGCGAAAGAGTGTGTGAGTGTGTGTGTGAGAGAGTGTGAGTGCGTGTGTGAGAGCGTGTGAGTGTGTGCGTGCGTATTTTATTACATTTTTTTTTGTTTGTTAAATGTTGATTATTATATTTCTTTATTACATACATATATACATACTTATATACGATGATGATGGTGATGATGATGATAATGATGTTGATTATGATATTGATAATGATAATGATAATGATGTTTTTTTTTTGCTGTTTTTGTCTCTTTTTCCAACAACAAAATAACTAAATAACGAATTCATGTTCGATTCGTTTATATTCTATGAGTATTTCCTAAACAGACTATATATATATATATATATATATATATATACATATATATATATGCATATGCCTCTATATGTGTGTGTGTGTATATTTACTACTTATATATATATGCTTTAAATCAATTATTAATTATTATATATATATATATACAAGACATTCTGCAGTATGATAAATTATATGCCTATGAGAATATATTTATATAAACTATATATTCTATATAATCTATATTCTATATACATATAAATGTGTAGCTATACACATATATATATAGATACCACAGACACACACACATACACATACGCGCATCTCTCGTGTCTATGCATCTGTGTGTGTGTGCGCGTTTACTTATGTCTTTGTGTTAAACTTTGTGCAACAATTTTGTCTGTTAAATCAATCAAGATCTACGCTATATATATATACATATATATATATATATAATGTATACCTAAATCAATTACCTAAATAAAGTGCAAAAATAATAAAGAAAAAAAAAAATTAAAAATCGAGCGAAAAAAGTATTAAACTAATCCACAATTTGTTCTTATTTACTTACAGTCTTAGACAAACACAGAAACATGCTCACATATATGAATATATACACACATTTATATGCAAACACACACACACACACACACACACACAAATATACCCATACACACATAGCCCTACACATATTATTTGTCCACAGTTTCACAGTCGAATTGCTGACTTGCTCGACTAGCATATACCCTGTACGCAGCAGCTGTTAACCAAAAACGGTAATATACTGAAGATAATAGAATATCTGAAATTGCCTAGCAAAATGTTTTTCTATAGTTCTAAAAAATCTCTGCTAAAAGTTAAAAAAAAAAAACGAAGAAGAATTTTTAAATTTTTGCAATTAAAACATAAGTTTGTTTGAACAAAATAGAATCTAGACTAGATATGTACTGCTTAAGCTATGAAAAACTATATCTAGTTTTAGCTATATATTATATAGCTATGCTATATATGTACTGTAGCTCCAACTCTAAATCGACGCTCTCAAGGCTTTGAGTTTAACTTTTAAATTTCAAAATAAATTTATTTCAATTTAAATTGAATTTTTATATAAGTAACAGAATTCTGAATAGCTAAACTAGAAATAATCGCTTTAATTTCGTTAATAAACAGCTAAAAGAATGCAAACGAAAGCTTAGCAGATCAAGCAAGAATAGAATAGCTTGAATAGACATTAAGAACTATAGAAATAGTTCTCTATTCTATTCCATATTGCTAATTAATCCATACTATTCCATATTCTATTCAAATTAGCTTTTTATCTATATCCCGAGCTATTTCTAGCATTTTTTTTAATTGCTAAATTTGCTTTGCGCACATCACAAAGCCATTCCAATAAGTTTTCACTGCTCGAGTAAGAATCTTATTGGCATTGCACGAGCATTCACAATATCTTATGGGATACACGAGCAATTGCTCAATGAAAATAAAGAATAAACTTTTGTATAGAATGTGTCAAGGGTTATATGTATATATATATGTATGTAGTATATATATGTGTATATATATTTTACAAGTTATTATAGATCGTTTATATGCTATATAAGGCATTTAAATTGAATTAGTTTATTTCCGTTGCCATTTAAAATTGTTTTTCATTTTTATTTTATTATTTGTTTTTTTTTTCTTTCTTTTTTTTTGCTGTTAGACAATCAAACAAATTAGACGCTAAGCCTTTTATGGGCCTTTAATAATAAAACTAGGCAAAAAAAAAAAAAAAATTAAAAAAATAGAGTTCACAAGATGAAAAAATAGTTTTTTTTTTTGTCCAAAAGAGGAATTATTATAAACTGTTGTAGTTGGTTGGCAGCGGAAACGTTTCCAAGCATCCGTTAAAAAATCAAATCGAGAATTTTTATTTTGTTGTTTTTTTTTTTTTGTTGTTTTTGTTTTGCTGCTTTCGTCAAATGTGTGGAGTGGGTCTTCGACGGGCTGCTTATTTAGCCGGAACATCTGGGGTCGTCGCCGTCTCCGTCGTCGTCGTCGTCGTCGCAGTTGTCATTGCCGTCGCTTATGACCTCGGCGGCTTGATTAGCTTGCTCGTGGGCGCCGGCAGCTTGCAAAAGCCAGCTGCATCGAACACGGGCAAAAGCTCGCGCACACGCCCGGGTATCGAGCCATCGAGCATGCTGTCATTGAAAGAGCAGTGAGTGAGAGTGAGTAGGCGATACAAACAATGTGAGCTGTCAGTGTGTGTGTGTGTGTGTGTGTGTGTGTGTGTGTGTGTGTGGGCGAATGGCGTGAGGCGCAGTGAGGTGAGAGATATGAATGAGGCGCCGATAGGCTGTGTGGGGGGAGCAAAGGCTGAGCGAATTGAGAGCTAAAAGATTTCAGGTAGCGGAAATCAGTTAATATGCAAGATTTATTAATATACTAAATACATGCATATATAAAATATGAATTATATGTGAAATACATAAACAATATGTATGTATGAAATATATAAAACTCATAAAAAATGTCAGAAAAATACAGAAAATTTCAACTAAATGCAATTTGAGCTCTTTTCTTGCTATTTTAGAATAGAACAAATATTGAGTATGTTTTTGTTTTAAAATGATATTTGAAAATCTGTTGATAGTATTTTTAATATTTATTAAAAAATTGCAAATTCTTTTAATATAATTTGGAAATTTTGCATAAAAAATTAAATAACTTGCATAGTTAAAAATAAAAAATAAAATTTATATGTAAAAAAAAAAAAATTCAACACTTTTTCATTAATAAATAATTTTTGAGATATTTTTGTTTTAAAAAAATATGTTTATATATTTTCTTAAAAATATTTTTTTTTAAGAGTTATTTTCATAAAAAATTTATTTTATAATCAACAAATATTTTTGATGTTAAAAAAATAAATAAATTAAATAAGAGCATATTTTTTTCTTAAAAATTTTTTGATATTTTTGTTTACTAAAATTTATTATTATTAAATATTTTCATAAAAAAAAATTCATTTTATCAAAAATTAATTTTGTTATTTTTTCAAATAAAAAAGTTTGATAATAAAAAAAAAATTGTTTGTTTGATATTTGTTCATTAAAAAATAAATATTTTGCTCATTAATAAAAGTTAATAAAAGTTGCAAGCTTAGTTTAGGTTTAGCTCAGATGGACAGAGAATGTCAATTATGATTTCTCGCATATTTTGTTGTCAGTGCAGAAATGTTGGAATGCATGAAATGAGGATTGGGCAACGCAACGTTGGGGTTCAATCTTACCGCCTTTTGTAATCAATTTTGGCGCCTTTGAGGGAGATGTTGGCCTCGGTGGGAAAGAATGTGGCGTCGTAGAAGTTGAGTCCGTTCTGGAGCAGAATGTTGTACTCGTCCATGGAGGCGAGTGTAATGCGAATGACAGCTGGGGGCAGCTCTCGGCGCTCCGGACGCTCCGCCTTCTCAATGGCCTCGCCCACAATGCCAGAGACGAGGCTCTTGGCGCTGCTGCTGCCTGAAAGAGTTTTCAATCGCATGCATGAGCTTCTGCTGTGTGTGTGTGTGTGGGTAGGTTGAGTGTTAAATTGGAATTTGGACATTACTTCGTATGGCCGCACGGCGCAGAGTTTGGCCCGGGCTCGGAGAGGCTGTGAGCTGCTCACCTTCAACCTTGTCCGGGTTGGAGCTGGCGGAGCCGCCGCTGGCCAGACCCGGGCTGGAATAGATGTGGAGACGCACCACCTCCACCACCGAGTCGAACTTGTACATGGCATGCCGTATATCCTCCACCGGCAAATCCTCCGGCACATCCAGCACATAGAGCGTAAACGTCTTTCGTGGACGGCATGGAATCGCGATCTGCAAGGCAAACAGGGTCAACAGAGAAGGACAAACGACAGATAGGTCACAGATGCACAAGGTGTTACGGCTGATGCGAGCAGAAATGATTTCTACTGTCTACGAACATATATCTACTATGTATATATATATATATATACAGATGCAAGCATATGTTATATATAGGTATGCCAATGGATTTTGCCAATAGTTTATACTCACGCTGCGCGAGAATGTTTGCTGGAAAAATGTTAAAAGATTTTCAAAAGATTTCACAATTCAATGAGAGGGAGGAGAGAGAGAGAGAGAGCGAGAGAGAGAGAGAGAGAGAGTGAATGTGTGTGTGTGTGTGAGTGAGGGACACTGAGAAAGTGCGTAAAGGAGAGAGAGAGAGAGAGATTGATATCTAATTGTTGTTTGAACGGTATTTTCTCCTTTTCTTTAAAGAAGAGAGAGAGAAAGAGAGAGAGAGATAGAGAGTGCGAAAGCGAGTAGGAGAATGAGAGAAGGCAGGGAGGGAAAGCGAAGAATAGAGAGAGAGAGAGAGAGAGAGAGAGAGGAGCTAAGTACGGGACGGCAATGAAGCAGTGAAAGAAAGATAGAGAAAGAAAGAATGTGAGATAGAGAGAGCGACTTGTTCTACATATCAGACATGATCTCTAATAATAAATAATGCGTTAATGCCAAATAGAGACAAACAGACAAGGAGAAAGGGAGACAGTGAGTGTGTGTAACAAAGAGAGAGAGAGAGAGTAAGATAGCTCTACATATGATATCTACGTATATAATTAACAATAATCAAGAGTATAATCTCCTTCACTTACTTTCCGATAGAAGCGCGCTCCGGTCACCTTGTGAAATCCCTTCTTGAACACCGCCTGATAATCATCTGGATGTGAGAATTTAAATAGAATTCCAGTTGCCGTTTTGGTCAAGCTGAAGCAACCCTTGAAACTCATCTTCTCGCATATCAATGCGGCTCGTTCCATGGATAGCTCATAGGAAGGTGTCAATAGAAATGCGCCTGCAATGCAGTTACGATGCAGTTAGTACAGTTATTGATATGGATATGAATATGGATAAGTGGATATGAAGATAGAACTATAAGAAGATATTGATATGAATGTGGATATGGATATGGATATGGATATGGGAGTGGATATGGCTATTTATAGATATGTAGATATAGATATAGATTGTATATGTGGAAAGGGATATGGTTACGGCTACAGATATAGATATAAATATGAATATGGATATGGATAAGGATGATATATATATAGACGGTCCATATGAATATGAATTTAAATATGGATATGGATTGGGATATCGATACGAATATACGTATCTTTGAAAAGACTACATGGAAGATATTTAATGCAGAGATTAAGCTTATAATATTAGCTTTCAAGTTTCGTATTTAGAATTCAGAAAGTTTACTTCGATCTGGCAGAAGATTTAGTTAGATAATAAGCCATATACATATGACAGAGAGCAGGCTATAGAAGTTTAATATATCATGCGATTTTCCAAAAAGTTAGTCTAAGGTTAGATTTGATTTTAGCAGAATATGCAAGCCAATCGAAGAACTTGGAGTTGATTTTGTGAAATATTTAAATATACATATATATTTATATATTTCTCTATTAATTCCATTCCATAAAACTATATATTCAATAAATGTATATAAACTGCCTGAGCTGAGTTGTTCTACAGACTCAGTTCTTATTGGAGTTACATTATGGGGTATATTAACTGATAGGCATATTATGTCAACCCTTTTTTTTTCAAATTTCCGTTTCCTAATGGATTTCATTTATCAATTTGGTTCTTCATTCACCTTTGGTTAGGAAATTATCGGGCGATGAGACTTCGGAATCTGAATCATCCTCCCGTTTGTCGGCCCACTTCGGCTCCGACGACAGTTTGTGGGCGGCCATTTTGGTGACGATGCCCGTGGGACGGGGCCTGGGGAACTCGTTCTTTTCACACTCCACATCCGATGCGTTGCCGAGATAGGACATTATAAATCCGTGCGTGATTCGATAATCAATTCAACAAAAAAAAAAAAAAAAAACCAAATCAAATCTCACTTGAAGAGAGCGCGAATTTTTGAAAGCAACTGAAACGTTGGAGCATCTTCGTTGAGCTTTTATACGCTTCGTTGGCTCATCACACAGCTGAAATGAAAGTCAAGCCAGAGCACACATCCGCAGACATCCGCACACACAGTTACAGCCAGATCTTGGTGTGGCAAAATGTCGGTCGGTCTATCGCTCAAATTGGAAGTTCTTACAATTGGAATTAAAACGTGAAACGCACTTTAAAACAAGTAAGAGCGCTCTACTTGAGAGTGCTCGACTAGAAGATACCCTACAGCGTAGACCATGTCGAATTCTCAGTTATGATTTACAAATGAATGAAATGTGATATAGAGAAATGCTAAATTCGTTATACAAACATATCTATAAAGCTCTAGACGCTTACTATACCCATATATTTCATGGCCTATGAGAGAACTTTCCAATAAATCAAATAGTTTTTATTAGCTGTTGTTAGTTTCCTTGGAATTTCAAAGTTATAGAAGAATCACCGAAGAGGAAAATCATATTTATCTAGTTTTTGAGAGCAAATATATTAAATTTAAAATCTCTTTCTGCGAAAGTTCTCCTCCTATAATTTCGATAACCAGCTCCAAATAATTACCATAATCTGGAATATTTGCCTATCTGAGCATTCCTTGAGCTCCCTAGCTTGCGAAGGTCCAAATCGAAAGTAATTACAAAAAATAAAAGAAATTTTATTATCTCAAGATTTCTTATACTGAACTTGAGCTCTCTAGTTCCTAAAGGGTTCGAAGGTCGACTTCATGTAAATTATAAATACATCCTTTACATATGCTCTGTTACATACATTCTCGCATAGCCCATATGCCCGGTGCTATTAAAATTTCATTAAAAAACGTAACGTTCCACATGGATCCTCGCCCACACACGAGGGGGCCGCGGGCGGCGATTGTGTGAGTGGGTGGGTGGGTTTGGGTGCGGATCGTGGAGGCTTCGACGTGGGAGACGGGGGCGTGTCAGTCGTATATAATGATGCAGGTTGACGCCATCGTCAGAATTGTCAAGATCACGCGTCAAAAGAAGCGCCAAATGTTGCGTAAATTTCAAGAACACGACTTAATAAGGGCAACTGGCAAAATTTTGATAGAACTATTCGCATAAGGAGCGCACAAATGTTCCCTCACAGAGCTCAATTAACCGCGATCGATTCCAATTATCATGGAATCGAACAATATGATCCATTTACAAGCCAAAATAACAACGAAATCGAAACGAATTCTTATTGCTACGCCAACCAAATGGAGAGGAAGCTGAAAAATCAAACAGACGCTTCTCTTGCGATCGTAGAACTCCATTTGCAAGTGAGTTGTCGAAGGCATAGATGATATATATATATACATATGTATATGCATATCTGGTGC
This sequence comes from Drosophila koepferae, assembly GCA_030914345.1. Classification (NCBI taxonomy): domain Eukaryota; kingdom Metazoa; phylum Arthropoda; class Insecta; order Diptera; family Drosophilidae; genus Drosophila; species Drosophila koepferae. The sequence continues at coordinate 3,199,896 of JAUESR010000209.1, forward strand.
ATATCTGCTTTAGAAAAATTTCATTTTTTTTTTTGGCAATTACATGATCAGCTTTGAGCTAGGCATTCCTCATCAATCACTCAGTCAATCGTTCGACATTTACTTAAAAAGCTTTATATATTCTAAGCATATATCTATATTCTAGCTAAGACAACAGCTCTCTGAAATGCAAACCTCTCTAGCTATTGTTGATTGAGCCAAAAGTTGAACATCAATCACCGTCAATCAATTCCGGAATCTTATATTAATTTTCTTTATCTGAATATAGATAATTCTGTAACTTTTCCAGTTTTGTTTTATCAATGTAACTTTTCCAGTTTTGTTTTATCAATGATTTAGCCAATTGACTTGTAGTAAAAATTGATCAATCAAAACCTCTTACTCTTTGTCATCAATCAATAATAAATAATTATTAATAAATCACAAAAATGAAAAATTTGTATTTTATATTAAATCATTTCATTCAAGCTGATTCTACACTCAAGCTCTTCAATCAATCAATCACCCGCCATTTTGAAAGAAAAACACATTCAATTTTTATGTCATTTCATAATATGTGGTTTATTAATAAATTATTTTATTTAAATTAATATTTCAGTTTTTGAATATTTATAATATTTTTTAAAATTATTTTTCCATTTTTTTTTTTATATTTTTTTGCTGCTGCTTGCTTTTGCTTCTGCTTCTCTTTGTCTTGTTGCTTGCTTCGAATTTGATGTTTTATTTAAACGAAATTGTGTTCCACTTAATAATATTGATAATAATCATAATCATAATCATAATCATAATAATAGACTCTACTCAAGTGTTTTACATGGCAACTATAATTTCTTGGTTTTCCAGTTAAGTTTTATGGTTTGACATTTTCTTTATTTTATTTCGTATATATATATATATATATATATATATTTTATAACGGTTTACATATAACGGAATAGAGTTGAAGAAGAAGCATATGGAAATACATAGTCGAAGAGGTACAAAGAATCGGTCAGGAGGGATCGGCAATACTTATAGGAGAACTGAGAGCGTTGAGAAGGCAAGTGTCAAACAGTGTTGTAAAAGCGTTTTATATGCATATAATGGCTATATAGGTCACGTATATAGTTATAAATATATATATTTATATACATATATATATATATGTATATTTGGTAAGCCTTGTGTGTAGGTTGAGGGATCATCTGTGTGTATATAAACACATGTATTTTGCTTGTACAGTGTTGTAAGAGAACGAAATAAAAGCAAGAATGAACTGAAATCAAGGGAAATCATATATCACGCTAGCTTTGTCAAGTGGGAAACACATGAACTCCAAATGTAACAGCAAGAATGTGTGTCAATAATCGATAAATCGAACATCGATTAGCGATTAATCGAGTTATGATTGTTTTTGTTTTTTTGTTTTTTTTTTCCATGGAGTACTTACAAACATACAATAGATACACAACAACTACGTTATAACTGATACAATGTTAACAATTATGCGGCGGTGGCTCTCTTATACTTCTCTCTCTCTCTCTCTTTCTGTCTCTGACACTGGCTCTCACTTTGCCTGTATATATACCTCTTTCTCTCTCTCTCTTGCTCACTCTCTCTGTGCAAATTTTGTTTAATTTTCTTTTAAGGCCTGGTGTAAACTAAGCAGCGATCAAAAGGTGTGTGTGTGTGGGAAAATGGAACAGCAGGTGGGACATTCATAGAACTTACATAGTTAACGAATTGCGATATATATCGTTGATCGATACAAATGGCTTGAGAGACTGAGTGAGAGAGCTAGTGAGTGAGAGCGGGCGAGCGCGAGAGTGAATGCTGGGAATTTTTTTTTTGTTTCGTTCGTGTGTTTTTATCTAATTCTTAGATTTTAGTGCCAAGCGAATTTGCATTATCTTTAGAGATATCTGTATATATATATATACGATATATATAAATATCATTTGCAAAAAAGCAGCTTAAACAATTTGCATTCTCTTGTTGCATTTTGTATAGTTGGTTTACATATATATATATTTCAATATATACTATATAATTTGATAGATTATATATATAGCAGATATATATATATATATCATTTTCTTTTGTTTAACTATATTATATATATTATTTTTTTTTTTTTAGTTTAGCTTAAAACGAAAGAGACTCGAAGGGAACAGAAAATGCAAATTTCTTTGACTTTGACTTTTTTTTATTTTCTTTTGAATTTTTGTGTGCATTCTGTTTATTTTAAAATTTTTACCTTTGTAATATTCATTTTTAGTTTTTTTTTTTTTTTTTTGGATAATACATACAAATACATTCATATATAGCTTAGCCTTAGGATTGTGTATGTTTTTTTATTAATATTTTTTTTATTTTTTGGGCCTGGTAAAAAGCATGGCAAAATATAATTGGATAGTGTATATATATAAAAAAAAAAGCATGTATATATATATATATATATATATATATATATAATGTATACAAGGTGTATGTTTGTGTATGTGTGTGTGATGTAACAAAACTATTTGTACGCTTCTAACTGACTAGAAATTCGAAATAAGTGTCTTAACGTGATGTACGATGCGTGTCAATCATGCCATCAATCATAATAATTTGTTATTATAAATACATGTACATATATATCAATTGCTAAACATAATAATAATAATAATTAATTAATTAATAAAAAAAACACATATATAAAGTCTTTGCATTGGAATCGATACACACACATACACACAAAAGCACAGTCAACATCTTACATCTAGATGTATGCGAGTTGTGCGTGTATGTATGTGTGTGTGTGTGTGTGTGTGTGAGTGTGAGTGTGCTGTAGGTGTAAGTTTAGTTAATAATTTGCTAACTTGTTGTACAATCAATATGTTATTTTTATCATCAATCATTGCTCGACATTTGGCTACCATCAATCAAATTCAAATTCACTCAGTCAGTCAATCGGTCAATCTTCTTCTATATAACTACGCATTCTATAGTAATTTGTATTTTAAATTGTTTTTTTTTTTTTTTTTTTTTTTTTTTTTGGAGGGAGATAGAACAAGCGTTTGCTCGTGTTAAGCTCTAGGCATGCCCCAAATGATTGATTGATTGATTGATAATCGATTGATGATGATGTGATGCAAGATCTACAACTAATGATTGATTGCGTTTATATGGCACTAGCACTAGCACTGGGACTCTGCAAGCTATCAAGGCAATGCGATCTGTCTGCGTGTCTATCTGTGTAGAATTTGAGATACGAGTTTACGAGTTATACAAATAGATCAAAATTAGTGTTAAGCTTAAAATAAATTCAAACATCGATAAGTATGTGTGTATGGTGTGTGTGTGTTTGTGTGTGTGACATAAGAATTTTAAATATCATATTTATATAAATATATATGTATATATCACTCTGTAGTTCGGTTCAACACAATTCAATTAGAAAGGGAGAGGACGAGTGAGTGAGTGAGTGAGTGAGCGACTGAGAGTTAACAAAGTTCAATTTGATAATATATATTGTCTTATTTACAATATGTGCTACAGATCTAGAGATCGTCTACAAAGCAAGCATAATGGCAAATGATTGATGCTGATTGAACTACAGAGTCTTACAATCAAATTCATAATACAAATCATAATCGTGTTTCTAGTTTTCTTGTTATGGCTGCTGTATACAAAGAAACTTTCAAGTGCTTTACATATTTGTTTTCTTTGTTCTCTTTTCGATTTCGATTTCGATTTCTTTTTTTTTTTTTCTTTATGTTATGTTATGTTTTTTTTTTTCGTTTTTTGTTTTTTCTTGGACGGAACAATTTACAACATATGATTATGAAACAATGCGTTAATGATCTAACAAAATGTAATACTTAGATGCCTGACGAACGCCAAAACTACAAATTAAAATGGCAACAGAAACAAACACAATCAAAGAAAACATAATCTTTCTATATAACTATATAATATATGATGAACTTTTTGCTAATGGAATGAATTAGCTTTTGGGTATCTATAGATATATTGAAGTCAAACGAAAAGAAACAGAGCTTGATTAGCTTGTTAGACAGATACATATATATATATATATATAGAGCGTGAATTGCATAAAGCAAAATTTTATAACTTCTTCTTAGTTGCGTTAGTACATACATATATATATATATATATATATATATATATATATATATATATATATATATATATATATATATGTTTTGTAATTGATTTAAGTGTTTGCTTTCTCAATATATATATATATATATATATATATATATATATATATATATATATATATATATATATATGCACATATATGTATGTATATATATGTATGTATATATATATATATATATATATAGTTTAATCAGAATAATGACAATAATAATTGTATATGTACATATACATACATATATATATCCATAAATATGTTAATATTATATATAAAGCTTAATCGCTCCGTAATATCATATAATATTTGGTTACACATTTTCCATACTTTATTTGCTTGTCCATTAATGCAATCGTTCAAATAAAGCTCATAAGCGTCTATATACTTTTCTTCGAATTCGTTTAGTTAATTTCTTAATTGTTTTTGTTTTGCGTATTATTATTTGTTAATATTATTATAATTTATGTGTAGTTTGTCTTAGGGTTTATAATAATCATCATCATCATAAGAATCATAATAATAATAATAATAATGACAATAATAATAATAATAATAATGATAATTATAATATTATGATTGCGATATTTGGGGCCATACATTAGGCAACTTATACAGTTTTATAAAGCGATGTTTTCTTGCATTTTTTATGTCATTTTGAAATACATTTATAGGTATGCTTGGTATTACACATAGACATATACATATATACACATGCATCTGTTAATACATATATCTATATATATATATTGTAGCATTTGATGTCGTTTCTTCAGCACAAGTGGTTTTGGTTTTGTAAATAGAACCAAAAGAAAAGAAAACGGAGTTAAATATAACAAATGCAAAAGTTTCAGCTTAAATGTTGATTTCATTTCTATTAGTTCTAATTAGAGATATGCATATAGGGCCGAGATCTCGTACAAAATTTGTGTGCGTGTGTGCGAAACACTCTCACTCTCACACACACAGTTAAATACACCCACAGAGGGCACAATTGTTGCTACTAGATTAAGTTTTAGGTTTCATATATATTGATTTGTTTTATATATATATATATATATATATTTGGGATGATTGCAAGCGCCTAAGCAAGAAGATTTGGGAAGCAATTTGAATAAGCTATGCTTTGATGCTCTCTTGTACACATACATATACATATATATCTTAAGTCTAGATGTATTCAATTAACAAACATTTGTCCACTTGTGCTGGCAAGGAAGTGTAAAAGGATGAGGATTAGGAGAGCAGCTACGACACATGAACATCAATTATGCACGATATATATATATATATATATATATATATATATATATATATATATATATATATATATATATATATATAAATGTATATGCTTTCTGTGTTATATGAACTTAGCCTAGGCAATAAATATTTTTCTTGTTTATCAGCGTCACATTTAACTCTGGATTTCATTTTTATGCTGTGAGTATTCTTTAAGTTTTGGATTGCTAGAATTGCGGTTATATGTTTTGTGTGTATTGTTTGTGTGTGTCTGTGTGTTTGTGTTTGTGTTTATGTATGTATTAGTTACCCTTTAGTTGCATTTGCTTGGAATTTGAAAATTGCGCAGACATGGCTCTGGCGGCAAACCCGTTGCTGCTGTTGCTGCTGCTTCTCCTGCTGCTGCTGCTGCTACTTCTTTATTCTTTTCAACTCCAATTTCAACATCGACTCCAACGGCGACGAGCTCGTCGAGCATTTGGATTTGCTTTCGCGTGGGCGTTGTTAGCGGTGTAACGACATTCTGATATCGTTGTTGAAATGTTGACAATATCTCGCGAATTTTAGCAATGATCTCTTGTACTCAGGCATTTGACTCCTGCAATCGATAGATAGATATATCACTCATATAACAAAGCCGCAAATGCTTAGCGAGACTAACCTTTAGATTATCGAAATAGTGCATGATCTGTTCGTAGTCCATGTCGAGATCATCGAGACCCAAACGTTCACCCGGTGCCAATGTATCATCCACAGCGGACGAGAACATCGGATTGCCAACAACTGTTGCCCGCTTGACTCGCGATGATTTTGTTGTTGGCTCACTGCTAACGGCCGTGACTGTGTGACCGGGAGGTGTCGGCAGCCGGACAATCTCATCAGTGGCATTCGAATTGGCCGCATCCGCAACAGTGCTCAAAATGCTGTGGTTGTGATTCTCTGAAGAGCAAAAGAATTTGTATTTTAAATTAGTTCTTTGTGCGATCTATATTAACTAACCCTTGATTTGTATAACAGCTGGCGATATTTTGTTGCCAACAACTGTTGGTGCTGCTACTGCAGCTGCGGCTGCTGCTGTTGCTGTTGCTGCTGCTGGTCCAGCAGCAGTTGCTGCTTTGGTTACTCTCTTTGGTGTTAGCGAATCGAATTGAAATGCGTTCTTCTGGTGCGGATTTGTATACTCCACTAGCTTCTCAGCATTGTGCAACTCCTCATGTTGCTGCTGCTGTTGTTGTTGCTGCTGCTGCTGCTGCTGTTGTTGCTGTTGCTGCTGCTGTTGCATCTGCTGATGCTGTTTGAGTTTCAAGTGCGCGGCTCTGAGCGCTGGCTCTTGGATAAAATTGTGGCTATGACTGTGGCTGCGCTGATGCTGACGTTCCGGCTGATGCATTGGCTGACGTTGTTCTGGCTTATGCTGTGGCGGCTGCTGTTGCAGTGACAAATGTGGTGGTGGTTGTTGTTGTTGTTGTTGCGGCGGCGTCGCATTGTTGTTCTCGTTGTTTTGAAGATGCTCTCGCTTATAAAGCTGACTGTGTCGCTTGTTAATCAACTCTTTATCCTGTATGATAAAAACAATAATACATTAACAATAATTAATAATCCTTAGCGTATTTTCGCTAGCTTTACCTTAACGGGTGCTGCCTGTGGCGGCAACATGGCGCGTGTGCCCACATTGCGGTGTGGAGGCACTGGGGGCTTGTAGTCCAGAGCAGCGTCCTTCCGGTCATTGGAGAGATAGCTGAGAGAAGATGGAAGCGGATTAGTTGCATTACAAATGCCAGCCATTGACTATCATGCACTTACTGTTCGGCATGAACCTTGTTCAAATTGGAGGCGGGCACAATGTGCGTTTGCAATTTGGGCTGTGGCTGATCAAAGGAGCTGACACGTCGGCTATTGTCGTAGTTGATGATCGGATTGCTGGTGATGCGCATGCGAGAGTCTAAAAATCAAATAAATACACATTTTGATTAGTACTACTTCTGGAGTAGATTATGTGCAGCTGGTTGAAGCTTACCGCGTGCATTCACATGCTGCTGCTGTGGCTGTGGTTGGGGCGTGTTGGTGTCGTTTACTGCCACCGACTGCCTGTCTATGGTGGAGCGTCCCAGCCAGACCCAGTCGTGAGCATTGGTGGTGGACTCCTTGAGACGCACGTCACGGAAGCCGCCAGCGTTGCCGTTGCCGGAGCCACTGAGTGGATCGAGACCAGACTCAATCATGGCTGGCCGGAATTTGGAGGCGTACACCACGCACGAGATGACAAACACAATAATGGCAAAGCAGAAGGCCGTGAGGAGCACATACATGCCCAGCTCCATGGAGGACATGTTGCCGCTGCCCAAGCCACCCCGATTGCCATAATGCGACTTATGCACGGCCTGGATGCTTGCCCGATGCTGACGCGCCTGCACCGTTGGCTCGTACTGTTGGCTGGAATCGCGCAGCGGAATGCCAACTAGCCAGAACAGATTGTTAGTTAAGCTAGCCGAGTAGATGAATAACTTAAATGAGCTTACCTATAATGTCAGCCAAGTCTCCCGTGTTTCGATAGTTCTTGCGCTCACGTCCCACTGTACCATCATTCTGTATTGATTCCTGTTTGCTGACAATGTCCACATTGTTGAAGTCCACCTCAATGGAGGCCAGGGCACTGGCTAACGGTGAAGCATTCGGTTTGTTCGGCTTGGAACTGCTCGATGAGGAGCCGCCAGGTCCACGTCGCATACGACATTCCTCGGAGAGCAATAGCGTAACACGCAGCAGATTGCCATGGCCCTCGCCCACGGCGATGACACGCGGATGATGTGAGGCCAGCATGGGAGCAAAGGCCACCACTTCCGTATCGAGACTCTCCACCAGCAGGAAGTAATCCTCCACAGCAATGTCCCTGCAAAGATTCAACAATTGAATTAAAAAGCACACATACATTGAACCGTTTGCTCGTTTACCGCAAGGGAGTCTTCGAGCCATCGTTGAACTCCAGATCGATGTCAAGCAATCCCTCCTGATACTGTGCCGTCAGCTTGTGGGTAACAGATGTCTCTGCCAGATAGCCGTTCTCGATGGCATTCTCCGGCGTAATGGTCAACTGCAGGCCGGAGATGACGCGCACAATGAGACGGGAGAGATTCACCTTGTCGCTGCCAACGCGTATCTCCTTGGTGCCAATGACACGGCCCGTAATGGGCGACAATACCTGGACATCAGTGCGACCCATCGATTTGCCCTGCAGTATGCGACCCTTCAGAGAGGCGATCTTTGGATCGGCAACGCGCAGCAGCGGCTGCACCAGATCCGTTACACGCAATCCAGTTCGACGCGATATGAAGTAGCTGGTGCGGCCAGAGTTCTATGGGAAACAACAAGAGAGACTCCATGTAGATCAGTTGGCTTGGGATATCGCGAGCTGACTTGCTTACCTGATCGACGGCCAAAAACTTGGCGTAGACCTCGACGGGACTCTGCTGGTAGCGTGCACGACAAATGCTCTTGTCCGCTCCCACATTGTTGTAGTAGCCGGTGCCGTGCTGGTTCCACAAATACGAGCGCTTCTTGCGACGTCTCGACTGCTTGTTGTGGCTACGGAAATTAAAATGTCAATTGAATACGTGCTGAACAAATGCTATTTGTTTCTTTGTAATAGCTACTCGTTAATTAATACTAATGGCTACAGTTTAATTGTTAAATCCAGTTACTCGCTACTTCTTGCTTTCTGCTCCTTGCTTTTCTCCAGCTACTCGCTAGTTCTTGCCTGCTACTCATTGCTCTTGGTATTTTCCGTTTTTTCTTAAATTTCTATTGCTCCAATTGATTTTTTTCTTTTTGGTTTTTCATATAATTTACTTGCTGTATATATACTCCTAATCACCACTCGTTGGTATCTAGTTAATTTATGTTTTTCACGCTTTTTCACATTAATTAACTTTCAGCTATTATATAAAGTTTATAGCTATAACAAGTCGTTATGTACTCGCTCAAATTTTTGTGTCCCGTCAAGATATCAGAGTTTGATTATCTCAGACTTTCTGTCACTGTTTGCTTTCTAATCCCCACTCGTTACTTCCCTTCCCGTCTCGCTATTCCCTGCACACTTACAGATAATGGCTGTCATCAGTTACTTTCCAGCCCTTGATTTGGGATAGACGAAAGTCGGCTATGTAAACTTCGAGCGGAAATTCGGGCATCCAGACAATGAACTTGGCCACGCCCACATAGGTGCCATACTTAACAATGACCGAGGCATTGGATGAGCCGCGCTGCTCGGAGCCATCAACATAAACGGAGCTGCAAGACGAAGAGACCTAAACCAAGGGGAATACGGCATAAAATGAGAATACATTAATCTCTCCCTCTCTCTCAATTAAGCTTTCGTTGTCTTCACCTTGATAACGCTTTCGTCCTCGGCATGACAGGAGCTCTGCAAGGTAACATCAGCTACTTTGCCCGCCTGCGAGACAATGAAGACCTTCATGGCTTGGGCCACCTGGCGGCCAGTGAGCACGGCTGTGTTCATCACCTCCCAGATCTTGGCCATAGGCAATACTGCTTGAATGTCATCCTTGTTGATCTCCAGCTTGGCAATCAAACGCTTCTTGGTGTCATCTGTGGGAATTAGCTCGGAGGAGTCTTTGTCTTTAGGCGTGTCATAGACATGGGTAACCGACCATACGATCTTGCCGCCGTCCATAATATCATTGGAGTCATCGGCGACCTCGAGTAGCCAGGAGAAGACCTCGTAGACCTCGTTGCTGTTGCTGCTACTGGTTCCGCTGCTGTTGTAGTTGCCTCTGTTCTCCATGCTTGATGTGGCTGAGGATGAGGAGGACGAGTCTATTTCCTTGCGGAAGGCTGTGACACGCGCAGTCGTGTGCTTGGGATTCTCTTTCTCAATGCTAATGCTCCACTGATCACTGGATGCGCTGGCGCCCAGGATGCGTAGTCCGGCCTTGACACGGGCGCGAACTGTAAACGCAGCGACTCGCTGCTCCTGATCCGCGTACTGATGCAGAAAGACGGGCACATGTAACTTGGACATGGGATAGAGGGGATGCTGGGGCAGCAGGAACGTAACCGAATCATCCGCTCGCAGTTCCTTGAACGATGTCTTGGCTGCTAGCAGCGGCACCTGAGCGAACGTTGTCAATGGCTGTATCTGCACCTTCGGCTCACACTGCTCCGGATTGCGCACTGGCGGTTCGAAGACGCTGTACGAGACCTGGGCGTAGCGCTGTGGCACCTTTGGCGGCAATTGCGGCTGTCCGTCCGTGCCGCCATTGCTGCTGCCCTCGCGGCTGTGTCTAGGCGTTGGCAGCGCTGGCCACCAGCCAAGTGGAATGACCACCTCTGCTACACAAACCCCATCCTCACCCTCGGGCATGCAGCGTCCCTTCAACGGTTGCTCATTGGGCATGGCTACGTGGAGCAGTACGCAGACCTTTTGTCGCTGCAGATGGCCGCCCGGATCGGCGCCTGCGTGGAAGAGCACGCGCAGCACTGGCGAATCCTGCGAAACCGAAGCACGCACCAAATGCGCCGAGATGTCCAGATGCATATTGGGCTGTTGCAATTCCAGCAGTGTAGCCGTAGAGTTCTATGTGAGCAGGAGAGAAAGAGAGAGAGAGAGGAAGAGAGAAAAAGAGATGGAGTAGGTTAGGGAAAAGGAATTGCACTAAAGTAAACTACTCAAAGATAGCTTACGTTTCCATAATCGCCCGCCTGATTGGTCTCCATGGTGTCCGGCACAATGTAGCGAGCAGGCACCGTCTGTTTGGTTGAGAACGGGCCATAGCTGGCGCGGATGGAGACGGGCTGTGTAGTCTCCACAACGGTGAAGCGATCCAGGGATAAGACGGAATCATACGCGGGGCGTGTTCTCAGTGGCGGCACCGAGGACGAGGTCTGGATGTTGGCTATCTCCGGCGTCACAGGTGGTTGGCGAGCGTGCTTCAGGAAGAAGCCGCTGTCAGGTGCCTCGAAGTGCACCTCAACGGTGCCAATGTGCCCTGCAAATTGACCAATTTTGCGATCAATCAATCAATCAATCAATGCCCCACCCGCACACATGCACACCGACTCACCCACACACCCGCACACACACATACACATATAATTGCATTTATATATATTTGCATTTTAATGAGTATTTCAACACTTACGTGTAACGGACAGCAGCATTAGCGCCGTAATTATTACGCAGCACTTCATATTGCGCTGATTGATTGATTAACTGACTGAAGTTTAATTTGAATTTTTTTTATTATATTTTTTTTAATTTTTCCTCGCTTCCTTTTCGCACACGCACACTTGCGCAGTTCTTTTTTTCGCTTTACAATTCACTATTCACAATAGCTACACATATTACAGTTATAATTTTTTTTTCTTTTTTGCAACATTTACCGTTACAAGATTTTACTGTGTTCAAAACTATCGCGAAAAGTAAATGTTGTAATTTTTACTAGGCTGCACTGCTTTGTTTTTGTTCTCGTTGGCTTTTTTTATTTGGTTTTTGTTGGTTTTCGTTGGTCCTGCTCCTGCTTCTGGTTTTGCTGCTGCTGCTGCTGCAAAAATCCACAGCACATCCTTTATTGATTCTTTCAGTGTGCAGCACACACACACACGCACACCAATGAAAGAGTCAGGCGAATACGCATACACATACTATCGCACACACATACACACGCACGCATGCACACATGCACAGTTAGCTGGTATCGCCTTCGCCTACATATACACACACACTTCACATTTCATTCATTTAGGCCGTAGTATAGACACATCTTCTGCGCTGGGTCTCGCTTTTTCTTTCGTTTTTCTTTGGTTTGGATACACACGCACACACAGTTTAACACTGGCGCCACCTAATGCGAATGCGTTTGTTGCGTTTTCGACACACGATTCAAATGATTGTTGACCACTCCTTTAGCATTAATTAATTGCAACTTTAATACATTGTTTTTCGTTTTACTTTAAAAATTTCTACGCAAATATCGAACATTTCCAAACACCCCAATACTTCCTTGGACTAGGGATGGTTTAATATATCGATATGACATACACATTGTCATAATATTTACTTACGATATATGGCGCATGTGCATCGATACTTCATTCGATTATGTGAATTAGAGGTCCTCAAATTCAAACAAATCGAATGACAACCTGCAAGCTAAACATTAGCTTTCGGTATTGACATGTAGATGGCGCTATGTGTCCCAAAAGAGAGTTTGGCGCGCTCATTCAAATATTTTATATCAAATAGTTTTTTTTTTTATATAATTTATAAGAACGAAATAAAAAAACATTTACGTAAATGTATTGAGGATAAGTTAGTATCTTTTTTAAGAACATAAGCTTCTTTTATGTAAGTGCGCATATATTTGCAAATGTCCCTTCTTTGCATTTTCTGGTGGAACAAATTTCCTCAGCTGCTGTTGCTGCTGCTGATTGGACTGCACGGCAGCCAAATAATCAAATAAATTTAATCAACGCGTCGAGCATATTAATGTTGGGTCGCATTGCATTTGCAAGTGCGAATTATTGCACATATTTACAATATAACTGTATTTTCGATGGGTGCCAGCAGAAGAGACAATTTCTGGGACAGGGGGCAACAACAACAGCACGAAAATGTCCCAGCGAACTTCAAATTTATGTGCACTGTGCATGGGCCGCCATTTTGCTTGGCGAGGGAGGGCGCACTTGCCTCCATGAGTGCGAGCGAGCTAGCTGATATTGCAACAGCATCCCAATGCAAGTGCATTTGCATGCATACATGTGTGTGTGTGTGTGCATGCTTGGATGTGTGTGTGTAGTTGTTGTATTCTGATTGGGTGCTCGTAGCATTGATTTCTTGCTGCACAAAATGAAACTTGTTGCCTGCAATTGTCGTTGTTGCTGCTGCAGCCATCATGGTCGCCGATTACCGTTGCGTGCCGCATACCACATGCCACGCATTCCAATCCCAGCTAAAAAGCATGCATAAAATCACGAAGGAAACTTTGGCACAAACAAAACTCTGCAGCAGCAGCAACGACAGCGACAACGACAACGACAACGACGATGACGATGACGACAGCGACGCCGACAGCGACGACAAGGTAGCCGCATTTCATGCAGAAATTGGCTTTGATATGTACATATATATGTTCATATATATGTATATTAAAATTTTTGTCTATTCAATTTGTATAAATTAAATGCCTATATATATATCTAAAAATAGTTATTCAATAGAAAAAAAATACTATTCAGCAAAAGTAGTTGTAACTGTTCAGCAGCAGCTTAGATTTTGTTTGTTTAGCTAAACTTATTTTCAGCCTTTTGTTCCTTTTCTTATTCTTCCGCTGCTTCAGCTTTGTCCAACATAATATAGCTTTTTTAAGCTCTTTTCAAGCCAAATAACTTCTTTTCAATTGCTCTCTAGCACTGAGTAGCTGTTAGCTATTGATACACACACACACACACACACACACACACACACGCACACACACACACATGCATGCGCACGCATTGGCACACACGTGTTTGCATATACATACAAAAGTTAAGGGCATGAATTAATTAAAAATTCCGTTGGTGCCCGCAACGCGAAAGTAGTTAGCATAAGCGAACGCCGATAAACCAACAACAAAGACATCAATATTGAAGTAAATAAATAAATATGTAAATATGTAAATAAATCGCATTTAAGACTTTGGCGCTTCATTTCGACCTGCCTCCAGCTTCGTTTGTATCTTCTGATATTGTTAATGAAAGTTTTTTTTTTTCTTTTGATGTCTTGCTATGCTTAGTCGCTTCTTCTTCAACTTCTTTTTATTTTGCCCAACATTTGCAACGCTGCACTGAATCGATTTCGATCGATAAGTAACAGTGTGTGCAATGCAAATGCATTTTATATATCAATTAGAATCAGTGTGTACACGCACACACACACACGCATATACACAAAAGTAAAAGAGTCAAGCATAGTGTATGCAATTGTTTGTGTGTGTGAGTGACCTTTTGCTTAGGCCTACGCTTCGCCGTTGCTGGAGATGAGCGCGTGCTGAAAGTTTTGTTGCACGCACACGCACAAGCTGCAAATGGAACGAATCGTAGAGCAAGCATTGAATAAATTGTATCAATAAAAAAATAAGTATTATATATTAAGTATATCATTTTTTTTTATATTAAGTATGATTAAATAATCTTATTTTATATAAATACGCTGATTTTGCTTTTGCATCTTGTTTTGATATTGATACAAATAAATTTGCTTGCTCTTAGGCTGCGTGTCATCGTGTCACGAGCGCAGCTTTAGTTTGTCTGCCGTTACACACAACACTCGCGCGCTCGCTCGCTCTCTCTCGCTCACTTCTACTTACATTCACATTAAAGAGATACGATCGTCACAAATTGACGAGCGGAGTTGTTGTCGCTTGTTTTTGTTGTTGTTGTATTTGTTGCATGTCTGCACGCGCAACGCACTTGACTGCTGCTGCTGCTGCCGTAGCTGCTGCGCTGCTGTTGATGTTGATGTTGCTGATATTGCTGCTGCTTGGAGTTGGGTTCCCTCTTGAATGACGATCGTGGCGACACCTTCTCCATACCAAATCAGTTTTGGAGGCCAATAGAAGCTGTTGCTGTTGCTGGTCATTGTTGTTATTGCTACTGTTTGTTGGCCGTTGAAGATGTTTGTAATTTAATGGCCTCTTTTTATATTTGTTACATTATTATTATTCAAGTGTTGCGCGCAGCTGCCGCAAAACATTTCTCTCTGTCAATTGATCTTTTGTTTAGTTTTCTTGATAAAACGCCTCCCTTCCTCCCTCCATTATCTCCTACCACCTTTGCGCCTTACCATGCGGCATCCCATGCCAACTATCTTCGGCTATTTTTGATTCTCTCTCTCTCGCTCTGTGTGTGTGAGCGTATGTATGAAAATTTATGATATATAATTAGCATGCAAAAAGAGTTGATAGCTAATGCTGGAGGAGGGGGAGGGCTACAGAGAGCTGCACAAATCCACATAGCATAAGCTAAAGTGGTTTGAAAGAAAGACCAGTGCGAAGAGATACACACATACAGCAAATTCTTAAAGTGGAAGGCGGAGAGGAAAAGGAGCTTGAGTGGAACTCATGCAGCAAACGGACAAGCGGTGGGAGAGAGAGAGAGAGAGCGAGAGAGAGGAAGAGTGTTACTCTCACATAGCCTCACACATGCAACAAATGCTCAAGTGAAAGGGGGAGGTAAATAGAGGACAGCGTTGAGAAAGGAGTGTCATACACACACACACACACACACGGATACAGTAAATGCCCAAAGTTGAAGAGGGAGGAAAGAAGGCGCTTAACACTTACTCAGGCGCACATAAAGCAGCTGCTGAAAATGGAAGGGGTAACAGAGATGCACATACACACTCGCACTCGCACTCACACACACACACTCACACACTCAGTAGGCATGTGTGCGTGTGAGTTCAAGCTGTGCGGCATGCTTAGCCCGCATTGCTAAGCTAATTTTGTTCGTCTATTGTTCAGCTTGTCTACACAGTAAAAACTTGAAACAGTTTCTGTGATTCCGATTTAGAAATATTTGTAAATGCCCATAAATTGATTGTTCTATCGCTTTGACTAGAAATCTATGCATTTGGAATATTAATTTGCTGTCATAGGTCAAAATTCGCTTTCTTTTCTTCTATTTTGTATTTCGCTATGCGATTATTTCGAACAGGAGCGGATTCGTTTTTGGCTGAGCGCCCAATGCGTAGTTGTATTTTGACGAAGATTCATTAAAAACTGTTGTAGTTACAATATTTGATATCGTGTACATTATTATGATCACATCACATTAAACATATATAAATAAATACATTCATATTTATATAAAATTAAATAAAAATAGTTCACTGCCCTATTTTGGGCCCCTTGCTATCCCTCGCATCCGGCCCGCTGTGGCTTTTAACAAAACGAATAATTAATTTTTCGAACTTTCGATGCTTAAAATGTTTTCCCAGCGGAGAATTAAGTTGTTGTTGTTGTTGTTGTTGCTGTTGTTGTTGTTGGGCCCATATGTCGAGAGGTCGATCGAGGTTTCGCCGAGGGGCCCTTTGACTAAAAACTTTCATATGCCAAATTTGGCAGTCGATGTCTTTCCGAAGGGGGCTATAGTTGATTGATCTTTGACCCCGACCAGCCAAAAATAGGGAAAAAAAACACAAATTTTTTTCTATAGCGAAAACGAGTTCTTGGAAGAAAGCCAAATATGAATAAGTAGCTAAATAGATTCTGCAACGAATGACAGAGAGGGAAAGAGAGAGAGAGAGAGAGAGAGAGAGAGAGAGGGGAGGAGGACGGGGCAAAGTTAATGAATAATTCAGATCACAGATGAGCGATTGGAGATCGTTGAAGATTTTGGCAATTAGCTTTGGGTCAATAGGTCTGCGTCCGTGCAAGCTAATATAAGCGGTAGCGGCCGCTCGTAGCTCAGTTTAGTCTAGAGCCATGAGGAGTCACAGCTGCGTCTGGGCCTTGATTGTGACGGTGCTCTGGCTGGCATTGGCCAGCCGAGAGGTCAGCGGTGAGACGAGGATCGAGGTGGACGAGAACGGGGATGAGTACGAGCTGAAACGCTTCTATATCCAAGGGCGGCAGCTGAGTGGCCAGGGCAGCAAGTCGCAGTGTGTGGTCACCAGGAGGAAGCGTGCGAGTCGCTCGATGGCCGAGCCCAGCATCTCAGTTAGTTCGCAGCAGCTGAGCTTAAGCGCTGTGCCGGAGCAGCTGAAGCTGCAGCAGGAGCAGGACTTGGGCAAGCGACGCTATGTGGCACTGGCAGCAGTGCAGTTGCAGCACCAGGAGGAGGAGGAGGACGACGACGATGACGACGAAGAGGATGATGATGAAGAGGATGTCGATGAGCAGCAATTGGAGATCGAGGAAGTGGTCTTGGCCGAAGACGACACCCAGCCGCCGCCGCAGCAGCAGGTGAAGCCACAAACGCTCCTGATTGATGCAGTGAAGCAGAAGCAGTTCGCAGGCCAAAGCCCCAACACCTTTGTCGCCTTCACTCAGAAGGTGCCCGGTGGCGTCAGCGTGGTGGCCAATGCGGCCACCCATGCCAATGTGGGCGAAGATGCGGGCATTGTTGTGATTGAGTCACAGCAGCCGCCCAAGGTGAATCCCAATACGCACGCGGTCTTCGAGCTGAAGCCGTTGAATCAGCAGGCCTATTACCAGCAGGGCGCACAGTTTCTGGGCAACGATGATTTGGCCGAGGAGGACGAGGACGAGAACGAGGACGACATCGACAGCGATGGCTTCTACTATCAAGGATTGGGCCCCTACGACGAGTACGAGCAGCTAATAACCGAGGACAGCCCCGTGAGCACGTCAGCCATTTGGAGCACGGATGGCGACGACGAAGACATATATCCCGTTAACAATTCGGCCAATCGTCCCGTCAACGGGAACAAGAGAAAGAGAAAGCCGCCGCAGCAGCAGCAGCAGAAGCAGAAACGTCGAAAGACGCAGCAGAAACAAAAGCAGCAGCGCAAGAAGTCGCAGCAGCAGAAGAAGAAGAAGCGACCCGCTAACGATATGCAGACAATGAATGGAGTAGAGCAGGACAACAAGATAAAGCAACAACAACAGCAGCTGCAGCAGAGCGTCAGCGTCAGCAGCGTCGATCAGTTGGCGCAAAAGCCAATAGTCAATAGCAGCAGCAGCAGCAGCAGCAGTGGCGGAGCCTCTTCCATGCCCGTTAAGCGCCGTAAGTCCAAGCCCAAGCAGAAGAAGAAGAAGAAGAATACGAGCAGCGTGGGCAATCGACGTCGCCGCCCCAGTTCCAGCTCCAGCGCTAGCTATAGCTACGGCTCACTGGGCGGCTATAGACGCCGCCGGCCACAGCTGACAGAGGCGCAACGTCGCCGTCGACAACAGCAAAAGCGTCGCCGCCAGCAGCTGCAGCGCCAGCGTCGTCGTCGCAACAAGATTCGCCAGCAAAATGGCTTCGGCGGCGGCTATCGCCAGCAGTACTTTGACGACGAGCCGATCGTCAATTGCATCTACATCAACAAGGATCCGGTGACGACGACGACAACCACAACGCCGCGTCCATTCTGGAATCTGCTCGGACGCAGCGCAGCGCAGCAGTCTGCGGTGGCAGAGCAGTCGCCGCGGCGAAACGGCGAATTCGGTAATCGCAAGCGCACGAATCTGAAATTTGTCGCCTAAAGTCGAAGCGCAAAATCAACGAAATTAATTTTAAATGCATTTTTTTTTTCTTCGTCTTTAAGTATTTATTTATTTAAACAACAACAATTTTTTGTAATTCAACAATTTTTTTTTTACGTTTTTAATTCGATCAATTAAATCTTTTGGTGTTGCGACACTTGTAAAAATTATTAATAATCGTCAACAATTTCATTATTGTCATTATCGATTATTTTCTGTGGTCGAAAAATCATCTAAAATGTGCGACACCTGCGCCTGGCCCTGTACGTCCCCGTCATCGTCCCTGTCCCATTCCAGAGCCTGCTACCCGATTCTAACTGTAACATGAATCCGCTATTCGGCGCGTGACGTGGCCAGTCCAAGGCTGAAAACTGAAGCGAGAGAGGGAAAGAGAGAGAGCGAGAGAGAGCGAGAGAGAGAGAGAGAGGGCGCAGAAGTGGGCAGTAGAGACGCAGTTGGGCGCAGCGCAACAGACACCGAAATGCAGCTGGTGCGAGCGAGATGGAGTTTGGTTTGAGTAGCGCTAGTTTATGATTTCCGCTGCCAGATGGCGCCAGCAAGCGCAATTTAAAATGTCAGCGATGGGAACATTTGCTGCCTGACGCTGCGGCATTTCCGTTAGCTCTGTGCGCCTCCCAAACGCCCACTGCGCACAGTGGTTGAAAGTGTGCCAAATGCTGAATTGTTTTATTTAACATATATTCAATGTATTAATTATTAAATATTCATCATGTGATATGTAAGCTTGTTTTCCCTTTCTACTTTTCTTCATATAGTGCTAAAATCTATTTATATTATTTATATATGCATATATCGAAGAGTTGACATAAAAATAATACAGTTGGATATCTGTATACTCGTTCGGAAAGTGAAAGGAGTATATTGGTTCTGTGCTACGGCTGTTTGTACGGGAGTCCAGAATTATTTTAGAGTATTTATAGAAAGCTTTGATCTTTGCAACTTTTTAATAGTAGCCATTGAAACTCATATGTAACTTAGTAGATTATGATAAAGCATAGTTCTTATATATTACTCAAGATATTGCTATATATCCTACTTAAGGTATATAATGCTCAACCATACTTACATACATTCTATAGTATTATACAAGTAAGAAGGCTCTAATCGAGACGGCTCGACTACGAGATACGCTCAACCCTGCAAAAAAAAAAAACTAATATCGTCGGATGGACGGACGGACGGTCAAACGGACAGGGCTATATTCACTCAATTTTTTGTGCTGATCAAGAATATATATACTTTATGGGGTCGGCGACGTCTCCTTCTGCCTGTTACGTATATTTTTACAAAATCATTATACACTGAATTCCCATTTTCAATGGGTTCATACAAATCTATTATAACTTATGCTTATATCTTTATAAATATCTTTCGCTTTTTCTTTTCTATTGCCGCTTTCGCATCAAAATTTCTATTTTGTGAAATATTTTCTATTGCATACTTTACAGGTTTTTTCGAAATAGATTGGCAAATGTATTCGAGTGAGCTTTTTCAAGCGCCTCCATACCAATGTGTCTGCATGCTTGTGCGTGCGTGTGCGTGCGTGTGTGTGTGTCTAGATTGGATCGATATGTCCAGCAGCAGCAACAGCAGCAGCAGCCAGGCAGGCAGCAGCTGTACATTTCGTGAGGTTGGCAAAAAAGTATCTACAAGATACACAGCACACACACAAACATGCAGGTGGGCACACCTACACACACAAATATGTAGAGCGAGGAAGAGTGGGGGAGGGAGAGAGGCGCGCGCTTCGCTGGGCGCATTTAGTTTGGCTTCCGCCCATTTTTGGTTAATGTTGTTGTTTTAGTTGTTTCATTTTTTGTTTTTATGTTGTTTTAGCTGTTTGCTGAATAAATAAAAAGCGTGCGCACAAAGGACACAAAAGAGCAGAGCCGACAGTCGACAGCCGACAGCAGAAGGAAGGCGAAGAAGGAGCACGAGGATGGGTGGAGATGGAAGGTGGGGAGACTACGTAGAGGCCGGGTTAAGCGCAGCTAACAAAAAGCACAACAATATAGAAGAAGAACGGGAATGAAATATATGTGGAAAGGAATGTGGAGTAAGAAGCGCGGGGACAATGGAGAATCAGGTTTGCAATCAACATGAGGTGCAGGCGTGGGCGTGGCCAGAGTTAGGTTAGTTGGGGTAATCACATTTTTGATGCCAAATGTCAGAATTTTAGCATGGGAATATAAATAGTTATACAGGAGAACAATAGATATAATGTAATATATGTATATGTAAATGCAGATGAATAGTATAACTATAGAAAGATATGTATGTAGGTACTATATAAAAAGAGGAAGAAGATAAGATGAAGTATCCGCATACATACATATGTATCTATAGTCATATTCATATCCGCTTTCATTCTATCTTCTATATCTATACCTATATTCATATCCATATCAATACCCCAACTCCATCTTCTATATCTATATCTGTTCATATCCATATCCATATTAAACTTCATATCTATATCTATCTCTATATCCAAATCCTTTTACTTGCCTAGTTTATAAATCATTATCCATCTCCATACCCCCATCTTCTATAGCCGTATCCATATCCATATTTATATTCATATCCATATCCATATCCATATCCATATTGATCTTTATACATATTTCTATCTTATTCCATATCCATATTCATATCCCCAGTTATGTTCTGATCCATATCCATCTCCTATCTATATCCATATTAATCTTCATACATATATTTATTTTCATTTCCACATCCTTTAATCTATGCATTGATTATCCATAAGTTGATCAGTCAATCATCAATCAACCAAATCGATTAGTCAGTTACAACCCATTCTATTCTGTTCTATATACTTTAAATTTAAACTCTATAAAACATAAATCAATCAAGCAATCAGTCATTCAGTGAATCAATCAATATAACAATTTACCATATATCCCGCAAGCCTGTGTGAAGCTTACAAATTCCAATCAAAAACTAAGTAGCTCAGACAATATGTATCCTTAGCTACTATTTAGATATAGAATTTCAGTTCCAAAATATTTGTATGTAGATTTAATACTAAAGTATTCATCTTACTCATGGGAAATCGGACACCGAATGCGCAACATCAAATTGTTTATTTACAATTTTATTTATTTTTTATTTTTATTTCATTTCACTTTGCTTTTCTCACGCTCTAGTGTTAAGTGCAAGTAGTATATGTATGTATATATAGCTAGAGTGGCTTATGGGGAGCTAGGCTAAGGGAATGAGAAGTGCGGAGAATTCGGGGGGTTAGGACTTTAGTCATTGATATCGTGCGATGACTGGTAACTTTTGCTATCGGCACGCTTTTTTTATAGTGTAAATATTTGCAGTCTCTGGCGAAATGCGAAAAGGGGGCAGCCTCATATTACTGGATGGGTCTAGAGGGAGCTACGAAGTGGTTAAAAAGTAGCTGCCCTTCGAGCACACAATTTCTATTCTCCGTAATTAATAGGCAAACTGAAAGAGTTTCTTAAACTCTGGCCGTTAAGGAGCCGGGGGAGGTCTTTGATCTGTAGAATTGAGCTGTCTGTTGTCCTTAGTGGAACCCATTGCAGCTGTGCGCCGTACGAAAAGGGTCCTCAAAGCAGGTCATTGGCATGCGGATAAGAAACGGGTCCTCATTTGCTGTTGCGGTTGCCCCACTTTGAAAAAGGAGCACGAGCCAAAGAACGAGACTCGAACAATCGAAAGGAGAACAAGGCAATGCAGTACAATGGGGAGTGATTGACTAGCAGTTGCTCTGTAAAGGTGAATTCAGCAAAGAGGGAAGTCAAAGATTGCTTTACCTGCGCTGTAAGCTTGCGTACATTAAAAATCGATTGTTATCGAAGCTCGTTATAAGTTATAGAAATGTGTAATTTCTATTATATATGTATATCTTCTTAAATAGTTGCTTCGAATTTGATAACTTTGAATGTGCCCATGTATAAGATATCCTGTATACACAATACGATATTTATCGATTATTCGATATGCTCAAATGTGAAGTTCATGGATGTAGCAGAAAAATGAATGTAGTCTAACGACTAATAGCAATCTCACGTCTAATCGAACTACCTCTGCTGTCATTTGCAAGGTATTCGGCGAGTCGTACATGCCGACGCTTACGGCGCATTCAGTGCAGTCTGTTAGGTCCTACTGATTTATGGTCACGTATTGATTAAGCGTCGCGTCGTCTTCTACGTATTCTACTCGAAGCCCCCGCCATCCGCGCCCTATCGAGGTGTGAGTGTGGCAACCCTCGCCGTTTTTAACGCCAGTTGCTGTCGACAGATTGGCCAAGGGTTTGTCCCTGGGTCCAGGGTCTGGCTACATACATATATATCTGGCAGATGTTTTCCTTCCTTTTTTTTTTTAGATCATGCTGCTCCTCATTTTACGCTGCTCTGTTCGCGTCTGTGCCTAGTTACGCAATGATTTTTGACAGCGGCGTGGGCGTGTATCTCTCCCTCTCTCTCTCGCTCTCGCTCTCTATTCAGGTATAAAAAGGTGCGTCTATTTAGTCATAATTGGATGCGTAATTGGTTTGATGACGAGCATAATGCCGAGATGTGGAGGAGCACTGCATATGGATTCTGAATTGTTTATGTGCGTTTAATGGACTCACAGTCCTGGTTAAAAAGGTGTGTCTAATGCCGTTAACCATGTCCAGAAGATTTTGGAAACGGGCGTAAATGCAGCGGACATACGCTGTTGAAGTCATATATGATGATGAAATGCCGGAGGATGATGTTTCACTGGTATATCTCATTCTTAGGCTTAGAACTTCAGTTTACTCACTAGCCGAATGGTGAGCATATTAGCTTTCTTAGTTTTAGATTATAATATCATCGTGTATGTGAAAATCTGAAAGTCGATTAGGCTCAACGTTCTTGATTGTTGATCTTCCAGCAGGATTAAGTCCAAGTATATTCTTATTCAGCAATTCATATACCTTTTCCATATCATAGTATGTAGTTTGAGTATGCAGGGTAACTCCAAGTCGAGCTACTTTTTCGCTGCGAGCGGAACGACTATTCACAACATATGTATTTCCTCAAGATATATCTATAAGGATGGCAGACAGATAGAGATGAAGAAGGAATATAGTGTAGGGTATCCTCAAGTCGTACACTCGGTTTCTGTTTGGCTTCTGATCTTGCTGATCAGGATCAGGACACGTCGCGACGTCGACGATTTCTTGCCACAAACTTTTGCAGCTGCGGCAACTGTGTAGCATTTGGATGCTGCACGAGCCGAAAGTCAAGTTAATTATAAAGCGGCAACACACACACACACACACACATGCACACAGAGAGTGAGTGATCGTGGCACGCGCTAAATTGTAGATGCCCCATTCGAACGAAGGACGGGAAAAAAAAGGGAGGCAAATGCGAAGCGGGGTCCAAATGCAGCTTGCAGCATGTTGCCTGCTGCAAATGCGAGCAACGGTGAAATGGGGCAACTGGCGGGCAGCAAGCGGCGCGAAACAGGTAAAAGGCAACAGATAAACAGGTAAACAAGTAAGCGGCAAGCGGATGAGATGCCAGCCAACATCACTCGCTGCACTTCGCCAAGATGAAGCACAGACACTGACAGAACGAGGGGCACGTGCCGTGTGTGTTTGCCTTATTTACGAGTTATTATTGTTGTTGCTGCAAGGATGCGAATGCAACAGCCGAGAGCGAGGGTCCTGCGAGAGCTGCCAATGCACCTGTCCGGCCTATTAAAGGGGACACACACACACACACACACACACACACACACACACACACACACACATAGTCGAGTCGCGTCGGCCGCTAAGCAGGTTCATTGCACTGCGCGCACACCGCGTGCAGCATGTGGCAGCATCCCTTGGACAAAGTCTCGATGGACGTGACGATGATAATTCCATTGTCAATGCATATAACAGACTGCATAATACCAGATCTTCGGGCAAATATAGAAAGTAGTGGCAGCCGGTGGAAGAGAGGAAGAGCAGGTCGCGTCTATAGATATCTGAAAAGTGTTCTATGCTCGCTGAGCACGGGCAACAAATTCAAGGGTATTGCCAATGAAATCAAGTCAATTCCGAATGACTTAGTATGCACTGAAATATGTAGCTTTATCTGACTCGACAGAATTCTATTCGTGCTGTTGAAATTCCAAGTTCCTGAATTCATTTGCTAATCAAATTTTTTTTATTTTTGTATTCATCACCATCATATCCATCATCAGCATCATCAGCATGGTCATTATCATCAACATAATTTTCTATGGAGTTATATTGTTTAAAAATTATCCCAAGAGTATCCAAGCTATTGTCATGTCAAGCTGAAGAGTTAATTTTTGTCAGCCTTCACTTCATATCATCATCATCAACATTGTCAACATCGTCAGCATCATCAACATCATCATATTATCTCAGCATCATATCATCTTTACATCATCAACCTCATCGACATCCTCAATATCATCAATATCAAGAAGTTTTGTGAATTAAGTTTATTGAATTCGTTTATCATCATCATCATCAACATCATCGACATCATTATTATCATCATCATCATCGACTTCGTGAACACCATCAACATGGTCATCATCATCATATCTTCATCAGCATCATATCATCTTTAATTTATCGTCATCATCATCATCATCAACATCAAGAAGTTTTGTTTTGAGAAGTGAATTAAGTCTCTGATCTATCATCATCAACAACATCATCAACATCGTCAACTTTATCAACATTTTCAGCATGGTCATCATCATCATATCATAATATCATCTTTGTATCATCGTCATCATCATCAACATCATCAACATCAAGAAGTTTTGTTTTGAGAATTTCATCAATTTTTCTGGTCTAAAAACATCTGAGGAAAAGTGGATGCCTAGAAGCAAGAAGTGATCAAAAAAGTTATTCCAAAAAATCCTATTTACAATTATACAGATGCGAAGCATTAAGATTTATAATTTATACCAGAATATTTTATTTATTATATTATATTATTTATTTGGTTGTATAATAAACTTTTTTCGATTTCAGCTATATATGTATCAGCATATGAAGGCGATATTCGAATTGACTAGCTTTAGTATTCTAAGGTTGCTTGCTCACCAACTGTATTCAATATGAATTGGCTGTAGGCCAAATGATATTCCAGCTGCAAAGCATCGTCCTTGGCTCTTTTCCTATTTCAATTTGCTTCCTTCGTTGAAGTTTACAAATGGATTATAGATTATGGCAGTAGTAATTGATTTTTTGATCGCTTCATCAGCCCAAACCGGATGGTCTCGCCTGCTGTTGAGCTCGCAAGGACCTAGACCTTGCCTAAGATAGTCAAATCTATTGGCGAAGGGACAACAGTTGCAGTTGCAGTTGCTGTTGCTGTTGCAGTTGCAGTTGCAGTTTCTGTTGCCACGAACCCTTTGGAGAGGCCTTTGCCTAGACGTCGGAAATTGTCTCCAGGAGCGTGGCTCGAATTGAGTGGAACTCGAGACATGTGCTTGACTGCTTAATCTAATTTAATAGGAAATAAAATTAATAAAAAACCAGTCAGTGGGCTCTAGTCGAGACGGCTCGACTACGAGATACCCTGAGTCCTGAAAAAAAAACTAATACTCCTTACTCACTCACCTTGTGGGCTCTGCGACGTCTCCTTCTGTCTGTTACATATATTTTTACAAAACCATTATACCCTGAATTCCCATTTTCAATGGGTTCAGGGTATACAAAATTAAACAGAAACTGAAACAGAAACAGAAAGAGAGTGCGAAAGAGAGGGAGAATCTCTATTGTAATCGAGTAGAAGAAAATAAGGGAAAAACCTGCGGGAATGTGGAAACAGGACTGTCGTGTGAGGAGTCCAAAGTAATTAAAGTTAACAACGCAATATGAGGATAATGATAATGATAATGAAGATGATGAACTTGACAACGACTGAGGTGAAACGAAGCCAACCGCAGCGCCGGATATGAAGGCAAAACATAAGTTAGCTAAAGGAAAGGCTAAAGGATGAGGTAAAATAGTTCGGCTTTTACGCCTACAAATATAGCATACTATAGTAGATCTCAAATCAGATCAACTCTCTATATACTAGAGAAAAGTTGAAAGCACGATCGAGTCAGTAGATGTAATAACAGAAATCTTTAAACTTTAAGTTAAGATCAGTCAAATTGCAGCTAAGATATGCCCTGTACTTTTTTACTATGAAAGCAAATGGGTAGGTTTGGTATTAGCCAAGCTAACTATCGATATGATTCCTGCTCACGACACGATCTCCTCTCTTGCACGTAGTTTTGGCCCGGATGCTACAGTCAGAGAGATAGAGAGAGAGAGAGAGAGATAGAGGAGGGGGAGAGGAGCTGAGAGAGCAATGTACATACAGGCTAAGACCCTGGCTAGCTTCGGGCCTGGCTGATGCCCTCTGGCTGGCATCTTCCTCATTTGGCTAGTCATTCGCTTCGTTTCGTTTCGCGCTTGAGAGGGCACGTGCCCCGATACCCCGATACTCCGATACCCCGGTGTCCCCTGCCACTGGCACTGCCCCTCTTCCTGTCCTTGTACCTGCCGTACGTTTCTGTTGCAGTTGAACCCACATGACATTATTTTCTTACCTCTACCTCGTCGTCTTCCTCTTCTTCGTTGTCATCTTCACTATTTTTGCTGCTGTCCCTAAAAGTGCAGGCCACAGATGTTGACTTCTTCTTCAGCCACATCTTGATGCAGTTTTTCTCGCTCTCCTCTCCTCTCATTCTGTCTCCTTCTCTTTCTTTCTCTATGTCTGTCATCTATCAGCTGCAGCGATCAATGCGAACGATCAACGAGATCAGAGTGCAAGATCTGCGCGTTCAGGTGTTCGTTTCGCTCTCGTAGGGTGGTAGGGGGTAGCTAGGGCCCAGTGGCTAGGGGCCTGGCGAGTGCTTCACATGCAATGACATTTAATAATTATCAAGATGACAAAATGTTGCCTCAGCCAGTCAGAGTCAAAGTCGTGGCAAGACGAGCGCACGCCTTGCAGCTGGTCAATTGCACTCGGCTCGGTGTTGGAGTCAATGTCGGGGTCGTAGCATACTTTAGATAGAGAGTTGCGGCTTGCTCATCTGCTTCGAGCTGCCTTTGATAGACGTGACGCTAAGGAACGGTTGAGTGAACCAGTTGATTTGTGCACGGGTCAGGCTTCTAATCAGGGCAATTGGAACGCGCCACCAGCGTCAGCTGGTTGACTCCTGCAACTGCCACAGTTAAATAAGCCACCACAAACAGTGGCACGGTTGCAGTTGCACTCGCACTCACATTTTGGCTGTTGTTGTTGCTGTTGCTGTTGCTGTTGCAAGCAGCCGTTACAAAAGGCCCTCGTCTCAGTTGCGCCTTATCAAGGGACTGGCACAGCGGGCTCAACTGTCTTGGCAGTTGTCTTCGCTTCGTTGCGCAAATGGCGGCAAAAATCCACTAGCAGACGTCAGAGAGCATAAAAGATGAGAGAGAGAGAGAGAGAGAGAGAGAGAGAGTGAGAGAGAGGGAGGGAGCATTATAGAGCAAGCTTATCAGCTAACCTGGCTGCTTGGGAAGTCTTACTCCTGGGCCATGCGGGCGTAAGAAAGCTTCAAAGATAAGCTTCAGAGCTCCACCTGAATAATGCGTGGGAAAATCAAATGCCCAAAATGTGGGAAATGTAAAAGACAAAACTTAAGGTATATATAATACACTGCTTAATGCATCTGGTATATGTACTTCATAAAGATGTCGAGTTCCTTTGAGTACAATTCTTTGCAGCTAAAGATACTATAAGTCTTAAAAGTATTCATATACATATATATATTATAGTTGATAGTTGTTGGATAGAGAATACTTCAAAACTTTGGATTCCTAGATTGGGTATACAAATAAAATCTTATTGCAAAGATTGGAAAGCTTTTTTTAAAGATTTCTGGACAAAACTTTCTCCTAAATCTATATACACATGTTACCTAAGACATATATTAACTTACTAAATGGTTTCCATATATATTTTAAACTAAGTTCAAGATAGATTTGGGTATATGTTATGATATTATTTTTCATGAAATAAACAGAGTTTCTGAATTGTTTCTTAGTGCTTTAGAAGTTAGCTATAGAATGGATAATCGAAGTGTCGAAAACTGGGAAGAAGTTAAAAATATGATATGATATGATATGATGTGATATGATGGGATATGAAATGATGTGATTATAGAAAAAAATTACAAATGATATGATGTGACATGATATGATCATAAGAGATGCATATAAGCAGAGAAACAGAACTATTTCTCCTTCTCCTTCTCTCTCTCTCTCTCTTTCTCTCTCTCTAATTATCATATTGACTATCTTGCTTATTCTTTCACAGTTTCATATTTAAACTTGATCTACCTTATTTTGTTATATTTCTTCTCCCTCTCTCTTCCTTTCTTTCTCTCTCTCTCTCTCTCTCTCTCTGTCTCTCTTTCAGTCTCCCTCTCTCTCTCTCTTTCTCTCTTTCTCGTTCCTCCTTTTCCTTATCTTATTACGATAGTATATGTACATAATATTTTAATATACTCTACTACAAATATATCTCTAAATATATCTCTGTCTTCCGTTCGTCTCACATCAATTCAGTTCAGTTGGATTTTTGTTGTATTCCTTAAGTGAGTTTCGTTTAGCTTTGCTTTTGCTTTAGTTTGGTTTTTTGGGAATTGTTAACATTGTTGTTGATGTTGTTTATGAGTATTACGAGCACCTCTTACTTTTGCTTTCTTATGTGCAACATCTGCAGTTACACCCTCCTGATCCTCGCCCCGCGCCTCCTGCTGCTTTATTCGTCTGCTTTCATGGCTTGCACGTGATAATTGCCCGCTTGCATTTATTTTTATATGATTTTCATTGCTTATTTTTTTTCCTCGTTTATCTTGTTTTCATTTTCATTTCAGCCTTAAGATACATATAAATATATAAAGCTATATATAAATGCCTTGTAGCGTAAAAAGCTGAGCTGCAAAAATGCGAAGAGGAAGTCGTTTCCTGGTCGCCGTTGTGGGTCTATCGGCTGAGCGGAAGATCCACTTAGCCCTCATCTGCTTTGCAAAATGCCAGCGAATGTCTGGCACATATATCAGATATCCAGGAATTGCCAAAGTCGGAAGGGGCCAGAAGACTCAGCTGCTGCTGTGCCAAATGCAATTATGCCAAAGTCAAAGGTCAACTGCACTCGCGAAATGCCAACACCTCGGGGGATTATTGTCTACTGTCTAGATTCGCAGACTTGCAGCCATCCCCCTCACTCTATCTGTCTTAATCTCTCTCTCTCTCTCTATCTCTCTCTGTTGTTCTCTGCCTCTTGATGCAGCATTCTGTGCATTTACCCTAATGCCAAAGCGCATTTACCTTTAGCCCTTGGCGCGCTAAAAGTCAAATTTAAGCATGAAAAGTCGCAGCCACCCTCGCTCGCTCGCTGCACCACCGTCTTCCATGCCATGCCAGTGCCACACCCACTTCCACTGCCATCACGTACAATTCGTTTGCCAGAGCCAAGCATCACGGGTGGGTGTTCTTTTTGTTGGGCTTGGCTGAGCGACTTTTTGGGTTTGGCCCTGCAGCAACTGCGTGAAATGAAGCAATTAACTCTATGACAGTCCTTAAAGTTCAGCTCATCAAATATAATAAATGTCTCTTAGATTTATCACAAATGATGCTCATTTCGTAAACATTATATAATGAGCATGATAAATAGATAATATGAAGAGCAGGGAGAAGGAGAGGAGGTCCTGAGTGATCTATTTGGCGCCAAACTTGAAGCATGGCCTAAGACAGACAGAGAAAGAGACACAGAGAGAGAGAGAGAGAATGAAAAGGATAAGATATTGTGCTCTATATTCTATTTGGCGCCAAAATCGAATCAAGGCATTTAATTACTGTATAGAGAAATATAGAGACAGATAGAGAGAGAGAGAGGGAGATAGAGCTAGACCCTACAGCTGTTGATCGCTGATTGCCGCGAAATATATGTCTCATTTGGTTGGCAAAACGTGTTTGCCGCGGCGCCAGAGAAGGTTTGCAGGGTCCCATGTCCCATGTCCCGTGTATCGGGTCCCGGTACCCGAGGTCCAGGGTCCAGTCACAGCCCGAATGTGTCCTACATGACATATGATAACAAAGGCCACCAAGCAGACAATGGCCGACGCACTTGAAGCTAGCAAAGAATATCTTGGAATGGGTATGGAAATGGGATCAGCTCTAGCTGAGATCTGAGACTGCTGACCAACGGCCGGCAAAAGTTTTCCCATCGCGGAGCGGACGTACACAACACAAAATAAACAATAAAATATAGATAGATAGACGTAGAAGGCGCCAAATGCAAATTAGGCTGCTTTTTACCTATTCGAGAACGGGACGCGATTCCAAGGCGAGGGTCGCTCGCTGACCACTGTCCAGCTGAAGGGTGGTTTCGCATCCTCGGGTCAATGCAATTTATGCGTCTTATGCCCCCTACCCTCGAAACCTCTAACCCACTAACCCTCTAGCCCTTTGCTGTTTGCTCTCATTGTAATGAGCTGTGCTGCGCTGCTCTGCGCTGCTCTGCGCTGCCTTTCACCCCTTTGGCCCGGCTTGGCATTGGTCAGTTGGCTGTTAATTTACGGTCTCATCCAGATCTTGAAGGCTCTGCTTCTGGCCCGGAACTGATCCGGTCGACCTCATTTGAATATTAGTTGGGTTTGGTCAATCATCTTCATTTGCTGCTGTGAAATTGCCAGCGCCTTCTCAGCGCATTCTCTCACATCCTTTGGGCATTACACGCTTGACCAAGCCTCTACCCTCTCACCCCTCTGTCTCTGAACTCATATTTCATGCCAGGTCCAGTTTTTTTTTTGTTTAGGCTTGGTCAACATGCGTATTACAATTTGATCCCGTGCATCTTTAGTTGATTATAAAAATTTGTCTTATGACTGCGTAATTTTTCGCTTATGCATGTGTGTGTGTGTGTGTGTGTGTGTGTCCGTTAAAATGATAATTTATAGATAGGTTGACAGACCCTTGCATGGGTTAATGATAGCTTGAACCTTGGTCCATATATATTTTAGCTTTGGTTTATCGCCTTAATTTCGCTTGATTAGCCAGCGCTGCAAATGCGACTCAAATTAATGCATGAGAATTTTTATTTTTATTTTTATTTTTATATTTTTTCAGTTTGATTTTTAGATAAAAACAAGGGAATTTTATAGAGGATTCGTATAATTATATTATAATGATTATTTCTCTGTAAGAATTTAAGTGAAGTTGTCTTTGATGATGTTTAAGATACAATATTTTTTAAAGTCCATGAAGTTAGTTTAGGAGGAAGACCAAAAGTATTGACAGCTATAAGGGAAAGTAGTGGGAGATTGATTAGCTTGAGCTTGAAAAGAAACGCAGAGCTAGTAATCCATGATTGACACATGATCTGATTAACATATAGAAAAATGTTCAAAATGCTCGTACAGCAAGTGTAAGAATATGTCTGCATAGTTCTTTCTGATCGGAATTTTGTCTAGTCTACATAGACAGATAACTCGCTATGGCTATTGAAGCTAGAAGTTTGGCATATGAACTCAGTCTATTGCGTAAAGCTTAGCAAGTAGAAATTACTATAGATTACTTTCATTTTTCATAAATATAACAGCATATATAATATTGACGTTATTGGAGTAGTACGATTTGATATAACTTTAAATGTATAGAAGTTCAGTTAAAAAACTTTTGGTTTATAATAAATTTGTCTTAATATTTGTATATGTCTCGCTACATAGCTACGATCGACTTTTGCTGCTTGCAAATGGAATCAATTATAGATTATTCTTGTACAAAATCAAATAGAAAATTATAAATTATAAATACTTCAAAGATAGCTTCGCTAAACGGAAAACACGAACATTTCTCCGTAATTTTAGCTGATTTTTAGCTTGTTTTGGCAATCATTTTCGATTACGATTATATGAAGTCAAACTAATTAGATGGACGATGAGGATTGTAACGAAATTCAAGACTAGCATGCTAGACAGAATATCTTGATTTATATGAATTGACAATTAGGTTTATATATAGAATATACAATATATGCTATAAAGAAGTAGATCTTAGAGCTGCTTAAAAACTGATTAAAGAGGCATGTGAATATGTAATTTGAAGTTTTGATGTAGTTTGTGTTGTTTAATGAAATAAATTTAATATTAAAATATTTTTGTAAACAGATATCTATATATATAGTATGTGTATATAATTGAAAGATATCTTTATGTGTATATAATTTTTGCTTATTCAAATTATGAACAAGCATATTCAAAATCGTCGCATATATTGTTGTAGCCTGTTCTTCTTTCGAGCTCTCCTTCCGCATTCACTATCTATACGAACTGCAGCTCAGTCGATCGAAATGAGGTCAGTGACTGAGCGAGGCAGCAAGCAAGAAGGATAGGCAGGACATTCGCTCTGGCTGGCCGGCTGGCTGGACAGGCAGTTAGGGCAAATGCTAAGGCAAAGGCAGAGGCAAAGGCAGAGCCAGAGGCGAGGGCAAATGCCCTTGGGCATTATGCTAAGAGGTAACGGCTTTTTATTTCCACACCTTGAGACGGGACGTGGTTCAATGAAAGGGCCGAAAATTAGATCAACGTAGGACATGTTTCGGATTAATATAAAAAAAAAAACAAAATAACAAAATAACAAAATTTCTAACGGTCAGTGAAGCAATAACAAAACGTGGAAAAGAAAACAATAGAGTAGTAGAAGAGGAAGAGAAAGAAATACCCTAAGCCATGTGAAATGCAAGCCTTAAAAGTAGAAAATGTTTTACTCTCTGGAACTAGTTCAATTACTACTCAACGTCTAACACTACAGGTTACACTCACTGCTTACAGTAAACGTACGCCATTTTTTTATTTTTTTCATTTTTACGCCAATCGCATTGGTCCAGCATTCCAGCATAGTTCTCCAGTTCGCCGTGGCAAATGGCTAAAAAGGTAAAAACTGACATTTTCGAACCCAAAAATTTGCCATATTTGAATGAATTTCTGCTGATGAGCAACCCTCAGAGTTCAGGGGGATGTTGAACTCTGGACTCTGGGCAGCCGGGTACGTGGACATTTTTAATGAAATATTTTTGCTGTTGATCAGGTTCAAGATCAAGATGCAGATCAAGAGTTCAAAAGCAAACACATTCAATTAATTTTTTTTTTTTTTTTTTTTTTTTTAGCTAGAAAGTTCATAATTTCGCCGAGACATTGGTCAGGCCGCAAAGGGCTTAAGACTAAGGGGTAAATGGATAAAGAATAACAGTAAGAGAGAAAACAACCCCAAGATGAAGAAGTTTGGGTTAAGCTGCTAAACGGGTTTCGGCCTTGTTGATTTATGAGCGCTCAACCCCTGGCTTGACTTGACGTAACCCCTTAGCTAAAGGGCGTAAGTAGAGCAGCGCTCGTGTCGATCACAGATCAACACCAAAGATGCTGCGTGTTAAAAGACCTTTAGATGGATTGTGTGTGAAGAGATTTGGCCTAACTCGCTGGTCAGCTACAGCTGTCCAATTAGTGACCAAAAAAAAAAAGTAAAATAAAAACGGATTCAAGCACCTGGAAACTGTAACAGAGTTATGTCTCTCTGTGTGTGTGTGTGTGTGTAGTCTCTGTATGTTTTAGCTGCAATTTCAACATCCAAGTTGAGCAGCTCCCCGAAATGAAACAAGTTTCAGCATCATTCGTTGGAGTTCTTTCTCAGCACCTTTTGACCCACCTCGGTGTCTCGTTTTTTTTTTTCTTTTTTTCATTTGGTCATTTGCGCGTTTTTGGTTTTGGTTTTTGTCATTTCCCAGCTCACATGTTTCGTTCGTTTATAGCCATAAAAAGATACTCATAACGCTTAAAGATACCCAACATATTGTAGATGAAAGCTAGCCGAGCTGACCCCGAAACTGGGAAACTGGTCAACTGGCCAAAACAGTTTCCGTTAGCACTCTCCCAACTTGTTCGGCTTGTAGCTCGTCTCGTTTGGCCATAACTCACATTTGTTTGTCAACGCGTAACGTGAACGAGCCAACCAATTCAATCGGCCATAGACGACTGAACAATGCTCTATTTTGCGATTGCAAAAAATCTGAATGATATAGCAATTGATTCTTGATTCGACTATTTGGCTGACAACACAATAGCTGACAACGATACACAAACATAGCGCAAAGCTAATATACTCTCCTACTCTGCGTTGCCAACAGCATTTTAAGTAAAACATATTTAACGAAATGTCAAAGAAACTTCATTATGTGTCAGATATCTGTCAGTCTCGCTGTCTCGCTGTCTGTTCGCCTGTCTCTTTGTCCATGTTTTCCCTTTGCCAAACACTTGAGCTTGTGGCAATGCTGGGAACTTCAGAGATAACATTTCTATCTCAATGTGAAGGTCAACCGGCAAGGTACCCAAAGTACTTGCAGATAATTCAATTTAATTTGGAAGCTGTTTACATGTTGTGTAAGCTCTCTATTGGTATCAGATATTTCTGAATGAAGAGCAAAGTTTTGAGAAGAGAGATAGATAAAGAACTTGAATCGGAATAAAGGGCGATAGAGAGCGGGAGAAAGAGAGTAGACAGGAGAAATAGAGAGAGAGACAGTAAGAGAAACAAGGATAGATGATGATGGGAAAGATAGAGACAGATGGAGAGGTAAGAGAGAGAGAGAGAGAGAGATAAATGGTTGATCGATAACCTTGGCATACATGGAGTGAGCAATATATATATGGAGAGATGAGTGAAAGAGAGAGACAAAGAGAGAGAGAGATAGATAGAGAGAGAGAGAGAGAGAGAGAGTAAGGAGAAAGGGAAATGACCTGAAGACATAAGACATACTGAGATAGTGAAAGAGACGAAATGTTTGACAGGAAAGGATAATAAAGAAGAAATTCAGAGAGTGGAAGAGAGAGTAACAGAAAGAGAGGGACAGAGATAGAGAGAATGACCTGAAGACATAATGAAAGCAAGAGATAGTGGAAGAGAAGAAATGTTCGTTAAGAAAAGGGAATAGATTAGACATCAAGAGATAGAGAGGTATAGAGAGCGAGAGAGAGACAGAAAGAGAGAGAGAGAGTGTGACTAGCTAACATAGATCAAGATCTAATCTATTGCGATGACTGAGTAGAGCTGGAAAGAGTTCATGGCCAATTGAGATATTATATAGGAATTGCTTATATTCAATTGATCAGTTCCATGTGCTGATCATGTTTGGAGCTTTGCTTTTCGCTTACGCCCATAGTCCAGACTCCATAAACCGGTAGTCTTTGAACGTCTACTTCCAGCTATGGACGCATTGTTGCCCAGTTTGTTGGGCAAACTTCCTCTTAAACTTGCAGTTGCGGCATTTCTGTTTAATTACAATAGCAACAACAACAAGATTTAGCATTGCATTAACTCAAATCAAACATGCAACACGTACAGGCAGACCAAAAAGATGGTCGGACAGACGGACGGACGGACGGACGGACGGACGGATAGTTGGTTGGGTGGATCGAGGGAGGGATGAATGAATGGATGGATGGATGGATGGATGCATGGTAAGTGACGGAGTTAGGCCCAAAAGAGCCAAAATAGTTGCGCCACTTTTCAATTATGAAATTGTTGGAATACCCTATTCATCTGAAACTAGAAATGGGTATATTGAATGTGTGGCAATTGTATAGCATTTAGATGCATCTATTCCATTTATTATAAACGTAAAGATGACTCTTTATCAAACATCGCTTAGTTGCGACTAGTCTATCGTTATCGATAACAAAGTTGTGCAAGTCTTGCTTTGTGTTTGTTTTTTTTTTTTGTAGCTGCTGGGTATCTTGCTGGTCGTGCATACCCCAGTTGAGTGCTCGTCATGTTTGTTACTGTTGCTGCGCAGTGCGCCCATGTGCAGTGATTGCGATTATATAAAGCGAAACGAGCGTTAATCATAAAAACAAACGCTAACACCACCAACAACAACAATAGAAATAGCAGCAACAACAACAACAACAACAACAACAACAACAACAATCATAAACTGTGGAGCGATGCAATTTTGTATCTGCAAGATATAAACGCTAGTGCAGCGCGTGCCGGCGCCTCGCGCGCCAAATGCCAGTTAAGAGGTGCAAAAAACAACACACAGAAAGCAGCAGCAGATTGAACGACTAAAAGATACCCTGCGTAGATAACAATAGTTATTAGCTGATGTAAATAACATCTAGCTAGGCAGGAGGGAGTCAGTAAAAAAAAATTTAGTTTTTTATACAAAAACTCATATTAAACTATAGTAATAGATCAATTTATATCGATTTATTTCGATATCGATTCATGCCAGTTATCGATGCAAGTTTATACAGCAGCCCACATGGGGTCTAGCTGAACACACAACTAATCCATCCCATTTGCGCAGCTGTCCAGGGTATCTGTTAGCTCATCGCCAGCGGCAAAGCTTCAACGGCGGCTGTGAAGGCGGCAACAATGCGGCTAAGAGGGAGGCGGAGCTGCGCAGCCTGTTGTTTTTATTAATTACACAGCAGCTGCTGCAGCCGTGGAGCTGAGCTAAGTGGGTGGCGGAGGGGCAGGAGACGTTGGCGAAGGGGGGGGTGGTGTTGCTGGCAGCTTCGTCGCTCGCTTCTGTTGGCTGCGCATGCGCCACAAATTTGTTGCATTTATGCGAGATTTTTATTATGATTTCAGTTGAGTTTTCATTTTCATTTTTATTTTCCATTTTTTTTGTTTTTCATTTTCATTCCATTGCGCTGCGCTCGTCTTAAGAAATGCAACACGAAAACAACAACAAATTGCAGCAAAAAAAAAACAAAGCAACTATTACAAATGATCATAAGTGATCAAAGCACTGATCACTTTTGATCATTCGAAGTAGCTGTAAAATAAATATAGTTTAGTAATTGTTTTTATGAAGATCGAAAAGTTTTACAGCTCTATAGGGGATATTCACAAAATGATTAATATTATATGATTTAGGAATATGATAGATCTCAAACAAAAAAAATGTAATATAAGATTAAATATATTTTAAAATTATATCCACAGCCTTTATTAACATATTTTGACCTTGTTTAGTTCTCAACGTATTATACATATACCCAAAAATGATATGTCTGATGTTTCCGCTGAAGTAGCTTTTTTTTTGGCTAACCTAAGTTCCAGAGTTCGTATTACCACACACGCTTCAGTCCATTCCACAAATCGTTGGGATTGTCTGTAAGACGATGCATCAGAAGTCGCACGACGAAATCGACTTTGATATACGACAGAGTCTAGGGTATTATAAATTTAACAATGAGTATGTATCGTATGTGAGAGAAGAAAACTTTACAAAGAGCATCTCTTAGATCTTGGATGTTACACTAAAGAACACTCCATTTCTACGGATTCCATATCAAATTTTGTATATAGTAGTAAATGAGATATAATAGATATTTAAAGATTTATATACGGATATTCGAGATGAGAGGGTATTTTTCTTTTCTACTACCATTTATTTAAATTTCTGTTCGTCTCGTTATCTGGTGGGAAGAGCTTTTGTTGGGCTGGCACACGGGGCATCGCTTACAGTTAGTTTTCCACACTCCCTCTCTCTCTCTCTCACACACACACCTTCTCTCTCATGTCATCAGATTAGCTGAGGGTGTACTTATGAGGATTTCCTGCACTGAAAATTAAAAATCGCCTGGCGTTCGACAAAAACAACAACAAAATCCCAGTAAGAACTCGTGGAAGAAGAAGAAAAGTTCTTCGAAGTCTTCTTGACTCGTTTCGAATTGTTTTGATCGCTTGGAATGTTTTTTTCGTTTGAGCCAACGACTGTCACGTTCCCTACATAAATATCCATAAAAAGTAATGCTCACATCCGTCCGGATCTCTACAGAGCAGTCAAAGATTACGAGAGCGAGAGATACATAGAGCAGGAGGGAGAAGGAGAGAGCGAGAGAGCGAGAGAGAGGTAGATAGCTCAACACTTTCGTTCGGCATAATTTTCAAGGCATTGCACAGTGTCATAAATATGAGCTATAATAACGATAAGATAACAAACCATAAAAATAATTCGGTTTTGCCTTATTCACACGATCTGAGCAAAATCAAATAAAGATATATATACACACACACGGGCTTAACTGGGATGCCAATGCCGATGCCCCATGCTGGATAGATAAATACACAATCGAATACATATAGATGTAGTATATATAGCTAAAGTGAGACGAAGAGACAGAGAGAGGGGGAGAGAGGGAGAGGGAGAGAGAGAGAGAGGCAGGGAGCGAGAGATAGAGCGTATTAGCACTAACCATACAACACATAGACTGGACAACTGGTACAAGTTAATGTGCACACTTATTTTTTAACATTAGAACCCCCTCAACTTCGTATTTGCTCGGGTTTTTACTTTTAGGGTCGGGAGAAAAAATTTTCTGATGGCAAAATCATTCCGCTTCGAGCGCTCGACGGTGATGGTCGATTTTCAAAAAAGGTCTGACATGTGCCGCTCTTTCCCTTGCTCTCTTTCTCTTTCTGCCCTATGCTTTTTACTCTCTGCTCTCTTCTCTCAAAAATATATGTATGCTGGCACAAACAGCAAGCAGCTCACAAAAATTGAAATTTCTTCTCGACGCGATCCCATTGGTTCCCTTCTGAGCGAAGGGTATACCGAATTCTTAAACGGCTTTGCCATGCTCATGCAAAATGTTAGCGTTTTCATGATCATTTGTGGAAAGGGTATGAAAGTGTTGACGTGTATAACGAATATTATTTCTCGAAGACCATACACACACACATTTACACTTCCTCGCTATATGTGTAAGCATTAATGTGCTTGTGTGCAATATTCTTGCTGCCGCCTGTAGAGCACTATTAGAACCCCCAGCAGTTGATTTTCGTTCGGTTACACACACACATTTACACTTCCTCGCTATATGTATAGGCATTTATGTGCCTGTGTGCGATATTCTTACTGCCTGTAGTACTACTATTAGAACCCCCAGCAGTTGATTTTCGTTCGTTTGGGTAGCTGATGTGAACTTGCATACGCACACACATACACATACACATTTACACTTCCTTGCTATATGTGTAGGCTTTTATGTGCCTGTGTGCGATACACTTGCTGCATGTAGCAATTCTATTTTCCCAGCGATTGCTGTGGGTAGCTGATGTGAGCCTTTGAATTTGAATGAATGCTCTGCCTGGGGCATTTGCATGTTTCGTGCATGGGTCTCGAATATTGGGCGTGTGCCTACCTCAACTTTGAAATTAAGTAAATGATTTTGGGTAATTTTAGTAAAAGAAAACTGAAAATGATTCGTCGTGAATAAGAATTTTAAATTGAATAAAACATTTAACATAATACATGTATATTATTGTTATTAAAAGGAAAATATGACTACATAACGAATGCATAATTTTTG
Organism: Drosophila koepferae; assembly: GCA_030914345.1. Lineage (NCBI taxonomy): Eukaryota > Metazoa > Arthropoda > Insecta > Diptera > Drosophilidae > Drosophila > Drosophila koepferae. The sequence continues at coordinate 3,239,922 of JAUESR010000209.1, forward strand.
CATAAAAGGGCCATTTTACCTGTATATCTAGACATGTGAATAACATGTCCCTATTTTTGCCTATAGGGTCAAATCTAATACTACATATTAAAGAACAAATGATAACTAATCAACAGGTAATACAAAATAATTGACCTCTCCTGCAATTCGAAACCCAAAATCATTTACTTGTATTGTTCAAAGTGTTTAGGGAGGCACATCGCCCAATCATTCGGACCCAGGTCACGATAACAGGCGTAGTCAGGCCTCCAAGGGTCAGAGCAGTCATGGGCACATGCAAGGTGCACATGGTCAGCGACCCACTGATGCAATGGGGCTGCGGGGGAAAGCGGATTTGGGGCGGGGGACAGCGAGTGGCGAGGGGGTGTCGGCAAGGGCACAGGCACTTAGGGGAGGAGAGGCCGACAGGCAGGAGACAATGGAAGGGGAACTGGGGGGGGGGAAGGTGGGGTGCGGAGGTAAGGGGGCACATCACTGAGACCCAAACGAAACAAAGCAACGTCTGGGGGGGGGGGGGGCGAATAGGAGGTGAGCGGACAGGGCAGGGGAAGAGAGAGGCTGCAGCACAGCAGCAGAAGTGCCGGATACAGGAGAGCGTGGCTGAGGTAGAGGGGGGGGGTGGGAACCGTGAACGAAAGGCAACTGCGGGGGGGTGTGGTGGCTAGTGGGGGGGTAGGGTGGACGCGAGCGGGGAGCAGGGCGGGCGAGGGGGGGGGGGGGGGGGGCAGGGGAAGAGTTGGACCACGCGGGAGCAGCGGGAATGGCGGGGGGGGGGGGGGTGAGCACAGGAGGGGAGGCGGTCGGAAGGGGTAAGTGGGGGGTGGGGGGGGAGAGGGGGCTTCGTGGAGAGAATAGGAGGGGCGGTGGTGTGAGGAGAGGATCCTCATGGGGGCAAGCACTGCGATACCCGTGCGCACATAAGGGAGCAGGGAAAACGCGAACAGGGGGGCATGAGGGGGCGGGGGGGGGCATCGCCCGTCTGTAAGATAGCGCGGTTATCACGCGAAAGAGGCCATTGTCGCGATCAACAGGGGAATCCTCAATAGGGAATCGGAACGGTTACGAAGAAAGACAAAAATTTCAAATTATTTGATAAGAAAAACGCAATAGATAATGAGACGTATTCGTTATATTCTGTTAAAATAGAAAACAAGCAATAAAATGTTTTTTTATTTTTCTAGTTTAAGTCTAATTTCAATTGAAGATACGTTTCAAATTTTATTAGTGCGAAGAGATGTCAGTTTCATGACAAACTGAGAGCTAATATATGTTAATTTATAAGTCTACAGAGGTCAGCAAAGACATCACGCGAGTAGTCGCCCGGCAGAAAGAGGCGGATTCTAACAATGTCAAGTACACTTCTTATGTGAAAACTCGACATCACCGTGAGCGCGCGAAGCGGATGATTTATGGCCATCAGAAAATTTTTCATTTAACCCCTACCCTAAAGTAAAAACCACGAGCACAAAATCAACGAGGTTGAGGTAGGGGTTTCTAATGGTTAAAAAATAAGTGTGCACATTAACTTGTACCAGTTGTCCAGTCTATGTGTTGTATGGTTAGTGGTATTAGTCTGGAGTTGAGTTCAGTTTCGAGTTAGGGCAAATAAATTCGATTGACTTTCTGGCACGCTGCTGATAAGAGATAACAACATGCAGGTGTCCCATCCGAGAGCTGAGACCAGAACAGACCCCGACTCAGTTGATTCAATATTTGGTGAGCTTATCGAAACACCCACACACACACACTCACGTTGCCCAACACTGGCACAAATGGGACACAGTGTCAATAATAAACAAGAACAAAAATACAAAAACACACAAACGACTGCGATTCGAATCATAGATCAACATTTGCCTAGATCTGCTGGGATGGGCGGATCGTTAAGCCTTTCGCTCTATATGTGTGTGCACACACACGTATATATGCAGATGTTTCCGAAAACAGATGTAACGGACAATTGTGATAGATAGGCGATAGATGTACATAGGTGCATTGAGGGAGGCGAACGTGAGATTGAGTAAAGATATTGTTGATACAAATAATAATTGGTACTAATACTAATACTAATACTAATACTAATACTAATACTAATACTAATACTAAACGAATACTTACTAATACTAATCTATATCAATACTAATACTAATACTAATACTAATACTAATACTAATACTAATACTAATACTAATACTAATACTAATACTAATACTAATACTAATACTAATACTAAACTATACTATACTAATCTAATACTAATACTAATACTAATACTAATACTAATACTAAGACTAATACTAGAACACCAATACATAATACTCATGCTATACTAATAACAAATATACTATCTAATACTAATATATACTAATTACTACCACCAATACTACTACTAAATACTAATACTAAATACTACTACCTAATTACTAATAACTATACCTAATATATGCCTAATACTAATACTAATATAACAATCTACATACTAATACTAATTACTACTTAGCGAAGATACTAATACTAACCGTCCTAATAGCTAATACTAATCTAATACTAATCTAATACGAATACTAATACTAATACTCATACTCCTTACGTTGATACCTAATACTTAATTACGTGAAAATAATACTAAGAATACTACAGTCTAATACTAATACGAATACTAATGCCTAATGACTACTACTAATACTAAGGCGAAGTATCTAGATCGACCGAAGACGAAATACGTAACACTACGACCAGACGGGGGGGGAAGTGACTAAGTCGGCTGAAGACGACTACGACTAACTAATAGCGAAGTCCGAAGTACGATATGTCAGACGAGCGACAAAGACAAGACAAGCACACACCTCGAACGCCACGAACGTGAACTACAGACGACGACGGTCGGACGGAACTAAGGACTAGCGAAGAACAAGACCGTAACTCCTTGGCGGGGACCGAACTGACGACCAGCCAAGAGAAGATTTGTCGCATTAGCACATGGCTCGCCTTGAGTTCATCATTGTTATGCAGCATTCTAATACTATTAATGATAATGACAAAACCCAAACTTAATCAATTAAAATAAACATGAGCTGCTCACATGGATGATTCGCAATGAAATGCATTGCTTGACCGTCAACCATTTGGGGTCGAGGTCCAGCAACGGAGTCGAAGCCGAATCCAAAGTCATTTGCCATATTCATAGAGAATCTTAAGCCAATAGCTCCGCTAATTAGTCGAGTCGAAGGTTCTCATTAGTCCGCTGCTTCTCGCAGAATTCGCAGGCGATGCCTTGAACGCGTTTCGCATACGCGTTCGCATTCGCGTGCAATGCCAATTTCGAGTTGAGTCTAAGCGGACCGCCTGTGCGGGCACATCCGCCCACCCAACTGACATGGGTGTACTGCATACATATGTATATATATGTTTATATATAAACATAGATATAGATAGCTATACGGAGGTGTTGGACAACAGTTCCAGCTGCCAGTTTCCGAGGTGAATCACTGTCATCGCCTTGAGAAAACCAGCGAAGCAATCGACAAATTGGGAGTAACTTCTGCTTAAGTCAAGGTGGTCTGCTGTTTTCTTCATCCAATTTTAGAGATACCCCTTAGGCTAATAGAATATGATATGATTATGATCGAGTATATTCTGCTAGTCTATGGAATCGCCTCGATATTGATTATCTATCTCTTTCTAATAACTAAAATACTTTGATCTCTTCCATCTTAACTGTAAGAAGTCAAATATTGTCTGAGGACTTAACTTTGATTTCCATTATTGACAAGATTAGTATCTCCTAGTCCATCATATTCTATTCAACACTTCTAAATGCTTTGATTTAAAGTTAATTCAATTAAAAATCTATACAATGGAATCAATGTTGAAATTATTAGAGCGCTGATGGTGCAAAAGTAAAACGCAGACCATTCAATTAACAATAAACAATTATTTAATATTGTATATAGTATAGAGATATATATATATATCTGGTGTATATAGGTGTGTGCATTGGCAGTCGGTTAACGACGGGGCCAACAAACCCATTTAACCTACAAGTGGCCAATGTCTTCAGCTGCGTCCGTTTAATTATGGAAATTGATCGCGGCAAAGAGCATTTCCTGTCGCATTGTCATATGCGCTGTCTCTCTCTTTCTCTCTCCCTCTTGCGCCCCTCCTCTTTGTCTGTCTCTCTCTCTTTCTCTCTCTGTCTCGCACACCAAGTCCATTTTAAGAGGTTTAGTTGGTAGAGTACGCCCCACTACGCCACCCCACCCATATGGCATTCAATGTGCTTATCTTTTGTCTTTCTTCATGCTGCTTCTTCTTATCCATTTTCTACTACTTCTTCTTCTTATTGCTGGCTTGGCCCGTCTTTCACTTTGATAATTTCTCCGCACTTTGGCGGCAAGCCATTATCCATTACCTACTGCCCATTGCGCATTGCCCATAGACCATAGACCTTTGTCTGGTCTCTGATTTGCTCTCAGAATTTTAAATAGGCTCTTTCAGATGATCATCGGTCTATTGAGCATTTCTAGTTGTATTTGGCTGCCTGCCCAAAGCACTCCAAAATTATGCCTAGCCCTTTAGTTGGCCTCTTCGTATGCATAGCATAGCAAACGATGATCACTGAAGATCATAGAACTTTATTTTGCTATAGATATCTAAGAGAATACTTACAGTCCGGATTACTAAAATTGAGACTCTATTTTGAGCTTGATAATATCTATGAGGATTCATTCTAGTCTATTCATTTGGAGAGATCATTGAAGTCATTTGATATACTCAACTTAAATATCAATCAAACAAGCTAACTTTATAGCATTACTTGGCTTTTAACTAGATCAGATGAATTCCAGATTGAAGATCATAGAATATGCCTAAACATTTTTTTTAGTGATCGAGCAAATCTGCGGGGAATAGATATTCAAGTCTATTGCGATACAGAACATCAACCTTATACTATATTAAAATTGAGGTCTTTGCTTCAATTGTTAACAGATCAGATTATTTTCAGATTGCATATCATTTAAGATCTTCTATTGCGTTTTATTTTATTTCCATGGATTTCAAGTGATTCTAACTGGTTTTCTTCAGATAATAAAGATCACTGATGATCAGGCAAATGCTGGTTAAAAGTCGCTACATAACTACTTGTGGTCCGTGGCAGAGTTTATAGTTATTCGTTTCTTGGATCATGAAATGCATTAAGAATATATCAGTGAGGATCTGAAGGTACTTAAAGTAAGCCAAGCGTCAAACGTGTCAAACATAAAACGCAGTCGGGCTTAGAAGTCAAGCCGTGGGCGTGGGCAGGCCAGCATACACAGAGAGTGAGAGAGAGAGAGAGAGAGCTAAAATGAAAGAACAGCATCTGATCCTCTGGCAATGCGATGTGATGCCATTTCCTTTAGTCAAGTTGGAACAATGGGGCTGCACTTGGCATACTAATTGAGTGGGGGGGGCAATCTGTCGGTGAGTCTGTGTGCCATTAAATTGGTACTTGATGTGAGCCAGGAGAGGATGATGATCATGCTGATCATGATTAACATTGTCATCATAAGCACGCTGATGATTGTCGCCGTTGCCGTTGCCGTTGCCATTTTTGAGGTCGCTGCTGTTGCGTCTCCGCACAAAAATTTAATGGCCAGCAAGCCAGTTGCCTGAGCTGCATACTAATGGCATGCTGTTTCTCTGGCTTTTGTGGATGATCATCATCTGTGCATCCGATTCCGATGCGTTAGGCCCAGCCAGAGGCCACGGGCCGCAACTGAAGATCTGTCTACCGACCGCCTACACTCGGTAGCGTCTCGTGGGAATCACTTAAAGAGGCAAAACAGCTACCAACAAAAAAAATTACAAACAAACAAAACAGAAACCAAATTTCGGTCGAAAATGTATTTTATGGGGACTACGTGAGGATGCCATCGGCCTCTATTGCTCTCCCTTTCTCCGGGCCAGAGGTTTTTGGACTTATTTATATGCCAGCCGGATCATCAATGGCCCTCATAATACGCACGTCAACTGGCATTCACATTCGGATTCGGATTCGGATTCGGATTCAGCTTCGGACTCGAATGCGGATTCGAATTCGGATTCCAACTCAGATTTGGTATCGGATTCGTGTTCGAATTTAGATTTTGATATGGATTCGGAGTTGCGGCATTGACAAAGTGACATAACAGTAACGTAGATTTCGCAAATTGATAGAGCTTAACTACGAGATACCCTCTATATTCAGCGACATGAATATATCTCTGGTATTCAGTGAATTGTTCTAGATCATAAATGAAGAACATCAAATAGAGTCTTATCGAGAGTTTGCTGATCCAAGAAACAGGGAATATCATTTCAGATACAAGATACTTACGACTAAATACAAGTTATTCAATTAATATAAGTTCACATTTATCTCTTGCATAACATATAATACATTTTTACAGGGTATATATGAACGGAATCTTTATGATTGTTGAACAATCAAAAATATATAGTTTCAGAGGTCCCATAATAAATATCCATTATTGACATATAAATGCATACATCTACTCGATTACACATTTCGGATAAGTATAGGGTATCTGAATGCTTAACAAGCAATGCCAACACACTCAGATACGCACTTGAACCTTACCAGTACCGTTGCTGCTGCTGCTGCAACAGCAACAGCAACAGCAGCAGCAGCAACAACAACTACAACAACATCCTGAAAGAGGTCAAGTGATTGCCCAACGAGCTGCTCTTGCCTTGGTCTTCAGCGCGTCTCTCATTGTGTTTTCTCATCAGGTGCGTTGCCGTCGCCGTCGCCGTCGTCGCCGCAGTTGAAATATGATACACATTGTGTATGCATGATCGTATGATCGTCCCCCGCCCGCTGTTGGTCAACCTCCATTCTCCATACTCCAGGTCTTATCAACGGCTCCAATGTTGGCCATCTTCATGTCCAATGTCCACACATCGCACACAAACAGTCAGCCGATCGACGAAGATCGACTGCTGGATCGTTCGCATTGACTGATCAACACCAAACACTGTTCATCCCTACATCGCTTGCCCCATCCCAAATGCGATTTGGAATCCCTTCACCTGAAACGTGCTCAGTTTCATTGAGGTTCATCCTGAGGAAGTCAGGTGCCTAATTGTTTCCGTTTATTGTCGCCAGTTTCACAGTTTTTTTTTTCTTTCTCTTTTTATCGTCGTCTCTGCGTATTGATTTTTATTTTATTTATTTTTTTTTGGTGGTTAGTTAGCGACACCTGATCTCCAGGGATAATCCTGGCTGTATGTCTTTTTGTAAGCATCTCATTCACTTCTCTGAGACATGGAGCTCGCCTGAATCTGCCTGAGAATCTGCAAGCATAGGGTTTCCATAGTTTTGCTCCAAACACTCACAGCAAAAAAAAAAAAAAAAAAAAAAATAAGGTGTGGGATGAGCGATATTAACGATTCTCAAGTAATACCCAGTGAGAGTGTTAAGGGTATAATGAGGAGATACCCTGCAAGTACTACTAAGCATCTCCTGTTTTAGTTTATTGCTATCGGTGATATAATCGATAGAAAACTAATCGGTTTTTGAAGTTCAAGTTTAGGATATGAAGAATAGATATTTGATAAGTATTTGTATGCTTTGCGAGATAACGTAAGGTATATATTCTTAAGCTAGTATCTAGTATCTAAGCATGTATCGATAATGATCGATATTAAATCAAACAGATATTTATTGCTTTAGAAAGTGATCTATACACAAATATGTTAAGCTTTGCTTTTCCAATTGTTAACATAGAAACAGCTGTATTATATACCCATTCTATTTATTCGTACAGGGTATGCAAACAGGTGATTTGAGAAGTCTGCATGAACAGCACATTTAGTCAGAAATCGATTTTTAATTATGAGTCGATATATTTATGCCTGTATCGTTGGATTCCAGGTAAACTTAAAGAAAGTTTCAGTTAGTCCAGTAATAGATATATCCCGATATATTTGTGTGTGTGTGTGCCTGTAATTGTCAATTAAGAGAGAATTGTTGCTAGCTGGTATAGGAATTAATACGCTAAGTGCTATGAGAATATCTTGTGAGCAATTGGAGCAAAACCAAGTGACAAGAGCACATAAGACTTGAGCGATAAAACTCGAGTCCCCTTCAGACGTCAGACGGCAGACGCCAAACCGAATAATGAAATACAAAACCCACCCATAGACCCAGTTGACTATCTATTTAGCCATGTAGAAATGGCCGATACCACTCGATACGCTGCATGCTAATTGGAAAAGTGGAAAATGCTACCAAAATGCCAGACCCCAGACTCGAGACCCAAGACCCAAGACCCGAGAGCGAAGACCAATCCAAACTGAATTCGAGTCGAGCTCGAGCTGGTGAAAATGAGGTGAAGTAAACGCTGGGCGCTTTGTCTAATTAGCATAAAATTAAATTTGTAATCATTGTGCCAATTGTTGGCGCATAGTCGACACAAAACTCTAGTAAGTCTTTCGTAGCTCTCGAAAACTATCTGGAAACTCGAAACCCTGCGCCTCCCCCTGCGCGCCCCATGCAGCCATCCCCACTGAATGTTTTTGAAAAACTGGAGCAAATGGGCTGTGAGACCGTGGGAAACGACGAGATTAATTTTATTTTAATTATTTTATCAAAAACGTTTGCGGCTCTGACTTTGACAGACATACACTAACTTTCATTAGGGGCATTACCCAAATTACTATGCCCAATGTAACAATAGAGCTATGGATTGTTAAATGCACTTTTTCGAGTTTTGATGGAGCTTTGTAGATTTTATTATTCATATTTTATTTACACTTATAGAATATATTTAGCTTAAAGTTGAATGCATTTGAATTTATAAGAATTATTCTTCTATTAAAATAAATAGTCTTATAATAAAATAAAAACAAATAAATATTAAAAAAAAAAAATAATAATAATAAAAATAAAATGTAAGATTATTATTATTAAATATTTTATATTACCAAAATTATATTGTTAAATAAATTAAAATTATTTGAAATAAAATACAAATCAATTAATTAATATTAATATTAAATTTTTATATTAATAAAATTATATTTTATATAAATTATAATTTCAAAAAATATTTTATATTTAATACATGTTTTTTATATTGAATATAACAGTTTTAAATAAGTTTTTTTCCTTCGTTTCATCTAATTTATTTTTGTGAGTACTTGAAGAAGATTTTTGTAAGGTGTCTTGAAGCAAACTTTTAAGCAATTGAATTTTCCTTTTCAAACGTTTCTTTTACAGTATAATTTAGTGTTCGGTGTGCGGCTTTTGTCTTTGGCTGTTCATGTTTCTTGGCATTTTATTACATGAGTTATTTGCCCCGCGGCGTATTATCAACGAAGACGAACTTTTGTGGGTCGTGCTGGGGGGCGGGGTGGGCGACGGCGGTAGCGGTGTGTGTGTGTGTAGAGAGAGGGCAGGGGGTGTGTCTGTGGCAGTGGGCCTGTGCTCTGCTTCTTGTCACATAATGTGGCCCAGCAATTAAACGAAACGGCTTCAAATTAAGCCAAGTAGCTGTGACGGACTGCACACTTTGCATACCAATTCGCAGCGATTCGCTTGAAATGGGGGCGAAATCGAAAACGAGAGTGTTTCAAGAGAAAGACAGAATGACAGAGAGAGAGAGAGAGAGGGAGAGGGAGAGAGCGAGAGAGAGCGCGCTCTAGCTGAACCTGGACCACCCAAATCACAGGCTACACAAGGGTCAAAGGCTGTAACAAGTACCGAAAAAAAATATATAAAAAATCATAAATTGAAGGGAAAAACAGCGGCAAAGGGGCCGGTAGCTGGTGACATTTTCCTCACTCAGTCATTATTTTTGGTTTATTTTTTTTTTTTTTGAAAGATGATTGAGTCATAAAACGAAGGCGGCTCAACAAAGCCAGCGCTGTGGACTGGGCCTAAACGGGTGGCCCAACTAATTTGGAGTTGCACTGATATAACTTTGTGAGGATCAGCGTCGGCTGTCTTTTGGTCTTGCTTGCTGAAAACTTGGGCAACTGCACTATCAACATCTTGTGAGCAAATATTAAACATCTCTTCTGCTGGCTTTGACGCCGTTTCGTCTCTCACTCTCACTCTTCCAATCTTTCTCTCTCTCTCTCTCTCTCTCTCTGGTTGTGTTTGCCTTTGGCGGCATTTTCATCTTTGTTGTGCCTTATCTCTATCCCCGCTCTCTTCATCTCACTCTGTCACTCTCCATCGCTGTGTGCGATGCTCCATATTCATAAAGATCGTAAAGATGTTGAGTCTGATGTTGATCATCATTATGGCCGGAACTTGTCACATGCCACGCCGATAGCGTGGCTAAAACAGCTTTTACGACCTGTTGGTTCCTGTTTAGCCCACTCAAATATCAAATATATACACAGATCGTTTGCTGTGTGAAGGGGTTATATTACGATCAGCATCGGGTCTTTCAGACAATCGCAATCAACAAGATGCTGGCCAAATGACGATCATGCTCTATAATATGAGAACTTAAGGGCATGAATTACTTTTTGATAAGATACAATCAAAATCAGTTGAAGAGAAGCAACCTTTCTAATAGGTGCAGCTTGAAGATCAGCTCGAATATAAAGATAACTTTACTGAAGATCCGTTGGGAGAATATTGATATTTACTGTTGATCAGGTAACATGAACAGAATTTAAGATAATCTTTAATAATTTCGGTGATTACTTCATAAAGTTCACTTGTCATATGAAATTTATATGTTCAGAATATTTTTTGTTGCACCTTTGAGCTGGCTGATCGACGATCGATAAACCTATATCTTTCACCAGGTGGAGATCACCTTTGAGTTAGCTGATCGACAATAAACCTAAGCAAGTCAAAGTGAAGATGACCTTTTGAAGATCAGTTGAACTGTCTAACCATAAGTCTGCAAGTAGAAAAATGAAATAGCGAACATTAATAGTTCATATTGAATAATGAATAAGCTAAGATTACGAAGAGTATATAAATGATATTGATTAATTCGATTTCAAAGATTTTCTAAAAGCCATCTACAGATTTTGTCACGCACTTATGTACGATCACATGTCGCGTGTCGCTGGCGATCAGCGCGATTGACGACAACATCAACGAAATGTACTTAAGCTGACGCATTACGCTGCGTATTAATGGGGCCTGGTTGGCTCGGGCGGGTTCAATTGGGTCAAAATCAGCATAAAAATCCGTATGTGATGGACTGATGATTTCAACGGATCGCATTGGATCGGATTGTGGCAACTTATTGCAATTGTAATGCGTTGAATATTGATGAGTCTAAAGATAGGCAGATAGACAAACGGACTGATAGAGTGAGAGGGAGAGAGAGGGAGAGAGAGAGAGAAGAAGCAGCAAAAGCAAAGACAGAGACAGAGAGAGATAGAACGAGAGAGAGAGAGAGAGAGAGAGGGAGGGAGAGGGAGGGAGAGGGTGTAAGAGTGACAGGGGGTGGGGCAAGAGGCAAGACCAGATACTAAATAACAATACATATATTAAGCAGCTATCAAGCAAAGTCATATGTGCATATATTTCGTAGTGCTCACATTTTGGACCCGTACAAGGAAATTAAAAATAAAATTCTAATTAAAAAACAAAAGCAAATGTATCTAAAGTTTATACGAGCAAATTTCAGAAAATATTTCACACCTCAAGAGCAGCTCAGCCGGAGAGATAGAGCAAGCTAGAGGTAGAGGTAGAGACGAGGGGGCGAGCTGTAGCCAGAGAGGTTGCTGGAATGGCGAAGCGAAGACAATTAGAGGTGGACGCCTTTCGCAACTATTGAATTGAATCGAAATTGTTCTATAAATTCCAAGACGCCCATTTTATAATAGATCATTTTTAAAGTTTATAAAGACTTGTAACAAATATATAAATGTTGGAAAAAATATGTTTAAAAATTCATTTTTTAATTAAACAATTTTTTTTTTCCAATTTTGAACACTATTTATTCACAAACATATTAAATTAAAATTTTTTAAATAATTTTAATATTGAAGAAATTTTATTTAAGTTAAGCTTTGATAGCTCTTAAACAGTCTACATTAAATATATATTTAATATATTTTTAAAAATTATAAATAAAATTTCACATATTTCCCAACAATGAATTTCATAACTCTATGCAAAGTAGTAAGTTGAAATATTTTAAATTCCTCTCTTCAAATTAGTTCATCATTGGATTCATCTAGTATAAATTTGCAATACTATTGAGTGGCTGATCGATGGTTTTACAACACTGTGCTCCTCTCTAGATTCCCGTCGCTTGACTCTGCGCCTGCTTATCATTTCGTCAATTGTATCGCGTGTTGCCTGCTGCTGATCTATGCAAATGAGTCGATGTCGATGTCGCTGTCGCTGTCGATGTCACTTTGCCCTATGGTGGTACGCAATGATACCACCATCTGCCCCCTCCATAGTCGGCTCCACTCTGTCCCTCTGTGCTCGTCCAGCTCCTGTAAGGTTGTGTGAACATTTAAAATATGCAGCGCTGAAATGAAATACAATAATAAAATACAGACAAACCCGAAACCCAAATGAAACGAGAAATGTACAAAATTGCCAATTGTCTGAAGCTAATCGAATTTCCGTTCCATTCGATTTATCTAACATTTGTTTTGGGCTTAAGTGCAGCCAAAATAGTTAGATGGGAAGTGCTTCCTGTTGCATGTCCATGGAAATGCAGGCCATGACCTTCGATAAAGATGTCACTGCCTGGCCAAGGATCAGCACCACTCAAGATCTACCTGCGCTCACCTCACTAACGACTTCCGTTTGACCAGCGCTGATAGGCTGTGGTATATACCCTGTCGACTCTGTCATCATAACCATTATATATTCAGTGCGGGCAATTAGGTAAGATCTCGACTCAGCTAACTAAAGATTTCCAAAGACAGCAATCACTTTGGACAACAACAGCAGCAACTGTTGCTAGTAGCCGTTGCTGCGGTTGCTGCTGCGAGCTGCGAGCTGCGTGCGAGGCTGAGGCATGGCACAGCATTTTAATATAGAAATTTTCTTATTATTTTAGGCCAACGGCCTACAACGGCCCCGAGGCCTCAGTCTCAGTCTCAGTCTCAGGTCTCAGTCTCAGTGCCCCCCCTCTCGCTACCACTCCCTCTCCATTCCTCCCTCCCGGCCATTGCGTCAAGTGCCAACATCCAATTTCAATTCCAATTCCAATTCCAACTCGCAGCCAAAGCCAATCAGACAAAGCCAAAGCGCGCTCTGCAGAGCTCTGCACAGCCATTGAACAGGCATCGACCATCGGCCATAAGTTTGTCTCTCTGCCTGTCTGTCTGTCTGTCGCTCCCACTCCCAAAGACAGAGAGAGAGAGAGAGAGAGACAGAGAGAGGGAGGGAAAGACAGAGGCAGAGATAGAGGCCCAGTCCATAGAAGGGCTGCCCCCTGTGCATGAATATTGTTGGATCTTGACAGCGGCGACAATTTGGTCAAAAAGAAAGTCGTTGCCACTGCCTTCAAAATACCCTACATTCTTGAGCAGATAGGGTGTGATTGATGTGCGATAGAAGAACTCCAATTATGGTATAAGGTTGATATAATAAAAGTATGCAGATACAGATACAGATACAGATACAGATACAGATACAGATACAGATACAGATACAGATACAGATACAGATACAGATACAGATACAGATACAGATACAGATACAGATACAGATACAGATACAGATACAGATACAGATACAGATACAGATACAGATACAGATACAGATACAGATACAGATACAGATACAGATACAGATACAGATACAGATACAGATACAGATACAGATACAGATACACACTTCATTTTATAGGGTATTACACAAGTCTACTTAGCCGTAGACAAGCACGCTATGTTTGGGCCTTGGGCTTTTGGTTTTGGTTGGCTTTGGCTGCCTCAGTGGCCATCACTCATTGAAGATTGGCGGCGCAGCAGCAACAGCCGCAGCAGCAGCCAACGAATCGAGTTTGGAGACCGTCAAGTAGTTGCAGTTGGAGCTGTTGGTTAATGGCCAGCGTTTGGGCCCGCCGGTTGGCATATGGCGTACGTTCGATGGAAAGAAAACACACATCATGAATCTTTAATGAAGAATCCCCAAGTTAGGGGGCCCTCGGGGGCACGACCATAAACGTTGCCGCACATTTTCTTTTATTGAGCCGTAAGATTCGAATTGTTGTTGTTGTTGTTGCTATTTAACGAGTTGAGCTTGTTATTGTTGTTGTTGTTGTTGTTGTTGCTTTTTGGATGTGATTTCGTATTTGGCGCGGCGTTTGAAGACCGGCGGCCAGCAGCCATAGCTATAGCCATAGCCGCAGCCATTGTCGATCGTGAATTGCGGATCGGCATAGCTCGGACCCGCGACCCGCAGACCCCGGACCCGAGACTCACAGACCAGCAGACCCCAGACCCCAGACCCATGCCCATCGTGCACCCATCGCAATGTTAATGTATTTGGAAATCGTGCCCGACGCGTCTCTCAGCAGCGCATTGAGAAAACCAGAATGGAAAGCGATTAGCCCAGCGTAACGACGAGGCATATTCTCTAACTCGCATTGTTATCGATAAGTATCGATTATGCATATGCTATCATCAAAGATTAAAGCGAGATTATAACACATTATCATTGAAGAGCTTTTTCAGTTGGAAATTTCGCTAAAGAGAAGATTATCGATCTAAAAAAGTGTCGATATCAGGCTTTAAAACTAAGAACAATCAAAGAGCTTCAAATGAGTATGATTATGGTTTTGGTACATAATCACTTCCCATCGATAAATTACATACATCGATATATGCAACATATATCGATCCGACTATTATCGGATTTACTAATTGCAGAAATCCATTGACGAAAGCCTCAGACTCGCGTGCGCATTGCTTTTGGAAGATGCCCAAACAAACATGGCGACAAAGTCGAGTTACTTTTTGGACGTTCGCCCCATCATCATAAAAGAAATTTATTGACAAACTATGCATTATTAAAAAATTATATGTACTTGTTGTGGTGTGTGTGGCGCGTTTGAGATTTGTTTAATAATAAATTCATTATGCGAGACCAAGTCGGAGAAATTAAGCATGCATAGATATGTATGGGTATGGGTGGGGGCAGGGGCATGTGCATAGTTATGGGTATGGGTATGGGTATGCGGATGGGCCCACGGACGTTGGACACTATGGTCAACGAACTGGTGGACCGTGAAAGTTGTCTGCACACGATTCTGACCCAAAAAATAAAAACAAAAGACAAAAAATGAACGATTCAACGTGGTTTCATTATGATAATTGTAGAAATTAGCCAATGATTGATGGCCAAACAATGCGAACCCGATCGAAGAATTCATCTACAGTTATATACTATATATAGGAAATTTCAAATAGATGCTACAATCAACTGATCAGTGAGAGAGCTTGGAACATAGAATGAAAGAGGAATCTGAAAGCACCTAGAATATCTATGAATAGATGTTAATATTAATATGTGTTCAACAATAAGTTTCGAACTCAACTTAATCCCTGGCTCCTGGAATTTGGTCTGTCTCCCGACACTCGCTCATCAACCCGACTGACATTTAGACAGCCAATCAATGATTGAGCTAGGCCTAGGTTGGAGTGTGCTATATTGTAAAGCTGTGAGAGTGTCTGGAGAGCAGACTCAGCTGACGTCTGACATAGGATATGCGCCTTGTAAAGCTTCCCTGAATGGCCCAAAAGAGGAAGCAGTCGTCCTTTCTCCACACCTCATTGTCCGCTGTCCGTTCTTCGTTGTCCGCTGGCATCCAAGTGCAAAGTCCAATCAAGCATTACAAGAGCGCAACGTTTCCGACTTCCGATGCGAGTCTCATATTACGAAATGTGAACAGGACGTAGAGCGGGGGCAAAACTGTTCCAACTGGAACTGAAACTGTCGCAGAAGGAGTTGCTACATTGCAAGCGACAGCGACAGCGACTGCGACTGCGACTGCAACTGCTTCTCCTGCTGTCCCAGTTTAACTGCCGCCTTCCACTTGATTAAACACTTTTATCCAATGGCCCCTACTCAGTTCTTCGTCCTACCCTCTGCTCTCGAACAGCTACGATTCTGTGAAATGTGTCAGGGGCTGGCTGGCTGGCTGGCTGGCTGGCTAGCTGGCTCCAGGACCTGCTACTAGGGACGGGGCCAGTGTAATTTGATGCCACACAATGATCCGTTGACGCTTGATCTTTGCTGGCCAAGCTGGCGAGCAACCGAGCCGCGGCTACCGCAATGACAGGTGCAGCGCCTAATGATGATGCCCCGATGCTCATCATGACGATCATGCTGCAAGGATGCACCTTGCTGCAACTGCAGCCAATTGTCTCTAGCCAGGGGTTGCTCTTCAGACTTCTGTGTGCGCTCGAGTGTAATGTAAAACGTGTGTCGAACGTCACAGCAAAAACAGAAAAAAAAAACCGAAAGCGAAGCGACGGGAAAAAAGAGCAGATGAAGGATACAGCGAAACAGGTACAAAGTATATGTAGGGGAAAGGGGGCTAAGAAGCTGCTGTTGCCATCATCCACACATCCCTCATTGTTTCAGTTGCGGCGGCGTTCATTCAACTGCTGGCACAGGACGCCGGACCTGCCGGTCAGTCAGTTTGTCTGCCTTTATAGCTAGGCTAAGGATCAATGCTCCCTGCTGCTGCTGCTGCTGCTGCTGCTGCTGTTGCTCTTCAGTTTGTTGAACTATAAAACGCAGTTGCCTATATAATTATAAAGACTTCCAGTCAGTCTTCAGCTGGCTCTGAGAAGTAGCTACATATGCATACTTGGCTATAAATAGACAGTATTTGTGGAGTATTAATGGAATTATTGTCGGGAGAAGGACATTCCTAGTAGTAATATCATATGTTTCAGAGCATCTGCCAGAAGAAGAGCTTCAATTGCTCGTCTATCAAGGATCATCAAACTCGTAAGCTTATGCAGTCTTACAGCAAGGAAAAAAGGAGAAGGAATAAACCCGAAATGGAGAAAATCAGAAGGAGAACATAGAAATAATTAATAGGAAATATAAATAGACAGTTAGTAGGAGAAAGTTAGTAAAATGGGAAGAACAGGTGCAAGGAAGAAAGTACAATAGAATCCGGCTATAACGACTCCGCTTATAGCTTTCTTAAGCTATATTTTCAAACTTTTGTGAGCAAACTTATATGGTTATAGCGTCTTCCGGGTATAACGACCGTCCCTTGAGTGTCATACTTGGAAACAGATCTAGAGTCCTTTAATTTAAAGGCCAAATTCAGCAAAGTCTTATAAAGATTGAATCAAGTGAGATACGACTTAGGACTAGAATTTCTAAGCCAGCTTTAACTTTGCTTTAACAACAGTTGCAAAGCTCTAAGAAAAAGTGAAAAACCCAAAAAATAAAAGTTCATCTCAAAGCAAATAGAGGTGCGTTGCGTGTCATTTGGATATTGATTACCTGGCAAAGTGACAACAACAACGATTGACAACAAGGTGTGTGTGCTTGTGCGTGTCTGTGTGTGCTAGTCTCGAAGGGCATCTCGGCCGTTGCCGTCATCGTCATCGCCATCGTCATCGTCGTCGTCACCAATCGTCGCTGTGTCAACAATTTAATCAGTTCAAATAAAAGATACAACGGATATTCTCTCTGCTGCAAGTTTCGGTTACATTTGAATATATCGAGGGATATCCCAGGGACAGCCACCAACAGCAGCAGCCACATTCAGCCACTCAGATAACCAGGCAGCCAACTGCTTCTCCTACTCCTCTACCCACTCCTCCTGCTACTCCTCCATCTCTTTCTCCTTTTAGCCGGCTGCATGCGCCCTTTTTAGCGCACTTCCACTTCCTCTGAGGCAACTGGGAAGCGAGCTTGAGTCTGGGCTGTAAGCAAATATTTTAGTTGCCTGATAAAAAAAAAAAAAAACAAAAAACATAAAAATAGTAATAGTATGCTCAAGGCGGGCATGCACGACTCACAGTTGCCCTGCCTAAACATAGGCAACTTTTTACTAATGGAAATTGGATTTTGCATAGAATCTGACATTTAAAGCGCTTATAACAAAAATTTTGTATTATGTAAAATCGAAGCCAATAGATCCTAAGGATATGCTTCAGAATCTAATTCCTACTAGATGTACTAACTTCTTCCTTTTACAGGGTATTTGTGTATGTATTCATCATTTTAAAAAAAAGGCGTTCATAATGCAATCGGACGGGTAAAAAAGTAAACGCACGCAGATGCATTTAAGAGCGCGTGTTTGCTGTTGTTTCCTGATGTGTTGTCCCTAGCACAGGGAATACACACACCCACACCCACACTCACACACCCACAGACACATATTGAGACATGTGTGTAGATACAGATACAGATAGAGATACGGATACATAAAAAAAAGTATAGATAGTTGCCATGACTATTTGGTGCACACACAACAAACACATGAATATTCAATCAGTTTGTGGCTGCTCGTGCGAGGGTGGTTCCCGGTGGTGCTCGTCGGTTCGATCCGAGCCGTTAGAGCCACCAGCAGCGCAGCACGAGCTGGTCTGGAGCTGGAGGAGGGAGCTGGGTCACACGATTTGCCATGGGGCGCAAAATTGAGCGCAACGTAAACGTAGACTAAGCAAACAAGCTGATGAGAGAATTAGAGAGGGGATGAAGCGAGGAGAGGAGGAGAAACTGTGGGTAGAGTTGGGCAAGTACGAGGGAGGGGGTGGCGGAAAGAGCATACAAAAGAGGATACTGCTAGGTAAGTAGTATAACTGTAAGGCGAGACGAGGTTAAGGCAGAAGAGATATGGAAAAGAAGAAAGTATAAAAGAAGAAGGAAGAAGAGAATAGCACAAGCTGAGGCAAGATGAAGGGAAAGAAATGAAAATATAGAGGGAAAAGAGAGAGAGAGAGAGAGAGAGAGAGAGAGGTTCTCGCCTCTGACAGAGAAAGAGAGACAGAGAAAGTTAGAGAGAGGAGTGGGGTTAGAAGGAGAGAGAAAAAAGAGCAGAAGAAAATAGAGAAAATAGAGAGAGAGAGAGAGAGAGAGAGAGAAGGGGAGAGAAGAAAGAAAGCGAGATAAAAAGTGAATGAAGAGTAAAGAAGAAAGCGAGTTGGGGAGAGAGAAAGATAATGCCAGAGAGAAACAGGCTGATAGAATGCGATGGTAGGAGAGAGAGAAAGGCGCATAAGAGAAAGATAGAGAGAGAGAGAGAGAGAGAGAGAGAAAGAGAGAGAGTTAAAGTTACAGAGTGCAGAAGAGAGTGAACTAGAAAAAAAGAACAAAAGTTTTAAATTTAAAAGTAGTAAACTGAAAGAAGAGAGCGAACGTATGAGAATGTGATCCAGTGGGGGAGGCAGCGATAGAGGAAGCTATGCCAATAACAAAATCAAACAAAAAGCCAAATCGTATCGAACATCGGGCAAGAAGCCAAAGTCGAAACACAGCTATGTATGTATAAACATATGTATAGTTGGCTTTGTGTGAACGTGTATATGTTTATGTAAGTAGGTAACATTATCAAGAATAAATAGATAACGGGTGAGCAGACGTCTCCGGCTGACGCGATTCAATTTGATTCTTAAGGAAAAGCCACACAAAATGTTTATATAAAAGATTTCTTGAATGTCAGAATTGAATACCCTAACATATGTATAACAGTTATATGTCTGTCAGATATTTCATTTAACAGTTATATTCATAATAATAAATACCATAGATTCTATTAGTACTATGGATACTATAGACACTGTAGATACTATAGATACTATAGATACTATAGATGCTATAGATACTATAGATACTATAGATACTATAGATACTATAGATACTATAGATACTATAGATACTATAGATACTATAGATATTATAGATGCTATAGATACTGAAGATACTATTGATACTTTAGATACTACAGACACTATAGATACTATAGATACTATAGATACTATAGATACTATAGATACTATAGATACTATAGATACTATAGATACTATAGATACTATAGATATTATAGATGCTATAGATACTGAAGATACTATTGATACTTTAGATACTACAGACACTATAGATACTATAGATGCTATAGATACTATAGATACTATAGATACTATAGGTACTATAGATACTATAGATACTATAGATACTATAGATACTATATATACTATAGATACTACAGACACTATAGATACTATAGATGCTATAGATACTATAGATACTATAGATACTATAGATACTATAGATACTATAGATACTATAGATACTAAAAATACGATAGAAACTAAGATAATACAGATACGACCTATACACCCACACATGGCTCATAGCAGATTCATAAGTCTTTTTTGCCTAGTGTATATATCTATATGAAATTATTGTTAAACACACCGAAAAACCTCACCGACAACCAATTCCAATTCTGGCCCTGATATCAGGCGACGCGCAACCATCATCAACATCGCCTTACGCCTCCGCCTCTTGCTCTGCCCTCTGCTCCTCCTCCACTTCTACCTCCAACTTCTCGTCGCTGGCGTCGGCTTAAATCTCAAGAGCACACACACAGACGTAACCCCGCTCTATTTGGCCCCCGAGACTCCCTCACCAGTCACCCCCTTTGGGCTGGGCGGGCTGTGGTTCGAGTACACGTCGAGCGAGTTTCCGTTTCGCTTATCGCCTGGCAAAATCATCGATCATCTCAAATTCACGATCCATCATCATTAGCGATAAGTCTGGGGGGCTGTTGCTCGAAATACGCTTGAAGTTCCAAAATTTTGCCGCCTTGGACCCGCCCACCCGAAGTTCGTTTCGGAGGCAGTGTGTGCAGATCTGGACAAATGATCTATTGACTAGAAGTCGAACTTTAGACTCCATATATCGATATACACAGATATATACATACATAGGTTTAAGTGTATTTCCTATCTGGGAATTGCATTTAGAAATTACTTTTTGAGGTCCGTATCGTTTTCGGTATCATTCTGTCCGATTCCGGAATCCGTTCCATTCGTTTTATCTTTATTGTTTAGGGGCCGTATTGCCCATTGCCCATTGCCACATTAGCTCACATTTTATTTAGCTCTTTGCGTTCTCTTCTCAGACGCGTAGTGCCCAATTTATTGGCCTGCAAAATCGTGTCACGTGTCCGATTATATGGCCAGGGTATATGAGGGAAGTTGTATAAACAATTTCTAATGCATTCTGTCAATGCGTCTATCTGCTGCTCTCTCTCGCTCTCCCTCTCACACCACCTTCCCTCACTCTCTCTCTCGCTCTCTCTCTCTGCGCGCTGCTCTCTGCTCTGAGCTCCCCGACTTTTGCCAATTTTATGACGCCCGCACTATTTTCCACTTGTTTATTCAAGTTTATAATGTTACACTGGAAAAAAAACATGATCGATAAATATCGATTTCTGTTTCACAAAAGAATGAATGCCTATATATGAACACTTATTTTTTTATTACATAAATATTTTTCAAATCGATAAATATCGATATCTTGCTAAATAAATATTATTAAGTGTGCTAAAATCGATTTTTTTAATATATAATATAATTCAAAATGGTATCAATCCATGTGATATACATAACTATTGAGAGCACAATCATCGTCATCGATATATATATATCGGCTTCTATATATAGCAATGTACAGTTGTCATCTATGAAAACTTCGAAAGCAATTCTGATAAATCATTCGCAAAAAAAAATATATATATATACCACTAACCGATAACATATAAGCATACATATACTTAACACATCGATAATTATCGAATAGTCAATGAACAAAATTTAAAGTATATAAATAAAAAGTTTTGCTTGATTTGTTGCAGTGCATTGTACGATTATCTGTGTGTTTGTAAGAGGCAGCTGCTGCCATAAAGCGAACACGATCTATCGATCTATTGGCCCCGACCAGATAACAGATATTATTATTGTGGCCAAGATAGGCGTTTCAGTGTTTCACTATTTGTAATACACTTACAGAGAGAGAGAGAGAGAGAGAGAGAGAGAGAGAGAGAGAGAGAGAGAGAGAGAGAGAGAGTGTGTGTGTGTGTGTGTGTGTGTGTGTCTGTGTATGTGTGTGACTGTGTTGTCACCTAAAGTTGAGCCTTGCAAAGCCTAAAAAACAGGAAAAATAACAAAAGTATCTCGTATCTGTTTTTCTGTGTCGGGCCTTAGCCCTAAAGACGCTGTAAACGATTTTTAAGCCTATCGAACGGCATCGAGCCGCACCGCGTGATATCGCCAACTAGCTCTCTCAAAGTCAACATATATAGATATATATATATGTATATGCATATGTCTGTATGTGTATATAGATGTGTGCTTGTATATGTATATCTGAGTCGAGTGCTGATCACATTTCGGGGATCATACTTCCTGTGAGTCAGCGCGTGAGTCACAAAGTGGGGGCAACTCGAGGCATTTACGTATTTGCCTGGTATCAGTGTCAAAATAAAGTCCACTATATTTGCCCCTCTATCTAAGAGAGATGTGCTCGAACTCTCGCTCTCTCTCTCTTGCTGTTTATCATTCTGTCTCTATCATTCTCTCTCTCTCTCTCTCTTTCTATATCACTCTATATACATATATAGTAATCTATACATATATAATTTTCATATAATTCTCATTCTCACTACCAATCGCTCTCTCTCTCTCTCTTTCTCTCTATCTCCCTTGGTTAAAGCTTTACTCTTTCTGTCTCATCTATTTGACCAAATTACGCAATTTTGTTCATGTGTGTTCGTGCTTTGGACATGCTGCTCGTCCAAGCATTTGGCTCGTAAATTGTTTCCAGTTAAACTCATTATGTAATTGTCCAATTGTTGGCACATTAGGCCATGCTTCTTATCCTGTCGTACCCACCTCCAACCGCCCACCACCCATCGCCCATCTTCGATTGTCCGCTGTCCAGCCCAGTGCATTGGCCATCGCTGTGGCATATTTCTATATCCTGAATCAATAAAAAACTCACGCATAATTTATAAGCATTGCCTCCAGAGACAGACGGGGGATGGGAGATGGGAGATGGGGTATGGGAAGACAGAACAAGAGCAGAGAAGCCTCGACATCCGAACAACCCAGCTGTCCATCATAACTGCCTTGGTCTGCAGCCATATTGATTCATGCACTAAGCGACACAGTTGGGAAAGTTATTAAATATATATTAACAATATTCATACATAGATATATACATATGTATATGATAAATCTATGTGTATATTACATATTTTCTTTGTATTTCATTTATACGGCGAGAAACAAAGTCGAGTTGAAATTCTGCGTAAGTAATTAATGTTTATATCAAGTAGTTTTACATATGTACATACATGCATATGTATATTGGTAAGTATATATGTAGATTCTGATATAGGTAACAAATAGTAAAGTATGGGTTAGCAAAAAATGAAAATGTGCTTAGTTTTTAGTGATAAAAATAAACTTGATATATAGCTTATACATCTGTGCATATTTCCTATACAATACAAATCAGCTGACAGCTCTTAGGCCATTGCATTCTGAGTAAAAATTCTAGATATATACATACATATAGTCTGTAAGTAATATTATAGCTGACAGATCAAATGATTTTCACGATACAGACACCAAATGGAGCTCACTTTATGTTGCATGGTGTAACATTTGCGCTCTTGCTCTCTTTTCATCTCTATCACGCCATCTCTATCTATGTAGCTCTGTCTCTTTTGCGCGTCGCACACAGCCTGACCAACTGAAGACGAGTAGCAGTAGCAACAAATGCGGACTGTGGGTGGGTGCACCAAAAATGGGGATAACATCGTTTTGTCTGGGGGTTGCTTCCATATCTATGTATGTATGTGCGTGCGTCTCTGTGTGTGTGTGTGTGCGTGTGTCTGTGTGTGTATCTTGCAGATACAGATACACAAGTGTTGCCTGGCAACCGAAAACCATGAGAATTGTACATAACAAACCAAAACATCGAGCTGTGCTGGGGGTGGCAGGGAGGCGGTAGGAGGAAGCTAACTGACATAGGGGTG
The DNA here is from genome assembly GCA_030914345.1 of Drosophila koepferae. Classification (NCBI taxonomy): domain Eukaryota; kingdom Metazoa; phylum Arthropoda; class Insecta; order Diptera; family Drosophilidae; genus Drosophila; species Drosophila koepferae. The sequence goes on from JAUESR010000209.1 coordinate 3,263,933, forward strand.
GATGAGGCAGCACCAAAAGCAAGCCCCAAACCCATCAACACACATACAGAAAAAGGCAGCCCATCTCTGCGGGTGTTGTTGCTGCTGTTGCTGCTGCTGCTGCTGCTGCTGTCATTGGCCAGTTGCCAGTTGCCCGCATGATTTCATCTGACAACAACAACAGCAACAACAACCTGCTGCTGGATGCAGCAACAGCAACAGCAACAACAACCAAATCGATAAAATGTATCTGCAGCTGCGGCTGTGGCTGTGGCTGCGTCTGTTTTGTGGTTCGTTGACTAAATGCGGGCGTGTGCGTTACATACACAAATACATAAATACATGTAAACAAACATGAATAAACCTGTATACACACACACGCACATACAATAAGACTTATGTATGTACATATATCATGAGCAATGACTAATCGCATATTATGCTGTGTATCTGGCCGGGCAGAAAAATCAATGCGCAGAGCTGAGCTGAGCAGAGGCCAAGAGCAGCGCCAAAGAGCAAACGAATCACAAAAACGCAAGTCACGCGGCGCAAGCAGAGATGTATATATATATAAACACACACACACACACACACGCACAGCTAGCACATAACACTGTAAATGGTCGGTCCTGCGCAGCAGCAGCCGCCAAGACAGAGATAGCAGCAGCCGAGAGGCTGCTGTGGTTGGCTCACACACGTACACACGCACACATACAGAGCGAAGCACACACACACAGCAGACTGCTCTGCCGCCTTGCCCAGAGAACAAATCTCAACGGTCAAAGGAAGCAGAAGCAAAACGAAATGAGAAGGAAACAACAGCAGCAGCAGCAGCAATAGTAAAAGCAGCGACAGCAGCAGAAACGACGACGTCAGCGTCGCGCGCTTTACCCAATTGCCAGGCGGCAATTTATCACCATTCCTGCTGCGCAAGATGCGACGACGCCGGCAGCGCTGTCGCTCTCATGCATGTGCACGTCGCGCTCGCGTTCGCTCTCGCTTACGTGCTCTCGGCGCCGTATCTATGTGGCTTATCTGTGTGAGCTGCTTGCGCTAGTGTGTGACGTGTGCTCTCTCGTGCTCTCTGCTGCTGCTGCTGCTGCTGCTTGTTGTGCTGCTGCTGCGGCGGCTGACTATGCGCTTTGATTACACCTGAGTAGCTGTTGTTGTTGTTGTTGTTGTTGTTGTTGCTGCTGCTGTTTGGTTTTTCTTCGGCAAAGTCGTTGAACGTGTCTGCGACTCGCGACGCGTCGTCGTTTGTCGACGTCGACGTCAACGGCAGCGCCGCTGTCGCTGTCGCTACTTCAATTGAATTGTAATGAGCGTGTGGCGGCTTTTTGTTGTCGTTGCCGCTGCTGCTGCTGCTGCTGCTTGTTTTGTTTTATTTTTTGTTGTTTTGTTTTTTTCTTTTTCTTCTTTTTTTTTTTGGAAAATTTGTTAAAATTTTCGTCGCCAGCTTTACGGGTTTTTGCGTTTTACGCTTACGTTTTACATATTATTTTCGGAGTCATCTCTTGTTCCCTATCTCTTTCATTCTCGTTTTCTGTCCCTTTCGCTGTTGTCGCTTGTTTTACTCATGCTGTTTATGTTTGTCTCCATCTTCAACTCTAATTTGTTTAAATTGTTTTTTAATTAACTATCAGTGACATTTTCTTTTTCATTGTTTTGCCGCCTCGTCTTTCTCGGCTGCTTCTTCTTCGCTGGCATTTTTGGAGCTGGTTCTAAAAGTGCGAGATGATAATGTTGTTGCTTTTGGGGCTGGGCCATAATGAAGCTGTAGGGAAAGTTGATTATAGTGGGAAATTGTCGACTGGAAAAAATAGAAAATAAATAAATATGTTTAAGTGATGTCAAATAATTGGAGCATTTGCTTTAGAGTAAACTAAAGTAATCGGTAGTCAAATTAATCGATATTTACAACTGCTAGTAGTCGATAAGAACGGTAAATATAACATATAGATTTGTATGCTATTTCCATATCATTTTTAATTAAGCTAAAGATAACTTTAATCTATATTTTTAAAATATCCAGTTATCGATAACAACTATTATTATTTCATTCGCTTTTATGAATTAGTTTTTTATTTGAAAATAAATAAATATATAAATATTTATAAGCAGGTATATGAATAATAGTTATCGATAACCAAATCGAGTATCGATAATTATTAAATACATTATATATCGATCAGCTTAATCGATTATAGTTGTTTGACTTTTTATATTCTCTTAGTGTATTTATTATGATGCACATATCTGTTGAGTTATCGATAATAATATGATATACAATAGACTCTCTCACTCTCTCATTCTTCACTCTTCAGATATACTCTTAACATATGCGCCACTCATTCTTCTTTCTCGCTCACTTCCTCCGTGTCTCTCTTTGCCCTTCGCTCTTTTGTCCTTGACCCAGGGCACTTGCCTAATTGCTGCACAACACAATTTCCTCGACTTTCATTTGCCATTTTTACAAATTTTCCCAATTTCCATTGCCCGTTACGTCGTCGCCGTTGCCGTCGCCGCCGTCGACGTCGTCGTCGTTGGCGTCGCTCTTTTTGGACTATTTTAAAAATAAAGCACGCTAACGACGCGCAATAACCATAAATAGTTAAAAATATGTTTGCCCCTTACTCTCGCTGTCAATGCGTGTGTGTGTGTGTGTGTGTGAGTGTGTGTGTGAGTGTGTGTTTGTATCTGTATCTGCAAGTACGTGTAGCTGCTGCTACTGCTGCTGCTGTCGCGTAACAACAGCAGCAACGGTCACGAGCAATTGTTGCTGCTCTTCACTTTTCACTTGCTTTGCCACTGCCAAAATGCAGATGGAGTAGGAGCAGCAGGAGGGGAAGTGGAAATGGTTGGCGAGAGGAGGAGAGGTTGGTTAACTCTTGTTGGCTACGCCCTTTTGGTCAGCTTTGTGTGGCTCCTTTGTCGCTTATCTTGCGGTAAATGATTGAACGGCTGCTGCTGCTGCTGCCAGTTATACCCTGTAGATATTGAAACTGCGCCAATTGGGTATACTGGTTGCACTTGAAGTCTATTTTTCAACCCATAATGCTTAGCTTATTGCACAACTCAAGCACTTACCACTGAGCTAGAGAGGCATGCAATTTGTTTAGTTCATTCCATCAAACTCTTTCTATATAGTAGTTAGCTGCTTATTGAGCTCAAGGAATAGGGTATCTTTTAGTTGATAATTATCAGATTTCATTTTAGTTATTGCAGTTGCTCCATTGTTCTGTCACCTTTGATGTGCTGCGCTTATCTAATCGACCGTCGAATACCTGACGACAGCCACCGGCCCCCTCTACCCCTCTCGCTCTAACACGTCTTCGCCTTCGGCGTCGCCGAGTCACAAGATTATCGAGGCTGCGCAGCAACTGTTGCTGTCGCAGAGGCTGTTGTGGCTGGGCGTGGCAGTGCACCCACATACCAACACTCACCCACACACACACACACACAGACAGAGCTGCTGCTGTTCCATTGGCTTCTGGTATTTGATATTTTGATATTTGGTTGTTTTCTTCTGCTTCTTCTTTTGTTTCGTGATAGGCGCAATTATAGAAACAAACGAGCGATTATTTATCGGACAGGCGCAGGTCTATGGAATTGAGAGAAATACGCGCTCAATGAAGCAATGCGCACAATAAATGCTCTAACAATTGCGATTGCTCTGTAAAATGTGAAATGAGATTTGCATAGAGCGGCGCATTATGGTTGGTTATGGTTATTACTTGGTTGTATGTAACGTCAAATTGACTTAATAATGATTTTGGTTTGCTTATAATTATTAATTAGAAATTATACCAAAGCCATTAACTGAACACCTCCATCATCACATAATGAGATTTGCATAGAGCGGCGCTCAATCATATACTTTGAGATTCACATAGAAAGGCTATACATCAAGCACTTTATTTTGATGTGTATATGATGTATGACAACTTGAACCCAAACATCAATAGAATAGTACAGTAGACCTTCATCAAACATCAATAAATCGATGATTGAACGGAATAGCTAAAGCTGTTATAGGAAGCTGTCATATAGCTAGTGATGTAAAAATCATCGATGCATCGAGCATCGATGTTTTTTTTTACTGATTTTTCCGATGTTTTTCGATGTTTTCGCTGATACCGATGTTGAGCGATGCATCGATATTTTGTAAAACATCAATGGTTTAATTTCATAATAACATAATATTGCCATTTTGTGATCGGTGAACAGCAAACTTTGAAATTTTAGTGATCCTTCGGCATGTGCCAACGCACTTATGAAAATTAAATCCTAACCAATGAAGTCATACCACAGACTACCGTGAGCTCCATATCTTTTTGGGACCACCATTATGAGCTTGCTCAACGTCATAATCCGAATGTGGACATGGATTTAGAAATAAGTGCTTATCTTCGAATGCAGTTGTATTACAGTATTCGAAAGCGACCCTTTATGTATTTGGGATTTGTATGATAATATCGCTATGAAAGCAGTTTAAAAAACATTAAATATTCGTTTTATTGTCAAACGGAAATGTTTTAAAACATCGGTCACACATCGATGCATCGAATTTTCAATCCGATGTATCAACCCAACATCGATGTTTGATTTTGAACACATAGATGGACATCGACATCGATGTTTTCATTCAAATTTACATCACTACATATAGCCAATCAGCTCTCTTCATATAGTTCATGTTCCTTTGGTTAGTGTATTCGTGCTTATATTGATTTCTGTCTCAATTTTCAGATGTGGATCAAGTGAGTTTATGGTATGTACGAAAGTCTGTGCATTGCAGCCAACGCAACTGTACTTTTTCAGCTGGACGCACATCTTGCGCAAGATTCAAAAACAAGTGAATGTGCGTGTGGGGGTGTGTGTGTGTGTGTGTGTTTGTAATCAATGAAACTTTTTGCTGATAGCATTACCGTTAACTAAGCCACGGCGCGTACAGTGGGGCAAATTGATACATATATGTATGTATATATAGATATATATGTATATATAGACGTATTAGCATAGCGCTCTAATCTCGCAGACTGCTCGCCTGCTGTGTTCCACTTAAGGTGTGTGTATCTGTGTGTGTGTGTGTGTGTGTGTGTGTGTGAGCGAGACAGAGCGCACTGAACTAGCTTCGTTTCTCAATCCCATTGCATTGATGTCCAATTGGAATCCAATTCGAAATAGTTTCATTCATTTTGTTGTGCAAACTGAAGCTATAGCTTATAGCCAAATGGGGTATATAGGTTGCGAACATATATATTCCTGATCAGCACGTAAAGTTAAGTTGCTTGAGATTGGCCCCTTTGCCTGCATACAATTCTTTTCAAAATATCGATATCGATAACTTAAAGATTATCAGAGCTTCAGTGAACAATCTTGATATATAACTTCGCTGCTTGAGATTACACCCATTCTATTGTGTTCTATAGCTTTGAAAGTATCTTCAAGTCAAGCAGTGTCAATCGGCGCACTCTAAGCTGTTTCAGTTGCGAGATATCTGAAACTCAGCTGCCGCACGTCAGGTTTAAGGCATTACGTAATTGGTCAAAACAGGAAGACGTGTTCAAATTCAGTTTTCAATGTTTTTTGCAATTGCAACGAACCCCTTTTTTCGATTTACTCCCCCCTTGACCAAACGGCCCCTCTCGATCGTGTGACGACGCCCCTGCCAGAGGCATGCTGCACTCTGCTTATCGCAAAAGCACGAGCCCAAGTATTATGTATATAGAGTATATATATGTATATGTATATGTGACATATGTATGTATGTCTATATGCATACTCTATAAATGCCATATATTAGGCATTTGAAGTTTGTAATCCCAGCTGAGTGCCGATAAGCGATCGATTGTCTATATATACGTTATATACATACATATATTTATTTATTTGTACTTATGTAGCTCGACTCTCGATTGTAATCGGACAGGCTCGTTTTTGGCATACGTGCGCTAGAAAAAAGCAAATAAAAATGCTGCAGTCCAGCATGAACGACTGCTCGATACTTGTTCAATTCGCATAAAACACGAGACTGAATTGAATATCAAATGACGGGGCCAATAGATGTGCGTCTACAGAGGGGGGTCAAGGGTCAAGGAGTAAGGCATGAGCAAGGAGGTACACAGATGAAGTTCATCAGAGGAGCAGGAGGATGAGAACAGTAGAGGGTCTGCAGCAAAAGTTCACCAGGAGGATGTCAGCAGAAGAAGGAAGTCTACCGAAAGAGGTCGATTGGAAGAGATCTGCAGAAAGAGGTTATCAAGAGAAGTTCAACAAGGTGATGTCAATTGTCGAAGGTCTACACAAATATGACTAGAGACTATGATCATCAGAAGAAGATCTTCAGAAAGTGCTCATAAGATATAGAATAGAATATACAGAAAGAGATTAATAAGAGAATGTCAACTGAACGTCAAGCGGACCTTCGCAGAATTAGTTCTACCAGAAAAGATGAACAAAGTTGACAAAGACATAGCCACGCCTCAATGTATCTTGCTTTATTTTAATTTAATCGGAAATTAGCTTATATAAGTCAAAATTTAGTTTAATGCAGACTGTCGTCATTGAGCATCAGAAATAAATGCTGTGAGTGCCCCTACTGCGACGCGCACCCTACTGTCTGCCGTCTGTCGGCTGCCGTCTGCTGTCTGGTGTCTGATGTCTCCATTTCGTTTGCAGCCTCTGCAGCCTCAGACACATATTTAGAACACCCCCCCAAAGCGCTCTCTCTCTCTCTCTCTCTCCCTATTTAGAATAGTTACCCAATTTCCTGACTTATCTATGACTACGTGCCACACTATATGTGCCAGACACCTGATTCTAGTAGCTTGTGAGCAGTGAAGCTAAATCCGCTCTGTTGCCCAGTTCCAAGTGAACTTTGCCATTGCTTTGTTGAGCATTATACAAGTCTCTTATATGTCACATGTACCACATCTTGCGTAATGCTCAAGTGCAAAAACAAAGGGGCACAAAACACTCGTATTTCAATAGCATTCGTTTGCCTAGCAGATATATGTATATTTCATCAAATGCTATTTGGAGAGTTCATCATATAACATGAGCTTTGGGTTGAGTCTTGCCAAAACAACTGAAAACTCTTACTTTGAGTGGTCCAATTATTCTACAATTTAGCTAGAGGCTTACCAGGAAGTTTACAATGATCAAGATTGCAAGCTTGATCAGGTAGATTGAAGCAACAAAGCAAATTATCAGAACTATTTTATTTATTAGTTCTAACATTCAATTTAGCATGAAGTTTAACATTAAGATTCACCTTGACAATGTGCTATCATTTTCAGATGTATGGAAATTCTCTTAGATCTACTTAAACTTTCGAAGGAAATTCCGATTATTCTGATTATAAGTTTTATATTTTATTTGTTTGTGACTTAAGTTTGAGCTTAACATGAAGATTACCAAAAACAAAGGTTTATGATAAAGGAATACAATATTTAACAGGAGCTTTAAAAGGAAGTTTTTATTTGAAATCCACCTTAAAAATCTCGCTTTAATATAATTGAATTGATTTTGTTTCTTGCAAATTAAATTCTTGTTGAAATATAAAAGAGTTTACCATTAAGCTTGCCATGAGGCCACCTGAGCTTGAAAACTGACATGAGGTTAACCATGTTGATTGCTAATGGGCATAGCATACCATATCTTTTGTAAAGCACGAATCCAATTGATTTGATCATCAGGATAATTTCGTTCGATATGCTCATACAAATTTAATTTTGAATACATTTGAATCCGTCATCGCATCAATGTGAATTTCTTAGCTGGGGGTTTCGAGTTCCATATACAGTTTACTTTCGGTTCTGCCGACATATTCTGAGGGAAATTGTCGTTAGATCGTCGCTGTCCAGCTATTGCAGTTGCCTGGCACATTTTCCTACACATTTTCGTTTTCGTTTTCATTTTCATTTCGATTGCGAGTTGCCTTTTGTCCAAATTTCCATTAAGAAGCAATTACGTTGTCGCTCATTAAATTCGTGATCGCATGCCATGTAAAATGCACGTGAGACGAAGACGTCGCAGTCCGCAAAGTGGAGGGCGAGGGATGAGGAACTAGTATTATAACAAATATGAGCACGAGTCCGAAGAGGGAATGAAGACAGGGACAGGGACAGAGCCAGAGCCCGACTATGTTGCAACACCTGCCGCAACAACAATTGTAACTGCAACATTGCGGGGGTAACTAACTGTGGCAGCTGCCATTGCTGCTGGCATTGCTGCTGCTGCTGCTGCTGCTGCAAGTGGCAGCTGCTGCACTTGCCTCACTCGGCCACAAGCAGCCACCCACTGCAGCGAGTGGTCAATGGAGCCACCCACACATCGGACCGCTAATCAATCAGAAAAGGCGGCCACAACTGAACTTTGGAGCGTCGTTTAGCACAGTTTAACACGGTTCAGCAAATGGCACTTTCCAATGCGAAAGAAAGTTTCAGCGTTGCGGCTGAGAAGCGCATAGAGAGGCGAACGGCGAACGGCAGCAACTGTGTATGAACAGAAAATTAGAAGAGTGCGCTCAACAGAACTACAGCGGAACAACAGAGGAGGCGGTGAAGGCGAGAAGAAGCTTACGACAAGAAGTTAGAGTCATTTCAAACGAGACTCAACGACTGCCGAATACTCTATTTACAGTTTGCGACAATTGCTTGTGTGCTATAGAAATGATGCTTAGAGAAATTCAATATCCAAGACGCGAGATCCGAGATCCGAGTTCCAACATTTCTAGAAGGCAAATAAAGGCTACTTCTTTGCAACATCAAGATAAAGTCTAGTACTGAATATGCTCGCCCTCAACTTCGCAACAGAGCATGAGAGAGACAAATAAGAAGCACAAGACGCTGGAAAGAAAGAAAAAAAAAACAGACTGGAGCAGACCTTGAAACAGTTCAAAAACGTAAACGGTTCAGTGATCATTGATGTAAAACAAAAAAAACGGAGCCAGACTCTAAAACAGAAATGGGAGAAACAGAATGTAAAGCTAAAGCAAAAAAAGAGACAGAAAGAGGGAAAGAGAGAGAGAGAGAGAGGGAAGGTAGTGGGAGAAATAGAAGCTGCAGATAATGATGGCAGGCAGAGAGCGAGAACATCCGTCATCTTATGCCAGGGGCCATAAAACCTATAGGGGTCTATGCGGGGCCTCCACACACACTCACACACCGTCTATATACTATATATATTTATACATATATATTTGTTAAGTCTGCTCTGTGGACTCTGGCGTGCGCGCTGATCTGCCTGACTGCGTCACAGCCGCCCGCCAAGAGGTCGAGTCGGCGCTGCTTTTGCTCTGGCTCTGGCTCTGGCTCTTGCTCTTGGTCAAAAATCGTTGAGCCGTTGAGAGACGCAGTCAACAGCAGCCCATTTTTTTTTTTTTTTTTTTTTTTTTTTACCATTTCCCATTTGCACGCCGCCCGCCGACCTCTCTCCGCGCTACTCAGTGTTGGTAAACGTCAGTCAGCTGTGCAGCTTTGCTTAGCTGCAATTCCATTGTGGTCTGCACTCGGCTCTCAGCTCTTAAGTCTCTTCCCAATTTGTATATTTAGCCGCTTGAATTTTTAGGATGCAACAGCCAACCAATTCAAATGATATACCACGAGATACCCTATGTCGAATATTATCTTGGGGCATGACTTGAGATTTACGTGCAGCCCTAGGCGATATTTGAAGTCTCTCTGTCTATATCTCATAGCAGAGCTATAGTTCTTCCCCACAGTTCAGCATACCCTTTAGTTGCATTTGCATTGGGTATCTATAAATTTGCTGTTGGCCATCATCGTTTGGGCCTAGGCCCGCTGCTGGCTGTCTTAGTCTTAGTCTCTGGGTCTCGGTCTGGGTCTGGGTCTTGGTCTGGGTCTTTTCATTGCCCCTTGGCAATGCTGACGACGCCCCGTTGTCGTTTGTTGTCGCTGTTGCTGTCGCTGACATTGTTGCTATTGCTGTTGTTGCTGCCGGTAATGATCTTTAACCAAGCGTAACGTTTGCTTTCAGTGCGTCTACATCTGCGTCGTCATCACCATCAACATCAGCAGCAGCAGCAGCAGCAGCAGCAGCAGCAGCAGCAGCAGCAATAGCACCACCACTACCACCAACACCACCACCACCACCGTCAACATCATCGTCATCATCTTCATAATGATGATGATCTTCCAGGCATTTCATTGCTGACAGACATTAACTTGGCTACTCCTCCCGCTGGCTGCGCTGTCGCTTTGTAAATGGCGTCGCGTCCGCTGACTCCAAGCTTCCCTGTAAGCCAAAGCAACAGATACACATGCAGATACACATATGTAAGAGCTCAAGATATAGATACAGATACATAGATGTATACAGATATAGATACAAATACAGATACAGAGACGAAATGAATGAAACCCAAAAAGTCATAAAAATGAGCTGAGAAATGTTGTCAATAGAGTTCATCTAATATCTGTTCCGGATTTCAACATAGTGGTTCGGCTTCCTCCTCTTTGGCAATTTGCTCGAATTATCTGATAACCTTAGAACATTTTAGAAAGATACTTGACGAGCTAGTCAAACACTCCGTCATCCGATGATACACTTAAAGAAACTCTAACGAAAAAGTATATAACAGTAAAAATGAAAATATTTAATATAGAATTCGAATTGATAGAAGAGAAATACTGATAATTGGATTATATATTATCCAAATCCGAATCAGTTTTAATTTGATTCGCTTCGCACAACGAAATTTTCGTTCAGTGTAGATACAGATTGTTGCTTAAATTCGTTGCCTGGAATTTTTCACAGAATTTCGCGGCCAGACAATGGCAAATTAAGAGCTACACACGATGGAGCAGATGGAGGTGCACACAAAAAATCAAAGAATACAAAGATGTAGAAGCCAGACATAAAGATACAGATACAAATGCGAATGCGAATGCGAATGCGAATGCAGATGCGGATACGTTGGAAAAATGCAAATGCAAAGATGACCGCCAACTGGTGCCCAAGGCAGCGCCACGACTGGACATTCAGTGATGTGTGAGTGTGTGAGTGTGTGTGTGTGTGTGTGTGTGTGAGGGCGTGTGAAAAAAAAAAAAAAACAGACGAGAATAGTTGGGTCTGCAGCACAGATTTCGCAGCTCATCTGCAAGGCTAAGAGATATGTTTATGTAGTATATAGTTATATTTAGTAGCTGGGCGAACGACAGCTCCTCCTACAAAACGCCATCATACACACAGCAAGAGAGCGAGAGAGAGAGAGATAGAGAGAGAGAGAGAGAGAGAGGGGCAGAGTGAGCTGTGGCTATAAATAGCTCGCCTTGATCTTAGCTCAGCCTGCGTGTATCTGCAGCCATTGCCAGCCGCTACAGATACAATGCTCATAAATGTTCATGTGTGTGTGTGTGTGTGTGTGTTATGTAGGCGTCGAAATCTCAGCAACAGCAAATAAACAACAACAACAGCCGCAGCAATTGCTGCCTGATGATCAACGCGATCAGCGCGCAGCCACCAGATACAGATACAAGCACAGACACAGATACAGATACAGATACAGATACAGATACAGATGCAGAGACAGCTACACACAGCCAGCAGCAGACGACGCCCGTTTGTCTGCGCTCATGTGTGTGTGTGTGTGTGTGTGTGTGAGTGTGCGCGCGCGTCTCGTTCACCCATAAGTGCTTCATTAATCTCTGTCAGCGTGGCTGCCTACCTCTCCATGGCCGCCCCTTCTTTGCGCTCCACACAATGGCTCCCTCGTTCAGTTTTCGTTTCTTTTGCTTTGTATCTGTCTACGACATTGTATCTGTATCTGTGGCTGTGGCTGTTGCTGTTGCTGTGACTGAATGTGAATGTATCTGTATCTCTGCTGGTGGCTGTGTGTGCTTTAGCTTTGATTTTATGCTGTCTCCGGCTGTGGAGGCTGAATGGAATGGGAAGGGGAAGGGGAAGGGGGCGAGTAACAGCCATTAGCCCGCCCGGCATATCGTGGACTTCATCTTTGGCGTCTGTTTTTATTGGATTCCATCTTTCATCTTCGATGCGATTGGCTGAGCGCACGATCTCTGTGACTTCGTGACATGTTCGGAGAGTTGTTTGCAGCTCTGTTTGGCATTGAGATACAAAAGTATCTTTGAGCGACTATTGTATCTTTGGGTTACCTAGCAAGGGATATGTATAGTATATACATCGATCTATCTAAGTAAGCATATACACAATGTAATTGTATCTATGATAAATTATATTTGATAGCGTTGGGAATAAATTTAGATTGAATGTAATCAAATCTTAACTTATGATTTAGTATATACCAATATCTTTCAGATACAATAGTATCTTATGAAAAGAATGAATTATGTAAGAGTTCCTAAACAGAAATATCTTTAATATACACAAGTATCTACACTTTATAGAGGCAGCTTGTAGATACAAAAGTAGCTATAAACCTGACTCTAATAAAAAGTTTGCCTGCTAATTGAAAGATCAAACTCTGATAATCCTATGCCCAGGCCCAGTTCAGGGTCAGAGCTGAGCTTGGAGCTAGTTCGCTCGAAAACTGTCCGAGGAGCACATTCATCCGCACAGCAAGCAAGCAGCTTGCCCAGTTTTGGTCGTTACGTTCGAGTGCACAGCGAGACCAGAGACCAGAGACCAACGCCAAGACGGCGCTGATGACGTCCAGAGCAACGACGAACGACGAACATCGAGAGGGGGGGCAGCACACGTTAGCTAAAAGCTACTACACTGGCTGTGCTGGGGTGCGAGCCATGCGTGTGTTGGTCTTTACGTTTTTATTTTGTTTTTACTTTGATCGCGTGCGTTCAGGGCAACGAAAATCAATAGTCAAAAATAAAAAGTTAAGAGCGCTTAGCCAGGCAGATGCTGTCCGCAGGGAGGTTGCATGCCGCGCCCATGCAGCCAGGCAGCCATCCGTCCAGGCGAGTGTCAATGACACACCTTACGAAAACACTCACAGAAAGAGAGGGGGCGAGTGAGCGAGGCAGAAAGAGAAAGACGTTGGCAAGGAAGCGCGTTGGCAACTAATCCTCCAAATAAACTGAGAGAGGGTGAGAGGAGAGTTCACGTTGTAGTTACAATGGGAGTGTGGAGTGGAGTCAAGGGGGAAAGAGAGAGAGAGAGAGAGAGAGAGAGAGAGAGACAAGGATGATTTGCACTCGCTGTCCCTGAGCACACAAGGCGCCATAAAAGCGACGCACAGTTCCAACCACCTGGCCTAATGTAAGCTCAGCGCCGGGGCTAGCTCATATAGATATATCTATCTATACACATACATACATACATCGGCACTGTGTGGTATGTGAGCTTTCAAGTGCACTCAGTTGGCTAGCAGTTAATGAGGCTCTACATCAGCAGCCGCTGCTAGTTCAGTTGAAACTCCAAAGTCCTGGCCACCCGAGAGCGCTGTGACCGCTGATTATCTGGCTATGGACATGGACATGCTCATTAGGCGAGTCCTTGGAGAGTGCTAACCAAACACACACACACACACACACACACACACACACATGCACACGCAGCTCTAACAATGACGTACAGTTCATGACTTCTTTATGATGGGACTTTTGGGCCACATGAGTAATGATGATTGTCGCTGGGCTTTGACCCGTTGGGTTTGGGGCTAGCAGCTCCCTTGGCTTGGGTTTGTTTGGTTGACATGCAATTCAAGGCTTTCCAACTGCATTTTAGACACCCCTATATATATATATATGTATCTCTCTATTATGTAAAGCCCACACAGCCCTATGACTAAGAGTAAAAGCCCAAAAGCCGCTCCGACATGATTTACGCCCCTCCAGCTGCTGTCCACAAAACATGACCCAAAATATAAAAAAAAAGAAAATGTGTAACTGTAACTGCCTGCGAAGCTACCCCAACGAGCTCTTAAGCTATTTTGTGGTCTTGCCACGGCAAAATTTGCATAGCAATGCAGTCCATGTTCTGCGCCCCAAGCCCCCCATTTGCACATTAGAGTTTTTCTTAAGGATTTGTGGCAGCTGCTTCAAGGATCGCGAACGTTAGCTAAACTTGTTTCGCAACTGCAGTTTGAGCTGCAGCCAAATGGTCTTGGGAAGGGCTAGACGCTAGACGCATCGACTAGTTTGCATCAAGCGGGTATATCGATTGGTTGCATCAAAGCAATCCAAACTCACATTAGAATCCCAAACAAGGATAGCAAATTTTTTAGCTGGATATGCCCTGGCAGTTAGCGAACTACAGGAATATTTTCCAATTGGCTTGGATGTTTTCCTTATGAGGTATATACATTTAAGGTTTCATTGGACTAACAAATGGCCACCAGGATCATTGGGGTTAAAGGGAAGAGCAACATCTTCTGCCAAGTCTGAGCCTAGCCATTGCAACCAAATACTGTAAAAGTTTTGCGGGCGATACTTTTGAACTTCTGAACAGCCTATCACAGGACTCTCTGTGCGCTAACTTTAATCCTCTGGCTACCATCTTGACATGTTTAACGAACATATCCTTCTAGCTGCAGGGATGTGTAAAGGCCGCTGAGTGGGTGATTGGGTGTTGGCTGCAACATATACTCTTCCTCTCCCTTCCACACCTGCTCACGCTCTCTCTCTCTCTCGCTCGCTGTTGCTCTGGCACTGAGTGCAGTTTGGTGTTGGGGTGTTCCAATGCGACAATTTCCTGCTTTACAAAAGTTATCCAACGCACACACACACACACACACACACTGTGTGAAATTGAGGTCCAACTTACAGCAGCGATAAATTCAAGCGAAATGTATCTGACGATTGCCGTCGCGCTCGCAAAACCCACCTACCGCCCACCGCCCACCGCCTGCCCCGGCCAGCACCACAATGCACCCCTGCGGTTGCCGTGCAGCAAATGTGAAAAAGCTGTCCGAAGCTATTGCACGACTTATACATATCCTACATCTAAGCGAGCTAAGGTTTTCATGAGCCTGGAATTATATAGTTAGAGGCGATGGGAGCTATAAAAGTATCTCAAAGCATACCCACTTGCATGGGGAGCTTAGATACATTTTCTCAAGTTCTCAAGTTAGCTAGCTATAAGCCAGTTTCCTTCTGCATAGAACTGATCAGCTATAGAGAAAGTTAGCTCTTAACTGTATAGACCCTCATACTCAATGTGATATATTTATCTATATGTCTTTACGATGTTGAGCTTGGAGAACCAAGGCACAGAATTGATTTGGGAAAAAGTCTACGTTATACATATGTACTTAAGCAAGTCTTAATGAGCGCCTAGTATACCCCATTTACACATTTCATATTGAGCGCTGGGTATTGAAAAGTTGTAGACCTTCTTTTTTGTTGTTGGCTGCTTTTTGCATACGAAATGTGAGCTGTAAATTGTATCTGTGCGCTACTTAGACCAATGCGAGTGCACATGGGGGTGGCACCCACCCCTAACGTCCTCCCTCTCTCTCTGTCTCTCTCTCTCGCTCTGTCACTCACTCTGGCTGTGTGCGCGCTGGTTTTTCGGTGGTTTCATTCGTTTGCCCGCAATTGGTTGCCGCAGCAACGTTGATTTAATAGATTTTTCCGTTACAGCTCGAAATGTATTTTGCAGATACGCCAAACCAAGCCAAGCCAAGCCAAGCCGAGCCAAGCCAAGCCAAGCCAAGCCGAGCCAAGCGACAGACGTTGACATGGACGTGAACGAGGACGCCGAAGGACACGTGTACGTTGAGGGTTGCTACCCCCTTGCGCCTTCCACTGCCCCTAACACACTTTGTGGGCTCCTCATCATCCGGGTCGAGCTGTGCTGTGTCTGCATCCGCCGCAGCTCAGCCCCAGCGATGACTTTGCCCTTTTTTGCGTGTCGCATGGCTCAGCGAGGTGTCCCACACACACGCACACACACACACACACTCAACACCCACAGCAGCTGTCATTTGAGTTTTTACACATGTGTGTGTAATTACTACTTATTGCCTTTGGCTTCTTGTGAATATGTTGTTGGCCTCAGGTTCGTCTTATTGGCTAGCCAAAAATCTGACTCCAACCACTCGACGCACTCGACCTCCCTCAGCCTCACCCTCCCTCGCCCTCACCCTCCCTCTGGGCGGGGGTGTCTATTGCTACAGCTATTTCTGCACTCTTATGGCTTTAATCTTTTTAGAGGGTTGCAAAATCCGAGAGCTCTTTGACAGCTTCCTGCACACAAAATGGCGTTAGCCCAGAGCTTTTCTAGTTATCTAATGCTTTCTGGGGATGTTTGGTCTGCTCGAACAGCAGCCAATGGCAATTGATGTAAAGTTCTGTAGGAAGTATATAGCCCATAGAGATCATCTAAATGATTTTCCCAATCAGTCCACGCTTGAATCTTTCATGAAACTCAAGTTTAAATAAGAAATAATGAAAGACTTTGGATTCGGCTAAGAAGTTCTTCGAAAGTTCGTTAAGTCTATCATATCTAAGTTCTGAGCTCAACTAGTCTACCTATATGGATTGAAGGAATACTTGGCTAAGGACTCAAGAATGCAACCACAACTTCTTGAGCTCTTTTAAAGTAAGCTTACAATCTCCGTCTGCATTCGACTTAGTCCTTATGATTTAGTGCACTCTAGCGGGACGGGAATGCTCTTTTCTGGATCTGAATTTGAAGCTCTCTAAATGACAATTCCCCTTTCCGTAGTGATGACTAACCATTTCGGTTGGGTTACTTGGAGGTTACTTAACGATTTCAACCACCTGCCAAATCAATGCGCAATTACAAAAAATCAGAGACAATCATGTGCAAGACTTGAGAATACCCTAGACTCAGGATTGCAATGAGATATTCAAGTCTATCTAATACCAAGTTTAATGCATACCTGCGCTACCTGTCAACCCCATCATATCCCGTTTCGAACAGCTTCATGCACAGGGTATTCATACAAAAAATGAACATAATGTCCTGCCCATTTGCAGGTTCTCTTCTGCCGAGCTCTAAACGCTCCCAGCCCTCAGGTAAATAGAAACAGGAGTATGAATCAGGGGCGTGCTAACGTAGTTTGAGCGGGGTTGAAGGGGCCAGAAGGGAGCCCTGTGGAGGCCACTTCATCAGGCCGCGTTCACGTCAGCCGCATGTCATTCGATTTTGAGGCAAAAAGCGGCCCAAGAATTTCAGATTCATGGCTTTGCTTTTAGTATTTTAGGACCTAGAATAGAAATGGTTAAGCGAGGTATATTGACTAGATGATAAAGTATGTCTACATGCTGAAGGTATATAAGTCAAATGGGGTATATGAGTTTGAAGAAGCTGTAGTCAATTACTTATCTGTCAGAGACTTGAATTTACAATGTAGATTTCCCCTTTCAGAACTAATTTGTTGAGCAATTTCGAAAGCTTCAACCGCTCATTAGCTGCTTATATTGCAGAGTGCTTAATCTAATCCATTTCCTTAAATAGGGTAAACTCCATGGCTCCGCTCATGGACATAGGGTATCTGTTAGTCGTGCACAACCCATTCGCATGCTCTTGTTATTTCTTGTTTGCTCATTTCCGTTGCACACACACACGCAGACAAAGAAAGAGACAGAGAGAGAGAAAGAGAGAGAGAGAGTGCGAGTGCGAGAGTGAGACGCAAGTCTCGAAAATGCGACGCGCCATCATTTAACGTCTGGCTGCGTGGCGTCGACGCCAACTGCGTCTCTCTTGTTGAAGCCCCCTTCTCCCTCCCTCAGCACCCCTCGCTGCAGCCTGGGCAGCCACCCTCGCCTGTCATTAATTTACCTGCCAGCCGTAAATCCCTCCACCCTACCCACCTGGTCTCCACCCATTCCAACTGGCCTCATCCTCCGCAGGCAGCGAAGCCTTCAGTCAGTTTCAGTTTGCCTTGTCAGCTCGTCTGTTTCAGTTCCATCCCCCGCTTGACGCTCTCGCTCGCACTTGTTATATACCTATATATATATAGCTGTCGTGCTCTCTCTCTCTCTCTCTTTTACTCACTCTCTCTCGCTCTCTCTCACCCACACACACTGGGTGTGTGTGTGTGGGCTGACAGGTGAATTATTTCCCTCTGTGCGCATTTCTAATTGGATTTTCCCAAGTTCTAAGAAAAAATCTATGAAATTTTGTTCTGCGACCTTCCCTGACGCTCGGCAGCGGCTCGGCTTTTGGTTCTCTCGTTTCTCGAGCAGAGCAACTACCCTCGTCACAAACCACCCCCAGCAGCAACAGCAACAGCAGCAACAGCAGCAACAGCAGCAGCAACAGCAGCAGCAGCAGCAGCAGCAGGTCGCAGCAGCTCTCAGCCACTACCCTCTATATGACCTCTACTTGCCCACCTTTCCACCTGACTCACAGACACACACACATACACCTACCCCCAAATCCTCCCCCTATCGCTCCCTGCGGCCACCCTTGAGCTCAGGTTCACATCATGAGCGACGATGACGTCGTCGTGTTTTTTTCCTTCTCCTCCTCTTCTTCTGCTTTTCGTTTGTTATTGTTGCTTCTTTTACACATTGCCAACGTTTCCATTGTTGTTGTTGTTGTTGTTGTTGTTTCCTTGGCCGATTCTCTCTATATACTAGATATATGTATATGCTTATGTATGTGTATGTGTATATATGTTCATATCATGGCCATGTGCAGGCCAGCCCAGCCAGCCAGCCTGAGAGAGGGAGGCCTCATCGCAAGTTCTTCTGAATTTCTGATGTTATTCTGATAAATTCTTTTCTACTGCGCCATGGAGTGTGCTCCACATATATATGTATATATGTATATATATATATATTTGTTTGTGTGTGTGCTTGGGGCGTTGAGTTTCCTACCTATACACACACACACAGACACAACGAGCGCTTTTTGCCTCCAGTTTTTGCAGCATTTTCTGATGTGGCAGCAAAAATCAATACGGATGAACAGAGACTACAGACATAGATATATGCATATATGTATGTACAATAATATATATACATATATATATATGATATATACATAGCTCAATTCACTAGCATGACACATTACATTGGGATGCAGACGCTAATGCCAGCCTCGTTGTCGTTATCTGAGGTTAGATTGAATGAGTTCAGAGCTGACACAAGCCTTGATTAGTTCTACTAAGAAATATTATTAATCGTAATACAACACTTTTTTAAATGAAATTATATTAGAGTTAGATGTATATCCATACGAGTCGATTACCTATTTATAGAAGTCCAAGACTCAGGCAAAACAAATTCTTTGAAGAGGAATCATATTTTTATATTTCTTTCAGTTAATTTCTATATAAGTCAAGCTATATGCCATATGCGTATAACTTACAAAATATACAAAGATTTCACAAAAATTGCACATGTTTTTTTGCCAATGCATGTTTAGCTATATATAGATTATAGAATTCTAGGTTCAATTGGCTCTAGGTAAATAAAAAGTCTCTATAATCTGATTTGGCTCCACACAATCCAGTTATATATTTTATGTGTAAAAGAATTAGAGTTAATGTTAGATTAATTGTGATCATATATATATAGAATCTGAATCATATTTTTAACTTACATATACATATAAATAATTTATTTTTAGCTCACAATCTATACAAAGTATATAGATTTTCAATCGCGAATCTTTATATAGATAAACGCCCATTTCTAAGACATCGTAAAATCACGCAATGCCTCATCCAGTTATTTATATATGTATATATAAAATATATATCGCGTATAACTGACATTTACAGGGAACTCGCTTAAAAATCCCCCCACGGCAAGTTTCTCATTCCGATAGGTGGGCTAATCGGAGAGTAATATCAATTGTGAAATGTTCGGAAATGTTCTATGGGCACTACGAGACGCGATGACGAAACGTACACGGCAATTGCCAATGAATTGCAGATTGGATTTTACTAGCGGGTAAACTGTAACCAATAAAAGAACAACAGAGAATACATGGGAAATGCTGTCGATAAGAGGCGAAGCAAATGCGACAGAACCGATAAGCGCAACATCTGTTAAGCAAGGCGACGACGTCAATCTGTCAGCTAGTCAATCGGTCGATCAGTTAGCTATTCCGCTCGCAGTACATATGTATATATATATATATCTTTAGACGAACATACTCAGACAGAGAGAGAGAGAGAGAGAGAGAGAGAGCGTGTGCTCTAGCTAGTTTATGGCACTTCAATAACATGTTATCGATAACAATTTTGATGCCAAATCGATGCACATGGCTGCTAAACCCATCCGTCTGTTCTAGCGGAAAAGCGTGGCCCGGCTATAGAATACATTTATAAGGGGTACACGCTAGAGGATAGGGTCCAATGGGGTGGAGCAGGTGTAGGAAGGGCGAATGGGCAATAGCAATGACTGCAATCTGCAACTAATTGCATTTCGACGACGACGACGACGACGGCGACAGTTGTAAAAATATGCGCGCAAAGATTTTAGTGACACGCAACAACAGCGATTGCAATCTGACTTGACTTGCCAGATACCCTGTAAATCGAATTAATTTTATGATTGTCCGCAAATTACTAAAAATCGATAAACTATCGATAAATGCAGTTAGCTTAAGTCAATCAAAAATAGAGTTGAGGTAATAGCATAATCGGCATAAGGATATGTCAATGGAAACGAAAAACAATAAAGCTAAACCTATCTACGAGCTATACCCTATACTCATATGCAGCCAACTTAGTAAATAGAGAGTTATCGATAAGCTGCAAAAGGCTTATAAGCTCTAAAAGTGAACTGTGTCATGCACATACGCTGTATGGAAATGCATATACTCACACTATCAATTCGATTACAGAGTATACGATTGCAATCGAAGTCGCAATTGGCAGCAGACGCTGGCGATGGCGTTGGCGATGGCCGCAGCCACAGCCAAAGTATCTGCCATTGGCTGCAATCGTTTTCTATTGAGTGCGCAGATTATGGCCAGCCATAAGGAAGCACTTTGTCCGAGTTTATGTAAACATCACAAATTAAACCCCTCGCACGAGAACTCTAACCGAATGCCAAACAATCGAAGGTCGCAAGACACTAGCTCTGGCCGTATATATCTGTAGATCGATAAGCCCCAACACTCTATTGTCAGGCATTATCTGCCTCTCTCACTCCCACTCTATCTGTTTCGCTCTTCCAGTTGTCGTGTCCTCTGTCTGACCAACGACATCTGGCTGAGCTGCCTGCCCAGACCCAGAAGCTGTGCTGGACTAATAAGTCAGGCCATTCATTACAGCCTCAAGCACAGTTCGAATTGAATCCCAACCGCAGTCAATATTCCGTACCCCTAATACATACACTTAGGCACTGAGACTTGCGGTCAGAGCTGTGTCGTTAAGACGCTGACCAGAGCCTGCTGATAGCAGCTGGAACACATGGCGCTCCACCAGTGATAAAAAACAAATATACTATATAAACAAATATTCCCACTGCTAAATACTGTTGCAGATAAGTGAAGACTAATAGGGTATATGGGTTTTGCTGGTGAACCTTATTCATTGCAGTAGAAGCAGGCATAAAAGCTATAAATATTGAAATTCTTAGATTAATTGAATTGACAGAAGAGTATGATTAGACATTATAGTAGAAGTGGGCATATTTTATGGGTAAATTGTTGGATGAACTGTATTCAAGAAGATTATTAAGGAATATTGGTTTTCCCACTCTTTGCTAACTAAGACTTCTTCCCACTATTAGGCTCTGCTGAGCATGAAGTTAATGTAGAACGTAGAAAAAATATGTAAGAACATATATGTACATAGCTTTTAGCATTTTCAGTTTAAGAAACGAAAATTTTAGCAATTTAAACAGATTTTGTAGAAATTATAGGGTAACTGCATAGTCGAGTACAATTCAAGTCAAGGCAAATAGTTTGTCACTTTCTGCTGTATCTTTGTGGTTCTCCAAGTGATTTGCATGGAATATGCCTTAACAGCAAAAGAGAGGTAGAGAGAGAGAGAGAGAGAGAGAGAGAGAGAGAACTATATATAATAACAGAGAAAGAGAGATAGATACAAGGAGAGAGGGGCTATGAGAGGCATGTGGTGGTATAGGGAAAACAAACATTATGATTATTTCAACATTTTGACTTGACTAAATTGTGAAGATAAGACCAAAAATTTGCGGTCATCTTGTTAGCATTGAGTGGTTGGCGGTTGGTCACATGGACGACCCTGGGAACAAGCCCAAAACAAGTGATTGCGATGATGATAATTGGGATTGCGATTATGATGACCATTTCCAAGAATTATATTTCAAAAACTGAATAAGAAAATCATAAATATATACACATATTGATATTCATACAAAGGAAAGGCACAAAAACTGTCAACGCGCAAATCATAAATGCGGACTGTATGGCCGACAGCAGCGAGCATTGATCTATATAAGAAATGCGAAACATCAGCGAAATTGACAAGAACTCACAAAAAAAGAAAAAAAAAAAAAGCTGGAAATAAGACTCAAAATGAAAACTTTACTTGCGGGCAGCTGTAATCCGAGGAACAGCCAAAAACTGATACAGCGAGAGCAACGGAGAGTCGGGTGGAGTGATAGATAGAGAGAGTGCAACAGCAAAAGAGAGAGAGAGAGAGATAGAGCGGAATAGCTGGAGGTAAATTGATGCCAAGATGTGGAGTTTATTTGGCAGGTGTCATTCACCCGAATCGTAGCTAAACAATGCATAAAGTATCATTAATTGTTTGTATCTCTTTCAATTTATCTGACTCTACCTATATACATGCATATTCATATATATATATATATATACAGCTGCGAAAAAAAAAATAGCACCACTTTGAATTTCAAAGTTTAAGAAGTTCTCCTGGCTACATTTATCAATGGATTGGTCTGCAGATTACTTTTATTGAAGCAGAAAACTATTGACTATTACTACAAAAAAGAATTTTCATGAAAATATTCAACGTTTTTATGTAATTCCAAAAATTCTGAAAAAAGTCGAAAAATCGACGAAAAAAATAATAGCACCACTTTGTCATTTTGCGCTAAAAATTATTAAAAAAATAAAAATAAGTTACAAACTTTATTTTATAGTTAATAATAAGTGAAAATAATAATATTCCTTAAGTTTAGTATTTAGTTGTGTTGCCCCAATTGGAAATTATGGCTGCACAACGCCTAGCCATGGAATCAACCATGTCCTGGCATCGTTTAAGGTGAATTTGAGCCCAGGACTCAAGAACGGCTTCCCAAATCATCTTTATATTAGTTGAATTACATTCAGAAACTATTTTTTTGTCATCCACCCACAAGTTTCCCATTGGATTTAGGTCCGGCGACTGTGCAGGCCACTCCATAACGTTGATAGAATTCTCCTGGAACCATTCCTTCGCTTTCTTACTGCTGGGTTTGGGATCATAATCTTGCTGGAAGACCCATTTTAGTAGCATATTGTATTCTACGTAGCGCAGCATCAATTTTTTCCAATATATCAACATAAACATGTCGGTCCATTATGGGTTTGGTACAGTGAATTGAGCTGACACCATAGTAAGAAAAGCGACCCCATACCATTACACTTGATCCTCCATATTAAATGGATTTATTGTATGTCTAGGGTTGAATTCTGACTTCTGTGGACATCTCATGTAGGACCTCTATCATTTTCCACCAAACATGACCACCTTGCTTTCATCAGTCCTAAGTATGCTTCTCCATTCCTGTTTAAACCAATTTTTGTTTTCCTTTGCGAACGTCACCCGGTTGGCAATGTGTTTTATATTCAAATATGGTACTTTTTTTGGACGGCGGGCATTCAAATAGTGATGTTGTGAATAGGTCCTTTTTCAGTTGAGTAGCCGACTTTAAAGGATCCTTTTTACTCTCGCGAATGTGTCAAATGACGTGATGTTGGATCAGGGCTCGCCGTCCGATCGAAAACTTGTGGGCGAATGACAAAAAAATAGTTTCTGAATCTAATTCAACTAATATAAAGATGATTTGGGAAGTCGTTCTTGAGTCCTGGGCTCAAATTCTCCTTAAACGATGCCAGGACATGGTTGATTCCATGGCTAGGCGTTGTGCAGCCATAATTTCCAATTGGGGCAACACAACTAAATACTAAACTTAAGGAATATTATTATTTTCACTTATTATTAACTATAAAATAAAGTTTGTAACTTATTTTTATTTTTTTAATAATTTTTAGCGCAAAATGACAAAGTGGTGCTATTATTTTTTTCGTCGATTTTTCGACTTTTTTCAGAATTTTTGGAATTACATAAAAACGTTGAATATTTTCATGAAAATTCTTTTTTGTAGTAATAGTCAATAGTTTTCTGCTTCAATAAAAGTAATCTGCAGACCAATCCATTGATAAATGTAGCCAGGAGAACTTCTTAAACTTTGAAATTCAAAGTGGTGCTATTTTTTTTTTCGCAGCTGTATATATATATATATCAATATATATTAACAGACGCATGTCAGTCCGTCTAGTAGAGCTGGGTCAGTGAGTCATTTGTGAATTGCTTTAACACATGTTCATGTCTTACGTGCTATTTTTGTTCTTCTGTATCTTTCTCGCTCAGCTATTTTAGCTCATTCATTCCCCATCTCTCTTTGTCTTACCATTGTTTTCTCTTTATCTTTCTCATCAAGTCTACCTCTGTCCAATACTCCTTTCCAGGTATGTTTCAACTGCCGACTTCTCTCTCTCTCTCTCTCTCTCTCTCTCTCTCTCGTCACTTTCTCACTTGCTCTATCTAGCACCATTCGTATACGAGGTTTGAGTACAATTCTGGTTCACCTCTCTCTCTCTCTCTCTATCTCTCTTTCTCTCTATTTCTCTCTCTTCCTCCCACATGCGCTCTCTATACCTCTTCCTCAGCTCTCTATCTCTAGCTCTAATTCAATCTTGCTCTCCACTTCTCCGCCTTCTCTCATCCATCTCCCCTTCTCTCTTGCTCTGCACATGTAAAAATATCACACATTTATCAGTTGACAGACAGCAAAGTCGCATAATTAATCATGCGCTCACGAGCACCGACAATGACCGGCACATGGGCTATGTATGCACCTGTAAATGCCCTCTATAAGCATATCCATCCATACAACATACAATCCACGATCCGATTACACACATACAAATACACATACGTATTGCAATATTTTGATTCTGATGTCATTGAACACAGAGTCGGAGATCTTGCCGCATTTCAATTTTTCATATAACAATTTTGTATTTTTTTTTTATAATAATTTAATTCTTTTTTATTTATTTTTACTTTTTTTGTTTTTGCTTTTCCGTTCGTTTTTGGCCTGAATTTTATCTTGCGAGTGCAATTTTTACCTCATTTTTTTTTGCCCAGAAGATATATGTATATAGAAGTACGGATTTCGGTGGCAGTAAATACCGTATAGCCATATCGCCATATCGCATGGGTGTCTCATATTACAAGCAGCTCTGGCTCTGGCTCTGTCTCTGGCTCTGGCTCTGGCTGGGGCTGGGGCTGGGGCTGGAACTGCAGCTCGGGTTGATTGCACACTCTTTACGTCTGCAACAAAATTTCGCTGAATCTGTGCAAATCGAGAAAATTGCACATATATTTATTTATATAAATTAATACATATATACATATAGATATACATATATATGTATGTACATGGATCTTGGGGATCTTAAGTAATATCTGTTGAATTTCAATAAAAATTCACTTACAGCAAAAACTGAAGCAAAGGCGCTTTTAGCTGACTTCTGAAAATTACATTTCACTTACATTCAATATGGGAAGAGAGCTCTATCGATAACAATCGTAGTGATGTCGATTGCTTGCCATCGATGAGCATCTATTATCCAAAGCGAATATTATCGCTTGGTTAAATTCCAAATACAAACCCAAATCGATAAGAAATTTTATGGCCAATTCAGTAATAAAACTAACAGCAACTTAATTCGTTTGCTCTACTCCCAATTCGCTTAAAAATCGATAAACATTTATCGTTAATTCTGAAGTCTGATTCATATTGAACTATAAAATGTGCGGGCCATTTGTCAAATCGAAGTCGATTGATAAAATCCTCTTCGGTTTTCAAGAAATTCGGTTGCTCTACGACAAGTTCCTGGCATTATCCAATTTTCAATGAATTCATTAATGTGGCGCCTAGCAACCTACATGAAGTGAAGCGAACTGCAATCCAACCAACAGTAATGAGCCACTTGAGTGCACCGGGGAGCATAGAATGGCCGTTTGACAGCAACTCAATGCCAGCGATTGTTCACCATTCACACACACACTGGAAACAAACACGACCCACATTGCTGGCCATTTTCTTATTTTATTCATTTTTATCAAAGGCAATGCCAGATTTTCAACATTTGATAAATGGGGGGCGCACTTTATGAATTTTGTGGAAGTCAGCATGAGAAGACAGAGAGATGGAGAGAGAGAGTGAGAGTGTGAGCGAGAAAGAGATAGACTGATGGGAGAGACAAAGAAAGCGTTAGATAAATAGATGGATGGACAAGGAGAGAGAAATATTAACTTTTTCATAGAGAACAAAAAGATATATAAAGAGAGAAAGAGGGAGAGAGAGATAGAGCTAGATAGATCGGAAGGGATCTAGATCTAAGACCATAGAGAAGCCACAATAAACAAATTGAACTCTATTTTGATATGCCCAAGAAATAGTAAACAACATAAATAGATAGTTAGCGAGAGAGAGAGAGAGAGATAGGGGGGACAAGAGATGACGCTACTTCTGGATGAAATACACACAGAGATTCACAGACAGAAGAATATTCCCAGATCAATACGAAATTGACACCTGAACAAATAGAAATGGCTTTTGGATTGTGCTTGGCACAGATAAACGAGAAGTAGATGCGATAGGCAGAGTCGCCTTACCTCTAGCTACGGCCCACTCCAGGCCGATCATCCGACGGTTGCGTGTTCATTCAATTTCGCAATTATGAAATCTGAATCCGATAAGTATTGAGCTTTGCATCCATGTAGAAGTAGCTCATATTGATAGAGCTGGTACAGTTTGTAACGATTAGCAAAGATCAATTGATTCGTTGAGTCAATCACATATGGTTCATATTTCGTAAGTATATCGCACGCTTCCTGCTGACAGCTTCCTGAAACCTATGGCGACTTGGAGCATTTGGCTGAGGTGCGAACTTTGATAACTTCCAATTCATGAAGAGCTCTGTGCGTATTATGAATCATTTTATATCATATTATTAATAATAACACAGCCATTATTAATGCACTTAGCTTGAAGTTTACGAAAAGCAGCTGGGAATATGGAATGGAACTATACAAAGAACATACATATATATAGCTATATATATATGTATATAGAGTGGAGCCTACATGAAATAGTAGCAGAAAAAAATATATTGATAACTTTTTCATTGCTGAAATATTAAAGACATTTTATGGATATGTCATTATCTCTGTACTACCAACCTCATATAACTAAGTGACTGAAGATGGTACATAGATGATACCTATCCTAACTACACACTATCTAACTAGTTCTACCCTCATGCACACATCTCAACAACGGTATATGTTATATAGATTCGAGTTCTTTCATTCATTTGTGGAGCAAAGAACTGCAACTATCCCAACTATCCAGACTATACTCACTACTCCAACTAATTCGAATGACCTGTAACTTGAGAACAGAAGACTTTATATAGCTAAGACTGCTTACATTCAATTTCTTTAGCTTAGTACTGTCATCATCCTGATTATCCTGACTATTCTGCCTATCCAACTAATTGCAATCTTAAGTAACTCAGTAACTGAAGCAGTTATATAAATGAGAATTCTTGAAATCCATTTGTGCAGCTTACAGCTAGCTCTATCCCAAGTAATTGAACTATCAGTAACCAAAATTGACTTATGGTGTTCAGAACTTGACACTTTCCGCCGCATATAAGACCATGCTCGCTGTTGAACGCTGCGACCATCCATTTAAAATATGCAACCTAATTAAGGTTATACTCTCTCGTCTCGTCTCCACTTGCGACTACTGCTGACAGCTCACAGTTTCTATAACTTTATTTGTTTGTTGTTATTTCTGTTTCTATTTCTGTTTCTGTTTCTGTTTCTGTTTCTGAAAGCGGAGGCCATGTCGCTAACCAAGTTACGCGACGGGCCCGCACAGTGGGGAGATATTATCTAATGCCTTGACAAATCCCCCATGCTTATGTGGACTGTGCTCACGTACCTCTGTGTATGTGGGGCATGGGTGGTAAGGGCTGTACAGGTGATGAGGGGAGCGGCGGGGCGATGTGGTGTGTAAATGTAGGCATTTGACAACAGCACATCATCATTCAAAATATCTTATCAGAGAAGCACAGAGAGACAGGGGACCGACAGGGTGAGAGGCAGAGGGACAGAGAGACAGAGAGCGCGCGAGAATCGAATTGTATTGAAAAAAGTGCATGGAAAAATCATGGCGAAAATCGTGTCTAAAGGCGCGTAGCTTAACGCTCAGATAGAGCAATGTCTGTGTATGTGTGTGTGTGTACAGGTATCTCTAGGCACGTCTGTACGCTGGCATATGTATGTCTATAGTCAGCGGGGACTTTCAGCGTATTTCGCTTGGGTTTTTGGTTTCGCTCGTTTATTTGCCAATAACTTACGACGACTCGACTCGAGATATTTGAGCGAGTTTTTATTTTATTTTATTTTATTTTTTTTCCACAATTTTTTCTTTTTTCTATTTTTTTGTAACTTGCGACCCGATAATTTGTAATGCGTTTTGCTCTATATTCACTCTGCTTATACTCTAGCCAACTTCCATACACTACCAACAACAACAACAACAACAACAACAATTACTTGGTGAGCTTGTCAACGCGTCAGTGTCGGCTCCGCCCTTAGAAGTTGATAATTTGTTTGAAGAACTTAACGACAAACAGCGATGAGCAAAACTTTGGACAACATTGGGAGAGTGAAGTCGCACTTACCTAGAAATATATATTAGTATATATATATCTATTCATCGTATAGCTCGACGATCGAAAAATGTAGCCAGAGATTTTCTTTAGAGCTCAACGCTATCAGTGTCTCGGGGTCAAAGTCGATCGATGTCTTCTCCGAGGCGCCAACCAGTCAGCCAGCTAGCTAGCCCATATACAGTCATTCCCCACAGGTAATTCACAAAAGATAAACCTATCAATTTTTGACTTCTAAACTAAACATTACAAATAAACTTCTCGCTGGAAATCGTAAAAACTATATGTGAATTGAGTTGAGTTTAAGGCCTTACAAAGAAAGCGAAAACAACTCTCTAAGCGGCTTTATAGATTTGAAAATACCAAATTCAACTAAATCTATACATCAATTTCATCTATTCTAGAATTAATAATTTTGAGCCGTATACCTGATCATATATTTGCTATACATAAATATCTATTATTTTTCACAGATTTCATATTAGTCAATTAAGCAAATGTCTTTTCTCTTTGAAACTTCTCTAACCTTTACAGATATCCAAACTTTCATAGAAACTCAAAGATCAAATAAATTAAAAAAATCCATACTCTATCAATAGAAAGCTCAGCTCTTATATCGTTGTCCATATTTCGTAACATTTTCATTCTCAGTTCATTTAATTCTCGTCATTTCCTTCTCGAAATATCTGGTAAAAAATTAATCAGGTTAGCATCAAAACAAATAGAAATTCATGAGAATTCCGTAAATATTTGTAGTGCAATAAAAATGGTTGAAGCATTTGTTAATCAATCGATTTAGGTCGATTTGAGAGTGTACCAAACTTGTGGTGGGTGATGACGCACCTGCAGAGCGATGGAGACGCAGAAGGCGGGCCTTGTCGGATGTTTTGGATGTCGCTTATCTGACAGCAGCTGCCCAGCAGCAGTCGCCAGTTGCTGTCGCAGTCGCAGTCGATGCCCAATTTCGATATCAGTTATCGATGGCTACACGGTCTAAACGCAGCGCTTGATAATGATTTGCTACGCGTTCCGCACTCACTTGATTCTATATTTATAAATCTTTAATTATACCCTGTCCCCAAAATAGCACAACGGGTATGATCGATAGCTAAAAAGTTAGAGCGAGCGGCGGGCAAGGTGTGGATAGAGTGGGCGTAAACAAAACATCCAAAATGCTTCTATTTCATGACTATGCTAAATCATCTAGTATTATCAGTATGCAATATCTGTAAGCCATATAGTAGTAGTTCCATAATTGAGTTATAGAAAATACTTTTTATGACTCAAACTCAATTCGAAAAAAAAAAAAAACAAATTAGGAAATTTGAAGTGATTATAACACCAGGTTGATCCACTAATTGATTGATCAGCTAATGATTATATTATTTCTTATGAAGTTTTTTCCATTGGTACTCAATGCTAATGATAATGGCCAAGCCCAACAGATTCATCTAAACATAGTCCAAAATAAAGGAATTTCCTTTAGATGGGCAAAGCTTATAGATCTATTTTCTAGATTGATACAGCACAACCTTATGAATAGGGTATTTAAAGCTTCTTTGAAGCACACTTAGCTGCACTCTTTCTATCACACTCTTAGAACTTTTGGAAATCTGTGACTATATCTGGATGGGTGCCATCCGCCCTGCTCTATCTCTATATATGTATGTGTGCGTGATCAAATTGATTGATATGCTTAGGCTTTACTTTGGCATTGTCATTGCAGGCCAAATGTTGCGATAAAGAAGAATCAGGGGGACTTGGAGCAGACTGACTCTGTCGGTGCTCTGGCCATGCCAGCTATAACTCTTTATCTGCTGATGAGTTGTGCCCCGATGACACACGATCTGTGGCCAACACCCACCCAAAGTTGTGAAAAAAGATACCAAACAGTTTCGAGCAAATACTTTGAGGGGGAAGACGACGACGGCGACAGGGTGCTTACCCCACATCCATTCACATCCATTATCAGCGGTTCCTTTGATATGGAACGGGAACGCGAACAGCAAACGGCGAACTGCGAGCTGAACCAATGTCAAGTTGCGTAAACCCAAAACCAAAGTTGAGCACAACGAGCTCTATAGCTAGATGGAGATCGATAAATTACCGATAGAAATTGAGATGCCTAAGAAACTCAACGATAAACTCAACTCAAGCAATTGGTCGCTTTCAACAGCTATCGTTGATCGATAAGTTTTAGAAAACCTTAAAAATATTCAAATTGAAGTTTGTTTGTTCACGTTTGTTCAGAGAGCAGCGCTACAGCTAATGGGTTTCCTTGTAGCATGTCAATTGATAATCGATTCAGTTCAAGAACTGATGACAAGTCAAATAGATGCGTTTCTTGCGGCAGATCTGCGACATGGCAAACAAATCAAATCATAAAGATGTTGCGCATGTTGCGTCTGTATCTGTGTCTCTGTCTGTATGAGTGTGTGCGTGTGTGTGTTTATGCGATTGTGATGCGTGTGTGTTTGACGAACAGATGAGTGGGTAAACACACAGAGCACAGACACCGCAGCGGGTACCAAACTGGGACCAATATAATCTTTGCCATGCTTATTAGCAAATATTCTTATCAAGTGTGTCCATCCGTCTGTCCCTCTGCCCATTGAAGTCCGCCTGTCCATCGGTGAGACACACAGGTCGTGCAAGTCTGTGTTGGCGCTGAGAACACAAAAGTGAAAGAGCGTCGAAGGGAAACAAAACTTCAATGAAGACAACAAAGCGTGCTACAATCGATTAGGTAAATTGATCAACTGGCAAACACCCTGTAAAGACAATACAATGTAGAAGAAATAAGTGAAGAACGTTTGTATACAAACATCAGTTAGTAGAAAAGTCTATTATCTATATTCATATACTTATCGATATATATCGATTTCGATCAATACACATTCTAAGTGATATACGAACAACTCTATTGTAGCGCAACTCTAGAGTTAAAAGTCCGCAAAACTTTTGCCCAGCCACACCAGTTCAAGATACCCTATGCTTCAACACATTTCACAGGGTATACAGCAATAAAATATACAATCTTTTGAGTAAGAGCTAAAAAGATGCGATAATCGATAATAGGAAAGGGAACACTGCTACACAGCAACCAAAACAATAACAAAAGCCAAAGAGAAATTCAATGTGTCTACAGTAAAGAAAATAAATTGAAATACAAAAAAAACATAGATACGGATACAGATACAGCTAAAGATATAGCCACAGAGTCACAGATTCAGTTACAGACGTGCAACATGTGAAGCCAACACAAGATTGTTTGCTTAGGTGTAACTCAGTGTGACTGAAATTGAAAACTTCAGAGCATGCCACGCCTTCCGCAGCCCCCTTTAGTTTTACTCACAGATTGACAGGCTGACTAACTGAACAATCTGACGAGACGAGCTGTAATGTTCAGATGGCAGTAAATACCGATCAGTTCACAATCAACATTCAAACAACAGCGACGAATAACTTTGTCCGTCCATTTCCACAGATAAAAGATACAAATAGTACAAGGCAAATGCAGATACAGAGCCACAGCTCACAAATAGTATATACAGGTGCAGATGCAGATCCAGATGATAGTCTCTGTATTATAGCGATTCCCATAAACTGCATGCAGCTCGAGCAGTAGTTGCTAGTAATCTTAGCTGATTCATTCAATAGTCATATTTCAATAGATCTTCCAGTCAGATCCAGCTGGCTGGATAAACAACACCTGTTCTTGCAACACTTGCGGATCGAGCTACACAAATGAAAGCTCAATAATAACAATGAAAACTAATCCACAGCTCGCACAGATACCAGAAAACAGCTTAAATTACGGTTAAATCAATAAATATTGCTCAATCAGATATAATATACTTTGCTCATCTGTTGTATATATGCATATATAAATATATAAATATAAACATATATAGTTGAGTCTATAGGAAGACTTTTGTATAGGATCTAGCTCGTTTGCTCTGCGCGAGTATATCTATAAATATTTAATGTAGAACGATATATATATCTCTAAAAGTGTTTGTAAGCCTCTATAAATGTCTGTTACTGAATATATAGATTTCTATATAGAGTTCCCATGTTGCCATCAGATATCTGTATATACTTATATATAGACTTTCACTCTGTGCTCGTTTTAACAATTCATTCTGACTTCATAGGATCCTTAATGCATTTGAGTACAGGGTATAATTGACTAAGTAATCGTTTTATGCACAACCTTGGCAAATTCCTTTGCTCTGCGAATCGAACTCGGTGGATTAAATCTTTTCGATAAATATCGATTTCATCGATTGGCTCGATGACTCTGAGAGCTATAGATATCAAATATAAGTGGGTAATGGTAACTTAAGTGGGAGGGAGTATCTATAAGTCAGGTACTCTTTGAGCTGTTTTAATTGTTATTTCTTTTTCGGCCATATAAAGCTGACTGATCGTTCTGCCCATGCTGATCAAGCTCTTGTTGTTGTCGATGATGATGAAGTCTCACGCTCGGAGCTTGAACAGACATCAACGCGGGCACAATCATTACGAGCATCTGTGTTGTCGCATTTACAATTTGCAATTACACTTGAGTAAATATCAACAAGAACAAAAAGACAACTCGAGAGCAGCAGCAGCAGCAATGACAATGACAACGCTGATGGAGGCGAGAAGATGGAGACTGGAGACTGGAGACTGAAAGCTGACTCTCGCCGACAACCCGAAACCTAATGAGCAATGTTCTTCATTAAGACTTTTTTTTTTTTTTTTGGCACAGCCTCGCTTAATGAAGTTAGCCCACGGAGGGGCGTTAGGGGGTGGCATTCCCAGACAGAGTCGCTGTCGCTGTCGCAGTCACAGTCACAGTCTCCGTCGCGGTCTCCGCGTTATGCGATCGCAACGTCTCAAGTGATAAATCTGGCAATTGACATAGCGACGACACTTACAGCTTTATGGCTGATAATGAGATATGATACGATACGATACGCCATGATATGATATGGCCAGAGTGAAGCGGTATCATCATTTGAAGCTGTGGGAAAAACAAAACGAATGACAAACGAAATGTTACTCGATAAGGCAAGAGTAAATAAATATGCCTAGCATTTGATTCTATGATCAGCCGAAAAACGCAATTACTAATTTGAAACTGCATCACGATTAGTATAAGCTGACAGATTAACAGAGAAAACATAAAGAGAGAAAGAGAGAAGGAACGAAAGCGAGAAGAGAATGAAATAAAAAATCAATATATGTGTACTGATTCATTAATGATCGAGAGGATCGTTTGAGGATCGTTAGCCTTTAGTTTACTAAACTCTTCATGATCATTACTTTAAAAATCTTATATGGTATATATCTATTTTATATATCTATGAGATAAGAGCATCATCGAAGATTTTTAAACAAATTTGTCAATATTCAAGATATCAAGATGAAAACTCTCTTTGAGCAGAGCCCAAAATAGATAGTAATCAGATGAATGAACTTTAATTTTTCCAAGCTCTATAAGGTAAATATTTAAAGATCACTAGGATGACCTACATATGTATGATCATTAACTTATATAGGTTTTCAATTTGATCTTTGACGATTAGAAAACAGAGCTGCGAACCAAACCTAATACACATGTGGTAAAAGCCGATATATATATCTATATAATATGTTATTTATATATACATTTATATATATGTATGTATATACAGTTATACATATGTGTATATGTAGAGCTGCAGAGATCTCAGATAATGCGAAAGCACAATCGAGTTAATAGAAGCGGGTTGTAAAATAAATGCGACGATGATTTCTAGCGAAACACTCCATAGCTACTATCTCACACACACACACACACACGCACACACACGCACGCACACACACTCTGTTGCTTATCGTTTATGAGCTGGGCGTGCTGAGGAGTTCGATATTCAATGAACGCTTACTGATGAAAAGGATGACGCCAAAAGACCGCATAGAGTCGCAACCAATCGACACACATACACAGCGTGCGAGCGAGCGAGAGAAAGAGAGGGATAGAAACAGAAAGAGAGAGATAGAGAGAGCTCAATGTACTTGCCGTCTGATTCATACGCAGATACAGATACAGCAACACAGAACTCGAGATACAGATAAGGATACGAATCGCATTGACCATGCTGATGATGCATAATATTGAATATTAGTTTGGGGCCGGGGCGACGGCAACATGGCGCATGATGTATAGGGCCCAGCGAGCGATTGATGAAATTAGCTTGCGGGCGAAACGGGAAAAGCCCCAACCGAAAATAATTGCCAATTTGGGGTATATGCGACTAGCAGCTATAGCTATAGGAAATTCGATAAAGAATTGTTAAAAAAGAAAATATTTACAAATTCAATGAGAAACTTATATGTTGAAATCTATGAGTGTATTTTAGACTCCAGTTCAAGTGGACTTCGATACCTATCGATTATCGAGTAACAATAGAAGAGACTAAGCAGTTTAGTAGCCAAATAATATGATTCTCTATTATCTAATGCTGCACTCAGCATTGCCACTCAGTTTATCTTACAGGGTATACAGATACATTAGCTGATAGGCAAGTCGAAGCTTAAGTTATGGTTTATATAGCTGTCGCTTATCAGGTGAAAAGGCATGTCAACGGAAAAAAAGATGAGAAATCGAAAAACTAAAAATGGCTCTGTCTCTGTCTACCTCTCTCTCTCTCACTCACCGTTATCAGTGCGTCACTTAACCTCAAAAATTGCATCAGACAGCAGAGGTCATAAAAAACATTGTGACCAGACTAGCGTTAACTACCTGAGCCGCGACTCGTGTCCTAATCGTTCTCAATTGTTGCCAAACAATGCACAAACGATGGCCAGACTCAATAGATGTCCATTCAGACCCAAAAACCGAGCAGGTCCGACGGTCTGCTGTCATTTATCCAACCGAGTCAATTGGTTTCTAATGAGCTCAGCTACCGTGCGGCATGGACATTGACGGAGTAGACGATTCGAGTCGCGTCTCTAGCTCACCTGGCCAATTGCATAAGATATAAATATAAAATAAGTGGAATATAGCTGATAAACTGAAATAACTTACTCATGCCCTGCCTAATATATCTTGTGTTATCGATACATTCTCAGTATTCAGATCGATTTGGTGTGATATGTGAAATGTAAATAACATGATTGTTCATGGACTAGAGGTACGGCTGATAAATGGGACAACTTGGTTATGACTTGTAATAATTAAATCTAATTAATCTTCTATTATCGATGAATCTTGCACATCGATAGTAACAGGAAATTGATCTATTTCGTTTATTTGTACTCTAAGATATCTGATATTTACTGCGACTGTGAAGGTAACTTGCTGTTAACAGAAGAACTTTGTCATGTCGATAAATTGTATATCGATAACAAACATTTGTTAAGGTTACGAACTAATATATCATATATGATACAGCGCCCATATACATATATGTAAATGTATGTATATATAAATATATATGTTTGTATATTATTGTATACAAACTATAGCAATAAAATCCTGTTTAGCCCACACGAATTTCGACACGCTATTTTAAAGACCGTCTGACACCTCTCGCCATATACATATACATAGCTATACATGTAGTAGGTGTCCATGTAAGCCTCATATAGTATTAGAAAATTGGAGGCGCGACTATTACTTCACTTGTTGAATGCTCCACTCGATGACGTTCTTTTATTTGCTTGTTTGGTTTGGCTTGGTTTGCTCAAGCTCCTCTGGCCTATGTCGTGCCATATCGAACAGCAAACGTTGCCCATCAAGGTATTTCGCCCAAAACCTGTAGGCTGAATCATGCTAACGGCATTTGTTTAACACGGCTAAATATTACGCTTGTTGTTGCGGGTGGTGCAAAGTTTAAACATAAACCGAAAATAACGCTTAGGTATATACAATAGAAGGGGAAAGGTAACTGAAGATAGCAAGAATCGATAATATCGACTTTGAAATACCCTAGCCATGCAGAGATGTGAAGATATATAAAATTAGTGCTATGTATAAGAATAGAGTTAAGGTAGTTTGGTGAATAAATGAAATAAAGACATATCGATGTTTAAATATATATATAAATAGATATAAGGTACAGATTTTTACCTATATACTCTAAGTGATTGTTATATAATGCTTTAACTAATTAATATACCCTTCCATAAAGGGTATCTCTGAATAAGGCACGCTCGCATTTTTCAATTGTTTTACGATACTAAACACAATAATTGTTGTTTATCAGCAACAATGACGGACGAAACGTTATGCTGCCAGTAGTAAAAGCGACTACGTGCGTGTGTGTGTATGTGTGTGTGTGGCGGCGCCTATTCACCTTGACATGTCAAAGCGGTGGGCTTATTAAATCCATTAACACAACATAACAATAACAATAACAAATAAGTAGCTAATAGCAAACACGCAAATTATAACAATTATTTATATTTATTATTAAAAATACAATAACAACAACAACAACAACATCCGTAATGCAAAATGAAAGTGAATTTCAAGCATTGCAAAAAGGGTAAACGCTGCAGTTAGTTGAATAAGTGCGAGCGAAACGAACACAATGTAAATGTAAATGTCATGAGCAATGCTAAAGCTCATGTTCAGCTCAGTCAAAGTTGAAATGCGCATGCCAGAGCGAGAGCAACAGATCGCGTAGGAGTGCAGTTCGAGCATGCATGCGTGTGAGTGTGTGTATGATGAGAGAGAGTTTGAGAGAGAGAGCTCTGCTGCTATTGCTACTGCTGCCATTTGTTTTATGCAAAGTTAAATGCTGACTAAATGCTGGCAATTAAATGTTAATGTCGCGCGCTTCTGTTACTGTTATAATTAAATACGTATGCATGTGTCTCTCTCTCTCTCTCTCTTTCTCTCATTGTGAATGTATGTGGACTGTTTACTGTTATTGTTGCCTGCTCATTATCACTTTCGGTCTCATTGAATGCCACCGCCGCCGCCACAATTGAAAAACGAAATGGAAACCGTTTCTCAGCTGTTCGCATAAACAAAAACAACAACAAAATAAAATGCAAAAGCAACAAAAAAAATTGCAATATGCTGTTTCTGTTACTGCTTTTAATGTTTATTTAACACGCATTGCCACACGCGCTGTAGCCGTTACTATTGTTATTGCTGCTGCTTCTAGTGTTGTTGTTCTCGTTGCTCTTGCTGTTGTTGTTGTTGTTGTTGTTGTTGTGGGGGCGTGCGTCTTGCACAGTGCTGCGTGCCCTGCTTTAAGTGTTGCGACGGCTGCTTAACAAATCGCTTAACATTTCTAGCCATTGTGCACCACGGTGCAAATGCACACACTTACGTGTATTTCAAGTTCATTATAAATAAAACGTCAATATTATTAAATTTATATAAACAGTCGCCACTGTTGTTGTTGCTATTATTGTAGTTGTTGCACGTGTATTCCACTGTCTGCTTTTTCTTTCCCGATACGCTGTGTGTAGGTGGGTGAGTGTGCGAATGCATGTGTGTGTGCGCGCGCGTTAAAGCGCGCGTGTCGCATGCGTGTGCGTCTGTGTGTGGGCCGGGTGTATTGAACTCTTGCTGCATTTTTTGCACAATATCTTTTTTGCGCATATGCATGTGTGTGCATGTATGTGAGCATGCATGTGTGTGTGTGTGTGTGTGCGCATACCTGTATGTATTTATTACAAATATGCTCGACTTTTCTGCTGGCTGCTGCTTCTTTTGTTTTTGCAATTGTGTTTTTCTTGTTTTCTTTGTGTTTTGTTTTGTTTTCTTATTTTATTTATTTTATTTATTACCCTGTCTTAATCAGTTTTTCTCGCCGTGGCTGTTGCAATTTATTGGTCAACTTGCAATCGATGGCCAAGCGCTGATGCTCTTCCAGCATTCAATCGATACATGTCTTAAGCCGCTCCTTGAAGCTGTGCAAAAGAGATAGCACAACCAACAGCAGACTTGCATTAGAGATGGGCCAGCTACACTCAAAAGCTAAGCTAGAGATGGACCAGCAAGCAGATTTGCTAGATACATATGTAACCCGAATTAACAAATTTTAAATATATTTTGTATTAAACTAGAATATATTATAAACAAGAAATGAATAAATATCTATGCTTATCTTATATTTTGGTACATTTTTCATTTGTTGTTAATTTTCTTTTTGGGTACAA
The DNA here is from genome assembly GCA_030914345.1 of Drosophila koepferae. Lineage (NCBI taxonomy): Eukaryota > Metazoa > Arthropoda > Insecta > Diptera > Drosophilidae > Drosophila > Drosophila koepferae. The sequence goes on from JAUESR010000209.1 coordinate 3,302,921, forward strand.
ATTAATTATTTAAAGTGAGAATCGCCTTTTAATTCATTTGCATTTCTTGGCAGCTGACACTCATCTTCACCCTATATCTCACCGCGTGTGTGTGTGTTTGTATGTATGTAGGGATGTGTGTGTGTGTGTGCTGCACACCTTTTCGAGGCGGTCAACTGTGACGACAAAAAGTCAGCTCAAAACGTCTTTTACTTCCGTTTTTGATGAGTTTTTATTTTCAAGTTTGAGGTGAAGGTTGAGGGAATCGCATTGTGGCCAACGGGCAGCAGGCATAGACATAGGGTCGGGGTCAAGGAATGGGTAGAATGGTAGGGGTAGGGTGGGTCAGAGTGCATTCGTTTTATGATTGATCACGCACGTGTGTGCGATGGAGCTGTTAAAACCAACGATGGCACCATCGATGGTTGAACCCATCAATTGGCGAAGGCATTGTGTGGAGCGAGTACGTACTGTAACTAGGGAATTCGACTGAAATGGGATAACTTTATATCCTATTTAAATATACATATGTGTGTACATATGTATGAATATATGTTTTATGTACATATTTGAGTTTATTGATTGACTGGGCTCATCAGCTTAACACAGGCTAAGGGCTTCTATATACAATATAATTTTATTAAAGCTAGTTGATCGATTGAAAGGCGAAGAACGGAAGAACGGATTAAAATATTATATTTACTTACATGTTTAAATAATTATAGCAGTTATATTTTGATTTTGATTTACCGACTGTTGCAGGTAATAAGTAATAAAAGCAGGTAAACTAAGAAATTAGGTGTGTAACTCTATAAGAGTATTAAAGTTTTTTGATTGATGATTAATTTCGTATTAGTAAGAAATTAAAGGATTAAAATTGGCAAAATTCGAACCAACAATATATGTACATATGTCTATATATTTTGTTATCCTAAACATTTTACATTTAATCTACGCAACATTTTATTATATAATTAATAATCTGTTAAGATCCTGTGAACTTGTCTGATTGCTCAATGGAGCTTTGACTGTATATAGAAAGAAAACATTGAAGTAGCCAATGGCAACAAGATTTCCTGTATTTCCAAACACACTATACACACTACACATAACATCAGCAAATATCTGCTTTACTTGTGTGTGTGTGTGTGGATATTTACTTCAAAAGGAGATACACTATACCAAGTTCTATATACATGTACGTACATGTAGTCCACATTTACATAAGCACACACACTGAGAGACACCGTCAGAGTCAGCTCCTTGTGGCTGGGCAATACACATGCATATATTACATGAGCGCATATGTACATGTATGTGCATGCTTGCATGTGTGTATCATAGCGCGCGCTCGCTCTAGCACATACGCACCCACAGCGCACGCAAACAGCATGCGTGCACAAGCACACACACACACTGACAAACCAAGTGTAATCCTATTTGCGTCCAAAAATAAAATGGAACGAAAGAAAAATCCAACAAAGAAGCGGCAAAGCTGCTGCTTCTGTCGCCGCCGCTGCTGCTGCTGCTGCTGCTGCTTCCTTTGCGCTAAAGATTTAACTGCTCGTTAAATCGACGACGACGACGACGACAGCGCCGTCAGCGCAAGCTGAGCAACTCTGCAGTTTTATCTAACCAATACCAATGCCAGTTCATCCACCAACACACAGCAAACAGCAGCCACAGCCACAGCCACAGTCGCAGCCGCAGCCGCAGCCGCGAGCACAGCTCTCACACTCACACACACATGCCCGCATACTCTGAGCAGAGTCAGAGGCAGAGCCAGAGCCAGAGACACAGGCAGCCATTGCGTTCTCTCTCACTGGCTTCGTCGCGTTGCTCAGATGTCAGCTGCTGCTGCGTTGCTGCCTCTGCCGCTGCTGCTGCTGCTGCTGCTGCTGCTGTCGCTGCTCTGACGCTGGCTCACGGCGCTGCTCTGCGCTTTTATAAATACAATTTTATAGATGCGTTCAAATACAATTCAGAAGTCGAACCGAAAAGACGTCTTGAATTTGTTATTTAATTTTATACACACATACTTATTTTTTTTTCTGTTATTGCTGCTTCATACACTTCTTCGAGTAAATCGTCTGCATTCTTCTCAGTGCACACACACACACACACACTGAGAGGGAGCCAGAGAGCGAGCGAGAGAGAGCAATACAGACACGCACAGACATTAGATAAAGCTGCCAGCGAGGCTCTGCCGAACGGTTGCGCCGCGGCTGCGCTCAGAACTCGTGTGCGCGTCAACGTGAAAGCATCTGCCGGCGCGCTGCGACAACATAACGGGATAAAGCAAAGCAGTAACTCACACAAAATAACAGTGATACACAACGACAAAAATAAGAAGAAAACATTTCATTCAATTAAATTATATATTATTTTATTTTATTTTACTTTTTTTTTTTCAACTACAATTAAACCAAAGAAACGTGCTACAAATTAATTATTTTTAATTATAATAATTGAGTGCAACGACAAAAAGAATTCAAAATAAATAAATAAAAACAAATAAGCAAACGTGAAACCTAGTGAAAAACTTAAACCAAAAACAAACAACAACAAAAAAACCAACAAAAAGGAAAAACAAACAAGAAAAAATATTATGAATAAAAAATAAACAAATTTCGAATGCCGCCGCCAAATTGTACAAAAAACCCAAACAAAACAAAGGTAACAAATTGTTAACTACAAAAATTACAACAACAATTTTGTAAACACATTTTTTTTTTCTTGTGGCAATTCTCAAGTGTGAAAAGAGTGAAAAGCATTTATCCTGGATTACAAACTATATATATATTTATGTATTATATACATAACATATACCTCGGATTATAGACAACTTTTACTTTGTACCAACTTATTATTATTATTTACATATATTCTGTTTCTCGTCGAAGTCTCTATGAAAATATTTTATATATATTATTTCTGTTACTCTTTTGGATTCCGATTTAAAAACCCTTTCTTGATTTCAATTGAATTAAAAAAACATTGCAATATTTTTTACTCCAAACTCTTCAATTTATATTTCTTAAAACATCTATATTAAAAATCTCAAGCTATAATTAGTGTGCAAATAATTTTAATAGAAATTAGAAGATATTTTTGTATTGAATTGAACTTCACTTAGTAAATAACTTCGAAGACTAAAGAGGCTAGACACAAAAATCATAGTGTAACTGAAATGTTTGTAGAGTAAAGCTTAAACTCTATATGAAATACATTGCCTCATACCATAATATAGAATCTACTCTTCACAGTACATTTGCGCTTTCAGCTTAATGCGTATTCCTTCCATAGTACAGCAAATTATTGAGTATCGATAATTATCGATTTTGCAAGTCCCTCATAGTATAAACTAATACTAAATACTATATAACTAAATACTGTTTAACTTCAATAATAGCTTCGCTTCATATACAGATTGAATCATTCGCTATTAAGTAGTCATGTCTCCAAAGCATACACACAAATCTCTCCACTTCTAACTAGTCCTGAAAGCTAAAGCTAGTCTCCACTGTATACAAATATCTCCAGATATCTCAACAATCTGCATTCCACAGTAAAATCTCCAAAGGATATATTAGAAATCACAGCATTGCAATTAGTGTTAGATTAGAGAACGTTAGCATATAATTAAAATTTCACCATTTCATATATTTTAAAAGTCTAAAAAAAAATATGAAATTATTTCTTCACTTCCTATTGTCGGAGAGAGCTACAAACACACAGAGTGTGTGTGAGAGAGAGAGGGAGAGAGATAGAGAGCAGGCGAGTGTTGGCTGGGGAGGGGGCGGTTAGGGGCGTGCCTTTATCTCTAATGATTTAGCATGCGGCTGAGTCACGAGCGAAATCGAATTCGAAATCGACCAACCAAAATCGATGACCAAAGCTAAAAAAAAAAAAAACAGCAACAAAAACAAAAGCAAAAAAAAAACACAAATAAACAACAAAAATGTTATCGCTTCAAAGTTTTCTTAAAAAAAATTGTCAACTTGTTGTTGTTGTTGTAGCTGCTGCTGTTGCTGCTGCTTTGGATCGTCGCTCGTCGCCAATTGGAAATCCTAAGCAGCGCCAGCAAAGCCAATTGATAACGGTAAATGCTAATGGGGAAATATGAGCAGCGAATGGAAATGCAACAAATACAAAGCGTAAAGCGCACGAACCGATAACAAATCAATACACAGCATGAGCGAGACAGGGTGACAGAGAGAGAGAGAGAGAGAGAGAGAGAGAGAGAGAGAGAGAGAGAGAGAGAGAGAGAGAGAGTGAGTGGGAGAGAGCATGCATGTATTCATATTAGAGATGAGAACCCTCTCCGGCCAATTACTCATCTGCTTTGATTGGAATCGGGAATTGGAAATGCATCCGTTTACATTTTCGCAGCTGCAAGCAGCAAAGAAAAACATTTGAACAGTTTTCACAGCGTCTTATTTAACCAATTTCCGTAGTCCGCTTCCCTCTCCAGCGATCGATCGATTAATCAGCTGTTCAGCTGAAACCGAGATACGGTCTGTGCCCGTAGCTCATATTGAATTGCGCGTAATCCAATCAGTGCAAAGCAAGCCGTATACAAGGAATTTATGTTTAGCTCGACTTTCCAATGAATGTGCCAAGAATCCAATAAGACTTTTAGCAATAGCTAAATACATATTCTAAGGAAATCATTGGAGAAAACTTAACACAGGTTTAGTTTTGTCTAAGTCACTCGATTAGTGTGGAAGGCTCGTCTTACAATGTGCTAATTAACATTATAAATGTCAAACTTCATGTTAAATCGCATGTTACATTTTGTGTTGCTGCTAAACAAGATTTCTTAAGATTTATTTCTTGAATGAAAATAATTCTAAGCTCTAAATATATTGCTGTTGCTAATATTTATCTTCATGTTAAGGCGCATGCCAAATTCGTATGTGTTTCTTGCTTTATCTGCTTGCTGTCGCTTCTCTAAGGTTGTCTAAGCATGCAATGTGTCAAGTCATATTTATGTTAATATCGAGGTTAAACTTCCTGAAAACCCTCATGACAAAATCTTGAAAACTCTCAAAACTCATTTATATATATATTATATAGGATAGTATTTGATTGAAAACACATTTTTAATCTAATCTTAACAGTTTGTACTTATATTCTATTGCATAGAGATTTTTAGTGATACAGTTATGTTCATGTTGAACTACAGTATAAAGTTCATGTCAAAGCTTAAAACTCTCATATCAAAGCGGAAAATCAGTTTACAGTTTACAGCTCTAGTGCAATTGTCAGAGTAAAGTTGCTGTTAAAGGTAATATCTTTTAGCATATACTTTATTTCTTTTGTCTTATCCAATTGGATTAGACAGACATTAGATTTCTGCAGATATACCCAGTGCCAATGTCAAGTCTTTCTTTTGTTAAGCTATTAGATGGTTGGGCAATTTGAAAGATGCTGTTAAAGCTCATGTCAAAATCAATGTTGATCAATCTTTTCAATTCTTTTGCCATTTCCAGCAGCTAATCACAGCAGACAAGCAGCAGCCGTTTACGATCTCAATTAGCCAACTTCTACAACGACAGCAGCAGCGAAAATGCTGGCCACACAGCAGCAACAGCAGCAGCAGCCACAGCAGCAACATACAGCAGCAGCAGCAGCAGCAGCGGCAGCAGCGGCAGCAGTGACCATTGAGGATGCGGTTATGGAGCGACAGCGTCGTGACTCCAGCACCTCGGAGTCATCGCTGGAGCATCTGGATCTGGGTCGCACGCCAAAGAAGCTGAGCAGCAACAGCGGTGCATCGATGCCGACGTCGACGCCGCATGTCGAGTCGACGTCGCGAAAGCGCAAGATGCAGCGGCAGCAGCAACAGCAAATCTTGTACTCTGACGAGGAGGACGAGCAACAGCAGCAACAGCAACAACAGCAGCAGCAGCAGCAACAGTTGCTGGAACAGTCGGTTCGCCATAAGCAGCGCCGCAATGCAGGCGCGGCCGCTGCCAGCGCCAGCATCGTCGTCGACTACAGCGTCGGCAGCGATGCCAGCTCGCTGCGCAAAAAGTTTCGCCTGAATCGCAGCAACATCAGCGCCCACAACGGCGACCTCTCCGAGTCGGGCTTCGTCGATGGCAGCGCACACAGCGGCTTTTTGCTCAGTGCCAGCGGCGCAGCGCAGTCGGTGACGACCGCGCAGCAGCAGCAGCAGCAGCAGCAGCCGGGCTCGGGCAGCAGCTCGGGCGGCTCCTCGCCGCAAGGCCTCTGCCATTCGAGCGCCGAGTCCGGCATCGGCGCCGGCGACGAGCACAGAAAATATGTCTGCCCCATCTGCGAGGTCGTCTCGACCACGCCCCACGAGTTCACCAATCACATTCGATGCCACAACTATGCCAACGGCGACACCGAGAACTTCACCTGCCGCATTTGCTCCAAGGTAAGTCCGCAAGCTCACTCGATTATAGGGTATTCAGCTAACTGCTATTGAGACTAACTTGAAATGACGGAATAAGTTGGGCATTTACAGGGTATCTCGATGACGACTATCGAGCTAAAAATACAAATTTACCAACAGACAGACTTTGCTTCATAGAAAATTTAGCAAATATTTTTGTGACATTACAGGGTATCTAGACTACAATTAGCAAATAAACTGAGGTTTCTGCACAATTACAGAGTATACTATACTATAAGATATCTAAATGGCTATCAAATTAATGCAAGCTATAGTGAATTATTTTGGAATTATACTGGATTACAGGGTATCTAAAAATTACAAAAGAGCTATATTGATTTCTTAACAATTTTAGAGTATCTAAGTGAGAATAAACTAAACGCAAACTAACGCTATTGCTAGCCAATTGTAATTACAGGGTATTACACATTACAGGGTATCTTTGAATTGTCAATAAGCTAGATTACGATAGGCTTTCAAAGTAACTATACACTGAATATGAAAACTTTACAGCTTATCTTAAACCAGTTACAGAGAATTGCAAATTATAGGGTATCTATGAATCGCGCAGAAGCTTTAGAATATATTGGGGTAACTGAATAGCTATAAACTATGTGCAGGCTGTACTGAATATTAATGCTCATTTACAGGGTATATCAAGTAGATTATAGGGTATTTAAGCAGTCGACTACATTTGAGTTAGCTGCCTTTTTTTTTGCCTTTGACTAATTGTTAATCCCATTCCAACCATCTCTCTCTCTCCCGCTCTCTCTCTCTCTCTCTCTCTCTCTTTGTGCTTCCATTTCCCTCACCCTCTTATAGGTACTCTCTTCAGCCTCCTCGCTGGACAGACACGTCCTGGTGCACACCGGGGAGCGACCCTTCAATTGCCGCTATTGCCATTTGACCTTCACGACAAATGGCAACATGCATCGGCATATGCGAACACACAAGCAACATCAACAGCAGCAGCAACAGCAGCAACAGCAGCAGCAGCAGCAGCAGCAACAACAGCAGCAGCAGCAGCCACAGTCACAGTCACAGCAACAGCAACAGTTGCAGCGACATCAGCAACATTTGGCATCAAATGCTGTGGGTCAGCGTGCTGAGAGCTATGAAAGCGATGCCAGTTGCTCCACGGATATATCCAGCAGCAGCAGCAGTGCAACAAGCAACAACAACAACAACAACAACAACAACAGTAGCCAAGCGAACAACAACAACAATGAGGAGCAGCAACTGAAGCTGAAGACCAACATCAACAACAACAACATCATTGTCAGCGACGAGCGAGCACTGGACATGGACGCCGATGGCGATGGCGATGGCGATGGCGATGGGGAGGAGGCAGTGGATGGCGCGGAGAGCGTGGATGTGACACAGATGATAACGAGCACACCCGACGTGGCCACGCTGCTGGCAACATCGTCGGGCAACAGCAGCCCGCGAACGCCAGAGCCCGAGTCGGAGGCGTTGCGCAGCTGCCCCGTCTGCAATGCCGGCGAGTTCGAGACGCTGGGTGCGCTGTACGCCCACCTGGAGGCGGAGCACGCCGATATACCCGCCAAATGTCGGGAGTGCGAGGTGATCTTTGCCACGCAGCGGCAGCTGCAGGCGCACAGTTGTCGGGGATTGCAGTTGCCGCCGCTGCTGGGCGCAAGCTCGTCGCCGCTGCACAAGCAGGAGCCAGCGGAGGAGGAGGAGGATGAGGAGCAGCAGTTGCAACAGCAGCGGCAACGCGATGACGAGGCCGAGGCTGAGGAGGACGAGGAGAATATGCGCCTGCAAGCGAACAGCGAACGCGACGAGTTCTTTCAGCAGCTGTATCTCAAGGGCAAGTCGAGCGGCTCCTCGCTGCCGTCGCCCATTAAGCATGAGCCCTCGGAGCAGCGCCAGGATCTGGCTGACATTCAGAGCATTCTGCATATGACCAGCTCCAGCTGTACGTCCAGTTTCCTGCGCAACTTTGAGCAGAACGTGAACACGCCCTGCTCCAGCCAGTACAGCGTGGATGGGCGCGACGGCGAGGAGGAGGCCCAGGATGCCTTCACCAGCGAGTTCCGGCGCATGAAGCTGCGCGGCGAGTTCCCCTGCAAGCTCTGCTCCGCCGTCTTTCCCAATCTGCGCGCCCTCAAGGGCCACAATCGCGTCCATCTGGCAGCCGTCGGTGCCGCCGGCCCCTTTCGCTGCAACATGTGCCCCTACGCCGTCTGCGACAAGGCGGCTCTGGTGCGGCACATGCGCACCCACAACGGCGATCGGCCGTACGAGTGCGCCGTCTGCAATTACGCCTTCACCACAAAGGCCAACTGTGAGCGCCATCTGCGTAATCGGCACGGCAAGACGAGCCGCGACGAGGTGAAGCGCGCGATCGTCTATCACCCGGCCGAGGATGCCAGCTGCGAGGACATCAAGCCCAAGATGGATCCCGATCTGTCTGAGCTCAGCTTTCGCTCACTCAGTCCCGCCCCGTCGATGACCAATGTGGAGGCGAGCTCCCAGCTGAAGCACATGTTGCTGGCCGATCAGCCCAGCAAGCAGCAGCAGCAGCAGCAGCAGCAACAACAGCAGCAGCAGCAGCAACAGCAGCCGCAGCCGCAGCCTCCGTTGAAGATTCAGGTAAAGAGCTTGGATCAGCTGGTGGAGAAGCCGCTGGCACCTGTCATGGATCTCAGCATGGATGTGCTGGATCTTAGCAAGAAGCCGCAACGCGAGCATGACTTACTCTTGCAGCAGCAGCAACAGCAGCAGCAGCAGCAGCAACAACAGCAGCAGCAGCAGCAGCAGCAGCAACAACAACAGTTGCTCTTCAATCCAGGCGATGCAGCGACGCAGTATATGCAGATATTGCGCAATCTGATGCTGCAGCAGTCCTCCGGCTTTCCGTTCTTTGGTTTGATGGCACCGCCACCGGCTGCTGCGCTGGAGAAGTCGGCGCCAGCGATTGCAGTGCCAGCGACGGCAGCAACAGTTGCTGCGGGGCCGCCGCCACTGGGCCTGCCCTTGAGTGGCATGGGCGTGCCAGTGCCAGCGGCTGGCCCGGTCAAGATGGTCATCAAGAACGGCGTGCTGATGCCCAAGCAGAAACAGCGACGCTACCGCACCGAGCGTCCCTTCGCCTGCGAGCACTGCTCGGCCAGATTCACGCTGCGCTCAAACATGGAGCGCCACGTCAAGCAGCAGCATCCGCAGTTCTATGCGCAGCGACAGCGCAGCGGACACCATGTGATGCGTGGGCGTGCGGCCAACTCGGGTGCGGCCCAAGCAGCAGCGGCAGCGGCGGCAGCGGCAGCCGCAGCAGCAGCCGCAGCAGCAGCCATGACAAATCTGCACCAGCAACAGCAACAGCAACAGCAACAGCATCCGCCCATATCGGAGCAGGTGAAGTACGCGATCCTGGCACAGCAATTGGCGCGCAAAGATACGGATCTGTTGCAGCAAGCGCTGGCCCATGGCTCCAGCAGCGTGGCCGTCAATCCGTTGCTGCACTTCGGCTACAACAGCAGCAGCAACAACAGCAACAACAACAACAGCAGCGCCAACGGCAGCAGCGATGTCAATGGCAACAATCAGGCGCAGCAGCAACAGTTGCCCGTGGATGATGATGAGCCGCCAAAGCTGATTATAGACGAAGACGATGACGATGATTTCGATGACATAGATGAGGAGGAGGAAGAGGAGGAGGACGAGGAGCTAGACCAAGACGAGCAGCAGCAACAGCAACAGCAGCAGCAGCAGCAGCAGGAGGAGCAACAGCAACGTGTGGAGCAAGTGCAGCCAATTGAAATTGATGCCAAAGATGAGCCAGAGCCGCTCGCCGAATCGATCGAACCGAAAGTGAAGCCCAACGGCGAGCCGTCAACAATGAAGACTATGATTGCCCAGGCCGAGTCGGTGGCCAAGTCCCTGAAGGAGGTGGCCAGCTCGCCGTTCAAGGATGAATCTCAGGATCTGGTGCCGGTGGCCAAGCTGGTGGACAATGCCACCAGCAACCAGGTGTCGTTCAACAGCTACTTCCGGCCCAGCGACGTGGCCAACCACATGGAGCAGAGCGACGAGGAGGGTCTCGTCGCCTCCGGCAGCGCCAGCGAGAGCAACAACTCCGGCACCGAGGACGTCACCAGCAGCAGCAGCTGCAGCGAGCCGAAGAAGAAGTCCGCCTACAGCCTGGCGCCCAATCGCGTCAGCTGCCCGTACTGCCAGCGCATGTTCCCCTGGAGCAGCTCGCTGCGGCGTCACATTCTCACACACACGGGCCAGAAGCCATTCAAGTGCTCCCACTGCCCGCTGCTGTTCACCACGAAGAGCAACTGCGACCGCCACCTGCTGCGCAAGCACGGCAACGTCGAGTCCGCCATGTCCGTCTACGTGCCCACCGAGGACGTCAACGAGCCGATACCCGTGCCCAAGTCCGTCGAGGAGATCGAACTGGAGGAGCAGCGCCGCCGCAAGGCCGCCGAGCAGGAGCGCCAGCTAGAGCTGGAGCGCGAGCGCGAGCGCGAACGTGAGCTGGAACGGGAGCGTGAGCTGGAACGCGAGCGCAAGCAGCAGCAGCTCATCCAGCAACTGACGGCAGCGGCTCAGCTCAGCCAGCAGATGGTGGCCGCAGCTCAAGCCGCTGCTGCTGCAGCTGCCACCAGCAGTGGCAACAGTGGCAGCAGCAGCGCTGCCGCCGAGGCCAATGGCAGCGAGCTGCCCTACAAGTGTCACCTGTGCGAGTATTCGTTCGGGGAGCGCATGCAGTGCCTCGACCACATCAAGCAGCAACATGCCCAGGAGTTTGCTCTGCTGCTGGCCAAGGGCGCCATCGAGTCGGAGCAGGAGGTGGCAGCAGCAGCAGCAGCCACAGCAAATGCAGCTGCTGCTGCTGCTGCTGCAGCTGCAGTCTCCGAGGATGAGTCCAATACGGGCCGCAGCTCGGGCAAATATCCGGACTACAGCAATCGCAAGGTGATCTGCGCCTTCTGCGTGCGTCGCTTCTGGTCCACCGAGGATCTGCGCCGTCACATGCGCACCCACTCGGGAGAGCGTCCGTTCCAGTGCGAGATCTGCTTGCGCAAGTTCACGCTCAAGCACAGCATGCTGCGCCACATGAAGAAGCACAGTGGACACAGTCACAATGGCGAGCCGGGCGCCTCCGATTGCTCCGATGACGAGCAGATGGCAACGCCACCCACAACACCAATACCCATGCCCATGCCCATGCCTATGCCAATGCCCAGCAACAACAACAACAACAACAACAACACTTGCCACAACAATAACAACAACAACAACAACACGAACAATAACAACAACAGCAAGAGCGTACGTCTGCCCAAGCTGCACGAGCTGCTGGACAAGGCGAACGAATGGCGCGTCAGTCGCCTCGGCGAGCACAAGGAGAACATTGCCGAACCCTCTGCGCCCGCAACAGCAGCTGCTGTGGGCGTGGCCAGCGGTGATTTCCTGGGCAATCTGCTCGGCATCACCGACCAGGGCATACTCAACAAGCTGCTCAGCTCACCCGACGAGGCGGCCAAACTGTTGGGCGTCGAGAAGTGAACTGAAGTCCACCAAAGGGCCAGAGAATCCACAAAAGCAAAAACTAAATAGGCCAATAGTAGGCGATAGAGTCGCATAGGCCAAAGGAAGAGAAGTAAGCAAAACAAAAAATAAAATAAAAGAAACACGATTAAAGAGAGTTAGGGCAAAACCCTTTAAGCCAGCTCAGTAGTCCTAGTCTTAGACGTCTAGCAAAAAGTAACAAAAAAAAACAAAACAAAACAAAACATGAATGAAGCAACAGTAAATTAGACAAGATATATATATATATATCTATATATATATACAGATATATATCTGAGCTTGATTTGAAACAATCAAAACTTAAAAAAAAAAAAAGAAATTGAAAAGCTAATTTTTTTTTTTTTTTTTTTAATATAACAAATTGTAAACTTTTCAAACCAAACTCACATATATACACGCATGCATATATATATATTTATATATATATATATACAAAATAATCTTAGTATACAGCGAATTTTGAACTGTAAACGAAAGAGAGAGAGAGAGAGAGAGAGAGAGAGAGAGTCTTAGATCTCTCGCCCTACATATACCAAAGCCTAAATAGTTCGTTTTTTTTTTGAGACTTTCTTAACAACTAAAAAAACACATTTTTTTTCATAGTGTAAGTTGTCTAACGGTACAACCGTTGAGCGTAACGTTTGGCAACACTGCGCAGGGCAGAGGAGCGCCAGCGTCAAGCTAGCGCCACAATTAATCAAAAACAAATTAATGCAAAAATAAGCAGAAAAAATTAAATAAACCAATTTTTTTTTAAATCATAAATATATATATATATTATTCATAATATATTTAAACTTAGAACACAGTGCTTAAAAAAGACTTAAAAAAAAAAAAAACTTTAAAAAACAAAAAAAATGAGAAAAAAAAGGAAAAAAATGGCAAAAAAAATTATATTTAGCTGTATATGAACTTTGCCTACGTAGTGCTCTTCTTCTACTTAAATATAGCTATAGCTATATATATACATATATATACATACTTAATATTACATAACTGATTTTTCGTGTACATTTTCTGAGGCCTTCAACCGCAGCGTGGCTTAAATTAAATATTTAAAATTAACAAAAAAAAAAAAACAAAAACAAAACAAAGCAAGCAAAAAAATGCTCTTTCAAGCATTCCATATTAATTATTACAATTCTAAACTTAAGCGCAATTTTTTTTTTTTATTATTATTATTATTATTATTATTATATAAAACATTTGTTATATAAACTATAAAAATATTCGATTATATGAAAAACTCAGCAAAGCAAGCGAAATACATTAAAAACAATTTTTTTGGAAATAATTTTAAAAAGTTTTATGCATAAAAAAAAAAAAAAACATCTATATATAAAGCAGATATATTTATACAGATATATCCTACATCATATTTATATAAATAAATAAATATATATAAATTAGTCGAAACATTTTACAGCAATAACCAAAGCATTTCAACAAGAGTTTTCTAACTATTTTATGAAAAAGAAACAACAACAACAACAACAACGACAACAAAAACAACAAGAAAAAAATGATTGAACAAATTAAATTATGTACTTAGCGGTTAGCGTACTTAACTAAATTAATTATTTACGTCTTAAATGATATGACAATGCAAGAAAAAAGAAAACAAATAAAAGTTGCGAACAAAAATAACAATATTTTCCATTTCATTTTTTTAACTCTAGATGAAGCAAAGTTAAAAAATAATCAAAATATCAAACAAAAAAGTATAAATACCAGGGCTGCGCAGTAGTTTTGAGTCGCAGACAAGACTTAAACCAGCTACACCAAGTAGATAAGCATGTACTCAAACCAAATGATTAAGCCTGTATAGTTAACAGAGCTAATTCGCAGTGGGTTTGAAACTTTGTTATGTGATCAGCTGAAGCGAGCTACACCAAGTAGATAAGCATGTTCTCAAACCAAATGATTAAGCTAGCCTGTATAGTTAACTTAGCTAATTCGCAGTGGGTTTGAAGCTTTGATATGTGATCTGCTGAAGCCAAGAGTTGAATCAACTTCAGAATGCAGATAAGCTTGTACGCCAATCAAATGCTTAAGCTACGCATTGATTTGGTCTGATCTCACACCTTTGTTATCTGAACAAACAAGTTTTGAGTTAAAGTAGATTCACAAATTTAGATAAGCACAAACTTAACCAATGGATAGCTAGTCTATGTTTGGATTGAAACTTTGCTAAGTGTGTAAGTTAGTTTTGAGCTGCAGCCGAGACTTGAACCAGCAGCACGGAATACACAATGCTAGCTAGAGATGTTCCATGGTGAGTTCAAAGTGGGTATGATAAATGATCACGCGCTTAAAAGTATACTTTGATTTTATACGAATATTTTTAAAGTGAAGCAGCTCATTTATTTGGCACAGCCAAAAAGTATGCTATATGGTATTTAAGTTTGTTTAACTTGATTATTTATCTGATTCACACATGATACACTTAATCAGACCTAAGTTTATTTTATAAATAAACAGAAAAAGAGTTGTTAGTTGTGATGTATGTATATAGGTAAGTGTGTGTGATCGATGAGCTGAGTGTAACTGCTCAGCTAATAAAATAATTACATGGTTATGAATGTACGTTCATACACACACGCGCTCACGCATACTAGTGCAACAACATTTGATTTCAAATATTACACGTGCGAGCAATCGTAAATAAAAAATTTGTATGTATGTACGTATGTAGGCATGTTTGTAAATATATGTATGTTCATATGTATATATTTATGCTCTCCAAAATAAATTAATATATTTACATGTACATATGTATGTATGTATGTGTGTGTGTTTACTTAAGCCTGTGCGTATGTCTCCTCAAACGTCGCAAAAAAAAGAAGAAAAACAACAAAAACAAACACACACACACACACATTGATACATATGTACATATACTATCGAGCCCCCAACGAACTAGAGTGAAAACAAAAACAACAACAGTTGCTCTTTCAAGTTCTTGGCTACACACGCACACACACATATCTACACATATATGTACATGCGGCTGTGCCTGTGTGCGTGTGCTCGTCTAATAAAGTGGTGCGAGCAGCCAACCAAACGTTCGCCGGCTTCGCCCGCTGCCGTCGCGTCGTATATCAACAATCACACCACACACGCGCGCGCTGGGGCCGCAACTTGGCACAGCCTCAGCTTTTGGTTTTGGTTTTGCTTTTGCTTTCAGTTCTAGTGAGACCATTGGTTGGGCCAGCCGCAGTAGCAGCAGCAACACACGCGTTTCCAGCCGGAGCTTCCATTATCCAGAATCCCTGACCTAAAATTTCCATCGCCTGCTAAAAGATGTCCTTTGTGCGTCTAATTGGTGCTGAGGTAAGAATTTATATTTGCATATGCCATCCACAACTATCGATAACAATTGCGCAGTGTGTTGAAAAGCTTACAACGGGGGGGGGCGGTGCACACTTGTAAGTGCACTGCCGTGGAGTGGGCGTGTGTCTGTGTCTGCCTGTGTGTGTGTGTGTGTGTGTGAGCATTGCATATGCATGCAAATTGAAGCACGCGTGCTGCTTCCCTATGTGTGTTTGTGGTCTCATAAATTGTCCACATTAAACGGTAAAACGTGAAAAAAGAACTGACTGTTTGATAGCGCAAACACATGTTACGTAATTTTGGTTTGCTGCGATTCAGATAATACGACGATCACAATAATGCCAGAACGGACACACTCACAAAGAGAAACTCGTTTGTATGTGTGCATGTGTGTAATACAATTGTATTTTAATTAGACGGTAAGCCATATAAATAAATGCCTATCAAACGGGCGGCTGCTGCCACTGATAAGCAAGGGCGTGGCATTTATCCCTTTGTGCATGAGTATATATGTATGTCTGTGTGCATATATTATCATGTTGCCAGGCAAAGCCATGCTCACCTGTTGAATTTCAAGTAACGCAGTAAAACACTTGCAAGCACATACACACATACATACATATATACAGTGAAGCCTGGCCCAATTTGTCCAAGAAGCGCAAGCGCGTTTGCCTTTTACGCAACTTTACCTGTTGCGATGCAATTGTGGAAAAGTTCTTAATGGAAATTTTTTTCCTTATGGGGAAAAGGGATGCCACTTGGCAAAATTATGTTGTACCTACATTTGCAACGAAGTGTACCCATTTTTATTTATATTGTATAATTGGCAATATGATGTCCTTGAAATTCGCTGGAAATATTTTTAGTTGACATAATTAAACTGTTATGTCATCCAAAATTAAATTGGAAAATACCCAAAGTCAATTCACTTTCTCCATAGGGCAAAAGTTCCTTGTGGCCATACAAATTTGTATATTCATTAATTACACTGCAAATGATTTAAGCAAATTTTATTGAATGCAGTGAACCATTAGAATTTATTTACAGAAAGAATAATATATGAGATAAATTTGGGTACAGTCGTTAAGCATGCGGAAGACGTGACACGTAGCGCCCAAAGATTAAAAAAAAATATATGTATATAAATAAGTATAAATACAAGTATATATATATATATATATATATATATATATATATATATATATATATATATATATATATATATATATATGTATGTATGTATATATATGTATGTATATAAGCAAAAGATAAGATAAGATAAGATATTATAATAAACCAAAAATGTATATCCTTGGTGTCCTTGGTACATATGACAGCTCGTTTGAATGAATTAATTAAAGTGTAACTTCCGTTAAATGAAATTTGCACATGTGGTCAGCTCTTGTACCATTATGGTACTTTTCCATTTGGTAGATGTGGCAACTTTTACCCAACAGATTCCAAGTACACTTCGATCGACTTATCGATAACATTAAAATTTAATTAAATCCCTTTGCAGGCACGTTTGATCGCCAGACGTAGCTACTCGTCGGCTGCGCCCACAACCAAGCTATTCATCGATGGCAAGTTTGTGGAGTCAAAGACCAAAGATTGGATCGATGTGAAAGATCCGGCCACCGACAAGGTGGTGACCCGTGTGCCCAAGGCAACGACTGAGGAAATGCAAACCGCTCTGGAATCCAACAAGCGCGCCTTCAAGTCGTGGAGCAACCAGTCTGTGGTGTCACGTCAGCAGATCATGTTCAAGCTGCAGGCCCTGATCAAGGAAAATATGGGTGAGCTGGCCAAGAACATTACCAAGGAGCAGGGCAAGACTCTGGCCGATGCTGAGGGTGATGTACTCCGTGGTCTCCAGGTTGTTGAGCACTGCTGCAGCATCCCCTCCCTGCAGATGGGTGAGACGGTGGCGAATGTTGCCCGTGACATGGACACCTATTCGCTGGTCATGCCACTCGGTGTCACCGCTGGCATTGCTCCATTCAATTTCCCAGCTATGATCCCGCTGTGGATGTTCCCCGTGGCCATTACCACGGGCAACACCATGTTGCTGAAGCCCTCCGAGCGTGTGCCCGGTGCTACCATGATGCTGATGGAGCTGCTCAACGAAGCCGGCTGCCCACCCGGTGTAGTCAATGTGATCCATGGCCAGCACGATGCAGTCAACTTCATTTGCGATGCACCCGAGATCAAGGCCGTCTCCTTTGTCGGCTCCGACACGGCCGGCAAGTACATCTACGAGCGCGCCGGCAAGAATGGCAAGCGTGTCCAGAGCAACATGGGCGCCAAGAACCACGGCGTCGTGCTCAGCGATGCCAACAAGGAGAACACCCTCAACCAGCTGGCTGGCGCCGCCTTCGGTGCTGCTGGACAGCGTTGCATGGCCCTGTCCACGGCCGTCTTTGTGGGCGAAGCCCAAAAATGGATCCCCGACCTGGTTGAGCGCGCAAAGAAACTGAAGGTCAATGCTGGCCATATGCCCGGCACCGATGTGGGACCCGTCATCAGCGACGCTTCCCGCAAGCGTATCAACGACCTGATTGAATCGGGCGTTAAGGAGGGCGCCAAGCTTATCCTCGACGGCAGGAAGATCTCGGTACCCGGCTATGAGAATGGCTACTTTGTTGGCCCCACCATTTTGACCGACGTCAAACAGAACATGCAGTGCTACACCGAGGAGATCTTCGGCCCTGTCCTGATCATCCTGAATGCCGACACCCTTGATGAAGCCATCTCAATTGTGAACTCCAATCCCTATGGCAATGGCACCGCTATCTTCACCACCAACGGTGCTGCCGCACGCAAGTTTGTCAATGAGATCGATGCCGGTCAGGTGGGCGTCAATGTGCCCATCCCCGTGCCCTTGCCCATGTTCTCCTTCACCGGCACCCGTGGCTCCTTCCGCGGTGACCATCACTTCTATGGCAAGCAGGGCATCAAGTTCTACACACAGACCAAGACCGTTACCCAGCTGTGGCGTGAGACCGATGTCAACCACACCCAGGCGGCTGTGGCCATGCCCACCATGAAGTAGACACACAAACATACAAAAACACACACACACCCACACATGGACTCGTATGGAGTGAGCTGTGGAAAGGAATTGCTGCATTTATTTTCTGTGCCTGTTAATTAGAGTTAAGCTAAATGTAAAATTGTAAAAACGAAACGTGTAAAAACTAAATAAAATGTTTAAAAACAAGAATATCACGAAATTAATTGATTGAAGACAATCGAACATGCAAACATAGTGGCAGCGCTTTTATTTACAATGGAAAGATCGGCCAAGGTGGCAGCACTGCTTTATGCAGGAATATTTAAGAAGCCGAAGATCAAAATTTTTAAGGATGTATAACATGCAATAACTATAAATTTATTTTCTCAATGTAAATATAAATTAACATTTTATAATGATCAACTTAAAATAGAATATGAAGCAACTCCCCGACAGCTTACCTACAGCAATAGCATTTTGAACGAGCTGGCAACGCTTATTTGGGCCGCGTAAATAAGAAGACATTGAAAATATTTAAGGCACACGTGAAACTCAATGTAAGATTTGTCCATTTAATTACTTAATATTAATAAATTAACTTTAACATTAGAATTTGATTGTTACAAAATTTTTCTTTTTAGCATTAGCCATAATTTGAACCAAGTCTACCCTTAATAACATCTATAAACAATATGGAACAGAAGTCATCAATATGGTTTCCGTCTTTTTATAAAAATAATAACAATCCGTTGTAAATTTGTTTTGTCTAGTTATATACAAATCTCTGTATATATATATGTGAACACCCGCTGCAGCTTTCGCACTGCATTATTAACTACTGCCTGCCACCAAATGCTTGTTTAGATATCAGCTCCCTGAAAACCCCATTTCTATTGCTCATCAGTTCATCAAAAGTGCCCTCCTCCACAATGCGTCCATTGTCAACGACAGCTATTTTGTGTGCTTTATGTATTGTGCTTAGACGATGGGCAATAGTAAGTACAGTGCGTCCACTGATTAGCTTATCCAGCGCCGTCTGCACTAGTTGCTCTGAAACGGCATCAAGTGCACTTGTCGCCTCATCCAGGATGAGTATGGTGGGATTCTATAGCAAAGAAATTGATTAGAATGCACATCTGTAAATAAATCTATATATAATTTACTTTAATGAGCGCCCTGGCAATGGCCACTCGCTGCTTTTGTCCGCCACTCAAAAGGATTCCCCTCTGGCCCACAATGGTTTCGAGGCCATCGGGCATATGGCTGACAAATTCACTGACATTTGAGTCCTTCACCACCTGTTGGAACAACTGCTCATCGGGCAGCTTGCCCGGCTGCAATCCGTACAGGATGTTCGAGCGTATCGAGCCAGAGAAGAGGACCGGCTCCTGGCTAACAGCGCTCACATGCTGACGCAGCCAATGTGGATTCAATGTTCGCAAATCGACGTCATCCAAGTAGATGGCGCCCTGCTGCGGATCGTAAAGCCGCATCAGAAGCATTGCCGTCGTCGATTTACCCGACCCAGAGCGGCCCACCAGGGCGGTCGTTTGGTTTGGTTTTAGTTTGAGTGAGAAGTTCGATAGTACTCTGCTCTCCATGCGCGACGGATAGGCAAAGCTAACATTGCGAAAGTCAACCTTGCCAATTGTCTTGGTCGTTGGCACAATGCCCTTATCACATGGCATGGCGTATTGCCTGTCCATGATCTCCCAAATGCGCTGCGCGGCGCCAACACCCTTGTTCAGTTGGCTATAAAAGTTGGACAGGCCGTTCATGGCCACAGCCGAGTAGCCTGCATATAGCATGAATGAGGTCATGGCGCCAATGGTGAGCTCCTCGTTCAGCACCAAGGTGCCGCCATAGTAGAGCACCGATATGATGACCACGTTGCCCGAGAAGCCGGTCTGAATATGGGAGAAAACTGATTTAAGCTGCAATTGCAATTCGAGTTGCCATTCAACTAGCTCACCAGGCCAAAGAATATGGATCTAGCCTTTGTCTCCTGGTAGCCAATTTCGATGGCTTCGTCCAGCTTTTTGTCGTACTCCTCGCACTCGCTGTGCTCGCGGCCGAAGACCTTGACGGTGCGCACATTGCCAAATCGTTCCTCGGCGTGCTTCATCACGTCCGCGAATTTGTCCATCTCGGTCCTGGTTATGCGGCGCACGTAACGTCCATAAACGATGGCAACGCCAGCCAGAGCAGGCACAATCAAAGCGCTAACTAGCGCCAGCTTGGCTGACGTGTAGACCTAAGAGAGATAGAGAAAGAGCTTGGATTTCACCAGAGATAGTTAGATGAAAACATTGCATGTACCATCATAAAGGTGCCCACACCAATCATGGCCAGCGAGCGAAGGCCATCGGATACATTCTGACTAAGGGAGGTGCCCACAAAGTAAGTGTCATTACTCAAACGATTAATGAGCTCGCCGGAGCCGCGTGTATCGAACCAGGATACCTCCTGCATCAACATCGATCGATACAAGTTGGAGCGTAGTCTGCGCACAATACGCAAACCTACGCGGAGAAAGTAGAAATAGAGAGAGTGTGATGGAGAGAGAGAGAGAAAGTCGAGGTTTGCTGCGAGCTTACCTGCGGTGCCAAAGCAATAGACGCGGGAAAAGTTGGCCAGGCCGCCAATGACGAATACAATGAAGAGCATCTTGGAGTAGTCGCGCAAACTGGTTATGGCCGACTCATCCATGCCATCCTTATTGAACACTATGTCAATGACCTTGCCCAGGAAGTAGGGTACGCTCATGGTGATGGTCGAAGAGACGATCAAGCAGGCAAGGCCAACTGCAACGAAATAAACCTATTCGTATAAGCGATACACATTGGCATAGATCGATGAATGGGGGCCGTACTTAGAAGCGCCCACTTCTCTTCCTTCAGCATGCGGATGAGACGCGAGGATGCGAATTTGCTGGTCTTAATGACGGACTCCACTTTGGGCACGGCCAGCTTGACATCTTTGCTGCTCATACATCGTCGCACATTAAGCAGACGTGCTGTCCACCTGGATGCGCGAACACCTGCACAGGCACTTGTCGACAAGGAGGAGGAGGGGGACGCAAGCAGCTGTCGCCCAGCAGGCGGTCGAATATTATAGAGATGATGGTTATGATGCTGCCGCCTGAGCAAATGGTTATGTATGCTAGACGAATTGATTGAAAATCTAGGTACTGCGAAAGGTATTTGGGTAATTCGTAATGTTATGCACATGTGCTTCACTCTGGTGCAGTTCAACAACATTGTGATTTGATGCAGTTTTCGAATATTTTATATAAGCATTCATATAGTAAGCTACGGTTTTAATTTTGCACCACCATTCATTTAGGTATTATAATGTTATGTATAAAAATATAAAGAAAAACTTGTGAATTTCGACCCCCACGCAAACGGCCCGCAAAACACAACTAAATCAGCTGTTGGCATGCATAATAACAGTTGAAAGATAACACACAGCTATCAAAGCAATCGATAAGAGTTTGTGACGTCAGCTCACACTAAGTGGAAAATCAGTCGTGTTTGGAAACAAACTGAAACTGGTTGCCAAACTTATCGCTCAGGTACAACTAAAGTAATTCATACATATTCTCATTATATTAATGAGTTAAATAAATGAAAAATGGTTGTTAGTTTGCATGTATATTGCTCCGTTAGCTACTTTTTTATAGTTAAAATGAGATTATTTAATAAAATATAAAAAATATATCAAATCAATCGAATGAGCAACTTATCAATAGATGGATTTATTTGCATTACCTTCATATATATATTATTTTACAGAGTTATGCAGCACTCATGGACAATGTAATCGATAAAAGCCGCGAGGCTCAACACGTGCACATTTCGTGCAATCGTTATCGAAGTTTGTATTTGCAGCATGGAAGTGGGCGAAGGTAAGCTTCGAAAATTAAATGGAATCATATAATTATTAAATAAAATCTTGCAGAGTTACGAATATGGCTGGACGACAAGAGCAAAGCGTACCCAGCGCGCCTGGAATTCGCTATTAAAATTTGGCAATCACTTGATTTTGTGTATATAAACAAACAAGAAGTCGTCTGCAAATGGCTCGCCGAGACAATCCCCAAGGAGGCGGAACTGCCCGTGGAGCAGCTGCAGCAACTGTTCAGCCTGCGTGCTCAGCCGGGTCTGGTGAACGTTGCCACAAAATCGGCACTAATTGAAGCGGTTCTGCAACGCTTCGACAAAACACCTCCAGCCGAGACCAAGGCGTATCCACAGTTGCTGCAATGCTTGATAAACTTTGAGCTGGTGCAAGATGCTCTGCGTGCCGACTACGATCTGGTCATGCGAAGCTATGGCACACTCTTCACCTGCTACGAGCGACAACTACTGATAATGAACGATGATGAGCCAAAGCCTCGGCATGCAGAGTTTATTCTACCCGTGCTGCAGCAGCTGCGCGACTATGTGCAACGTGCCCAGAACAAAGAGCGCCTGCTGCAGGCCTATGTGGATGCGGCACTGCAACCGCTATGCCAGCTCTTTTTGCAGCTGCGAGAGCACGGATTCTGCTGCTTCGAGCAGCTGGCTGCCCTAGAGTTGCAGCTAACGGATCATCTGGACATACTTGAAGCCACCGATCTGATGTTCAAGCAGCCGCTGCATGTGCAACTGCTAAGAATGGAGTGTGCGCTGGTCAATCATCGCTACGACATGAACAAGCTATTCAAATTGATAAGAGCCATCATCATATATAATGGGACACATAAAGCGGATGACGCCGGCGATGTGCCCCAGGACGCACAGCCTAAGCCAAAAGATCGCTTATTGAATATTATTTTGCTTACACATGCATTGAACGCACTGCGTCGCCACAACATTCAGTTGATCTTTGAGGACAAGCTCAAGAACACGGGCGTGGACTTTCTGTCCCGTCAAGTGTATGGTCTTGTGCGACGCAACCGGGCGCTGCATCTGGACAATGTGCTGGAGCTGCTCTGTGCGGCGCTCCGTTTCAATCCGTTGCTGGTGGAGCCGAATGGCTATCAGATCACCATTTGGATGATGTGCGCCGTCAAACGCAACGAACGCGAGCTGGAGCTCTACTCCGACTATCTTGTCCTGCTGTTGGACATGTGCCGACGCATGAGTCGGACCGAACGCTTCATAATGAACATGCTGAAGTCCTTGCGCGAGTGGCTACACAAATACAAGCTGCCCAGTGCGGAGTCGGGTAAGCGCAGTTGCATGGAGCAGGAGCAGGAGCAGGAGCAGGAGCCGAAGCAGGCAAATGAGCAGGAGCAGAAAGTGAATACCTATGTGCAGCTCGTATTCCGACCCGAGTCCAATTCCAGTTCCATTGGCTATAGCACGGATGCCCTGTCCCAGGCTTGGCCAAGCTCAACGGCTGGCGTCGCTCTCATCCAGCTGATCAGCCATCTGATGCCCAAGCCCTCGATTGTCATCTGGAAGTGTCTGTTGCACAACTTTTCCGATCTGCTGGAACCCAAGACAACGGCCGTCCGGCCCTGCAATCTCAACTTTGCTATCGAGCTGCAGGCGACGCTGCTCTCGCAATATTTGGTCGGCACTCGACTGGCGGAGCAAGTGCCGCAGCATCAGGTGGATGTGCAGCGACAGCGCAGTCACACGATCCTAGTTCTTCAGCAGTTCGGACAACACTTGCTCTCGTTGGAGCACAACCGACGCACGATGAACATATACCTGGAGTGTGTGGAGCGGGCGAATAACTTCGATCTGATGCTGGCCTACTATTGGCCCGATGGCTTGGAGAAGCCACAGATGGATCCGCCGCTGCCGCAGTTGCAGTTATTCCTCTCCAGCGACGAGTGGGAGCTGGTTCGCCAGCGCGTGCATAATTTTGGCAAATCTATGTGCCGCCAACGCTTGCAGCGACTCGAACTACAGCTCACACTATCGGGTTGGCTACTCCTGCCCAATCAGCGGCTAGAGCCTTGTCCGGATGCTGTAGTGGAGCTGCTGCCACAGAAGCTCTTCAGTCACTTGACCCGTGCCCAGAAGCAGATGCGAGTGCAGCAGCAGCAGCAGCAGCAACAGTTGTCCAATCTTCTGGAGGATGCCGAGTGTGTTGAGTTCTTGACATTGCAGCTGCTGCAGCAGTTTGTGGACAGCTTGAAGCAGGCCAAGATCAAGGGCTGCCTGCTGGCCAAACAGCTGACCCAGGCAACAGATCAAACTGCAATGGCCACATTATTGCGAGAGAGCTGTGCGAGCACAAAGAAACCAGCGTTGCCTGCTGCATCCACGCAGGAGCTAATTGATGCACTGCAGCGGCTGCCACTGAACCAGCTCCAAAGCTGCCTCAAGCTACGTCTCTGGCTGCTTCTCTTCACGCTCTTCCAGGATGTGCGACGCGCCCAACTACAGCAGCTGTCCAATCAGCTGCTCGAACGGCTCACAGGTTCGTCTCCCAGCTAATCCTCTACAGACTCTTCATATATAAATATTCATCTCACTCTCTCTCTCTCTCTCTCTCTCTCTTTTTTTTTAGATATGTTGCACTTTGGTCAACCTTTGCCGCTGTGCAGCTATTTGCCGGAGCTGGCGCAACTCTTGCAGCTGCTGCCGCTCGATATAAGGACAGATGAAGCTGAGACTGAAGCCGCCACAGAGGCCAACACCATTGCCTGGCGCTTCTATGAGATGTTCTTCGGTCGCTGCATACGTCGCCTGACGCCCGGTAGCGATCTCTTTCTAGCTAGCTGTGCTGTGCTCTTCCGCGAGCAGCTGCCAAAGCTTTCAGCCTCGCATTGTCGCCTGCTGCTGCTCGCCATCGAGACGTTGGCCAGCTGTACAGGAATGCAGGGGCGGCGCATGCAACGTCACCTGCACCCGCTGCTCGAGATCTATGGAGAAATGGTTAGCCACAAATTTGGCTCCCACAAAAAGTCGCCCGCCGTGTACAAGGAGTTCGTGCAACAGACTCTCAGTGGCTACGCCGTCTACCTGAGCAGCTGCATCAATCGGGCGGCCAAGCAACAGAAGGAAAATGTCGACGAGGCCAAGCCGGAAACAGCAACGGTTGCAGTGCAAGCCATCGACGAGAGCTTTAGGCGCATTTGCAAAATTTACATAGGACATTCGGTGAGCTGCAAGAAAATTTAGATCGTAAGAAACAAAGTGATGGATCGATAGTTGCACTGCCTTAGACTTTACAGTGGATAATGGATAATGGATAAAGGATAATGGATAATGGATAATGGAAATAATGAATATATGCAAGTGAATTGTTGAAGGATAATGGATAATTGAAATGGATAATGGATAACAGGCAGATCTGGATGACGACGAGCGGAGTCGTCCGTTCAGAGACTACAAAAACTATCGACTTGAAATGTGATATGAATATGTGTGAATGTCAAATGCAGTGGGAGTTTATCACTGTCTTCTACGATGAATCATCCCATTTGCTTATTATCAATAATAATCTAACATTTCATGTGATTCTTTGATCGTTACATGAATACTACAATAGCTATGGATTTCAAATTTACTATGTAAGGCATACACATATACATATATAGGGCTGTATAGATGTGATTTGTGATAGATATTTCAATTTGTAGACCTTTGCAGTCTACTAGTCAGACAATTCCGACTAGAGTTCTCTTAGACTAATCTATTCTTAATTACAAATAAGATATATATGATATACAAATCACATACATAAACACATATACATTATGGATATTTATATTTCATTTCAAATAACCAAAACATGCAAAACAAATTGAAAGCCCTAATGCAAGTGCTGCCCATGCTGCGTGTGTGTGGGCAGCACTTTGTATGATATAAAGAGTGCATGTTATACAATGAATACAAATTAGTTTACAATTTCCAAATATTCTTAAGTTAAATCATTAAGTTAAAGTATTATTAGTGAGGTTAGGCTCACATATACATATATGAATATGTTTAGGAAGTATAACCAAGACTTGACGCATTAATACATCTTTCTTCTCTTGTCTCAGCTGAATTATCGCAATGTCCATGCCATTCGGCTGCTGAATGTGGCCTTAACGCATCGCCAGCTGCTGCATTTGGACCAGGACGAGATTGAGTTTGTGTTGGACAGCTATTGGCGGCAATTGAATAAGGATATTGCCGCCAGCTCTGCGCTAGATATGGCCAGCATAGAGCCCGCTGTCAAGCTCATCATTGGCTACAAGACGAATGAGGATTTCCTACTGCTGCTGCGAGAACTGGGAAAGCAACTGGACGAGATGCCCCGACCAGAGACACCGGAACAGCATACGAGCCTGCAGAATGTGCTCGTGCTTGTGACGCTCTTTGCCAAGTGCTCACTGAGCAGCATCAAGGGAGCGGTAAGCGAAAGTTCTCCTTCTGACTGAATCTTGACTAATATCTTGCGCTTTCCATGTAGATGCTCAATGAGCAGTTTGAGCTGATCAGCGGCAATGTGTCGTTGCGTCTGCCAGCGCCTAGTGATGCCGCCTATTGCAGCCATGCGCTGCGCCTGCTGGAAGCTCAGAGCGCCTTGGCCAGCAATCGCACCGTGCCGCTGACTGGCGAAACTCTGGACTCGATGCTATCAAGCATGCTGGACCTGAATATCAAACGCTTCATTGTAGCCGGCGGCAGCTGGTCGGTCTTCCGACAACTGCACGCAACGCTGTCCGAGAACAGTTTGCTTTTGCTGCGTCAGCAGGCCACACTCATGACGGATCGGGCCTCACAGCTGAGTGCGATATGCAAGGATCTGGTGCAGTCGATTGTCTGCTATCGCAGCGAACGCAAGCAGGCGCAAAGTCTGACGGACGAGGAACTGGATGGTCTGGCCGACCTGGCACTGAAACTGGTGACGCTCATGGCGAGCATTGCAGCTGGTTCCCAGGCCTTGGCCATGAAGCGTGTGGCACCGTTTCTGCTCATCTTCACCATCAAGCAAATGATTGCCACCGAGCGTCCCACGACACTCTTCGAGAAGGTAAACAATAGAGAGATTCCTTAATCGTTTGCGCCGAATTATGTTTAATCTTTTACTCTGCTCTGGAACAGGTCAAATTGCAAATGGATCGCTTTTGTCACGAGCTCATCTCGATTTGTGACCATCGTTCGGGCCACTTCATACTGCGCTGCAGCAGCGAGGCAGGCGCACGCATGTACCAGGACTTGATGAAGGAGCATGACAAGTACCACAAGTTCCATGGCAAGGTTTAAGGAAAGAAGGAAGAGATACAGAGAGAGAGTGAGAGAGAGAGAGACGGAAAGGGAGGAAACCCTTACCAGGGGAGGCAGAGGCAGAAAGTAGAGAAATTATGTTCGAAATGATGAACATAAAATGGTGCAAGAAAAATATTAGTTCTCGGCTTAAAGAAAGAAAGAAAGAAAAGATATTGATATTTTTCTATAATCGTTTTTTTTTTTTTTACTTGTATATGAATAAATCTAATAGACATCAAATATCATACACTTAAAATTAAATTTTGGAAAAAGTTTTATATATAAAAGTTGTTCTCTGTAAATTGTGTTCCCAGCGTGAAGCACTCAGTGCGCGAGGGAGAGAGAGAGAGGGAAAACAGTTAACAATTCGAATTTGTAATTGATATGATACTATATGGATGCATGCACTGGACAATACGGCATTATATAACACAATAATTTCCGTTAAAATTAACTGTATCAGTTCCTTTCATTTTTATAAAATTTGTTTTTTTTTTTTTTGATAATTTTCATTTGAATTTAAATTAAGAAATTTGATTTCCATGTGAGTGTGGGAGTGTATGTGTGTGTATGTGTATTTTGGGCCAGTATGTGTGTGTTTGAACTATGCCAGAATTTATAACAGTTTTGTTTTTACATTTTGAATTTTTGCATTTTTGCATTTTTTCCCTTTTTTTTAATTTTTGGTTTTTTGGTTGATTTGTTCAAGGCAGCTCTGCGCACATCTTTATGAGGGATGTTGCTCACTTAGGAGGTTGCTTTGTACTTCAATTTCATTTGTAATGATATAGCGTATACATTCACTTTTGTGTTTTATTGCACCTGCCTGCACGTATATGCGAGTGTATGTGCATGTGTGCGTTTTGTGTGTGTGTGTGTTTGTGTGTGTGTATATATCTTTGCGTATGCACACCTCACTTAGGACACGAACATTTGACAGACTTCGCACAATGGATGCTCGGCTTCTTCGGGACGATTGCCGCTAAGAGAGAGAGAGAGAGAGAGAATGAGATAGTACATATTCAGTTCGATGGGCAGCACTTTTGAATAAAGATCTACTTACAACAGGGTGACACAAGTGCGGCATATAAACTGGCTGCATTCGACGCACGAATAGCCACATTCCTCGCACAAATCAAATGTACAATTGACGCAAGTGCCGCGGATCAGAGTCGGACGATGGCAGCATGTGGATAAACGACGCTCTAGGCCCGGATTGGCAACATCAGGATTCATGTCGCGCAGTATTATGTTGCCATCGCCAATTAGCTGATATTGCTCGCATAGATTGACCGGTCTAGCGGGTATCGGAGCCGGGGTGCTAGTCTCCTCCGTTGGCTCATCTGTGTTCGCATCTATGTTTGCGGCTGCCTTGAAAAGCATTTTTGTGGTTTTCTCTGCAAGAATATGTTGTGAATTAATTGCTGTGTATACAGAACATACATATGTACATATGTATGTGTCTCTGTGCGTGTTCTATTCAAATTGGAGTTTTCTACTCACCATGAACCGCCTTCATTTTCTCCGGATCGCATGAATCGTTGATTTTCTCATTTACCCAGATTTTGGATTGAGTTACATTATTGTTACTCTCCTCGTCCTCTGAGCGCATACGTTTCAATGGTTTGCCTTCCATTTTTTTTTTTTTAGATTTGCCTTTGTTAAAAAAAAAAAATTTTTTTTTTTTTTTTTTTATCCAAATGTTACAATTTTGCTTTTTGTGAATTAGATCAGAAAAGTTTCGCCGGCTACTTCTATATATCGATTCTGCTGCAATGCGAAATACATTTATTTAATATGGTCATTCCGCCCAGCTGTTGGCCGGCCAGTGCTGCATTTTGCACGCGACCAGGTGGCAACGAAAAATGAAAATAAAATAAGAAACAACAAAAATAGTGTTGGCTAACGCGCAAGCGTGCGGCCTGTCTATCGAAATGTGGGTGTGCGCGGTTTGCGCCCATTTGGCTGTTTATTTCAAATGCATTTTTCTACTCACTCTGATTGGCGCAAGCGCACGCACACACAAATTGGTTAATACTATTATATATATGTTCTTGTTGTATACATATGGATGTATAAAAAAATATATCTCACTGTACAAATATATTTATGTATATTTTCACACACACTTGATTACATGCACCGTAAAGCGTCGAGCCTGGGAATGGCATCAGTTTGAATACAAAATAATTTTGTTGTAGTTTTTATTTGTTTTATTCGTGTAGGTAACTCAAAATTTACAAATCGAAATGAACGTGAAATGAAATCGAAATGACTGAAGGCTAAATTACATATATACTAGTCATACGTATGTATACATAAATCGTTCGCTCAAACAGTCCAGAGCTAGCCTACTTTGATTTGATTTGATTCTATACGATTTTCATGCTGATTTCCATTGTGTATGTGTTTCTTTGTTTAGTTATATTTCTTATATCTTTTTTTTTTTTTCTTTTCTTATTTTGCTAATTAGTTGCCTGTTTATGTTCGAGTTCTTTCACTCTCCCTTTAGGCCTGCAGGTTGACATTACGCTTGTTGGCATGGCGGCCCCTCACGACTTTGCCAGCTGTCTCTTCGTTGTTGGGTTTCTTGAGAAATTCATTGGTTCCCATGACCGATTTGTTCTTGTTCTTCTTCTTGGTGGAGACTTCCGATTTCGATGGGGATGGTGTTGACCCATCAGCAGGATGATAGTTGCTGCTGCTCTCTTTTTTGGCAGCCAAACGCAACTCAGCAGCGGCTTCGCGTTTCTTACGCACGAGTGCGAGACGAGCGAGATCGGCATTGGCCTCGCTAACCGTCTTTTGGTACGAATTGGAGCGCGGCTTCTCTCTGGCGCGCTCACGACGACGCTGCTCCATCAATGAGTCCTCAATGGTCTTGCCCTTGCCCTTGGTATCTTCGGTTAGTAGGGCCAGCTTCTGCGACTTCTTGGCTGGACGATTCGGGTTCGATATCTCAATCAGCCCCTCAACAGCTCCACCCAACTTGCGGCTCTTCGTTATGCCATTGCTACTATTATTGCTATTACCATTGCCGTTGCCGCTCGAATCGCTGCTGCTCTCTCCATCGTTAGTTGAGTCAATGCTGCTAGCGCTCTCGTTAAACTTATTGTGCTGCGATGACATTATGCACACCTCCAGCTCACGTTCGCGCTGCAACTCCTCGACTGGAGTAAATTGGCGGCTGCGGCCTTTGTGGTTCAAGTATTTTCCGCGTGGCATTTTCTTGGTTAGTTTTATTAAATTTTTTCTTTTTTTGGTCGTTTGTTTGTTGCTCGTCTAAAAGCGTTAAAGAAAAAATGAACACAACAAAAAAAAAAAAAAAACAAAAAACAAAATAAACGAATTATTATTGAGTTTTTCGCAAATTTTAGTTTTTTCAATTTACAAATTGATCTGCTCGTCACAGGGCGAAAATGAATTACAAGTGAAGTCGGAAATCAATTTGACAAATCCCTTCACATCAAACTAGTTGAAGTTAATTCCAACGCAAGTTGAGATTATGACACAAAATTTAAACGTATTAATCAATTTAAAGTCGATAATATGGCGGCAATGTATCGATAGTATCGTTAGGCATTGGAATTCAGTTTTAACAGCAACAACAGTAGCGGTAATGGTAATTCAATAAAAGTGAATTTCATTTTAACAGTTGTTGCAATTTCAAGCGAATATCCCATTTCAAAGTGCTTATATAAATATTATAAGCTATGGCCATTTAAGTTATAGAGATCCGGAATTCTTTAATGACGACCTGTATACATATATACAAACATAATAAGCAGATATGTACCAATATTGTTTTCAATCATGTCTGACAAATAAATAAAAGCAAATATTTGTATTTTTCTCTTTGGTTATAGTTTAAATTTATTGTTAGAAAAAAATTTTCAAAAAAAATTCGTTCTTCTTTTGCGCAATAGCATCGGCGGTGGC
Source organism: Drosophila koepferae (assembly GCA_030914345.1). NCBI lineage: Eukaryota > Metazoa > Arthropoda > Insecta > Diptera > Drosophilidae > Drosophila > Drosophila koepferae. Next base: position 3,334,386 of record JAUESR010000209.1, read on the forward strand.
GATATATCGCGGCTCAATCGATGTTAACAGAAGTCGGCAATGTTTAACAGCATCGACTAACCAACTAAAAGTGGTTGGTCATGTTAATAGTAAGGCGCCGCACGTTAACAGAGGAGCACTCCACGCGTTTAACAGAGCCGATTCGCCATTCTGCATAAATAGAAGAAGGGAACAAAAAAAAAAACTTATCGTAAATCGACTGTACCGTGGTGCTGAAGTGTATTGTGAAATTCAATTTCCATAACATTCGGAAGCATTGAGGAAGCGCCTCCGACATTCCATCCCGAATTTCACATACAGTATACAAAGAGGCGCGCATGCAACAGGTAGCCAGAGCACCTATCACAGCACAGCGTGACATTTGCAGCAACAGTACCAGCAACAGGAACAGCTGACGCATACGATTCAAGGAGCCAGCCGCATCAAACGAAACGCAACCCAATTAATCAGCTCAATTTAATTAGGTCCAGCAACAACAGACCAAAGCAAAAGCATGTCTGTTGACCAGAATACTCCTGTGCTGCGGGGCTGCATTAAGTTGCCTCTGAAAAAGGACGAGCTGGTCGAGGTGATCGCCAAGGCTAAGGACTATGCTATAATGCATGGCGCTGCAATGCGTTCAAAAACAAGCTTCAGTCCGGACTCTCTGAATGTGAGTATGTCTATCACCACTCCATTCCAATGCGCTCCATCTCTTTTTTCTCTTTTCATATATCCTCTTAGTTTGCGCCCTTTGTGCTGGTGCCGTCGTCCTTTCCACGAAAGGAATTTGAGAAGGCAATTGCATTGCAGCCGATAATCAATCGACTAATGCATAATGTTGCACACGACGAAGAATTCATTACGACGACGTTGGCGGAGACAATTAAAGTGGATGAGTTTACGGCAAATCTGTTTAATATCTATCGCAAGGTGCTAGCCCTTGGCTTTACCCAGGTGAGACATTTTGTTCGTCATCATGCCATGTCCACCCGCACCCGCACCCACACTCACTCTCACACCCACCACACACACACACACACACGTCAACAACTACACTCCTACACACCTCCGTCCAAGCCCATTGTCAGCACCTCATTTACCCAAACATATTTATCCATTGAGCTTTAGGGATTAGGCTGCCAGTGCAGGTATTTCGGGTGCACAGCTAAAGTGATATCTGTCGCTTACTTTAACGGTCCACACCCCCAACCGCCCCACCCACCACTCTTTCTATATATGTATATATATATATTCAAATATATATATGTTTGTTTCTGTTGCTCTTTAGCTCATATTCCATTATCTTATCACCATGTCATAAATCCCATAGCCAATCGGCTCAACAGCTAATCTCAAGTCTCAAGCGTTGCCACATGATTTATGCGCACATCCTAGACAACTTGAGTATATTGCACCGCTGCTGCTGCTGCTGCTGCTGGCAATACTGCTGCTATTAATCAATAGTATTAATTGATTTTTTTACTTAAAAAGTTTTAATATCTTCTAAAATTGATTAGTTCCTTTTTTTCTTTATTTTCGTCTTCTCTCTCCTGATCTCTCTCTTTCTTTTTTTGTGGTGCTGCTCCTAATGTTTGCGTTGTTGTTGTTATTGTTGTTGTCGCTGTTGATATGCCCAGCTTTATGTTTATATCTATCCACAAAATACAAAAGAAAAACAAAAAATTTTACAATTAACTCACGCATTTATTTGACATTTTCTGCTTTCCTTTCCGAAAAAATGTAAACCAATGAAAACCGAAACCCAATGAAATTTAACGACTTGCGCATAAATCAAAATTCGAATTGATCCGAACAATCGATTCCGAAAATCCGAAAATCCAATCGAATTATTTCAAACGAATGGTGTGTGTTGCTCGTTTTAATCGTAATTGTTATCGTGTATCGTATACCGATCTACACGTTCACACACTCTAAACACATATACTTATGCACAAACACACACATATATACACATCCACTCACACACACACACCCACACTTACATGCGCGCATATCCATTCGCAACCAAAGCGCATTTCATTGGGCATGCTGCGCAGCGATCTGATGCTGGAATCCCGCTGCCCGGAGTTGTCGCCCCTGTTGGAGACAAGCGTCGGCGCAAGCGCTGGCGCTGGCGCTGGTAGGAAGGACGGGCAGGAGCAGAAGGAGCGAATGGCGGACGCAAAGGCGAGCACGACGTCGGAAAAGGCTAAATCGACAGCCAAGGCGGGCATTCAGCGCAGCGTTAGCACCTCATCGGCCTATTGCTGCTGGAAACAAGTTGAGATCAATACGATAGCATCGGGTTTTGGCCATTTGGGACCAGCAAGTAAAACCATACAAAGGTGCTGTCTGTCTCTCTCTTTCTCTCTCTCTCTCTCTCATGATCCTTTCTCGCTAGCTATATGAATATCTCTTCTTCTCTCCCTCTGTCTCTATTTCTCTCTAATATGTATACACTTGCATTGCCTTGTGCATGCCGAAGCCTAACCAAAGCCATCCACACACAAATATACACACATACACAACCACACTTGAACACACACAACACACACTCACACATGCACACACATGACAAAGTAACCTTACTACAGCTTGCATTAGCTATGTGTGTAAATATAAGAGTCAAACTTCTAATTTGCAGTCCGTTACAAAAAAATATATATACCCTGTAGGAAAATATCCGTTAATTGCCAGTTTATATGCATTGCCAAAGTCATCAACTTTAAAAATACAAATTGCTATTAGATATTTTAAATCTAATTTATACTCTAAAATAAAAGTTTATAGTACGTTCTTGAAAGTTACATTTTTATTATTATTGTCGTTAGGTTCTTAATCGCAAGATAGAAACAAGTAGAACGTCTAGAAATAACTAATTATTTAACCAGCAACAGTCATTTCAATTACGAAGTATTTTATGTACATATAGTATTTTATGAAACAGTATGAAACAGATAGCTGCATCAGAATTGGTTTTTCTAAAGGGTATGGTTTGGCTTAGAATACAAAATAACTTTGCATGCTTTCCGTTACTTTCTCTATTTACATAAATACATGCAAATAGCATGTATGTATGTATAAGTGTGTGTGTGTGTGTGCGTGTGTGTTTGTGCTTTTGTTTGGATTTGTATTTGTGTGCGTGCGTGTGTCATGTTTTATCCTGGCTATTTTAAATAAAATGTCCATTTAATTCCTGTACAGCTAATTATTATTCTTTCACTTAATATATGATTTATTTGAAGAATTTATATTTATGCCTTATATACATATGTATATACATACATACATATATAAATACATATATACATACATATGTATTTATGTACATACATATGTATATCTGCATATGGTATATCTATACATATGTATATGTACATATGTATGTGCTTGTTTTTTTTTTTTTAGTCCTTGAAATGTTATTCGTAGTTGTTAGTTTGCTTGTTGAAAAAATACATATATTAAATATGACCAGTCCTGCCCCGCTCAAACCTTTATATCGACCGGCACCCATTGCCCACCGCTGCTCGCTCTTTGACTCCGTCTCAGCCCCGTCCATCCCCGTCTCGTCAAGCCTTGTCTTGCCTAGCCTCGCCTTGCTTCGCTTTGCCTGTTGATCTTGCAATGCTTTTCTCTTATACTTAGCCTAACAGTTCTACACAAACACACACACACATACATATATGTACATATGTACATAAATGTGTGCAGCTTAAAGGTTGTGCTTCTTCTTCTATCACTTATGATTTTTTTCTTTCAATTTTTGTCTGTCCTTTCCTCTTCGTGGTGTTGTTGTCGCTCGAATGGTTTTGTTTGTTTTTTTTTTTTTTTTTTTTTTTTTTTACAGCTATAATTATGCGAAACTAACACAAATGGTCAAAGTTGCTGTGTCATTCAATCAGCTGCGTCTTATCGCTATACGTCAGCCAGTTAATGATAAAAAAAAGCAACGGCTACACTCGAACACTTACACACACATACATACATGCACACTCAAATACGCGTGTGATCCATACATCATGTAATGAATCGCGTTCAGGTTTCTACATATTTAATATCCAATCAATTTCGCTGTATGTGAAATCCGATATCCCAGAATATTTCACAATAGCGACAACAGGCAACATTTTAGTCGTCAGAAACGAACCCGATATGCAGGCAATTCTTTAGAAAGTGCAATAAAATACAATTGTAAATATTTGTTGTACATATGTATGTATGTACACACATATGTTTACAGAGTTTGGGCTTTTCCGAAATGCATATGCATGCGTCCATGTGTGTTTTGCTTACGATCATAAAATGTTCTTCGCACAAACACGCACACACACATGGCACTTGCATTGGTTAGTAAACACAAATCATCTGCTTAAAACTTGCCTGGCATTTGCGCTTTGCCAGACATTTGAACATCAACAATCGAAATCCGATAAATTGGATCGATATTCATGCTTTCGCTTTCATTCTTCTCCCCCTCTCTTTCTCCCTCTGTCTCTCGCACACACACTTACACACTCGACGCCTGTGTTGAGCGTTGCCCACTCTCAAAACCTAAGTATTAGTAGTATTTCTGTTTAATTATTTTTTAAAACTAAGCAAATATATTTATAATAATTTTATTTATTTTGTAGTTTGTTTGTTTGCCGTTCAACAGACATACATAAATACATATTTAGCTTAGGCTAAGGGCTACTGCTATATACTCGATTAAGCAGTTACTGTATTTTACACACATCTCTTTCTAAATATATATATATATATAATATATAACGATCATAATTGCAGGCTTATAGCATCGGTCTATTACGTTCTGACTATTTGGCTCACGTGTACGAGGGCTGTGCAATAAAGCAGGTTGAAATCAACACGATTGCCTCCAGTTTCGGTGGCATTGCTACACACTTGGTGCCTCTGCAAAAGTATTATGCGCTCTTCTCTCTCTATCTCTCTCTCTCTCTCTCTCTTTTTATCTCACTCACTCACACATACAAAAACTCACACTTGCACACTCTTCTCGATTTCTTTCTCATGTATAATTCACAATTTGTTTAAAAAATATTAAATTTACACCTCTTTTATAGAATAGTTCAAATTGAGAGCTTGTTTCAAATTTTCAATTGCAGAATTTGAGACAGGTTTGAGTGTACTCACATACATACACACACAAACCACCCATATATATTTATATATATTCAAATATATACTAAGTTGCACGCACTTCAGTACCAACTCGAATCCACCGCCCACTCATCTGTAATTACTATAAACCATTTGAAGGTCGCGCCCACTCATCAAAACTGTAAATCGCATGCACTTGCACTTGCACTCTCCCTCCCTCTCTTTCGCTCGCTCGATCTATCTCTCTCTCTCTCCCTCTCTCTCTCTCTCTCTCTCTCTCTCTCTCTATCTATCGTTGTTGCTCTCGCTCATTCGCTGAACTTTTTCCACTTACCTTCCCCCTCCCACTTTTAACACAAACTCCTGTCGTCCCTTTGAACACTCGCACTTGCACTTGCACACACACACACACACACGCACAAACTTTGTTTGGCTTCTGGTTATGGCTTTAACTCTAGCTTTGAGATGCTATTCCAAACCCATTTCCTTAACAAAACCCCCGCACCCCAAACCGTAATACCCGATCCATAAATGTTTTTTTGCCTGCTATAACTTACTACTCGTATTGTATATAACCCCCCACCCACCCTCCTATCCCCTAATCCAACTAATAATAGAAACCTTTCTCGTTTGTTTGTTATTGTAATTGTTTGTTTTGAACTAGTTTTGGAATTTCAAAAAAAAAAAAAAAAAAAAAAAAAGCTCATTGTAAAAGTTTTGCTAATCTTATGTTTTTTCTCTGAATCCCCCACCCACTCCTTCAACCTGCCAACAGCTTCGTCCTGCGAGAACTGGGACATGCCGAGAAACTGCGGCAAGTGAGTATCATACATCTTATAGTACAATAGGAACTATCTCTTATATACACTCTCTTTCTCGCTCTGCTTAGATGCCCAAGAACGAAGCCCTCGCAGGTCTTTGCGATGGAATGGTCAAGGCCTGGGATATCTATGCCAAACCCGAGTCAGTCATTCTGTTCATCATTGAGGACATTTCGTATAACATTTGCGATCAGCGTTTCCATGAGTTCTACATCCGTGAGAAATATCCGCACATCAAAGTGCTGCGTCGAACCCTCACCCAAGTGCACAAGGAGGGCAAGTTGGGCCAAAGAAAGGAGCTGCTACTGTGCGTATATCCCTAAGACTCTAAAATTCTCAGTCAGAGAATGAATAACTATAACTCTTATACTCTCTCTCTGTCTCGCTCTCTCTCCCTCGATTAGCGGCAATACTGAGGTGGGCGTCATCTATTTCCGCGCCGGCTATGAACCGGCTCACTATCCCACGCAGGGTGAATGGGATGCCAGGTACTTGATGGAGACCTCATTGGCCATCAAATGTCCATCGATTCAGTATCATTTGGCGGGCACTAAGAAGGTTCAGCAGGCATTGGCACAACCGGCGGTGCTCGAGCGTTTTATCAACGATCCAGAAGAGATGAAGGCGGTGGGCAAAATCTTTACCGGCCTCTACTCCATGGACGACAACGAAGTGGGCAATGCCAACTATGAGATGGCCATGCGTACGCCAGAGAAGTTTGTGCTTAAGCCACAACGCGAAGGCGGTGGCAACAATATTTATGGCTTGGACATTCCCGATGCTCTAAAGGTAAGCAAGTAATATGAACTCTGCAGCTAGATATACTATATATAGTACTGTTATATTCGTCTTATTTAATCCCAGCGCATGTCGCGAGTGGAGCGTTCCGCTTGGATATTGATGGACTTGATACACCCGCCACTGTCGCAGGGCTATATGATACGACCGGGCAGCGATGTGCCACCACAGATTGTGGACATGGTCTCAGAGCTGGGCATCTTCGGGGTCATTATTGGCGATGCGGATCACATTATCCACAACTATCAGGCGGGTCATATGCTGCGCACCAAGCTATCCACTGCCAATGAGGGAGGCGTAGCTGCTGGCCTGGGCGCCCTAGACAGTCCCTACTTGATAGACTCGGAGGATGAAGACGAACCCCAATAAACTCCGCCTGCCTACACTATTTGCCTATTTGCTCCAAATACTTAATAATTGTATAAAAGATATGCTCCTCCTTCCCCCTGGCTCCCATAAACTATTTTTGTAATACGCGTAAAGTTGTAATTGGTGCAATAAATTCCACTGTAAATACGAGAATCAAGAGTTTATTTATCAAAATATTATTGAATTGCACTATGTCTATAAATTTGGATTTTTGGAATGCCTAAATGAACAATACAAGTAGCACCAATCGTGGATGAAGTGTCCCAGCCATTCGGGTTTAGTCCATTATCGCACAAACTTTCTGTAGGTGGCATCCATTAGGCGATCAACCAGACTATCGATGGGATGCACTATCAACGGGATGCTGATCAGACCGATTAATGTAGGCAACGTCTTCACCACGAAATTGGGTGACTTCTTTAATAGCGATTTGCTGACTGCAGTAATGCTGCATGGAGTGTGGAGAGAGAGATTAGATAAGAGTTTAGTTTGGCATACAATGGGTCAGATGGGGGAATGCGGCTCCTACCGGTTGATGGTCAATCCAGGTATTATGACTGATGCAAACATTTGCCAAGTGAATACATCGGCGCCCACTAGCGCCACCTGGCGATCTGTGCCGCCGGCCATTTGATGGCGCAATGCCTTGTCAAACGTATCCGTACAGACATAGCCAATGGCCATACCGTAGGTGGCGGCAACTACAGATTTGGGCATCAGCGGACGAAATGCCTCGCCCACCTCATTGCTGTAGCCTGCAACAGTAGAATGAATGGAGATATATGTAGCTGTATGCGTGGCGGGTAACTCTTACCCATATAGCGCAAGAAGGTATCACGATAAATGTCCACTTCTTTGAGATGTATTTGTTTATGCATTTGATCTTCTAGTTTCTCATCAAGCGGGTGCATTGTTGATTTGGATTCCACGGTTGGTTCCGGATCAGTCATAATGTTATTTTATTTTGTTGCGTAACAAGTAATATAATTTCAATTAAAACATTTAAAATTTCTATCCTTTCCGTATATTGCCGTTGAACAGTCTGGCAACACTATGAATTTGACACTTATAACTGAATGCTGTGACTATGAGCTATCGATTAAAAATCGTTTGGCCATCGATGCCCATCGCAGACATATAGCGAATCATGGATCATTTTTTTGTCGTGACCGTACGTGCAAGTGCAAGTTGAAAATAGCAAGGATTAAGAAATTAGCGAATTTAATTGAGGTAAGTCGCGATTTTCCTGCATCTTAATATGCCTATTGTATGTTGCCGGTGGTAGCGGTGAATATACAATGCTAATAAATGCCGCGCGCGCGGCAAAAAAAATCCCAGCCACAAGCACCACAAACACAAGCCCAATTACACACATATACGCATACGCGCATATATCGAGACGAATGCAAATGATGCAAAAACACAAACAATGGTTGAAACCATTTTTGATTATGCCGAATTTGATGTGAAACCGTTTGTTGCACATTGATTAATTATTTGATTTCTACTTATTTACATTCGTTCTATTCCTCCAGCCTGGCAACCGCGACGATTGGTGTTGACTTCAGTTGCTATTGTTGTCGTCCTGATTGTTATTGTTGCTGTTGTCGTCCATCTCCGTCGTCGTCCATCTCCGTGTGCCGGGTGCCATGTTCGACTATAGCGACTTGGATCGCCAAATTGAGCAGCTAAAACGCTGTGAAATCATCAAAGAAAACGAGGTGAAAGGCCTGTGTGCAAAGGCGCGCGAAATCCTCGTCGAGGAGGGCAATGTCCAGCGTGTTGATTCGCCGGTAACCGTCTGCGGCGACATACACGGCCAGTTCTATGACCTGAAGGAGCTCTTTAAGGTTGGCGGCGATGTGCCCGAGAAGAACTATCTGTTCATGGGCGATTTTGTGGATCGCGGCTATTACAGTGTCGAGACATTCCTATTGCTGTTGGCATTGAAAGTTCGGTATCCGGATCGAATTACGCTAATACGCGGCAATCACGAATCTCGCCAGATAACCCAGGTGTATGGGTTCTACGATGAGTGCCTACGCAAATATGGCTCGACAGCCGTATGGCGCTATTGCACCGAAATCTTTGACTACCTCAGCCTGTCAGCCATCATCGATGGGAAAATCTTTTGCGTACATGGCGGCCTATCCCCATCCATACAGTATTTGGATCAGATACGCAGCATCGATCGCAAGCAAGAGGTGCCGCACGATGGCCCCATGTGCGATCTGCTATGGAGCGATCCGGAAGACCAGACCGGCTGGGGCGTGTCGCCGCGTGGTGCCGGCTATTTGTTTGGCTCCGATGTCGTCTCACAATTCAATCGGACCAACGAAATCGACATGATATGTCGCGCCCATCAGCTGGTCATGGAAGGTTTCAAATGGCACTTCAATGAAACGGTGCTCACTGTTTGGTCGGCGCCCAACTATTGCTATCGGTAAGCTTAATCATACCTTGAATACTTTTGATATATATATAAGTTAAGCGCACACACACTACGTGCGTAGCGATTATGTGCACTGAGTTATATTCCCACGTAGACAAATACACTTGGATTCCATGGAACGATATATTTAATATAACTTTGTATGATTTGGAATAATAGGTCTAAACTATGTCACATCCGAATATAAACTGAATAGAAATAGCTCCGTACGTTGTATTCTCCTCTCATGTCTGATAGTAGAATCCAGCCTACTACGTATCCTTAACTCCTTCCCGTTGAAAAATCTGCGTCCCGCAGATCAGGGTGCATTTGCTCAGATAGCGAGCATCTTGAAAATAGTCGTCAAGATTCCCTAATTGGATGCAATATTTATTGTGGCGGCGTCATGATTAACCTGTTGCGGAATTCGGAGACTGTCTTCTGAGGTAGGAAAAAAATGCTTTATGCACCGTCAGTCAGGTCGTCACTCTGACTGGTGTGTCGGACTGCGTGACTGCCTACCGACTAAAAAAAACCTCCTCTTCTAGGGTTCCAAATCCACCATCCAACCAGGATCTTCAAGGTGGAGACCCATCGTGTGCTCTAAATGAGCGTCGCCCTCTATGTGTACTTCCTCCGCCGCAGAACATTTTTGGCGAAGCCACAAAGGGAGAGCATCTGTTCAGTTAGCGAGAGCCTCTTGAAAGTAAACCGTCATCGAGATCCCGGACTTCTGTCTTGTCCAATGTTTATAATGGCTACGTCTACGTATGTCCAAGAGCATGTATTCTTCTCCAATTTTGTCGAATTACTTATCGATAGCCAAGGATCTTCTAATCAATGTGGGGCTTAGGAAATATAAGATTATTTTAGTTTAGGGCATGATTGTGAAAAAATATTCAAGTTTAGCTTTTTTTAAAAGTGTATTTTCGTGTTTTTACATATTACAGTTCTCTTAAATGTGATTTGTGAAAAACTTTTCCAGTTTTTGTTTTCACCGTCACATTACGGTTTTCTTCCACCACGTCCTTACTAAATCTGTTCTTGTCTTTACTCTTTATTTGATTATTTCTAATAAACACCACATCTCCTTCCTTGTAGTCAACAGGTGTGGTCCTTGTCTTATTTTTCCTACTGTTTGATAACTCTTGTTTGTGTTTTAACAACCCCCTAACATCTTCGTGTACTTTCTGTTTGAAGTTTGACAACCCCTGATAGTTTATTCTCGACGTCCTGTTAAAAAATATGTCCGCTGGTTTGTGATTGGTAACCGAATGTATGGAAGTGTTATATCTGTCCACTGAGATACTGATCAATTCCTCTATAGTGTAATTCGGATGTTCTTGTTTTAAACATCTGAATATTTCTATGAAAGTTGAGTGAAATCTTTCTATTTGTCCGTTTACCTCACTTTTTTGTGTTGGAGTGTAGTACAGTTGAATGCCAAGAGAGGAGAGTAATTTAACACAGTTGGGCACAGTAACCCTCTTTCATTATCCGTAACCATTATTCTAGGAACAGTGAAGTAATGAAGTACCTCTACTAACCTCTCTCGCAAATGTAAGGCTGATTTCGATTCTATTGAAAAAAGCTTTGCAAATTTCGAAAATTTGTCTATACAACTAAGGTATTTTTTTCCATGTAATACGAAAATATCTACGTGTAAAATTTCGCATGGAAATGTTGGAATTGGTGTAGGTTGTAAATGTGGCCTATTTGGGTGTCGGTCGTATTTCTGCATTTTACAGACTTGGCACGCGGAAACCCATAGTTTGATTTGACTAGTCATTTTTACAAAATAATATTCTTCTAATATTTGCATCCTCATTTCCTTTTGACCCCTATGTGCCCTTTTATGTTCAGTTTCAATTATGCTAAGTATCTGATCTTGGCTAGTGACGTCAGTCACTAAACGTTGTGTGATTCTTGCCTTGTAGGATTTAAACGACTCTAAATAATATGCTTGAAGTGTTTCTATGAATTGTTCTGGAATTTTGATACCATTTACAACTGTTGGTGCTAAATATTTTTTTAAATAGATTGGCAGACTATCTATATTGTGACTGCTTATAGGTATTAAGTGTCGACTATATCCTATTTGTGGTGTTTCTCTGTCATAGTTAATTCTGTCTCGGTCAAATATCAGTTGATTTCTGAAAACATTAATAGGCACTTCTACGAAGGGGATCAGGTCTGAAGCGTCCTGGAGGGCACTATGCACCGTTGCCATAGATTCAGAATCGGAACCATTCAGAGACCTTGCGCTCAGATGATTAATTTGTGGCGGAATTCGTGAAAGAACATCCGCGACGACATTTGCCTTGCCAGGTTTGTAAAACAATTCACAATTATATTCCTCAATTCTTGATTTCCAACGCTTAAGCTTTGCGTTATAGTTTCTATTTCCACATGCAAAAGTCAATGGTTGATGGTCCGTATACACCTTAATTAACTTTGCTCCATATAAATATGATCGCAAATTATCCAATGCCCATATTATAGCAAGCATTTCTTTTTCATTTGTTGCATAACCCTCCTCAGTACTGCTTAGTGACCGAGATATGTACGCGATTGGCCTATCTTTTCCGTTATCGTCCTGAGAAAGTACTGCTCCAATAGCGTAGTTTGATGCGTCTGTAGTAAGACAGAACGGCTTTTCAAAATCAGGGAAGGCCAAAACCTCAGATGATGACAGTAGATTCTTAAGTGTGTTAAAAGCTTCCAATTCCTCCTTATTAAAGTTGACTGGAACTTTTTTTGATTGATCGGCTTTGATTCTCGCATGTTCCCCTCGTGTCAAATTCGTGAGTGGTTTAGCAATTTTTGCGTAATCCTGTATGAACTTTCTATAATAGGACGTCATTCCCAAGAATCTCTTTAACTCTTTAACATTCGTAGGTGGTCTCATATCCTTAATAGGTTTCACCTTTTTCTCATCAGGACTAACGCCTTCAGCAGATATTATGTAGCCCAGAAATTCCACCCGCGTACGTAAAAATTGTGTTTTTTGTAAATTTACCTGAAGTTTAGTCTCTCTCAACCTCTCAAAAACGGTTCTGAGGTTATCCCAATGTGATTCGTAATCCTTACTAAAGACTATAATATCGTCTATATAAACATAACAAATTTTCCCAATGTATGGCCTTAAAACATCGTCAATCATCCTTTGAAAAATTGCAGGTGCATTTTTTAACCCAAAAGGAAGACGAAGAAATTCGTATTTTCCGTTTAACGTTGAAAAGGCAGTCTTGGGAGTATCTGACTCCTTCATAGGAATTTGGTGAAAGCCCGAAGTTAAGTCAAGTGTTGTAAAGAATTTAGCTTGGCCCAAGCTAGACAAGGTGGAAGTGATGTCAGGTATTGGATATGTATCAGAAATAGTCACCGCATTGAGACGTTTGAAATCGATCACCATTCTATATTGCTTCTCTCCATTTGGTTTTGGCTTTTTGGGAACCACCCATATAGGCGAATTGTAAGGACTCTTAGATGGTTTGATTATACCGTTATGTAACAGTTCTTCAATTTGCTTCTCTACCTCTTTTCGCATGCCTGCAGGATATGGGTAAATTTTGGAATATATTGGTTCTTGAGTTGATGTACGGATTTCCGCTCTGACTGTGGTTTCAATCGCTCTATCCACGGAAAGTGGTCCGAATATGTCAGAAAACTCATCTATTATTGACTTTAATATCGTTTTAACGCTTTCAGTGTGTTCAACGTCAAGCAGAGCATTAACATTTAGGGATTGTTTCGCAAAAAGTGGTATCTTAATTCCTGGTAGTATTACAAGTTCATCCCGCTCTCTGTCTATCAGAGCTTTAAGGGCTTTCAGAGTGTCATCCCCTATGATACCATCAAAGCTTTTCAAGCCAGGGAGTACATAAAATGTGATTACAGTGTTATTTCCTAAGGAAGCGAAGAATGATCCGCTAAGTTTATTAGTGACTTGAATATTCCCAGCCGCTGATTGCACCTGAAATGGTTTCTGAAGTGTGACGCATCCTCTGGCTAATTTGGGGTTAATAAAATTTTTGTTTGTCCCAGTATCAATTAAGAACTGCAGACTTGTCCCTTCCTTCGTATCATACTTTATGTATGGTACACTAGAGAGGCTTCGTTCATAAAATTTATTTGACTTCCAGTAACATCGGTTAGATCCTCCTCTGGCTGAATCGAATCATCAGGTTGAAGACTGCTTTCACAAGCTTCTGTAGTCTCAACGTAGTAAACAGTTTCAGGACCTTGGTCAGCTTCAGGTGTAACTTCAGTGTCCATTTGGTACAGACGCTGTACCTTTGAGAACGCCTTAGGAGCATCATTCATATTTCTTTTGGCAACTGTTCGATTATCTAGATTCGTACGATAAGTCTGGCCAGAACGATTTGCCTCCATTTTAATGGGTAGTCTTGGCGTCGAATATCTTGGTATTAATGTTGGCCTTTGACTTGGCAAGACTTGCCCTGTATTGTTCACCGTGAACATAGGTTTGGGCTGTCGATAAGAATTGTAGTTAATACCCCTGGGCTGAAACCTATTTCCAGTAGGGTATTGAGCCGCATATATTGCTCGCTGCGTATTATTTCTCAAAGAAATATTCTCTAGATTCATACAAACCGCGTAAGCTTCCGGCAGACTCTTTGGTTGGCGAACTGTTAACAACCTCGATAAATCTCCACTTAATCCTCTTATGAATACATCTAGAGCTTTGTCTCTATATGACTCTATTAAAGCAGACATTACTGCAGTCGGTTGCCCTCCGGATTTTAGAGACTGAAGTATTAACGAAAATTGATTATTGATCCGCATGTAGAAGGAATCCACATCATCATTCCCTTGAACCATTTGGCCTAATTCATACTCAAGGGTACGTACATCTCTTTTATCCGCATAATGCAAGTTTAAAACCCTTTTTATTTCTGGCCAATCATCATCCGGTACGTTATACGATGAGAGCGAGATATCGGCGTTACCCACAATCTTCCCGCGAACATGCAAAATAATTGCTCGATAGAGTGGCCTTTGTTTGATGATAGAGTAATCCTCAAGTATACTATCAACTCTGTTTATCCACGGAACATATTCCGAAACGTTCCCTTCAAAGGGACGTAATTCCTTCACGCAGTCTGGTAATGTCGCAATCTCATTTAATTCATACTCATTGCGTGGGCGAGCCAATGGGACTTGTTGTGGGGCCACCGGGAAACGCCTGACATTCTCTCTCTCCATATTGATCACTTTATTATTTAATTGCAATAAATCTTCTTTAATTCCTGAGACTTGGTTGGTTAGCAAAGCCAACGCCGTGTTTATTCCTTGGAGAGCTTCCTGTATATTTTCCATAATTTCCGTTAGTTAGACTAGGTTGTATTCTATATAAACTTGTTATTCGAATATTCTTTGCTTTGAACGCTTTTTTCTATTTATCGAAAGAAAAAAAAAAAATTATTTTAAATGCTTTTTTTGCTTTTCTTTTAGAGAGGGAAAAAAAAATTTTTTTTATATGCTCCAGTTACTCAGTAGAAAAGTGAACTGAACAAACCAAATTTTGAACAGCCAGATATCGTGTGATTCGATGTCAAGGCCTACTTCATTCAGAGCATAAAAAAAAAAAAAAATAATTCAATTAGTTTTAGCTTGATTATCGTCTTAAGGCAGCTATCGTCACATTTCTTCCTGTGGAGATAAAGATTAGTAAACGTTTTCACAGAGTTGTAATGTGTACAAAATTTTGAATACAAATTGTGATTTTAATAATTCTTATGATTTTGACCATTATTATTATTATTTTATTATTATTACTCTTATTAAATTATTATTTTTTTATAAAATTATTGTTCGACTTATTTAGTTATATGTTCGTTTCCGATTCTTCGGTAAACGATTTTATTTGTTTATATGGCTAGGGAAGCCCCCAGGCTCCTTTTTGGTACGAGACCTACTAAGGTGAGGGTTGTTCCACAGTCATCTGGGCAGACTCATTTGGGCAATTCTTTTTCTTTTGTTTATCTTTATATTATTTAGTTATATATTGCACAACTGAACCAAAACGACAACCAATGCCTAGGTTGGGAAGTCCTTATTTATCCTCTTTAGTTCTAGAAGAACCTACTAGGGTAAGGATGATTCCACGATCGAATGGGGCAGTCTAACGCAATTCGTTTTATATTGTTTATATTACATATTTTATGTTTCTTTTGGTTTATTTATTGCACGTCCTATCCAGACAACCGCCTCAATTTTGTTATATGACCACCCGCAATAAATTGCTGCGGTGGTTTTTATTATTTTATAATTAAACTTACGGCACCCATCATTCGACACAGTAGAAGACGCTTTTTTATTTTATAAATTGTTATAATGTTTGTCTGACGGTAAGGATTTGAACCTCGATACGTGCATACGCTCAAGGATCGCTTGACGTAATACAGAGGTATCACCATTTTACCTGCTAACTTCTTTTATGTTATTTTATAATATTTGTGACAACACTTGTCAACAAATTTCTTTTTGGTTATAGAATTGACTTACGGTAAGGATTTGAACCGAGATACGTGCATATGTTCAAGGAACGCTTGACATGATACAGAGGTACCACCATTTTACCTGCAATTATGTTATTATTTATCAGTTATGTCTTGTTATCGTGGCAAGGCTTTGAACCCCGATACCCTGCAAATCACAGAAGTACCACCGTTTAGCCAACAATTGTTCATCGCAAGAATGAACAATTTATTTGTTATGGTTTTTATTGAATTATCACTTATTTAGTTATTTTTGCGCCATATTTTACTTTCAATACTGTGAAGAATGTGGGTCCCTGCTCGGGCGCCAGTTAAGCGCACACACACTACGTGCGTAGCGATTATGTGCACTGAGTTATATTCCCACGTAGACAAATACACTTGGATTCCATGGAACGATATATTTAATATAACTTTGTATGATTTGGAATAATAGGTCTAAACTATGTCACATCCGAATATAAACTGAATAGAAATAGCTCCGTACGTTGTATTCTCCTCTCATGTCTGATAGTAGAATCCAGCCTACTACGTATCCTTAACTTATATATGTCTCATTTGACTTTCCCCGTTCTCTTTTTAGCTGCGGCAATGTGGCTGCCATATTGGAATTAAACGAGTACCTGCATCGAGACTTTGTCATATTTGAGGCGGCACCGCAGGAGAGCCGAGGCATACCATCTAAGAAGCCACAAGCTGACTATTTCCTCTAAGCTGTCAAATGCAGCAACTAGGGCACGCTCCTCCGCTTGCGACCAGCAAATCAATTTGCAAATTAACATAAAATCATATTGATAACTGCCTCAAGCAAAAACACAAAACGAAAAGATGAAAAAAAAACAACAAGAAATTAATCAATTTTATAAATATTAAGTGAAATAGAAAAGTGAAACATTTAAATATTTAAGGTTCCTCGACCACAACCCAAACATTTTTCATTTACTAAACTATATTAACATACATCCTTTCTACGCATATATAAATATGTATATGTATATGTATAAGACATTTAATCTAAGCCTGTATATATACATATATTTATATATCTATATATGTATATTAATTTCTTTTGTATTCACGTCTTATGTACTCTCTCGTCTATTTGTTGTCATGCATTAGCTCATTTTTTATTGGAAACTAGAGCACTGTCCGCAATCATTTGGCTGCAGTCACTTAGACATAAAGAACTCCCCTAGACCCCCCCACTCTCACTTCCCACTAACAGTTAGTTTTATATATATGTACGATGCATAAGTATTGCTCCGTGAGTCAGTTTTCATCCAATGGCAATCCCAACAACAACAACAAGTGCATTGTATTACAAATTATTAGCAAATAAGATCGGAAGTCCTAACAACGTGTAAACAGCTCTACATGTTTATGCACGTTTTTTTTTCAGTACGCAAACGACGAAACATATTTAAAGAAAAAAAAAAAAAAAGAAAAGAAAAATAAGCAAAAAAAAAAGATATATATATATATATAAAATAATAAATAGAATTTGTAAGCTAGCGCGTATTTAAAAACAAAACAAATCCATTCTTTTCTTTCGACATAAATGGTTTATTGGGGCTTTCAGACAGAAATCTTGAGTGGGGAGATACCTCGAGCTCTGCTAACTCTTGTTGTAATCCAGATATTATTTTAATTTCTTGAAGTCTTTAGTCTTATATAAAACTTTGTTTTAGGTATTTCCTTAACACCTCTTCACAGCTACAAATATAAAGGTATTAAGTCAAAGATAATTCTAATAGAAAGTCATATACATAGATGCCATAGATGTCGTAGATTCTATAGATGTCATAGATCAGTTTATCAAGGGATCATACATACAAATAGAATATTTTCTTAACATGCTATAGAAGCGCTATATAAACTGAATCTTTACTTGGAATATCTATATTTAAGGGGACTATTTCCTTTACAAAAACAATTGTAAATTGAACTGCAGTTGTCGTAATTTATTTACATGCACTTAGGAACTAGACGTATATATAGAATAGTATATATGTATATATAATTAAAAAAAAAGAGTCGTGTATCATATAGCAAGAGAGGCGCTTGCAATATTCGTTTCCAGCTCGTTGTGGCGCTACTCCAAGGATAAGCCATGCTCGTGGATATAGTCCACAATGCACTCTTCATAGGCAGCAGCAGCGTCGCAGCTGGAATAGAGTTTGGTGAGAGAGCAAGATAGAGATTAGCTTCATGTTTCGTTTGTGTGTTGTGGACAACTCACTGATCCTCGGGCACTTCAATGGCCTCACACTTTTCCACAATATCAGTGGCAGCGGCTTCCTTTTCGGCATCATCCTTGATTATCACTTTGGCCATCTCCAGAGCGTGCTCCTTGCTCATCTTGCCCTCGTCGTTCATCTGCAAAGAGTGGGAGCTCAGTTTTGGATACTCTCAGCTGGCTTGACATCCACTTACAATCTCCAACTTCTTCAGAATGCAGGCGTGCATGCACTTGCTCTCGTGGGACTCGGCTGGCTCATGATTCATCATGTGCTCCACATCCTCTGCAATGAAATGGATTATTTAATCTATGTACAATCAGTGAGCTGAACTATGCACCGACCATCTGTGGCGCCCGCCTCCGTTTTGCACTCCTCGGCCAGCTCTTTGAAGTGTTCTTCGTCGACCTCCTCTTGCGGCTTCGAGGATACGGCCACTGCAGCCAGGAGCACGATCACTGAGAGGCACACGAAACGCGACATGTTTAATGCTCTACACGATTACAACTTGGATACAAACCGAGAGTGACTTCAGCATTTTATAGGCGGAATCTGTGATTTGACTTGGCTGATTGTCAGTCAGACAAGCTACGCCACGTCTCCAGCTCTCGGCCAGGTGTCAGCTAATAGCAATTAAATTCCAATTATTGCCAATTTGCTGTGGGATGCAGTTGCACTACATGAGCAGCACATGACACTTGAATCTGGACGGGCAAACGCCGGAGATGCCCTCCGCTGGGCTACGTGTGAAAAATCCGCTAGAAGCAACGTCTTATTGCACTCCATCTATATATCTCGCTCTCTCTCTCTTTCTGTGCCTTTGTTAATATATAATCAAGTGTTTAATTGGTTACTGACATGAAATCAAATCGGACTGGCAATTCGACTTGCAAAACAAATCAAATAAAATTCCCCAAAGGAAGGCGCTCAACACCTACAATGTGATAGATAGAGGTAGCAACAGTGACCGCGAAAGTTGACATGAGCTAGATCATCAATTCGACTTTTCACAGCGATCAATCAAAACTTCACCTGTGTTCCTTGACTGTCAGATACTCTGCCAATAATGAATAAGTTAATTATTAAAAATAACAAATAGATATGAATTTATAGATAAATATTCAAATACATACTATGTACATGTATTTATACTTTTACTTGTATTTATAACTCACAATTGCTAAATTTGCAATTCTCTTTCTATTGCACATTGGTGAATTCATGCAAATGTACTTATGTATGTGTGTCTGTGTGTGTGTAAAAGACAGTAAAAGAGAGTGCAAAGTCAAACTGTTGGTTGAATTGAAACAAATTGGAAATGCACGTAACCGGCATATTCACACATATAGTGATCGCGAAATTTATTCGCACGCCATAATGCATTTTTCTCGGAAAACTGGCATATGCTGATTATTGAGTCAATTCATCGCTAAAATCTTGAAATTAAGACTAGGTAATTACAGATAAATTAAGTGTTCATGGAAAATTAAACCGTTATTAAAAAGCTGTCATTTAAAAGTTGTTCGAATTTTAATTATAATTTGTGAGCAAATTTAATGGAACTGACTTAGGTACGCATACAATAGTACATATGCATGTACACATCTATGTACATATGTATGTACATATGTATGTAATTTCATACTGTGTATGTACGTACGTATGCGCAACAACAGAAGTTTCGCACACACGCATATGTTTGCACATCTGTGTATGCAATGCATATGCATCTACATATGTATGTGTGCATGTGTGTGGTAAACCATAAACGCAGCTATTATGTTTCTCTTTTATTCGCACTTGTAAACCTTTGCACCGCACGACTCAGTCTTTCCCTTTCCATCACATGTGCATATACAAAAAACTGCAAACTGCCAGTTCGCTATTTCGCTTACAAAATGCTTTTCATATAGTAAAAGTGAGTAGGTAAATATGTGTGTGTAGTAAACCACATATATATTTATACATACATACATATATGCGCTTATGTACATGTATGAGTATTGCTATCCCTTACACACTGCCAAAAATGGTCCCACAAACGGATCCCGTTATAATTTTGCAACTCTGACTTTGTCGCGGTTATTATTCTGCGCAATGCACTTATTGTGGAAGTAGAAGTGGAAGTGAAATTGGTAGCGGAAAGAGTCATAAATAAACAGAAATATTCAAATAGTGCGCATAAGTATGTAAATAATATAGAATTCGTCTCAATAGTGCAGTTCGAGTGTTTTTAAATACATTTGCAATTCTACGTGCGTTTGCATGCATGCATGTGTGTGTGAGTGCATATGAATTTATTGTTGATTTGCGTGCTTTAAAATTAGTTTATCTGCGAATTGCGATCTGTGATTTCTGCGATTTGTGGCATTAACAATGACAATGAAATTTATCAATCTTGAACTTTCGCCACATCGCAGCTTTGACGGCGTCAGCGAAATGGCCACGCACAAGTCGAGGTCGAAAATAAAATAAAGGTCAAGTTGTTTCTCCAAGAGTTAAGCCATATAAAAGAGAATGCTAACAAATTGACAACCAACAGATTCAATCACAAGATCATGCATAGTACTTTGCTCTCACTGCTTGCGCTGGCCAGCTGCATTTGGATGCAGTGCGGCATGGTGGCGGCACAGACCAAGGCGCCGCAACTGCCCCAGTTTGATTTAACGCGTTTGTTTGGAGGACGAAGCAGTGAGCCGTTGGTAACGCTGCTCGATCGCAATCTGCCCGAGGTGCAGCAGATGATCGAACGGACGAAGAAGAGCTGCCTGCAGCAGCTGCAAATGCCGGCTGCGCAGCGTTCCCTAATCAGAGAACCAAATCCCACCGAGAAGGAGAAATGCCTGCTGGAGTGCGTCCTAAAGGGCATCAAAATTGTAAGTCAAATAGGTTAGCAAATTGAGGCCGCCTAACGCGTCTCCCTTTTGCAGATGGATGACAGCACCAACAAGCTGAACCTGCGCCGGGTGGAGCAGCTGACCAGCCTGGTCACCGAAGACAACAAGGTGGCCATTGCAATCAGCTGTAGCCTCGCCCAAAGCTGCAATCGAGCTGTCAGTACACTGAAGCCTTGCGAGGCGGCGCATCAGCTCAATCAATGCATCGGCAAGCAAATGGAGCGTAATCGGGTGAAGCTGTTCTGGTGAGCTGTGGAGCGCTCTGGTGAGCCTTGGTGAGCCATAGCCTAAGTCCTAATATGGTTTACAACGGCTCATCGCCACCCAAATCTCAATCCTAATCCCAAAAAGCTTTGATTGCTGCTGCTAATGGCTGCTCGTTTTATTTGTCTGTGCATGTCCAGGAACCAGGACCGCGAGCTCTATAAATGAATGTTGGGAATTAAACAAATACAAATACAAATAAAAAAAAAAAAGGTGACAAATTGTTAAGTGGAGTAGGTGGAGAGCATCCTCTACTCCTTGACATCGGGTATCTTGTAGGAGGCGGCGCGCATTTCGCGCAGCATGCACATCGATATGGCGTGGCATACCTCGCACCTGATCGGAAAGGAAGCAGGGGATTAGGGACAGTCAGAGGAAGGGGAAGCAAAGCTTTGCACTCACTCATCGGTTAGGCCAGTGCCCGCCTGATTGCATTTTGTTACAATGGTATTGGAATTGGCCTCCTTCTCGGGGAACATCATGTTCATCATGTCTATTGTCTTGGTCTCATCAAATTGCATCTGGCCCTCGCTCATTATTTCGAATTGTTTCAGCATACAACGTCGGAAGCATTTACTCTCGTGCGAAGCATCCTCCTTGTTCAGCACCATCTCCTCAATGTGGCCTGGCCAGAGGTGAATTGGATTGGTTTGGATTCGACAATGATTCATTGGGGCAGACAATTGGCAAACACTTACTTCGCTCCGGCTTGGGCTCACAGCCATTGCCAAAGGGTTCGACCATTTCGACCACCTCGCTGAGCGTCATCGATGAGTCCTCCTCCTTGTCTTCAGCCTGAGCCAGATTAAAAAGCGCCAGCAGCAGTATAGTCAGACAGGTCCGTTGCAGCATCATCATCATCTCTTTCTCTACAAATATAACTAATCCCGTTTGGAATTGCTTTTATAGCCACACAACTTGATTGCAATTCGCCGATTGACATTCCGTTCGCTTGTAGCTACAAAAGCAAAGATTGGATCTGCGCCCATGGAAACCAATCAAAATGCGCCACAATTGACGGTGTAAATCGAACATTTATTCGTGAGCCACTGGAGCGTAATATATATATAACTATATATACTCTATAAACTCGTCGTCATCATCATGTTCGATTAGGGAAACACAAAGATTTCAATCTTGTTGCGGAAGCAGCTGAGCAGAGCGTGTGCTGCATCGCAATTGTTCTTGATGCCAACGGCTGCATCCTTGCAGTCGCTGATTCCCTTACGATAGGACGCCTTGTAGCTTTCTGGCATCAGGAGCTCCACCTGCTTGAGCGTCGAGTCCACCATAAACTTGCCCTTCTTCATCTATGCGAATGGAACGATCTGTCGTTAATCTCGCTTAACTCTGTCTCTCCTTTGATCTCTTCCTACTCACCGTTTGCATCATTTCCATGACGCAGTTGATGTAGCACTTCGCATCCTTGTCGTCGGGCAGATTTCCCTTCTGTATTCTATCAGCTATTTCCGGGGTGATCTTTGGAAACTTGGGCAGACAGACATCACGCATTAGCTTGCCGGCTGCCCACATCTGCTCCTCGGTGGCCTGCAAAATTTTGATATGTTTAATTGAATCCTTTTCGTATATCCTGTCCATATCGTACCCCTGAACGACAGAAAGGCAGACTGAGCAATAGACTTCCGATTACAAGCTGTAGATATTTCATCGCGACTCTTTCAACTGATCTCATCTGATCTGATACATCCAAGATATTCCCCCACTTTTATATTGACATTTGCATCAATATTCAAATGAGTGACCGTTGCGACAGTCCAACCCCCGGGCGGTTCATTACTAGCCCTAATACCAGACATTTGCCATTTGTACCAATGACAATTGTCAATTGCCAATTGACAATTGTCAATTGTCTCTCCCACTAAGGATTACTCAATTGTATTTCAGGTGTTCTTGGGGCACGCCACATTCGGGTAGGACCATCTGTGGGGCAACTACAGTGAGTAGTTCAACCACACGCCCCATTGTTAAATGTTCATCATCGTCATTACGGTCATTACAACCATAATTAACCGCCTCCAGCTACGCCTTTCTCGCTCTCGCACTCTCTCTCCCTCTTTCGTTTGCTTTCTCTGTCTCTCTCTCTCTCTCTCTCTGCTTGTTTGTCTACTTGCAAAACAAATATTTTAATTTAGCTTAGCACGCAAGAGTCAACAAGATCTTTACGCTTTAGATATCTATGAACTACAAGCGAACTGCAATTGCAGCTCCATGCGAAGGGGAAATCAGGCGCTTGCGGGATCCCGAATTGACACTGGCCACATAAAGTTAGTCCAGATTTGGTGTCTGGCCACAGGGTCAAGTATCCTTTAATTTTACCTTTACTTCCTCGTTTGCTTCTCTCTTTGTTTAAACCTTAGTAAGGACTAGTTAAAGCAACGTTTCTCGTTCTTCATTGGGGTTCTGCCTTGGTATCCTCTCTTTTCTTCCATTTTCATATAATTTAAATAGATCAATATTCGGAAATCTTATTGAAAGCATTCTCTCTCTCTTTTTATACCCTGAACCCATTGAAAATGGGAATTCAGGGTATAATGGTTTTGTGAAAATGTATGTAACAGGCAGAAGGAGAAGTCGCAGACCCCATAAAGTATATATATTCTTGATCAGCATAAAAAATAAGTTGATTGAGCCCTGTCCGTCTGTCCGTCCGTCCGTCCGTCCGTCCGTCCGTCCGTCCGTCCGTCCGTATGAACGTCGAGATTTCGGAAACTACAAAAGCTAGAGAGCTGAAATTTCACATGAACATGCGTATGTTAGCTACGCAGTACGAGTTTATTTTGTTTTTTCGATAACTCATCCCATTTCCAAATTATCGATAAAAAATCGAAAATTCGTTTCCATTTTTTAGGTTTTTTGGGCATAACTTCTACACTGTTTCAGCTAGAGACTTCAAATTTGTTTATTTAGATAGATATTATGAATACGCAGATTATGTAATTTACAGATTTTAGATGCCACGCCCCCTTCGCCCCTAATTTGAAAAAAACGCATTTCAAATACTAGAGACTTGCAATTTGGCATATAGATAGATTTAGATACTCCTAATCTACTTTGAAAATTTCATAAAGATAGTCCATCTATAAATGGAGTTATAAGCGTCCAAAGTTCAGCCCAACCCACCCCCAAGCCACGGCAGCAACTGCGCAGTTAGCAGAGCGCGCGCATCTAAGTGCGTAAAGAAGAAGAGTATCACTTTTTTGCAGGGTTCAGGGGATCTCGTAGTCGAGCCGTCTCGACTAGAGCCTTCTTACTTGTTAATTTTAGTTACTTGAGCGTTTACATCGCCTTTTATTTTACTTCTTTATGATTTTGGTTGCTCCTCGCTTTATTTAGCTCCAAAGCCTTTAGCTCGAACCTAACTCTGCCCATGACTCTTTACCTTTAATAGGAATTTTCTTGCACTTCCCATATACCTTTTCTTCCCATATACCTTTTCTCTATATTTCCCTCCACTCTTCCTCCCTCCCTCACGTTATTTTCTCGCTTCAGTTGACGTGAATGCAATCCAATTGCACAATGAAAACTTTAGCAGAAATTGCCCTATTATTAAAACCTTTCAAATGCAAATATATCATCATTAGAACTCTACCTGTTATTTATTCAATATAATAATCGCTCAATATATTATGAATATACCATTATAATCGCACAATATCTAACGAGCTGCCCATTAGTGGAGATAGGTTATATAGCCTTATGATATTTGTGATCATCTCAAAAGGACTTTCCTTTCAAATTGAAGTAGGCCCTGCTTAAAATGTCTCCTCACACAGAGCTGTCCAAGTGTTACAACACAACAAATATCTGACGAGTAAGCTGCTTGAATTTCGATTCAAACACAAACACGTAAAGACACATAAAAACAGATAGATTTGTACACTCATACATATCTGGTCAAGGTATAGTCTCCTCTTCTAGATACAAACTCATCCCTCTACACACGATGTCGGACTTTTTCAAGTTCAACCGGATCTTCGATAGCCAAACAGTGCGCGGACGCGCCAACGTAAGTCCATTAGTTCTCTTAACGCTCCTAAACTATAACTAACTGAATATTATATGTTGTGACAGGTTGCCAAGGCCACTTGGGCATCGGTGGGTCTCATCTATGTGCTGGTCAAGATGCGTCGTCGCAATGCCAAGCGTCGCGAGGCCTTTCAGTATTGCAAAGGCTGCCAGCAGAAGCTGCTACTCTAATTGCTAAGCAGCATTAGTTCTGTTCGATGTCCCCATTAAGTCTCCATCAGCAATTTCCATTCGTGTTTCGGGTTGCCAAACTGCTTGGACGTTAAGCGTTTAACAAAATCTCTTGTGTTATGTCTTCAACTGTTAATAAAAACTAAATTGCAGTTCGAGCAATGCATTCTCTTTGCCTTGATCTTAAGCACTAGAACTAGTTGCGAATTCTAAATGCGAATTCAATGCGCTATAAAGTTGTACGGACACTGTTTGAAGGAGAGAGTAGGTAGATGTTCAAATATATTTATTATCAAAATATTTTCTATCTAGAAAGTTCTGCTATCAAAATTGGAGTAAATCCACTTATGCCACGCCTCCATCACTATCTTTTCAATGGTTCAGCGTATAAAACATGACGTAGTAGAACGATTCTAATACCAAAATTTGTTGTGCTTAGAAGAACGTAGGTAGAGGAGCAGAGTCCAGTAGAGCCTAGGTCTATTGGTCTATACTCCTACAAGTCTATGAAATGAAATGAAAAATGTCTTGTGGTCATCACTTGATAGGAATCCGGGCAGCATTGCATCAACACAGATCAGAATTTGATTTCACAGAGTATCTGCTAGTCGTATATAATTGAATAAATTACTCTGATTTGACGTTGCTTCTGAAGCAACAAACTTAGTAGGCCGCTGACTGACATTTGGCTAAGCACATTTTCGAGACAGAACAGTTCAGTTCAGACCCGGCCCGGACCCAGACATCCCAACCCGTTTTTAGGAAAACATAGATAAGACTAAAACCCGGAAGCTAATAGCTGTTATTCGCGATGGCCGATGGCTTTAAGAAGTATTTCAATGGCTCAACAATGAGTGGCCGTGCGAATGTGAGTAGAGAGATCGTGTAATCAAATCCTTAGCTAACTGTTTGCCCTCTTGATCTGCCTCTGCCTTTGCCTCTGTTTCTGCTGCTGCTGCTGCTGCTGCAGGTTGCGAAGGCCACATATGCAACACTGGCGCTCGTCTATCTGTTCTATCGCGTGCGCCGAGGTAAGGGCCAGCCCGCGGAGGGCAAGGCCCAGCAGGCGGAGGGCAAGGACTGCAGTTGCGACCCGAAAAAGAAGAAGCAGGCGGCAAACGGTCGCGACTGCAGCGTCTGCCGTGAGCGCAAACCACGTGAGGATCGTTGCTCGAAAGAGCCACCACCGCCGCCGCCTCCATCAGGTTCGGCATCGGGCTCGGGCAAGTGCGCGGCGCCGAAGCGTCGCAAATGCCCTTGCGATGCGTCGAAGCCACAGCATACGCAGCATCATCCAGAGAAGCAGGCACAGCCGCAGACACAGGCGCAGCACCAGCCGCAAACGAACTTCGCTGCCAGCCGCCCGGAAAATATGGATGAGGCGCATCCGGCACGTGAGCTCATCACACAGATGCACGAGGCGGCCTCCCGGGTGCTGCGCAATGTGATTGGCGCCGTTATTGGCGACACGGCCTCTGGCGGCACCCGCTGCCTCGATACCGACGATAATTGCACTTGCTGCACAAAATCAATGCCCAACCCTTCTGGCGTCGCCGTGGTGCCGCCAGTGGTGCCCAGCGTTTCAGGTGGTGTTATCGATGCCAGCGACCAGTTGGACGATGAAGGCAGCGACTATGACCCCGACAATCAGCTGCTCAGTCGCCAGCGACGCACTGCACCGCGTTCCTGTGTGCCCAACAATACCAGCAGCGATCCCGATACGGCGATCGAGTTGGCCGAGCTGGCAGAGTTGGCGGGCGCGGCACAAACGCAAACGGAACCCGAAACTCTGTCCCAGCTGCAAAAGCAACCACAGCCGGAAGTGCAGCCCACCTCCATGTCCCAAGCACAGGCGCAGCCACAGTCGCAACCGAAGCCAAGGTATCGCTGCTTCGACGACGACTTTGCATCGGAGATGTTCTTCGAGGACTTTGGGGATTAAGATTTATTGGTGCTAGACCGTGGTTAACGGCTTATATATCTATCCAAATTCTCAATGCAATCAAAACGAACTGTTTATTAAATTAAACGGCAGCAAAAATTGCTCAAGTCTAGACCACATAGCAAAACTAACCATTTCTACTATATTTATTGACGCAGAATAAAAAGTGCTATTTCTTTTATGGGTGCTTGAATAGTTCAACAACTATTCTGAGCTTGATGACAATAACTTGATTTAGTTGATTTTTCAAATTAATTTTTTAATGCCAATTCATTTAAAGCCAAAATTTCCCTCGATCGTATATCGATATAAATAAGGTATCGTTCACTAAGATCCTTTGCGCTTTACTTGCAAGTTGCCCATCCCTAAAATTCTTCCAAAGCCTAAATTTCCCTTAACCGGTTGGAGTGCTAAAGCAGAGGTGTGACTCGATATAAACTATCGATTGTTAAGATTCTTCTGACTTTGTATTTTAACGTAGTCACAAATTCAAAAATATTTTCAAATTTCCCTCAATGTGTGGTAAGGCAGTGTATATCGTCTTCCAGGATCCTTTTGACTTTACTTGCAAATCGCCCTTCCTCAACAATATCACAAAATAAATAAACAATTAAAATTTTTGTTTGTAATTTAATTTTAAGTTCAGATGTTTGCATATTTTTAATATTTTTTTTCGTTTGGGATTTTTGCTGAAAACACACAACTAGAATTGATCATCATTAGCATATTATCGTCTATCATTATCGTTATAGCATTTATTAATAATCAATATTCGTAATTCATATCAATATCTTATCAACTGCATGTAGGCAGGCAGGAACTGCCTCCTGCCAACTGTAAGCTACGTAAGCATCATTATGCATATGTATATATATATATAGAGATTCATGATGTGCTCATACATCATATATATGAGTATGTGTGTGTTTGGACTTGTTTTTAACTAACATTTATGCAATATGGAAATAACATTTAACATTTGCTTATTTTGCTTATTTTGCTTTTTGGTTTCGTGTGTCGCATCGGCTAATCTACAGTTTCCACTGAAAGTCTTCCAGTATTTTACTCCTCCTCCATAGTGCTTTCTCTTTTTCTCTCTCTCCATCTCGCAAACTGTATGTGTGGGTGTATGTATGTGATTGGGTACCTTTGACTATCTGCTGCAGTATGTGCAAATTGCCAAGCAGTCAATCGACTAATCGATTAATCAGCTAAACATCTAATCTAATGCGTTTGAAGTGCGTTGCGTTGATAGTATGTTAAGCAGCAGTAGCAGAAGCAGCGGGTTATTTTTGTCGTTTTTAAATTCAATATTCGATAAGTTTTGCTTATCGTTAGTGGGTTTAGCCATCATGACTGGCAACGGACTCCAGATCGCTGTTGTCCTCGCTGCCAGTTGCCTCGGTGGGTTCGCCCATGGCCACGCGCGCATATTCATCGGTATCGATGCTCTTGCAGAAATGAATCGCATATTTCAGCTTCTCCAGCAGTACAGCCTAGAGGGGATGGATTATTGATTAGTCAACATTTCTGGATGGGATATCATTATTTGGAGGTTACCTTGCAGGAGTAGCGTGGCATTTTGAGCAGAAAGAAGCAGGTGTAGCTTTCGGGGAGAAAATGGTCGGGCGGATTCTTTTCGAGCACCTGCAGCACAAAGTCCCGTCCACGGAAATCGGCTATGGTGCGTGGCAGTCGCGTTCTGCCCCAGACAAAACGCAGAAACAGGGAACGTTCCTAAAACGAGAGATATTTTAGCAACTGAATCAAATTGACATTTATATTTATTGGACTTACCTGGTTGGTAAACTCCTCCATGACTTCCCAAAACCAGCCGACGAGCGCCGAGCTGGGATCGAATCCTTTATAGGTGGCCACCGACTTGAGCAGCCCCAACGGTATGTCTGGAGAGCCGCACACCATGGCCTGCAGCTCGGCGGCCGAGAAGAGCGAGAGCAGGGGCACAGGGATAACCTTGGACATGCCATCCCGCACCGCCTTCACCTGCTCGTCGAACTCATGCAGCCGAAAGCCGAGCGCCAGACGCACGTATTCCGCACGATTTCTGGGCGAGATGTGCGTATAGCGGGTGGACAGCGGCACCTCGTGCCCGCGCGCCGACGATGTCGAAAATGGCAGCTCCAGCGTATTGAACAACTTTGTGTCGTCGTCCATGTTGCGTATGCAGAGCAGGCCGGCGACATAGTCGCGATCCACCTCGGTGAGATCGGTGGGTCGCAGGGGCTCGCCCGTTAGCTGTCGCCACACGGGTTCCGCCAAGCTGGAGGAGGGAAACAAATTAGGAGTAAATCAGAAATTCATTTCAATAATTCCATCTGTACTTACTTGAGACTCAGCGGCGAGCCGGTGCGTACGGCTATGCCCATGAGTACGCCCAGGAACCGGAACATGTTCATCTGCAGGACGGATGTCAGGGTCGGATCTAGCAAGAAGCAATCACGATTGGCACCCGCCTCGCCACGGCCATTGGGTGTACTGATAAGCAGTGGAACACTGCCATTCTGCAGCTCGTCGCACATTTCCGCAATGGATTCGCTGTAGCCGCCGCCACAGTCATCCACGCTTTCGCCCACAAACTTGACCTTCCACACGCGATGGGGCAGAGCAAGTGATTCCTGGGTGAGTAACGGCAGCTTCTGCACCATCTGGCCAAAGACGCTCTTCATGCCATCAACACCGGCCAATCCATTGCAGCGACTACGCGAGCGTTTGACCTGAATGCGATTCAGCTCGATGACGGGTCCATGCTGCTTGTCTCGCACCATTGTTGTCTGGATGACTTTGCGGAATGCGGCCTCCTTGATGTTGTAGACGAGCACGTCCTTCAGTGCGCCCAGACTCAGGTCTCCCGCAATGGGCAGCATGGCCAGGCAGGGGCACAGCAGTTCCGAGAAGTGATGCAGTAGGATAAGCCGGGCGTGCAGCGCCTCCGGCGGAAGATCACGCACCAAATCATATTCGAGCGGCGGATTGGGCAGCGGACGCAGTCGTTCACTCAGCTGCGACGTAGATAGGGCCAACGTGTGGGCCGATCCACATGTGACCTTCACAATGTGCTTGCCTTGGAGGGCGGCGACCAGGCGTGGCCGCTGTATAGCCGTCACGGTGCCATCGCCTAGCTGGCCCTCGTCATTGTCGCCCCAGGTGAAGACCTCGCCGGTGTCGCTGCAGGCGACACAGTGCAGCGATCCTGTCGCAATCGAGATGATCTTCTTTCCCTGCAACGCAGCCACTTTCTTGGGTCGCCGCACATGATCCACTGATCCGTGGCCAAGGCGATGGAAATCGCCCTTGCCCCAGGTATAGACAGCGCCGGATTTGGTTAGCGCCACGGAGAACTGCGAGCCACACTCCACCTTGATGACGCCCAGACCGGCGAGACTCTCGATCTTGTAGGGCAACTTGCAGCCATCGCTGCCGCCGCGTCCCAGCTTGCCATAGTCACCGTCTCCCCAACTCCAGACATTGTCATCGTCAGTGATGCACAGCGTTTGGGCGTCGCCCGAGCCGCAGGCAATGTCAATGGCACGATAGCCTAGCAGCGCCTCCACCAGTTTTGGTCGCAGTTGATCCTCAGAGTCGCCATGTCCCAGTCGACCGTACCGACCCTTGCCCCAGGTCAGAACGTGTCCACTGGCCGTTATGGCCGCCGAGTGAGCGCTGCCGCAGGCAATGTCCGCCACGCTCATGCCATTGAGATGCTCCAATAGTTTGGGTCGATCGTAGCTCATGCGATTACCGTGTCCTAGCTTGCCGTCCTCGCCCTCACCCCAGGCGTAGACCTCGCCGTCGGTGGTCAGGGCGAGGCAATGCTTGCCGCCGGAATTGACGGCCACCTTCTTGACGAACACATGCTGCAGGGAGCCAAGGAGCGTGGGTATGGCCCACGAGTCGCTGCCACCCACACCCAGGCGTCCGCCGGAGCCATAACCCGTGGCGAACAGCTTACCATCCGGTGTAACGGCAAACAGGGATTGCTCGCCGCCAGCAAGCTGCACCGGACGCAGCAGGCTGAGCGCCTCGCAGGGCGTGGGCGTCTTGATCCTGCTGCCCTCCAGTCCGCCCAGTTGTCCGCGATGATTGTGGCCCCAGCCGTAAATGGTACTGGCGCCGCCCCAGCTTAGAGCCCAATCGTCTGGCCGACGATTGAGCCACTGCAGCAGCTGGGCATCGTGTGGTGCCTGGAACAGTGTGTGATCCTCATGCATTAGTATCTGCAACGGCTGCATTTGCTCCATCAACATCAGCTCCTGCTGTGCCAACTGTTGCGCCTGCATCTGTTGTTGCTGTTGGTCCGTGGCGGATGCATTGCTCACCGTGCTTGAAGACAGCGATGTGGTCGAGTTGATTAGAGAGGCGCCCGGAGATTGACAGCCACCGGTTGCAGTGGGCGTTGGTGCCGGCAGCATCTCAGCGAACTTCTTGCGCACCTCCAGGCAGAATTGACGCGGCAGCTCTGTGCGCCTGATCAGCGCTTGGGCCACACGCACCGCAATGCAGTAGCGCTTGAACCACGCCCACTTGTGCAAATCCCCAGAGGCATTCGAGTTGAGGCTGCTGCTGCTGCCGCCGCCCCCAATTCCAATTCCAGACAGAGTCCCAGCCCCAGCACAAGTACTGCTGCCGCAGCCTCCAATGCTCGTGGTGGGCAGCGCGGCATCCAGCTGCATGTCGCACGCGAGGGCCGCCAGTGTCTTGAAATAATCCGAGTGCATCAAATGAATGCCTCCTCTCACCTGCGGCTCCTCATACTCGTACTGTCGCAGCAGCTCCGGGATCAGGGGCATCAATATGGCGGCCAAGGCTGGTTCCTGTGGCTTGGGCGCCTGCTCCAGCAGCAGCACCGCATGTAGCTTCTTCAGCGCCCAAATGCGTTGGGCCGTGCTTAGGGCACCCAGTTGAGCGCAGGCAGCCAGCGCTGCGGCTAACCGGAGCAGTACCTGAGGCTGACGTGGCGCAAGCCGTGCATCGAGCAGTGCCATGACTAGCGCCATCGATGGCTGTGACAATACAGCGCGATCCGAGCCGCTCTCGCCCAGCGTAGCAGCCGGCATGATGGCATGCACCCAGAAGCGCCAGCCCCAGCCGTTTACCGAGCTGTCCGAGCAGAATTTCCAGCGCAGCTCTTCGCCAGGCACCCGGATTTCGGGTGCCCAGTGGGCGAATTCACGGCCGGAGCGCATGGCCAACATGCGGCCCGCTGCATCCATGATCACTAGCGGATCGTTGCGTTTCTCTGTGCTGCATTGGCTGTCGAACTCGATGCGTAGCATCTCGGCTCCTGGAATGCGGACCACTCCACTCACATTCATATTGTCCACGTACGGATGGCTGCTCTCCTGCATAACCGGCTTGGGCAGCTTGCCCAGGCAGTGACGCGACGTGCACAGATCCTCCAGCTCCGTGATGCACGTCTCCAGCAGCATGGCCGCAATACCCGCATTACTGCTCAGCGAGATTAGGGTCTCGGCTATTGTCTGGGCTGTGCTGGGCGGACCACAGCGTCCGCATACCGCCAGCTTAAGCAGCTCCACCAGACTTTTCGCCTCCGCCTCTTGCAGCAGGCCACCAAAATCATCCAGTCCATGATTGTGACTGAACTGGGCCAGCATCTCCTCCTGCTGCGTCATCGTGGCGGCCATCACAGACATCGCGCTAGCGGACATCCGCGAGTGGGAGCCCACCGACATGCCTGACATGGACAGTGAGCCGGTCAAGCTTTGGAATGCGCTCAGTCCCGAGCTCAGCACTGCGGCCGGCAATCCTGGCATCTCCTCTGGACTGTGCTGCGCCTGTTGCTCTACATCGCTGGCATCCGCTGGCGCCTCACCTCCGCCTTGAGCGATCATGGTAGCTCCCACTGCGGCGGCTGCTGCTGCTGCCGTTGTGGTTTGTGTTGCTGTTCCATTCCCAGTAGTTCCCGCTGCCGTATTCAGCTGCTCCTCTAGTTCGATGTGCGCGCCGGCGTGCCTGGCCGCCGACTCCTTGTAGTTGACCTTGCTGTGACTGGTGAGTGCGGCAACAATGAGCTGCCTCGCCTGCAAGATGCTCATTGCGCGCAACACATGTCCCAGTGCCGCTTGACGCGCCGCTGGCGTCTCCAATGCCAGGCTCTCGCTCAGACTAGCCAGAGATGAGCCGGAGCACGCTCCGGAACCGGAAGAGGAACACGAAGCAGCCGCAGCAGCTGCTGCTGCCGCCGCTGCTGCAGCCGAGGTGCTAGGCCTTACGTCCGGTTTGCCGGCCACATCAGGCGTGGTGTGCGTGTGCTGCTGTGTCTCCGCCTCATAGATGCCCAGACTGCTGCCACCGAGCGGATCCCTAGTGCTGCCGAATGGCACCGGGCCTCGTTTCTCCTCATCCAAACTGGCATTGGGCAGACCCCAGGCCATGGAATGCGAGCTGCCGCATGCCACACGATTCACGATGACCGCATCCAAGCCGATCACCAGGGCCGGCTTCTTGTTCACAAACGTATTCCCGCTGCCCTGTTGGCCATGGTCGTTATCGCCCCAGGCATACACCTGACCCGTATCCGTTACGGCCAGGCAGTGCAGCGCACCCACAGCCACATGTATGACGCGATGTCCACGCAGACCGGCAATGGGCTGAGGCTTACGAACGTGCTGATCTCCGCCATGGCCCAGGCGATAGTAGTCTCCTTTGCCCCAAGTCCAGACCTCACCGGCTCGCGTTAAGGCTAAACTAAACTGGGCGCCGCATTCGATCTGCACCACTCCGATGCCAGACAGCCGCTCGATCTCGTGCGGCGTCGATGAACCCTCACTGCCGCCGCGTCCCAGCTTGCCAAAGTCGCCATCGCCCCAGCTGAAGACGGCACCGTCCTCGGTCAGCGCTAGCGTCTGGGCATCGCGACTGCCGCAGGCCACTTGGATGACCCGACGTCCACTCAGTGCAGCCACAAGCTTTGGCTTCAATTGCGTGGCATTATCTCCGTGGCCCAGTCGTCCGTATTCGCCCAGTCCCCAGGTGTAGAGCTCGCCCTGGCTGCTAATGGCCGCCGAGTGGGAGGAGCCGCAAGCGATGTCCCGTATCTTCTTAGCACGCAGCGCTTCTATTAGTCGCGGCTTGTCCAGCGTACTGCGATTGCCGTGCCCGAGTTTGCCATCCTCTCCCTCGCCCCAGCTGAAGACCTTGC
The DNA here is from genome assembly GCA_030914345.1 of Drosophila koepferae. Lineage (NCBI taxonomy): Eukaryota > Metazoa > Arthropoda > Insecta > Diptera > Drosophilidae > Drosophila > Drosophila koepferae. The sequence continues at coordinate 3,369,167 of JAUESR010000209.1, forward strand.
CGTCCAACGTCAGGGCGAGCGCATGCTTACCGCCCGAGTGAACCGCCACCTTCTTCACCACATACTGATGCAAAACCGGCAGCTGATGGGGCAGCGGCACATTGTGCGTGACACCGAGGCCAAGACGTCCATTCGTACCCTCGCCGCAGGCGTAGACCTTACCATCCTGACTCACCACGAAGAGTGATTTCGAGCCGCCAGCAATGTGGATGGGACGGAGGCGGCTTATTGTCTGCGAAAAGGTGGGCACCTTAACCTTGGAGCCCTTCAGACCGCCCAGCTGCTCCTTGTCGTTGAGGCCCCACACCATGACAGTGCAGGGTAGCTCCTGTTCGGCATGTCCCGTTAAACTTTCAGTTGTTGGCGCACTGGTCGAAGGGCCGGCTGTTGGTCCGCTACCTCCGGCTCCTGCCGACGTTGCTGCAATGGTTGGCAATGCTGCAGCGCCTGCTCCTGCACCGGCCGCGCCTCCATTCGTACCGCCATACTCACAGGCCAAGAACTGGGCATTGGCCAGCATATGCTGAATGTCCGGCTGCTGACGGCGTCCGACAAACTCGATTCCGTGCACCTTGCACTGGATGCCATTGTTCTGACACTGTTTGATCACAATTTCGATCCAGGGATAATAACAAACCGCCTGCTGCATGAGCACGACCCGAGTGTCGACCGATCCCACCGGCACCCAGGTGTATTCCTTGAGGCTGTCGATGCAGTCCCCCACGCGCACCTCCACCAGCGATGGCATGTGCGAATGATCCTCAGGGCTGACACGCAACGCCAGACTGTGTACCAGGATGCGATCGTGCAACTCTAGACGTATCCAATGTCGGCAGGCGCCACTCGAGCAGCTCTGCCAGGCTAGCCCACTGCCGTCGAGCAGATGCTTGGCCGCCGCCTCATTGGAGCTCACGCTCAGCGAACGTATGCAACGCGACCAATCCTCGATGAGGTCCGTTTGAGCCGCCGTTGCCGTAGCTGGTGCTGGTGCTGTGGCAACCGCTGCTGCTGCTGTGGCCGCTGTGGGACTCGGCTCTACATCGTTGATGTGACCCTGCCAGTTGGGCTGGTCGGGAAACTCGACTGTCAGCTGCTTGCCCCGCATGGCCGTCACCAGTCCGTATTCCAGGTGACTCCGTGAGCCACCCAGCCGCATCAGTTGTCTCACCCGGGCACCCACAGCTATGGGCGGCGGTGGGCGTGGCAGTGGTAATAAATGTGCGCCAGGCTGAGCCGATTCGACCAATTCGATGTGCACGAAGCACACCCAGTAGGTGCTGCCATGATTGCGCCAGTCCACTTGCACATTCAGATCGTGCAGTCCCTCCGTGTCCACAATGAGCACAGTGCCCATGTCGCCTTGCTTGATCTCCTCGAAGTCGCGACAGCAGCGCACCAGCATGCCAGGTCGCACCAAGCCACGCACATAGAGCGCATAGTGATCAGCTGTGGGAAAATCTTTGCGTGTGTCGAATTTTTGCACTTGCAGCTGTTGCTGATCCTCGACCGTGTCGGAGGATGATGAGGTGGTGCTGGTGCCACTATTACTGCTGGTAGTGCTAGTGGTGGTGGTGGTGCTGCTGCTGCTGCGACTGCTGTTGCCGTTCGCAGCGGCTGCCGCTGTCGGCTCTACTGCCTCCACATCGATGGTATTCGCGCACACATCCGGATGCTCCAGTATCCATTGCACGATTTGCTCTGGCGTTGGCACAGCCTCCGCCTGCAGCGACAACTGCCTCAGGGCCAGCTCCACATTGCGTCGCGTGAAGCCCATTTCCATGATCTGCTCAATTAGCTGCGCATCGCTAGCTGGCGGCGTAGCCTGATTGAGCTGATCGGATTCTACGGGTGCTGTCTGCTCCTTGGCCACATTGTAAACAGCGATGCCATGTACCATGGTCGGCTGTGCCGGACTGGCCAGATGCACCGGCTGCAGAACGCTCTCCACGTTGAGCTGCTGATGCGCTTGGGTGGCTAGCGTCTGTACGCAATTTAGCGCCGCCGTGGCTAGATCCGTATAGCTATAGCACGCCTTCACTGGTGATGGCTGTGTGGCGCGCAGTAGGAGGCACTGAATGAGCAGCTGCTCCGATGGTTGATTGCTGCGGGGATAGAGGGAGAGAGAGAGAGAGAGAGGGATACTTAGAGACCGAATCCTGTCTAGCAATACAAACATTCCTTACCTGTTATTATTGGTATTATTATTGGGGCTAGTGTTATTGCTGTTGTTGTTTCCATTGCTGCTGTTGTTGCCCTCCGTTTGTTCCGATTGCTGCTCCTCGTTGGTCACCTCCGCCTCTGGCTCCTCGCTGCATTCGTTGCTGCTGTAGACACTGGCCGGCGCCCGCTGCTTGAGAATTTTGCGCAGTGCCGCTTGGTGGCGATATAGCACTCCGTTCGTGTGCAGCACCGCTAGCTGGAGCTGTTGACTGCGCAGCAAGCGCACATCCAATTTGCCCTCGCCCGAATTGAGAAGTTCCCAGTTGCCGGCGCTGGAACTGGGGTTGGCAGCGCCATAAAGCAGCACGGTCCAGGCATTAAGCAGCATTTCGTTCATAGGCAAACGAGTCAGGCTGAACACACTATGATCCAGCTGTGGCAGCACCGTCGCCAATGGCACCTTCACCAAGCCCTGCGCCAAATTGGCGAGTGCAGGCGGAGCGCTGTAGGCCAGTAGGCAGCGGCCTTTGTGGGTGAAGCTGGCAATTATCATGTGGCTACCCTCGTGGAAGCAATGCAGACCGACACGCGGGCGCAGATCGTAGCCACCCATGGCGCTCAGCACACCCAGCACCAGACCCTGCTCCGTGTCCAGCGGCGTCTGCGGCAGCTGCGATTCGCCCTGCAGCAGTTCGGCGGCGACGCAGAGTTTCTGTGCCAGGAACGAATTGATGACCGCATTCCAATGCGGCAGCGTGTGCAGGCGACGCAACAGGGCCACAAGCTCTTCAGCCACGGTGCCCGAGTGAGAGGCCGTTAGCAGGACTCGCGCCTTGCCCCCTTCCTGCACTGGCTGTAGTGTCACATCGCCCGGGCAATGTAACGTGATGCGTCCGAGCGTGGCAAAGAGCTGACGCACTAGCCCAGCCATGCGCGGCTCTTGCTCCACACCCCATGAGCTGAGGATGCACTGCATCAGGCGCAGGCAATGCAGCTGCCGATATACGCCACGTTCAGAGCCTGCTGGTTGCTCCAGTAGCACAAAGTAATGCGACAGCCAATTCGGGGTGCTCAGCTCCAAGCACAGGCGCGGACAATCACCTGGATAACAAAAACCGAAATTTAATAAATATAAACAAGGTCATCATCGTATCATGCAAGTGCCTTACCCGCTATGGCACGTATAAAGCCCAGATTCAGCCAGTTGAGGCAGTGCACGACATTGGCCAGCCCTGGCTTCGGATCGACCATAGCACGAAACATGCTAGTGATGCCACGCAACGCATATTTGTCCAGCTGGGCGCCGTGCAGGCCACTGCCCACGGCCAGGATTTGCAGAAGCTTGGCGGCACAGTGCCTTAAGAGTTTTGTAGGATGCGATTCGCTGCTGGGCGGTGGTTCCAATGTGCCCAGCTCTTCGCGTTCCGGCTCTGTTGGCGAGGCCACATTCAAAGCACTGTCCGCCAATTGAAGGTCATATTGGCCCTCCTTGCCCATGCGATAGGAGTTGGTGGCGCCCGTATACCACTCGACGCGCACCCACCTGTTGAGAAGAATCATTAGAAAGGGATCTCAGGCGGCTGTTGCTCGTCTACTCACCCGTCCTCGCCCACCTCGCTGATGATTCGTCCTTCACCCGGTGGATTGCCATCCTGATCGCCCCACTTCCAGTCGGAGCCACGCACAATGCGCGTGCCGATCTTCATGAGCTTGGCCAGATCCGGTCCACTCAGCTGCGCCTTGCTGCACTTCTGTTTCAGCACGCTGTCCTCGTACAGGACGCTCAGCTCACAGGTGTTCGACTTGACGTTGCCCTCGCCGCCCGTCTGGGCCAACAGACCCAGAACGGTGCCCAGCAGGCCGGAGTTGATGAGTAGTCCCAGCTCATTGGCGCCCAATTCCTTGGCCAACAGCCCGAAGACGCTGATCAGGAAACGAGCACGCGGCAAGCGCTTGAGCAGCACATATGTGCTCAGGTTGCAGCTATCCTTGCCACGAGCAGCACCCTGCTGCTCCTGGTTGACCAGGCGACGCAGCTCGCGCACAGCCCAGTCGAGAACCCGCGATTGGGCGAGCAGGAGGCTTGCCTTCTGGTACGCGCTCACCATATTCAGCTGGCCGAGGACATGCTGCGGCGACGCTCCACTGGCCGCCGACTTCAGATGCAGCCCCAGATAGCCATTTAGCAGACTATACTGGCCGGCATCGAGCAGACCGTGCAGCTCGAGCAGCTGTTGCACCAGCTGCAGCCCGGCTAGACGCATTTGGAAGCGCTGCATCTGACAGTACATAGCACGTCGCACCGTCTCTACGTCGCAGCTGTCCTGGAGCGCAAAGTCCACGATATCCTGCATGAGTGTCGTATCCAGCTCGATGTCCGTCTGTAGCTGGCGTTCGTTCAAGCGTCGCAGCAGCGACTCCTCCTCGTCCAGTTGCTTCTGCTGCTTGGGCTTCTTCTCCTCCTCCTGCTGCTGCTGTTCATGTTGGTCATAGATCAGCAACTCCGTTGCAACCGTTTGCTGCTGTTGTTGTTGTTGTTGTTGCTGCTGAATACTGGCATTAAGTAGATCTTCGGGCTTGGCCGCCGGCTGTTGCTTGGCGGCGCGCAGTTCTTGCAGCAGGCGTCGCACCAGCAACCGGAATCGTGGCAAACGCTGTAGAATTGGCAGCCGACGCAGCCCGCGCTGCTGTGGACTGATGGCGGGTCGCACCTCATAGAGCAGGAAGCGGAGACGCTCCAGTACGGGCGCACAGACCTCCTTGTAGCTGCGATTGAGCTGCTGTCGTGTGCGCACCACTGACCACTTAGTCTGATGCACCAATCGTATGATCTCGCCCAGCTGTTTGGGAAGCATCTGATGCTGCTGCGGCTGATGGTCACCCAAAGACATCGACTCCAAGGCACTGAGCACCAATCCACCCAGGCACTGATGCCGCAATAGAACGGCGCTCAGCAGACGCTCCAGCTCCTGCACCGGATGCTCCGTGGCGAACTCCTGGTGCCACATCAGGTTGTGCGCCTTGCAGTAGCGTTCGGTCAACGCCAACCAATTGGCCACCAGCGGCTCATTGAGCCGCGCCTCCGCCAGCCCCGCTATGAAACTGTCTACGCGATTCTGCAGCTGCGCTTTGGGCGGCGGTGGCAGCGGTGCCTCTGTGGGCGTGTTGCCCGCCGTGCTATGACTGCTGCGCGCTTCGCCCTTTTCCTCGTCGAAGGGATTGCTCGGCTGCAGCATGATCAGACCACCGCTGAGCAGCGAAGATTTGTCTAGCTGACGACACTGCAGCTCCGCTGGCTGTAGGCTCGGACCGGTGCACATGAGATTGGCGACCAGACCCAGAAGCTGGGCCAGCGCACATTCCGAGCTGAAGTGCGTCAAGCGTGTGGCACCTGGTGTGGCGGTCTGCAAGGAAGGAAGGACAATGGATTATCCCTGATAGACCAGTGTCAGTTGGGAGTCACTTACCTTCTCCTCGCTTGCACTCTGATTGGCTAGATATTTGCCCAGCTTGTGATGTTGCAAAAGTTGTTCCATTGCGCTACGATATGCCGGCGTGCTTAGTTCCGCGCTCAGATCCTTGCCCAGACCCAGATCCAGCAAGGCGCGCATATTATCCGACTCACAGCTAGAATGAAAGAGAATACGAAAATAAAATCAATTCTGGATACATATATATATATATGTAGAGAAAGAGAGGGAGAGCATCACTAACTTGTAGCCATTGAGATCGCAAACGTAGCCGGCCACAATGATGCATCGATTGCCATCGAGCAGCAGATTTTCCATGTCACAGCGTCGCACGTAGTGAGTCTCCGGATCGGCCGCTGGAGGCGGTGCACCACCTTTGGGACCGCCGCGACAAATGATGCCCGGCCAGCCCATGTCGTCGCCATCGCGCAATTCGCCTTCGCCAAGAGCGCGGTTCAGGCGATCGAGCACGCGCAGCAGCGGCAGACAGAGACGTGCCCAGCGCAGGCTGGCCAGACACTGGGGTCGATCACGCTTCAGGAGTACTAGGCCCACGAGCAGCTCGTGCAACAGGGCATCTGAGATGTCCGATTGGAGCACACGATTCAAGGCGGCGCTCAACAGCTGAGCGCCCAGAGACACCAGCTCACCCGACTCACGGCACTGCAGTGCCAGCTCCTGGGCCTGCTGAAGCGTGCTAACGCAGGCGGGAATCAGGCTATGCAGATATTGAGAGAGCAACGCCTCGGCTCCTGTGGTATCCTCCTCGGGGCCCGCCTGGTGAATGTGCGCCAGGAGCAGACGCTGAAAGCGATGCAGCAAACAGAGACTGGGACTGGTTCCGGACTGTTGCTGTTGCTGCAGCAGCAACTGTTGCTGCTGATGATGATGGTGATGCTGATGGTGATGATGATGGTGGGGATGGTGGTGGTGATGGTGGTCCTCCTCCGCGGGCTGTTGCTGTTGTTGCTGTTTGACCAGCAACGTCAACGAGAGACGACTCTGGGTGAGCGACGCATTGTTGCCCAGCAGCCGGGTGATGAGCTGCAGCAGCGGCAAATGAGCGCCATCGTTGCAATCCGTGGAACAGGAGCTGCTCTCCAGTCGTATGGCATGCTGCAGCGCAGTCTCCAAGCCGCCCTCGGCCATCAGCGAGCTGACCAGCAGATCTGTCATGAAGCGATGCCCCGGCGAGCAGGCCTGCCCCGGCTCCGAAGGCAGCAGGGCCGTTAGCGTCTGTGCACGTTCCGCTGCCGTTGGCAATAAGACGCTCCAGCCATCCTACAATGGGTAAAGGAAACACTTTAAAACATAAGGAGATTCATTAAGTTATCTTGAACAGTACCTGAAGTGCCTGTTGCGCGGCTATTTGAATGGTGCGTAGGACCTGGCTGCCCCCCGCCAAACTAAGGATGCGAGTCTTCAGACTGTTTAGCAGTCGTCCGCCGCTGGCTAAGCCCACGCTGCGTGGCTCGACGCCGTTGGCGATGAGCGCGAGCAGCTGAAGCCGCACCAGATTGAGGCAGGCGACAGCGATGCATTCGGACTCCTGGTTGGGGGTTTGGCGATTATCCTGCGCGGTGCTGGCGCTGCACATGCCCAGCAGCTGGTCGAGCAGTCGGAATGTGGGTTCACCCAGATCGATGACAAATGGTGCACGCAACGGCACACCCTGACGCGTGCTCTGCGTCCAGATCAAGCTCTGTGTGGCGGTGCACGCAATGCCGCTGGCCGGTAACGTGGGCAGTGTGACCAGGATGGGCTGCCTAAGCAATGGTTCACTACAAACGGAGGCGGGACAGATTTGCTGATTGTCGTTGCGACCCCAGCCAAAAATTTCGCCGCTGCTGCTCAGGGCCAGGCAATGGGCCACTCCCACGGCTACGTCCACAATGCGTTTGTGCTGCAAAAGAAAGCAATGAAGATTAGTAAATTTCGGAAAAAAGAATCGCCCGCTCTCGTCACCAATCTCACCTGTAGGCCAGTTATCAATCTAGGCACACTGCAGCCCTGCACGTTGCGCTCGACCAGCTGGTGGCCCAGGCACGAGGCCTTGCCCCAGCTATAGAGCTGACCCTCACTGGTCAGCGCCAACGAGAACTGGGCGCCGGCAAAGACGCGTTGCACCCGCGGCAGACACTCGATGAGCTGCGGCAGCAGGCTGCTGTTGCAGCTGCCATTGCCCAACTTGCCGTAGTCACCATCGCCCCAGGCAAAGACCAGGCCTTCGCTGGTCAGGCACAACGTATGGGCATCGCCACTGCCCAATGCCACGTCCACCACCTGATGATCTTTCAGAGCCATTACCATGGCGGGCAGGCACTGATCGTCAGAGGTGCCATGCCCCAGGCGCCCATAGGTGCCACGCCCCCACGTATAGAGATTTCCGCCTAGAGTGATGGCCGCGCTGTACGAGCAGCCACAATAGACGGCCTTAACCAGACGCACCAAGCTCTCGATTTTGGTGGGCAGCTCACGGGCATGGCTATCGCCATGACCCAGGCGCCTGCTGTCACCAAAGCCCCACGAATACGCATTATCTAAAAGAGAAAGATAGAGAAAAGGGAGATAAGTTTAGGTTTCGCTAAACCATTTGGTTAATATCCCACTTACGATTGCTGTCCACGGCCAGAAAGTGTCGTCCTTCGCAGTGAGCGGCTATGGAGATGAATGTTTCATTGGCTATTTCCGCAAAGTCCAGCGGCTGCGGCTCTGCCTCCGGCTTGGCAATGTGCCAGTTGTAGAGCTTGCCCTCCTTGCTGAGCAGCAACACCACATCCTCGCTGCAGGCCACCTGCTGCAGCTGGAATTTGCAGGGTAGCAGCGGCGGTGGCGTCAGCATCGGCTGCTGTGCGGATGCATTGGTCCAGCTCAAGGCGGGCTCTACATTGAAGCCCTGCTGCTCCTTGGACAGGGCCGGCCAGCCCAGAGCATACACGCGTTGTTGCTCCCACATGTTCGTGGACGTTGTTGAGGGCGTGGCTGTGGCTGTTGTGCGTAGCATGGAACTAGGCATGAGATTCGTTAGTTGTGGCATATGCGGCTGCACCAGCCGATCCAGATGAGAGATGATGACCACAGCGGCACGTCGCAGGTCCACAATGGCCGCCGAGCTCTTGGGCAGCATAAGAAAGCGGAGAAAGGTTTCAGTGGCGCTAGCCAGCGGCGTTGGCAGCTCCACGTTAGGATTGGGGCAGCCATTGTGACTGTGCTGGATGGGCTCGGCGCCCAGGCGCTGATAGCGCTGCAGGATGCGCAGCAGCGGAGCGCCCGACTTGCGCGGCATGTCTCGATTATCGCCATTCCCACCGTGGGCGTGGCCGTGCACATGGCCATGGCCATGGCCACTGTCGTTGTCCTTCTCCCAGAGCAGCAGCAGCAGCACGACGCACTCCAGCGTGGCGGCCAGTGTACCCTTCTGCACGCCCAGCTCGAGCAGCAGGCACAGGGCCGTGTGCCTGTCCGCCAGCGGGGCCAGGCAACGTCCGCCCATGGGATCGCCTAGGGCGACTAGACGCAGAAACTTGATTGAGCGCTCCATTACCTCCAGCCAGAGCGGTGAGACCTGGGCGGCCGAATCAAAGAGCGTTGCCTCGGGTAGCTCCTGCAGCGATTCCAGAGCCTCACTCAGTAGCTCGCTGCACATTTCCATGTCTTCGCCGGAGCGCCAGGCGCGACGCAGAAAGGCAAAGCTGAAATTCAGAGCGGCTCGTGTGCCGACGCGCGCCAGGCCGAGCGCCGCATGCTCCGATTCCAGCTGCACCGTACGTCGCGGCTGCTCCTGCTCAGGCGCAGCGGACACCGTACACTCCTCGGACTGCTGTTGCGTGGCTGGTGAGGAATGGATCGTTTGCTGCTGCTGTTGCTGCTGGAGTTGATTTCGTTTTAGGGCCACGAAATATCGTTCATATATGAAGAGTTGCTGGCGCAGCTGCTGCGCCGAGAGGCAGTTGCCGGCGGCACGCAGCGCCAGCTCGTGGAGCTCAGCGATCATGGTGCGCTGGCAGTCGTGCTTGGCAAGCTGATTGGGCGGCTGGCTCCACATCCAGCTGCTCAGCGTTAGCTCCGTTGCGTGCAGCTGCCCAGCCGTTGCCTGCTGGGCCGCCGCCGAGGTTAGCTTCTTGATGGCCATGTCCGAGTCGAGGGGGCGGCAGCCGTCGCAGTTGCAGGCAGAGAGTGGGCCGCAGTATTCGGGCTGGCAACAGGCGCACTGCAGCGGCTGGGCGCCACAGTAGTGTTTGCCGTCGTCGCCCAGGTAGGAGAGCTGGCCGCGTGCATTGAGCAGCGGCGCCGTTGGTGAGGACACTAATTCGCAGTCCTGGATCAGATGGTTCCAGAGCACGGCGCCTTCGGCAGCGTTACGCAGACAGGCGATGAGATCGGCGCGCAGCCATTTCGCGTCCAGATAGGGCAGTGGGCGCAAATAGAGATCACTGATAGGCGTGGCAACACTGGCATGACTGCTGGAACCGCTGGATCCATGAGTCGGGGCCTCTGAAGCAGCGGCGGTAGCAGCCGCGGCAGCAGTAGAAGCTGGTCCAGCGTTGCCCAACCGATTGAACATGTTTGTGGAAGATGGCAGGAGCAAGGAAGAGAATGCGCGCTTCTGCTAGAGTGGGAGGGAATGTATGTCCTTAGGGTAACTCTTCACAGCACTGGAATCCAGCAAACGCTGCTGATTCCAATAATAACATGGCACATTTGTTTTCTTTTCCAAGAGTTGCGTTCTTTTTTATTTTAATACCTTAGATTGCTTTAGTTTGTTTATTTCGTTGCTCTTTCTTAATTATTTTTTTATTTTCTGACTATTTTTCTCTAGTTGTTTCTGTTGTGGCAAGACACACTAGAAGAAGAAGCAGAGTAACGGTTACTAGCTGCTGTCAGCGGTCGGTTGGTCGGGCGTCGGGCGGCAGTCGGCCCAGTTGCAGGCTCAGTCAATGTCGTCAGACCAACCAACACACCCACACACGAATAGGCCACTCACACACACCCACACACACACACGCAGGCAGACAAGAACACGCAAAAATAGTGGCTTAGACTGAATCGTAGTTTTCATTTTCGTTGCACTTGTACGTGTGCGTGTGTGTGTGAATGTGTTGGTAAAAAATAACAAATATAAAACTCTTGTGTTGATTTAATGCACTTGTCTCACTATTATGCTTCACATTGTTGATCTAGTCCAACAACCTTTCGCGTTAGTTTGTTATGTATTTCTTAAGCTAAGTCAAAAATATTTAATCAATTAATAGTCGCCGTTGTTCTGCTCGTACGCGAGGCTGCCAACCTGCTTGCAAAAAAAAACAAAAGCAATTATCGATTACTGTTGTTGCAATTTTTAGCCGAACTTATCGAGCGACATCATCTGGCAGCACTGGCTGATTGCCTAGTTTTTTTTTTTTCAAAAACTGCAATTGCGCGCAGTGAACAGCTTTTCAAAAACCAGGTCATATTTTCTAAAAATAAATGCATATGTACAACTTGTTAGTGGCTGCAGCTTATTGACCTTTTGACGACTACGTTCAGCCAGTCGGCTTAACGAAATATTGCTATCTTTTTATTTCTTTTTTCATTGCTTTTGTCATTATGACCTCATCGCATCTCAACCCAATTTCAAGCATAAATCAACCCTCAATTACTGCCGCCTGGTACAGTAAAGCCCGTCTTTATGATGCCGCCCCATTAACAGAACGAGTTTAATGCGTGTGTTACATACATACTCATGCATATAAGCTATATATATATATATTCAATGGCAACAATTTGTGTGTGTACTGTAGAGGAATAATTCGTTTATTTATCGAATACATTGAAATGCATACACGAGTTGTTCTCAATTTGTTTGTTTGTTTTTTTTTTTTTTTGGGTTTTTCGTTTGTTTTTATATTTATATTACTTTGTATTTGTTTAAATAAATAAGATACATACGTTTAATCAATAATAGCAGTATTTATCGTGCAAATTTGATAAGCATAATAAGGTTTTACGTTTACGTTTCGCTCTTTCTCTCTTGCAAGATTTCTTGTTTTTTTGTTTTTTGTTTTTTATGAAATAAGTTTTGCATTAAATATATGAAAAAAATATATGTATTTTTGTTGTTTTGTTTTTTTTTTTTTTTTTTTTTTTGTATTGTTTTAATTAGCTGCTCTTATATAATTGCATTTACTTTTTCTTTAAAGTAAAAAACGATCTGCGCTTTGGTTCGTCCTTTTGTGAAGTAGCTGGCAAAGTTTGGGATCTGCTAGCCGCCACAGCTGCCGATTCGCTCTGGGCCTTCAAAGCGGACACCCACTGTGACATCTCGGTATCATCGTGGGCCTGCAGCAAGAACTCAGCGCCGCTAGCGAGCCTAAATATTAGAAGAGAAAGAGGATTAATAGAGTTTCTTCAATTTTGAATTTCGTGTTTAAAACTCACTTTACTCGCAGCACGTGCTTCTTCTTGGTGTAATCACTGGCTATTTCGATAATAGCGCCCTGCAGATCGTAACTGGGCTCACCGCGGAAGGTCAATTCGGGATTGCTCTTGCAACCCTTCTGATCTTTGTAGAACGAAACGCGTCCGCCTCGTGCAGCCATGTAAACCTGGAAGATAATACACATTAGATTTATATTGTTCTATATCAAAGAAATTGCAACAAATTGATATTCCCAACATCTGTTTTAATCTCTTCAATTCGCAATTTCTTGGTTGATTGTTGTTTACCTTATCCCAGGATCTATTGGATGCTTTCTTGGTAGTCGACTCCCATTCATGCTTGCGGGTCACATATCCCTCCTGACCATCTCCAGCAGCTGGGGTGGCGCCACGCTCTACATAAGAAACTTCGATTAGCCAATCCATTTAACAAAACTTAACAGGTATATATATATTTATAAGTAAAGCTCGATATGAGAAAGATGCATATGATTACATATTGTTGTCTAATATATAATAGTAGTTAGTTAGATCGCCACTTGATCTTGATTTGGACAAGCAGCAAGCTATACCTGTTTGGGTCTCGATAACGCGTTCGGTGTCGACGGCTGTGTCTGCAGCAGCTGTGTTTAGTTTGGGTTAGTTGATGAGGGTTGTTGATCCGTCGTTATATATATACATGTATATATACATATATATATATGGGTATATAAATATATATATATATATATATATATACATATATACACATGATATACAGTAAGCATGAATGAATGAGATGTAACGTTCAGATGTTAATTGGGGTTATTTACATACGTTCGAGAATAGATCATAGATTGGTTAATATTAATAATGAAAATAGACAGATAGACAGGTGAGGTAAGAGGTTCGAGTATATGTATGCTTCCATTCCCATCGTATCCTACCTGCTTCATCATGAGCTCCACTGGCCACATCGACATCATCACGAAGCTCGGCCTCACGTTTAGCCAACTCCGCCGCCTCGGATGCGGCCCTAGCCTCCTGCTCCTCCTTAATGCGCTGGCGTTCAGCCTCTTCCGCTTTCTCTTGGCGCCGTTTTATTTCTTTAAGCTCAAACTGCATAGGAAAATTTTAAAATTAGAATTATAGAAAGAGTGAGTCAAATGACAATCGAATGAGAATTAAATGAAAATCACTTCAAACGACAGCCAAGTAACAATCAAATGGGAAGCAAATGTCATGGCTTACTGTTGTCAAACGCTCAAGTGCGCTGAAGCGCTCCTCCTGGGCGGCGGCGGACTTTTCAAATGCCTCGTGCTTCTTGATCAGATTTTCAACCTCATCGATGGTATGTCCCAGCTCGGAGGAGAGCAGATATGGCTCCTGGGCAATGAGCCAAGCTTCGGCAACGGCAGCATCTCGGGCAAACTGGTAGACCTCCAGAACTGCAAAGATTCGATAATTCAATTAAATTAAGCATATTCGATAACAGGTTCAATTATATTCGTATACATACTCAATTGCAGATTCTCCCAACGTTCCTCCCAGCGTAGGAGCAGGGCATTGCGACTGTTGTTCAGCTGCTTCAGGCGATCCTTGATGTCAGCGGAGGCATAATGATTACGTGTCAACAGCTCCTTGCCGAGCGATATGCACGCACTGAAATTATCCTCGCGCGTATCGATCTCGGCCTTTAGACTCTGATGGTTGTTCATTAGAAGTTCGACGCCGGATACGTCGCGCGGCTTCTCCGATGTGTTCATCTGGCGCACCAGATCCTCCATCCAGATGGTGAGTATGCGCACCATATTGAAGAACCGGAACAGATCACCAGTGTCGGCCAACTTCTGTTTGCGTGCATCGCACATGGCCTGCAGATTGTCCCAGGCATGAAGCACTTCCTGTTCGCGATTGGTTATCTCCTTGGCCTTGTCGCCGGCATAGGCATCCTGCAGCTTGGCAGATTCCTCCTGAATCTGTTGCACTTGCGAGTACAGAGTGGTCAAATCTTGCAGGAAGTTGTAATGTTTACGCTGCAACGTTGACACGGAGCCAGCATCACGGCCCAGCTCATCGGAGACGCCGTGCTGCTTCTCGAGTATGCGTCCCAGGACATCTTTGCAGTCATGGAAGAATTTGTGCAACTCCCGCGAGGCGGCCAACATTTGGGTGCGTGTCTCAATCAGCTCTAACAGATCTTGCCACGACTCATTCAGATTATCCTTCCATTCAGCAATCGTTGCCGAATCCGAATGGCCAGCCTGTATCAGATTATCGGCAATGCCATTGACCTTGGCCACGCGCTCTCCTCCCACTGCCTCGGTGTCGCGGGCAAACTCGTTGAAACGTTCAGAGAGTAACGTAACATGATCATAGTCCTGGCCAAGTTCCTGTGAGCCAGCAACCACCTCACGATCGGTAATCCATTGCTCTAGATCGTCAACCTCGCGGCTCAGCATGAACAGCTGCAGAGCCTCGTTTAGACGAGCGCGTCGCTCACCGGCCAAATCCTTGAGTCCTGCGTAGAGCTTGTCCAGCTGGGATTGCTTAACGGCAACGGCATCGCCGCTGGAGACATCATCGCTGCTGAATTGGCGTGCTACCTCGCCTAGCTGACGAATGGTGTTGGCATAGTCCTCCACGGATTGCTCAAGATTTTCGTGTTTCTTCATCAGATTTTGGGCACTGATCTCGTCCTTGCCGCGATCCTCGACCATCATGTAGAGCTCTTGTTCACTCATCCATGACTCAGCCTCCTGGGCATCGAAGAAATACTGCTGCACCTTCTCCGATTCGAGTAGATGACGCTTGCGATTCTCGATCGCATCCTTCAGCTCCTGCCATTTGGCTGTTAGGTCGCTGATCAGAGCTTCGAATTTCTTTGCATCCTCGTGACCCTCATCGATCAGCTTGCGTCCATTGTTGCAGATGGCATTGATGCGTGGCTCGTGGTTATCGATTTCGGTGGCCAGCGATTGGTTCTTCTTCTTCAAAACATGCACATTGAAGAGAGAGTTGCCATAATCTGTGGAGTTGGCCACGGGCAGCTTTTCATTGATCCAGAGTTTCTCATCCTCGACATCGCGACAGAACTGGAAGGCCTCCTTCTTCTTCTCCAGCTGCTTCTGGCGCTCCAGCAACGGCGCCTTAATCTTCTCGAAACGTTCAAGCACTGCCGTCTTCTTGACGACAATCGGTTCGATCTTCTCCTCAGGCACTGTCTTTTGCAGATATTCGGTCTGCTTGTCAATCTCTTCGACCTGGCGTGCCTTGACCGCCATCTGGGTCTGGATGACCTGTTGCTTCTGCATGAGTATATTGACAGAGGTCAGATCGTTGGCAGTGTCACCGCTCACGATCTGCTTCTCCAGATCTGTAATGTAGGAGTCGATGTCGTCGCATGTCTGCTGAACCAGCACCTCGCGATTGGCATCGAAGAGCAGGGCGCCCTTCTCCTTGGTGTGCACCTCGAGGTCATCGAATTGCTTAGCCAGCTCCTTAAGTTTCGGCTCAATGACATCCTTGAATTCGGGCTTCTCTTTGGACAGCTCTTGGGCAGACTTCTCGGCCTCGTATAGACGCTCCTTGTTGGCAGCAATCTCTGCCTCGAATGCCTGATGTCTTGTCCACTTGGAGTGAATGGTCTTGGCGCTGCGATAGGTCTCATCCTGCGATGTGACATACTTCTCTTGCACCCACTCTGCCAACTCCTCCAGATCCTGCAAGAATTCGTGCAACTTCACCTGGTTCTTTAGCTTCTCGTGCTGATCAAGCGCCCGCTGGCGATTATCGTCACGACGTCCGGTTATATTCTCCGCCCGCTTTCCAATCTTATCCGCATCGAAGTGCTCTTTCTCCACAAGGGTGTCGGCCACCTGGAGCAGAGTATTGATCTTATCGTCATTGGCCTCCATAGTAGTGAGGAAGGCTTCATGACGCTTCAATTGATTCTCGGCCTGTTCTAGATTAACCGGCGTGTCGTCCTTGCTCAGGAAATGTTCCTGCTGGCTGAGCAGCACCTCGGTCTGGCGAGCATCCCGATTAAACAGCTGCTGATCGAGGCTCTGTGACAGCAACACTTGACGATTCTCCCACATCTGATGCAGCTCCTCCCAGCCATCCTTCAATGCGTTCAAGCGCTCACGCAAGAACATATACTGCGGATCTTCGGACGTGTTGCCTTCAGAGGTCAAACGCTCGCCGTACTCCATCATGGATTTGTAGTCCTCGGTATAGTTGTCGATTTCTTCGCGTATGGATTGATGCTGGTTCAACAGCTTCTCGGCCTCTGGCAGCGACGTGGGCGTATCTTCGGAAGCAACATCTGTTTGGGTCTTGGTCAACCAAGTCTGGAAGTGATCCAGATCGCGCAGGAAACGATGCAAATCGCCAGCCTCCTCCAGTTTGGAGTCACGCTCCTTTAGCATCTGTGTCAACTGCTCCCAGATCAGTTCGATTTGTGCGATACGGTTACGGATCAGTTGTGCCTCCTCTGGATGTTCCACCTCAATGCTATCGGCTTCGCGTCCCAAGCTCGAGAGTTTCGCCTGAATGGCAGCCAAATCGCGATCCATGCCGCTGAGACGGCGCTGCAGCGTCATCACTCCAGTCAAATCCATCTCCAGGCTGTCCGTTTCGGTGAGGATGCGCTTCTTGTCCTCAATCCACGAGATGGTCTCGCGGCACTCAATGTAGAAGGTCTGCACACCATGGGCCGACTTCAAGTCATCCATCTTAGCTTCGGCCTTTTCGCGCAGTGTCGACCACTCCTGGTTAAGATGATTCTGACGATCGAGAATCTCATCCGAATTGGGATGCTCGACGTGGAGCAGCTGGCGGGCCAACTGATTGACAACGGCCACACGTGACGCATTGGCATTCATCTCCTTGTCGAAGCCCTCGAAGCGATGCTTCATGATCTCCACATCTTCGATATCCTTGCCAGGCACCATGGTGTCCAACATCTTGGTCTTCTCCTTGATCCATTGCTCCACACCATCAGCCTCGGACATAAGCTTATACAAGCTAAGTGCGTCGAGGAGACGCTGCTTGCGCAGCTTGGCCAGCTCAGTTAGCTCCTTGTAGCGTGTATCGATTGCCTCCAAACGTTTGTCGACATTTGCCTTCTCGGGCTCGTTGAGCTTCAGAGTCTCGGCCTGTTTGTGCAGGGCATCGATAACCTCGGCATAGTTCTTCAGCTCATCGGCGACATCCTTGTGCTTCTTCAACAGCGACTGAACGTTAGCCTCATCGCGACCCACATCTTCGCTGGAGACAATGCGCAGCGTGTCCAACATCCAGTTGTCCACATCGTCGGCATCGGCAAACAGCTGGAAGTATTCGACGGCGTTCTCCAGGCGTTGGCGACGATACTTGGTCAGATCGAGCAGATGATCCCACTTGGACAAAATCTCCTTGAGACGATCCTTAATGCGATCGGCACCCAAATGGCCTTCGGTTATTAGTTCGGCGCCCACCTTAGCCACATTCTGGAGCTGAGGATCATGCGATGTGATCTCCGATTCGAGTGCCTTGTGCTTACTCAGCAACAGATTGACAGTGGTCAAATCATGACCAATTTCATCGGTTGAGACAATCTGTTCCTTCTCCTTGATCCAGTTCTCCTCATCGGCGGTATCCCAATAGAACTGCCAAAGCTTGCGGCTCTCCTCCAAATGGCTACGACGCTCAACAGCGCGACGCACCAGCTCAGCATACGCATCCTCCAACTGCTGGACACGGCTGACAATGATTTCGGGATCGCATGGCTTGTACGATTCGGGATCCTCGCTGAGGAACTTCTGTGAGTTCTGCACAACGACCTTGACACGCTCACCCAATATGTTGATATCAGCCTCAACTAGCGAATGCTTCTGGAGCAGATCCTCGACACCCATCAAGTGCTTGCCATAGTCATCGGTCATCAGCAGCTGTTTGATCTCCTCCATATTGTCCAGGATGTATAGCATCTCTTGGAAGTTCTGCTGTAGTTGCAGCGAAATCTCCAGACGCATACGACGAGCACGCAACAGCTCCAACAGATACGTCCACAAACGCATGACATTATCCTTGCGCAACAGAATACGTTTAACATCGTGATAGCGCTCCGACTCCAGCTCGTCACAGACAGCGACAACTGCTTGAACGCGTTCTTCGTATGCAAAGATGTCTGTTTCGATGGCTTCGTGCTTCTTGGCAGCCGCCTCGACAGCGGCCAGATCGAAGCCAAAGTTATCCTGGCTAACAAGTCGCTGATTCTCCGACAGCCAGGTCTCACGCATCGAAGCCTTGCGATCGAAGCGTGCCGCCAGCTGTTCAAGTTTCTCCTGGCGGATCAGCTCCTCGCGCAGCGCCAACTCACGTTCGTGCTCGGCCTTCTCCAATCGCTCCCAGGCCTTGTTAATGTCCGAAATCATTTTGCCCTCCTTGGGAGTATAAGGTTTCTGGTTGTTGGCCCTCATCTTGGATTGCAGCGTAAACAGCAACACCTCCAGGTTGCCCTTCTCCACAAATTTGGGCGGCTTCTCGATGGTGCGATAATTGGAGAACTGCGCCAATTGACCTTGGACACCGGCCAGGGAGTTCTCGAACTCGCGTTCACCCAACGATTGTATTGTCGTTTCGATCCATTTCAGCAGATCGCTGGTGAAGTGTTCATAATCATGGATCATCTTATCGTTCTCCATGGCAATGCCAACCACTTTGCCAATACGCTTGCCCTGCACCGTCTCCTGCTTCAGCTTGCTGAAGTAGTGATAGTACGTGACCACATACGTGATGATCGACTTCTCATCCGGATGATCAACGCACACATCCTCGGCGTCTAGAAGCTTGGCCAATCCAAGCTTATCCTCAGCCACATCGAATGCATTGTTTAGATTGTGTATGGCATTGGTCTTCGATAGCTTTTCAAATTGCACTAGATCTGGACGGTGTTTGTGTATTATCGCATTGAAGGCCAATCCATCCCGCCATGAGGTTGTAAAGTTTCTCACGTTCACATTGTGATAGCCAGCGGTCTTCATCTGGCACCACAGCAGGAGCGCATCCTTGGCTGACTTTGTCTCCTTGTTGTCCACCTCCTCGATGGTGATATCTTGAATCTATTTACGGGCATAATATACAAATGGTTCATATAGTTCATAATGCATCTAGAGCTACAGCTACAGTTATCTGATCTATATCTTGATCAACATACACTTTTAAATCTCATTAGCTAACATATGTTAACTGTCGTAATGTAGCTAGCTTAATGTTAACTATACATAACACTAATATTGGAATATAAAATCTGACATCTGAATTTTATTTAAATTAACATTTATCAATTATCCAGTTAACTAGCTACACTGCAAAACTCTAATTGGATCTGAAAGTCGAACTGGAATTGGAACTGGAAATAACATACCTGGAAGCGCAAGATAATCGTCCAAATGAGACCGAGATTGAGTGAGGCGTTGCCATCGACAATGTCGTGAGAGCCAATATTCTCCAGATGGACGCGCTGTTCCCGCAAGAACTGAAGCGCCTTATCCACATTCTCGAGGCAGTGTATACGCATCTTGCCCTTGGTGGGCTTGGGCAGTCGTTCGCCGGATAGAACCTCCAGCAGCTTGATCAAATGCTTGCCATCTCGCATATCCACATAGAGATCGGCAATGCGACAATTGACCCGGCAGAGATGCGAATTCACCCATTTGGTGAACGTCTTCTTCTGTACGCTCTCACGCTCCTCGGCAAGGGCCTTGATGCGTGACCTCTCAAATAGCCGCGAACTGGAATTGCCGCCATCGTATTCGTATTCATCGATATATTCGTTGCCTGGACCCTGGCTGGGGTCCCATCGAACAATTGAAATGTCCGTCGTCATTTTGTCAGCTCTCCTTGTTTAGATTGTCCACAATTCTCACCACCGCAAAGAATTCAATTTTGTATCCCCCCAATTCCGAACCGAAAATAAACCTCAAACAATAACTGCAAAGAGTGAAAAAGAGAAAATATAATATATATATATAGATATATGTATGTACTATATATAATATAATTTAACATATGATTTCGTCTATTTCATTTTCAATACTTTTGCATTTCTTTTTGTCTTTCTTGTTTCCATGTTTTCTTATCTTGGGCTTGACGTAAAATAAGTGATAAATATAATCTATTAAAAAAAAATTGAAACCTCTCTACCCAATGAAATTCCAATATTTTAATACTCTTTAAGCATAGTTTCACTTAATAATACTTTTAAATATTTTTTACGATAAATAATCAAACAGAAAAACTAATGACTAAAATTTTCTCCTATAAAAAATAACTATCTTAATTCAGTACTATTTTCAGCTACTATTGTAATACTAATGGGTATTACGTAGTCGGTTAGGCAAGCAATGTTTTATACCTGCGAGTTATTCACTCGATTAGATTAGCAATTTTATAAAAATAAAAAAAAACAACAACGTTCGAGTGTAAAATGGAAGGCTATTATTGAACAGCTGAATTGGCTACCCTTAGGTAGCCCAAGTTTTAATTAGTTAAATTACATTATTTCCACCTAATTTTTATTTACAGCGAAATAAACGAATTCATGAATAAAACCTTTTCTATCAATGAACACACTTTACAATTTGTTTATTCATTCTTAGTTCATTGAGATTGCAATATATTTATATATATTTTCAAACGCTCTTAACCGCCCTATTTTCCCGTATATGTTCACTCGAATAAGCTTTCACTGTATTCTTCGTTGTTGATCAAGTTTTGTTGTCATTTTTCTCTTCACATTCTATTTTCTTTTAGGTTTGTACTTTTGGTAAGGTTTTCTGCATAAAAGTATATAAATATACAATTTATTCACGCCTGGGTGGGTGGTTTTCACTTCGCTTTCCTCTCCTCCATGCACACACACACACACACACCCACCCCCCTCTTCACTCTTGATGATTCATAAGGCACAATGGCGTCACATTGAGTGGCACGCGGGTCGCCTGGGTCAACTGGCTAACAAGTCTGATCACAATTGTCGCTTACTGTATATAGATACATATATGAATGTATGTATGTATGTATTTATATCTATTCATTATTTCGGCTATATAGTTAACGCGATTACATCACGTCCCATTCGCAGTGCGATTCTCATTCCAATTCTAATTCCCGTTTCAAAATAGAGAAAAAGTGTGACAGGTTGTGGGCGGCAACACAAAGTGGGAGGGACGCACTGATTTAAATCGCTTGCTGGTGAAATTGCAGGAAATTCAATTCAGAAAACTATCGGCTTGACCAAAAATAAAAAAGAAACAAATACACAGAAATACATATGTGTGTGAGGTATTTTTTTATCTGTATACCTATGGGAACCGCTGCACACGTACAAACATACAGAATACGGCTATGCAGGCAAGTGTATTCTGACCTTTATTCCAAGCTGTGCAGGTCATTCCCTTCACGCTCTATACACACACATGCACGCACATACATACATATGTACGGGCCCACATTAGTTGGGGCAATTATGTTTTTTTTTTTTTTTTTCCTATTTAACACATCACTATTAAAAGTTGCACTAACTTTTTTTGTTTTTTTCTATGCTGTTGCCTTTTTGATTTAATTTACGCTCTGAATGGGCATGAGCTAATTTTGCAACTACAATAGAGACTAACAAAAAGCGACAAAACGAAAACAATAGGGAATTTAGCACACATCTTTATTTACATACATATATTTATGAGCGCATAGCACACATTCGCATTCGGATTCACGCGCTTCTATTATCTATTACGTAATGTTTTGCTGATTATAACGAAAACGAAGCTTAAAACTCGCCGCTGACAGGCGACTGAGAGATGAACGTAATCGAGAGAGAGCACAACGAAAACAGAGCGAACCAACAACAACAACGACCTCAACGCAACACAAACAAACAAGCAGGCGGCACACGCATACAAAGAGAGCGCGTGAGAGCATAACTGTGTAACTCGGAGAGCTAATGAAAACGATGAAGAAGAAGATAGAAAAAAAAAACTGACTCGACCGACTGCGGGAGGGAGTGGGAGGCCGACTCGTCGTCGTATTCAGCAAGCCCAGTAAATGGGGTAGGTTTTGAACTCAGCTCGACCAGCTTTGCAATTATGATTGCATACACTCACACACACACACACAGGCACAAGCATATACATGACCACATATTTACTTTTGTTGTGCGTGCTTGTATATGTGTGTGTGTCTCCAGTTGATCTTGCTGGAAGTGAGTTCATCACATTGATTTGATTAGCAACCAAGAGGCGCGGTTTTTCTTTAGGGCGTTGGAGTTGTGCAATTGACGTTGTTCGATTTCAATTAACCAGGGCAACCATTACAGCAGTGAAAACTTCAATGTTTAATTATATGTTGCTTTTTCCTTACAATATGGAAAACCTGTTTTTTTTACTATGAGGCTTCTCCAGCAATTCAAATTAACATGCACACATACACACACATGCGTATACAAATACCTCAGTACGTGCTTATTACCTTACAACTGTACAATTTGAGTTATGGCCGTTGATTTGTCATTTTTGTTTTTTAAGGCAGCCGACAGCGGCGTTCATTAGGAAGGTGGGCCAAACCTTAACACAAACACACTCTGACACAAACATACAGACATTTATATATACATATATAGAAAGAACGTACACAAACTCAAAGCATATATGGACAAGTGCAGCACAGTTTCTCGTTCTGCTTTCCACCCATTTCCATGTATCGATAAACAACTTCAAATTCAACTCGTGACCTCTTGGAAGGATTTCCTATTTTTACATGGGCCGTGTGTTTACGTATGTGTGTGTGTGTGTGCACGTAACTGTATTTCAAAGTGCATTTTGTTGTTAGTGTGTGCGTGTGAATGAGTGAGAGTATAAAAAGTGGCAAGACGAGAAAGGGAGTAAAAGATAGATACTATATGTTTGTGTGTGTGTGTCTGTGTATGATTAAAAACATTTTTTTTATGTTCATATGTATATGTATATTTATATCTTGATTAAATATATTGCTTTTATCGCACTTTTTATTGAGTGGTGACGCAAATGTAATTCAAGTTTCTTTCATTTCGCTGCTTTAATAGAAATTAATTCAATTTTCCTTATTCTCATACTTTTTTGTTTTGATTCGAGTTAATTCAAATATTCGTTTACACGCACGTATTCATCTAGTAACAGAGCAGTACAAACACACATACACCCGCAAACACACTCAGATACACTCACACGCACGACCCTGCGCTACGCTCTGACATCGCACAGACTAAGCGAACTGAAAAAAATAACACCGAATGATGTCATCAACGCTAGCAGCGAACGTACTCTGACTGCGACTGCGATAGACGGGGGCAGGCAATTTTAATCGATGATGTTTTTATTATGTATGTACGTATTCACACGCATACATATACCTATATGTAGATAGATATATAAGTAGGTTCGATCATGTATCTAGGCATGTGTATATACATGGATTATATATCAGTTATTTAACACTGCTGCATCCAACTGGCCCACATTTCGATTTTGAGATACTTTTTCCGACTCCTCTCTGCTACTACAACTACAAATACTACTAATACTACTATTACTGCTTCTTCGTTTCACTAGAGGCACACGGCACTGAGCACTGAGCACTGGGGCGTTGGTCTATTTTTTCGTCTTTCCGACATTTGATTTTTTTATTTGCCGCCTGTTTGCATTGCACTGCACTGTTATAAACTTTCACTTACCTACTCGGCAAACTTGCTGTTCAATTTTCCCTAATTGATTCATAAAATACACAATTCATATAGATGCTTCACGATATATTTATTTTTATTCACATTTATTCTTTGCGGTCGAACTTCACTTGCGAGTAAAAAAAAAAGTGACTGCTGAATACGGAATGGAAAATGTGTGTATCAGTAAAAGAAAAACATCGAAACATCGATACAACGATACATTGTATGCGCTCACAACATAATGACTCGATAGTTCATTCATCGAACAATAACATAAACAAGTTGGCAGCACTACGTGTGCAAGAACACACCGGTGACCGGTGGACAACGAAACACTTTGCATTGAGATTAGTCTACATAGGATACTCTATGAGCTAGCTCTGTATAAGTGGTGATGTGATAGCTGACTTACCGAACTTGTATCGAAAGGACTAAATAAAATAAAACTCATCGATAAGTGATGCTCATATCGATGATTCAGTAGATGAGTGTTTAATTCCTCGGCCACCCGGATAGACGCATCCAAAAGATTGACGGCAAAAAAAAAAAAAAAAAAAAAAAAAAAAAAAAATAGTTGCCATTAAATTGGCAACAGGTGCGCCTGTCAGGATGCCGGTGAAGATGTACGATGTGACGGCCCGAGTATTTGGCGCCATGCAAAATCTGGACATAACATCTCTCGCCAGTTACCCGGAGACAGAGATTCGGCCGGTTTTGCCGTCCCTCGTGCGAATGAGCCTGCTTTCGCCGCTGGACAATACCGCATCGTCGATGGAGTCACGTAAACAGATTCTCGCCGTGCTCATTGGCATCGAGGTGGTGAATAGCATCGTCTCCTATCTTCAGGTCAACTATCATGAGCTGGAGAATGACCTTAAAAAAGAGCTGCTGACACGCCAAAAATCGAGCACTGTGACCAACTTTTTCGATGGTCAAGGACAGCCCCAGCCGCAGCCCGAATATGGCCTCCAATCTGGCATTGCTCTTGGCTTCGAGCGTGCGGATGTGGCACGCAAAGTCCGTGTCGTTCTATCCGAGATCTTCAATCTGCAGCAACAGGTTGCAGCCCTAGCCGAGCAAAAGCCATCGTCGGGCGCATCAGTGGGCGTGTCAAGCCATTCGGAAATCCTCGATGACGGCATCTATTTGGAGGAAGTAGTGGACATACTATGCATTGCGCTCGCCGAGCTACCCTCCCTGCTTAACATCTTGGAACTGACTGATGCCCTGGTTCATGTGCCAAATGGATATCGCATCGTTTGCGCCTTGGTAGCCAATTTCCCAGATTGCTATCGGGACGTGGTCTCACATGTGATTTCCAATTGCGATGAGGAGGGCGCCGAGGGCAAACAGCGTCTGGCACTGTTGATGTCACTCAGCGAAATGAATCCCTCCCAAGCGCTGGCCAATCGATCCATGTGCGTGGAAATGATGAAGGTGCCGTCGTTTATGCTCAAGCTGGCGCTGAAGCATTCCGAGGATTTGGTAACAGCAACCAACTCTAATCAAGTCTCGGCGTAATCTCATCTGTTATCATTTACAGATTGCCTTTCTAACAGGCCTGCTGCTGGGCAACGATCAGAACCTACGCTCCTGGTTTGCATTGTATATTCGCACCAGTCAGAAGCGCAAAGGCGATGCACTGAATCTGGTGCGGATCGAACTGCTGCAAAAGATCCTGCAGATCACGAGCAGTGCGTCTGACCTAAAGGACTTCAATCTACAAGGCGCTGTCCTGCTGAGGCTCTACTGTGCGCTGAGGGGAATCGGAGGATTAAAATTCAATGATGATGAGATTAATGCATTGTCCCAGCTGGTCACCAGCTGCCCGCAGCCGACGGCGTCGGGTGTTCGGTTTGTCACATTGGCGCTCTGCATGCTGATTGCCTGCCCGTCACTGGTCTCAACGATTCCATTGGAGAACAAGGCTGTGGAGTGGCTGCAGTGGCTCATCCGCGAGAATTCCTTCTTCTGCAAGCGCTCGGGCACGAGCAGCTCCCTGGGCGAGATGCTGCTACTATTGGCCATACACTTTCACAGCAATCAGATAACGGCCATCAGTGAAATGGTGTGCTCCACGCTGGCAATGAAGATACCGATCAGGCCCAATAGTACGAATCGCATCAAGCAGCTGTTCACTCAGGATCTGTTCACGGAACAGGTGGTGGCATTGCATGCCGTCCGCGTGCCCGTGACACCCAATCTGAATGGAACAATTCCAGGGTATTTGCCAGTCCATTGTATTCATCAACTGCTCAAGTCGCGCACCTTCCTCAAGCATAAAGTCCCAATCAAATCGTGGATCTTCAAACAGATATGCAGCTCCGTTCGGCCAGTGCATCCGGTGATGCCCGCATTGGTTGAGGTCTTCGTCAATACGCTAATCATACCGAATCCCACGGGCAAGATGAGCGTCGATCACATGCATCGTCCATTCACCGAACAGGAGATTCTCCACGTCTTTCGCACATCTCCGCTCACCTTCTTTGCCGAGGATCTGCAGCCGGCACTCGCCAACGAGGAGCTTAACCAGGTAGAGGTGGCCTGTCCGCTGACCTCACAGCTGCTGATGATCTACTATCTGATGCTGTACGAGGACGTCCGGCTGATGAATCAAAGTGCCTTGGGCGGTCGCAAACAGAAGGAGTACACGAACAATTTCCTTGGCGGTCTTCCATTGAAGTATTTGCTCCAGAAGGCGCATCAGTATCACAATGACTATCTCTCCCTATTCCATCCGCTGCTGCGGCTCATCATCTCCAACTATCCGCACTTGAGCATGGTCGACGATTGGCTGGAGGAGCACTATTTGGCCACAACCATCAACTTGGATCACAAGCAAGCGTACGATCTTAGGCCGGAGCAGTTGACGCGCGCCCTTCAAAATGTCCAGACGAAGCCACGGTTAGCGATTCGCTTGTTCAAGCGTCTGCTGCAGCT
Source organism: Drosophila koepferae (assembly GCA_030914345.1). NCBI lineage: Eukaryota > Metazoa > Arthropoda > Insecta > Diptera > Drosophilidae > Drosophila > Drosophila koepferae. The sequence continues at coordinate 3,395,876 of JAUESR010000209.1, forward strand.
GCCGCCAGAGGCGCTGGCCAAGCATGCTCATCAACTGGTGAAGCATCTGCCGCATGTCTTTCATAAGGATGTGCCGCGCTATGTGAAGGATCTGTACAACGATCTCTGGCTGAGACTGAATGCCGTGCTGCCCACCACCTTTTGGATCATGTCGCTGCGCGCTATCACAAACAATTCGGATGCACTTAATCGACGCACCTTTGCCAATGAGAGCCTTCTGGAGCCCATGGACGTGTTATGGTATGTTATATGTGGACGGGTTAAGTATTAGAAAGGAACGTTGAAAAATGGGAGAGATCTTAATTTATTGCATTATGTTTCCCTCTCTCTCCCTCTCAATCGCTTTCTGTTCTGTTCTAATATGTGCTTCAGTGAGTTCTCGCAATTGTAACCCTCATAGAATATCTTCTGCATAGACATTGGATACCCATTAATTGAAAATGTTATCTGTTATTTCATATATTAGTCACTACATTTATCCTCATCTCTTCCTTATTCTCCCTCTCTCTCATTTTGGCTGCCTATGTCTGTCTCTTTCTGATACATGCTGCTGCTCCAGATGTTTGTAGCCTCGCAATGCCTGCTTCACGCGTTTATCTTGTGTTTTATATAGTCGACTTTCAAACCGATTAGACGATACCCTGTAATTGTTAGGTCAAGCTTGTTTAGCATGAACACTGTTGGAATGGTCTAGGCGCATATATTGAGATCTGTCTCTATCTCTCTCTCTCTCTCTTTCTCATGTCTATTTATATAACCCATAAGAGCCATATATACCTTACATATACTATCGAAACCTATTACTTTTCCTTACTCATTTTCTTTCTCCCCCTCCTACGTACTATTCGTTCTACTTTAGCTACTATATATCACTTAGAAATACTTAACACCCTATACTAATACCCTGTAATTTTTCTCTATATACAGTTTGATTTCCAAATACCTATGGCCTTGACCCTTTCCCTTCTCCTTCTAACTCTGCCACGACCCTTGTGTTCTGTCTCTACCCTCTACCCCCCCTCCCTCTCACATTCTCTCTCTCTCTCTCTCTCTCTTTCAATTACTCATGAATTGTCTGTCTCATCTCTACAGCTGCTCGCGTGAGGTATTTTGCTCGCCATACATGTTGGTCATTTTGTTGCGAATCCTGAAGGGCAGCCTGGCCGCATCGAAGACCTACCTCAACGTGCACATGCAACAGAAACAGGTGCTGGACAAGAATGGCCTGGTGCAAACGGATGCGGACAGGGAGGAGCTGAAGACGACGCTGATTGCATCTCAAGAGAGTGCAGCCGTTCACATACTGCTCGAGGTGCTGGACTATATGGATAGCAAGGCGGTTACGCGTGTGGCGCAGCTGGAGTTGCGCGAGCTGCAGGGCATCATTGGTACGTACGTGCATCAGGCGTTCATTACGGAGCCATCGCTGGCCAAGCTGGTGCACTTCCAGACCTATCCCAAGTCTGTCATACCCATGATTGTGGCCAGCGTGCCCTCGATGCACATTTGCATAGACTTTGTGCACGAATTCCTCAACGTCACTGAAATGGACAAACAGATCTTCACCATCGAGCTGACGTCGCATCTGGTATTGAACTATTCGATACCCAAGAGCTTGGGCGTCTCCAAATTCTGTCTGAATGTTATACAGACGACGCTCTCGCTGCTCACCGCCTCGGCCAAATGCAAATTTCTGCGCCATGTGCTGCCCGCCATGGTGCGATTCGTCGAAACGTTTCCCATTTTAGCAGACGACTGTGTCAACATCCTCATGAACACCGGACGTAGCCTTCACTCGCAATCTTCCCTCGGGGTTACCACCATGCAAATGCCGCTAACCGAGAGCGCCAAGCTCTATTCGTACCGCGATGCACAGCTTCATATTAACATGATCGAGGATGCTTTCAAAGCTCTCGTCGAAGCGGTCATGCAAAAGGCGGAACTTTATTAATTATATATACTCTATATATATATATAAATTAGAATAAAAATGTATCTGTATCTGTATTTAGAGCTATTCAAATTCGATGTCTTTATCTATTTTTAGATGACATTTTATTATCTATATCTATGATTATGTATATGTAGAGAATACATTTGTACCTCCGTAAGTCGAGCTATCAATAAATTTTACACGTGGTCAACTTATTAAATTGTAAATAAAACTCTTTATATGCGAAGCTCGCTCAAAATTGAACACGCAAGTCTTTTATTTATTCATTAAAGCTTTACATCCATTTTGTAATTCATCAAAATATCCTATCTTATATTTCCATTTAGTTGCTTCACACTTCCATTGTCCTTCATTTTCCACCCACCAGCCACAGATAAGGAAAACAGTTTTCTTCAATAATTTTGTATTTTTTATTGTTATTTTTACAACTAACGCTATTTGTTGCCTTTACATATATAACATGTAAAAAATAGTATTTAGGAATAGTTTTTCTTTTCACAAATAATAAAAAAAAAATATTTAAAGAAAGAAATGAAAAAGAAAATATGAAACACGATTGCAGAAATGCGAGCGTACGGGATGCGCAGCGAGTCCGGCACAATTGTTCAAAATAGGATATAAATGCGAAACAAAGCACACGGCGGAGGCGACCACCAAATACATGAGCATCTGTATGAGTATGTGTGTGTGCGAAGGTTTAGAGGTGTGTGTTGTATAAAGGAAGTTAACCACACCTGGCTAAGAGAATGTGGCCAAGCCCATCCCCTACTCAGGCATAATGCATCATGACCTTAAATTTATGAATGGTGTGTGTGTATGTGGGTGTGGGTTTGACTGCGTATGGAAGTCCACATGGTTTATGGATGCTGTTTACATCATGCCACCCATACCACCCATGCCTCCCATACCGCCCATACCACCCATGCCGCCCATGCCAGGAGCAGCATCGTCCTTGGGCGTCTCAGTGACCACAGCCTCAGCGGTTGTCAGCAGCGAAGCAACGCCAGCGGCGTCAGTGATGGCCGTACGCACCACCTTGGTGGGATCAATGATGCCCTTCTCAATCAGATTGCCATATTCGCCCTTGAGTGCATCATAGCCATAGTCGCCGGTTTGGGTTTCCACTTTGGCCACAACCATGGCGCCATCAACGCCAGCATTCTTGGCAATCGTCATGCAGGGCATGCGCAGAGCACGACGCACAATATCCACGCCGAGTTTCTGTAGAAGAAGAAACTATAGTGATCTAGAAAAAGATTGGATGAGTGTTGCTAGAGCTTACCTGATCCTCGTTCTGTGTGCTGACTGCGTCCAGTTTCTCGATGCAGCGCAGCAGGGCGGTGCCACCACCGGGAACGATGCCCTCTTCGACGGCAGCGCGTGTGGCATTCAGAGCATCATGGACACGATCCTTCTTCTCGTTGACTTCCACCTCGCTGGAGCCACCGACGCGCAGCAGTGCAACGCCAGAGGCGAGGCGAGCCAAACGCTCCTGCAGTTTCTCCTTCTCGTACTCGGATGTGGTGTCTGTGATCTGTTCCTTGATTTGGTCGACGCGACGCTGCACATCCTCCTTCTTGCCCTTACCCTTCAGCAGCAGAGTGTCGTCCTTGGTGATGACCACCTCGCCGACTTGTCCCAAATCGCTGACCTTGACATCCTCCAGCTTGACCAGATCAGCATCATCACCAAAGACAATACCTCCGGAGGCGATAGCCATGTCTGTGAGGGTGGATTTGCGATTGTCACCGAAGCCGGGCGCCTTGACGGCAGCGACCTGGAGACCGATTTTCAAGCGATTGACAACGAGGGTGCTCAGAGCCTCACCATCGATGTCTTCGGCAATGATGACCAAAGGCTTGCGCTGTGAGTTGGCCAGCTCAAGAGCTGGGATGATGCTCTGGACTGAAGAGATCTTCTTCTCGGAAAGCAGCAGCAAGGCATCCTGGAACTCGACTTTGGCGCCCTTCGATGAGTTGATGAAATAGGGTGAAATGTAGCCGCGATCAAATTTCATGCCTTCGATGACCTCCAACTCATCGATCAGGGTCTTGCCATCCTTGACGGTAATGACACCATCACGGCCAACACGCTTCATGGCATCGCTGATCAGTTTTCCGATAGCCTGGTCACCGTTCGCCGAGATGGTTGCCACCTGGGCAATCTCCTCAGGGGTCTTGACGGGACGCGACATGGTCTTCAGGTTCTCCTTGACGGTCTCGACGGCGACCATGACGCCGCGACGAATCTCAACGGGATTGGCGCCCTTTGAGATCTTCTCGAAGCCCTCCTTCGCAATGGCACGGGCCAATACGGTTGCTGTAGTGGTACCATCGCCAGCCTCCTCATTGGTATTGTTGGCCACATCCTGCACCAGCTTGGCGCCGATATTCTGGAACTTGTCCTTCAGCTCAATGGCCTTGGCCACCGTAACGCCATCCTTGGTGATCTTGGGTGAGCCCCACGACTGCTCAATGATGACGTTGCGACCCTTGGGTCCCATGGTCACGGCCACAGCATCGGCTAACACATCGACGCCCTGCAGCATCATGGCGCGCACCTCGGCACCAAATTTGACATCCTTAGCATAGCTGCGCATCGCCAGCTGCCGGCTGATCGAGGTGCGTGCAAGTGAAACGGGTAAACGGAACATCTGCAACAGATTCAGACGATGCAATGAAATTATTGATAAATCAATTGCTAGCTAATAGGTGGCAAACAAAGAAAAACACGTGCACAGCGCTAATTAATGGAATTTGATTTCCATTTCAGTTCATATTAAATCACTTTGATAAGCATACGGCGACCCCCTACCGGTGCGGCCTATCAGCAATAAAGGGAGAGAGAACAACTAACTATTCCAGAACAAATCATTTATGTAACCAGGCCGCGCCCCCCACCCCTCCCCATTGAGTGAGAGCTGTTGCAATGTTTAGGGTTGTTATGAAATGTGGGCCAAGTGCATAAGGACCACCACACACACACTCACTTGCAATTAAATATAAAGTCCAATAACAAAACATGCACTATTCCTCGCATAGTAATTGTGAAATGGAAAGAATAAAGAAAACATGTGCGTTCGCTGCTGTTACGTGAGTCTATCTGTGTGTGAGTGTGTCGCTGGAAAGTAGTTCCAATTTGAAAATGTAACGATTATCAATGGAAAGTAAAAGAGAAATCCCGCACGAGTTTTCATTTGTATATATAATTAATATACATTTGCATTAATTCAATTCACTTCATGTTTAACAGAAGATTCTAGATCGAAGCTTGCCGCTCGCTTTGCCGGTTATCTTATATAACACCGCAATGCACACACACACGCACACACAACAATGATAATCCAAATAATTGTGCACACGCGGTATAAGCACGTTAAATAATAAATTGGCTAATTTTACTTACTTTTGTACGGTTTTTTTATTTGATTGCAAATAGGTTTGATAATCAAAAATAAAGCTGTGTTGAAACACTTCCGATTAGACTTGATGTAAATTAACAAGCTCACTCGCTCGAAATGTGCCGCAGGCGGACTCTTAACCTTAACAAGACTTTTAAATGAGTGACTACAGACTCGGTGTGACCACAGCGCGTAAGCTAAAAAATGTGCTCAACTAAATAAGAAGAAAAATACTAAAGCAACTAACTTCACGTTTTGGGGTGAATTTTATACGATAGTTGAATAGCTTGATAGTTCGATAATTATTATAATCGCATTTCCTCAACGTTTATTTGAAATATGAACATTTTTAATAATTTATAAATTGTATTCGCTGCTCCAGACCAGCAGTTATAGGTCCAATTACAGTCATATAATCCATTAAGGCATCTAAATCAAATGGGCCCACTCTAAATGAGATTTGTTAGATGTAATCAATTAATATATTTATAAATGCTCACTCAAGGTCTTGGGCATGATTGCTGATCAGAGAGAAACCATTTTTGCCATTGGCCAGATATTCCATGACTACCAGTCGATAATGCTGAGTCTTCCGCAGAGGCTGGTACTCAGGTACCGGGCAATGGGAGCAACGCACGAGTATCTGGCTCACCCGTTTGCCAGGCTCAGCTTTTAGATTATAGATAATCCTCAAGCCGGAGACCTGAAGAAAACGTTTCGATGTGGGAAATTTAAGGCTGACGTTCATCGGCGCTACGCTATCCTCCAGCAGCTGCAACAGACGATCGCCACGTAGAGTCAACGCATACAAGTGATTCTCCCACGGGCACATGGCCACCAGTTGCTTATAGGTAATGCCTGGCATGGATGGAATATCAATTATTTCCATTAAGCGTTCTCCTATGGGGTGTCTTATGCTTTTACTTACTGCCCGCTGGCAAAGGCACACGAAAGTTGCCTTGGCTGGTCAGCGCGATGCTCACATTGCTCCAATTGGACGCTTCAGCAGAAGCTTGCTTAACAAACTGAGAGGAAGAATGAGAGAGAAATATAGAGAGAAACATGTGAATCTACTCACGGCATGCAGCATGGCATCTGTATAGAGATTGCCCAAATTGCATTCACCTCGCGCGCATTCGACTTGCTGCAAATAGACGCGACTGTTGCCCACAACACGATTGGATGCCTCCTCCAGCTGTGCCTGCCAAGGCTCCAGAGCGAGAAGCACGTCATCATCTAACAAAATTAAAGGCCATGCAGAATGAGATGAAGAAAGGATAAAATAATGTTTTCATTTCATATAAGTACGCATACCCTGTACTTTTTATTTATACCGGGCATATTAATTTATATGCGGGTTATCTGTAAATCGCCAGTCCATTTGGTTTGCTGTTATTAAACAATGTATCGCGTTTAATACTTGATATCAATGCATTAATGCTGCTTTGAACTTGGTCTATCTTTCTCTTTCTCATTCTCATATATCTGTCATTGTATTTCTCTTTCACTTACTCTCTCTGTTTTCTCTCTCTCTCTCTCTATTATCTCCTTGTTATCTCTCTCTCTCTCTCTCTCTCTCTCTCTCTCTCTCCCTCTCCCTCTTTCACTCTCTCTCTCTCTCTCTCTCTCTCCCCCCCTATTGTCTCCTCGTTATTTCTCTCTCTCGCTCTCTCTCTGTCTCTCTCTCTCTCTCTCTCTCTCTATTGTCTCCTCGTTATTTCTCTGTCTCTCTCTCTCTCTATCCCTATTATCTCGTTATCTCTCTCTCCCTCACTGTCTCTTCCTTCCTCTCTCTCTCTCTCTAACTCTCTCTCTCCCACTTTGTCTCTCTCTATTTTGGCGAGCTTTCGAAAATCTCAGCATACATCAGTTAAGAGCTAATAGAAATAATTGAATCGCCAATTAGATAAGCTATCAAAATTTGCTAAAAACTAAATAATTCGTATATAATTTCTTTGAACACAATCAATGGAAATCCATCAGGAATCGCTATAAGTATCGAAGATTAAAAAATTTTATAGAATACAGGGAACAATACATAGCTATACAAGGTTAGTCAGAGCCAGTTCGAGCAGAGACAATAATATGAGTTCCTTTTATTAAGATTTTCAAACGAAACGTGTAAATATAAAATATGGATAGATATGGATAGCATAGATCTAGCTCTAAATATCAGCACAGGTTTCGCTGCATCAGAAATAAATCTATATATATTTTGTTATTCATAAATATTTTGATTTTAGCTCATCTAAATACAGTCAAATGTATATAGGAATAAAGCCGTAATTGTAACTATCGATAATTATCGATTTTCAGGAAACTTTGCTATGGTATAATAAATTCTTAAGAGCTTTTGTATTTTATGGTTTCTTTCTGTGTTTCAAACAAAATTCTTTTATACATCGATATCGAAACGTTTTTTCAGTTGAGCACCGTAATGCGACCCTCAAGACCCGTGTAAATGGGATCCACATTGCTCATGTAGGAGATGAGGGCTTCTATGTCCGTAACGCCCATTCTGCAAATGCAAGTTACTCAATAAAATATCGATGATTCGCTATGATTTTTGATGGATTAACACTCACTGAATGTCGGTTCCCGTACTGAGCATGCTAAAGCCATCGCCGCCGCCTTGCAAAAAGCTGGGGGCGATGACGCGATAGGACTGAGCCGGATCGAGTGGCTTATAGATGGGCACATCGCAATCGGCGCAGCGGGCCAGCACAGAGACAACACGCGAATTGACTGGCTTGGTGTAGTCGAAGGTTACCTTCAAACCGGACACCTGCAGCATAATATACGAGCTGGTCACCCCGTTGTCCAGGTCAATCTTGCTGGCCCCATGTTCCAGGGCATCGATCAGGTTCTGGCCGGGCAAATTGAAGGCTATCAGCGTGTTCTCAAACGGCGACATGGACACCATGTGTGCATAGGTCAGATCTGCAATATGTGTACAGAGTTCAGCTTAGGCATGTCTCACTGTAACTATCGGATTTCAAGGTTCACTCACTGCCACGCATCAGGGGCACGCGCAAGCCGCCCGTGGATGCCAATGCAATCGAGACATTCGTCCAGCCCGGCTGATCGAAGGGCGTCAGGCCGACAAACTAAAAGAACGGTTTTCCCATATACGAATTAGCTTGGTCACAGCTCAATATATCGCATGGATGCTAGCTTACCGTATGCACCATCGAGTCGCAGACAAAGTTGCCCAAATTGCATTCGCTTGTGCCGCAATCGCTTTTGGTCAGATCGACAAGGGTTCGGCCGACGACCACCTTGCCCTCCTTGTCGATGATCTCCTTCCAAGGCTTTATAGCTTCCAGCACTGTTTCATCTTCAGCAGCAACAAAAACAACAACAACAACACGTCACAAGCTCGTTAGTGTGGGCATGTACGACGCAAAGAATATCTAGCCTAGGCATGTGTCTAGATATAAATTCTTGTATCTGCTTTAGATATGCCCACGAAAAATGGCCTAGCTTGTCTAACGATATGTATCGGTGTATCTAAAATACACCTCGATACAATGATGTCGACCAAAACAATTATTAGATACTTATCGATAGATATCAATTTTGTCCAACATCGATAATTATCGATAATTGATTGATAAGGCAATTATTGTGCCTTGTTCTTTAAGTATGCGAAATACCTCCCCCATCTATCGATATTAATCGATAGCAAATGCTAACAGTAACTAGTCTAAGTACAGGGTTAATGCGATCTATCAAATGGCTGGGCTAGGCTACTCACCCTCTGGCACATCGTGGCCCATATAGATGGGTGCACCTTCGAAGTCGATAACATCTCCTTTGCTATCAAAATACACGGTCAGATTGCCAACATATTTCGCATAGGCGCCCGCCTGCACGATGAGCACGCGATGGCCATTGCTGTGGGTCACCTCGGTGGGATAGTCGCCCCGAGGACTGTCCGGCCCGGGTGGCACGCCCGTATAGAGGAACGTGTGCGAATGGGCGCCCACAATCACATCGATAACATCACCTGCCTGCTCGGCAATCACTTTGTCCACGTCGTAGCCACAGTGCGAGATCACAATGATGATGTTGGCGCCTTGCTCAGACAGGAAGCGCGCCTCCTCGCGAATCGTATGGCTCTCGTTGCGGAAGATCAGTTTGCCCGTGTTGGCCAGGTCCTGAAAGCAAAGCAGTTAAGCGAATGAGAAACTGAGCCAAACTGTAACTGCGACTACGATCCTACATAAGTGGTCTCCAAGATGACGCCAATGAGTCCGATCTTGCGGCCGCCACGCTCCAAAATTTTCGATTTCTCATACAGACCCTCCATGGTGGGCTCGTGGGCGCAGTCCATGTTGGCCACCAACATGCTTGTCTGCACGGTCTTCAGGAAGGGGACCACACCGGGGACACCATGATCGAATTCATGATTGCCCAGAGTCTGCCACGAGAAGAAGAAGATGACGTGTGGGTTAGAGTAGGAGTCAAATATCTTGGCTGAAGCTCAACGAACCATCGCATCGGCCGGCAGCAAATTGAGAAACTCTTGCGTCACATTCCAGCGCCCGACGTTGTACCAAAGCGTACCCTGGAAGCTATCGCCCGCATTGATATAGATGGGATTGTGGTCCTTCTGCTCCTCGAGCAGACGCTTCACCATGTGAACGGTGCGCGCATAGCCGCCGATGCATTGCTCGGCCTCATTACAGGTGCCGCCGCTGGTGTCCGTTGGCTCGAATCTGTAATTTTTACAAATCAAATGGAATTTTCACAAATTTGTAATCACATTAAGCTCTCTCTGTGTGTGTGTATGTGTGTGTGAGTGTGGGGATATTTCTTGCTTATCGATACGATGGCCGTGTGGAAACAGTTGTTGGAGATAAGCGATGATGATTGTGTTTACGGTACTCGAGTCGATTATATGATGATATCTGCCATTGCCCACTCAAAGAGCCATACAAACAATCTACTCTATATGTCGTCGACAAGCACATATGTCCAGCATGTGTTTTTCTGTTCTTGATCAAGAGCTATCATAGGTGGGCAACTTACCTAGCATGGAAATCGTTGATGTGGATAATGGACAACGGAAATCGATCAGCGCCATCATTCAATTGCTCGATGGCGCCACTGATAATTGCCACTGGCATTAGCATTAGGATTAGGATTGGCATTCGATCCATGCTGGTCAACTTGTGTCACGTGTGGAACTAGAGCTAGGGCGAGGGCGAGGGCGAGAACTGGGGCTGGGGCTAAGGCGAGGGCTTCTTGGTGGCCTAATCCGTGCGCTGGTCCTAATAGAACTGAATCGCGTTCGTTCAGTCGTCGGTTTGCACTTGATTAAAATCGTAAGCGAAAAAAACCTGTTCAACTGCTCAAATGATATGTATATTTATAATATATAGTCGTACATCTATCAGTGTTATATGACTTTTACGTTGTTAGTGCGTGTGTGTGTTTAGCAGTTGTCGCCTCACATGATTAACGTAAAAGCGGTTAAATGCACCACATCAGACAGCCACCACCCATCTTAACCCACCCTATAATCAGAGTGAAAAGCCGTTTACTAATCATAACTATTTGTAGTTCTATATGTCAGCAACATTTTCATTAATGAAAATTAAATATGCAATATTTATTACTTGACTCAATTTATTAATAATTAAGTACTCATCCTAAAAATAGGTACATTCCATCTCCTTTAGTATAAGTTTTAACAATTACATTAGTTTGATTTAAAAGGTTAATATACCGCGCTAAAATCCAAAAATTTAAAATGAAAGTAACGGCTAAAATGTTTCGGTGCTCCACACAAATTACTTCAACGGCGATAGTAAGGCGCCAAATTTGAATGGCAGTAGTCTTATCAGATTAATTCTAGCCACATTTTTATTATTTTTATTTTTATTTTTAGATAAGCCTACGTAACGCAAGGCAATTAATTGAATGTTGTTCACATTATTGTTCAATATTAAACATTGGCGCCAAAAAAAATTAGGATACTTTTAAATTCTTCAAGTCGATTGGCGCGGCACTTGTTTTCGATAGTTTACAATTTCATCGATAAGTGCTACGCATACAAGATAGTGGGTATCGACAATTTGAATTTACCTAATAAATTAAATATTCTGTAGTTAATATATTAAAGCTCTGATATATTCATATATATATATTATAAATGTACGCTAACTGAGATGAAAATCCACCGATATTATTTCAATTTGCTCGATATTTTAGGGTGCCCCCAATAAATACTATCGATATTCTAAGCTTAACGCGCCATACCCATCACAAAGCGCTGTCCCTGTGCTTGTGCTGCCGCTGCAGCTGCGTTCAACACATAATTTTGTGCAAGGTTGGAGATTTTTATTTAACTATTTATTTTTTGTGATTGTGTTGAGGTGGCACAGCCAAAGCCATGTTAACGTTACTGCTGTGCATTCAATAAGCCTAAAACGCGCACAGGAAACGCTCAGGAGCTGCAATAGAAGACAACGAATAGACGAAAAAAGAAAGAAAAAATAAACCGTAACCCAAACAAACTGCAAAACTGCATTTGGACGACATATTTTGGCATTCACAATGACACCATTTGATGATTTTATCTATTTAATAAATCACGTGCTGCTTGGTGAAGAGCCGGTAAGTAACAACAGATGCAACAACAATAAATCAACTAGAACAGTGGCGTTGCCAGACAAATACGAAGAGGACTTTTAATTGATTTTCAATTCTTATGCTCATATTTAGACCATTGAGGATTTCATATTGCTTGTGGGCACATTGGTGGCCTTCATAGCTTTTATACTCTGGTGTTGCTTTCCCATACAGCCAAAGGTAGGTAAAAATATACCCAAACGCGCCTTCAAACACTGACACATGCACACGCTAATTCACACAAACAAACAAACACGCACACACACAAACACACACACACACACACTCTCACACACTCTTACACACTCATAAACACACACTTGCTCAATCAAACATGGATGTATGTATGCATATGTATGAATGTTAGGTGCCAGCTACTAATTAGATATCCATTTTCGGTAATAGGAACCGGGAATGAATCGCCCGTTCTCGTGTAAAATTATACCGAGTCACATAAAGGTGTTCGATCCTGCTAACAGATTGGAGGATAACGGCACCACAACATCAACGGCGGCGGCAGAGGCAGCGGCAGCGCCAACGGCAGCGGCAGCAGCAACGACATCGATAACGGGAGCGGGCAGCAGTAATGTAAGTCATGGAAATAATGGAAGTAACGGCACAGCCGGCGGCATCATAAATGGCGCTAGTGCTAACTACAATGGCGGCGGCAGCGGTAGTTACAGCAAAAACGGCACAGTAGGCATGCACAACTATTACGTTAAAAATGGCCACCACTGTTGCACCTAAACAGGACATAGAACTTAACCAGGCCCAAGGCATTGACCAAGTCACTTTATTTTTTGTGTGTGTGTTATTTTTGTTTGCGCTTTGTGTAGTTTATAATACTTAAATCGATTAACGCGTATTAATGTTCTATATGCATATGTCTGTATATATATATATATATATATATATATATATATTTATATATATATAAATATATATATATATTTGTCATTCAGAAGATTTATTGTGCCAATTGGTAGTTTGAAGCGCGCAGCTAAAAGCTAAAGTAAAGCGTCTTGAACATTGTTCCACACCCTCACGCACCCCAGCACCCAGCCCCCCGCAAAAGATTTTATTTATGTATTTGTAATTGCTCAGACTGATTTGTTCATGGTAGAAACCAATTGCATTTTATGCCAATTAACCATGACGGCTAAGGAAAAGACATGTGACGAAAGGAATGTTGAACTTCTCTCTCTCTATATATATATATACAGATGTATATATATATATAATATATATTGTATATGAATTTGCATTCGAATACCAAATGAAAAACGAAAACTATGTAAGACATGACGGTAAACAAGGAAACCAAGCAAACTATTTATAAGTATTTATTTATGTATGATGTATGATGTACAATGTACAAACACTTTATGATGTATGACGAAACGTAAACAAAAGAAAAAAAAAATATAATAATAATAACTAATTGTTAAATATCAATATTACAATCGATTACAACAAACACAACCCCGGAGTCGTTAGCTTTTTTATGGAGCGCAGTGTAAACGTCTCCACACAGTGGCGGCCATTCAATTAGCACTAACTCATCCATATTGAAGCTGGCGACTTGCAGTAACTGTAAGATATCAATTTTTGACTTGTCAACTCTCATACAACATTTGTAATTTTGTTTCTCTCAGTGCACGCACTTGAGATATATGTATGTATGTATACATAAACCTGTCTGTGTATATATATTTGTATGTTTTTTTGATCTCATTTGTCAACTTGTTTTTGTGATGAAAACTTTTAAGAATTTCGCTAATCCGAAGGGTTATTAAACAAAACAAAAAGAATATGACAACAATCCCCATAAAAGAAAATATTTATTTTTAAATTTTTTATTTCATTTTATCAGCACAGTGTGCGACATAAGTATGCACGCTAAACAGTAAATCACACACTGTCCACTCGAGTAGTTATTGTCTTTTTTTTTAATTAAAATTTATTTTATAATAATTTCTTCATTGTTTTACTTTTGTTGTTTAAAAATCACATTGGTTGATATTAGTGTCGTTAGGTGTATTTGTAAATTAATAACAAACGGCATTTTCATATGTAGATGTGTGAAACTAACGGTTAACAATATAGATAGAGTCTACACAAACTAGAATATCAACAGTGATAATACCCTATGAATACAATCGTTGTGTGTGTGTGTTAAGGAAAGTCCAGCCGATGATTGGCCATAAATATCGCAGGGCACTTACGTAATCGTAAATTATAGCTTAGACATAGATATATCTATATAGCATTTGGTCTCTATTGAATCTAGCGCTTTTTTGGTACCAGTTCAAAAATTTGTGACTATAACATAGGGACATTATTGTTTCATATTTTTTTTTTGTCTGTATATATAAATAGTGTACAGCAGGATAAGTTCGTAACAATGCATTATTTTTACCTTAACAGTAGACAGTCTTAAGGCGTACCTAAGCTAGTAACAAAAAAAAAAAAAAAAAAAAAAACTGTTATAATACAAGCGTCTATGTCTATATCTATATACGTTTTAGCCAAAGTCGTAATTAATTGTGTTTAGACTGAATTATCGAAAGTTATTTCGTTGATCGCATTCACTTGGGTGGGGGTGGCAACACTGGACAACAATTAACCAACCAATGGCCAGGCAGCTGCAAAACTTTCCAACTTCTCGTATATACAGAAATCCAATTAGAATAGAGACTAAGCATAAGCGAAATTGTATTCATCTAGCTCTGGTGCCAGCCAAAAGCTCGTATGTATGCAACTCCAATTGGAACTGAAACGGGTATGGTTGTTGCTGTTGTTTTAGTTGTTGCTCTGACTAGCTGGTGCAGTCCACTGGGAAGAGCACATGCATCTCGATCAAAATCTGCAGCACTATAAATACTATATAAATGGAAAATAGAGCAACGCCCACGCGCTTAGTTAGCCGATAACCGCTGCAGCTGAGTACGATAAACAGTCCAATGGTGCACAATATGAGGATCAGAATATTATACTCGATGCCTTCGGTGCCCACCTGCTGCTTGATACCGGTGCCATAGTTCATGCAGTTCTTTATGAACCAGGGTACGCCTAGCGACAGCAGAATAGCCAGCGAATTGGCGCCGAGCGAGTTCGAGACACCAATGCCATTTTCACCTGCAAAATGAAAAAAGAAAAAAAAAAAAAAATTAGTTGAAGCTTTGGAGTGAAAATTCGCTTTACATTTCCTTACCATTTCGAAGCGAAATGAGACTGGAAACCGCTTCGGGCATAGTGGAGCCAGCAGCGAGGAAGGTGAGACCCATCACAATTGTGGGTACACGAATCGCAACACCAAATGCCGTTAACATCCAGACAATTAAATAGGCATTGCCGCCAATGCAAATAATGCACATGATGAAGGACAGCGGATAGAGGCGACGATGCCGCATTGGATGTGGAATGATGACGCGCAGCACTAGATTAATGGGGAATGTGAAGACCCACCAGCATTTCATGAATGTTGTTTCGCTATGTGGATATGCAAAAATACTTGTTGGCATTTGATCGACTTCATCATCCTCGCCATTCCCTAGAAAGATAGTGATGAAAGGAGGCGATTAATTCCTTGCATATCGATAGTGCGCGCGAATGTCAGTTGGCTTACGAATTTAAATTCGTTGCCCATCGATAACAGTTTAGCATATGAAATTCAATCAGTTATCTATCGATGATTCCTAATATATCATCTATTCACATATCGCTCATCACTAAGGGAGCACATTCAAATTGAATCTAATCGCATTTAATTTGTATTTAAATTAGATTTATTTTCAAAAAATGTTTATTTTTATTGAACTTACAATGCTTGGAGTGCGTTAAATTGGCTGTGGATGACATGGATGATGTATTCTCTGGAAAATTGATCACAAACAGACCATCGCCCGAAAGCGGATCCTTCTTCAAAGGCAGCTGCGCTTTGGCGCTGTTCTCTGGCGGCTCCGTGAGATCTGTAAAAAAAAGATAAATCTTAGTAAACTGATTGTATTTGGTAATCAAAGTAAAGATATACCAACCGTAGCGTGTGGAGAAGCAGCAGTTCATGCGATCCTCGATGAAGACACGTATGGCCGGCATAAACTTGTTGTTGTTGAACGTAATCAAATAGTACAGCACCAAAAAGCCCATCATGACGCACGATTCAACAAAGCTAATGCTTCCGCCCCAAGCGAGTACCAGCAAAACGATCGTATTGAAGATATAAATGAAGCAATCCCGTGCTATGGGCCACCAATCCAGTTGAACTGGCTGCATATGCAAATGCAAGTAGAAAGTACAGTGAAGACTCCCATCATTAGCATCATCTAGCTGCTTACCTTATTGATGGCCAAAGCAGCCAGACCAGCCACACCAAGCGTATTGAACATCAATGAACCAATGATGGTGCCCAACCCCATATCCGACTCCAATATCAGCGTGGATATCGTATTCGTAAAAAACTCCGGCATAGATGTGGCTGTGGCCATAAACGTCGCCGCCGCCACATCTTTCGATAGATTCAGATCATCGCAAATGCATTCGACGGTGGGCAGAAAGTAATCGCTGCATATGATGGCTAGCAATATGAAGAAATAGATCGCAGCGAAGACGTGCAGTGCTACCCAGCCTTGACGTAGCTGGTCCACTGTTGGAAGAAAGAGATATATGAAGAAATTATATAAAATATTTTTTAAATACTTTTTGATCTCTACTTTTTAAGTATAGCTGTAGCTGTTTATTATATTCAAGACGATTAGTTCTTAAAGATCCTGAGTTCTGCACAGATTATTCTGAATATATATGAATGCCTTTACTTATGCACATGTTTTTCTTAGACATATTATTTGTATAGATATATCTGACATCATGTACGAAATTTTAGGGTATATCTGAAGCTGAATGCAAAATCTTAAGGATGTTAAGTTCTGTTATGATACTAAGTTTTGCATAGATTTGTCACGTCTTGCCACGATTAGTCATAGCTTAAGTTATCTAAAATTAAATAAAATTTTAATCTATTTTGTCAGCTCCAGTAAACTTAGTAATGCTAAGTTTCGTTTCTAAGCAATTACCTATAAAAATTCGATGATTGCGACTCTCACGATAAACGAGATGATACAATCTCTCATTTATATTGTAGTTTACAGGGCATACAAAATACAGCACTCGATTGGCATATTGCGGAGATAAAGAAACTGTTGGTATTTATTGCATGGTAAGCACAGTCATGGCTCTGAGTATGCGTATCTGTCATGTCCCAAGTATTGTAGTTTAATTAAAGGTTTTCCACGATAAGAAGCACGATTTGAAGAGAGGCAAATATATAGAAATATACATATACATATACATATACATATACATATACATATATACAAATGCGGACATGTGGAAGATACGAGTCGAGAGCCGTCTAAAGTGCCGATGAGGCGGTTAGACGAAACGACGAAAATGTAGTGGAGCTGGAACGGAAACTGGTTCGCGAACTGAACTCCATTCGTACTTGTCGCATTACTTTAGTTGATATCCCAGTGTCAACACATTTGCCTCGATTGATTTATTGGCCCGATCAGCAGTGTCTCGCTTATCGTGGGCCTTAGCACTCCATTTGGCCCTGGCCCAGTGATAAGGCCCGCTCGGCCAGGAAGACCATTGGGGCCGCATGGTCAGCAAGTTCAAGTTTGTGGGTTATTGTATCCATACATATATGATGTAATGGAGTAGAGTAGGGCGAGGGAGATATATATAGATATATATATAGAGAGAGAGAGCAGATGGAATAAATATAGAGACGAATTGAGGGAAGAGAAAGAGAGACGGTGAGAATGGGAGTGAGAAAGAGGAGGGAGAAACAGTATGAGAGAGAGAGAGAGAGGGAGAGGGTGTAAGAGATCAATAAAGAGAGGCCAAGAAAGAGAAGTGGAGAATTAGCTCGAGAAGTAATTGAAAGGTCCACAGCTCAAAACAAGATGGAATAAATTGAGAGAAGAATTGAGAAAAGAGAAAGAGAGATGCGTAGAAATGGGATAGAGATGGATAGCAAACGAGAAAAAGAGAGACAGTAAGAGAGAGAGAGAGAGAGAGAGAGAGAGAGAGAGAGAGAGAGAGAGAGCTTACTTCTTAACTTACTCTATGCGATGCAACTCGTCTCGCTTACCTGTAAATAAATCGTTAAATTCATCTAACGGCGAATCCTCCACATCGCCTGGGCAAGTGGCACGTGGCAGTATATCGCGGAGCAGCTGTTCATCCAAATATCTCAGCGACGTTTCCAAGAAGCTCGTTTCATTATTTACTGTAAGTGAAAAGGGAAATATTTGATTAAATTAGAAATTACTTTATAAATGTGGGTTAAGCTTCTTAGAATTGTAAATTGTGATGCAGCTACATATATATATTGACATATATATCTATAATTCTATATGTATATATATACATATACATATATCTAGATAAATATATCTGTTAGTCAGTAGATAACAAATCAGAACTGTGATAAGATTGAAACTGCAACCCTGAAAATCATAAATGCACAATTATAAAAAACTAACAAGCAAACAGTCTGGCAAATATGCAAGACTTGGAGATACCCTATAAAGGGACTTATGGAATTGATAAATGTTTACTACAGCAATTCGTTAGTTTAATTGCTTTTAATCATTGCCTAAGTAAAAGCTGACTTCATTCAGCTGAACTAGTTCATGATCTTAAGAGTTTAGAGTTTTAGTAGTTCAGTTTCATTCTTGAATCGAATCAGCTCATTTTTTTTTTATTCTTGCGAATCTCTTTTGACTTTGGCTATATTGCTTTACTTTCTACAGCTGTAATGTGGCCATGGAGTTGATTGCAGTTCAAGCATGGATATATGTATATACTATATACATATATGTACATATG
Source organism: Drosophila koepferae (assembly GCA_030914345.1). NCBI lineage: Eukaryota > Metazoa > Arthropoda > Insecta > Diptera > Drosophilidae > Drosophila > Drosophila koepferae. The sequence goes on from JAUESR010000209.1 coordinate 3,414,763, forward strand.
TATATATATTATTATTGTTTGTCATATACAATGCCTTTGGCAGTATCAAAAGAATTTATGAATCATAAGTAACCCAAGTATTCCATTTAATGTGACCATGGAGAACAAAGCATAATACTGTCTATCTATCTATCTATCAACGTATAGCTAACCCTATTTCTCAATGTATTTTATATATGTATGTCTAAAGTAACTCTACTTCAAATAACATGAATCTTTCCATAAATTTATAAAATAGGAAAACGTGAACCAGAAAACTAAATGAAAATAACTAAAATCCTTTTTAGAGGTGTACTACATTAAAATATCTCATTTCTAATGTGGAGGTATACTATATTCGATATTTGATATTTGTATATACTTCTTTTCCATAGATATATAAATTGATTTAAGATGATATAATAAAGAAAAGTGTTCATGGCTGCTAAATCAGAATGTTTTCTATAATCCATTTCGAGCTATCGTTAAATATATTTAATATATATAAAACTAGTGCTTAATCACATTGAACTATGTAGTATATATAGCTCTACAGATGGTTATATCTAGTGAACCGCCTTTAACTGAATCAAATGAATGAACCGAATAATGTTCAGTTTTTCTATTAAATAATCATTATATAATGTCGATAAATATATGTATGTAAATAAATATTATCGAACGTAGATAAATATATGTATATAAATATATATATTCTATAGATTATATCGAATTAGTTTGAAAGTTGGATTTTTCAATGAGTGCAAATTTAAAGTGAACATTAAGGACAGATCATAATGATATCTATATTAAGTTTCTATATCTAAATCTTAATCTCATTCATATCAAAACTTAAATATAAGAGTAAGTATATCTAGGGCAATTTCTATATCAAGTTCTAAAACTATTTCTAAATATATATTTATTTTTATTGCCATAAATATAGCTGGAATCTTGATCTTTCTATATATGATGATAATATATTATACTATATAAACATATAGTTGTAGATTTCATCTGAGATTGCGATATATATTTAAAATATAGATATACAGCTGCTTAGCTTGAGCTTTTCGCTATTCAAAAAAAAAAAAAAATGTGACCATGGAGCAGGAGCTACGATTTGTTGAAGCCACCCGCATAGGCAACAAATATATATATATATATATATATATATATATATATATATATATATATATATTTTTTTTTTTTTTTTTTTTTTTCAATTTCGAATACAAAGGTTTTTCACGAGTCGAGCACGTTTTTTTCTTTTTTATTTGCGAAGCTGTTAACCAAGTTCTAACTGCGCTCATTAAACTGACTTTAATTGTTTCTCACGCAACAAAATAAAATAAAAGAACAAAAAATTTCCACAAATCGTGAAAAGATAAAGAATTATATAGCCCAGCAATTAGATGCCAGATGTTAGTTATTTAATGCTTGAAACAAATCAAACGAATCTGAACATTAAATCGAAATGGAACTTGAAACTGATGGCAGCAATTGAATTTGATGTAATTTACATATATTTCTCTATCTAGTTATCTATCTGAATCTCCGTCTCTCTGGCGCTCTGATAAATTTCTCTTTGATTTGGCATTTGACTTGTCGTACAGAAATAATCTGTAGACTCATTACGTTAGGGCTTTGTTTTGTTTTACTTTGGCATATCTTTTATAAGGCCTGATTAAGTGCTTATGGTTGGTCATAATTGGTCTTAACTAATGCCATATAACGATGTTTGTCATTCTATATATGATATATGTATGCGTATATATCTTGTTTTTATTCCACAGAAGTACCTTGCAATTAGCCGCACTGTCTGATGGGCCATTTGGACTCTTATCAGCAAATTGAAGTAAGGCAAAACAAAACTTTTACCCGCGCAATACAATGTGATTCATCAGTCTGGTCTATACCCTGTAGTCATATTTGACTTATCGCTAATTGGATATCAAAAGTTGTGGTAGTCGTGAATGGCAATCGAGACGTTTCTCTACTGTCTCCAGACTAAAGTCGTTTGGCATTGAGCGACTATAAAAGATTGGGTATATGGATTCATAAAGCTCTGGATATATTTCAATAAGAAAAATCTAGACATCAACACTCTAATGTTAAGCCAATGCCAAATAAAACATAATTAAGAACAACAAAAACAAACTCAATTTTCTATTATTTGAGTATTTTGTTAATTAGAAAAGCTTGCGGCATTCCTAGGGTATCTATAAGTAGCGCACGCTCCATCGTGCGCTAGCTGAACTTTTTTGCTTTGAAATTCTTACAGCACGCACGTTACGTGCGGCCAGCGCCTCGTTTATGCTTAGATTATTCGTATATACTATATATATATATATGTATATCGTATTATATTGTTCTGATCTGTGTGCAGTCTGAATTGCATGTCGCTTGCAGCTGGGCGTTAATGAAACAATGAGAGAGAACCAAATGCCGCTGCAGCAATCAAAACATAATTTTCTAATTAGTTAAACTTAATACAGACAAACTTACACAAGGCACGACATCTGGCATACCCTGTAAATGCACGAAATTAACGAAAACTGAAGAAACTGAGAATCAGAATTTGCTTTAAATAATTCTGAATAGATTTTTACAGGGTATTAAATGGCACAGGCTCTATATATATATATGTATATAAATTAAGAAATGTAAAATGTGCTAGTAATTATAAGTATAGTTCGCTGTAGCTCTAGCTAGATAAATATGAGCTTAAAATATTTGAAAAATCTTCTTCTTCTTCTTTTTTTGATCGCATTAATATACCCGCTTGCCCTTGACAATGCATGCAATGTGTGAATATATGTGTATGCATGCGAGATGTGAGATGTGATTACGATTATTATTATATTATAGATATAAATACATATATATATAATGTGTGTCTATATATAGATATAAATATATATAATTGAGAGTTGGCAGCTAAAGCATCGAAACAAGTTTATTGAACCTGTTGACAGGTGTCGAGGTGTCAGGGCGTGGCAATTGCTATGGCTAGACCTAGAGTTATCGGTGTTGAGAAATACCCCAGAAATTGTTAAACTATGAAATGCCCAACATATTCCTATAGCGGGTATACCCCTAAGCTTTAATGCTAAACCCTTGCAAATATTGAGATCGTTCATCAATTTGCATTGCCGTTGACGTTGCCGCCGTTCAAAATGCAAAGTGCATTTTACTTAGTTAGTAATACATTGTTTGTTTTTCCTTTTTGTTAGTTGTTTGTCTATTTTGTTTATCATCATCTTCTTCTTCTGCTGCATCTGCTTCTGCTTCTGCTTCGGAATATTGCTGCTTAATTGGCAGCTCGTTTAGCCGATCGTGTGGCGGGCGGCTCAATGCAAATCAATTCATCGTTTCTCAAGCTACAAAAAATACAAACTAAATGGTGTTTACAGCTTTTTAATTGTTGTTCAAAATAAACAAATGCGATTGCTCCACACTGGCCAACGGAAATGGCATGGAATTGAAACGAGCTGTCAACGAATTGAATTCCCTTGAATTTTGGGGGGAGTACGAGAATTGGAAGTGGAATGGTAGGTGATATGGAATGAGGTTATATGAAATTGGAATATTGGAATTGAAACACTCAAAATTACGACTTTATTGATTCATAAACAACTCATCACAAATGATGTGGAATAAGCAGGAACTATCTATTGAATGATAGTGCGTGTAAGTGAAACGCTGGAATTGAAACAATAAAATTTCACAGTAGAGAATTTTATGAAAATCTCAGCAAACTGATGACTAAAATGAAATGATATGCCAGATTGATTGAGTGTCATAAAGTTACATTAAAATTGTAATTAACTGACATTGCTTCAAAGAGGGAATGTTGGAATTGAAATTCTAGAAAATGTCATTTCAGCTAAAATGAGAAAGCATTAAAAGCTATAAATGCCATTTATTTAATATGTGAAATAGTATATGCTAATAAATCAGTTCCTAATAAATAAAAATTATAAATGATCAAGTTCGAGTTTGAAATAAATTGGGAAAAGTTTTTACACAAGTCTGCAGCAAAAAAATAAAATGAAGCGAAATGAAATGAAATGAAGTACGACATACAAATAAATAAATCAGTTAATAAGAAATATGTCAGCTATACACAAAGTACGCTTCTGTCGGACAGTGTAGCCCATCAAAGCCGAGCGCCGTCGTTCCGCGAGCTTTTGTTTGACTGTTTGTTCGCCAAATACCGAGAGACGCCGCGACGCGACGACGATGATAAATATGTCAGCTGGCAACAGTAGCTAGCAGCAGCAGCAACAACAATACAAACAATAACATTAATAATAATAAGAATAACAATTACAATTACAACAATAGTAATATTAATAACTAAACACTCGCTAAACAAATTAATAAATATACTATGTATATAGATAGATATACATGTAAATAAATATTTCAAGCTATTCGACTAGCATATACCCTGTAAGCCAAAGCAAGCTGCTACCTAAATGAGCTAAGTTCAATAAAGATTTAAATATATAACAAAAATGTTCTTTAACTAGTTATAGATACTCTCTAAATCCTGAGCTGAGCTTGGAATTTATATAGCTGAGCTGAGCTTGGAATTTATATATATATATACATGTATATGAATAGCAAGAGAAATTAATAAACAAAATGTTAATCAAAAATTTACATTCAACTTTACTTATTTAGCTATAAAAAAATATTCAAGTTCAATTTGACAGCTCAAGAGCTAAAGAGAAGCTTCAACTTCCCTAAGAACACCATCAATGCATATACTCCACACTTTTATCTAGTTTCACATGATTACAGGGTATCTTCAGCTGCAGCTAGTTGAAACGTCATCAATGTGCAGCACATTATAGATGCTCTCGTATGCACAACATATAGAGTTCAAATATCCCAGCTAAGTGAAATCGGAACTCGAATTGGGAATTCGAAAATGGGAATAACCAATTGGCTTCCGATGAATCCTATCAAAGTACAAAGTATATTTATAGAGAGCCGGGATCAATGCCAGTGAATCAAGACAGCACGGGAATCACCCTGTCATATATCTGATATATACTATATAGATGTACATTTACATCCACACCTATCTGTAGACCATGCAATTGCTTATGCTGAAGTGGAGCTGGCTAAAGTACAGAAATCAACAAGAAAATAAAAATAAAAAAAATTAAAAAATGTTTGTCATATGACGTCAGGTGTTTATAGCGTGCGCGGGCATCTCTCGAATGTGTTTATGCAACAGTTATGAATGGGTGGCAATGCCACGTAATAAAATCCCCAACCCTTGCGCAAAACAATTAAGAATCCAGACATACAGTGGAGTCACTGCGTAATACTCGCTTCCACACAGACAACTCGAAGAAAGTTCAGAAAAGTTGAAAGAAGACCTTGAGAAATACGATCATTTATAATCCACGTACATTTGCCAGTCTGCAAGTCTTTTAGCTAAATCTAACTAATATACCTGGTTTCTAGTTACTTGAGCGAGTATTGCTAATCGATAGTTGCAGCACGAGTGCTCTTAAGCGGTCTACGCTGCTCAAGTACTATATAAATTTCTAGTGAAAATCATAATATATAAATGCATGCACATACATACATATATACTATGTTTTATATATATACATATATATCTTTGTAAGTGCTCGATCCTATCTTGTTTATTGTACTTTTTTTTTTTGACAGCGCGTTTCTTTTCCTCTTTCTGTCAGATGAATTATTTTATGTGTGCAATTAGTAGTTCTTGGAACTAAACAGATTCTTATGAAACGATGGAGTTATACGGTTTATATATGTAATTCTTATATACTAGATATATAGACAGATTAGCTCTCTATGCCAAAAACTTGGCTTTCGTATAGAATGACTTTCTAATGTCTATGTATTATATATTAGATAGATACTACAGTTATGCTAGATTATCATCAGCATTGGCAATAGTAATGCTATATAATTTCTTCTATAGATCAATATATCAAATTTCTTGCTCTAATTGAAACATACCAAAATCGATTCTATTTGATCATGTCTTTAATAAGTTATCGATAAATTGCATGCAATTCATTTTCAGCTCTGATTCTACTACATAGGCACACTCGTTTTATATATAGTCTATATATTCTGTATATTCTATATTATACTTAAAATATAATCCATATACATATCTGTATGATTGATTATGAATATGCCTAACTATATTTCTGCTATATTTCTTAGTATATGCATTGAATTCGTAGTCCTTATATAACTAACTTTCATGTATGATTCTTTTCCTATTCTTCTTTTTATCTACATATGTCTTCCTTTCGCTGCTTACTTCTTGATCATAGCTCAAGAATTCTAAAACCTAGATGTATGCGAGGGCTATTCGGGTCTGCTTCATTTCATCTTCTAGGCTCTACAGCTCATGGCTGCAGCAATATTATGGTTTTTAGTATTATCAAATGCATGCATCAATGAAAAATAGTCTCAAAGGTCAAAAGGCTTTGACAAGCCACTATCAGGTCTTAGCTCTTAGCTCTCATGCCAGTTACCAAAAAAATAAATAAAAAAATGCAGTTAATTTTTTTTTATCAATTAAACAGTTGACAGCTAATCGCACGATTTGTATGGTATATATTTAGTTCATATACATATATCACATTATTTATATGTATATATAAATCAGTTCACAGTTTGATTTCTTTATCGGCTGATGGATCGCGGATGCTTCGTCAATGCTGCTTTCAGCTGCAGCAGTTCGCAGCTGAGCTTGCTCCATATATAACAGCATTAAGATGTAGCGCGTCCAAAATATATATACCCACATATATATCTATATCTATATATATATATATAAATAAATATATATAAATGTATTTATGACTGTGCCAATCTTTCAATCTTAGCCAGTTGTTATCAACGTAGCTGATAGCCCCCATCCAGAAAGGTTTTTCCTGTGTGCTCGACAACTGCTGCTTGTTAACCTTTTTTTTCACTACTCGCTCACAAAGTAAAGTGAGTATATTTGGGTTGTAATGCTCGCCTTGCTTTACGCTAGTTTATCCGCCCATTCAAGCTATATACTAGAAATTTGTTGTAAAATTTTAAATTTGTATACTCTAAAGTTTTGAAGCTAGAGCTACGAAAGTGGATAGTTAACTAACTACGTACTATCTTTGGATTAACATAAAATGACTTAACTGTCTGGATGAGCATCATGCAGTCGGTTACATTCGCCTACCATATTTATCTCTGTTTGTTTCATAGATCATACGTACTTTATTTCGGATCTGAAGGCTATTGAGCAAAAACAAAAGTTCAAGAAGAAGTTGCCAAATATTATATAGCTAATATCCAGGCAATATAAGAGTTAACTATTGTTTTGTGTTGACATATGAGCTGATTATTGCGAACCAGTTCAGTTCACTGATTCACAACTGACAATTTGTATATCACAGATAATTGATACTAAAACACTTGTCAGTCACAATTTATCAGACTTGGAGCTTAGCAGAATAATTAGGCGATCAATCAAAGTTGTTTAGGCAATGCATTTCAATGGGGGGGAAAATGGGATAATGGCTTGAAAGATCTATATAGATAAATAGAATGCGCCACAAAATAATGAATATTAACCAAGATTTAGTTAATCTAAGATGCGGTAAAGTATCCAATATATCAGCATCTAGAATTTCTTGTTGCTCTTTATGTAAAATCCATGAAATTAGCATGGACAGAATTTTTAATATTTAATTTTGGAATTCCTGGAATCGATTTTTTTTTTGTGGATCGATATTATGTAAATGCTGTTATCGAAATATTTACTATACACATATATATTATACTGTTGTATGCCTCCTGTTTTCTACCAATAATACTAAGACAGTTATCATAAATAAATCGTATTTTATAGGCATTAAGTGAACTGAACAATACGGGGATTCCGTTTAATCTTTGCAGAGCTTTTTTTAAAGCTCTACTGGGTATATTGGTTGTATAGGCAAGATGTACATATTAGATATTACGTATTTTTTCTTCTTCCTAATGACTCTTTTCATATGCCTAATTTCGATTTTTAAGAGTATTTCATATGGGAAACATTTCATTGAAGGTTTCGGGGATTTCTATGCAATGGCCGGGAATTCAGAAATTCTATTCTCTTTTCTGGCTTTTCGTAATTTATCAAAATTGAAGAATTTGATCTATTTACTCACCTGTGGCTTGTGTATCCGCTATGCTGCTGGCAATTAGTATGAGAACGCCGAGCAAAAGGCGCGCGTTCTTCAACATGATATGAACAGAAACAGTTCGGTAAAAAAAATCAACTTTAACAAAAATAAAATAAACTTTGTTATTTTGTTTTGTTTTGATTTTTAGGCAAAAATAAATAGGTTTCAAAGTGGTTTACGCTGGGAAATGAAAACAAACAGCGACACGTGCCACACGTGCGCCCCGAATGTATTTTCCTTGAAATTTTTCTATAAAAATATTAAATTTTTTTCAATTTATTTTCTTTTGTTTTATAGTTTTCTTTCATTCGTTGCCACACTCACGGCGTATGCGCAACGCAACTTAATTCGTTTGCATTGACGTTAACGTAAATGTTCACGTTCACTTTTACGTTCGTTACGTTTGATTGCGCGTTTTCGTTTTCGTTTTCGAATTTGAAACTTCGAATTTGTTGTTCGACGGGCGGAGTTGTATGCATTTAGTTGAACTTCGATTCCTCCTGTTAGCGATGTTTTTTTTTTTTTTTTTTTTCTTTGTTGGGTTTCGTTTTTGTTTTGATTTCTTTCTTGTTTCTGCTGCTACTGCTACTGCTGCTGCTGCTGCTTCTTATTATGCGCCCTCTTCTTGTGTGTTGCGCTGTCTCTTAACGATGGCTGACGGCTGCGTCGACCGCTTGGCTTGAATTGTGGCGCACAACTAATTAAGTGCGACCAGCGCGCGCGCGTCTTAATAATAAACAGCGACGCCAGCGTCGCAGTCGCCGTCGCTGTCGGTGTCGGTGTCGCCGTCAACATTGCGACGCTGTTGAACGCTGCTGCTGCCAGCGTTCGCAGCTGTCTGAGGCAAAAGCCGTTATTGGTAATATTTTTCTGTGTTCTTTTTGTTGTTGTTGTCGCTGCTGCTTTTGCTGCTGCTTCTGTTGTTGTCATTGTTGTTGTATTTTAAAGAGTTTATCTCTGCCTGGCATGCAGTCAAGTTTCGAACACTTGACAATGTTTTCGTTTTCGTTTTGCGGTCATTCGATACTCTAAAAACGCATTGAAAATGCCAAAAAATTTTTTTTTATTTTTTTTATTTTGGACATGTGCACGTGACAGACACGCGTGTATATACATACATAGAAGATTTGTGATCATTCATGATCAGTATCGAATTAACGCAAGTCCAGTGAATGCGTTTATTACGAGAACTATAAAAGTTTGTTTTACAAAATTTGATATTTATATTCTATAACACATTGCACTGAACGACTTTTAATTTGAATCGATAACTTTTCAGCAGTCAACTTATCGAAATTTAAGCTTTAGCGATTATGTATACAAGAGCCATAAGTAATACCTTTTTTTCATTATTCACATTTTCATATTTTCATATGATCTTAGGTTCATGTCGAGACTTGGGGTATCTGCTGGTCGGTTACGCGAAAGTTGAGTTTTTTTTTCGGTTTCCGATTATTTTTAAGTCTTTGATTTCGTTGATTTCGGTTTGAGTGTGTGCGTTTCTTCTTCTTGGTACCAATTGTCGCATTATGCTATTTATACCCTGTAGACTTAGACAAGCGGACGATTCATGGGTAGCATAGGCTAGCTGTCTATATTGGCTTGTCAGGCTTATAGCAACGAACATATCGAAATTCATCTATGCAAAAACCTATTGAACAAAATGTATTTAATTAATCACACCAAATCAATATGCCGATTCGCATATATATCGATTATATAAATTTTAAATAATCAGTACATTATCAATTACACACAATCGGTATATAAAATTGCAAATCTTAACATATATGAAATCTCTAAAATCGATATTTATCGAATTGTTTGCAAATAATAATCAAAACAGAAATATTTCCTGAGTGCCAGTGCAAATGATTAGCAATCATTATAATATTATTGATATCTTTCTCTATACTTCATAAGAGAATAGGAAGAAATAATTCATCAAATTAATTCAAGTATTACTTAATTAAAATTCGAGTGAATTTAAATGAAGGATACTTTAAACCCGATAAATATCGATAGATATTCAAACATACAGCAAATTTATGAGAAATCTAGTTAGTTGATTCAGGTCAATGTTATAAGGGCCTTCACAGGGTACGTGCTAGTCGTGCCATTTATACTACAACAAGCTGCAGTATTCCCTTACACACACACACACACACACATAAAGAGCAGAGCTTGTAACGTGTGCTCATTAATATAGACGTTACCGTTTTGATAAGAGTAGAAAGCAAAAAATTAAACAAAACAAAACAGTAAAAACAAAAAAACAACCAATTGCAATGCAATGTTTATCAATCTATTGCTCTCCAGCTCATTTGTATGCGAGAGTGTGTGTGTGTGTGTGTGTGTGTGTGTGTGTGTGTGTGTGAGTATGCATTTGATGTAATCAATTGAAAGACTTTGGGTATTTTCATGCTTAACTGGAAAGAGTGTCTATGAAACTATTTATAGGATTCACGTGCGACATTTGATCAGCGATCAGTTTGCTTTGAGTCTCTCGCTGATCTCGGTGGCGATCAGCTGATCGATAGACTGACTAATGTTCTTATTATTACCGTCAATAGTTTCACTTTCATAGGTGCATATATACATATATTAGTTGAGCATGTATTTTGCGATCCTGAACAACAAAATGATCGTTCGAACAATTCTCCATTAATTACTTTTTTTGCATTGTACTTCCCTGTGCTTGGGGCTAAATGCAAAATGTGCTTTTACCATACGTAATACTATACGCGCGCAGTGAACGACGTTTCGATCAAATGTGCTGCATCAGTGCTGATACTTAACATTCTATATATAGTTATATATATCCGAATTGTTGCGGGGAGTCAACTTTATTTCCCTTAAATTAAAAATTGTGGAAAATATTCAATAAACCATTTGCAAAATCCCTCATTGACAAAAGAATGTTATCTATATATATGCATGCATATATAAATATTTATATATGTAGGTATCTATCTATATCTATTGCGAGTACTACCTGGCTTAGCCGGTTGACTCATACTTTTGCTTTCCTTTTTTTTTTTTTTTTTTTTTTTTTTTTTTTTTTTTTTTTTTGATGTAGCCCTATAAGAATTAAATATTTAAGAAGATAAATATATTGTATTTTATATACTACACATATGCTTATATATACATTTTATTTATATATTACATTTAAGTTTTTTATTTATTTATTTTTATATTTTTTATTTTATATACATTTTTCGTACTTATTATTTGTGAAATCTAAAATCTTTCAAGTATTTTTTATAAATACTATATATGGTTGTTTTTGTTTATAATAATCGTAGGTGTTTTTCCAATAGATTATTCTTTGTACTTCCTGAATGATAAAAGAAATCTATATATACATAAAAATTAATTTAAAAATTACTTTAGAAATGCACTGTATTCTTTATTTTCTTCTTTACAATCATTTCATATCATTTTACAATGATGTTTCATCGCATCATATCATCATATCTAGTATGTCCTGAAATCTTGTTCTTGTTGGTTTTTAGTATCTATAAGAGTTAGCTTTCATATTATTATATCATCATATCATCATATCATCATATCATCATATCATCATATCATCATATCATCATATCATCATATCATCATATCATCATATCATCATATCATCATATCATCATATCATCATATCATCATATCATCATATCATCATATCATCATATCATCATATCATCATATCATCATATCATCATATCAACATCCTAAACCCCTTATGTTGTTATCTTTCAGGATCAGAAAAAACTTGAAAAAATACCGAGTGCTTTCATTGCGCAGCATGCTCGGAGAAAGGCGAAACGGTAAAATACCCTAAACTGTTCATTTTTCATTTGGAGCGTGTTTATTTTTATATATATTTTTATCATATCTGGGAGGTTAGCGAACAATCAAATCACGTAGGCTTGCAGCCCATTGATTAGCATTGTACTTTTGTTTTCTATAATACAAGAGTCTTTCGATTTTTTATGGCTGTCTTCTTTCTCAATGGACGTCATACTTGTTGTGAGTTTTCGGCGTAGACGTCATTTCTTCCACAAGCAATGGCGTAGAACTTGCCTGTTCTATTAAATGCCCTATCGTATATCATGCAAGCTATAAGCCCCCCCAAATAGTTATAGAATAAAAATAAAGCAGGTATATGATAGACAGTTTAAGTGCCGGACTTAGCGGCAGTTCCCTAAACTTAACTAGATGTCTGGCTCCTAAGTATTTTCGATAGATATGTCAATCAAAACTATTTTATAGCATTATTCAACACTGTTCTCCGCCCTCCCTTTACACTTGAGAATGATTTAAGAGCCATGACTGAAGCAACTACACACGATGCCGTCCATCCAAAGCTTGAGCTAATTCCATTAGACGATGACAAGTATAACCTGTATTAAATTTTAAATGCACATTAATTTACAAACCGTACTTCGCCACATCGTTGGGACTGAGCGTTTATTATCAATCAAACTTCCTGTCAATAAATCAAATCAATCAAAAAGTTAGTCAATCGTATGAATGATCAGCCAGTCGGACATTGAAACCTACCTACTTTCAATCCACCAATCAATTTATATATAAATTCAATCAATCAGTCAGTCTATTGATCACTCAATCATTCATACATTATTCATTCATTCAATCAGTTCATGAATCGGCAGTCAGTCAATCTTTCAAATTATCAGTGAGTCAATCAAGCAATCAAGCAGTCAATCACTATTCAAGCCATCAATCAGTTAGACTATGAATAGGTCTATCAATCAGTAAGTATATTGAGTATTAGCCTCTCAATCAATTAAGTAATTTGCTCTGCAGGCACTCTAAACATCTACCCAGTCTAACAATCGGTTCATCAATCAATTATCATATTGTCTGTCAGCAAATTAGTCATTGAGTTAATCTCTCAATCATTCAATCAATCAGCAAGCTCAGTCACTCACTCTTAAAATTGACTAGACAATCAATCAGAGTATTAAACATTTATAGTCAGACAATGAATCATTCAGTTGGTTAGGTCATCAATCAATCTATCAATCGGTTCACCACTCAGTCAGTAAGTGCACAGATGTACAGTCCATGCATTGATTGATTGACTAATCAGTCTAGCCACTCGCTGAGTCAATCGAGCAGTCAGGACAAACTAATAATAAACTTATAAGTACATACATATATCTGTATCTATTCGCGATGGTCTGATTGATATGCCGCAAAATTTAAACATCGACTTTGTTTAGCCTTGTAATATATACACATATACACAAAATAACCATGTATATATGTAGATGAGACTTAGGTACTCCAAAAGCTCTATATTTTTAGCTCAGGCAATTATAACAATACAGATTTATGCCTAGATTGATTTTCTTTCTATAATGAAAGGAAGTTAATTTATTGGTAATATTTAATCAGGGCCCCATTTGACGAAAAGGTAACGTCCACAAGTATTGCCTACTTGTTACGATCGCGGTTCCTTCGATAAGAATTCCCACCTTTCCATCCACCTACTCAAATCCAAAATTCATTCTGAGTCAAAACCAACATTCATTTAGATTGATCTTAATTTAACTGAATCGATTATATTGTTTCTGGTATATATTTTTCTATAATATATGTATATACTACATATATACTTTTTATACCATATTTTAATCTTAAGTATATTATCAAAGAAGGTATTGCTTTAATCAGCCTTTGGCTTGCTTATTTAGCTGGTACCTTATTTTCGTTGATACCCTGTGAAATACAAGATGGATATGAAGGCTAGATTGGTGTTTGGCCTATGAATGCGACAGATAAAGCGCAGAGATTCTGATCAGATACAGCCCTAACCATAGTCAGTTGTTTAGGCTGATGCTACACTTTGTCTTATATAGCCAAAACGATTGTTACGCCCCTAAGACAACTATATATACTATTGAGTATTATTTCCTTAATTAAAAACCAATCGATAAATATTGATCTCAGAGCTTCGCCTATTTCGAAGACTTAAACCCAGAGCTTTCACATTAGATATATAGATTCTCGCAGAGTATACATATAAAAGGGTATCTACAAGTCGAGCTTGAGAGTGTCGATAACTTTTCGCTGTGTTGTTGCTTATCGAACAGAGAAAAACACTCGAATTTGACATTGTAAATGGGCTGCAATTGAGATTAGTTAAATGGTTTAGAGGAGCTAACTTCAATCGGCACCCACACAAAAACTCTTCAAACAACTTTTATGGTCACGGGTTTGTCCATAAAATAATGTTAATTACGGCTTATCGCGATAAATAACAGATTTGGTTGCCATGTGCGTGTAGCTAATCCAAGATAAAGCCTGTGAACCTGTTGGATATAAGAAAATATAAAGTTGAGATAAATCGAGGGCCTCAGATAGTTATGGAGGGCAGAAGAATTCCTTTAAGAACTCACATTGCTGTGCGAAATCTAAAACGGAACCTTTCAATTGCTTCCCAGCTATATCTATATCTATATATAAATATGTATATATATATATATATATATATACATATATATATATACTTGGAGTATCTGTATCTGTAACTGTTTTGGTTTTCAAATGGTGCGTGCGAAAGTCTTATCAATGATATAAATTATGAACACACAGACTTATGCACTTATCTTCAGATTTATATGCGCACACAAGCACACAAATATATAGCATATAGCATACATAGTATATACTTAGTGTTACATAGTATATGTATTTGACAATGACAATTCGAGTAGCTGTCTTGATGTCATAACGGCGTCTCGAATTGACGTCATCGTTGCTGTGCGCGTGCCCCACAGGCACCTGTACATTCTGATCTATATACTAGATAGATGCGTCAATCCAACTCTATAATTCCTCTGATATATATATTTACAATATGGCGGGAATACAATTGAAATTATCACAAAGTGAAAAATACATTAATGTACATATCAATTGGTTAATAAGTTAAAATCTGGTCTGACATGGGATTGTCTGCACGATTCGATTTGATTACACAGAATTTAGAGTCCTATTATTTAGTATAGAATGAATAATGCCCCTATTCAATATTACAGACAGTCTTCAGTGAGAGGACCTCCAAAATGACGGCAGTAATAATGAAAGCAACGTAGCTGACGAGACAAATCCAGCCAACGATTTTGCCCAAAACAAACTTGGTACCAAGTAAACTGAAAAATAAGATTGCTATGGCGACGATCAGCATACCAGTGGATATGTACAGTCCTCTTGAGTTCACTTCAAAATTTTTCTTCTTAATCGCTGTATAAATCAGCCAGGGCAAGCCCAGGCAAATGAAGATGTCAAAGGTGTTCGAACCGATTGCGTTCGACATTGCCATCGAACCGTATCCTAAGTAAATGAGAAAAAAACAAAAATTAAAATAATAATTAGAAGCAAGTAAGCACAGAGTGCTTAACTAAAAGAATTTGTATCGATAATTGATCGAGAAATTAAATCGATTTGGAATATGAGATTTATAGAAAAATCGGAATGCTTTGTGGGAAATTTTCGGATTCAGGTTTAAGCAACACGCACCTTTTCGGGAAACAATGTACGAGGATACAGCTTCGGGTACACTGGCGCCGAATGAGAGGCAAGTGATCCCCATGATCGAGTCAGGTACTCCAATGTTGTAGCCAATGATGGTAAGTGTCCAGGTGACCAGATAAGACAAAAGGGAAATCCACATAATAGCCATTAGAAAACAGAGAATGAATATGGTTCGTGCGCTGGGCGTGGTCAGCGCCAGCAAGAGTATACCTGGGTATTTGATGCCAAACCAGATCTTGTAACATAACTTATCCTCCCTTTTCGGGAACCCACAAACGGTCTCCTTGAACGACTTCAATGCCTCTTCCTCACGAGCCATGGGATTCTCAGTGAGTATATCCTTGTCATTATCCACCTCTGCAAATTCATTTAGCTAATGTTAAAAGCAAATACAAATTATATATATATTTACTTAGGCATAATCCCTTGATCTTCCGATCAAATATCATTACAAGCAGATATATGAAATATAATGACACCAAGATAATGGCCTCATGTAGTTTCAATACGTTATCGAATAATGATCCAAACAGCACGCATATTGATAAAAAACACCAAGAGCAATCTCTTACTATCGGCCACCAGTCCAATTTCACATTCTGCCAGTGAGAGGGAGTGAGACAGGTAGATAGAAAGAGGTTGCACATGGTAAGAGAATAAACAAAATATATAGAAAGAGAGAGAGAGAGAGAGAGAGAGATAAAGTGTGAGACAAACAGTTATAGAGACAAAGAGAAAATGGGGGGTGTGAATATGCAAAGAAGATACAAGACAATGAGAGAGACAAAGTGATGAGAAAAGAAAGAGAGAGAGGAAGCAAGACAGAGATAGTTTGATAGAGAGAATAATGGAGTATACTAAAGGTAGAGTAAGAGAGAAAGTAAATGATTGACTGAGGATGAATGTGTAAGTATATATAAGGAGAGAGTAAGCGATATAGAGAATAAGACTTATATTGAATGTGACTAAATGAGATAGAGAGACAATGATATTAAAGCCGTACCACGCGCGCAAACACGCCGCAAATAGCTGGAAGTGCGAGGACGTTAAATACATAAGACCCGACAATGGTTCCAATACCCATGTCGCCGTTGCTAATAAATACGTCCACAAAACAAACGAATAGTTCCGGTGCCGAAGTGGCAAGTGCAAGGAATGTTGCACCAGCCACATCATAGGATATTCGCAAAGCTAAATGGATCACGGAAGGGATTAAATCATATGAAGCCGATAGATTCGGGTATCGAATCGAGTTCGCAAATACCTACCGTAGCATAGACGTTCAATGGACGGGACCAGATAGCTACCGCAGATAATAGCCAACATGATAAATATATATGCGGTAATCAATATGCACGCTATCGTAAAGCCAACCGACTTCTTGCGCATTATGTTGGGGAAATCAGTTATCGATGGCAATGTACAGTTCTCCGCGCGTATCGGTGCATGAAATAGGATAAAATCTGATCAGAGATATTAGCATAGTACTTATCAATCTATGAGCTCGCTCACTGTGATCGAAGCCAGCGTCATTGTTAACAACTTCACTAGAATATACAGCCATTCAGATATCTGGTTCAAGAATTTCGAAAAAAAAAAATACAAAAATTTGCGTACAAAAACAAGACTACAACTCTTACAATAACAAACTTTATAAACTGATACTATAACTGACTTTTTCAAGTGTGACTAGATCTACAATACGAGATAAACGAACAACTTGCAGAAATGGAGGATTCACGCTCACAGCGATGGATATCGCAACATCTCTCTTGTATCTGAGAGACTTGGAAGTTAACATGCAACCGGCAGCTGACTCCCAATAATATAGATAATAATATAGAGAAGCTCCAAACAACACATAGACATGGACATACATATGTATGCATTACTTATAAGTAATAAAATAAAATTGTAATATCCTGCAATTCTGCCCAGTTGAAAATCGATTATTGTGATCGATAACAGCCACACCGCTTTATACGAACGTCAATAGAAGCAAGAAGAAAATACATCAAATCTGATTCTTTTGTTAAATCTCATATATTAATCATATAAATACATTATGGAATTTTTTTTTGTTTTTTTTTGTTTTTTGTTTGGTTTTTGTTGATTTTTTGCTTTTGCTCTTGTTTTTGTTCTCATTTCATGTCACTTTAGGGCAAGAGTTTCCTCTACTTTAATAATAATAATAAAAAAAAAAAAAAACGTATTACAATAACAGCATAACGTAGTAGCATAAAGGTAACTCAACTATCAAGGTAGATAGAAATAGAACAGGAAATACATATTAATTAATTAATTAAAACGACTGCACGGCCATCTCCAGTTCCAGCTCCAAATTGCAGTACTAGTTCCAGCTACAGCTCCAGCTCCAGCTCCAGCTCCAGCTCCAACACCAACTCCGACTCCAGCTTCAATTCCAACTCCAACTCCAACTCCAACTCCAACTCCAGCTCATGAACGTCCGCATGTTGGCAGATTGACGCGAAAGAACACATTGAGCTCAATGAGCGAGGCAAATACCATGAATACCAAATAGATGACCAGGCACGCGATGCCCACCTTCGTGTCCAGCTTGAACTTGTTCATCGAGAAGGTCAGATAGAGCAGAAAGAGCGTCGAGAGCAGTGTGATGGCCGAATATTCGAGGCCAGCCGAATTGATGGCCACATAATTCTGGCCGGGCTGTATCGGAAAAAAGACCGCCTTGATCAACCAGGGCACACCCAGGCAGAGCAGTATATCGAACGTGTTCGAGCCAATCGAATTGCAAATTCCCATCGATCCATGACCTACAATGGCAATGGAAACCAACAAGAATATCCCACATACAACACATCAGCATCTCAATACAAATCTTAGACCCATTATGGGGCCCTCTCATTCCAACTCTATGCAGTTAGCCAACACTCACCGCGCTTGGCCACAATCACGCTGGACACGGCCTCGGGTACACTGGTGCCGGCGGCCAGGAACGTAATGCCCATCACTGAATCGGGTATCTTAAGTGTATCGCCTGATGAGGGAAATGAAAAAAAAAAAAAAAAACAAAACGAATCGAAATTAAGCATAGCTTTGGTCTACTGTTCAGTATCTGTAGCTGGCCAGGACTATAGGAATTCAAAATGATCTCATATGACGGATGCATAGCAAATTATCTCCCATCTAGAGCATTGTATTAAAAGCTTCGTTCCGAACCATCTTAAAACCTATGATGCTGTATATCAAAGAAGCAAGTAAGAGCTTGATCTATTAAAGAACAAAATCTACTCCTTAACCAAAGTTCTATTCGTTTTTCTATCCAACTGTTTTCCGTTCATCCGTTCGTCCGTCCGTTTATCTGTCTATTTGTCTGTGAAGAAGAATCTCAAAATCCATTTTTAACTAAGTTCATGCCATGAACTTCATGATTTCACTTTGAGTATTTTCTTTTAAATAAATGATTCCGTTTTATAGCATGATCTTGATAATCCACTCACCAATGATGGTTATCATCCACGCCACGAAATACGATAGGGATCCAATCCAGACAATGCACATGATAAAGGTTAGCGGAAAGATTTTATTATTTTTGGCCTTTTTGCAATCAGGTATCGCGATGCGGAAAAGCAAGTGTATCGGCCAGATAATGATCCAGGTGAACTGGGCAAAGCAACTGGTGCCCTTTGGATATGTCAACAGCGAGTAGCCCTCCTGTTCGGGCTCTTCGACGGCAGCTGCTGCCGCAGCAACAACGGCCAATTGTGCCTCGGCATCGGCATTCTCCATGATGGCGATGGGTGCAATGGCACCTCCAGCTGCAGCACCAGTTCCAGCTCCAGCTCCAGCTCCAGTTCCGACCACTGCAGCTGCACCGCCAGCTCCTGCTCCAGCACCAGAGCCAGCTCCAGCTACACCTGCTGTTCCACTGCTGGCCTTGGCCTGATCGTTATTAAGGCCACCATTCAACTGAATGCTGGCCATATTATGGCAAATGCGATTCTCTACAAGCTCTGCGAAATGTCAAATAAATTGAATTTAGCTTTGAACTCTTTCAATGTGCTAACTAAGGTTAGGGTATATTCCACGATATTTGTTTATTTTCTTATGTGTGTATGCATGCTATACCTGGTTCCTTCTCATTGCTGTTCTTTGTGTGTATGCTGCAGTTGGAGGAGCGGCTGCGCGAACGCGCCTGCTTAACGCCACCTGTGTGTGAGAGTTGGTATTTCTGTTATGTATTTCTTGAGTGTATGTGATTGTATATGTATGTGTCTATGTGTGTGTGTGTGTGTGCGTATAAATATGTATATGTGTGGGTGCTCTATCTTATATAATTCTTTCACTCTATCTCTCCCTATCACGTTCTCTCTCTCTCTCTCTCTCTAACTCTGCCTAACTCTGTTGTCAAAAGTTCATGTCAAAAGTATATATAAACAAATTAAAGAAATCAAAGTCTCAATCTAAGACACATATAATTGCTAAGTAGTTCACTTCAATTAAATTAAAAAGTTGCTGTCAAAAGTACATGTCAAACTCATTTTCCCATTGCCCAAATATATCAATGCATTATTTGACACGAAGTTTACTTTGCTCATCTATACTTCAAGCTCTCTGACATGCAATTTGAACAAACAATATGTTTATAAGTATTTAACTTCTATTTAAATAAAATGTTGCTGTCAAAAGGGCATGTCAACGTTTAAGTACTCAAGCCTTCTTTTCATTGTCCAACAAAAAGTTTGCTCAGATGTCAAATGCTCATTTCCGATCCATTCGTCAAGCTACCTTTGTTTGTAGTTGACATGCAGTTTAAATTCGCTTAAATAAAAGCTCATGTCAAACGATCACAGCAACATTGACAAGCTATCTCATTTAGTCTCTTGCTGACACCTATGTCTTGCACGAGTTTTGATAATAAACTGACTTGGAAATGCTTCTCTAAGACAACAGACATTGTTTTCCGTGTATGTGTCGACTGTCGACCGGACTGTCGAACTCACCTTTGGCGCACTTTTGAAAGGATTTGTCGAAATACATGACTGCCAAATAGACCGCATAGAGCGATACCAGAATCAATGCTTCATACCATTCGACGCGCTCATCGTGCATCACACAGATGAGAATGGCGACCGTAATGCCATAGGCGATGCTATCCCTCGTTAGAGGCCACCAATCCAAGGGTATAGTCTATGAGTATAAAGATCAAGTTATTAGAAGCTATAGTTCTTAGGATCAATGGAATTTGGTTTTCTTACCATGCCAGCACCGATGCCGCAGCAGGCGGCCACAGCGAGTATATTGAATACTGCGGAGCCGACAATGGTGCCCACTCCGATGTCACCTTCCGTGATAAATGTGCCTATCACATTGACGAAGAGCTCCGGCGCTGATGTGGCCGCGGCCATAAATGTGGCACCCGCCACATCATTGGACATATTCAGTGCTACAATGGATCAACGCGATATACAAATAAAGCTTTAGTTGAGTTTGAATTGTGTGAATCTTACCTGCACATATTTTCTCAACAGCTGGCACAAAGTACTCATCACATACTACTGCTAATGCTACAAATAAATATAAACTGGCTATAACATGAAGTACAACAGCACCGGACTGTCTTTGCGCCTCCGTGAATAGATCTCTGGGGAAATCATCAATGGCGGGCTGAGTGCAATTTATATCTGTAAAGAAATACAAAAAAAAAAATAACGCAATTATTATTCATTATTCATTACTCATTTGGTTTGCAGTATTTATTATTTATTATTATTCACTATTCATTATAGATCAAGGCTAATGAATTTTTGGAGAGCATTACTCATTATTCATAGTTCATTATACATTACTCAGTATTGGTTACTGTTTAATCAAAACTCATTACCAAACATTTTTTAATTATGTTTAATTTCTCATGTTTTTTTATCATTTATAATTTATTATTCAGTTTTCATTTAATTTTTTTCTTCATTATTCATTTATTCCTATCATTTATAATTTTAACTCATTTTTCATTATTCATTACTCACTATTTATAATTCGTTAATAAGTATATATCATTCATCATACATTCATAATTCATTATTCATTGTTCATACAATTATCATTCGTCATTCATCAGTCATCATTCAGATTTTATTACCCATTCTTCATTATTTAGTCACTCAATACTGATCATTCATTTTGTATTATTCATTGCTCATTATTTGTTCTTCATTACTCATAACTCATCCACTGCTCCATTTTTATCTCACACTCCACTTTAGAGCTTGGCAAAATAAATTGCCTACTTTTAAGCGCTCCTTTTGATAGCATCTACATACATAGTAAATATTATTGAATTAAAAAAAAAAAAAAAAAAAAAAAAAATTGTTATTTCAGAAATACACAAACAAACAAAAATCAACAATAAATCAAGTTTTGACAATCATTGATGATGATAATACTAAATTGATAGAGTTCTTGTTTACAAATTACGAGCATTACGTGCGAACGACAATAATCGCTTGATTAATTAATGTTGGCTCTATTCAATTTCTTATTCGTTTAACACACAGTTCACAGATCTTCAAACATCAATTAAGAGATCAACATCTGTCTAGAGTTCGTAGCATTTATAGATGCGTTAATAAATAATCGCAATGCGCACATTTCATGTTACGTTTGTCACTTTAATTATTTCGATATTTCGTGCTGTTTTGTACTATAACAATGTATATATACAAATATATTCTTGTTGTATTTATCATTCACAATTTCTCGCTTCTTGCTCTCAAGCGCCGGTAAAGAACTAAAACAGCAGAGCAGCAAGAACAACCACAAGACTCTGTCCACAGAGAGATCCCAGCTAAGGAATCGACAACAATCAACATTCATAATAAGAACAAAAAAAAAAAAAAAAAGAATCCACAAGTATGAGTCCAATCGACTGCATAATACTCGCTCATGCAGCATTCATTTCATTTTGCTTTGTGAATATTAAAGAGATTGAAAATATGTTCAATATAAAGAAAGAGAGAGAGAGAGAGAGAAAGAGAGAGAGAGCGGTATCTTATATGTCCCAACTTTCATATATATAACTTTATAGACCACTGGAATGTATGCCATGTAAGATGTAAGATGTATAACCATATATCATACCCAAGAATTTAGTTATGTTATTTCTGAATTACATTGCCAGTCTTGAAACCAATATACTCGCTTGACATTCCCATCCTAGCGAGCATAAGACACAAGAGCCGAAGAGCTGAGTTCAATTCGTGTACGATTCGGATACCGATTTCAATTGCCGACTTCACTTGATTATCGATCAACTGAGCTGAGTCTAAGTTTCGTTGAGTCGAGTTCCGTTGGATCGTTGGATAGACTATAGGTATAGACTATCTAGCAACGGAAACAATAAATACGAGAAGCGCTTTGATCTCTCGATATCAACAAATTGAATAATAAAAAAAAAAAAAAACGACGTATGTCGGCGTTCTAGAAAAACATAAACAACAAATACTACAACAAATTTTGACCGATAAATTACAAAAAATTAGAAAACGCAAACAACATTTGGGACATTACTTAAATGAGATTGTTAGTCATACAACTAGATACCTAAGCAATTCTTCTTTCAATAAAAATTTACGATATTTTACATAGGTATGTATAAATGCATAATATTTTATTCATATTACTTTATTTTTGTCATATATTTTATTTTAGTTTTTTTTTTTTCATTTTTATTTTATTATTATTTTTTCTTTCATTAAAATTTTAAATTTTTAAAATTTAGAAAAAAAGAAATGAGAAGAAATAATGTCAATATTTTTAGTTTTATATATTTGTATTTATATATTTTAATTTTATAATTATTTTTTCATTTCATAATATTTTATTATAATTTTTTATACAAGCTTCAAATGTATAAATCAAATTAAATATGGACAGCAAAAAAATGTATGTACAAAACAAATTTTTAAATTTTTTAAATAAATGAATGTTCAAAATATTAAATTTGTTATAAAATCAAATTTAGCTGTTCTTTCGAATTTCCCTTGTTAGTTTTAAAAACAGGAAAATATATGATATAAATATAAAAAAAAAAAAACAACTTAAATAATTAACTCAAATGAGCTGAGGATATGCGCTATAATTTACATATATTTTTAAAATGAATACTATTATATATATGTATATTATTATCGATCAATTTGTTTTCAAATATTTTAAACACCTCTCTAAGACAACATCTATATATAGAATTTTTTTTTTTTGTTCATTTGTAGGGCAATTTGCATAAATTTCGATAAACAATTGAAGACAATTTTTATACGTAACGTCGGGCAACAGCTCAATAATACTTATGTAGACACAAACGTATGTATCAGAGACAATAACGCCAAGAAGAAGAAGAAGAAGATCAACAACATTGGAATTTACTAAGCTATATAAGAAGCCAACGATGTGTAGCCGGCGGCAGCCCAAATGTGGCTGTCACTTGATGCAGATCAGAAGAGGATAGAGTAGACAACCAGAATCCAATCACTCTTCTTCTTCTTCTCTGGAGTTAGTTTCTAACCAGTGTCTGTCCGTCCATCTTAGGGGGTCAACCTTGAACGGCATTTTGTAACCGCAGGCCCCCCGCATAATGCAATAATGCTTAATCAGCATTTACAGCAAAGAAAAGTTGTCGCTGGCTGCCGTCGCATTGGTGTTAATGATAATCAATTTAACATGGATAACAATCAGCGAAATGTTCAAGCACAGTTAATTAAGTTCACACTAATTGAATAACAGCCGCATTAGCATTAAAGTATAGAGTATAGAGTATAGAGTATAGAGTATAGAGTATAGAGTATAGAGATGAGTATAGAGGTATAGAGTATCGCGTCTCGAGTCTCCGAGTAGAGAGTATAGAGTATAGAGTATAGAGTATAGAGTATAGAGTATAGAGTATAGAGTATAGAGTATAGAGTATAGAGTATAGAGTATAGAGTCTCGAGTAATCAGAGCCTCGCGTCCTCGGCTATCGCGTCCGTCTCGCGTCTCTGCGTCTCGCGTCTCGCGTCTCGCGTATCGCTTCTCAGCTTCTAGCGTCAGAGTACTAGATCTCCAGTATCAGCGTCTCGTCTCGCGTACTCCGCGTCTCGCTTCTCGCGTCTAGCGTCTCGCGGTCTCTCGTTCGCGTCTCGCGTCTCGCGTCTCCGTATCGCGTCGTCGAGTCTCTCGTCTCGCGTCCGAGTCTCGCTTCTCGCGTACTCGTCTCGCGCTCTAGCTCTCGCTGTCCTCGGTCTCGCGTCTCGCGCCTCGCGTCTCGCGTTCGCGTCCTCGCGTCTCGCGTCTCGCGTCTCGCGTCTCGCGTCTCGCGTCCTCCGCTCTCCGCGTCTCGCGTCCTCCGTCTGCGTCTCGCGTCCGCGTCTCGCGTCTCGCGTCTCGCGTCTCGCTCTCTCTCTCGCGTCTCGCGTCCGCGTCTCGCGTCCCTCGCGTCTCCGTCTGCGTCTTCGCGTTCGCGTCTCGCGTCTCGCGTCTCGCTTCTCTCGTCTCGCGTCCGACGTCTCGCGTTCGCGTCTCTCGTCTCGCGGTCTCGCGTCTCGCGTCTCGCGTCCAGGTCTCCCTCTCGCCTCTCTCCTCGTCTCCCCTTTTCGCGTCGCGCGGTCGCGCGTCTCCGCGTCTCGCGTCTCGCGTCTCAGGCTCGCGTCTCGCGTCTCGCGTCCCGCGGTCTCGCGTCTGCGTCTCGCGTCTCGCGTCTCGCGCTACGCGTCTCGCGTCTGCGCGTCCGCGTCTCGCGTCTCGCGTCTCGCGTCTCGCGTCTCGCGCTCGCGTCCTACCCTCTCGCGGTCTCTCGTCTCCTTTCGCGTCTCGCGTTCGCGTCCGGCGTCTCGCGTCTCGCCGTCTCGCGTCTCGCGTCTCGCGTCTCGCGTCTCGCGTTTCGAGATCTCGCGTCTCTCGTCTCCCACCTCTCGCGCTCTCTCGTCTCGCGTTCCCTTTAGCGTCTCGCGTCTCTCCTCTTTACCCTCCTGCCTCGCTCCTGCTTCCCTTCCGCTGCCTCGCCTTCCCCCCCTGGCCGCCACCTGCCCTCCTCCTGCACCGTCCGTCTACGCCTCATTGCCGCAATTGCTCATTGTTTTACAAGAGAGACAGACAAATCACAAAGTCCATTCATATATCAATATATGTATGTATATATATTGTGTATATAAAGAGAGAAAGAGAGAGGGAGAGAGAGAGAGAAGGAGAAGAATATACATTTAAGTTCACGTTAGATATTTTGTATATAAATAAGCAAAATCAACGCCAACAATGCGTTTTAATATGACTTTTGTGTATCGTTTAAGTTAAGTTTGAGAGCACCCAACTCATCTCATCTCATCCCATCTCATCGGAACGCGTCGCATCGTAGCTCTGAATAAATGTTCCTCGCTTATAGTACGCTGCTGTCCAAGTATTTGTATCTGTATCTTATCTAAGCTACTGTTGAAATATCTGTATCTGTATCTTTATCTAATGTTCTGTTAAAGTATCTGAATCTGTATCTCTATCTCTATTTGTATTTATTTCTTTATCTGTATCTGCATATTGATCTATTTCCATCTATAAGTTAGGTTAGGTTGATTAAGAAGACAACCGGCTAGCTTTTGGAGGCTTTTCGCGCCTCGCTTAGCTTTTGAAGGTACTGTTAGAAACTTAAATAACTGTTTATTAAATGTGACTGATTGTTAGCTGTCAAATTGATTGAGCTTTAAGCAATGAGACATGACATTTCCAGTTGCGTGTTATTCGAATACATTTTTTGATTAAGTTTTAGATCTGTTTGTTTTTTGTTGTTTGTTTTTATGCAACGCTCCAATGCGTTCGAACAATAAAACCGATAAAAAATCAAACGATTTGTTGCTGTTTGTACAAATTTGATTTTTTGATTTGATTTGATTTGATCTGCGATTAATTCAAATTGAACTTTAAAAATTATGCATTGAAAACTGTTAACAAATTTGGATTTCAATTAGTAAACATTTAAAAAATAAAAATAAATATTAACCAAAAATAAACAATTTTTGATTGAGTTTTGAGTGCTTTCGGACTCGCTCAATGCGTATGATTAATCGCATTGCGCATACGCCGCATTGTACGTTAGCCACATACAAATGAAGTCATCTATAAAAATTAAGTTTTCCGCAACGGCAACAACAACAACAAAAAGTAAAAAGAAAACTATACAATAGTCACGGCAGCAACAACAACAACAACAGTCTTTTGATTTAGTTCTCAATTTTTTTTTTTTTTTTTGCCTTTTTGTTGGTATTTTTTTGTGCATAGTAAATGTCATTAAGTTTCACTTAATGAGCCAATTTAGACAATTGATCCATATGCTTTAGTTTACGCGACACACACACACACACACACACACACACGAATATATATAAATATATATATATATATATCTATATATATATATATAAATAGATTATACGCGTTTGTATGTGTGTGTTGTTTGTGTATGGGTTTAAGCAAGTGTGTGTGTATGTATGTGTGTGTCTGTATATAGATGAAGAAACAGCAAAATACGCGCCGACAAATGTGCAGAAAAAAATCCATTTCTAAGCGACGACGACGAACATTTTGAATTACATTATAGTTATACATATAACCGTTATATATCAGCTGTAATATATTACATATAAATATATATATATATGGTATGCATGACGTCACTGCACACACACACATACAGCCACGCACACTAAATCAACACTAATTGCTTAATTCATTTTGATTTTGCCGCATAACAAAAAGGACAAAAAAATACTGATACATGTATATTAGCACATAAATTTGAATTTTTCGCTTATGGATTTTTACAATTTAATGATTATTTAATAATATATTTTTGTATTGTATATTTTGCAACACTGGTATTATGTCCTCTTTTTGAGTGCTTCAATTTGAGAGTTGGTTTTAAGGTTAGTTTTGCCTCGATCTGTTCTTTTTTTATTATCTTTAATTTTTCCTTTTTTTTTTTTTGGTATTTGATTACATCTATTTTATTTTATATTTTAAGTATGTAATTTGTGCCCGTACCCGTAGTGCTGCTAAGACCCCAAGAGTCTTCCATTGCTGCACGGTGTTGTAGTGGTGATGGACACTCGTAAACTGCGCTGCGGCCGCTATATGAAACGCAATCTCAATCTCAATCTCTGTCGCTTCCACTTCAATGGTGTTGATTTGCCTGCCTGGCTTAGTGGTGTTGGTGGCGTCCCCTTGCGCTGTCTTCGTCTTTGTCTTGCGTCTCTTCTCAGCGCTTTAGTCGCAGCTTAGCCGCACACAGGCAACCAGCCACCCACACACATATACGCACACATACACACGCACAGCATGTAGCTGGCTTGAAGCCTCTATATGAACGCGCGTTATTTTCAATTGTCGTGAAGATCTTAGCGCAGGGGTGGGTGGGGGCGTCGACAGGGGGCAGCTGGTACTATTTGATCGTATGAGGAGGGGAGAGGTAGCAATTTAAAGCACAAGGCGCGGCGTGGCGCGACACTCAAACACACCCACACACAATGCTGTGTGTGTGTGTGTGCGCGCGCGCGAGTGTGTGTGCGTGTCACTTAATGCATTTCGCGTTGTCGGGCCGCGTTCTAAGGCAGAAGGCATAAATCAAGGGGCAATCATAAAATAGCCGCCGCCACTGTCAGCCCGCCGTTGCCTTTCTTCCTACTCAGCTTCTTCTTCTTCTTTTTCAATTTCGTCTTCGGGTCTCGCTCTTGTTCTTGCTCTCGCTCCTCGCCAGCATTCAACACAGTTGCTCCTGCGATCTCGCTCACACGCACGCGCCTCGTGCCAGTCACGAATAACGCTTCTCACTAGTCTTTTATCTTTATCACACTTTTGTGCACCGCAATGGCAGCAACAACAACAGCAACAGCAACAACAACAAAAACAAAACAACAACAGCAACAATGGCAATAAGCAAACACAAACAAATACAAAACAAACAAAAAAAAAAAGAAAGAAAAATGTCAATCCCGAATCCCGTTGCTCAGTTGACCGCGCGCATCTTTCACATTTCTTTATGCTCGCTTACGCCTGTGTGTGTATGCAAGTATGCATGTTTATATGCATGAATGTAGGTACGAATGATGAATGCTTGTCTGTGTATGTGCGTGTATTTATAGTCTAAGCTTTTCGCATCTGGCTTTGGCTTCAGTTTAGTTTAGTTTAGTTTAGCATTTGGCTTTGGCTTTATTTTATTCTATATTGTCTTGATGCCGCCGACGTTTGACGTTAAACTGATTCGATGTTTCGGATAGCGCTTTAGTCGAAACTGAGCATCGAAAATTTTTGCCGAGCTTGATTTTTTTTTTTTTTTTTTTTTTTTTTTTTTTTTTTTGAATAGAGTCACCCATTCGGTCCGTGCCTGTACCTGCTTTATTCAATGTATGTATGTACATATGTAAGTAAGTGTGCGTGTGTGTGTATGTGCATGCTGCTTACATATAGACAGCTTAACAAGCCTATATAGACTATATACTTGTACTTGTCGCACATATGTGTGTGCATATATGTATGTATGTAAGTACGATTGCATGCTGACCACACACACACACACACACACGCACCCACACACATGCATACGTGCATAGTATGCCCGCAGCTCTCTTGTTGTTGTCGTCGACTAGTCTCCAGTTTCCTCACATAGATGCGATTGGACAGCGGCATTTGAACAGTTGAACAGCATACAATCCTATGCGGCAAAGGTCATGTCATGGTACAGCGACCAACTAATTATGTTTTTTTTTTTTTAATAGCTCGTGCCATTAAAGAAAGTTATTTGGGCTTATTTTGATTTGGGCTTGGCTTCTTTTGAAAAAAAAAAAAAACAACAACCACAGTTGGCTAACAGTTACCTAGAAACCTAATCCAAATAAACGATTTAATTAAACTACTTTGAAGTATTTAATTAAACAAAAATTGTATGTAAAATGATATTGCTGATTTGTTTAAACATATAACATATATATGAATGTGCATACATAACGGTTTAGTTATATTAGTATTATAATAGGTAAACCTATGAACACATCTTGAAACTTTTTGAGCCAAAAAAAAAACCTTGTCATAAATTGTGAGAACAACAAAATATTGAATCTAGCATCGTTTGTTTATGCGAATTGTAAGATTACGTGGACGAAAGAACATAAAGATAGATAAGATGAACTAAAAAACAAGTATGAACTTAGGAATTGGTAGATTCCGACAGCGGAATACTCTAGACTTGATAAACTTATATAATATAGATATTTCCTTACTTTAATTATAGATATTTTCTAATTTCCTAAATCAATCTGTTTATTGATCCTAGCGACTTGTATATTAAACTTATAGCTAATTTATAGATCAGTTGAGATTGAGATAAAAATAAACATATAGTTTTTACCGACCTATAAGCCACACTTCTATGCGACTCAGGTATGTATATAAAAATGTAAAATATTCAGCTTCATAGACGGCCAACCAATATACCCGCTCTCACACTGCCAGCGAGCATTAAACAGAAAAGAAATTGATATAGCAACCGAAATGAGGCGCCCCGGCTGGCAAGTAAAGTTTTCCTCGCCCCCTATCTCCAGAGCCAATTCATGCTTATCGCATCTCAACTGATCTAAGTTTACCTTTGCAATATGTGGCCCCATTCATTAAATATTCATTCATCTTATCGGGGAAACATGTCTGAGTACTCCCAAGAAAAAAACAAAAAATTCGTCATCTCTCAGAAAAGGAAAAATTGGGTTGGAAATTAAGTATACGAAACATATCTTATTTCTAGCATATCTCCCTCTATCACTCTGCCCCTCCTTGATCTGTCTACCTGTCTGGCATGTATGGTATGCAAATGTTATTCTTACAGTTAATCAAACAGAAATCTTGACAAACACGAGAGCTTTAAATCTATATAAAAATAAGAAACATAAGCAAAATATATAAGCAAGATCATTTTATTTGTTTTTAGTTATATATTTTTTTTATGTGCTTATCTCCCTCTATTTATGATGACTGCCTCGAACGACCTAAGCATTACGTGTCCAATACGTGTTAGTTTGCTAATTGGATGCATGCTATTCTAATTGGGGAAAATCATTACCTTTGGGAGTACGTTGGTAAGAATGTTTCGGAGTTGACTGCCTGGGTTTAGACTGATTGATTGATTGATTGATTGAATGGTCGCAATCCGATTAGCTGCATTGACGAATGCCTGATGATTAATTAAATAACTTTTTGATTGACTAATTTAATGCCTGGTTGAATGATTAGCGACGGCTCAACTGATTGATTAAGTGATTAACGCCTTGGGTGCATAACTAATTGAATGACTGATGAGACGGAATGACTAATGATTGATGATTGATAATGAGCTGATTGATAATTTGACTAATTAATAGAATTCCTGATTGATTTGATTGAATAACTGACTGATTGGCTAACTAACATCTGAGTGATAGAGTGATTATCTGATTGGATAACTAATTGAATGATTGACTGATAGACGAGTGATTGATTGAATTAATGGTTAGGCAAATGATTGTCTGAGAGATTGATTTTCTTATTTATTGATTAACTTGCTAAGTGGCTGATTGATTGACTAACCTATTGATTGTCTGGTTGATCGAATGATTGAATGATTGTTCTCTTAATCTACTGAGCTGAATGACTGATTGGTGCACTTATGGATCGTGTTAGCCGCAAGCTGATTTGGACTGTTTCTTACTCTTATTCACATATCGTGATCATATTTTTTAATAATACCTTCCAGAACCAATGTCTTCAATATTTATATAGGCAACTAAATAGTTATTAAATGGAACACGCACAGCTGGCACGAAAGCTAACAAAAATGTTCTCTAATTGGCTTTAATTTGAAGTTGAATCGGAATGTAACTATATACGAATATATAAACCATATTTGTCAGCTGATATGCCAATCAAATAAAATATAAAAATTACACGTCGCATACTATGAAAATCTGATTGGAATTTCCATTGCATCACACATTCCAATTTGAAAATGTATAAGCTATTTAGTTGCCCATTGGTGTGAATATGTACATACATCTGTTCTAATTGGATTTCTCTTTTGCAGCAGCAAGTACAATATCGAATATCGTGTTGCAAGAGTTAATTAATGAAATAGTGCAATTCCAATCGGAATGTGATCAACTTGCGTTAGTTCATTTCCAATTATTATCAATCTGAATAGCATTCCCTTTCCAGTATGCAGTTCCATTTGAATATCTTATTGGAATCGAATGCGTACGTTCAGTTCAAACGCGTCTCTTTACTTATGGACAATCCAAGAATTCAATTCAAATTCATTTAGGCATATTGAAACACTGGGAATATAAATTTAAGTCATTTTCCAATTTGATTATATTTCACAGCTCTGATTGGCATT
The DNA here is from genome assembly GCA_030914345.1 of Drosophila koepferae. Classification (NCBI taxonomy): domain Eukaryota; kingdom Metazoa; phylum Arthropoda; class Insecta; order Diptera; family Drosophilidae; genus Drosophila; species Drosophila koepferae. The sequence goes on from JAUESR010000209.1 coordinate 3,446,950, forward strand.
ATCATTGCAGCTTTTTATTTGTGTTTGTGCTTGATTTTGGTTTGTTTCTTTGTATTTAATTTAAGGTATCAACGGGGGAATATATAAGGTTTTATACATATATTTTTTTTTCTCGTTTTCTCTTGTTTGTCGTTTATAAACTTTAACAATTAAAACTATAAATTTTTCTCTTTTACAAAACACATGCCGAAAACGCAAATGCCGCTGCCTATATACACGAAAAAACAACAAAAAATTAAATATATATACATATGCACATGTATGTATATATATTTATAACCCACTTAAATTAGTTAGAGCAAATGTTTAAGAAATGTCAACGGAACAAATTACGGAAAAAATTAGAGAGAAAAAAACAAAGGATAAGAAAACGAATTATATACACACACACGCTGGCATATATATATATACACACATATATAGATCGATATGCGTGTAGATGACCACATATATAGTATAAGTATATATGCATATATGCATACATGCGCATGTACATGTATGTATGTCGATATAGATTGGATAAATCAGTTTGGCATGCCGACGCCCTGCTGAAAGCTCAGCGTCTCCTGTTGCTTCTTCACCTCATCCTGCATTTCGAGCGCCAGCTTCTTATATTTCTCCGCCTCCTTTTCATTCTTCTCGGTGCCATCGCCGCGTGCATACATCTGGCTAAGATTGGCGCACGCATACATGTTACGCAACTCGCAAGCCTTGTAGGCGAACTGAAAGGCCTTCTTCATGTCCTTCAGCACAATGTAGTCGGTGTCCTTTAGCGTTTTGGCCTGTGACGCAGCTGTCACATCTTCCGGCTTCTTCTGCACACCCGAAATATGCATGCCGGATAAGTAAAAGCAGGCAGTGGCATTGTTCATGTCACAGCTCTTTGTGAGAAACTGCAAACCCTACAAATATAAGCGTAATCACTGGGAATTACTAACATTCAGCTACAGGGAATACAATAATGCACTCACTTTAGGCACATTTCGGTCAATTTCTTTGGGCATGGAGCGCGAGACGAGCAGCAGACCGGAATGCAGACAAGCATCCGAATCGTTCAGATTGCAGCCCTTTTCATAGTATTGATAGGCGACGCGTGGCTCGCCTTTGCTGCCGCTTTTGCCCTTGCCCAGGAAGCTATAGTTGCCATATTTGTAGCACGACTTGGCATATCCATAGTCGTCACATGTCGATTTGTATACTTTGGATGCCTTCTCGAAATCCTTCTTGATTCCCTCCAAATAGTCGCCGAGCAAGTGGCAAACTGAAACAATTTTTCAAAAATAATCATATTCAGATTGTGCAATCGATAGATAGATTTTCGCGTATCTTTTACAAAAGTTGTTCATGCTTTGTTTTGTAATTCAATTACGAACACAAAATGAAAACCTAGGTTATGTTGTTGTTGGTGCATTGGCCGCCTGCTGTTTTTGTTGTTGTCGGTATTTACCTTCCGGTTTCTTTTCGGAATAGCAGCCAAAGCGATATTCAACGCCCAGCTTTTCCACATATTCCTTAACCTCCGACTCCTTTTTTAAGTCATAAGCCATTATGTTAGGGTTTTTTATGAGTATTTATATAAAAAACAGCCAGTTTTGTCGTTGCCTCTCTGGATGTTATGTTAGTGTCTTCGCCGCCCTCGTCGTCGTCGTTGCCGCCGTCTTGCTGCTGCTGCTCTTGTTGTTATGTGTGTGTGTGTGTTTTTTTTTTGTTATGTGTTAAGTTTTTTTCTCTCTTTATATTTCATTCAAGTGACAAGCAGTGTTGGTTAATTTGATAATAATGTTATCGATAATGTGAAACGATACGGTCACATTGTTTCAACGCATTTTGAATGAAAGCGAACAAAAATATTTGAACGAAATGCATACATGTGATATTTGCAATAAAAACAATGCCAATGAGGATGAGGACGATACGTTGCTCTACGGCGAATGGATGGTCAAACAGAATGTAACCGTGCACTACTATTGTCTGGTAAGTGGAATCAATTTAAATTACCTTTTTTATTAAGATTTATATGCAACAGTCTTTGCCGCCAACAGATGCTGTCTACGAATCTGCCTCAACGCGGTGGCGATTCGAGCGGAATTTTGGGCTTTTTGTTACGCGACATAAGGCAAGAGGCAGCCGCTGCCCAGAAGCGTAAATGTGCCTTCTGCCGCGAGAAGGGCGCCAGCGTTATTTGCTTCAAGTGCCGCATTGTGTTCCATATGATTTGTGGCCTGGAGAATCGCTGTGTCTATCAGTTCTGCGATGACTTCCGCAGCTTCTGCGAAAAATGTGCTCCGCTGGACGATTACAAGCGCCGGCTGCTGGCCGATCCGCCCAAAGCAGTCCAGTGCGACATCTGCTTTCGCCCAATCTCGCCCTTTCTTCTGCACAACGTCACCTACGGCGACTGCTGCCGCAAAGGCTTTGCCCATCGTACCTGCATGCGTCGCTATGCTCTGGCATCCGGGTACTACTTGCGCTGTCTCTGGTGCCGCTCGAAGAACTTCCATGACAGCATTCGGCTGCAGTCGGTCTTTGTGCCAGATCGCGATGCCACGTGGGAGCGCCAGCCGAATGCCTACAGCGAGCTGCACAGCAGACGCATGCGCTGCGAGCAGGCCGTGTGTCTGTGCCCAAAGGGGCGCGACTTCAATCGCAACAGCTGGTGCATCCAGCCGTGCATACTGTGCGCTGCCGTGGGCATCCATTACAAGTGTCATGTGGGCACAACGCGCCTAGCGCGCACGTCCATCAACGAACCAAACACGTTTAAGTGCAGCACGTGCGCCGAGGTGGAGGCGAAGCTGCAGCAGCCTAAGGAACAGCAACTGGAACGGCAGTTGCCCAAAACCCAAACGACAGCAGAAGAGGAATCCATAGACTCCACATTCTATATGCCAAAGAATTGCTGCGAGTTGAGTGTCGCAGCTGACGATGATTCGCCGGTGGTCTCCGACGAAGAGTCTTCGGTGACTGACGCCAGCGTCGTGACCGTTATGCCCTCGCAGCGCCTGAAGGTGCTCAGCTGTGAGAAGCTGAACCAGATGGCACTGAGACAGTCACAGCAGTTGCAGCAATACCAGTCAGAGCAGCAAGAGTCAGTTCAGCAGATGCTAGAGCAGCAGGAGTCAGAGCACGTGTCTTCAGCTCCAGCTCCCGAGGAGCCAATCATTATTGAGCTGCCGGACACACAGCCCATGACGCCGCAGCAGCTGCTGCCCAACTACCTGCAGACACCTTTGCTGCTGCGCAAATCTTTCAACTGCGGCGACCACTTTTATCTTGTCGTCTACGAGTACAACGATGAGCTGGCCGATCCCTGCACGGGCAGCTGCACTCTGCGCTTTGCTCAGGATGATAAACGACTCGGCGATCGCTCACAGGAGACACTGCAGCAGCTGCAGCTGCTGGAATCGGACATTTGGTTTCGCGACGACAATCGTGGCATCTACGACAAGATCGATCAATACATCAACGCTAACAATTAGCTGAGCCTTGTCCAATGTCTAACAAAATATATTTCACAATAACAACAACAATGGTTATGAATGTTTTTGGTTTTCCTCTAAGTTGTGGCGCGATAGTCGAAGAGTTTGGGCAAGACATCGCCGCACTTGGCGGAGATCTTGATGTCGGCCAAGTGATCCGCCCGCGTCTCTCCAATGTTGACAATGGCCACGGGCAACTTGAGGTCCTTTGTCTGCAGCACTATGCGATAGCCGGAGAAGACAAGCAGACTGGAGCCGAGCACCAGTAGCCCGTCGCTGGTGTAGACCATCTTGGCAATCGTATCGAGTCGTTCCCTCGGCACACAATCGCCAAAGAATACGATCTCGGGCTTCAAGTTGCCAGTGCAATGCGGACATGCGGGTATTTGAAAGTTCTCAATATATTCGGCTGGGATCTCGACATCGCCATCCGGCCGTATCATGTCCGGTGCATCCTTAAATGCCGGATTCATGGAGGTGAGTATGTTTTGAAATTCGTGTCGATCGATACGATAATCACAGTCCAAACACTTAACCACATAGCCGCTACCATGTAGCTCCACGATGTTCTTGGTGCCTGCCTTGCTGTGCAGGCGATCCACGTTCTGAGTGACCACCGATTGGATTCGTAGTTCACGCTCAAAGCGCGCCAAAGCGTAATGTGTAGCATTCGGCTGTGTCGCTGAGAAGTTGGGCCAGCCCACAAAGTTGCGAGCCCAATAACGTTTACGCACTGCGGAGGATTTCAGGAATTCGCTATGCTGGATGGGCTTGTGATTGGTGCGCGCATACAGTCCAACGCCAGCGGAACGATAGTCGGGTATGCCTGCCAACGAGCAGAGAAGAGTATATGTTAATATATCTGTAGATATCTGTTAATATATCTCAATAGAGAAGCTTTGAAGTTACCCGATTCTGTTGATATGCCCGCGCCTGTAAGCACCAAAATATTAGGTCGGCTTAGCAAGAAGTCTTCCAAGCGTTTTATATCATCATTCAGCGCTGGTTTGTGCTCCGGCACATATTGTTGTTTAATAACGCTGCGGCATCGTAGCACACTGCCCAGGCGCATTGTATAATAATTTAAATAAATTTGTAAACTGATACAAGATATGTCAACAATTGCTAAACGCCAATAGCAGCTGCCTGGTAGTGTAAATTATGTTTTTGCTGATATATTCTCGATTATATCGTGATATATGTATATTATTTTGTTATAAAATCTCGAATGTTTTTATTGTATTTGTGCGTATTTTTGTATTCCATGAAACAGCTGATCGTACATTTTTGCGAATTGCACAACACTTCAGTGTAGTCGTTTAGCTGTCAACGCACATTGGACTGCATTTGAACATTATCGCACGCGCAAGCGATAACAGCAGCGCTATATGCTTGTTCATCTCTATGTGGCAGCGGCTGCAGTGGTGAAAATTTGAGAGCTGCCTTTTTTACGTGTAGTTTTTTTTAATTGCATATGTATGTACAAAAATTGTCAAATTGAAACAAGCGAAAACGCGATACTAGACTAAGATACGCGTGTGGTGGACTTGAACGTACGTTCTTGTTGTTAGCTCTGTGTACACATATTTGCATTTGATCTACAAATATATCGTACACGATTCACGTTCACTCCAACACACTCGCCTGTTTCGTGTGCGCGCGTGCATGTGTGTAGGTGCGTGTGTATGAGTGAGCAGGCGAGCGAACGAGCGAGTGTGCGCTTGTATGTGTGTTGGTGTGTGTGAATTGTCGGCTTTAATTCGCACGCACGCCAACAACAATATACAAAATAATAGTATTTAAAAACAGGAAGGCACAACAAGAGAAGCAACCAAAATGTCATATCCACCGCGTGCGCCGATGCCGCCATATATGAATGCATCAATACCACCGCCGCATGTAAGTCGATTAATAATTAAATATTCCAAATGGTTGAAAAATTGCATTTTCCATTGCTAGCTGATGCCTCCGATACACCCGCCACGCAGTTACCGCAACTCGGCGACGATCAGCTCACAGCCAACAGTGTATCATCGGCCGCCAGAGCCGCAGCCCCAATTCCGTGGACCCGTCATTACCGTCTTTGTGGGCAACATCAGTGAGCGTGTCCCAGAATCGTTATTGAAACGCATTTTGGCCGCATGTGGCGTTGTCATCAATTGGAAGCGTGTTTCCACATTCGGATTCTGTGAATTCGAGTAAGCCATAGTCGAATTCCGTATTCCATAAGCAATGTGTAATGTATCTTCTCTGTCCCTTTCGCAGTGGTCCCATTGCGGCGATGAGATCTGTGAGGCTGCTAAGCGAACTGGAGATTGATGGTAAGAAGCTGGTGGCTAAGGTGGATGCTAAGAACAAAGTGCTAATAGAGGATTACAAGGAGAAGGAGTGCAAGAATGGCGAGGGCGGTCCCAATGCCATGGACGAAAAGACTGAGGACGAGTATGCCACCAGCCTGATGCACGAGCTGCTTGAGGAGCACAAACACGAGTTCGAGGGCTTCGATGGCAGCAATCGCGGCGATCTCTATGGCGGCAGCGGCAGTAGCAATCGCAACAAGAAGACGCGCCGCGGCGAAGATGACATCAAGATCAAATCATTGAACGAAAATGCGCTCGAGGAGGAGAAACGCAATTTGATCAGCAGTGAGATTGGCAAATTCCGCAAACGTGCCGAGGCCGACGAGCACCGTAAGGAGCTGGAGAAGGAGAAAGAAAAGGAGAAACAGTTGGCCAGCAAGGAGAAGGAAAAGGAGCGCGAACGCAAAAAACAACAGCGCGAATCAGAGCGTAAAGCCAGAAGCAACAGCGCTGGCGGCACGGCCAGTGCCGGCACCAAACCCCCAGCTGCGAGCACCGAAGTGGAAGAGGTTGTGGAGATCCCTGACAAAGAGCTACCCGGCAAAGAGCCAGTCAATCAGCGCAGTCGCAAGGAGTCGATTGTCACCGTCGACGAGTCGCCTGTGCGCTTGTCCAAGGACCATAAGGAGCGCATCAGCAGCAGTACCATTGACGTCCACAAGGAAAGTCGACGTCGCGACCGACGTTCCAAGTCGCGTACCAAGGAACGCGATCGCGAACGCGAGCGTGAGCGTGAACTGATGCGAGAGCGTGAGATGCGTGAGCTGCGCGACAAGGAGCGTGAGCGTGAACGTGAACGTGAGCGGGAGCGTGATCGTGAGCGTGAACGCGAACGTGAACGGGAGCGTGAGCGAGAGCGCATGGAGATGCGTGAACGGGACAGAGAGCGAGAGCGCGAGCGTGAGCGCGATGAGAAAATGATCAAGCCAATACGCGATGCACGCCGCGAAAAGGAAATGGAAGAAGAGATGCGTGAGCGCAAAAAGGCCGAGAAGAAGGCTCGCGAAAAAGAGGCCGCCTATCAGGAGCGTCTAACCAATTGGGAGATGCGCGAAAAACGCAAGGCCAAGGAGAACGAAAAGGTGAAGAGCAAAATCTGCCCAATGCTAGCAACGATACTGATCTTGAACTATAATGAAACTAGATTATTATTGTTATATTGAAGTAAATATTGCTTGAGACTGTTGAGTTTTGGGTATTCTCAAATGACATTAGCTTAGACTTGGGTATATATTAAAATATCTATCTATCCATTGCTATCCTTAAGTAAATGTTATCTGAACATAGATTCTGATGAGTAAAGCCCGTGTCGTTATAGCATTTAAAAAGGATGAAGCCAGAGCCCCTGGGCAATCAGCTAATGGTCATTGAAGCATATTTATCTAACTAATTATCTCAATAATTGCAGTATCGCCTTAAGGAGCTGCTGCGTCAGGAGGAGCGCGAAAAGGACGCCAAACGCTTGAAGGAATTCGTTGAGGACTACGACGACGAACGAGACGATGCGCTCTATTATCGAGGCCGTGAGCTGCAGCAGCGTTTGGCGGAACGAGTGCGCGAAGCAGATGCCGATTCGAAGGATCGAGAAAAGGAGGCCGAGGAACTGAACGAACTGAAGAACAAAATCTTTAGTGGCGAATATGAGAATCCGTCGCAGGAGTTTGAGAAAGCCAGACGTGAAATCGAAAAGCTTTATGAGCCGCGCATTCTGATCAATGTGAATCTTGAGGCGCAGCGACGTGATGCCGAGCCAGAACAACAAGAACAGGAGCAGGAACAGCAACAGTCCGAGCGCCGCAAGCAACAGCTGAACGAGGATTATGATAGCCGCGATAGCGTGATTGGAGTTGAAGGTGATGCGGTGGTGCATAAGGCGCCGCCATCAGAGGATTCCATATCGACGAACGATGATCGCGCTTCAATGGCGGACTCGGCCTCCAATGCCAGCGGGTATTCCCATCTCAAAAACAGCAACAACAACAACATTAGCAATAACAGCATTCAGGCTGGCGCCGCAGACGTTGGTGATGGCGGCGATGATAGCGTCAGTCGACAGAATAGTGAATCCAGAGATTCGTTAGCCAACATCCATACACCTTCAATGAATGCCACAGAGAATGACCATCAAACGGTGGCAGCAGCCGCCGCGACTGCCTCAGCAATGAGCATGCCGCTCATCTCTCTCACCCTCGGCAATAGTCTCAAGAAGAAAGTGATCGAGACAACGGGCGTCTTTATCAATGATGACGACAACGACGAGAACATCAATCCCAAGAAGCGCAAGCTGGTGCCTTTAGGTGAGTAAGAGAATGGCGAACGGGTGAGAAGAGTGAAATGGAGTTGTACTTGAATGTGATAGGGAAAGTAATGTAGTTTCATGGAAGGATTATAAGAGAAGAGTAGGAGGGATTGTAACTGTTTATGTGAACTAGTTTAGTCAAGATATAAGAATGTCTGAATGTTATCAAATTTCAAAATATGCTCCACTTCATGTATACATATATATAACTTGTGTTGATGTAGAGCAGCATAGAAAAAGATTAACTTGATAAGATAACCTAATGTCAAAGAACAATATATGTGAAGACGAACCATGATAAAAGAAGACAGTTAATATACAACAATGATGTGCTATGATATAGTAGCTCTATATATATCTCTCTTTAATATATTGTTTATCCATTGCAGATTATGATGACAATATAAGCAATAGTACATCGTCGATGAGTGCAGCACAAACGGCTGCGGAGCGTCACAGTTCTGCTGTATCGGCGGCGACAGCTGCTGCCGCAGCGGTTAGCCAGAAGATTGCGAATGCAGTGGGCGGTGGCAATGGATCTGGTTCGGCATCCTCTGGGTCAAGTGGCAAGAATAGCAGTAGCCAGCATGGAAAGCATGGTGGCGGCAGCAGCAGCGGCAACAATGCCGGCAGCAAACATCATGGTAAGAATGATGCAGTTGCATCTGCGGGGGGCGCAGATGCTGCCGCGACAAACACCAAAAAGGATGAAAATGGTGCAAAGGTTCATGATGAAAAACGGCGGCATATAAAAAGCATTATTGACAGGATACCCACACAAAAGGAGGAGCTATTTAATTATAAGCTTGACCGCAACGAGATTGATAGCGGTCTAATGGAACGCAAAATACGTCCATGGATCAATAAGAAAATCATCGAATATATCGGTGAGCCGGAGCCAACGTTAGTGGACTTCATATGTTCCAAAGTATTGGCCGGCAGTCCACCACAAAGCATATTGGACGATGTCCAAATGGTGAGTAGACAGACTATATACGAAATACGAATTATCACATTCACCACACCGCGCCAACATTTATAAACAACACACTCTTTCTATTTCTCTCACTCATTCAGGTGCTGGACGAGGAGGCTGAAGTGTTTGTGGTGAAAATGTGGCGCCTACTCATCTACGAACTGGATGCCAAAAAGAGTGGCATCGCTGGCAAGTAGATGACAGATGGCAGCGCCTGTAACGGGGACGTTGCTATAAATATAAGTTACATTTGTAATGCCTAGATACTACACAGAAAACAAAAACAAAACAAAAAAAAAAACAAAAAAAAAAAAAACTGAAAAAAAATCAGAAAAAAAAAATCAAAACCAAACAATATAATAGAAAGTGTACATACATAGGGCGTACGGCTGGAATTGTTTCTTCGACGAAACATCGCTTTATCGTCAGAAATTTTGTCACCTCGTGTTTTAGCGGTAATTACAACAAACGAAAAGAAAATAAATTAAAATAAAATTCATTGATATGTAAATACACTCTCACGAACACACCTAAACACACACACTCTCACGCAAACACCAATCAAAATGAATGAAGAGAATAACAATCGTGCTCCATGTACATTTCTATCTAAAAATTGTATTTTTCTTTGCCCATTTCTTTTTCTCTTTTATTTGTAATTATTGTTATTATTCTTCTTTTTTTTTTTAAATTAAATTTAGCGCAACGAGCTTTTGACTTGAAGAATTATCTTCATATAAAATTTAATAATAAAAAGAGACAGAAAACAAACAAAACAAAAAACTATAAAACTATGCCAGGGAGAGAGAAGGACAGAGATAGAGCGCTTGCGCGGCCGGGCTAAAAATAACGGAATCAGCTTAGCGCTTTCCACTTTGGTATATATAAAAAAACTGAGTAACAAATTATTGTTAGCCAATCGTTGCGACAGTGTGTGGGATAATTATATTTACAGTTTAGGTACATACATATAAACAATTTCGTCGTATTGCTTACCGAACAGCAGCGGGCATTGCTCATTCCCGTTACAAATGTCGAAGCATTTCGTTTTTTTTTTTTTTTTGGGGATATGTTGTAAAGCATTTATACTAATGAAATTGATACGTTAAAAATAAATATACTCTACAAATTTACGAAAATTAATTATCGAAAAGCATAAAGAACCAAGGAAATGCATGGCGCGCACGTCAACAATAACACGTCGATGGACTCGACTCCACATCCTGGGTATTATCGATGGTCATGCCATTTGATGAATTTCCGTTACCGAAATAATCTGATGAAACAATCTGGAATGAGAATGTAAATAGAAATTTGATCAGAAATGAATTTAAATAGTATATCACAATGAAAACCCCACCTTCTCGACAATATCCTTGAACGCATCACTAACGTACTGATCACATTTCGCCGATGTTTCGATAAACAGCGCACGATGTTTGCGCGCAAATTTGCGTCCATCTTCTCTATCAACAACACGATCCTGATCAATTTTGTTTCCGACCACAATAATCGCTATGTTTGGATTATCACTGTAACTGTCCAGCTCAGCCATCCAAGCATCCAGTTTGACCAGTGATTCGCGATTTGTGATGTCATAGACCAGTATGGCGCCCAGGGCCTTGCGATAGAAACTGGGTGTCAGACTGCGAAATCTTTCGGCGCCCGCTGTGTCCCACAGGGCAACCTTGTAGTCAATGCCATCCACATTCATGATGGCACTCTTAAAGTCCATACCAATTGTGACGTCATGATTGTCGTCGAACTTATTCTCAACGAAACGACGTATCAGGCTAGAAAATGCAACAAGAGAAAAACAATAGATTCTCGTTAGACTCGACTGCGAAATAAACAACACGCATATATGACTAAGGCTTAGTAAGCGTATCTCAATTTACGTGTTGTTTACATGTGTGTATACGTGCGCAGATGAAATACGCAATTGCAAAGGTTAATTGGAATTGTGTTAAATTGCTTGCCTGGACTTTCCAACGCCGCTCTCTCCTATGATGAGCAGCTTTATTGCTCTGTCAGCCATGTTTGCGATTTGTTTGGGTATAAACTTTGTTTTGTTTTTTTCTATACAGTTAATTCATTAACGATTAAACTTAAATTATTAGCGGATTTGCTAGTGCTGTGCGGGGGCCGTGGGCTGGATTTATTGGCGTTGCCACTGTGTCTGTTAACAGCATTGCTCCACACGCAACAGTGCTGCTATATATAGCTAGTGCTGTAAAATGGTACAACTGTCATCTGTCAAAATCAGCGTTTGTTTTCATACGGCAGCCCTCGTTCGATAGCCCGGCCCTAGTTCTTTCTTTTTTGACGTGACCAGCAAGAAAAATGGTTGGTATTTAGTTTTTGTGAATTATAATTTTAAAAAATAAATAACATCCGTACATGAAATAACTAAGAAATGTATGAAACACGAAACGAACTGTGCATACTTATTGTGTGACACTTTATTTTTTGTGTGTGCGCGCTAAAAATCGAGTTACTAAATTATTGTAAATTGTATTGTTTTTGTTCTCCTCACATAGGTGAAGATCAAGTGCTCAGAATTGAGAACGAAGGACAAGAAGGAGCTCACCAAGCAATTGGATGAGCTCAAGAATGAACTGCTCAATCTGCGCGTGGCTAAGGTCACCGGTGGAGCACCCTCAAAGCTGTCCAAGATGTAAGTCGAGTGTAGCCTAATCTCACTTCCTTTCCTACAACTCTCTTAAATAATTGAATAATGTGTTTTCTTTTCATTTTCTTTTCTATTTTGCTTGCTGCATTCAGCCGCGTTGTCCGCAAGGCTATCGCACGCGTCTACATTGTGATGCACCAGAAGCAGAAGGAGAATCTGCGCAAGGTCTTCAGGAACAAGAAGTACAAGCCTTTGGATCTGCGCAAGAAGAAGACACGCGCCATGCGTAAGGCCCTGTCGTCGCGCGATGCCAACCGCAAGACCCTCAAGGAAATCCGCAAGCGTTCCATCTTCCCACAACGCAAATATGCCATTAAAGCATAGACAAAAGATTATTGGAATTAAACAACAATTAGTTGTTGCTAACTAGTGTGCGTTAAGAATTCTCCTGAAAACAAAAGCAAAAGGAATAAGAATAAAACCATTTTTTTTAAATGTGAACATCCATGTGTTATATATATATACATATATAGATTGTGTTAAACAAACAAAAATTCGCGTGTATACGAATATATATGTGTGTGTGTGTGTGTGTGTGTGTGCGTATGTGCGTATGTGAGCTATGCAAACTTGTTATACTCCTTCACGAAACAAAATGAGTATATTGGTTTTGTGCAATTTCTATACGTATGAATGGAAACCGCTAGATATATACAATTTGGAATATTACTCGTCCTCATATTATCTATGACTGATATTAAGATAATACTCAGATAACGTATATAGGTCAGAAATGTATATATAGGACATCTACGTCCATAGGAGTTTGTGAACCACAAAACTTTCTATTCTACAGTTTTTGTGCTTGAAGCTTAATTATTGTATAATTTAATTACTTTTGACTTCAAAACTATCCTGTAATTTTCGCAGATCATACTTTATATATATATGGATTTGTTTACTATTATAGGATTCACGCTATGTATGCTAAGGACTTGAAATATGCTAGCTATACTCTCGTTGACAAGTAAAGATGAAAGATGTGGGCGAATATATCTAAGTTAATGGGGAGCGTGGCAAAAGCTCTGCCGTAATTAGTTTTACAGTTGCATAAAATATGAGGACTTATGTATGGCTGATTGATCTATTGATTTGCTAAAGGCTAGACGTACATATATCTATACAGATTGGAGGCGTGAGTAATTGAGTAATGAATCTGGTATCGATTCGAAACTGAATGAGTATTCTGCAGTTGGTAGAGCTTGAATGCAACGGTCTCACTTGTTCCATCAAGGAGATGCCGTACAGGCTCAACTGGCCTATATTAGCAACACTGACGGAGTGTGTGTGTTCCATTGCCGGTGTTCCATATGCATTGTCAGCAATATTTCCAGTATTCCAGGCAGTTATCCCAAGACTTCAAACAGAAATTGACACGAAGTGCTCTACAGCACACATCAAAAGCGATTTTCAATTACAGAAATATTCATTTCAACGGTAAGTAACATAAAATAACAGTAAATTGCAATAGAAACGAGGAGTGTTAAAGCAATTTCTATGGTAAATTTAGATAGTTAGTGAATTCTACGACAATTACTTGCCAGGACATGAACTTTACACATTTCGCTTTTAAGGTTAGGGGCCTAATTTTTTTTTTCCTAAAATTCGTTAAAATTGCTTTTGCTTTCATATTGATTTCAAAGTTGGCCTTGATTTCGCTGTGAAAACGAGGCAATGTAGTAAGCTGTAGTACGGCACTGGGAGTCATTGAATTATTCTCACTATTCGTATACATACGAATATCAACATACAAAATTTCTAAAAATTTTTATATATTTGAACAAGTAGCGAATCCAATGCACCAAACCAATATGGCTGTAAACGTGCACTCGACCAATGTTTCATCGCAGAATTGGTCGCGCCACGAGATGTTGACCTGGGTCAATACTCAATTGAAGGCTGACTTCACTAAGATCGAAGAGCTATGCACAGGTGAGTGGCGGCGCATGCGCTTAATGAATTGTGGTCAATTGGCATAATATATATATATATATATATATAATGCTAAACATCCATACATTGCACTTTGAGGAATTTCAAGTTTTGCTTCTTTTTTTTTTTTTTGTAGGCGCTGCCTATTGCCAATTCATGGACATGTTGTTCCCCAATTCGGTGTCTGTGAAGCGCGTCAAGTTTCGCGCCAATCAGGAGCACGAATTCGTTCATAATTTCAAGCTGCTGCAGGCCAGCTTCCAGAAGAAGGCTGTGCACAAGGAGATACCCATTGAGCGTCTGATCAAGGGACGCTTTCAGGATAATTTCGAGTTCTTGCAATGGTTCCGCAAGTTCTTCAATGCCAACAACAAGGGCAAGGCCTACAATGCCCTATCTGCGCGCGATGGCATGTCGATGGGTTTTGGTCCGAGCTGGACCAAGGGTCCGTCGCAGAGCGCACGCTCCGTGTACAGTGCTCATCAGGTGCGCACACGCACCTTCGTTAGCGATGCTCATTTGACCTATCGCAAGGAGAAGGAACCCATTAATGTGGCGAGTGATCATATGGAAATGCAGAATGTACTACATGAGCTGGAACGTGCCGAACAGGACCGCGATATGTATGTATCGAAATTGCGTTGTGTCAAGGCCATTTGCGAGAAGAACCAGCAAGAGAATCCGGAAGTCGTTAAGAGAATTCTTGACATAATCAATGATGATAGCACTGATTCATCATTCCCGTATGATGATAAGACTTTCAATACCGAAATGTTCGATCAGCCCAACGATAATGGCCGGCAGTGTTAAGCTGCACGCACACTCACACAACGGCAATGCAATCAACACACGGTCACACCACTCAACATACCCATACCCATACCCACCCCCACACATACACAGTGTTCCTCTACACACTTCGATTCGGGACTTTCTTATACTAGATACTAGAATGTTTACACGTAGCAGCGGCTACACCGGATTTCAATAATTTGTTATCTGTTTCCTACATACAAAAGAAATACTATAAACAATATTGATCACAATGTTCGCGTTCAGTAGCTAACTTCGTCTCAGTTGTTCAGATAATAATACTTGAAAACAAAATATAACATTTAGCTAGCAATCGTTATGAGCCCATTTGAAATGGCCATCAGATGATTAGCTACTGAACGCGTTCATTTCAGATTATTGCTAATAATTCATCATTGTCTTTTTATTTATTTAAATATTCTCATCTCTAAGTGCGCGTGGAATGAATTCCATTGGATTTACCATCACCGTGACCGTACCGTTACCGTCATTGGCGTTTAGCACAAGCAGTGCTGCTAATTTAGCCATTTTGGCTGTACATCAGCGGGTTTTTAGTGTTGGCAAAAAAATGCCATCACTACTCGTCGAGGTGAATTGCCTGACTTTACAGTTAACATGTTGAGTTTTCACAAGTGCTGCACATTTTAGCTATTTTAATGCTATATATCGATTTTCTTTCTCAAAAATAAAATACAAATGCATTCATTATATTTTCGTCAATATAATAATCTATATATATATATTTGTTTGTTTTGATTGCTCGGGGTTTCTTAAGCGCACGAATATATAATTAATTCAATTAAAAAAAATTGTATATATTAATAAGTAGTTAATGTCGTATTGCAAAATTCGAATACAAAAGACTCATACTGAATATGTTTGGCACATTTGGTTAATACTATTCTTCTGAACAGCGTGAAACAATGGCGTGCTGCGAATAACGCCCGATAATTCCTTTGAGTTTTTGCTTTGGTGATAGTTTTTACTTGGCATCGGCGATAGCGGCTCACCCCAAAATTTGAGCAATGCGAATATCTTGTAATAGGCGACCCTGGAAGTACAAATATATATGAGAAAATCAAATAAAAGAACAGCAAATGGAAATAGCTCGTTCTACCTGTAGTTGCGATTGCTGGCCGCATAGATAATCGGATTGATGACGCTGGAGGCCCAGGCCATTACCGAGGCAATGATGTGCAGCCAGGGATATGAGGTCTTGCGCTCATCATCCACCACATTGGCCAGCATCAGGGGCAGGAAACAGATGAGGAAGCACACGAATATGGTGACCATCATCACAGTGAGGCGATTATCCTCACGCGCTTTGCGTGTGCTCACTGTAGTCACATACGATCCAGATGCTGATCCAGCTGCCTTGGCAGCGGCGGCTGCGGCGCCAATTTGGAAATTATCATGACTGCGTATCTTCTTCTTCTGATGAAGTACAGTTATATAGATGCAGGAATAGGAGACGAGTATTACCACACAGGGCAGCAGAAAACCAATAATGAAGAGCGTCTTCTTAATCGATTTGCCATCCTTCTTCAATATCGTACACGAGAATGTGGTCTCATCCAGGCCCATTTCACCCCAAATCCCCAGAATCGGTGGTAACTGAAAAGGGGAAGATAGTGTTTAATATGTATATATTGTAGATATAGTATAGAGTATATAATACAGATATGCTGTGTAATATATAATAGAGATAGTTATAGTATATATGTACATCAGATATACAGATACTATATATAGGTTCGAGTTATTAGAAAGTTACCAGCAGAAGAAAGGAAACTGCCCAAACGAAAACCAGCTGCAGCGTTATTAGCCTCGGCTTATAGATCTGTGAATATCGGCTATGGCAGGCGATGAGTATATACCTGGTTAAATAGAAAAGAGATTTGTTTGAGTTTATGCAGAATAATTGTTGAATTAATTCTAAATCAATTCGAATTCCATATTTATAGATCGCATTTAGAATCCTCTAAAATCCCTACCTATTGAGTGTAATGCCCACCATGCTGAGCAGAGAGACGGCCACATTGCCATAGAAGATGACGGGAAAGATCTTGCACAGCGTCGTTCCAAATGTCCAGCTCTGCAATCGATATACAAAGATTAATTATTGATATCGATATCGATAGCGAATTCGATTGCGACGTACCTCCTGAAAGAATCGAACGGCTGTCAAGGGCAGACTGAAAGAGCAGAATAAGAGATCCGATATGCTCAGAGATATGACAAACGCTGTTGTCGCATGCTCCCGTATCGTCGGACTCTTTAGTAGAGCCAGAAGTGTGATTAGATTGCCTGGAAATTTAATAGTATCAAATGTATTATTCCATTTTAAATGAGAAGGGCGAGAAAGAAAGCGAGAGAGAGAGAGAATGGAAGTGCAGAGAGATGAAAAACAAATAGAAGGCAGACTGTTTGTGAGAAAAAAAAAAATACAAGGGAGAGAGAGAGAGAGAGATAGAACGACAAAGACTGATGACTGAGAGGGCAAAGGAAGAAGGGAGATAGTGAGTATAGAGGAAAAAAAGAGGGAGATATACAAGGAAGTATTGAGAATTTTATTGCAGGAGAGATAGAGGGAGACACAGAAAGAGAAAGAGAAAGAGAAAGAGAAAGATAAATGACTAGAGATTATGGGTAAGAGAGCGAAAGTGGGAGAATGAGAAACTGGTATAAGAAGAGAAGGGAAAGTGAAAGATAGAGAGAGAGAGAGAGAGAGAGAGAGAGAGAGAGAGAGAGAGAGAGAGAGAGAGACGACGGACGACTGATGAAGCTAGACTAGAGAAAGACCTTGAATATGAAGTAAGACAAATGAGAGAAAGAAAGCAAAAAAACAAGTAAGAAGGCTCTAGTCGAGACGGCTCGACTACGAGATCCCCTGAACCCTGCAAAAAAGTGATACTCTTCTTCTTTACGCACTTATGAGCGCACGCTCTGCTAACCGCGCAGTTGCTGTCGTGGCTTGGAGGCGGGTTGGGCTGAACTTTGGACGCTCATAACTCCATTTCTAGATAGACTATCTTTATGAAATTTTCAAAGTAGATTAAGAGTATCTAAATCTATCTATATGCCAAATTGCAAGTCTCTAGTATTTGAAATGCGTTTTTTTTAAATTGGGGGCGAAGGGGGCGTGGCATCCAAAATCTGTAAATTACATAATCTGCGTATCCATAATTTCTATCTAAATAAACAAATTTGAAGTCTCTAGCTGAAACAGTGTAGAAGTTATGCCAAAAAAACCTAAAAAATGGAAACGAATTTTCGATTTTTTATCGATAATTTGAAAATGGGATGAGTTATCGAAAAAACAAAATAAACTCGTACTGCGTAGCTAACATACGCATGTTCATGTGAAATTTCAGCTCTCTAGCTTTTGTAGTTTCCGAAATCTCGACGTTCATACGGACGGACGGACGGACGGACGGACGGACGGACGGACAGACGGACAGGGCTCAATCAACTTATTTTTTTATGCTGATCAAGAATATATATACTTTATGGGGTCTGCGACTTCTCCTTCTGCCTGTTACATACATTTTCACAAAACCATTATACCCTGAATTCCCATTTTCAATGGGTTCAGGGTATAATAATAAGGAATACGGAAACTGTCTCTCTACAGCTTAAGCTTCATCGCAATTTTTTACTTATATAGTTATTCACATTTTATTTGATAAATTATTCAGATATGCATATAAATTTACAATTGAATCATTGATTAGCTCAGTAAATGTTGACTAGGGAAGGGTGACCAAACCAGAAAATGACTATTTACTATTATGCCGTTATCGCCAAGATTTACTTTTTCAAATATTCAATGCGATTTGCGTTTTGAATCATGAATCGTCTTAGGCCTGCCCAATGAATGGAAATTCCGAGCTTCCGACTCCGCTGTGTAGTCGTAATTTATGCAGCATCTCAGTTATCTAGTAATAGGCATTTAGCAATGTCATCTGAATGATCGTGCCTCGATATCTCGATATCCCATGTAACATTCAGATAAAACCAGAAATTACGTAATATTTGCAATCATTCATTGATTTATAGCGATCTCATATCCTCTGGCTGCTATTCAGTCACCTCAATGATGTATGTAGCTCGTGCACATCTCTAGCCGTCAATCAATCATTCACTCAATCAATGGATTTTTAGCTAATATTTGAAATGTAAATTGATTGAGAAACATTCTCCGATCTCCACTTACCAAACACGCCAATGGTCACAAATACGCAGGCACAGATGGCTGCGAAAAGCGTTGCGGAATGCGGGTATATCGACTGAGTGGGGGCATCCATGCTGCAAAGCGGAACACAACACACACATTTATTAATTATCATCATCATTATTATTATTATTATTTTTATTATTATTATTATTAGCTAATTTCGAAATAATGCGCTAATCGTATATATAGATTTATATATATGAATATCAGTTGAGTAATTGTTCAAATTAAATAAGCTTTACACTTCGATTAATATTTGATTGCGGCAAATGTGCTAAAGGCGTGTGTATTCGACTATGATATACCCTAAATCTTGTGTCTTGAAGAGGTCTCTCTCTTTCTCTCTCTCTCTCGCTCTCTCTCTCTCTCTCTCTCTCTCTCTCTCTCTGTCTCTCTCTCTCTAACTCTCTAACTCTCTTTCTCTCTCTCTCTAACTCTCTCTCTCTCTCTCTAACTCTCTCTTTAACTCTCCCTCCCTCTCTCTCTCTCTCTCTCTCTCTCTCTCTCTCTCTCTCTCTCTCTCTGTCTCTCTCTCTCTACCTAAGTCTCTAACTCTCTCTTTAGCTCTCCCTCTCTCTCTAACTCTCTCTTTATATATCTAACCTTTATCTCTAAATATATAAAGTCCGAAAAATTGTGGAATATTTAAACAAAATGTTAATTTGTGCTTCTTATAGAGAAGTCTATATAAAATAGTTTCTAGTTTCTACTTTCTAGTTTCTAGTTTCTAGTTTCGAGTTTCTAGTTTCTAGTCTCTAGTCTCTAGCTCCAATAGGTTCTCAATCTAGTTTCTAATCTCTAGCCTCTTGTACCGCTAGGCTCTCCGATGTATAGATAGGGCTAGCTCGCCTCAGCTTGTCGTCCTGATTCACAATATATTTTGTATGGACTCTGCCACGCCTATTTCTGCCTGTTATATGAATTTTACAAAAATTATTATGCCCTGCAATCACATTTCCAATAAGTAGGATCACAACATCATCAAACGAACAGGGTTTTTTTTTAAACATAATTTTATAGTAAGTTTTCGATAAGTATTTATGCCTGAAGATTTATAGTTTCTTCCTTATACACTACGGGTTTTTTTTAATGGTCCTGATAAACATATAAACAAAAAAAAAAAAAAAACGTTCTAATTGTCAGATTTACAATTTCTCATTTCCTGTTTTCTTTTCGTATTTCGTTAAATGTTATCAATCACATTTCGCTGTAAGTGAAAAAGTTGTAGAATCATTCAAGTTACAGGCGCTATCAGCAACCAAATGAGGAATACGCATATGTGCATATGTATATATATAATATACATTTTTTTTGTATGACCAATTTTCTTTGAAAAGCAAAAACGATAAGCTTTAATGGAAAACACAAAAGTAATGAAAATATTTGGAATTGAGGAGATACCAGGTTAGGTTAGGCAGTACACAAAACCAATTAGAAGTGACTCACAAAGGACTTGAAAGTGCAAAATATTTGTATCTTAAGATTATTGATGTTACTTTTTAAAAAGATCTCGTATATTATTTATATGTATGAGTATTAAACGATTTTCTTTCAATTCAAAGATCAGATTAAAAAAAATAAGTTAAAAACACAATTTACACAGCTTAATAGTGTTAACAAAACCTTTAAATTAACTAAATTATTGAAACACATTTGCAAACAATTATTAATTAGATCAAATCTTTTTAAGACCACATTTATATTTAAATGTTGAAATTTCAGTTTAAGTTCATTTACATTTTAGCTCATTTTTAAACTCAATATTTGCAACTTTTACAACACTATTTGCTTTTCACTTAAGACATGCATTGAAATAATAAGCTCGAACACACTGTTGAAACTCTGGTATACCTTCTAAAGTTAAGACAACTTAGTTTCTATTTCAATAGGAAAATCAACAAAGTTTGTTTTTTTTTTTCGAATTTTATTCTCTAACACATGTTGCAAGAACTTGGAACCGTACTTTGCGACACGATCCTCCGCAACGAAATGTTGAACCGAAAATACAAGAAAAAAACAGAAATAATAAATAAAAGAGAGAATTTATCATTACGGAGGGGGAGAGCGAGAGAGTGAGTGAGAGAGAGAGAGAGAGAGAGAGAGAGAGAGAGAGAGAGAGAGCAATGAAAATAAAATTTTCAATTAAGCTCTGTTTGTTTTTCGTATTGTGACAGTTTTCATTGTTGTTGTATGTAATTTTGTTGTCGCCCTGTATACCCTGTAACGTAGTGCCAAAATAGGGCATATTAGTTATCTAGTGAGAGACAAGTCTTTTATATGAGATACACACAATATATTAATATTCGACTAATTTCTTCAGCTTGCCAATTTTCGTATAATTATCGATCATTTTATTCATGCATATCGATAACAAAAACCCGATCATTTAAGCTACTTTAGTGTTTCTTAAAGCACTATTATACATTAATGCGCATATTAGGCAAACTGAAGAAATATCTGACTTTATATCGATTTTTCGATAAACATAGATTTCGTTTAATGATTTTTGAGCATTGCTCAAGTACTATATAGTTTGATTTTGAATTGCATGTGCGTGTAGAATACTTAGACTAAATCAATTTTTTGGTTTTCAATAAATCGCTTCGTCTTTATCGAAAGTCGATAGGTATATCGAAATTTGTATGCATAACACGAGAATTTGAAGATCTAGAGAATACTTTACATATTCAAAAATAATACTACAATTCCCGTTTCGATCTATTAACGTTGCAGAGAGAATCACAGATCTACAAAAGCATCTGAAGTTCGACTTGTTGTTTAGGGTATTTGCTAGTCGTTCACCTTTGCCACACTGCTAGAGTCTTTTTTTCTCTTTATGCAGCTGAAGAGATAACAAGAAGTGGCAGGTCGGACGCAGCGTTTCAACTGTTTTGCATAGAAACAATTTCATTTATTTAATGTCTGCTCGGCAGTTGTCGGCCTGGCCCTGGGCCTGGGCTTGGGACTGGAACTGGGACTGGGCATGAGAGGCTTTTTATTTGTATTTGAATCGCTTGAATTAAAAAGCGCCTTGTTACGCATTTAACGCGATTTCCGGTGACTCTTTGCCCCAACCATCATTGAGTGGTTCAACACCCTCCATCCTTCTCATCCATCTTCTTCTCCAGCCGCCCCTTCCTCCATTAGCTAGCCCCCTCCTCTACTTCTTGCTCCCCCGCTAGCTAAATTGTGGTTCAGTTTCCATCAGCGTGTGTGTACTTTGTTTTTCGGGGTTCTCTGTATCGAGTTCTTTTGGGGTAAACTGTGCGGCCCGCTTTCATGCATGATCCAACATGTGTGTGCCTGTATCTGTGTGTGTCTTACGTGTGTGCTCTTCTTCTCATCATATACATAGCTATGCATTGTTGTCTTTCCCATCGCCCTACCGTAGGGCATTATGAATAATGTCAACAATATGCGTAAGGCACTGATAAGAAAACTATTGAATATGCTTATGTATTTCTTATATGCAAATACATATATGTACATATATATTTCTTATACTATATGCATGTCTATCTGAAGATAGTTCTATATTTATGCGTGTGAACTGTTACTTTTTCCCATTCGTTGCCTTACCTTGCCTAGAGTATGCTAAATATACATATCTTCGAAGAGATGTAAGGTCTTCAAAAAGAGATTATAGCATATACAGATTTAAATACATATGTCCTTGATATAGTTGCTATATTCTGGATCTTATAAACATATTGCTATGTTTTATACATAATTAGTTCATTGACTTTGTTAACTAATTTCTACAGGGTATTGCAACTTCCGTCATTACTATTGTTTTGGTTTTACAACTTCTTTGGTCATGAAACACAAATTGAAATCTGGAATATGCACAATATATGCTGTGTGTGTGTGGTTGGATATGGTTATGCTTCCCCCAACTTACTCCCCCATTCGCATAATGTTGGACCACTGATATTAGAGATAAGCTGGCTCAGTTACACATACATATATATATACGTATATACCATGTAATATGTATAGGAACATTCGCTTCAAAAGAGGGTCGATTTATATGGCAGGCAACAGCAAAATCATATGCATATGCTGGGGACAACAAGTCTTGTAGGGTTCCGCTGCGAGGCAACGAGGGTCGTTCCATAAGTAGGTCATAAATCAATGCTTTTTAAAGTCAATTAACCCATAAATATGATACAGAAATAGATATGTATGTGCATACGAATAATAACTTTAAGCTAAGCTATTAGATTATTTACATGCATAAAGAGTTATAGCTGCGGCGATACTTTTCTATATATGTAAGTCTCAATTGTTCCATGAGAAGTGAAAAATCTAATAAGCTAAGCAGTTAAAATTGTTGCATATGTATGAGATAAGGATATATATAAGATTTCGTTACATATCGGTTGACTATAACATATAGAAATGCAAACTAAGAGGAATTTGAGTAACAAATAAAAACTAAGGTCTCAGAGTTTAGTTGCTGATATACGAGATACGAGATGTATTCAAAAAGTATAGCGAATAGGAAATTTCTGCGATTTACGTATATGCGATACATATAGCTAATATAATAAGAGTATAATATCTGATTTAGTTAGTTAGATTGATAGTAGTTAGTTAATAAAAACAAATGGTTTTCGAAAAACAACATAAATATTGTGTTACTTTCGAGCACACCTCGTTTAAATTTTGTTACTTTTGGGGCCACCCAACTTTGCCGCTTCTTTAAGAATTCTATGCCATGAATTTATTGATTTTGTGGCTTATCTCATATATGATATATTCAAAATCGAATTCGAATTCGAAGTAAAACTTGAGCAATTGATCAAATAATACTTACTACACGAAAATATACAAAGTTATGTCAAGGGGAAATCAAGAGTTTCAGTTATTTCTTATTTGCGTATGGGTTTCTTCTACTTCTCGTTTATTTTTAATATTTTTTAAAAGTTAATTTTTGTAAATGTAGCGAAAATGAAATATTGAAGTCGAATGAAGAAAGCTTTTTCGGCTGACTAATCGAAAAGCAAAGCCGCAGTGAATTGGACACAGGTTAAAGCTAACGATTAGCGCGATAATAAATAAATATATACAAATGTATGCATATGTATGTGTTTGCATTATATAAATATTATTGGTATATTATGATAATTAAATTAACACCGAGATACATATGTGGTCGTAGATTTTTTTTTTTTTTACTCTTTTCGATATCGATATGAGTCGTGCTTCAAATGCATTTGAAAAAGACAAAAAATGTATACATATATAAATAAAAAGCTGTTTCCGTCTAAATAAAAACAAAAAAAAAAAAAAAAGAGAAAGAGAAAAAAAAACATTGCATGAATCATTCAGCTGCCGTTTGTTTGGTCAAAGCCAAGCCCAGACGGTGAGCGCGGGGTTAAATGAAGAAACAACAACAAAAGCAGCAACGGCAGCAGCAGCAGCAGCAGCAGAGGATGACAATGAGTCGGCGACACAAGCTGCTGGCTACGAAACTAATTGCAGGAACTGCAGCAATAACAACAACAGCAACAAGAACAATAAAGAAACCAAAGTAAATAAGCGAAAATTGGGAGAGAATAAAACAAAAATGCGCAGATGAATGTGAATTCATTTTGGTTGAGCACGATAAAAAGTCGTATACGTGTATGTGTGCGTGTGCGACAGTTGCTGCAGATGTGCGTGTGTGTGTGTGTGTCAGTGAGTGATGCTGAGCAGTGCGCGCAAACGAGAGAGGGGAGGGCAGATGAATTATTATTGTTGTTGTTGTTGCAATACAGGCAAACAACAGCCGTTCGTTCTTTATCTTGGCAGCAGCAGCAACAACAATACAGCTGTTGCTGAATGTTTCAAATTATGTTTTAAAGCCACATATGCACATAAACACACACACACACACACACACGACTCACAAGTACTCAGCCACGCACACGCATGCGCACTAACAGACACTTGCACACACACTTAACACATACACTCAAGCAAGTTTAACAGTAGCTATTACATATTTATTAACTGTTCAAGTTCGGCTTACCCGCTGAGCTATTTTTATTTTTGGTTGTTGTTGAAAGGCAGCTGAGAGTATTGTTGAAAGGATTTGAGTGCTGGGAATGCTCCACTATTGATAATTATTATAATTCGATTGCATTTTGCTAGCTGCACTGGCTACAACTTGGCCAATTAACTTAAATCACAACTTAAAAAAAATATATATATATATATTTATATTTAAAACAAATCAAAAAACAACAATTCGTTTTGAGGTATTATGCCAAATTGTTAGCACGTCTGTACGCAGGCGGACCGGGCATTGTGCTGTTCACTTAAATGCGCAGGCGATCTGCTTCTTATTTTCTATAGTGAATAACGGTTAGCCACTTGTTGTCAACAAACGAAGTTCGATTTTTTTTTATTCGATTTGAAATTTCGTGCTTAAGCGTAGGAGAAACAACACACACGTCCGAATCTAGCGGCGCAACAACAACAAATGATGTTAGCGGAGAATTAATGTTAAGCGGCTGTTGCTGGTGTTCTCAAATGATACTGTTAAGCACTTGAAGTGCGATCGATAATTAACAGCAGGGTGACCAGCTAAATTAAAAAAATTTGACATGAATCGATTGTTTCAGTTAACATTCAAAAGGTAACGGCCACTAGAAAACAGTTTGAACAAAAAAATAAAAACATAAATACAACTATTTGCTGCTGTACAGCGTGCAAAATGCCAATTTGAAAGTCGAGCACTAATTTACGCTAGCCGGAAACGGAAATCAACTTCAACTTCAACTTGCAACTGAATGTCAAGAAAAATGTAAAAATATATTATTTTATTATATTATAATAAAAATAAATATAGCAGAATATATTTCTACTCGCAACCGCAGCTAACTTACAAAAATCGCAACGAAATCATATCATAAAATCGTATATATATTGATATATGTCAAGCAATTTTTGTTTTTCTTGACTTTACTTAATCAGCTCCACTTACTTGAGTGATAAGCACATTAATATATAGCCATGTGTACATACACACACTCATATATCAAGTTTGGATATGTGTCGCAGCTCTAAACACGTTTCCACTTAATTGAATCTATTTAAAGTGTTGATGCAACAAGTTTGCCTTTTGCCGTTTGCCCGTTCGCCTGTTGATCCGTTACAATTTTAAAGCAAACGTCCGCATCCAGCTAAAAAAAAAACATATGAAGAAAAAAAAAACAAATGTTACATTTTTATTTATGCGACCAAATCGTGATCGAGGTCCAGATTTTTATGAAAAAAAAGTGAAACCCGGAATCCGGACAATATCTCATTTGCTCGACCCACTTTTCTCATGTTGTTGTTGTTGTTGTTGTGGTAGTTGCACACTTAAAACATAATTAGTTAATCGCCAGATTAGAAAACGAACAATTATATTTTAGATATATATAGTATATCATATATAAACACTGACATATATATTTGTATATATTTATGTATGTACATATATTAAATTAAATTTGAAAAATAATAAACGATTCATGAAAAATAATATATTTACTAATGATTTATTTATGCAGTACATTTCTTCCATTAATTAAATGAGCTCTAAATATTATAAAGACCATCAACTATTTATATGAATATATTATTTAATTATTATATATATTATTTTAAATATAATATATTTTAAATGTTTTGTAGCAGTGCAATAATTGTTTTTGTTTTCGAGTGCAAGCACTTTAGCTGTCGTTGATCGTTTAAACCATAAATTTTGCTACTTTGTACCACAAAGCACGCCATAATCTCTTTGACAGAATTAGTTTCGCATTATTTTACCATTTGCAGCACACCATGGAGCAAAACAATTAACTGTCGCTTAAAAAATCTTGTCGCTTGACAGCTAATTAAAATTTTGATTAATGGTTTTATTTTTATTTTTATTCAATTTGCAATGCATAAACTCAAATGACTTTCGCAGTAGCTTTACGATTTTTCTTTTAATTTATTTTCATTTCGGATTTTCCGTTTCCTATGCAAATCGCCCCACAGTGTGGGCAATTTAAAGCTCGTTAGGGCAGAACGCGTGCCGATAACAATTAACTGCGATAGCAATCAATCGGACGCTGGGACAATTTTGAATTTTTGAATTTTGACATGTGTGCGTGGTGGGTGACACATGTCAAAATTCAAAAATTCAAAATTGTCCCAGCGCTGACAAAGTACCGCAATGAACGGAAGGCGGGTACATTCATGTGGCCTGTTCAAATAAGTAAACAACGTCGCCGGCGGCAACAGCAATTGCAGCGGCATAACCGCGCCTTGCTCAAACCTCTGGAGCGGCGTCAGCGATGGGCGTGGCAGGCAGCAAACAGGAATTATTTGCATGACGGCAGCTTCCATGCAGCCGTGTCGCCAGGTGAGCGATGCAGCCGAATAGCTGGCTTCCTTTTTGAATGAAAATGCCTCAACGTCTCGTCTCCCGTTCTCGTTCCCACACTCGTCTCCGTCCACAATTTTGCAGTGCTTGTCATCGCCCAGTGCTTTGCTTTGATGCCCGTCTGTGGCGTTCGGGCGACAACGGCGCGCGGCCTCCGCTTCAGCCGGCGCAGCTGGCGCACCTGGTACAGTCTGCTTTATATTTGCTTCATCTCGGTCGATACGCTGCTCGCTATCAATTTGGCGCTGCACAACAGTCTGGATGTGCGCAGTGTGGGTGGGTAACATAACATAACTGTACATGAGTACTATGTGGTAATGGGGTATATAGGTTTTTAGCCAGCGTTTGTAACAGGCGGCAGAAATTAATTGAGATGGCTAGATAGATGAGATCATCTGATATGATCAGATTTTATATGCTATATACACATTTATATATTGATCGACAATTATCATAGCTTCCAGTTAATGATCAGAATTTCTCATGGATTCCATCTGCCTGTTACATGCGTCGAATATAAATGAAAATACTCTCTTCTGCAATGGTTTACAGGGTATCTCAGCGATAATTACTTTCTCTTTTGCAGAGCCGATCGTCTTCCATGGGAGCATCCTGTGGGCCAGCTTCCAGTTCCTGCAACTGGCTCGTCAATGGCCCCAGCTAATGCGACGTTGGGCGAGAGTGGAGAAGCAGCTGCCCCCTTGCGCCAGCTGGAAGGAACGTGAGCAACTGGCGCGTCGCATACACAGCGTGTCGTCTACTTTGCTCCCCCTTTCACTCAGTTGAGTCATTGTGAATCTCTCTCGCTCCCTCTCCCTCACACTGTCACTTTCTTTGCAGTGGAGCACCTGTTGAGCATCATCTCAGCCGTTTATCACGAGATCTGTCCATTGCGCCAGGATCCAGTCGAATCGTATCTCTATGCGGATGCTCCCCAGCTCTTTTATGTCTTGCCCTACAACAATTGGCTTGGCTGGCTGGGCAAGGTGCTGAATGTGCTGCTCACCTTTGGCTGGAACTACATTGATCTCTTTGTCATCCTCGTGGGCATCGGCCTGAGTCACCTGCTCGCCCGGCTCACATATCAGCTGCAGCAACTGGTGGAGCGCGTGAGTCCTACGCATCCTTTATAGATCACCATCTTTAGTCCGATTGCATCTGCAGCCCATGCCCGAGAAGTTCTGGACATATGTGCGCACACGCTATCGCTCGATTGTGGAGCTCATCTACGAGGTGGACGACGCCATCTCCGGCATTATGTTCATATCATTCGGCTCCAATGTGTACTTTATTTGTCTGCAGCTGCTGAAGAGCATCAAGTGAGTGTTGCAATTGCAGTTGCATTCAAATTTTCATTGACTATTTGCTTGAGGTTTGAATCTTTCGACTCTTAAGATCTATCGACTATCTCTCTCTAGCTCCCTCTCTCTCGCTTGTTGTTTTCCTCTCTCGATATTTTTTCTCTCACTCTATATTTCCATCTCTTAAAGTATCATCTCTTTCCCTATCTCTTTTTTTTAAGTCTCTATCTCTCTCTCTCTCTCTCGCTTTCACTCTCTCTCCCTCGCTCGCAGTCTTTATTCTTCCTCTATAAGTCTCTGTCTCTTTGTCAAGACTCTTGTTCTTTTACTATCTCTATATATATTCTCTCATTCAATATCGGTCTCTCTCTCTCTCTCTCTCTCTCTCCCTCTCTCCCTCTCTCTCTCTCTCATACTTGCTTCTCTGTATCATTCTGTCTTTTCTTATCTCTCTCAATCATTCCCCCGTCTCTCTCTCACTCACCCGATCATCCTCTCTCCTTCGTAGACTCCCTCTCTTGTAATTACACCTCCCGCACTCCCGCACTCTCTCCCCTCTCGCCATCCCTCCCATATGATTGCTTTCTCTGCATATACGTAATTGTTTTCCTATACATAGCTAATCTCAGCGATTAGCATATCAATTAACTGATAACTGTTTTGCTTACATTAATTATCACTCTCTTTCCCATGCCCCTTTCCCACGCCCCTCTCCTCGCTCAATGTCTTTGTTTTGGCTGGTCTTCCTTAAGTAAAATGCCATCGGCTGTGCATGCCGTTTACTTTTACTTCTCGTTCGCATTTCTGATTGGCCGCTCGCTGTCGGTTCTGCTGTTCGTGTCAGCGGTGCACGAACGGGCGCGGGAGCCGCTGCGTCTGCTGCATCTGGTGCCGCCGTCGGGTTATCTGAGTGAGGTCCAGCGCCTGGCCAACGAGCTGTCAAGCGATAATGTGTCGCTGAGCGGCCTCCGGTTTTTCAACGTCACCAGGAAGCTCTGTCTGGCTGTGAGTGTGGATCAGACCTCGCCAGCACCACCAGCACCAGCAGCACCACCTGCGACATGCAAGTGGCATTAATAACATTTTTCTACTCTTCAGGTCGCTGGCAGCATAGTCACCTACGAGCTGGTGCTCATACAGTTTCACGAGGATGAAAAGACCTGGGACTGCCAGGCGGGCAAACAATAAGCTAAGCTAATACACACATGCTACACTGCGCTACATGGCCGAGGCGATCAACCAGTTTGGCCTGCTGCTTGCTGCTTGCTGCTTGCTGCTTGCTCTGCTTGTGATGCAATGCGGCCTTAAATGGTGCACGCTGATTGCGTCTCTCTCGTTGGCTTCCTAATCATTGAGGCAGGCATTTGAACCAGTTGCCCAAATGCCAATGCCAATTGACGCAAGGCGGGAAGGGGAGAGGAGTGTAGCAGAGATCGTACTCGCACTCACTCGCATTCGCACTGGATCTGGCCTGGACGTCGCCGTCGGTCGCTTCCGGAGCCAGCTACGACTTCATCTAACCCAATTCGAGACGCTAGGCATATATAAGCCAGCGTCTGGACAATTGGCGCGCAGACAAGCATCGCTCACTCAACTGTAATCAACATGCTCGGACTTAAGTGCCATCACATGTGTCTACACATCCTTCTGGTCAGCCTCGTGGGCTTGGCCAGTGCTCAGCGCGTGTTGCCTGGCCGGGCACAGCGTTCACTCTATGGGCCACCGCCACCTGGTCCCTGGAGCAGCAGTGGCTGGAGCAGCGCGCCTAGTTTCGAGCTGCCGCTACGCTCGAATCACATTACACGGGATGAGGTGCTTGCTCTGCTGGCTGCCTGGAAGGCGGCCGACGCTAAGCCGGCGCCCAAGCCTGAGCCAGAGCCCGAACCGGAGCCAGAGCCCGAGCCGGAGCCAGAGCCAGAGCCGGAGCCAGAACCAGAGCCGGAGCCAGCACCTGCACCAGCGCCTGCTCCTGGACCCGCACCAGCACCCGGACCCGCACCACCAGCACCACCGGCTGTGCCACTCACCGTCTCGCTGCCCGCCTTCGTGCCCATCCAGCTCTCGGCCATGTACACCGCTCCAGCGCCAGTGCCCGGGGCAGGCCTTGGATTCGGCTTTGGCCCTGGACTGCCAGCATTGGGTGGCGGTGTTGCTGCTGTTGGTGCTGGTGCAGCTGCTGGCGGTGCTGGTGGCGGTGCTGCTGCTGCTGCTGCTGACGCTACAGCTGCAGTTGCTCAGGCTCGCTTCGGCCGCATCGGGCGCCAGCGCACTGGCGTCCGTTCGAATACAAATATTCGTTTCCCCGTGGCCAATCCACGCAGCTTTGCCTCTGCCAACTATGTGGCACCACGTCCACGCGCCTATCGCACCATCCTTGCCGAGACCAGCCAGCCCATGAGGTGAGTTCCCAGCTATCCATCGAGCTCTCTCATCCCTAATTCTGCTCTCCAACCCATACAGCATCAACGCTTTGCCGCCGCCGCCTTTCCTGGCCAATCCCGTCCAGTTCGTGCCCACCAATTGGCAGTAGGCATCGATATACTCTATATGTACGCCGCATACATGTACCCTACTCTATAAATATACTATATATATACCATACTATACTATATACTATATATACTTTAATCGATCAGATGTGTCCATATAAGTGTAAATAGCTCAATGTTCAGCACGTCTCCACGTCTCGACGTCTCGACTTCTTAGCTTATGCGATATTATTTTGTTGTTGTTTTTTTTTTTTTTTTTGTTATATCTGAAATATGAATAAAAATATTACTAAAGACTTATCCAAAAACATGGAGTATATTTATCTTGTATATATATTTTTTTTTAAATTTACAGGTGGTTTACATATATCAATCTGGCTAGCTATCCAGTTATCCGTTCAACTATTTATTGAGTGGACTCTACCCGCTTCTATCTCTGTCTCTACCTGCCTCTACCCCAGTCACTATCTATATCTTCCGCACTCTCTCTCTCTCTCTCTCTCTCTCTCTCTTTCACTCTATCTCGCTCAGCCTGTCTCCATTTCTCTGTCACCAACTCAGTCTCAAAACTCTATTGTTATTATGCGTAGGGTCTACCTCTATGGGTAACGTCTATTGTTGCGCATATCCTTTCTCTCTCTCTCTCCTCTCTTACATATTTGCAGATAGTACTTTTTCTTAAACAATTTTTTTTCTAACTTCATTTACTTTAGTCGCATGCCATAATCTAAAGCCTAATAATATTAGCTAGCATTTGTAATGGTTCTAGTGTTATAGTTATAGTGTTATAGACCCACTCATTGCATTGTCTGCTTGTCGCCTATATCCAATTGAATCTTTCTCTACCCACCCAAGATTCTCTGAGTCTCTCTGTATCGCTCTCTCTCTCTCTCTATATGTATCGCTCTCTCTCTCTCTCTATATGTATCGCTCTCTCTCTCTCTATATGTATCGCTCTCTCTCTCTCTCTCTCTTTCTATCTATCTCTCTCCCTCTCATTCTCCGTCTGCCTCCCTCTCACTCCTACTATCTCATCTTTTTCCTCTGTCCTTTAAGACCTTCGCCTGTCTCTTTATGCCCTTTATCTTTCACTTCTTCCTTTTCTTTAACGGCTCTGTTTCTCTCTCTCTCTCTCTCTCTCTCTCTCTCTCTCTCTCTCTACCTAGTTAATTCACTTCCTCCATATTCTTGATCACATCGAATGTGTTCATTATTTTACTCTATCCACCCACATCTTCTATTCCTCTTTCTCTCTCTCTCTCTCGCTCTTTCTATTTATTTCTATCTGTCTATCTTCTGTATTTCTAGTTTCTCTCTGAGATTTCCCACAGCATTTCCCTTGACTCTCCATCATGCTATCTCTCTCCCCCAACTAAGTAACAATAGATTATCCTTTACTAAGCTATCCCTCACTTCCTACCCATCTCCCACCATTTCATCCAACGCATTCATTGTGAATGCATACATTTATTAGCTGTTAACACATTAGCGATGCCAACAGCAATTCATTGAGCCAATAAAGAAAGAAAAATGTTCAAGTCAATTGAGCAATTTATCAATCGATCAATCAATGCATCTCCCCGGGGCGCTGTACACCCAGTTAGCCAGTTAAAATGCAAACACGCGCACCTTAATTGCTTTTAAGGTGACAAGAGTCTCGAGCAGCGAATCAATTTGCACACACGTTCAATAAATTGTTGGCCAATCGATGCATGCAATTGACCATTTATCGCCAACGCCTCCGTTTATGTGACGTGCGGTGAACGCCCCTTTTGCTGTGTGCCACTGCCGAATGCCAACTCCCAGCTCCCCATTCCAGTTCCACGCCTAGCTCCAGTTGCAGTACAAGTACCAGTCCATCAGCTCCATTGACTGCCATTTGCCTGAGGACGAGACGCTTGATGTCTCAACACGATGGACAGCAAAAAGTTGTAGGCCAACGAATGTCCATGTAGATCGTTGGCATTTACACTGTGCAACAGCATTTGGATTTCGTTTTTTGTTGTAGAAAAAAAAAAAAACACATTTGATTTGCAATCAACTTTAATCAATCTCGACTTTTTTGTTAGATATTTTGTTAGCTAACACCCATGATATAGATCGAAATTTATTTATATCCATATCTACATCTAATATATGTATATATACATATATATATATATGTGTGTAGAGTACGTACTTGATATATACTTTAAGTACAGGAAGATTATAAATACATTGAGTAAATGTCAGAGCATTACCATAAATACTTAACAAGATATTGGCCTGAAAAAGAATAGATAAATAAAATATATACATAAGTCTATAAACACCAAAACAAAAACAAATCTTACGTCTAATGCTCTATATATGTATGTATATATATATTATATATATGATTCTTAAGATCATGTATAAATCTCAAGATATAAATAATACACATACTTTCACATCGAATAATTTGAAACTAACTTAATACTTGCTAAACATTTTCATTTTTGAGTCATTTGGTAAGGTTAAAACGCGAATCTCGATTCGGTTGCTTAGTGTAATTTGTAATTCATTTTTCACACATGCCATAAATATGGAGTGAAATTTTTGGTTAGATTATGTTTCTCTTTGCTTTGTTTTGCTTTGTTTTTTTTTCTCTTTCATTTTCGTATTATTAATTCGAATAGCTTTGGGGTGTCCACAGCGTCCATCCAATTTAGGTTAGATTTGCAGAGCAGATCGTTATGGACTTCCCGTAATCTCCATTTGCAGACTCCATTGCATATTCGACTAGACTAGTATCGTTGGGCTTTGGCTTGTGCGCGTCGCTTAGTGTCACATATTTGGTTACAGGCTGATGCGGGCAAAGTCTATAACAAATATGGGGATCTTCGTTTACGTTTTTACGCGACTTTGACGACGAAACGGAACACAAACCGAAAAACTAAAAAAAAATGTATATATATAAGGAACTTCTTACACTTCTGGGTATACGACCCAGAAGGTGGAAAACTAAATTTTGTTTCTTGCTTTAAATTCTTGCTTTAAATTCTAATTGGATGTAGGACGTAGCTTTTGATATAATCTCCATAGGGTCTGATGTACGGCAAGCACTGCGAACGCTCCAGCGATGATATAGTTCAGGCGATAAATAGCCGTCTGGCAATAGAGCAATACAATTCCAGCACTCAAATACAATAGAACGGAGACCATCCAATACCCACGTCTGTAACGAAAGATATTTTACATGAATGTAGATTTGAAGTCCATAATAGGATCCTATAGCAACTATATAATATAGTAATTGTAACTGAAACTCAATATACAGATAATTTATATAGAAAAGAGAGGGAGGAGACTCGAACACTCCCCACTAAAGAAAATGTTGAAAAATATATGCTTACAAGCCCAACACGCCCCACTCAAATATTTTCACTTCCCTGGCAAAATATAGTAATATAGTAATACGGATTAGTACTGTTTAAGTACCTGAACAAAAGAGTAACATGATAGGAATCTAAACCATATAAAGACTTTAATAGATTTGTAGGGGGTGAATATGAGTCAAACTTTCATTCGAATATCAAAGAGTAGTAGAGTATTTACTAGTCGAGCATACTTCACTCAATCGGCTATTGTGTAAAAACAAAATTGATATAATATAATATATGGGAATAACTCTCGTAATAGCAAAACCTAACCTAAAATCACTAACAAAACGAAATATCGTGCGAAAAAGTGCTGCCCATTTAGCAAAGAGAATTTAAATACGAATTACAAATTCAGCGATTACTTACAATTTCTGAGGTGCACGTAGCTGTAGTAGCAAGCTAAGTGAACTTAACGACACAATGCTCGTATGTAGAGATGGATCAGGCAAAACAATTCCATGTCTGTAAATGAAGCGAATCATATTGTTAAATAGACTTATATGCAGAGAGGAGTATTATAAATTGGGAGACGCACCTGCGACTGCGTAACCAGGCCAAACTGGCTGGTATGCTAAGCAGCAGCAGTGTGAGCAGCATTAGCAAGAGCGTTATGTGGAAGGAAAAGTTTTGTAGGCCAACGCATAGTTCCTTCTCCTTCTTATCTTGTTCATCTTCCTCATCATCATTAGTGGTTTTTACTAGTGAAAGTGATAGCTCCTCCTTTTTGTTGTCATTGCCAATGCCCGTTACCTTGTGCACCAAATTGGTCGCCTTTTGCCATAGATAGTCCTCCAGATAGTCCTTGTAGGCATTCGATAACATAAGGAAATAAAATACGAATGCCAAAAGCAAGGCCAGGCCGCTGCAGGCACCCAAAGCTACGCCAATTGTCAATATGCCGTACGTGATCGGCAGATGTGTCATAATCGAGAGCATTATATTCGAACTAGATGTGGATAGGCGTGTCAAACGCAACGCCAAACGATGGAACGCATTGCCATAGACGGTCAAACAAAACCAAACTGCCAAAGCGGCAATAACTGACAGCCCAATGGCGGTACAATGAATTATAATCGATATATTAATGCTATAGTCCATTTGTTCCGGTATCGGATATAGTTTCAAATTCAGTATCAACTTCTTGAACAAACGACAGCCTGCAATATAAGCGAAGCAGAATATTAATTAGATAGAAATCGCAATTAACTCGAGTTGACCTTACCAGTAACTACATAGAGTGATGTGTATTGTAGGAAGCCAATGTAGGGCCTCAAGCTCTTGAAGCTGCCCACCTCCTGAAACTGGTCCAATTGCTTGCGCAGCACAATCAACAGCACACAAACCAAATGTGCTGGCATCCAGCCATAGAATTCAAGTACAATACGAGATAGAGCATCGGCATACGAATACTCATAGCTTAGAGAGAGATGGATAGATAGAGTAAGTGAGTGAGAGTGGGAATGAGAGAGACATGTATATATAGATAATCTAACCAGAGTCGGACTTTAAACCATAACGAATCGAAGTAATTTTAGATTTTCAACCCTTTCCTATATTCGACTTACCTAAAGCGATACCGACATACGGGATCCAAGTACAAGTCGAGTATAACGGGATTGACAGTGGTATTATAATGCCTAGGCATTATGGTGGGCACATTGATATAAAGTCCAGGATTTTGATCTGGTGAACTGAAAGTACAAGCAATTAGCCTTTGTCTATCGTTAAATAGTTGAAAGGGAAATGTTACGTCAGAGTCTGGTAGCGCTCAAAGCCGGCTGCCCAGGGCACGCACAGTCGAGCCGTGATCCGGTAATTGGGTTGCACACATTTCAGCGGCTCAATGTGAAAACGCAGACCTTGATAAGGTTCGACCAGATAGGCAATACGTATGCGATAGTGTATGGTGCCTTGTAGTGTCTCGGGGACAGCGATGCGCCGGCCAGAGGCATACCAGTGCGGCATGCGTATGTCAATAACACGTTCCTTGGGATTATAGATGTCCAGATTGTAGCCAGTGCGTTGATTGCCAGGCGGCAGGCGCAAGAGTAAGTGTGTCCACTTCTCGTATGTCTTGCGTAGATTGTGTAAATCGAGAACTGCAATGCTTCTTGGTTCACCGTCCGCATTAGGCAGACGCTGAACGAGATGTGAGAGAGGCGTGGCCTTGTCGCTGTAAATCGGGATTGATTAGTTCCATGTGCATGTGTGTGTGTGTGTGTGTGTGTGGGTGTGCACACTCACCAATAGTTCTGTCCCGTTTCATTGTTCTTGTATGATTCACAGCCAAATAGCCAATTCTCATCGCCGCCAACGTTCAAAGCCTCAATGGCAAGTTTCTAGAGAGTAGTCAAAAAGAGAAAATTAGAATATAGAGTCCATCTAAGGCAACTGCTGAATACAATGTGCACAGAGCTCCATAACGGAAAGCAATACACTCTCTGTCTGTCGCTTTGTGAACAGTGTATTAAGAGCTGTTATAAAACTAGATTGGATGCAACCTTAAAGCGTTGCTGTCGCGCCAAGCCAATCAGCTCATAGTAATGACTCTTTAGACCATTAGCAAACAGCTTGTTAATGACTAAATGACGTTCTTCATGCCAATTATCGTGAGATTTTATGTTCATCAAGCTCTGCTGACGAGTCTTCGACTTCTACAATATAAAGAAAATAGGTTAGGATGAGGCTTAAATTATGCACATGAAGTAGCCCATGTTATTTACCACAAAGTGTCCCACTGCAGATTGCATGTTGCGTTGTTTGTTGCTGCTAAAGATTACGGAGCCGTCGTTGCGTCGCTGGGAAATGCTGAATAGGAAGCGATTGATCACTTGAGTGAACTGCAAGCACCACACAGCAGACAAATGGTCACAGCTAAGGCTCACGCGTGGTATAGCTGAAGTCTGCAAATGGATAGAACTTTAGCAGGAAGTCAATTGGGAGATTAAGAATATTGTTTCTTGCCATAGCATGCAAATCGTTGAACTGGGATGTAGTCAGGCCCGCCTGTACGAGCAGATCTCGATTGCCACCGCCCGTGGATATGAGCAGGACATTGTCCAGCTTAGCGGATAGCTCTTGATTGGCCATGGTCTGCTCGTTGGGAGGCTTCTGATGCAGACTCTGGCATACGTTCGTCTTGGTTGATGGCTGGGTGGCGGTGCGTGTGCGGCTGAGCAGCTCGTGTGTCTCCCTATAGAATTGGCCTAGATGTGCATCCAAATTGAGCACCGGCTGGTCGAGTGGTGTCGATATACTGATAATGGCATTGATGTGCTGGCTGATTTCAGCATCGGTCAGCACTGACTGGGCCAGCTTGCCGCCCATGGAATGGCCGATCAGAACAATGGGACTGGGTTGTCTATAGAGCGAAGCAATGGTGCGTATGCAGTGTTTGAGAAACGATTGCTGATGGTACATGTAGCCGCCATAGAGTGCGGATAGCTCCTCATCGTAGTCAATTGTGTAATAATCTAGATGTATGCCTGCCTCTGGATGTTCACGTGCCTTGCGCAGCGCCACCGATGCCAAGGAGCGCACCTGCTTGTATGAGCCGGCATTGCCGGGCACAAAGATAACCGGAGCTCCAGTCATACGCATTTTAAGAGGATCCAGGGGCTGACGCACACCTTCATAGTAATAGTATAGGCCATAGTTGGGAAATTGTTTGTTGGCATTGAATCGCACGGGCTGCACAATTTACAATTTGTATTTTTTTTTTTATTTCGTTAACCCATATCAGATATTTAAAGCGTATTTGTTATCACAACTTACCGCAAATCTTGGCTCACCAAACATATATGTCATTCGACAGGCATTGGGCTCCACTTCGACGTGTATATGTGCGATGCCATATAAGAAACTGCATATTGAGGCAATCACCAAAAGCACCGCACAGTTTCTAAACACAATCATTTAGTTGTGTTTTATTTGTGATTTCGAGCGATTTTGAGGCAACTTTTTTCTTTTGTTGATATTTAGCT
Organism: Drosophila koepferae; assembly: GCA_030914345.1. Taxonomy (NCBI): domain Eukaryota; kingdom Metazoa; phylum Arthropoda; class Insecta; order Diptera; family Drosophilidae; genus Drosophila; species Drosophila koepferae. Next base: position 3,485,316 of record JAUESR010000209.1, read on the forward strand.
TACACAGGGTTGCCAAATGTTTCGAATATTCTTGTTATTGGACATCGAGTAATAGAGATGTGCGCGTTTCGTGTTGCCTCCAACAGCTGTTTTGTCTCATATGTTCACATAAAAGACTAAATTTGTAATATTTAAGAATTGATCAATTCAGTCGACTTCTCAATTTAAACAAATTTCTATAACTCATTTAAATTTAATTTTTCACTTATTTAAAGGTCTTAAGAATGTCACTGACAATGAGGGAGCTGATACCGATAATTAGAAAACATCGAAAATAAAATATGTTCAAATTTGGTTTTGCATTAACAATTCAATGAAAATATTTACTTTATATTTGTGCTTGTGAGTTTTATTTTATTACAGATATTAAAATGACTGCTTAAATAAGTTACAATGTTTTCGATTGGCGTCAAGGAAATGTCGATAAGGCGGCTTTAAAGCAATCGACGTCGATAGCGCGGCTTGCTTACATTTGCAAATATCAATGCGCGCACACGCACATGAAACACACACACATGGGTGGATACACTCTGCTGCTGAGAGCATTCCAATCGAATACCTTTCGGATCTTAATGCCGATGTGTGTATTGATCATTTTGCTATTGTTGTTTAGCTCGTATCTCGTTGCGGTAGTCCATCATTCAGTTAATGAACGCACTCGCGCTCACACTCGCACTCGCGCTCTATAACAGCTCCCCTCGTCCCACGCCAACAATGCTCTGTAACGTGTTTACGTTTCTCTAAGCCACTGTTTGCTCATGTGTATGAGTGTGTGTGTCTGCGCGCGCTTAATTCGCGCATTGTATCTAGCTAACTAACTGGCTGGCTAGCCTTTGGGCCTGGTTGGGAAAAAAGACAGGAGAGAGACAACAACAACAACAACAACAAATGTATAAAGACAGTTATGCCCTGCTGCGTCGCGCGTCAATAACAAAAACAAGCTACATAGCTGACACCGTCTCGTTGTCGTCGACGGCGACGTCGGCTGCGACATCGACATCGTTGTCGTTGTTGTCGTTTGCTGCTCTCTCGCATCTGTCGATCGTTGATCGCTGTATGTGTTTTGTCTTCTGTTTCGTTTTGTTAGTGTTTGTCGTGGTGTCGTTTATTGTTGTTGCTGTAGCTGCTGCTGTCGCTGCTGCTGCCACCGCTTGCTGTTGTTGTTACGCGCTGTGACTGACTTATTCAATGATTTAGTAAAATATTCATAGCTCATTCCAAAACTTGTTCTTGTGCCTTGTGCTGCAAATACGACAAAAAATAACGCGCAACAAAATCCAATTTCTATGTATCTATCAAATATAATATAGCCAATATATATATAAATATATATATATATTCAACAGATATATATATATATTCGTAATGTTCTCTATGTGTAGCAATAGTTAACAATAGTTTGTGTTGTGTTGTTTTTATTTATATTCTGTGTACATACATATATATATTTTTTATTGTTATTTGCTGCAATTGATTTGCTAGCCATCCATCCGTCAGTCAGTCGCGAGTCAATCAATCAAAGTCTTTCAAGCTATCGGCGTGTGTCGCTTGCATTTTCCGTCTCTCTCTCTCTCTCGCTTGTTCTCTGTCTGTGTTACTCGTGTGCAATTCAAATACACCGCCAAGCCACCCACCCCAAGAAGTGTGGGGCCCTTATTATCATAAACAAAACTAAAGGAAAACATTTGTATTTGCAATATTATATATATATATAAAATATAAATATATCATAATGGAGGTGTGGCGCTTGCTAACGGTTGGCGCAGTTCTAGTATTGGGATTTGCATGCTTCTATGGCGTGGTGGAGTCGTGCAACGAAGTCGTCTGCGCCTCGATAGTGTCTAAGTGCATGTTGACGCAGAGTTGCAAATGTGAGCTTAAGAATTGCTCCTGCTGCAAGGAGTGCCTCAAATGTCTGGGCATAAAGTACTATGAGGAATGCTGCAGTTGTGTGGGTGAGTGAATTTACAATCAATTACATATTTACATATACTATGCACATATTTCTCTGATGATGTGATCTGGTGTGACATTATCATTATTCATTATTGCGTTGTCGCAGTTGCCTTGCTTGTATATGTTTTTGGATGTTTATATATATGTGTGTGTGTGTGTATTTGGGATGTGTAACTATGGCTATCGCTCACTGTACGGTTATCGATAGTTGAGCCGCCGTTGAAAAGCCGATAAAATAGTTGCATTTTAACACCTATGTTACGACTTTGGCTAACAATTTTTGTCCATTTGCAGAGCTATGTCCCAAACCAAATGAAACGCGCAATGCATTATCTAAGAAATCTCACGTTGAGGACTTTGAGGGCGTCCCAGAACTATTCGATGTGCTGGCCACTGCAGAGGATAGTGAAAGTGAATATTGGGATGTCTTCACATTCCAAGTGGATTGGTCAAGGGGTAAACCAAAACTGGACAAGGATGAAAAATATTATTTAAGTGAGTAGTATAAAGTAACTTGAAATGAATGTAATTAATACATATCATTATCACAGAATATAATGACAAAAATCTGGAAGAGGCTCATGAGGAACGTGACAATACGAAGACAGTCAATTGTACGGTTATATATTTGCATCAGTGCGTATCCTTAAACAAATGCCGTCAATTCTGCCAGACAATGGGTGCTAGCAGTTGTAGGTGAGTTAAGTTCCATTCTTGGATTATAATTATTTAATTTTTATTGATTACTAAAAAATACGTATTGTTTTTAGATGGTTCCACGATAGCTGCTGCGAGTGCGTGGGCTCTACGTGCATTAACTATGGTGTTAATGAGAGCCGTTGTCGAGAATGTCCGGAGACGAAAGACTCGGGCGATGATTTTGAAGATGAAATCGACGAGGAAATGCAGGACTTTGGCGATAGCATGGGTCCATTTGATGGCTCAGTGAATAGTAATTATTGATAACAACGAACAAAAACACTTAACAAATTGGCTACTCAATTCAGTGACATTATTATTGTGTAGTACGAAGTAATTTTGTATAGGATTATTATAATTATTATTATTATATATATTTTTATATAAATAAATAAATAAAAAAAAAAAGCGCTTTTTTTATTATTTTTCATTTCGAGGAATTGAAGATATTTGTAATAAAAAATTAAGATATAACATGGTTAGCAGAGATCCTTTTTTTCGAATGCTGGTCACGTAAGGGTTAATTCAAAATTTTCGATAATAAGTATGATAATGGAAAGCATTCACACAACCCTCGTTCAAAGTTGCTTTCACAATTCTCACATTCAGAACAATAGCAATGTAGCTTTCAAAATGACAACTTTATAAAAAATTAATAGTTTACATACGGTCGCCGCCCCCGCCCCCTCCACCGTTAACATCAAACAGCTGATTGAGCGCTGCTGTCACAGGCCAGCCGCTTTTTGCGCCGGGGTGGCAACTCTAATACATGTAATTTCAAGCAAACAACCGAAAGTTACGTATTCGAGCCGGCGGCCACCAGTAGCCATAATAATAGTGGCTAGGAATTATGTTCAAGGGCTTGCGACATGTCAGAACTGTGCTGCTGCGTGGACCCTACAATGTGGCTCGCGGCCATTCCTACGTGACGCACAATGGCCACTCAAATTGCGATGCTGCTGTTGCCTCCGCTGCCGCTGGCGCTGATACACAATTGCCAAGCAAGCAGTGCGGCGCCGCTAACCTTAAACGGCATCTAAATTCGCCCGGCCTGCATCCATTGAGCTGGCGACAGGTAAGTACCCCTACCCTTAATGCACCCCAGCGGAACAGTCTCATAATTAAATGCATTCTGTCCATCGCACAGATACAAATGCTGCGGGCGGAGTACAAGGCAATTGTGGGCGTGGTTGCGCGTTCGCTTGAGCTGACGCCACGTGAAGTGCAGCAATTGCATCTGCGTTGCTTTTGCTCAGGCAAGGTAAACACAGAGTCAGACAAGCGCCGTTCCATTGCCAGCAAGAACAGCAAAGCGAGTAGCGACAGCACAGACAATAAATCCACTTCCCAAAGCCCCAAGACAACTGAGTCAACGACCAGCGAAAGCAATGCGGATGCCATCAAGGGAAGAGAAGAATCCAGGCCGAGCTCCGCAGCAGGGCCCGGTTCCGGCGCCGGCGACGAGACACCCAATCCGAACAACAACAAAAACAATGAAAACGATGAGAAAATGCGGTCGGTATTAACTAAGGCGGTTCTATGGCTATTCACCATATATATGTTTGTGGCGTTCATCTCGTTGCTTATAACACCGCGCACCGAACGACCAGAGGGCTCCACACGTTACGTCTCCTGGAATGAGTTTGTTCACCATATGCTAGCCGTGGGCGAGGTCAAAGAGCTGATCATACGCCCGGATATGGAAATGGTTACGATAATACTGCACGATGGTGCTGTGATCAAGGGTCGCAAAGTAACCTCTACCATATTCCACATGGCTGTGGCGGATGCTAACAAATTCGAGGAGAAGTTGCGTATGGTGGAGAAGCGCTTGGGCATTACAGATGGCGTCCCGGTCACCTATGATCGGCAAACAGACACCACAGGTCGCATCCTGATGCTGTTACTCTTCTGCGCCCTGCTCATGTCCATAGCGACGCGCATGAAGAGCATGAAGAGCCCACTCAGTATGGATTCATTTGTTAGTAATCTCCTATGCAGTGTCTCGATGTCTTATTGACTGATTGATCGACTTTTCATTGTATATTCCTTAGAATCAAATGGGCAGGGCAAAGTTCACGCTCGTCGATCCGTTTGATGGTGGCCGCGGCGTACTCTTTCGCGATGTTGCCGGTCTCAGTGAAGCCAAGCAGGAGGTCAAAGAGTTCGTGGATTATCTGAAGACACCCGAGAAGTATCAGCGATTGGGCGCCAAGGTGCCACGCGGCGCCCTCTTGTTGGGTCCACCGGGCTGTGGCAAGACGCTGCTGGCCAAGGCAGTGGCTACCGAGGCGCAGGTGCCGTTCCTTAGCATGAATGGATCCGAGTTCATTGAAATGATTGGCGGCCTGGGCGCTGCACGCGTCCGTGACCTGTTTAAGGAGGGCAAGAAGCGAGCACCCTGCATCATCTACATAGACGAAATCGATGCTATCGGACGCCAGCGTTCCGGTACGGAAAGCATGGGCCAAGGCAGCTCCGGTGAGTCGGAGCAAACACTCAATCAACTTCTAGTCGAGATGGACGGCATGGCCACCAAAGAGGGTGTACTTATGCTTGCCAGCACCAACCGAGCAGACATACTCGATAAGGTATGGAGCGAAATGAAGTTCTTTTCCCAAACTCATCTCAACTAATTCCGTTTTCTTCTCGTTGCAGGCTTTGCTTCGACCCGGTCGCTTTGATCGTCACATACTTATCGATCTGCCAACATTGCAGGAACGCAAAGAGATATTCGAGAAGCATTTGTCTTCAATCAAGCTGGCCGAACCACCTAACACCTATTCACAGCGTTTGGCACGCCTGACGCCCGGCTTCTCCGGCGCTGACATTGCGAATGTGTGCAACGAGGCGGCATTGCACGCGGCGCGCAATGTTCAATCGGAGGTCACTAGCAAAAATCTTGAATACGCCGTCGAGCGTTTAGTGGGTGCGTGACAATAATTTAGCTGTCTCAGATCAAATCAATTAATCTATTTTCATATTTCAGGTGGCACCGAGAAGCGTTCGCATGCCTTGTCGCTGACCGAACGCAAGGTGATCGCGTATCACGAGAGTGGACATGCTCTGGTTGGCTGGATGCTGCCCAATTCGGATATCTTGTTGAAGGTGACAATTGTGCCGCGCACTAGCTTGGCCCTGGGCTTTGCCCAATACACGCCCAGTGAGCAGCATTTATACTCTAAGGAGGAGCTATTCGATAAGATGTGCATGGCACTGGGTGGACGTGCGGCCGAGAATTTGGTCTTTAAACGCATTACGACTGGTGCCCAAAATGACTTAGAGAAGGTCACCAAAATAGCCTATTCACAGATTAAGAAATTCGGCATGAGCCAGAGGCTGGGACCGATGTACGTGCGAGACTCGAATGAATCTGGCGGCGGCGGTGCTAGCGGCAGCTCCAAGCCCTTCTCCTGCGCCATGGACAGCATTATTGATCAAGAGGCGCGCAGCGTTGTCTCCGAGGCCTACAAGACGACCGAGGAACTGCTAATAAAACATCGCGACAAACTGGAAAAGGTAAGGCAACAAACACAACTCTTGTCTCTCACTCTTATTAACGCCGTCTCTCTCTCTCTCTCTCTCGCTTGGCAGCTGGCGGAGGCGTTGCTGGATAAGGAGACGTTGGATTATGATGAGGTGGTAAATCTAATTGGCCCGCCACCCTTTGATCCAGCCAAACGCCAGGTGGAGTCGGTAGAGTTTGAGCAATCGCTAAAGAATCTTGGCGCAGATCAAACGAAATCCTAAAGTGCAGAGCTGAACTGAGTCAAGGATGGTCAACAACGAGCGCCTACACTGAACAATGTCGCCTCCTTCTCTTCCACCTCCTACTATAGCTGTTCTACCAGCTATTTCTGGGTCTCCTCTAGTATCCGACACCTTTCATTAGGCCGCCTTCTATCCACTCGCTAGATAGCCGGTTCAAGTTCGATAAATGTAAATAAAGTTGTTTATATTTTTAATTGATTCAGCAATTGGCCTTTCAATTGCTCATAACATAATCCCCATTATTCCATTTAACTGTTTGCACTTCCTAATAGCCCGCCCGCTTCAAGCGGTTACTCACTGTGTATCAACTGCTCTGTCGCACCTTTGATCCCGCTGAGCACAACTCGGTTAACTCAAGTACGGAACGCCTTCAACTTTTAGAAAACTTTTTTTTTTTTTTTGTTAGCTAATTTACCTGAATAAATCTTTTTGATGTGTAATATAAAGAATTTTATTTTTTTCCCCATAATGCGATTATTATTACTGAATTAATAGACCTATAGCGAAATTACTTAGCTCCTCACCATTCATTGAACCTGGAGAGCTGTTAAATCGTTAAAGATTTTGTTGTTTAATTTAAAAAAATGTTTATTAAAACTTTAAGTTTACTAGGGTTACAAATTGAGTTTTTTGAGTCAAGTTCGGAAAGCGAAATTTAAAAATCTGATTAGAATCGGTTTCATTCTGAATTTACTATATAAAAATATAATATATATCAAAATTATTCGAAATGGAGTACAGACATCGTTTTCTTTTTCTTATAAATGATGTATATATGTTATTTTTTTTTTAGATTTTTTGTACATATATAAATTACCTTTAAATAATCATTCATTTTAGATCTAATAGAGAATCTCTGATGAGAAAAACTAAACAATATGCACATTATTTATTATGCTATCCACATTTTTGATTATTTTTGACTTTCTAATAATTTTCAACTAGTTTTACTAACCTCCAAAAAAAAAAAAAAAAAAAAAAAATCCAATTTACCTTAACCTAAATTGTACGGTTTCGAATTTATTGATATATTAATTCATTGCTCTAATTACGTACGATTAATGCATTTATCAAATTTACAATCAGATTTTGAACGTGCCTATGGGCATTGCTTTAATGATATCTGGTTAATATTGTATATAGTTTTTACTGTGGGCTTTCGACGCAGGCAAGTTTTTAATTGTATTTTCGTTGACAAGTTCCAGTGCCTAGCCATTTAACCCCTAATAAGTGGTAATTACAAAAACTAAGCCTGTATTTGAATAGTCTATGATAGACTTAGAGATGCCCTGTAAAATTAGTTAAAGTTTGAGATGAGTTACAAATAATTGAATTATTGATTTAGAAGAGAGATCAAGTGAAAAAAAGAGAGGGAGGGAGAGAGAGAGAAAGAGAGAGAGAGGGAGAGAGAGAAAAAAGAGAGAGAGAGAGAGAGAGAGAGAGGAAAAGAGTAGAGTAGATAGAGGAAGAGAGAGAGGGTGAGAGAGAGGGATAGACATAGCATTAGGAGAGGAAAAGATTGATAGAGAGGAGAGAATAGGATAGAAAGATATTAGAGAGTAATAAAGAGAAGGAGAGAATAGAATGGAAAAAGATTAGAGAGTAATATAGAGTAAGAGGAGATAGAGAGAGAGAGAAAGAGAGAGAGAGAGAAAGAGAGAAGTAAAAGCAAAATAAATCTCTTTTCTGCTACTTAAAAAAAGGTTCTTAGACGATTGTCAGATACCCTAGCTTTACATCAGGTTATTGGAAAATAAAACAAGTTTTGTTCAAAATGAGTAATTAAATATTTAAAGTCGATCTATTCGTATTGTCGTCAATAATAATTATTCAAATAGAACGTATGATTTTTTGTCGCTAGAAGCTCTCGTCCAACTATTAGGCAATGGGAGTAGCTAATGACTGTAGCGGTTCACAGTTCAATTTGATATGATTAATTCTATATTTGCCTTGCTAATGGCAACTGGAGATTAACATGATCACACCTTAACCGAACTGAGCTACAGTCAATCGGCCTGTTGATCAGACAGTTATAACAATTAAGAAGGCTCTAGTCGAGATGGATCGACTACGAGATACCCTGAATCACGCAGTTGCTGCAATGGCTTAGGGGTGGATTGGTCTGAACTTTGGGCGCTTATTGCTTATGACGCTAATATTTCTAGATGGACGATCTTCATGAAACTTTCGGAATATATTAATAGTATTCAAATGTGTCTATTTGCCAAATTAGTAGTATATACTTGATGTATCTGTGACGTCTACTTCTGCCTGTTGCATACATTTTCACAAAACCATTATACCCTGAATTCCCATTTTCACTTGGTTCAGTGTATAAAAACGCATCGCACGCATTCGCTGTGAATTAGTCGTCGATCCAGAGGCACACACAGAGAATGTCGAACGGAAAGCATTTCATTTGGTTGACAATTGCGACTGCTCTATGGGCTGCTGTCGGTGCTGACGATTTGCTGCGTAAGTCTCATTTTGGGTCAAGTGGTTTGGGTGCCTTGTAAAGTTCCTTGCAAAACCTGCTTGCAGCTAGCCCACTGAGACGCTGCACGGTGCACGACGAGACGTGTATTTTGGAGCAGGCGAAAACGTTTTTCCGGAACTTCAAGGATGGCATACCCGAATGGAATGTGCCTACCATTGACCCAGTAGAGCTAGGCACGCTGAGCATCAGAAGCGGCGGCGCCAGTGATTCAATACAATTCAATCTGATCATGCGAGACACCACACTGAACAGCTTTGCCGATAAAACGACCCTCAAGAGCCTGAAGGGTTTCACCTCGGACCTGACCAAGCCCTTGAAATTAATTTGGGTTGCCAGCTCGACAAATATTGAGGTCCACGCCAACTATGAAGTCAACGGCAAGCTACTGATCCTGCCCATTGTCAGCAAAGGTACATTGGTCATCAATCTAAACCACCTCCAGTCCAGAACACGCGTCAGTGCTGTGCCGGAGAAACGACCAGACGGGCATTCCTATCTGAAGATAACCGACTATAAGACGGCTGCCAAAGTGAGCACGTAAGTACCAAACAAATGGTTGACATGAGAATTTCCGCACATTGAGATCAAAGCTACTCTAAATAGGCTTGTTATCTGACATGAGGATAGAAAAAGAAGAGAAGAGAGCAGAACTTTTTTATCCTAGTGGGCATGCAAGTGGTTAAAATAGTTGACATGAGGATATCGTCATGTTAATTGTCACTTTGAATGTATTAAAGATGAAGCTTAAAGTGAGGGTTATCCAAGACCGGATAAAATCGTTGACATGAGGATATGCTCATGTTAATTGTAAGCGCCAGTTGAGTGAACATCAGAAAATTGAAATCTTGGACTTATCATTTATTTTGTGTATACTGATATCAAGTTTTAGTAACTTATGCAGCTATCGATATTTACAAATTTCTTATTGATTATATTATATATACATACGTTCCTGGTAACTGCACAAGCTAGTTATTTCAGTTAGGTTGCTGTGTGCTTATCAAAATATAGAAATAATGCAAATTCTTATTCCTTTAGCGGATCATTTAATATGTCGAATCTGTTCAACGATAATGCAGAGCTACGCGATAGCACTTTGAAGGTTCTCAACGATGAGTGGACCGCTCTATCAGCGGATATACAGCCGAAGATATTGGAAGCCGCCGATCGTGCCTACCGTGCTATCTTACAAAAGTTCTTCGACAAAATACCTTACGATGAATTATTTATAAGTGAATAAGATTTTAGGCTATTGTATTATATATATGGGATTTATTGTGATCTATAAGCTATAAAGCTCCGTCAAAATGTATATACATATATATCTGACGGAAAGCTACATATTGGAGCTATTCCATAGTGGGAAGCTAAGTTAAGAAGCACAGCCTTAATCATAATGTTTATATATAAATATAGAGTTTGTGGATGTGAATGTGTTTTGAGCAAAAGCTTCTGGTCCTAGGGCAGTCGAGCACTTGCTTGAGCTTCTTTGAGTTTTTTGTATCTTAGATCTTTGCATCTATCGCATGGACATCTCTTCGATTCCTTCCAACACAAGTCTAGTTAAAGTGATACACAAAAACACAGGCACATACACACACTCACACACATGCACACACACACACATATATATATATATGTATGTGCATATGGGAAACTCTGAAAGAGCGAGTATAAGAGAGAGAATGAGCGAGAGAAACCTGGGAGCTGTTACCCACCTAAGTAATGCTCGGACATTCGGTTGGCGTTGCGTTTTAGTCTAATCTGGACTCTGGACCATGGACGCAGCTCGATCAAACGCTGCAACTGGTCTGGAGCAATGGGCACAGCTGTAGCTGTGCCGTCAGCTGCTATCCGTCGCCGTGTTGGGTTTGATCCTCCTCCGGATGCTCTACGATTTTGTTATCCGACTGCATGATGGTCTGTATAATGGAAATGAAAGTTAATATCCATAGTTATTGTATACCCTGTAAACCGTTAAGAGTACTTAAAGGAAATTTTAAATCTATTTGTATACCCTATATAGGCTTAAAATACCCTGAATTAATTTTTATAGGCAAGCTGTATTTTTATAAAAGATTTATACCCTGTAATCAAGTGAGGGTGCTTAGCAAGAGTGCGACTAAAAATGTATACCCTTTCATCAATCAAAAAATACCCTAATTACATTTACATCTGCCATTATGCTCGACTACTGGTAATTGTACTTATAGGGTAGCATCAACTATCAACTCCATAGCTCTTCATAAGTCAAGACATTAAGAGACATAGATCAAAACTCCAGGGTATTCACCTAAATACTACATTCTTATAGAGCCTACCTTAAGCTTACGATGTTTGGTCTCCTTGTCATTGTCGGGCGGACTGTCCGAGCCATCCGTCGTTTTGATAAAGGACGAGTAGAAGGATGAGAAACTGGAGCCATCCATGTCGTCGCTGTTGCCATTGCTGTCTGTGTACTTCTGCTGGAAACGTTAAAGAAGCGTGTGTTAACCACATTTCATTTGTGGTGTGTGAGAGCACAAGTTGAGATTACCTTCAGGTTGAGCGGATTGCTGGGCTGATCGGAGGAGTAGCCTTCGCCGGTAACCGAAGCGATTGGCGAATCGGGAATATCCTTCTTAGATGCTTCCGATGGCGCCAAATTCGAGCCAGGCTCCGCCTTAACTGACGTCGCCTGCGACGAGGCCTTCTGCTGCTGAGTGGGTGTCACCGAATGGAAAGCGCCCGGGGTCTTGTTCGATGACGAAGGTGGCGATTGCTGTGACTAAGGGAGTTCAATGATAATTATAATGATTACAATAATGCATTAGTATAAGAGTATAAGAGGATAACAGTATACATATTTATTGATATATATTATGTACACTAGTATAAGAGTATGGCAGTATAACTGTATGGCAGTATAACAGTATAGTCGTATACAAGTACACAAGTATACCAATATGATAATATAACAGTATAGTCGTATATCAGCATCTCAGTATGACAGTATAACAGTATACTAGTATAATAGTGTAGCAGTATACCAGTCAAACAAATATAACAGTACAACACATATAGTGTGTAGTCAACTCACCGCATAGACAGGCTTGTTATAGCTCGACTGTGAGCCATTGGATCGATCCGGCAACTGCATGGGATTGCTAACACTGGAGAAGGGCATTGGCTGGTACATCATGGCTGTAGCCGCAGCTGCTGCCGGATGCGTATAGAAGAGTGACGGATGTGGGTACATAACGCCGGCCATATACTGCAATGGCATAGCCGTCGCAGCGGCGCCCTGTTGCGAGGTGCTCGGCTGATCGCAGCTATTGTGACTACGCTGTGGACTGACACTGGGCGCCGCGGTCGTAGCATTGGCAAGCGGGGCCGGTATATAATAGAAGGCAGGGAAGAGACTGTGCTGGGGCGAGAAGCTGCGCTGTGCCACGGCCGTGTGGCTGCTGTGTGCCGAGGGCGTGGTAATGCCCAGCGAGAAGGGTGGCCACAGGTTGATGTTCTGGGCACAATTCAAGTTGTTCGGCACGTACTGATTGCTGGGCGCATTCGGCGTTTGCCACTTGGAGAGTGTGTCAGGCACGGGCACGCCCACGCCCACGCCGACACCTACACCGACACCGACGCCCACATTGTTGGGCAGGGTCAGCTGCTGCTTGGGTTTGTTGGCCTCGCCCTCCCATGAATGAGAACCGCCACGTTTCATGCCATGCCCGTGGCCCGGTCCCGTGTACTCGAGCATCTTTTCGTTGGCCGACTTCTTGCTCTTGTCGCCGTTGCGTCCGCGCAGTTCACGGTGCTTCTTCAACATGAACTTCTCCATTTCGTCATTGTGCTTGCTCAGCAGCGATTCGGTTAGGGTCACTGTGACGGCCGGAGCGCTGTTGCTATTGCCGCTACCATTGCCGGAATTGTCTCCGGCAGAGGTGCCGGTGCCGGCATTGCTAGTGTTTGTGACACTACTCATCCGGACATTGCTGCCGGTTGTAAAATTTCCAGAGGACCCACTGCCGCCGCTACCCTCGAATCCGTGTACGGGACTAAGGGTGCTGCGCGCATCTTTCCGGGCGCTACTCATATAGGATGATTCCAATTTGGGCGGATCGAGCTCCACGGGCGCGGTTACAGGCTTGCTGTTAAAAAAACGCAGCAGGTTCTCGTTATAGTTAAGCCGATTGTAGGTGGGCGGCGTCTCAGTGGATCTCTTACTGTCATAGTAGTCATGATGCGGCGATATTTCGCCAAGCATCACGCTATCACGCTCCGACACCGTCAACTCGTTCTCGTGGGGTAGCTCCAGCTTGAGATCAGCCCGCGTCACCTCATCCATCAGCGTTTCCATGAAGCTGGCCAGCGCCTGGCAGCGACGCGATACCTCCTGCTTAACAGTATCCGACGGACGGGACACCGTCTCGGCCAGCAGCTTAACAATATCCTCCTTGATGCGCGCATTCCGATTTTGCGCATCCTCCGATATCTTTGGCTTTGTATTCGACGCCATCTCAAATACATTGCAATGCTTAGGACCTGCGGGAGATTCAATGAGAAGGAAGGAAGTTACATATATTCGTTTAAGCCTTGATCTATTCTAATTGGTTTCGTTTTGCGAGTTCATTGGACCCAACGACTTACCCTGGAATACACGATGATGTCCCACAACAAACTCCAGTTTACGTGACCAGGGATTGACGAAGCTAGTCCATTCCGTTTCGAGAAGGACGTAGCAACCGTTTTGAATGAGAAACCGATAGGGTTTACTGCAGAATGAGGAGCCAGCGGTTTGTCCCTTCTTCATGACCTTCTCGTAGGTATCTTTCATGACTGCCAAATCCTCGTGATGATAGAAATCCATGATAGAACGTCCAATTAGATCCTGTGGCAAATAGCCAAGTGCGCTGACCGAAGCGCTGTCCACATGCGAGATGATCGCCGTGGCCGTGTGTCGAATGGCGAACTTGGGACTCTTCGGCGAGAGAATCTCATCGGGAACTAAAAACGATAGGAAAAAGTAATGGAAGGTGTTATAAGTAGGTGTTTATTTGAAATAGTTTTTTTTAGCTCACCTTTGTAGCTGCTTTTGATGGGCGTCGCTGAGATAACGAGCAGCATGTTGGCACCATTGGATACCATATAGTTATCCGGTCGTGCCTCCTCCGGCGCCTCCCTAAATGTCAAGCCCAAACGGAAGGGTTCGTAGTTGACAGCTCGTCCAATCACCCCAAAGCCACCCGAAGTGAGGCCGCGATAACGTCGCAGCATAACGCAAAAAGTACTTCTCGCATCCTTCGGCACGCTGCCACGTGACTCGGCAATGGGTATGCCCGTCGTAATCTGACTGGCGAATGTCGCCCGATCCTTCACATGCACAAAGTCGATGAACGAACGACCTAGCCACATGTCGCGCGGAAAGCCCAGCACGTCCGTAATGCTGGGCGTGGTATACAACACAACGCCGTCGTGCATGGAGATAACACAGCAGAAACTATCCTCTTTGGTCCTCTCAGGATGCTGCTGTTTGCCCACACCGGCGGCCATCGTCTCCAATTTGCTTGGCAGCGCCTCGTATGCCTTGTCAGACTTGACACCGCCGATGCTGCCGCTGGCCTGGCCATGGCTCGATGCGATTGGAATGTTGCCCGGCTGCAGGCTGCAGCTGGCGGAGAGGGGCGCAACGACGGGCAACTGTTGGGCCTGATCGATTTGCTTGCTGTTGGTCGCCTCGCTGTCGTCCACGATGAGCAGCTGTTCGCTCAGCTGTTTCTGGTCAGAAGCCGGTGGCTCACAGAACGTTTGTGTGTCTTGCAGCTCCTGCAGCTGCTCCCCGTTAACCGAACTGCAGGGCTTCGGCAGCAGCTGCTCATCGTTGTTCTCCAACGATGTCACTGTCGACGTTTGCACCGTGCATTTGGCCTTCTTCTTCTTGCGCGACTTCTCCTTGTTCCGCTTGATGATCATGTCGCTGCTGCTGGCCTGGGTCGAGGGTTTGCCCCCATAGCCACTGCTGCCGGACGAGTGGCTGCCACTTAAACGCGACTTCGAACTACCACTGCAGATGCGGATTGGAATAGAGCATAAGCTAAGGATATTCCAAAAAGACTTGGATCGCTCCATCGGACTCACCTGCGCTGGGACTGACTGTTGCTGCAGCTGTTGGAGTATGCCGAATCGGATACTTTAGTATTGTGTGTTGACTCTGTGGATTCGCCTTCCATTGTGATAAATCTCTTATCTATAAATTACTTTTACAGAGTTTTAAAAGTATTCGTAAAGTTTTTCAACCAAGTCAATTGTTGCGTGCGCCTGAAAATATAATATATACATTTATTTTGTTTAAATTACTCAAGAAATCTATATTAATTATATTCATTATAATTATTATAACAAATCATTAATATTAATATTTGTGTAATTTTTGAGAATTTTAATTATTTGAAGAACAAAGTTGTATATCATTTAAAATATATGAAAAGAGCTTAAAAATAACGGAAATAATATATTTCATACTTTGATCGGACTATTTATTATTTTGAATATATTTTATTTTTATATCAAATATAATATATTCCATGTGTCTGCCTCGATCTGCCATGAAAACTCATTGCTAAGCTTCAATTAATATTTTTATAATCTTAACTTTTCCGCAAAAACGTGAAATTCTAAACATTTTTATTTTGTAACCAACTTAAAAATATATAAATTCTGCAAATTCATTCAGAGATCACAATACAAAAAAAAATACGATAAAACTTCATTGATAATAACAATAACAATGCACTAATTGCATGGCATTCACATAATTGAGTCATATTAAAATAGATTTCGAGTTGAATCAGCGTAAAGTGACAACGTAATGAAATTGCCGTCACGTTTAACGAACAGCAAAATCTATTGTGCAAGTCAACTGAGTGCGACGGAGATAGCAGTAGAGCGTAGTGTGCATGAAGAGAAATGAGAGAAGCGTTTAATTGATATGGACTCACGTGTAGCTGCAGCTGCAGCTGCGACTGCTGACGGATGCCGTTATGCAGTCGAACACCAAACAAAACAAATACTAAAGCACATCAACGTATTAGTGTATAAGCACATAAACAGAAGGGAATACGTATACGCATAAATGCCGGCTTGGCAGAAAGCAAATTATAAGAGACATATTTATAAGTATCGTAGTTCGTTTGACTTGTAGAAGAGCGAGAATGAAAGTAAATATTCTGCAAAAATTGTATTTCAACTTAAGTTCAATAATTTTGTTCGTATTAAATTTATGAATTCTGCCTTACGTAATGCTAACAGCAGACATTCATGTTGTATATACATATACATACATACATACATACATATTTTAATGTTATGTCTAAAAATAAAAGAACGCATATCCAATTTCGACTTGAGGATTTGCTAGACAGACACAGGCAGGAGTAAAAGTATTATTTAATATTTCATATTGAAATATTATATAAGACTTTAAAGAAAAATGCTGATAAATCATGATTTGGAGGCAATAACTTTTTGGATAGAATTGAATTTCAAAAAAAAAAAACGTCGTGTAAAATAACAAAAAATTCTTGAAAATGTATGAAGGAGACGTCGCAGACCCCATATAGCCCTGTCCGTCTGTCTGTCCGTCCGTCCGCATGAGCGTCGAGATTTCGGAAACTAGAAAAGCTAGAGAGCGGAAACTTCACATGAATACTCGTATGCTGAATACTCGTTACGCAGTACGAGTTTTTCGATAACTCATCCCATATCCAAATTATCGCTAATTTTGATTGAAGGATTTAGATTGATGGTCTAGTATCAATCAATATTGTTCACAAAGCAAATAACAATAACAAACAAAAATATTTTCCTTATAATAAATAATATATGTATGTGGCGTATGCGTAATATTCATGAACTATCCCTGTTGTTAGGGGACTACCGCAATTCACATGCAGTTCGTATGCGTACACACATGCACACATACACGCATGTGTGTGTGTGTGTGGGTTTGTTTGTTTGTTTTTACTTTGCCGTTATTGCTGTTGAGCCGGTCTGTTTCAAGCAATTGTTTTTGTTCTGGCGTTTATCTCTCATTCACTCTCTCTCTCTCTCTCTCTCTCTCTCCCTCATCTAACTGCAGCAAGGGCAGCACCTATATACATATATAATATTCGCAACGTAAACGACCACATGATACTCTTCACACAGTCTATTTACGCCATATGTATGCATACTTATGGAATGTTTTGGAAAGTAAACAATAAAGTTTTCTATTTGTTTATACATCTACTTCAATCTTTTGTAATGCCAAACCCCCAGTAAGTCGAATATTTGATTATATATTTATATGTAAACATGAAATATATATAATCGCGTCTCTTTTTCCAGCCACATGACGCTAAGCCCACATATAGTCTATTCGTCTGTGCGGTGAGCGTAGAAGTGCACAATTCAAGTAAATATGTTACGTAGCCATTGACAACAGCGCTCTTTATGTAAGTTTCAATTGAGCTTTCCATTACACACACACACACACACACACACACACACACACAGACCAACATACAGAGCTACACAAATGCTTGATAATCAAAACATTTGCTTTGCTCTCCGCTCACAAATCTTAAGAACCTTTGTTGTTGCTTTTGCATGCTTTTGCACTCTTTTTTTGTGCATTCGTTCAGTTGCATTACTCTCTATTACGCTCTCTTTGACGCTCTCGCTTTGCCGATCTACGTATTGCAAACGAAGTTGCTTATGGTATAAGAATACATTTGCATATTTGAATGAGCGAAACTCACTTATTCTTTTAATATATATTTATATGCGGAGCATACTTATTGCACTTTAATATCATTGACACTGGCACAGAAAAAATTATTTAAAAAAAAACTAATATTGATACGTGTGTACGTTTATCTAGTTCAATACCGCTTGCGTTAGCTAAAAACAGTTTTTATACTGCGCTGCTCTCGACCTACTTGTTGAAGATTCGTACGAATACTGACGGCAGTCTCCATAGCTAAGAGACGAAAAGCGCATTGTGGCGCCAGCGTGCCAAGCTTTGCAAAACTGCACACACGCTCACAAACACGACCAGTGTATGTGTATGCATGCTTCGTGCTCACATATACCAACACATGACATGGTCGCAGCAGCCGCCACAACGTGCGTTCTTCTTCGGAATATTGGCAGTCGGCAATGCTCGGCTTGACATAGTTTTCGTTAGCTCTGAGCTTAACCCTTAATGCCGCGCTCAATGCGCAGTATTTTAGTATGTAGCAAGCAAGTAGCTTAAGACGAGCAGAGCTATTTCCGTTTGCTTAGTACTTAACTACATACTCTATTTTTAATTTCTTACAGTAATTTTCACAATAGGATATTGATAAACATGTTGTAGCTATTTAACTGAAGACCTTAATACATATTGATACAACGAAAATTTTTAAATGAAATATAAATATAAAAGTTATTATATTTATATATATAAAATGAATATTTATTGTAAATAAATTCTCTTTTCTTAAGAAAAACTATATAGAATTTGTGCCGATTATTCATCGGCGCTTTTGCACGCTTAAGGGTTAAGCTATGCACGCGTAATCAAAGTAACAACAAAAGATGGAAGTCGCTTCTGCGACTACAGTTGGGATAGTCTATAGGAAACGGGACTTTGACTCGTGGGTAGCCCCTGCTGTTAGGGTGTTTGCTTTGCCGCGACAGACTTGGTCGTGCAAGGGGGTCCAGCCCAGGGGTTGGGGTCACTTCGCTGTTGGCGTCGGCGGCGGCACGTTGACTTTATCCAATGTTAAATTGAGCATTTGCTGCGAATTCGAATGTGCCTCAAAATGTGCACTACGATGTCACGCATAGCAGCCACGTGACTTGTTCGCATTGTTGTTGTTGTTGCTGCTGCTGCTGCTGCTGCTGTTGCTGGTGCTGCTGTCTCATTGCCCGACTGTAGTTGTCCGAATGGCTATTCTGTTGTCGTCTTTGTTACGCCGCCCACAGCAAGTACGGCCCAGGCGCGTGCATTAGTCATGGCAGAGCTGATCACAAGCAGCGACAATGGTTTCTGTCTCTATTGATACATGCATGTGTATGCATGTATGTATGCATGTTTGTATGTAGGTATGTATGTATGTATGTTTGTTTGTTTGTTTGTATGTATCTTTCTATCCATCGGGTATTTGTGTTCCATAATAGAAGGTCGCACATAACGCATACAGCCCATTGGCTTATGCACGCGATGTGGCAGCCTTTTAGGCGTTGCCATCTATTTATAGCTGCAGCTGGCCAATTACAAAAGAGCTATCGAATTGCAATTAGTAAATATCGATAGACTGTGTGACGGCGGGTGTGGGAGAAGGAGGAGGACGAGAGGAACTAGGTATAGGAGTGCTCTTTCTGCAAATGACAGCTCTATTTATGTGAACATGTGCCGCAGGAAGAATCAAGTCACTGTTATACAACGAAAATCCGCTTAAGGTCGCATGAAGCAGCAGCAGCAGCAGCAGCAGCAACAAAGCTGCTTATAACTCGTGTGCACTGGCAATGCGTGTCAAAATAGATGCAATACAATTAAATTTAGATACGATTTTTACTGAATTTGATTAATACTGGTCTGCTGGGCAATTCGCATGTGCTGTATGCCTAACAAATGGAATTTTGTTTAGAAGTCTTACATCACAATGAAAATTCGAGAAATTTCATTCATAGCGGTAAAGACTCCTAGGTCTTACAGACTTGCAGACACAGCAATTACATATCTCATCACTTGTTAGGGTTTGCTTGACTGCATACAGTTATTTGAGTTGGCAAAATTAGTGTTGCATAATAGGTTTTTTTTTTCTTTTTCAGCAGATGCGTTTTCCCTGAAGCAGATATCACGTTTGCCATCGGCCAGGTAAACATCAAGAGTTTTCCGGGTTACACGTGGCATACGTTGATTGAAAGAGGAAATTAAAGACATGCTATGGGAAGACGAAGATTGAATATTCTTCTAGAGCTGTTCTTCTATGACAGTTTCATAGAGACTAGGTCTAGGTAATATATTTACACGTACGTTATCTAGCCAAAATTTAAGCCTATTTTTTATATTCGAGTCCATTTCGCTAGAGTCTAGGGTTTAGAATTTTAATCTGGAGTTTGTTTAAATTTTAAAATGTTTATTTAATGAGAATTTAAGATAGATTTATTATATATTGTAAATAATATATAGGCAACACAATTTAAGTTTATTGGAGTTAATTATCTATTCATATGATATATATATATATTGTATATAGTATTTAGTATAGTGTATATTCCAAGATTGCATACTTCATGATCAACTACATAAAACCCTACTTGGGGTAAGATTAGGCATATCTTAAAGCCACAACTCGACTCTTTACTGCTTAAGTATATATATACATATGTACTCCATGAACATAGTAATATCATATCGTATCAAGTCTCTAATACCCTTTCGTAAAGAGCCACGCTTCACAGTCACAACTTCCTGATCCTAACTGATCAGTTTTGTCTAACATATATACATATGTATATCTGATCAACATTTATATAATGACTAATCAAATCTGTAATACCCGGCTCGGTAAGGGCATACGAAGAAGCGACTGCGAGCCACACTTCACAGCCATAAATTGAGTTACACGCGAAACTAAATGGAACTCCATTTCGGTTTCAGTTTCAGTTTCAGTTTCGGTTTTGGATGGCTTTTGTCACATCGCGACGGGTGAGTTAGCGACGGGGCGTGGCTACAGCACCGGCGTATACACACACACATGCACGCACGCACACACACACATACACACATACACACACTCATACAATTAAAAGTCAGTTAGGTGAATTTGATACGACGAACAAGTTAGCAAAGCAAAATGACACAAACAGAAGACAATGGACAAAGTCAAAGTGAAGAAAAAATAACAAAGAGACGCGCTCCAGTTACGCACTGATAAACCCAGAAGATACCCAGTATGTCAACATTTGTAAATCAAAATATTTATATATATATCAATTATTGAAAGACTGTACAAATTTAACAAATTTGCTTAAGTTGATAGACTTGAAGATATCCTGTATTTAGATAATTTTCAATCAAACTAAGCTAAGAGCTAAGAGTAAAAGTTGTATTTTGTAGTACTTTTTAGGTAGACATAACAAGAAGATACCCTGAATTGAAAGACTTGGAATATACTCTGTATGTATATTTGTTCAACTCAAATGCCTAAACAATTTCTTATGTTGCATTATATTACATTAGACTAGAAAAACATATCTTGGGTTAAGCTTTAAGAACTAAATCGAATTATCGAAAAGAAGCAAAGGGATTGGGTTATCGATATTGATAAGCTCGTAGTAAATACAATTTTATATGCAAATTTTAGTCACTGGGAAAAGCTGAAATAAATCTATAGCATGGTTATACGTACATCTGATCAAATATATAGTATATTAAATGTAACTTTAAAGATATGTATATATAGAAAAATAACCCCAAAGATGCCTGCCTTTATCCGTGACTTACACACACTCCACACTCAGCATACCCCATTTCACTTTTGTCATAGTACAGGGTATTCTAATAAGTTATACAACTGCCTGCCCGTAGGTTGTTGAACAATCTTTGGCACAGCCGGCCCCAGTCATCAGAACAGTTGCTGTAAGGTGTTAAGTGTGCGTGTGTGTGTGAGAGTCTAAAGGGGCGGTTGGGCGTGGCGTTGTAAGCGATTTCCTTTTAAGCGCTCAATTTTTTACAACTAAATGTTTTGTACGTACATTACACGAGTTTTATGATCTCCATTTAAAGAGAACTTCATTTTGTTGTTCGCTTAAGATTTTTTGACATGTTTAGGAAATGTTAGATCTACCTGGTTGTAATTATAAAGATCACCTTTTTTTTTTATACCATAAACCCATTGAAAATAGGAAATCAGGGTATAATGATATTGTTAAAAGTATTTACCAGGCGGAAGGAGGCGTGGCAGACCCCATAGAGTATATATATTCTTGATCAGAGTGACGAGAAAAGTTGATATAGCCATGTCCGTCTGTCCGTATTTGAACACGTGTGGCAAGATGTGTGTAGTTTGTTTCAGAAATTCGATTACTTTTATAGTTCCAGAGTAATCGATAAAATATTTATCGAGAATCAGTTATCTATATATATATAGAGTCTCCAAGTCTTTGGCATATATAGAGATACTAATTTAATACAATTACGGTTTTTGTCAGATATTGGATTTCGGTCCCCAATCATTGAAATTTAGGAATAATGATTTTACGGGTATGCTTTTTGAGGCGTGACTGAGACCATAAAGAATATATATTGTTGATAAGCGCAGCGAGTCCGTCCGTCCCAGACTAGAGAGTTGCATTGGACGCAGAAGTCATTAAATAAATCGTTTGGTCAATTGGCAAAGCCACGTGGCAATCAACGCCAATCGCATGCATCTGCTCTACACGTGTGCGCACATGCATTCAAACATGTGCATTCCCTTTCGAATTCAATTCAAGGAATCGATACATTAGTGTAGGATTTGTCAGCTTATAAAGTGGCGACGATGCTAGAGGTGAAGCAGGATTAGAGATTGCTGATAGGGTGTACATAAGGTAAAGTAGATGTGAAGTGAGAGGCGAGGTGATAATAGACGATAGAGGTGCTGATAGAGATGTAAATAGATTCGGTATCTAAGGGAGGAGGATGTACAAAAGGTGAAGTAGGGGCGATGCTAGCGGTGATACAAGAGGTGATGCTAGATGCTAGAAACGTAGGCTTGGTGTCTGTTGAAGGAGAGTTTATAAGGCGAAGTAGAGGCGATGCTAGATGATAGAAACGTAGGCTTGGTTTCTGATGGTATAGGCGATGCAGAATGATAGATATGATAGGTTCGTTTCTTACTAGTAGATCCAATATATGTAAGTGTACGTGCTTCGCATATCCAAGCATAGATAAAAGCTATGGAATATATGTAAAAAGGCAAATCAATCAGGATTCCGCTTCAGCTTTCTGCACAAGAAAATGCATTAGCAAAGTTTTTCTTCTTCATTATCATCAACATAATATTATAATAATAATATCAATTTGTGCATATGAAAGTTGGCAAATTGATCATTTGAGCTAAGTAATTGCTGGATAATGATCGGAAGGGTCCCTCACCCGAAGCATTGAACCTGAGCAAATGGCTAAGTGCAAACGCTTTAAAATGCCAACTCATTTGGCCCAATGCATTGTCATAAGCATTGCACGAATCACCACGAACCACGAACCACGAACCACGTACCATTTCCATTTCCATTTTACAATTTTCATGGCTTTTGCCTTGAACTCGAATGGAAAAACTGCTGGAAAATTTCGCACATACGTTTAAGAAAATTGCTTAGAAATATGTGCATAATCCATTGGAGAGTTATGTTTTGTTTTAGTTAACTTTAAAATGGCAATTATGATGGACTCTAAAAGAGTCGCTGCATACAGAAAGAGAGACAGAGAGAGAGAGAGAGAGCGCGACAGGGAGAGTGACTGAGATAGCTAGAGTGTGCGAGTGTTGATGATATAAAAGTTTGCAGAGTTTGCCTGTGAGATTCGACCTTTAATGGTGCCATTGTGTGCTAAACAGTAAACAGACCTTAAGACGCTGTCTGAATCTGAATCTTGAGCACCAACATCATCATCAGCAATATCATCAACATCAGCAACATCATTATCATCATCAGCAGTAGGCTATTTCACACGCTCTGCCTTCCATTGTTCCCACAATTTTCCATTCATTCATTTCAGTTTGCTCACTTCTGTTCCTACTTTGTAATAAGTTTTGCTACCCAATCCCTTCCCATACCCCCACAGACATGCACACATACCCACACATATACACACACACACACACACACGTGCTCTTCTCTTTGCTGTCCAGCCACGCCCCTTTTTGCATCTGTGCTGCTTTTGTCTGCGCTTTTTTTTTTTGTCATTTTGGCCACTAGCTGTCATCATCATCATCATCATCAACATCATCATTATCATTCTCTTCATCATGAACTTCTGGCTACACACATTCATTTTCCTACTACCTCAGCCTTATCATCTTCATATTCATCATCAGCATCATTATTATTATCATTATAATTATCATTATCATTGTCATTCCCTGCTTCTTCATTCTCAGCCCAACGTCTGCATGCAATGCTTATAGCTCTGTGTAATGAGCGTTGTTTATATGGGGTTACTTAGAAGTACATAACTATCTATCTACCCGGCTACCTACCAATCTCCCCTACCTACGTATATCTGTACGTAACCCCCCTCTTTTTTCTTGTGTTGCTCTCTCTCCCATATGAATATCTTGTAACTAAGCCCATTTTAATGTACTCCCCCCCCCCCCCCCCCCCTCTCTATCGCTCTCTCTATCGCTCTCTTTCTCTCACTATGTGTACGTGGGAGCTACTTGAGCTTAAGTAATCGATCTTCAAAGTTCTTAGTATTATATTTCAATGCCAGCTGAAGATCTGTTTCGACAGACAAGGCAATAACAATAGAATACGTGAATGCCACTCGAAAGCTATACGTAAATTAAGAAGAGATCACTAGAGTTAGTAGTTACATATGCATATATGTATGTATATACATGCATACAGCTTTCAAGTAAAAGTTATGTCTAGCATAAACACTAATGTTAACGTTTTTTTTTTTTTTGTTTTTTTTTTTCTAAAATAATTGTTTTTATTTTAAATTTTTATTTCGAAATTCACGTAGTTCAAAATTCTTAATTCATGTTTTGCAAATCTAAATTCAAAATCAGTTTAAATCCTATTCAAAATCTTTCTATGAACCTCAACCTTTGAATCTGAAGCGTAATACAAGTATTTTTGCTTTCCATCTTAAGTAAGTCTTTAAAAGTATTTCTACAACTACTCTTAGATACATTTATCGCATTTATATACATGGTCGCGTAGATCTCTTTTATCTATATTAGACTTTTTCAAGCATTATGCGTTCGAACTAGCGCTTAAACTGACTTTCCCAGTCTATCTTGCACGCTGATATCTTAACTATATAAAGTTGTTTTTCTATAAGACGAACGCCGCTTTGCTTCCTATGTAAAACACAGACGCACACACACACGCACGCACACGCAGAACAGCACAGTTGATGATCGCGAGACGAGCACGTTTTACCAAACCATGCACAGACACATGCACACACAGAGTTACTCGCTTACACTAACTCTCACACACGCATGCATACATACATACATATAAAAACTGTCGCCGGTCATTGTAGCCAATTGTCGCTTCTGTGTGGTGGGGCAAGTGCAGCTCGAAGGGGCTGCTAATAGATACCCACTATAGAGCAAGCAAGAACTGCGCAGTCGACTATCTAATACACGTCATTTGGCATTAAGAGTGCCTAAATAAGTAGTTGATTTTAGAATCATACAGTTCGCAATGAGCAAATTCAGCTGTATAAGCAATCAACGGTAAAATGTTTACAACTGTTGTTATTGCACATAACAAATACACTCTACTTACGCTAGTTGAGCGAGTATATCAACTGGTAAGTGCAGCGCATAATTGCCAACGACAACACGCACCATCCACAAGTAGAAGAGGCAGCAGCAACAGCAGCTGGCCACTGGGACAGCCCGTGCATGCGAGCTATAGGCGAGCCCATTGGGCTGGGACAGTAATTATACCCTATAAGCATGGCAAGAGAACATGATAGCTAGGACTTGGCATATGGCAGGCAAACAAAAATATTATATTATTTAGAAAAAGTAAAGTCTAATGAAACGTATTGATATAAACTGCTTAAAATGTAGTCTAAAAATGTTAACAGTTTAAATATGTTTGCTAAACTATTAAGTAAATAAATATATTTCGCATTTCATTCCACTGCATTTGCAGAACTTCTAAGGTAGAAGCTAGTTGCGCTCACTAAACAATCAAACGATGTGCGCTGCCCTTCTGTTGGTATGTTCTTCCTCTCCCTGACTCCCTCGCTCCTTCTCTTCATCTAACTGATTCGCTCTGCTTACATGCCAAGCATTTCCATCACCGTAATTCAAATGTCTTTGGTGTCGTTTCTTTTGCTCGGCGCTCGTTGAGTTTTTTGCGCTTGCGTTTAGATCGGTGCCGCTGCCGAAGCTCAAGCCGAGGCTCAAGACAGCCCGAGAGCCGCAGTCGAAGCCGAAAGCGTTGCGAGCTGCCTTTGAGTTTCATTTGCGTTTGCTCAGTCAACTTCCGCCACGATACGCGTTCGGACGTGCGTCTTAAGCGGCGATCAGTGAATGTTGAACGTTGAACGTTTAAACCAACCCACAACAGCCACAGCCAAAAATTCACAGAATTTTACGTAGCGCGCTGTGTTTTTTTCTTGTTTACATTTCCGCGTTGCATCTGTATGCGTGCGTGTGTGTGTTTTTGTTTTTGTTTGTGTCTTTTTTTTTGTCGGTGGTGTCTTTCGCTCTGCATTCGCGCGTAACGAGCGGCTATTAACAACTAACCCCCGTCTCAGTCGCACACGCGCACTGTGGGGCTACATCCTGAGCACAGGATGCGCTTCGTTGCATTCGCGCACCTGTTTTTCTGTGTCAGCGTAACAAAAACAACAACAACAACAACAACAACAACAACAACAACATCAGCAGCAATTCCCAAACACTTTGTGTCGAAATTTGTTAGCCGGTAAATTTTATAATTTATGCAAAAAATAGGAAAATAAAATAATAAAAAAAAACTTCAGTTAAGATTATGTTATATGGTTAGTTAAGTGGAAAATTCAACTGGTTGTTCGCGTTACCTGTTGGTAAATGCTTTCACCTTATTTCTGTGTGAGAGTTTCCGATAAGAAAAACTCCCACATTTTGTCAGCGTATCAATGAACCAGCCCAACAATTTGAATATGCAAATTTTTACGTTAACAACCGGAACTTATCATCAAATATATACATATATATGTACATATATGTAGTTATATATATGTACATTGGTGGTTTACGTTTATAATAGGAAAAAAAAAGATGACAACTTGTAATCCCTTATTAGACATTTTCCATTAATTTAACTATTTTTTTTTTTAATGTTTATTCTGCTTTGCTTTATAAAAGTAATTTCCGACTGGAAATATATAATAATTTGATTTTTAGGCAAGACTTTATCATATATATATCTGAAAATTTTGCTAAATTTATTTTAAAAAATTTTGGTGTTTAACATTTTTTTGAATATTTTTAAAATTTTTGAAAATTTTTCAACAACAAAACATATAAATTAATAATAAATAAATAAAAACAGCACACACTAATTTTAAAATTATTTATAAAAGACTTTCTATTAAAACCCAATTTACTTTAAAATATTTTTAAGTTTTTACCACACAAAATAATTTTTTTCTATATAGAATTATTTTTTAAAATAATTTGAAAATGCTCTAAATCCATTATTTTACATCAAAACAAATGAATAACAATATTTTGTTAAATTTGGAAAAATGTTCGCCTGAAGAAAAGAAGAAGTAAGAAATTTTCTTCAATGGGGATTTCGAGTGAAATGCACGTACGAATGAGGTTAGGTCGAAGCATGATAGACTAATTATATTATAATTGGAATGGGGTGATGCACGATCTAGAAAACGTTGGTGCGCTATTAACGGTACTGTGGAAAGTATCGATTGTTCGATAATTATGATTATTATTGATTAACTTTTATGATGATGTGCTAATTTGTGCTTAGTTATTGCTTGAACTAATTGAGAATTGCAATTCGCAGGCTGAATGACGATTGATGCCATCGAGTACATATGTGTACGGCAGCAACTATGCTGATTGTGGACATGCTAACACTGGCCTTAACGAACGGACAGAGTGTGCTGGAGCGGGACAAGGAGCGGCAACAGTGCGATGAAGCAGCGAAACGCAGCAAAATGACGGCAACAACGATGGCTAACAAAACGCTTAGCAAACATAATGAAGATGCAAATTATAAGAGCAGCAGCAACAACAGCAACAACAACAACAACAGCAGCAGCAATAGCAATAGCAACAATAATGAGCAGCAGCATATTGCTGTTGCAATTGAGGCAGCCACAGCAGCAGCAGCAGCAGCCGCGGCAGCGGCTCTGATTGCAGCGGGCAACATGTCTAACGGTGTACAAGGTTTGAATGTTGTTGCTGCTGTTGATGGCACTGATGACGTCGATTTGGCATGCGAGTCACGCAGCTCACGAGCTAATGTTGCTGGCGTGCAATATAAGGCGCATTGTGCGTGGCAGCCCCAGTCCCAGCACCAACAGCAGCAGCAGCAGCAGCAGCAGGGCGTCGTGCGGGGCTGGCAGGAGGCGTGCCAGTCAGCGGATAGCAGCGACATGCAAAGTCAGGCGCATGCGCGTGCTGAATACAGCGACAACAACAACAACAACAACAACAACAACAATACAGGAGCGGAAGTTGTCAGCAATTGTGAGCGCGCGCAAGTCGAGCGTGAGAGCCTAAGCGTGAGCGTGAGCGCAAACGCAGACCATGTTGGCCATGGCCAGCAACCACCCAATGTGCCAGCAGCAACAACACAAGCCAGCACCAGCACCAGCACCAGCAGCAGAAGCAGCAGCAATGCCAAAGGCACGGGGAGCGACAACGGCGACAACAGCGCCTGCTCAATACCTACAATTGGCAGTGAGCTTTTCAAAGCCAAATTCACAGTAGCAACAGCGGAGACAGCAGCAGCAGCAGCAGCAACACCACCAACCGCAGCAGCAGTCGTCGCAGCAAGCGCAGCTGAGCAGCAGCAGCAGCAGCCAATAACAAAATTTGGCCAAAATCAAAAATTGTTTCAAATTGTTGAAAATCTTGTGCAAATTGAAGAAAATCAAATTTGCAACGATATTGGCCAAAGCGAGCAGCAGCCACAGCAGCAGCAGCAGCAGCAGCAAGAATTTTTTTTTATTACCAATAAGAACGACGCGAGCAGCGCAGCTGGCGACGACGCTGACAGCGACGCGCGACGTACAGAAAAATTTGTGCAAAAAATCTGTGAAAATGTCAATTTTTTTAACAATGCTAGTGAAAATGTGCAAAACGACATAGTGACACCAGCAGCAGCAACAGCAACAGCAACAGCAACAGCAACAAAAGAGTCTAGTGATAGTGACAAGCAACCGTTGTTGTTGTTGTTGTTGGAGGAGCAGCAGCAGCAGCAGCAGCAAGAGCAGAAGAAGGAGGAGCAGCAGCAGCAGCAGGAGAAGGCGACGCCATTGTCATTGCCATACTCGAAGCTAGACAACCGATGGCAGCAGCAATTGCCAGCGAATGTTGCTGCTGGCCCAGTGCACGCCTGTTTCATTGCCGCGACTGACGTGACGAAACGTAACGAGCAATGCGCCAACGAAACACAATTAGCAAAAAATTCGAAACATCATAGCGATTGCAATGATCTAAGTGAGTCAGCCAGGTGCAGCGCAACAAGCTGCAACGATAAGGATCTAATTGATTTCGAGCACGATTTGGCCGAGGATTTTGTGGCCAGCCAAAGGCTCAAACGCTTACAGCATAATTTTCAGGGACGCGTTAACAGCAGCAGCAGCAGCAGCAGCAGCAGCAGCAGCAGCAGCAGCAGCAGCAGTAGCAGCAGCAGCAGCAACAACAGCTGTAGTGAGGCTGTTGTAGTTGATGATTGTGTAAAGGCATCCTTGGGACAGCAACAGCAACAGCAACTAATACAACTAAATGCCAGCACAGCGACAATAAGCACAACAAAGAAACTACCCGCACAGCCAGCAGCAGGGGCAGCAGCAGTAGAGGCGGCAGCAACACCCAATGGCAACAACGGCAGCGCCTTACAGGACAATAAAATAGTTGAAAGCGCGCTGTTGGCCGTGGCCCCAGGCTCAAGTGCAATACAATTAAATCGAAATTGTATACAAGACATTGCTAATGAAGAAATTGCCAAAGCAAATAGCAGACAACAGCAGCAGCAGCAGGAGCAGGAGCAGCAGGAGCAGGAGCACCAGCAGCAATTGCTGAATACGTTGCCAGAATTTGCAGAGCGCGTGCGCTGTGAGAGTTTGGTTGAGAGCAGCAGCAGGAGCAGCCAGGTGCTGATTGAAATTGAAACGCCAGCAACAGCAACAGCAACAACAACAACAACAACAACAACAACAATACGCAGCGCCTTCGTGCCCACAGTTTGCGACAACAGCAACAACAACAACAACAACAGCAGCAGCAGCAGCAATAGCAACAGCAGCAGCAACAACAACAACAATTGCAGCTTATCGAGTGGCAATTTTGTGGCGTCACTTAGCGAATTCGATGTGCAGCGCTTTGGTGACTATTTAAAGGCAGCGAGACAATTGCAATTGCTCGATATTAGAGCGAACTCGGGTCAGATTGAGACGCTGACCGAGTGCAGCAAGCAGCGACGCGGCTATCAGTGCTACGACGAGTTGCTCGCTGAATTTGTAAGCGAGCAGCAGCAGCAACAGCAGCAACAGCAGCAGCAAGAGCGAGTTGGCACTAGTGAGAGTGAGAGCGAGAGCGAGAGCGAGCGTGAGTGCGAGAGCGAAAGCGTCTGTCAATGCAATGAGTGCCTAACAGTTCTAGCAGCAACTTATACAACAGCAGCGAGTGCAATCGTTAACAATACATCAACAACAGCAGCAACAGCAGCAGCAGCAGCAGCAGCAGCAGCAGCAGCAACAATAACTGATACAACAGCAACAATTGCCACAGCGGACGTGTTCAAGATGCGCGAAATGAATGGTCAGCTGCGCGGTTTGCTTAAGAAACCAAATCGTCCGCCGCCGGCGCGCAAGAATCGCGTTGTCTTTGATGAGACGCGCAATGAATTCTTTGAGGCGGACTATATCATATTGATACGCGAGGATTGTGCCTACGATGAGGAGGACGAGGAGCCATGCACCTGCGGCGAGCATGAGCTGGTGCGGCTCTGCTGTGAGGAGGGCTGTCAGTGCAACTATGCGATGAGCGCTGCTGAGACGGCCGATGGACGAACGCCACAGGTGAGTGCGGAAAAAGTAGCAAAAGCAATGAAGATTGTGTCGGTTGGGGTAGGGGGTTGAGGTATTGTGGCTGAGTTGCTGGCAGTTAGTAGTAGCTTGGTCACACACACACACCAACACACACACACACGTTAAGCGGATTAAGCGACGAGTTGCACAAGTGAGCAAAGTTGAAGTGCTTAAGGCAGCTTAGGCATGTCTGTGTGTGTCTGTGTGTCTGCTTGTGTGTGTGTGTGTGGCACAGCACAAAAGTAGGCAACACTTAGACAGACAAACAGCGTAAGATACAGACAGAGAGAGAGAGAGAGAGCGAGAGAGAGAGAGAGAGAGAAAGAGGGAGAGCAATAGAGACCGATGCGAGCGAGCGAGTTGAGCGTTGACAGCCAGCTTAATAGTTGAGCATTAAAACACATTTTCCATTTGCTCGGCATTTTCATAGATTTCCCCTAGATTTTTCTTGATTTTCTCTTGATTTTCCTTGATTTTCTTTCCTATTTCGGCAACTGCATGTCAGGCTGTCAGATAACATCAGCAATTGCTACTTGTTTTCATCTATTGCTGGCAATTATTTCTGAAGTTTTGTCGCCTGTCAAATCATTGAACTTGAGCTTAACCGTTTGTTAAATATTTAACAGACTGGCTTGTGGCTCTATGTGGTTGGAAAATATATATTAATAATGTTACATTCAACTTAACTTTACTTTATGGTAGTCTAGCTACATGCTTGTTGTTCAATATCTAGCAGCTTTAGCCAGCTATTTTATTCTCTTGTTAAATATTTAACATAGTATAGCATAACATAACATATGTTAATATCATAATTTTATTACATTTTAAATATTTCATATTAATAATCTTTTTTGCTAGACTCTAGCTTATGGCAGTTCCTGTCAAATATCTAGAAGTTTTAGCTACCCATCTCATCCACTTGTTAAATATTTAACTGTCTGTCTGCAGCTCTATGGGGCACAAAATCATGTTTGGATGATCTTTTTAACTTTGGCTTATGTTAGCGAAATTATATAGCTACTCTGAAGCGCTAAGCCCTCTTGGTCATTGCTCTCATCCTCTTGTTAAATATCTGTCTTTTGTTCTATGGCATATTATTGTTTTTAACTAGACTTTCGTTTGTAATATATAATATATATACCTATTCTTAACTATCTAACTCTTTCGGTCACATTCGTCATTCTCTTCTTAAGTGGTTATTCTAAAGGTTATCTGAGCGTCCTTCATAATCTCTTAAGTCTAAGAAGTCCTTCTCTACGTTCATTCCTTCATGTTCGCTTTAAAGCTCTTCTTTGAGCTATTTTCATTGAGCACATCAGAGTTCTTAGAACTCATGCATCTATATTCTAGTTTCTATTAACCCATCATGCATCATCATTTGCAACTCTCTTTAGCTGTTCAAGCATCATCCATATTCAGTTAGGCCCTTGACGTTCTCTTTGTTCACTTTATTGTGGCTTGTGATTGGGGCTTCTTTAATTTTTCAATTTTGTCTTTTATAGTGGCTTTTGAGCATTTTGTTGAGGCGGTTTTTTAGGCGTCACCCACTTGGAATATGTGTGTAGATAGCTCAATATATATACATCAGAATCAGAAGTTTCAAAGTCTTCTGCATATATATTTATACTAATTTAATACAATTTCGGATTCCGCTCCCTAATCTTCCCCCTCATATCAAAAATGTGTAAGAAATGTATTTCCAATACTAGTGACCTACAGTTTGGTTTGTCATATAGATATGTATGTCATGATCATAATCTGAAAGTTTGATTACGATTGTCCTTCTAGAAACCGAATTATTTTTCAAATAAGTTCTCGCAGCAAAACCCACGTGGCAGAGCAAACGAGACAGCGAGACACCAGGAATGCTTACACACATTCATGCGGGCAAGCGTAGAAACGAATCGAATAATTCGTGGAATATTATTCGTTCGAAGAAGAGTTTCAGGGGATCTCGTAGTCGAGCAGTCTCAACTAGAGCTTTCTTACTTGTTTTGATAAGAAATTTGAAATTGCTGAAAGTCTTTAGTCTTCACTATTGCTATAATCTCCTTCTTGTTCATATTATTCATGCATTTTATTTACCTAGTCTTAGATGCATTTAGTCATTAGTCATAAGTCTTCAGACTTTATTCTTCAGTCTTCAATCAATGTTTTTGCCTCCGCCTCCTCCTTCCCCTCCAACTTCTTCTCCAAGAAAAGTTTATCTAAGACGACTTCTCTATCCTCAGCTGCTTTTTGATTCACATTATGATTGTTTTCAGTCTATGATGGTCTTCATTCAGTATTCAGCATAATTTATTGTAGTTAGCTATAGCTAAAGCACTAGTTTCTTAGGCTTGGCAGTCTTCAGAAATTCGACTTCCATGTTCAATGTTCTGCTTTGTCCACCCGATGTGCCTTACTAATGCTTAATGCTGAGCTTCTCTCATCTCAGCTGATTTCTGTTCAGGCTTCAATCTTTGAGCTTTAACTGTTTTATCTCAAACAAATTTTGCATTCAGTTTATACATAAACTTTAGTCTTCAGTCTTTAGTATTTAATCTTCGTCTTTAATCTTTAATACTCAATTTTCAAATTTCTGTTTTTATTCTTCACTATTTAGTCATCTTCAGTCTTTACTCTTCACTCATTAGTCATCTTCTTCTATTCACTCTTTAGTCATCATTAGTCTTTAGACTTCAGTCCTTACTCTTCACTCTTTAGTCATTCGACTTTCCTCTACCATCATTTATCTCTTTCTCCTCGACTGCCCACTCAACTTCCCATTCAACTTCTTCTACTTATCCACAATATATCATTACATATATATTTCTTATATATATATTTCCACCCCAAAATATTTCAACTCGTAACTTAACCTCGTATCATGCAAACTGTCACCTTCACCCACTTTCTGGCTGCACATAACTAGCCATTTTGTCCCACTGTGCGCACCGTCAATTATGTAGGAAGAGCAAAAACAATTGTTTAACTATAATTGAACAAAGTTTTTCGTGCCATATTTTGCTTTGCACTCCATTGAGTTGCTTTAATAATCTATACACATATGCATATACATATATATTTATTGTTTGTATTTCATATCCTGTTTCCTGGCATCCTGTTTTCACTCAGCTCAGCGAGAGCTGAGAACCTCTGCATGCAGCTCGAGTGCCAGTCAAGGCAAGTCAAGTTGCGAGTTGTTGTTGTTGCAGTTGTTACAGTTGTAGGTATTGTTATTGTTGTTGTTGTTGTAGATGCTGCTAGCAAGTTTGTAGTTAGCTCGAGTCACCGTACCGCACCGTCCCGCCACGACTTCGTTATCCTTGCGCAAGTGGTGTATAAATCACTTAAAAACTTTTACACAAAATGCAGCTCAAGTGACTTCCAGCACGTTAGCAACATTGTTGCAGTCTGTGTGTGTGTGTGTGTGAGAGAGAGAGAGAGAGAGGTTATATATATATATATCTATCCATATATACATATATATATATATATATATATATATATATGTATATCACTGATATATTGCATTATGAAATTGTGCCTTTTATCGTGATGCACGCTAAGGACATTCGCAAGGTTTGCTGTCGCAGCAACTCGTCTGCCCTCTCTCTCTCTCTCTCTCTCTCTCTCTCTCTCTCTTTCTTGGCTCGTTACACATACGACATGCACTCTTTAAGTTCTTCTCTTTTTTTTTTATACCCTAAGCCCATTGAATATGAGAAATGAGGGTATAATGTTTTTTTTTTTTAAAGAGCGTAAAGAAGAAGCGTTGATAATTTGATAATTATTTTTTGGAGGGTTCAGGGTATCTCGTAGTCGAGCAGTCGAGCAGTTTTTTTTTTTTTAGCCTTTGCATCGATTCTAAGCGGCCCTCGAGCTGCGTTTAAATTTCAATTTTCTGCCACATGAGCGTCACTTGAGTGCGCCTCTTTTTTGCTTATCTGCCATGGCAAATGTCCTGCTGTCACGCCCCGCATCCACCTGCCCTACCAACAATACGCCCACTCACTATCTGTCCCCTCTGTCTGTCGTTTTGTCTGAGTGCCAGAATGGTTGGCCTGCCCAATGCACTTGACTTGGCGCTGCTCAAGCATGTGGCAAATGCCTAAGACCCATTGGTGTGTGTCCTGCTCTCTCTCTCTCTCTCTTTTGCTCTCTCTATAGGTGTGCTGCTCTGAAGAGTTTAATATGCGTTTAGTGTATGTAACAAGTGTGTTGCATAACCCAAACTGAACTCGAGCTGCAGACAAAGGCAAGGACAGATACAAGTTGAGTAAAAACTGTTATACCACATGTCAAATACTCTAACCGGTATAGAACACTTTGGCATATATGTATATGTTTATGTGGGAATGTATTTTTGTGACATGTGAGAGACAGCAACTAGTTTTTAACACTAGTCAAAAACAAGGAATAGCAACTGTTATACAACTCAACAAGTACTCTTATAGTTATATAACAGTTGTGATTATATGTATATATTAAAGCTATCAGCAACTATCCAATGTAGGCATAAGTATGTGAGAACAGAACTAGGACAGCAACTATATATAGATTCTATGCAATGCAAGAAAACTTTGGAGAAGAAAGTGTTATATATTTAAGATATTAAGACTCTAACAGTTATATAACAGTTGTAATGTGACAGTTGTAATGTAGCAGCTAGGTAAAGCTTCTGTACTATGCAAATGCAATACAGGAAAGCATGGAGAAGAAACTGTCATACAGTTAATCTAATGCTCTTACAGCTAGTATAGTATAACAGTTAAGATAAATCAATATATTTTTTGAGCAGCACAAATAGCAGTTATAGTTGCAATACTATAAAGGAGAACCTGGAGCAGAAACTGTTATACACGTTATTAGCTAATCTAACAACTATATAACAGTTAAAATATTTAGCTTATTTATTGAGAGCAGGCAACATCTAGTTATAGCTTTTATAACGTGCACAGGATAACAGAAGAAACTGTTATACAACATATCACATACATATGCTGGCATATAACATTTAAGATATATCTCTGCGACTGCATCTATGGCAGCTACATGAATCAGAAGTTTCGCACTTTAAAGACAAGATATGTTAAAAAATAGATTTTTTTTAGCTGAAATCAAGATTTGCTAAAAATTTGGGTACCAGAACAAGTTCTATTTATAAATTTTCTAAAATATTTAGCTTAGTAACTTAAAGCTTAAATAAATACAAATGGCTTTAAGCTTTTTAAAACTTGTATCTCAATACTCCATTTAAATTTCGGATAACTTAAATTTAGAATTCAAGCTTAAAGCTAAAGCTGATAAACCCCTGATACGCTTAAATTTTTTATTGCGCAAATTGATCAACTTGACATAAAAATCAGGCAAATAATAGATATAGAAGAGATGCTTTATATATACGTACACACATTTCCAATATATATATATATCCACGTCACCTCCTCGCAAATGGCAATTTCTTTCAGGTAAATTGCAAAACAAAAATCCACAAGAAAATTTAACAATCTTTATAGCCAAGCTGCGCTCTTATGGCGCTGTGCCACGGCTTGCCATTTTACCATTTTCCATTTGGCTTTTCCCACACACACACACACACACTCACTCGCATTCACCTACACATATGTTGTAGCATTTCCTTAACGTTATGTGCGCGGCTTTTTGCTTTATGAGGCACTGCTTGAAGAAGTCAAAAAAGAAAAGTGGAAAAAGAGAAAAAACTTCTTGGCAACTTTGCTGTGCCTCGACTGTCGTGGCCCTGTCTTGTCGCACCACATCGAACTTTTGGCCTAGACTTTGTTTGCAATTGCAAATGCATTGTGTTAAATGTACTTCTATTTGCACTTACAAATGCATCTGTTCGGCATGTGTATGTGTGTGTGTGTGTGTGTGTGTGTGTGTGTGTGTGTGTGTGTGTGCGTATACATACATATATGAATGTGTCTTGTCCTTGGTCTTGTGGCTTGCGGCTGTGCTCTAGCGCTAGATAATCAGCTAATGGCAGGCTTACGAAGTTGCAACTGAAACCGAAACAACTGTCATACGAGTGTTATACAGTTAATGTATATGAGTACTTCTACTGTCATGCACAGATAGTCCTTAATCAAGTTCAGCAGCAAAAAGTCATTAAATAAACTATTATATTACAGTTATACAACAGCTTAATATAACTGTTATACAACTTTTATACTTATGCAGTAACATTGCAACATTGAAAGGCGCAAATAGATCATAATCAAACTTGATTTGTGAAAAATCAGTTATCAAACTGTTATATTACTGTTATATGCGAGCTATTCGTATGTATTCAACAGAATTCACTTGCCTTTGCTAAAATTGATTGATAATTATTTAATACCTGACCAATTCAGGCGTAAGAAACTGTAAAACCTATTGTATAACAGTTTTTTTTAGACAGTTTCTATTATAGCTACAACAGCTTCAAAACATGACTGTATAATTAGCAGTTCTTAGCTATAGTTCGACACCTATAAAACTGTTATACATATGTTAAATGCTATACTACGTCAGTCAAAAAAAAAAAAGCTTCGTTTTTTCAGAAATATCTTTAAACTACTTTTGCACTTTTCTTTAATGCTATACAACTATTATACAACTGCTATAGCATTGAAATGCTTTGTCAACTATTGTACAACTATAATGACAGTAATTAAGCACCCTGCCGTACAAGTGTTATACTCAAACAACGGTCGCTGCCTTATGATTAGTTTCCTGCACAGCCACCAAGGAAACTTAACACAGATTTATGAGCACACACAGTTCATCAGCCAGACAGCCAACAACACACACACACACATACAGAGACACACATACAAGTATATGCTTGTAACGCCCCCATTCCGTCTGGCTATAAAACTCAATTAGCTTAATTTGCGAGTGGGCGCACAATTACGTGCAGCTAGAAGCCTAGTTGCCAATAACTTACTTGGTTAGTTAACATTAAGTTGATGCTACACGTAGAAAAATGGAAAAAAAAACTGTTATAAGTTAAAGCAAATGTTGAAGCAAAGGTGAATATAAAAGTGTTATACGCAGAATTAAGTTTGGATAGGAAGAAACGAAAGTGAAACGTAGACAAAACTAGTCAAACAACAGTCACCCATTGTTAAACGAGTGTTATACGACTGTTATACAACTGTTATATAACTGAAAATACATTTTTATTATTTTAAAACTGCCATATAACTATTATGCAACTGTTATACAACTGCCTTACATATTTCATATATTCTTACTTAAATTCATAATAAACTGTGAAATGGTAAACATAATTTCTCTGAGTGTAATTTCGACTCTTTGAACTATTTTGCAGAGCCCCAAATTCCAGCCGCCAATCGACTTTGTGGACGATGCGGCGCTCAGTCCACCGGATGGTTACAAGGACAACAGCTTGAAGAATACGCTGGGCGGCGCGCTCAGCGGTCACATCTTTGGGGCGCAGCATCTGCAACAGTTGCAGGTGATACAGCGTCTGCAGCAGCAGCGCGCCGCAATGTTGGCGGCTCGCAACGGCAATGGCAACAGTCAAGTACCGCCACCGCCGCCGCCTGTGGGCAGCGCTCAGCAGCAGCAACAGCAGCAGCAGCAGCAGCAGCAGCAACAGCAGCAGCAGCAACAACAACAACAGCAGCAGCAGCAGCAACAGCAACATCATGCCACATCACAGCAGCAGCAGCAGGCCGATGAGGACCTGCAGGGCGTTTGCACTGAGTGCGCCGAGTGTGCCGAATGCGCCGCAAAGCAGCTACAGGATGCAGGTAACTGCGCCAATGTCCTTTGGCTTTTGGTTTATGTTTTGCTAGCTCCGATGCAATTAGCGGGCATCCCTTTGGGCGTGGCTAAATGGGAAGGGTGAGGGGGAGAGGGAGAGGGAGATTGGGTCGTCGGTTCGCGGTTCGTCTGTGCCCTTTTGGGGATTGCTTCTATTCAGCCACGTTCTTTTTCGTTTGCCTTTGTGTAATCTAATCATAAATTATTTATGCAAACAGGCTCCTCGGCCTCGGCCGGCCATCAGCTGGGTCTAGACCGTGCCAATTGGGTGCGAGCCATAAATGCGACGCCATTTTGATTTTTTATGTCGCAGCGAAGGCCCATGAAATTTAATAGCTAATTAAATTTCATTTAATACGACAGCCAGAAGTTCTAGGGGCCAATGGGGATTTAAGGCTTAAGAAAACTGTTATACAAGTGTTTTATAACCGGTTTATGCGACTGGTTTATTTGCTTTTCTATGACTACCACACAATTATAATTCGTCTTTAATCCATCTGTTATACAATTGTTCAAGTATAGTTGCGCAAGTGCTATGGCAGTGTTATACGTACGCCAAGCAGTTGCTTTATATTAATGATAGCAGACAGTCCCATACAACTAGTTCCATACAAGTGTTATACATCTGTTATTCTGCTACTATATTACTGCTATGCTACTAAGCATCCAATTGGTAGAATACAAGAATATCAGATACGGTTGATGTAGAACTGTTATACGATACTAAACAAGTTCTACTAATCTGTACGATTACCTTATAGCAGCTAGACAACAATTTTACTCACAACTAAACTGTTATACAGCTGATAAAGCATTATAGTATGATAGTCGTATACTGTTATACAAATGTTATTCAGTTGTTATACAACTATTTATTATTAAATTTTTCTATTGAAAAGTTGTTCCAATTCTATATGACTTACAATAAAACTCTCATACAACTGTTATACGTAAATGAGCTTTAAATTAATTGAGAATGACATAGAACTTTCATTTGTTGTAGTTCCTTTATGGAATTTATTTAGGTCAATGCGGATGATTTCGGACTCATCTAGATTTCTCTACAATACTTGCAAAGGAGACAAAACGTAAGCCCGTATAGCCGCAGACGTCGAAGTTGGTTAGCAATTGATTGATTTATGGAAACTTAACTAAATGGATAAACAAGCGCAAGTTTTGTAGTTGTTTATGATTTTGTTTTCTGGTTTGCCCATAGGAGGATATGAGAAGAAACCGTTTTTGTGCGGCAGGCAAATGGGGTTTTTGAGTTCGGAAAGTAGGGAACAACGGGCTAGGCTTCGATGTTTACATTAATTTTGGTCACGCTTTATTGATTGGCAAGCAAAACGAAACTCGTGTCGCCCCTTTTTTTTTACCAAACATTATTTGTTGCGCCTAACGAAGCGGAATGTGACCCACCCGGTTAGCAGTCAAAGAGCTAGCGAACCAACGAGCCGCCGGAACCACTGAACCACTAAGCCACCAAAGTTAAGTCAAGCACCAGGGCATGGACCCCCAGCTTTGGCCGCACCCTCACACAAGAGCCACAAGATCCTCCAAGCGCGCTTCCGCTGCTGCAACAGGCATACTCCATATAACAGTATGACAGTGTTTAATAACCCGGCCTTGCCCAGTTGTATATTCGAAATCAATTAAAATATTCAATAAATCAACATTTACCTTTACATTTGAAATGTGAACTTCCGAAAGATTGAATGACGCGTAAAACTCTTATATAAATGTTTGTTTAAGAATTGTTTAATGGGATTTACCACTGAAAATTGATAGGGGTTAGTATAGGACAAGTTGTAGCTGCTCATCAATCAGTTCATTAATCGTGACATCATTTTACATTCTTCCTCACTTTCCTTACTTGATTTTTTTTACAGAATGCAGCGCCGCCCAATGCAACGAAGAGCTAACGCCCATTGGCGTGCCAGCTGTGGCATTGCTGCCATTGCACACCAGCTCACCGGAGCGTCGCATCACGCAGAAGGAGATCATCGCCGGTGAGGAGCGTCCCAAATATGTGCTTCAATCCCAATACAAGCCCTCAGCGGCAGCAGCATCAGGTAAGCTCTCATAGTTCAGCTCTACAAATTGCTCATTAGCTTTGTATATCGCTGCATATACTCGCTATATACATACATATATAGTATTCGCATCGCTGCATTCACATCACGCCAATCGCTTAGCACCCAAAACCAAAATTTCTTGAATTCATTTTTGCGAAATTCCTGCAATCAGCATTGAGCGGTCATATAGCACAGAGCAGCAATTACATTCATCATGCGTTGCCAACTTTCAAAATTATCATCAATATTCTATATTTAGTATATAGCTTATGGCTTGCATTAGTAATCCCCTCCTGGAGCATTCATTCCAATTGGGCAATTCGCATATTTCAGAGCGCAAGAGAAAACGAAATTGAACCATCATGCATTGCCATCTATGTGGCGACATTGAAAGCGATTTGTGCATGTGTTATACAACTGTTATACAGCTGTAAGACAACTGTTATTCAGCTGTAAGACAACTTTTTCGATAGCTTCACAGATATTCAGCATATACATATATATGTTATGCTGTTGGTGTATAACTGCAGGTGTTATACAGCTGTTATACGACATGTATACAGATTTCATACAATTTGTAATCAAGCTTATAAATAACTGTTATACAAACAAGTATATAGTTGTTATACAAATGTTATACGATAATTATACAATATGTATACATTTTATACAACTGTTATACGACTGTTATACATTTACATTTAAATCACAGTTAGACAACTGTGATACAGTTGGTAAAGGATTACTATACAGCTGTTATATGACTTTTATGCAACTATATAACTGTTATACGACTGTTATACATTTACATTTAAATCACAGTTAGACAACTGTTATACAGTTGGTAAACAATTGCTATACAGCTGCTATATGACTTTTATGCAACTATTATATAACTGTTATACGACTGTTATACAACTATTATACAGCTGTTATATAACTGATTGTTATACACTATTGAGAATATCTGTGTAATCAACTCTGCACACTGAAGCTGCGGCTGAAGCTGCTCTAAATCAATCGTTCGACCTCGCTCATTCGTCTGCCCATTCACTGCTCTTGCAACTAACTACGTTTGTCTCTTTGCCACCTGTCCATGCAAATCTGTTCAATGCTCTATTTCGTGTATAACAATTACAACCAAATATGCCGCTCGCTCTGACTATTCCGTATGTGTGTGTTTGCATATGTGCGTGTGTGTGTGTGTGTGTGCGTGTATATGACAGTCAAAGTTAGAAAGGATTCGGGCAGTAGCAGCAAGCCCGCCGCAAGCTCTAGTCCCGGTTCCGTTTCCGTAACTGGTTCCGGCTATGGCACCAGCCTGGTGCCAGCAGCGGGCAGTAGCACAGCCAAGAAAAAAAGATTTGTTGTTGAAACTATTACCACTATGACCACAGTGACCGAGCGACGCATTATACGCGAAGCGCCCGAGGATCTGGCCACAGCCACAGCCGCTGCCAACTCAACTGGCGCTGGAGCTGGCTCCACGCCAGCATCGGATATGCTGCCACCGGCGCTGCCGGCCAAGGCAAGCGCCACAGCAGCCGCAGCAGCGGCGGCGGCAGCAGCAGCAGCAGCAGCCACAGCTGCTGCAGGCTCAGCA
Organism: Drosophila koepferae; assembly: GCA_030914345.1. Lineage (NCBI taxonomy): Eukaryota > Metazoa > Arthropoda > Insecta > Diptera > Drosophilidae > Drosophila > Drosophila koepferae. The sequence continues at coordinate 3,527,702 of JAUESR010000209.1, forward strand.
GCTGACTCGGAACAGTACGATGAGGAGAAGCCACCGCCCATACCGCCCAAGGAGCTAACAACGACCACACAGATCAGCGGCATACTTAAGGGCGGCAAACTCTGGAAGCAGGATTCCATTTCACAGGTGAGTGAGCTGAAGCTAGAGTCAATCAATAAATCTTTCAATCAGCCAAGAAAATCAATTATTAATCAAGTCAAGTTCATCAATCAATCAGTTCAATCTACCAGTAAAGACAAGTCGGCAATTCCATCAGCTGATCAGCTACGCAATCAATCAGACCAGTCGCTATTGGTCAGTCAGAGATAGACAGACATAGAAAGTCAATCAATCTGTCAATCAATCAGGCTTTAGATCTATGAGGAAGTCGGTCAATCTTGTCGGTTGTGAATCAAACAATCAGAGATAGACAACCAGCCAGGTAGTTAGTCTGTTGTCTACAATCAATCATTCATATGTTATACGCAACCCAAACAGTCAATAATTCAGTCAATCAATCAAATTATCAGTTAGTTAGTCAAGGAACTAGATAAATTGTCTTTCAATCGAAGCACTACTCAATCACTCTGATAGTTCCTCCGACGTCAATTAGTTCAGTTAGCTAATTAATCAGAGATCAGTCAATCTATATCTATATTGATATCAATCAATTCGTAACTACATCTAAATCCCCAGCAATCGGATGACCAAAATAACACCACCTCAGAGGATGAAAGCGGCGCTACGAAGCGTTCCGTGCGCTTTGTAACCGAGGATCAGGCGAATGCCGGCACCGATGGCGATGGTCAGTCGCTGTGCGGTGAGCTGGATGATAGCGAGAACCAGATCAATGAGCTGATACCCATTAAGAAACATTCGACACTCTTCAATAATGCGTTGCGTCCGAATTCGGCAGTGCGTCAACTCTTCCCCAGCGTCTCGGCCCAACAGGCGCCGGTGCTCACCTCGGAGGCATTACGCGCCTTCGATGAGTCGAAGCGTGCCGGCTGCCTGGTCACCCATTTGCCCGGTAGCTGCGGTGATTCGGACACCTTGCGGCGCAGCATGGAGCGCAACATACTCCGACGCTCGCTAATCAAGTGAGTAGAACTAAAGCTCAAGTCTGACAATCTGAGTTTTCATAATCTTCCATTCGCTTCCATTGCAGGAAAAAGGCCGTCAAGTCGGACATTTCGCTGGAGGAGCGCATCAAGCAGCTGACCTGCGACATTGATGAGGATCTCGTCGAGGAGCTGGCACGCGGCGTTACCGATGCTGATCAGGATCAGGATCTGGCCAGCGACCGTGACTGCTCAGAGCTGGCGCAGCGCGATAGTCCCGCTGGCGAGGAGAATCCCAATACGCTTGCGCCCAAATTCATGAACGGCGAGAAGAGCTTTTCGCCCAGCAGCTCCGTCTCCAGCTCATCCAGCGGTTCGTCGGCTTACAAGAAAATCGCTGACATCTTCAGTCGTGACAAGAAGCAGGAGAAGATCATGGAGCTGGAGGAGAATCCTATTGTTATAATACCACAGGTAATTGGAATGAGAGAGGGAGCGAGAGAGTGGGAGAGAGATAGGCTTCTTTGTATGCATGGGAATCTCAGAGAAGGGCGAATACTTTAAATGCATAAAAAAGAGATGCACATTTTGTATACATTTATACATGTGTTTGTTAGTTTTAATTTGTAGGTTATAACTGTTATACAGCTGTTATATTACTCAAAATATAAAAGTGATTAGATTTACATCATTCATTAACCCTAGAAACTTTCTAGAAAACTTTCTAGCTTCATGAGGCTTATGTGAAGCGCAGAGCAGGGCAAGCAAGCAACTGTTATACAGTTAATGTACAGTTCAAATGTGTTATATGGGCTGTTACTTAACAAATCTCTAAAGAGAATTGTATAATTATTATACAACTGTTATACAAGTGTTATACAACTGTTATACAACTGTTATACTACTGTTATACAACTGTTATACAAGTGTTATACAACTGTTATACAAGTGTTATACTCCCGAAAATATTCAAATTTGAAGAAAATACAAATTTTCAATAAACATTTTTATGAAAATTGCATAGAAACCCGCTGCTAGAAATACATATATGTAGACTGAATATTTGCAGTTAGAACCTGCTTATTAATTGATTGATTATTAAAACTCATTTCCTCTTCGTCTTCTTCTTACCGCAGGAATGCCGCTGCCCGGCCGCACCGGACTTGGGCATGGGCATCCAGGTGCCAGTGGTGCACACGCAAATCCATCGAACGCCGCCACGGCAAAACGAGCCAAAGCGTCAATTCTTATCGACACTGGCGCCGCTGACCGCCTGCGTGGCCGGCAACAAGGACGATCTGTCCTCCTACTATACGCTGGCCGCCGCAGCGGCTGCCCATCAGCACGGGCATGCGGCGCATGCGCATGCTCATTATGCGGCAGCTGCTGCCGCAGCTGACTACAACATGAGCCAGCTGCTGGGCGCAGCGGCGGCTGCAGGCGTCGGCGATGCTGCGGCACAACAGGCGGCAGCTGCCGCAATGGCAGCGCAGGGCTTGGCCTTGGGCGGAGGTGCAGGTGGCGGCGGAGGTGTAGGTGGAGCTGGTGGTGCGAGCGGCGGAGCTGCTGCTGGCGGTGATGAGGCACGTAAGGTGGCGCCGGATGTAATTGCCGGCACGCCCGGCCAGGAGACAACACAGCAGGACGAACTGGCCGCCTTTGCCCAGGCGGAAGCGAAGCGCACGGAGCAGCTAAAGAAACGATATACGGGCGTGGAGAGCGCATCGCAGTGCCAGTCGCAGGCGAGCAGCGACGATGATGAGCAGAACGACTATGGCTTCAATAAGCGACCCTCGGTGCGTGGCATTAAACCCAAGTTCAGCTCCACCAACGAGATTCTCGCCCAGATGCAGGAGCAGCTCACACAGCAGATACCCACGACGGTGATTAGCAGTCAGCCGGTGCCACAGGCCATCAAGGGCTACGCCATGCCCAATCAGCCCAAGCAAAATCCCTCGCCGCAAAACGTCCCACAGCAACAACAGCAGCAACAGCAGCAACAGCAACAACAGCAACAGCAACAACAGCAACAACAGCAGCAGGCAGCCCAGCTGCAGCAGCAAATGGCCGCAGCGCTGCAGGCGAACACAATTGCACAGCAGAAGACGGAGCAGCGCACCTGGAGCTTCTACAGCGAGAGCGGAGAGCAGCAACGCTTTCCCGTGGACGCGGCTGCTGCGGCTGCCATACAGCAGACCTACTACCAGACGCTGCCAGCTGGTGCCATGTTCCGCCAGACCATGATACAGCAGGGCGCCACAGACGATGCCTCGCTGCTGTATGCAGCGGCCCAGAACTGCCAGAGCGTGACGGCCACGGCGACCGCCACGGCCATCGAGCAGAGCAAGCACAGCAGCTACAGCAGCCACTTCGCACGCAGCCCCACACGACGGCCAGAGTCGCCGCCACCGTTGCGCAACTATCATCAGACGATGGTGCTGATACCGTACAATGCCGAAACCTATTCCCAATTTGCCACCAGCAGCAGTGTCGATCCTAAGCTGGCCCATATCCAGCGACAGAATATACTCGAGTATCAGCAGGTAAAAATGAATGAAATGATAGAGAAGGAGAATGGGAGATAGAATGAGAGCAAAAGAGGGAGCTTAGATACGGCAGAATGTGTGAGAGACAGAGAGAGAGAGAGAGAGAGAGAGAGAGAGAGAGAGAGAGAGAAAGAGAGAGAGAGAGAGCAGGCTTTCGTCTGACCAGAGATAAAATTCTATCAAATTCGACAGGGAGACATAGAGAGGGAAAAAGGGAAAGAGAGAGAGAGAGGGAGAGAGAGAGAAAGGAAGTGAGAGGAAGTAGAGAGATAGAGAGAAAGAAAGAGAAAGAGAGAGAAAGAGAGATGGGGAATAAAAGATAGAGACAGGATTAATAGAGGGAAAGATTAAGAAAAATGGAAAGAAAAGTGAAGATTAAATGCGAAATGAAAAGAGGGAGTGCGAGAGGAAGAATAAGGGAATAAGATAGAGAGTGAGATAAAGAGCGAAAAACATGCAAAAATAATAAACAGAGAGAGAGACAGAGGGAAAGAGAAAAGACTAAAAGAGAGAGAAAGAGAGAATAACTTGGATTTGTCTGGATAATTAATACTCACGAATAATCTAGTATTTCATATGATAGTTATACGCCAAGAATTGATTGAAATTTTTCCAACATTTTCAAATTTTCCCACAGGTAACACAGCAAACGATTCGCGTGCCCATTGGCTATGCACTGCCCGGCATGCAGTTGCATGTGGTGAGTGGGCGTGGTCATGCCGCCCACTACGCACAGCATCCGCAGCAGCATCCGCAGCAGCATCAGCACCAGCATCAACAGCAGCATCAGCAGCAACATCAGCAGCAGCAACAGCAACAGCAACAGCAGCGTCTCATGTCGCAGCATTATCAATTTGGAGCTGAGGGCGGCATGCCGGGCTTTAGTGAGCGAGGTGTGCCCGAGGGAGCAGCTGCTGTCTCGCACAGCGATTGCAGTGCCATGGTCTCGCCCACAGGTGCAGCAGTACAACAGCAGCAGCAGCAACAGCAGCAGCAGCAACAGCAGCAGCAACAGCAGCAGCAGCAGCAGCAGCAGCAGCAACAACAGCAACAGCAGCAACAGCAGCAGCAACAAGGATCCGTATATTATGCGATGAATGTATGACCCGGGCTGGAATAGTCGCTGCCGGCGGCGGTGATTGTTGAGCGCCGCCAATGTCAACGCGTCGAGCTGTCAGCGACTTCAGTGCACTTGGGTGGTGGTGGTGGTGCTGGCATGGGTTGAGCCACACACGCCCACAGTTAAGTAATGGAAAAGAAGTAGTAGATGGGGCACTCAATCAAAATGTGAAAATTGTTTTGCTTTTCTAGTTTTGGTAACGTTATTGAACGCGTTGATTCTAGCGAGCGTTTCCCTTGTTCTCCCACTCACTCACTATCCCCCTCTTTCACTCTCTCTCGCTCTCTCCTTCACTCTCACTCACTCGCTGTCACTGTCTGTCTATATGTGTGGGCAACACTGCACATTTAGTAACGCTAATAACACTAAAAACTAGTATTAGCAACAGAAGAAAAAATACTCGAAATATGAAGTAAAAAAAAAAATATTAAAAAAAAAAAAAAAAACATCAACATTAAAGTTGAAAACGCAGCAACCAAAAGTGAAAGAAGAAGACGAAGAAACCAAATAAAGTCTATGAATTTATTTATGACATCATGCTGGGTGCTACAAATGCAACAAAAGAAAAGAGAAAAAAATACCAAAATGTTGAAAACTAAATTAGAATTATTTTAATTTTTTTTAATTGAACAATTTTTTTTTATATATATATTTAAAATTTTAATTTAACTTTGCGCTTTATCAAAAAAACATGTTTGCTCAATGCATTTGATTTTAAGTAAAAAATTAAATATATATATATATAAATTATATTAAATTATAAATTTAAAAAAATATTAATTATATTAAATTATATATAAATATATATATATATATATATTTGAATGTAGTGCAATTTTGGTGCTATAACCAATCTTTTCTCTCACCCACAAAAAAAAAAAAAAATATAGATATATATGTAAAAGAAAATTATAAAAAAATATGCAAGGCTTGCTGTCGGGCGTAACCGACTGCTTAGTACTCGTTCACGCTGCAAAACAACAGAAAAATACTGCAAAAATACTGCAAAAATATTTTTAAAATATTTATAAAATACAATAAAAAATTGGAAAATTCATTTTTTTTGCTCTGCTTAGCTAGAAAAGTTCAGTTAGCAGTGAACAAGATATATCAGACATATATTGGAATAAGCCACGCCCTCAAATGTGGCCTGGTCTAGACTCTAGTCTCTAGCTGCTATAGGGCCTCTAATACACCTCAAATATACAGATGTATATATGTTTATGAGTATATATGTTTCAGGTTCCATGTTTCAAATACAGACCAAAAACCAATATACTCACATTTTGTCGAATTTTGCATTATGAACGAGTATTAAAAATAAGCAAACAAAACAATAAAAAATATGTATGAAAATTGTTTTTTTTTTTTCAAGCTATTAAATATCTTACATATGAAAAAAAAACTGTATAACTAGCGACTATATATTTAAGCATTTACATATTAATTATAAATATATATATATATCCACATATATATATATATATATATATATATATAGTCTCAATTTAAATTGATTAATTATAATTTAAATATAATTTTTTTATAAATATTTTTTTTTTTACTGTATAATAAAAAAAATATGCAATTTATATATACATATTTTTTGTTGAGTGCCCATGCAGAGGGTTATCTGAAAAGTTCTTAATTAAAAAAAAAAAAAAAACATATATTAATGTATGTGTATGTGTATGCACTGGTCTATATAAATCGGTAATAGCATTTGATATACTAGAACAACGAAATAATGAGTTCATCATATAACTAATTTCACTTGATTTTTTGTAAGCTAATGCCAGAGATAACAAGCATATATCTATATATAAATATTATACATTATATATAAACATTGTTCGAATTTTTGTATTAGTTCTGCAAGGGTATTTGTAGTTCGAGTTAGAAGTAAAGGAAATGCTTTCAATTTCAGTTGAACTTGAAGTCTCTTTTCATGCGTATATATAAATATATATATTTTGTGAGCTACAGTTTGTTTGGGTTTCATAATGAAGAGCACACATATACATATATGCGTGTGCATGTGCATGTGTATATGTAGTATATGCTATCTATTGTATCATTCGTATAAATCATTTACTTCTAAGGGAAATGAGTCAAACAAGTGCCAAAGCAGCACGAAACGAAACAAATAATTTGCTTGTTGGTTTAACTTGAAACAGGTATAAGTGGAAAGTGTGGAAGATGAAGAAAAACGATGGAAATTGATTGTATGAACATATACAATAACTATATACTATATATATATATATATATATATATATATATATATATACATATATGGTATTCACAAAACGAAAATATAATAATTGTAATAGAAACCAAAAAAAAAAAAAAGAGTGGAATATTATTTTTAAAGAAATCACAAATTGCGTTTATGTATTATTATAGATACATATATATATATATATATGAATCATATTATATATACAATTTACTACAAAGCAGCACAGAGACAACGCGTAAACCGAGTTAGTTAGAGCTATCGATATAAATATATATAAATAAAATATTTAAAAAAAGATATAGAATTTTAGACTTAGAGCTCGCAAGCTAAACGAACTTAGTCGTATATATAATGAATATATATATATATATATATATATATATATATATATATATACATGTATGTATATGTGTATGTGTGTATGTACTTTAGCTATGCACGTGTATATGTTTAGTATTTAAATAATACAACAAAATATACCAAAGCAAAGAAAAAATGGGAAAATTATATTTAAAAAAAAAGTATATATATATATACATATATATAGAGTCGGGTAAATATTGAAACAACACGTTTTTGAATTGACAAGAGCAGCGCGATTTGCATATTTAAATATGTATATGATATATACCTACATATGTATATATCAATATATATATATATGTATATGTTTGTGTTTTTGAATTGTCTGAATATCAGCTATAACTAAATTTTTTCTATGCAAAATGTAGTTGACAAATTATATGAATTAAATGCATATATATATATATATATATATATATATATATATATATATGTATATGTATATGTATATTAAATATATACAAATATTGAATGACTTTTTTTGTGGCATGCAACAAGATGAGAGAAGAAAATATGTATTCATTAATAAGTTAAGCAACAAATATAAAATAAACATATATATATATATATACATACATATATATTCACATATACACATATGTACATATATGCGTATATGAATAGTATTACAATGATAACATTAAACAAGTTATATATACATATATGTATAACACGAACACAAGAAAAGTAAGAAAGAAATTTAAAAAAATATGACTGAGCCAAGGACTCAAAAATAAATTTTAAACACAAACAAATTATATTAAAAAAACAAAACAAAACAAAATTGTTGTTTTCATTCATATTGACGTGTTCAATGGGAGAGTGCGTGAAAGTTGATTTTAGTTTTGGCTGACAACGAACCCTTCAGTGATAAGACTCAACGCCATGCGATAGATAAGGTCTTGGACATATGGCATATGTGACTTACAGTTATCCTGTAGCTGATCGAAGTATCGAAGTGTTATCAATATCAATTGAAATAACTGACATGATTTGCCGTTTTTTGTTATCGATTTTTTGTGCTATTCAATATTGATGCATTTTCGTTGAATAACGATTTTATAATCGGTTTGATGCTTCAATAAATATTTTTGCGTGTAGATCGATCATTTTAGTTTAATATTATATTTATGAAAAGTATACAAAATATACATACTTATAAATTCTCTATGTCTGAATTTCATATTTCGATCAAATTTATCATGTACATATCGATAATTATCGATTAATGTATTATATATGTGAAATGAGCGTAAAGAAATTTAAATATATAAAGAATTAGATAAATCACATTTTACAGGGTATACCATGAAGTCTGTCTCATCTCAGCGCTAAGCTAGAGTTGGCAGCTGTGCGCTCGCCTGGAACTGCCAACTTGTTGTTCGTTGATTAAGACGGACTTCGGGTAGATATATATATTCATATGTTTGATTTGGATTGCGATTTAGTCTGTCGCTCGACGCACAGCGAGTCGCATCGATACACTTGAAATCCAATCATGAGCTGCCCCTATGCTAGCAACGGGTGAGCATCACAATTTTTTGAACTAGTCAACTAGAGGCAAGCATCACTCACACACACTCTGAGCTCAATCACAGCAACGAGCACGACGATGGCGCCATTCCATTGTCCAATGAGGTGGGAAAGATCTATGGGGAGTACCTGATGCTGGACAAGCTACTAGATGCACAGTGTATGCTCTCCATGGAGGATAAGAGGCCGGTGCACGACGAGCATCTATTCATCATAACGCATCAGGGTGAGTGCTAGTCTTTCTCCCTCTATCTCTCTCACATTCTGCCTAACTATTAACCTCTCTCTCTCTCTCTCTCTCTCTCTCTCTCTCTCTCTCTCTCTCTCTCTCTCTCTCTCTCTCTCTGATCTTTGATGCAGCCTATGAGCTTTGGTTTAAGCAGATCATTTTTGAGTTCGATTCTATACGCGATATGCTCGACGCAGAGGTCATCGATGAGACCAAAACATTGGAAATTGTTAAACGCCTAAATCGCGTCGTACTAATACTTAAGGTAAGCGTTCGCAGCCTAATATTGTGATTTATATATACATATATATGGGATGATCTACTATTAAAAAATGCATATCAAGCAGTTTCAAATCGGGTCTTTGCTCTATTTGTAAACAACTTTTGACTTATCACACACTGATCTCGTTATAAATATGAGCTTCAAGCTGATCCTGTTCAGGTTCCAAATGACAAATATTTACTTTCTGGATTCATCGAATGTTTTCTATATTAGTTCTTACTTCAAATATGCATTAGTCGTCTCTAGTTTCTTAAACATAATAATTTAATCTTAAATCTTAATATTAAATCTTAAACGTAATATTATATATTTGTACAAAGTTTTATAGCGAATTAAAGCAATCGAAAATAGCTTCAACGTTTTAGTCTTCTTAGCTAGATCTATTTTAGTAGAGCGATCTCAAGCTTATATTGTGCTGTCAGCTGTCTTATATAGCCTTAGGCCTTATATTTTTTATTCAAGTAATTATTCTTGCACTTTTCCAAGATTGAACAAGTATAACTAAAGAAATATTAAAACGATTTATCCGGTTGGATAGACCTCACATTTTACTAGTGATATTTTGTCACTCTTCACTTTCCATTCTTGGTTCTGCATTCTTCATTGTTCATTCTGAATCTTTACCTAATGATAATATCTATATATTATACTTTTCGTATATCTCATGATAGAGGCATCGAAGAGTAGAGGCAATTCCTCGTATTATCGTATATTTCCCTAATAGACGAAACAACTTTTTCGATATAGATCATAGATCATCTTAAGAACAAATTACAATTGCTCTTGATCTGTCCAGGCTTGTTTTGTAGTATTTTCTATCATATCAGAATATTTCGTACTCATATAGATAATATTATTAGACATCCAGTCTTTTCTTTTCTTTGCTTCAACTAGATTTTCAGAATTAGTGTTCATAGATGATATTGTCGATTCTCTATTTAGGTTTTCCCATATCATATGTTATTACTTTATGTTTAGATCCTATGTTTCTATAACATTACAAAATCCCCTCTATGGCTTCATATGATACCATCTATTTCATTTGCACGTCAGCTGCTGGTCGATCAGGTGCCCATATTGGAGACAATGACACCGTTGGATTTCATGGATTTTCGCAAGTATTTGGCGCCAGCCTCGGGCTTTCAGTCGCTGCAATTTCGACTGATCGAGAACAAGTTGGGCGTGCTGACCGAGCAGCGTGTGAAATACAATCAGAAATATACGGATGTGTTTGGGAAGGATAAGCAGGCATTGCATGCCATACGCAACTCGGAGGATTCGCCGTCGCTGTTGACGCTGGTGCAGCGCTGGCTGGAACGGACGCCGGGCCTGGAGGAGGATGGCTTCAATTTTTGGGCCAAATTCCAGCAAAGTGTCGATCAGTTTCTAGAGGCGCAGGTGCAAAGCGCAATGCTGGAGCCGGTGGAGCGGGCGAAAAACTATCGACTCATGGATATTGAGAAGCGACGTGAAGTCTATCGCTCCATCTTCGATCCGGCGGTGCACGAGGCGCTGGTGAAGCGCGGCGATCGTCGCTTTAGCCATCGTGCGCTTCAGGGCGCCATCATGATCACATTCTATAGGGACGAGCCACGCTTTAGCCAGCCCCATCAGCTGTTGACTCTGCTCATGGACATTGATTCGCTGATCACGAAATGGCGCTGTAAGTGAATGTTAGCTCCCGCTCACTCTCGGCTTCATTCTCTGTCTCTTTCTCTCTGTATTGATCGCATTACACTTTTACTTTCGTTGCCTAGACAATCATGTAATCATGGTGCAACGCATGATCGGTTCCCAACAGCTGGGCACTGGCGGCTCATCCGGCTATCAATATCTACGTTCCACACTCAGGTGCGTCATCATCGATTGGTGTTACCTGATCTACGATCGTTGATCTGGTCTGTTTGTTTCACTTTCAGCGACCGGTACAAAGTATTCCTGGATCTGTTCAACTTGTCCACGTTCCTAATACCACGCGAGGCAATTCCCCCTCTTGACGAGACCATACGCAAAAAGCTTATCCACAAAAGCGTTTGACGGGCTTTACTTTTATATACTAATATATATATACATATTTTTTTTTTTTTCTTACCTGAGTTCTGTGCAAGATCAGCCCAGATTAATAATAAACCAAAATATTAATAAATTCATATATTTTTGGGTATTTTTAGGGTCTTTGAATAACTCTTTTGAACGAAAGAAAAAGATATGATATAAGGCTATAGAGTGGGCAAAATATATACATCGGCTCTACTCAGATGTATATCGTATCTGATTATAAACACAAGTCTAAATGTATGCAACATTTAAAAAACACTTGAAGCTAAACAAAGACTTACAAAAGTGCACAGCAAAGTGTAGTGAAGAGAGCAAGAAAGAGAGAAGAAGAGGTTTGCATAGTAAGAGCCAAAATGTGATAGAAGAAGAAAGAAAGAGAAGGATAAGATACTACAAAGAAGAGATGGAGAAGAGCCAAAGGAGAACAAAGTACAAGAAATCAAAGAGTGTCAGGTAGGAAGAAAGGAAAGGAGAAAGAGAAAGAGAAAGAGAAAGAGAAAGAGAAAGAGAAAGAGAAAGAGAAAGAGCAAGATAAGAGAAAGAAAGGATACGGAGAAGGCGAAGGGAGAGGAAAAGGAAACAGGAAAAGGACAAAAGAAAGAAAGGGGAGGAAAGGAGCAGGAAAAGGAAAAGGAAAAAGGAAAGGAAAGGAAAGGAAAGGAAAAGGAGAAGGAAAAGGAAAAAGAAAAAGGAAAGTAAAGGAGAGGAAAAGGACAAGGAGAAGGAAAGACAGCCAAGGAAAATGAACAGACAAATTGGATAAAAAGTAAAAAGAAAGAGAATAGGGTATCAGAAGAGAAGATATAAATGATAAAGAGATAAATGTGTACAGAATTAATAGAAGAAGGAAAAGGAAAAGGAGAAGGAAAAGGAATAGGAATAGGAAAAGGAAAAGACTAAATTGGATAAACGGAGAAAAGAAAGAGAAAAGGGTAGCAGAAGAGAAGATATAAATGATAAAGAGATAAATGTTTACAGAATTAGTAATTCCCAAAAATTTTGCTAAGCCATAAATACGAAACTATTCAAATATATTCTCGCATTATCTATTCAATTACCTTAACCAACGGATGTGTGCATATTGAGAGTGTACATATAGATGCTTCAATATACAATAAACATACATATACATATATATATATAGAATATATATATATATAATGAATGCTTAACCTTTCCCAATGGCCTTTTTTTCTATTTAAAATTGATAAGCGCTCCACTGTGTCAAGTTTTCAGTTTTTGTTATTTGTTAGAAGTGAGCTCAAAGCAAACAACATTTAAAATTACTGAAGTAAAAGTAATCGAAGCGAATGTGCACGACTACGAGATACCCACGAAAAGAGATGGAAAATTTAAGTTCATTGACATGTATCAAACTTGAAAGACCAACAAAACTTTTCTTGGAATTGCTTTACTTCTCTAATTTGAAGCTTGTGGTGACTTGAGCTCAAGGAAATCAAGACTTGAAATCAATACTTATCGATATGTAATACTGATCAGCAATATATATGTATATATAAATACATATATATACTAGATGCTGTTCTTAGTCAATCTACCCCACTTTCGGAATCGTAAACAAACATCGAGAGTGCAATTTATAATTGTGACGAGTCGAAACGGAATTGGGGTCGTCCGCTTGCCTCGGCAACCCGCCCCGATTACCCCAAAGTCCGGCTTGATTGTGCGAAAGGGAGAGCGAGAGAGAAACAAAGTGTTAGCTAAGCTTCAAGAGGCAGCATTTTGTTTATTAGCATTTTATGTAAGTCATCAAATCAAATCCAATCAAATCAAATCAAATGTACAAATCCTATTTTCGTTTTTCAGCATTTTTTTCCCCCGGTTGCAATTAAAGCGCATTATTAAGCTCTGCATATAACATAATTGCGGCACATTCTCAGAATAAAGCAAAAAAAAAAAAAAAAAAACAAATTCCCAACCCTCCTAACTTGCGCTCCACAACTCTCGCAAGTTCAAATGAATTTAGTTTGCGTAAATAGTTCCAGTACAACGACTTCAATATCCACTACAGCTGTAATCGGTTCGAATCGGGCATTCTTGGAAAATCGAAATATATCACCTATATGTACACCTTCGCATATCAAAACAAAAGTGGAATATCAAATGAGCTACAAGTCTACGAATATCCAATCGAAACTGATAAACGATTCGATCGTTCAAAATAGCTGATTCAAACCGGCTCGAAGATTTCTTTGACATTAGGTTAAAGTGAGAATATGAATCGACTAAAATTTATGTTGGTTAAATTTTAATCGATTCATATTCCCATATAGCGACTATGCGAATCGATTATTTATCGATTATTTATCGAGTAAGAAACTAACTCTTAATATGCGAAACAGTTCATATATTTATATATTCTAGGCGATTTTATTTATATATAAGTAAATGTAGGCCTATTAAAGCTATTTCTATTAACGGTTCTAAGAAAATACGGTGCTTTGAAGTTTACGATTCCTAGCTTTACTATTCCGACAATTCTTTGTATTGTAATTAATAGTATTAATAGTATTTAGTTTTAGCCTATTTTCTAGAAATTTATACAAATTCGCAGTGCTTACAAATTCAGAGCTCGCTTACAGGTTTCAGAGTGTGCAAGAAACTTGTTTTTGATCTGCAAATAGAGCAAAGCGCTAAACAGCCTTATAGCTATATATATATATATATATATATATGTATATTTATACATGTGCTATATAGTTAAAGACAGTAGCTAGACTAAAGCCCTTTCAGCTTTTTTGCCACGACCAGACATAATTATTATTAATACTGAAATACCCATAACTAATTGAAGTAGCGAAACTGCGATCACCGGCCTAAGCCCACGCTAAATGGTGTACGACAGCAGCTACATCAGCTCATTAATACAAAGAGAAATATAAGTAAGAGTGCAACAGTCTGGAGAATGCCAGACTAGAAAATACCCCTGAAAAAGAGATGCTCTATAAGATTCCAAAGAGATGGACAGTTAAATAGCTGAGAGATCATATAGAGCAGGTATAAAGTCCAATAAGTGAAAGCGAGAAAATGCCGATGAATGGATGGAGAGATGAATAAAGGGATGAATGAGCGAACTGGCATAGGATGGATACAAACAGCTTGATAGATGAATAGTGAGAGATATAGAAATGGAGCAACAGGCATATATGCAGACAGAGAGACGGACTGAAGAACATTAAGCGATAGAGAAGAAGAGCGATATAGAGAGTTATAGAGAGAGAGAGAGAGAGAGACAGATTCAGAGAGAGAGAGAGACAGATTCAGAGAGAGAGAGAGACAGTTTCAGCAAGAGAGAGATAGTTTCAGAGAGAGAGACAGTTTCAGAGAGAGAGACAGTTTCAGAGAGAGAGACAGATAGATTCAGATAGAGAGAGGGAGAGATTCGGAGAGACAAAAAGGCGGATGAATAGATACACACTGACCGACTGACAGAGAGAAAGAGAAAGAGAGAGAGAGAGAGAGAGAAAGAGAGAGAGAGAGAGAGAAAGAGAGAGAGAGAGAGAGAGAGAGAAAGAGATGTTAGATTGAAAGACAGGCAACGATAAAGATATATGTAGATAGAGAAAGAGAGAGAGAATGTGAGAGAGAGAAGGAAAGAAAGATAGATAGATAGAGAGAGAGACACGCAACAATAGAGAGATAGCGGATGAAAGAACGACAGAGTCAAAGAGGTTCTGCTTATGAACATTCAACAAGTGTTCTATCAGCTTGCCAAACCCTACAGCCAATACAGCCCATTTCAATTACACATAACATATTTACAGGGTATTCGGAACCGAAAAAAAGAAAGAAATAAAATGAATAAAAACAGAGCAGAGATGTGGCGGATGCCCGTGTGAGTAAGTATTTCGCCGCGTCGAGCCGCTGGAAGTCGTGTCTCTGGTGTTAGGTCTCAGTCGTGCGCTGAATCTCTGACCAGTTGGTTGTGTTCAAGCAGCCCGTAAAGCAAGGTGATAAAAACACAACTCAATAACAAGTAAAACAAAATAAAATAAAAAAGCAAAAAAAAAAATGCGTTACCTGGCATTGAGCGCGCTCTTTGTTTGCGCTGTCATCGCCAGCCAAAGCCAAATTGCAGGTAGGTAAACAGCGTTGAGAGCGGTTAATGGATTAATCAACTTACCTGCCTTTGTCCATGCAACAGCTGGCTACAAGACCGAGATTGAGATAACGCCCGAGCCTGATGTGGAGGTGACGACCAAGAAGTCCGGCTGGTTTGGCGGCTTCAAGAAGTTCTTTGGCGGCAGCAGCAGCAGCGAGACGACGACAACGACGACGACGACGACCACAGTGCGTCCCAGCACGAGCACCGCTCGAGCAGCTGTGGCAGTCACGCCCGCTCAGAAGCCGCCGCCGCTGGTCATCTCGCATGCGCCGCTAATGCCGCTGGGCCCAAGGCCCGACACGCCCAGCTCGTCGCCCATTGGTGCCCCATCCGCTCACGGACCACAGTGGCCAGCAGTCAGTGGACATCAGCAGCAGCAGCAACAGCAGCAGCATAATGTGGGTGGCACAACTCCAGCTGGCCGTTTGGGCGGTGCAGGTGGTGGCCCAGCCTCGATAGCTCCCAATTTGCCACCTGGCTTTGCGCCGTATCGTCCACAGAAGCCGCAGCCCAGCGGCTTCGATTTGAGCTATTCGGGCGGTGCAGCCGCTGTCGGTGGAGGTCCCGCACCACATCCAGGCTTTGGCTTGGCGCCGCTAACCAGCAGCACCACCACAACCACCACAACCACTACAACAACGACAACCACCACGCCGCGACCACGCACCAATGTGCAGCCCAGTGGCATTGATTTGCGCTTTGGCAGCTCGACGACAACCACCTTAAGGCCCGGCCAGCATCGCGATGAGTTTCCCAGTTTGCCTGCACCGCGTCGTCCCTCGATCAAGGAGGATTATCCAGCATTGCCCACGCCGCGCACGCCAGGCACACCGACTCCCGGCACACCAACCTCGCCCTCGGCCTGGCAGGTGCCGCTGCCGACGCCGGTGCATCCAGCTGTGCCCGCTGTCAAGCCAGCTGCTGGAGTTACGCCCACAACACCAGCTGGCAGTGGGAGCAGCAGCACCACCGTGGGTGGCGCCTCAGGTGTCTCCTTTGTGCCACACACGTCTGGCTCGACGACCACCGTGCGTCCGGGCTTCCAATCTTCGGGCAATTCCCTGGCCACCGACGATGAGATTCGCCAGCTAACCGAACAGCTCTATACCAAGGAGTCGAACAGTCAGCTGAGTGAGATTACAGTGAATATACAAGGACGCACACGTTCCATTGATAGCGGCGATGAGGCGCCACAGCCGTAAGTAGATAATCAGCTGAGATTATTCCAGAATTCTCTGAAATTCCTTTTGAATTCCCCACGACAGTCTGTTGAGCGTAAGTGCCAAGGCCCTGGAGCCACTGACCATAGCCAAGATGCGTCTGCTGTTCAACAACTATGAGCAGGATACGCTGGTCAACGAGCATGTGACGGCCAATGAGCGCAAGGAGGAGAACGAGTTCCTCGATGCAGTGATGTCAACTAGTGTCATGCGCGCTGCAATGTTGTTCTTGCAGCAGAAGGGTGTGGTATCGCCCGATCCGAAGACGCATCGTGATCTGGTCAAGGAATTGTGGTTCACACAATATTCACGCGGCCAGGGCAAGATTGGCAGCTCTGGGTTTGAGCATGTGTTCGTCCATGAGGTGAAGAACGGCACCATCATTGGCTTCCACAATTGGGTCTATGTCAACGAAGAGGAGCAGGCCGGACGGTTCGACTACAAGGGCTATATGAAGGAGCAGGACATTGGCACGGTAAGTGATAGTCTTTCCCCTTTCGCTGGCACCACCATTGCCATTTCATTGTCTTGCCTTGCAGAAGGGCAAAGTTCTGAAGGTTCGCTTCACGCATCAGGGTTTGAATAAGCCCGTGGATACCATGTTCATTGGCACCTCGCCGGAGCTGGAGCTGGCACTGTACACTGTCTGCTTCCAGTTGCGTCCGGATCGCACCTGCCCCGTGTCGCTGGGCAACAGCAAGTTCGGCATTGTCACCTATTCGTGGCGCTACAGGGGCAAGAGCCTCATTGGCAGTGCCTATCCTGAGATTTGAGCCATTCACCGCAGCTAGCAATAATATCTTTTTTTTTCTCATTCTACTGCAATCTATGTTAAACTTTTTTTCCTTCTCTGTATAATAAAGACAAATAAATAAAAACTTGTATTTTTCTCTCGAAGTTTGCTCTAAGAATTTGAGTTGCGACTTGAGTGGCCAATAATGGGAAAAGAATCTATAGCTGAAATATTTAACAAGTTTAATATTTTACCGGGCAAAGTCAACCCGGTACAGGATAGGGTAATAACCTTACACCACTGTATGCAAATTTTTAGTCTAATTTTATCATTCTAAAAATAAAATATTTTCAAATTTTTACAGTTCTTACATAATTAAATTTGCATAATGTATTTTTTCAGCACGTTTAAATAAAAATACTAAACGCGCCACATGCAAAATACTAAAAGTGTAAAAATGATTATCGATTGTACACAGCTGTTCGTCGGTCATCTCAAACACTTGACGATAGTTAACGTATGCCCGGCTCAACAATTGTGCCGCGAGTGCGATGTTGGGCAGCTTTATATTCTTAATATGACAAAGTATACTAAATATCTTGATTTAGTTTCTTCAAACAAATATATATGTAATTACATAATAATACTATGGAGAAAAACATCATCACTGGACCATCCCAACGGCAGTTAAAACAAACAATATGTCTATGGAATTTAAATTGGTCACGAAATTACATATCGATACTCATGTAACGTTCAATTGTTTCCATGGCGTTTGACAACACTAAAGAAAACATTGTTTCAGTTTTTTAACACTTTTCGTAAAGCACAGAATTTGTTGAAATTGTAAGCAAAAAAAAAAAAACAAATTATATAAATCTAGAACAAAAATGGCAACACGTGTTGTGGCAACGGCAACGGTTCGCGCAGTTAAGGGACGCAAATTAATACCCACGCGTGCTGCATTGACGCTGGTAAGTGCTGACGAAATACAAAATTGATGAAATAACAGTCGGAATATTGCTTATCAATATTTACTTTTATTTTTGTTTGTGATGCTTCACTCAACAGACGCCCGCTGCAGTGCATCGCATCAAAACACTACTGCAGGACAAGCCAGATGTGGTAAGTCAATAGGTCAGCCTGTCAATAATCAATATGAATATGTTTTCCATCTATTTGCCGTCACAGATCGGCCTCAAAGTTGGCGTGCGACAGCGCGGCTGCAATGGACTCTCCTATACGCTAGACTATGCCAGCACTAAAGGTAACCCATATAAGTTATTCTCTTTACTTAACATGTGACTTACTCGAATTGATTTTTCACACAGATAAATTAGATGAGGAGGTTGTGCAGGATGGCGTGAAGGTCTTTATTGATAAGAAGGCTCAACTCTCTTTGCTAGGTAAGTCAGCTGCATTATATAATCGATCGAATAGATGTAATCTAAATGCCTTTCTGTTTTTGTGTTACAGGCACCGAAATGGACTTTGTCGAATCGAAGCTAT
Organism: Drosophila koepferae; assembly: GCA_030914345.1. Taxonomy (NCBI): domain Eukaryota; kingdom Metazoa; phylum Arthropoda; class Insecta; order Diptera; family Drosophilidae; genus Drosophila; species Drosophila koepferae. The sequence continues at coordinate 3,546,704 of JAUESR010000209.1, forward strand.
CCAGCGAATTCGTCTTCAATAATCCGAACATCAAGGGCACGTGTGGCTGCGGCGAATCGTTTAGCATGTAAAGCGTTTTGCACTCATTTCTTTCTCTAATTACGGAATCGCAACCCGCCTCGCAAAAAAAAAAAAAAAAAAAAACTAAATTATCTAAGTTTATGTAGAGTTTAGAGCTTGTTGTTATTTCAATTATCAATCGTCTGCAATATATTTAAGCTGCTGCACTCAAATAATGTTGCAGCTTGATAAGCCAGCGAGAAACTGTTGCAAATATGCTTAAGTTTGTTTTCTGTAGCTACGAAAATTTAGTTCTAACCACTAAAAACGGACATTGTTTTTAGCGTAAGCATTAAATCAACATATTCGTATGTACATAGCAAGTATGTAGCTCAAATATAAAATTAAAAAAAAAAAAAAAAATGTAACAAAAACAAACGAAATTTTAAGTTTTAATGACCCCAACTAAGCAACTGATTAGTATATCTGTAGCTATCGCTCTCTCTCTCTCGCTCTCTCTCTGCAGTACTTGAATTTTGTTTGTATTTTTGACTATGCAACCATACGCATACAGTCACATCAATACCCATGTGTGTATGTGTGTGTGAGCATGCATGCAGATCTTCCATTTGTAAATTTTAAAGTCTCGTCTTGTTACCCTTTCCAAAAATACCATCTCCCACGTCACAAACTCTTCAATAATGCAGCAATGCTTTGCGCCTATGCATACATGTACACACATACATGCATGCCTTTGAGAGAGCGGTGAGAGTGGGCAAAACAAAAAAGAACGGTACTTTTGGACGAACAGCGTATATCTCACTCGATCACACGAGATCTTTTGGCAGTTGGCTGCCGCCACTTGTTGAGAGTGCAGCGGAAATTTGATCAGCGCTGGGTAAATAATTTACTCATTTAATTTTTATTATATTCGTATGTATGCATGTGAAACACGATGCGTGCATAGATCAATGTATATAATACAATCATTGGATGGCACACACACATGCCGATGGGCGAGATACACATATTATTGAGCTGTACAATTATTATAAACCTAATGAATGGGAGATGGGCGGGTGATTGGTTGTGTGGTTTTAACGATGCTGCATTCCATGAACGCCAAACTCCTCATAATCATCTCGCGTATAGATGAACTCATCGAAATTTGGACTAGTGGCCACTTCGCGCCCGCCAAACCAAGAGTAACGCACTGGATCCTCTGGGCAGATGAGCGCGACTTCTAAGTCATCCGGAACGAGGGACCGCAAATCACGTTTGAGGCGTGGCAAGAAGCCGGGAAATTGTGCACTGCCGCCCACAATGAGAATATTGAGTAAGAGTTCGCGATGCGCCTGCCAGGGACACGCACGAAGGGAATCGACCACAGCCTCCGGTATGCCCACTTGTGGGATGCCGATATCTGAAGGATTGAAAAGCAGCTCTGGCACAGTGAAGCGTTCATTGCACAGTGGCACCATTTGCTGTTGGTCCTCATCGGGACGTGGACGGCCCGGCACACGAATGTAGCCACGTCTCACGGTCGTAAAGTCGGGCAGGACATAGTCGATAGCGATCTCCTTTCGACGCTTCTCGCTCTGATGCACAGTCATCGCATCCTTGAAGTCTTCCGCCACAAAGCAGACATCCTCCTTGATTTGGTTCACCACATGGCTCTCATCCATGACATTAAGATGACGATACGAGATGAGCTCTTTGAGATGATTCGTTAAAGCTTTGCCGCCAACATCAATGCGACGGATCGCCTCCTGGACACGTCGGCCTAGCACAAAGGGCACGATGTGAGTGAAGCTGTAGCCCACATCAATGATGATGCAATTTAGCGACTGCATTGTGGTCCGATCCTCGCTATCAGTCACATAATTAAACGCAGCTAGGTCCGCGGAAGTTGTCTTGTACATCCCAGCCACGCGATATTCCTCGAAGAGCATCTCGAGCATCGCTTCCTGGACGCTCTGAAAATTCATTTGGGGCTCGGTGATGACAATATTGCGATTCTCCAGTGTACAGCCAATGCCCTCCTTGCTGAAGATATGGTCCCAAACGGTCTTCTGGGTGTCCCAATTGAGCAAGTAGCCACGCTGGAAGGCCAGAATGTAGAAGAGGGCTGAGGTGTCACGGCATTCGTCGATTTGGTTGCCCACAAATGCGCGCCGCCTCTCGCTCTTCGCCTTCATGATGCAGTTGGGCATCACCTGGGGCTCGTCCTGGGTGGCAAATCCCACCTTGGCCGTATACGCCCCATTATCCAACACAATCACTGCCATCCCGGCCAGTTTGACGAATTTTTTATTTTGTTTCCTCTTTTCGCCAATGTCAACAATGCAAACGCGAACGCGAACGCGGAAAAAAATTAACAACGCAAAAGTGAGCAAACAGCAGTGCAAGCGGATAACACTAATGTTAACGCAGAGAAGAGCAATAAATTAACATATGTGGGCATTTTACCAGACTTTAGCCATGTATGCTGCGTGTTTAATTATTAATACTTGGAATATATTGCAAATTTGTCCAAATTAAATGAATAAAAAGCTAAGTGCATATTTAATGCTAAACAATTTAATAAGTATTTAAGCTCGTTGACTTTGTTAACAAACAATAAAAGTCCAAGACATCTGTTAGTATATTTTGCTTGTCTCACATCAGCTGTGTGCAGCATACCAATTTAAAACAGATCACCTTAACAGAGCAGCCAGTTAGCAAATGCCAGAGGCTTTAGTCGCAGAGCCAGCTAGCAGGTAATAGTAACAGCCGGCTAACAGCAGACGAGTCGCTGCTAAATGTGCAAAACGACTGCAGATAGAAAGATCCCATTTTTTTACATTACGCGGTGTGCGGCGGCCAGGCGGCGCTTGTTTGCGCTTGTTTAACTTCTTTTTTTTTCAAAAGCATTTCGTACCATTAACGTCTCGATACGAATCAATGTGTGCAGTGTTTGGTGTTAAGTGTAAATATATATACATACATATATATGTAATGATCACTGATGTACCTGTGAATTTGTTTTAAAAATGCGCCAAACGGCTTTAGTAACAACAACGACCGCAGATAAACGCAAGTGCGTCCAGCAATCATAATAGCAACAACAAGGCGCAACTAATGCCAAAATTAGCCGGCACAGTCAGCGCACTTGTTTGAGTTCTCTGGCTGCTTATCGCTTCCGCAAAAAAAAAAAAAAAAAAAACAAACAAAAACAAAACAAAAAAACGAATCTAAGTAGAAAGGAAACCCAAATCAATCGAAACGAAACAACAGGAGGAAAATCAATTGTGCGTATAACAACAACAACAGCAGCAGCAAACAAGAGCACAATGAACACATGACAACAGTGCCATTGTGCATCAGCATCATATATGTATGTACGTGAGAATTCAATTTGCGATACGCCTGAAAGATGCGTAGACCGTCCGCGTTGAGTCGCAATCATTATTTTGTGATCGGGCTGCTGCTGGGCCTGGTGCTCAGCTGCTATATACCGCAGGATATTTGGGAGCTGGTGCAGCAGGAGGAATGCCCCCAGGAGGCTGCCGAAAATTTACTCATCGAGCGCTTTGGCCAGGACTTTGAGCCACATTTAAATTTGATCAATAAGCCGCTGGCGGCTAAAAAGCCGGTAAGTCTTACACGAAAAAAAAAAAAAAAAACAATATTGATCAATATTTCGCTCTTGTTCACACGCTTGTTCTCTATGTTCTCAATCTCTCTCTCACTGTCTGTCTCTCGATATTGCTCGTAATTTAAAGAGCGTTTCTGCACGTGGTCCACGCGCCAATCAAAGCGTGGCAAGCAAAAAGAGAGCCAATCGTGTCCTACCCAGAACTGAGCACGTGTCGTGTTTTATTTCGTGACTTGAGCACGAAGCGATCACATTGCTTAGCACATGTTAAATAAAAACCTAATTAAAAATATTTAAAGTAGCTAATAAGAACAATATTTTAGTTTTAATAATAGAAATGTAAATACTATGCATCTCCAACACTTGCAGCTGTTCGAGTTTTCAAAATGCTACAGCTGCTCCTGTTGTTAGTGAAAGCACGTGTCCATCTCTAGTCCTACATAGTATGTGTAAGTGTATCCATATGTGCACGCGGTTTAGTGTGCGTGTGTGTCTCTGCTTGTTGTTTGCTCGTATTTGTGCACATGGCAGGCAATTTATTGACCTTCTTGCTTATCGCATTCGCTTTCGTAATTCGCCTACCACCTCATTTCGGGCAGGCGTATGCACACAAACACAAATACATATGTATGTATGTATGTATATATGTATATGTATGAACAAATGCAAGTATGTGTGTGCGTCGCTAGCGTCAGCGCAGACGTCACTTTTCATTATTTTGGGGTTCAATTGCCGTTATCATCCGTCTATGCTCGTGCGGCATTTGCCGTATGGAGAAGACAAGATCAACAAGTCCAAGAAGCCAGCAACCACTTTGCAGCTGCTCATTTTAATTTTAGAATGAAAACGGAAAAAATACATTTCTCGACAATTAACACCCGGTGTGTGTATGTGTGTGTGTGTAGCAGCAGCAACAGTTTGATGTTCACTGCAAATGCTCTCCATGCTTAATGGATATACTGCACTGTTAATATACACAAACACACGCACACACATACAAACATGCTGATTCACTCTCATGTTACACGATAACAGTTATATTTTTGGTAATTACAATGAGTGCAAATTTCTGCATTCTTTGCAAATTCAATTTGATCAGCAACAAAAAAAAAAGCGAAATAAAAAAAATTGAATTTCAAAAAGAACATGCGATCGACAAAAATTCCACTGGCGCGCGCATAAATTACATTAAAGCAAATAAACGCATTTCACTTATAAACCAGAGCTAAGTAAATAACCGATAGCTGATACATGTATCAGGCTATAACAACATGAATACATACATGCATACAATGTAGTTATGTATATAATGTACAGCACCTACATTTGCCAATTTATGACATACACATTTATGTATGTAAATCGAATACAGCAAAATTTATTGAATTAAATACGAGCAACATGGCAAAAAAAAAAAAAAAAAAAGGAATAACCAAAACGAACAAAAAATATGCATTAAAACTTTTCTTTAATGCTCTAGTCGAAACATATCGTATTTTGTAAATAGAAGCAAATCAAATGTTGTTACTATGTTAATGCCTGACGTTAACATGAAGTGACAAATTCTAATTGGCTGATATGTTAAGAGGCATATGTATGTGTGTATGTGTGTGTATGAGTAGTTTGGATGTTGTTGCTAAAAGGAATTGAAATTGAAATTGCGTTTATGTTAATGTGCAAATGTGTGTGAAAAGAATTTAAATGGGAATAATATAGAATGTTATAGTCCAATTGGAAATGGTATTATATAAAATGTTATTAAGCTAGCTTTTTGCTTGTCATAATCAACTAAATATTATTAAAATTATTTAATATAAATTTAAAAAATATATAGGGTATTCGATACGTGGTTATGCCTCTGTCTGCCGCTTATATGCCATGCATATACATACATATATATATTTTTATTCAGTTACCAATGCAAACGTTTGCGTTTAAATTAAGCGATTGACGTGAAAAAAATCTTGATAAAAATAAGCGAAAAATTAATTTTTTTTTCGCAGTTTTTTGGGGAAATCAATCAGCGATAATTTATGAACTGGGCAAAATTAATTTTCACACTTCTCTTAAAGATCATAAACAATAAAGAGCAAGTGATGGATATATAAATATTATGCATATGATTTGTTTACATATCAAAATAATATAATCCGATTGCTAAACGAAGCATGTGATCTAATATATGTACATACAGATGTATGTTAATAGCATAACATACAATAATTATTTTACGGTAAACATTTTTCTTTTTTTTTTTAAATTTAAGTTTTAGTTTCCACTTTGAACCCATAAGCTCTATATTTATAGCCAGAACTTATTTAATTTTTGCTGTATAAAAAATCAAGTAGAACGAACTGTTTGCAGTTTCTATATATATATACATATATATATATAGTGTTGTGTAACACGTAGCTATTTGAGCGTTAGCCAAGTCAATCTTGAGCACATTTTTGTGTGATTTTTAACGATGATTTGCGCTTCATGTGCCCCAAAATAATGTTTATTATTTCGAGTGAAAAGGCCAACGCTTCTCTATCCATCTATCTCTCTTACTCTGTCTGTTAGCTTATTAATATATACATATATATATATTTTTTTTTTGGTTTAATGTGCGTAAGTTACTTAGTGGATATGACACGAGCGAAAGATAATATTCGAAACTCGTTCGCATAAGGCAAAAAAAGAAGAAACAAAATAAAAGAGAAAACAACACTTAAAACTGTCACGACTTGAAGATATCCTAAAGATGTGGCTTACGATAAAGGGCTTATATTGAAAGCAGGTCTGTATCTTTATATATCTATTCAACTTAAAATTTTCAACTCGGAAAATTTGCTCTGAATTTTCACATTGATTTTAATCGATTTCTTGGCTAAATGAAATAGAAAATGGATATAGTCACAAGAAAAACTTGCTTTAATAGGGCCTATATGTTTTATAAGTCTCCCAAGTCTCTCTTAGAGAATGTATCTCAAAAGATCTTTCAAGATCTTGCAAACGATCTCTTAAGATCTGTCAACACATTTCTCAACATCTCTCAAATGATCTCTGAAGATCTTTCAAAACATTTCTGAAGATCTCGCAATTTCTCTCAAACGATTTCTCAAGATCTCTCAAAATATCATAGATCATAGAAAAATCTCACAAGCTCTGTAATGTTCCTTGCTATATAATCGATAGTTAATAGGTTAAGCCACGCCCATTTTAGCCTATTCCAAACTTATATAACGCTATCCCATATATACCCGATTTGCACTTTTATACAGGGAATTCAACAAAAGTTGAGCAAAAAGTCGTTTTCCACTCACTTAATACAAGTAAATGACAATAACTTGAGTTTACTTAACATCATGTCTGTTTGTTGTTGTTGTCTAAGCAAACATATAACATGGACTATGTGTGTGTTTGGTTGTGCGTGTGCGTGTGTGTGCATTGTCTAAGTGCTCCATTGACACGCAACGAAGAAAAACTAAGAGAAGAAGTGAAATCACATTTGTTCGTCTGCGCACTTTGAACCCAGTGACCCAAGGCGTATGTCTCTACGAAATGAATCTTTCATCTGATCGAAACTTTCAATTTTAGTTTTCGTTTAGCATACGAGTTTCATATAAGTGCATGGAATATTAATATATAATATTTATAATATAATATTCTCGAAAAGTTTTCCATCTTCTTACTGAACTATAGGAATTATAGGAACCACTTACATAGATTACTATATCCTAGATTTAGAGTCTTTGGGATATGGCATTGAAATCTTTTGTACTGGAGTATGAAATTTTTATGCGAAAACTTATAAATTAAAAATTTTTTGTTATTGAATATTTGTATATCTTCAAGGGAAATATTTTATAGTCTATAAGGTAGAACTTTTGTTAAAATTTTATGCGTTTTGCTTTTAAAATCTCTGAAATATAAACAATGAAGAGTATCTTTGATCTCACATACTTTGTGCTGCGTAAGACGTATATTTATATTACATTTAATATTTCCAAGTATTTCTCTATCATTATATATGGAGAGAGAGTATTAAACTATCTATCTATAACATCTACATTGAAATATGTATTTATTAGTTACCTGACAAACAAAAATCAGAAAATTTCCGTTGAAAAACAAAATTGATTTATTTAAAAATTTTCGGTAAATGCGTAAAATTGTTGTTCTTGGTTTCTAGCCTCGTATTTGATAAGTTGTGATTTGCATTGATATGGCGAAAAGTTGTGCTCAGGTCTTGCGTCGATTTTGCATGATCATGCGACAAAACTTTGCAAAAAGCTGCGAAGACAAATTGAATGATCAGATCAATATGGAGCTAAAGGCGTGCCATCAATATTTAGCTATGGTAATATCTATAATGAAGGATGGGAAGATAGAGATGGTTGAATAGATAGATAAGCTATATGGAATTTGATATTGTTGTATAAATTGAGATGGGCAGAGGTATAGCTAGAGCTACATAGAGCTAGATAATGTTATATTATTAGAGATGGGTATAGCTAGGGTTGTATGAGATATAGATATAGATAGATAGATAGATAGACAGATAGTTAGATATGCACAGATATAGATATTGCTATAGATATATGGTATATCAGTTCATAATGCTGGAATAGATCTATTTGGATAATAATTGAGTCCTCTCGCAGGCATATCACTTCGATCGAGCCGACGTCAGCTCACCGGGCATACATGGTTTCTTTCTGAAGGCCAGCCGGGAGGAGCGCGATCATGCCGAGCTGATCATGAAATATATGAATAAACGTGGCGGCCTAATACGTCTGACCACTGTGCCAGAGCCACTGGCTGAGTTCGTGGATGCGCTGGCCGCACTGAAGCATGCGCTCCAAATGGAAATGGAGGTGAATCAGCATCTGTTGGATGTGCATGCGCTGGCCGGCAAGGAGAACGATCCGAATCTATGCGATTTCATTGAGGCAAACTTTCTGCAGGAGCAAGTGGATGGCCAGAAGATATTGGCCGATTTCATACGCCAATTGGAGCGGGCCAAGAGCGATATTGGGGACTATCTGTTCGACAAGTATATTATCTCGGCGGGCATGCATCAGGCTAAGAAGCGTGGAAATTGAAATTCCACTTCCACTTCGACTTGGACTCTTCTTCTTCCCCTTCTTTTTTTGTTTGCTTTGTATCAGTTTCAATGGCAATAGATTGTAGAGGGGACTTATCAGCGCCCCGGTAGCTCGGTATATGTCTATAAATAATAAAGTTATCAATTAGATCAGCCCCACTGCTTTGACACGCATATATTTAGATGGGAAAATACATTCAGATAGACGATGAGCTCGACTATTCACAATCGATCAGCTGATTTGTGATGGTCACAAATCACAGTCGATCATTACTAATATGCTTTTAGCGAGATCATATTGAAGAGTGGATCTAATTTATTATTGACATACAGAATATGATCTTTGACAATTCTTTTGTTGACTCCAGATCCAGATCCATTTTTGAAAGAATCTGTATCTGTTTTAACAAAATTACGATCCATTGATATTAAGAACTCAGTGCTCCGCTTTGTGATCTTGTCTGCAATAGGTAGGATAAGGCGTGGCAGACCTTATAAGGTATACATATATGTATGTACGTACAGTGGGTAACATTAATATTCGGTTTTTTGTTTTTTCAACTTCAAACGCAAATAAAACATAAACTATTTATTAAAATAAAAAAAGTGTAAATGGTAAGTTTTAGATTGAAAAATTACCTTTTCAGAGAGGTATACATAAAGGTATTATATTTAACATAACTAATAAAAATTATACATAAACAGGAAAAACACAAAATTTGGCGTTACATTAATATTCGGTTTTTTAGCAAAGTTGTAAAACAAAGTACCACGGCAACTCTGAAAAGCCACAAATGGCACATTTAATGGTTTTTATCGAAAAAGCAATATATAACTCACATTATCTAACAAAAAAAATTAGCGCAAAACTGAATTCCTTAGCTGAAATACACAATAGGCCAAAAGGACCAATTTCATCGTTGGAGCAGCGAAAACTTGAGCTCCAGGTGCAGTTGGAGGGCAAAGTTTAGCTGAAATTGCTTGAATTCTGAAAAATAAGCTAAATAATAATAGTCTTATTATTATTATCCTCCAAAGTTTCAGAAATGAGTGAAGGATCGCCTCAATTAAGCAAATTAGTCAACCTAAACAACTTACTCTCCGAGGATATACCGAGATTGTAAGGAAAGTAGAAGACAATCCTTGACCAAGTGCTCCAGAATTAAAAGCTGATCCCATTGCCGATTATAGAAAACTCGAATCAGCTTGATACATTTGGTGTACCAGAAATAACACATGGGTACAATAGCTTAATTGCTATGAAAAATCCATTCTTTTCTGACCGTATGCGGAAATAAAGGATATTGCTAGCCTCAGACTACTCCAAAGTGGACCTGACCTGGTCGGGTGACATAATATTCCTGGACGAATGCAAATTTAATTATCAATTAGAAGTTATGGAAAGTCCAGGGTGTGGTATAAAGTTAATATGAAGCTGAAAAAATATATTTAATGAAAACCGTAAAGCACGGCAAAGGTTTCGCTATAATTTGGGGCTTCATTTCCACCAATGGAGCAGGAAATTTGGGTTTTATAGATGGCATGACGACTCGAGATTACTATTCAAAACATGTTGAAAGAAAATTTTAGGCAGTTGACTGAAAAAATGGGTATTTTAGACACATTTAAGCTGTAACAGGACAATGATCCCCACTATAAAGCCCATAAAGTAATGTCCTGGTTGCTTTGCAATTGCCAAAACCTCTTGGAAACACTAGTTCAATCCCCAGATCTCAATTCCATAGAGAATTTGTAGATCAAGTTGGACTGCCAAGCTCAAAGAATGCCGATATCAACAATATCTGCCATAAAGACACGGCTGCAGGAAGAGCGGGCCAAAATCGGCTCCAAGGACACAACAACAACAAATTAACAATGTGTCAAAATTTCTTAAGGACATAATAGAAAATAATGGATACCATATCAAGTATTATATATGATCAATTTTTCAGTAAAACTCGAATTTTGATAGTTGTTTAAGAAAAAACCGAATATTAATGTAACGCCAAATTTGGTGTTTTTCCTGTTTATGTATAATTTCTATTAGTTATGTTAAATATAATACCTTTATGTATACCTCTCTGAAAAGGTAATTTTTCAATCTAAAACTTACCATTTACACTTTTTTATTTTAATAAATAGTTTATGCTTTATTTGCGTTTGAAGTTGAAAAAACAAAAAACCGAATATTAATGTTACCCACTGTATATTCTTGGTCACGACGAGAAGCTGAGTCAATCTATAATCTCTATTCTCTCCCATCTTGAAACGAACTCATAATCTGAACTGTCCTTAAAATTGCTTCTTATATACCTAACATGAGCATCTTAAAACTACTTAAGTTACTGGTAGGGCATATTTCCCACACAAGTGCGCAGATGTTTAGTCAAGTGTCAGTTTTTAGATCGTTGAGCCGTTGTCTAGGCTCACGTTACATTTTTATCACCCGCTGCGTTGGTCGCTGCAGCTAAGGGATGACATGAGTATGCTAAGAGAAAAGGAGAGAAAGAATATCTAAAATGCTAGAAATGAAAATTTGTAGTGTATATTTCATGCCTCAGCTTTTATGCAGTAGAAGTTTAACTAGATTTCGATAACTTGTTATCGAAAAAATCGATGTATAATTAAGAAAGTGCAAATAGAACGAATTCCATTCCACATTTCATTTGCCATAGTTATGCTATATATGATAAATGATAGAGTGTTGGCAACAGCTGCCAAGCAGAGGATTTAGGTATGTCCCAGTCGAGCACTTACGGCTAGAACACTCTCAACTTGTAGGTCAAATTGGTATCCTACTTATTTTCTAAACATTTTTGCCATGACATTTGAGTAACATAATCTTGAGTCTTGTGTAATTTGTAAATAGTGAAAAGTCCTTGTCATTTTGCTAAAAAATTACTTCAGAAAAGTTCTCTAAATGTGACGAAGGAATCAACTTGCATTCCAACTTCAAATCGAAGCAGATATAGATCTTGTCATAGACATCTGCCTGAATAACTTCGTACTCGTTAACAGCAAAAGCTAAAGGCCTGGTTTATGCAAAATATATGTTCTTTAGCAGCAGAAACGCAAGAAGAAGAACGTAGTATACATTTCTATATATTTGCTAGTTTAGTCTCTTCAAGATCTAACTGGCTTGCAGCCTTATCATAAAGTGATTTATTGTTGATTTGATTGACAGAGTATCGGCAAGTCGGATATGCCCGTTTGGTGCATTTTTTTTTTTTTTGTCCGTTGCCTTAATTGAAAAGCGCGTCGCATTTCCGGCTTAAGGCTCTCACATGCTGCTATATACATATAACAAATACCTAGACATATTTTTAGAACCTATCCATGTATGTGTTCATGTGTGTGTGTGTGTGTGTGTTAGTCTTTGTATATTTGCATCTATATAGTGCACAATAACGCGCTCAATTAATTGTCATAAGCGCGAGACAGCGTCGACCCAGCGCTCCAGCATTTACAGCTAGACTCAACAACAGCAACAACAACAACAACATATATATCATCTCATCTAGCCGATCTGTAACAATTCTAGCACCGCCTGCGCACTTCTTTCAATTAAGATTTGTCAAATCCAATGCAATTCACATTGCCCACTTGGATTCGTTGTGCCCGATTGAAAACGAGCTGCGATTGAGATTGAAGCACAGATGTATATACATATATATGCTCTATATATATCATTTTAACTGGCATATATGGCATATAAAATAGATATATATGCCATTTAGAGCCATTTGAAATGATCAACATTCATCGGAGTCATATTCGATTCACTTGAAACATATGAATGTCGTCGAATAAGTTGATTCAATTATGATTCAATTATTTGCGTACTTGATTGGTTCATATGAATTGACTTAGTCAAGGCAGTGAAGCATAGATATCTTTGAAGAAAACTTATTATAGCATTCTAAATAATTTCATTCACTCTGATTCATATGATTTCGAATACAAATTCCAATTCTAAATGCACCAACAGTAATCGTCCAATCTAGGGTTCCATGTATTCTTGCAGATATAAAGACAGATCTAAGATATTAAGTCAAGAAATGCTCTTCAAAGTTCTTCAGTTACTTTGTAAGTTCTATCATTTGTTAAGCCTAAACTAAGTTAAACTAGATATTATATTGAAATTATGAATAGAATTCATTCATTCATTAATGTATTTCTTTACATATCGAATGTTATTCACATATTATTCAAATAACTGAAATGAGTAATAGAAATTCATTTGCATCATTTAGTTAATATGTAAAACTGCATGCAAAATGTAAACAAATAAATGAACTGATTCAAATACATATTCACATTCATAGCTAAGATTTACCAACTTATTCAGCTATAAATGTCATTATTCAATATTTGCTATAATGAATGAAATGATTGTATTCACAAATAGTATTATCATTATAATCATTCATTTTATTTTTCTTTGAATGAATAATCAATACAGAATAAAAAGCTGAATACATTCATTTGGTTGTAGTAAATGAATATTGCATAATTTGAATCAATTGAATAAAAACTTTTAAATGAATATATGTAATTGAATTCATTAAGTTAAATTAACAATGAGTGAATAATTTACAAATAAATACATGCATTGAATTTATAAATTTTTGAATACTGATTAATCCAATTTTCAAATAAATATTCATTTGATTTAATGAACGAATGAGTTTAACTGCATGAGTTAAGCTTTTACACCAAAATAGTTTGAATCAATGAATAATACGTAATGAATGCAAAACTACCAAATGAATACATTCATTTGATCTAATCAATATGAAGAGATCACAACTATGGGTAAATTAGAAATCAATCTCTATGACTTGCATTTGCCGCGATGAATTGATGCATTGATGCATTCGAATGACTCGAATCAATTAAGAAATTTGAAAATATTTAATGACAATTTGATGGGGCTTGAATTACGCGCTTTATGAATGAGCCGTCGACAAACAACAAATTGCATTTCACACTCATCAAATATTATTCACGGCTCACAGATCGAATTACAAACAAATTAAGCTCAAAGCAAATCAAATATTGAAATTGCATCTGCATGAATCAATACGACGCAAAGCAAACAAATACACACAAATATCTACAGATATATATATAGAGAACAAATACATATATATGTATATACGTATATAGTAGATATAGATGTAGCTGTATCTGTTTGTATATAGTAAATGTGACAAAAGTTATCTTAACTTTGTTTTATTACACCCAATGCCGAGCAGGTGAACAGAAATCGTACTCCGGACCTTAAGCGCCATATAGCTAGGCCACTTATATACATATATATGTATATACATATATATATATATAGCTTGTCATATTGAACCCATATTTGGATTGACTCATATGCCCCCACTTAATTACTTTGCCTTGGCATGAGCCTGACTGCATAATGCTCGTCCGTTCATCTGCAACGCCATAGAGCTATATATAATAACAGAGATAGAGTAACATAGATATAGCTATACGTATATAATGGATCAAGCAACCAATATGCCCCTTTCTATATTGCCTTCCAGCTGCAGTTGAATTGTAAATTGTAAATCGCCGCCAGCTCGTATAAACATAATTCAATATCTATGTTTAATTAAATTCTCTGGCATGGAAATTGAAATATTTCTTAGATATTTCATTCGTTTTTTTTTTTTTTTTTTTTCATTATTTTTACTGTAATTGGTGACGTTGTTCGCCTTGGCGATAAGGCAAGCTACCGTTGATAACGCCTAACGCCTGGGCCGAAATGCCCAACTTTGCGCGCCGAACTAATGACAGTTCGTTTGGAAATCGGATAAGAATGTTTGCATAATACTCGTTCACAAACTGTTGAATTGCTTAAGAGATCTAAATAGATCTATCTGTGTTGAGGGTCAACAATGATTTATGACAATTTGAGCTTTGAAACTGAGAAAGCTCTGAACAAATAAGATTTACCACGCCCATAATGGGTGTGGCTATATAATTTTGTATAGATTTGTAGTGGAGCTGAAAAATAACTCATTTGACATCATCTTTTGATAGGCCTAATATATGGTCTAATGTGATTTGTCATGCCCCAAAGTGGGCGTGTATAAACCATATTTTCCATTAAGTAACGGATTGGGAAGTGAACTGGTTTGGGAAAAAGAAGATGATGCAGAAATAGAATAGAGAAGAGATCAAAAGCTAAATTTGAGTTTTTGGCTATCAAATCTGTGAACTTAACTATCAAATAGACATCTATCTATAATATACTCCTAAAATAATGTTATTACTGGGATATACGTATGTATATTAAGAATTTCATAAATCGAGGTTCTTAAGGTTCTTGAAATTCGAGCTACACACTTCAGCAGATAAAACCCGTTTTAAAATATATTATTTACCAGGTCTCTAATGGATAACTCCAAGAAATTATCTTATAAATTCAATGTACAGACAAGCGAAACAACGAACTACCAGCTACACTTACTTATGACCAAACCAATATACTCTTCTCACTTTATGAACGAGTATTGAAAAGAAACAAAAAATAAAATTCATTCACATGGAAACTGTTTCTTGTTTTTACTTCCGTTGGCTGCTGTTACGTCACAAGGCTGTGCTGTTATCGGTTATCATGCTCAAAGCTTATCGATTGTTAAATGTTCAAATAGGCTGCGCATTTTTTAACAGCCACGTGCACACGCAAGCTTTACCTATCTAACTAGCTAGCACTTTAACACTGCGGCAAATGCAATGAATTCAACTGATTCAATCGGCAATTCGTTTATAATTCGCAACTTGTTTTCACAAACGAAAACTGAGGAAACTGATGTTAGTCTGTGAAGAATGTGATGAAGAACTACAATATACAATTAGAGTGCTGTCAACGTTAAATACTAAATATATAAATCTATATATATTTTATTTTAATTAAATTTCATTTTATTTAATACCTCGAAAATGGTCAATGATGAGGATCACGTTTCGTTCTGTCTAGCAATGAAGTTGATGCGTTAAGCTCCTGTCAAAGTTGACAAACAGTTTAATGTTGCTTCCTTTAGTAGGCTAGATAAAATATAGAATGGGCAGTAGGTAGTGTAAGAATAAAGAACATAGAATTAAAGCATATAGAAAATTGACTAGATAATATAGAAACTGAAGCAAGAGAATATTGAATGCATAACATAGAACGTAAGACATAAAACATAGAAAACATATAGAATATGGAATATAGAACAAAGAATCTAGAACATAAACTATAGAAACATCAAATATAGATTATCAAAGCTACAACATAGAATATATGTATGTACATATGTATAACAATTGAAACTTTGGAACCTAGAACGAGCATATCGCTTGGAGTCTCAGAGTCTATAATATTCTTAGATAGGCTACGCCCTCAATATGAAATACGTTCAATGTTTGTTAATGGATTAATGGAACCACACCTTGATCGAAATTATTTCAGCTGCTGATTCATAATGCCAAAGTCTGCAACTGATTCTGCTTTTCACTAATTCTTCTGCTTCTTCATATTCATTGCGTTAGTCATTCCGTAATTCAGATGAAATCAAATAAATTGACTGGACAACACAATTTTTGCATGAATCGCGCAGCTGAATTAGTAAATTAGAATTGAACACTCGAACGCGCGATGTTTGCTTTTTGCAAAATTTTCAATTTTTGTGAATTTTTATGGAATTTGCAAACAAATATAGATAAATATATGAATGCTTGTATACATGTATGGATACATATACTATATTTTCTTTAAACACATTTTGGAAAGTATTTTCATGAAGACCACAAGCTACCACAAAAAAAAAAAAACCTGATGCAGGGGGCTGGCATGTGAAGAGACGGGGTTAATGTCTGTTTGTGGCAGCTACGCAAATGTTTACCTGTTGCGCAGCTATGTGTGTGTGTGTGTGTGTTGTGTTTAGATATTTACACAATTAATTGCGTACAGAGATATCGCTCGGACTGTGGCATAAGGTGCCGTAATTTAAGCACAAGGTCATCTTGCTTTTGCATGCGAATCGCATAGAGGGGCAAAAGCCACGTTGTCAGTTTATTGGCTCGTTGGCCCATTGGCCCATTGTCAGCCTCGTTAGCTCGCTGCTATGGCACTCCAGCTATATGGCTGACAATTGCGAAACGTTAATGGAAACTATATGAAACTTAAATTGATTGAATTGATTTGGTAATTACAAATACAATGTGGCATATTGCTTCTTATACGGCTTAGAGCAAAAAACAAAAAAGATAAAACTATAAATTCATAATCATATGTAGGATATTTGCTAGTCGATCATAGGAATTAAAGAGTATATTGCAGAAGAGAAATATCTTGTAAAACAATTAATTTCTTTCGCAAGCAGAGCACATCTTAATCCGAGTTCTATCATGCTAATTTATCTATTACAGAGTATCTTGCAGTTGTGCATACTCTCCTTCGTACGTGCTGCGAGTAACTAACTAGACAACCTGTATTTGTAATTGTTATTGGCGCTAATTGCCGCTGGCTATGATGCAATACAAAGTTGTTCATTAGCCACGCCCACAGACATGTAACGCCCCTTTTCAGTGAGTGTCGACGGACGTGTGTGTGTATGTGATCACACACTAAAACTGCACGGACACACAGTTCAAGGGTCAAACAGGTACATATATCTGACGTCAGCCTCGATAAGCGAGCAATAAAAAAAAAAAATAAGTAGAAATAAAATGGGGAAGGTAAATCAATTACTAAAGCGCTTGATAAGCAAAGATAAAGACGTTGAGATACCCTTGAAATTTATGGCCAGTAAATTCAAGTATGGCAGAGAAAAGTATTTGGTATATAAGATGATATAGAGAAAATATAGAAAATGTGGATCAATATAGTGGATATAATCGTTGCAAAGATATATAATAAATGGATAGATAAATATATAGATAACACGATATATACATATTTGCTAGATAAATATATATCATAATATCTATATAAATATATGGATCTAGATACAACTATATAATTTCCAAAAATACAGTTGACAGCGTATTTACCTGCCTTATATTATAGATCTTTATTCACTATATACACGTGTATTCTGATCAGTTTAAGAAACCATAAAGTTAATCCCATGAACCGAAGCACAAACTCGAACAATGAAAAGTTTTCATTAATGTTCTTGGCATACATATGTATGTGAATGGTTTGGAGATATCTCCAGTTCTGTAGAAAAATTAAAATACCCGCATTATAGCAGGCGCAGGCGAGCGAAGGCCAGCTCTTTACGAGCCCGTAAACAGTGGCCAATTAAAAGATATTTGTAATTGGCCATATAATTTCATTCAACTGCCGACAAAGGCCTCCAAAGGCTAACGAAACGTAACACAAAACTGAAAGAAAAATAAAAACTGAATTTGCATCAGCAAAATGATGAAATTATCAGGGAACTCCCATATATCTTAATGTAAGATGTAATATGAATAATATAATGGGTATATCTAAGAATGTATATAACAAAGTTACATTGGTAAATAAGCAGTTGGATAGATCGATTTCAAGAAAGATAAGTAGACAGATAGTTGTTTGAATATATAAATATAATGTTTCTGTATATCTATGAGACTATAATATGTAAGGTAGATGTTTTTTGAGAAATATATAATTCGGGTTTATATTTCAAGAATATTTGAAAATGTTGTATGAAGTTTTTGTTTGAGTATATCCTAGTCGAGCTGTTCCATGCGTTTCATTTTGTAATGAGGAATATATTGTGGAGCTTACTTCTATAGAAATTCCCTGCCTCAGCTTCTTTATTCACCTATAAAGATTTCTAAGAGCTCTCTATATACCTTAAGGTAACCTACCCTATGACTGATTGTATTTGTATTACAGGATATCTGGTAGTTGAACATTCTCTATTTCTGTAAATGGCAAAAAATATGTTACTTGGAAGAGCACAACTTATATACATAATCATAAACATTTTATAGAGAACGTTGAACCTTTTATATACTTCATAAAAACTCAGATTCAAATTGATGGAAACATCAGAAACTTTTCTAAAATTTTATATATTATATATTATAAGGGAATAAGACATAATCATTTAATCAGCACTTGAGTTGACTTTGTGGTCTTGATTTCTCAAGTACCCAAACGTGCAGTCCATGGAGACCGGCTAGATAATTATAATGGGTACAAACTACTTATGATATTCCCATTCGAAATGAATGATCATTAATACAATCTTAATGCTTTTAATGGAGTACAAATATGACGTATGATGATCATGATGATGTATGAGAACAATAGTAATAATAATGATTGTGATGAGGTGATCTTCGAGAAGAATAAATAGGGAAGAGAGAAGGTGGATGGTAGAAGAGGGGAGGTGAAGAGATGAAGTATGGAAGAAGTTAGAAGAAAATGATAGATAAGAGATTATATATGATCATATATTATATGATAGACAATAGGTGTTTGATGATAGAAAATAGAAGATAAATGATCATTTATAGATAATAGATTATTTAAGTTGGAGGAAGATAAATGATAAATAATAAAATGAATTCATCATTAACAGAAAACATAAGAAACTCTCTCTCTCTCTCTTTCTCATTGAATCCTTATCTCTCATACTCTTTCCTCTCTCTTTCTCTCTCTCTCTCTCTCTCACTCGCTATTCTCCAAAATTTCCTATAAATTTCTTTCATTATTATAAGATCTATTTAATATTGCTCTCTCTCTCTCTCTCTCTGTCGCCCATTCACATTTAAGGTAAAAAATGTATTACGGCCACGCTACTACTCCTCGGAACTGGGGATACGCGAGAAGATCTTTATCGGTGTGATAACGTCGCAGGAGAATATCAATAGCTATGCAACGGCATTTAATCGCACCACCGCCCACCTGGTGAACAAGATCAAGTTCTTCATCAATGCGGACAGCGTGAAGACAAACTATCAGCTGAAGAACATTGTGGGCTTTACGGACACGCGGGAAAGCCATCGTCCGTTCTATGTGATCAAGTATATAGCGGACAATTATGTAGATGAATACGATTATTTTCTGCTGGTGCCGGACAATGTCTATGTGGATGCACGGAAGCTAAATACGCTGCTCTACCATATGAGCATCACCTTTGATCTGTATATGGGCGGCACACGTGTTGCCCAGGGCGAGGCTGGCGATGGTGATGGGAAGGCAGGGAATGCAGAATCTGTTGGACGGGATGAATCGATGAATGATTCGGGTGCGGCGGGTGTGAGTGATCGCAACTATTGTGACCTGGAGGCGGGTATCTTGCTGAGCAGCAGTGTCATACGAAAGATGCGCAACAATTTGGATCGTTGTGTGCGGATTGGCATTACGAATGATCATAGCGTTAACATTGGACGCTGTGTAAAGTATGCGAGTCGTGTGGCTGGCTGTCAGGAAAGCTTTCAGGTGAGTGAGAAAGCCTTTAATGTCTATCATTACGGTTTGACATGCACTGGGGCAAGTGTAAAGTTCGTTTACTTCAATTAGCAGCTACAAACAAATTAACAGACGCAGCAGCAGCTGTTAATAGTTTTAGCAGCACTGCTATCAGATGAAACGCAAGCAAACGTTGCCATATGTACGTGTACGTTTTGCTTACATGTTTGTCTCTGCATGTGTGTGTGTGTGTGTGTACGAGTTAATTTGCCGTTTACTTGTCGTGTGATCTTTGTTGCTTCCTACACGCCGTTTTATTTATTTAAACAATTTGCCGTTGACTAAAAAGGCGCACAAAGAGCACACACACATGCGCGCATACATTGTGATATGCAAGCAGAACATCAGAAAAGAACATAAAAACAAACAAAAAACAAAAACAGAAAAAAAAACAGAAGAGGGGGAAAAAATCAGTTCATTGATACATGAAAGTGACCCTGAAAAGAGCATCTCGGTGGCCGAGCGAAATGTGATGCGGAAAGCAGAGAATACAAATGAGAAAAGAAAAGAAATAAGAGCAAAAACAAGAACAACAGCAACAACTTCAAAGTCTACATACGTACATAGTGATATTAAAGCAGAAAAAAAAACATTTTCGAGCTGTTTGCGAGTTGTGGCAGGCAATCAACAAACAGCAACAACACTTGATGGACAGTTTATTTAATTTCCAAGTAACAGCAACGGACCAAAGAATTTCTCTAAGTGAGTATGTCAAGGGGAAGAGCTGGCGAAACTGAAGAACTGAAATAAGAGGCAATAAAGTGAGGAGATATTGTAGCTTGCAAATGGAAATGCACTCTCCAAAACAGTTGGATGGTCACTGTTGCCCACTTAGCTTTTGCTAGGGGTGACACTATGTGTAGCAGGCGAGAGACAGAGAGAGCGAGAGAGAGGGACGTAATGATGTTGAGCATACATACATACACACAGCATGTGTGCTTAAATATGTGTGGAAGGAGGAGAGTAGAAGAGTGGGCAATTACAAGTGCGCTCTCTACAAAGTTAGACAAGCACTGTTGCTCTGATATGTATGTATGTTTGTATATACATACATACATATGTATGTATTTATGCATGTTTTTGGTTTAATTAAAGTGTTGTTTATTTATAACAACAGAAAATCACATTTTGCGCACGCAATTTATCAAGAAAATGTTAGTTCTACCTCTTTTTATTTAAAAATGTATGTATGTATTCGTGAAGATAAATTGAAACACAGGGCCAAGAACTTGACGCACGCCTTTCACTTGAATTTCATTTGTTTGGATTTTTGGGTTTATTTACATATGCGGCTGCCAGGTACTGTGGAATGATTTATGTACATATGTATGTATGTGTGTGAGTGTTGATAACTGTTTGAATAAAAAATGCTTAACATTTACTGTAGTTTAGCAAACTAAAGTGCTTTGCCTAAGCACACGTGCATATGCATGTATGAATTAATGTATGTACATACATACATATGTATGTATGTGTATATGTAAGGTATTTAGCTACTGAGACATTACACTGTAATAAGCTGGCTGCGCTTTCTATCGCCAACTGTTAGCAGCGCACTGTTAATTAAATTATGCGACCAACTCGCTGCAGCCCTTCAAGTGGAGTAACGGGAATGGCAATAGCGTTTGGCAATGGAAATACGAATGGGAATTGGAAATGCGGATTGGCGCTGGAATGCGACTGTTGCTTGGAATTAATGAGATCGTAAATGCGACGCGGTCATAAAGGAAGTTGATTGTTATGTATCTTATCTGTATAACACATGTTCATAACTGGATCATGGAATTGGGTCTGGGTCTGGTTCGAGGTCTGGTTTAGGGTTGGGATTGGGGTCTTGCTTGTGCTAGCTTTTTTCTTAGAAATTAATTTCATGCAGCATTTGTCGGCGCCAAACTAATTGATTTATTTTTTTTAATAATATTTTTATGTTTCTTTGTACAGGGCATGCGTCAGTATAGCTATGCATTAAATACAAAATCGCGACAATATAAGGATCTCAGCGTATTGGCTAAGGAGCCGGCATTCCTCAATGCAACAACCGTTTATCCCGTACAATCGCCAGAGGATTTCTATCGTCTGCACGCCTACTACTCCAAGGTAAATCGTTAATACAGTAAATAACCGTTATCTTTAAACAGCTTTTAACATTGATATGTAAAGCATATGAAATGTATCTGTTAACGGATTTTTATGCTACATTTCGCTTGCATTTGCAAATAATGTTAATAGCATAGAGCTGTTAACAAGCTTGAGCAGCAGCTGCAGCAGAAAAAACCAGAAAAAACAGAAAAAATTTGCAATTTGCAACTGTTATACTCTTTGTCAGAACTGAAACGAACTTAACGAAACTTAGTTAGAATATTTTTCGTTTTCTATTCTCCTCTCAACTCTCCAGCATCATCTAGAGCTGGTGCAGCAGCGTGGCTATGCGCTGGAACAGAAATCGTATCGCATCGCCAATGGCAGCATCTCCAATAAGATACTCGAAATCCGCTGGCCACTGGGCGTGCCGCCGCCGAGTGCGCCGGAGACGCGGCACGACATGCTCACATGGCTGCTGCTGAATGAGACGCACTCATTGATGCCGAATGCGAACTCCGATCATGCCGTGGCCCCGCTCAGTCGCATCGAGGCCCTGGACTTCACCAAAGTGTTGGAGATCACACTCCAATATGCCGCCCAGAAGTATCCGAAGTTGCGCTATCAGAACCTGCACAGCGCCTACCGCAAGTTCGATGCGACGCGCGGCATGGACTACCAGCTGCATCTGAATCTATACGAGGGCGGTAGCGATGCTGCCAAGCGGCGGCTGGTGCTAAAGAGCTTCGAGGTGGTCAAGCCGCTGGGTCGTGTGGAGGTGGTACCGTCGCCGTACGTCACGGAAAGCACACGGATCGCCATACTGGTGCCGGCCTTTGAGCACCAGGTGCCAGATGCGCTCGACTTTGTGGCCCAATACGAACGCGTCTGCATGACCAACCAGGACAACACATTCCTGCTGCTGGTGAGTGCAGAGCCTGAAGAGTAGTTTCGATTGCTAAACGTTTCCATCTTTCAGATATTTCTGTATAGACTCGAATCGTCCAACAAGGGCGACGACGATCCCTTCAAGAGCCTGAAAAAGTTGGCCCTGGATTTGTCATCGAAGTACAAGACGGATGGCTCACGCATTGCCTGGGTATCGATACGGCTGCCTGAGCAACTGAGCAATAAGCCAGTGCAGCCAGAGGATTGGCTAATGTACGCCTCCATGTATGGGCCGATGCAGTTGCTCAGCTTGGCTGTTGCTGATCTGGCACTGCCCAAACTGGGACTCGAATCGCTGGTGCTGATGGCCACGCCCAGCATGCTCTTCCGTACGGATTTCCTAAATCGTGTGCGCATGAATACGATCCAAGGCTTTCAGGTGTATGCACCCATTGGCTTTCAGCTCTTTCCCTGCAGCTGGGCGCACTTCTGCAAGGAGTGCGATACCTGCGACATTAGCCAGAGCACCGGTTACTTCGATCGACAGAATCAGGATGTGATTGCCTTCTACAGTCGTGACTACGTGCAGGGTAACTACTTCTTAAGCTCTAGCTCTCAATTTACCTCTAGCCTTAGCTACATCTCTTTCATAGCTCTCTAGCACTAGCTCTGCCTCAAACTATACCTCAAGCTCTGGCTCTATCTCAAGCTCTACCTCAAGCTCAAGTTCAAGCTCAAGCTCTACCTCAACCTCAAGCTCAAGATGTACCTCCACCTCTACCTCTACCTCCACCTCCACCTCCACCTCCACCTCTACCTCTACCTCCACCTCCACCTCCACCTCCACCTCCACCTCCACCTCCACCTCCACCTCTACCTCCACCTCTACCTCTACCTCTACCTCTACCTCTACCTCTACCTCTACCTCTACCTCTACCTCTACCTCTACCTCTACCTCTACCTCCACCTCTACCTCTACCTCTACCTCTACCTCATGCTCAAGTTCAAGCTCTACCTCAAGCTCAAGCTATAGCTCCACCAGTAGCTCTACCTCTACCTCATGCTCAAGTTCAAGCTCTACCTCTACCTCTACTTCTACCTCTACCTCTACCTCTACCTCTACCTCTACCTCTACCTCTACCTCTACCTCTACCTCTACCTCTACCTCTACCTCTACCTCTACCTCTACCTCTACCTCTACCTCTACCTCTACCTCTACCTCTACCTCCACCTCTACCTCTACCTCGACTTCTACCGTGTCCACCCCATTAATTAACGATATCTTATTTTATTCTTGCAGCTCGTAAACTCTTGGATCCCTTGGGTCTGCCTATAATGCGCAGTGATTTGGATATTGAGCAGCTGCTACAGGCCACATCTCAGCCGCACGCCGCGAAGATCGAGAGCATTCTGGACATGTTTGTGGCTGCCCAGCATACGGTGCACATATTGCGCGCCGTCGAGCCTCACTTGCGTTTCGGTCTCGATGTGCGAAATCATTTAGCCCGGGGCGGCTCACTGCCGCCCACGTTACCCCAGTCGTGCGGCGACCGGCACTGCATCCATTTGGCGTCGCGCAAGCAAATCGGCGATGCCATCATCCGGTACGAGGATAAAAGTATTCTGCAAAAGTAGCTGCTATTCCCAGCCAGCTTTTATATATGTATATATACATATATATATATATTATAGTAATATTATCAGTTCCTTGCTAAACATATATATTGCCAAGTGTGTGAATGTGCTCTTAGTATATGTTTGTTATTTTTTTTTTTTTTTTTTTTTTTTTTTTGTCTGTGTAGGTGTGGGTGCGTCTGTGAGTCTTGCTTTAAACTGAAACTTGTAATGCTCAAAATGGTAGACAAGAATTGTTATACAATTAAGTGCTCAAAGGGTTGGGCCAGACGGGGGGAAATGGAGCAGGGGCTAGCATGGGGTTTGGGTTGGGGTTAAGGAAACTTGTAGCTGCCAACTAACTAAATTTGCTTAAGGATAATAATATATATATATATATATATATATATATATATATATATATATATATATATATATATATATATATATATAGATAATAATGTGTATAACAGTTGTTTAATCATAGCCAACATCTTGCGTGTCGTCCTTAGCCACTCTCATAATTTATTAGTCTTATGTAATTATAGCTTGCCCTGCAAATTCCTATATATGTATATCTGTAATTATGTTTAATATATATCTAACGCTAAGTGTTATATAGAGACGTGTATTGAAAGTGTGTATAACAATCAAAATCTAATTTGTGCCTGCTTAGCCAATATGTGACTGTGGCCCAAATCTTGCCTAGCTAATGCATCATGTGGAAACTGTTATACATCTTGAAGATTTCGATAACATTGTAAACTGTTATACACACACACATATATACAATTTCGAGAAGCCAGCAATTGCCAGATAACTGTTATACACATAATCACTGTAAACTGTTATACACATAACATTAATGATCGATACCTATGCAAAAAAAAAAAAAAAAAAAAATTGCAATTGTTATACGCCTATTATTGATATACGCTGATTATTGCTGAAAATTGTTAGATGAACAACTTTAGGAGAGTTGAAATAAAATGTATATGAATATGCATGTTATACGATAGATAGCCAACTGTTATACTGCTCTAATTATGTTAATATGTTAATGTAAAACATAGTAGCAACTGTTATACAGCATTGACAACATGCATGCTACCGCCACTGTTATACAAGTGCCAACTGTTATACAATCATAAGGACAAACAAAACCATACCAACTACGTATTTAGAGTTCGAATAAGTAGCGCCTGCCAGTTATACGTTTTAAAGCATTTTGCATTAATATTATCATTATTTTTTTTTTTTTTTACATAATTTCATATAAAAGATTTTTGTATTTAATTTATTTTAACACAATCGACATATTTTGTTATACAACTAGCTAAAGGCAAATCGTCTGTAAATAGTTTTTAACATTGGCAATACAAAAAAAAAAAAAGATTTAAGATTTTTTTGAAGTGTAGTCATAGTTTTAGCACGATATATATAGATATATAGAGGATATATAATGTAAATATATGTGTAAGATCTATTACGAACATGCCGATTATATACTAGTTGTTATATATATATATATATATATATATAACTATATCAATCAAATAAATGTATGTAAAAATAATAAAATCTTTGTCTATGCTGCTCGTGGGATCGGGTCATATCCATGGCACGTCGTTAGCCTAGACCTTTAGCAGGAAACTGAGATCCGACTGTGGTACGTATTCCAAGGTGCTGCCATCGCTGCAAGTATAACAGTTCTTATATATATTATATACATATGTATATTGTAGTTTAATCCACTTACGATTTGAAGAGCTTAGCATTGCGTTGACCCAGGAGCGTCGCCTGATCGCCCTGGACGCGCAGACTGGAGCCCTCGCGTAGGCCGAGCACGGGCCGGGCATGATAGTTGATAAACTCGCTGATTCGCTCGTCTCTGGTTTCGCCTTTGTGCTGGCTGTTAAGGTCCGCGTCCAGGTAGTGCGGATTGATGTTGAACGGCACCAGGCCGAGTGCCTCGAAGCTGGGCGGCAGCATGACGGGCATGTCGTTGGTGGTGTGTATGGAGCGTGTGGCCACATTGGTGCCGGCACTGCTGCCCACATAGGGGATGCCCTTCTCCAGCACCAGATGGCGAATCAGCTCGATTAGCTGCATATCGTACAGCTGCTTTAGCAGCACAAATGTATTACCGCCGCCCACAAAAATGGCCTGCGCCTCGCGCAGCGCCCGGCTCGGATCTTTCTTGGTGTGCAGCCCCTCGACCGCATAGCCCCAGGGCTTTAGTGCAGCACGGACGGTTGCCGTATATTTGTCATGGTCGCGCAATGCGTAAGGCACAAAGAGCACGGTCTTCACGTTCTTGCTGCGGGAGGGAAACGTTTCGATGAGCCAAAACTCCTGCTTAAGAATACATGCTTACGCCTTGAACAGATCCTCCAGCTGGGCGCGCGCATGCTCCAAGTAGCAGTAGCCATACAAACGGGACGACGAGAGCAACAACAAATTGCGCGCTCCGCTGTTCATTTTTGAATGTCTTTACTATTCAGTAGAAACTTTTTCAACTGAGCATTTAATCAGTACTTTGGATTATCTTTCTTTTATGGGCCGTTGGCGATAAGTAAAAACAACACAACATTCAGATTTCTGAAGCTGACCAACAAGTCAACAGTTGAGCGCACGGAACATGCACCGATATTTATATGTAGTGCACTATCGTCAGTTGGCCGATAAATGCCGGTAAATATTTAGTGCAATATTGCCAATTGACTGATATTAGCTGGTATTAAAATGCATAGAGGTGTCTGCTGCACAATTACCAATATGACTTGGTATTTTACGTACAACGATACATCGAGTGCACTATTGTCAACGTGCCGATATTTACTGGTATTTAATAATTGCAGCATATCGATATAGCTACAACGACTCATCAGATATTTTTTTATCATGAGTGTATCGATTTACTAACGATATTTTATTTAAAAAATTTGAAATTCACCTAAGCCCATCGATATTACACATTAGTTATATCGTTTTATTAGGCGGGCATTTGAATTTGTGCAGCTTCAGTACTATGTATTTATATATAAAAATATTGATTAAATGCAAACAATTTTATTCAATTTGTATTTGTTTTCATTTTGTTTATTTTAGAACTCAACAAGCCCAAATGGAAACGATATTCCGCTTATTTTTGTAGGCATTTGCTTGACATGCTTGCAATTTATTCTGTTCAATTATATTGCTTAAAATGAATTACATATATGTATGTATACGTATGTATATGTATGTGTATATGTATATGTGTACGTAATTGACTGCCGTGTTCGATGCCACGATGCCAAAATTCAAGCATCTCATAATTAACTAACTTGAATTAATGCAATTTTTTTTTGTTTTAATTTATTATTATTAACAACAACAAATGAATTTGGCTGTTGCTTTTTGTACATATTATACATGATGCAAATGTGTATGCGTGTTCGTGTATATATATGTGTGTGTGGGTGTGTGTGTGTGTAAGTATTTAGGCAGACATAAGTATGTATATTTTAATAAAGCATTTCAGTTAAGAAATTTTAGTTTGTTTTTTCTTTCACTTATTTCTTTTTTTTTTTGCTTCATGTTACAGTGAGTTTATATTAAGGTATTTGCGTATAAGTTAATTATTATTATTATTAGAAACAAAAATAATATATATTTATATATATATGTATAGGTAGATATATATAAATCAACAAATAATTACACAAATTTAGCTATTTCACGTATATTTGTTAAACAATTTACACATTTTGCTTGGCGTTTGTTTTCTTTGATTCCTTCATGTTGCACGGCATTTGATAGTTTCTTCTTCTTCTTCTTTGAATATTTCGTTTAACAGTTTACAGTTTGACAGCAACTGGGCTGCTGGGCTGAGGCACAGTTTGGTTTTCTCTTCTTATTTCGTTTATATGTATGTATATATATATATATATATATATATATATATGTAGAAATATATAGTTTAATATATTTTTTTAAATTTTCACTTTTCGATCTTTTGAGCGCTGCAAATGTGAAAATTTCAATTTTTGCAGTAAATGTATTAGGTAAATATATATGTGTATATAGATATATGCATAGATACATATATATATATATATATATATATATATATATATATATATATATATATATATATATATATATATATATATATATGTGTGTGTGTGTGTGTGTGTGAGTGAGTGAGTGAGTGAGTGTATCTGTGTGTGTGCCTTGGTTTTGATTTCGTTTGATTCTTACTTAAGCTAACAAATTGTTTTGCACGTCTATTGCTACACACACACACACACAGAGTGAGAGAAAGGGACACTGAGTGAGTGAGAGAGAGTGGAAGAAAGAGAAAGTCATATACACACACACACACACACAGGCAAAGAGAGAGTGCGCGCAAGAGTTGCAATAGGAAAGAGACAAGTTGACAAACGCAACACTCACTCAAACACACACACACACACACACTGGCACACACACACACATACATACAAAATGCATGTAGAAGACGGCGGCAATTTACATTTTGTTGTTTTTGCATAGTTTTGTTATTTCATTCACATTGAGTAGAGAAGACATGTTGATCCTTGATTGATTCCGCACATTCTATTCCTACTTCTACTCATATTTCGTACTCCTACTCTCTACTCCAGCTACAGCAGCAACACTACTGTGACGTCTGCTCATCGGGCAGATCCAGTATTCTGGCCACAAACTCCGATATATCGGTATTGCGCTGTAAATGCTCCACAATAAAGCTGTGCCGCAGCAGCTGCTCGTAATTGGGTCTCGCCGTATATTCTTTTTTCAAGCACGTCGCTATAAAGTCCTCGAACTCTGTGGAGAATGTGCCGGCTGTCAGTCGTGGCGGATCATCTTCAACCACCTAAGGGGCAAGAGAGCGAGGAGATGAAGATTAGCATTAGCATTATCATTAGCATTAGCCACACCTGGCTCTAGCACTCACCTGACGCAACTGTTCGAAGGGCGTTCGCCATTTGTTATAGGGATATTGCCCGGTCGCCATTTCGATCATGCTGATGCCCAGCGACCAGACATCGGAGCGTATATCGTATTGGGCTGGATTACCTTGCGGATCAATACGTTCCGGTGCCATATATGGCTTGCAGCCAGCATCTATAGTCTTTGCCACCGAATCGACCAGATAGCCTGGATCAGGATTAGATAATACGTAAATAGAATGAGAATTTATTCTCTTTTGATAATTTGCTGAAATGCCTTCTTACGGCTTTTGGATGAAACGGAATGAGATAGACTATCGATAAGCCACATATTCGATACGATATTGTTATCATTCTTCGATTAGCATTTGATTCTATAAATTTAATTTGAAAGCTGCTAAGCCTAGAGAGTCTTCAAGTTGATTTCTCGTTTCGTTTCCGTTTGATTCCTTAGATTACAATCGAAATACTTTCTGTGGAAACTGGAAACTCTTGAAACTTGAATGGAATGAAACTGTTCATAGATCAGTCTGACAATTAGAATTCAGTTTTCGCTGTGCCATTTCCATTTTGCTTACTTTAGTTAAGAGATATGACAAATTCTTGATCTATGATTCTAATTCATTTAAGAGAACCCTTGTTAAAAGTTTCCTATGCTCCAGAGCTGAATTCATATGCTCCAATTCCTATACATCCATTAGACATTCAACAGTTGAGCCGTGTGAAATGAAATGGAAAGAGAACGTAGCGTGCTTACCTGAGATGCCAAAATCGCATATTTTCACCTGGCCGCTGCGATTGATTAGTATGTTTGATGGCTTTACATCGCGATGGATGACCTTCAGCTGGGCATGTAGATAATGCAAGGCGCTAACCACGCTCATCGCGATCTGAAATCGAGTATATGCATATAGAATGAGTGAAAGAGATAGAGATAGTTGTTGTATGTATATATGACTTACTTTGCCCAGCACCGTCTCCTCCATGGTTAGGTGATTTTTGAAGACTTTCGGATAGAATTTGTCCAGACTGGTGTTCATCACCTCCATGCAGATCCAGACATCGCCCTCCCGGTACATGGCCCCATAGAAGTGGACCGTATAGGGGCAGTCGCTGGATCGCATCGATATATCCAGATCCATGATCAGACGCTGCTGTTCACGGAAGTTCACTGTCATTGGGATGCGTTTGACGGCCAGCACAGTGCCCGTTTGCCTGTGTCGCATCTTCTCCACGATGCCATAGGCGCCACGGCCCAAATCGCAGATCTTCTCCAAGCTATCCGCATCGATGTCAAATGTTTGTTCGCCAATTTGTATGGTCGCCCGGGAGTCCAGATTACGTGGTGGCACACTGTCAACGGTATGTAAAGTAACAGTATGTTAGCAAAAGTATTGTTTGTGTGGCTAACTGTTAGCCGTATGTTAACAAAAGAATTGATAAAATGAACAAATGATAGCAATGTGTAATGTACAGTATGTTAACTGAATAACTATTTGTGTAGCCAAATGTTAACAGATGAATTATTTATGTGTCCAATAAGTTAATATAATAATTATGCTGTTGTATGGCTAAATGTTTACAGTATGTTAGCAACAGAATTGTTTGTATGGCTCAATGTTAACATTATGTTAAGAGAGTACTTATTGCTATAGCTATATGACATTTGTGGCTTATTCGGTTTGCTTTGGCTAGATGACATTGGTTAGAGAGAGACAGCATCATTAACATTAAAAGTATTTCTTAGTTTGCTTGGTATTTTGATTGCTGTTGGTAAAGCAGTTCAGAAAACAAGGATAACGAATTTAACACAGCTTGAAATAACTTGAATCGAATTTTTAACAATAAGAAACTTTTTTAAATATTTATATGTATCACGCTCTTTTGGTTTCTAAGGGTATACAATATTCGATAAAGCATACAAAGCTGTGAGAATTTTTTAGTTCTTCGAGTCAGTTCAATCTGCATGCACGAAAACAAAAACAAAATGCAAAAAAAAAAAAAACCGACTTTCTTGCGCACTCTTCGCACACATTAGCTAAATTCTGCGCACACACACAGAGAGAGAGAGAGAGAGAGAGAGAGAGAGAGAGAGGGAGACTGGCAAAAGCAAAACGAACAAGTGTCATAATGTCATAACCCCCAATGCACTTACAATGCCGGTTCCGGCTCACGCGGAATGCCGATGGGTTGGAGGCGCGGACGTGGTCGTGACATTGCGCTCTGTCGTTTGTATGTATTTATGTGTGTGTATGGATGCAGGTGTGTGTGAGCGTATTTACGTATGTATGTATAAGTAGGTGGGAGTATGTATGTGCGTGTCCGTGTGCGTGTGCGTGTGCGTCTTTGGCGGCCTGCACTTGCACTTTTTGGAGCTATTCACGCGTGTTGCGCTGCACGTTTCGCTTGGTAACTGAAATTATGTGCTCCACTTTTCTGACACTTTTATTGTTGCTGCTGCTGCTGCGGCTGCTGTTGCTACTGCTGTGTGGGTTTTTATTGGGCCGTCGACAGCGACGGCGACGTCGATGGAGCGGCGACGACGGCGGCGGCGGCTGCTGCTGCTGCTTTTTGCTATTTTTACCACATTTGGTCAAATCGTGTTGTGGAAATGTTTGCTGCTGCGCGTTCACTTGTGCGTGTTGAGAAAAAAAATGCAGACCAAATGCCGCGCTCGCTGCGGCTCTGACTGTTTATCTCGTTTAACTTTTCTGTAATATTTAGTTTTTCGTTTTCTTTTCTTTTTCACCCAACACTCGCGCAGAACTCGTCCTCGTTGAAAACAATACAGTGGGATAATCACAGTGTTGCCAACTCAGCCGTTGCCTGATCGTTTTTTAATCACATATGATATGTTGGTATTTTCTTCACACTAGACTGAGTGTTTGTCCTTGAGACAACAACAGAAAATAGTTCTATTTGTAATGTCTGTTATTCAGTGTAAAACAAAAAAAAATATGTTTTCGCAAAGGTTTTCTTTCATGCAATTCAAAGTGCAAGGTGAATGTGTGTAAAAAATTATAACTACTTTATCCCGCATAAAATATTACAAACTTATCGATACATCGAATCATCGTTGCCAGCTGGTTGTTAATGAGCTTAGCGTATTCGCACACTAACAACATATGGTCACACTTCACACACTATCTTCTTGTTGGTGGTGGACTATTTCACATTGTTTAATAGGATGTGCATTGCGAATTAAGCAGCAAATATAGCAAATTTTTAATGTGTAATGCAAAAGTGCAAGTGTACGCGCGCCAGCCAACAACAATTCTAAACATACGCCGCGTGCAACGCTTTATAGCTTCAAGCGAACGCCTACAAAAACTAACGAGTGTTGCTGCTGCATAAAAAAGAAGGAAAAGAATCGCGAGCTATATTGTTGTTGTTGTTGTTGTTCTTGTTGTTCTTGTTGTTGCGCTCTGCTGTGTCGTGCGTGAGTGCGTGCGTGCGTTCGTCTGTCGTATTTCGTGTCTGTTTTTGTTATTTGTTTTTTGTTTTTGTGTTTTGTTTGGTGTTGTTGTTTTGCGGCCCCTGCAAGTGGAAAGTTCACACGCACACATACAAGTGCAATAGCAAAATACACACGCACACACGCACACTAGTGTGTGTGTGTGTGTTCGTGTTCGTGTGTGTGTATGTGTGTGTGAGAGTGTGTGTGTGTGTCGGCAGCAGCCATAAATACAAAACGCTGGGAAAATCGAATTTGAGGAAACAACAACCGAACGACAGGGAAGCAGCAGCAGCAGCAGCAGCAGCAGCAAAAGGTGGAGAAGAAGGAGAACGAGGAGAAGGAGGAGAGAGAATACAACAACAACTGCAACAATGTCCAGCACAATCGAATTTGAGACAATTGGCAATCGGCTGCAGTACCTGGAGGTGGCGCTGCAGGCGCAAAACGAATCACATGAACAAATCGTCTTATCAAAGAATGTTCGGCCAACAACAATATCGACAACAACAACAAACACGGGAGCAACAATAGCAACAGCAACACCAAACAGTGCAGCAGCCGTTAACGCCGCAGCGGCAGCGGCGGCAGCAGCAGCAGCATCAGCACAAGCAGCCGTCGCTGCCTCTGCCTCAGCCAGTGCCTCTGCCGTTAACAGTGTCGCCGCCTCACCAACCAGACCAGCGACTGCGCTGCCGCTGCCAGCGTCGGCGTCGACGTCAGCCTCTCTGTCGTCTGGCATCTTTGCTGGCGGGGGTTTTGCCCCGACCACCAGGAGTATGCGCCCAACGCCCAGTTTGCCCATAGGTAAGTTTGATACAAAAATACATATGCATATGCATGTGCATGTGTGTGTGCGTGTGTGTTGATAAGAAATTGACGTTTCGATAGATACGATAAATACTCTTTTATTTACACATGCATGCATATATGCATGTGTGTGTGTGTGTGTGTGTGAATATGCATGTAATACACTCAACAAAGGGCACACGTTATCGATTACATAGATAAGCGCACGCTGCGAGCAAAACAAACCAAAAACAACACAAAAAATACTTGTTTTCGCCAAATGCAGCGTCGCAGCCAGGCAGCGAAGCAGCAGCGACAGCATCATCAACACATACACTTGTTCGTGTCGCTGCCGGCGTCGCTTGCTTTGTGTGTTGTCCACATATGTGTATATATGTATATGTGTGCATTGTTTCCTATTGGAATTGTCCTTTTAACTGGCTTGTTGGAAATGCTATCGATATTGTTATTTGAATGGGAAAACCGTTAAGTATAAATAAATAGTAAATCTGCAAATATTATATTAAATAAAGCTGCAATTGGATTTTCTAGGTGCTAAAATTAAATTTTAATCATACAATTACAATTAGTAAATGATTCTTAGCTTAAGAACAAAATTTAAAGGAAATATCTCATGGTTGCTTTAAATCTACATTAAGAAAATTCCAACTAGTACGTCAAGTTATTTAATGTAAGCAAACAATATAGTATTCCAATTGGATGTAAAACTCTCTTAAGTCTATTGCACTGTTACAATTCCAATTAGATTTTGTGCACGCCTTGCACACGTGAGGCTCATTGCGAATTAACGGCAAATGCACTTTGCTGCTCGTTTTTATCTTTCCCACTCACTCTGCAGACGCTCTCCTATTTAGTGCGATTCTATTTGTGTGTGTGTGTCGTCGTCGTTGTCTCTGCTGCTGCTGGCTGTTGTTGTTGTTGTTGCCGATTTCATTTGGCATGTTTGTTGGCATTTTTTTTTTGGCATTTCCGGAGTAAATGTCTTGATACGCGCACTTCACCGCCGCGGCTGCCGCCTGCTCTGTTGTCGCCGTCTCTCACTGGCATTGTTGTTTGTTTTTGTATTCGCTTTTGGTTTCGCGTTTCTTCACCCGCACACAGGCACACACACACACACACATACAGTGAGACAGTGGTGGCAGCTGCGGCTGCGGCGAAGTCAGCGGAGACAGCGTGACTCGCGTGAGCATTGCGGCGATATTTGTCGTCGTCTTTCGTTTTATTGTTGTTGTCTTTGTTTTTATAGGTAATAATATTTAATTTGAAGCAACTGATAAGTAATAACTATTTAACGCTTACAATAGCAACAACAATAATTATAGTCATAATTTGAACAATAACAACGCACTTTATGCGTCTCGCAGTTTGTAGTTAATGTAAAGCACAGTGGGGCAAACTAGATTTGATTTCATGCATATGTAAATACATATATGTATGTAGTTAATTAATTGTATTTAAATATTAAATTATTGATAATATAGTGGAATGTTGTTGTTTTGACTTTGAACTAATTTTTAGCTTAGGCTTATATATCATATAAATCCATATGATTCGCCATTGAAAAGATTATTTAATAAATAAAAAATAATGCCAGCTTTATTGACATCTGAGGCGCCCTGTTTATGAGACTATTTATAGATATAGATAGAAATGTTTGACCAAGCAAATTCCCACGTTTCGAAATCCATGAAATTGATAGCGCTGGCCTTGAACAGCGAATGTGCTCGAAGTAAATGAGCTTTGTGCCAGTGTGCATATCTTGCCTATACACAAACACACACACAAACACATACACACACAGAGACGCACTTATATTCGCTTTGTTTTTGGCTAACGGTTATTCGTCAGTGTTGCCGTTTCTGGAGTGTGACAAAAAGCTAAATCAGTGCAAATCAAAATAAAGCTAAATTGCTGTCGCAAATACAAAATGAATAAAAAGTTGTCAAAATTTTGATACTAACGGAACTTTAGCCGTATTTATATTGCATTAAAAACGAGTCTCACTAAAAACTAAAAGCTAGCTGTGAGCCAGGATAATATCTGCCAAAATAAAAGCCAGATCTAGCAGGAAAAATGCGAAAAGGTCAACACAAATTGTTGCATTATTGTGATATTAATGATACTACATTCATATGTATGAAAACTTTTCTCACTCAATCTTTCTCTCTCTCTCTCTCTCTCAATTGTCCACTTTCTATTAACTCTCTAGGTGAATCTGGAGGATCGACTCGACGTCGCATGATGTTGTCGCTACCCACACAGCTGCATGCTTTTGAATCGGAAACGGATAAAAAGTTGAAGATGATTATGGGCCAGACGGGCAAACTGAATATCAATGGCCGTCAATATCCAACAGATATTCGCGATCTGCAACATCTGGGTGATCTGGGCAATGGAACCAGCGGCAATGTGGTCAAAATGCTGCACGTTTCGAGCAATACGATCATTGCCGTCAAACAGATGCGACGCACCGGCAATGCCGAGGAGAATAAACGCATTCTGATGGATCTGGATGTGGTGCTCAAGTCGCACGACTGCAAATATATAGTCAAGTGTTTGGGCTGTTTTGTACGCGATCCGGATGTCTGGATTTGCATGGAGCTGATGTCCATGTGCTTCGATAAGCTGCTCAAATTGACCAAGAAACCGGTGCCGGAGCCCATTTTGGGCAAGGTGACAGTGGCGGTAAGTACGGCTTTATACTTAAATCAAAAAATTTTGTAGATTAGTTAGTTGCATATGTATATGATATCAAGCTTGTTCTAGTTACTAAAAGTCTATCATCTTCTGCTTTGTAGACGGTCAATGCTTTGTCCTATCTGAAGGACAAACATGGCGTTATCCATCGTGACGTGAAGCCATCGAACATTTTGATTGATGAGCGCGGCAATATAAAGCTATGCGATTTTGGGATTAGCGGACGTTTAGTGGACTCTAAAGCGAACACACGTTCCGCTGGCTGTGCAGCCTATATGGCGGTAAGTCGGGATATATATATATATATATCGATATTGAATTACGAAAACAATTTCTATTGCAGCCGGAACGAATCGATCCGAAGAAACCAAAGTACGATATACGAGCAGATGTCTGGTCATTGGGCATATCGCTTGTGGAGCTGGCAACAGCACGCTCACCATACGAGGGCTGTAATACGGACTTTGAGGTGCTGACCAAGGTGCTCGACTCGGAGCCGCCATGTTTGCCCAGCGGCGAGGGCTACAATTTTAGTCAAGAGTTTCGTGACTTTGTCATTAAGTGGTAAAGTGCTTGAAATGCCAATATATCTACATATTTGTGTATTTGTATATCATCTCACTATCTCTCTCACTCTCATACATTCGCTGTGGTTTTTAGCCTCACCAAGAACCATCAGGATCGACCCAAATATCCGGAGCTGCTGGCCCAGCCATTTATCAAGATGTATGAGCAGGCCAAGATCGATGTGCCTGGCTGGTTTCAAAATGTGATGGACTCTGCTGCCGGGAAGCGTATGCGCGCCAATGGTGATGCCACACTGACGAGGTGAGTTTAACAAGTTCCAACTAAAATCAAAGCCAACTTTTTCTATATAAGCCAATATTCCCGACCCAAGTCCCGAGCCAGCAAACAAAATCTGAGAACAATTTGCCTTTAGCCTTTGCCTGCTGTCTGTGTGCCTGTGTGTGTGCGTGTGTGTGTGTGTGTGTGTGTGTGTGTGTGTGTGCGTGTGTGTGGGCGTCATGAGCACAACAACGCTTCGTTTCAATTGTTTGTTTCCGTTTCCGCTTTTGTTTCATTCCGTTACGTTGCGTTTTCTCTTTTGATTTTTCTTCAGCCTAACTCTGACAACAAAAACAATTTCCTAACAGGTAGGCCAAAAAAACATAAAAAAAAGTATTCAAAAAAAAAAAAAAAAAAAAAAAATAAATAAAATAATTAACTCCAGCTTAAAATCGTACCTAATTCTAGGGTGTTTGCTGAAGTTTGTGAACTAAACAAAATTCATTAAAATTAAAAAAAAAAAAAACAAAAAAACTAAGCTTCTATCTTAACTCCTTTTCTAAACATAGCAACAAGTTGGCATGCCTCTCCTTCGCTTCTTCTATTATTCACATACTCTTCTACCTAATTATATATATATATATTTTTTTTTTAAACAATTATTTCTCTTCTATTTTACTACAATTTGGGCACATTTCTACTACCTTTTACTATTTTTAAAAAAATTTGTTTTGTTCTTTTGTAACACTTACATTTATGCTAAAAAAAATGCACTTGCTGCGGGCGTACTGACAAGCATTCAAGTCTGTTCCATTCCGTTTCGTCTCTGGGATAAAGAACGTAGACTCAACCATGATGGGAACTGCAATCGAGCCCATTCAAATCAATTTCATATCGTTTCAAATCTCAATCGTGTTACGCTATAGTTTGTTTCAGTTTTCGTACAACTTTTCTATATCATTCCGTTACGTTATCAGCTGAACATTCAATTCTGTTTCGTTCCATTTTGTTCACAAAAACTGAGCCCATCCATAAGAATTGAATTCGAATCTATTATTATCTATTGATTCACGTTTAGCATTCAAATTCGTTTCATTCCGTTTTGTTTTCATGAAATAGTAAGACTCAAACATTATTCTATTTCATTCCATTCAATATAGCGGAACATTCAAGTACGCTTCATTCCGTTTCGTTCCACCTCATCCAATGGATTGTCAGTACATATTGAGCAGTGTCCATGCCATGTAAATACCCAATAAAATATTTAGCATCGACGTACCCGATCCCCTTCTAGTATACCACACCCAGCCCCCCTTTCCACCCCAATAGGTATTACGTAGAAACAAGAAACAATAGAGAAACGAATATAATTCGAATATTTTGCGTTTTATTGACTATTTAATTTGTGTGTTTCTTTTTTGATTTTCTATTTTCATCTTTTTTATTACAATTTTTTGTAGGTTACTTAATTCCTAATATACATATATATATGAATAAATATATATATATATAGGTATATATATATATATATATATATATATATATATATATATATATATTTACTATATATAATAAATGCAAAAATAATGCCAGACAAACTGTAAAACCGATAAAAACCAAAACATGAAAACATGAAAAAAAAAAAACAAAACATAAAAAACTACAGCAACAACAACAACAACAAAAACCTAATTAATTATAACCAACAATAATGCAAGCAATCAACTATTATATATCGCTCTCCCTGTGGGAGTATATATATATATACTTATAATATTAATTTATATACCCTTACCACGATATATAATCAAGATAAATCGAAAGAAAAAAAACCATTAAACAAAAATCCTCCCAAAACAAAAACAAAAAAAAAATATATATATCAAAGTAATATTCAGTAAGTACGACCGAGTTTTATTATTATTGTTATTATTATTACCGTTATTATTATAATTGTTATTATCATTATTTGGTTAAATGCGCATGATTTCATTAATTTCTAATTGTTATTTTTATTTCGATTACTAAATTCATTTAATTACTAAATTTTATCTTCATTTTGTTACTAATTATGTATTTGATGTATTTGAATTGTTATTCCGCTGCATGTTGCATGTCGCTTATGATTTCGTTAATTTTTACAAATCTAATGAAAAGGAAATGAAATTTATGAAATACATAAATAAATTTCGAGTTCACACACATCAATCGAGGTAAAAAAAAGAACAAAAATTGTTTTTGGTTCTATTTTTATACATTTTTATCTTTCGTTTCGCTTCATAAATGTCTGCAGCGCAATCGTTTCGTTCTGTTTCATTCCGTTTCGTTTCAATGACATCGCACATACCGCTTTTGTGTATATATATATATATATATTTGTAAAACATATGTATACAGATTTCTAATTTACATCTATCTATATTCTTCATGTATTCATCATGTTCTAGACTTTCGCTTGTTCCATTCCATTCGATCCCATTTCCATTTTCCATTTTTGAAAAGCGCAATACTCTTGATATTTGTTGTTTGATTTTTCTTGGGTGTCTTACAGCGCCATCTAGCGCCTCAACATTTTTTGATTCTTTCCATTGTCAGGAGACATTTTGACAAATGGAACACAGAAAAAAAGGGTCAAGAAAAGGAGGGAA
Source organism: Drosophila koepferae (assembly GCA_030914345.1). Taxonomy (NCBI): domain Eukaryota; kingdom Metazoa; phylum Arthropoda; class Insecta; order Diptera; family Drosophilidae; genus Drosophila; species Drosophila koepferae. The sequence continues at coordinate 3,586,840 of JAUESR010000209.1, forward strand.
GGGGCTACAGAGAATTGTAGGGAGAGACATTTCAGATTCATTAATAAATCGATAACTATTGTTATCAACCATTTGAATATTCAATATCAGACGTACGTGATAAATATCGATAAATATAGATTCATAATGTGGTGGATTTTGATTACTAGTGACAACTATACTTGGTTTAGAGTGTTATATCTTCGATAACGATAGTTATTAAGGGGTTATCGAAGAGATGCAGAAATCGATAAGCGATCAAATATAATAGAAGATTAATATCTACAGGATTACTAAACCAAACACAATATTATATAAGTCATAATTATCGGAAAATGCCAAAAATATAATATAATGATGATTTTCTTCCAAGCAGATATAATTATTATCTATGTTATCGATGCTTTAATCATATATGTATGTGTCTCTACATATTATGCGTACTTCAAGTATAATAATTATAATACTATCAAGAGCTCTGCTTTAACTATCGATATTTATCGATTTTTCAAATTACATTCAGCTCTTGCTGCCTCTCTCTCTCTCTCTCACTCTCTCAATCTCTCAATCTCTTGCTATCTGATTTGCTTTCTCTGTTTAGTGCGTTTCTCCCTTTTTCATTCATGCGTTTCATTCTCTCATTGATCTCACTCAGCTTACATATCAAATATATATGTATATGTATATGTTATATGTTCTATATGCCATTCTAGCTTCATCTGCCCATTAAATATACGAACACACACACACACACACATACACAGGGACACACATTCACACGCTTTCACTCGCTCGCATTATACACAAACTCTATCTCTCCCTATCTCTCTCTCGCTCTAAGTCTGTCTCTCTCTCTCTCTCTCTCTGTCTCTTGCTCTCTTTGTGTCTTTTTCACTCTTTCGCTGCCATTGCTGGCATACATTTTGTGTGTGCGTGTGTGTGTTTTCTATTCATTATTTGTTGGCAACAATAAATAACACTAACACGCATTACTTACAGAGCAACAGGAACAGGAACAACAACAACAGCAGCAGCAGCAGCAACAACACGTGCCAAGGAAGCTGCCACATTGTATGGAAGAAGTGCAAACACTGCAACGACAACGACAGCAGCAGCAGCAGCAGCAGCAGCGCGTAGTCCAACGCAAACACAAACGATAAAGACAATAAAACCCACACAGATTCCAAGCTATCATCAGCAACAGCAGCAGCAGCAGCAGCAGCAACAGTTGCCGGTTACGCAGTATTTCATACAATCAGCCACACACCTACCTCAACAAACAGCAACAGCAACAGCAACGGCAAATACATTGAACTACTTTAGCAGCGGTGGCAGCGGCAGCAGCAGCAGCGGCGCCAGTCCATTGTCACCACCGAGTAGTGTTGCTGTTGCTGTGCCAGCTGCAGCTGGCGGCAATAATGACATTGGCAAGCTCTATCGCAAGTCGCCTTTTATGCAGCGCAAGCTGAGCAATGGCTCTCACTACAAGTACAACGATGAGAGTCCCAAGAAGGAATCTGTTTTTAGCAGCATAGGTAGAGTATCTCGATATATATATATATATATATATATATATATAGTATAGCCATTGCCACGCTTAAAAACTAATATATCTTGCATTTCTCGTAGGTCATTCGATTTTACGCAATTTAACCTCATCGCCGTTCAGTCAGAAGAAACATCAGACCATGGTTACAGCATCAACACCAACGGCATCCACACCAACAGCAGCAACAGCAACAACAACACCAACCACAACACTGCCGCATCACAATAAGAAAGTGAAAACGCCCACGGAGCTCTTGGCCACGCCCAAATGGCGTCTGCCCTACGATACCTGTGATAGTAGAATTGATAATGTCAACTTGGCACTTAATTCGCCCACGCTGCAGCGTAAGCAGCTGATAATGGAGCAGGCGATAGGAACAGCAACGGCGACAACAACAACTGGAACAACAACGATGCCAACAACAACATTGCAGCTCAACAACCAGCAGCAGCAACAACAACAGCAGCAGCAGCAGCAGCAGCAGCGATTGCAGCCGGGCAATCAGAGTCCCATAGGTGAGGGACATTTCGTATATAAGATATAAATATGTATATACTATTTAGGATATATCGAGATTTACAAGTTTAGAATCTGTAGAGCGGTCTAAGCAGCTTTTCCAAGTATTTTAGGGCTTTAGAATTATGTAATTCTCAAATCAAATAAGAAGACGCAAGGCGCAGATAAAGCAGCTCTAGATAGTCATGATCTGCTAATGAAATAATGGGAATAATACTGGTTTTTTGAAATAGCTACTTAACTTGTTAATTAATAAACATTACGATAGTAACATGAGACAAAAGTTAAGGTGAAATCAAATCAGAAATATATTATCCATTGTCATATGCTTAGATATGTGTTTAGGTTAGCTTTTTGACTTACAAGTTCTTACAAGTTCTACTTAGTGTTAGATCTGAATGTTTCGTAAAGTTTTCTCTCTACATTTTAAGATGTTCTCTGTGTGTGTTTGTTTTCCACACACCTTCAATTCAAGGTTTTTGTATTATTATTATTATTGTATATATGTATGTATACCGGAGAGTATAGACATCTATATATTTATTATTATATATATTTTTATACTCTCTACAAATTATCCTTAAATATTTAAGTAACTCCAGTTGCTCTTCTTATTCTCAATTTTAGTTAATATTTTATTGCCTTTTATCTCACTTTCTCATTCTCTCTCTCCCTCCATCTCTGTCTATGCAGTGTTGCAGCGCTTCTATCATCAACAGAATCAGCTGCGCGAAAAGGAGGCAGCCGAGCGGCAACAGCAACATCACATACAGCAGCAACAGCAACATCACATACAGCAGCAACAGCAACAACAGCAACAACAGCAACAGCAGCAACAGCAGCAACAGCAGCAACAGCAGCAACAGCAGCAGCAGCAGCAATATCAGCAGCTTCCACTACATTATCAGCCCCAACAGCTTCCGCAGTCGCCTCAACTGTATCACTTTCTACAGTCGCCGCCGGCACCGGCGCCACCGTTGACGCCAACGCCGCTGCGTGCTGCGCTGGCAACAACAACAACGGCTGGCACCAGCACCAATCCGTTTCACAGCAACTATGTGGCGCCATCGTCGTCACATTCCACCTCTAGTCAGTCATCGACGCAGTCGACGTGCTCGCAAATAGCCAGCGCAGCACCCGCCTCTCCCAGTGCCACAGCCGCCGGACACTTTGGTGTGGGCAATGCGGCCCAGTTGCAATATCAGCCATTGCCCCTAACGCCCACAACAACAGCCACAGCTGGCGATAATAATGCGCACTACAGCAGCAGCAGCTTGGCCAGCCGATCGCCCGAGCAACTGCAGCCGGACTATGTTACGTCTCAAGTAGCTGGCAGCAAGTTGAGCAAATTGTATGCACGTCGCCAGCTGCTGGGTCAGCAGACGAGCAGCAATCTGGAAGCCAGAGAGCAACAGCAGCAGCAGCATATCTATAGCACGCAAACGGATTCCGGTGAGTGGCTGACAAAAAGCTGTCAGCTATGTTACGCTCTTTTCATTTGCATCATGATCTTTGCGCTTGAATTTGTTTGATTTTGCGTTTGCTTTGCTATTTGTATACCTAAATCATTGCAAATGGAAATCAGGGGTATTCTGTTTGAATCTTTATGCATATATATCTTCTGTATACTATATGAATTTATAGGCTATCAAGACAATGATCGTAATTGTCTGTCCGCTCGATCGTATGAGCTCGTCAAAGAGTGACTTCAAAGAGCACGGGCTCTATAGCTCGTTCAAGTCAAACTCATTGAACTTCGATAACAATCGTAACGATCAGCTTAGTTGATCTAGTCATATCTGTTCGTCTGTATAAACTCGGAAACTACAAAAGCTAGAGCTTTGAATTACCCACGTGTATATACTTGATCTTAAGCTAATTCAAATTTTTAATGTTCATTTCGATAGCTCAGGACATATCGATAATAATCGAATTGCCGTATATGGTCAAGTTACTCCAAAGTTTAGCTACCTTAGTGCACGTATGTGTGAGCATGTGTTGTATATATATATGTATAATATAATATGAGGCATATTTCAGGCTTAGGTCTATAGAGTATCTGCAGGTCGGGCATGCCCGACTTGAGCACTTTTACTTGTTTTTGTGTTGGCTCTCAACTAATTCTTTGGCTCGCTTGTGCGCTTTTTGTTTATGCTCTTTCTCTTTGTTTACACACACTCACACATGCACTCATGCACACACACACACACACACACACAAACACACATGCACGCTTGCACCGCACCATGCACCACGCACATCAATCATCAAAAACCATCAATCAATCAATCAGGCTGGTTCAATACACTCGCCGGCGCCATGAAGCGACAATTTGCGACCTATGTTAAAACCCAATTGAATTCCACAGCGACGGCTCAGACGTTGGCCAATGGCAATGAGCAGGAGTCGGCGCTGGCGCCACAATCGCAGTCACAGTCACAGTCGCAGTCACAGTCACAGTCGCAGTCGCAGTCGCAGCTGCCAGCACCGCCAGCGTATCGCAGCATAAGCAATAATGGCACCACCATCAGCAGCGGCAGCCACAATCACAACCACAATGCGACAGCAAAAACGTATTATTACCGCACGCTGTCGGCGGCGAGCAGCAGCAGCAGCAGCCAGAGCCAGAGCCATAGTCACAGTCACAATACCAGCCAAAGCACCTCACCCACCACGGAGCCATTGACGGGCAGCGCTGCAGTGGCGCATGGCATTGGTGGTGGTGGTGGTGGTGGTGCGACGGCGACTAGTGGCTTCCTGCGGCGCTATGCTAGCAGCGGCATCGTTGCCGGCAATCACAGCAGCGGCAGCAGCAGCACACCGCCCAGTCCACACTTGCTGGCGGGACTCGATAGACGGCATCGCAGTCCGGATCCACCGCCGCGCTACAATCGCGGCCAGTCGCCGCTGTTGCTGCGTAAGAATCTGCTCGAGCTAGGCGGCCAGGCGGCGGGCTCACCGCTGCTGCAGCGACGGTGAGTATTGTATAACAACGAAAACAATTGCAAATTGTTGATATCTGCTAATTCGTTTACTTATCTTATTTAGATATGTTTCGGCATCGCCGCCATTGCCGCCGCCACGTCGCGGCTCGGAGAGTGTGCCCGGTTCGCCGCAACATTTTCGCACGCGCATTCATTATACGCCCGAGCCACAGAGACGCATCTATCGTACTATAGATCAATGAGTAGCACTGCAAATAATGGTCATGTGATGTTGGTATGGCTTCGATGATGTGCCAGACGAAGAGGCAGCAGCAACAGCAACAGCAACAGCAGCAGCAACAGCAGCAGCAACAGCAGCAGCGGCAGCAGCAGCGGATGCTAGTTCTAAAGCAGCGTCTAGACGCTCACTGGATTTTTAGGCTAGGCAGAAAGAACCAACAACAACAACAACCAAACAACCAAACAACCGACAACAATAAGCAATAACAAGAGCAGCAGCAATACACAAATTGCTGCTGTGCCTAACAACAACCAATAACCAACAACCAACAACAACAACAACAGCAAACGAAAGTGTTCAAAAGTCGTATATATAATATCGTATATATGTATATATATTTAGGCCTTAGCTTAGGCTTGCGTCTTCTAATGATTATTCACAACAAAAACAGCAACAACAAAAGTTTTTTTTTTTTTTTTTTTTTTTTTTTTTTTTTTTTTTTGTGTTTATGTTTGTGCCTGTGTGTGTGTGTGTGAGTGTGTATATAAAGTAGAGTGAAAGATTGTAACTGCAATAGAGCCATATAGCTAACAAGCATATACATATATCTATATCCCTATTCGAAAAGCAGCTTATTATATTGACACATATGCATGTACATATGTATAAGTATTTGTATACAAATGCTGAGACAACAATAATAGTGCAATAGTTGAATATTTCTTTATGATTTTTGACCAAAACTATGTAGAGACTATATTAAGAAATTAACAGTTATATATGAACTATATTCAAAATCATATATACTATATGCAGTTGATTTGTACTCTGTATTATTTGTTTTGTTATCAAAATATAATTCTTTCAAATCAAGTTCCTTAGCTTACTTACCATATGCAACATATATATATGCATACAGATCAGCAAATATAATATATATCAAATTTCTACCAATATGTGTATATGTATGTGTGTGTGTGCGTGTGTGTGTGTGTGTGTGCAGCTTAGCGACCTCAATGTTTTGTTCCTGTGCGTTCATAACAAAATTAATGAGTAAATTATTTCATTTTAGCCCAACAAGAAAACAACAACAAAATATTTACAAATGTATATAAATTAATAAGAAAATCATATGTATATATATATATATATATATATATATATATATATATATATATACAGATATATATATGTAAAGTGTATATTTCTGCATTTGCTGTTTGTAATGAAAATCCAATTTAATTTCGTCACATTTTGCTCTTTGTAAAATTAAAAAAAAAGAAAACAATTTTAAGAATAAATCAAAAGTAAACATAAATTTTGAAATCGTAAAAAAAAGTAAAATTTATTTGTATGTTAATTTATTAAAAAAAAAAGAGAAAAGAAGAAATAAGAGAAGTAAAAAAAAAAAATAAAATAATTAAATGATGTATTTCGACTGATTTATGTGTTTAAAGTTTAAGCTTTTTGGACTATATACTTATGTATGTATATGTGTACATATATGCGCATCGGTCTGTAGGTCTACCTTTTAGTTGTATCCCTATACATACATATATATATGCATCTGTATTAATATTGTAAATTATATATGAGAATGATGAAAAGTTGCGAACATTTAAGTAAATCGACAAAATCAAATGAATGTAAACTCTTATGAATACAAATCATACTAATAACAATAATGCTAATGCTAATGATAATGCTAAAGAAAAACAACAATAATACGAATTGTAATAATTAAAGTACATAATTCGAAAATTCAATAAAAAGAAAACGGATCTAAAAAAAAAAAACCCTCAAAATAATAAAAAAAAAACTGAATTTATAATACTTACTTTTCCATTTCCAGATATTCATCTTGTTATACCCTGAATTCAGGGTATAGTGGTTTTGTGGAAATGTATGTAACAGGCAGAAGGAGACGTCGCAGACCCCATAAAATATATATATTCTTGATCAGCATAAAAAAATAAGTTGATCTAGCTCTGTCCGTCTGTCCGTCCGTCCGTCTGTTCGTCCGTCCGTCCGTCTGTATGAAACTAGGAAACTACAAAAGCTAGAGAGCTGAAATTTTACATGAATACTCGTATGTTAGCTACGCAGTACGAGTTTGCTTTGTTTTTTTTTGATAACTCATCTCATTTCCAAATTATCGATAAAAAATCGAAAATTCGTTTATATATTTTTGGTTTTTGGGGGCGTAACTTCTACACCGTTTTAGCTAGAGACTACAAATTAATATATTTAGATAGATATTATGAATACACAGATTTTGTAATTTTTATTGTTTGTATGTCATGCCCCCTTCGCCCCCAATTTGAAAAAAACGCATTTCAAATACTAGAGACTTGCAATTTGGCATATAGATACATTTAGTTACTAAATCTTAATCTTTCATGAAGATCGTTCATCTAGAAATGGAGTTATAAGCGTTCAAAGTTCAGCCCAACCCACCCCCAAGCCACGGCAGCAACTGCGCGGTTAGCAGAGCACGCGCTCATAAGTGCGTAAAGAAGAAGAGTATCACTTTTTGGCAGGGTTCAGGGGATCTCGTAGTCGAGCCTTCTCGACTAGAGCCTTACTACTTGTTTTATATAGAAATTCCAAACTTTGATTCTCTCTTCCAAGGGCTTTAATTAGCAGCATATATATAGTGTTTCAGTTCCAAGTGTTCCAGCTTCAATTGTTTATTTTCCATGATGAAATCAAAGTAAATAGTATTTGATTTTTCATTTCGACGAACTTTTCGTATAATGGCGTTCCAATCTCAATCGTTCCTTTTCATATACATATGCCCAAAACTCAAATAAAAACCAAATATAGTTTTATTTTTTCAAATGAGTTTAATTTCATATATATATGTATATATAATATATATATATATATAGCACACATATACACATATATAGTTACATATATAGGTTATATCAATTTAGATTGTGGCTTATTGTGTAGATTGATAATATGCGTATGTATATGTGTAAGCTTAGGCTACTAAATTATACATAGATAATTTCCCAGACAGTAATTTTGTTTTTTTTTTCTTCCTTTTTTTTTGGGTGGTAATAAGACATATTGTACGTTTGGAATGTAATCATGTATATGCGTATATAGGCATGGATGTATACATATATATGTATGTATGAATATATATAGTTAAAGTCGTATGAGCTTTTTCAATGTTTCTTTATTTTCTGGCAATTACAACATTCACTTAGTTTTTAGTAGAGTATTCGGTGTGTACTAAAAAGTTCTATTTTCTTAAGATTTTTGTGTTTTGGATTTTGGATTGGTATAATGTTATATGGCAAAGAAAAATCGTCTCGTGCATGTTCTGTCCCTGTTTCTATTTCTTATTCTGCTGCTGCTGCTGCTTTTCTTATTCGTGTTTTTGATTCTCTGCCTGTTTCTATTTCGTTTTCTTTTCTTGTTTTTTATAATAATTTCTTAATTTTGTTCCCTTCCCAATATGTTCCTATTTCCCGTTTGTATTCCTTTGCTATTTCTGTTCCTATACTATACTTCTGTTTCTATTCCAGTCTAATTTTGTTTGTGTTCCTAACTCAGTTTTAATTTCTGTTTCTGTTTCGGTTTTACCATCGTTTCTATTTTGATTTCTATTGCTGTTCCTCTTTCCTATTTTCTATTGCTATTCCTGTTTTTTTTCCTTTGTTCCTTTCCCATTCGTTTCTACTCTCTTTCATGAATCGCGCCCCTCTTACAGCTTAAGTTTCTTTTCCTTGTTTTGCATTCTGGACTTGAACATGCCGAAATTCGTATGAACCGAGCTTTACTCATTTCTTTCGCTTTCGTTTACTTCTGTTCTTCTATTGCACATTGAGAGTTTTCTTTATATGTTATATTTACTATGTATTGAATATGTTTATTTTTTTATTCTTATTTTTTTGTTGTAACACAGCACGGCACAAACACTTAGAAACACTTTTAGTTGCAATTATGCAAAATATGATTTATATCTTTGGTTTTGAATCCAGTTAGTTAGTTGGTTAGTTATTGTAATGCATATGAATAAGTTTCTATCAACGGCTTGATTGGACTTAACTATTAGTTTTCTGCCTAACCTCAAAGGGTCTTCAGTTTTTATGTTGCTTTTATTTGAAATATCTTAACTAGCTAAGGTATATGTATATATATAAATATATATATTTATATTTATATATATATATTTCTTTTTTTTTTACAAATATGTTCCATTCCATGTTTTCTATCGTTTCACAACAAAATGAACAGAATTTATTTTTCCCCCGACAGTTCCAAATATTTTTCTATTTATTGGTTTCATTCCAATGTTTAACTACAATTCTTAAATTCTATTTCACATTGATTTCCAAAATTAAAAATGACTGTTTACTGTTTCATTCCACTACAGTTTTGCTTGTTTTGTTTTTCGCACCGACTATTGTAGTGGAACAAGTTTGTTTCATTCCATTTCGTATCTGTCAATTTTGTTATTTGTTTCTTTCTTTCTTTGTTTCAGTTCACATGTTCCGCTTGCATATTGATCAGCAATTTAATTTTGATTTCAATTGTATTTTGAACTGTTCCATTTCCATTCTCTCAAATGTTGCCTAAGCAAGAATTTATTGTAAACTATTTTGATTTACTTGGAGATTATGTTTTTTTTTTTTTTTGCACACTGATTCGACTAGGTTTCAACTTTATTTATTTATTTATTTTTCACATTGAAAGCGCTTACTTCTGCTTCTTCTTCAGCTTCTTGGCTTATGTTTAAGTGTTTGTAAGTATATGCCCAGCGCTGTGCTGGCAGACATGTATATATATATATATATATATATATATAGATATATATAGATATATATTTATATGTATGTATGTATTCATGTAGGTGTGTATGTATATATATATATATATATATATCTACATACATATAATAAGTACATATGTATACATATACTATATAAAAATGTTGTTGTTGTAGGTATGCATGTATTTAATTTTGATATACACATTTGAACCGTTAAGTGAAACCCTTTTTGAAAATGCTGCCGTTACGTTATTTCAATTTTGTTCAGATATATACACATATACATATATACACACATATATCCATATAGCACATGTATGGCTATTGTATTTGAACAGACATTGACTTAGTATGTAATTCAGATGCCAGCAACCGAAAGTACTGCACGAAAGCTTTGCATTTATATAGTACATATATACACACACATATATATCTCTCCTCTCTCTCCCTCTCTCTCTCTCTATATATATATATATATATATGTACACATATGTTTATCTATTTAGACCTAGAGCAGGTATACTATGAGCACGTATTAGGGGTATTCAGAGAACGTTTTCACATTCCAAGTAAGCTAAGAGCTAATGGGCTATTAAATTAATTATCAATTATCAATTATGATTCTAGGAAATGTTCCTACCAGGAACTTTCACATTTAGTTCTGCATTGCTTTCCAGCTTTGTTAGACAGTTTGACTAACATTCGACGTCTTAACATAATTCACAAATCAATAAACATCTTTGACTAAGTTGCTTGGCATAGTTACCAGGTAGTTTAACATTAAGTTTCAATTGCTTCACAATTTTGTTAGCTAGTTGACATGACTGACAAGGGAATCGAAAATCTTGATAATGTCTAGTTTTGAATTGCCTGCCAGCCATGTCAGATAGTCTAGCCAACATTCAACTCCTTAACATGACTGGTAAATCAATTGAAACGTTAGCTAAGCTTCCCGGAAAACTGGCCAGACCACTTTAACCATTAGTGCTGACTAGCAGTTTTAGCTGTCAGTTAACTAACGAAGAAGCCTTTAAAGCCTAGCCTAGAAAACTTGATAACGAAACGTTATTTAACTGCTATGGAACTAACATGAACTTTAACAGGTAGTATTTCAGCTGCTGGTAAACTAGTAACACTTAAGGACAGACAACTGGAGCATTTAACACACGCATCGTGGAACATTTAACACATTTGCTTAGTATTTCTATTATATGTAGTATATTTGTGGATTTGCATAGTTCGAATGATATCGTATAATGTATATAAGTCATGTGTGTATAGCTTGAGTATACTATATACATATACATTTATATATATATATATATGTATGTGTATATATAGTTAGAGGTCTTTAGCTAACTTGTGTATATGCAAGTACATGGCTAGCCATTTTCAGTATATTTTCCAATTAATATTATTATTATTCTTCGGTATTTTTTAGTATTTCAAAAATAACAAACAAACAAAGTGATTCAGTTAGAAATTTGTTTTTGGTTTTTTGTTCAACATTCAAATACATATACAAGTGTGTAAACGTATGCCTATATGTACACATATGTATATATATATATATATATAATTTTGTTTGTTTTCTTAAATGTTTTTTTTTTCCTCAATTATTTGTTAGGTTAGGTTTGGTTACGTTTGGTTTGCCAAAAACTTGGTAGAGCTTACAGTTTCAATAACATTGATTAAAAAAAATTGTTTTATTTTTTTTTTTGTATTTTTCTTTTTTTAAATCATTTTTCTTAAGTCTTTGTTTTACATCAGTAAGCGTTTTTTTTTGTTGTTTGTTTATTTTTTTAGTTTTTTTTTTTTTTGGTATTTTATATATATATATTTATAGGGTATTCCTTTGCTACGAATATGCCAGAATTTTTGTATTTTTCTTGTGAGTGTATCAAAAACGTTTGCTTCGTCAATATTACATTACATGTAAATGCCAAAGCATTCATCTTTCTCTCTCTCTCTCTCTCTCTCTCTCTCTCTCTCTCTCTCGCTATCTATCTATATGTTTCTCTCTGTGGTTGTAGCTCTGGCATATGCTCGTACTATACATAGTTACAATAGGTTACATATACAAACATATATGTTTGTATATATGCATGTATATATAGATATATATATGTATATATACATAGATATACAATTAATCGTAGGTAATACTTGGTAGAAAATTCTGGTTACTTCATTTCTTTTCATTTGGCATTTTATCATGCGGGGTGAATGTAAGAGTTAACAATGTCAGCTTCGATTTGGATGGTTCTCTTTGTTCGGCTTTTCAGGGCGCTTTAGAGCGGTGGGTTAGATGCACATACACATAGACATTCACACACACACACACACACACACACACACATACATGCATAATATCCTTGCAGTATTAGCTAGCTGTTTGGCTCTTTAACTTTGTTGGAACAGTGGTAATGGAACACGGCATTATATTTACCTTGAGCCGATATTTTATTTCAGATGTGTTATAGATGTTACTACGTGGAGTATTCATTCCATGGGAATGTGTGGAAACGGCACACCAATTGTCATGCTTTTTGTATGGCATCCGATAATGGGATTTTATTTCCAAATGTGATACGTGTAAGCGTTGCATGCAGCATATTTATTGTTTGGCAACGGAACGGAATGGAATTGGAATACCAAATCATTATATATATTTGTAGATGCATACATTTGTTTCAAATTATATTTGGGATTGTATGTACATTTATTAGGTGAACCAAGTGGAAATGGAACACGGCTTAAAGTTATGGGTTGACATTAGAAAACGGAACATTATACCAGGGGAATGGACGAATGGCAATGAATTTTAGAGTTCTTTGTGGCTTTTGCTATTGTTTATATTCAAGGCATATACAGAGGTCACAGATTAGCGATTAGAGATCTAAACTGTAGCATACTTATTAGCAAGAACATGTGGAAGCGGAACGCTGCGGCTGTCAGTATACACAGTTCTATATATATATGTATATAGCTTGATTAAATTTTGATTTGTTTCCTCATCAGCTGCAAGAGTATTGCAACTTCGGCTTGCCAAAGTTCATCTGTGCGCGCTGTGCTTTTTTTTTTTCATTTTCATTTACATTTTTCTTTTTTTTTTAAATTTTTTTTTTTTAGATTTTCTTTTTTTTATTATTATTATATTTTGTCGTGCTGTTGGTTGAATGTGTGGTTGGTTTGTTTTAGTAACGCCGACCGCTGCCGCTGCTGCCACTGGCGCAGCCACCGTCGCTGCTGCCGCTGGCTCCGTCGGCGGCCCAGCGCTTGCGTCTGGCCTCCTTGGCCGCCTGCATTTGGGCGGCGACACGACTGGTGGTGGGGGCCATATCGAAGCTGGCATAGAGCTCCACCTCGTCGTCGGTGGCGTCGCGTGGCGTCTGCTGCAGCTGCTGTTGTAGTTGCTGTAGTTGCTGTTGTTGCTGGTGTTGCTGTTTCTGTTGCTGCAGTTGCTGCTGATGTTCAAGGGCAACGGCAACGGAGGCCATCGCATAGGCGCGCGCATCCAATTGTAAGGTGATGCCGCTAGCAATCGAGCTGGTTATGATGCCTCCGCCACCGCCGCCGCCACTACTAGCAGCAATTGGCGTTAACAGTCCGGTGGTTTTGTAGTCAGAATCCGCGGTGGTTGCGGCAGTGGATAGGGCTAGCGCCAGCGGCTGTTGATCCAAATCGAAACTCACATTCTTACTGTCTCATCCACCCCGATGGACTTGCACGTTGGCCTCGGCAGACTCTTGCTGTCGCAACTGCTGACGGTACGCATCCAGCTCGGGCATCCGATAGGTGCCGAGATTCACCTGCACCATGAGCGTCTCCATGATCCGTTCGTTCTTCATCGACTTTGATGGCAGCACAACGGTGAGCAGTTCGCTGGGCGATATGCGGCACAGGTTCAAGTCGCGCGTCAGCCGCTCCATGATGCACTCGAACTCGAACTGCGTATCCTTGTTGGGATGATTCTTCAGTTTGGCCACCTTGTGCTGTGCCCAGGCCAACATCGCCTCGAATTTGCGTATCTCCGGCGTCTGCAGCTCACGGCACATTATCATCTGCACCATCGACTCGGACAGATTGAGGAACTCTGCGCATTTGAACAGAGAGTGCGCTTTGCTCTCCACGAACGACAATATCATGTTGACCAGCTCTGAGGCGGATGTGTAGCGCCAGTAGTAGTTCTCCAGCGATATCAGCATCGGACAGACGACCTCGATGCGCAGGAACTGCTTGCAATGATGGAAGCATGCCTGCAGCAGCTCCGGCAAATCGTAGTGTTCCGCGGCGCACAATAAACCTGAAAGCAAAACATAAAGAAATCGTATTGGAATAAAATTGATTTTAAGCAAGGATTCCATTATTCTCAATTCCTTTATTCCATTCTCATGGTTTTAACCTATTATTTTTGCCATGTTCCTTTCTTATTGTTCCCACTGTACTGGTTTCCCAATTGCATCTTCTTTTTCCTATCTGCAATGTTCCTCTCCCATCGTTCCCTTTAGAATGCCACAAAGCTGCAAATAAAACTGATCGAAAATGTACACAAAATTCTTCTCATATGTTCTCCTTTTCCACGTTTCAATTATAGTCAGAGTTTCTTTCTCAGTGTTCCTTTTTCATCGTTCCCATTACAATTGGTTCTAAACCTATTTTTTTTTAAACTTTGCATAGGCATTTCATCTATTTGCAGTGTTCCTTTCCCATCGTTCCCTCTACTATCTATCTCCTTTTTAATATCGTTTCTAATCCAATGAAAAAAATATTTCCACTTAAGATAATCTAGACTACACCAGGAAGTTCTACATCATTTTATAGGCGTTTGTTTCAATTCCAAATGGTTCACAATGCATTTTTGCTTACCCGGTATTGAGACACAGGTCAGCGGACATGTGCCCGTATGCAGATAGTCGAGCAGCACTCGAAACGTATCCGGATCGAATTCGATGATGTTGAATTCCGTTTGAGCCAGCTTGGCTCGGTCCACCTTTTGGGCGTCGGCGCAAACGGAGAGGCGTGGCACGGCCAATTGATTGCTGCCTGGCTTGTCCTTGTCCTTGTCTTTGCTATCTCTGTCTGCCAGGTTTCAAGTTGTTTTTTTTTTTTTGTTTTTTTACGGTTTGGTTTGGTTTTTTTGGTGTTTCGGTATTTTGGTTTTTCGGTTTTTTTTTTTTGTCATGACGGTTGTGGTAGTTTTTCAAGGTTTTTTTTTTTCGGTCGCGAAATAATTTTGACGAAATAAAAATCAAAATAAAAATGAAATGTAAATAAAATTTAAATGCGAAATCAAATTAATTATGGACAGTTGGATAATTTCCGCGATTATTAAGAAATTAAGTGGGAGAGAACGCGATAAATGGAGAGAGAGAGAGAAGCAGAGCGAGAGAGGGAGAGAGAGAGTGTGTGAAGGGAGATTGGCGTTGGGCAGGCGCGTGGGATGGAAAAATGACAAGAATTTTGATTTTGTTTAATTAATTTGATGAAATTTTGTTTGTTTTGTTGTTTTAGATTAATCAATGGGAAAAATGGAATAAGATTGTAAAGAAACAGAAAGAGAGGAAGAGAGAGAGAGAGAAAGAGAGCAATAGTTGCAGTGTTGTGAATTATGTCAAAATTTTGTTAGTTAATTCGAATTTCAGGCACAAATATTGTGATAGACATTAAATTTGGAAAAAATATTGCGAATCGGTCAGTGTTAAGTGAGTGTGGTGAGTATAGTATGATGAGTTGTATAACGGCAAGTGTATGGAGTATTGGTGTGGCGCATGTGTGTGGGTCGAGAGCGTGTAATGTAGAAGTGTTGTGTAATTTTATTTTAGTATGAGTGTTGTATAAACAATATAGAAATGTAGTTTTAGAGTTGTATAAGTAAATTATAAATGTTTCGTGTTGTGTATACGTGTTGTATACGATTTGTATAGGTCGTATACAAATATTGTATAAGTGTTATATAAGTGTTAATCATAAATATTATATACAGGTGTATACATTTTGTGTATAAGTCATATACACATTTTGTAGAAGTTAATCATAAATATTATTTACAAGTATATACATTTGGTGTATAAGTGTTGTATAAGTAAATCATAAATATTTTTTTTACAAGTATTTACATTGTGTATAAGTGTTGTATAATCAAATTAAAAGTGTTATTTACAGATATGTACATTTAGTGTATAGGTTATATACACATTTTGTATAAGTTAATTATACATGTTATTTACAGATATATACATTTCGCGTATAAGAGTTGTATCAGTATATTTACAGGTATATACAGTTTGCGTATACACATTTCGTAGAATTATATTGTTATATATGTTATGGTCAGGTATATACAAGTGTTACATTGGTTATATACAAATGTTGTATAAGTGTTGTATGAGTTAATTATATAGATTATATACAGTTATATACATGTTGGGTATTAGTGTCGTATACGCATTGTGTAAGTGTCGTATACGTTGGTTGAAATGTTTTATAACTTAGTATAAGTGTCGTGTAATTATTGTTGTAGAGATGAAAGTTGTTTTATGATAGTAATGAATTTGTATAAGTTGGTCGAAGGGCAGTATAATGATTTAATGAATGTAATGTATAAGTATGGCATGAGTGTTGTATAAGAGTTGTTCGAGTAAGTTGTATAAGTAATTTATAAGAGTTTTAAAGAAGTTGCGAAAAAACAGGTGCAATGGAAATAGAATTTGGTGCAAGATATTCCAAATTAGTTTATAGGCAGAGTAAAGAATCAGATAGGGAATAGTGTTGGGAAATATTGATTATGATATATAAGTCCAATTGGAGGGCCAATTATAATTGATGGTGTAATCGAGAGAGGTGAGTATGCATAAGGCAGCAGGTGGCGTCCAGGGTATTGGAGGCAAGGAATGCCAATTATCAAATAGCATTGAAGCAAATCGAAAATCAAAAGAAATAACAGAGAAAAATGAAAAGAGAAAATATTTTTGTTGTTGTTGTCGAGGAATTGAAGGACAACACAACATGGGCAAGAACGATAACGATAACGATAACGACATCGGAGTACCCCCATTAGATGGTAGACACAATTTACATATGAACAGATCACACATCATATAATATTTCCATATCAATCAAATATATAGATACATATGTATATATACATATGTGTATATATATATATATATCAGGTATAGAGTACGTAAGTTTGAGAGGTTAGTTAAGGCGTGCGACGTGCGTTATTTGCGTAGTTTCATTGTAGTAGAAGAGTTGTTGTTAGCCAAGTTTGTAGTAGCAAGTATATATTACGGGGAAAACAGGCAGTTACGAGGTTACGTAATGTTACGTAGGGGCGCAGCCAAGACGTTAGATAGTAGTTAGTATGAAGATACGTGTGTGTATATTATATACGGAAAATCAATTATGTTTACAATAGAGTGTGTAAGAGAGAGAAAGAGAGAGAGAGAGAGAGAGAGACAAAGAGAGGAGAAAAAAGAACACGCATCGATATTGTTGCATTGCATTATATGAAAACTCTTACTCGAACAATCTGTTGACGAGATCCACTTCTTTTTATCGTCCGGATTCAGCTGATTCGTATTCTTGTTCCGTATGGATCGGCCCCAGCCAGCCGTGATCGTGCCAAGACGCGAGAAAGCCCGCTTCACCATTGGCGATGAGGGCACACTCTTTGGTCGTATCGAATCCGAGTCGGGCACCGTCAAGTAGTTGTTGCTCTTCGGCTTCTGATTCTGCGGCGAGACGAGCGACGGGGCCGGTCGAGCAAAGATCTCGGCAACTGGTATCTGCGGTGATCCAAAGCCCGTCTGGATGCCATAAAGCATTTCCTGTTTGAAAAAGAAGAAGAAATAGATATAGATATAGATATAGATATAGATATAGATATAGATATAGATATAGATATAGATATAGATATAGATATAGATATAGATATAGATATAGATATAGATATAGATATAGATATAGATATAGATATAGATATAGATATAGATATAGATATAGATATAGATATAGATATAGATATAGATATAGATATAGATATAGATATAGATATAGATATAGATATAGATATAGATATAGATATAGATATAGATATAGATATAGATATAGATATAGATATAGATATAGATATAGATATAGATATAGATATAGATATAGATATAGATATAGATATAGATACCAACCTGAAAGACGCGACTCCGCACTCCCAGTATGGCTCGCACTCCAATCAGACGCGCCTTCTGCTTGGACTGACCCACCAGAAAGACCACATCGAACAGATGGGCATTTGTGAGGCACGATGGTTCGTCGTTTAAAAAAACGCGCGTAAAGTCTTTGGCCAGCTGATCGTAGTCCTCGAACTGATCCCGCACCGAATCTAGCAGCGGTGACGATGGTCTCATATGGCCTAAGAAAAGAAATCAATTCAATATATTTATCATTAATCGTTCAAATATGAATATTTCGTATTTAACGTGAAGCTTTTGAGTTGAGAGAAAAAGATTTAAAGTGTTTAGCAGGGCTGTAAAGATGTCAAAGTAAAGGCTCGTGCAATCATTATTATTGTATTAACAAGGGCTTAATTTTCTTAATTTTATCCAGATATATATACAGCTATACTTAAACCAAAGAGCCTTACTTCAATTCATATATGTACACTAGATTTATATAAAGTCTTAAGGTTGCTGCGTGTCTATTTAGTCCAAGTCTGTTATTCTAATTTCATTTAAAAGGTTTTTAAATAATTTCCAAAGCTCTGTTGAAATAGTGCTGTAAATGTTTTTATTATAGCTAAAAGAAATATGCTTAACAACTGTCAGGCATTATAGTTGATAGACTCTCATATGGTTAACGCTGAGAATGCTCGACCAGCAAATACCCTATATATAAGAATATATAGGAACTTAAATAGTCTCTTTATATTTTTTCGATAAAAGATATTTCAAGCTAAAAACCGTTCTTTGGATTATAACTCTGGAGTTAAATGCTCTGAAATATATCTATAGTTGCACCATTTTCTTAATATGTGTTTGGGAACCTATTATTTGGGTATACCTTATGCAAGCATTTTGCATTTACAGGGTATTTGAAGCAGCTTTTAGTTTGAGACCTTTGCTAACGTTAGCTGTGGCTCAAATATAGTTTACTTAAGCAAATAACACTTGAGCACAGGTGTGGCTATGTGTGTGTGTGTGTGTGTGTGTGTGTGTGAGTGTGTGTATATGCCATCAATCATATATGGTTTGCGTTGCGTGTATCCCTATAAAGGCGAAACATTTGTATAGATATTAGCAAAGTATATATTCCCATAGATATACATATGTACATATATAATAATTATATATATATATAGACACATCTAGTATAGTTAGCCCTAGAGGCCGCATCTGGCATATGGAAATCGTGTTATGCACTTGGCAGCAGCAGCCGCCTTCAATCATTCGCAGTGGCTCGCATAACAATTTCGTTTCATTTGTTTCGCACAGGGGCAACAAAAAGCCCAGCGAAAACCTTTCTAGCAGTTTTCCTTATTTCAGCTTATGTGTCTGTGGGTAGATGTGGGGTGGGTGGGTGTTGTCTGTCTGCCTGGGAGGGGGCACTCGGATCGTATAGACAGTTGCAGGTGTATTCTGGTTATTACCATCGAAAACAAATACAAACAGAATGGAAACACAAATAGAAATGTAAAAATTGGCTAGTGTAATCAATAGCAGAGTCGAGTCAGCATTGCAAATCAATGGGCGGTCATTGAGTGGGAATGGCTGGAGCTGAGAACAGAGGTCACGAGAGGGGTTAGGGTTTAATGTTTCATGGGGCTAGCAAGTACTTCAATACAGCTGAGTTTCATTTTGCTGCTTGGGTTCCATTACGATATGTAAATATGAAATATATGGGCTCTGCGCTGTATTTTCTGTATGTCTGTGCATTTGTTTATATAATTAGGGTTCTATTCTCATATAATTTGTGCTTGCATGTTAAACAATTGAAGCCTAATCGAATGTCTTTATATGGCAAGGATTTCAATTCTGATCATTTACTTTATATATGTATATATATTTAAAAAATTTTTGAAAATACTGAAACAAACTTTTAGAAAAATAATTTCCATTTATTTTGTAGTCTAACAGAAGCTAAAGCAGAGCGAAGCTATTTGCGATAGCTATATTGAGCCACTTATTCAAGTTATCGATAACATGTAGCTATTTTTGTAATTCATAGCGCTTGTCATCTGATTATTAAGCATATGAAGCCTGCTCAATAGGGAAAAATTTTAAAGTCTTGGCTTCGTTGTGATGTGAACACAATTCTTGCAGGCTAATACCATTGTAGTTAACTGTAATCAGGCAGTTATCGATAACAATTATTTGCGGAAATGTTCAAAAAGCTTTGCCACTTGTTCATGAAACCTTTGAAGTTGCAAATTGCGAAATTTTCGCTACGTTGTGTTACTGAAATGTAATATGAACGCCATCCTTTGACACAGCTTCGATTGCTTTCTCTGTGGCAACATCGAGTTCCAATAAGCAAACTACTTTGACAGAGCTCAAAGCGTGCAGCAGAGCTGAGAGACAGAGAGAGAGAGAGATATGAATGCTGCATCATTACAAGATATAGCTGACATAGATGCATAGTGGAAGCTTTAATCTCACATCCGTTACAATGTAATGAGGCTTTTTAGCTGAATTGCAGTTCCTTTCGTATAGCACTTATTTGGTCAGCCTGATGAATTTTGGTTTTGTTTACGCTTTGATTGGATTGAAACAAAACAACAAAACTCACAATTTTTGCATCGAATTGAGTTTGGATCAAGTAGTAAGCTGTTTGGGACTTGGATCAGGAGGCGCCATCTGCTCGGACCCATAGCGCAGATGTTATCAATCAATAATTTGCATGATTTTAATATGCATAACTAGTTCATTGGGGAGCTGCCTGGGAGATGGATAGTGTGTGTGTGTGTGTGGGTGTGTGGGTGTGGGGGGAGCTGTGTGCATAAATAAATCAAATTCGATTTGTTTTTGTTGAATGCAACAAATAAATAACAAGAAAGAAATCGAAAACGAATCACAACAACAACAACAGCGAACTGGCTATGTGGGCGTATGAGTGGGAGTGTGTGTGTGTGTGTGTGGGTGTGTGTGTGTGTGTGTGGGTGTGTGTGTGTGTGTGTATTGCTGTGTGTGTGTGTGTTAAGACGCACAAGATTGACCGCAGCTGATAAAGCGTATAACATTTCACGACGGACCAGCTAGAAATACGCTCTAAACCAGGCCAAACAGCATGGCAAGCAGATTGAAGGCAGTTGAGGTGCTGAGGGGCATGCATGGTGGTTGGGTTGACAGGGGGGGGGGGGTTGGGGGTTGTGCTTGGCTCGTGTTGCTGTGCTGTGGCAGCAAACAGATTGTGTTGTAAGATTTGTCACAGCGTCGCACGCTGAGCACAGCAGCTGCAGAGGCAAATGCAAACAGTAACGGATGTGTTAATGGCGGAAACGGAAGTGTAAGCGTGTGCGTTAGTGTGTGTGTGTGTGTGTGTGTGTGCGTGGCATGCTATGCGGAAGTGTTGCAATAACAACAATGGGCAAACAGCAAACAGCAAACAGCAAAACCGGCAACAACAACAACAACATGGCCAAAACGATTAATCATGCAGAGTCGAAGTCAACAAAGCGAAAATGCTCCAAGCAGCTGTCAAAGCAGCTTGCCACGCCCACACGATGCTAAAAACGCCCACACAACATTTGCATAGGTAAAACATTTAAATAACTGTCTAGTGCTTGGTTGGGCAGGACGTGTGTGTGTGTGTGTGTGTGTGTGTGTGTGTGTGTGTGTGTGTGTGTGTGTGGGTATACACATACTATGCCTAGCACAGAGATGCATCACAGTGGCACAGCACAAATTGCAGTGAAATGTTGTTGCTGTTGCTGCTGCGGTTGCTGCTGTTGCTGCGGTTGCTGCTGTTGCTGTTGCTGCTGCTGCTGCTGTTGCGGCTGTTTGCTGCTGCTGCTGCTGTTGCTGCTGCTGCTCAGCGTTGTTGTGTTTAGTGTGGTGTGTGTGTGTTGTGTTGCTCAGTGCCACAAATAGGCCCAGCGCCAGTTGCTGCTGTTGCTGCTGCGGCTGCTGTTCGTTGCAGTAGCAACATGTGTTGAGGTGTTCATGTTGTTGTTGTTGTTGTTGTTGTAGTATGTTGTTGTCTAATACCCTGGCATGCAACATTTTGAAATATTCATCCTCACCAATTGGCCGCCAGGAGCCACGCCTATATGGCTTCGGTATTTGCCCAGTTTCCGCATGATTCGACAGATTCATCACAAGATCCTCCAGCATCTGGGAGCGCGTTCGCTCCTGCATGCGAGCAAACTTTGGCGCCGAATACGAGGCACGCTCGCCATTCACAATTTTCGTCAGCAGCCATTCCCTAAGAGAGAGATAAAGAGAGAGAGTGGGAGAGAGAGAGTGGGAGAGAGTGAGGTAAAGAGCGAGCACATTTACAGTTGTGGTGCTACATCATCTGGTTGGCACACTTACCGAAACATTGGGCCCTTCTCGAAGACCGACTGCTCCCAGAGATAGGGCTTGTAGGCGCCCACCTCGTCGCGTGTTACCACAGATACCTCATAACGTGTCGGCTTGTGCTTAATACGTGCCGAAACACGCACCTGCGCGAGTGGGAGAGGCAGAGAGTGGTAGAGTGAGAGACATTGAGTTTCATATATCATGTTTAACCATATATCAAAGCAAAAGGCTTTGCTTTGCTCTACAAGTTTTGAGAAACATTTAAATGCTGTGAGCCCCATTGCAAATGAGCATTTGATACTTATGTCTTATATATTAACATAAACATTACAATTTATATAGCTAATTGAAATAATAAGCAAAAGGCTACTCCTGTTTACTTACCAGTATGAAAGTGTGCAGAAAATGGCTTTTGATGCAGGCGGGACTGAAGCGCGTATTGTCAGCTTCCAGGAATACCACACAGACGATATCATTGCCGATGTGACGTTTGCGCTGGAGCTTCTGTGGATCGTGTTTCTCATAGGGCAATAGTGTGGAGACATGAAACATGATCTCAATGTTGCGCCAGTTCGTATAGACGGAGAATAGACCTGTGTGGAAAGCGAAAGAACTTATTAGAGAGAGAGACAGGGAGAGAGAGACAGGGAGAGACAGGGAGAGAGAGACACGTACCTGTTAGGTCATGCACCGTATCAAGGCCACCTTTGTATTTATCGAAGCCGCGCAGTCGCACACGATCGCCAAGCAGCGTGAGAAACTCATCAAAGAGCGCAGAATTTTCATTATTGTCCAAAATTTGCTCTTCGGTATATTGTTCCTCCTTGACAAATATGACGCCTACTTTCAATTCGGATTTTATAAAAACCTGCGAACGAAAAACAAAAGAAAACAAACAAATAGATTTAGCTAGTCTTGTAGAACAGTTAATTTCAAGGAATTATAATAGTTATAATAGTTTTTTTTTTCACACATACCTGATCTAATTTTAGTAACTCCTCTGGCGTATCGGGTAATTGTCCTAATGTTAAAGGTGGATTTAAATTAACTTCTTTACCTAAAGATCTAACTACCTCCTCGCGATTATATCTGTCAAGTGATGTACGCATAAATATTATTAAATGCTTCGGTAAGTTTCTGTTGGCAATATCTTACCTATCGGCGAACACACATGAGGCCGGTATCAGTCCATGCACCGTGTAGGAACCAGCGCGCACCAGTATGCGAAATTGATCGCGTCCGTTGAGGGTCTCCTGTTTGATGGATAGAATGACGGGGCCGAGATCCTCATCGCTGGTAAAGTAATTCCAATGTTCGGTGCCATAAAAGTATTTCTCATATGTTTCCTGCTCCACAGAGATTAGCTCGAAGGCGCCCTGCTGATCCCATTGCTCCTCGATGGTTGTCTTCTTACGCGGACTGGGCGTCGCCTCCGAATCCTCATCGTCCTCATACAGATCACTGCATTCGCGCTCCAGATACGCATCACTGGCACTACCGGCCCGTATATCCTCATGCTCTGAATCGCTCTCGTCCCAGATTGTGTGCGGTGTGGGCAGCGTTATTTTCTGGCGTGAGCACTCGATCCAATAGCCAGGCGTGGGCATCAAATTATGCGGATATTCCTCGCAAAATTCATCTAAAGAATGAAACAAAAACGATACAAAAAAATAAAAATTAAATTATTGTAGTAATACAAATTAATGAGGGCAGATTGTGGTTACGTTATAAAGTTTTGGTCATATGTGGATAAATGGAAAAGAGTTAAGGTTGAATTGAATTGTACGATATTTTAGCTAGACCTGTTTGATCAGAGCATAGCAGACAGCTATTCAAAGTTTTAATGTCTTTATATGTCTCTTGCTCGTTTCTCAATGACTGCCAATAGGCGTTTTTCACTCACACTTTAAGAAAATACTCAGAGAGCAAACGATTGCATCGATTCTTCAACGAATTCGTTCACGAACGAACAGATCGGAAGCAAAACGTCGTTTAGAGAGCGATACGATTGACGCTCGAAAATAACTCTCATACTCAATACATACACAAGAGACTTTTTGCTTCCGAACTGTTCGCTCGTGAACGAATTCGTCGAAGAATCAACTCAAGAGGCTCAATCGAAGCCCATAACGAAAAGAAACGAAGGCTCTTGCTCAGGGCGTGGGTGAGTGAGTCAGATTTCTTTTCGTTTGATCTCGTGAACAGAGCGTGATGGTGTCAACCTGGTTTATTAGGAGGCATTGTCGATACCATAGAGTAAATATATTCTTGAACATGGCTATTTATATATTTATTTTGTTTATTTATTTCTTGTTTAATAGTTCGTTCGTTCGACATCCGTCCTTCCGTCAAACCATCCATACGTCTGGTCGGTGCATCCATACGTCCGCCTGCCTGCCAATCTGTCTGTCCATTATTTTAAGGTCTGTACGTTTGTCTGTTCATCTGTTCTTTCATCCGTCCGTTCTGCGATCTGTCTATCCGTCCGTCCGTTAGACTGTCTGCCTGTCGTTAGCTTCTAGCTCTCTGCTTCCCGCTAAAGCTGTCCGAGCTCGTTTCATGGCTTCTACTAATATATGCTCTCTCTTTCTCTCAATAAATATGCCCATGAGTATATAGAAGTCTTGCATTCCTATAATTATTAGAAAGATTCTCATATAGCTTCAATTTTAGCATCGGCACAACATGATGGCAAACACTTGAAATCGACATTGAAGTGCACACAGTTTGAGCTTCAACTTCAACTGACTTGAAATATTTCCAAGTGAGCAATTGAGTGCTATGCTGCTACTGCCCTGTCAATTTTGTGGTATCGAACAGAGTTTTATACTTTAAGTGCGAAGCGTATTTAATGCACACTAATTGAACATTCTTGCAAGCAATGCCTGACAGGGAAATACTTGAGAAAGTCACTCTGATCCAGTGACCACCTGCTGCTGCTGCTGCCTGCACACCCAATTGTAATGCCAATTCTGTGAAATACCCATCACTGTAAGTTTCACTTCAGCAGCGCCCACAATTGCTGCAGTAGACTTAACAATGATTGCAATTGCCTTTTGTTATAGTTGTTAACAGAGCTTGAGCGGCATGACCATGCATGTCTGCGTCTTCGTTTCTGTTTCTGTCTCTGCCTCTGCCTCTGCCTCTGCCTCTGCTGTTGCCTTGGCTTTATCATCCTGCTCCAGTTACAATCCACTCAGTCATTGGCTCTGCTCACGTCTTTGCTGCTGCCCACGATACTCCCACATAATCCCAGCCACCTGCTGCTGCAACGAATACAGTTCCTGCGTCTGTTTCCTCTGCTACGACTCCTGTCCCTGATCCAGTCTCAGTCTCAGCTTTTGCTCTTGAGCTAGTCAATGGCCTTGCTGCTACAGCTGCTGCTGCAACAGTCTCCTGCTATTGCCTTTGAGCTACTTTCTATCTTTCTGCTGCCTACAACTACCTGCCTGCTGGCTCTTGGCCACAGACAGATGAGTAAGCCGCAATTAAAATGCCACAGAAACTTGCAACTGTAAAGTTTGGTTTAATAAGCCAATAGTTTCAACACTTAATAGGCTGAAAGATATGCTTCAGCTAATATATATATATGTATATAATAGAGAGTATATATTTGTTCAATTTATTCATACTTTAAGCATATTCGACTTTAAACTTAAGTTGTGCTACGGATTGTTGTGCTACACTTTTCGTTCAGTTCACCTTTTCGTTAAGTTTGTTTAGTATACTTCTGGAGTATTGTATAACAGTTTATAAATATATTTTCCCAACGCTTTTTAATTTGTTTTTAGCATAATTCACTTTAATCAAAAATTGTTCTATAGATTTCTGGAGTATTGTACAGCAGTTTCACGATTCTTTAAGTTTATCTCTTCGTTAAGTTTAGATAGTCTACTTTTAGTCAATCTAAAAATTGATGCTAAATTGATTACAGGGTATCTCAGTGTTGTCATTCAGCCTATCAATCAGCTTAAGTACCGGCCATGAACGATATAAATGTATATGCGAAAGTCTTGCCAGATAATTGCACACACTGAGATGGATATAGAGAGAGAGAGAGAGAGAGAGAGAGAAAGTTTGAGAACTTAGTTTTTGACAGAGCAGGATTTTGTGGCAAGACGTGTTTCTCTCTGTGTGTGTGTGTGTGTGTGTGTGTGGCAAGCTGTTGGCTTTGCCACAGTTGAAATGGCAGACCCGAAATTGCTGCCATGCTAAATAATGTAGTGCAATTCAATTAAAATGCAAATACCACAAAAGGTGGGGATCGGCAGCAGCTGGAGCTGCGTCACTTGAGCCATAAATGGCGCAAAGTTTTAACCACTTGATTGAGCTGCAAATTTGATGTGGCATGCGGCTGCTCGTGTTGGCCCCATATAAAGAAGCTGCCATTGCCGCTGCCGCTGCCGCTGCTGCTGCTGCTGCTGCTGACATGCGTGGCAAAGTTGGCAATAAAATGCTCAGTGTGTCTGTGTGGCAGCAACTATGATCTAATTAAGGTTCGCGTTTACCGCAACATGTAGCAGACGGCCATGTAGCAGGCAGCCATGTAGCATGTAGCATGTAGCATGTTATGCGACGTCTGCTGCCTAAAAGCAATGCGCACAGCTGCTGCCCACGTGCCCAGGGCGCCCTGGCTTGCATGCCCACACAGCACAATTATGCTACACAGCCCACATCCATGCACAGAGGGCAAGAGCAAGACAGTCATAAAACAGCAGCAGCAGCAGCAGCAGCAGCAGAAGCAGCAGCGGCAGCAGTTGCTGTTTGCTGGAAACGGCTTGGGGCTTGCTGCTCCTGCTCGTCTGCCTAATTCAAATTTGAATAACTCGCAATGTGCGCCGCTAAGTAGGCTATGAATTTTGGCCACTGCTGTCGTGGCTGCTGCTGACGCTGCTCCTGCTGTTCATGCTGCTCCTGTTGTTGTTGTCCATTTTGCGGCTGTGCTGCACGCTCCTTCTTGTTAATGCCCTATGTGCCACGCACACTTTCGCAAAGAGAAAAGGTTTATTTTAAGCCAATTTAGCAACAGAAAGCTTCTTTCTGTCAGTGCTAAGTAGAGCAAATGATGGACAGACAGATACCACTTAACTAGGTCAATGCTGCGATTGTATGTGTGGCATTAATAGTAATACGCGTAATAGTAGTATTCATAAAATTATTTGTATTAGTATTTAGGTAGTAGTACGTAGTAGTAGTTGAACTAGTAGTAGCATGTAATAGCAGTAGTATTAGTAGTATGTAGTAGTAGTAGCATGTAATAGTAGTAGTAATAGTATGTAGTAGTAGTAGCATGTAATAGTAGTAGTAGTAGTATGTATTAATAGTAGCATGTAATAGTAGCAGTATTAGTAGTATTTAGTAGTAGTAGAATGTAATAGTAGTATATATTAGTAGTAGTAGTGGCATGTATTGGTAGTAGTAGTAATGTGTAATAGTAGTAACATGTAATAGTAGTATGTAGTAGTACTAGCATGTAATAGTAGTACTAGTAGTAAGCAATCGTTGTAGTTGTATGTAGTAGTAGTAATAATAGTAGTAGTAGTAGTAAACACAAGTTGTAGTAGTATGTAGTAGTAGTAGTAGTAGTAGTATTTAATAGTAGTAGTAGTAAGCACAAGTTGTAGTAGTATGTAGTAGTATGTAGCAGTAGTAGTTGTATTTAGTAGTAGTACTATGCCGTAGTAGTAGTATGTCATAGTAGTAAAAGTAATATTAATAGTATTTAATTATGTAAATTCTCTATAGTATTATATTTGGTTTCTTATATATGATCGTAAGTGTGTTGTTAAGATACTACAGGTGTATTGCATGACTTCAATGAGAATAAAATATAGTAAGAGTAGTAATAATAGTAGTAGAAGTGGAAATAAAAATATATATATTATAGTAGAAATAGTACTAGCAACATAGAAAAAGTAAAAGTTAGTAGAAATAGTAGTAGAAATACGCCTATTAGTAGTGATTATTACTTCATGTATGCTTATATTGCATCACAACTAACCAATTTCCAATTGTTCTGAAGTTAAACTGTCCCTATTAGATGTAGTTTATATTTACAGGGTATTGAAAAGCTGCCAACAATTATCACACTGCGACGCACCTCAAACATTTCAATCGCAATTTCGCATCATCGATTTTATATTGTTGCTGATTTTCCATTACAGGGTATTTTATGAACTGCTCGATGCTCAGCACGCGGACTGAGTTGTGTAACCAATTCTGGTCAGATTTCTGCGTCACGCTGCATGCAGGGTTGGAGCAAGGGCAGAAGGATAAGAGCGTGCAAAAGACTACCTTCTCCTTCTGCTCCAGCCCCCCTCCCCGCTATGTTTTATTTATTTTTTTTTTTTTTGATTATGCCACACACATTATTTGTTCTGTTTTGTTTTTTTTTTTTTTTGCTATATTTGTTTTTATTTTTTATTTTTATTTTTAAGTTAAGCCACAGGCAAAGGCGTTGCCGTCATGACCATTTTAGGCAAATTGGATTTACGCGGCACTCGCTGCACATATGCGTGTTCTTCCCTCTCTGTCTTGCGCGCTCTGAATACATATTATAGAACACCACGCCTAGTCAGGGGTTTTGTCTTGCTGTCAGAAACATAAATTTCTGTTTGATTTTCGTTAGGATTTCATTGAGCTGCCTAAGGCAGTGGCCAAGAGATTGCAGATGCAGTTTACCTTTCGAAAGGATGAGTGCAAGGGAGGGGACGCAACTTAAATATAGAAAGCGAGAGAGAGAGAGAGAGAGAGAGAGAGAGAGAGAAAGAGGCAGAGAATCTTTAAGTCCATTGCTTGTATATCTTCGTCTTGTCTGTAATTCGATATGATCCATTTTCAATATGTGACAAAAATCAAACTCGTTGAACTCGAGGGCAACCGATGGAGCCCGGGGCGAGGGGTGAGGTCTTTCATCATCATCTATAGCCATTTCGTTTATGGTTTGAGTACGCCGGCCTACAAATCTCTGGGCTGGCATTTCATTTGCCATTTGTTCGGCTGTCTATCAGCTTTGACACTTTTACGCCGCAATTCTGCCCAACACTTGTCTCGGAAGACGACAAAGCATTAAACCAATTGGCCATTACACCATGCTCCGTTGCCCCGAGACCGGGAGCGAGACAGAGCCGAGCCGTGCAGAGCG
Source organism: Drosophila koepferae (assembly GCA_030914345.1). Classification (NCBI taxonomy): domain Eukaryota; kingdom Metazoa; phylum Arthropoda; class Insecta; order Diptera; family Drosophilidae; genus Drosophila; species Drosophila koepferae. The sequence continues at coordinate 3,616,500 of JAUESR010000209.1, forward strand.
ACCAGGACTGGGCTTAAGGGTCGTCTATCAATCATATGTCAGCAGCAAACAAAAAAAAAAAGTAAATAAATAAGAATAAATAAATAAAATAAATAAATGTGATGGGCCGATGACGATGACAATGGGCGCCATTGCCCACATCCCAGCGAAAGCTATCGCCTACCAAAAAGTTATCGAGCTCTCTAATGTGTGCGCGGCCCCTATCGATGGGGGCCGGTCGCAATTTGCATTTGACGTCAGTTCTTAATGCGTTTTGGCGGGTGCCCACGCCAAAAATCACAACAGCAAAAAAACAAGCCACAAATTGAATCTCTAAAGTGCGTGCCCCAAAGCAATGTATGTGTGTGTGTGTGGGCGGGCATGTGTGTGTGTGTGTGTGGGAGCATATAATGCTCAACAAAAACCACTTTTATGCAAAGCTTGGGAATTATATTTAACGCAGTTCAGAGTTGTTATTGATACTCTTACATTGTGCACAGCACAGAGCCATAGAGCAGAGAGAGAGAGAGAGAGAGAAGCAATCGAGGACTACGAGAGCTCAACAGAGAGAGCAAAATCTTACTTTAACTTGTTTCATTTCTGAGTCAGAGCAGAGAGAAGCTATCAGAAGAGTGATAAGTTCGATATGATTCCTAAACTATATCAAGGTAAATATTACTTTTATTTTAATCAACTTCTTTGTTAGTTTCTCGCTGTAGGTTTCAATTTCTGCTAACAGCAGAGTATTCCATTTAACTTATCTACTTTTTGTTTATCACTTCTCACTCACTTTTGTTTTCTTCTTAATTTTTCAGTTGCTCCTCTGCTCCTGGGCAAGTCTTACGCCTACTCCACTTGGACCTCCTTTTATCGCTTCTTCCCTGTCTTCTGCTACTACACAAGCTTCTCACTCTTTCCTAAAGCACTTCAATCACAACTCTATTTCTCAATCAATATCCCATTGCTTTAGCTGACTTGAATTTTGGGCTGTGTGTTTGCTGCTCGACTCAGCGGAGCTCAGTTTCATTTGAGATCTCGTTTCGCTCGTATCGAAAAACAAAATTTATTTTTTTAGGCAGCCAAAAAAATATATATATTTATATGCAGCAAAAATGTTGTATATATATGTATAATTTGAATGGCTTGGGTAAGTCTCTTGCGTTGCTAACAAAACTAAATACAATCTTAATTCACGGACCATTGCAGAGTTCGAGCACATTGAAGAAGTTAGGGTTTTTAAAACAGCATACTATAGAACGGCATCGAGACACCACTGACAAGTTACTACACATTCTACACTGGATACGCTTACTTCTCTTCTGATTTTGATGGTTGACAATGGCACGGCTATTGATTGCGATCCTTGGCTTGTTCTGAAGGTGAGAGGGACCTCAAGCAATAATTTCGCAACTGTTCCGTATTGTAAGTATGATGAAACAGCCCCAGACTAACTGCATAGCTAAAACTGAAAACTCATTGCAGTCAGCGTCGAAACATGTTCGAAATCATTCAAAAAGTTATATGGTTTATGGATTCCCGCACATTGTTGAATCGACTGCATTGAAAATGTAAAAAAAAATTACTAAAAATCAGATCAGAAAATAAACTTTTTCTCTGCTATGCAAAGCATGAGAAGAACAGTGTTGCACAACGCTACCAAAAAAAAAAATTAAATAATAATAATAATAATAATAAAGTAAACCAAAACATTTGCTGTATTAATTATTGAGTGAGTGACATTTAAAGCGCGACTCGAACAAGCCCATTGCTCCTCTTGTGTTGGCCAAATGTTTTGACGTGTGCCCCGCATCAATTTGTTTAGCGTTACGTATACGCCGCATGCGGCCGTATTGCTAACTGAAAATCAATCGGCAAATGGCCATCAATTGTTAATTTGTGTGTGATATGTGAATTGCATTTGTGGCACGTGAATCGTGGAATTGTGGCAAGCTGCAAATGACAAGTGAATGGCAACAAACGCACAGCACGTGACCCATATGACTCCGGAGTGGGAGCCCCATCTCTTCAGGTTCAACTGCATCTTAGTGGCCCTAATTCCATGCTATGCTAACAAACAGCCGCTCGTCAGTGTCAAATTCCTGAGATTCGTTTATTTCTTTTCCGTTTTTTTTGTAATGTTGGGAATCGTCAAAAGTCTGTCAAGCTTGATTTTCATTTGAGGCAAAAGCATTCTGCGAGCAATTTCAGCTCTTAGGCCCGCAATTCGGCCCAAAGAATAAGGCAACATAATTGATTTCCTAATTGAAACAGTTTTTAATATTCTTTTGACGTGGCTTTGCCCTAGCGTTTTCAATTGAATTAATGCTTATGTTGAGGTAGAGGTAGAGGTAGAGGTAGAGGTAGAGGTAGAGGTAGATGTAGAGGTAGAGGTAGAGGTGGAGGTAGAGGTAGAGGTAGAGGTAGAGGTAGAAGTAGATGTAGAGGTAGAGGTAGAGGTAGAGGTAGAGGTAGAGGTGGAGGTAGAGGTAGAGGTGGAGGTTGAGGTAGAGGTAGAGGTAGAGGTAGAGGTAGAGGTAGAGGTAGAGGTAGAGGTAGATGTAGAGGTAGAGGTAGAGGTAGAGGTAGAGGTGGAGGTAGAGGTAGAGGTGGATATATAGGTTTTGGCTATGATTTGCATGAGCTTGAACAATTTCGATCTACTCAGTTAATGCTAAACCTTACTCCTCACATATGTAGCTAATCATTTGGGCTTGCGGGTTGGCTCACAGATGTGTCGCACTCTACTCTGAACCGGTTCAATGCAAGCTGAATGTAATTTGAACCGGTTATTCATGCAAACACAGACTTGCTCTGTTAATGGATGGCTTCTCTAATTATTGATTATGTTGCGGTTCTGGGCTGGAGTTTTGTGTGCGGTGTTCGCATTTCGAACCGGTTCGATGCACACACAGAGCCTTTTGTGGTTCATAATGTGACAGCTGGGTCGAGGCAATCATGCAGACATTCTCTATTTCCGGCGTCCTTCAAAGCCCTTTCCGCTTGCACAACAACTGGACTGCATGTGGCATCCACTAGCTGCGGTTATGACTATGTATGTCCATTGCTCATTGCCCGTTGCCTATTGCCCATTGCCCGTTGCAGTGGCAGCTGCAATGACGCATTGTTGGCTAGGTGTATTTGTCCGCTTGATGGCCGCAACAAGGCGACGACGCGACGCTGCTTTTATAAGCAGTTGTGGCTAAAGAAACAAAGAATGACCAACAAGGACATAAAACACAACAGCAATAGGGCACACGCTGCATGGCACATGGCACACCCGCCAACCGCCAACCGCCAACCGCCAACCGCCAACCGCCAACCACCAACTATCAACCGCCAACCGCCAAGCGGCAACCGGCATGCAGCTCCATTGGCCCGTTTGGCCTCCGTCTGACTCGCTAACGCTCTTTGGGGAAATGGCCAATGGACAAACAATGGACGCAATGTGCGGTGCGTGCAACACGCTGTTGCAACAGCAGCTGTTGCAGGTGCAGCTAAGCGCTCACCGCTAGCGCAATTTGTTTATACGCTAATTATATTTTATGACGCAAGCCAAACACTGAGCACAGGTCAAATAGACAAAGCTACTTTTAGTTGCAGAGTCGAGGCGAGCATAATATTTTGTTAAGTAATGCGAATAAAGTTCATTTTCACGAGTTTCATATAGTTGTAAGAGTTGTGCCAATTCCATTCACATTGTTTCACATGGCAGTTAACATTTTAAAGTGTGCCAATTCCATTTGTTTCTGCAATTAAATGAGCTTGCGCAGAATTTTCCTAGTTGCGTCAGTTAATAACTTTCAATTTGCATTTTCAATATCGAAATGCTGTTTCAATTTCATTTGTTTCTCTTTGTTTATTAGCTTCTATATCCTACAAATATTATATAATTTTTTGAGCTTCTATATTCTCAACTGAGTTTTTGAAAGAAAAAAAAAACTGTTTCAATTCCATTTGTTCCATTTCCTGTTTACTAACTAAAAATTGTATTATGTTTTAAAGAAGTTTTGATAAATATTTCTAAAAAAAAAAGTGTTTCTTTGTTATTTGTTTCTACTCATTATTACAGGCTACATATATGAATGCATTTTTAACTTTTCATTAGTTTTAGCTGTTTCGATTCCGTTTGTTTGTGCAAATGGCCAACAAATCTTGAATAATTGTTATTTTGGCTTTTTTTGATTTTTAAGCATTTCTTTCCGTTTTTGGCTTTTTTCGAGTCAGCTGTATCGCATCGAGGCCATCAATTTTGTTCATTGCATGAGAATTAAGTGCCACAATCCTCGTCATTGTCATTGTCATTGTCATTGTGTCATTGCGGGCAGGGTAGGGTGGAGCTGGGGGAGGGGAATGAGAGGTTTGCCAGGGCTCGGCGACAAGTCAAGGAGGAACACATTTGACTTTTTTCTGTTATCTTTGCTTTCTATTTGAATTTGTTGCGCATCGTTTCGCATTTCGTTTTCTTTTTTTTTTCTTGTTTTGTTTTTCTCTGGATGGGGGCGTGATTTTTAACGCGTTTTTTATATTTATTTTTTTCTGCTGTTTTTTTTTTTTGTGTAGATGTTGCTCCAGCTGCTCGGCCTTGGCTCTACTTTGCTCTGGCTGGCCCTTGGCTAAATATATGTCTGCCTTTTGGTTTATTTGTTCGCGCTGATGCTCGTAGAGCCTAAATGGAGGACACTTGAGGCATCATTAACGATGTCAATGCCGACAATAAGGTCAGCAAATAAACATTATAAACATTAGCATGAAAATACAAAGTGCTCACGGTCACGGTCTGGTCAAGTTGACGCCATACAGCTCACAGCTCCTCAGTCCCTCTTCCAACAAACTGAGAAAGAAAGTTTACTTTCTATTTTGCTGTTGCTTATTTGCATTTGATGCTCGATTGCTAATTGTCTGTGTGAGCGAGGCTTAGCCCAAAATGGATATTGGATTGAAGCAGCAATTGCCTACCTACGCCTCCTGCTCCGCCTCCTCCTCTCATCTCCTACATATTGCCTTTTCCCATTTGCTTCAGTTTACACTGGCAACGCATTGGCATTGCTAGGCTTTCCCACTCATCAGAGCCGGAGCAGTCAAAACAGTCACATGCTATGGAATTTTGCGTTTCCGCCGCTCCCCCCCTTGGATTCCCAATGGCGGCAAATGCTGCCGGCTTGTTATCAATGCTGTATTCAGCCTTGCTGAGGACAAAGCGGCGAAGTCAAGTGAAACAACAATAGGCAATCGAATTGATGGAGCGCCCAGAAATCAAACGCCAGCGAGAAAATCCATCAGGAAAATAGAAATCGGAAACTGCGCACTTGTAATACCTTTTCTATTTCATTGAAATCAGTTTGGGACGAGTGGAATTGGGAAAACGTGGCATGGATAATCACAAGTGAAAAGCCAAAATAAACTAGGCAACTTGGTATAGAAACATGAAAATGGAACAGGTGGAACAAGTGACATTATAATCCATTTATGTCAAAGGTTCCTAAGCAGGAATGATGAATAAGAACTCAGAGTATTTCTTTATCACTGTGGAACGTGTGGAATTGGAATTCAAGTACACATATTTTTGCGCTCAATTGGTTGGAGGCTGTAGTATTTGATGTAGCAATCTGAAACGTATGGAAGTAGAATTGTTTATTAAAATTTCACTTTCACATGTTTCAGATAGCTTTTGAAAGGTGTAGTTGTTGTTTTGCCACTTCAGCTATCTGGAACATGTGGAATTGATGGGTTACTAAGACAATGACAAGAGCTCAGCGACAGAGCGGCATCTCTATACACCTATAGAAACAAGTGGAATCGGGATTTCAGTGCATGCGAAATGCGGACTTTAGCAATGTTGGAATTGGGACGTCGAACATATGGAAATGATACACTAAGTCAGTAGTTCTGTGTTATATAAAAGGGAACACATGGAATCGAAATGACCATGAAGGTTCGAAACGGAGAAGGAAGATGAACAATTTCGTATCGATGGGTTCCATTGCATACTATGTAACAGGCAACGGATGGAACGAGCTGCCAGCAGCTCTATGGACTGCTATGAGACTATTTGAATTATATCAAAGGTAAACTGAGCTGAAATTCCGTTGTTGTCGCTGCAGAGCGATAGATGGAATACGAAATCTACTTCAAAGGGAATAAATTCTCCTCGGCGTTTGGTACTTGAAAAATGGTTTTGCATACCGATGTGACAAATAACACGAAGTGGGGGAGCAAACAAAAAATATTACGAAAAAAACGAATGAACGCTGAAAAAGAAGATGAAGGAGAAGAAGAAGAAGAAGAAGTGGCAGAAGCCGAAACCCTTCAAAAGTCGATGACAAAGTTGTGATAACCTTTTAGAAATAGGGCAACGCAGCGACGGCTCCGAATACAAAAGGAAAGCGATAGCGAAAGTGAAAGCGAAAGCGTAAAGCGGCGAAACGAAAAGCGTTTTTCAATTTCCAGCTCGACAACGTGACCGAGTTTTCCACGTGTGATTCGGCTGACTTGGTTTAGGTGTGAGTCTGTCTGTCTGTGTGTGTGTGTGTGTGTGTGTGTGTGTTAGGCTATCTCTGTATGTGTCTGTGTGTGGTTTTACATTTAGATGATCGCATTAGCAGCATTTGGCAAACTGCATTTGATTTCAATTCACTTCACTGTGCACTTTTTGAGTTTGATTTTCTTTTCATGCACTGCTGTTCACTTGATGCAAGTTTCACTGTAGTTTTGAGTGCCGCGGTCACTGTAAGAAGTAACACCAAGCGATTTAACAGACGCTTTGATGATTACAATTTACAGCGAGCGCAGCATTCGTTGGGGGTTTTCCATTTCTTTTTTTCCCGGTTTGGTTGTTGGCTGTTTTTTCTGTTTCACCGTACAGTGAGGCCTGTCAGTTGCATAGCATTTAGCCTCAAAATTATTTGTGATTAAAAACTTGAAAGCGAAATTTTGCGATTGAAATCTGAGCAGCGGGCGGCTAAGCACAGAACCTAAAATTTCTTTATTATTCATTTAGAAAATTCTGCTAAAAATATACAAAGATTAAAGCTGGGAAATCAAATGCGAGAGAGATTTAGCAAAAGTAGCAAAGAAATTAAGATGCAGAAGAGTAAGAAGAAATATAAAATGAAAAGAAAAAAAGAAGATGAAGTAAACATGCTGTGGCAGTAGAGTGTGATTGACTGCATAATGCGCGTCCAGAGTAGGTATGAGCAGCTGCATATCACTTCTTCAAATAGTCGTGTATATATCTATTATACTATATATGCATGTTAGTCTTATTCTTATTCATAACTTAAATACATATAGTATATACATATATATTTATATATATTCCTAAAACCAAATCTCTACTTTAAGAGTTTTTATTTTATATATATGTATTTACATTTTCGTGTTCAATGTTATAGATATAGATATAGTTATGGATCGTTTTCGCACGTCTTTAGTGGGCATATAGGCAGAATTCTATTGCTTTATAATATAGGCTCTATCAAAGAGTATATTTGCCAGATTATAGATATCTGCCTGTTTCCGTAGCAATGAAACGCAGCCGAAAGGATTAACGAGCGGACGTAAGGAGTTAGTAAAGGATAGACAAGACAAACAGGACAAACAATTGAACATTGTCCGAAACCAATATGCTCTTCAAAACTTGTGAACGAGTATCAAAATTAAAACTTGATGCGGACTTAAAACTTGGCCCAGGGCTTGCACAAGCGGCTGCAGCTACGGCTGAACAGAGACAGTGCGATAAGGCAGTACAAAAAAGGGGGAAGCTTGGTACGAATGGGTGCGATTAAAGGGGGTGTGGTCGCTGTGCATGTGTGTGTGTGTATGTGTAAGCTACAGTACGAGCTGGGCAGTAAGCTGGTTTGTCGTTGAGGTCCGACATGCATTTGCATAAATGTCAACTAATTTTGTTTTCAGCGCTGTTTGCGTTTAATCAGAATGATGATAATGCTGGCGAGCAGCTTAACACACACACACACACATACACATACATACACACAGACACATAATCACAGACACAGATATACACATGTACCTATGCACCCACTCACACAGAGGGAGAGAGTGAGAGAGAGCGAGAGAGCGAGAGAAAGAGTCGGCCTGCTCGGGGTCACTTCAAAGTTAGCAGACGAAGCGGCATAATTCGAGGTGTGTTCGCAAAAAATTAACAACAAACTTTGAAGGGCAATTAAAGCGGGCAGAGGTGAGGCTTAAGATCAACACAAACAAGCACAAACACGCTCACACACACACACACACACACACACACACACTCAGACACATTCACAGCCGCACGCCCGCACACACCCAGACACATTCACACATCAAATTTAAATTTGTTAAGCTTTTGCGATTCAACATTTTATGGGTCATAAAAGAAGCCGTTAAAAAAGGGGCAAACAAGAGCTCAGTTAATGCTAGACAGTTGCATTTATATGGACATCGATAATTATCGATTTATAGTTGAATTTAATGGCATTAAGAATTTGCCGTTTCTACTTGGTTATTGGTTATCATTAATTCTTCTTTACAATATGATTGTATGAGGATTTACGTTTTTATTTGTTTCTGTATTTAATCGATATTTATTGATATTAACATTTTATGATTTACAGCATGGACTTTGCATTTTATGTCAATATAGTAGGCGACGATTCTTGTAGATATTAGTCTAACAAGGAAGCCTATGTAAATACAGCAAATATGTCGCTCATTTCAATCGATAAATATCGATAAGTATCTGCAATTCTGATTCCAGTTGCTATGCTCGATTGTTGTCTATTCAGTAAGGATTTAGTTCACATGAAAAACAATGGCAAATACACCCGAGTCTTTGTTAATTGCAATCGATAACTATCGATTTGCAGTCTGAGAGTCACGAAACAACTTTTAATTGCTTGAGTCATTCATAAGCCAAATATTGATATCAAATATTCAGAAAGACTGTCTCTAATTACCTTTAGCCAATATAACCTTAATTATTCAAATCGATAATTATCAAGGCCAGTTAAGTCAAGTTAGACCAAAGAGTATTTGTTGTGCTTGGATGCGATATGCCATATATCCAGTAATAATTCCAAGACGCCTTTGCAGCAAAAGCATTTTGCAAGACATTTTTACTATTAGATTAAAAAAGGCAAAGCAGCGCGAACGTGAGCCTAAAGCGCGCAGCGTTCTCCAAAGCCTAAAATGCAGAACAACAATAACAAGCAACAACAACAACAACAAAAATCCGCAGCAACAGCCTAAGTACTTATTAAGAAACAACAAAATCTTGAAAGTGAAATGCTTTGAGAAAAAATAAAAATTGTGTAAGAAATATTAAAGCCGACTATTGCATGCGCTGGAAAATATTGTAAAAAGTTTTTTTTAAACAATTTTAATTCTCTTGAATCTTTCAGATATATTTGGAATTGTATTTTAAATAATTAGAATATGTCAAAAGTTATTTTTAAATTTTGGAATCTAGAATTCTAGTTATAAATCAAGAGTAAGTAAAGTCAGCTTATATAATAAATTGAGATGAAACCGTACCGAAGTGTATGTATCAACAGCAATGAGAAAATATTAAAAAAAAAGTATATAAATTGATATTTTTATTTTTGATTTTCAGCTAAAGTCTTGACATTTTGTAAACAACCCCAGCTCCAGCCGCCCTCCTCGCTCACTGTGTGGAATGCGCTTAGCGCATAGCTGGCTTAACTCGCTTTGGTTAGAGTATGTGCGCCAAAAAAAAAAAAAAAAAGTTTGAAGAAAATGAGAAGAAGCTAAAGAAATGAGAGCATATAGAACGGCGCGGCGGTAAAGGAAAATTGGAAATTCATGTTGACAAGTGACGCAACGACGAGGCGACGCGACGCGAGGACGTCGCTGCCGGCGTTATGTACGTGATGGCAATTTCAATTTTCGAATTATGCGTCAACAGCAGCAGCAGCAGGAGTAGCGGCGGCAACAAAAGATTGAAGAATCGAAGAAAATTATTGAAATATATTTTTCTTTGTTGCGAGCGTTTTGTTAACACAATTTGCAATGAAATGCAACCAACACACACACACACACACACACACAGAGACAGGCAAACAAAGAGTGTGAAATGGACAGCGTTCAATGCGTCGTATACGTAATCAGCAATTAAAGTTGATTGCCTTGAAAGAGTGTTGGACGTTTTATGTAGCGCTCGCAACGCATTATACATAAATTATTCATTCGCATTGCATTCATGTCACACGCACCAAGCGACAAGCAACAGTGCCACCCTAGACCACCCTAATTTCCAGATGCTGCTGCTGCTGCAATTGCTGCAACATTGGCTACAAATTGTATTGCGGCTAATCAACTTGCAAATCGTCCAATCAACTTGTCAGCCACAAAATGTTCCAACGTTCTTCACACGTTTTGCGGCCGAGGCTCTGTGGCTGGGAATGGGCGTGGCAGTTTGATAGATCTCCCTCTCTCTCTCTCTCTCTCTCTCTCTCTCTCTCTCTCTCTCTCTTTGAAGCACTGCTGTCCCAGGCTGTTTGCAAAGACATTTAATTATTGCCTTGATTGAGTTTCGATCTGTGGTTGAGTTGCAGCCAAAAATTTCAATTAAATACGAATTCGAAAAATGACCAATTATGAGCTATATGAAAAGAAGTTATGATAAAGTAGAAACTGTTTTGGATTTAAAATTGAATTTATTTTCATTTTTAAGTTACATGCATATGAGAGGAGACTCAGTTAAATAAGCTGATGCTATGCCGTTTGAATTTGCTGCCGAAAGGACTTTTCCGAGACTTTTTCTATACTTTTGCATTACACTAGATACAGTTTTTCACCGGCTTGAATTCTTAGATTATCTCATAACTTGGCTCCTCATCATGTGAAAAGTAAAATGTTATCGATAACTTGAACAATGAAAGATGTTTTGCTATTGAACACTCTACATCACTCTTTCTAGCTACTAAAGCTGTCTTAGCTTTCATTGTCTAGGCTAATTTTTGACTAGCTTGAACTTGATAATATATCAAATATGATTCGTGATAAGGCTTGAAACAAATATCGTTTTGCTATCGTTGAGATAACTATCGCAGCATAAATTATATTAGTATATTTGATATTGACCCCCAAGGTAGACAACTTGTTATACCTGAATCATGCATCTATATACGATACATATTTCGCGTATATAGAGTTGTTGAATATATATAACACACACACATTTCACATTTCAAATGTCAACAGTCGAAAGTCTAAAGCCCATCGAGAGATATGAAGTTGAGCCAGACGCGTTTAGTTTTTCAAACAACTGTCAAAGTGCTTATGAATGGGACAGCGCATGTTTAAGGACATACTTAAAATAATATACACACATTATATATATATATGCTTGTGCATGTGTGTGTCTGTGTGTAGCGAAAAGAATATGTCAGCGAAGCATGCTCAAAAGTTTTCAACTTGCAAAACTTTTGCCAGAAATTGACACAAAATAGCTGAAATGCGAGTGAATATGACACAAGTTTCTGTCAATTTTAATTGTGTGTGAGTGTGTGTGTGTGTGGGAGGGATGTGGGGGGGTGAAAACGTGGCATAATCACTTGGGATACATAATGCAAACACATATAATTCCTCGTACCTGCAGCTTGCGATTTAAGATTTTGTCAATTTGCTTATGCGCGACAAATCGCATAAGCCTTGCCATCAAGTCGCCACATAAAAGAAGGCGAGGAGTGGTTGGGGGGGATTGGGGTTCTTGTTTTGGAATGGGGTGAAAAACTTTCAGCTGGCAGCTGGTTTTGCTGGGGCTCTTGCGGCTTTTGCTTTGTGGCAGGTGCCTTGCGCCTCGTAATGAAGTGCTAAATTATGCTAAATGTGTGCGGCGAAATAGGATTTGAGTCGTGTTAGAAAAGGGCTGCCAACTGGGTCGAACGGGGGGCGTGGCTGTTAGCAGCGGACTGCTGATTACTAACTGCTGACTGCTGACTGCTGACTGCGCCGAAAACCTATTTAAGGGTTAATCAATAATGCTGCAGTGCATTGAAATCTTAATGATTCGAAGTATATATAAATACATTTACCAAATTGATTGTGATATGCACGTTAGCTGGGGCGCACTGTACGCTAGTTGGGTTTATGCTTCAATGAATTTTGAATTTTGAGTACGTCATTCCTGCAATAACAGCAGCAGCCGCAGCAAAACAAGCAGCAACAGCTTTATCGTTCCACTAGCTCTGTCCACCCGCCATCCACTCTCGAGCCGAGGCGGAGGCATACTAAAGCGCCTAAATGTATGCAAAGTGAACTAGGGCGCTAGCTGCAGCCGGAAATTGGTTGCTTCCGTCGCTGAGCCATATCCCCTGGCCCACTTCCCAATGCCTGCGACAAAATCCCCCACTACACACACACACACACACATAACAGAGACCGAAAAAATTGAGGTCTGAGCGTGTGCTACACTGAGTGAAAGCCTGAATGAATAATAATAAGTATAGGTATAAGTATAGGTATAAGTATAAATATAGGTATAAGTATAGGTATAAGTATAGGTATAAGTAAAGGTATAAGTATAGGTATAAGTATAGGCATAAGTATAGGTATAAGTATAGGTATAAGTATAGGTATAAGTATAGGTATAAGTATAATAGGTATAAGTATAGGTATAAGTATAGGTAAGTAGTATAGGTATAAGTATAGGTATAAGTATAGGCATAAGTATAGGTATAAGTATAGGTATAAGTATAGGTATAAGTATAGGTATAAGTATAGGTATAAGTAAAGGTATAAGTATAGGTATAAGTATAGGCAGGTAAGTATAGGTATAAGTATAGGTATAAGTATAGGTATAAGTATAGGTATAAGTATAGGTATAAGTATAGGTATAAGTATAGGCATAAGTATAGGCATAAGTATAGGTATAAGTATAGGTATAAGTATAGGTATAAGTATAGGTATAAGTATAGGTATAAGTATAGGTATAAGTATAGGCATAAGTATAGGCATAAGTATAGGCATAAGTATAGGCATAAGTATAGGTATAAGTATAGGTATAAGTATAGGCATAAGTATAGGTATAAGTATAGGTATAAGTATAAATATAGGTATAAGTATAAGTATAGGTATAGGTATGAGTAAAAGTATAAATATAAGTATAAGTATTTCGCTCAGTGTAGGGCTGGGCTCCCCATATAGGTTGGATTTTCACTTTTACTCTGCTCTCGCTGGGCTAAGTGAATGAAAGCGAAACTTTAATTGAAACGAACGTTTGGTTCGCTTGTTTTTTTTTTCGGGGTTAAGTGATTGATTATGTCTTGTTTGCTGCCTGGCGAATAGACACACACATCCACACACACCCACATACATCCACACACACACTCTTACACACACACACACACACTCTTACACACACACACACACTCTGTCATACACATAGGCATACACTCCAGTAGACGACACACCGCACATAAATTTGATTCCAATGGTGTTTGCTGGCGTTGTTATTGGTATTGTTGTTGTTACTGTTGCTGGGCTGGGCGTGGCAAAGGGCATATAAAAAATTGACTAACTGACTAACCGAGTGACTGGTTGGGGCCTGTCGGCCGCGTGCAGGGGATGAACAGGAATTGACTGTGGCAACGGCGCCAACTTTGACAATGACTCTCCGACCACAATTCATTCAGCCTCAAATATTTACCACAATAGAAAACGAGCCGCGCGCGAAATCGAATCAATAATTTAATGCAGGTGACGCGAACGTCGCTACCCACCAAATGCGAATGGCCAAGGGAGGAGGGTGGACAGTTAGGGCTAGTGCTGTGGTGCTGAGGTGGGGGCTGAGGCGAAGGCGGAGGCGGGAGCTGGGAGCTGGGCTGATGGCGAATTGGTTGTTTCTTTTGTCATTGTGGCCATTGGCGGCGTTAACGGTACGCTGCCATCCATAATAATGCTGGCCATGTGTTTGAGCCTTGTTTGCAGCTTGTTAGGGCCCTTGAAAATGCGTGGACAACTGAACTTCAGCCATGAGGCTACATAAGTGGGCGTAGTGCGAAGCAAGACAGGAGACAATAGTAGAAGTGGTGGGGGGGAGGGGGGGGGGAAAGGGAAGCTCTCTGTTGAATTCCATTTAAGCGTATTTTTTTCGAAGGTGTCTAGTAGTTGGGGCTGACAATTTTCAACCATTTACTTTCTGGACAGTAAGGCAAAATGTATTTGGCATTCACAACTAATTGTTCCATATTCATTTCGCTCAGTTAAAATTGGTTTTTATTATGCGGCCGCTGTTCCATTTCCATTTGCAATACATCTGTTGCGTAGGTAACTTGAATGTAATTAAACTAAGTGAAATTGACTGTTTTGAGTTTGTTTGCCCGTTCCACAATTCCGCTTGATTCCTATGAATGACTTTGACTCACTGTTCCGCTCATAGCAACAACTTTTTAATCTTATCTTACAACTAATTCTATGTGAACTAGTCTCTCAATAAAAATGTATTCATGCTGTTTCACTTTCATTTTGTTTCACTCAAAATAATCATTGACTCTTTTTTTAAATAATTGGTTTTCATATTAGTAACCTAGCTCCGCTTTCATTTATCTTTCATAATTCATTATCTTGCTTCTCTAATTGTCAGTCAAGTCAAAGTTGTTATTGGGCTTATCTCAGTTCGATTTATGCATTGTATCTTTTCAACATTAATAGATTACATCATACGTTGTCTGATATCTTTATCAGCATAGTCGTAGTTTCACTTAGCCCTGTTCCATTCCCATTTTGTTGCATGACTTAGTTATCTCTTTCTCTCTCGCAGTTGACATCAATGAATGTCAATGGGAAACGCCCGGTGACAACTCAATGTTAGTTATGTGTTCAAACACAAGTCTCACTTAGCTGATTACTTGTGCAACAAGCATCGATACCCATTAGGAATACAGCTCAAAAGGGTATGCTAGTATTGTCAAAGTTATTGCTAACTTGAGTTATCTTTCATCAATCTTGAGTTGTGCAGAAGATGACTTCAACTTCGTCTGTCTTGCTTGTTAGCAAGCGCAGGGTATCTCGTAGTCGAGCACACACACATATCACTTCAGTTCAGAGTCACTCATTCTGCCGTCAAAGATTCTGCACCTGACACTCTCATACAAGTTACGCAGCTGTACGATGGGACTGTGCAAGTTGTTGTCATGGCTTAAGATCTTGGCCTGGATTCTGTTGGCTGTCTTTTGCATCAAAATGCTGGCATTGATCCAGCCAGCCGTAAGAGTTAGGTTCAATCGTAGTGGCACAACGGGAGGCAAACTGCTATCCAAAAATACAATACGCCAAGTACCACCAGGTAAGTGAGATCTATGTGAAGAGCAAGATGACGAAATGAATGTTCAGCCAATCCAAACACTTAGCCCCAGCGAACCCAGTGAAATCACAGATCGATAGGCGCGTTGATGATCTTACGGTTGTGAAGCAGTTGCTGCATGACAATGCGAATCGCAGCTGGTCATTCGATGAGCATTGCGCTCCCTATCCACGCTTCGAGGATCTCAACATTCAGAAGGAATACTATCAATTCAGTATGGGCGGAAATGTTAGCTATTTTCTATATAGCGCGTTCTACGATCGACGGCTCAACGTGGAGAGTGCACCGACCGTCGTGGTGCTGGGCATGGTTAGCAGCTTCTATGGACCCTTCGAGAGCATCTACTGTCAGGTGTGGTATGAGGAGAGCAATCGGCCAGAATTGCTAGAAATGACGCACCATGACATGCTATGGTACGACAGCTGGGGCGTGGGACCCGAACAGGTCTATCCGGTGCTTTTCAGCTGCCCGCTCGTTGGCGGAGCGCGTCGTCATCGGATACCGCAACTGGTGTCCATGGTCTTTGCGGATCGCTGTGCACGTGCCAACAATGCTCTGCGTGTCTACTATCGGGCGCCAGAGCGACGTCGTTCGTTGCGTTTCGGTGTCTGTGTCAAGGACTTGCAGTTTCCCAATGAGGATAAGACGGACAGATTTGTGGAATGGCTGGAGATGGTGCGTCTATTGGGGGCAGAGCGTGTTACGGCCTTCTATTTGGGTGGCGATACTTTGCATCCGAATACGATACGTACGCTGCGACACTATGAGCAGCACGACGGTCTGGTTGAGCTGCGTCCATTCCGTTTGATCGAGGGTCTAACAAAGCCGCCAATCGATGAGCTATTGAACAAACGCCTGAACGAGGTCTTGATGTACAACGATTGCTTATATCGCAATATGTATGAATTTGACTATTTAGCTGTGATGGACGTGGATGAGTTGATCATGCCGTTGGGTCAGCTGCACAACTGGACAGCATTGGTGGAGCGGCTCGAACGGAATCCGAATGGCGACTACAACGAGCCACCCCAATACGAGGACGGCTGCTTGGCCCGCTGCAGCTTGTGCTTTCGCAACATTTACTACTCCAAAGAGCTGAAGCAGGATGAGACGCCGCCGGCACGTTTCTACATGCTGCGCCATGTGGAGCGCGTGGCCAAGCATTTGAATGTGAATTCAGCAATCAAGTGCCTGCATAGTACGGCCTATGTGACCGCGGTGCACAATCATTTTCCGATGAGTTGGCGCGGGGCATGCTATCCGCACGATGTTTCCGTCACTCTGGGCCAAATGCAGCATTATCGCGAACCGGACGACATAATGCAGCTCAAGGAGCCGCCGCCCGTGCGTGACGATAATATTTGGCGCTTCAAAGATCAACTGATCAATAATGCCCTGGCCGTCCATAGACAGCTGGGCTGGTCATTGACCTAGAGCCTAGATCGTTATCTCTGCAAATGCCTCTCCCACCGTTGAGTAACGATAACGATATCGATAATCGAAATATCGGTTGATTAAACTAACGTATTTTTTACTTGAATTAATTTCTGTGTAAGAGTCACAAAGTCTATATCTAATAATAAAAATATATATTTGCGAACGATAGGCGATAATCGATAATCGATAATTAAATTCGATTTTCCAGAAGTGAAGCTGAGCAGCTACGAAAATATATTATTCTTTTGCAGTAATGAATGAAATAACAAGTAAGAAGGCTTGAGGGAGCTCGACTACGAGATACCCTGAACCCTGAAAAAAACACGAATACTCTTCTTCTTTGCGAACACTTGGCTTGGGGGCTGTATTTTGGATGCCTATAACTCCATTTCTGGATGGACAATCTTCATGAAACTTTTGGCATATATTAATAGCATCTAAATGTAGGAGGGGCTGTGGCAAATCAATTCTGAAAATTACAGAATCTTTGCATTTCTAGTATCTATCTTTTTCGATTTTTTATCGAAAATTTTGAAGTGGGTTGAGTTATCGAAAAAAAGGAAATAAACTCGAACTGCGTAACTAAATTTCAGCTCACTAGCTTTTGTAGTTTCTGAAATCGCGACGTTCATACGGACGGACAGACGGACAGACGAACGGGCGGACGGACGGACAGATGGACATGGCTATATAAACTTATTTTCTTTGTGCTGATTAAGTATATATATATATTTTGTAGGTCTGCGACGTCTCCTGCTGCATACATTTTCACAAAACCTTTATACCTCGAATTCCCATTCTCAATGAGTTGAGGGTATTAAAATGAATAAAGTTCACGATAGTTTGAAGCAGTTGAAGCCGCCTTATATGAACATTCGTGTCAGATGTCGACCGGGCTGTGTTTCCTATTGATTTTATTTCAATTGCTTTTTTTTTTCGCCTGCTTTAATAGTCTGTGCAGAAAATGTGCTTTTGTCGCCGTGCTACGTGCGGCATTATCAAACACGAGCCACTTTCCACTTGCCGCAAGATTTTACCTACAGCAGCAGCTTCGACTGTTTCTGTCATGTCAGCAGCATAATAATTGCACAGGCACAGAGAGAGAGAGAGAGAAGGAGTGAGAGAGAGAGAGATATAACAGTAGCTGCTGAGGTTGTAGACACCGGAGCAGCCAATATATTGATAAGATTTGTTAAGTTTTGCTTTACTGATTTATTTTTATACCCTGAGCCCATTGAAAATGGGAAATCAGGGTATAATGGTTTTGTTAAATGTATGTAACAGGCAGAAGGAGGCGTGGCAGACCCCATAAAGTATATATATTCTTGATCAGCATAAAAAAATAAGTTGATCTAGCCCTGTCCGTCTGTCCGTCCGTCCGTCCGTCCGTCCGTCCGTCCGTCCGTATGTATGAACGCGTCGATTTCCGAAGATACAAAAGCTAGAGAGTTCATTCTTTTTGTGTTAGGTTCGTATATTGCACGCGCAGTACGAGTTTGTTTCAGAAATTCGATAACTTGTATATTTGCAAAGTTATCGATAAACGAACTTATCGGGAACCTGTTATAAAATTCTAGCTAATTCATCTTTAGAGTTAGAGTCTCCAAGTCTTCTGCATATATATAGATACTAATTTATTACAATTTCGGTTTTTGTCAGATTTTGGATTCCGGTCCCCACTTCGCCCCACCACCCCCAAATGTGAAAAAAATTCATTTCAAATACTAGAGACATGCAGTTTGGTTTAGCATATAGATATGAATATCATAATCATAATCTGAAGAAATCAACACGATTGTCCATCTAGAAACAGAATTATTAATCATCAAAGTTTTCTCATCAAAACCCATGCGACGCAGCAGCCAAGCAGCGAGACAGCAAGACGCTTGCAATGCTTACACACATGCATACACACATACATGCTTACAAGCGTAGATCAGCGTCTATGCGTGCAGAAACGAATCGAATAATTCTTGGAATATTATTCGTTCGAAGAAGGGCTCAGGGGATTTCGTAGTCGAGCAGTCTCGACTAGAGCTTTCTTACTTGTTATTTATTTTTTTTTTAATTTGCGAAAAGTGCGTGTGAAGGCACATGAAGCGTGACAGCATATAATTACGTCTATTAAGAAGCTATCAATGTGCCATTAAAACAGATTTGATAACCTGACTTCAACTTTGCCTTAAAGTGTAGTTACAATGAATTATTAGAGTACAGCTTTAGCTAACTGTACTTTAAGCTGATAAAGTGTCAAATCTCGACAGTCAATGCTCAAGTCAGTCATCAAAATTTGTGCCTCACAGATCTCAGCCTTGCCGCTTCCAAGACATGACTCGTAATAGTCGTGACACCCTTTGCTCTATTGCCCAATCAAATTGAAATGGCAAGAGCTACTGAATACTACAAATGTAACTTCCTATCACTAATTGAAACTGCTGCTAAATTGAGTACATTTATAAATATATCACTCTTGCTTGGTCGAATCTCTGCTCACTTGCTTGGCTTTTAGTTTGCTGTATGTAATGAAATATTACATTTACATTTAATTCTTTAGTACTTTGTTCAGAGCGCATTGAAATTGACAAATTTTAATTAAACAACATTTCGACTGAATGAATTGCGCATATGCAGCGTTGTGCAGCAAATTGAATCTAAAGTTGAAAATATGCTTTGAGGTCTTTGTGCAAATTGTTTGCTGTATGCGATATGAATATTATATGTATAGACAACACGCTAATTGAAATCAATTAACTGTCTAATTGGTAACAAATTGATTCAATATTAAGCAAGGTATTTTGTTGATCACATGAAGCAGTGTATTCAGTTGGGGTCAGTGTGAATGGAGATGAGCAGAGCTGCTGCTTGTGCATTCCTGCCAAGCTGAAAACTAATTAAAATAAACTGTCAAAGAGATTGAATAGACCAAAAGGAAAATTGGGAAATTGGCTGGAGACGAGCAATTGCAATCAATGCAGAGCTTTCGCTTAGCTACATATCACGGCCCAGGTCCATGGCCAGACAATGGCGGGCAATTAATTAATTGCCAGCATGTTGAATGAAGACTAAAGCCATGGCCATAAATTAATATGAAAAGCGCAAAGTGGGGCAAATCTTTGCGTTCGCACAATATTTTATATTCATGTTGCCTGAAAAGCCGCGAGCGCGCGCTCGCGATTCGTGTCGCATATAATGAGATGAGAAATGCGTGCCAGGATATATTAAAATATGAAAATAGTCGCAGAGTAGGCGGACTCAAGGTGCACAGAGTGGGAGTGAGGGTGAGAGGGAGAGTGGGAGTGAGGGTGAGGGGAGTGGCGCCAAGGGTAACTAACAAATGGAACGCACAGCTGACAAATAGATGGACGCGACAGCCAAATAATTTATATTTCAATGTTTTGTGTCATTGTTAAATACCACGTAAATAGCCATAGATGGGGTATATGAGCGTGCGTGTACTGCAGGTAGATAATCGAAGAAGTAGAGATCCAGCTTCTAGCTGCAGAGAATATTGAATACATATCTTCAGACAGCAGGAGCTATACCTTCTACTTCTCTGTAGAGACTCTTGATTGACCTGACAATCAAGCTGAATCAATCAATCGTCTGTCAATTATATATTTTGTTTATATGATTTGATTTGGTGAATATGGAACTTTGTGTTTTACAAGATTTGTAAGTTTATAGAGTTTTCTCTTTTTTTTTTTTTTTTTTACAGGGTATTTTCAGTTTTCCCTTATTTTAGAAAATTCTTTTGTTTCTGTGCGCTGAGTTGCTGTGTCTGCTCTTGAATTTATTGTGGCAAAAACGACAGCGGGGCGTGGCATGAACACAATTGCTAAATGGCAAAGTGACAGGCGCACGATTAGGGGTGTGGGAGCAGAAGGGGATGCCGGTAGTGCAGTGGACTGGGTGTGGAATTAATGTAGTAGGGAGGTAAGCTATACGATATGCAGGCTACGTAAGACTGGGATATATAGGTGATGTAGGCGATGTAGGGGACGTTGGGGATGCAGGGGATGTAGGGGATGTAAGGGATGTAGAGACTGTAGTATATATTGGTGATGTAGCGGCTGCAGGGGATGTAGGGGATGTAGGGAATGTTGGGGATGCAGGAGATGTAGGGGGTGCAGGGGATGCAGGGAATACAGTTGATGTAGGGGATGTAAGGGATGTAGAGGATGTAAGGGATGTAGAGATTGTAGTAAATAAAGCTGGCTGTTGGGGATGTAGGGGATGTAGGGAATGTAGGGGATGTAGGGACTGCAGGGACTGTAGGGGCTGCAGGGACTGCAGGGGCTGCAGGGGTGCTGGGAGTGTTGAAGCTGTAGCCAAGACATTGCCTAAGGCTAGTTTTTTGTTTTTTTTTTTCTTTTTTTTTCTTGCTTACCGCAAAATGTGCTCAAGCAATTAATAATGTATATTAAAATGTAAAATGTCTTGACAGATGAGCGTGGAATGGAATTTATGATTACAAGAATTAATAATACAGGAAAAAGATAATGCGCTCATATGTATATAATGCTCACACTCTGGACAATGCCTAAATACCTGCAGAGAGAGGAGGAGAGAGAAGGAGAGATGATAGAGCTTCAAGCTAGAAACTCGCAACAACAATGTTTGATTGATTAAGTTTGACTTTTGCAATTGCAATTTCCTTAGCCTTGAAAGCTTTACACGCTTCCCATAGTCAAGCCTCATTAGGCTTGCTCCGCTATCATGCAATGCTGGCATTGACTTTTCTTTTTTTTCGGCTGCCTTTGCTATCGATTGAATTGAATTGCTAAATGTATTTCCTTGGCGATTGTGCTGCCGTTAAGATTATTAAGGTTAGTTTTGGGGTTCGGTTACATTTGGAACTCCATTTGACAGCTGTGTTTGCCAGCTTTATTTCCCACGTGGTGCCGCTGCTGAGTCGAGTTGAGTCGAGTTGAGTCGAGTCGAGTCGAGTCGAGTGTCGACTGCTACTTGATCCACACCTCATTGCCAGCCAGGGCTGCCCCCGTCTGGCTGCTAATGGGCCAAGTTAGGCATTTCTTGGCAGCAGTCACGCGCCCATTTGCCAGATCTCGGCGAATGCTGAACTGGCTTTTGAACTTGCACTTGGACTTGGACTTGGCCTACTTTTCGCTCTCCCTCTCACTCTCTTACCCTCTCTCTTTACCTTTTTTTGGACTTTTTCTGCATGGAGCTTCATAAATTTAATTGTCACGTACACACACACACACACATACACACACATGTCTCGCTCGCTCCTCGTCTCTCACTATGTGTGAGCATGTCTTATAATACGTGTTTATAACTCTCGCCTGCTATTATGCCGCGTTTGCGTTTATATGGTTCAACATTCTAAATGATGTATTTACTGCATAATTTCATCTATTTATATGAGGCACAGTTATGCTTCGCATCATGAGAGAGCGAGAGCGAGAGAGAGAGAAGGAGGTGAGAGAGTTCGTTTCATTAAGTTTATATCGAAGTGAAAAGAGTTTTTTATTTTTTTTATTTTATACAATCTCTGTCCGACATTTCAGCTGTCTCTGCGTCTTTTTATCTGACCGAACGACTCTTCGTCCGTCCCATCCCATCATCAGTCTAACATCCTATTCGACAGTCTCTCTACTATCCCCCCCATTACCCCCCACTATGTTGATATTTATAACACATATCTCTTAGCTGCTATAGAGTATTAGAATCTCGCTTGGAACAGCTGAACAAATTGAGAGTTTTTCAGTTACAATCTTTTGATTGTAGAAATATTAGCTCCTCCACAGATAGAGCTAAGCTATCTGGTTAAAGTATATCGAACTACCTTTAAGATTAAGCTAAAACATCTTTCCAATGCCTATTTTATTTTTTGTGCTTGCATTTTCGCTCCTCTTTTTTTTTTTTTTTTTTTGGCCTTTCTCTGGTTAAAAGGGTATAAAAGCACAGTTAAAAAGCATTTGCAGCACAAAGACATTGTTGTTGCACTTATTGTGGGGCATGCCAAGAGGCACAGTTGGAGCGTGGCTTGGCATGAAAGTGGACACCAGAAGGGACAGAAAGTGTGAGGGGGGGCAGGGCAGAGAGTAGGGGTTAAGGTGGGGGAGGGGGAGAGACAGTTGCTATATATGCATGGGTATTATGCTAGCCGCGTGGCTGGCTACAAAAGTTTGCTTCATCACTTTTGTTGACAATGCATGCGTGCTGCACTTGTGTGTGTGCACATGTCTCTCCCTCTCCCTCTCTCTCTCTCTCTATCTTTCTTACTCTGTGTGTATGATTTGCAGTGTGTGTCAGTTGCTGCCTTTTGGCACTGACGTGCTGAATACAAATATGTCACGCAGTTCGTTCTCTAAGCAGCACTCGCACTCTCGAATGTGACACGCATCAAATCACTTTAGACGAGCGCACTTAACGCCTCTCCCACGGCTCCGAGCACGACGCTGCCTCCGCCTCCGCCTCCGCCTCCGCCTCCGCCTCCGCCTCCGCCTCCGCCTCCTCCCCTCTCCGACCTATGCGCAAATGGGAATGCAATGAATTAAGGCAGCTGCAGACTAGTATAGACAATTAAGTAAAGAGATGGACAAACTATAGACTATGGCAAAAAAGCTTAAAAGAACAAAAATCCATCAGAAGAGATAATTACATTTTTTGTAAATAACCTGAGCATTATAAATAAATTAAAGTTCTTGTTCATGCTCTCTCCATAAACGTTCATTTAGCAAGTAGTAGAATCCATGTCTCAATCACACTTTACTCGGCCCACTGCAGTTCTTAAATCTTTCAGTATTCTGCAATCAGTCGATGATGATGCTGTGCTCAGAGCAAACAGGAATTTCTACCTATCCGATATGAGCACACATTGTGGCCTTTGACGCGGCACTCGAATGTTATCTGATATGAAACATTTAATTTTCATTCAATTTGTTTGATCTGAGCAGAACAGCTTTGACAACTCGTTTTTCTGTCCTTCTCTATTTACGCTCAAAGGGCAAACGATGCGCATTTCATATGGAATTGCATAATTAAAATCTACGGCAAATAAACGGCTCTGACAGAGTCTGTTTGACGAGGATGGTCGATGATGGTCGATGATGGGCGAGGATGGGCGAACATGGGAGAGGACCGGGCCAGTACGAAAAGTTTCGTAATAAATGCAGTTAATAAACTTTTGACCATCCATCCGTTCGGTTGGTAGTCAATATACATATACGAGGGTTATTAAATAAAAAGAGTAGCCAATGGAAAACCGAAAAAAAAAAACAGAGCAACAGGGTATACCCTGTAAAACATCTATGTCAACAGATATGGGTATAGATATAGATATAGATATAGATATAGATATAGATATAGATATAGATATAGATATAGATATAGATATAGATATAGATATAGATATAGATATAGATATAGATATAGATATAGATATAGATATAGATATAGATATAGATATAGATATAGATATAGATATAGATATAGATATAGATATAGATATAGATATAGATATAGATATAGATATAGATATAGATATAGATATAGATATAGATAGATATAGATATAGATATAGATATAGATATAGATATAGATATAGATATAGATATAGATATAGATATAGATATAGATATAGATATAGATATAGATATAGATATAGATATAGATATAGATATAGATATAGATATAGATATAGATATAGATATAGATATAGATATAGATATAGATATAGATATAGATATAGATATAGATATAGATATAGATATAGATATAGATATAGATATAGATATAGATATAGATATAGATATAGATATAGATATAGATATAGATATAGATATAGATATAGATATAGATATCACGGCGCTACAGGGTATCTTTTGCGACAGAGGTGACAGATTTGAGAACCCTTTTAATTAAATGGGCTTAATTCTATTTCATTTGGACGGTTTATCATTTTTTGTTTGTTTATTTTTGTTAAATATGAAAGGAAATAAAGTAAAATGAAAACTGAATTAAAAGTTTATGTCGGCGAAAAAATGGCGAATGTTATCTATGTTACGCATGTGTGTGCGTGTGCGTGTGTGTGTGCGTGTGTGTGTGTGTTACACGAAATATGTTTGAACAACTTTATTGTGCAGAATGCCAAACATTCTTCAAGTTGTGGACTTGCAAGCGCTTTTCTATGTCTGCCCCATGCTCAGGCACTGCAAATATGTAGCTCTCTTTCTCTCTCTCTCTCTCCCTCTCTCTTTCTCACTCTCGCTGCGTGTGTGTGTGTGTGGATTGCTAGGCGCGCAAATCTCATTTGAATTATAATGATGGCGCCGGCAGCTTCACACAGACGCACACAAGGATATTGTATTACAGCTTTGTTGTCGAGGACTCTCAGATACCCTTCACTAACGAGCTCTGTTATTAGTTTTCAACTATTTTGCCGAGCTATGCTTTTAGCATGTTGCTGTCAAATGTTAACATTCACTTAAACACAACGATATCGCTTTCGTATTTCGTTAGCTCCGATTCGCAGTTTTCATTCGGCTTGCTTTCACTTATCCATGTTGATAGCAACTTGAACAGCCTGCCAAATTTAACATGTTGTTATCTTTCAATTATAATGAGACACACACTAGATTTGACAAGACGTAAAAGTCACATCTCCACTTACGAAATCGCAAAATGCACACATACACAGATCAACGCACGCGCCCGTCCCTTCCACAGGGTATTAGCTAAAAAAGACTATATGTGGCGCATATGTAAAGGGTAGAACAGGCAGGCATATCGAGAGACCAGAGCGAGAGAGTGAGAGAGAGAGAGGGAGGCAGGGAGTGATAGGGTGTGTGTGTGTGTGTCAGGGTGCGGGGCCAAAGTGTTGCCTGCTTGCTTTGTAAGCCACATTTGGCCCTGGCACTGCGTTTTGCCAGCCAACGCTGCTGGGCACAATTTGGCTTTTACAAGCAAACGGCAGCAATACACACACACACACATATATATAGTATATCTACATACATATATATAGATGTATGAAAATGAGGAAATAAGAAAAAGAGAAAGGCATGGGGAGACGGGGGTTACAAAATGTGACTACATACCTGAACAAGCTTGCGGCGGCAGTGGAAATATTAACGTCGTTGAGCTCTTGCGCCTGGCTACCGCACAGCCCAGAGATTGCGGCTTGAAGCTGCGCAGCTGTTGCATAAAATCCGAGCACTCCATTAGGGCAACGTCGGCGAAATGCAGATCGCACAGTATTTGGTTCTGTATTCCAAAAAAAGAAAAGAAACAAAACACAGATGAAAAGAGACGGAGTGTGAGTGGGAGAGTGACTAAGAGAGTTATGTGTGTAAATGATTTATATTATTTGTTGCTGTTGCCACATTGCGAACTGAGCGAGCTGCCAAAGGAGCAGCTGGCAAAGTATGCAACATGCTCAGTACACTGTGGACAAATGGACTGTGTAGAGCATATTTGTTGTCGTATGTAGTATGTGTGTGTTGTGTAACGTGATACTCTCAAGACAACAGGAGAGTCTAACAGAAGCGTCGAAGAGCAGAGTCTAACTGCAGAGTCTGAGAGCAGACTCTAACAGCGGAGTCTAATAGAGGAATCTAACAGAGAAGTTTAACAGAGGAGTCTAACAGTCAAGTCTAACAGAGGAGTTTAACAGTGAAGTCTAAGAATAGATTCTAACAGTGGAGTTTAAGAGCAGAGTCTAACAGAGGAGTATAACAGAGGAGTCTAACAGTGGAGTCTAACAGTGGAGTCTAACAGTGGAGTCTAACAGTAGAGGTTAACAACACAGTCTAGCAGCAGAGTCTAACAGAGGAGTTTAAAAGCGGAGTCTAAAAGCAGAGTGTAACAGCAGAGTTTAACAGTAGAGTGTCTTCTACTGTTGCAGCACTGTTAGCACTGGATGTAATCCAGTGGCTAAGCGCTTAGCTTAGGATTACATCAGAGGTACACCTATCTCAATTTCTAAGTCCCATTCTAATGTTTCATTCATTAAGTGCTAAAGCTAAATAAACTAGATTACTTTTATGAAGAGTTAGAGTCATTCTATCAATAATTTATTTATAAAAATTAATATATTTTAGTATATATAATTGATAAATATCAAATATCTGCTATGCTTAGAGCTTGCTAATACTAAGTTGGTCTATGAACTAAAGAAATATATAGGGGGAAGGGGGATTCTACGCTTAAGCAGCCATACAGAATTCTCAGTTTAATGGAGTTCTGATAGAGATCAGAAATATATATACCACTATAAAATGTGTGGGTTGCGCCCCCAGTTGTCTCTCACATTATGCATTTACTGTTAATGCTTATTATGCAATTGTTGTTTCTATTTCGCAATGAATATGAATTAGAACAGAATAGTTTTTGGCAATTGCGCTCAAGGTGAATAGCTGTTATACGTTGCGTATGCTTAATTAGTGCTTTGTTGAATGCAATAGGAATTTATGTAATCAAATGTTTTGGCCTATATTATTAAGGTATTCAAGTTGATGAGCCTTTTATTAAAAGTACTTATCTAATAGTTTTTGACTTTGTGCCTAAATAAAAATAGCCTAAGCAATGCCGCGCAACTCACTCAGCATAGTCATAGTCTAGCTCTGTGTTAGCTGTGCTTACAGTCAGCTAAGATATAGGTAACACTGGAATGCTATGCCTAGAGATGTATTTCATGCTGAACAGCTGTCTTGAATGCCAAGAACTAAAAGCCTGGCTCAAATGGGCTTCAATATAAAATTTAGCTATTCTTTTATTAGGAATTTAGTGAGCAAAGATTAGATTTAGCCAGATTTATGATGATTCCTCTATCAAAATCTATAGTCTTACTATCTCTCTCTCTCTTTCTCTCTGTTTTTCTCTGTCTTTCTATCTCTTTGTCATTTTCCATTCAAAAATTTCACTCTGAACAGTGTATTCAGCAGTCGGCTATAGTTAAACACAAATGTTGTTGGAGAATTTTTTCTGCGCAACTTAACTGCAAAAACAACAACAACAACAACAACAACATAATTGACTTTATGTGTGTATGTGGGAATACTAAAAAAGAAATGAAAACTAAATCAAATCGCATTTCACATTTCATGCGTAAATTGTGCTGTTAATGACCTGAACGCAACAAATATGAGCGAATGCATTCAAAATGAGCTTCGTGTATAGCCACTGAGTGAGAGATTTGATGTGTGTGTGTGTGTGATTGATGTGTGTGTGTGTGTGTCTGTACTTACCTTAAACCTTCTGGCACGCTTCTGGTTGGGCCCAGTCAAATTGAGGCCACACGAATTGCAGCGCAAACATTCCTCATGATAATGATTGTTATCATAAAGTGGCGATGGCTCTGCAAATACACAAAACATATGCATATTAGATATCAGTTATGAGAACTCTATATATATATAGAAGACAAATTGCACACGTATATGTATATATATATAATGGCTTCAAATATTACAGCTGCAAGGCTTAAGCATATTTTAGAGCATCAAATGTAAATTTCACAAGCTGCTCAAAGTCACATGAATATGCATTTGCAGTCATGCTTAACATATATGTATATCTATATATTTATGCATATATGCATATGCTCAGATATCACAGAGTTTGGCTAATAGAATTTTGGATTTTGAACAGCACAAATTGGCTACGTAAACGCCTCGTAGACTTTAAGCTCTTAATTGAAATTTTGCTTTAAGCTACTTAAAATGGGAAAAGGCAGGAACTGTTCGACTAGCTAAATACCCTGATAGGTATGTCAGGCAGCAGTGATTATGAAATCTATAAATGATATAGTTACATATGATATAGTTATATGTTAGTTATATGATAGTTATAAATGATATGGCTATAAGATATTAATGCTCTTAGTATATACAAATGCCAAAGCATAAATATCATTCTTTATATTTGATTTGGGAAAACGTTGAGCTTTGCTACAGCTCATGAAATATGTGAGTTAAGTTTGAATAAGTAAACATTTGAGAACGATTTTAATCGATTGTGTATATCGATTATCGATTAGTTCAAACAAGCTGGAGCTGAGTGAATCATTTAAGTAAAGAAGAAACTAGGCAAGCAGATGACTGCGCTGATTCGATAACTCATAGTTAATTAAGAAGAAGAATACACACATATAAGGTGCACGAAATAAGTGAGTAAGTCAGATATTTCAAATAAACAAATTTTCGCTTAAGCTTGACAGAATTGTGAATACTATTCTTAGCCATAACTGGCCACAGATTGCTTCTTTATTTGTAGTTAGCTAAGACGAGAGCTGAGCTGATCAAGCATATACATATGTATATTACAGTTGTAATAGCTCTGCGCATATCTGATCTAATTAAGGAACGCTTAAAAACAAATTTAGTTGGCTTTGTAGTCACAGTTGTGTGCGAGAGTTTAATTGAAAATGCTCAGCATTAGATGAACACGGACTGCAAATCAATTCAGCCAACTGTTGCCAGAGTAAGTAAGAGAGAGAGAGAGAGAGAGAGAGAGAGAGAGAGAGAGAGAGAGAGAGAGAGAATGAGAGTGTAATGCACAGAGTGGCACGCCCACTGGTTAGCTAGTTGGGTAGGCGGTATATGTGGTCTCTGGCTACAACATGCTCATTAATTTGCATAACGGCTGTGCCCATGCAGAAGGCAACAAGGACATGAACAACAGCCTCAACTAGCGACAGTAGCCAGAGGAAGCGAAGGAAGCTGGCAACTGGCAGCTGGCAACTGGCAACTGGGAGCTAAGGCAGCAGCCGTTGTCAGTTTGCTGAGCGAGTCAATTACAAGCGGAAATGAGTTTCTAATACAAGCAAATTGATGCCGCACAGACCAATCTAGGCACACACAAACACACACACACACACACACACACATGCAGGAGCACAAACACACGCACTGGCAAAAGCGCAAAAATTTGCTTGTTAAGTTGATGAATGGCTGTTTGATGGGTTTTTGCTTTTGGCCAAACGGGTTGGCTCTGTCTGTGACAAGGGAACATTTCAGGCGTGTCAGCTTGTTGCCAGTGTCATAGCAATCAAGTAGCTATATATAATAATAATCATAATAATAATAATAATATTAAGTAGAAGAAGCAGCGCATATAGACACGCTCGACACCCGGAAATCATAATTAAATGAATCAGGCAAGTGGAAACACATTATGAATATGCGCAAAAAATAGTGAAAAGACTTTAAATGCGGTTGCCCCTGGCTAAAGAGTTATGAACACGCCCAGCAGCGGGAAAACTATAGGAGTTATAGAAGTTATATATATCGATTTATATGTATATAAATAAACTGGGTGTTAATGTCAGATTGCATTAAGAAGAACTGCTTCTCCCTTACATCGTCATGCTATGTTATTAACAGTATTTAACAGCTGTTATTAGCATAACTCCATAATCCAGTTCCCCTACTGGTTCGCAAGCGGCGATTAGGATATTCTTACAACCCAAAAATAAAGTCGAGGAATTACAACCAAGATTTGTATCTAGTATCGGGCCTCCACTCCAACACTGGGCACAACTTCAACTAGCCAAGTTCTTGGCCAGCTGTTCAGCATAAGCTTTAAGTTTGCCTTAGTTTATTTATAATGAAAAACAAAGTTTGGGACTTTGGTTATTAAATGATGCTCAACTATATTCTAAGGCAGTAAAGCTCTAGAAAGAGATTCCCTTAAATTTGCGCAAATTTCACACTTTTTGGCTTTCCTTGCTTCCAGTTGTCTTCAGCTTCTGATATAATCTCATTTGACAGTCTAATGCTGATTGGAGTTTGTTCATAACTAATCATAGTTAATACGTATTTACACAGTATATCCGTAACATGATATGCACAAAGAAAAGCCAAAGTGTAGCTGAAAGCTTTGTGTAAATATTTAGAATTGTTTATTTAATTGAATTTTATATTTTTTTAATACCATTTTCATGTTGTCCTGTGGCTTCAACTCTATCGCTATACATGCTAATATTTATTATTTGCTCTGCAAATGTATTTACCTTTATTTTTTAAATAAAAATAAAAGGATTTTTATTGCGTCATGCAGTGCGTATGCGTTATATTTATGTTTTGATATAAAATGAAGTAAGTTCTAATAACATTAGTATTTATTTATGAAAATGTATGTGCATAGCTTTCGCAGAGTTCAATAAGTTTTGCAAAAATATAATGTTCAATGATTTAGTCGGGTGTGCTCGACTGCATACATTATATATATTGGTGGTATATCAGGCAGGTATCTATAAAATGAAATTTAAGTTGAGTCGAACTTAATCATAAAATAATAAAAGTCAATTGTCGATTTTTATCGATTTTAGAGCTATCGATAGCTATAGCAAACTTAAGCTATATACATATTGAAATATTCAGACAGCTAGATAGACACCTAAATAATTCTAGTTCGCATCATGCTTTGATAGTGATCAGAAATATATATACTAACACAAATTGTGTGGGGCAGGCCCTCAGTTGTCTCTCACATTAAATTTTTCAAAAGATTCGCTCGATTGGGCTAATCGAAAACTTTGCAACAATTGCATTTGCTGTTGATGCTTATTATGCAATTGTTGTTTCTACTTTCATTATTTTGCAATGAATATGAATTAGAACAGAATAGTTTTTGGCAATTGCGCTCAAGGTGAATAGCTGTTATACGTTGCGTATGCTTAATTAGTGCTTTGTTGAGTGCAACAGGAATGAATGTATGTAATAAATGTCCGAAATGTGTTGCAACAAAGAGAGTCGGAGATAGAGAGGGGCAAAGGGAAAGGGAGCGTGTATGCAGTGTGGTAAATTGCATTGTCAAGTGCAAGGCAGTGAGCCTCTGGCAATACGATTCGGCTAGTTGTCTAAATGCATATATATGTACATATATATAGCCAAATGTCACAAAATGCAAAATCTCAAAGACAAGAGAGAGACAGTGAGGCAGAGAGGGGGGGGGGGGAGAGAGGAGAGTTGGACAGTAAACAATATGTTGACCACAATAAGGTTCGAATCGTTTATGCCATCTGTGGGCTATTTCTATGCTCTAAACTCAGTGAGCATTACAAAATAGGGTATGCTGGTTTTTCTTCAAGGTATGTAACAGTCAGGCAGAGAGCATTTATATACTTGTTGGGCATAGACTGATAACAGTAAGTTGATTCAAAAAGTTTCAAAAAGTATCGATATCTCTTATTTGCATGATAGCGATTCATATTGCGTTGTTTGTCAGGCTTGCATGCCCAGGACAAAGAGTTTGTATACTAAGCGGCGCAAATATCGCTTTCGTAACTGAAATTTGCTATCGATAATTTAGGTAATTTGCTTTAAATCGATTAATATCGATATTCAACTGTAGTAGGCAAATGTTATCTAAATGTACAGAAATCTAAACTCAGGGCATATGCTAGTCGTGCACTCCCCACTAAACCACTTTTACTTGTTTCAATTTTTTTTGTTATTTTTTAGCTTTTGTTGTGTGGCCCTCTTTGTGGCCAGCTTGCAGTGATTGCTTTTGACTTTCATTGGATGGCTTTTTGATTGGGGCACATCGTTTGAGGACCCTTATCTTTTATCTATGAGCCAAGCAATAACAAAAACGCCAGAGCCTGCTCAAAGCAGCTTTTAAGTGCAAGCCAACAATATGCAGTTCACGACCAAAACGAAAAAAAGAGAAAATCTCCTTCTGCATTCTCATAGCATCAGATTCGTACTCGCAAATGTTACGAATTGTAATATTCGATCGAGTTGGCTTTTGGGCTGTGGGAGTATCCAAAGGAAAATATCTATATAGAACATGTGTATATCTTAAGCAGCTTAGTTTGGCTTTTGCTTAGCTGAGTGAATTCACTAAGTGAATTGTTGGCTGCTTTGAAAATCGAATGCGATAAATTAATAGAGTATATATTTTATCTAAAGTCTCACAGTAAGCTCGTTTTCCAACTAAACTGTAAACTAACCCCATTGAACTCAGGATCTAACTGACTTACAGATCTGAAAATTGATATGTAGATGTAAGCTTGCAAGTTAATTGAAATATTTCTATATGGGTTTCGCTACAAGTTGCTATACCACAAGCTACGTGAGCCACCTACTTGAACTCGCCAAGCAGAGCAAAATATCTAAAGTATTTGCAACACATTTCAGCTAACAGTAAATTAAACCCATTGAACTCAGGATCTAATTGACTGAAAGCTCTGAAAATTCGCATGCACATCAGAGTGAGCGATGTATATAGAACATTTCAAGAAACGCCACGCAACGAGCATCCTATTTGCTTAACCCCACCGATTGAACTCGAGATCTGAGAGACTTGAAGCACTGAAATTAGATATGCTGATGAGTGTTTGGCCAAATAAATAGCATATTTCCAACATATATATCGTTTGTGCGGAATGTACTCATAAATGCAAATTATGCAAGCACACACATAATCGCATCACAAATACATGAGTTATTCAGGCACAGGCAGAGGCACTGGGACTGAGACTGGCACTGGCTAAAGACTTTTATTTATTCATGAAACAAATTTGCTAATTGAAAACCAACCAAGAATTTTGTAGACTTACACACACGCACAAACACACACACACACACACACAGATAAGGACTGACAGCTGCAACACGCTCCCGAGGCGTTTTTTTTGGCAACAATTTGAACTTTTTGACTCGGTTTTATGAAAAGCTAGAAAATGGAAACTTTTGCTGCTGCAATTTGCAGTTTGGCTGCGGGTTGAGCGAGCGACATTTAAATATAAATTCATGACTTTGATAAATTACCAACTAATGGCCGGGAAGAATGCAAAACTTCTGCTGCTGAACCCAACCACAGCTGCAAATTAGGCGTGCAGCCGTTAAAATGCGCGCGGGGCAGCCGGAGCGTGTGACCTTTTCGAACTCTAAACCATTGTCGAATGAATTTTTTTTTTTCTGCTTCCTCTTCTTATTATAATATTTTTGTTCAGACTTTGGACAAAACAATGGCTGCCTAATGGCTCGTGACTGGCAGGCAGCACTCAGCAGAGTAAGACAACTGGATGGGGAAGCGGGGCGGGGTCGTCGACAATGCCAGCAGACTGTGACTGCAATGAATTGCATATTGCGAGCATAACCTCTCTCTCTTTCTCTCTCTCTCTCCACGCTCTCAACTATCAGAGACAGCAATTTGTTTAGCGCATAAAGATTGCAAATAAGTAGCTGCAGCCGAAAGGCGAGAGAGTGGCGAGGGGGCGTGTCAGGGCAGCCCTTAAGCCTAATTGAGCGCAAATAATTTGAAATCTAACAAAAGCCCTGAAATTCCACTCTACAAAGAAAGCTGTGCAGCCAGCCATCATTTTGCCCCTCAAAAAGGCTAAATTGTAGATTAGAGCATTTCAATTGAATTCCATTTTCATAAATTGTTTATCAAATGAAAGTTCAGGCATTCATAACAGCATTGCAGCAGGCAAATATTTCAATTTATATGCACATATGAGCTTTAATTAATATATATATATATTTATATATATATATATATATATATATATATATATATAAATTTAAAATCTCTCTTAATTAGAGGCAAAGCCATGAAAGTTCTGCATGAGAATCAAAGGCAAAGGAATGCGTGTGACATGAATGTGAGCATAGCAACGTCAACGACTTTAATTTAAAGTGAGTTTTTTTTTTTTTTTTTCATAATCCTTCCAATCGGCATAGTTACTGTAGTTCTTTGCCATTCGAGCAAGTTTTAATTAAAGCTCCACAAATCAAAGTAAACTATCAACCAAAGCTGTGTTAATTGGCTTTGTAGAAGTTGAAGCTGGCAACGTAGAGGGTGACCCGGCAAGGGAGATATTATTTTTGATGAGAATATGTCAGCAGTCGTTAAAGATATTGATAGTTAGAAGAACTTTAAATTTGAAGTATTATTTGCCATTTGCTTATAAATGATCTGGCTGATGTTGACTATACTATAAACAAGAATTTAGCATTTTAAAAACTGCTTTTAATACTGATTGACAGCATTTCTTTGTAAGGAACTGGAAGTACTTCAAAAATATGCTTTTCAAGTAGACTGGAAGTACTTGATTGGAAGTATATTGAAGAGTAACTAGAAGTTCTTTTAAGCTTGATTTGAGGTACTTTGAAGATTGACTGGAAGTATTTTAAAGATATGAGTGAAGTACTTTGAAGATTGACTGCGAATTTCTTAAGATAAGCTGGAAGTAACTAGCAGATTGACTGGAAGTACTTCCAAGATATGCCTCTAAAATAGACTGGAAGTACTTTAAGGATGTACTGGAAGTACTTTGAAGATTGACTGGAAGTACTTTAAAGATAGGCTGGAAGTACTTTGAAGATTGAATGCAAATTTTGTAGGATAGGCTGGAAGTAACTAGCAGATTGACTGGAAGTACTTCCAAATTATGCTCTTAAGATAGACTGGAAGTACTTTAAAGATATGCTGGAAGTACTTTGAAGATTGATTGGAAGTACTTTAAGGATATACCGGATGTACTTTGAAGATTGACTGGAAGTACCTCAAAGATAGGCTAGAAGTACTTTAAAGATTAACTAGCAGATGGACTGGAAGTAAAATATGCTCTTAAGATAGACTGGAAGTACTTTACAGATATACTGCAAGTATTTTCAAGATTGACTGCAATTTTTTTTAAAGATAAATTGGAAGTATTTTGAAGATTGACTTGAAGTTAAGTCCAAGACTTACTCTTGAGCTTGACCGACAATATTTTGAAGCTAGATGGGTAGTACTTTAAAGATAGATGAGAATTTCTTTTAAGCTAGACTGCATTTACTTCTAAGAGAGACTAGAAGTATTTTAAAGATATGACAATGGTTACAGATATAAGTTCTACATGGGAAAATGAATAAGAATTTTGGTACAAGACTATTCCTATTACATCAGACTTGAGTCAAAGCCGTCTCTCTTTGTAGAACAGATCGTGAAACTTCAAGCATTTGCTCTAAACGAGTAGTATTTCAGTTAAATAAAACAGTTTTGAATCTGCAGTTCATCAAACGTTGAGGTGTGTTTGTTAGCGCCCCATCTCAGCAAAGAAAAAAAGAAAGGAAAAAGGTAAACAAAACTTTCGCCCTAGTTGCTGTAGCAGCTGGAAGTTGCCTGGAAGTTGTCTAATAGAAATTTGGCAACTCAGTTAGCCCACAGCGAATGCTCATGAACTGAACGCTGTTCAACAAGTTCAACACTTTGAGGCAGCTCGAAGCTATTGCTGGAATTGCTGTGCACATATTGAAGCAGATTCCATGAAATTGCAATTGAAGCTTGAAGCGCTGGCGAAGCAAACATTTAATAAACTATATTGTTTACATAATGGCATGAATTTGGCTTTCGAATCAAATTAAATTCAACTTAATAATTCACTCACTTTGTGTTTTCTAGCAATTTCCCTAGCTACAGTTCTTAGTTAAGCTTAAGCTACAAATCAAAGTGAAATTTATGAAATATTTTGCATTTTTCAGTTCGAGTTTGTTCGAATTGCAGTTGTTCTTAATATTTTGTTGTATTACATAACAACAAATTGAAATTGAAATTGTTTAAGCAACTTAAGTGAGCCAAAAGAGTTTCATGAGCTTTTGCTCTGCGCCTGTCAGACTGAAATCAGTTTTTGCTGTTGTTGCAACGTCATCGGCCGCAGCATATGCCATGCTCTGTGCTTTAGCCCGAGTTTAATGTGGCTGACAGCGTTGGTAATTAGCTGCCTGTCATATTGTGATTGGAGCAAAAGGCTTTGCAGCTCAAGCTTGAAGCTTGAGTCGAGCTCGCCTGGACTTGAGCTTGGCTAGGCTAACGCATTTCTTGATTAGACTCTGCGCAAATAATTTTACAAATTGCTGCACACACACACACACATACACACTCACACATACATACATAAGTGTATATATGTATGTATAGTGCACACAGAGTGCATGACAAAGTCAATCGCTCGTCGTCTCTGCTGCCCAAGTCGAGAAGGCGTACTCTGTCGCATGGGCGTGGCACGTGCGTATTTTCATATGTTGTTTTGGGGTCAAGTGGGGCAGGAGCTGAGCCGAAACGGCGTCATTGTTCCAGGCGCCGTCGGCCAATGTCTGTGACGGCATTTGGGTCACTTCACTTCACTTTTTAATTAATTTGTAAATGGGCCACGAAGGCGCTTGTTAGGTGGGCGGCGTGGGTGCGATGTCGTTGTTGACACGGCTCACAGAGCAGACGCATTGATAAGCGCGACGCACATGCAAAATCATAAAATATATACACACACACACAGACACACAGAGATAGGGGAAGAGGCAGACAGAATTGCGCACATGTCTTAACGACATGTTTTTGCGTCTCGCCAAAAAGTATGCAACATAAATTCCATGCGCCACGCCCACTCGGCACGTATGCCGCCCCGCGGCATAATGCGCCTCCTAATGGAATTAACGTGCGTAAAAATGTTGCGTCTGCTTTTAGACCAGCAACAAAACAAAAAGAGCTCTGTCCACGCCATCCCCCCCGCCCCTCACATGTGGTGGCAGGCAAACGGCAAACGGCAAAACAAAAGCAAATCAGAAGCAAACGGACGTAAGCGACTGCTTCATACTTGTTCAAGCCTCAAACATGCTTGAATTTGTCGTGCAACATTTATGTTTATTGATTTTTCTTCAACTTTTTTCAGCATGGATATTGAGACTCATATCTGCAAGGGGCCGACCTTAACACTAATACGAGGGATGAGTTTCGATCCGTTTATAGATATATGCAATATGAATGACTAATCAGAAAACATATATACCCGATTCCACAGCATGAGCAGGCTTAAAAATAAGTCGTCGCCACGTTATTCTTTTTCGAGTTGTGATTAATTTTTATTTATATTATTTTATGCCCATTTGGCAAACAGCCGAGTCGAGTCGAGTCGAATCGAGTCGTGTGGAGCGTAGCAAATTTGATTTATAAACATGCAACAATTCGTGCGCCACTTGTTGCATGTGATAAGTGGGTGAGTAGAGAGGAGACGGGGAAACAGCTGAGAGAGAGAGACAGAGAGAGAGAGAGGGAGATGAAAAGACAATCAGAGATATATAGAGAGAGTGACAGAGAGATGAGGATGGTATCAGAAAGAGAGAGCGCGAGAGAGAGGCAGAAAGATGGAAGGATATACATAGGAGAAGACAAGTAGATAGAGAAGGAGATAGACAGCAAAGCGATAGAAGGGAGAAAAAGTGCAGACTGTGAGAACGAGAGAGAGAAAGAGAGAGAGAGAAAGAAAAGAGAAAGAGAGAGTGAAAGAGAGAGAGAAAGAAGAGAGAGGGAAGATATGAAAAGTAGACAGAAAAAGAGAGAGAGCAAGAAATGGAAAGAGAGAGACAGAGAGCGAGACAGACAAAAAGATGATGAGAGAAAAAGAGAGAGACAGTGACAAAGAAAGACAGAGAAGAAGAGAAGCAGGCAGAGGGATACATAGAGAGAGAGAGAGAGAGAGAGAGAGAGAGAGAGAGAAACATATGTAGTTAGATGGGGAAATAATAAGAGATAGAAAGAGAGAACAATGGATAGAGGATATGCAAACTGGACATATACAAAAGGGAGAGAGAGAGAGAGTGATAGAGACAAAGAGAAAGAGAGAGAACGAGGTTGAACGAGAAA
Organism: Drosophila koepferae; assembly: GCA_030914345.1. Classification (NCBI taxonomy): domain Eukaryota; kingdom Metazoa; phylum Arthropoda; class Insecta; order Diptera; family Drosophilidae; genus Drosophila; species Drosophila koepferae. Next base: position 3,654,835 of record JAUESR010000209.1, read on the forward strand.
GAGAAACCCACAAGAAGCGGAGCTCATGTAAACCTGTTGCTCATGTGCTACATATGTCTATATACACCCTTCAATAACTTTTCTTTTTTTTCGATAGCTCATCTCATTTTCTTCATAGTAATAAACATATATTTATAGGAAATAAATACAAATTTAATGAGATTTTTTGTATTTGGTCCAATCATGGACACACAACTTGAATCTTTTCATTTGTGTTTCTGACTAGCTTAAGCCAAAGATGCACGGCATTTCCTTATCAAGCATTTTCAGCTGCAACACCTTTGCTTACCTTTGCTTTAATTTCCAATTTCTAGTCAAAAGATTTGCAAACATTTAACGAAATCGACAGAGATGTGGTCTAATTGCCAAGGGGCACTCACAGAGAGAGAGAGAGAGAGAGAGAGAGAGAGAGAGAGTGTGGAAGGGAGAGTGAGAGAAATCTCTTGACGATATCTATACAACATGTATTTATATATATATATATTTCCACCCTTTTGTTGCCGTTATTTGCATAAAAACTTTTTGGATATGTCGGCTCGAAGTGTGGGGCATATGTGAAATTGAGCTGCGCGGCGGCCACGCAGGGCAGGGAAAAAAGACGAGAGAGAAAAAATCAGCAACCAAAGTGCAACAAAAGTTAATTCAGTTTGCAAATGGTTTCTGCTGCTGCTTCTTCTACAGCTTATTTCTGTCTTAAATATAGAAAATACACACACACACACACACACACACACACACACACACACACACACACACACACACACGCACACACGTGCGCGCACACGGTGTGATAATCTTGTGTTTGCGTGCCGAAACGAAAAGCGAAAAACTTTTTTACACAAAAGCGGAAAAAAAGTTTTATTTTTATTTATTTTTTTTTTTTTTTTGGGTAACAGTTAAGCTTTGACTATACACAGGCTACCCTGTAAATAGAGATGAGCAGCAGCTGAGAGTTTAGCGAGAAGTTGTAATAATTTACAGGGTATATATCCCAGCCTGGCATAGCCCCAAAAAATTATGCAAATTACATTTGTTTTTCCTCTAATAACAAATAAAATACGAATTTGTTTCGCATTCCCAAAAGGTTGCAGCGGAAAAAACTAAAACTTAACTCAAAACATGCTCAAAATGTGCATGATTTGGCATAAAAATTAGGTATGTATTTGGCATGAGGCAGCAGAAAGAGTTGGCATGCATTTATAATTCCCAAAAGGTTCTAGACTTAAGTAATAAGAAAATGAGACGAGATGAATTTGAATTTGAATTCGTTATAGTCAAGCTGACCTGTACAGGGTATCTATATAAGTTATTCAGCTACGCATGTGTGTGGTGTGTGTGTGTGTGTGTGTCAGCTGTCATTGTCGATTTGCGTGCACACAGTATTAGCAGCACTGTCATCGCCGGTCAACGTACGTAAAAGTTTGGAAGCTTTGCATTTCAGAAAGGTGAGTCAGCTGCCACAGCATGGATGGAGAAGAAGACGAAGAGAGAGGGAGTGAGAGAGAGAGAGAGAGAGTGTGTGAGAGCCAAGTCAGCAAACAGGAAATTGTTGGGTTATGGGGTTTGGGTATAGAGCCGGGCGCTGTCTACGACATCGAATGCCTGACAATCTTTGCTCATTCACTCACATCCTTGCGCTCAACTTCGTCCTCGTCCTCGCTCAATCAATGTCAGCTATGCGCAGCGCCTTCCTATCCCCATCCTTCAGCTGCTGCTGCTCTAGCTTCAGCTTCATCATTCTAGTAAAACTTTCGCCTCGCTCGCCGCCATTGCCTTTGATGCTCAGCGTCCCAGTGTCCACTCGCCTAGCCGTCGTCCATCCGGCGTACGTCTGTCTGTTCGTCCCTCTGCCTGTCTGTGGCCATGCTCCTGCAGCTGCTATCCTGCAGGCCTTGTCCTCGCCTTGTCGCGTCGTTGTTGTAGTTGAATCATTCGGAATTTTATTGAGTAAACTGTTTTGTAATTATTTTCATCTGCTCTTGCTCTTGCTGTTGCTGCCACGTCATGCAACTCCGCACTCGCTCTCTCTCTGCTCGCATCCTCTTCCACTTCGTTATTCCTGTCCCACTCTCCATATCTTTTGGCTGCTCCAATTAGCAAAGCATCAACATGTTACGGTCCTTGGTTTGCCACTTGTTATTTTTTTCTCTGTTTTTTTTTTTTTTTTCTATTTGCCTGCTTTCGCTTCTTCTTCTTCTTCTTCTTCTTCTCTGTATATATATTTTTTTTTTTTGCTTAGCTCATTTGCTGTGGCAGAGATTTTTATTTGCTTGCTGAGCTAGAAAGCAGCGGCGAGCGATGGGTGGAACGTTGTGATTGAGGTTTACGAATTTGTTGAAATTTTCTGGCATTGCATATCAAAATGTTGGACAAGTCACGAAACGTCGCCTGTCTTTCAGCTGGAACACAATTAGATTTTCGTTCTATGAATTTTGTATGTGGCACTTAAAGTAACCATGAATGTGCCACAAATACGAGCAATCATCTAGCATCCTACTGATATGCGGTTACAGAATGCAACAAAACTAAAAGCAAGGGCGAATAAAGTAAAAATCACATTGAGAGAGAGAGAGAGAGAGAAAGGGAGAGAGTGAGAGAGAGAGAGAGAGAGAGAGTTTAAGGCTCTCTTCTAACTGAAGATGGACATGATCTTTGGTATAGTAGGGTTCTCGAGAAAATATTATGCATGCTCAACAGAGCCTAGACTGATCGGGAAGGTGAGCAGAAAAAATCACTGAGTACGTTTGAAGGAAGTCAGATATAGATTTGAAATACTTCTTTTTCCGTACTTCAAAATATTTTTTATTATCTTTCTGCATACTCAAGGAACATATGCTCAAAGTTAATTTAGATTTTTACTAACGGAATAAATGTTATATATAAGTATATCTAAAGTGATCATGATCAGGAGATGATCTTTGGTTTAGGAGAAGATTACAAAATATATGATGTATGACATGTATGGCATATGATATATGGCGTGTAGTAGAAAAACAGATATATGACATATGACTGATATGTATCATATGAGATAAGAGCGATGTATGATATATGATTATTATATAATATATGTTATATATCACATAATGTTATATGTATATATTATATATGAAATAGCAAATAATATTATATTAAATGTGTGATATATGATGTATAATATGAAATATGACGTGACATACGACTTCAGATATACAAGTTGCTATGATCTATATATTCTCCATCTTTCCATTTATAGATATTCATTTATAGATATTTAATTAAAAGCAACATAAATTGATTCAATAAGCCAAACGACGCTAGTTAAAGTCTTTGGCCAGCAGCTAAAGCTAATCCTCGACGCATACATACATACATATATATATATATATATATATATATATATATATATGAAGCATATATTGTATATTTGTCATACATACTGATATGAATGTATGGCTCAGAACTGGGAACTTAATTAAATTCTTAACATTTGCCAAATAACAACAAAAATTAGTGGAAGAAGTAGGGCAAGAAGGAGAAGTAGACGAAGCAGGCAAAGCAAAGCAAAGAAGAAAAGTAAGCGAAGCAAGCGACTAACAACAGGCTAGCCGAAATAAAAGCAATAACTTCAAACTTCAACACCAACAGGGCTAACACAGAGACAGACACAGACTAATACCAATACGCACACACACACACACACACACACACACACACACACACACACACACACACACACACACGCACACGTCACACACATGTCATTTAAGTTTTATACGCTTTCACCGTCTAATGGGTCAGGTGATTTTCTATTGTCGTCGTCTGCTGCTGGACTCTCTGCATGTTTAAGCCAAATTACTAAAATATATAAACACACACGCACTACACACACACACACACACACTACACACATACTACACACACACACGTAATGACAGACTCTTTCTGTTTCGCCCTCTCTCTCGCTCACTGTTCGCTTGCTTTGTTGAAGCTGTTTTTCTTTTCCTTTCTTTCTTTTTTTTTTTTTTATTTGTTTGTTTTCTTGGCCTGTGTGTGTGTGTGGGTGTGCCTTGGCTGTGCGTGCGTGTATGTCTATGCTTTTTTTTTTTTTCTGTTCGTGTTTTAATGAATCTGTGTACGGTCAGCTCAGCCATTCTATTTGTAAATGCTGTTAATTGAGCTAAAGCTAAACGCTATGTCTTCGCCTCGTCTTATGTCCTTGCTAGCCACGACCTCTCAGCCCGCTATCCACAGTCCCAACTGCTTGGCCGTTTGTGGTACCAAAGCAGCTGATGGGTTGCTTCCAATTAGTGAGTGTTGGCAGCGCTTTGAGTTTACCGAAAGCCTGCCAAGCATACCCTAGAATAACAGCGGCATAGGGTAGTTCGGATGTGACTCCATGGCAATGCTCAATGAATAAGTTAAGCTGCTCAAATATAGTTATCGAAAGCTCTTGAGTGTACAGGTTGGCAGGGAGATCTTTACTTGGCATACATTATCTTTGAGAGCACAAATGTTCTTCCCAAGTCAGTTCGAATCGCGAACTGAATTGTGTTAAAGGTTATGTGTGCGCAGTTTATTCTGTTTTCGTGAACGAAAATATGGTCAAAGGGGCAATTGGGGTCACACGTACACGGGACACACGCACATAAATAATGCGAATGGGCGCAGTCCAATTGCCACGAAACTGAAATACTGTCTCAATAAATGTAATAATAAAAATAATAATAAAAATATTACTATTATTATTATTAGTATTCTCATTATTATTATTATTATTATTATTATTATGAGTGTGGCGCCGATTCGCAGTTTATGTATTCCGCCTTCATTTATTGTTTGTGCTCCTTGTTGCTGTTGTTGCCGTGCGACACTTGCCCCAACTGCTGTCCGGCTGTCAAATATTTCAAGAAATGACAGCTGTTAATGGCATTATACATCTTGCCAGCGGGCGGGCCAGAGCATATCAGGTGAGTCGCTCCACTGAGTCGACTGCCAAGTGCTGGCGATAGTCGCTGGAGGCAACAGAAACTGCAAATCGAAGTGAAAAGGTGTGCGAAACATGACAGGCAACACAAGTGGAATTGTACAAGAAGAGGGGAAGAGAAGAGAGAAGAATAGAGTCGAGAGAATGGGATGAAAGAGATGAAAAGAGAAGAGAAGAGAATAAAAGAGATGAACGAATTGAAGAGAGGGGTAAGAAAGAGAGGAGAGCGAGAGAGTGAGAGAAGAAAATGAAAGAAAAGAAGAGTGATTAAAGGAGAGAGAGAAGAGATAAGAAAAGAAGAGCAGAGAACTGAATGGAAAATAATAGACGAGGCTGGAATAAGTGATGAGAGTAGAAAAGAGAAGAGATAGAAAAGACAGCAAAAGAGAAGAGAATGCAAGTGAAATGAAGAGAAAGAGAGAAGAAAGAAAGAGAGAAAACGAAAACGACTATAGTTGGAGAGATGAAGACATCAGAGAAAAGAAAGAAACAGCAGAGAAGAAGAAATCATGAGTAGAAAAAATGAGAGGTAAGAAGAGAAACGGAAAGAGAAGAAGCGATGAGCGTCGAGAAGAGAGTAGAGAGAAGAATGAAAATGAAAATTTAAGAAAATCAATACAATAAATACAGAGATAACGTAAGAAAATGGAGATGAGAAACAAAGAGTCTCCTCACCGAACAAAGAATTAAGGTGAGTTGAGAGGAGAGGAGTGGCAAGTGATGAAAGCTAGACGTAAGCCGTTAGTCCAGCTTCCTTTAGATTGATGGCATCGATGGCTTTCGCCTGGCTGTGGCAGCGGCGCCGTTGTTGTTTATGGCCAGGCCTTGCTTGAGTGCTTGGCCCGAAATGGCAGCCATAACAATTTGCGTTTTATGATGGCTGAAGAAAACTGTTGCAGATTTTTGAGGATTGTAGTAGCAAAAACAGCAGCTGCTATTTATCATGCAACATTCGGCCGAAACGAGCTGCGTTATGAGTGCGACTCAATGCGAATTGCCATTTCGGGCATCCACTGGAGTAGCCAATCAATCAGTTAGTCAACTAAACTCGTTAAGCAAACAATCAATTACGCGTCTGCGACTGTTTCAACTGGCAATTACTCTATGCAATAAATACGACATAGTAGATTTCCTTTATTCTTATCGCCCAGAGCTGAGAAGCGAACTCATTAAGCAGCATAATCGAATATTCATTGAGTCTGTAAGTGTCGGCAGCTGGTGCTAATCAATCAGTCTCTTCGATTGACTGTCGAGCGTAGTGCTATGAGAGAGGTGAGTTCATTATGCCTAAGCGAAAGCATGTTTATCAATCAATTGCTTGATTGCTTGTAATCAAATGCCATTTTTAACTATATTGAATGATGGCTTCTACATCAATCAATCTCGAATCAAACAAGTTTTTAACTTTTGTGCAACTTAATCAATCAATCAGACAAGCCATCAAAGTTGGAGTCAATCAAAGGCAAATGAATTATAGCTTACTTGACTTGAGTCAATCAATGGCATATCAATCATATTTTACTTAAGGCAGCAATAAAATAAAACTAGCCCATCAATCAATCCACACACAAAAGAGTCTTTACTTTTCAAGTAACTCAATCAAGCAATCAATTCCCAAAATTTGTCAACCAAACATGTCAGCAATCACATAGAATAAACCAATCAATCAACTCAATCAATCGCATCAAGCAAGCTGTTAGCTCTTACACTCGTCAGTCAATCAAACAATCTTTCAATGTCAGCCAACAAAGCTAAAGTCAATCACAGCTGTTATCCTATTCTGAAACCAAAATTCAAGAACTCAATCAAGCAAGTCAAAGCAACTCATTAACAAATCAATCAAGTTGCGCTGCGTCGCTTCAATTGAATCTAACAGCACACGAAAAAATAGAGAGAGAGCTCGAGTGGGAGTGTGAGAGTAAAGCGAATTACACATACTTATAAGGGACGAGCGCTTCATAAATCAATCAAGCATAATCCATCAATTAAAGCCAAGGCAACCGGCCATTGGCCACGTTATTAATGCATTCATAAACCTATCAATGGCTAATGAAACGTGTACATTGAGTTGAGTCAACGTCTTGACCTTGGCGTTTTTCCTTTTAACATTGAACAGGCTGGACATGTATCAATAAAAAAATATATATATAAATACATCAGATATTAGTATATATATATGTATATGTATATATGTATGTTTAGTTTGAGTCTCATTAGGCATAAATCTGTGAATGGCTAATGAAACGTGTGTATTGAGCCATCAATGTATGGACCTTGAGCAATTTACCAACACTGCACACATCTGGCTGACAAGCTGCATATATATATATATATATATATATATATATATATATATATATATATATATATATATATATATATATTGTAGTTACGATCCCAATGGACATAAACCAATCAATGCCAAATTAGACGAACGTGAAGCGACAGCGACAGGCATCAGCATCAGCATCAGCGTCAGCGTCAGCGTCTTGGCCTTCAGCCTTTTAGCAATTTACCAACACTGCAAACATGTATACATACATACATATATATATGTATGTACATGTACATAGTTTGGACCACATTGTTGCTCATTTTGTTGTAGCATCTAAAAATGGCCAACGCCCGGCGGCATCGACGGCGCTCATAAATTAACTGAAAAGCGTGTCGCAGTTGCCACATCGCAACCCTATGAATGTGTGTGTGTGTGTGTGGCAACCCTAGTTCGCCAGAGACCCCACGAACTTTATGCTTGGGTCAGCGCTTTAGCATTCAAACTGCAATTAGGTATACAAATTAAAACAAGTAAGAAGACTCTAGTCGAGACGGCTCGACTACGAGATTCCCTGAACCCTGCAAAAGAAGTGATACTCTTCTTCTTTCCGCACTTACTTGGGGGTGGGTTGGGCTGAACTTTGGACGCTCATAACTCCATTTCTAGATAAACGATCGTCATGAAATTTTCAGATTAAGAGTATCAAAATGCATCTATATGCCAAATTGCAAGTCTCTAGTATTTGAAATGCGTTTTTTTCAAATTACAAACTCTGTGTAATCATAATATCTATCTAAATATATTAATTTGTAGTCTCTAGCTAAAACGGTGTAGAAGTTACGCCCAAAAAACCAAAAAAATGTAAACGAATTTTCGATTTTTTATCGATAATTTGGAATTGCGATGAGTTATCGAAAAAACAAACAAACTCGTACTGCGTAGCTAACATACGCATGTTCATGTGAAATTTCAGCTCTCTAGCTTTTGTAGTTTCCGAAATCTCGACGTTCATACGGACAGACGGACAGACGGACGGACAGACGGACGGACAGACGGACAGGGCTCAATCAACCTATTTTTTTCTGCTGATCAAGAATATATATACTTTATGGGGTCTGCGACGTCTCCTTCTGCCTGTTACATACATTTAACAAAACCATTATACCCTGATTTCCCATTTTCAATGGGTTCAGGGTATATATAAAAAAACCAACAAAAATTGTGGGAGTATGCCCGACCTTAGCCGACGGCAAAGCACAACACAAGATTAGACCGTGGCAGCCACAGCGTCCGAGTCTCGAGCCATTTGGCCTAAAGCAAAGTATAAAAACTTTCTAAATTTATCTGCTATTTTGATTTTGTATTATTTATGTAGCCCTGGCTGTGTATCTGTTACAATTTTGGAATTTATGTAATTGCATATAGTATATATAGAAATTGCCAGACTTTGGCTTCAACAGTCGAGCGAGTGTTGCCCAAAAGTTTGACTTGAACTGAATTTATGTACAAAGTTAATCAATTTACGCAACTCTCAGCAGTCGTGTATGATATAAGATGTTGTTTGTTTTATCATTCAGAGATGCGCCTATTAATATGTAGGTATTAGTTATAGGATATGTGTTTACTTGACGTTTGCCAACACTGAGTAAAGTGTTTAAAGTGTTCTATGAGTTATTAGGGATGACTGAAGTTGAACGAAGTTATAAGATATATGCTTATAGATATTTGAGCAATAGTTATACAATATGTGTTTACTTGACGTTTACCAACACTGGCATAAAGCAAGGTATTCAAAATGATCTATGAGTTATTGAGTTTGACAGAAGTTGAACGAAGTTATAGGATATATGCTAATAGATATGTGGGCAATAGACGTTTACCAACACTCTCTACAGCTGAATATTCAACACGCTCTCGGCATTATTGAGTTTAGCAGATGTGGAACAAAAAATATATATATACAAGTAATCTCTTTAATATCTGGCGAATATCTCATTACTTAAGAAATATTTTAATGTTTTCCAATTTCAATGGCTTCATTATTAATAGACGTCAAAGTCATGGACACATAAACATGTTTATATATATATATATGAAGACCCACATTGCAATAATTTCAACTTTTTCCAAGTAGCAGAGCTGTCAAATGCTTCATGTTTGATAGTTATTGAACCATAGATCAATATCAATATATGTGTATATATATATATATATATATATCTGTATGAAGACATTTCTTTTCTATGATATACTGTTTGTAGATTATTTGCTCACTTTACAAACTTAGTTGAACGCTTTCCAACACTGACACACAAAGCTCAATGCAGCACAGCTGTCAAAATGTTTAATGAACCTTCGTGTTTGATAGATGTTGATTGTGAGTTCTGTTGATTTCTTTTGCTTTTCTATTTCATTCGACGTCTCGGATTGAGCGTTGTTGTGCAACGTGCATGTGGCATGCAACACATTCAATTTTGTGTGGCAGGGCCAGCACCTTGACCAAAACTCTGGATAGCGCCAACTTGCAGCATGTTTCAACTTTGTATTCAACAAAAAGTTATTCCAAGAATCTAATGTCTAATACGTTGTAGGCGTGTTGTATGGCTTAGCTAGTTGCAACAATGTTGCCAGAGCAGCAAAGGTATTTCAGGGGCTAGTCCGACCGCTGCTTGCCTCCTGGTCAATTGGATTTGTGCAACATTTTGCAAGTTGCATGCAACAGATAACTCAATAACAATGGCAATGACAATGACGATGACAATGACAATGACAATGACAATGGCACTGGCAATGGCAATGGCAATGACATTGAGACTGGCATTGAGACTGGCATTGAGACTGGCCTGTCATGCAGCTGCTGTATGCAGTACTCGGTATTTATCAGAGACAAAGACATGCTGTGGCTATAGCTGAAACACGATGAGGCATTATTAATGCAGAGTCGGATGTGCGCACTTGATTGAGCAGATAATAATGTGAGTTGATACCCTGTAAATGTAGTAGATGAGTGTAACAGAAGGGGGTATGTTTGCCTGAGTGACCATAAGAGCTTTTAATCAGTTTACAGGGTATTTCGTAGTAAGTTGTCATATAGATACTGCTTGGTAGACTTTCTAAGAGGAGATGACTGTAGAGTGTAGGGTATCTTACTGGGTACTGCCTAGTTTTCCAATATAAAATTCTCATTTTACAGGGTATTTGCCAGTCTGCTATTGCTTGATTTTCCCCTCTTGAAATTGTCTTTAGGGTCCATTAATTAATGCTGGTCAGGCTCGTAAAATGCAATAAAGCTATTGCCCCATAAACAAACATGGCAAACGAAACCCGTCAAACGAATAAGCCCCAAATAAATCCAATTTTAAGCTACCATTAAATTCAGCCAATAGCAAAAAACAAAAACAAAAACGTTACAAATTTCAATAAATTTATATATGGATGGATGGATGGATGAAAAAAAAAAGAAGAAGTAGAGAGAAAATCTGCAGCAGTGCAGTTCATTGTGAATTTAAATATGCATATAAAATATAAAATAATGATATTTTATGTGCACACACATACATACACATGTGTGTGTGTGTGTGTGTATAAAGTTACTAATTGGATGACAAGAGTTTAATTGGAGCAAAACGAACAACATATGTTTCATATCGAAATGGAGTAATTCAATATTCAAACAATTAAGAGCTGGCGACAGCTTTAACATGGGTAAGGTTGAGTTACACGCACAGCGATAGACAACTGGACAAATACACACACACACACACACACACACACACACACACACACATACACACACACTCACTCTCACTTCTATTTTAATAGCTGTCATTGCATTGTAGTGAGCCAGAGAGTCTATTGGCTGTGCATGTTATACACTTGGAGTTTCTCTATTGGTATTTGGCTATGAATCTAGAGTTGGAGAGCAGAAGGCATGTATGTATATGCTGGAATTTGGATTAGACGTATATATACTCAAGTATAGCCATGTCTGCTGAAATGAACTCTATGTATATGAGGTATAGGGCTGCTTATCAGATCTTTTATTGAATGTGGATTTTCTCTGTTGCTTCTGCTCTTCTTAACAGTGTTAGATAAAGAGAAGTAATTAGTATATACTGATGTACATTTAAAATAAACTAGTGTTGTATAATGTATAATGTAGAGTTAGTGTTGCAAAACGTGATCCGAAATGCAGCGTAGTGTTGTTAAACAAATATGAAGAATGTTCACCAATTCAACGTTCCTATTAAAATTCGACTTTTTGTGAGGCATTTCAATTGAATAAATGGAATGAATAGACGTGAATGAGTCTCTGAATGCATTTGAATAAAAAGTGAGTTTCATGAATATTTGAATGCCAATTGGCAATTGCTTGAGTGCAATTCAAATGGCGAGAGCAAAAGATCTCAGCCAGCAGACAGCAGCAACAGCAACAGCAGCAGCAGCAGCAACAACACTTGTTGCATCTACCACAAACTGCGGTTACTTGTCGCAACTGGAGCTGGCTGAATGGGGGCTGGATGTTTTGTGGTGCTGCAACATTGTGGGCTGCTTGTAAAGGCAGATAACGCAGAACTTGAACTCACATTTCATTCATAACACACAACAGACAGACATACAGAGAGAATGAGCGAGATGGAGTGAGTGAGTGAGAGAGAGCATGATATTGCATTGCAGATGTTGCTGCCAGCCAAGTGAACACTCATTCATTTGTACGCTGTCAGCATACACACACACCCACACACACACACACACACACACAGGTTAGGTACTTTCATTCATTAAAGTCAGTTGTGACAAACTGAGGCGCACTTTGCTAACTCTTTGGCATTAGTATTGCGCGAAAGTGTGTGTGTGTGTGTGTGTGTGTGTGGGTGAACATGTTTAGGTATTATGCGCACCCACACCCACACCCACACCCACACCCACACCCACACCCACACACGCGCTGAATGTAAACAGAGTAAAGTGCGTGAAATGTGTGTCATACGCGTTGCCTACTTTTTGGGGCACAGCAAGAAATGTGTGAATGCATTTATCTAGCTATGCGAACACCAGATATCGCTTAAAGATAATAACACTCATGCTCATCTACCACTGTGTAATAGCTGCAATTGTTTAGTTGTATATGTACATAGACTCACATATACATGCATATATATTTCTGTTAGTCAACTCTCATAGCTAGTCGAGTGTAAGCTTCAAAGTGAGCTCAAGTTTAGCCATGCTCCTATATCGATATCTAACTGAATATCTTGAGCCAAGAGCTGCACAAACTTGGCCAACTCGCTGATAATTATGATACAAGTTTTGGAAAAGTCTTTATTGCTGATGTGTGTGTGTGTGTGTGTGTGCAAAGAGCAAGAGCAAGTTGTTGAGTTAGCTAGAAGCTAAGTCAGTTATGTATATCAGACGAGTCAGTGCTAAGACTTGAGCAATTGGCTCAACATATTCAAATTCAGACCAAGATCATAAATTGACTTAACTTATGGGTATATGATAGTTGAATTTTAGATATGAAATTAGTATATTTAATCGTGATATATCGGCAGTAATTGCATTTGCTTGATTAACAATTCTAGTCAATCTTTAGCTGGGCATACGAAATCCCAGGACGACTTAGTCTACCAGCTAACATTGCCCCGCATGGCATTAAGGGTCAAATGGATGAGGTCGTGAGGCTAACATAGACAAGTTGGCCAGAACGGCTTAGCCTTAGCCTTAGCATTGTATATGGAGCACATCTAGCTATATATAAAGCATATATAATGCATCAATAGAGCTGATTATTAAATAGTATGTCTTCAAAAGCATAGATTGGTTAGGTTTGCATAGGTTTGCCTCTGTTTTCTTCTCATTATTATATGATTTTTAATAAATTCCTTATAAACATTATTATATGTATCATGTATGGATCATCATGTAACATATATATCATATATCATATATCATATATCATATATCATATATCATATATCATATATCATATATCATATATCATATATCATATATCATATATCATATATCATATATCATATATCATATATCATATATCATATATCATATATCATATATCATATATCATATATCATATATCATATATCATATATCATATATCATTATTTTCTTTTCAGAAAATTTTCAACACTTTCACTCTTCACTCTATGCCCATATCTGTCAATAACTGAGTTATATATGAGATAAACTATATCAAAGCTATATAGAAAATATATAGAACTTTCTTAATAGCTTTCAAGGCAAAGCAACCAAACTGTTGCTTAAGCCTAAATCACAGACAATATTAGATCATGATATTACTTATAGAATAAAGATTTATAGAATGTTTTATATACAGACCGCTGCGACTGCGATTGCTGCTGCTGCTGGCGCTGCTGCTGGTCGATTGCTGTGGCTGTTGCTGTTGCTGTTGCAGCGGCAACTGTTGGCGGCGTGCAAAGCGCAGCGGCGCAACGTCGCTGACAGCGTACTCGGCCACCGCGATGCCGTTGGTTGCTGTTGCAACGCGCGGTTGCAACAACCGGAATAACACAAACAAACAAAACAAAAAAAAAAAACAAAAAAAAAAAACAAATGTTAGCAACAACAACAATTGGCGTCTTGCTTTTGGCAACTTTTGGCCACGCACTCTCTTGCTCTCTCGCTCTGTTGCTCTGTTGCTCTTTCACTCTGTTATCTCTTTTTGCTACAGCAACAACAACAACAAAAAAAAAGCATAAAAAAAGACAACAAGACGCGTTAAGTAAATACTGTGGCGGCGGCAACGCAACAATAAATATATGCGCAGGGAATGAAACTGTCGGCAAACGAACGGACGGACGGACTTACGGAAAGGAAAGGAAAGGAAGGCAAGGGAAGGGATGGGATGGGATGGGATGGCACGGCGTAGGGTTAGGCAGAACGTGTAGCACGCGGAGCAGCGCAGAACGCTACGCTCTGGGGCAATTTTCATTTGTATTTACAGTTTACGATGCGAACAATACTAAAAAGGCCACGTTTATATCAGATGCGAAACTCTCTCAACTAGCCGCAACTCAACTGAACACTCGACTCGACTTGACGCGACTCGACGCGATTCAACACCGAGAACTCGCGCCACGCGACCCGCCTATCGACTCGCGGACTGTTGCTGTTGCTGTTGTTCTTCCGATTCTTGTTGTTGCTTTTTTTTTTGGGGTATGTGTGGGGGGAGGGATTGTGGGTTAGTATGCGCGATGTCTACAATGTTCTGGCTCGGGGCACGGCTCTGCTGCGTTGTGGCACGTTGAAGCGTTCAACACCAACTGATGCCACAATGCGCGTTCGTTGTCATTGTCAGCGTCTCGGCATTGCTTCAACATCTCCTCTACGTATGTTGCGCCTCAGCAAGTGGACAGTCCACGACCAGCCAGCAGCTGTTTACTGCAGCGCAAGCAGCTGTTGCAAGCTTTCGCCGAGCTTTCACAATGTTCACTGACAACAGCAGCAGAGTTAAGGAGTGGAAAGCTTAACGCAAAAGCTCTCAGGAATAGTCGCCACAGGTTGGCAGCGCTCAAAAGCACAAATTTCAAATGCCCAGTGAACTTTTGAATGTTTCCTGAGCTTGAACTTTAATTTGATTTACTGCAATACAAATAATGTTACTTGACTCACGCTGCGTATGATTGATTAAGGATTACGCTTACGCCGGAGTGCATTTGAAGTAATCGAACTGTGATTCGATCTGAATGTCAGTTCGGGTTACTTGTATATCATAGTCTCATAAAAATGTGTTTGGATTTGAATATATGAATTCAGAAATATTCATGTCTCTAGAAATAACTTTCTATGAGTATTATTAAATCTCCCTCAGGACCTTAACTGCATTTGACCCTAAAATAATATCCTCTAGCTCTTAACTCGAGTACTTTACTCATTTCCAACATCACTCACCTGTCTGTGTGCTAGAATCGAAGAAAGTGCTGGTTGTTTCGACGGTCATGGTGCCAATGGTGCCATCAATGATCTGGGCCGACGAATCGCGTCTGCCACGATAGCTGCAAGAGTAATACATATAAATATAGTCAAAGTCGCTTAAATGGGGCAACTGTTAGCTAGGCTGATACGCACCGACAGACATCGTCGCTCTGGGAGCTCTGGCGTCGAAAGTTGCGACAGCGTATCATCTCCTCGGTGGTTGATTGACGACGAAAGCCGCGAGCAATTAGTATCTCCTCGGTGGTCGATTGACGGCGTATGGCCGGGCGTTGATTCTGCTCGACGGTGGTCGTCTGGGGTCTCGAGCAGGGGCTGGGATCCCGTGACGAGGAGCAGCTATTGGAGTCCGGTGATCGGGTGGAGCGTGCGGCGGAGCTGCTCTGTCGCCGCAGCGTATGTCGCCTGGGACTGCCATCACGCTCGTGCGAGCGATCCGGCGAGAGATGCGTGCGCGAATCGCGTCGGCCGCCGCGCGAGGCGCTGTCCGGCGAGAGAGAGTCACGCCGCGAGGTGCGGCGCTCGCAGTCCTCCGGCGGATCTGGACTAAGCGCTGGCTGGGAGCCGCGTCGACTGCCGCCAGGTATACAGCTCTCGTCGAAGGCCGTTGCCTGTCGCTGCAAGCGCTGCAGTCGTGGCGCTCGCTCCGGACTGATGCCCGCCTTGGAGTCGCGCCTATTGACGCGACCGCATTGTGTGGTGGAGTCGCGTCGCCCCTTCGGTGCCGTCGGACTGGTGGCCGGCGGTGTCACCGAGCTGGTTATAATTGTGGGCGGTGGCAGCGCCTGACAGGATGTGTCCACCTGGTGATAAGTGCTGGTTGAGATTAATGGCACAGAGTCTGAGCCGGCGGAGCTGGTCGATGGACGCTGCTCCTGCCGAAAATTGGGAAATTCCGGTGCGGCCAACGAGTCGCGTTTCTTGGTCACTTGGTATTTGGGTGGTGGAGGCGGCGTTGTTACGCGTCCGGCAACATTGCTGTCACGTCGGCTGCTAGACAAATAGCTTTCGCCCGAGCCGCGTCGCGAAGCCTGCCATGGATATGGGATGGCACACGGAGAGCGGCAAGTTCAAGAGAGAGAGAGAGGCATGCATAGGTTAGGTTAGTAGGTGGCGGGAAGGAAGAATCATACATCTATCATGCGGTTTGGCTAAATGTCTTGCCAAGGATAATTGTCTGGAGCTGACTTTGAATGGTTTAAGGGTAGAGTCGAACATTTAGTAGGCGGGTAGGAATAATAATAAAAATCAAGCTTAGATTGGCTTGAAGGAGGACATATAGGTTGTCTCTCATATATTGTATTAAGTTAAGCTTAGAATCCTTTTTGACCCTATGATCTAGACCTTATGTATGGACGTAAGGCAGGGAAGGTATTTTTCCTAGAGAGTTTGCCTTGAAATCGTTGGGATTTCCCTTGAGATTGTTACGATCGGGAAGCTTTCTCTTTGTCTTCAATTGAACGATTTCCTGTGGGATCCATCCCGGTCTGGTAAGTATTTTTACTTGAAGGAAATCGGAATGGTAAAATATTTAGATCCTACCCTAAGCAGCGTTGAGATATTTTGTGATCATATATTTCATAAATCTATAGGAAACATACTTCATTGATAGACTGCAATTTCATTAGGGTAAGATCAAAGATTCATTGACTAAGATCAAAGAACTTTCTCCCGCTCTATAAATCGGAATTCCCCGAGTTTCATTAAGTTTCCCCCAAACCTGTAGGCTCCATTTCAGTTCATTCTATCTAAGAGGGCAAACTTACGCTCTTAGTGCACTCCACTACGACGGGCACAACGACATTGCTGGAGTGTTCCTCAACTGTGCTTTCGCGTCGATTCCAGTGGCGTACGAATTCGGCGGTGTTGGAGTCGCGACGGGAGCGCATGCTCCGTATGCCTGAATCGGCGCTCGATTCGCGTCGTTTGCGTGGCGTCACATAGCTGGTGGTGGAATGTCCAATATTGGAGCTGGAGCTGGCGCCGCCGCCGGTGCCAGCATCTGTAGTCGAGGTGCGCCAGGGCAGGCTGCGTGCCAGATCGGCCAGAGTTTCGCGACGATTCAATTGGCCCTTGCTGCGCGACGATTGCTGTTGTTGTTGCTGATGCTGCTGCTGCTGATGCTGTTTGCCGCCGCCGCTCCACTCGCGCAAGATGTCAGTTAGCTGTGCCAGCGAGCTGCGTCGGCGCCGCTGCATGCCAGGCGGTGGCGATGTGCTTGGCGGAGTTGTGATCTGAGCGGCCGAGTCGCGACGACCGCCAAGACGCTGACGTATCGTCGATTCCTCCAGCTGTATAGAGAGATAGACAGGGAGTGTTAGAGAGAGTTAGGGCAGATAGCTGGCCTTTGGTTTATCACTTACCTGTTCGCGCACCAAGTCGTCCCAGCCATTGCCACCCTGCCACACCAGGCCAACCTGATGCGACATTATGGGCAGGTTGCATACAAAGCATACGGCTGTCATAGTCCTGCAATGATATAAACCAATCATATTAGCTTATACAAAAATAAAGAATGTGTGTGAGAGAGAGATCGAGTGAGTGAGTGAGAGCGAGAGAGAGGGAGAGAGAGTTGCATGCAATCAATGTGTTTAAGTGAATCCAATTTCAAATGTTGTGGAACATTTTTAACTGACAAAAGCTATAGTTGTAGCTTAAAGCTTAAAGCAAGTTAACAAGAAATTAGCTTATTGGCACAGACACTAGGTGATTAAAAGGAAATCGAGTTGAGCTTTGAAAGCGCTGTTGAGTGAAGAGCTTTGTATTGACTGTGCAACGTCAGCTTTGCTATTTACTATTCATTTACTTAGCTTTAGCTTTGAGTTCTCAATAAAGAGCTTTACAAGCCCTTAAACAACTTTATTTTGTTTTCAAAGTTTTGAAAGCTTAAGATTCCTGAAGAAATTTTTGCAATGCGTAAACGAGTTTACAGCTTTGAAGTTTAGCTTTAGTAAACATAGAAGAAGCTTTCAAGAAAGCCTTTAACATGAAAAGCTTTTTGCTGAACTAATCTTACTATATACTTGCTATAGCTGTTTGAGCTTTCAATGTGAAGTGCGTAAAAGCTTTCACTTGACTAATTGACTAAGGCCAACATGAAATTCACTTTCGTATGTGTTTTAGTGCATTTGGAGTGGAGGCATGCTGTTATGGTGGAAGTGCGATAAAAGCTCATGCAAAAGTGTTGTCAAAATGATAAGGGAAACTGTAAAGCTCTTTGACATGCGGTAAGCTTTCAATGTGCATTGGCTGGGTGGTGAGTTCTGTTGCTGTGTGGTGAAGTTGAAGTTGAAGTTTTATTTTTATAGCAAGTCAAATCATATTTAAAAGTAGAAGTTGCAATTGCAATTGCAGATTGCTGTTGCTGTTGTTGCGATCTGTTTGTTGCTGTTGCTGTTGCTGTGTATTGAGTAGAGAATTGCTTGATTAACTATATGAATTGGCTAACTTTTTGCGTATGACGACGCCGCTGCTGGTCTGATCCATGGACCTGTAATTCCGATGTTTTGACATGTCGCATGGCGTTCTGCGTCTGCAGCACTGCAGATTCCTTTAGTATCCAATTGGAAAACAAACTGAGCCAAGTGGCGCAGTTTTTGTTTTTCTTGCTGTTGCTGCTGCTGCTGCTGCTTCGGTTGCTGTTGTTGTTGTTATCCTGCTTTTTTTTTTTTTGCTGTTTCCACTCAATCAGTTTCTTATTGAATTAACAATGCACAAAACGAACTCAGCTCCAATGTAGCCAACAAATTTTGTTTATAGTTTTTATTCGTTTTTGATTTTTGGCTATTTTTGTTGTTGTTTGTTTTTCACTTTAATTAAAAACGAAATCAATCCAGGTTTATACATACTCTTTCCACTATCGTATCAAGCCCTGTTTGCAGCTGAATGCTTCACGTTTTCAAGAAAAATCTAATTGGAAATTAAACAAGCTTCGGACTAACTGAAACTAGTTGACTTTCGCATGTATCGAAATTTCTTATTGGAAAATTTAACTTCTGCTTGGAATTACATAATCTATTAATTCTAAAATATATTAAAACATATTAGTTTTAAATAAATTGGAATTTAATTTAATGTAATAAAAGATTATATATATTTTGTTTTTTTTTTGCTCGGACAACATGAATGAATTTTATTATCTATTAATACTAAAATATATTTAATTAATAAGAATTTAATGTAATGTAATAAAAATTATTATCATTATTTGTAGTTTATTATTAATTTTCTCGGACAACTTGAAGGATTTTCTCAATTATTTATATTCGACGCACAATTCGAATGCAAATTAGGAAAGAGTATTTGAGCTTCGGCTAGCCGAAGCATTGGTTAATTTATATGAAATATTTACTGTATTTGTTGAGGTTTGTAATTCTTGATATCGGCTTTAGTTTTGATTATATTTTGTTGGTTGATTTTGATTTAAAGTGGGGCGGGGATTGGGAACTTTTGCTACACACACAGAGAGACACAGAGATACACTGAAAAAAATTGAAGAAAAAGAAAATATTTGTTTGGTTTTAAAACACATTGAGGGGATGTTTGTAAATACGAAAATAAAAGAAAAAACTTCTTCAATATAATATATATATTTATTGATTTACCAAAATTGAAGTTGCTTGGGAATCAAATGGATTCTACTTTTCAATCTATTCAGGATGGTATACAGTTAGGATCTACTTGTAATATTGGCACATATTTTTGATACGAATTCAATTTGGCTACGTATTCGACATGCAATATTTGCTACGTTCTAGAATATTTAGTAATTTGTATTAAGACTTAGTTTTGATCAAAATTCTTATAAGAGCAACTAGAATAGCTGATAATACCTATGTATATAGCTTAAGTATTATCTTAAATATTATGATAAAAACTTTTTGGAATAAATCTACAAATATTTATATAATATATCCAACATAAAGAGAAAAGCTTTAAGGAAAATGAGAAGAACAAAATACTTGTATATTAATCGATTTTGGTAAATTGGCAATAAAACATCATATCCCATCTATTTACAGCACGTCCAGGGTGTAGGCACTGAGCGCCTCAACAATAGTCAACAAATTTGATTTATTAAAAGTTTCATTTTGCTAAATTTGGTCTTCTTCAATGGAATTTAATAAACATGAAATATTTCCATGAATAATATTTGTGAGTCTTTCATGGAGTTTGCATTTAGTTGAGAGTTTACATAAACTATATAAAGTTTTCAACTGAATGCAAATTGCACTACGAAATGTTTGTTTCAATTTGTAGCCGTAAGAGAAGTTGACTCCTCGGGTGCCGGCACTTGCATGCAATAATATTTGGGATATAAAAGGATGTTCTCCCCAGAAAATGGAATAACAAAGCGACTGCTGAGCAACTGGCAGGGAGCCAGAGCAAGCAAAACGAGCTAAAATAATAAGCGCCCCAGGGGTACTTCAGAATGGTTGGCAAATGGGACAGGGCGTAGATACGAAAATGGGACAGGACGTAGATAATACCAGCCAAAGTCCGTAAAGTAAACTCTGCTTAAGATTACAGAATATGGACTGAATAGAGTTTAGAGAGTGTAAAGAGTATGTAGAGCAAATAGAGCGTTTACAGAGAGTTTACAGAGAGTGTACAGAGAGTTTACAGAGAGTGTACAAAGAGTGTACAGAGAGTCTACAGAGAGTCTACAGAGAGTGTACAGAGAGTGTACAGAGAGTGTACAGAGAGTATATGCAATTTATAGGGCATATTTGGTGTTCATAGAGTGCACCTGGAGTATCTAGGGTATTTAGAATGTATAATATATATATATGTATATATATAGAGTATATAGATTATATAGGATAGATCTCTTTTTAACTTGCAAAAGGTCTGATTTATTTCCCTTTTATAGCCCATCAAATGAAGTGAAGTACCCAAATAAAGTATGCCCAAAAAACTGAAAGTTGTGCACTTAAAAGAAAATACTACTTGGCCTCGCCGGTGCTGGTGTGTGGTCGCACAGTGTGGTGCAGTGTGCTGTGGTTCGGGTGGTGGTTGCCTGATGCTTACAAAGCCAATCAAAATGAAGCATAAACTTTGCTGAAGCGCAAGTTTGTGGCCGCAAACTTAATAACGGGCAGACAGTGATGCTGAAATCTACTCAGACTTACTCAATGGATGGCTGGGTTAGGTTAGGCGTCTGGCTGGGTGGGTGGTCTAGTGGTTGTCTGGTGCTGCTGCAGAGACATGAACACAACCGGAAGTTGTCAAATGCGTGCGAGCTGCTATAGAAGTTGGCAGCTGCTCAGAGTCATTTTGTGGCAAGTGTGCTCAAGTTGTTTGTCAAACACACACACACACACACACAGAAAGACAGATAGAGAGAGTTACAGAGAGAGAGAGAGAGAGGAGAGGAGAGGAGAATGACACAGTCTCGTTTCACAGTCACATTTATGTTATGCCAGACTGGCCTTTATTCACTCAATAAAATAGTTTTTGAACAAGTCAAAGTGAGGCTAAAGCAAGTAGACTGCCATGGCATACCCTGAAATTTTTGTCAGACTTCATTCAACTAAAAATGCACAGAAAATGTTAGTTAACTTAGGCAAGCGCTGCGTCTAGTAAGCTCAATGTTTACATACGCTGTGCTTTGCTTGTAGCTCATGCTACCCGAACCGAGCAATACAGGGTATTAAAAGCAGCTGCTGCTGCTGCTGCAAAGTTTCCAAATGCAAGTGTTGTGTGCTGGCCGAGAAACTTGGCACCTTAACTTGGCCAATCGAATGGCCACCTTCACCTAGTGCAGTCGCCATGGAGCGCTTAATCAATTTGAAGTGCAGCCAGAATCAGCTCTGCTGTTGCAGTTACACACACACACAGACACACACACATAAACACATGCAGATATGCAGCTGGCAGCCGCGGGCCTCTTTCATGGCCTCTGGGCTCAAGCGATTGCAGACATCAAATGCCGCCTTCCACTCCATTTGATTGACAGCTGTCAATTTGCATTGGCAGAGTGCGGCGCCATGGCACTTGTCGTCCTTGGACTCGTATTTCCGACTCTCTCTCTCTCTCTCTCGTGCCACGCCCCGGCACGCCCCAAAGGCCATCAAGTTCACGCATGCTGGCCATAATGAACTTATGCAAACATGTGCAAAGGGCGTAAGTAGTTAAGCGCATATTATGATGCAGACAAGCGCTTTAGCAGCCTCATCAGATACCCTGTAAGGAAGAAGTGGTAGAGCAATGACAGCACATCCATTGGCGAAAGGCTTTGAAGGGGTTTTCTCAATAAGCTCAAAGGCAGCGATAAGCTGCAGCGAATCAGCTTAGTCATCTGTCTTTACTTTTGTCTCCTTGTTTGTTCTTTTATCTGTATTCCTTGCCATATCTATGCTTCTCTGCCTTTAGCTCTCTTTAAATTTATATTAAATTTCTGTTTCGATAGGTATCGTTATATGCATATTTATATCGATATTTAACAACTCGCTGAGCTTTTGAGATTTCCATGCACATACATATATTTTTTATTTGCATTTCACTCTTTTCACATTTGTTGACCAGTGTTCAATATTTTATTGTAAATACATAAATAATATTGATAAGCTTTTAGCTTGACTGCGCAGCTGTTTCCAAGCGCTCAGCTTAGCCAGGCTTAAGCGTCAGATTTGTGCTGCTGCGCAGCGAGTGCAAAGGAAAAACAATTTGCAAATATTTTTTATCTACAAATGGAATTTGGGAATCGATAACAATGCAATGCGATACGTAAATGATATATTATAATTGCTGACTGATAGACCGATATCTATAGATAGATAGACTCCTTAGCTATTCACAATGGTAAATAGATCTTTTGCTGCACTTACTCTCATACTCAGCGCAAGTCGTTAATGAGGTTTACCATATAGTATTAATAATACTGTATACTAATTCCATGCATGCTAAGATCTGTCGATCGACTTTTTGCATGTGAAATACTTATAATATACCAAAAATTTATCGATATACTATTCTCCCTGACTGAACTGAATTTCAGCCCTGCCTTGTTATCGATAGCATCATATCGTTTTCCCTTCAGTCAACTTCAATTGTTCATTTCCTTTTCAATTTCTACTTCAGCTCCTGAGCATATCTCGACAATGTCTACATCCGAGCCATCCGAGCTGACGGAACGCATTTTGCTGCATCTGCAGAGAGTGGAGCGGGTGGACAGCCTGCAGCTAGCCAAAGACTTTGATATCGAGCATCAGAAGATTGTGGGCGCTGTGAAGAGCATTCAGTCGCATGGCGAGCGGCTGCTGCACGTGCAGCCAATCATACGCAAGTCGCTGGCCCTGACCAAGGAGGGGCACGCCGTGAGCCAGAGCGGCAGCTACGAGGCGAAAGTCTATGCTGCGGTGCCGGAGCAGGGCATCAGGTATGCGGACTTGTTGGTGGGTGGCGGCGTCAATATCAAGCTGGGCTTCAGCAAGGCCATGTCGCTGGGCTGGCTGTGGCTGGACAAGAGCGTGCAGCCGGCGCTGGTGCGTCGCAAGGTGAGCGCGATTGTGGATCAAGTGCGTGAGCAGCTGCTGCATTTGCCAGAGCTGTCGGCAAGGGACGTCATGGAGTTCAAGAAGCGCAAGCTGCTGCAGGAGTTGACCACCAAGAGCTTTCTGTTGAGCAAAGGGTTCGAGTTCAGCACGACGCTGACCAAGCTTGAAACGGATCTCACCGTGGACATGCTGGCCACCGGACAGTGGGAGCAGCTGCAGTTTAAGGCCTACAACTTCGATGCTCTGGGTGCGCCGCCGACGTGTGGTCAGCTGCATCCATTGCTCAAGGTGCGCAGCGAATTTCGACAGATTTTCCTCGAGATGGGCTTCTCGGAGATGGCGACCAACAACTATGTGGAGGCGTCGTTCTGGAATTTCGATGCGCTCTTTCAGCCCCAGCAGCATCCGGCACGCGATGCCCACGACACGTTCTTCATCAAGCAGCCAGCCCAGTGCGGCCCCCTGCCCGAGGACTATGTGCAGCGCGTGAGCACGGTTCACTCGCTGGGCGGCTACGGGTCGCGTGGCTACGGCTACAAGTGGCAGCTGGCCGAGGCCCAGAAGAATCTGCTGCGCACGCACACCACGGCCGTAAGTGCTCGCACTCTGTTTCATTTGGCCCACCTGCCGGATGGCTTCAAGCCGGCCAAGTATTTCAGCATCGACAAGGTGTTCCGCAACGAGACCCTCGATGCCACGCACCTGGCCGAGTTCCATCAGGTGGAGGGCGTCATTGCCAATGTCGGCCTCACTCTGGGCGATCTAATTGGCACGCTGCACGAGTTCTTCCGCAAGCTGGGCATCACCCAGCTGGAGTTCAAGCCCACCTACAATCCGTACACGGAGCCCAGCATGGAGATCTATTGCTATCACCCCGGTCTGGCCAAATGGATTGAGGTGGGCAACTCGGGCATCTTTCGGCCGGAGCTCGTCCTGCCCATGGGCCTGCCGCCCGATGTGAATGTGCTCGCCTGGGGCCTGTCGCTCGAGCGGCCCACAATGATCAAGTATGGCATCAATAACATACGTGACTTGGTTGGACCCAAGGTGGATCTCAAAATGGTTGAACAGGGCCCCATTTGCCGCCTTGACCATGATTAATTTTTATGCATTTTGCAACACTAACTGACTGTTGCTTGGCAACACTTCACGATAGCAATAAAATAGCTTTTTGCCTACTATCGATAGTTTCTTTACTTATTTGTATTATGGTTAGATATTCGAGAGATGCGAGCGAGAAATTCAAGTTTGGAATTTTGCTAAGAGTAGTAAAAGTTTGCATATGAAAAATGTCATGGCTTCAAGTAGGTGAATGACTCGATGTAAATAAGCTGAATGCTTTACCTCATCTATACATATATGCATAAATTTACGACTGTTCATTTAGGCTCTGTTTACGATATCAATTCATACTCTCATACTCTCACGTTCACGCTCCGAGCAAGAGACTTCGGTTCGTTTCGGTTGAGAGCTTTTAACGAACATCATTCGGGGAGCGATACAATTGATATACTCTAATACACATTCATACTCACGATGTGTTCAGCAAAGACAACCCTCGCATATATACTAATATATAGATAGATATACTAATAGATATGATCTGTCTGATTTTTCCTATAGCAAACGAGTTCGTTGATCTCTGAACATCTGCTCTGTGTGCAATTAGAAGACACTTCTGTATGCAAAGACATTGAGAAATGTTCAACAGATCTTTGCGAGCTCTATATACTAGTGATTCGTTGGGCAGATGCCTCTCCCTTGAATCTATCTCTCTCTCTCTCTAACATTATTTTTCCCTCACTGACTACGTCACTGCCTTTACTCTATCTATCTTTCTTCTTCCGTCTCCTTATCTATGCCTATTACATTTCTTCTTCTTCTGCTCCATCTCTATCTCTATCTTACCATCTCCCTCATTCATTCTTTCGTTCTTTCGTTTTCTTCTTCACGCTCTCTCCCAATCGTACCCTCTCTGTCTCCATCTCTCTTCCCGTCTTTAATTCTCCATCTGCTCCCTCTTTCAAACTCTCTAAATCTATGTCTGTCTCTTTCTTTCATACACTTTCTCTATATTTTCTACCCTGACAACATTCATTTCGAGGCGCTCTCAACTCAATTGAACAAGAAGTCAGTCAAATTTTAATGATATATCCTGTTGCACCGCAAGGCTTCGGCTTCAGTTTCAAAATCTAACCGTAAGCCATCCAATATCTCAAACCCTTTCAGTTTCAGTTTCAGCCCATTCAGCAGCAGCTGCCACAGACAGTTCTAGGCCATCTGTCAAACTTTTGTTTGGCTGCTCTAATCAAAATATAATTAATAAATTTAACAACTATTTTGCTAGGACAGCTCGTCTATGCCTCTGGCTTTGCCTTTTGTTTGACTTATCGATTTTTATTGTACTTCATTTGGCATTATTTTTTTTTTTTATTTTTGTTTTTGGGTAGACGAGTAATTGCCTTAAGTATGTAGACTATGGGCTCTATTGTCTTTTCACTTGGTGCCCACATAAAAGAAAAGGCTCAAAAAACTTTGTCCACATTTTTGGCGCTCTTCAGGCGGGCAGCAAAAAAATGAGAAAAAAAGAGAAAAGGAGAGCAAAAAAAAAAAAAAAAAGAGCGAAGTGAAACGCGTAAAAGCAACAACAAATTGAAAATGGCACGCGCAAATTACTTAATCCGACTTAGCAAGTATTTTTCAGTATGTCACAGCCTGACATCAGTCGCCAGTTGGGGCTGCTGGCTGCTGGCTGATGGTTGGGGGCGTGGCAGCAACAGGGACCGCGTAAATGCCTGCACGTACTTGGCCGCCTTTGATCTAAATTACCAAACATTTTCAGGTATTTCAACTTTGAATGCCAGCCAGCTACCCCAAGACAACGCTGACTAACACTAAACAAGTAACGACTGCACGATGCTCGCTCATAGGTAAAGCGTAGCTAGATATTTGTGTATCTCTCGGATTGCTTTTGATATGCCAAGCTATGAATCTAGCTCTTTTCTAGCTGTAAAGCAATGCAGCTTATCAGATATCCTCAAGTATTGACAGTGTCTCTGGCATACATTCAATTCAGTTCGCCTGTATATACTCTTCTCGCATTAGCTGAACGAGCATCGCAATGAAATACTCAGCAGAATAGAAAGTGAACGAAATGAAAATGTCAAATGAATGAGCAAGCGGTGGCTTGAGATGAGATGAGAGGCGCCTTTAAAAACCCAACCAGTGGACAGTGTGCGCCAAGAGTCCAGGTAGTTAGTTAATCAATGAACGGTCGCTGCCCACCTCACCCTACCACGCCCCTCGCTCCCCAGCCAGTGTTGGGCAATTACATCAAAAGGAAGCTTACGAGTCAAAATTAACTAAATAGCAAACAGCAGCCCCAACGGCGGACTGTGCTCGAAAGTTACTTAGACACATTTGTAGCCAGACAGGCAGACAGGCAGACAGACAGACCTGTCGGACAGACAGACAGACGGAGAGGTGCAAGAATGTTTGAGTTTTAGCTTAAGAAATTACATCTCAGAGAGTGAGAGAGAGAAAGAGAGAGTGAAAGTGAATGAAAACTGTTTGCAATTGTTGTAAATAACTTTAGTTGGCATTGAAAATAGTTTCTGCTGCTGCTCCTCCTCCTCCTGCTGCTGCTGCTGCTGCTGCTGCTCCTCCTGCCAATTCGCTAATTCTGCATTATAGAGACAACTAAATTCTGGTCACACTGCTTAGCACAGCTGCTAAATTAGTTCAAGTGCAAAAGTTCTGCAATTAATTGCTGTCAACAACAGCTTTGACTCTGACAACGACTTTGCAATTAATCATTTGCCATTCGCTTCGAGATTCGAGATTATTCTATCTCCCATCTGGCATGCAAGCCTTGCATACAGCTCTGGCTTGAAATTTGATGAGTTTGTTTTATCTGTTGGCAACTTTTCATTTTATGATCTCCTTTATGTATATAGGACTTGCATTAGTATCTAACATATGCTACGATATGTTTCCCAAGTATTTTGATATTTTTTTTAAATCTTCTTCTCTGATATCATTTAATTAATTTTATCTTAACAGCTTTGGGCTTTCTGATTGGGGTTGTATGAATATCTCTTAGCTTCTATTTTAGACTTATAGAGTAACTTTTCTCGTCTTAAATTTCCATCAGTATATTTTATGTAATATAAAAGTATTTATCTTTATCTATTCCATCTTTTATATACCAAAAGTATCTTTCAGGTGCTACATCAAATTCATGAAGTATTTTTGTATCTAATATAACATTGTTTTATGTGCATCTGTGACAAGCAACAAGCTCATATATGTATATTCAGCAAATATATAGATCATTCTGAATATGCATATATTCAATCAAATTCGATTCGATTCTTCACAATCGTTCGATTATAAAAACTTTGATAATACGAGCACATTTCGCTTGACTTGAATATGCTCGTAATCAGTTAATCGGACTGGCGACAACTTGTGAGGCATTGTCCAATTACTGTATATATACTGTATGTATGTATATATACATATATAATTTTGTCAAGCTGGCAGAGGATGAAGTTCTTTAGCTGCTTTGCCAAGCGATTGTCAACTTATTCATGCGGCGTTGCCATATCAGCGCAAAAGTTTTTAATATTGCCTGGCACAAAAGATGGAGCAAAGTACTCACGAAGAACTTGAACTTTTCATCAACTATTCTAAACTTGAATGCAAACTTTAAAATACTCGAATAAAAAGTTGCAAGCAAGCAGAGAAAAGAAGTGAAAAAAGCTAAAAATAAAAACTCAAAAACTCAACAATGAATTGATGAGTCCAATAAATCTATCAGGCGAAACAGCTCTCCAAATGGCTCTAAATGAATATTTTGCATGATTTATGAACAATTCGCCTCAGAGCCTTTGGCATAAATAAATAATGAGAGTGCGCTAGAGTTTTCATATGCACAGCATTGAAGGGTTTTAAGTCAACCTTAGGCCAGGGCGCACGCATCAAAAGCCATTTGGATTTGTGCTGATGCTGATGATGCTGAAAGGGATTCTGGGACAGTGAGTGAGCTGCTTGAAATGCATAAGGCAGCGAGTTGAAGGCGAATGAATAGCCATTGGACATGCAGCCCAAGCAAGCTCTCTGTCTGTCACATGTTGCTATGACTGACTGCCTGGCAGCTGACAGCAAAATAATTTCCGCTGACAATGCGGAACGCAACCAAACAACCGAAAAGTAAGCGCCAAACGGAAGCAACTGCCGGACATGCGGCACTGGCACAGGCACGGCACAGCGGGTGCCATACATATGGGGCGCATAGAAAATAGTTGAGAGAGAAATTTGACTCAAATTCCTTTCATTTGTAAATTTCAATGAGTTTTGCTCTAGCTGCCCAAGCGTATAGTTCTGATTAGCTAGCTAGTAAACTAGATGAGTAAGATCTGCAATATCTTCTATATCAATCTAATATTTGTTAAATGCATTATCGTATATGTCTTATATTCTTATATAGTCATTCTCTCAAGCATATCTGTCTTTATGAAATCTGCGAAGAATCTTACATAGCTTTCATAAGCTAATGTCTCACTAAATCGATTGCAAATCGAAATATAATAAACTATATTATAGCTTTCTATAAACTATGCAAAATCGATAACAAATCTAGAATAAAAAAAAAAATAATAATTGTATGCATTCCAAGCACTGCCCAAGGCATCAGGACTCTTCAGAGGAAGTTTAAGAAAAATGTAGCATACTTAGCAGCGCTCTTGGACTAGTGCTATATCATTGCCATTCTTTTCTTTGCATTGCCCTTGGGCACTTTCAACTCAACATAAACATGGACTAGCATAGGCAAAGCCGCCCCTGGGCCATTGAGCCAAAAGTCTGTGAACTCATTTTGGGCAGAGTTCAGCATCGAGTTTCAGTTGTTGCAGCTCATTATAATATTTTTGTTCACTCGCTATGTTTTTGTAGTTTTAGGCCACACGTTTGACTGCCTGATCCGGCCCTGAGCGAAAAACGTGGGCCACAGTCCCCACCCCACCCCACCCCGCCCTCTCTCTCTCTCTACCCTAAGCTACGTTTAGAATGTGTGCAAATGTGTAGCATACTTCACGGCGGCATGCAAACCCCAGCAGCCATTATGCAAATCAAGCGAAAAGGCGATGCCAAAGCATTTAAGCCGTTTTAGCCAGCCAGCCACCCACGACGCCAGCTTTCCACTTCCTCTAGCGAACAGCACAGTGCCACGCCCCATTTAGCGCCTTTTGTTGTCGCTGCCTTTTGGGGCGGTTGGGGGAGCGAAGCTAAAATCTAATTTCCTTTAGCAGTCAGCTTTGGCAACAACAATAGCTCTGTGTGTGTGTGTGTGTGTGTGAGTGTGTGTGTGTGTGAGTGTGTGTGCATGCATAATTCAAGTGCAAAAAAAGAAAAGTAGAGTGTTTGGGATTCAGATAGCGACTGCAAGCCGTTGCCCAGGTGACTATCTGCCGTGTCCCGCCAAAGGCTTAACGAAGAGCGTGAGCCCTGATTTAGTGCTCATTAGCCGTGGAAAATAAACGGAATCAATGTGAATTAGATGTGAACAGATGCAACAGTTGCAACGGCCACAAACTTTCACTCAAGCTGTATCGGACTTTCGCTTTTGCCAGTTCTCGAGTCTGGAGTCTGGAGTCTGGCGTCTGCCGGCAAACACAATGGACCGCATCGTTTGCTCGTTTATTTGCTAACAAGTCTAAAATGAAATTAATTATAGTTACGCACAGTTGCCAGCAGCCGCAAGGCTGGCTGAGGCACTCCCAGCACCAGCCCCAACCTCAGCCCCAGCCTCAGCCCCAGCCGCAACCTCAGCCTCGGCTGCTCTGTTGGGGCCTTCGCTGCATTGTTATTGCCTTTTTTGTGTGCCTGTGTGGCCCACATCGCTTGGCTGGCAGCAGAAACTGCTGCTTAGGCAAGTCAACTATTTTATTTTACTTTACTTTCTCTCTCTCTCTCTCCCTCTCTGTGTGTGTGTGTGTGTGCGAAGCTGCCTAAGCAAATAGTTTTTACAAGCTGTGGCTGAGTGCTGAGCCTTGTACCCAAAACTAAATACAAATTTGTTTCATTTCAGAATATGTCTAGCTGAAAGAGTAGATAGACCTTCAGGCTATATTCTATTTTCTATGCTCTATCGTGTATCTTGCATCGTCTAATTTACATTTTCTACTTTCCCGAGAATGTCCTCTATTTGTTTTTTGAAAATGTTACAGGCAGAAGGAGACGTCGCAGACCCCACAAAGTATATATATTCTTGATCCGGTTGATGAGAAAAGTTGATATTGCCATGTCCGTTCGTCCGTGTTTATAAGACTTCGTTAGGTCCGAGGTATACGAGTTTTTTTTCAGAAAATCGATAACTATTTCCGTTTCAGAATTATCGATTCTAACATTTATCGAGAATCAGCTATAAAAAACGTAATTCAAATACTAGAGATTTGTAATGTGGCAAATTTAGATGCTATTAATATATTCCGAATGTTTCATGAAGATCGTTCTAGATCTAGAAATGGAGCTATAAGCGTAAAGAAGAAGAAATTAGTTTTTTGCAGGGCTCAGGGTATATCGTAGTCGAGCCGTCTCGACTAGAGCCTTCTTAATTGTTTATCTTCTATTTCTCTTTTTTTCGTCAATTTCTTATTTTCCTCCTTTCATCTTCTATCTTCTCTCTTATATCTTCTATCTGCCATCTACTATATCTTTATCTTTTATATCTGTATCTTTTCTATATCTTTCTTTTATGTTCTATTGTTGCTCTTACATCCCTTCTATCAATCATCTTCCATTTCTTTTACTATTCATCTTCCATCTCTTATCTTATTACAGGGTATCTCTGTTACATCACACTATAAATGATTTTTTATTTATATTTGTGTTTGTATACGCGCCTGATGACTGCTAAAAATAACTTAGGCTCAGCTTAAGCTGGCCTGCTACCCTTTTGGCTGGACATCTCTCTCACTCCTTCTCACTCTCTCAGTCTTTCTCTGTCGCTCTAAGGATGCCCTAAGCTATATTTGCAATCACGCCCAGGCAGCTGATGCCAGTGTCTGTGGCCCTGAACTTTTAATTAATGCAAGCGACTCCGCACAGTGCCTGCTCAAAGTATGTGTACCCGAAAAACAAAAACAAAAAAATGAATTTAGCTGCGGCTGGGCTTAACTCCTTTTCATTTTTTTTTACTCTTTTTTTTTGAAGTCTCGTTTGGCAACATGCCTCTCTCACTCTCTTGACTCTTCCACTCACTCACTCCCAGACGCTTGTTTACATTTTATATCAAAAACTTTTACGAGCTACAAAATACGCTGAGCAGCTTCAGCCTCAGTCTCAGAGCCAGCAAAAAAAAAAAAAAAGAAGAAAGAAAACAAACAAATGTGCCGAGAGTTGCGGAGCGAGCATAAAATAAATAAAAATAAAATTGATAGCATGCTTTTTGGGCTCTGTCCTGTCCTGTGCTGTCCTGTCGTCTCAGTGTTCTCTGTGTTTTCCTTCTTCGTCGTCATCTTGCGCCTTTTGTGTGTATTTGCTCGATGCGGAGAGGGGGATTTCTCTTTGCTAAAGCAACCAGCGCGACTTTGTTTTGCAGCTCGAGGCCAAGTAGACCCCAAAATGAAAACAGCAGCAACAACAACAACAACAACAACAAAATGGCGACTCTAATGACAATTATCGGCTACGCAATTATCGCTGCCAAGTGATGATTACACTGCTTAACAAAATTAAAGAGCGCTTAATCATTGCGGCTTGGCTTCTAATGCTCCCACGCACATTAAGCATACACACAAACAACAATAACCACAACCACAACTTTAAAGAGCCAAACAATTGGGTGAATTCTCATCTGTAGAAACTCCAGATGAAGTTCGAACTTTCAACTTGCATAAATTTGGCGAGAAACTTAAGTAAATTATAAGCTACGGCTAATGGGCATATATATGTTGTAGCTGAAGTGCAGACGTAGGCAGCAGGAGGTGTTGAAAACTCCATTAGGCGAGACCATGTGCTGAGTCTATCAAAATGTTTTCGTCTGTTTGTTCGCCCTTCTCTCTCTCTCTCTCTCTCTCTCTCTCTCTCCATTCATTATTCTGTCCGCCTGTCAGTTTATCCAAACCCTCAAGAGTTCGTAAGCTAACATGGCTACAATTCAGCTTGCAATTTACATTGTATATTCTTAGAATATCACATAATTGTATTGTTATCGATAACACTCACCATGCTTTATAATTATTGATAAAAATCGATATTCATATTTTTATTTGGCTGTCAATTATAAAGCTCTTAAAGGCAAATGTGAGCAGCATAAGTTTTTCATCATTTTTGTAATCGATAACTCAAATAATTGCCGAATCATCGATCAACATTGATATTATGAAAAGTTTAATAGACTTAACGTTAAAGATTTTAGTCTGAAAACATTAATACAAATGAAGGCAATCTAGGGTTATCTCGATTGTTATCGATAATTCATATAACTTCCATGTTATCGATACGAATCAATATTTGCAGCTGCAATATTCATGTATGTATGCATTTAAGCACAATTAACTAGTTCCTCATCATCATCATTTTTGTTATCGATAACTAAGGCTATTATCGATTAAAAATCCGTTTTAAAACATTTAAAATTAAAAAATATTAAATTAAAAAATCAAGAATGAATCCAAAATTTATAGAGATTTCTACTTGGGCATACCTAGTCAAATTTCTTTCTCATATCTCATAATTTAATAGAGGTCTGTGCCTACGCGTGCTCAGGTGGTGTGCAGGTTTTGCCAGGGCTAAAGTCATTGCAAATTTGATTAACATAAAGATATCGCTTTTATTTTATGGCTAGATTTTGATTTGAATCCTCAATTTGCACAACGTTTTCAAAAGTACTTGAGGCAATTGGAGGGGCAGTTCAGTTCAGCGAATGGAAAATATGATGGGCTCTACTTGACTTGATTTAGTTGTGTAAGTTGTGACTATAAATAAAATGGGCATAAGATGCGTTGAGGCTTGAAATTGATGTGCCCGAAAAACGATTGCAATGACAGATGTGCGCTATTAATGGGAAAAGGTAAATGTGTGTCTGTGTGTGTGTGTGTGTGTGTGTGTATAGGAGAGATCATAAATTCCCAGCAGTTGCCAAGCGTTCGACCCGCTGGCAGCAGTCAAAAGGAAGCGGGCAATGCAAAACATTTTAATAATGAAAGAAGCAAAAGAAGAAGAAGAATCAGAGCAAAGCGGCTAAGCGTGTGTGTGTGTGTGTGTGTGTGTGTGTGTGTGCAGTGAGCCATTTTATGTTAACAACTTTCTTGGCCCAAAGCGTTTTTCATCAAGGCGAAGTGGGCGGAGTTTATCATCATTTTGTTTATCATTAACAACTCGTCAGGGCCTACTAACATCATCATCATCATCGTGCCAATGCCAATGCCAATGCCAATGCCAATGATAATGATGATGGTTATGGTAATGCTTACTTTCAAGTGTGTGTCATATGTCACACACACACACACACACGTAGACACACACACACACACACATATGCAAAACAACCGCGAGCAAATCATAAGCATAATAATAATAATAATAAAAAGAAAAATAAAATAAAAAGTAAAATAAAATGAGAAAACAAACCGAAAATAAGCAAAATAAATATAAAATCAGTTTTTTTCTTTTTTTTGTTCTTTGTATATTCAAGTCAGCCAACAGATGGCGCTGCTTGGGTAAAAAAGTTTATGAACCATAAAAACAGGTGGCAAAACGAGCCACGAGGCACGCGATGTCCTTTTCATGCTTTGCGTCCACGTCATCTCTGCAGCCCCTCGACGCTAGCTCCCCATGCGGCCCATGCACCAACCGTGCTGGTAACTGGGGCGTGGCATCTGCCTCTGTGGAGCATATCATTTATCTCTGCTTAAAATGCCATTAGATTGCATATGCTTAAGTTTTGTTCTCCTTTTATTTTTCTGGCTCTTTCAATGCTTTAATGTTCGGCAAAAAGGGGTTTTTCGGCATGTTGAACCCTTGACTGAGATTTTTAGACGTTTCTCGGGTCGTTGTGAATGGTGGGGGGAGGAGTGGTGGATAAGCGTGTAAAGGGTGAAGCGTTAAGCGTAAAGCGAAAGTATAAATAAATAAACTGAAACATTACGATTGAGCATGGGCATCATTAACTAGTCAATCATATCATAATTTGAATGTCAGAAGTAAGAGTGAAATGAAAACGTAAGGAGAGAAACAAATCTGGATTGACTAACTGGATGTGTGACTGACAGATGGATTGACTAACCTGACAGAGATTGAATGACTGATAGATATAGATGTTAGATTGTCTAACTGATTGATTGAAGTAATGATATATTTATTGAACAGTATGATTGAGTGATTGACTTTCAAACTGACTAGATGTGTGGTAAGTTGATTAATGATTGATTGATTGACTGATTGACTGACTGATGACTGACTGCTTGACTGATTGGCAAAGACTGATACACAGAATATCTGTCTGTGCATTGATTAATTGATAGAGTAATGACCAGATGATTGATTGATATATAGTCATAATAACCTGATTGACCAATTAAACGAAAATTGAACTAGGTTACTGATGATTAGATGAAAGATTGATTGACTAAGGATAGATAAACAGATAAACTGACTATCTGACTAGACCTCTGTCCTCGATTGACTACTTCATAGTTTGTCTCTTGCTTGATTGATTGACCAAGTATTTGACTGATGGATTGATTAACTGATTAGATGATTGAGTGATTGACTGACGCATAGATTGAGTTATTGATATAGTCTTAGTATTTAACTAGCTATCAGACTAAGTAATTCATTGACTCATCCAGCAAAGTCGATGCTAAAATAAATTTCTTGAGAAATTCAATACAGAAAATGAGGAAAATTGACGTAAAAGTTTTCTGTTCACCATTCACTCAACGTCTAATTTAATTTTTTGAGTAGACTTTGCATGAATTTATGTGAACCGCGTCTTACACCTTTCGCTAAGTCCATGCCAGCGAAGACTTTGAGATCAAAGTTCATAAAAGCGAAACTTAAATGTCCGAAACAGTTAGCAAAGCCCCACAATATAATAGAATGCGAATACGTGATGATTCTGCTCCAGAGAACTTTTTACGCTGCTGCCGAAAGACTTCAAACACAATTTCAAATATAGCCATGTTAAAAATAATTTGAGAAGTAGGCACGAAGGTCGTAACAGGTAAATTTCATCAGACCAGGCATGACCTTGCAGGTCTTCCAGCTTTATTATTATATCGTACCTGGAAAGAACATCTTTCATTTTGACCGAGAAAACGCATAGTCGAGCTGCTGATGCCGATGTCTCTAAGGGTGCTTAGCTATCGTTTGATATGAGTTGGGGAAACGCTTTCAATCAGTCTCCTTATGCCAGGGTATACACTGAATCGTGCATGCCTTAGCTGTACTGCTGTCAGTCTTGTTGATTTTTATTCGGTTGCCTTGTGAAGTTGTGGGCAAAAGTTTTCATGTTTTTCAGACAGATTCAGGCCGCAGGCCGTTGCCAAAGATGATGATGAAAGCTGAGCCGAACTGCGAGTCGAGTGTCGAGAGTTGAGCTTGCAGCTCTTCAGAAAGGCCCTTCCCTGGACGGTGGGGCCACCAAGGGTAGTTATGGAGATATGAGATGCTGTTGCTGCCAGCAGCCCACGGCATGCATGGAGCAAAAGTAATGTAAACAAGACAGCACACACAGTGTGAGAGAAAGAGAGAGAGAGAGAGAGAGAGAGAGAGAGAGAGAGAGAGAGAGAGGGAGAGATTGAGAGAAAGCGAGTGAGTATGGAGGTAAAGGTAAGATGAGGGTTGGAAGAGATACACATGCTGAGAATTTTGTTGGCCAGTTTTGCGGGTTCATCATTATGCGGCGCAATTTGTTTCCCCTTCCCATGCTCGGAACCCGATGAAAATCTTAAGACAGGGCATACTGGCGCAGGCTATATGCCAGAAGTTTAGATAGTTGTGATTGGGATGAATAATCAACTGGGCCTGTCTACCCTTCTATATAGTATCCTTTAGGAGTAAGTTCCTCTCTAGCTTGATCAGATCGACTTTGTTTTTAGGTCATTTCATTTTCAGGGTATTTTCCAGTTGCGCATACCCAACTGTGCAACTTTTACTTGATGTGAAGTTGAAGAGTTGCCAAAAACTTGACTGACGCGCTTTCAAGTGAATTTGGATGTGCAGGCACGTCTTGCGACTGAACGGGGCATGCGTCGAGTTTCCACTCAGCAAGTGACACAACATCAACATCAACAACAACAACAACATACCCTTGCCTGCTTATAGTTGCCATCGAAATTCAATTTGAATACTTCGGCTTTATTCTTGAATATTTTGTTTTTGTACATTTTTTTTTAGTAATTATTCTTTTATCGGAATTGGACGTCATGTCGGCATCGCGCCAGAAGCATACAAAGCCAAATCATGTGCACGTTTTACACAGCTTTCGACTGGAACCGCATGTGGATCCTATGACCAATGATATGACCGTGATCGCTTATCTGCCCGAAGGCGAGCTGCAATCACTCGAGCCAATCGAGTCCCATGAGCAGCGCCTTCATCATATGTACGTCTGCTCGCCCGATGGGCGGCTCAAGAAGTCGATTGCCTTCACCGAGAGCGACTATCGCAATGCAGTGAGCGATTATATAAATAAGGCGAGTACTGATGATGATGAACATGAACGGGAACGTGAACTGGAACTCGAACGGGAACAGGAACGAGAACGGGAATGGGAATGGGAATGGGAACAGCAATGTGAGGGGAAACAGGAAACGGAACTGGAACAGGAAGACGAGGTGAAAAAGTCTATATCCGGCACCTCATTCATTATATCATACGATTGAAATATGCAATAAATTTCTTGTATTGCCAAAGTTTGATTCACTTTGATTGATTCGTGCTGATGTATCATTGTTGTAACATCAATCAGATATTTCTAGTATAGGAACGTATCCCTTGATGGCCTAACAACTGCCAAGAGCTTAGTCAAAGGCTACAGCTTTACGGTGTAGTTGCTTTTAAGCCAGCTTCAATCATTGTGATTGATGTTGAATGAGCAATTATAATACAATTATATATGCACATACATATATACCAAAGTGAAACAGTGAAAAGCTTTGTGCCTTCACTGAAGCACAAATGATTGATTGATTGATTGACAGAATGATTGATGAGCTTTAAGAACTGCAGCTAGTACTTTAACAAGGTTTACTACACCCACTTAGGTAGGCAGCGCAACTGCTGATTGGAATTTATCTTTTCTATTAGCAAAATTTGCAGTTTCCATTCATTTTCCAATAAGCCAAAGAAAATTGCAATTCCAATTAGCTAATTTGATGCACATTCCACGATGTCCGAAATAAAGAGAGTTATTCTGAGCATAAAAAAGCTATATATGCTCATCGCTCATCGCTCGTCGCTCTTAACCCTGTCCTCTTCTCACTTTGACTGTGTGCATGTTCTTCTTCTTCTCTTTTTGTTTATTGAAATCTGTTTGGAAAGCTCAGTCAAAGGCATTGCCCATGTTGTAGGGTGGGAGCGGGAAATTATCGATAGCGAAAATCGATTGATTGCCTTTGAAATTGCAGGGCATATGGCAATTGCTGTTCTGTTCAGTATTCCGTGCCGTGTGCTGTGCTCCCACCTAGAGTCACACACACACACACACACACACACATACGTAACCATATGTCCAATGTGTGTTGACCATATCAGTTGAAGGCGTACCACTGTGGGCGTGGCTGCATTTGATATGCTTAAAGCGAACCTCAACGACAGGCTAGGCGAATGTTACTTTGATGTTTCATGTCATGGTTTTTGCCCTCTCACTCTCTCTCTCTCTCCCTCTCTCTCTTTGTATATATCTGTGTGTGTGTGTGTGTGTCTCACCTGGCCCTCGGTCTGTCCACGCTTCAGTTACTGACAGCTTTCGTGTGCTTATGCATATTACTTTTCCTTTTTTTCGTCCAGGTTTTTCTCACATTTTCTTTTTCGTTGTTGTTGTTTTTGTGTTTCTTTTTTTTTTTTTTTCGCCCGCTCTGATCAAACAAAAGGCTGCCATTTGGGGGCGTGCCAACACCCACTTGATGGCTGTCGGGCATAATTTATGCCAGGCGCAACGGAATGGTCGTCTATGGATTCGCCAATGGACGTTGACGGGACGCTGACAGGAAATCCAAAACGGAAATTTGTTTAAGAAAATTGTCAAGTAATATTTGGCTGAGCCCACAGCTCAGCTTCTGCAGAACTAAACGAAATGTAACAGAAATGAAATAAACGAGAAATGAAAAACTTAAACGTCAGCCATCAATTAGCCGAGTGCTGCGAGACTTTGGGGCCAAGCGCAACAGGAGGCGAGGCCAGCCAGTGGCATCCCCATGAGAACTTTGGGCAACGGCGACAAGCGCAAAGGAACTTAAAAAGAATTGCTCAACTATTAAGCAGCTCTCGCTCTCTCTCGCTCTCTCTCTCTCATGCTCTCTATCTATCTGTATCTAGCCGGCTCTGTCTGGGCATGTAAGCAGCATAGCAATAGATCCCTTAGCGGAAACCGGATATGCCAGGCAGAAACACTTGCGCAACAGCAAGCCAAAGAAAAAAAAAAAAAAAAGAGGTTAAACTTGTTGCAATAACTTTTAGACGGGCCCAAAAGGACAAACCCACACACACACACACACATGAACAGCGATAAATGCCATTAACTTGGCCAAGTTTGCTTTGGGCACAAACTTTAGTAATTGAAGAACGCCCAAGCGTCGTCAAAAATTAGCTGCACAAATGCTCAATTGGCCTATATAGATATATATAAAAATGAAAATGAAAATGAAAATATATATAAATATAAATATACTTTATATTTATATACAGCCATAAATGTATTTCATTGCTGCACTCTATTTAAAGACTTCTTGGGCATCTCAGCTGATCGGCCCCTTTTCGTTTCGGTTGAAAGTTAAATTGAGCTTGAAAAGAAGTTGAATTGTGCCCTGGCATTGATTTAATGCTATTTCATTGTCATACAATGTTATTCTTGCGCAAGCAAGGAGACAAATACTTTTATAGCTCGTTAGGCAGTCGGCCGATGATTGAAGGTGTGAAAATGGTTGGGCAGGCAACTTTGATGCGATTAGGGAGTGGAAGGGCAGGAGCTTAGAGTCTAAATATAGCTATAGTTGGCTGACTTTTGTTTTAATTCCCAATTAGTTTATATCTTGAGTAAAAGCAAAAAGAATTCAGCAGCAGCTAATGCTCGAAATATATAACAGATGTATTTAGAGACAAATGATTCCGTGAGATTCTGAAAAGATGAGCAAAATCTAGAATTATTTTGTATATCCTGAACCCATTGATCATGCGAAATCAGCTTATAATGGTTTTGCTTATATATGCATCATATATCTAAGAGAGTATTCAAGATCTGTACCCTCAAATTGTGAAAAATCTGCAAATGAGCGTTTTTCACTCACACTTTGAGAAAAAGCTCAGAGGGAAACTGTTTGCGTTGGCTCTTCAATGAATTGATTCACGATATGTGAGAATGTGAAGAATGTGTATGAAGAATCTGCCCATGATATGTTGAGAAAAAACTCAGAGAGCAAACGATTGCAATGGGTCTTCGATGAGTTCGTTCACGAAACGTTTCGATAAGTTTTATAAAGCAAAAGTGAGAGTTTCCCATACGATTTCATATGCTCTATATAAATTTCATAGTAGGCTTTTCTCTGGGTATTTGTTGGGTATTTTATGGTTAAAAAGAAATCCCAAAATGTTGAGCTCAGTATTTTTTTCAGCCTTTGCACTGACATAACATTGACACACACAGAGCTAAAGTAATATACGAAATATGTGATACAAGTTCATTAGATATTTAACTCTCCACCTGAATATATATATATAGAAGTTTATTTTTTATATTTCTTTATATATATTTATTTATTTTTTTGTTTGTTTCTGGAAATTATTTTGATTGTCCTGGGACAAACTGACGTCGCTACCATGCAGCGAACAGCAATCTAAAAGAATCGTTAACCGTTATTTTATCGCAGAATCCGCGAAGACAGGAGGAAAAACACGCAAGAATATCTGAAAGAAACTTGTGAAGAAACTAGCGAAAATTTTGCATTAATTGAATTATCGAACAAATTGATCAAATCGAACGGAATGCAGAACGAATTTCGTACTTGCAGATGCAGCCGCCGTGGCCGCATTTGCGTCTGTGTGCCACGCCGCAATGTGGACCCGGAACTGATCCAGGTGATGAACGAGTCGCGCCGGCTGCGCGTCATGGATGCGCTGCGCGCGGTGCTCGAGAGGGATCTGATGGGCGTCGACGCCAAATGGGTGCTCTTCAGCATGGCCATACAGAGCTATCGATACGAGGAGCTGGTGGTGCCCTTTCCGCCGCCCTATGCCACAGCATCTGGGCTGAACATTGACTCGCTGAGCTTCGTTGCCGGCACCATGACCGAGCTGATGACCTTCCAGCGGCGACTGCTGCAGAATTTACTGCCGCCGGAGCAGGTCGAGCTGATGCACTGGCTGCTCGTGCAGAGCGGCACACCAGAGCTGCGACAGGTGCTACGCAACGATCAGCCAGAGCTGTGGCGCCAGCTGGACTTCAAGCCGAATCCACGACCACACTTGGTATTTCGCGTGGTCCCAAAGCATAAGCAAAGCGAGCCAATCGAGCCACTGGACTTGGCCAATTGCCTTTACTACTGTGGCGACATGGACGAGCTCTACGCCTTGATGTCCGCCAAGAACTATGATCTCGGTCGCTCGCAACTGGAGTTCTATGACGATCTGCATGTGGCCTGCAACATGGCCGAATGGTGTCCTGGCTGGGGCTACTCCATCTGCGGCACCCTGCTGCGCTGCGTGGCCGTCTGCCAGCTGTGCCCCCAGAAGCAGCTGGAGGTGCGCTATTTGCTCATCTACAGCATGAGCTACACGCCACAGATGCAGGCTCTACGCCGTCGCCAATGGAAGAAGATCCATCTGCAGCAGCGTGTCAATCAGCAGCTAGACGACGAGCAGGTCTACTACGAGCCGCAGCAGCGACAACGCCAGCCACAGCAGCAGCAACAGCAGCAACAGCAGCAACAGCCACAGCAGCAACAGCAAGCAAGGAATCGCAATAGATTTAGAGATAGGGAACGTATGGAGCTTCTCATTGACTATGAGGATGGTCAGCAGTTGGATAGGCCATCGCAGACAACGCTATTCAATAGACTTTTCAGTCGTCGCAATGCCATTATGGTGCTCAGTGTGCTGACCATTGCCTCGTTGACGTTGTTGGCCAGGAATATGCGCCAGCTGAATCAATGGCATTCCACCTGGAGAGGTTTCTACTGATCAAATTCTCGTTATAGTTCGTGCCGTTCCATTGACGAAAAAGCACAATTAAAAATAAAAAAAAAAATTGTTTGTTGTAATTAGCTAAAAACAAAAGTGTAAAAAAGATGATAAAAACTTTAAAAAGTTCATAACAAAATCTCTAAACTATTTTTATTTCCAAGCAAATCCAACTATTTTCTAGGCTTGATCGATTTTCAGCAACTGATAATTTTAATTTTCATTTCACGAATTTGATCGATAATGCTCATCTGTGTAAATATATAATGAGGTTTCTCAGCTAAGCATAAAGAGTCTCAGGTCTCAGGTCTCAGGTTAGGTATTATAAAATTTGATTGAGCCAGGCTTACAATTACTTTTGAATATATTGTTAAAGATTCATTAATGGCATAGATGTAGCTTTAAAATAGAGCTAATGTAAATATAAAATTCCAATTATAATATTCTTTTACTATCACTCTTATGCTAACACCTAATCATAATTGCTACCGATTTGATTTGTTTTTTTTTTTTTTCACTTTTATTTTAAAGCATGAATTTGGTCATATTTTCTTTTTACAGTATATTTGCTTGCTCTAATATATGGCAAGCTGTATTTTTTTTATTTATTTTTTTTGGGACATGCCACACGCTTCTGCCACATATCGCGTAGGCAATGTTGCTTTGCTCGTTGAAGCGTGAATGAGCATTAAAGTGTTTTCCCATGTTCATGCGCCCCGACCCAGCGCCCAGCGAGAGTTGTGCGTGTGTGTGTGTGTGTGTGTGTTTTGACCCAATAACTAAATGCGCTCCATATGAAATTGATATTAGATGGCTGTAGTTTCAGTTTGGCAAAAGTTTTGCTAGATTGAAACTCAAGTTATTACCAATCATACAGTTCAGTCAAAATGTCAAGAGCTCTTGACTTTAGCTCTGGGGGTTTAAGCATGCAAATACCCTGTAAATGGCAAATGTCTGTGCACGTACGAGGTTTATCTTCAAAAGAAGTTAGGTAACTAAAACAAAATTCAATTAAAGTAAAACAAAAATAGTAATATATTTACACTTGAGCATCTCGTTGAGCAGCTAATATCTCGCTGGCTAAGGAAACATTTTCAGGAATTTTATATATATATTTCTCATTTCAATAAAGGAAAGAAATGAAACGGAAATGGAACCCTAGCCAAATGCTGAGCTTGTCTAACAAGTCCAATTGTCCCATGGAACTTCAATTGGAATGGAAATCGTCTGGCATACCCCATGACAAGCTCTCAGGCAACTGGCAATGCTCTCAGCATTCCATGTCGATTTCAGACTCTTTTTCTTTGCGCTCACGAATAGCTGGCCAAATGCATGTACATATATATATGTATATACTTATATATAGCAAACTGACCCGTGTAGCTAGCTTTATTACATCTCCCATTGATGGGTTTATTAGCAAGTGGAGCAAATGGTTCTATGGAATGTGGCTTGTGGCGTTTCACAACTGGCTAAACACCGAAATCGTTCAAACTTGCCAGCAAACACACACACTCCCTCTCTCTCTCACTCTTACACTCCCTCTCTCGCTCTCTCTCTCTCTCTGCCACTTGACTGTTTCTGTTGATGTAAAACGTGCCGCAAGATTTCTTGCTCAAGAAGATATCGAGCAAGTGGAAAACTGGCTCTCGATGGCGTCT
The DNA here is from genome assembly GCA_030914345.1 of Drosophila koepferae. Taxonomy (NCBI): domain Eukaryota; kingdom Metazoa; phylum Arthropoda; class Insecta; order Diptera; family Drosophilidae; genus Drosophila; species Drosophila koepferae. The sequence continues at coordinate 3,698,608 of JAUESR010000209.1, forward strand.
TTAATATGCAAAAGCCACTCGTGTATACAAATAATGTGAACGTTAATAAACACGCATAGATCATGCATGAGCTGCGAGAGAGAGAGAGAGAGAGAGAGAGACAAACACAGAGACAGACTGAGTGAGGGAGAGGGCGCTACAGATGGCAAGGACTAAATAAACATTGTAGGCGAAAGTGAAACAAATCTTTTGTTGTTGTGCGTATCGAGAAGCACGTTTAACGGTTCGTTCATCTCGCTCTCTCTCTCTCTCTCTCGTTGTCAAATGCATCCACAGTCGATTGGCTTTCATTTAATTTCAATTTGAATAGCAACAACAACAAAAACAACAAGCGTACGCAACTGTAACATGACCAACAATTTGTGTTTTCTGTGTGAAATACAGCAAATCTATTGCTCAACTCAAATAAATATTGAATGAATACATTAGCTATGAAGCTAATTGTTGCACGTTCATCAGTCTAATTAGGATATATATATATATATATATATATATATATATATATATATATATATATATAAAGGTACAAATATATTTTATATTTTTAAAAAATGTCTTTGCTTAACAACTCAAGCAACTCTGTGAGTACGAGAGTTAATGCAATCTAAATATACCTCAAGGAACTCAGTGACCATCACAGATAGAACCCAGACATTTGGTATGCTCATCCTAGCTTTATCATATACATTAAATTTAAGAAAATAGGCATACCAAATGCCATGCATATGAATATACTTTATTATATTATAAAATGTAGAATCCGGTTATAACGACCGTCCTTCTACATATGTGTATACTATATTATATTATATGATATAGAAACCGGTTATAACGACCATCCTTCTACATATTTGTATACTATATTACAATATAAGACATAGAATCCGGCTATAACGACCGTCCTTCTACATATTTGTATACTATATTACATTATTTGATATAGAATCCGGCTATAACGACCGTACTTCTACATATGCGTATACTATATTACATTATAGGATGTAGAATCCGGTTATAACGACTGTCGTTCTACCCGGAAGACGCTATAGCACATATACAAGTTTGCTCACACAAGTTTTGTATGAAGCTATGTAGATATATGTTCAACCATGTTATAAGCGAAGTCTTTTCATATCTTATATGCCAGTCAGTCCATATGCCATATCAGTTTCAGCTCTTCAGCCTTGGAGCTAAATCGCTGCAAATTATTTATGTTCAAAGCCCATTGATTTCGAATCTTGACTGGGCATATTGTTTCGACTGAGCTGCATGTGACAATCGAAAGGGGCGTGACCATATATATCAATATTTGAAAGCATGCCATGCTCGAGTTGAGATTTAACAAAGTTCAGGCAACGCTCATTAATCTCTCTCATGATTTTGTACACACTATATATAAGTGAGCTTATAGCTCTTAGCATTGCGATAAATCTTTTAACGATAAATATCGATATTATAATTGGGTTTCTTAAGCATAACTTAATAGCTATATAAATGGAAGACACCAAATTTGTTCTGTGAACTGTGAGCATGCAAAGCATTTATGTAACTGCTAAATATTAAAAAAAAAGAATAAAAAGGAATAAATAAATCAATCAATTAGTAGAGTCTTCGTATATATGCCTTGAACCTTTCATTGAGCTGCATAATGCGAATCTATGTATGTGTCTGTGTATATGTGTGGATATATATACATATAGATATGTATTTATGTGTACAACAAGCCTTAGCTGCAGGCAAGATCAGCTCTGCTGGGGCTAGTCGTGCACTCCCGCCATTCTCTCCCTCCCTTTCGCGCTCTCTCTCTAGTTTAAACATATATATTTCAGGGCTCGAGGACTCTGCATATGTGCGTGTGTGTTTGGCTGTTTGACTCTGAATGGGTTTCGTTCTATGGCTTTAACTTGCGCTTGGGAAATTTATGTATTTATTTTAGCGCTCTGTAGATTTATGCAAATACTTCCGCTGAAGTCTATTAAATTTGCATATTTATCAATTTGTTTGTTGCGTGTGTTCTTTTGCGCGCTCGTTTGTTGCTGCTAATGTTGTTTGGCTTTGCCAGCATATTTTAATTATTTCACTGTGAGCCGATGCCCCTTAACTTGTTTCAAATTTCATTTGCATAGGCAACAGACACAGCCGTTAGCTGATAAACGGCCAAAAAATACGGCGAAAAAAGTAAATCCAAACCAGAAAATAAATGAAGAAAAATAAATGAATAAATAATAATATAAATAATAATAAGGCAACGCAGCAAAACAGCTGAGAGATGAAGCTGAAAAATCTTGCCGCAAACATGGCGTATACTTAATAAGGCTGCAATCCAATTAGGATGCTGGACTACATCAAAGGCAAAGGCGGAACGACGAGCTGTGCCTCTCTTGCTTTCTCTCTCTCTCTCTCGCTCTCTCCCCCTCTCTCTCTCTCTGTCTATTTAGCTTTCTTTCTCACTCTAGTCGTTAGGCGATCAAATATTAAATGGACATAGCTTCAATGTGCCTCTCCCTCTCCGTCTCTCTCTCTCTTTCTCGCTCTCTTTTGCCATCTCTCTTGCTCTAAGCACTTTGGTAACGCTCTCAACGCAAAGGCAATTATCATTATGATAATTAAAATGTATGAGCTTGTGTTGGTGTCCTCAACTCTAGCTGGCTCTAATGCGCGTCGCCCTTCAGCGTTGTCCATCTCTCGGCATCCATTTTCATTTTCATATGACCGAAAGTCTGCTTAATACCTGCCGGAAAGTTGTGGACTTGTTGACTTGTTGCTCTGCTGCACAGCATTAGCAACAACTACTTGGAGCAGTGAGCAGCTTAACTAAGTGGCTCTGCGATAAACCTAATGAATCTCCCGTCCCTTGGCCTCACGCGCTCGCACACAAATATGCTCAGCTAAATGTTGTCCAAAATAAATAACTTTATGATTGATGTCGCCCTCTAAAGACATTGAGTTAAGTGGTTCCTTATAAGCTAAGGCGCATCTGCTTATATACTATGATTAGATATTCGCCTCTCGGCACTATGACGCTAGAGACGCATCGTCTTACATACTATGATTAAATATACATATACACCATCTCGGCACAAATAGACTCTTTTCGGTCTGTTTACTTTCAATCTACTTGCATGCAAGAACAATCAACTTTTCTACAGATTTATCTACATTCAATAGATTAAAATATGATATATGTACATAATGTATTTACAGCTGTCAGTCGGTGTCAGTCGTTCTATCTACAACAGTCAATCAATCAATTGTCGATCAATCAATCAGTCAGTTAGTCAACTGTATACCAAAAAGTCAATAATAAAATCAATCAATTGGCAAGTAAATCAAACTTACAGTCAGTCAAACAATCAAACTACAGTCGAACAATCAATTAATTAATTATAAATCCAGTCAAGCAATCTGATTGATTCGCTGTCAAGGAAAGCTGATTGAACTGAACTGAGTGTATCAGTCATTAATACCATGACTCAATCAACAGTCAGGCTCTCAATAAGTGAATGAGAGTCAGTCAAACTCACTGCTACTCAGGCAATCATTCAATCAAATACTGACTGTTTAGTATGGCATTAGTAGTCAATCAATCAGCCAATCTCTCAATCAGTCACTCTCACTTATCTAAAATTGTTCAATCCATCCGTAAATCATCTCAGCTTTCAGTCAGTTAATCAAACAGTTATCATTTAGTCGGTCGTTCATCGAGACTGTTAAGCAGTCAATCAATCTGATCAATCAGTGTGTCAATCATTCAAGCACATACTTAGTTTATCAGTCAGCTCATTACTGAATGACCAGTTAAGCCATCAATCAGTCAGTCAATCATAATTAAAAATATTGATTGTCAATCAATCATTAATCTTATCAGTCATCGTCATATATTTACATTATATACAATTTAATACATACAATATAATAAAATAAAATATATATACACCAATATATACAATATAACTGAGCTATGCGTAAACTGTACGATTTCCGATACTCGTCGCTGCACTGCTGAGAATGCGAATCATTCGATCTATCAGTAGGATATATGCAGTTGGGCTGATGCTCTGCCAGCCAAGCATTCAGTTTACCAATTAATTAAGCACTTCGTTAGTGCTTATCTGTCAATCATTCCAATTTCTTAGTCATTGTTATATATTTACATTGTTATATATTACAGTATAATACACTTTAATATGATATATATGTACACAAAAATTTATGCAATATAACAGAGATTTGGCTACATGTGTTGGCGAAACTTTTATGCAGCTTTTACTGTTTAATGCCGTCTTAAATCTCAGATTGTCGTATCATTCTCAGGTAAGCTCTACGGCTGAGAATGTTGAGCTGAATCTTAAAAACAAACAAAAATTTCCCATTTTCAAGTATTTTACAACACGAAATTTGAGCGCATTTTCCCACGTTCTTTTGCTTAACGTTAGTTGTGAGTACATTTGTTTTATTGGACATCAAACTCATATCAGACTCATATATTTACAAATAAGTGCGTAGCTCTCGAGCTTTGTAGGCGTGTCAAAGGGCAGCAAGCAATTTGTAGAGCTCAAGTCATTAGGCTTCATACTTGGCTTAATCTACTGTACAGATAGATATATAAGTAGATCATGATCATGAATAGTGTTCATTTATTTTACAAACTTCGCAAAGGGTATCATGCAGCTGAGCATACCCGATCGCACTGCTCTTACTTGTTTTTCACTTAACTTTAACTTTTTGCTTTTGCTTTTGCTTGCGATAATTTTATGTTTGCTTGATGTTTGTGTGACATTGTGTGCGTGTGTGTGTGTGTGTGTGTGTGTGTGTGTGTGTGTGTGTGTGTGTGTGTGTGTGATTGTCTGTCTGTGTCCTTAATATATATGCATTGGCATTTACAATGCTTGCAATTTAAGCGCTCGTAAAATAAAAACAAACAACAAAAGAAACGGAATTTTAGTGTCCCACGGTCGAACGGGACCAAGTTCCGCGTCCTTGATTGTTGCCCTTTGCTCTCTCTCTCTCTCTCTCACTCTCACTCTCACTCTCTCTCTCACTCTCACTCTCACTCCACACCAGTCACGCCTTCAGCATTTTATCTGTCGCTGCTAGCAACAATTTTCTTTAACGCGCTGCGTCGCGAAGCTCGTTTGGCACAGAAACAGCAAGTGAAAGAGAAAGAACTAGAGAAAGAGAAAGAGCAACTGAAAAGTTGTATTGTTGCAATTTGTTGCGAGCTGTAATTGTTGGCCATGCACTGCCCTTGCTCGGGGGGCTAACAGCGTTCACTTCGCACACGCACACAAATGCACACTTGACATCCATTAAAATGCATTCAGATGCATTCGCCTAGCTGGCATTGTTTGCAGTCCCTCCCTCTCTCTCTCTCTCTCTCTCTCTCTCTCACACTCTGTCTCTCTCTCTCTCTCTTTCAGTTGCTCACTGTGCGTGCACTTGAATACAGCTGAAGCCCGCCAACAACGAACGCTTGAATGTCACTTGAAATCGAATCACAGTTTGCTCCTCTACACTTGCCACGCCCCTGCCCTGCCCTGCCTTGCCGCCTCTGGCACCTCTTATCGCCTCTTGGCCCCTCTTCATGTCGTTCACTTTGCTGGTCATCAGCAACATTTTGAAGTAAAGCACTTTGCTGCGTCTGCCAGGAGTCCGTCTCTAATGAAAGCTCGCTTAATATTCAAAAGCGAAAATTCAAGATTTTTGCAAACAGCAGACGAACAGCAAAAGGCGACAACAAGCAACAGGCGAGAACTGCGACAGTTAACAACAAACGGCCAAAAATGTGAAACTTTGGCAACTATTTAAGCAATTTGTTGCCAGCTACAGCAGCTGTTTCAGCCAAACAATTGCAGGCAACAGTTTTATAAAGAAAAGAAACAAAGGCAAGTGAAAGTGGAGAGAGAGAGAGAGGGAAAGGGAGTTCAAGTCATGACTGACAAACGTATATATGCCTAGCAGCATAAGCAGAGCTGATCTAGGCTTTTACTATATACATATAGATATATAGATAGATATATATATAGATATATAGATAAATAGATATATAGATATATAGATATATAGATATATAGATATATAGATATATAGATATATAGATATATAGATATAGAGATGTATAGATATATATATATATATATATAGATATATAGATATACAGACATATACATAGATAGAACTTGAACAAGTTTAAGTTCTGGTTGTAATATATCAATGAAATGTTTGGGGCATAATTATGACATTCAAATCATTCAGATCAAGACTCTACTAATTGCTTTAGGTTATTACTTTTAGATATTTGGGGGATAAGGAAATTCTATCCACGTTTCATATTCTGTGCATAGATTGCAATAGTTCACATCACAAATTTAGTATTTCATTTATGTAGTGCTTGAGTTACAATATCGATTATTATCGATATTATTAATCGAAATAGCACATTAAATTGCATGTGTTAAATAAGAATATCCAAGTCAACTTGAATGTCTGTAGCTTCACAAATTGTTGAGATATGAGAGCTAGCTGTCAAATAACTCGCATCTTAATGCTGCTCAGGTTTTTCTATATATTTCATAGATTCATCTAAATCTAAATATTACTTCTGCCTATTAGGTGAGTCATCGTCATGCCAATATACCCAACTAGACGCATTCACATTGAATGCAGCACAAAATGTCTTAAGTTTTACACTTGAAATACTTTCTGTCAAAAATTCACTAGAATTTTTTCTCTTCTCTCTTCAACAGTTTCTTTAGTTTATTAAACGTTTCCACAACATTCTCAAGTCGAATTTGTGGTGTGTTTTTTCTTCTTCTTCTTCTTCTTCTTTTTTAATGTATTTAAAAGTTTTCGCGCATTTTGGCAAGTTTAATACTTTGAAGAAATGCTTGAGAAACGGCAGCTGGGGTGACCCAACAAGAGAGCGATTATTACCGACAACTAAAAGTAGGCAAACATTCATGTTGAATATAAAATTTCATTTTAAAATATTCTTCAAGATTTTCCATTTAATTTTAAATACTGTTAAGTTGGCAGTACTAAAAAAAATATATAGAGAAATTTGGTAGTAATTTCTTGAGCTTTATACTGAGAATTTTACAACTCATTTTCTAGTTGCCATGTGTTGAAATTTCTAGATGAAATTTTCAGAGTAGATTAAGAGTATCCTAATCTATCTATGTGCCAAATTGCAAGTCTCTAATATATGAAATGCGTTTCTTGTTCAAATTGATGGCGGGGGGACGTGGCATCAAAAATCTGAAAATTACATTTTCTGCGTATCCATAATATCTATCTAAGTAAACAAATTTGAAGTCTCTAGCTAAAACTGTGTAGAAGTTATGCCCAAAAAACCTAAAAAATGTAAACGAATTATCGATTTTTTATCGATATTTTGGAAATGAGATGAGTTATTATAAACAGAATAAACTCGTACTGCGTAACTAACATACGAGTGTTCATGTGAAATTTCAGCTCTCTGGTTTTTGTAGTTTCCGAAATCTCGACGTTCATACGGACGGACAGACGGACAGGGCTAGATCAACTTATTTTTTGATGCTGATCAAGAATATATATACTTTATAGGGTCTGCGACGTCTCTTTCTGTCTGTTCCTTACATTTTCACAAAACCCTTATACCCTGAATTCCCATTTTCAATGGGTTCAGGGTATAAAAAGAAAGAGCTCACAGCTGAAGCACTGATGGCAAAAATCAAAGCAAATATATAAGTGGCAAAGCTACCTTATAAAATAAAAAATATATATATATTACTAACATAACTTTATGCTTAATTGCAATTGCTTTTGCTGTAGCTTTCATTGGGTCACTCTCGCTTATCAGCCAACAGAGAGACATTAGCATTTAGTCTCTCAGTCATTCAAGCTTTTCTAGCATTTGAGTTGCTGATTTTAGTGCATAAAGTTGCGCTTCGGCTAGTTTTAGCTGTGAATTGCCGGATTCTACTTCATTCAGCTAAGACAGTTTCAGCGCGTTTAATGCTCTTTTATTACGGAATTTTGGCTTCGGCCTTTGACTTCTACGAAATTCACATTTTTGCTATGATTTTCATGAATTTCATATTTATTTTGCTTGTTTTTTTGCTTCTGCTTTGTTTTGTTTCTCTTTTTTCTCACAGCTTATTGTGCGATTTCCATGTATTTTGCGAAAATCCACTCGAAATGTGGAAGAACTCGGAACCGCAAACAAATTACAGTTCTCGCAATATGAGAATTTCCATAGCAAAACTTTTGCCTTGCCACACTCTCTCTCTCTCTCTCTCTCTCTCTCTCTCTCTCTCTTTCTCACTTTCTCACTCTCTGTCTCTTTTTATGGCTTTTATTTATCTAGCGCCTTTATGTGTAAACTATAAAAAAGAAAAAAGTGAAAGCGTTATGGGCCACATAAAAATCTGCCCCATCGCATTGCAAGTAGCTCGTTTATTAATTGCCGCCGTGTCGACCACATTAAACGTCAGCCCAAGCGCTTCACATCATGTCCTTTCTCTGTGTATACGTGTGTGTGTGTGTGTGTGTGTGTGTGTGTGTGTGTGTGTGTGTGTGTCTGTGTTTGTTTAAGTGTGGCCATAAAATTTGATGCTGCAACAGCATCGGCAGCAGCAGCCGCATCGAGTTGCCTGTCAGCCCGTTATTAAAAACTGCCATGAAACAGCAGCAACAACAACAGCAACAACAACAACAACAACAACAACAGCAACAACAACTACAGCAACAACCACATCGAGCAGCAGCCAAAGCTAAATCAGCCAATGGCTGAGTCTGACGCTCTCGTTGTCTTTTCCTACTTCGCCTACGTGCCTGAGCTTTTCCATTTTTCTCACTTCTAGCTGATTTCCTCTACTGCTACCTACTTCAATCTGCTCTCTTACTATCTCTCTCTCCCTTTCTCTCTTTCTGTCTCTCTCTCTCTCTCTCTCTTATACAACTTCAACTCTGTATAGTAAACCAATCTGAGCATTGCCCTCATATCATATCGACTCTTGAATATTCGCTCATCCCTCAACTAAATCGAAGAATGAGTTCTGTTCATATTATATTAAAGGTTTTTTTTTAAGTTATTAATAATCATGTTACTCTAGAGAGTAACCAGTTCAGAGATACATAGATCTGCGTCTATGTAGAGAGCAAATCCATTTGATGATTCAGTTCTCCTTTGTTTAACTTCTCTAAGAAACTTATATACTCATAAATAGTCTTATTCATCTGTAAAGTAGTCAAACTGAGTTTGTGTAAAGCTCTGCAACACATCGATTCTTCCACTCAAATTTTCAAATTTCCATATACTCTCTTAACATTTCGCTGAGCGAGTATCGAAGGCAAGCAATGAGTCTATGGGCAGATCAATTTCCAATAAAATTAATAATCACATTTAGTAATAATTATTTTTTAAATTTCTATTAGGCGTTTTCCTTTCACATTTAATAAAATTAATTGAAGCAGCTTGAACATATTTTTCTATGAATTTCTGTATACAAATGCATAATTAGTGAAAAGTTGTAAAGCGAATAAACTTAATGGAAATTATATATATTTATATATTTTATGTAATATATAGATTATTATATTATCTATATATAAAGTAGATTAGATATAAACTAGTAAATACTTTGATATATATATATATATATATATTTCATTAGAGGTATTCCCTGGTGCTTGTTTTCAAATTGTATTTCAATTTGAATTTTATATATATATATATATATATATATATATATATATATATATATATATATATATATATATATATATATGTATACATGTATATATTTGTGTTATTTATCTACATTATATATACAATTACATATATATTATGTAGGAGCCCTCGTAAACTGTAGCTAGCACAGGTTTTGATTAATTTAGCAAACGCTTATCGCAACGACAAATCATAATAATAATAGCTGGAAAATTGACAGCATATGCCGTCGGGCCGTCGAGCAGGCAGGAATTTCATATTGTTAAAGCATTTCCTTCCGTTTCGCCCGATTCGTTTTTATGCGCCATTTCCTGTTGCTTTGCGCCTGTTGTTCTTTATGCCAGCCGCCGTTTCCGTTTGTTGTTACTGCATTAGCATTAAAATAACGCATGCGCCCCCCATCGGCCAGACCCACCCCATCACGCCCCACGCCCTACGCCCCCAATGCTTTTGTATAATTTTACATAAACAACAAGTGAAGTTGAATAACAGGAGTAATAAGAATTATTAAAGACGCAATCTGTCTATCGATGCTGACCAAATAAGAGCGAAAATACTTTCGATTACAATATATCGGCAGGGAAAGAAGGGAACTCGATCTAATTTCCATTTCCATTTAGTTTTGCTCACCTGCTGACTGGCCTGCCTAACAGCTTGCATTGCATATGAAAGAAGAGTTAGTTAATTATCTAGCGACAAATAGTGCACGGTGCACAGCAAAATGAGTTGGGCCATAAGCCATATTCGGTATCCAATTAGCAGTCAACTATCTTATTGGAAAATAACGACAGACTCTGTGGATTGCATCACATCATCACATAATCTTGTTAGTTCTTAGAGAAATCAATGAGCAATGTGAAAACCAAGAAAATTCAAGAGAAGCTGACAATAGTTGCCAACAATTCCAATTGGAATCTTCAATAAAGATAGTTCAATTTTAATTCTCATTCGGATAGATTAAAGAGAGCATCAGTAAAGATTCTAATTGGCACAAAAATGTTTGTCAACTGAGAAATCCAATAAGTTTATTTACATTTAGAATATTACAAACGTAACTTTGGCCCCCGTTAGTAATATATATGGAATAAATTAATCTGAAATAATCTGAATGTGAATGCAAAAGAGAGAAATTTTACAGAATGGAATATTATTTTGATATAGACTATAGGTATTATCCAATATGCTGGGCAACGACTAGGGGAGAACAAAGGGAGCGTTAAAGAAGCGGAAGAGAGATAGGAAAGCGGGAGGAGAAAGAGAGAAGAGAGAGACGAGATAGAGCGAGCTCAGCGAAGAGAGAGAGGGAGCGAGAGCGAGGGAGGGAGGGTAGCGGGGAAGACATCGCACGCGCCCGAGAGAGCAGAGAGAGATACCGCGAGCGAGCGACGGGCATGAGAGATTGCGACGCAGGAGAGAAGGAGAGAGATGGAGCGAGAGGGGGCGGGGGCAGGGAAATCTCTTTCTCTTTACTTGTTAATCTCTTCTCTCCTCTCTCTCTCTTCTTCCTCCCTCCTTCCCTCTATCTCTCTCTCTTCTACTATATCTCTCCCTCTCTCGCTCCCTCTCTCTCTCTCTCTTTCTCTTCTATTATATCTCTTCCTCTCTGTCTCTCTCGCTCTTTCTCTCTCTCTATCTCACTCTCTCACTCTTACTCTCTTTCTCCCTCTCTCTCTCTCTCTCTCTCTCTCTCTCTCTCTCTCTCTCTCTCTCTCTCTCTCTCTCTCTCTCTCTCTCTCTCTCTGACTCTTTCTCTCTATTTCATTTGACCATACACGATATTCTTATACGCACATACAATTCTTATTGGATTTATTACATTCCCATTCTGTTTGAGTGCTTTAAATACCTGTGCAAATTGACCTTTGGCACTGTAAATATTAAATGGAACTATAAACAATCTTCTTAACAATCCGTTCAAGTTCCTTCGTTCATTTCATTCTATTTGAATTGCAAATAACATGTATTTGCATTGAACTTTAAGCACTTTGGAGCTTAAAATTTTATTGCGCTTCAAGGAAAATTCATTTAGGAAACTGAAGAGTGAAGAGAGTATATTGGTGAGTAGAGCTGCATAGCTGTATACGTCTCTTGAAAGGGAGCCTGATAAGGGGAAGAAGTAATGAAAGATCTTAACTTTGAAGTATTATCAATTTTCAGTAACAGTTTTAGTTCATCTCGCTCCTTGCATGAGTTTTGAAATCCGATGAACAAGCATTGGGCCGTCGGCTGGACTCGTCTGGTTTGTGTGCCATTTGATATCTGTTGGATTTTCAATTATATATATATTTCATTTGTCGTATTCCATGTCAATAAATGTTGCTTTAATTGTGCCGTACGCAGCGTATCGTCAGTGTAATTGCGATTGTAATTGCAATGTTTATGATGTTGATGTTGGCTAATTATTTGAGAGCCATTGCGGAATTTCATTTAATTTTGCGACAAGGAATTTCAAGGCATTTAATTATCATTTTACAAGCGCTCGAATGTTGATTTGATATTTAGTTATTTGCTCTCGACTCGGCTCAAGCCATATCGAATGCCCAGGGGCGGGTGGAGGTATGTGCATGTATGTGTGGGTGTGGGCGTGGCTGTGGGTGTGGACTACTAGCTAAAGATTCATTGTGCTTTCAATTTAAGCACATTTATGATTTATTGAATACCCTATACGAAGCAGAAGAAGGCATATTAGTTTGAGCAATGCATATATACAAATATGGATATAAAAATTCTTTATAAATGAAGATATAACTTGATATGAATATAGATTGTTTGGCAATGTTATTATATAAATTGATATTTATGTAAGCTCTCCCAGGTAGAGGGTATTCAATTAGTCTACTTAAGCTGCCTCTCGTGCCGTCGCTCGTCAACCCTTTGCCCGCCCGGAAACGTAATAAAAAAAAACTTTCTTCTTTTCCTTGGGACACTTTTGAGATATTTGAAAATTGTAATTTTTGTTCCGTTTAACCTTTTGTTACGTCATTGACATCCGAATTGGGACACTTTGCAGGCTATTAACTCCAGCCACTTGTTGGGCAACTTTTATTGTGGGCCGTTTGGGCCCCAGGGCCACAGCGTTAATGTTGTGGAATAATCTAAATACCTGTTAAAGCCATTCGAATAGGTAAGTGGCAAGCAATACAATTAGCAAAGGCTTTATCTACATTCATCTATTATCTCATTATGCTGATCAAATGAAGCTAGAATTGATGTAGCTCTTGATATGTGAGTGTGCTCTGGGTTTACATGTGTATGATGAGCACGAGTCGAGGGAGTTGAGGCAAAATGGTTGAACCTTGTCTATGAAAACTTTTTAAAGATGGCTGGGATATCAACTGAATATTTTATATATATTATAGGGTATTTGTTAGTGTTGAGTACGGGGAAAAGTGAATGAACTTTGTCTATGAGATATCAGCTAGTCTACATATTGTAGGGTATTTGTTAGTCTGTCCAGTTCAGCTACTATGCTTGGCCCATAGATATATTACAGGGTATCTGCCAGGTTGCTTACTTATCAATTGAAAGCTGGTTTCATTTACTTCCAGTTTCAAGGGTAAACGAGCATTGACTTAGATAAGCTTTTGTAGGGTATTTGCTATTCTAAGCATTTTAGCTCTTAAATTTCCAGCTCTATAGCTAGTTTGTTTCATTTTCAGTTATCAACTGTAAGTATATATTACCACTGTTAAAGGCTACATCATTATTTGTAGGGTATCTTCTAGTTAAGCATTTTCCTTGATGTTTGCTCTGTTGCTTCAATGCGTACCCTAAAATATCTGTCAGTTTAGCCTTTTTAGATTTTTTTAAGCATTTAGAGCTGGAGAGCCCTTAAGAGACCTTTATAGGGCATCTGCTAGTCTGGCCGTTTCGCTTGAGCAGTGAGCAGATACCACTTATATTTTATAATTTTATTAGATTTCTTCATGTTTCTACGTCCTGGTCAAACTGAGGCATTGATTTGCTTATCTGCCCATCATTCTCTACATCTCTCTCTTTCTACTGTTACACTTCCTCTGCCTCTCTCCCTCTCTCTCTCCCTCTCTCCTCTCACTCTCTCTCTCTCTCTCTGCCTCTAGCTAAAATGCTTTCGCGTTTGCTTTAATGCCGCGCAAGGCCGCAATGCTTTAAACTTGGACCTAAGCCTAGAGCCAAGAGCTCTCTGGTTGTCTGCCTGTGTCTGCCTGTCCGCCCCATGCGTTGTCTCTTATTCTCTTCATCTTCTTCGCCTTTACTGTTGCCGTCTTCTTCTTGTTCTTCTTCTTCTTCTTCATCTTGTTCCTTTTTTTTTTTGTGGTTTAACATTTTTGACGCTACTTGGAAATTGAACATTTTGCCGCAATGGCGCTTGGCATATTTAACGCCTGTTGCAAACAGAGTGGCAGACAGAGACAGCGACAGCGACAGCGACAGTGAGAGCGAGAGGGAGAGGTTGCGATGGTGTTGGCAAAAAGAAGGCCGCACTCAGTGCCGACAGCGACGAGCTAATAAAGTTAGAAGCTGTCAGGAGCGACAGCACGCAGCGACAACTGGGCCGCAAAGCAATGCGGTTAAAATGTGGACACACAAGCAACTGGGAACAACAACAACAACAACCACAACTGGTAGAGCAACTGGGAACAACAACAACAACTGAAACCAACAACAACAATTGTCAGTAGAACAGCTGCAACAACAGCAACCGCGACCATTGTCAGGAGCACTCAGGCAACAAACGGAAAAAAAAAAGAAATGATAAAATTATTAGAGTAGCTGCAAGCTCAGGCAAATGCTGCACTCATAGATACCCTAAATTTAAATCTAAAAACAATTATAGCAATAATTTGCATTATTCTAGCAAAGTCTTATACTGTGAGTGTATAAGACTAAGTGAGACTTTGTTGATAATTTTCAATAAATTATAGCTGAGACCACATTGCCAATGATCTCAAGCATGAACTAAATATAAATTATCGGAATGCCAAGTCAAGTAGTTGAAAACACTTATACTCTGGCAAGCATTTGTCAAGCTTCAAGTATTAGTTGGCAAATCTTCTTTGTAAAGCCAAGAAACTCGTATACCCTATTATATAGGGCTCTTAAAGTACTTAAAGAATTCTCTTATAATTTTAATAAAAATTTGACAAAAAAAGAAACAAATATGTCACAAAAAATGTTAGTTAAATATTTCCCTTGACTAGACTAAAAACCAAGTTAATAAGTTAAAATGCTAAAAAAAAAATTGCAAAAATATTTCATTTGATTTTTGATGAAAAGCATTCCTTAAGGAGCTCAGCAGCTCTATATGAAGCAAATCAATAAGCGAAAGAAGAGAGAGAGAGAGAGAGAAAAGTAAAAGTAAAGCGAATGAAATGTGAGAAGTGGAAGACGCTGTGGCTGGCCTGGCGACCCCCAAAAGTTCATAAATAAATAAATTCAGGTGCATGCGAGCGTGGCAAATGAAAGCTTTAAATAAGCAGCCGAGAGCGCTCAACAGCTGAACGGGACACACAAGGATAAACAGGACGAAATTCTAACGCTAACGATGCAATTAGTGACCCACTGCCTATGTGTGTGAGGCGAGTGTGTGTGTGTGTGTGTGTGTGTAGCTTGTTGCCATGTGGACAGAGCAGAGATCGAGTCACAAAGCGGAAAGGACGAAGGTGACGCCCACGCTGCCCGTTGGCAATTCCAACAATGTCAAAAGCAAAGCGAGGCTCAGTAGGTTGAACGACTAGCAGATACTGCGTAGTAAACCATATGAGATAATATAAGATATGTAATATTCATAGAGCAATACCATTTACTTATATAAGACAAGCGCTTGTATTACAGGGTATATGAGTGCTGCTCGACTAGCACTTACTATAAACAGTTAGATGTGAAGCAGATTCAGATTCATCGGGTTTATCTATTGCTAAAGTTAGTTATGCAATTTTAGTGATGGACTAGCAAATACTACGCACATCAACAAATTTTATAAATTTATTTTAATATAATAAGTAAATTTAATCAATTTACAAAGTTTGTATATCTGCGTATGCCTACAATTATTTGAGTTACAGGGTATATGGGCATTGATCGCCTAGCAGGCATCACGTACTTTTCATTGATTTCTTTATGTAAACCCATAAGTCTATTGGCATTTCCCATTTTATACAAAATTGAACGACTATCGAATGCTGCTCAAAAGAAATCGATTCATTATATTTTATATAGTAAATATATCTAGGCATATATTCATATAGCTTTTCTACTATATTAAGCTCATATAATTAAAATAAGTTTTTCAAATTTTGCTAAGCAACACTTACAGGGTGTCTGCAATCTGTCAAAGCGTAACACTTCAATGTTTGAGCAACTGTCGCGCAGCTGGACTATTTGCATAGACGTATCCACGCGTGATTCGCTTTCGCGCCAAACACAATGCAGTCCAAGTGAATAGATGCAGTTGATATCATATATAATTTAAGTGAATTTTTAGCATTTTTGTTGATTTTTTTTTTTATTTTACTTTATTTATTTATTTTATCTTATTTTATCTTATTTTACTTTATATCATATATAATTTAAGTGAATTTTTGACATTTTTGTTTTTGTTTTATTTTATTTATTGGAGTTAATGGGATTAGGATTTTATTGAGTTTGAGTTTGGATGTTAGTTGAATTGTTGTGATTTTATTGATTTATGGTATGTGAGTTGTGTAGGGTTATATTTATTTTCTTTTATTTGTATTTTAGTGTATTGTATTTTATTTTATGTATTTTAGTTTATTTTATTTTATTTTTTTAATTTATTTTATTTTGTTTTATTATATTTTATTCATTTTATTTGATTTTATTTTTTAAGTTAATTTATTTACATTGAATATTTCAAGTGGGCCTTTGATAACTTAAGCTGCTGCTGCTGCTGCTGAGGCTCGTTTATCAAAAAAAAGTATCACCCTTGCTTGGTCAGTCCGTATGATACACATAGATAAGAATGAGCAAGCAGAGTAATACCATTTGAGATAAATTATAATTATATATTATTACATGGCAGGCATACATCATCACTCAAATCATGTTTAATATAATATTTGATTTAGTTTTCATTTTGAAATCGTTTACTTTTGCATGGATGCCGCTGAGTTTGTCAGTTGCTTAATAAATTTGCTTTGATTATTTTAGCATATTTAATGTTGGCGCTGCTATTCGAATGCGCAGCACTGTGACTGCACTAGGGCCACACACAGCTGTTGGAGCTGTGGTCGCTGACCATTGTGGCAGATAGCTGACAGGGCGTGGCAGAGGCGGCGTCAAAGCAAGTCAGAGCCAGAGCCAGAGCCAGAGCCAGAGGCCGAACATGCCTAGTGTGTGGGCACGCAATGTGAACACAAACAAATTAGCTGGATTTGTGGCAATGTTGTTGCTGTTGGCTCAGTCGGCGCTGCCATCAAAGTAATGAGTAAAAATGTAAACAAAATACGCATTTAATGCGGCTTAAGTGGTGCTGCCTCTGCCTCTGCTGCAGTCGCCGTCGCCGTCGCTGCCTCTGGCACAGCACTCTTCAAAAATGTTGCCGTAATTAGTATCGCATAGCTCTCCCTCTCTCTCCCCCTCTCTCTCTCACACTCTCTCTATCTAGTTGGGCAAGTGTTTTAGCCACAGCTCAAAACTTGTTTGAATCCACCCCTTTGGCACCTTTCTCCCTACCCCGCCCCCTCTTGTCAATGCCACAGGCAATTAATTATGCATAAAAATTTATTTTTATATCTATGCGAAATATTCCTCGTCAAATCCCGCTTCCTTTTCCGCATGAAAAACTGCTTACTTTGTCATGGCTGTTCTATGAATTTCTCTTCTTCTCTTTTGCCATAACTTTCACATAGATATATATTTATATATGCATATACATATGTATATATCATCTCTATATACATAAGCATATTTATCTTTTCTGAGGGTTTTTCTAATTACGTCTTGCCTAGGCTTTTGTGGGCTTTCGCCGAAGTTTTTGAAACGTAGCTTAATTATGTGGCAGGCAGCTTTCGACTCGCAGTTTTCCAAACTCACCCTCACACACATACACTCGCTCCCTCTCTCTCTCTCTCTCTCTCTCTCTCTCTCTCTCTCTCTGTGTCACTGTCTCTCTTTGTTTGCCCAGTCTATTGCTGTCACTTGTTATGTCGCTTGAGCCGCCCTTTTACGAAATTGTAAAAAAAAAAAAAACAAATTTCAACAAATTGAAATTTGATAGAAATATTTTAGCTGGTTCCTTGACAGTCGCTACCCTGCCAGAGCGGGGCGAGATTGCGACTGGGGTAGCTGTGGCTGTGGCTGGGACTTGTCTTTTTCTTTTTGTGGGTGAGCCAGGGGTGGGAGAGCGGGGAGGGGGTGGGGGGGGTGGCGTTGGCGTGGGTGTTGCTGGGGGCTTGGGCCTGGGCCTAAGCTCAAGCGCAAACACAATTTTAAATTATACACGAAAAGACCTACGCCAGGTAAGCTGTGCGTCTCTCTCTCTCTCTCTCTCTCTCTCTCTCTCTTTCTCTCTGTGTGTGTGTGTTTGTGCAACATTGAATTCAATTAACTGGGCAACTGCGTGTTGCATTTAAATGCCCATCATCATTTCACTTTTAGCTATATTTCACTTAAAACTTCAACTTTATAAGAGTTCAGTATAAGTGTTTAGAGAGCGTATAGGAAGTATAAGACCAACTCCCTCATGGATATTTCGTGAAGAACTTTAAAATTATACTTTTTGACAGCAAAGCATCTATTTATGTATGTGTTGACTGTTATGGTACTCTCAACTTACAGCTCTGTATGATTTGATTGTATAAGAGTGAGGACTAAGATTGTTGAATACGATTGTGGCATGAGGGTATTTTATAAGAGTGTGGACTAAGATTTTTATATAAGAGTATAAGAGTATGGTATAATAGTGTGCTAAGAGAGTATAAGTATAAGTATGGTATAAGAATGTAATATAAGAATTTTGTATAAGACTTGGCTAGAAGCGTGTTGTATAAGACAATGGTAGAAGAGTCTTGAGAAGGAGTATGGTATATATGGTATGGTATGGTATACTAAAAGAGTATTGTATAAGTGTGGTATAACACTGCTGTATAAGAGTTTGGTATAAGACTGGGGTAGAAGCGTGTCGTAAAAGACTGTGCTAGAAGAGTGTCGAAAAAGAGTGTGATACTAAATAGTGTGCTAAAAGTGTGTAGTATAAGACTGAATTAAATGAGTATAAGACTTTGGTAGAACCATGTTTGGTAGAAGCATGTTAAGAAATTATTGTATAAGTGTGGTATAAGACTGGAGTAGAAGCGTGTCGTAGAATTTTGTGGTAGAAGAGTATTGAAGAAGAGTGTAGTACTAAATATTGTGCGAAAAGAGTGTAGTATAACTTTGGTATAGGAGTATAGTATGAGACTATGCTATACAACTGTGCTTTAACTCTTTGGTATAAGACTTTGGTTCAAGCTTACACTGTATGATTAATTGTACAAGATTAATCTATAAAAGTGTGATATAAGAGTGTTGTATAAGTGTGGTGTAAGTGTGACTGTGGTATAAGAGTGTGGGAGTAATCTTTACAAAAAAAAAAAAAAAAAAAAAAACTTAAAGACATAACCTACTCAAAAACTACCGTATTATCTGTAGAATATTGTATAAGAGTTGCAAGCATATAAGAGTTATACATAATATACATCATATTGTATGTAAATATAAATTCTCATCTTACTTCATCTCTCTTCACGTCCGAGAGTAGAAGACTAACCTGGTAACTTTTTCGATCAATGCTTACGTCTCTACTTTGAATCTATGTAAATAAATTCCCTAATTAACTTTCAGTTCTCAGTTTTCAGCTTTCGTAACACAATAACTTTTTGGCTGACAACTAAAACATATTCTAGTCTCGGTCCGCATCTATGTTCCAATTATATAAGTTCCTCAATCAACTCTCAATTTTGCCCTAAGGTCGCAAACTGTTTTCAGCTGTGGCTCATTCCTCAAAGTCCCTTTTGCGATCATTTAAAAGTTGTTTCTCAGATGTTTCCGTTTAGTTTTTATACATTTTTATTTTATTTTTGTTTTTTACATTTTTGGGAAACATGACAAAGGCTCTCTCTAAGCTCAATGACAAACTTGTTTCATGTTCTCTTTTTTTTTTTTTTTTTTTTTTTTTGGATTCAGCTTAAAAGTTTCGTAAGCCAGTGCCATGGAATTCATCATTTTGAATGCAGCACTTAAACATGGAATAGTCCGTTTATTTTGTGGTTGAGGTCTGGCAGCCCCTTACCCTGGCTGCTCTCCTGTTTCGTGGTTTCTCCCGACAGGAAAAAAAAAAGCAGCAAATAAAACTTTGCCTCGTATATCCCTCTACATATGTAAGTTTGTGGCATATCCCAAAAAGAGACGAAAAAGTTAGCAACGGACATGTGTGCAGACGGCTCTCTGGCATTCCGTCCGGCTGTACGCCCGTCCGTTCAAGTTCGCTTCCAGCTTTAGGTAGAAACACACAGAAAAAAGTGTAAAGTGAAAGCTGCTGGAAAAAGTTTTTCAATTTGTTTATGCCGAGATAAGTGAATTATTGCATTAGAATTATGAGTTTTGGCTGAAAAGAGTGAGCACGACTACTACATGCGCGCTCAATGGGTGGGAAAGAGAAAGAGAGGGGGGGGGGGTAGTAAGACAAAGAGAGAGAGAGATATCCAAGTTTCAATTTTGATATATGAGTTGAACTACTTTCTCTAGCTAGATCCACTTCTCTTGGGGTGCTGAGACTGTTTTTCTATATCTAAATCAGTCAGCTCTACTAACCGCTCATCTATATAACTTTTAATCAGCATATATCAAATTTCAAGTATATTTTCAATTCAGTTTTAACAGCTTGGCGTGCATTATGCAGTTGCTTAAGCTCTGCTTTAACCAGGCAAACTTCAGTTTTTTGATTTGAATTCAACTCAAGTTTTCAACTCGATTTCTAGCTATAAAATTTTGTTCCGCATTTCTTTGTCATATATATGATAAATATACACCTATTCATACTTCTATATATAGTATGTGTGTATGTGCTTAAATAAATTGAAATTCAATTATAATGTAACGCAATGAAATGAAATTTCAAAAGAAAAATGCAGCAAAGGCGAGCAAGCACCACAAAAAAAAAAACATTAAATTAATATTAATGGCAATGTAAATAAATAATTAATTTATTATTTGAAGTCACAAAAACTGAACCACAAATAGCAATATATTGACAAAGCGTGAGAGAGAGAGAGAGAGAGTGGGAGTGGGAGAGAGAAAGCAGAAAATATTGGCCAGTGAAATTATGAAATGGCACAAAATGATATTTCATTTATTTTATATGAGCTCGCTGTGCTCCTGTGTTGTGCGTGTGTGCGTGTGTGTGTGTGTGTGTGAGGGGGGGCTGGGGGTGTCATAAAGCTCTAGTGGATGCTGTGTCATCGCCATCGTCATTGGGGCCGCATTCTGACAATGATGGAGGAAGATTGATGCCCCGAAAAGGCAACAAAAAAAAAAAAACAACAGAAAAAAAAAATAAAAAAATAAAATAAATAGAAATAAAAATAAAAAAAATAATGGAAAAAACGAACAAACACATGTAAATGTGGGCGGGCGAGGCGTGGCTGCATGTTGAAGCCGTTATAATTTACGCGCCTGTTGTGCATTATATTTGCCATGTTACCTATACGCACCAATACAAACACACACACACACACACACACACACACACACATACAGACATCTATATGTATGTATATATAGGTAAACGGGGCGAGCGAGAGCAGCCGCAAAGTTTCCCATTGAACGGCCAACTGTTGGACAACAGTTGTGCAACGCTTGCTCTAATTAAATGACGACACAATTACAAATTGTAATTATAATTAGAGCAGGAGAGGGGCAAAATAGAAAACAAAAAAGAAAGTTTCACAAGCGACACCCGCCCCGCTTAGTGGGCGAAACTAAAAGAAAAACCTCAGCTGGGAAACTAACTTTAATCGGATCTAAAGTTGTATTTTAACTTTTGATTGAAAAGCGGGTAGCATTGCAGAGAGAGAGAGAGTGAGAGAGAGAGGCATTGAGAGACAATGTGAAACAGCTAAAGTTAAGGTAGAGACATGGCAAGAGAAAGGCATAGATGCAGATATTTATATAAGGCATAAGAGGTGTAGAGAATGGGAGAGATAGAGAGAGAATGAGAGAGAAAGTGAGAGAAATATACAGAGTCGAAATGAATTAAGTCAATAAATATAAATAATGACAAGTTAAAAGAGAATGAGAGAAGCTAAAAGATCAAGACGAAAAGAGAGCTAGAGAGAGAGAGAGACAGTGTCTCCCTCTCAGATAGATTCTGATAGAGAGAATATCACTAGCGAACAGAGCTACTGAGAAATTGACATAGAGACAAATACACAGCATGAGAAAGAGAGAGAGAGAGAAAGGTATTGAGGCATTAAAATGTAAAAGAGAGAAAAGAGAAAAGAATTGTTTAGTATTCTATAACGACATATAGTAGATAGAGAGTAGAGTAGAGCAGTGCCAAATATTTCCACTATTTCCACTCTATAGCTAAGCTTCTCTCAGTCAACATGCAATGCAAACGCTCATTACTCAATCAACGCTTCGCTGATGAATGTTGCTAAAGCAATAAAATATTGCTATGCCAAGTGTAATTGGAGCTCATACAAATGATGGATGTGCACAGCTCGTACGCCAGAGGGCGCTGCAATGCTTTCGCATTTTAGCAAATCGAAATGCGGTTTGTGTTGCACTTGTCATTTTGGCCTGCGGTGCCAAAGTCCTCACACACACACACGCGCGCACACGCACACTAATACTAACACAAGCCTGCGTAACAAGCAAATGCAATTATGATGCCAAATACAAAAGAATCAAGCAGCACTTTGGGGCCATTTGATTCGATTTGTGCCGTTTTATGGATACGTTACAAAAATATTAATCACCTCAATGTTCAAATCAATAATTAAGAGCAACAAAATGTATGTGTGTGTGTGTGTGTAATCTCTCATACTTTCAAGGGAGTCTCCATATGAATAAAAACAGAATCTCATTCAAAGTTCAGCTTATTCTTAGCTTTAATATTTGTATAACAAATCTTGTTGTAACTTAGTACACGTGTACGTAGAGTCTTGGCAAATGTTCTAAATTTACATTCCTAAAGTATTCGAGCGCTTTGAGACTTATTCACCGATCTAGCAAGAATACAGCTTTGCCAGATCCTGTATAAAAAGTTAAGCCAAGCTTTGCCTCCCTGAGGTTTCTTAGCCTTAACTCGGCTACGCTTAGAGTTAAATGAATATGCATATAGGAGCAGCTCAATATTTAGTACATTTCTAGAACATTTAGTATTCGAAGTGAATTGCATGCATTTAGCACATTTAGTACATTCAGTACAGTTAGTGTATTTAGTACAATTCTATTACTGTTAGTGAATTTAGTACATTTCTATTCGAGTTGGCAACTTTAGTACATTTAGTGAATTTCTTGCATATTTAGTACATTTCTTGCACAATTAGTGCACTTCATGTGCATTTAGTACATTTCTTGTACATTTAGTACATTTCTTGTACATGTAGTACATTTCTTGCACATTTAGTACATTCACTACATTTCTTGTACGTTTCGTATCGTTCAAATTTTAGTATATGTTCTGCCGCAGCAAGAACTTGTACGTTTAGTACATATAGAAAATTCATTAAATTTAGCACAATTAGTGCATTTAGTACATTAAATAGATTTAGTACATTTAGTATAATTCATTTACATTTCTTATACATTCCTAGGACATTTGTAATACATTTCTAGTACATTTTTAGTACATTTAGTTCACCTGCTACATTTCTAGCATATACTTCTATTATATCAACAGTCCTGCATACCCCATCAACAAACATGCTTAGGATATTCACACAGCATACATATACCAATTGTGCATGTCAAGCTGTGTGTCTGTGTGGGTGATTGTGTGAGTGTGTGTGCGTGTATGTATTTCTGTAGCAGCTGACGGTAAAAGGCAAACATTTGTTACTCACACTCACACACACACACACACACATACACACACTCTCACACACATACATCTTGTTGTTGTTACCCCAATCAAATCGTGCATATGTCCAATGGGTAGCCTCTTATCGTTCATGCTCTCCCCCTCTCACTCATCACTCACTCTCACTCTCACTCTCTCTATCTCTCTCTCTCTCTTACTCTCTCTTCTTTCGTTTCCCTTCTTGTTCGGCCACCCATAGCTTTGGCAGCTTCTGTTTCTGGTTGCGTTCAGGTGCAGAAAAGTTATTAATGATTGTTGGTAGCTTACACAATTTACGCTGTTATTAAAGCCGCATCCGCAAACTGACCCAGACACACACACACACACTCACACACACACACACACACACACATGCATGAGTGAAAAGGACAATTCGAATTGTGTTCGTCTGTCCTTTAAGGCTTTGCTACTTGCAGCTGCCTGCTGCCTGCTGCCTGCAGTGCTCAGTGGCAAAGCACTTTTCATGCTCAACAATTTCGCCGCTGGGGGCGTTGGCACTCTGGTGCGGGGCGTGGCAGCATGTGTGGGCGCAACTACATGTTGCAAGAGTTGGATTAACCAAAAAAAAAAAAGGAAGAGAAACTCAGAATGGTGACATTTTGCATCGCAAATGGGCTAAATGAATGCGCTTGCTGTGTGCCCGCTCGACTAGCAGTTACCCTGTAAATGTGCGATGCAGTTGGAGCCTAGCTAAAGTCGACATATAGCATATATTAGTGTCCATGCACTGCCATTTGTGTTGGTTTGCTCAACTAGCTGATACCCTATAAATGGAAAACATTACGCAAGGCAAGCTTAGTCTGAGCTGCGCTTTTAGAACTTGCTAATATTTGATATAGTCCGTTGTAAGAGTTAGGCTAGTTTACTCTGGTGGCAAAATCGCACATAGATATCGCTATATGTGTATGCGATGAAGGATCTTTTATTCTCTACTTATTTACCTCTATTATAGATCACATTCCAATATATCGTAACTTGTGATTTCATAACACTGCTTTCTAATAAGCTTCTCCCTCACTCTTCTCACTCACTGTCTGTTTCAACCTCTCTCCCCGTCACTCCCTTTGAGTATCTCTGTCTCTCTTTCTTACACTATATATACTTTCTATCTCCTCCGTTATTTCTCTATTTTCCCTCTACACATCACTGCGATTTCTAAGTTCTGTCACCTCTATCTATCTCTCTCTTAATTACTCTCATTCTCCCTCTTTCCCTCCCCCACTCTCTACCTCTCTCACTCTCTATTTCAGATTTCCTTTGTGAGCCCTTGACTACAAGTTTCCTATAAAATTCATTTACTACATGCCTCTCAATCATCATTCGCTCCCTTTCCTCTTCCACTTTTTTTTCCACTAGATTTTATAATCTATTTGTTTATCTTGTTCTATCTCTAGTCTCCCTTTCTTCGTCTCCCTCACTCATTGAAGAAATCTCTTTGATGCTACTTCAAATAGTTTTTATTTCCCTCCGCTATAATTCGCATCAGCTTCCCATTGTAACTAATGCCAACGAGCTCATTCAGCCACGCCTCCGCCCCCCTCTGTAAGCTTAGCATCGTCCTTAAGCGAATTAGCCAGATACGGGAAAATAATCATAATATTCTCTCAATAGGACACGTACTTAATATTTAACTACAATTTGCCGCATGTTTTCACTTTTAACTGACCTCAACCAGAATGTCTATCCATCTGACTCGCTTGCTCTCTCTCTCTCTCTCTCTCTCTCTGCGTCTCTTTCTCTTACTCTTTCACTCGCTCTCTCTCTCTCTCTCTCTGCGTCTGTCTGTCTGTCTGTGTGTTGGTTTGGTAGACCCATGTTACGGTTAACGTAATATTCACTTTGAACATAATAATTTTACCGTCTGTCTGACTGTGCGTGTGCTTGGCTTTCGGTTCGTTTCATTTCATTTCAGCAACAACAACAACAACAACAACAACAACTTGCCACATTTTGTGGCAGATAGACAACAACCCTTTAAGTTGCCACAACCATAACGAAATCGCTGAGTCCTTAGGCATTTTCATGTATTGTTTAGCTCTTGAGATCTGCTTGCTACAAATTGAAATTGAAATCCAGATAACTTTCATATCCAAGCGTCGCTGTCAGCTCACCTATCACGCCCTCATCCCCGCCCCGCCCCGCCCCGCCCCAGCCTCGGGCAACCGGGTCAAAGTCAAAGCTCCAATGGCGCCTGTCAATTTAGCTTTCAATGTCTTATTTTTACTTTCCGCTTTTTTCATATATGCATTAAATATAGTTAGACAAAAAGAGAGAGATAAACAGAGAGAGAGTACGTATCGCTAAATCCCTTCAGGTTGGAAGCATTGCTAACAAATTTGGACAAATCTCATGAAACTCGGCAACCATAGCAGCTAGCTCAAGACGGTTTGTAAAATGTGAATTATAATTATAGAATTATGACTTAAAAATAATACTAAAGCTAAACCAACTAACAACTCACATTCTTACCTCAAGGAACTCATGACCTGTAGTAGCTAGAGCTAATAAAATTGATATATGATTAAGTAAACAGTTAACAAGTATGAATATTATCGATGAACCTACAGACGACTTATAAGAACAAGCTGACCTCAAGGAACTCAGGAATTATTGCAGCTAGATCAATACAACTTGAGTTCTGAATAAGAATATAGCTAAGAAATACAAATATTATAGATTCATCTAATCGTCTCTCACAAAGCCATGCTGACCTCAAGGAACTCACGTTCTATAGCAGCTAGTTCCAAATAAATTGGTATGCACACTATGATATTTTTAAGATATGAAAAAAATGATAGATTTATCTACTTTTCTCTCACAAGACCTGACTGACCTCAGTGAACTCGGAACCTCTAGCAGCTAGGTTAATAAATTTTGTTATATAGTTTTGAATACTTTAAGTAAATGAAATTATTTATAGACTTCTATGCTACACCTATACAAATTGTCTCAAAAACTCTAGAAACTAGCGATATACCCAGTTAATGAATTTACTGGAGAGAAAATATCAATAAAATTGGAAATAAACACTTCAGCTCCCCCTCCCTCTCCCACTCTCCCTCTCTCTCTCTTTGGCCTGTGCCATTGCCGTCCGCTGCCTTTGCTGTTTAACTTGTTTATGTCACTTGTCGAGTTGCCAGAGCAGAGGAAAATAAACAAAACCAATTTGAACTTTGACTGCGTGTTGCCAGTTGTCAGTTGCCCATCTCAGTCTCCATCTGAAACGCAGTTGAAGTCGGCGGGCAACATGATTGTACGCCTTCAGTGCGGTTAGATTAATCAGACGTCTGACAGTCGCCATCAAAGTTCTTACCTAATAAGCAGGCAGCCGAGGTCGGGCTATTTATAGATTCTGTGATTGAAGAGTTTGCCAATTCTCTGAAGCGACAACTGATACTTGCGGCCTTTCATCTCATGCAACACTCCTAAGCTAACCATATATGTACATATGTATGTTTCACCACCTCGCGAGAGCTGCACACAATCTGAAAGCCAGCTTTAAGGCGTCTCTCGATATATAATAGGCATGTGAAGGTTACTTTCGGCTGCAGGACTTATTATTATAATATATTTTGAAATTGCTCTTTAAAAGGTGCGGAATGACGTTAGGTAACTAAGGAATGCTTAAAAAACTACAGTTTGTTATCGATTTCAAGGAAGCTATCGATATTTTGTAACTTCTCTTATGCGAGAGAATTATTGAGAGTAAATTATAAATACTTGGAAATCAGGCTCCCTTGGCAAACTACATTGATATACTATATGATTCCCTTGTCAAAAACAATATGTTGGCTTAGCTAACAGCATGTTAAGTGAGTGTTAACATGTACGTATAACAAGTAATCGAAGGGCAACGTGCACTCAAGCACTCAAGGCGAACATTGAATTGAGTTCAATCAATTGGGATAAAAAATAACAACAACAACAACAATAACAAAACAGGTAGAAGAAGAAGAAGAGAAAAGAAGCAAAGTAAACGAATTTGAAGTTAAGTCTCAGTTAATAAATTTTCTAAAAGTGGCCACAAAGATGCCGACTCGAGATCCCTTCGAGCAGCTAACTAAATCTGTAAACTCATGTCATAATTGAATTTTCATTTTGGGCTCAGCTCGAGGCCGTCGTCGATGCCGAGATTTAATAATTAAAAAATAAAAATGCAAAATAATGGAAAGAAAACTAATTTTGGCACTCGAGTCGCGACTGGCAACAAAGCCCTGCCTCCAGCCTCCAGCCTCCAGCTCCAGCTTTAGAGCTCAGTTCCAGTTCCAGTTCCATTCGACAGTTTTAGCTCATGGCTTAAAGCTTAAGCTACGCAATTTCGGGCTGACTTGCGTGTGTGTGTGTGGGTGTGTGTGAGTGTGGGTAGCAGCTAAGCAGGGTTGGCTTTGGGCTGTATAACAACTGCCATTTATTGGAAACTCATTAAAAAGTCATAAAAAGAAAACACATTGCCTGAACAGTTCGGGATGAAAAGCGCAAGCGAAAGAGAATGTAAGGGAAGAGTAAGGGGGAAGAGAGACGGAACAAAGTAGCCCGATTGTCAGTTGCCTAATTCAGTTCGATTCGGTTAAATATACATAAAGAATATTTATCCAGATACAATGAGTGAAAAATTCAAAAAGATCTCTACCGTGCAGTCCGATGACAACTCCGACTCCAGTGACGAGGAAGTCCCGGAATCCAACCAATATGAAGATCATAATATGATACGCATTGGCGTCATAGCCGATACGGTGAGTTAAGACTGTTCGTAGAGCTAATCGATTCGATTTGTAATGTCATTACAATAATACTGACATCATCTCTTACAGGAAGTTACTGTTGGCCTATTGCTCACCGGAATTGGTTATGCTCGTGAAGGCTTTCGCAATTACCTAATTGCGAACAGTGGTTCGTAGTCTCTATTTCCACTCTCTATATCTTGCTCTATCTCTCTGTATCATCCCATCCCATTCAATCAGCCACGGCGCTGGATGATTTAGAGACTTTCTTCTACACCCTATACAGACGACCATGCATTGGACTTATACTGATCGACTATCCGACCGCGAAGCGTTTGCATCACGTCTTGGACAAGTGCAAGAGTTTGCTGCCCATTATTGTAATTGTGCCCTCGAAAGGATGCATAGCGCCCTATTTGGAAGAGAAGGAACGACAGCGTCGTCAACGGCAGCGTGAGGCATACACTTAAACACTTAAATTGGTTAACAATAAACTCTTGTATCTGGAAATGATTGGCGCATGTTTGTTTTTTTGATCTAGTTCCAAAGTGAACACTGACTGGATTTTCATATTTCTAGTGAAGCTCAGTTCTGATGATGCTGTCAGTTACGCTTGTGTGAAGTATCTAGTTTTCGGAACTAGTTCCAAAATGAACAATGGTTCAACTTGAGTCTGATCCAAATCTGTTCGAATGAAGTAATCAACCAAGCTAGACTGTGAAAATAAATCAGTTAAAGTTTAATTTTCGAAACTAGTTCCGAAATGAACAGTGCTTAATTTTGGTGTGTCTGATGGAGTTTCACGTCTAATTATGTAGTTCCCAAAACTATAATTCAATAAGTGCTTATAAGCTTAAGCACTGCAATCTTCGGAACTAGTTCGAATATAAAGACTGACTCATCTTGATAAAGTCTTACACAGCCTACATCAGATGATATCTTTCGCATTACACTTGAGTCATCTAGGTATATTACCAATCCATTATGCTTCATCTTATATCATCTTTTTGTTGTCTGAACTAGTTCCAATATGAACACTGACTCATTTTCATACAGCACACTGCAAATGATATCCATTTGCATTACAATTAACGCACTTAAGCAAATTACAGGCACTTATACTCCATCTTATACACACTCTTATACAGCAAATTTTTGCAATTGATTTTCGCACAGCTGCTGACCAGACCAGACCGGACATCTAATTGAATCATAGCGATTAGACGCCCGAATGAGCCCAGCTTGCCCAACTGGGCTCACCTTTCTGGCTCACCTGTGCAGGTGGCATTGGTCGTGTACCTGTGTGTGTGTGTGTGTGTGTGTGTGTGTGTAATTTATGCGCATTTCGAATGATGATGGCCAACGATTGTTGCTCACGAGCATGTCTGCAGCTAAGTTGTGCCGCAATAAGACTAAATAAATCACAACCCCAGTCAGGCGTGTGAGGGCGCTGCGTGGCGGGGGCGTGGCTGCTGCGGCAGTTGCAGGTGCAAATGTAGCACGCACGTAAAGCTTGGCAAATTTGTTGGCAATTGCGAGCGAGGCGTGAAACAGGATAAGATCTGCCGTGCGTGTGTGATGGCTGAGTGATGCGTGAGTGTGTGTGCTGCGTGATGTGTGTGTATGCTATATGTATGATTGGCAAATGTCTGCAATTAATTTTGTTAGTCGCGTAAAAGTGAATTAGCGTTAAGTCCCCAGAGACAGACGAACACACAGAGAAAGAGAGGACAGAGAGAAAGAGAGAGAGAGAGAGAGAGAGAGATGGAAGAGCTTAGTGACTGGTTGCCCTAATGCCTATTGACACGCCCACGCAGACGCCCGTTGCGCCCCCTTTTGGCGGCTGGCAGTCATCAGCTTGTTGTTTGTGCGGTTGCCTTTGGCCTCAGCTTTGATTTCGTCTTCATCAAAACATTGAAGAAGCAGCTGAGACAGAGACAGAGATAGAGACAGAGACAGATGCTGGCTGACTGGAGTTCGTGCTGAAGCTGAAGCTGGAGCTGGTTCAACAGGTCGCATGCGTAAATTTAATTACACTTATGGCCAAATTGTTGAGTTCATTGCGCCAGCGGCGCCAAGTACTGGGAACTGCTTTCAGCTCCAATTTCAAACAAAAACATCAGCGAACTGAATACAAATCGCATTCGTTTTGATACTTGAAGCAGTTCCAGGAATGACGCGCTTCCATAATGTGCGTCTGCATGGCAACAAATGGCATGGCGTGAACTAGTCACGCGGAATCAGTTGCAAAGAACCATTTTCAGCTTGACACAAGTATTTCATTTTTTGATGAAGGCATGTGAGCTCTAGACTTGGAACCAGTTCAGTTCATCGAAATATCTGTTCCAGTAAGCTGAATGTAAATGCTTATCGGCTTCAGCTGGCAAAAGTGAACCATTAAATGAGCTAGTTCATGAACTTTTAACAAATATTAGCTGATTCAAAAGTAAACTGAATGGAGTCACAGTGTGAATGCTATTCCGTGCTATAAATTGAACTAGTATGCCCATGAACGACTCTATGAACTAGTTTATAAATTTTTGCTTAATCCCCCATCAAATACAATATTCCAAATCTAAGTGAAATCTAACTGCGAATCAGTTTTGTATGATATATTTTCTATTTCAAGTTTTGAATTCAAACTACACTCAAGCGGAACTAGTTCAAATGAGTGAACTGGTCTTTCATTTGCATTTGGCTCAAGTAAAGCATGAATTCCATTCATTCAATTTAGTTGTCAGTTCGTTTTCTTTGTCACATAATTACGTTCAAACGAACTGGTTCAGCTCACATTAGAAGAGGAATAAGCAAATGGAATTTGTTATCAAATATTGCAGCACAATGCCAGATACTTAACATACTTCAATTTGACATTACAAGCTTTTGCTTTTCAGACATTTTTCGCCTCTCACTCTCACTCGCTCTCCCTCTCACTCTTGCCCCACCTATCTCTACCTCTATCTATGAAATACAGAGTTAGATGACAAAGGCCGCATTGCATGATAGAAGATGAGAACAAAGAATTACAGAACGTGAAATATATAAAAGGAAAAACACATACATATGTAAGAATATATATATGTATATAGAAAGAGAGAGGGAGAGAGAGAGAGAGAGAGAGAGAGAGAGAGAGAGGAGAAAAAAAGTGAATATATAATTTGATTTTTGAGGCACTGTAGTTAGCTTTTATTTAGCAGCAGGCACACAGCTGCAGAGAAACCTGAACAAACGAAACTCCAGTCAATGGAATATGTTTTGAATACCCTGTAAATTGAGCCAGAAACGGGCATGAGCGAAGCTCAGTGAGTTCAACTTTTCAGCAGTAACTTGAAAGGATTTCACATCAATTTGAATTGGATTTTCCCTTAGGCCAGTTAACTGCCATACAGAGTATGGGCTAGTCGTGCATGCTCTACATACACATCATTTTGCCAGCTTATTGTTGTTGCTATATGGGATTTGGCCGCATTGTTGCCGCAGCTCAATTTCCATGGACAACATGCCAACTACGTCATGGCCTTTGGCTGCACAATTGTAATACACACACACACACACACACACGCACACACATGAGCACAATGGGTATGAATGGAGCTTAAGTGGCTGGAATTGTTTTTACATTAAAATATCATTAATTTTGATGCGTTGCCTCCAACCCATGCAGACGCCACACACATGAGAGTCGCCCTGTGCTTTGGGGGCTGGAGAACTTGAGCTTCGTATGCATAGAAATTATGTATGCAAACAACTTTCAAGTAGCAACAACAACAACAACAACAACAGCAGCAGCAGCAGCAATGACAACAAGAACAATCCTGTGTAGGCGTTAAGTAGCACACATAACTTCAAACTCATAAACTGTAATTCAACACTCGAACAATTCGCGAGCGCCAAAAAATTTTCAATTGTGTGAAACATTTCAATGTTTTCCCAAACAGCAACTCAAAGCGCAATTCGAACAGCCACCCCACACACACCCCACACACACCCCTCACAGCCTGCGCAGCACTCAACCATCCACTCCTTAAATCACCCCACCAAAAAAGTATGCAACAGTAAAATATTTTTGCAATTGAAGAAGAAATATTTGAAAGTGAAACGAAATTTTATAGCTGCGCCGTTGGAGCCCAAGCAATTGAAGAATGTTTTCTATCAAACATCATACATAGATACACACATGATATATTTCTATATATATATCATATATATCTGAGATAAAAAGTATAAATATATATATTGTTTTGTAATCAATAAATATATTGTTTGCGTGTTTTCTTGCAAACTGCGTTTATAAATAAAATATTAAATAAAAAAAAATTAATAAAATAAAAAAATATAAAAAAATAGATAATAATAATAATAAAAAATTAATACTAATAATTAATAATAATAATAATAATAATAATAAATAAAAAATACACCAAGCTAAATTTTTATAATTTACAATTTTGTTTTTAATTATATATATGAAAAAAAATAATAATAAAAAAAATAAATTAACAATAATCATAATAATTATTTTTAATTTTATTAAAAAAATAATAAAAATAAATTGACAATAATTATAATAATTATTTTTAATTAAATAAAACAAATAATAATAATAATAAATATAAAAAATTAACAATAATTATAACAATTAATACAAAAAAATAATAAATTAATAATAATTATAATAAATAAAAATTACACAAAACAAAATTTGTATAATATACAATTCTGTTTTTAATTAGATAAGTTTTGTGTTATATAATATTATATATATATAAATTATTATTTTAAATTATTATTTAATTATATATTAATATATATTTCTTCAATTGATTTACACTCTATTGCTTTTATTTGTAAGCAAAAATTTTTTTAAATTTTAAAATTCATATTAACAGAAAAAAAATGTATTTGTAAATTTTATAAAATTATTTTGCCAACTATTTTTCATATACTCCACAACATGCATATTATTTATATATATTTATTTTGTACTCATGCCAAATGTATTCATAAAAGTTTTTAATTATCAATATATATATATTTTTATATATGTATTTAAATATTTCATTTTTTTCGCATGTCAAATATAATCATACAACTCTATATATTGCCATATTCATTCACTTTTCAGTTTCATATTCTTCAGCGCATTTTGCAACATTTCATTTCATTTCACCTCTCTCTCTCTCTCTCTCTCTCTCTTTTTTTTTTTGCTTTTTTCCCTTTGTTCGCTGTCTTTTGTGGCAATGCGAGCGATTGAAGCGCTTTAAGATTTAAGGCGCAGGGTCACACTCAGCAGTGTTACCTTGACAATGCATGCATGTAACGGCGTGTGTATGAGTGCGCAGTGTGTGTGTATGTGTGCGAAAAAAAAGAAAGAAAATATTGCGCAATAAAAAATCAAAAGGAATATGCCGCTAATATTTTTCGATTTGTTCCCATTTTACTCTGGCTATACCCTCTGTGTGTGTGTGTGTGTGTGTGTGTGTGTGTGTGTGGGGTGATTTTGTTGTTGTTATTGTGTTTTCACTGCTCTACACACACACACACACACACCTACATGTGCAGCAGCTTAATCTGCCAATAACGAGATATATATATATATACACATACACAGGGAGCAAAGTGAATCCGGGACGAGGGCGCGGACGAGGTCGAGTCAGCGCTGGAGCGTGAGTGTGTGTGTGTGTGTGTTTGTGTGTAACTGTGTGGGCTGCTTGGACAGCGGGACGAGCGCTCTCAATTGGCTCAGTAGCCCGTGCAATGGCTGAGTGCCTGGCTACATTGACACGCGGCCCACCTAACCAACTCCCAGCCAGCTCAGCTCCCCTCACCTCACCTGCCTGGCTTATGCGCTTCGTTGCTCTGCACACAGGCACAGGCACAGGCACAGGCACAGGCACAGGCGCTCGCTCCCACACTGTTACATACGGGGGGCATATGGCATTACCTGTCAATGTTGGCATTAAAATTTGCCTTTCATACGACAACCCACAGGTGATTCCCTCTGTCTCCTCCGCCCAAGCGCTCCCTTTCTGTTTGTGTGCGGCCTTACAGTTGAGGCAACAAAATAAAGTGAAACATGATAACAAAAACAAGTACTTTTGGGTCTTGGCACCCAGGCCATAGCCTTTTTTTTTCGTATCTGACTGAGTTTCTTTCGAATTATTAATAAAAATTGATAAAAAAAAATAATACGAAATATACATACAGACATACTTAGACATATGTACATGTGTGTGTGTGTGTGCTTATATTTCCATGCATATAACCAAAAGAAAACTCTCTTTGCGACTTCTTGGAAAGTTAACTTACAGCAGAGATCTACAGTTAATTAGCATTGGTCTGGAGAAGCCATTCGAGTGAAATTATGAAGAAACAGAACAATAAGTATTTGTGTATTGCGAAGGAATTCATAAATTAGTAAGCAGCAAAGCAACAATAATCAAGTGAATCACATTCATATGGCTCAGTAGATGCTACTTCACAACAAACTTAACAGAACCAATTAAATATAGGCATTAAATGTAAAGCTTAACCAATCAGAGGCAGTTAATTTAAGCACAGTATGCATGAACAGTCGAGCTATTTACATATGCACGAGCAGTGCGTGGGAGAGAAAGTAAGAGAGAGAAATAGGCTGGGATCGCGCTACAAGTCAGCCATTAAAAGAGTTAAATTGCCAATCACAACAACTGTTGTTTCAAGAAACTACTGCAGCATGCGTTAAAAAGAGATGGATAAATTTTAGAGCGCCAAAATATAACTGTTTAAAATTATCATGACAGTAGAAGCTGTCGAAGAGTGGGGGGGAGAGAGAGAGGGATCGCGCTGCGAATCAGTCAGCCATTAAGAGAGCAAATCGCCAATCAGAACAGCTATTTATGCGCTAAGCTACTGTGGCGTGCGTTAAAAGGAGATGGAGAGTTTGAAGAACGCCAACTATAACTGTTTAATAATAAAAATGTCATGGCAGATGAAGCAGGCTAGTTATTTGCATATGCACGAAAAGAATGGAGCGAGAGAGAGAGGGATCGCAATGTGAATCAGCCATTAAGAGAGCAAATTGCCAATCACAACAGCTGCTTATGAGCTAAGCTATTGTAGCGTGCGTTAAAAGGAGATGGAGATTTTTAGAGTGCCAACATTAACTGTTTAAAATTGTTACTGCTTACGGAGCGTGAGTGGGAGCGAGAATTATACACAAATCAAATAGAGAGCTGTTTACAAGTACCATATTGAGCTGCTTAAAGCTGTCAACCGTTACTGAAGTGACTGTGTAAGAGTGAGAGCAGAGCATATGCCAATAAGCAGCAGAACAGCAGCTTGAACGCCATTTTCTGTAATATTTACTCGCTTGCACTCGTTGCACTGAACATTCATTTTCTGATCGCAAAGAGTATGTTAATGTCCGCCGCAAAGTAAGCAATTGGCTATCGATTTTTTTTCCTTTTTGGAGCTGCAGTAAAAAGTATTGCAATATCTGTTGTGCATCCGCCAATTTTCAATCAACTTTGCCAGCATCTGTCAACACACGCACAAGCACACAGCCGTGAACAAACAGCGACTGTAATAAACAGCAATTTACGCACACAGAAAAAAACTGCGCTACAATTGCTTTTTATTGTCCATGCTGTAGCTGTAACTGCCGCTGCTGCTGCGGTTGTTGTTGTTGTTGGCTGACCGGCGCTCCTTTCGTTACTGCTATTTGCATAAATTGGCCCGACCATGGCGAAAGTTATGTTTACCAATCAAGACGGCAGCGGAGGAAGCAATATGCGAGACAGGGGAAAAAAGAAAGGCAAAGAAACAAAAACAGCAACGGAAACATCTCAAATAACAGTGCTAACAGAGCTGTAGGCAAATGCTTAACATAACTGCGTGTCAGCTAACATGGTTAGATATTTGCCTGCTGGCGAAATATGTTGAATAAATGAATTGATTATATTATTTTAAAATGTAATTTATTTTGCAAATATTTCCATGTAACAAACTTGCCGTTAAACACAAAAACTATGCATATATCCTTTAGTTTCATTTCCATTTTTTTTTTTCACTTTTTTTCGGAATGTCATAAAATCAAAATATTTTCCATACCAGCGTGTCGATGAAAATTCACATTCCCATTGCCTGATAGTGGAATTTTGCTGGCCACATGGGCAACATAGCATATATGTATGTATGTATAAAAGGCAGCAATGCAGCTGCTGCTCACATAGCTGACCCCGCCACAATGCCCATAGTCCCGTTATGCCCATCAGGCTGCGGCCATGTCCATATATAACATAACCTCAATTTCCGTCCTATTTTTTTTTTTTTTTTTTTGTTCTACTGCTGAATGGCAGCTTGTTGTCATAACGGATTCCTCCTCGTTCGCTGCTGTCCATAGAAAATGTCCGTCTCACTCGCACTCGCACTCGCACTCTCACTCTCACTCCATCTATTTACGCATTGATTGGCCTACGTCTTATTAGGCATGTGTGTGCGTGTGTGTGTGTGTGAGTGTTTACATTTTGCACTGTTTAGCAAAATGACACTTTATGTTATGGTAACCGATATGTTTACTATTATAAGTACAAGTTATTATAACAGTTATATTCATAAGTGTATATAGTAGAAATGAAAATTCTGTTGATTGCTGTTAGTTAACAGCGCTTGCTTCTGTTATGCTCATGCAGTTGCATCAGATATTGTTGTTAATACAATTATAACGATTCGGATTACGATAATGATAAAGATTACGATAGACAATTACTATTGCTCAATGTCGTCTTGCTGCCACAATAGCTATCGCCAGTGTATTGTTGGGGCATACTTGGCATTGTCACTGATTTGATTGAAATCAACTATTGTCCATTCCCTTTCGTCTCTCGTTCTGTTTCTTTTCACATTCAGCTGCTGGCAACGTCGGCCATTGTCTACGACTCAACTATGCCAGTTAATCTGCAGTAACTCTAGTAACTAGGATAAATAACTTTTAGAACTTTCATCTAGCACGAGGCGCGATAAATTTATTAAAGTATATGCAGTGCTCTCTCTCGTTTGGCTAACGTAGTTTATTTACTTATTTGTATATTTTATTAACTGCTGTTATTCTGCCTTGCAATAACAAAACAGCAATGTCAACGCGAGGGGCAGAGAGTGCAAGAGGGACAAATATGCCAATAGGAAGAGCAGCGGCGATTGCAAGCGGCCCAAGTGCGCGAGGAAGCGAGAGGTAAATAGACAGCGCTGTCAGGCTTCATATGCATATTTATGTTGCTGCCTGAGTAACTGTAGTTTGTAGAGTGCAGCGCATATGCAGTGCGAGCATATCGGCTGCTACACTGTATATGTTCCGCTAAGCTTAATGTGCACGTGTAGTGTATGCGAATATCCAGGCTGCCTGAGCTATCGTTATATGTAAAGTACAGTTTATGTACACTGTGCTGTCATATTAGTTGATACATGGCTGCCCAGCAGGGATTTGCATATGCAGAAGGGTGTTCGAGCTGTCGCTTAGGCTGCAACTTCTGCACTTTACTTGGCAGTTTAAATACGTACAACGTTGCTTATGCACGCGTGTGTGTGCGCGTCGCCACAAACCGTTTTGGCTTTGTGTGTGTGCCTGTGTGCGTGTGTGTGTGGCGACACATACCAGAATATCAGCAAAAGGCGTCACAGTGGGCATTCGCCCACATTATGTGATTGTGTTTGTGTTTTGTTGGAATTGTTGAATTTGGATTTGAATTTGGATTTGGATTTGAATGTGGATTTCGACTTAGCTAAGCAGCTTGTTATTTGACTGACATTTTGTTATCAACTATCTAATTGGCTCAACTGTAGCAGGTAGAAGCAGAGCAGCCGCAGCAGCAGAGCAGCAGCAACAGCAGGTGGGCGGCTGGGCGTGACAGCTCGACGAGACAGGGAAGACAGTCAAGGCTTCCAGTTATGGCTTTTATTAAATAGCTGGCCTTGACGCTTGCACTATGACAGCAATGTGTGTGTATGTGTGTGTGTGTACAGGTGGGCGATGCGAGTACCTGTAGCTGGCGGGTGTGTGTGGGCACGCCGTATGGCAGCCTGTCAGCAATAGAATTGCTGACATGCATTCAGCATGTAACTTTGTATGGGACACACTTCAATGCAAAGCGTCTGAATGGAGCAGTTGGCAATAGACGCAAGTCTCCCTACCTGTCTGTGTGTGCGGTCTGTGTGTGTGAGTGCGTGAGTGTATGTGTGTGTATGGCATGCAGTGAGATGTTGTATCTCAACAACATTCGGTAGCGCTTTTTGACGTGACTTGCCACACGCTGTTAGCCTCATCTTAAATTTCACTAAAACCAAATTCAAGCACAAAATGAAGGGCCGTAGAAATGTGTAAGGTACTCATTCGAAATAGAAATAGACATGTCCATCACAGTCAATCAAATGTTTATCAATCAATCAATAAATCAAATGAATCAATTGCTATATCAATCAATCAGTCTAATATTTGCCATCTGTAATCTAGCTACAATTCAAAGTCAATCACCGCCAATCAAATGTGTGTGTGAATAAATGAAACAATATTTAAATCAGTCAATCAGTCAATCATTCAATCACTCAATTATTTAATCAATCAATCAACTAAATAAAATCAGTCAACACATAGTCAATCGCCCTCAATCAAATGTGTGTGTGGATAAATTAATCAAAACTTCAATCAGTCATTGATTCAATCACTCAAGCATTCAATCAACTAAATGACAGAAATCGTGCAGCACTTCTTAGTCTCTCTAATGCACTTGTGAATAGCTCAAGCAAGCATTCAATCAATTTATCATTGAATCATTGATTGAGTTAAAATGATATCTAATTCTTGAACTTCATTTACTTGCTTGGGGATGCTTTCAATTACTTAGTATATCGATTACCAAGTATATTGAATGGTTAGTGCTCTGTTTATAAGTTCAGCTCAAGCCCATTCATATCTTCAGATGCGTGTGTCTGCGTGGGTGTGCGTGGGTGTGCGTGCGTGTGTGTATAACACCTTTATTTTTAGCATCGAATCGATACAGCAGTTTAACGCTTGAGTGCATTTCTGTACCAAACGACGAGGACGAGGGTGTGACACACATTTAGAATCGCTTTTTTTATTTTTACCTTCAGCTCATTTGGCAGTTGTCTTGAATACTAGAGGCTGGCGCTATTTATAGAGCATCCCAGTAACATGGCAGAGCTTTTCGTCTTGTCAATTTGATTCACTTGCACTTTGGCAATAATTGATTGGGCCTATGCTGGTTACTTTTTCATCTAGTCCGCCTGGCATCTGTGCTTGCGCTCTGAGGTCCACGAAATCAGATTTAAGGCCATTGTTCGGCTTAGAGTGTCGAAAACCTAATCGAATTCAGCTGTGACAGGCGAGGGCAGCCTATGAAATGCTAGCGAAATGCCATAAAGAGATTTCTACTTGAACATCTTGATAGCTCTGTTAGCAAATAACAGTCGCTTAACATTGATCACTAAATCGTTTGCGTTATATGGCAAATGAACGGATTTTCTTCAACATTTTCTCCAACTGTGCTGCATATCAAGCTGTAAGCTGTTATTAACAGTTTCTCACTAACATTAATTCTAATAGTGAGAATGTCTGTTATTAACAGCGTCACTTGCTTGGCTTCAGGACAATACAATAGCATACGTCTGTCAATGATCACCTTAACTTTAACATAGTTTTATTTGTATTCTCTTAACAGAACTGCCAGACAATCTGTTATCAGTTATTAACAACTTCACTTTAACACTTTCTTTTCATATACCATAATATTACTATACAATTATCTGTTAACTGCCACTTGAATTTTCATTAACATTTTCAATAACATTGCTGCATATCCATCTCTCATTAGTTATAAGCAATGACACTTTAACACTTAAGTTCTTAACATTCAACATAACAGTGCTACACAAGTAAATGTTATTTGTCACTTTAACAGAATCTCAAAGTTGTATTAATATCTCCATTACAGTGCTCTTGTCAATTTATCTTAACAGCTACGCAAGAACGCTAGCATAGTATTGTTTATTGATCTGTTATCTATTAACATTCACTTAGCAAGTAATTTCTCTTATTTGTCACTTTAACAGCTTTTCGATAGCATTTCTTATAAGCGGGCTGAATTAATGCTGAATTGAATTGATATGTAATCTATTATTACGTGTTTAGCTCTAACATTGATTTACATTGACCATATGTCTACTCAGACATCTTAACAGCTTTCCATTAACATTTTCAATAAACAATTAAGCATTTAACAGCTGCACTCTAACACTTAAACAACGTTTACAGCTACATACCATATGTATTTCGAGATATGTATATTTTTACCACAACACAGCTGCGGTCACAGCCAGTGGTCTGCATATACCCTGTAAATTGTGCACATAGGGTGTATTGACTAGCGGACAAATGTGTAATCTGAGCTTAAAGTGATATCTTAACAGAATTTTATAGATGATGATTTCGTTTTTGCTTAGTACAGTGAGTTACATATTGTTGGGAAAAGTCTCATAGGATTCTCAAGGTACTCCATACAAAAGTTTAATTTAACTTAAAAGCCAGCAGAGCGAGTGAGAAAGATATCTAAGAGATGAAATGTGAAAATAAACTGTTGCGAGTGTTAGCCTGGCTTTTGGTATGAAATATGTGTTTCTGTGTGTGTGAAGGTAAGTATATATATGTGTGTGTGTGTGTGAGCAACTCCTCTGTTGCTGTTGTTGACGTTGTTGTTATACAGCTCGACCTGGGCCATGGCCAATTGCTACACTTCCGTTAAGCAACATTTTTGCTTCAATTTTGTGAATTAGGTCTTAAAGCGTAATTGAGCAAACATTTTCATTGAGGCAGAAGTGGGAAACAGGTGGAATATATATGTATATAAACATATATAAGTGTGTGTCTGTGTGTGTGTGTGTGTGTGTGTGCATTTGGCCATACTGATTGTAATGGTGGTTGAAGCCAGCGTAAATCAACTTTGGCTAGCAGCTAAGCGCTCTTAGCGACAATAAAAAACGGAAACTCCGCCATGAGCCGGAAATGTGACAGCCATTGATCACACTATAGTCGTGGGTGTGTCTACATTGTGCATATTGACTGTGTGTGTGTGTGTGTGTGTGTGTTTATGCTGTTTATTTGAAAACGGCATTGAGTAGCGGAAAATTCTGCGAAAAATCTGTGGGGCTAAATGCAGCCAACGGAAAATTGTTTGGGCAACTCTTCGAGCTGTTTATGCAGCCAAAGCCAGCTTAACTAGTTAGTTGGAAGTGAATTTTGCACTTTCTGTTAGCTAGTTGTGCTTTTGCACAAATTTCCACGAAAATCGGTTGAAGTTGTCAAGGAAATTCTTGCGAATTTTCTTTGCAAATTATGTGAAATATTTTTGGATTAAATTGATATAATTTTTTTTTTCTGATTGATTCTGCGTATGAGGGCTGAGTAAAAGCGCTTTAATATTACGACTCGTCTATTTGTTTGGCTTTTGTGAATGGTATATGCCAAAT
Organism: Drosophila koepferae; assembly: GCA_030914345.1. Taxonomy (NCBI): domain Eukaryota; kingdom Metazoa; phylum Arthropoda; class Insecta; order Diptera; family Drosophilidae; genus Drosophila; species Drosophila koepferae. Next base: position 3,740,621 of record JAUESR010000209.1, read on the forward strand.
ATTTGACTTTTGGCCATGAACTATACCAAATAGATGCTCTTTGACCCCAAGTATAAACAGCTTCGATTTGGGTTTCAAAACAAATTGAAATTCAACTTTACGCATCAAATGCAAATGTGAGTGAGGATGGCAGCACGGCAGGAATGCAGACGGGAGCAGGCAGCCAGGCAGGCAAGTGGGCAAGCCTCATAATTCCCAAATGTATCGCTTACACACACAAATACACAAGCATACACCAGGACACACGTACAGTTGTGAAATTTGGTAAGAAGCAACAGTTCAACTCGAGGCATACCCTAATATGAATGCGAATTCAGGCAATGGGGGTTTTGGGAGTAAGCATGCAAAAGACAGAGTCTGTATAAAGTCTGTAACCTAGTTGAGAACGATAAGCTAAGTGAATCTGATCACCTATGTCTAACAGTCAAGCCATCTAGTGATCTCGTAGATCACAATAACCAGAGACTTCAGGCCATTTTCCCTATCATGCCCTAACGATAACTCAAACCATTTTTATATGATCGATAAAAATCGATAGTTTGTTTTCATTGTCCAAGCCTAACTTGAGCAGCTGAAGATCTTACTGTGTATGACGTAGACTCTGTTGAGAGAAATGTATATATAACTATTTGCCGTTAGGAACCGTTAGGTTCAACTAAAGAAAAACTTTTGAAAAATGCGCAGATTACTGGGTATTTGTTAGTCGAGCTTTCCCGTCTGAAGCACACTTAGTTATTTCACTCAGCAGCACTCAATTGTAGGTCTCTCTCTCTCTCTCTCGCTCTCTCTTTCTCTGTGTGTAACTTGTGTACATTTGCAGCTAAATCACGTACTGAGCAAATGTGCTACTAATGAGCAGCAGAGAATGCTGTGCTTGCCTCAATGCGAAACGTTGCTGACTAATCTCACTGATTTTACAAATGATTGTCAAGCATGTCTGTCCAGCTGTGTGTCTGTCTGAACAAGTGTAGAACAATGTGTACTACAAATACATACAAATAGAGAGGGAGAGGTAAAAAAGAGAGAGAGAGAGAGAGAGGGAGAGAGAGAGAGAGGCAGACTCAGGTATACAATGAACGCACAGTGGACAATGGCTGGCAGTTAATCATTTGATTCAGTCGTGCGTTCTGTTTGCCCTTCTTACTCTCTCTATCTCACTCTCATTCCCTTTCTCTCTCTCTCTTTCTCCCCCTTGCTGTCAACAGTTACTCAAAATAATCGAAGCTCACTTAATTGAGCTCAAATGCACATAGCTAACCGCATAAATAAACAATGCCTCCGATGAATAGTTCAAGCAATTTTTGAGCTTTGAACTTGTTGAGAATTGTAAATCAAGTGTGGTAAAGAAATTTAGTGAAATTTAAGAAACTCTTAAAATATTTCAGTTTTTCTCTTTATATGTATAAACGGTACTTACCTGGAATTTAAGCTGTTCTAAGTGGACTCAACCTGAAGTTGAACTATATTTTGTGCTATATTTGATTGTTGGCTATTTGTATATCTATAACTGAAAATGAAAGAAAAATGTTGCAAAGTAACAACTAAACAGAATTGAAATGAAATAAGCCAATTGAGCGTGAAGGGTGTTATAGACCTGAAGATACCCGAAGCAAAAGCGTTGTCGAAAATTCTAATTGGAAAATTCGTATGTCGCTGGAGCTGGATTCAAAGTGTGAAGTTCTGGATGAATTTCTATACTTCAGTTGTAACTCTCAGCCCAATTTAATACATTGAACTCATGAAGTGCTTTATCGATAACAAGTTATCGATAACATGACTGACATGCTAGTCTCATAAGAACTGCTTTAGCTGTAATGTTTGACAGCTAGCTAGAAGCGCAGACTGTCTAGTCACATAGCCAGCTCAGGATTGATTCGATAGTTGATATCAATATAAAAGATATATATGCCAAAACTTTCTCTCTTTGTCTACTCATAGGTATGCCAAATAAACTGAAATGCCCGCTTTAAGCACTTTCACTGGGTATACTGCAGCTTATCTACATTCGAGCAGGCTTCTGAGAGCTACTTAATCTTAGTTAAGCTTTTCCAGTTAACTCTCTCTGCATTGATTGCCAATCAAACCACTCCAAATGAAGCGAATTTCTGTTTTGATTCACGAGTTTCTGGGCCGCTCTGGTCCTTATTGAGTTAAAGGGTGAGAAAAATCTCAATTTCATTTACCTGAAATTCATTTTCGTGAATTATAATTGCCATCGTTGAATGCCTCATTAATTAAGCGAGCGAGCGACCGAACGAACGAACGAACAAGCGCCGAAGCGAGCGAATGAACGAACTGAACGAGAGAGCGAATTAATTTAATAAAATTCTCAGCCCACAAAATTGCGCACATCATTTATCATATTCCTATATAAAAATATAGGATATACATATATAGTAGATTTATAGGCTTCTTGGATTGATTCGAGCTTTTTGTGTTAGATGCGACGCGCATTAAAATAGTTGTCGTATTGCTGTCTTTCTCAATCACTTACATGTCAACTATCTGTCTCACTCATTGTTGTATTGCTATCTACCTCATTCACCCACTAGTCAACTATCTCTCTCTCTTTATCTCTCTCCTCTCTCTCTTTCTCTCTTGTACTCACTAAATAGTTGTATTGTTTTCTTTCGCACTCACTACAGAAATATCTCTTTCTCTCTCTTTCTCTGCTTCTCTCTCTCTATCTCTCTCTCTCTCTCTCTCTCTTTCTCTGACTCTCTCTCTCTTTCTGTCATTCTCTATATTTATCTATATTTATCTGTGGCGTTCCATAAAAATAAAAAATTTATCAAAATTTTTTATATATTTCTTAAAAACAAAAAAATAGTTACAAATTTAATATATTATATATTTTTTAAATGAATAAAATAAAGTTTATGTTCATTTGTTGTGCACATATTATTAGTATTTCTTCGTTAATATATAATTTATTTCCTCAAATTTCTTCTAATTAAACATTAATTAAAAAAATAAGCAAATTAGAAAAATTAATTTTAAAATCTTGAATATTAGAAAATTATAAAAACTTTTTTAATTGAGAAAAATTTCATAATGAATTTATCTATAAAATTATAAGTAATTTTCGAAGCAAATTTAAAAATTTTGCACTAAAAATAAATAAAATAAAATAAATAAATAGAATAAAAAAAAATAAAGTAAAATAAAATAAAATAAAATAAAATAAAATAAAATAAGATAAAATAAAAAATAAATAAATAAAAAAAAAATAAAAAAATAAAAATAAATAAATAAATAAAAATCTTCGCAGTCAAAAAATAAAAAACTTTCATAAGCTTCATTATTCTCTTTTAAATGCATTCGAATGATTTCTATGCTCTGATATTATTTTTCGCTGCCAATTTGTATTATTATATTAAGAAAATAAAAATTAAAAAAAGTTTATAACTGCCTAATACTTTATGTAGTATAATTATATATTTTATAATAGTTTATTTATTTTCTATTTTATTTCTATTTCTATTTTACTATAATATTTTATATGATTAATTTGAATGTTGCTATAATTTTTTATAGCAGCTATATTTTTTTTTTTTTTTTTTTTTTGTATCAAATATGAATATATTAAAAATATTATATATGCATATATGTGAATCGTAATATAGTATTTGAACAATATGTATTTATATATGATTGCATATAACTATTATATTTCGTTTGCAACTGTACCAAATTCAGTTCATATGATGCTTAAATATATTTCAAGACTTAAATATTTTATTACCATATAAAAATGGGTATATAATTTGCAACATGCTTGTCTAAATACTTAAAATTTCATTGAAATATCTGCATAATTTTTAATAAAAGTATATTTATTTTTAAATAAAAAATATTTGTTTTTATAATATTTTATCAATATAAATATTTTTAAAATTTATATACTCACATTTTTGGGCTGTGTTTTGTCCTTGCTTCAGATTTACCTTGATTGTTTTTTTTTTCTTCTTTTTTTTTTTAATTTATTAAATTATGTAGTTTTATGCGCGACGCGTTTGATTGTATATTTTATTTAAAATGATTTTATTTTTTAAGTTTTTGGTTTTTTTTGCTATTTTGTTGTTGTTTTTTTTTCTTTTACTCTGATCTTAAGTTCTGATGGTTTGTTTTTTATGTCTTTAATTAACTATATTCAAAACTATTGTTTATCTTTTGTATATATATATTTTTTTAAGTTTAGTTTTAAAGAGAATACAACAATGCTGAACACGAACAACAAATGCAACAACAATAATTTATCAACTGTATCTATATATATATATATATATGACAGTTATAGTAAATTTGAGGTTTATAGTTTAAATATACATTTTCTCTTACTCTCTCTTTCCTTCTCTCTATCTCTATCTCTGTCTCTTGTACTGTACGTTCGACTTTCAGGTAAGTTTCGTTGGGTTTGCTGATCGATCTGGATCGTGAGTGTTTTTTTTTTTTTTTGTTTTTTATATATATCTAATTTGTACCTTGGGATTGCGGTCTATGTAGGTACGTAGGTAGCACTGTGGGCACTTGCTATAGGCCAATATAATGCAACAACAACAAAAAAACAATTTTTAATTTTTTTTTTTACACTTTTTTTTGCGAAACACCACGAAAAAAAAAATGTTGAAGAAATTTATTTTTTTGTTTCGATTTACGGAGTTGAAAAATTTGAGATTTTATTTATTTATTTACTTATTTATTTATTTATTTTTTATTTTTTTTGATTACTTTAGTTCGTCACAAGAAAAAAAAAGGACTTGAAGATGGCCAAAAACTTGTTGCACGTTCAACATGTGTAGGGCAGGCTTTGTGTGTGTGTGTGTGTGTGCGAGTGTGTGTGTGTGTGTGTGTGTGTGTGTGTGTGGACGACTGGCGATGGTGCTGTGGGTTTGTTAGATGTTCGTTTGGCTGCCTCGTCGACTGCTTTTGCTGCTGTTGTCTGCTTCTTCAGCTGCTTCTTCGGCGTTGTCGTCGTTGTCGCTGGCGCTGCTGTTGCTGCTGTGGCTGCTGTGGCTTGTGGCACACAACCGTTTGGCTTGAATGTTGCACAGCATCTGTTGCGCGGCACGCTGCCCGACTAACGAGGCAGCCTCGTCTGCCTTGGCATCGAGCGCCAGCGCCAGCGTCAGCGTCAGCGTCAGCGTCGCTCTCTCTCTCTCTCTCTCTCTCACTCGCTGTCGCTGTTTTGCTGTCGCCGTCTCTGTCGCTCTCTCTGTTGCCGTCCCTGTCGTGTGGCACACTCAGAGCTGTGATGTTCGTCCTTGTTGTGTTGGGGGCGCCTTCGTCAACAAGTGGCAACTGTAAAAATATATATAACACAAGCCCCACGTTGCACAGTTGACTAATCGCTGCCGTTTGTCTGCGCCGCCTTTTATAGCTGTTCCCAGCTGAAGGACATAGGCAACGACGTCGACGTCGACGTTGACGGTGGCAGCGGCAGCGATAGCGACGTTTCAGCAATAGCAACAGGCAACCAGGTGATTCGAAGCTCTTGGGATTTGGCTCTGCATGTGTGTGCGTGTGTGTGTATCTGTGCGTGTGTGTGTGTGTGTGCGTGGCATTGGCAATGGCTGCTGACGATGCTGCGACGTCTTGCATGGGGTAGAATTGTGCTGAATTGTCTGCAGCTGGGGAAGTGCTGACAATGTGTGGGACCCTTTGCCTTGTGGCAAACACACACACACACACACACACACACACGCATATACACGCACTGCTACAATTTGGCCAAGAGCTAGAGACAGACGCCCATAGGTCTAGAGACTATGAAATATTTTCAATTAGCTTCGACTCCCTCGAAATAATATATTCATTTGCGATTTTAATTTATGTTTCAATAAAAATTTATGGAAAATCTTGAGATTACGCTGTTTCTTAGATAGTTAGCTAGAATAAATTCGATAGAGCTCGCTAGAACGAGAGATATAGATGGTATAGAAAGTTGGGACATAGATGCAAAGGGTGAGATACAAAGGGAGATATCGAATTTGAAAGAGAAAGAGTTAAAAAGGGTAATAAAGAGAGAGAGAGAGAGAGAGAGAGAGAGAGAGAGAGAGAGAGAGAGAGAGGAGAGGAGAGAGAGAGAGAGAGAGAGAGAGAGAGAGAGAGAGAGAGAGAGAGAGAGAGAGAGAGAGAGAGAGAGAGATATGGAATTATAGATAGATTCATTGATTTTGATATAGGATGGAAAGGGATAGAGACACATACAATCAGATCAGAGGCGGAGTGAGTGGGAGGGAAACAAAGTGAGAGAGAGAGAGAAAGGGAGGCAGAGTGCGTGAGGAATTGAGAGAGATAAAGACAAAGTGAATGAGACAGACAGAGATAGGGACAAATGGTAAGAGGATAGAGACGTGATGAGAGGAGAGAAGATATACGCTAGAGGATAATATATAGTGGGTAGAGGAGAGGATAGAGGATAGTGGATAGAGAATAGGGTATACAGGATAGGGCATAATGGATAGATAAAGGAGTATAGAAGATGCAGAATAGAGAGAGAGAGAGAGAGAGAGAGAGAGAGAGAGAGAGAGAGAAAACAGAGAGGATAGAGGATAGAGGATAGAGGATACAGGACAGATGATAGATAGATAGATAGATAGATGATAGAGATAGACAGATAACTACAGCGAAAAAGAGCTAGAGAGAGAGAGAGAGAGAGAGAGAGAAGCACGCTAAACGTAGATAGAAAACTCAAAATTAGAACTAGAGAACTGTGAACAAATATCGAAAGTAAGAAAAATATGGATGATGTCTGCATTAATGCTAATTTGATACTAATAAAAGATAGCAAAAAACGTATATACATAGATGCCAAATAATAGCTTTCAATATACCAATCTTGCAACTGATCTACTTATGTATCATAAGTGAGTTAAGTATTTGTTATTTATAGATTGGTTATCATATTAATATATTGTAAACTATTTTGCGATGAATATCTATTTATATCTCTATAAAATGCTTAAGAGTTCGATTCGCTGATTTAAGCTTAAGGCAATCTCGACTTATACATAACAAGGAGAATTTATCTAGATAAAAAAAAGAATGTTGCTTAGCAATATGAACAAATATAATTTAGTTAATGCATGAGAATGTCCATGTAAAATTGTATTGCTTCAGTTCTGAGAATTTCTTTGCTAATATCTAAAACTATTCATGTTTCACATGAGCGCGTAGGTAAATGCCGTTATTTGGTTTCTGTGAATCCCTTAATTAAGTGAACGAAATTTTGAGTTTGAGCTATATGATATGTCTAGCACAGCCTATATGTGACCCCACGCGCTCCTCGACCAGCACTCTCTATCTCCATCTCACTCTCTCTCTCTCATTATCGGTATATATAATTTTGTCTAATTATAAAAGCTTAACTCTGGATGTAGGAATTTGATATTTGCATTGCTTTAGCCTTGCATTATTCATGCGTATGCAGTGTTGGGGTCGGTGGGCGGTAGGTGGTGGTAGGGGGAGAGTGATTGAGGAGCTGATGTTTTTGGGGCGGAGTTCCTGGACGGAGTTGTTGTTGTTGTAGTTGCTGTTGCCATTGAGCGGCATCAAGTTGGCTAACTAACAAATCTGCATCGAAATGCGAACTTGAATTCATATAGCACATTGGACGGCAATTGTTGTCCGATGCATCCAATCAGAGCTGAGCAATTCGAAGGTCGTCAGCAGCAACGGCGCTGCTCCTGCGTATACGCAATTTCTACGGAAATGAGGAACAACAACAAAGTTTCGTAGCCGACTAGCAGATGCCCTGTACGCAATGCAAGTGCCATGATACATCTAAGGGTTGGTGATGAAATGCGTAAAACATTTGTAATATACATGAAAATGGCGGACTATCGATATGTATCGATTATCGATTTGTACAAATCTCAATAATTTACAACTATGTTCATATAGTCGGTGCTAAAGGCAAGAAACTAAGAATGAAAATTTGTTTTGTATGATGCATTTTTAGAGGATAACAATATTTATCGATAATCGATTGACAGCATTTATCGTTTTACTAGAAATTGTGTAACACTAGAATAAGGCAATTTATAAATTATGAATATAAAGTTTAAAATATTGCCTGAACTAAATTGCAATTATTGATTTCGATTGCATCTTAACGTTCGATAATTATCGTTTTTTGTAAACTTTGCAAAATCAATGCATTTTCAAATATGGACAAGTGTGGAGTTTTTGAACATTACATAAGATTTTGGAAATTATGATTATTTATCGATATACGATAATAATCGATAAACCTAACGTTCATGTAGAAGCGGACAGCTGTCAATAGTATTCGATATATTTGCAGCTGTCTTTCTGTTACATACAGACAGCTTGTTCAATATCATTTCAATGCTGCTGTTTCGATGGGTATCGACTGCAAAAATCCCTTTTTGACTTGGCCGCCAAATGCAATTGTGGATCGCTCATTAGGTGTGAGCAGTGGGCGGGTGAGATTGTGTTTGGATTGGATGCAAAGCCCACGCATTTGGTTACCTGTTGGACATGCGAACGAGGCGTATGCGCAATATGCACTTTCAACAGGTTAACCTTGGGCAAGGGGCACACACGGACACACACACACTCGCACGCACAGCTGCCAAGGCCAGCAACAGTTGAGCAGCCCTCTCGCTCGCACAGCTGGCCAAATGCCCCCGTCTTACTGCTCGCACTCCCATTCAGCGCATGCTCCAGACAGCGCGGCGACAACTGAATGCGGAGCATCTGCTGCTCAACGCCCATTGGCCGCTGACAGTCAGCATTGGCTGCTGTCGCGAACGCTGCTACCGCTGCCGCTGCTGCCGCCGCTTCTGCTGCTGCTGCCGCTCGGCTATGCCTACGCCCCCGTATGCTGCTGCTGCTGCTCGGCCTCGTGAAGGGGCAACATTTCGTTTGGCTTTACTAATTAATTAGATATGTTTGTTGTTTTGTTCTTCTGGTATCTGTCGTTGTTGCTGTTTGCTGTTGTTGTTCTTGTTGTTGTTGTTGTTGTTGTTTTTGGTTTTAGCAGGCAGCTTAAGCGAGTCGCGCATTAAACGCTCAGCGCGCAATCCGTGCTTGATGCAGCACACTGGGGATTTCCACCTGTCTCAGGGCTAGATATTTAAATTGGCATTACCATTGATCGGCCCGAGCTATCTATAAATATATGTATATATAAATACACATATATATGTAGGTATGCGATACAGCAATTTGAAATTGTTTTCCTCATTTTGTGGCCTAGACTTGAGCTCAATTGATTGCTTAAGTCAATTGGATTTATTTCAAGAAATAAGTGGAAAACGTCTTCGACGGAAAAGGGGAAAATTCTTTGCCAACAAATTATGACAATTTTGTATGAAAAAATTGAAGATAATTAAATGTTTTGCTTATGGCTGAAATCAGTTGAGAAAGAGTCGTATATCGTGGGAGCAGACTAAAGTCATATTACTAGCTATAAAGCAGCTGATGTTTAAGCTAGCGATAAGACTTGATTGCTGAAATATATTTAATTGAATTTGTCATTTAATATATATTTATATTTTGCACATCAAATGTGAACAAAACATATTTTTAAAATTCACTTGGCTTGGAGACTCAGAGAAATCTCCCTCTCCTATATTGTTGATGACAATAGATAGATAAATAGGAAGATAGATAGACCGATAAACATAGATAAAGGTAGACAGATATGTAGATAGATAGATATAGATTGAAAGATAGATAGATAGATAGGTAGATAGATAGATATAGATAGATAGATAGATAGATAGATAGATAGATAGATAGATAAAGATAGATATAGAAAGATAGATAGGTAGATAGATAGATATAGATAGAAAGATAGATAGATAGATAGAAAAAATGGATAGATGCATAGGTAAAGATAGATAGATAGATAGATAGATAGATAGATAGAGATAGAGACAGATAGACAGATAGATAGCGTATATATAGCATAGATGCATCTTTCAAGTAATAATAATAACTAAAATTCATTAGTTAAGGAACTCAAATAGTTTTTCTTTAGCTATTTCTCCTACTTCAGCAATTAATCTTATTCGGTCACCCGTAAATTATAATAACTTATGATTGATGTAGCCTAACTCAAACTTTAGTCGAAAACAACTTGCTCACATATATTACAACTATTCCATATGGATTGTATCATATGACATCATTATTCATGCATAATCATGGATTGATTCGAAATGCGTTTCGTAAGGTTAATTTGCATGTTGGCCGCGCATCTGTTACCTGCGATGGGCAAACAATCTGTTCAAGGTGCTGTTTGCATAAGTTCATCATATGCAGCGATGCCAATTAGCACATAAGGTGGATGTGGACGTGGAAGTGGAGATTGAGCAGCAAGTAGCAGTAGCAGCAAGAGTAGCAGCATCAGGAGCAGCAAGAGCAGCAACACCATGGCGACACGGTCACGAACACAAATTCGATTCCATTCAATCTGAATGCCCCGTGGAGCTCAGGTGTTGCTCTGTCTGAGTGTGCGTGTGTGAAAGATTCACATATGGCAGAGAGAGAGAGAGAGAGAGAGAGAGAGAGAGAGAGAGAGAGAGAGAGGAAGAGAGACAGATAGAGAGAGAGAGAGGGAGAAAGGTGTTGATTGACAGACGCACAAATACCACGCACTGAGCACTGCGCTTACACTGAAAGAAAAGTCTCAATATGAATTCTAGTTTTATAAACGAGAGCGAGAGACTCTTATCGTAATATCTTATTGACTTTATGGCATTAGCTTTAAGAATTGGGTTATATATTACAAGTTCATATGTTAAGCATAATAATTACTGAAGTATTGGGCAATTATAATTATCGATCCAATCTGCTGCTGTCTTCTTAGGCCATGAAACCCTTAAGTCAAATACAGGAAACTGCTACTAAATAATGAAGAATGCCTTCCATTCAGGTATTTCCTGTTTTAGCTAGAACTCTAGCTCAGTCTCAGCTCGCCTTCTGGAATAGTTCACAGCGGGAGTGTATGAGTAGTGTGAATAAACTTGAAGCATATGATCTGAATACATCAATCAGGCATGAGAATGTGCCTGAAATGCGGCAACAATATGCCGCTGTGTCGCTGCTATAGAGTATATCGGATTGGCGACATTTAAGTGCGGTCGTCCGATGCTGCGAGATGAGCCAAAACTGCGACCCGGAAACCTTAAGCACCGCAGCAACAGAAGCAACCGAAGCAACAGAAGCAGCGGAAGCAGCAGAAGTCCAGCGGCAGTGACTCGAGGCCGTGGCTCGATTGTGGATGCACGACGCTGTTTGACCTGTTGCCATGGTTGAAACACATAAAATTTAACATAATGCCCGTGCTCAAGCCGGTGCCAAGGGGCAGGTGGGAGCAGTGCCAAAAGTCATAAATTACGTTAAGTCGCGTACGGGCGGGGCAGGGCGGATGGCGGATGGCGGTTGGCGTTTGGCATTGGTGTGCAGGAGTCGAGAGTGGGGGGGGGGGGATGGGCTGGGGTGGCTCATGTGTGCACCATTATCGCGTGTCGCCTTGCCAAATCGAAACTTTAAATGGGCGACAGGCGCACAATGAGAGAGATTCAGACAGAGCGACGCTGTGAGTGAGGGAGGGGCCGAGGAGAGGCGGTTGGGGTGGCGCGCAAGGGGTGGGGCCGTTGGCAGACACTGCATCAGCAGTGGCACCTGCTGCGGCCATTTAAGCCAATTTTCAGCTTGTTGCTCACTCAATTTGCGACCGGGCGGACCACCCACCTGGCCGGATGCTCGCGTGCCACGCCCACCACCGGCCTTTGTCTAATTGGAACAACTGTTGCGGGATTTTAGGCGCACTGCAAGCTGCACAAATGCAACTGCGAGATACTTTAACAGCAGCTAAAGTTGGTCTGCAAATAATTACAGGGTATATAGCTGTAGATGTAGATGTAGATGTAGATGTAGATGTAGATGTAGATGTAGATGTAGATGTAGATGTAGATGTAGATGTAGATGTAGATGTAGATGTAGATGTAGATGTAGATGTAGATGTAGATGTAGATGTAGATGTAGATGTAGATGTAGATGTAGATGTAGATGTAGATGTAGATGTAGATGTAGATGTAGATGTAGATGTAGATGTAGATGTAGATGTAGATGTAGATGATGTAGATGTAAATACTAAAAAAAGAAACTTCAAAAATATTATCTAAAATTATTATTTATTTTGATAAAGAATTTTTATCAAATTATCAGATTGGATAAGTCTTCGTTATTTTTATGGTTTGCCCGATTAAAACTGCAAATTTGATGTTCAATGATTGTGAATGTCTGCATGTGTGTGTGTGTGTGTGTGTGTGTGTTTATGTTTGCGTGTGTGTACGTCTATGCGGATTCAGGATAATCATGAGTGGCTGCTACTGCTTCCAATGGTTAGGCGTAACATTGATGGCAGCACGGAGAGCGCCACGATAATCGTTGCCATGGTAACGCACATGCTCCAGCACCCGCCCCTGCCTATCGGTGATATAGATAGAACGTCCGCTGCCCTCGATGCCGACATCCTCCTCCATGGCGGCGGCAGCAGTCACTGCGGCCAGAGCCGCTGGCGACGACTTCTCACTGGGAGTTGGCAAACGCGGCAGCATCAGCTGAACCGGATCTCTATAGCCACCGATTACAGTTAGCTCCGGAAAACGGCAAATGGACGGCATGTAGATATTTATTTGCGCCCGAGTTCCTGCCATCATCGCTCTATATCTATATATTACGCTTGTTCACTCTCGTCTTGCCAGCGAGTTGAATATATTTCCTTTTTTTTTTTTTTTGGCTGTAGCTGCGGCTACTTTCGATTTTCTCAATTATTGAATTCGGATAAAAACTGAAATTTGAAACAGGCGTGAGCAATAAAACAAACCTAGGGCATCTCCTTACTAAAATATGACTGTCAAAGCAAAGTTGATTTTGTTCAGAATATAAATTTTATCATTTCACTGACTTCATATAGATCTTTTTCTTAGAATGGAATCGAAAATGAGTAAGAAAATGAATAAAACAAAATTGAACTAAAACCTAAATTGAATAGGGTTTTTCATTAATGGACTATTTACTAGGAAATGGCTGACTGTGAGATACTCTGTAGGCAGCGATAGAGAAAGAGATCTTAAGGTTACTAGAAAGTGGAAGTGGCTAAAAAGTACCAAGAGAGATTAAATTCCCAGCCAATAGCTTGGTCAAAGTTCTCTCAGCCGTTGGATCGTGTTGACCTGAACATCTTCCCATTCATAGCGAATCCACAAGACTTACCTCGTATCCATAAAATATCTAAAATGTATCCTATATTAAAATTAGTACAGATTAAATTGCCCAAAAGGCAGCCGTACGTTAAGCTGTAAGTAAATATTTAATTCAAAAATAAAAGCTACAATTATTTTAGCTTATACCCCACGATATTTATCTATATATAAATATTTATCACATATAAACATATATGCTCAAATGCATAAGGAATATATTCATACAAATAGCAAATGTATTCGAAATATATGCAGACATTGAGAAACGGTTAACATGCACTTGCGAGCTCTGCTTAGTTATGTACTAAAAAAAAAAAATAGTAATCTTAAGCAAATAAAAACAAATTTAAAATAAACAGATAGCAGATAAAAAGATTAAAAGATTATTCTACTTACTAACAAATAAAAAACACACACAAAAAATCCTTTTCTGCCTGTCCCCGCCGGCATCGAGCCTGCATCTGAAACATTAAAGCGAACTGAGTTCCCCTAGTAATCCGCTCAGAAAAGAAATAAGGAATATGAAGAAGTCGTTGACAGGAACACAATTAAAACGCAATTCAAATGCTACTTATAAAGATCCATTAAGAATCGACATTGAATGTACATTAAATGCACATTTGAGTGTCTCTCTCTCTCTCTATCTCTCTCTCTCCTGTGTGTGTGTGTGTGTCTAATGCAAATATGTTTAGCTTGGCGCCAATTGACAAAGTGAGCAAACGTTTTTCTCCAGAACTTCTGTTGCACTTCATGGATTTTGATGAAATTTTCAATTATATATTCTAATATACCACTGAATATATAATACTCAATTCAAAAAGCAATCATCTAATTCGGGTTAGAATAAAGTTGATGGATAAGAAATGCAATGAAAATAAGGTCATGGAATTCATGAAATATCGATCAATCAGTTTACAAAAATATATATATAAAAAATAAAAATTAAATAATTTTAATAATAATAAAGAGAATAGATTAATAGAACAAATCAAAACAGTTTCGGGAAGAATGTAAGGGTTCCACTATCTAGCTCCTAAGGCTGCCAAGATTAAGAGAGACAATAAACATTAAAAATTAAAAAAATGATTGACTCGGCTCTTGCTGTATAGCATTGTAAGCAATATGTTCTCAGTTAGAAAGCTTTCTTTCTTTGTTGCATACATTCCAAATGTAAACATTTGCATTAGATTCAGTTATTAGAACCAGAGGCAAAGCACATTTGCCGTTCATTTTACGCAATTCCAATTTTAGACTTACTCAAATAGAATCAATTGAAATCAATTTAATTTCATGTAATTGCAAAGGCTTATGAACAGCGTAGGGCAAAATTGATTTGCAGCTTAAACGCAGCAACGACACTTGCTCTAGGGTCAAGGCAGCAAATGCTATTGGCAATCACATTCATATGAGGGATATTAGAAGCTGTTCATGCACACTGACCATGACAGAGCGACATTGGACACTATCTATCTGTTAATAAGAGCATCACATTGCTGCTACTGCTGCATTACTATAGAAAGGAATGGTTAGCAGATTCACCTTAACAGCAAATCATTAACAGTGATCATAATAAATGAGTAAGTGTAGCAGCTGCTCAGTAACAGTGAGCATAACATATTAACATATAATAACAGAGTCAATAAAACAGCTGCTCAGAAACAGTGAGAATAACATATAGATGCTACTAACAGAGTCAATAAAATAGCTGCTCAGTAACAGTCAGAATATCATATATCACTGTTAAAAGACTCTTACTCAATCGTGATCGTATATCTCTTAATAACTGAATAGAGCAGCTGCTCATCAACTACTCACTGTTATATGGAAGTTTATTAACAGAGTGAGTAAAACGGCTGCTCATTAACAGTGAGCATAACATGTTAACATAAGCCCCCGCAAGCAGATTGTTTTAACAGCAATCGTCGTGGGGAGTCTTTTCTGAGTCCCCTTGATGATTAGAAAATGATTAATCTCATGAGCGATCGAAAGAAGACTCATAAATGACTCTTCCATATGCTCAGAATATGATTGAATGCGAATACAAAAACAAAATGTAAAGCGAACGCCCATTGAGCATGCAGGTGATTAAAATATGATCATTGCACTGTTGCTATGCAAACATATTCTGCTGCTCTCTAGAATGTTTCAAATGCGATTGTTATCTAATAAAATCTAACGGATCTTAACTAAACGGTACTTTTTATCAGGCAACTGTCGAAATGGGCAAATTTTGTCATTAGTAAAACTGCGAATGTGAAGTGCAAGCTGTCGTGAAGTGGAGGCTGTGCTTAAGCAATATTAAAATCAATTCATATACATAAATATATAGGTAAATATGTAAAGCTAAACAATTGCGTCGCTTGGCAAAAAAAAAGAAAGAAAAGAAAAGAAAAGAAAGAAATACTAAAACTATTATTAAGTGAAAAGAAAGCAATAAAAGAGAATAACAATATCTATGAAGGTTTTCATAATAATGATGTAAGTTTTGACAGTTCGACACTTGACTCATGTGAGGGTCTAGTGAAATGAACAACAGAGTTTGAAATAAGTTTCGTTGCAATCAATGGCCCCTTTGCTTTTATTGCGTAAATGCAATATTGCAGTTGCAAAAGATGTCAGAACCATTTTACAAACAGCTTGCTCTGTAAATGAGAGAAAAGTTGTTCATTATGGACATTATGAAGTTGCTTGTCAGACTTTTTGGCTGTCATTGATTGAAAGTTGGCAAATTTGGTTTTAGGTTTCGGTATTGATGGCCTGCCCTTATTTAGAAGCTGCACCAAGCAAATTTTGGCCAATTTTGACGAGTGTTATTGACACAACTTGAGTTGGCCTTGTCGACATTTATGAAGGAACGTCAAAGCCATTTTTCAAAGAGTTCATTGCAGAACTAAATATTCTTATCCAAAATAGTATTGGAATAGTATAGTATGGAAATATAACCAAATGTAGCTGTGAATGTTGTCTTACTATCGTTGGAAGAACTAGACAACTTTTGTTTAATTATTCATAAAGTTGTAAAAATGATTGAAATAAAGAATAATGAGAATGATCCAGTGCTTGTAGGAGCTCAATAGATGGTGACTTTTTAATGATCCGATAACATTAAGCGATTTTAACATATAACTTCGATAAGAAAATTGAATTTTCCCTAAATCAAATAAATAATAAGGTAATATGCTTGCATGACTCTTCAGACGGAAGTTATTTTCTCGTATCACTGCTGCACTATGTCACTCGATACTCCAAGCTTAACAACATGTAAGTAATATATTCATACTGACAACTTTCAAATATTTATTTTAATAAAAGCATTTTTAGTGACAATCGTTTCGATACCACAGACCGAAAATGTTCAAAGTCTTCTATTGGAGTTGCTCAATGAAATCAAATCATTAAGATGTGACGTTTGCGATTTAAAAAAGGAATTACATGAATTAAAGGTCACAAATGAGCGGGGACTTGCCAAGCTGACAGAGGAGGTTACCTCTGTAAAACTTGAGAACAGAAGGAGCAACGCAGACTCTTATAATGATGACAATTTGACGGACATCCTAAAGCTTCCTCTCAATACTTTTGCTGAAGTAATTGCATTTGATGAGGAATTGCAACAAAATGAAAATCGTCTTTGGCAATTTGTAAGTATTACAGAAACAGATCTTAGTTGAATTTAAATTGAATTTTTTGCTATTTTCAGAAACAACTAATATCAAAAGTTGGAGGAGATGGGCCCGCCCAATTTGTAAGAGCTGCGGTCAGACGAGTTTTGTCGGACAAAGCAGCTTCCAGCTACAGCTGGAAGGGGACAAAATCTAAACCAAGTGCAGAAAGGTGCTACATTTTGACGGTTCTCAAAAGTATGTATTCCTTTGAAAAACTTGTGTAATATATTAATATATTTCCATTTATTCCTTTTAGGTATCACTCATAAGAAGTTCAAATGCATGGACAAAGATATTAACTCTGTTCTACAAAAGCATTTTGTCCATGCAAATGATAGATTAGCAAAACGAAGGTGTTTAAATTAAATTATACAAAATTTAAGCTAGAAAGAGTCATAAATGATTAATAAGATGAGTCAAAAGCGACTCATCAGGAAGATTCGCTGCTAGGGTACCGGAGTCATTTATGATCAGAAAATGAGCGCATATATGACTATTTTAATCAGTCATAAAAGACATTTAAGCTCTGTTAACAATAGAAATACTTGCAAGCGCTACTCATAAACAGTCAGAATATCATATAAACATATAAAAGAGAATAAGTAAACAGCTGCTCAATAACATTCAGAATAACATATATCTCTTAATAACTGAGTAAGTATAGAAGCTGTTCATCAATAGTGAGTATATCATATAAACAGATAATAACAAAATAACAGCTGCTTAGTATAATAGCAGTATAACATACATGTAGATGTTACGAACAGAGTAAACAAAACACCTGCTCATTATGACTGATTCTAACATGTATTTGCTGACATAGCCACTAAAACAGATGTTCATTCCAACTGATGTTGACACTTTTCTGTTAATAGCGAAGCCAGACAGTTGATCTGTTATTAAGTTAACCACTTAAGCCGATGTCACTCAACAGTCAGAGAGATGACACGCTTTAACATTTAATGCTTAACAGCGTCACTTTAACATTTCACTTATTGGCAGCTTTCGTCAAAGTGTTGCTAAACATAAAGAAAGCAATGAGAAATCGAAAATGGCAAAAACTTGGGGAAATTGCTTCATGTGAATCGGGAAATTGCTAAAAGATTTCATTTCACAGATATATATATTTTTTTTCTTGCAAAAATGGCAAATGCCAGTTGAATGCAGTTGCGATATCCTTGAACAGATATGCAATTGAAATTAATTGAGAATTATATAATATAGCAGAAATCTTATTTTTCATTTTGCAATTTGCAATTTCAATTGCAATCGCATTCAGACTTTGTGGCTCAACTGGGCATTTCATTAGGCGTTTCATATTATTATTGCACGTATTCAAACAAACAAATACACACAGACACCCCACACATACATATATTACTCTCCCCCTTGCTCACAAGCTTAAGCTCTGAAAACATTTATTTAGTTTGCGCATTTAGCATTTCAAGGTCGCCTCAACTCATAAGATGGGAACCTGTCACTGACGAAGGCCACATGGCGTCTGCAGAGCGAGGGCCGTAACGTGAATAACTTAGAAAATATCTTAATATGCAAGGAATGGCTAGCTCAATAAGTAGAGCACTCGATATCCCACTGTTATCGAAAAGTTAAGCGTTCAATCTCTCACTATTATCAAAAATGAATGTACTCGATTTCTAGCTGATAAAGAAAAGTGAAGTAATAGATATCTCAGTGTTATCGAAAAAGTAGGCAAGCGATATCTCACAGTTATCGAAAAGTTAGGCAAGCGATATTTCACTGTTATCGAAAATTTAAGCATACGAAATCTCAGTTTTATTGAAAATGGAAGTACTCGATTTCTAGCTGTTATAGAAAACTGAAGTAATCGATAGCTCACTGTTTTCGAAAAGTTTATTAGTCGATATCATACTGTTATCGAAAACTTAAGTACTCGATATCTCATTGTTATCGAATACTCTACTTTTGTGTAGCAAACAACGCCCATGCAACTAAGGAGAACGATTTCTTGTATAAGATATCTTATATAATATATGTATATTCAAGTTCTTAAAGTCTTTGAAAGTTCTTTAGCTACCAGCAGTGTGACCATCGATTTCATAACTTGCTCGAGAAGTAAGCGAACTTTTTTGATATATACAATGTAACAGACAGAATGGATGCATCTACTTACATACTATGTGTTATATAACCCATTGACTTACCTTCTGTTTTGGAATCAAAATGAGATTGAATACACTTCTACTCTGCTGGGACTTTGCATTGAAAGACTGCCTGACTTATTAGCTCTTTAGTTCATGCCAGTCAGATGAAGTGTAATAGATCAAACATCAATTGAGATTTGAGAACTTTTAAAACTTCTATCTTCTAAGCTAAATTTTGCTTGTGAAACATTCAAACAGCTTATACACTTATCAATTTATGCACATATCTGCAGAGGATGAAAATTTTTATCGTCTATCGGTAATACTGAAGGTTATTTCGAGGCAAATGCAATAGAACTGCCCTCTAAGCTGCACTTTGACAAATATGAGAAAAATCTTGAACATTTTCTTCTCTCTTTTTTTTTTTTTTGTGGTTGGCAAATTGAAAATGTTTCATGCTTCATTTGGTATTGCAGCAAGGTGTGGAAGGTGCAAGAGCAGCAGCAGCACAGGTAGAGCCAGAGAAAGGTGTGAGAGAGAGAGGGAGAGAGAGGAAGGAGCGGGCCACGGGAAAAGACTATAGGAGAGCTTAGTAACAGGATTGGATGCATATGCATTGGCCGAGGCAAGCGATTGGAATAGGGATGTTTAGCTGTTTTTTTGTTTCATACTAAAAAGTGATTAATTCTGTTCATATTGTTCGTCAACAAAAAATTGTTTACTGCCCGCGGCGCAGATGTGACGTCTGTCATATTCGATATTATGAATTTCCATAATTCGAACTTTATTTATTTAAATTTTTTTTTATTTTTGTTCATTTAATTTGTGACATTTGCCGCTGTTGTTTGTTGGTTTCGGTTATTTGATTTGATTATTTGCTTGCGTGTGGGCGTTATTAAAATTCATTCAGTTGAATTTGCAACCGAATTTGTTGTCAATTTATGCATTACAATGTTTGGACATGTGTCGGCGACATTATTAACTTCAGTCATATTAATTAAGAGCTCATATATCGAATAATAATTCACAATTTACAAATATTAACATCGAGCGTAGAGTGGACACGTGTTATGCTCGCTCACGTCCCGGCCAAGCGAGTCTATTGGCTTTGCAAATAATTAGTGAAAATCAGAAAAAAGTTGGCTTATGAATGCGACTATAAGCATTGCATACCCCTTAGCTCTTGTCTGAAAGCCTTACAAACTGTCGAGTGCGGGTATTCTGCAGTCGGATATGCCACAGCTCAGCGCTCATATTTGCTTTTCTTTTTGGTAGTCTGTTTGCGTCAGCCAGTCAAATGTCAATATCAATATTCAATTGTAATGACATCTGATGTTTGCATATCCCTTTGCTTATACCCTGTAAATGTGTGTGCCCCAAGCGCAATCAATATTCAGTTATAAATTAATATATATCTTTTATTTGTCTGTTCGCAAAAAAAAAAAAAAAAAAAAAAAAATAGAAGGAGAGAGTGTATAAGAGAGAGTATATATTGTAGGGTGTATGCATGCAGCATATAGATATTATTAAACTAGAAATCTAGATTAAACTAGAGATGACTTAAGAAGTATTTAGTTTTCCAAGAGAATTAGTGAGTTGTCTTAACTAAAATATCATTCTTCTGTCATTCGTGCTCTCGATTTCTTTTTCAAATTTTACAGGGTATCGTTGCTGTTGCTTATGCTGAACTTATTATTGTTTTGCATCTCTCAATTTTTTCTTCTTCTTCTTTTGTTTTTTGTCAACAATTAAGATGTGTTTGTGCGGTTGAATGAAAAGCGCAGTTTCCCCTTTCGCTTTTCCCTTCTCCCTTTTCCCTATTGCTCTTTTCTTCCCCCGCACTTGATATTACGCATTTTGAATACGCATAGAGTACTCGCACCATTAAAAATTCTGAGTGCAATGCGTGCGCGTGTGTGCCTGGCATTTGAATTAAATGGAGAAAACACGAATGCATTGCTGATTGCAAGTCAATTTGATTATTGCATTTTGGCAGGCATACGCAATGTCTTCGATTATTACCTCGGGGAGCTGCTGAGTGGGCGGTGCACGTTCTCGCAATACCCTGCAGCTGCAGCCGGACTAATTGCTTTAGGAATCTGTTAACTCAATTAGCTCAGCTAGAAAAGACTACAATTGTGCAACTGTGCAAGCTGACAGGAAAAAATAATTATTTAACAAATGCACCAGTGCAAGTTATCGATACATATCGTTGGCATATACAACATAATAATATAGCCAAATTACAAAAATTTTTTTTTTAACATGAGCTTATTGAAAGCTTTCATAATGTTCACACAGTTCGTTAGTTCTGGGCTCAGTTTGAAAATACTGTTTTTTTCGAAACATGTTATCGATAAACCACAAAAAGGCATTTAAATATTTATTTGGTTTTTATATTTCTAATATACATAAAATATATCTGCTTAGAAATTGTTGATCGAACTATGAGTTGTAGACATAACATTTTGAACTTATCGATAACAATAATGCAAGCTAAGCAAATTTTGATCACTTGTTATCGGTGCATATAACATAGTGATATGTAACTGAACACTAATATATACTTAAAATGTAAATATATATAATTTTGGCAATATCTATTATCGATACAATACTTATCGATAAACCGAAATTGGCATTAATTTTAATAATATGATATTTAAATAATACATGTAAATTGCCAAACTATCACATATCGATAAGCTCAGTATCCATCAAGCTATAGTCTAATGAATATTTAGACAAATTTTCATACTTCTTACCCACTGTGCTGCATGAGTTATTGATTTGACAAAAATATAAAATTTTGCTATTTTTTTTCTATTTCTTATTTCTTTTGCAATTGTTGAGCCCTTTGGAGATGCATGAAATCCCCTGCACTGCATCGTTGCCAAGAGATCAAATGACAAATGATGGCAAACAAAACAAAAATCCGTTTGTAATGCAGCATGCAGCTTTATTTATGGGATGGGCTACAGGCAAAGGGCGATGGGCGATGGGCGGTGTGTTATGGATGATGGGTGATGCATCTAACGCTGCATGGTCACAATTTGTGGCCAATAATTGAATATCGAAGCGCAAATTGAGTTTGGTCGCAGCCAATAGACGACGTCCAGGAGAGGGAAAAAAGGCATCGGATGCTCATCGGTGCTGCAATTGGTAAAAACAAAACTCAAGTGACTCAAGCGAGCAGCAGAGTTTGACCGACTAGCGGATGAGCTGCCTATTTGTTACTCACACACTCGCTGAAAGAGCTTAACACTGAGATACGCTCAGCTAAGTTCTAAGTTGTGCAATTGAATGTGAGAGGAAGAGCCGCTTAGAGATTTGAAGAGGCTGGCAACTAGACTTGATAATGCCCACATGATTTGCCTATTAATGCTGCTCAAGAATCCCATAGATTATGCATAATAGATTGTGGCAGCCCAAACGTGCATATAAGAGGATTATCACATCGTCGGCTGACAATGCCAAGTGCACAGGGTATTATCTGGGGAGGGGGGCACGCACTTGCCTAACTGTTGAACAATGCGTGTCCATGAATACGTCTGTATGGCTATTGTGCCCATGCATATGGATTGCATGTATGTAAATATCGAAACAGGTATATGCCATAGATAAGGGTAAACGCCAAGTTCCATTAGCTGTGGCAGCCTTCGACCCCCAAGCCCCAGCCCACAATCTGCTTTCCGGCTAGTTGCCATCTAAACGAAATGCACCTGTCCAGTTGCCTGTTTTTTCTACTTTTTTTTTTTGCATTTCATTCATGTATTATTATTTGCATCCTGCTGGTCTGGACCTCTGACCTCTCAGGGCTATTTTGCTTCTGGGCACAAAGTGCACTCTAATAAAGCCCTGTATACTCTGCTTTTTTTTTATAATTCGCATGGCGTGTGGTTTTTATTGCAAAATTCTTGCCTGGCCACGTTTCATAAAACTGCAGTCGAGAATTAATTAAAAACGAATCCGAACCCAAATAAGTGAAGCAAAAATTGCAGTGCACGTGGCAAAGCAAAGCAAAATAATTTAATATAAATTTGCTTGGAATGCAAGCTGCATGCGAAAATTTATTTACTGCATATTATTGGCGAGACTCAAAGCTAAGGCATTTTGCAGCTCTTAATTAAGTTGAGGTTAGGCGGCACCTGCAATCGAAGCAATGTCAAATTGAATTTGCTATTTGTTATGCTGCAGCAGCGAATGCCAATTTATTAAATTAGTTATTGATTGATATCCCTAATTCTCTCAAAGAGTCTTTTCTTTTCCACCGTCTGCATAACTCCTTTGACTCAGATTTAAGCATAATCGAGTCTGAATTGCAGCAGTTCAAGAATCAAACACAGCCAAAGTCTCAACGAAGTCCATTCATTCAACCATTCAAATTAGTTGACAACATGTTGTCGCTGCGTTCACAATATAACTACATAAATATGACTTCAGGCCTCATATTGCGAAAGATACACGAAAATTGCCGCATTCCTCAAATGGCTACGGCACATTGACAACGATTATATATCCATATAAAACTATTACAAGGTGATGATTTGAGCATTTCGATATTTCAATCAATTATGCTGTATAGAGTATGCAGAGAGCTACAGAGAGTATACTGAGGGTATAAAGAGGGCTAACATAGGGTATACAGACAGTATACAGAGATCATACAGAGTGTATGCAGAAACCATACAGAGAGCAGACATCTTACAGAGAGTATACAGACATTATACATAGAGTATATAGATATCGTACAGTATGTACACAGAGAGTATACAGAGAGTATACAGAGATCATAAAGAGTATACGAGAGTTTTCAGAGAGTTTACAGAGAGTATACAGAGAGTATACACAGAGTTTACAGAGAGTATAAAGATAGTATACAAAAAGTCTACGGAAGGTTTACAGAGAGTCTGCAGAGAGTATACAGAGATCATAAAGAGTATACGAGAGTTTTCAGAGAGTTTACAGAGAGTATACAGAGAGTATACACAGAGTTTACAGAGAGTATAAAGATAGTATACAAAAAGTCTACGGAAGGTTTACAGAGAGTCTACAAAGAGTATTCAAAGATAATATAGAGAATATAGAGAGTATACAGAGAGTATACAGAAAGTCTACAGAGAGTATACAGAGACTTTACAGAGAGTCTACAGAGATCATAAAAGTCTTCAAAGAGTCTACGGAGAGTTTGCAGAGAGTCTACAGAGAGTCTACAGAGAGTATACAGAGAGTTTACAGAGAGTCTTCAGAGCGTTTACAGAGAGTATACAGAGAGTATACAGAGAGTCATAAAGAGTATATAGAGAGTCTACAGAAAGTCTACAGAGAGTATACAGAGAGTCTACAGAGAGTATACAGAAAGTTTACAGAGAGTATACAGATAGTATACAGAGAGTCTACAGAGAGTATACAGAGATCACACAGTGAGTAGAGTACACAAAGTATACAGAGTATCGATTCTCAAGTATGGAGTTTCTCGCTTTCCCAATTGCCAGTTACGCTGAATCAATTAAAGCCAAACGGGATTTTAATCTAAATGCTGGCATTCCGTTGCAAATAATAATAATATTTCTTTGATTTTTTCTACTTTAATCTGAGAAGTAGTCAAGGTCGCAGTTCTAGTTGAGAGTGCAGTCAATAGCTGAGACAGCATTTCACCATTTCTTTAGCAATTCCAAATAAAAAAGAAACAAGAAAATTAAAAATAACTAAATAAAATAAATAAATAAATAAAGGTGTGGAAACGCTTCATGTGCGCTTTATGACAATGGAATCAACAACAACAACAATAATGGCCAACAATAAAGCCGGACTAAAGCTAAATAAAATAAAAATATATATATGTATGTAGAAAAATTGTTGCTTCAGCTCGTTGTCAAGCATATTGTTGTTGTTGTTGTTGTTGCTGGTGTTGTTGTTGTTCCGCATGTCCTTGCTGTGCTTGCTGTCCTTGTTTGTTGTTGTTGTTGTTCTTGCTCTGTCACTGGTTGAAGTCAACATATTGTGGCATTTTAAGCGGAAAATATGCCTTACTTCCGGTTTGCTTTACAGCAGATTTTTTATTGTTATGCTGTACCCTGTATCAAAACTGCCAAAAGGCTAAGCTCGGCTAGTGAAAGTGTGGATAACTGTTAGTTAACATATGTTATAGAGTGTGCAGAGCACTGAGCAAACTCTGTTGCAAGTCAAAGTAATTCTTTTAAGCTGCCTCTGCTGGTAATATATATGTATATATAATATATATGCATGTATATGTGTTATACTCATTAAAGAGTCTCTGCACTCTGCTAGCTTGTTCCATAGCCGTGCATACCCCACTGGCTGTGCCTGCTGTCACTGCTCTTATTGTTGTCGTCCTTCTGGCAATCGCTGGGCGTGGTAAGCACAAAGCACGCTCGCACACATGACACACACACACATATATATATATATATATGTATATATGTATGTATATATATATGTGTATAGCTGTTGACTTGTTTACCGTTATAAGAGCGGCGCCAAGATGGCTGGCGAAGTAACTGCTAAACAGGAAGTCGCTGGTAATTGCGCCAGTGTGTGGGTGTTATGGGTTGCTTTTAATAGCTGTTATAATATTTATATACATGTGCAAGCATATACATACGTACGTATGCTTGCTCACCTCCAATATCTGCATGCGCAGCACAAATGTATTTTTGAAATACATTTGCATAAGCCCATTACGTATACGCCGCATGCAAACCAAAAGCATTGGCAAAGTCGAGTTTAAATGAGGGAACTAATTTCAAGCTGTGCTCGCAGAGAGCAGAGTTTCAACTACATATATATATCACAAGCTGCATCAAATCAATCAAATTTTAATTTCCCTAAAGCTGTGCGAGTTGAAAGTGAAGCAGAGCATAGCAAATGCAATCTAGCCTTCGGCTGTACAACTTAATAGGCTCGAGACTGTGACAATCTAATTAAAGCAGACAAAAGTTTGCCCACAGCAAAGTTGCGCTGCAAGCGTAGCTGCTTTATTTGCGGGAGTTGCGGCTGCCCACGAAACTGCCTAAAAGTAGTTTAGTTCTATTTACAATAAGGTTCGGTTCGGTTCGGTTCGGTCTTTAATTGCACTTTCTATTTGGGGCAACAGCTGTCACGGGAGAGAGAAATGGGGTGGAGATGGGGAGAGAGGGAGATTTGCGTTAAGTTTGCAGTAAAGCTGCTGCGCTGGCTGCTGCCTGCTGCCTGGGCTATTATTGGAAGCCATGCGCAAGACAAGGACAAGGACACGCAACAAATAGTAGCAGCAGCAGCATCGCTAGGAGCTCTTGGAGCTCCAGGAGTGCTAGGAGCAGCAGCAACAATGCTTGGTGTAAGTGAAATGGAATCCTTTGGCAAACAATGGCCCATTATTAACATTTACCGCAATCGGAACAACACGACACGACACAAAACACGAGCCAAACATGCAGTGCGGAAAACTTTCAAGACCAGCCGCAAAAGTTCCGCCTGGCAGTTGACTAAAAAGAAAACAGCCAGCAGCGCTGCAGTCGGGCATGCTCAGCCGGCAGATACCCCTCAGACCTCAGCATAAAACTCGCAACTCAAATGCAAGCTGGAAGCTCAATGATGCTAAGACAGACAAGCAGAAGGCTTCACTCCTGATTTTCATTTGCTTTATTCTTGTTCTTTCTTGGAAATCAATAACTTTGTATTTAGCTTGAAATTATTAAGAATTATCGTTACACAAAATGGATTAGCTAATTACAATTTTGATATAGAAGCATAGAAGGACCAAATTCATTCATTCATTCATTTCATTCATTCATTCCATTCATTTCATTCAAACATCTATGACTTCATTCATTCATTTCATTCATTCATTTCATTTCATTCATCTATGACTTCATTCATTCATTCCATTCGTTCATCTACGACTTCATTCATTCATTTCATTCATTAATTTCATTCATTCATTTCATTCATCTATGACTTAGCTGAAGAGGCTGAGGCCTTCAGCTGACAATCAATACACCCTTTACAAATGCTCAATGGGATTGCAGGGTATACAAACAGTGAAAGAGAGAAAACAGAAAAGTAAAAAAACAAAAAGAAGTCCCAAGTCCAAGTCCAAGTCCAAGAGCAAGTCCAAGTCCAAGTCCAAAGGCTGCACCAAATAAAAGTTTTTGTGTGAAATTGGAATTGGAATTAAAAGCACGATAAAGGCGGATGGCAAAGGAATAAAAGAGTGTGCGAGAGAAATCGAGAGAAGTACAGAGAGAGAGAGAGAGAGAGAGAGCGGGAAAATGAGAGAGAGGGAGGGAGGAAAGCGGGCCAAATAACTTAAGGCTAAATGATTTGTGGGTGCTTAACCAAAGCCTATTTGCAAATAGATAACATTAGGAAAGAATAAAAGACAAGAAGCATATACGGAAAGTCTACGAATATGCCCAGCAAATAAGATTAACAGTTCCCCAAAAGTGACAGCAATTAAAAACCAAAAGGGCGATAGTAAGGGGATTACTTGAAAGAGCAACAGGAGCGAAAACTTTGGACCGCTGAGGCAACGATTTCCCTAGCAGAGACACACATTGCAGAAGAAGAAGTTTGTTTCACGAGAGTTGCCAAAGGATTGTGTTTGCTGTTACTTTAATGATGTAGGGCAACGGAAAGATGCAAAGTTGTAGCGTACATGGAAAATGCGCACTTACAGAGCGGAAGAAGACAATTGGAAAATTGGAGCGCAAAAGTTGAAGACATAGAGTAAGCATGGAGTTAAACATGTGAAAGTTAGTTTGTATATGGTTTATGTGACATAAGAAAAACAAGTTTTACGAAGCTGTCAATGTTCGTGCTGAAACTGAAAGCGAGAGTCAGAGTCAGAAGCTGATAACTGAATTTTCTATATATTCAAACGACTTATGGCAAGCAAAGACAAGAGCTTATAGACTTAAAAAGATAATAAGAAAGAGAGAGAGAGAGAGAGAGAGAGAGAGAGAGAGAGAGAGAGAGAGTAGGTGAATGAGATTGAGAGTGAGTGAGGAAGCCGTAAAGCGAGAGAAGGAGAGAAAAAGAGAGGGAGAGACTGTGAGGCTGGGATAGATTGAGATCAAGAAGTAGACAGAGTCAAGAATATACATATATATGTATATATATATATCTTTCTCTCTCTTTATGAAATAATGAGCTCTCTCTCGCTCTCTCTCTCTCTTTCTCACTCTCCCTCTTGTCCGATTGATCATGATCTGATATATCAATTAATCATAACCAAATACTATAAGGACTGAAGGACTTGAAGGACTGAAATGTATGCACATTTTCTTTCACTCTTCATTCACAATGTAAATGCTACGTTACAATGCACTATGTAAGAATATCAGAACACATCTAAGACATTGAGAAACATCTCCTGCAGATGATGAAAAACTTGCGATAAATCCACAAATCATCAGAGTCGAGAGCGATTGAAATGAACATTTAAATTATATAGTTTACCTAGCATAATGGACTTATCATACTTCAAGAACTTCACTTGAAGGCACCGGCAGTAAACATGATGTGAAGTGTTCATTCTTGAAAAGTAACTAGAATTTGACATATTTAATTTATAGAGACAGAGAGCAGATATTGAATAAAAATCATGTCAGGCCATCATAGCAAGCCTGTGCAAAAGCTGTCAAGGGATAACAAGAAACAAATTGTGCAAGTCTAGTTCGATTATGAAAAATTGTCAAATTATTAAAGACTGCAGAGCGCATGTTGTGTTTATTGACATATAAATTTGTACATCACATATATAGCTATATGTCTGTATATCTTCTGATACAGTCGGGTTTCGAGCTCAGCGAATATAAACTTGTATACGTCGTGTATCGTTTGCATTTATACATCAAATTTTTTATATGTATCAACTATTCTAAAAGTTCCATGTTCAATAGAGTATTTCTATAGATCAGAAAAGAAACAATGGGTGCTAATACGGATCCCCATATATTTCGTTTGTCGCACAATAAGCCGCGGCTGATGATGTTGCTGTTACATTCCCAGGAGGAGGAAGTGCAGCTCAACGAGGATATGGATTCGTATGGACCAACGATTACGATGCCGCCAGCCGATCTCGACATAGCTGATCCACTTCAGTATATCCAGCCGCCGCTATCGACATTCGAGATTAACGACGATGACGTTTACCATCGACATGGATTCACAATCGTGGATGTGCACAGTGAATTTGATCCCATTGGCTATCAAGAGGAAGATAACACGATATTGGAAATGGATGACTTCGACTTCCGTCGATCCCAAGACTAAATCCCCGCTTGCCTCAAGCAATTTATATCCAAATGGCATTTCGATAAATCAACTTTTGTCCTTCTGCGAGTATATGAATTAACAATAATAAAGCGCTTCCAAGCGCGTGCGAATGTGGGCATTAAGTAGAGATAAATGGTTCACTCTGTGAGTGGGTTAAGCAAGACTAGTTTCATCTTGAAGCACAGTGAATGCATACTTAGGTTCTCCGGGCTGTAAGCTTGCCATGAAGACTAGCTTCTGCATCTGATTTTCTACATCTAAAACTGTTTGCTCTTAAGCTTGTTCATTGTGTCATCATGAGAATATATTAGCTGAGTGTCAACTATGTCTTGCTCGTCGTCTGTCCACACACAAGGGCGTGAAGTTGTTTGCGGACAGACGGATAAATGGACAGGAGGACGGATGGCAGGGATGACGAACGAGCAACGGAATGGAGAGATGGACGAACGGATGGACGGACGGAAATATGGGTAGACTGACGAGCGGGCGAACAGATGCAAGGCCGGACAGATGCACGGCCGTACAGATGAACGGACGGACAGATGAACATTAAAAATTTTAAATGACGGCCGGACTACAGACGAATGAACAACAGACGAACGTACGACAGACGGAAATATAAAAAGTACGACGAACAGATGGACGGAAGAAAGAACGAATGGAAATACGGAACGAATTACTATCGAGCAGACGAACAAATGAGCGTACATCAAGGCATACATCGCATCAAACCAATATACTCTTTTGCATTCTGACTCTCAATATGTACAAAGTGAAGCTATTCTATATATCCTACCCTATCTAAGCTTGACTAAATTTAGCTATATTGGAATTGCAAGCAAGCTTAATGCAATTGAGCGCGACTGCAATGTTCAGTGGAAAGTAAATATTGCTTAAATATGATCTTGTGGCTGGCAGCAGTTCTTGAAGCAACAGCTCAAAGGCTGCAACAACAACACACACACACATGTACTGTCAGAGCTTGAAGAAGTTTATGGCTAAAGCATTATGGAAAACTGAAAGAGCCTTGGCCATGTGCGGGCTTCAAGGTTCTACAAAATCTCTCTCTGTAGTCACACTTACTTACTGTCTCCCTCCCTCTCTCTCTCTCTCTCTCTCTCTGTCTGCCTGTCTCTGTATATGTGACTTTCTCGGTCTCTCTAGCGTTATGCTTACAAAGTAATCTGCATGCGTGTGTAATGGAATTTATTAAAGTAACACAGACAACGGCACGTGCGGTAAATATGCCAGCTCGAGTGCTAAAAGCTCGCAAATGTTGTTTACTGCATTGAACTGTAAAAAGTCGAACAAGCCTCGCACAACCCGTATGCCAACTACACACTTGACTAAACCAAATTGAGAAGCAAATCGACTAGATTAGGCAGTTTCCGGCATTTGAAGTAAGCCTAAATTCAGTTTTGCTAATGATTTTCACTTATTGCATAAGAGGAAAACAAAAATGTAATCAGATATTCAGAATAAATTCCGATTTTCCTTGACTCTCTCTCTCTCTCTCTCTCTCTCTCTCTCTCTCTCTCTCTCTCTCTCTCTCTCTCTCTCTCTCTCTCTGTGGCCATGAGATGGCATCAAATGCATAGCTGCATAGAAGCTGAATTTACCACTCCAATCGAAAACAAAGGCTTCATGCAGTGTCTCGAAGTTGGTCTATTTGCCAGCTCACACTTTGACCAGAGCTGCAAATCCTTTGTCTTTTGCATCAGCTGCATTCGAAAGGAATTCCTCTGCTCCCAAATGAAGTCCAGAGTTTTGTTTATCAGCCCTATTGCCAACATGCAATAGCGCTTCATGCGGCGTTGTCCATGTCAACCACGTTCATCATTTCCAACCGAAATGTTTGTCTACTGTCCCTGGCCTCAAAGCAGCAGCCACTTGCACCTCTGCACAGCATATTCTAGCTAATATGTCGCAGTTACCTTGACGCCGGGTCCGGCCCCAAAGCGTTTGCTGGTGACGTTTGGTCAGATAAACCCCATTGTTTTGAAGGGTTATTAAATTCTTAAATTGGGAACATTTTGTGCGTCGGTAGGGAAGCAACTCAAACGCTCTTTCAACTCTAAATTAATGTTGCTGCGCAGTGCCTGAAGCACACACAATTTGAAACAGAAGAGAGGATATACATATATATATATATAAATATATGTATATATATATATATCTGTATATATGTAAATGTGAGTTAACTTGACCAAAGCGAGTTAGATTCTTCTAGCAGCTAATACAAACAAAGCAGCTTACACACTTCTTCTAACAAGTAACAAAAGCGATGCTGAACTCATATATATATATACATATATATACAAATTTGGAGAGAGATATAATAGCATATATATATCTGTATATTTAACTGCATATACTATAATGCACAAGCTCGTTGCACTGTGAGTGCGCTTTAATGATGCTGTTTTGTTGTTGTTTCGACGGACTGAGGTGAGCTTCGCCTGTAATTTGGTTGCCAATTATTTTCTAGAGTTCAGATTTGCTTAATTCTGTTTGACATTTGAGCAGCAAATGCACTCGATATGTTCGCTGTGAATGGTAAATTCATTAAAATTGCGTTGCAATTTTTGCTCGACTTCATTTAATGCAGCTGTCGAGCGAGTGCATCAGAGCATATGCATTAATTTTGGTCTGTTAATCATACGAAATTTGATTATATTGCAAGAATATTTTGCATTGAGCTGTCGCCTAGCTACAACAGGAATACAACAGGAATACAGGCTGCAATTGGAGTAGCTTAGTTTGAATTGATTTATCTCTGTGAAATTCACAATTCCTTTTGTGATTGATAAACGGAATGCTTCAATATCCTTTGTATGTACTATGTATGTGTGTATGCATGTTGCCCGATTGCAAGCGGATATTCGCATTTGCATGAACGAGAGGCTGTTTCAGATCTTAGATTATAATAAACGGAATGCTGCAACACCCTTTACTATATATACATAGTATATGTATGTACATTGCAACTGGATATTCTTATTTGCATGAACGAGATGCTGCATCAAATCCAAGATGATAATAAGTACCTTTCCACTACACACACACACACAAATATGTATATTGATGCTGCAAATACAATGAGTTTATTTGTTTATGAAATACATGAAGCAAGACAGCATTTAGGGCAGGTGAAAGAGGTCGGTAGTGGAAGGGAGAGAAAGGAAAAGGGACTCTATCGGCATTTGGGCAAGCAAAGTGTAAGAGACAGAGAGAGAGAGAGAGGGAGGTAGACATAAAAAAGTGGGAGTGAGTGAGTGGGAAAGCAAGTTGGTGCAACGTAAGCTTGGTGAGCTTGAGCGCGCCTTGAAAGCATTTAGTCTTGAGTCTATCGCACTCTAAGGTATGTAAATAGTGAGAATATAATGGTAAGGCATATGGAAAAATTGTTAATTATGGACTACATATTACCTGTTACTAAATGCTCATGGGATGACATGTGCTACATGTCTTATATATACCAAATATGCCATGTATGATATACGTATATAATATGTGGATTAAATAGGTGATAAAAACTTTATGTACTATGTATTCAGTTCTATAGATTCTAGAGATGTCTTCTATTTCTATAGATATCTTATATATCCTATTTATCATATATTCCAAGCAGAGGAATAGTCGATCGCATATTACTATCCAGATTCATATTCATTATACATTATACAAAGCAAACTCATGTTTCATGAAAGAGATTATCAACATTATATGTATATATATTATATGTATATATCTAAAACGAAATGTAGCAATTCGAGCTGCTATATAAACAAATGGCTAAATAGAGAATCAATGAGTTTTTACTAAAAAATTGATATACCCTGAACCCATTGAAACTGGGAAATCAGGGTATATTGGTTTTGTTAGAAGCATGTAACATGCAGACGAACTGTGTCGATATAGCCCTGCGCGTCTGTTCGTCCGCCCGTACATCCCTATATATATGTATACATCGATCTCAGAAACTATAAGAGCTAGAGACTTCATTCTTTACTTGTTAGGTCCACATATTCAGAAACTCGATAACAATTTTCGTTTCAGAGTTATCGGTTAAACATTTATCGAGAATCAGTTATAAAATTATATCTCATTCATCCTTAGAGTTAGAGTCTCCAAGTGTTCTGCATATATATGGATACTAATTTAATACAATTTCGGTTTTTGTTAGATTTTTGATACTGGCTCCTAATTGCTTTATTCAATTTGTTTACAGGCTATTGGCTAGTACATCACATTGCTCAAACATATTTATACAGTAGACTCTTAATGCTTTATTGGGTTAGTGTGGGTATCTCAGTGTGATAGCATCTGTATGTGTGTGTGCGTGCGTGTGTGTGTGTGTGTGTTTGTTCTGCCGGATAAAAGCAAAACTAAAAGTAGAAAGCGCAAACAATAAACAAACAAACAAGCTGCAAAAATGTCACACATTCATCATACGCTGTAATATGTTACGAGCGGACAAGAACAGCCTCAGCAGCCAGCCAGCCAGCCAGCTTAAGCCTCACACACACACAGGCAGCTGAGAAAAGAAGTTTTTCATTGCCTCTCGCTCAGCTCACAGCGAAGCAGAAAGAGATACGAACTCAAGCTCTGTGTGTGTGTGTGTGTGTGTGTGAAGTTGCTACACTAGGTAGGCAAAATAGGTAGTGTGTGTGTGTGTGTGAGTGTGCTGGCAGCTAGATGTGGGGGTGTGCCCTGGGCCTCAGTTGGAAAACTATGCAAAAAGGCACAAAAGGTCAGTAAATTAATGTGCAAAAACGGATGCGATATAAACTATGCGTATATATAGATGCGTGTGACGTGTCTATGTGTATGTGTGTGTGTATATGTGTGTGCGTGTGTGTGTGTGTGTGTGACGTGCGTGGGTATATGTATGTCCTGTGCGGCTATTGCACATTTGTAGCTTTAGCGCGGGCTTCAAGCAAAAGGCGTCTGTGCTTTGTTAGCAGTCAAAGCTTAAACATAACAGACACACACACACAACCAACACACACACACACACACACACACATATTTATGTATGGCATACACCACTAGTAGATTAATAAACGAGTTTTCATTTAGCCAAGCAACAAGAACAACAAATTTGCTTCCATGTTTCTGACTCTTGTCAAAGGCTTCTCTGCAGCATTTTTCCCACATTTAATTTTCAATTTTCCATTTATGCTCCGCCACACACACACACACACAGAGAGAGGGAGAGAGAGAGAGAGAGATGGAAAGGCATACACGTAGAATATGGCAGCATATGCCGTGGCCCCCATCTCATAAATTGCCTGCAACACAGTGAAACAGCCGAAAAACATCGCCCAGCCGCCAATCTATGTGCCCCCCGTTCACCCTATTAAATTAGATGAAAAATTTCAACTAATAAATCAATATTTAAATAATTCATACAATTTGTGGGCGTCTGGCATGGGATACGTTGGCAAATTTCGGCCGTTGAATCATGATCGATTGCCTGTATTTTCTTTCTCTCTCTCGCACTCTTACTAAATTTTTGTTTTGGGAGTGCAATGGGGTGGTTGGCTAATGTTATCACGATAATAAGTTGAGGCGTTGCCGCTTGCTCGCTCCTGATGTTCTCTGCTCCTTTATTGGGGAAGCACACATGTGATTATGATGTGTGTGGCAAGTGGTCGACGATGGTCATACAATGGGCTAGCTGAGGTCAGTAAAAAGTGCTGTAAGAACAGGCAAAAGTTATAAGATTAGCTGGGATTAGATTATTATCATTAATGTTAGTATTATTATCATAATTTTTATGAATTTCATTATTTTTATTATTATTATTATTATTATATATTTTTTTATTTATTTTTTTTTAATCATTGCTCGATATGGAGACTTGGCTAAAATACTGTTATGAAAAAACTGATGATGATATCGATAGAAAGGAGGAGGAGTTCCTAGCTCCTAGCTTGTATAGCTTGTTCCTAGCTTGCACCTAGTTTGTTCCTAGCTTGTTCCTAGCTTGCATAGCTTGTTCTACCTGGTTCCTAGCTTCTTCCTTGCTTGTTCCTAGCTTGTTCCTAACTTGTTTCTAGCTTGTTCCTAGCTTGCATCTAGCTTGTTTCTAGATTGTTCCTTGCTTGCTTGTAGCTTGTTCCTAGCTTGTTCCTAGCTTGTTCCCAGCTTGCATCCAGCTTGTTCCTAGCTTGCACCTAGCTTGTTCCTAGCTTGTTCCTAGCTTGTTCCTAGCTTGTTCCTAGCTTGTACCTAGCTTGTTCCTAGCTTGTACCTAGCTTGTTCCTAGCTTGTTCCTAGCTTGTCCCTAGCTTGTTCCTAGCTTGTTCCTAGCTTGTCCCTAGCTTGTTCCTAGCTTGTTCCCAGCTTGCATCCAGCTTGTTCCTAGCTTGTTCCTAGCTTGTTCCTAGCTTGTTCCTAGCTTGTACCTAGCTTGTTCCTAGCTTGTACCTAGCTTGTTCCTAGCTTGTTCCTAGCTTGTCCCTAGCTTGTTCCTAGCTTGTTCCTAGCTTGTACCTAGCTTGTTCCTAGCTTGTTCCCAGCTTGCATCCAGCTTGTTCCTAGCTTGTTCCTAGCTTGTTCCTAGCTTGCATAGCTTGTTCTACCTTGTTCCTAGCTTCTTCCTTGCGTGTTCCTAGCTTCTTCCTAGCTTGTTCCTAACTTGTTTCTAGCTTGTTCCTAGCTTGTGCCTTGCTTACTCCCATCTTGCTCCTAGTTTGTTCCTAGCTTGTTCCTAGCTTGTTCCTAGCTTGTTCCCAGCTTGCATCCAGCTTGTTTCTAGCTTGTTCCTAGCTTGCTTCTAGCTTGTTCCTTGCTTGCTTCTAGCTTCTTCCTAGTTTGTTCCTAGCTTGCTTCTTGCTTGTTCCTAGCTTCTTCGTAGCTTGTTTCTAGCTTGTTCCTAGCTTGTTTCCAGCTTGCATCCAGCTTGTTTCTAGCTTGTTCCTAGCTTGTTCCTAACTTGTTTCTAGCTTGTTCCTAGCTTGTTCCCAGCTTGCTCCAAGGTTGTTCCTAGCTTGCATCCAGCTTGTTTCTAGCTTGTTCCTTGCTTGCTTCTAGCTTGTTCCTAGCTTGTTTCTAACTTTCTCCTAGCAACAGCAAATGTAGTTTCTACACACATCCTAGACGAGCTTACTCCATAAAGTGTTTCACTTTTAAGTTCTGATCTCAAATGTAGAGCAATTTAAGATTTCAACTGTTTCCTTTGCAAGAAAAAGGAACACAGAGCATGAAGTCGATAGCCTAGGTCTTCTCTTGCAAGGCAAGTAAATTGATTTTCAAAGGCATGCAAAAAACAGCGACTTGTCCGCAGCAGCAAAGGCAAGGGAAAGCTAAAAAAAAGAAAATCGAGACTGCCTGCTGCAATGGAGAGCGCTGGAGCACAAAATCCCAGACAGCATGGCTTTGGAGTCGGTTCATCTATAATAGGAGTTATTGATGGCGTGGCTTAGCCAGCCAGGGTGTCGCAAAGAGGAAGTGTATATTAGCTGCCATTGGTACCAGTCGAAGAGCTTGATGTCAGAAGCGCCTTTAACGGCGCCAGGCGAACTGTTGCTTCCCCTGCAGCAGCATTTCCGGGATAACGGCATAATTAATGGGCAATGGGTTAAGAGTTTCTTAAGAGTCCGAGTCCCTCTGTGCAGCACAATTAGCTGCGACGGCATGAGTGAAAATGGCCGACGCGTCGCGACGGCAAAGGCAGATATGCTTAATAGAATATATGCAGAGTTACAAGTTCAGTTAAGCACTTGGAGTAAGTGGAGATAAGTTAACTATCAAGGTGTTAGACTAGTCTCATCCCTTGGGAACAGCGGACAGCTGTCCAAGTAGACCAAAGGCAAATGCTGATGGAACGACTAAAAATGATCAATTTCAGTATCATAATTATTACCAATGCTATTATAATTGTCATTGTTATTATAACTTAAAATTAACCTCAATTCATTTATAGAACTTGTAGAATAATTTTATTTGTCAAAAATCTGTCACATGACGTTCATGTGACATAAGTCGCTTGTCGATATATATCGCCTACTTTATGCGTACATGCCTTAGACAAGTAAACCGATTAAATTGTAAGCGAAAAATATCATTTCACTATTTATGAATCTAGTTACCTTTGCAAACGATTTTCGGGTTAGTAGCTCTCGTCGCCACAAAATTATTTCAGTTCATTCCCAGAGCTCCTCTGGAAAACAACTAAATTTTCGGCTCTAAATTATAAAGTGAAAAAAATAAAAATAAAAATTCGGGAAAATATTTCTCTCACAAAACATTTTTTTTTTCGTGAACATTTATTTTTTCGTCAATAATTGAGACCCTCAAAATTTGTGTATATATATATTTTTGTTTTTTTTTTTGGCAAAAGTAAAACAAAATTGAAGAGCGTGAAATATGTTGTAAATTGTAACTCAGAGAAATTGAGTTTGCTTGATTGATATTTATGTTTAATTGTGCAAAAAGGATGACAAAATTTTACCTATATTCTCAATAACGTTCTGCAAGCGTGTTAACAATACAATTTATACATTTGAATCATATCATCTAAAAAGAACACATACCAACAGCTGTGCGGAGCGTAACCCAATGAACGACTAGAAGATGCAGATAATTGATCATAATCGCCACTAATAATCACATGACTTGTCC
Organism: Drosophila koepferae; assembly: GCA_030914345.1. Lineage (NCBI taxonomy): Eukaryota > Metazoa > Arthropoda > Insecta > Diptera > Drosophilidae > Drosophila > Drosophila koepferae. The sequence continues at coordinate 3,778,565 of JAUESR010000209.1, forward strand.
ATATTATAATAATGCGTAAGTACAATCGATGACAAATGGGGAAGATGCAGCTGCGAAATCGCAAAGAGAGGGACAAAGAATAGTATTTGTTGAGTTGAGTGAGAGTGAGATGGTGTGAGGTGGTGAGCTTAAAAGAAGTGTGGTGAGTTGGAATGCTCATGCGGGGAGGGAGAGATGTGTGGAAGAGAGAAGAGTTGAGTGGAAGACAAAAGTATGTTGAGTGGGAATGGAAAAGGGTAAAGTGAGCAAGAAAACGAGAGGAGCTATATAAGTGGCACGACTGCAATGAGAGTTATCGATAGATACAGTATAATCAAACGTGATTCTCTTTTTTTTTCAGTATGAAAATGAATTTCTTAGTTTTTGGTTGCCTGTTTGAATCATATATACACTAATGGCTGCTAATGCCAGTCTCCAGCTCATTAGCAGCTACACACAATGCGCGAGACAAGACTTCTAACCGTAATTAATACATGGTAAGTCAATAAACGAATCAATTCAAATCAAATAATTGATTCATCTTTATTTCTGTTTAGATGGAAACTGTATGCTATTAAAAGTTTCATTTTACCATAATTATACACACTAAAGTGAGTATATTCTGCCTAATGTTCTATTCAGATATAATAACTCTATATATATTACCCAGATCGATGGTACCACGCTCTCCACGTGAGAGCGCGCGGCTTGCGTCGGTTAAGAATATGCTGTAAATCAAACCAAATACTACAAACAAAAAAAACAAACACAACATACCTGATATATATACCATATATATCGGTATGAGCTGTATCTGTCGATACAAATATTTATATATATAAATCATATACTACTGTATTATTGAAGCAAAGCAGAAGGAAGCTACCATACATATAAATATAACACTTGAACACTTTAAGCCAACATCACGTTTCTGTAAGCCAATGCAATATCATCTATATATATGCATACTCTATAAAGATTGTACTTCACAGCTCCGGGCGGTACCGCGTTACTCGTAACTCCTCTCACTCACCTTGACGTCAGTCGCACATGGATTGTGTGACTTCTGGCTTAACGTGAAGAGATGCGGACAGTTCGTGCAGTTTGCGCTCGGTATGAAATTGAACATGAATGTTACTAAGTGCTACAAAAATAAATACCGAGAGAATCTAATGTAAAAATAGCTTTTTATTTTCGTATTTAATTCGAAATCTCATTAGCATCAACTGGCGAAAAGCAAATATGGCTTAACGTGTAATGTTTCGAAATGTCACATCGAATTGAGCCAATCAAGGACTTTCCATTAATTAGCATAATATAATTTAAAGTTAATAGGCAATTGCAATGGATGCTCATTCATATAAAAAGCAAAAGGGGAGTAGATTGGCTTTTGTTGGCATTGCACTAAAGAATTGTAGCTATAGCTAAAAAATATAAAAGTATTATATAAATGCCTAAGCTACTCATTGATATGTAGACCCGTTGAAAGATCCATAGATAAAGGCATGAAGTGTAGCGTAGACTGATCCACAGATCCTTAAACAGATTCATAATTAGATCCTTATATTCATAATGTAGAGGTATAGATAGAACTATGGATACATAACGCATATATAATAGATAAATTCATCATTGAAAGACCCATGGCTAGAGATACATGTGAATAGGTCTTTAGCTTCATATATGTATGTATATGTCGTATCGGTGTGATATGACGTTGTGTTAGTTATGTTGCTGTAGTATTAAAGCGAAATTGACAACTAGCACTAATCGAGTGAGTTAGCATTTTTGATTGTCATTAGGAGAGAGACAACTATAGCGAGAGCGAGATAGCTATTTCAGTCTTTCGCACAGCGTTGCTTGAATATCGATAAATGCGAATATGAGACCAGAAATAGACAATTTGACAGAAGAGCTGGAATAATGGAAGACGAGAACAACAAACCTATGAACTTTATATTTAGATCCATGTAATCATATATAGATATTCATGGATAGAAACATAGCGGCCAGAGGGTAAGAAATATCTTTTCCATTATTTTATAAAAATAATGCAAAAATCGAATTTACACTTGAGTAATGGCTGACCTGTTCCACAGCTATAACACTTGAGTTTGGCTCATTCAGCTTGACAGAGAATCTCAATATCGGATACAGCCGACATTAACTTTTTGACTTGATGAAAACTAATTAAATTAGTTTATGCAATGGTAAAGGAAAAGTGAGAAAAATTTTTGCTTGATGAGAATTATGGCTAATTGGTTTATAGCACACGCGCGCTGAAAGCTTTTCACCAGCCTAGAGCTTTTGCAGCTTAGCTTAGTAAAAGACCAGAGCGAGCCAGAGCTTAAAGCTTAATAGCACGACACTTTTTGCCCGATATAAAAGCTGTGTACTAAGCTTTTAAAGCTAAAGTGTGTTAATATCTATCTATGCATGTATAATAATTGAAAGTACTTTAAAATGTAGAATGAGCTTTGCTGAAGCTAGTATGGCAACAGGAGTCATTGGAGACAACGACTAAGACAAAGCTTTTACCAAGAGCTCAGAGCATTGGGCAAGAGCATGCCGAACTCTACAGATATGGGCACAGTTATTATCTTTGGCCAACGAGTTGGCGTACATTGGCCCCGCTGGCTGACAATCTTGGCAAAGTCATTCGGAGAATGTGAAGCAGAGAATCGCATCGATGCGACCTGCGCATATCGACACGTCGTAATGCAGATAACTTCTTAAATAATGCCATGGATCAGAGTATAAAACTGAATGACGCCACAGCGGAGTGACTAGTAAGAATTGAAATGATGCAACGGCTTCGGTGTAACCTTTGGAGTGCAGTGTTGGGAGCTCAATTCCTAAATCTGCTAACTGTGACAGCCACAATTGTTGGAGCAGGCAATGCACGACTGCCGGCCCAACTCGACTGGCGCCTCAACGATGAGCAGTACGGAAATGCCGAGTATGACAAGATGCTGGGACAGGGCAATGAACAGCAGCCAGGTAACTTTCAGTTTCAGTTTGTGGATTACCAGCCCAAGTGCGGAACGGGCGGACAGCCGGTGTGTGCGACCAATGGCAGCAACTATTTCTACTTCGAGAACGAGTGCAAGCTGGAGGCGGCCAATATGAAGCTGCTCTTTCAGTACGGCATAGGTAAGTGATCGAGCTCAATGAAGCGTTGTCACATTAATCGATGTCTCCACACAGAGCTGGAGCCCACCGAAATGGAGCGCTGTCTGCCCCAATGCGATAATATTCGCTGTACGACGTTTTATGCTCCCGTCTGTGCGGCTGCCAACAATGAGCCAGCTGTGACATTTGCGAACGAGTGTGAGGCACACCGACGTGGCTGCCTGACCAAGCAAGGTAAACATGACAGCATAACATGACAGACATCGGAAATCATTGTTAATTTCGTACATTCCAGTCATGCAAATCCTGAACAAGGGACCTTGTCGCCAGGGCAAAGCCAAGTCAAAGTCCAAGAGCAGGCGCAAGCACGGCAAACGTCGCCATAAGTCCAATTCCACAGCAACAGCAATGCCAAGTCGGAGCAAGCCGACCCTCTTTATAATGGCAAATAGATCCAGCAGCACGTCCACGACGAGCAGCACTACTAGCACCACTTCAACGACAACGCCGGTGCCCATGCAGTTCCAGCATTTCAGAGGCCTGGGCAATTCTGATGTTTCTGTCTCGCGTGCCGTGGATCCATACAGCGTCTACAATATACCCGATGTGGGCCATAATTATGGTGCCATTACCGACTCGAGTCTGTCGCTCTATGTGCCTGGTGTGGGTACGGTTACAGATACTCCACCTAGCACTACGACCACCACGACCACCACTACGACAACAACAACAACAACGCCCAAGCCAACAACTACAACCACTCAGCGAGAGGAAATAAAATTCTTATATATGCCCTATGGCACCACCTCTAGCACCACCAGCAGCACCACAACAGCAAGCAGCGCAAGCACCGCTGCTTCTTTTTCGGATGCCATTGCTGAAACCGTAGCTGCAGCGACTATCAGCACCACTGAGTCCATGGTATCAGTGGCTAGCAATGCAACAGCATTCGAAGCCAATAGCTCTACCACTAGCCCAAGACCGGATATTGTAAAACCACATCCAAAGCCAGATGTTATCAAAAAGTGAACTCCGGCCACAGATTGTTAATAAACCAATAAAGAAATCGTGAAATGCCTTAAGACTATTTAAATTGTAAATGGAGTTAGTACGTTAAAGTTATAGCTACAGATATATATACTCAGCAGACCTAGCAATGGATCAAAGTATAAGTGAATCCATCCTTATGCCCGGAATTTATGTAAAATTGGAATTGAGGTCTTATGAGCTATGCAGCATTCAGAAGGTAATTAAAGTTAGTTATATAAAATGATATTTTATTAAAATCTTTAAGTTCTCTGTTTTAAGTATATTTCTTAATATCTAAAATAGGCATAATGTTTAGTCTTATGAATCGTTTGGGCTTAGTAAATTGCTTTGGCATCGTAGAGAATCTCATTGTTTGCAATCATTTCAGTTCTTTTGTACTTCGACCTTTTGTGCCGAGCTCTTGGAGAGGAACAAAAATATATATGTCGGACTTTGATTCGTATTTGAGTTATTGATCTTAACCGTTTGAACGTCATCCTTCTCGGACACTTGTACAATCACTCCGTCAACATTTGGTATTTGTTGCATTGCAACTTTAGTTGACGGAGCTAACTGAGCCGTTGATTCCGAGTTCGAATCGCTGGAATCTTCTGTTGTAGTTTCCGAAATATCTGCCAGGGCATCTTCAGTAGTCGTTTCCTGGGAGTATTGGTCAGACTTTTTGTCTGGGGTCGTGTAAGTTTCATAACCTGTTGTTGATTCTGACGTAGAATTGGAAACATCTGCCAGAGGATCCTGGTTCACAGCTGCAACGTTACTTAAGCTTTGGATTTCTGGTTCTGTTGTCGTTTCTGTTTCCGATGTGGAGCCCTCATCCGTTTCACTAGTCGTTTCCTGAGAGTATTGGTCATATAACTTTTTATCTGAAGCTTCATAGTTCTGGTCAGCTGTTGTTGAATCTGACGTTGAGCTCTCGGGATTTTCTGTTGTGGAATTGGAAGTTTCCGAATCATTTGTCAGGGCATCTTGGTTTACAGCTGCTGCATTTCTAAAGCTTTTGACTTCTGGTTCTGTTGTTGTTTCTGTTTCTGATGTCGAGCCCTCTTCCGCTTCACTAGTAGTTTCCTGAGAGTATTGGTCATATGTCTTTTTATCTGAAACCTCATAGGTCTGATCGGACGATGAGCTCACGGGATTTTCCGTTGTAGAATTGGAAACATCTGCCGGAGCATCCTGGTTTATAGCTGCAACTTTACTTGGGCCTTGAACTTCTGGTTCTGTTGTCGTTTCTGTTTCTGATGTGGAGCCCTCTTCCGCTTCACTAGTCGTGTCCTGAGAGTATTGGTTATATGAGTTCTTATCTGAAACCCCATAGGTCTGATCTGACGTTGAGGTCTCGGGATTTTCCGTTGTTGAATTGGAAGTTTCTGAATCATTTGTCAGGGCATCTTGGTTTACAGCTGCTGCATTTCTAAAGCTTTTGACTTCTGGTTCTGTTGTCGTGTCTGTTTCTGATGTCGAGCTCTCAGCCGCTTCAGTAGTCGTTTCTTGGGAGTATTGCTCATAAGTATTTTTATCTGAAACCCCATAGGTCTGATCTGACGTTGAGGTCTCGGGATTTTCCGTTGTTGAATTGGAAGTTTCTGAATTATTTGTCAGGGCATCTTGGTTTACAGCTGCTGCATTTCTAAAGCTTTTGACTTCTGGTTCTGTTGTCGTGTCTGTTTCTGATGTCGAGCTCTCAGCCGCTTCAGTAGTAGTCTCTTGAGAGTATTGCTCATAGGTATTTTTATCTGAAACCCCATAGGTCTGATCTGACGTTGAGCTCTCGGGATTTTCTGTTGTGGAATTGGAAGTTTCCGAATCATTTGTCAGGGCATCTTGGTTTACAGCTGCTACATTTCTAAAGCTTTTGACTTCTGGTTCTGTTGTTGTTTCTGTTTCCGATGTCGAGCTCTCAGCCGCTTCAGTAGTAGTCTCTTGAGAGTATTGGTCATATATATTCTTGTCTACATCCGCAGTACTCTTATAATTTGTCGTTGTGACATCATTGGAATCTTCGGAAACAGTCGTTGGCTTCGAAGCCGAATCTGAATCTGAACTTACAGCTGCTTCTGTTGTTGAAGCAACAGAAGTAGTTTCCTGAGAGGAATCCGTTGGATCTATTGGCGTATCTTCTGGGAGAGAGTCCTCGTTGAAATCTGTCCTTAAACTTTGGACTAATACTTGTGCATCACTCGCTGTGGTTGTATCGGAGTTCGTATCGGATGATGGAGCCTGTTCACTTGTTGATGCTTCAGTAGAAAGCTCACCCGAAGAACCTTCGGTCGTTGGCTCAAATGCATCGCTTGATTCTGTGGGCAAAGCCTCTCTCGAGATGGATACGTGATAAGGCTGAAGTTGAGACGCTGCCCGTTGCGAGTTATAGAAACTTGGATAAGCCATTGGCAATGGGCGTCCATAGGCTGGCTGGTGATAGGCATAATGTCCATAAACAGGATATCCATAGGGAGGTGGACCGTATGCCTGCTGAGGTGCATAACCCGGATAGGATGGATTCGAACTCATTAGTTCTGATTGCGGTGAGTATACGGTTTCTTCGCCTAAGCATGGCCCTTCGTGCAGGTATCTCCAGGCTTACAAGAGAAGATATAAACGACAGTTAGATACAGATAGGGAGCTTAATTGCAATAGATACTCACATTCGCTCGTGTGGCATATGACTTGCAGCATTTCGCATTGATTTTGAAAGGATTTCTGCGTATTCCCCAGTGTGGCACAAATCGGACTGCAAATGAGCGGACACTTGACTGGGCACTCACAGGGACCCTCGTAGAGTATGCGCCAATCTGAAAAGATAACAAATTGAATTCGTATCGAATCGTCGGGTATTCCATGCGGCACATACAGTTTCCCGTTAGGCAGCTATAGCGCTGGGCCTCGCAGGCATTATCGAAGGTCGCTCGCTGATGTGTGCCTTCGATCTTGGCACAGACCTCCTCCTTCACATCCGAGCACTGCAGATGATCGCACTGTGAGCCATAATAATCGGGTCCGCCATAACCCCAGCTCCAGGCGCCCGTAAACAGCGTAAATCCAAGCAAATAGAGCGCGTGCATTTTGTGGACAATCCTCAGTCCGACTATGCCTTAGCCTCGAACAGGCTACACTTTTTATATGTCGTCGACAACCTGTCGTGAACTAGTGGCATATGCCCTCATATCATTGCAATGTCTACGTGCCCGAAGCTCTATTTTTGTAATTAATTATATCAACGCTTCTAGCTAGCAGCCAGACGTTAAGTTTTTTAAGTTTTTTGTGTTTTTTTTTTTTTTTTTATTACATATTTTTTGTCTCTTTGTTGATAGCTTATGAAATAAGACGAACTGTACTCATATCAGTGCTATTCGTGTTAAACGTAAACTTTGCGCCATGGGAAATTTTGTGAATTAATTTATTTATTGTTTTTGTCCAGAGAACATTTCGCAAATTACGAATACGGTAATGATTAATTAGGCAGGCACGCAGCGCATGACGATACCAAAGACAATTTGTCAAGGTCGGCAGATAGCCAAGAGCTGTGCGCACTCATTCAAAAAGTATTACAAATATCATTTATGATGATCCCATCGAATTTAAGTTGAAAAATTAAAGCATTTTATTAAAATTGAATTTGCCTATGAATTAAATTTATTAATAGAAAGAAAATACGTGGAGTATTTCTTGTGTATTAGAATATCATTATAAGTTAATATTCCATCTGAAATTTATATTGATTTCGGAATACTTTTGTTATCAAGTTCTATGTTGTGGGTCCTAAACTATCCAAAGCTGAAAAGAAATGTTTTTTTTTTTTTTTTTTTTTTTTTTTTTTGAGTACATTGTATAATGCTACAATATAGCTTAGGATAGATATAATATCTAAAGAAAATGGGTATGAAAGTTTTAGGAATACGTAAAAAACTTTTTTCATATAAGCAATACAGATATACATATATGTATATATGACCTATGATAGCTTTACTACATGCTTTGTTATTGGAAAATTCCTCATATATTATTCTTTTTATGATTAAGGGACTAAGAGCTCGCTTTCTGTATTATTGAAGTAGCTCGATATACTTTCCATTGATTATTGAGAAACTACGAAACCCTTTCGAGCTCATTTTCCCTAATGATCAAATCATGCTGCTTAAGACTTAAAGTATATCTAGAATACAAAGCTAAAAAGTAGAAAAAATTTTAAAATTGTAAAAAAAAATGTATTACAAAACAATTTTCGTATTTAGTTTCAAAGAAATCTGCTGAGCTATCAAAAGCGTTGATAAGCATTTCAATATACGGTAAAGCTGTATAATAACATTGAGGTAGATCATTGAATAATATATAATAAAATTCTTGTTGTAGTAGTGTAGTGACATAACTTAAAGAAATAAAAATCTTCTCTGAAATACAATAATAATGCAATTCAATCACAAAAGATCTTCAAAACAATAAAATGGGTTGGATATAAGAAATGTAATCATATATCTCAAAGATATGTGAGATATGCAAACTCATGATAGTAAGATTGAGGTTAGTTTACAGGTAGGTTAGAAACGTTGTGTAAGAGAACTAATCAGAACCTGTAAAATACCTGACAAGTAAAAACTTTCAAGCTTTGCATTTTTTCAAAACATTCACGATTTCGGAATACCTCTGGCATCAGGTTTCAAAGAAATTGCTTATGTATAAAAAAATGCACATATATATTTCAATAGAACATATATATATATATATATATATGCAAGCTTTGCAAAAAAAAAAAGTCGCATAACTTATGACAGTATCGTTGAGGTAGGTCTCTAATTATGCTCAATGGCATAATTCTCATATAATGTATTAAAGAAATTGCTTAGGTATAAAAAATGTCGTTGTTTATTTAAAGATATATATATGTATATATGGGTGGGTATACAAGCATACAAATATTCAAGTCTTATTGATTAGAATGAGGTCCAATGTCTTTCAGATGGGTCTAGAGATATTGATATTAATAATATGGAACAAATGCTGAGGCCGAGGCGCTGGCATGGACCCTATAGGGAAATTGGCCATAGTTGGGCACATAACGAGGTCCAGAGTCGGCTCCATAACTGGGTCCCCGACCCAGACCGGATCTATAACCAGGTGCTACGTTAGAGCCATAAGTAAAGCTATACAAGTAGCCAAGGGGTCTATAGTCAACAGAGCTGTATGGGCTGTTGTAGCGCTTGGGCGTTGGTTTTCTGGTGGTGGTCGTGGTGTAGCTCGTTGCATTTCGTGTCGAGTTGTTGTAGAGGCATCCAGTGAACTTCAGTGGCTCCGATATGCCCCTGTATCGCAGCTCCAACTGTGTCTCCTCGGCACATGTCTTATTGCCAGTTGTTGGATCGGTTATCTGCGAGGCCAATGAGAGTCTAAAGACCCGGCCATTGGGCATTGTGAAGACCAGAGAAACCAGAGTGTTCTATTCGAAAATAAATATATGGAGTAAAGATTGTCAAGTGTTGAATTTTATACCGGACACACGTGGTATTACGTGTAGAAGTTGCTGTAATAATACACTGGCTCTACTTACGGCATCCAAGTCGATGCTGACCGTTGTGGGTGCTGCTGTGGATGGTGTTGTAGCTGCGGTTGTGCTCGATTGTAATGTTGACGATATTATGGATGTTGCTGTGGTATTTTCTGTGCGCTCCGTTGGATCTGAAGTGGTGGACTGCGGCTCGATGGTTGTGGATATCATTGTGGATTCTGGGATCGTCGCTTCTGTTGTGGAACTTGTTGATTCTGTTGATTGTGCTGTAGATGGTGATATGGATACTGCGCCAGCTGCAGTGCTAACTGAATTAGAAGTGCTGGTTGTATTTGGTGTTGTGACTTCTGATGTGGATGTGGATTGTGTTGTCGAAATTGTGGATGGGGTTGTTGTAGATGGGGTTGTAGAAGCTATTGTTGTTGTAGATGATGTTGTAGAAGCTGTTGTTGTTGTAGATGGTGTTGTAGAAGCTGATGATGTGGATAGTGTTGTTGTTGTAGATGGTGTTGTGGATGCCGTTGTTGTAGAAGCTGTTGTCGTTGTGGATGGTGTTGTTGTAGAAGTAGTTGTCGTGGATGCCGTCGTTGTGGATGGTGTTGTTGTGGATGGTGTTGTTGTGGATGCCATTGTTGAGGATGCTGCTATTGTGGATGCCGTTGTTGTGGATACCATTGTTGAGGATGCTGCTATTGTGGATGCCATTGTTGTGGATGCTGTGGTTGTGGATGGTGTTGTTTTGCATCTTGCTCGTTTTGTGTATTGAGTTGAACTTTTTGGTGGACGTTGCGTTATATATTCACTAATATCCTCATAATAGAAGCGATTGGGCGGCGCATTTATGCCCTGTGCATTATAGTAGAGATAGGGATTATATGATTTGGAGTAGCTAGTTTCTTGGTCCGGGGAGTCAAATGAATAGGGCGAGTCATAGGCGTTGACATAGGAGCTAGCCAGCGGGCGTGCACCATAGGGTATGTTGTCGTCGTGCCACGTTGGCTGAGGCAAACAGTGTCTCATGTCAGCCTCAACAAGTGCTAAAGAGTATTTCGGATTAACAAAAGTGAGCCTTGAGTTCATTAGTAGCTTCTTAACTTACCCCGTTGTCCAGCGAAGATCACACGCACATTGTAGGCCTCCAGGCAGCAAATGTTTTGGAACAAGCGATAGCAGTAGCCATCGGTGGCGCACACAGATCGTCCGCAGGCAGCATAGTCGACACGTCCACTCAGTGCCTGCTGCTCGTGGTTCACCTGATCCACACCGCGCTGAGCTGCGGCCAGGCTGAGCAAACTGAATGACAATGCAATGGAAGCGAGCTGTGACCACATGTTGAAGGTCTATGTGCTAATAATATGTTTTGTTTGCCCTGCACTCGCTTTTTTATACCTTGGAAAGAAACCCAAGATGCATAGCTGCTGACGCCTCGCATCGATCTCCGCGCATCTCCCTCTCTCGCTCTCTCTCACTGCCGCTCGATGTTAGCTGCAGCCGCTGCAGACGGCGGCAGATGTCGTCGTCTTATCATCTTGTTGCTTACGTGCCTGACCTGCGCTGAAGAGGCCAATGGTTGGCGCCTGCCGCCGCATTCTTTGTACCTAAGACCCTCTTGTTAGTGCCTAACTAAATTAATTAAGTTATCAATGCGAACTAATGAACTTTAATTGAGTTACAAAGCAATGCATATCTGCGGATGCAATTCCATTTAAATAACTGCTTTGCACTGCTTGACTCGCTCTGCGCTGTGCATTGGCTTGGCTGCGGCGCAAGCAGTGCTCAAAGCAGTGCACAGCATCTGGCATCTGCTGGCGTCCACAACGAGCGCTGCTTAAGACATATTTAAACTATTGCAAAAAGTATAACAGCTTTACAATTCTAAAATATTGAAATATACCCTATAAAATTGAAGTATGCTTGGCTATAGGTATATGCATTGCTTTAGATTACATTTCACATCACAATTACAACGAAAACTTTAGCTTAAAGTTCATTCTTTAAATGTTAAATTTTGCCACCCCTTTTTGCTATATTTTTCTAATAATGAAATCATCTTTTTATATACCTTTTTACGGCCATTTTTGGCTATTTCTTGCCTTCGTAATTACATTGAAATAGTTATTTGAAACTTTATTGCGCTTAATTAACAACTATAAACAACAATTAACTGCTCTAATGCAAAATATCATAGGGCAAAAGTTCAAACAGAGATCAGGTTACCTAGCGCTGGGCCCACGCACACTGGTGCACAGTTGTTGAAAATTTTGAATATGTATATTTATTAATATTAATATGCATAAGTATATGGACTGGAAAGAGGGATGCAAAAGGTTTGATCAGATGCAATATGTTTATAAGCAAGCAATAAGCTAAAGCATTTTGGAGCTAGTTTTGCAATGAGTCGAAAAAACATACCAAAACTTCAGCTCTTTAGCTCTTTTATGGCTTAGCAAACTACTTCATTTATTCGTATGGACAGACTGTGTGTCATATCTGTCATATAGTGTCTAGCAAGCACATCAAGCAATAAGCAATACATAGAACGAATATTAATCAGAAAAATTAGAATTCTTTTAACAAATCAAATTGGAGGGAATATAATTTATAGACATTTTTTGAGAACTAACATTTTTTTAATTTTTCGATTATTTTTGTTATTACTTTTATTTTCAATTTTTTTTTTATTATTTATTAATTAATTTATTTATTTTTTATTTATGTATTTATTTTTATTTATTTATTTTTCTTTTATTAAAAAATTTTTTTTATATATTTATTTATTAACTTTTTTTAGTAAATGAAAAAATGACTTAAGTTTTGTTTTAGCCCCCCAAAATTCATTTAAATCTCAAACTTTTGCACCACTGTGCATCTATTCGAGCAGCCCTCGTATAACAGTTGGCACTGCTTGCTGGCCAACTTGTAGGATAAGCTGGTAGGACTCTGTGGCGGAGCGCTCAGCCTCGCGCCGGCATCATTTACCAACGCGAAGCCGTTGCGAACGGTCGTCGCAGCAGCTAAATTTTTCAAATCATTTATTTCATATTTAACTTAATTTTTTTTCCATTTTTTTGTTGTTGTTTTTGGCGCGAACTAAAGTGTAAGCGAATAGAGTGATTCATTGTATATATTAATATCTACTATATTTAAATATATTTAACGATAGAGCGCACTCATCGAAAGTAAACAACAATCCGTCTGTGGCACAGATGGCTCTGCTGCGTGCAGGTAAGTGTTCGCATTTGATTCACGTATTTAGTTTAGTTTAGTACGGAAGTGTTCTCGCCTCTATAAATAGTTCACTCGCCCGAAATCCTATTAAACAAATCGGATGGCATTGATTGTTGAAAAAGTAAAGAATAAATTTCGTCTAGCTATGGATTGCATGGCATGCTCAAGTGCAATAATATCCTATTCAAAGAAGAAATGAAAAAAAAAAAAAACGAATGGGAAAGAAAACTTTTGAAATTTCATGTCAATGCATTTATGATTTACGCTCCCGTCCTTAAGTTCGCGCCTCTTCGTGTGGACAAGTATAAAATGGATGGGAAATGAAGAGGAGCGAAATCAAAAAATAATATTTCCTCTCTTCGTCGCACCTCCCTTCTCCGCCCACTGCTATTTGCACAACTCTTCAAAAAATAATCGTTGGCAAATCTATCGAACGTTTCGTATACGCCGCGTGGGCCCCAGCCCAAAAGGCAAACATGTTTATTTAGTGCGAGACTTGCTGTGGCAAGCTGATTCGATTAGCTGCCTAACCGCTGCATAAATGCCAAACCAAACACAAAACGACCAAAAGCCCGAACACCACTCAACCACTCAACCACTGAAACACTGAACCACTGAACCATCCCACCCACCGGTCGCACCCATAACGTCGCCTGTGGCAGAGACAAAACATCTCGTGGCGGTCACGTGGAGGCAAATTGAATGGCCGACAGCGACATTTACTAATTGTATAACTTTCATTTCGTATTTAGTGGCAGAGAGTGGCACAGAGTGGTTCGATCCTTAGCCACCTGCCATCTCACCTGTGCACATCCTCGCCACTGCAGCTGAATTCAATTTGCCTTTGTTCAGCGTCTTTGGCCATTTCTTTTCATTCATTGAGCGCTTTGTGTGACACTTTTCCCTGTTTCTGCTGTTTGTTGCATTTTGGCGGAATGGGAAAGGAACGGGCAGAAAAGAAGGAAAGAAAAACAAAAGTCATTCTCAACGCCTTTTTTTTCATTGCCCGTGATAAATGCCTTATTTGGCGCTTAGGGTCGCGATGCGAATGAACCTCAAATGGCAACATTCCTTAACACGTTTACGCATCTAGTAAAGAATGGCTTTAGAAATTAATCGTGAAATAATATATGATTTAGGTTAGACTAAGCGAATGCAACCTTTTCGCCTCGAGACTTTAAGCCGAATCGTTGAAAATGGATTTTTAGCTTTAAACAGATTTTATATCTCTCGTTTGTATAGTTCACATTAAATTCTTCTTATTACTTTATCATCAGCATTATCGTTTTCATTATCATTAGCATTGTTATTGCCATTTTCATTATTTATAACATAGTCAGGGCGATTAAAATTAGCATTACCATTAACATTATTGTCATATATTGTCATTGACATTAGTATTAGCATTGTCATTATCATTGTAGCTTTAATTAGCATTAGCATATGCATTATTGATTTATCATCATTATTGTCATTCGCATTATTGTTATCATAAGCATTACCATTAACATTAGTTTTGGCATTAGCATTAACATTAGTATAATTATCATTATAGTTTTAACTAGCATTAGCATTTGCATTATCATTATTATTATAATTTACATTATTACAAAATCTTCATTTATCATTGCTATTATTATTTATTATCATAGGCATTACCTTTAACATTAGTATTGACATTGGGATTGGCATTCACATTAGTATCAGCAATATCATTATTGTTTTAAATAGCATTCCCATTTGCATCATCAATGCATTATTCTTATAATTTACATTATTGTAATATTCATTCATCATTGTTATTATCATTATGCACTTGTATTAATAAAGTATGCTATAGTCGGTTACTTTTAGCTGTTTACATTGGGGTATTCCATTGAAAGCAAACTTGAACCTCGTGTCATAATAGAGGCAGCGCTGCTTTGGCAATGCTCATTAGAATGCCATATGTATAATATACCCACACCCACGCACACACACACACACACACACACCGGCATAAACAGCCCGCAGAAGAGTACAAACATTTGCATATATGACGAAAGAAAAAGAAATGGGAGTTCTATAAGGTTTGGTCAAAGCCAGAAATTGTGGATTGGGTAGAATTGAAAGGGACAAGCGTAAACGAACATAAACACCAAGTGTTTCATGTGGAATGTGAGAGGTTCAAAGTTCAACTCGATGTTTTTGAAAGCAGGAAACAGGAATTTAAAGGTCATGTAAACATAACTCAAATTAGGTTAAGCTTGAGTGGGGTTGACTACACTCTGGTTACACTTGCTGTCCGAATGGAAGACATCACACAAAGGTCAAGTTATTGCTGGGCCGAGATCTGTTCTGGTAAATTCGCATAAATAGTTAGCTTGTTGCATCGCTGAGTGTTTGGGCCGTAGGCCGCAACGAATTGCGTCAGTAATGAGGCAACGGACACCGTTGGCCACACTGGCCCGTTGGCTCTGGACACTCGCCGGAGACACTCGCGAGAGCTACAAGTGCTGCTGGAGCCCTTCTGTCCGACCTGTGTCCTATGTCAATTTTGGTTGAAGTGCGGCCGCACCTCCAGGTCCATCCACGCAAAATTTGCTCATTTCATTGCTCGGGCCTGGGCTGCCTTTTAATAGCATAATTTGGGGGCGTGTGGCCCCGTGTGGGCGGGAGGGCTTATGAATTTAGCTGCGACTCATCGCATTGCGTTGCCTGCAACTACGACTCACGGCTTTTTATTGTTGCCGACTTTTGGGCGCTTATTAAATTTTTATACGTGCACAAACAAAAAAACGTTACCAGAGATGGACACTGGATTGAATTTCATTTGCCACAAACGCCGTTGCCATCGTCGTCGACTTCACCTCAATTTTCCATTACACACACACAAGGAGAGATAGCCCCACATTAAGTATACAAATTTGGTAATTGTGCTCTTCATGTATATTTAATTTGTGTTTTCATTTTTTCTTCTCTTTCTTTCTTTCTTTCCTTTTCTACTTCTTTGCGGACTCTCAACTCGCAATTATTTTACTTGTCCCTCAGCTGCTGTCAACGCGCCCCATTTGCCAGGCTCCATTTTTGTTGCTTATTCAATTTGAATTCTGAATAGACTATTTCGAGACATTTTAAGTGAAACTCCAGGGCTTTAGTTGCACTTTCTATCACATTTCCATTATGCTTCCCATGTAAGTTTTATGAAGTATATTCTAGCAGCGATATCTAGCCACATTTGCATGATGTCAGAAACTATTGATTGCTAGATCAGATAAATCTATTCATAAAGAGACTTTGACTTGAATGAAATACAATTAATAAATATATTTCAAGATGAATATTAATCACTCTATCTCTCTCTCTCTCTCTCTCTCTCTTCTTCTATCTATCTATATCTATCTATATATCTATCTATCTATCTATCTATCTATCTATCTATCTATCTCACTCTTACTATTCATCAACTATCCCAGTCTCTTACTCTATTTCTCTTTAGCACTTACCCTCTTATTCTTGCTTAACCTCATTCACTTCTTAATCTCCTACTTTCATTCTCAGTCTCTCTCACAGTGTTTTTCTCACTCTCTCTCTCTCTCTCTCTCTCTCTCTCTCTCTCTTCTTCTATCTATCTATATATCTATCTATCTATCTCACTCTTACTATTCATCAAGCACTATCCCAGTCTCTTACTCTATTTCTCTTTAGCGCTTACCCTTTTATTCTTCCTTAACCTCATTCTCTTCTTAATCTCTCTCTCTCTCTATCTCTCTCTCTCTCTCTCTCTCTCTCTTTCATTCTTACTCTCTCTTTCTCTTTCACTCACTGCGTGTCTTTAGTTTTCCTTCTCCCTCCTATTCCATCGCACGCTCTCATTCTCACACTCTCTTTATCATTCTCCCGCTCGCTTTCTTTATACTATATCCCTCCGTCTGTAAGTCCCTCGCGATTACATAGAAATAAGGAATCAATCGGATGTTAAGCTAATTTATTGCTGCCTTATGTTGAAGCAGTACAAAGCCGATTACGAATTCATGGCTTGATTCTTGTGCAAATTTTTGTCTGCCAACAGAGACAAGAGAACAAGAGAGACAGAGAGAAGCAGCAAGAGAGAGAGAGAGAGAGAGAGCAATAGAGAGAGAGCAATAGAGAGAGAGAGAGAGAGAGAGAGAGAGAGAGCAATAGAGAGAGAGAGAGGGATAGAAGGAGATCTAGGCGGCTAGCCACATATGCAATGCCCCGAAGTGCGGCAGTCAGGTGTCGTAAATTGTGCTACATTTTGTGGCAATTTAATCGATTCATTTGATTTCCTTTCCGACACACACATACACACACACTCACATACAGCACATATGGAGTCAAGAGCAAAACACTTGCGGCCAAGTTCAAGTAATCAAAGCCAATGTAAAATAACAAAAACATTTTGATCCATCCCATCCGCTTTGATTTGGATTAATTGTAAACAGCAATGGGGGGCATATACGTACGTAATGTTATAAGCCAATTTTACGGCCATAAATATCAATGCAAAGTGAAATGAATGAAATCAATGTGAAAGTCAAAATCAAAATCAAATTCCTTGCGCCTGGCAGCCGACGCATCTTCTGCTCGCGGCGCCCGGGCTCTGATTTATGCTCGATGAAATTTAAATAACGATTTTTGTTTCCTTTTATTTTTTTATTTATTATATTTTCTTTTTTTTTTTTTTTTTTTTTTTTGCCCAGCTAAGCAAATTTATTAAAAAATAATCCAAGCAACAGCAGTAGAAACAGCAGCGGCATGTAGTCAACGCACCCATACCCTATACGGGCAGAAGTCAAACAAAGCATGAATAGACGTATATAAGTATATAGTAGTAGAAGTGGTAGTAGTAGTAGTAGTGTTGGACTATTAGTATAGAACATGATAAGAGAAGTAGCATAAACTCATCGTTGTGTGAGTATAGTACTAGTGTTATATATTGTAATATATAGTGTAGAAAGTAGAAGTAGTATATAGCAGTAGTAGTATGGAGAGTAGTAGAAGTAGAAGTAGTAGAATGTAGTATCGAGAGTAGTAGAGGTAGTAGTAGAAGTAGTAGTAGTAGTAGTATGTAGTATCGAGAGTTGTAGAAGTAGTAGGAATAGAAGTAGTAGTATCGAGAGTAGTAGAAGTAGTAGTAGTAGTAGTATGTAGTATCGAGAGTAGTAGAAGTAGTAATAGTAGTAGTATCGAGAGTAGTACAAGTAGTTGTAGTAGTATCGAGAGTAGTAGAAGTAGTAGTAGTAGTATGTAGTATCGAGAGTTGTAGAAGTAGTAGTAGTAGAAGTAGTAATAGTAGTAGTATCGAGAGTAGTAGAAGTAGTAGTAGTAGTATGTAGTATTGAGAGTAATAGAAGTAGTAGTAGATGTAGTACTAGAGGTAGTATTAGTAGTATGTAGTATCAAGAGTAGTATAAATAGTAGTAGTAGTATGTAGTTTTGAGAGTAGTAGAAGTAGGAGTAAAAGTTGTGGAAGTAGTATGTAGTACCCAGAGTAGTAGAAGTAAAAGTAGTAGTATAGGGAGTAGTAGAAGTAAAAGTAGTAGTATAGGGAGAAGTAGAAATAGTAGTACCAGTAAACAGCAGTCGAAGTTTTAACACAGAGATTAGTTGTATAGAGAGTGGTAGAAAGAGTAATAAACGTAGTAGAGTAGATGCAAAAAAATGTTATAAGAGAGTAGTATAAAGTAGAAGTAGTAGAAGTAGTAGTAGTATAAAGAGTAGAAGTACAGAGTAGTAGATATAAATTGTAGAATAGTAGAATGAATTATCTGCTTTAAATAGTAGTAGAATTACAAAAAATTTAGCATTTGAGAAAGAGAAAGAGAGAGTGGGAGTGAGGGCAACTTGATAATAGTTCCGAATATATGAAGAGAATCCATGCAATATTCTTTTCATAATATTGACGTTCATACTCTATTCTACAATGCTAATATACCCTAGACTAAGCGCAGCTAGGGTATCTCAAGAATATGTTGATTTATGTGAGTTGCCAGCTTTCACGATAAACGGCTTAGGATGCTTAAGCCAAATACAACAAAAATGACAATAACAATGACAATGCCAACATTGTCAATGACAATGATAATGACAACAACATTGGCCAACAATTGGCTCCCAATTGATACGCAGCTGCTATCGATGCTAGCCCCAGCGCTCAGCTGTCTTGTAAATATCAACGTATCCCAAATTGCTTATCGCTTCAAGTTTCCTGGATGCTCTATCTACACTCGTGCATCCAGTGCAAAAGGCGAGTATATTGGCTCTGTCTATAAGCTTTAGATTTAGTCTAGCTATAAAGAATTTAGCTATGAACGCACATTGTACAGTCGTTTCGACTGTGCGTTAATAGTTTTTCTTTTCCATTTTTATTCGCTTGTTTATGGCGCGTTCGGAGGTGTGAGAAAAACTAAAAACACTTTTCATGACTTTTGCTCATATTGCGATTTAATTACAATTTGTGCGCCATACAGCAGGGTATATACATTTTGATGGGCTTTAAAATAAAAATGTTTCAATTGATTTACTTGACGTGAATATTGTCGAGGAAAGAGATAGAGTGAGGAAGGCAGGAAAGGAGAGAGGGAGAGAGGGCGAGAGTGATAGCAGATTAAATTCAAAATCAATAACAAGTGAAACTGATGAGAAGCACATAGTAGAGCGATAATCATAGAGCATATCTTTGCACACATAAGATCTACTTAGAAGATAAAGCTACATAGAATCTATTTGTGATTTTGCTGTCCTTGGTCCTTGGTTAGGGCATTCGTAGCTTCGCCTTGACTGCGTGTGACGCAATCCTAATTAGCTTTTCCCAGTTAGGTAAACTTTTAATGAGTGCAACATAATGACGAATCACAACAAATTTCAGCTAAAATTGAATTTTAAAACTGAATTTCACACACAAACTGGAACGAGCTTAGGCAAATACAAAAAAAAAAAAAGTTGCCCAGTTGATGAACGGGGGCTTGAGATTTGATGAGCGAAACTTTGATTTGAAATTGTGGCTGGATACTAAATAATTAATAAATTCCCCGAGCAAATACATTTGATGTTTGGCTGATGGAAAAATCATAAAATAATCATCAAAAGCAACACGAGAAGTCCGGGAAGCAGCAGCAGAGCAGCAATTTAATTAACAGCGTCAAGTGTAGGAAAATGTTTAGGAATCAAGTGGGTCATAGCGGGCAGCAGAAACCAATTAAAGTGACAATGGAGGCCAATTGACGTGGGCAAAAGAACAAAAACAAAAACAAAAACAAAAACAAAATAAAATAAAAAATGAAATCAAATAAATAAATCCCTGGAAGCAAAGTTGCCAAACTCTTTACACTCGAACACGATGCAAATGGAAACAAAACAGAGAATTTCAGCTCAAGATTTCTGAAATGATATCAAAGCAGCAAAACCAGCACGAAAACAATTTCAATGTAAATATCATTTACGTATATGTGTGTGTGTAAAAGTTGCCTGCCTATCCCTAATTTCCGCTATGATAGAGAGAGAGAGAGAGAGAGAGAGAGAGAGAGAGAGAGCGAAAGGGTTGGCTAGGTTGGGTCTCTCCATTGTCAATTGCTTTTTCTATTATTTTTGTTTTAAAGCTTTTAATGTCATTTATTGTCGGGCAGATAAGCACGAACAGAACCTAGGCCAAGGCAAATGCAAATGGACAACAATGAAAAGAGTGAGAGAGAAAGATAGTGAGGGGGGTAGGGAAAAGGGAAAACCAATTGAGTGGCATATCAAAGGCAAAACACCTGTTTGCCTGAAAAGTGTGAACGGAATAGGTGCGGAGCGCTATGCTAGCTGTGAAACAATCCAATCGGTAAGGGATTAGCTAAGGCATTAGCCAATGATAAATGATATATTCAAATATGCATATATCGATATTCAAAATAAAATAATTTGCCAAAGTATTAGCCGGCCTCATGTGCTTGATAAATGATGTATTCAAATATTCATATATTATTCATACTATTTCAAATTCGTTTTTAGTATGTTTTATTATGCTGTTTAGTGATTCTCTCTATCGCTATATACATGTGTGTATATATCCATTATATTTTTTAGTATTTTAGTTCGTATTGCTTCAGTTATGTTTTTTTTTTTTTTTTGTTTTTTTCGTAAGTTCCGTCGCTTAGGACGCCAGACAGCCGCTCACTTCGAAGAACGGTGCGGTGCCCTGACTCAGGCTAATCTCATAGACATTTCCCGTAGCACAGTTCAAGTCGATTCCAACGCTGAATATTTGAACACCGCCAGCGGACACGACGAGCCTGAAGGGATTGCTGCCCTGAAAGAAAGAAAGAAACGTTTACGAATTAGTGGAATGAAGCAATGGCTAATTAGTGCTAGAGAGAGAGAGAGAGAGAGAGAGAGAGAGAGGGAGCAAAGGAAGTGTAAGGATATAAAGGGGGGAGTGAAGGGAGAGCTATTCGCCTTGCTCTCCTTTCAGTTTCCTCTTTTATAGCCTTACTGTTCTGTACGAACTGATAATGAGGAACAAGCAGATATATGAAGAGAAAGAGAGAGAAAGGAGTAGAGAAAGATAGAGAGACTAAACTACTTACGGGTGCCACTGTAGTGGGAGCAACTGTAGTGGGAGCAACTGTAGTGGGAGCAACTGTGGTAGGGGCAACCGTGGTAGGAGCGACTGTGGTAGGGGCAACCGTGGTAGGGGCAACTGTGGTAGGGGCCACTGTGGTAGGGGCCACTGTGGTAGGAGCGACTGTGGTAGGGGCAACTGTGGTAGGGGCGACTGTGGTAGGGGCAACTGTGGTAGGGGCAGCCGTTGGCGCTGCAGTCGGTGCTGCAGTAGGAGCAGCTGTGGGAGCAGCAGTAGGAGCAGCTGTTGGCGCTGCAGTTGGCGCTGCAGTCGGTGCTGCAGTAGGAGCAGCTGTGGGGGCAGCAGTTGGTGCTGCCGTAGGAGCTGCAGTGGGCGCCGCTGTAGGATATCCATATGGCGGGGCATATGTAGGAGCAGCTGTAGGCGCAGCAGTGGGTCCCGTGACAGGAGCAGGTGTAGTAGCCGCCGGAGGTGCAGCCGTCACATAGACGGGCGGATAGATAGGATAGGAAGCGCTCATGGGCTTTCCATAGGAGCCAGGTGCCTCGGCCAGAGCTCTAGCGCCATTGGGTCCGCTGGCTGCCGCATAGGCATACGATCGGCCGCTCGCTCCATTCGCCACGCTATACTGAGCATTGCCATACGACGGCAGCACCTCGCTGTACACATAGTCCAGTTGAGCAGCGCCAGCAGAGGCTGCGCCATACTGGCTGTAGGTGTACTCGTCGTCGTAGGAGTCGCCATAGTATTGGGCAACGGCGGCAAAGGCCAGGCTCATAAGCAGACAGAAGCTGAGCGCAGACATGTTGAAGTGCTGTGGTGCTGGAGTGGTGCTAGAGTGGTGTTTGACTGATGTCTTGTTGGTCCGCACCGTTGCCTTATATGGTGCCAGGTGGCAATGTCTGCAGCGCATGGAGAGCGGATGACGCTATTCAATCGCCTTTGTCCATATGCACTCACATAAGACACACACATGGATTGACAGTCGCATAATCGTTCTATCGGCGCACGTGACTCATTGTCTACCACTAACCGGGCAACTCGCTCGCGCTTTCGACCCCCGGCTAACTAACCCACTTTCATCATCAACTGCTCTTTTTTTTTCGTTTCTTTCTCTGCATGGCAACTTATCGCAGCTCTACGTGCATTCTGCTCGCGCTTTGACTGTGACATAACAAAAACATAATTCTGGAGTGCAACACACACACACACACACACACACACAGCACACACATACACACAGTCACACACACTTGCACACCCGCTCTATTTTTTCTAGCTCCCTCGAGTTTTAATCGACTTTGGAGCTGCGCAATAAAAACTTTGTTAATCACATTCACTTCTATTTTTTTTTTTCGTGCCTCTGACTAAACAACTAGTTAACTTAGGTACAGAACAGAATATATATACATATATACATAAGCATATCACTTTTTTTGAATATTTACTTTCGGCATTCGATTCTAATGCGATTATTGTTGTCGAATATGAAATTTGTATAAACGGATTATCAAGTTTGCTGTTTGAGCAACTTTTTCTGAGCTGCCTCTCTGTGCTAGCTCTACTTTCGTGCTTCGTTGCTTCTTTTCATATCCTTAACTCTTTGCCCGCATCCTAGATAACTGGCAGCAGCTGGCCTGGCCAATTCCTTAAAATTTACGTTCTGTTGAATAGACGCCATTCAAAGCCATTCTCTGCCCTTTTATCTGTAAGTTCTTGGAATTGTTCAGGTATTTACTCAGTTTAAGTTTTGCCCATAGAATCGTTCTTATTAATATGAAACTTGCGTCTTGAATGAATGCGTGGATGATTAGATCATAAGATAGTACCTGATGCTATAAATACATCTATGAATGAATAGATACTTCTGTAAACATCCATGGATATAAAGATACTTCTCTAGGCACCTATAGGCATATAGTAGAGATGTGCAAAAATGCATTCATATAGATGTCTAATATATAGGCATCCATGGATGGATGTATTAATACTTAGACATGTCTAATAGACATCTATGGAAACTTTTATAATGATGTACAGATACTTATCCATTATATAGATACATCGAAGCATGTGTAGATACTTAGGTATATATTGATATATAAAGAGTTCTCTTCTGAATATATAGATAATACACAGCTGCGATGAATAGATACATCCCTATTGATCCAAATATTCCCCAGTTGCTGTCAGAATCTCAAATGGTAAAACTTTAAAGAATAACATATAAACCTAGCTTCTGGCTTTTATGATATAGTACATCAAAGCTATCTCGGTTGGGTTTCATGAATTGTAAAATATTATTTATGTTCCAAAGAAAATATCCAAGATGCAGTTATTGCTCAAGCATTATACCCTGATTTCCCATTCACAATGGTATCGGGGTATAAAAGTAAGAATCTTTCTATATTTCTTTCATATAGAGTCTTATATAATAGCTACTCGATAATCTTCCAGCTAGTTTAAAAAAATCCATCCCTTGTCAGACATAAGAAGTTCTCTTTCTTTCTCTCTCTCTTTACCTCTCTCTCTTTCTCTGTATCACTCTGTCACCCGCTCTCTCTCTCCCTCACTATTATATATATTAAGTTATATAATATCTACATATATCATTCACATGAGTTGTTCAAATTTTTCTATATATATATATATATATATTATAAAGTTATATAATGTCTATATTATTCACATGAGTTGTTCCAATTTATACAGCAACCAGTCGTGTAAGAAGCTCAAATGCGCACTCTATCTCCCCATCTCCCTCTAACAGTCAGCCGCTCCTTCTCTCTCACTCGCTTTGCGTGCTTAGTCAAGTTTGAAGAACATGTAAACCGCAACAGCTGCAAGCATTTGGCAGTGCACATTGCATGAGCTGGAAAGCGTGTGCATTGAGCTTCTTGCAAGCAACTGAAGAGAAATATTCAACATTTGTTTGTGGCTAACAATTCATTTGGCTCGAGACTCGAGACTCGATACTCGAGATGCTCGACCAGGCTGGCAAATCAGTCAAAGTTCTCAACACTCTGCCTGTTCTCCACTTATTGTCATATACAAAGTGCAGTGGCTGACAACAGATGTGAGAGAAAATGATCGATGTGAGTGATACCCTGTAAATATCGCTGCAAATATTTAGATATATTGCTGAGATCATGGAAAAGAGGATGAAGGAGAAAAGGAAGGCCAGCAAAATAGTGAGAAAGACAGAGAGAAACAGAAACAAGGCTCTAGTCGAGACGGCTCGACTACGAGATACCCTGAACCCTGGAAAAAAGCTAATACTCGTGTGGCATAAAATATCTGAAAAATACTGACTCTTCGTATCTATAATATCTATATAAATATATGAATTCAAAATCTCTAGCTAAAACGGTTTAAAAGTTATGCTCAAAAAACGTTTTTTTTTATCGATAATTTGGAAATGGGATGAGTTATCGAAAAAAAAAAAAAAAAAAACAAAACAAACTCGTACTGCGTAACATTCGAGTATTTATATGAAGTTTCCGAAATCATGACGTCCATACGGACGGACG
The DNA here is from genome assembly GCA_030914345.1 of Drosophila koepferae. NCBI lineage: Eukaryota > Metazoa > Arthropoda > Insecta > Diptera > Drosophilidae > Drosophila > Drosophila koepferae. The sequence continues at coordinate 3,803,550 of JAUESR010000209.1, forward strand.
GAAGGAGGGGGCTATAAAAAAGTGCAAAGTAAACCTAATTTTTTTTAAAATTCATAAATCTTTTTAGCAGTCCCTGGTTTAAGAGTTGAAATTTGGCATATTTGCAGCAAATATATACTATATCAAAGTCAGGTTGAGGAAGACCTTCGTCTTATTGGCAATGAATTTATAAATGGCATAGCTGTAGCTTTAATATAAAGCTAAACACAATATCATATAGCAAGTCAATTGGATTTTATTACAATTTTTTTTTTTTTTTATATTGTTCCTGTTGGGTCACTTTACTTACTTTAGAGACTTGTTCGATGAGTTGCCCTCTGTGTATGAATGATGTATGCTCAGCTATTTGCCAAGGCAGCCAAGTACATGTCGTGTAATCTCGTGTAACTAAAACGCCTCTAGTTGTTGAACTCTTGCATTTCACACACCAGCTATATAGACCTTAAGACACATTTCAAGGGCACAGGGTATGCACAATAAATGAGAACACACACACGTATATATATATAGGATATATGTATATACATACACCCACCCACACACACACACTCCCATAACTTGGCTGTAAAACAATTCGGTTGCAACTTGTTGCTCGCTGCCATCGCCACTCCTCTGTCCGCTGCGCTGCGCACTGCTTGCGCGAGCTGCTGCTGCTGCTCGGCTGTTCGTGTGTCGGCAAAGCAGTTGTGTCAGGCGGCTTTCGCACAGTTCAACAAGAGTTGTCCATGGGTCTTGGGGGGCGAGTATCTCGTCTGCTTGCACATGAATATGATGGACAGCAACGCGCTGGCCGGGTTGGGCCAAGTTGGGCCGGGTTGGGCTGGGCTGGGTCAGTGGAGAACGATTCGGTTTCGTCTCATTTGCCTGGCTGCGCTGATGTGGAGCAGTCGCGTTTGTGTTGCTTTCCTGCTTACTTTTTGCTGTTGCTGTCGGGTTTTGTGATATGTTTTTGGCGCCAGATAAATTTTGAATCATTTGTATAAATAAATAATCAAACAGCGGGCGCTGCGCGTTAATTAAACAACAGCGCAAACAATAACATCAAAAAAAAAAAAAAAAAAACACAACAAACAAATATCGAGAAGATTTTCCACGGCAAATGTAAGTGAAGATTTCCTCAAGTCAAACTAAATTTATGCTCTTGTTTTTGAGATGTGCGAACAATGATATAAATATGCATGAGAATTATTTTAATAATCGCCAGCTCAGTAAATTTTATAATGATTAGACAAAAAGAAAGATATTAAAAGGAGAATTTGTTTTGTATACAGTAGAAATCAATTTGCTTGTGTTTTAAGAATATATTTCTGGCTAAAAAAAAGCAGCAGCAGCAGCAGAATACTTAACTAGCTTTTGATTAGCTGCAAATTGTGAGCAAATTCCAGCTAAATCAAAGTACAATAATAAAAGCAACAGCAGCAGCAACAGCAACAGCAGCAGCAGCAACATTAGCTAATCAACTAAATAAACAGAAATATCCGTTGGCTAAGTGGAAAAGTTTTCTACAAAGGCAACGCAGGAGGACAGAATTTGATGTTTCGTGGAATTAATATGGACGTAAAGCATTCATGGTACACATTTATGTGCAGCTAAAATAATTTTTAGTCTCAGCCATAAAGAAACGCAAGTCCGAACGGGTATAAGCGATGGCAAAGTACATATTCATGCAGCAAGCTTTATAGCTAGAGCTAGATAGAGTTTTATTCAGCATATCTTTATTTTAGAGATATATTCGCCATTTTTTCTTTATCTTGGGGTATCAAATGGACAAGCTAACATTTGAACGTACAGGCAACAAGCCTTGTATTGCACAAAACCAATATGCTCATTTAATTTGCCCAAATGAGCATAGAAAGTGCATATAAAATGTAGATGAGCTTTGCTTGGCCTTACACTAGGCTTTGGCTTGGCAAAACATGGATTCCTCTAGCTGAAAGACATTGAAAGAATCACATAAGAACTAGTAAGCGATAGAGCTACCTAGGGCCAGAGAGCTACAGAGGCAGAGTGCAAAGTGAAGGAGTGCGATGAAACATTTTGGAATGGCGCATATGCGCCTCTGTCTTATGTCCAATCGCCTTCTGTTGCTAGTATATCTGCAATACAAAAAAGAACAGAAGCACTTTCTTTTACACTCGATTTCTCTGTGGCTTCATTGCTCAGCTGCAGTGGGGCGAAAGCGAGTGAGCGAGAGAGCGAGAGCGGCGTCTCTGCTCTTACAAACTTTAGGCAAACTAAAATAACTAACTACAGATTCATTTCTACTCCAATGTCTTGTCAATGTCTGAAATTATTAGTTTGCATGACAGATTGAGAGATAGTTCAATAAATTTGCAGCTCCAAGAACTGCTAGAGATACAGGGCAGCTTGGCTATAACGACTGGGAAAGTGCTGCTGTTACAGAATATGTAGCTAAGGTATATGCATAAATACATGCACACATAAGTATATATACTGTTATATACAGCTTTCAAACTGTTCAAACTGTTATATACAGATTTCCTCTACACATGGCTTCAACATTTTCTCTGGGGGATCTGAAGATATAAAAGAGTTAAAGATATAATATAAGATAAAAGATAAAAGATAAAAGATAAACAGATAAAAGAGTTTTTAAATTGTTCAACAAAAACAAAAACAATTTAGATATAGTATATATAGCTTGAACATTTGTTGTATAACCATTTTTCCGTTCTCCTTTTCAAGCTACATATATTTAAATCAAGATAAGCTTTTCCATGCTATGCCATGGTGTGGCTCTGAAAATGGCACTTTGGCCAGGCAATGAGCCAGAAAATGTGCACAAACACACACAAATAAAATAATCTCGCACACACAGACAGTAGCATAATTGCATTAAATGGCCAACACACACACACACGCACACAGTCATGTATACAGCAATCGTCTGGACAGCATTTCGCCAAAGCTAAACTCATTTATTATTATAATTGCTGAAAAAAAAAGTAAAAGCAAAATAACAACAACAACAAAAATAATACAAAAGCCCAAAATGGCCAAAAATTGTTGCATGAATTGAGTTGGCTATAAATGAGTGTGCCTGTATGTGTGTGTGTGTGTGTGTGTGCCTGGGTGTGTGTGTGTTTGTATTTGTTTCAATTTCCGTTGCGGTGCTGCGTCGGCCGCTAGCATCATTTACCACATAAACATAAACATTAACTAGACGACATACGGCTAACGCCGCGGGCCACGCCCACTAGCAGCGGCAACCCCTACCCCAGCAGCAGCAGCATATTATAGTCAGCAATTCATCAAGTGGCAACATGGCCAATGTATCCAAATCCATATGTACATATAATTATTTTCATACAAATATCGATTGCGTCGACTTGCAAGCGTGGCATTATCTAAGCATATCTAGCTAAAGACCATTTATCTTCTCTCTCTCACTCTCTCTCTCTCTCACTCTATTCGATTGGCAAACATAATTTTCAATATCAGCTTAATTTATGCAGCGTCACAAAATTTCCTTTTCGACTCGAAATTATTCCATTAATTTTCGATATTTATGAAAATTTATGGATTTCCTTCTCAATTCGATTTCATAATTTTCGACTTTTATGTCTCCCGCCTCGGCTGCGACAACTTTTCGTACATATTCACAAACTTCCTCTTACATATATTATATTTATTTATATTTTACTTGTAATATATACATATATATAAGCTGTTGTCCGCCATTCACTTTATTTACTTTTTTCTGTCTTGGCTTTTTGTTGGCAATCTCTAAGTAGGCCAAACTGAGGTCTGGCATATATCAAATTATGATTAAGTAATCAGCAACATCTCCATGTTCACTTTGCATGTTGCCTATTTATGTAATTAGACTTAATTATATCCTAAGCCATACAAACTGAGATCTTAGTTATATGAAGAGACGTGACTGATGCCAGTGAGAACATATTACTATATATATAAATTCCATATATGGACTTGATCAGCAAGAAGAGTCAAATCAATATTGTCATGTCCTCATATCCATCTGTTCAGCGATCCATGCGTACTATTTTATTATCTATTATAAAATTTTATATATAGACTTGATCAGGAAGATGAATCAAATCAATAAAGCCATGTCCGTCCCTCGATTCATCCTTACATCCATCTATCCGCCCCCCATAGAGAATGTATATAACATTTTATATAAATTATATATATAGACTTGATCTAGAAGAAGAGTCAAATCAATATTGCCATGTCCATACCTCGATCCATCCGTCCGTTCATCTATACGTCCGTCCGTCTGTTTGTCTATATGAGACTTGGAACCCCTGTATACTCCTGTATACCCCACGCACTCCTTAAACATTCATTCCTCTAGGCATATCAACAATACTGACTCTGGCTCTGACAACGCAAAGAACTTCATTGTCAGCAGAGTCTTGGTCCATGTCCTTGGTCACTTTATGCATTTAATAAAGTAATTTCCTTTTTAGCTTTTAGTCTGAGCTCACTTTTCTAGCAAACTCTTCAATTCACTGCCATATTCAGTTCATTCGCAGTAATTTCATGCGTTTCCTAATGATAGCATTTATGAAATCTATTTCGCAACTAATCCATTCACTTGTGTCGCCTCGAGACTTTGTTTATGCTCCTGGGCACGAGTGTACGTAATTATAAATCGAGATTTCTATACGTTTCTATACGTGACGAGGTCTCAGGCTCCCACACCAACAGTCTCTATATGGCTGGCTGACTGCCTGTTGCACGTGGCGTATGCGCAATGTAGCCTTAATTGCACAAGGATATAATGAAAGAAGATGGAGCGAAGCAGCCAGCCGCGCCCTGACAGCTAGCTAAACTGGCATTCCAACTGATGGCACAGCTAATTGCTATAGCAACAGCAACAGCAACAGCCACATCGTCTGCAACACAGAAAACAACAAAAAAGACAAAAAGTCTCATAACTCAATTATAAGCCAGTTGGCTGTCAGGCAAAGTGACTGCGGCAGGGCCAATGCAGATGACATTCTACGCCTTCTATCAGTTCATAGTGATTGCAGCAGGATTGCCTAAGGAGTTGCTTTGAAGTCAAAGCAAAGTGCTATACTCCATGCACGCTTGATTGTAGCCCACAAGTGACCAGGACGGATGTGCGCTTCAAAGTTATATTCGAACTTGGCTTAAAGCACATCTTACAGTTTGTTCAGGCTGAAGCAACTGGGGGGAAAAAAAATTGGGTATCTACTAAAAGGAAAGACGAGTTAAGAAAACAACCAGGAAGGAAAGGGAAACAAAGAGAAGAAAAAGCAAGCAAAGAGAAAAACAAAAAGGAGAATGGAAGAGAGAGAGATATATAAGAATATATAAATAATAAGGAAGGAAATGAGAACAAAAAAAAAAAGAAATGAAATCAAAAGAAATGAAAGAAGTAGTAAAAAGAACTGTATAGGAAAAATTTTAGTAGGAAAATCGAAAAAATGAGAAGGAAATTTAAAAAAAAAGAAGGAGCACAAAGAAAAACACACACACATATAAACAAAGCAACAAAAAACAACAGCGGAAAAGAGTACGAGGAATGGGAAGAAAAATAAATGAGAGGAACAATAGAAGATTCCTTCTAGAAGAATGAGATAATGTGGAAAAAAGAGAAGAAACCAGAAAAAGAGAAAAGCGGAGGCGAAAAAACAGAACGGAGCAGGAAAGAAATTAATAAAAAAAAAAGAGATTTTTTCTCTTTGAAAAATGATATAAAATGGGAAAGGAAGAAGAAACCAGATAAAAAGTGAACAGTAAGGAAAATGAAAAGGAAAGAATATAAAAGAAAAAAGAAAAGCAAAGAAAAGAAAATAAAAGAAAAAAAAAAGAAAAGAAAAGAAAAGAAAAGAAAAGAAAAGAAAAGAAAAGAAAAGAAAAGAAAAGAAAAGAAAAGTAAAGAAAAGAAAAGGAAAGAAAAGAAAAGAAAAGAAAAGAAAAGAAAAGAAAAGAAAAGAAAAGTAAAGAAAATAAAAGAAAAGAGAAGATAATTTTAGATAAGATAAGTTAAGAAAACAATAGAGTGACCAAATGCTTCTAAAGCTCTGTACATCTCTAGATGAATGAATATGAATGTACCAAATGCAGCTTCCATGCAACTAGTATTTGGACTACGCTTGGGTAGAAACAAGTCCACTTTGATTGTGCCTAAAGTGGAGGTAATTCCCTTAGATAATATGCAGTTATTTTTTTAAAGTATTTGTACAAGCGTTTATAGCCTTGTCTCAACTGACAAGCACACATGAATACCCTACACTCACACTGTGCCGGCAAATGGGGTATATACGGAGTGCTATATATGTTTGTAATTAGAATATATGCCGTTTCTCTAGCAGCTAATGAAAGTATATAGTCTACATAGACTTCAATCGACTCTCTAACCTCTCACTTAACTGCGATTTGTACAGGGTATTTGACAGTCGTCTAACCACACTGCACTCGCATCTCTGGCTGTTATTTTTAAGTTTCATTTGTGGTGGTATTATTCCAAGTGCTTGGCAAAATGGCACAAATATGTATGCATGTATATGAAGCATTCGCCGTGTTGGCCGTGACTTTCAGGATTTTAGTTTTTGAGGCTTTGCATTAACCAAATTGAAGGGTGAATAAGTGTGTGTCCCTCTCCCTCGCCCTCTCCCTCTCCCTCTCTCTCTCATTCTCTAACTCTCTGTTGCTTTCACTGTGTGTTGGCATTTGTTAGTGTTAAAACTCAATCATGTGGAATGAGTTTTGATTAAAAACATAACAAAGTTATTCAAGAAACTTTACAGTGAGCTCACTCAAGCTCAAGCATGTGTGCCATCTGTCACTGTTTTTGCTCAGTCACTATCTCTCTCTCTCTCTCTCTCTCACACACACTCTCCGTCTTTCTTGCTCGCTTGCTCGCTCACTGCATCGATCGGTTTTGCTGAGCAGAAATTTAATTACATACTGCATATACCCCAATGGCGAAGCGCTCATTAATTAGACAATAAACTGATTTATTGAAGCGCGTTCGCAGCAGTCACAGCATATGCAGATGAGCAGGACTCTGCCAGCAGGCAACTGGCAAGGACAGAGCACACAAAGCAGAGGATACGGCAGACACAGGACACAGCAGCAGTAGCAGCAGTAGCAGGACTCATATGTCGACAGGTCATCAGCAGTGTCACATATATTGCAAACAAAGCGCTTTGTGTCACAGTGAAACTGTCTCGCTCACTCAGTGTTTCTCTCGCTCCCTCTTTCCCTCTCGCACTCCCTCCCTTGCACTCTCTGTGTGGGTTGCTCTTTACGCCTGAAAAGAGTTGACATTTTAATTTTATTGCAGCTACTAACGTAGGCAAACAAGCTATTGGCTTTGACAGTGTTGGCTAACGCCAAGCTGTTAAATACACACACACACACACACACACACACACACACACACAGAGAGAAAATATATGCTATGTTGCAGCTTTTGTTATTATGCTTTTCGGCATTTACATATAGATTAACATGCTATTAACATTTTGCATAACATTTTCGAGTTTTTGTATTTAATTTTGTTATGCAACAGTGTTGGTTTATACTCTTGTTACTTAACATATTGTAGGATGACCGATTAAGAGCTATATGCAAAGAAATTGTATGAAAATAAAAAGTGTTTAATAAATTACATCATTTAATATTTAATATTAAAATACGTGCAAATAAATAAGTCAACTTTGATGTGAGTAAAGCAAGGCAAGTCTGAATGTATGGCAATTGTTAATCTGACATATGCTGGCACTGGCTTAATATATCAGATATAATTGAAGTTGATAATAAGTCTCTTTATGATCAAATGGCATATTTCAAGATCAGCATGTTATCGATAAGTTTACCAGCTCTTCAGATATAGCTATCGAAAATTGTATTGCTTTACACAGTCCTCCCTGTTCGAGCAGTTAGCTTGATTGGAAAGATACTCTTAGCTCCATTTATAAATAATTTGAGGGAATATATGTTAAAGCGCCATAGAGTCAATCCATATATATGTACGCAATCATTTAAGGCTACTTTATAGAATCTGTAACTAACGCGCATCTCTCTATCTCTGATCTCTATCAATGTCTGTCATCAACCGATTTTCATTTTAGACATATTTATAATACACATATACAGACATACATATGTATACATGTATAAAGCATATGACATATGCATATTTTGTATAAGCCTTTGACTTGCGAGGCATAAGAATCATCCAGGCACACACAATTGTCAAAGAGGCAATTTACGCAGCCCATCTAATATTTGTCTCTATTACAGCGCTGGCTATGACAACGGCTGCGTACATTGAGACAGCGATGACAGCCTCGTTGACGATGGCAGAACAACGGCCACAGCCGCAGGATAATCTACGCATATTCCTGCGGCATTTGTATGTCGAGTGCGTTTATCGCTATCAGAATGATACAACGAAGGGCGATACAACAGGTAATTCCCAGTTGCTGTGGTTGCTGCAACCGTTTCGCACATTCCATTCCATTCCATTCCATTCATTGTCCCCAACACCCCAACACATTCACACCAAAAACATTTGTCACAAATTAAACAAATCGTATACGAAAGTGTGTGTGAGGCATTTAAGGACAGACACACGGAAAGTAGCTGCTCATGGAGTATTACGTTTATTGAAGGTATGGCCACACTTGACAGACTACAATAAAATATGGTCACACTGAGGTATGAGTAAAATGAGAGAAGGTACAGGTGCAATGGTGCAAAGGTACACGTTTCTCTTAGGCACAGCTAGCTTATATACTATAGTTTCCCTAAGGTACAATAGAGCTTTATAAAGGGACAGCCTCATAATAGTAGTGTCACTCTTAAGTCTCAGTCTCTAGGTACAATATATGTTTAGATACTAGAAGTACTTAGGCATCATTATGTGCTTTGGTACAATCACAGCCAATACTGTCACACTTAGGTACTTTCTGGCTGAGTTATAGGCACAGACGTACTGCTTCATAAAGTCTTTGGCAAAGTACCAAACAAATTTTGGTACAAATTTACTTAATTACATTCGGACTCTGATACATTCGTTGATTCACTTTGGTAGTGTACATTCAAAGCCATTCACTCACACTTAGGCACATGCATACTCCCCAAAATGTACTCTCAGGTACAATATCAATATGAAGGAAACAATCACCCACTTCGACGTACACGTACATGCAATCTATCTCAAGCAGACACTCTTAGATATAATGACACTTGGACACTCTCTCCCACTCTCTTTTTGCCCGCGCCCAATTCACATTTGACACTTCGACTCTAGCATAAACACTCATACATACATACATACAAACATACATATGTATCCATGAGCATATCCATATCCCCATCATGTGTCACACCCGTTGCCATTGCTTTGATAGACTCCGGCGATGAGGAGTTGATGCTGGAGCCGTTCACAACGATGCCGCGCTACTTGGAGCAGGCGGTGCTCAACGAGGGCACGATTGATATGCAGGATGTGGACGAGCAGGCGGCCAGCGACAAGGAGCTCTATGCGACGATACGCTCCATGACAATGGCAACAAATCAACATTCACATAATGCAACCAGTGAAACGGAGACGCTCTATTGTCCCGTGAATTTTGATGGCTATCTCTGCTGGCCGCGCACGCCAGCTGGCACCGTATTGAGTCAATACTGTCCGGACTTTGTTGAGGGATTCAGCAGCAAGTTTCTGGCACACAAAACGTGAGTTCAATGCGATATTAACCTTGCCAGCAAATCAACACCTAATATTATATACATACATCCATCCATATATATATATATATTTATACTACTGAGCTTTATTTGTAAACTTCTCAATTTGAATCATAATAGATTCCAAATGCAACAAGGGATATCCATTTATGTTTGTTGTTTACATTCATATATTGCAAATTTCTTGGAATTCTTCGAGATTCAATTTAAGAAAAAAGGCTTTTAACCCATCCCGATTTTTGGTTTCCTATTTTAAAATCATAGAACTGGCTCACAGGAGCAGAAATTATACTTTTAGATATTTGTTGGCCAAATTTAACTTTTTTGCTTTAAGCTTTTTATAACTGGACTCAAATGAACCAGTTCACAATTCTAATAGCTTCGGCTCATTATTGATCCCATTGAAAGCACTAGATTCAAAGGAAGCAGTTCAAATGAGCTAGGTCACAATAGTTATATTTCTGGCACCTACAAATGAGCTTCTGGAGTTATATACCACGAATATTTTTAAAGTAGTTCATGAATCGAACAAACGATTTCAAATGAACTAGTTCATAAACGAACGACTTTCTTGATACTTTCTCAAAATTAAAATTTGTTGTTGCTATAAATAATATAGAATCAAAAGCAACTAATTTTAACAAATTAAAAAGAACTGATTCAAATGAGCCAGTTCATAATAAATAAGTATCAAACGCCATCACACGAGCACATTCATGAAAATTTTCTATATATTCACCTGATAAATATGTATTTAGGTGTTTGGAGAATGGCACCTGGTATCGGCATCCGGTTAGCAATCAAACCTGGTCCAACTATACCAACTGTGTGGACTACGATGATTTTCAGGTAAGTTCCTTGAGAGAGATCCTTTCTGTTAACCGTTTAACAATCTTTGAACTTGCAGTTCCGCCAATTCGTGAATGAGCTATACGTGAAGGGCTATGCACTATCGCTATTGGCTCTGATAATATCGATTATTATATTTCTCGGCTTCAAGTACGTACGAGCTGGGCAATTAGCCAGGCTAGCGTACGATGCTGATGCTGATGCTCTATCCTACAGATCCTTGCGCTGCACCCGGATCAGGATACATGTGCATCTCTTTGGCTCGCTCGCCTGCACTTGCATCGCCTGGATACTCTGGTATCGGCTGGTCGTCGAGCAGACCGACCAAATAGCCAAGAACCCCGTAAGCTCCACATATGTTAAGCTCTATTGATCTATCATTTATGATATGTATATTACAGCCCTGGTGCATCGCTCTGCACTTGGTGGTGCACTACTTCATGCTGGTCAACTACTTCTGGATGTTCTGCGAGGGTTTGCATCTCCACTTGGTACTCGTTGTGGTATGTGTGCCAGCTCCGCCGTCTCTGCGTTCATTCATATGCAAATAGCTGTAATTGCTGTACAAGTTTGCAAATTTTCCATGAATTCCTGATGAGATTTCCAGCTGTCTTAATTTATGTGAAAGCATTTTTGCATCTTCTTCTTCTACGTCTACGTCTTCGACGTCGTCGTTGTCATTGCAACTGTTGCAACGTGTTCATCAAGTTGAAAATTCCAAATGTCATAAGGCCATCGGGCATTCGTGGTATAGCGTGAAAGGGGTCTAACTGTTTAAACAGTTCAAAGAAGTCCTCTTTTTTAAAAGACTAGTGTATGCAGTAAGGGATATATAATCGGTATACATAGGATGTAACGTGGGATATAACGATATATATTGAGAAGTTCGACTTATAGAGTATTAATATAAGATATACATATATGTATGTGTAATGAATCGGTATAGGTTATAGATTGGAGGGTATACATTGAAGGATATTCATTAAGAGTTATGCATGAATACATATATATTACAGGGTATATCTTGGAGGGAATACATCATAGAGTACACATTAGAAGGTTTACTTTGAAAGTAATATACATAATATATAGGATATTCATTACAGGGTATCTATTGTAGAGCTTACATGGTAGTTTGAGTATTCAATGAAGGGTTACTTGTAGAGAAAAATATAACATATATAAGATGGTATATATTGAAGGATAACATGAAAATAGAATACTTTGTAGAGTTGACTGATAAGCAATTATAGAGTATACGTTATATAGAGTATATTGAGTATACACATAACAGGACACATAATGATTGCCTATGCATTATATTTGATTTATTATTTATTAGGTAAAGATGCTTTGCTACAGCCATCAAATATTATGGAAGAGCATTTAGGCTTCTTTCAATCACAGCTCATATTAATTCTCCACATCTTCCAGGTCTTTGTCAAGGACACGATTGTCATGCGTTGGTTCAAGCTGCTCAGCTGGCTCTCTCCGTTGGTCTTTGTGCTACCCTATGGCATTGCCCGACATTTAAGTGTCAACGATAATGAACAGTGAGTAACGAGTGGGAGGTGCTGTGCCGGTAGATGTCGAAATGCCGTTGCAAAGACTTATCTCTATATATATGCATACTGTCGTGTGTATGCCTTAGAAGAATCTATATAGTGAGTTTGAATAAGATAGATCATATTGATCAGATAGATATTCGTAGGATAGTAAGTATGCAGGCTGACTCAGTAAGAGTAAAACTATTTTCCACAAAAATATGTCTCTTAAATTATCGATAACCTTAAAAAGTTCAAATACTTTATATAATCTATATATAATCTATTTATATTTATATAATTATATAATCATGAATAATTTATATAATCATGAATAAAGTTTCAGTATACTGACCAAATAAATTTCCATCACAGTTGCTGGATTAATGACAGTCTCTACTTGTGGATCTTCTCGGTGCCCATTACCCTCTCGCTGCTGGCCAGTTTTAGTGAGTATTGAACAGTATAATGAGTGATATATAGATAATAACTGATCATTTCTTATAGTCTTTCTAATCAATGTATTACGTGTGATTGTGCGCAAATTGCATCCACAGTCGGCACAGCCAGCACCGCTGGCCATACGTAAGGCGGTGCGAGCGACGATTATTTTGGTGCCACTCTTTGGGCTGCAGCACTTTCTGCTGCCCTACAGACCGGAGGCTGGCACTCAGCTGGATCGCTTCTATCAGCTGTTGTCCGTGGTATTGGTCAGCCTGCAGGGCTTTGTGGTCTCGTTTCTATTCTGCTTCGCCAATCATGATGTGACCTTTGCCATACGCACACTGCTGAACAAGTGGATGCCCACCTTGATTGCACCGCCACCGGCTGGGAGTAATACTGGACAATTGGCTACCACCACGCCCAGTCGCGAATTGGGTGTCTAATCAAAGACAACACTACACCATGCAGACCCTCGAAGTGGCCCAGCTGCGTTTCTAACCCAACTTCAACACGAATCCAATTAGATCGATGCGTACCCAACTGGAATTGCATCCCGCACTCAAGTAGATTGATGCTTACACAACTACCTTATGGAGCTGGCATTACAGCAAATATATGCATACTTAGCTACCTTATCTGAAGAGTATTACCACAACTACCTACCGTATAGATCGATGTATACCCAACTACCTTATAGAGCTGCTATCACTCTGGCATTTGTAGGCATATCAATATAGAAACATCACGGATTCTTTCTATTCCCATTGTCTATCACATGTCTATTGTCTATTATCGATATAAATGTAGCTGTACCCAATGTTTATATATTGTAATCGTAGTCGTAGATTAATTTTTTTTTTTTAGAAGCCTTCAGCAAGACCTGAAGGGAATATATACGTACTCCATGTACCTAAATGAAATGAATGGATGTTTGTGCCAACAGAAATTGCAAACTAAATATATATTTATATATATATATATATATATATACATATACATATAAAAGAACATAAATACATATATCTATAAACATGTTATAGAATATTGCGTATTTTCAGACATGTTGAAATATCAACCAAGTAATCCTATTGAGAAAGGAAATTGGAAATGTAGTATTTGGAATATGCAAATATTTATCTATATGCATATATAAATATATCTATATGTTGTATGTATCGATATATATCTATATGTTATAATACTCACTTATGTATCCAATCAAGCAACAAATTTTAACAGTATTTAGTGGAAATAAATCATGTTATTGGCAAATGTAAAGAGTTTTTTTCCTTATTGATTAAAGAACACTTTACCTGAAACCGAATCTAAGAAAGAGAGGAAATAGGGGCAAAGAGAGAAAACGATAGAGATAGAAACAGAGCATGATATAAGTAATGCTACGGAAAACATATAGACGGAACATATAGACATATCGAGAAACTAATGCTTAGAGAGAGAGTGAGAGAGAGAGAGAGAAGAAAGAGAGAGAGAGAGAAAGAGAGACAGAGAAAGAGAGAGAGAGAGAAAGAGAGAGATAGTGAATACAAAGATATTACCTCCAATAAGCTTATAGCAAGGAGAGGGAGAGAGAATAAAAAAAAAGAGAGAGAAAGAGAGAGAGACAAGGATAGAAACTTGATTAGCATCATGGAAACGGATATGAGAAAGATGTACAAAGCGTAAGAATAAAAAAAATACAGAGAAACATAAAACTAGGTTGACATGAGTAAGAAAGACAAATAGTTCAATAATAATCAAGAGTGAAATAGAAATTTGATCGGAAAATCTTAAGGGATATTCTCTATAAAATCGCTCCAAGTCGAGTAAAACTATAGTCCAATATCTTTTGCATTTAAATTCACGTCGTTTTTATTTTTGTGTTTGATTTCGTTTTTGTATTAATTATATTTTTGGGGTTTCTCCTTAATTTCGTTATCTGATTTCGTTAAAAATTTGGATGTTCGTTTTTTTTTTTTTTTTTTTTTTTTTTGGTTTTTTTGTTGATTTTTCTTTTATTTATGAAAGAGCAAAAGAGTGTAGAACAAAACTAATACATGGCAATACAATAAAATACAAATACAATAATAATTATAATTATATAATTATAATTATAATTACAATTAAGTATAATATTATACATACATCCATATCAATTATAAGTATGTATGATATATAGATTAAATTCTGTTAATAAGTTTGTTTGTTGTTTTTTTATATGTAATAATCATATATGCATCTAAATGTGTATGTGTGTGTAAATCTGGTAGCTGGTATCGATATATCGATAACTGCTTATCGATATACCCAATTTCATCTAAATTTTATCCCCTGCTGCGTCATACACAGAAGAAAAAAAATATTAAAAGAAAAAAAAAGAGAAGAGAGTTAAGATCTTATTCCTACACTCTCGCCAAGAGATCTACATAGATCTCTGACTGGGTTGATATTCGATTCGAGTTGATTCGATTTGATTTCATTTGATTAGAAAAGCAGGGAAACAAATTGTGGAATCACTTCAATACATATTTGAGAGGTATTTGAATATAAATGTAACTAGAATATAAATATAAATTTATATAGATATTTGGTAAGTATTTTTTTTTTTTCTTTTGTTTTTGTTTTTGGATTAAGATGTGTTTAAACTAAGTGTGTTAATACAATCCAATAAATATTTAATTACAAGTCTGAGTGCGTACAAAGTAATACATATACATATCTTCATAGACAATCAATAAATAGCATACATAATCAAATAGATAGGAGTGTTTGTGTGTGTGTGTGTGTGTGTCTGGATCTGTTTCTTATATAATATATTCTCTTAATATAAATATACTTTTTTAAATATTTTTATTCTGATTTTCTTGGAGTTTTTCTTTGGTTTTTGTGTTTTTTGGGCGCGTTCCGTTGACAAAGCGGCTACGTATATATGATTTATCTTCTTCATGTTCTTTTCTCAAATATTCTCTGTATTTGTGTCTCTTTCTAAAGTTTTTATCTAAAAAAAAAAAAATAAAATTAAAAAAAAATGTTGTTGCTCTTTAGTCGATTCTAAGTACATACACACACACATATATATATATATATATAAAGTTAGTTGTAATCACTGCTTAAATATAGAGTCGAGCATTTTAGCTAGCGTCACCAGAGTGCGCCTGCCTCTGCGATTCTCATGGCATGGCATAGCTTTCTCCTTTTAATCTAAACCGTGTTAAGATGCCTCTTGTGCCTTGGCATTGGCTTTTGGCTGGTTAGTATTTTGCCTAAGTGCTTATCAACTAAATTCAGTTATCATACATAACTATCGATAAGCGACTATCGATAAGCGACTATCGACTATCGACTATCGACTATCGACTGTTATCTGTAGCGTTTTCTGTATCATTAATATATTGCACAACGATATTCGATCTATCATAGTTGAGTTTTCCTTTAAGTTTGCTTTGTATGCGTGTGTGCGTGTGTGTGTGTGCGCTTCGGTGTTGCAAAATGATCAAATGTTGGAAGTTCTTGAGTTGAGTTTTTTCCGAACTTTTGAGTAAACATATATATAAATGTATGTATATATCTGTTGAAATTAGTTTTAAATGCATTTCATGCTTAGTTTATGATTTTCATTGTTATTCATTCACAAATTGTCTTCAACCTCGCTCTTTTCTCTCAGTGTATATATATTTGTGCTTTACGTGTGCGTGTGTGTGTGTGTGTGTGTCTGTATTCTCTGCCATCCAATCATCGTTCTTTGCCTGGCCTCATCGTCTTCTTTAAAATGTACTACTATCCTTTAGCTATATATTTAGGTAATTGTATAGCATACACTTACGTGTGCACACTGTGATTTCTGTGACTGAGTTGCTCGGCTTTCAATTTGTACAGCTGCGCACATCCCCAGCCAACGACTTTTCAATTGAATAATTTGGAATTGAATGGTTGTTATTGAAGAGATGAAGAAATTACAGAAATTCTTCGAATTCGAAGACAATAGATAATCGATATGTGATATTTTTGAAAATTGTCTAGAAACTACTTAAACGCATCGATAACTTATCGATAAATGTTAAAAACGAAACTGAAATGGATTTCAGTGTAGAAAACATCTTTAAGCTTATATTTGTAGAGTGTAGCAAAGTCCACATCAAGATAACCTTGAACTTATCGAAATATATCCCATATTCAAGTTTAGTTCTGAAATGTCTTGGCTCAGTTCGCAGTGCTAACAGTGGCTTTCATCATTCTCTTCACTTTCATTGTTTCATAGTTTCATAGCCTGAGCCAACTCGAGTCACATTTTAGTATTGCTTTCTTGAATAAAATGGAGCCGAGCCGATCTGGCAGCTGGCTAATGTGTTGAATATTATTATGTATATATGTATATATACATACATATATATATATAGTGTATATATATGTGTATATATTATCTATTTGGTATTAAATGTGATTAAATCCATTAAGTTCTATGCACATCGAGTGGAGTATGTTTATGTTTTTATTTAATGTAAGTACTTTCTCGTCGACTTCTTGACACACACACATACATACATTTAAGTGAGTAGCTGTTATCGATTATCGTTTATCGTTTATCGAATACCATTTTCTTTCTTTGACTTATCTCTTTAGTTTTGTCCAATTTCTTGTGGTATTTTTTAAATGTATTTCACATTTCATTTCATTTAATTTTTTCCTTTCTTTGCTTCTTCTTAGAGAGTGAGATACATATGTATACATACTCATTATTCAATATAATTATTATAAATTTTACTATAAAAATGTTACATCCTTCATATATATATATATATATATATATATATATATATATATATATATATAAATATATATTTAAAATTTGGTGTTTCAACTTTTGTTCGCCGTGTTTAAGTTCTGCGTTTAACTAACTTAAGTATGCTCTACTTATTCTTCTTCTTTTTTCTCAGTGTGCCCGCTCGCCATGTAGATGTGGCCGTACTTCAAGCACAAAATCGAAGAAAAAAAAAAACGAGTCTCTTTCTTTAAAAAATGTATTATTATAATATTCCTTTAAATCGATTGCTGTTCAAGGGGCGGGACATCTATTTCAGTAGGCTCACATTTACATATACATGTATGTATATATGAATATATATATTATGCACCTATCTTGTAGGTTAGTACTTTATATTATTCATCTTTTTCTGCTTCTTTTGTTTTTTTTTTTTTTTTTTGTTATGCATTCAATTTTTATCTACTTTCATTTCATTCCATACAATATAGAAAAAAAAAAAATTATGCGAGTGCTGTTGTTGTTCTTTGTTTTGTATCCTTGAAGTTGTTTTGGTCTGTAAAATTTAACTGGCGCTGTTGCCGCACTTCAGTTACCTATTTGTAGCAGCTCAAAGAGTCATTGAAACTGAAAAACAATTGGGTAAAATTTGATTGAAGAGCTAAATTGAAATCAAGCTGCGAACGATGCAGAAATAATATGGCAGATGTGCTGCAACGTTGCCAATTTGCAGTCAATCAAATTTCAGCTGCAACAAATGTGCGCTGTTCCATTGCGAATGAAATGCGTCAAATAATGCCCGCAGCGTTGCCAAATTTCAGCTGCAACAAGTGCTGCTCACAAACTGTTCAGCAGCAACAGAAGCTGAATTACTGCTGTAAGCGTTGCGTATCTTTAATGCAGCGTTGCCAAATTTCACTATTGTACTTTAGTTGCTGTTGTTCTGCTTGTATACGTGTGTATGTGCGTGTGTGTGTGTGTGAGTGTGTGTGTGAGTGTGTAGTACAAAAAAAGGAAACTAATTTGGTAATTTTTGTTTTGTTTTGCTTTTCTTTCTCTTTCTTCTCTCTTTCTGAGTAGTTCACATAAATTGTTTCATGTGTTTTTATTTGGTATTCCCTTTCTGAGGCTTTTTTTTTTACTTTTTTAGTTTAGTTTGGTTGATGTTTTTTTGCGTTTGTTTTTTTGTGTTTTATTCATAAGATATAATTATATAAAAATGGAATAATAATTAGGCATAATAATATAATGTAATATAATATATAATAATGTTTTCTTTCTTTTCATTTTGCACATACAATATTGAATATACTTTGGTATTTGGTATTTTGTATTTTTTTGGTATTTTATCATTTTTAGTTAGACGACGACGAAAAAAAATCAGATTAAAACGATTACATATATATAATAATAATGTCTATAAGTTATATGTATGAATGAAGAATGAGTGATGAAAATATGTAAGATGTATGTATGTATTATGTACGCTTGATGTATTTAATGATTGATACTGACCGTGAGCGGATCAGCGAATCGGGTTGATGAGCTCATTTATATATATACATATATAAATATATATATATATATATATATATGTACTGCTCCAAATCAATGCAAAATCGAATTGAAACAAATTTGTATGGAATAGAAGCATATGTTAAATATTATAATTAATTAATTAATTAATTGTTTAATTAAGTTTTATTAAGTTAATTGAGTTAATTAAGTTGTTGCATAACGAACACAATATACAAATACAATATATATAGCAATTAAAAGCAAGCACACATTTGGTATATACCATATGCGCCTAGTATATTTTGTATTATTTTTGTTTTGTTTTTTTTTTTTTTTTTTTTTGGTATTCAGATTAAGTTCTTTTACAAATTAAGTACTTTGCGTAAGTATTTTTGCTTTCAATATTTTTGTATTTTATTTTCTTTCTTATATATTTTTTATTTATATATTCGCTTTTATTTTGGTATTTTAATAAACATTAAATAATTTAGTTACGTAATTTTAATATTCAATTGAGTTTAATATATAATACTTAAAAAAATACAAAAAAAAACTGGAATTCAATTAAGTTTAGTATTTGTTTTCAGTATTTTCTTTTTTTATATATATAATTATTCAATTCAATTTAGTTTAATAAAGAAAAACTAAACCAGATAAAAATTCAATTAAGTTTAGTAATTTTTCGTCTGTATTTTTTATGTATTTTGCTTAGACACTCTTGTCTGCTCGGTTTGTATGTCTTGTTTGCCTCATTTAAGCTTTGTTTTTTTTTTTTTTTTTTTTTTTTGTTTTTTGAGTTTACCATTTTGGTATTTTTTATATTTAATGACAAAATTGATTTATGTAGTGCGAAAGAAAACTAAATAAATTTCTAAATTTTCGCTAAGTTTTCAATAGGTATCTTCATCAATCAATCAATCAATCAATCATAATAATTTCTTTTAGCATACAAAATATATATAATATAGTCAATGTGTGTATGTTTGTGTGTGTGTGTGTGTGTGTGTGTGTGTATTTGTATGTGTATTTCAATTATGACTACAACTCGCCATAGTTACATAACTCCGAAACATTTTACAATACTATATATGCTCATACATCCAAAAAAAGATACTTCGTAGACAGATAGAAAGAGCGAGAGATAGTAAGAAGTTCAAATCATAGTTAAAGTATATTGAAAAGTTACAATCAGTTTGTTGTTCTCGCTTAGATGTTGACCTTAAGTGGTTTTGGTTTTGTTAGTCTTAAAGCTAACCTGCAGCACCCGATTGCCCAGTGTATAGCCGTTTAGCGATTGTATGGCCACCACAGCCTCATCGTAGTTGGTCATTGTCACGAAGCCGAATCCCTTGCATTTGCTGGTCTGCAAGTCGCGAATGACCTTCACCGATTGCACGGCACCGAACGGTCCGAACAGTTGCCACAGGACATTCTCCTCGGTTTCGGGTGCCAGATTATAGACGAATATGCACCAACCAGATCCGGTCATTGCATTGCCCGGCAATATCGAATTGGCCAACAGATCCCCAGCTAGCGGTGAGTATCTATCCATTGATATCAAGAGAAAGAGAGAGAGAGAGAGAAGTTTATCAATTAGTTACACTCAGGCATTGCGTGGCTCTTCTAAGGCATACAAGACAAGTAATGGGTACTTGATTGTTCAGTTTATTGTTTATAATACATATATATGTCGTTACAAATTGTGTCGTCCCGTCCTCGAGCATAACACGTAGGAAATCTATGCTGGGTATATTTTATAGATTTCCAATTTATTTGAATTTTTCGTTTAACACTCTTGCAGTATTAATGAGTAATTTCATCGATATATCTTATGTGATTGATAGATCTTATGTGTTGAAATACATTCTGAGCCAAGAATCTTATTCCCTTTATTTATATAATTGATCGATTGATGAATTGATTCAACAGACAGACTTAGACACAGATGGAATATGTGAATGATTGACTGACTTGACACTGTGTGTGATTGACGAGTGTCCAATTGATTGATTGACTGACTGAATGAATGATTGACTCACTGAGAGATAAATTCATAATCTGATTGAAAGATTAACTGGCTGATTGTTCGACTGATTGATTGATTGACTAACTGACTGACTGACAATGAAATAATAAGTGCTTGATTGAAATTGATTGCTGACTGACTAATAGCGTAACCAATTGATAAACTGAGCAACATACTGATGATTGACATACATAGAATAAGCTAGAATTATGTAAACTTGTAGGAAACCCGTTTGAATACAGTCAATTTATATACATGTCTATCAAGTGAGAGTTTCATCGATCTGCAAGAGTATTTCATCGGTAAGCCGAACATTTTCTGGATCGATCAACTTTACGTTTGGTAATAATTTCATGTTTTCATGCTTTCATAGTGGTATTATTATTATATGCAAGCCACCATTACACTGTGCTGCAAAGTTTTTCATTTTAATAGCATATTTACTCGCAATGCTCTAGCCCAATTGATTGTTCGGTTAAAAGCACAACAATGTAATTGTCGCGATTTGAATTCAATAAAAATATACACACAAATATATATATATAACTATATATACTTATGTATATATATGAAAAAAAGGCAGACTTTCGGCTCAAAACTTGGAGTAAACGAATATGTTACAGAGTGTAAAAATCATATATGAATATATATATATATATATATATATATTAAAATCTTATTTAAGGAATCAAATGGAAATGAAAAATACATGATGCATGCGCTCGAACAGAAACTCGAATCGAACTTTTAAGGAACATAAAAAGCTTCCATTGAAATGCAAATCTGGTTTAAAGAAGATAGAACAGAAATATCAATAAATTTATATATATATCTAAATTTGTTTGTTGAAAATCAAATTGTATTTTTGGGGTATTTTGTTGAACATTTACACACAAACATTAAAGCTAAACATTTAGTATAGAAATTGTAGGGGTTTTTTTAATTTTTTTAATTTTTTTTTTTTTTTTTTTTTTTTTTTTTTGTCATTTATAGTAAATCAAATAATTGAAAATATAGCAGTCGGGCGCAACCGACTTCATAATACTCGTTCACAATGCATATATTTGTAAGTTAAAATATTACTAAGTTGATGGGTCAGCTTATAGTCTATGGACCCGCTTTGTAGAGCAACTCAAGCTACTAGCAAACTGTGGAAAATATTTGGTCTTTAGCCTGTATTACCCAGCGGCCTCAATAACCAGAGCAACTCTGGCAAATAGTGAGTCGTTCAGAGACTTAAGGCTTGAAGAGCTTATCGGCTTGAGAATATAATAATGTTAAATGTACTTAGATATGAGTTTAAAAGAAAATGATTTAGAACAAATTGAAATTTACATTAAATAGTTAATTGTTAACTGGATAAGCGATCTATGCTGAATTCCGATTGGAAATCTGAGGAATTATTTTTTAAATTTGAAAGCCCGCCCATTGGATCTACGTTTTCACATCGACTGTTCAGGCAATGGACTGGTGATTTGCTTGTATAAGCTATCGATAACATTCAATTAACATGATCAGACACTAAATGGTAAGGTAAAAGCAGAAAACAAATGAAGATCTTAAGAAATTTTGGTTTTATAGCAATACTTTTTCGTATTGCTCTTGCTATGCCCAATTGACTCTACTTCAGTTGGCATGAGTCTATATCAGATCAGTTATATGTCTATATCTCTCTCTTTGAGCACTTTGTGAACGAGCATAAAATCAACACATATGTATGTATGTGTGTGTGTTTGTCTCTCTCTATCTCTCTGTGTGTGTATGTGTGTGTGTGAAAAATGAATAAATCGAAAAAATTCACCTTTGCAAACCCTTGTTAATCGCTAACATGGGACTTTTTCCAATGCTAAAAATGATGAGATTTTTTTTTTCGTTTTTTTTTTTTATTAAAGAAAAAAGAAAACCGAAATATGCGACATAAGAGGTAGGTAAAAATCGGAAACAGAAATATTTTGTAAAAGTTATATTCAATTCATAATAATAAGAAAAGAAAATAGATCGAATAATAATAGAATAATAAGAATTAGATATATGTATATAACCATTGCACAAATATTGCTCAATCAATCAAGAAATAATTAAATAATTATATCTATATATACGAATATATATATATATAAAGATAATATAAACCTAGAATTTGCTTTTCGCTTAGGCTTGATGTGGGAGATGCGAGATAAACGGATAACTCGGACTAGCTAACTATAACTAGCTATATATAGATATATATATATCTCAATTGGTATATATATCTATATACATAGTATATAACTCGATCTGATTGTATCTGTTAAATTCTTAATGGATGCTACGCACCTGATACGTCCGGCTGATGGTAGGGCACCAGCTAGGCGTCGTGTTGCTGCTGCCGCTTGCGGTGTCAAGTAGGCGGTTAGGGGTGGGGCTATTTGGGCCTTAGCGCTATTGCTTGGATTGTTGGCGAACTTAACGGTGATCGGTTCGGCATAGCCCTTCGGAGTTTTACCGTTAAGCTCCTGTATGGCGCGTTCGGCTTCGTTGCGTTGATCGAAGCGTATAAAGCCAACACCCTTCGATAGACCTAAAGTTGTACAAACATCAATTAGTTCATCGTCTACTTGATTTATCGTCTATCGATCATTCGCTTATAAGCATTGCAAAATTACCAGAAATATTATCACAGAGTATACGAGATGTAATTATTTTGCCAAACGACGCAAACATCCCCTCCAAGTCTGGTTGTGATAGATTTTTGGGAAGACCCGATACATATAAATTAGCACCCTTTATTGATTCTGAACTTGGACGGGCGTATGATACTTTAATAACCTTATTCTGCAATCGCAGCCCATTCAGGGTGTTCACTGCCTTCTCAGCATCCTCGGCGCGCACATAGTTAACAAATCCATAGCCCAAACTCTGACCTAATAATATACAGGAAAAAATATATATATACATATGGCATGCATTTATGGCATATGAAGACGCTGAAATGATTGTGCTTACCTTGCTGCAGAGCCGGATTGAGTGCGGTCAATGATGCTGGCAAGACTGTAAAAGACACGAATTGAAATTGTTTGCACAATATTATTCAACTAGTTTCGAACAGTTTCTCAGTGCTGATAAATAAACGACAAAATCAAAGAACGAAACCATTTTAAATAAAGCCTAAGAATACAAAAAGAAAATGTAAATATATATATAGATATATATCAAAATGCCATTACGATAGTACTGTCCATCTTAAGATCTTAAACAAGAAGTTAAGATTAGCATTTCCAAGAAATTTCTGAGCAAGATCAGACTAGCTGAGCTAGAGCTTCTCTCACGCAATGCTCATTGTAAATTTATCATGTGAAAAGGACATGAAAATCAATTCTTTGATAGCACAAGAATCAATTATATTATTGCCCACAAATGATATGAATTATCGAGAACCAGAGGCTTATCAGGTAACAACTGAATCGTAAATTTAACATGCATGTGAAATGATAGGAAAATTACAAAATTTAAACTACAAACTGAACGACTTAATGCTAGTGCAGTATAATTGTTAAAAAACTTGGTTAATATTTACCCAAATTACCTGAGACTTTATCACGCACCAGTTTGCAACTCTCCAACTCACCAATGCTCGAGAAGAGCGAACGCATCTCCTCTTGCGTCATGGTTTGTGGCAGATAGTTGACAATCAAATTGGTACGCGACTCATCATTGCTGCCGTCGACGGAGCCGTTGGTGCTGCCGTTTTTAACAATATCCATGGCGTTGGTCATGTTTTCGTTACTGTTGCTGTTGCTGTTGCCGTTAGTGTTAATTTTGATGTTGATGTTAATGACGCCGCGTCTACTGCTGAGACTGTTAGCCTGTTAACAGTTGTTGTCTGTTAACTTTCAACAGTTGCTCGTCTCTGTTAACAGTTGGTATTGCTGTTAACAGTTACTAAAACTCTGTAAACTGTTGTTGACAGTTGTTGTCGTCTGTTAACGAATTAACAGTTGCTTCTACAGTTGCTAACAGTGACTGTTAAGCTATCCTTTTTGGCTGCACTCGGTATTTGTTTGGTTTGTGCTTAGTATTTAATCTCACTGCTTGTTTGGTTTTACTTATAGAATATATGTACTTATTTCTTGGTATTTTTGTTTTCTTTCTTTCTGTGAGTATTTTTTTTTAATATATAATTTTATATAAAGAGACAGCTCTGACTGCGCTTTGCACAAGTCCCGTGAAGTTGTTTGTTTGATCGCACAGTTCTTTCGTTTGACTCTTTATGAAGTGTCTTTCCGTTTCCGTTTCCGTTTCCTCTTCTTTTTTGGGTTTTTAGATCAACTACGATCGCAAAAAAAAATAGTATTTTATCTTAAGTTTTCTTTTTTGTTTGTTATCTTAAACCGTTCTTTGGCTTTGCTTAATGTTTAAAATTTAATTTAAGTTTGAAGTAATTTTTTGTTTTTTTTTTTTTTAGTTTTTTTTAGATAAAAGAGTAAATTTTGCTAATGTTTTTTTTTTTTTTTTTTATTCGCCTCTTGAGTATTTAAGTTTTTTTTGTTTTGTTTTTTATATAAAATTGCAAAAATGCAAAAAGATAGCAATAATTTTTGTTTTTGTTTTTGTTTTGTTTTTTTTTTTATTATTATTAAATTTACTTTTACTAATTTGCGCTTCTTCCTTTTGGTATTTTTGTTTTTGTATGGAACTTAGTTGTGTTTATACATATATAATATGGTATATGTATTTATTATAATGTTGTATATACGATTAAATATGATTATTCGTTATATTTTCTTCTTCTTCTTCTTTTTTATGTTAATAGTTTCTGTTTTGTTGGTTTTGTTTGGTGGTGTTTGGTTTTTGCGCTTTGCTTCGGTTGCAGTTTAAAAAATGTTTTCTTATCGAATCGCTTCTTGCTCCTGTTCTGGGCGTGTCTGATAAATGATAATTAGCTGTTCGATTGCTCGCTCGTTTCGTACTCAATCTGCAAATGAAGAGAATTACGAATTAGAGAAATGCAAACACAAAAAAAAAATAGAATAATAATAAACGATAAGTTCAGCGTTAGACGCCCTGGGCTAAGCACGTTACACAGCCCACTGAAGTCACCCCAAAAGCACAAAGCAAAAGCATTTAGCTAATGCTCATTGAGCTATATATTTTTATTTTTGTTTTTTTTTGTTTGCTCTGATATTTAGTGACTACAGCAACCCTTTGCACTAACTTCTGGCAATTGCCAAAAACCTCAAATCTCTTTATCAAGTTTCTTTCTGCTGCTCTTACTCTTCTTTTTTCCCACAATTTATTTTTTGTCAGCAAAAAACTTTGCTTAATGGCTTGGAATTTAATTAAATTGTGCTTCTCTCTCTATCTCTCTCTCTCTCTCACTCGCCCTCTCTTTCTCTCTATATATGAGTGGCTCAGCGGTTCATGGTGACTTGCACCACAGCATGCAAGCACTCAAGCCGTCGAGCACACGTGCACTTTAGCGCCAGCTTTTGTTTTCCTCTCAGTGAACTGAATTGAAGGGCCAAAAGGCAGCTTCAAGTATGCCTGATTAGAGCCACAAGCGGTGTTCAGCCAGCAGCTCGAAAGGTCTAGAGCTCGGAAGTCATAGACTATGCTGTCAATATCATAACCATTCAAAAAATTTGTTCAAATATGAATGATAAAGCTAAGATCAGGCAAAGCAAAACTTTTCACATAAAATCCAAGTGAATTTGAACTTAATTATTTCATTTTTATTTTAGAATTTAAAAAAAAGTTTCAAAAATGTAATTTTTAAACAAGTTTTCTAGGTGATAGCTATTTTCAAAATATTATTTAAAGAAGAAAATATTTATAGGTTTCTAAAATAAAAAAGCAGGAAAAAAAAAATGATAATAAATTTCTTTATGATGGAATTTCCAAATTCTTTTATTTCAAGAAAATTCCAAATACTTTCTTCTTTATAATGGAAATCTTACAAATTTTCTGCAATATTCGATATTTCCAAAACATTTTTGTTTTTCAACAATTTTTCATAATTATTTCTTTTTAATTTCCATTAAACCTATGAAGTTATATTGTTTAAGAGAAATTTGGAGCAATTTAGTTTTGTTCTGGCAATAGTAGAATTCGATGCAATTTTAACAAAGTTAGCCAGGAATCCAGACACATTAAGCATATCAGTAGTCGAAACAGTCGGAAACTTCCTGGCAAAATAGGTTGCGTAGGAAATATTTTGCAAACGAAATCATAAATCAAATCAACTTTGCCCTCATGAAAACAGACAAAGTATTGCACTGAAAGGTCTGCATTCGAGTCCAATTGGAATGATGTGCCCCTCTCTCACCCTCTCCCTCTCTCACCATCTCTCTCTCTTTCTGCTGGTCCAATTGGAAGCGCATTGAGGGGTGGAAAACTAGACACAGGCACGGGGCGCAAGACAAACAGGGAGCAAGGAAGTGAGAGATAAAGAGAGAGAGAGAGAGAGAGAGAGAGCAGGCGCATTAGAGAGCGCGTCAGGGCAGGGGCAGGAAAAATGAGTCCCGTTTGCTGTGTAGATCCTTGTTGGGTTGCGTGTGAGGCTTAGAAATGTGTATAGAAAGGGACCGCATTGAAAATAGGGTAAAAACCTGACGCGAAAAACAAACAAACAAACGAAGCGGCACGTCGCGTACCCAGGACAACAGGACACAGGACATAGGACACAGGCCAAAGGACACAGTCTGTGCTCGGCTTACAGTTCGTTGCGGGATTTTCGCTATGGGCTTTGGGTACGTTGCGCCTGGAGTTCAATGAACTCGTCGCGTTGCGGCCAGTGTTTTTGGGCTGTTTCTCATAATCATGTAGTTGTTGTTGTTGTTGTTGTTGTTGTCTAGTTTCGCTCTGGAAGGCAGCAGATCGTTGAATTGCTGTTTTGTGGTTGCCATTCGCTGTTGCATGTGGCATGTGGCACGCGTTAGAAACAGCTGTTGCGTTCAATGAACTCAAAGGTAAGGGCCCGACTAGGCCTACAGCAGGACGACAACAACAACAACAACAACAATATGGTAAGGCTAAGGCAGAGGGCCCACACACACACACACACGCACACATGCTTGAAGTGCTGGCACAACAAAACAAAAGCAAAAACAACAAAATAACACCAAACCAAAGTCAAAGCCACGAAAACAGGAGACAAGCTCAAAACAAAGGAAATACGCAAAGTGGCCACAGAGACGAATAAAGAGGAAGCACACACACACACATTGCGCTGCAATATGGCTGCATAAAACGAGCTGCATCTCAGCAGCCACCCGACCCAGCCGCCAACTCCTTCAGCTGACAACCCCCAACGGCCAGCGACCCTGTCAAAGACAACGACGCTGCGTACGTGTCTCTCTCTCTCTCTCTCTCTCTCTCCCTCTATCTGTATCTCTCTCTGACTGTGTGTGTGTTTGAATGAGCTGTGAATATGAAAAGAAAGAAGGAAGAAAGAAAAAAAATGTGTAATTGACACTTTTGCGCCGATATCTGTGACCTCATTTAAAATGTGTGTCGTTCAGCACCTTGAGGTGGGTCAGGGCATGTCTTGGCGAGGCAAGGGCAAGGGTGCCAAGCAGGAAGGAGACTGAGTATGTATGTGGCGATGGGTATGGAGGTAGACAGACAGAGAAAGAGAGAGAGAAAGCGGTAGACGGAGAGAGAGAGAGGTAGATAGAGAGAGCGAGAGAGAGAGAGAGAGAGAGGTAGACAGAGGGAAAGCAGTAGACAGAGAGAGAGGTAGACAGAGAGAGAGAGGTAGATAGAGAGAGCGAGAGAGCGAGAGAGCGAGAGAGAGAGAGAGAGAGAGAGAGAGAGAGAGAGAGAGATAGAGAGAGGTAGACAGAGGGAAAGCAGTAGACAGAGAGAGAGAGAGAGAGAGATAGACAGAGAGAGGTACTTCGAAAAGTGAGAGCAAAAGAGAGAGAGAGAGAGAGATAGAGAGAGAGAGAGACTAATCAGAGAATTAGAGTTTCAGAGTTGAGGGGGGCAAGAGAGTGAGAGTAAGTGATAGATTAAAGAGTCTGAGGAGAGAAGAGTATGAATAGAGAGTAAGAGAGAGTGGGGGAGGGTGAAAGAGAGTGAGAGAAACACAACGAAATTCACAGTCAGAGAGAGTCAGAAAGGATCGTCAATTCTCTCAATCGCTAGATGAAACATTACCAGAATTGGTATGCTAGTCAGTATAGAACGATCGAGCGAAAGGCAAAAGATAATTGAAAACTTCAAAACTCTTCGGCTCAAGAATACATTAGACAAAAAAATAAAGGAAAAAAAAAACAGAGATTCCAGGCAGGAAGAGAGAGAGAGAGAGAGCAAAGAAAGAGCCTGATACAAAGACAGTTTAAGACGGGAAGGAACTAAGAAGAGAGATAGAATAGAGATCAGTTTGGAGACAGAGAAAGAGAGAGTGATGGAGAGAAAGAGATAAATAATAATTGAGATGGTTTTCAAAGATATGGAGAGAGAGAGTATGACAGGAAATGGAAGAATCATGGGGCCGTTTCTTCTTTTTCTCCCACTCGCCCACTCTCTCTCTCTCTCTCTCTCTCTCTCTCTCTCTCTCTCTCTCCCTCTCTCCCTTTCTCTCTCTCTCTCTCTCTCTCCCACTCTCTCTCCCTTTCTCTCTCATTTTCTCTCTATTACTTCCGCATTCTGTTTCAATTTTAATTTTTTTTTATCACACTTTGACGTTGTTCGCATCGTTCTCATAACATTCAGCACTATCATAAAAACAGCTGTAGTCGAACAGATATCTGTTATACACAGATACAAATTAATGAACACATATCATACGATCATTTAGATCATATCAGCATTATGAAGTGATTTAAATATTCACTTTTACACTTAAAAAAACAAGTAGACGAAGCACATGAAAAAAAATCCACACAGAAAAAAAATATATGTATGTATATTAAGCACTGTTATAACTGTTATATACTTACAGATTTCTGCAATACGATTAAGTCGACACAGACACGTCGCAAAAAAAAATAGATAGCATAAAAATATATATATATATTTCTATATATATATATACGAAGAAGCAGCAAGAAAATAACTTTTTTTTTGGCTCTATTGATTGCAAAATGCTTGCTCGCGCTCGCTCACTCAAACGCTGAGTCGGCAGCTGCTATCTCTCTCTGTCGCACGCTTGACGTTCTCGCTGCTGTTCGAGTTGTAGCTGTAGTTGATGTTGTTGTTGTTGTTGTTGTTGGTATTGTTACTACGTTTGCTTTGCTTAGTTTGGCTTTTGCACAGTGTAACAAAAAGCGAAAAAAAATGGAACAAATTTGACTAGGAACACAATCGATGCGCTGTTGTTGTTGTTGTTGTTGTTATTATTGCTGCTGCTGCTGCTGTTGTTGTTGCTTTACAGTTAGCTTGGCTTTTCAAGTTCGAGTTGAACGTATTGCAATTTATGTTTGCCCGACACGAGTGTTAAAAGCGAAACGTAACGAAACGATAGTTGCGATAGTTAGTAGATATGGATATATACATATATAGTATATATCTAAATATATATCATCTGGTATATTGCACAGAGAGTCTTGCACAGAGTTATTGCCGTTGCAGTTGCAGTTGCATTTACAGTTGTTGTTGTTGTTGATGTTATAGTTGCAGTTGTGTTTCTTTTATTTTGTTTTTGTTTTTTTTTTTTTTTTTTTTTGCTTTGCTTTTTGTTTAGTTAGTTGGAAAAAACGTAGAACACAACAAATTTGTAACTGAATACAACACAAAAACTGGTGCAGAGGAGTCAAAAAATTATAAATGAATGTTCTCGAATGAGAAACACAACCGAATGGAATCAAAACCGAACGAAAGCAACGAACGAACACGTACGACTGAACAGAAAGCAGGCGCCGCCGGTCGCAACTCCGTATCCAGTGTATCCTTTAACGGCGCCCCACACCACAGGCGAGCACGCACGCACACAGCTGAAGAGAGCCAGAGTCCACAGCACAGAGCCCACAGCCCAGCGCTCAGAGCCCACAGCCAAGAGTGAAAGCGTGAGCGAGAGCGAGCGAGCAACCACTCGGCGCTTTGCTGCTTTTGCATGCGCCGTCTCGCTTGCACCCGCACGCAATGAATTGCCGGCCGGCTGGTACACACCCTTTTGCGCAAGCGAGCAGGCTATAGCAGAAAGCATGCGCTCTCGCTCGCTCACGCACATCAGAGTATCGAACTTTTTTCTGCTCTCCAGGGATACACAGAGGATGAGAAAGAGTGAGAGAGCAAGAGAGAGAGAGTGAGCTCGTCAGAGTGGGTGGGTGTGGGACGTGGTGTCGACTTTGTCATATGCAAGCTATGCAAGTGTTTATATATATATATGTAAATACTTTACATATGTATATGTATGCGTGTAGGTGTATGTGTGTATATATGTGCTTACATATATGCAATATTACATGTGTATGTGTATGTGCGTGTGTGTGTACTTTGATATGCAAAGCAGATTAAGTACCATCTGGCGTTCATCATGTAGAAGAAGCTCTCTAAATGCCACACTCCACCTGAACGTGTAAACAGCATTTAGCATATTATCAGTTTAATTGATCTAGTCATATAATCTCTTTACCCAAGAGATCGTAAATATATATATGATATATAGTTAGATAGAAGATCTTCCAGTGATATATAGTTAGATAGAAGATCTTCCAGTGAAGCTGTCTAAGAGTCAAGAACTTGTGTTTAATGATATAAATCTAGAAATTTTCTCTTGATTCCAATGCATAAATAATGTGCTTGAGAGCCATATATATGCACATATATACTCTTGATATGATATATTCTCCAATAAACTAATACAAAGACATGGATCTCTTAAAATTTCCTATATACCTTTCTTATTTCTAAGCTCTAGGGTAACATACGCATCAGTTTATGTTTATGCTAGTGTAAGTCCTCGGGAACGTCTTAAACAAATATATAGATTGATTCATAGGTATAATGAACAAATTTGTAATAATTTTTGTATTTATTATTTTGTTATTTATCAAGAAAAATTATTGACTGGATAAGAAAATACTTTAAAAAAAATCAATATATTTTGTTATATATTATATAGCTAACTGTATTATCTATATATATTATATGAGTTGAACATTTTACATCCATATATGTATATGATATGGAAACCTATAGTTTTAGAGTGTAGTAAAAGTTTAATAGACATATATATCTAATAGATATATAGACTATTCAGACTAGGTAAGTCCATATTTGATATATCTATATATGCCACTATAGGGCAGAATATGTTCAGGGAAAACGATTTTAGATAAAGCTGAAGTCATTAGTGTAAATATCAAATAAGTGGACTTTATAAATTGAATTAAATATAATTTCGAAAGATCTGAATAGAGTCTAAGTGCAAAATCAACTAAAATTTTTTAATAAAATTTCAAGTAAGAAACTGAAGGATAATTGCTAGCACTCCAGTTGAGTACGAAATCCCGCAGACAAGTTCATATATATGTATAAATAGATATATATATATATACATATATATTTATATAGATATGTATAAATGTGTATACAAATATACATGTTATATATATTTATATGAAAAGCCCAAATGATTTCTGGATAAAAGCTTTTGGACAAAGAAAAATGAGAAAATTTAGGCATAGCCACAAAACACAACCCCTGCCCAAGCACGGGCATAACACGCAATAAGGATACGTAGACGTAGCGAGCAGCATACACACTGTCAGCGTGATAGAAAGAGACGGAGCGAGAGAGTGTGTGTTTGTGTGTTTGTGTGTGTGTGTGTGAGAGAGAGCAGCAATGAGAGCGCGAGAGCGCGCGTCTGTTATGCCGGCAGCCGGTTGTCTGTGCTTTATGCTGAGAGCGGAGAGCTGAGCGCTGAGAGCAGGCACCTTGTAGCAGCAGTCTATTAATCTGAGACACACACACACACACACAGACATGCACACCCACCCATACACCCATGCACACACACACACACAGCTTCCTTGTGATAAATAATGAAATTTCAACGTTTTGGGTTGACAACAGAGAAGATGAGCAGCAAAAAAAAAAAAGTTGCTGAAGCAGAAAGCAGCCTGAGGGGGCGTAGTAGAAGCAGTAGAAGAAGAAGAATAAGCAGAAGAAGAGAGCAAAAACAGTAAGAAGCAGCAGCAGGAGCAGCAGGAGCAGCAGGAGCAGCATACACAAGGGGAAAGCCAACTGAACGCAGTCAAGCTAAACATCAGTTGGTGGTTTCAGCTACGGCGGGTGGTTTGGGTGGTTGCTTAACATCTGGAGTGGCAACCGTTTGCATTTTTTTTTCTACTCTTGTTTAGCATTTCTTGCTCTGCCACTGTTACTCCCACGCCCACTGCCCGCCGCCCCCTGCTTGCATTTGGAGAGTGTTTTCCATTTTTCGCATAGGCTCTTCAAGATAATTCCGCTTATCTTTTGACCCAATTCGTTTAATTTTTGTGATATTTATTTCTTCCTTTTTTTTTGGGGGGGGTGGTTCTGACTGGTGCCTTGAGCATGGGAGTGTCAAGTGTTTGGGTTGGGTTCGCATTTCGTGTGCGAAATAAGCATTCAGAGAGTGTGAGCTCCAAAGATAAAAGATATTGAAATACTGGCGTATCCTTAACAAGTCGGGCCTGAGTATATCGCCTTAAGCATTTGTTGACACAATCAAGGACACTTGAGAGCTGTGAAAAACATTGACACAGCGCCACTATAAATACTCTGGTTATTTTTGGTCTACTTCTAGCCAAAATTTCTATGGATCTAGAAAAATATTTCAGCTTAACCTATAATAGTTCAGTTTTGAGCTTGCTTAGAATAATATAGAATAACATAGTATCCGTATTTGACTGAACTGGAATACCCCTAATGCAAATGCTGTCTAAGCCACTATTTACATGCTAGAATTTCCCATATTACACGACCGAAAGCCTATGGAAGCAGGGAACAACAATAGGCAAAACAGGTTCAGGAACTTGCCTTGAGGCAAGCAGCAACCCCTTCAGCTTTTCTCCTTCCTTTCTCTTTTTTTTTTTTTTTTTTTTTGTTTTTGTCTGCTTTGTTTTGTTTTGTTCCTGGCCATATATCACAAATATGACCATATGTCTTCATTTTCCAAAACCTTTCTCCGACTTTCACACATGAATATGCATGTGTGTGTGTGTGTGTGTGTGTGTCAAAATGCCAAAATGTTTTTCAAGTTTTGACAGCGACAAAAACAAAAGCGAACAAGTAGCAATGCGCTGATCGGGAATGCCGGACTATGAAGTACCCTAACTAACTCTTTATAAGAGTGGAGGTTGGATAATAGCCAAACAGTAAAGTCATTGATCTCTGAATATTATATATACAAATACCAAATTAGTTAAGCCTAGCTCACAAATCAGGTAGAGATATGTTTAACTAAGTGATGCAATACATATCGATATTAATCGATTTCACCTATCGATCACATGAGAAACTTTTTCTGTGAAAGAATCTTTAGCATCTACAAGCTCTCTAGCCTCATACCCATCAAGATTAAGCATTCAGCCCAATTTAACCCACTTGAACACTCTCTGCCACTGCAGGGTATCGAAATGGTTAGTGGAAAACTGTGTTGCAAAACCCGTTTTGCACATAACTCGTTTCTTGTTGCCGTGAAAAAACATCGACCAGAACAAATCAATTTGCATTCGAAAAAAAAAGGAAAATGTGGGGAAATGTAGCACTTTTTTGTTCCTACCACCTCGCCCGTTCCACCACCAGCACCACCAAGCCGGTAGCTAACCCAGATGACAGCTGTCAAATCTATGGTTGAACATCGACTTATTGACATTTTGCACTAGGGTTTGCCAATCTATTGTAAGTAATGAAATGTTTAGTGAAAACAGAGGCGTAGTCGAGCAGGGTTAGCTGAGCTGGCAGAAGCTGGCGGAAGTAAATGAAATTTGTAAGTATTTTTAAAGCCTTTCGATTAGAACAGTTTCAAATGGCAAATATTATGAAATACTCGTACATTCAAATGTTATCGATAACTTTAATAAGAGCCGAGTTATAGCTATTGCAAATAGCATCACTTATGCTTGGTCACTAAAAGTTTGCATTTGCAAATGTTTATGTAGCGTAAACAAAAATTTGCTTTAATATACCTTTTATATCAATAATCAGCATTGTAATGCTGCATAAACAGCCTGGCTTTCGATGTTATTTAAAGTCTTTGCTTGGCTAACAAGCAAGCCCTCCCTCGTGCTGGGCCAGCGCTTGACGCCCCTGGCAATTGTTCGCAGTTGCCTTTGATAGCAAATTAGTTTGCGCCCCATTTTTCGCGAATTTGCTATGAATGTTGCCTAGCTACACTCTCTCCCTCTCACTTCCTTCTCTCTCTCTCTCTATCTCTCTCTGACTTACGCAGACAGACGCCGTGCACGTCTCCCCCTCATTTCATCTCGTTAGAGAGAAGTTCAATGCACTCAAAAATTGCATAGGGCATTCAGGTAGAGCAGAGCATTGAATTGATATCAATCGAAATGCCAGCCACATGAACAATCCAGCCAATCAGCAATGGACCACGTCCGAAAACACCGAAGTCCAGCTCAGCTGTTACGTGTGCGTACAGTGAAGCCTGCCAGCTGAACAATAGAGAGGCTAAGAAACAACCCTCGCCTCGCCTTGCCTTGCCTAGACACTAGCCTAGCCTAGCCTAGCCTTGCCTCACCTCGGGTATCTGTATCTGCGCTGCCTCGATCCCGGATAAGGGTTGTCCGTGTGCTAAATGAGACGTTACAAAAGGTGAGCCAGCGCCTGGGCCGTTGCATAATTACAGACACCACACACTTAACTGGATCGATCGAACGCACCTAATTAGTAACCCATTTCAAAAATTCAAAATGAAAGTCGAGCAGAGAAATATAATGATATGTTGGAAACTGTTTCTAGCATTTGGTTAGCTTTAAGGAAAATTAATAAAGGGGAAAAAGGGGAAAATAGGTTAAAGTTCTTATACGATCGTCAGCTCTCATTAAAAGTTCGGCTGCACAGCTCCAGTAAAGCTTTGAATATTGTAAGCTAAAAGCTTTAAACTAAGCTTTAAGTTTATAATCATATAGAGAGAGAGAGAGAGGAAAGAGATCTGAGAGATAGAGAGTTTGAGAAGACTGAAAGAGCTAGAAAGAAAGAGAAAGATATACAAATAAAGAGGGAGAAGGAAGAAGAAATAGAGAACGTGAGAGAGAGAGAGAGAGAGAGAGAGAGAGAGAGAGAGAGAGAAATAAAGATAGAAGACGAGGGAGAGAGAGGGAAATAGAAAGAGAGAAAGATATATAAAGAAAGAAGCCAGAAAGTGTCAAATAATTAAGAAAGAGAAAGATATATAAAGAAAGAAGACATAAGTAGTGTAGACTAATTGGGTAGAGAGAGAAAGAGGGAATGGAAATAGAATAGATCGCTCATCGCTTATTCTTATGCTTGTTTGGTTATTGTCAATTTACACCTATCGAGAAAGAGAAAGAAGTAAGGCGAAAGGATTGAAAGGTTGGAGCAAGAAGTAACCGAGCTTAAAGTTGGAAGTAGCCCAACAATTTATAATGCTTTCTCGAACTCTCTGCGCTCCATCTCTCTCTCTCACACACTCTCTATCTCACTCTCTATATATATATCTTTAGTTTTATTGCAGATCATAAATACATAACATTTACATACACACATCTCTCATATACACACACGCACATCCACATATGCTGTATATACATATGTATGTATGTATGTAGATTCCCTGCCCCTCGCATCTCGTCGCTCTCAGTTACCTGGCCAAGCGCACTGTGCACCACCTGCAGGCACTGTGTCCATGCAGGATATTGAACTCTGACACAATCCTATGTACAACATAAAAGCCTGGCACAGCCACCCAGCCAAAAAGGGATGTGGGTGGCGAGGGGGCGTGGCGCGTTGAGGGCTGTTATGCTTTGGCTGTGGGCAAAGCGTCTGCCGGCCGGTGGCCAACTTGTCTATGCGGGCAGAGACCCCTACCACCTATCTCCTTCGCCCTTCCCATCCACATATACACCCGCCCCACTCCTGTCCACGCCCACGCGTGCTCGCTCTCCGTTTCATTCATGTTCTCTCCATCTGTGTGCGTGTGTATTTGTGGGGCGTTGTTTTGATTTCCATAGATTGCGCAATCCACACAAATTCGCTCGCATCCTGGCCAGGAAGCAAAGTTCACACAGAGAGAGAGAGAGAGAGAGAGAGAGAGAGCTGCGCATGTCTGTCACACAGGGAGAGAGAGAGAGAGAGAGGGGAGAGGGTTGGGTGGTTGGGGGTTCGGGGGGTTTGGATGGGCTGAAGCTGCGGGTGGGTTGAAAGTTTTTCTGCTTGGCTTTTCGTTTTGGGGAGCTGCGCACAATGTGCGGAAATTGAATTTGCGGCAGAAAGCAAAAAAGGAGCAACAACAACAACAGCAACAACGTGAACAACAACAACAACAACAACAACAACGAGCGAACAACAACGTGGAGCAACAACAAAAAAAGTTGCCTCATTGCATTTTTATGTGCTGTCGACGTGGCAGCCGGCAGGGTGTGCCGGTGTGTGTGTGTGTGTGTGTGTGTAAGCTCCACAAACAAACACACACACACACATGCTCATCCATGGAGCCGGCTTTTGTTATTTCGTTAGCTCATAAAATGCTATTTCATGTTTTTTTGCGCTTTTTTTCGGCTTTCATAAATTGCAGCACGTGTGTGTAGATGTGTGTGTGTGTGTGTGTGTTAGATGGCACAACAAGGCGGCATTAGTGATAGTAATATGTGTGTATATATATATATATATACACACATCTATAGAATGTACCTGCCATCAGCAGAAATAACTTCAAAAATTGCACATTAACATTTATTGAGCGTTGCGAGGGTTGGGCGAGAAAATGTTGGGAATTTTGGAGTGTGTTGGCTCGACTATTTAAAGATGGTTATTTTTAGTGACACTCTGCTGGCCGGGAGTGCGGGGGAAGGTATGTCAGTCAGTTCAGCTTATCCAAACAAAGTTTTCGGCAAGTTATTTTGACAAAGTTCTTCAGCGTGTAGAAGAAGAGAGAAAGCAACAAAAACCAAGGGGTTGTTGCACCCTTAAGCTGAACTTTAAAGAGAATACAAAAATATAAAATTACATTTAAAACAGCTGTGGAGCAATACATGAGAATATAGTCAAGCGTGATACTATAATTATAAATATTATAAACTTTTGTAGAGAATTTGTTAGTCGTATACTTCGCTTTCTCATATTTTTTTATTTATTTTCATAAAGTCTTTTGTTATCTCAAACATGTTTAAATTACCTCGACTGGTCACAGATAATGTCATATAAGGTAAAAGTTGAGCTTGCATTAATAGCAATTTTTGTATCTTTGAGATACATTTGATAACAGCGTGAAAATACTCCACATGCAACATTGGAGTTGAGTCGAAGAACGTTGAGCTTATCTTAAGCACATTCACTTTTCATTATTAAGTTGCATAAAACTTTAAAATGCCTTGAGATAGATGGGAAAATGTATCTTTGCATCTTTGAGATACAACACTTTATTACTTTCAAATGCATTCACAGAGGTATTTTGTAATTTTTCTCTTTTTTTCTTTTAGATGCATTCAAAAAGGCATTTCATATCTTCGAGATACCTTTACAAAGCATTTAGCTAACTTTGAGATACATTTAAATTGGACTTTTGACTATTTGAAAAATGTTTTTATAGCATATTTGTGCTTTGCCAGTTACTAGTCAATTCAATTCCAGCCGAATGGACAGATAACGTCATTAAAATGAATGTATGAAAAGCAATTTGAAACTAAAGAAAATGTAAAGGGTATTTGCCAAAAAAGCATACCCCTAGAAACATAGCTAATGATTGAATGTATTTGAACAATTTTAATGAACTTTCATATTTACTTTAGTGCAGGGTATCTGCGTATCAAGTATGCTTCGAATTTGTACAGCATATATTTTATATGTCAATGCCCCATATCAAATGAGATTTGCTCTATGGAAATGTTTCTTAACAAACATACCCCGAAAGACTACATAGTAAGAACTGCATGTTCAAATCAAAAATTACAGTATATATATGTACCGGATTTACAGAATATATAAACAATGGAACTTATTCTATGCTGAAAACTGATATTACAAACTTCAGACTTAACTAGAGTATAAAGTATCTTCTACTACTTTGAGATATATTTTTATAACTCTCTCTCTAATATATACTATATTTATTATATTGTCAATAGAATTCTTTGATTAGCCAAAAATTTCAGTGTTGTATAACAAAACAAAAGAGCGAAGGGAGAAGGGAGAAGCAGAAATCTATGTGTTTAATTTGAGTTGTAGCGAAAGGGTTTTTTTCAGCTTTTGCTTTTATTTAATTAAATGCAATTGAAGTGCACTTTTGATGCAATGAAAACAAGTTTTTGAACAAACAGCGAAGCACCCAAACCACCCAAACCAGCTAACAAACAGCATCCAGCAGCACCACCAAAAGCCCAGCCAAACTGGCAACTTTCATTACCTGCGCGACAGCAACCACTGGACCCAAAGTGCAGCCACATAACCACCAAAAACCCGCCCAACCACCCTTACAACCACCATCATTCGCAGTGGCAGCAGCAGCAGCCGGAGCAGGAGGATGATATGGACGTGGACATGGACGAGGAGGAGTACAAACAGCAACATGCAAATCCATTGCCAAAGCTGCTGCCAGTGGCATTAGCCAAAGACTTGTTTTTTTTTTTTTTATGCTTGTTCATACATGAGAATTGTGAGCATATTGGTTTGCTGCAATGCACTACTAGCCTAATGTTGGTAGAAAATTGATGAAAGAGAAAGACTTGCAATATCGAATACATCAATATATGTAGACATATAGATGCCTGTTAGTTAAAATATTTTAAAAGCTTAATGCTATCGATAAATTTAACAAACAATGCTATATTGTTATCGATAATAGTATTGCTCCAAATGAATGCAAATTCAGTCATTTGCTTCAATTTCAAACTTGGGCGAGTATTACGACGTCATCGAAACTCTCTTATTGCTATATTTTCTCATGCCTTAGCGCCGGGTTGTTTTGGTTTTTTGTGCCGCGCTTCGATTAGGGCCGCCGGCGGCGGCATTGTGTAGCGTATTCAGTCAGCTGAGAGACCGAGTCAATGCGTTGGCTTTGCTTAGCTCTGCTTCTTCTGATGCTTTTTTCGCGCTCTCTCTCTCTCTCTCTCTCTATCTCTCTCTCTCTCTCTCTCTCTCTCTGTGTGTCTTTTATAAACATCAAAAATGTATAAACTGACAAACAACAACATCGTGAACAACGAGAGCCCAACAACAATGGCTGCAAAAATTCAAAATTCAAGCAGCTCTCGAGAGCGGGCAGCGCACGTTAATTGAAATGGACAGAGCATCCGGACTGCAGCCACAACAGCCCCTTGGCCAACAAAGAGGACAGAAACAGTGGGCGGGGCACGTGCCAGAGGTGTATGGGAAAAAGCTAGAGACTGAGCGCTGACGGCAGGCACAATTCACAAATTCGGCTTAGAATATCGTATGCCATGTAACTCCAACTGTCGGCAACGTCATGTACTTGTCCGGCAAAAAAAAAAAAAAAAAAAAAAAAAAAGATGTACCTAGCTACGGTTGCTCTTATACATAGACTCTAACGGAAAAACAAAAAAATAATGAAAGTATAGATACGAAATACCCATTGGAATATACGTATATAGCAGACAAATGAATCTGTCTGTATATGGTGGGTACATTTGATATGGTATCGATTGATGGATGGAATAGATGAAATGGGATAGGATAGGATAGGCTAGGATAGGGTAGGATAGGATTGGGTGGGATAGGATAGGATATGATAGTAAAGAATAGGTTAGGATGGAATTGGATAGGATAGAATAGGTTAAGGATAGGATAGATTAGACAGGATCGGATAGGGTAAGGATAGGATAGGATAGGATAGAATAGGATAAGGATCGGGCAGGATAGGATAAGGATAAGATAGGGTAGGATAGAATAGGATAGGATAGGTTACGGATAGGATAGGATAGGATGGGCTAGGAAAGGATGCATGGAAAGAGTCTTGCTACGATCTTGACATTTCATTGAAACGCAATGATTGTAGAGAGACATTCTATAACTTGTTTCTAAACAAGTGTTATCAATTCCTCTAAATATGCTACATCCACAAATATGATATATCCACTATTCTAAAAGTTCTTCTATGAATCTATATACATACTGGTTGTATTCTCTACAGTTCTACATACAATAAACACTATTCGCATATCTTCTATACTATTATAAGAATCACAATTGTCGATACTAGTAGAAGTTCCCACTACTGTTCTATATATGGATATAGGTATTACTTATATGTCATCGCTATAACATTTTATAAATCAGATCTTAATTATAAATTTAAATATTGTAAGTCTTTCGTTAAATTAAAGAACTTCGCGCATTAAAGAGTTTAGCACAATGTGAAAGTCGGGGAATCGTTTCAAATTTTTCTTTTTGGTAACTTTTTGAAAAGTTCGCGGAACAGATGAAGTGCTAAACAATTAATTAAAAAAGTTTATTTTCCTTTTGCTTTTCCAATTTGTTTTGTTTCGCCTTGCTTGGCTCATTGCGGACATTAGCCGCCTTGAGTGGACGTGAAAGGCAATTCAATCCGGTTGCCAAGCAAAAGAGCTGACAATTAAAAGCGAAGAACGAAATAAACGTGTAACAATACAGAAAATCTTTTCAAATGTATTCCACTCGACTCCTTTGGGTGTTCATTGGACTTAAGATGTGACTGCAATCATTTAAATACTGAATGTATAACAAAAGACGAGAAAGACAGAGAAAGAGAGAGCGTGAATGTAGCTACAATGCGGATCTATTTTAAATCTTAATACACCTCGGGCATGCTAATTATGCATTTTCAGAATCAGACTCGCTTTACAGCCGCAGGCTAAAATCTCTGACTAAACGTAGGCTTAAATGGTATTGTGTTAACAGTCTCTGCTTAAAATCTTCCACTTGACATTCTTGACAGCATAATTTAAGCTAGTCCCAACATCTTTAACTTGGCATGAGCAACATAGTAACATTTTCTTAACATCCTCCAACTAACATCCTTCAATTTGCATTCTCAATTAAGCAAAGCATCTCTTGAGATAGTCATTAAATTAACAGAATTAACTTAACAGAATCTGCTTAGCAGAATCAGCTTAACAGAATCATCTGAAAATAATTATATTAACAGAATTATGTGAAGAGTTCTACTAGATAATGCTGTTTAAAGCATTTGCTAAACCATTTTAAACTAACATTATCATCATGAATTCCTAATGTTATCTCTACACATAAATAACAGAGCCTCTGCTATATTAACATATATATGAATGCAACCTGATACCTAACGATCAATAATATAACAGTATATTATATGCTTTAGTAAAACATCTGTTAAAGTTATAAGAAGTACTAAGAGTACAAAACTCTATCCAAGAGGTAAGTTACCTATATAGATATCTTAAATACTTACGCCACGCACACACCCACGCTCTATTACGATTAAAAACTTAACAGTGTCACTTTAACATATTCTCTGTTAATTGAACATATGTTGAAATCAAGTCGAACAATTGTGATTGCAGTTTTGTGTAAAAGTCTGTAATGGCATTCCTATCATATCCGTACTATCATATAATTGTGTGTCTCCGGAACACACACACACATACACACACACACACTCGCACACCCATCTGATTGAGGATTGGGAAAATGTTGGAGCATTGCGAGCGCATGCGTCATATTGATTTTCATTTGCCGGCCAAAATGAACAGAAAACTTCAAAAAGGAAAGCCCAATTTGCCAACAAATTTATATGTATATATATATAACTATATACAGTATATATATTTATCAAATAAAGTTCGGAATGTGAAATGCAATATACCAATATCCAATATCCAATTTCCAATATTATTTTTGTCTGTGAAATCACAGAAAAAAAAAAGAAGCAGAGCGAGTGAGAGAGTGAGAAAGTTTTGTTTGCGGCTAGAAGCCGGCGAGGCGGTCGGAAGTGGGCGTGGTGGCCCCGTTCGATGTTGCTCGATTTGAGTGCATTTGATGGATGCCCCGGCCACATGTGCTGCGCGCCTCTCCGAGTATTAGTGAAATTGCCAAATCCCAAACGCAATCAAATGCAAATAATCAAAATGAAATTCAATTCCAATCGCAAAACCAATAAAAATTCGCACTTACAGCTATTCAATGTGAATGTGTGTGAGTGTGTGTGTGTGTGTTCGTCTATATGTGAGATTAGAAGTAATTACTTTTTAGCCTGATTTAGCAAATGTCTAAATTACATATCAATGTTATAAGTATTTTCTAAGCTGATTTAATTTGAGCAAATTTAAATTAATATTTCGATTACGGCTTATTATCGATAGCTTAGTAATCGAAAGTGGTGTCTATATCATCTATAATTAATCATCTAGCCCCAAAGGAGCTAATCAATGCTTATGCTACTCTTTAGACGTTAACTTCTATATGAAGATATATACAGTCAGCTACATTTAGCTTTAAAGTTGATCGGTAATCAGTCCAAAAACTAAGTCTATTCCCATTCACATTCTTATTTTCTCAATTTTCCATGTAGTCAATCTCTAGCGAAGCTAAACTCTCTGACAAATTTCTAAAGTCTAGCTAATACAATGGAATATATGTTACTTAGATTACACATGATCTCACGATCAATCATTATTTTTGGCTTTAAGCATGGCTGATCTCAGTAAAGCCTAAGGAAGTTTCGATTACTACAGCTTGA
Source organism: Drosophila koepferae (assembly GCA_030914345.1). Taxonomy (NCBI): domain Eukaryota; kingdom Metazoa; phylum Arthropoda; class Insecta; order Diptera; family Drosophilidae; genus Drosophila; species Drosophila koepferae. Next base: position 3,847,220 of record JAUESR010000209.1, read on the forward strand.
ACTTGTGAATGGTTCAACCGATGAACGAGAGAATGAAATGAATATGGATATATGAATGAAATGAATATGAGACTTCATTCGATCATTCCCAATGTTTATCGATAGTATCGATAGATATTCATATTAGAGATAGATCAATATATTTTCAACGATGCGAGAAACCATCGTATAGAACCTTTGCCAAGGGCTGTGCAGCTCAAGTGAAACTATAAATGATTTGCCATCACAGAGCAGATTGTAATATCTGAGATTGGCTCAATAAATACCTTTCAAGGCATCTTTTCGCTATGTGTATGCAAACATACAAAGTTCGAAGTACACAAATAACTTTGTTCAGAACTCAATTGAAATTACAATTATTGAATAGTCAAAGAGAGTCAAATACAAACAAGAAAGTTAGCAGAGCTCTGCCCATATCATATTGATATAAATATATATATAATGCTATTCAAGTCTATCATATAAACATTCAACATTATTGGAAGACAAACAATCGCACCAAGTTTCTCGAGTTCGCCAAGATTTTACGTTTCTCAAGTTGTTAAAGCGCCGGAATTGGCAAGAAAAGTTTTTGCCAGGGACTGTGAAATAAAAGTCAAGAAAGGCAGTGAAAGCAAAAGAAAATTGAAAATAATAAACTTGAAAATGAATTCGCCTCGATTTAAATGAGGCATTTTCATTTGAGGAAATGCAATTTGGGCTCTTGGACAGAAACTCATTAAATTTCAATGGCAATTATTTCGATAAAAGACCCAGAGAATGAAAATATAAATAAGCTCTCTCAAAAAAAAAAAAAAAAGAAAGAGACAAATAATGAGAGAAAACAAAGGAACAAAACCGAAAACAAAAAGTAGAAAAGGAACAAATTAAATAACTCTTTTTCAAATTCAATTTCTTATGCACGAGCTTAATTCTGTTTGCTCGGCGCTTGTCAAGAAAGTGCTGAGAAGAATCAGCAGCAGCAGTAGCAGAAAAAGAAAAGTTCATAATAACATTTACAGCACAACCACCCCACGTGGCAGCCACCACCCAAGGTACCCAAGCCAGCCTAACCACCGCCCAACCACCCGGAAAACGATGCTGGCAACAATTTCTGTCTTTCTTCATCTAAAGCATTTTCCAACTTTGCACAAATGCTGAATGAAAAGCTGTTGGAAAACACACGCACACATGAGCACAAACACACACTCACACACACACACACTCACACACACTTACACATTCGCACACACACACAGCCATTCAGAGAGCGAGCAAACACTCAGCTGTAAAGCAAGACGCAAATCTAGATGCGATTTTCCATTTGTGCGAACGTTTTTGCCCAGATAATAATTTAAGACCATTTATTGCGACAGGAAAAAAAAAATGAAACTCTATAAAGTCGTACTTAGCTGACATATTTATTGGGTTAAGCACATCACTTAGACGCTAATGGAACTAATGGCGACGAGGGCATGTTGAAACGATTGTCTAAGTATTAATCTGAATGGAGCATATCTCAGCTATAACAATATAATCGATAAGATTAACTATTGATGAGCTGTAAGTATCTGGGCTATATGCCACTTAAGCTACTTACAGCTGCGATAGGCAATAGAGCTAGTGGATGCCAATTGAGCAGTGGGATGCAATTAGCAAGGATTATCAGAATTAGCAATATGGGTACTATTCTAAAGAATTTAAAAACATAGAAGTTAGATAACTTTAACTATCGATTAACTATAACTATTCGATATATAAGCAAATTGGACAAACTGTAAAGCTGAAATTATTTGATGGAACTAGACTACAGACATGGCATCGATGACCGATAGAAAATCGAATTAGCGATAAACCTATCAATATGCTATTGCTGTTTCATAGATCTGCATGACTTATCCATTCAATTAGCTATCGATAATGTATCGATGTCTAATAGTTATGGCATAGTTATGGTACGACAAACTTTGGATGAACTACAGCTATAGATATAGAAGAATACGGCTATAAATACAACTAAGACAAACAATATCGATATCATAGAGATATCATAACGATACCTTTTCGATATATGTAAAAGAGTAATACAATAAACTGATATTCTATAAAGTTCAGAGAGTTATAGATCCATTAAGCTATCAATGTATTATCGATAAGCTAGACACACAAGGCAATTCAAGATTCAGCTAGTTATCGAGAGTCTACACATATCGATAGCTCTTAGTAACAATCAATTATCGCTAGTCGTATAATTGCATATCGATAAACTGCATCTTTGATAATATCATAAATCCATTCAACTATATTTCATCTATAAATCAAGCTAACCATATTTTAGTGGCTTAATCGAGATTTCAACTAGATTTATAATAAAAATAATCTACTAGGACAAATGTTGGACATACCCCGAAATGGGTATACATATGTATATATAGCTTGTTAAATATCTTAGGGCTACGCGTAACTCTCTATAATTACATACTTCGAGATACATTTAGATACAAAGTCTCTCAGCATCACTCATAAAGTTAAAGTTGACCAAGCAAATACTTAGAATTCAAGCAAGACACAGAGAGAGACAGAGAGAGAGAGAAACTTTTGCTACGCTTTTAGCATGCCAAGGAAATGTATCTTATTTGTAATTCAAATAGTAACTCAAAGATAGTTAGTATATTTTGCTGGCAAAGCTGCTTATGCTGTATGCTTTAAGCTCGCCCAGCTAGAGCTGGGCAAATGCATTGCGAAACTTTGTGCAACTCTGCGAGAGACGTGAGTGCTTTGTATCTTTAAGATGCTTTTCTATAATCCGGTTTTACTTCAGGTAATTTCTATGGGAAAGCTACTTAAAGTTTGCGTAATTATAAATGGATTAAAGCATCGGAGTCTATAAATACTTTTAAGAGGAATTGCAAACTTTACGTTTAGTATTTGCTATAATCATTGCTGCTCGCTAGAAATTAGTTAATCAGGCCTGAGTCAACTTTAAAATAGTATTCAATTTGTCAATCTTGAAGATACTTTCGAGAAAAACACTTGAGATACATTTAGATTTCCTTTAAAATTTCATTCCCAACAGGTTCTAGCTAAGCAGCAGCAACTTATTAGAGTTCTTAAGGGACACTAAGTGAGTGAGGTGTTGAGTGAGGTGGTGCAGAGTGGTGCAAGGTGGTGCTGCCTTTGCTGCTGCTGTTGCTGATGATGATGATGATGATGACTGTCTTGATTGCTGCTGTCTATTGTAGGCAGTTAACACTATGTCCAATTTGGGGTAGAGCGGGTGAGCTGCAAGAAAACTGCAAATGCTTTCAGCCACTTACGCTGTGTATCTGTGTACCTCTGTCTCTATATAAAGTTAGCACACACACACATCCACACAGAGACAAGATTTATATACAGTTTGTAACAAAAGAGCAGGCGCCGTTGCTCTGGCAACTTCGTTTTGTGCAATTTTTGGGATGCTGCAACGAAGCAGCTGCAAGTATATATCGTGCCACACATAGGGGCAGCTGCATATATCATACAAATATATAGACATATATATATCGAGTATATATATATATATTATATTGCTGTTGCTCTTGCTGACGAGCTGAGAAATCGCATTTCATTTAATTTTTAATTTTATGCCAGCACGCGCCCAAATGCTGCGGGCGCTTGGAGGGAGGCGGGCACTTCTGTGTGTGTTTGGGGGCGTGGCTAGCTTGGACTGTTCGTCTGTTGCTTAACTTGACCAAAGTCGAAATGGCAGCAATGCATTGCATCGAACTCTGAACTTTACCCAAACTACATTTAAATAATTGATTTTATTTGCCTTGCAAGCTCTCCTTCCCCTTCTCTCTCTCTCTCTCTCTCTCTCTCCCCCTCTCTTTCTCTCTTCCTTTCCCTGTATCTGCCTTTTCGGTTCGGTTTGTTTCTTTTGATAAAATATGTATGTTGCCTGCTTTTAGGCGTTGGCTGTTAAATCGTTCTGTGGTCGGAAAGAAAACACTTTTCTGTTGCACTCAACAATCATCTGAGCTGAACCGCATCGAACCGAACCGGTTTAATTGAGCTAGAAGTACAAATTGAAGCTTCTTTAACTATAATTTAACTATAACTTTAAAAACTATCCTATTAAAGACGAGCGGAACCATATCAATCGAGTTCCAAATTAAGCAAACTAGCTTCGCTTAATTAACTGAAATATAAGACTAATCGAAACGCAGTAAGCTGGTTCAACTAAGTCTTAAATAATTAACTTAAAAAAATGTCTTTGGAGCTTAGCTATATCTACAGACTCACATACTCCCAACATTGCGAGCCAATCTACACTCAATTGAACCGGTTCAGTCCGAGGACTTTCGGTTCAATTGTAAGAGAAACGTCAAAAGTTTTAATGTATTCCAATATCTCTATACTCTATACTCTCTGAACTGGTTGGTGAAGCATATTAGATAGACACAAAAGAAATCCTCCCCGAACCAGTTCTTTTGCCAATTGAACCTGTTCAGTATACATAGTTATAAAACTTATTGCCTTAAACTAGAAATGAGATATTTTTTAGAAGACCTACTAAACAAATACTCATCGAACCGGTTCATTGTTCAATTGAACTGGTTCCGCATAGTTACATAGTTGCAAATGTACTTTCATCTTTAAACAAGTAGTCAGATGGACTCTTAAAAATACTGGTTCATTGTACAATTAATCAATTGAACCGGTTCAGCATAGTTTACTAACCAATGAAAGAATTTTTTCAAAGACCAAATTCTGATTTTCCAAATCTCAACAAATTCATCTTCTCAAATTGAACCAAGGTTCAAATTGAACTGGTTCATTAGAGTTTTGGAATGTAGTAATTGTCCAATTAAGAACTTTCATTAATAAGTAGACAGCTAGCAGACAGTTTGTCTGCAATTAAATTGAATTGCAGCTCGGCAATTGCGTGAATAATTGATTTAGTAAATGGGTAATACGTCTATTAAGTACCGCAGTAAAAATTACAAATTGCAGATAATTGCATTATTTTTAGCAAATGCCATTCAATTATTTGTCAGCAATTTGAAAATCGATCAAATTGCATTGTCTTCAACAATATTGAGGGAATATTTGATTTACTATTTGGGTTTGAGCCCAACGCGCCGCACAGGAACCATTCCAAGGACAATACTGGCTCCAACAGCTTCATCATCATCAACATCATCAACATCATCATCATGATTGTGATGATGAACAATGCAAGCGACGATTACAATTAATGCATAAATTGCTTTCCTGAATGAGTTGAAGTGTAAATATGCCAACAATAGCCAAATGCTGCAAGCTGTGAGTGCGACTGTGATAGCTAGAAAGAGCTCAATGAAAGAGACGAAACATGCCTAACATGGCAGAGAGTGAGCGAGATGCAGAGAGAGAGAGAGAGAGTGATTGACAGAGGGGAAAATGCAATTGAACCCTTTGTGCTCTTGGACCATTGGAAAGCTTTTCACAGCTCCTGACTGCAAGCTGAATGTCAAATATTTAATCTATCTCTAATTATGTTCGCTCACTCAGTCAGGCGAAAGGCTATTGGCCATTTCGTTTGTCAATATCAATATGCGTCAATCTTAATATAAATTAATTAATCATTTCAACTGCAAGCTCAGAATCATATTAAAATATCCAGTCTAGTCTGGAAGTGGGCAAGGCAAACCGTATAAGAATTATCTAGCCAAACTATATCAATCAGTGATATTATTGTTTGCTAGAAGAAGGCGTGGCAGACCCCTTAACGAATATATATTCTTGTTCAAAAGGAATCAGAGTCGCTGATACGTCCACTGATCCATCCACCCAACTGTCTCTCTCTCTCTCTCTCGCTCTCTCTCTCTCTCTCTCTCTCTCTCTCTCTCTATCTTCCTTCCTCCTGTCCGTCTTTCCATTCTTCCGTTCGTCAGTGTGTACGTCCTTTCCTCGCTTCCTCTACCCGTCTATCCATCTCTATTATATATTATATGACTTGAATTGTATAGTATAAGAGTAACTCACTCTTATACCAGCTATATATATATTAAAGAAATATTATATATGATATAATTCAAAGATCTGTTTGCATTTTTTCCGATAACAGAGTTTAGTCTAACTTTAGCATATGGTTATATACTCAATTTATCTGATTATAATTTGATTGATCAGATTTCACTTACCTTATAAATTGTTGTCCTTAACTGATATTTTGTGGTTTAAAATATCACTTAGCAGCCGATCGCTCGCTTCTCTGCTCCCTCTCTCTCTATCTCTCTCTTTTTCTGTCTTTGTTTCGCTCTCTCACTTTGCTTACTAGCTGTCTCTTTCTAGCCAGCTCTCGCTTTCGCTGCTTAGTCAATCTCTCTGCTTTCTGTGTAAATTCTTGTAGCTCGCTGTTGCCTTTGTTGGATGAAAAGTTTTTATTTTACTTTTTTTTTTATTTAAAAAAAAAAATGTTAAAAACTTTCTTTAAATTTGTTTTTCTATTTTATTAGTTTTGGCAAGTTTTTTTGTTGTTGTTGCTATTGTTGTTGGTGTTTTTGTTGCTGTTAGCCGAAAATTTTAATTATTTTCAATTGGGCTCTAAAAATAATTCGTCGTATTTTGAAATCGTTGGAAGTCCGTTTTTTTATGTTCCTTTTTCTCTAAATATTTTTTTTTTTATTATTATTATTATTATTTTTGTTAATCTTTGGTATAAATATTAATTTCTTTAAGAATTTCAAGTCTTGTTTCTTATTTTCTTTTATTTGAAATGTAAATATATTTTACTGGTATTATAGATTTTATATTATTTGGTGTTTTTGTTTGCATTCAATTATATTTATATATAATATTAATAAATTTATCTTTATCTAGACTTTTGTCTGCGTAGTGCGCGTCCTGTAAATTTTGTTGAAAAAAAAAACCATGTGGTAAATCGTCTCCAAATCGCCCAGAAATCTCTCAGTGTTTGTCTTTTTCTTATTTGCTTCCTACTTTTCTTTTCCTTTATGCTTTTGCTTAGTATTCTCTGTTCTCTCTTTTCCACTCTGCTCTTTCTTTCCAGGTTCTTGCGCTCCTTCGTTCGCCTCTTTGTCGTCTTCTCTTTGCTTTCTTTCTCCACTCTCTTTTTCTTGCGCCTTCCTTTCAACTTCTGACTCTCTACTTTTTACTCACTTTTCGTAGTCTGTTTTGATCTTCCTTTTGGCTCCCTCTGGCTCTCGTTATCTCCTTTTCGTATCTTTTTCTCCTACTTTCAGCTGATAGATTTTCTTTGCGTCTTCTTTTCGTCTCGTTTAGTCTTCCATTCAAGTTTTTGCAATCTTCTTTTCCTTTCCTTTTCGTATAATTTATTCTACTTGTCCTCCCCTTCTTATCTTCTCTTTGGCCTTTCGTATTCTTCCTTGACTCTGCTTTTCGCCTCTCTCTCTCTCTCTCTCTCTCTCTCTCTCTCTCTCTCTCTCTCTCTCTCTCTCTCTCTGTCTCTTTCTCTCTCTCTGTCTCTCCCTCTCACCTTTCTCTTCTTGTTGCCTCCTTTTCGTCTCCTTTTTACGTCTTTCTCTCGCTTGAGCACAGATATAATAACCACAACACTTTTTGTATAATTCTTAATCAATTATACGATCTATATACGATCTATATAGTTAACACCTAGCTATTTGCACACTTAAAAAAAAGTACATTAAAAAAAAGTTTTTATTTTTTTTTCACAATTTATTTTTTCTTTATTTTTTAAATATTTCGATTCTATAATTGCTTTTCCTTCAATCTACTATTTTTTCTTTCCTATTTTTTTTTTCTCGCTCACATTAAAAAATTTTAACACAAATGAATCCGTGGGAAATGTATTGGAACCTGCTCTTATTATGTTTATTTTTCACTTAAAATTTTTGTTTTCTTTTTTTATTGTAGTTCAAAATTTCATAAAATGGATTATAGGTATATATATAGAGATATTATACATATACATTTATTTTTGTATTTTATTTATTTTTATTTTTTATTTATTTTACTTTTTTATGTTGATTGCTGAATGCAGACTTTCGGTTAAAGACTTTCAATTATCTGAAATTATATTAGAGCAAATATTATTTGTATATTAAAATAAATAGTTATATGCATACATATATATAGAGAACTGAACAAATTTTTTAAGAGCTAAAGTTTCTATATAAACTAACTATCTTCTTCTAATAAAGCTCTATACCTTTTTCGAGTTTGAACCTAAAGATCTTACAAGATTACAAGATCTTACAAGTAGATCCAATATACGATCTATTTGGTATATTTTAATAACATTCTTTTTTAGTGGGTCAAAGCTATTTCTAAAGTGGAATCTAGTCAAATTTTGAATATTTTGAAATTTCTTATATTAAGAATGCTCGAGATCCCAGATCACTAAAGCTTAAAAGCTAAAGAACACACTGACACCCTTACATATACATATATATTTATATACACCATTAAAGATAGATATAATTGTATATAGAGTTTTTCACAAAAATTTGCTATTTTTAGCTTTGCTTTGTGATCTGTCAAGTTTCCGGTCTTAGGAACTGCTTGAAACGTACTAAAAGAACGGCGACTGCGACTGCGACTGCGACAGCGACTGCGACGCTGGCGCTGACAACGACACAATGGCGGCCACAGCGAGCGCGCGTCTTAGAGAAGTTGGCGTTAGAAGTTGTTGCTTCCTCTTGCTGCTTTCAGTTATCTGTTTTGTTTTGCTCGACGGTTCATAGCATAGTTCTGTTATTGTTTGTTTACTTGCTCTGTAGTTGCAGTAATTATTTTTCTCTTTTTTTTAGCTTGTTTTTTTTTTTAGTTTTTGTTTTTGGTTTAGTTTGTTTGTGTACTACGGAAACAAGGAGAAATCATATAGCGACGCAAATGATAAATTATATGAGTAGAATAATATAAAACGCGCTTAAAAAAGAACCGCGTTTGCTGGATACGCCGAAGACTGCTTGACTCGTACTGATTGAGAGAGAGAGCGCAGTGCGCCCACCAAAACAACGGCAGTGGCAGCAGCAGCAGCGACGTCAGCAGCAGCAACAGCAGCAGCAGCAGCAGCTGCGGCCGCAGCGTATCCTGTGTTGAGAGTTGCGCTTCAACGCGAGCCAAATGAAAAAAAAAAAAAAGCAACAACAACAACAGCAAACGGTAAAAGAACTACAACAATGCGAGCAACAGCAGCAGCAGCAGCACCTAAAGCTTCAAGCTCTGCGCACAGCTTTCAGCTGCGTCAACTCTACACAGAGCAAAGGCAAAGCTGCGCCGCACTGCTGCCGACTGCAACTGGGCCAAGTCTCCAAAGCACAACTCGATTTCATTTGTGTGTTTGCAAATGCATTTAGATAATTTACAATGTACCAAAACACACACTGAGTGGGAGTGAGAGAGATAGACAGTGTGGGAGTGGGAGAGGGATACATGTATGTCATTTCATATGCATATTTATTATATATACACAAGCTTCCGATCTATCTCTCTCTCTCTCTCTCACTCTTATCAACTGATAGTCTGCTATCATTGGACCACGCATATATAATCTGTGTAATTGCTAACACACACACACCCACACACTCAAACACACACATGCATACACTTTTCTAATATGGCGCCATCTGAATTGCAGTGTGACCACATCAGCGCTTGAATATAATTGAAAATACACACACAATGCTCATCTCGCATAGCGCGCTTGAGCTGTTCTACTGTTCGACTGTGCTGTGTAGTTGGCACTAATTAATGGGCGACCAGATAATACGGCGGAGCCTGCAAGTGGCAGCCGCAACAGTGCAATTTCCATGCATTACGGGATCGTTAGCGTTAGCCCAGTGAAATCGTTAACGTTCACTTTATCACACAAGCGAAAGTTTTTCTCTTTTTCCCTATTTTCTTTTGTGTAAAGAATTTACTTTTTGTTCTGATTGAAGTTGCAATTTAACAAGAGACAAAGTGCAAAAAGCGATTACAGGTAAAGATAAAGGTAGTCTGAGGAAGGAGAGAGAGAGAGAGAGGGAGAGAGAGGGAGAGGGACTAATGAAAGAATTGGAATTGATGGGAAGCCATATGAAAGATGAGGGCAGGACGGAAGATAACAATATTCCCAAAGATGCAGAAAATAGATAAATGGAGAGAGAGAGAGAGAGAGCTAGAGAGAAAGAAAGAGGGAGAAAGAAAGAGGGAGAGAGAGAGAGTAAAACAGAGCATGAAAAAGCCAGAAAATGGATCAATATGTTTATATGAGAATTGCAAAGAAATGTTTGAATTTAAGAAATCCTGTTTATCAATTTTTAAATGCTCTCGACTATGAATGAATGAATTCACACATTCATACATTCATACATTCATACATTCATACATTCATACATTCATACATTCATACATTCATACATTCATACATTCATACATTCATACATTCATACATTCATACATTCATACATTCATACATTCATACATTCATACATTCATACATTCATACATTCATACATTCATACATTCATACATTCATACATTCATACATTCATACATTCATACATTCATACATTCATACATTCATTCATTCACATATTCATTCATAATGGATAAGATTTTCTTTATAAAGCTTCAACTTCATCTTTTGGAGCCTTCTTCTTCCCCATCATACTCAAGAGCCATAACGCAGGTCAAACTCAATGAATATTCATATGCAGCTGTAGATATACATATATTTATAGTGCTATACAAGTACTATAAGGTATTTTCCAGCTTTTCACTTTGTAATTAGATAGAAAAACTCATTTGAAAGCCGGTTATCGCTTGGGCCATTGCAAAAGGGATCAAGAGGAGGGAAAGTGGTTTCGGTTGGGTCTTCAATTGCAATTAGGGAGCGAAAGCTAACATTCGGGTCAAGCGAGCGAAACAGCTGGAGGGGCTGTGGGGCTGTTGGAAGGGCTGTCGAATGCTTTTTGAACAATTTCAATTAATTAAAATAAATGAAATTATGTGCGGTCCGTGTGCCGCAGAAAGCCGTGCCACGCAACCACGCAACCACGCAACCACTCAACCACTCAACCGCTCGACCACTTTGGGGAACTGTGGGACCCTGGACGATTGGGTGGGTCAGCTGAGTTCATTTCATGTCAGCCTTTTTGTTCTGTGCGTCTTATCTAAGCCAAAAGCTGAGCTGCATGCATAATCAGCCCGCAGGCAAGGCGGTGGTTGGGTGGCTCTCGGATGGTGCAACAAAATCAATGCAACTCCACACGGGCCAAAAAGCTCAAAGCTCTCGCTGTGTAGGGGACGTGCTGTGTAGAGTTTACTCGAGGCGCCAGTGGAGACTTTTTTCGTTCAGCTGGAAATTGGAGCAGCTCCTAGCAGAGAGGGTGTGAGGATGAGGTGACGATTGGGGATTGCAGTACGCATATCCTGAACTCAGGATACACACACACACATACACACACACACACACACACAGACATACAAACAGCTGCCGAGGAGAATGTGCAGGCGCACTCGGAATTGTGTCAAGCAACGAGGAGCCCGCCCCGAAAGACTACCGCCAGTTGTCCACGCACACGCCCGTACCAACAGGATGGGCCCAACATCCGCATCCCGTGCACACCAACATCATCCCAGCTGTTTACCTTTGCCTCAAACTTGGCTACCTTAAAGCGCCCCAACCGCCCAGGACTGTGCCAAGCTAACGTTGAAAAGTAAAAGGCAAATCACATTTGCAGCTAGCCAAGAAAAGGAAATCCATTTGACAATTGGTAGCCCTAGCAACCATCCAATTTCCAATTCCTGTTTCCACTTCACATCAGGCTCAATTGAGCTGAGGCGAATCCTGCGAAGGTCCTTTTGATTCGCCTTCCTTTTTATTCCAATCAGAGCCAATCAAGACAAAATCAAGATTGAGAGGTTATACAAAATGTGGTCTCAGTTTAAGCCAGAGCTTCCAAAACTCCCGAAATTGAAACTATTCTGACTCGATAGCAATGATTTGTTATACTTCAATCATTTTTCTTAATGAATTATTCTCAAAGTTGATAGAAATAAAATATTTTTTTTTAAATAATTTTTTAATTTCCAAACGGATGGAAATATTATAAAATTGTTAAGAAATTCCTCAGTTATTGAACATAGCTCAAAAGTTGGCCGAAATTGAAGTCTCAGCAAAAGTCATTTGAATGATTTCCTTCTCATATATATACATATATGATGGCTTGAACGGCTTCACAGTTTCCATTTGAAAATGTAATCAAAAACAAATGAAAATCTCAAAGAGTTTTTCCTTTATTGAAATTACTTTTGCTTTGACTCTTATTTGCTTAGCAATTTTCTCAACTATAATTGGTTTTCTCTGTGTTGACGCTGCATTCGAATGTTGATTGATTTATGGAAGATGGAATTCTAATCATGAATATAATATATAAATGTAGTTAGTATATATAGATTTTCTTATTAGTCTTTTGATGCTCGCGGCGCCATTTCAACAGGTCAAATGGAAATTGTTAAACGCATTTTGCATTTTGCATTTTGCATTTTGCATTTTGCATTTTGCATTTTGCATTTAGCATTTTACATTTCCCATTTGCATTTGCTAAAGACCCGCCCACGGCCTTTGTGGCTGCCAGTTGCAGGTGCTGTTTGAGCAGGTGAAGCAGTTGAAGCAGTTGAAGCAGTTGACGCAGGTGGTGCAGGTGGGGCAGGTGGTGCAGGCAGAAGCAGAAGGCTTTTGGCATTGCCCGCCCAACCGCAACCACATGCACATATCCTGGCTGAAGTGGCATTTTAACGCTTCACATGCATAACGAGGGCGGCTCAAAGTGTGTGGGCTATACAAACACACAAACACACACACAAACACACACACACACACACACACACACGAACACACTCTTGCACACACCATTGCTAATAGCTGCTAGAACAAATTTTAACAAAATAAAAATACCAAAAAAAAAAAAAAAAAGCAAAAGAAGAAAGAAAAGCAAATGTCTCTCGAGCGGCTGCACATTAGCTAATTTCCAAAAAAAAAGAAAGAGAGAGAGAGAGAGAGAGAGAGAGAGAGGAAGAGAGAGAAAAAATTGTCGAGTGACTTCCGTTTCCGCAACGACGACAGCCGAGTACCATTAAGGGTACGACGCGTGAGCTTCGCAGGGGTAGTCGCTCTACCCCTCCAACATAAGTACATATGCCGAACACACATATGCGAATCAGTCACAACCAGTAAACTGTGGACAGATTGTTTTCCTTCTTGAAGGTATATGAAGCTAACTGATGGGCTGCTCGATTATTGATTGCTTGAGTAAGCGATTGATTGACGAACGAGCTGATTGACAAGTCAAGTGCCTCACTCATCTATATACATATATGCTGACACTCAGTCAGTCAATCGCTCAATCAATTAGCTGACTGACTGATGAATGCAACTAGAGTGGAAATAGAGTAAATAGAATTGGAAATAGAGTAAATAATGAGCTGACTAACTGAATGACTGCTTGACAGATAAGCTTATTGATTGACTGGTTGATTGATTTACTTATAGAGAAATTTAGTGATTGAGCGATTGACTGATGGATTAGTTGTTTGACTGATTGACAGGCAGGCCTATTGATAGATTGCTTGATTGATTCAGTGATTGACTGATTCAGAAATTGAGTGATTTTGTGATTGAGCGATTGACGGATTAGCAGATGCGCTTATTGATTGATAAGTTGATTGATTTTATGATTTAGAAGCTTAGCAATTTACTGATTTAATGATTTAGTAATTGACTGTGGTGATTTGACTGAGGATTGAAAAATGATTGAAAGCTTGACTGACCCATCAATAGACTGTCTGACTAACTGATCGACTGAAAGTTTTTGATTGACTGCGTTTATGATTAAGATATTTACCCATATACTAATTGATCCAATCAGTGTCTGGCTGACTAATAGATAAAATGATCAACTGATTGACAGTCTAATTGATTAGCTGACAGATTGACTGATTGGGTAAGTGATTAACAAATTGATTGACTTACCTACCGATTGACTGATTTGTTGACTCATAAACAGCCTACCAAACTGACAGCGATTGATTAACAGATTGATTGATTGACTGATTGAATTCATCGCTCCTTTTGACTGACTGCCAACGAAAGATTGATTGACTGACTTTTGGACTGACTAAGATTTGTCTAGACTGACAGATCTGTCTTGATTGCTTCACCGAACTGTACCGAAATAGCTGATTGATTGAACACAAGTCGCTCTTGATTGATCGACTGATTGCCAATCAACCTAAAGTCCTTAACAGCTCTTTATCTATTCCTCTCAATTCCTAGCTCAAATACTTGTAAAAATATGGTAAAATCTTTTCCTACAATATACATATATATGTATGTATATATAATGACACACCTATGGAGAATTCAATGTTTGCCAATGATTCCATGGAAATGCAATTTCAAGCCGACTTAAATGGCAAATATTTATATTTTGCAATTCATCGACAAATTAATCTCAATTTAAATGCAATAAAAAATGAGAGGAATAAAAGAAGTGAATAAAAATGAATTTGATTTGCAATTTGCTCTTTCAATTACGCATTCACCACTCGCAACGCGCAATTCGCAATTTTGCTGGCAAACAAATCGTCGAGTGCAGCTGATGATTTTGCTCACATTATGTATACGCCACATAATCCATTGCTATATGCCGAGCCCACACACAAAGTGGGCAGCGTTTTCATGCATGAATATATTCGAGCGAGTGCAACTCCCACTCGCTCACTCCCACATGGGATGCGGGTGAGCGTGGGACAGGGAGAGCGACAAATGCAATGCAGAACGAAGAATAAATCTATTGACGCTGCCTCTCTTTCACTCTCTCCTTCCTCCCCCTATCCCTATCTCTCTCTCTCTCTCACTCTCTCACTCTCTCGCATGCTTTGCACTCTGCTAGGGTTGTCGACGCTGAGGCAACTGAAAATAAATAATCAAAATATAAATGGAAACAAAAAACCCTCAATTCAGTTAGAGCATGACGAATATTTAATACCCTTTCTTTGAATAATTTGAGCTAAAAAGTGATCTATGATCTGTTTTTGCATACAACTTTTATAAATATTGAAAAAAAAAAAAAAATTTCATACCAGAACTAAATAAATAACCGAATAGTTCTATGGCAACTATATGATACTCTATTCCAATTCGGATGCGATTAAAAATATATATGCAACAGCTTATTAGGCTAGAGTTTGCATTGTAGTGTAAAGATATATCAAAGAATCTACAAGTTGTTTATACATGAACTAAAGTTTCAAAAGCGGTAGAGTTAACCGATTTGAATGAAATTTTATATTTATAATAATAATCGCATTCGATTTAAGTGTGCAAACTTTTAAAACGATATTTCAAAGAATCTAAATATTGTTCATATATGAACTAAATTTTCAATTAGCTAATTCTATGACAGCTATATGATATATTTGTCTTTTTTAAATGAGACTTTCAAATATATATGAGAGGGCCTTTCAAATGAAATCGTGCTAGTTTCATGAAGGTATATTGAAAAATTCAAAAATTGTTCATACAAGAACTAAATTTTAAGCCAATCAGCTCTATGGCAGCTATATGATAAAGCGGTATAGTTTTAACAAAATTATTAATTTGTGTGAAAAGCATTCTTAGATTCAAATGCTCTAAGTGTGAGTTATATATTTGAATGAATCCAAAAGTTGTGCATACATGAACTAAATTTGACAACCGAACTGATATGTACCAACTACAGAGTATAGTTCCTATTTATTGTTACGTACTACAAAGGCAATGCAAAAATAATAATACTCTGAGTTGCGCAGCATATGAAAGCGACAAATCCAACGATGCGTTTGATACAGGAATATTTGCATTCGAAATTGAGAAATGTTCTCTCAGTGTGTGTGTGTGTGTGTGTGTGTGTGTGTGTGTGTGTGAGTGGGTGTTGATGTGAGTCCGTGAGTGTTGGTTCGTTGATGAACTATGTGTATACGCACATACATATGTGCTTGATATGAGGATATACATAAATTGTATATATAACACTCTAGATACATACTGAAGGTGAGAGAGACGAAAACGACTAAAAAGTACCCTATAGAGATAGAGATAGAGATAGAGATAGAGATAGAGATAGAGATAGAGATAGAGATAGATATAGAGATAGAGATAGAGATAGAGATAGATGATAGAGATAGAGATAGAGATAGAGATAGAGATAGAGATAGAGATAGAGATAGAGATAGAGATAGAGATAGAGATAGAGATAGAGATAGAGATAGAGATAGAGATAGAGATAGAGATAG
Source organism: Drosophila koepferae (assembly GCA_030914345.1). Taxonomy (NCBI): domain Eukaryota; kingdom Metazoa; phylum Arthropoda; class Insecta; order Diptera; family Drosophilidae; genus Drosophila; species Drosophila koepferae. Next base: position 3,863,483 of record JAUESR010000209.1, read on the forward strand.
AGATAGAAGATAGAGATAGAGATAGAGAATAGAGATAGAGATAGAGATAGAGGATAGAGATAGAGATAGGATAGAGATAGAGATAGAGATAGAGATAGAGATAGAGATAGAGATAGAGATAGAGATAGAGATAGAGATAGAGATAGAGATAGAGATAGAGATAGAGATAGAGATAGAGATAGAGATAGAGATAGAGATAGAGATAGAGATAGAGATAGAGATAGAGATAGAGATAGAGATAGAGATAGAGATAGAGATAGAGATAGAGATAGAGATAGAGATAGAGATAGAGATAGAGATAGAGATAGAGATAGATAGATAGAGATAGAGATAGGATAGAGATAGAGATAGAGATAGAGATAGAGATAGAAGATAGAGATAGAGATAGAGATAGAGATAGAGATAGAGATAGAGATAGAGATAGAGATAGAAGGATAGAGATAGAGATAGAGATAGAGATTAGAGATCAGAGATAGAGATAGAGATAGTAGAGATAGAGATAGAGATAGAGATTAGAGATAGAGATAGAGATAGAGATAGAGATAGATATAGAGATAGAGATAGAGATAGAGATAGAGATAGAGATAAGATAGAGATAGAGCTAGAGATAGAGATAGAGATAGAGATAGAGATAGAGATAGAGATAGAGATAGAGATAGAGATAGAGATAGAGATAGAGATAGAGATAGAGATAGAGATAGAGATAGAGATAGTAGATAGAGATAGAGATAGAGATAGAGATAGAGATAGAGATAGAGATAGAGATAGAGATAGAGATAGAGATAGAGATAGAGATAGAGATAGAGATAGAGATAGAGATAGAGATAGAGATAGAGATAGAGATAGAGATAGAGATAGAGATAGAGATAGAGATAGAGATAGAGATAGAGATAGAGATAGAGATAGAGATAGAGATTAGAGATAGAGATAGAGATAGGTAGATAGAGATAGAGATAGAGATAGAGATAGAGATAGAGATAGAGATAGAGATAGAGATAGAGATAGAGATAGAGATAGAGATAGAGATAGAGATAGAGATAGAGATAGAGATAGAGATAGAGATAGAGATAGAGATAGAGATAGAGATAGAGATTGAGATTGATTTTGCATATCTATGTCTGTGTATGCACGTGTGTGTGTGTGTGTGTGTATTGTGAACCAACTCAACCCCCAACAGAGAGAAACAGCCCAAGAGATGCCCCCGAATGTTTCTCTATACCCATACTTATTCAATCCACTGCGTTTACAGTAAACACACGCTACGAGCACAGAAGAAAATCATGAATTGATTTATTATTATTATTATTATTAACTATAAGTTCTTAGAATATGACAAAAACAGACCTATCCAATAATATATATATAATCATGATACAAAAGTTGTTAAACAAATATTATATATTAACATAAAAGATAAGAATAATGCACATATGATAAAAATAAAGTATCAAAAGTTTGTTTAAATAAAATACAAATAAAAATTTAGTTTTAACAAATTTCTATTTAAATATTACAAAGTGCACATATATAATTTTTAGCCAATTCAAGTTTTATAGAAGTGATTCCATATAATGTAATCCTATATATGTATATTATCCGATTAGTCTCTCCATATCTTGGCTCAACTATGAAGAATTAATTCGCAAGTCGAAAGCACAGCGAGCGAGCGAGCGAGAGAGAGAGTGAGAGAGAGAGGGTAACATATAATAGTCATAATGGGGAACTTAATGTACAGAAACAGTAATTGGATTATTATTTGGAATGATGGCTTCTAGCCGGTTAGATTGGCTTGCGGCAAGTCACCGGCAACGGCCTGTGTGGAGAGCTTTGGTAGGGCGGCCTTGAGGAGCGCGGCGGGCGTGGGTTTGGGCACCAATGCCGCTGACTCCGGCGGACTGTGAAAGAAGTAGAGCAGAAAGCCAGCGGCCAAAATGATGTGAGCGCCGAGTATGCCAATGATAAGGAATAGCGAATATTGTGAATTGCGCAGCGCTGGCGTCAGCACGGCAATCAGCACGGTGCCGGAGAGCAAAGCGGCCGTGATAACGAGCAGCCACTGTAGCAGCGAAATCTGCAAAAGGAAAATTGCACAAATGATAAATGAATATAAATTGATAACTCTAATCGAGCTCACATTGATCACCCAGAGTATGGAGACGGGTATATAGATGGCCAGGCTATAGCCATAGATGCACATCAGCGACAACAGACTCGGTGTGTAGCTGGCCTGCAACAGAGTGAGAGAGAGAGAGAGGGAGGGAGAGTCGGAGTTAGTAAGAGAAAGGTATATCTAGATCAAGATTTCTACTCACGCTATCCGTTTCCACAGCATCGCTAGCATCGACAGGCTTCAGGCTGTACTTGAAGAGAGCCCAGAGTATGGCCGGCAAGATGTTGGCATAGAGAAAGATGCAGGTGGCCGCATAGGAGACCAAATGAAAATTATAATGCCAATGATAGCTATCGTTGGCCTGCTGCAAATAGCTGGCGATATTACCACTAATGGCTATCGAAAAGATCTAAAAAGAGAGAGAGAGAGAGGGAGAGAGAGAGTTAGGCATACATAATCAGAGAGATAGAGTGAGCGCCTGCCCTTACCAGCGTTATGGTTATCCAGAAGGGACCATAGAGATCTGGATTCTCGCCAATGTTCATGCGCAAATAGTTGGCAGCGGCACGCTTGGGTATCATGGAGTTGACAATGCGCTCCAGCACCATGTACGTATCGACATTAAAGAACTGCTGATAGTACTCGATGGTCAGAAAGGAGAGGCGAGCACCACTTCCAGCTCCAGCGCTGCCATCGGCTGAGCTGAACGCTGCGTTGGCACCGCCGCCGCCGCTGCCATCGTTGCCAGCGCCGCCGCCGCCGATAATATTTTGTGCCGAATTGCTCATGTCGTAGATCAATTCGGACAATGGATCACCACGTTGACGCTGGCCATTATAATTGGCAGTGCCGCCTGCTGTGCCGCCAGCTCCACCGCCAGCTGCATGCGTTGGCGAATTGACATTGATTTGCGCTGGTGTGCCGCTGTTAGTTGCGCTATAGTCGCGAAACTGTAGCAAATCATCGGCAGTCGGCGTTTCCATGGCTCACTAATATAATATTGAGTATAATTTGATTACGCTTGTTATTTAAATTACACGTATCTATCGCCAATGTCTATATTTGTTTTTCTCGTTCTCGTATCTTCGTCTATTTTTTTTTTCGCCTCACACTCATACGTCAGCTGTTGATTTGGCGCCTGCGTGTGACCGTATTTTGTCAATGTTTTGGTAAAATACCAAATTGTGTATGTACTTCGTCGATTTTGCTACACTAGTGCGTAGCTCAAGTTAAAATAACATATTATGCTCACAACAATTTAATTATTTTAATTTTATTTCAAAATGTCACTTTGATTATTCATTTTTCGTTTTAAAAGGTGCAGATAAATGGTTTAAAGCTACATCGATATACCAACAATAATCGATTGTCATGCGCTGTGCAACACTGTCAGCTCCTGCGTCGTCAGCCAACACTTTTTGCAGCTGCAGTACAAAACAATATTCGCTAGCTAGCAAAATTTCTACACAATTTGTTGAATAAAAAAGCTTATTAAAGAGGAATACAAACATTTTTGTTGAGTTGCTCAAGTGTGTGCAGTGCTTGCACACTTAAAAAAAAATAAACAACACACACACACATATAGGGCGATCGGACAGCAGTTAGCTGTGCCCCTCCCCCTTCACAAAGTGCGTAGCAAATGCCTGTGAAAAATGGCGAATCGGATGCGGAGGGTGACGTCTCTGGCGCGGAGTCGGAGCGCTCGAACTCCAGCCAGGCGCACGATACCTCCGACGAGGAGGAGGAGGAGGCCAATGAGTGTGATTCTGATGATTCCTCCGAAATGGATGCCAGCGAAATTGAGCTGCGACGCGCCGAACACATCGAAGATCTAGGTACGCGCCAATTTTCTAAAATCTTATTAATGAATGCGCTAATGAATATATTAAAATACAGCCAGCTTGGATCGTCAGTTTAGTCAGCTGCGCGAACAGTATTACTGCGAACGCATCAATCACATCGAACGTCAGCTGTCGGACGTGCGTTCGGGCCGATCCGAGGAATTTGTACAGCCCCAGAAGGAACTGGACAAAGTCTATCGCACGCGCATCGAAGTGGCCGACGTGCTGCGCAAGTTTCGCCTGCAGAACATCGAGCACAAGTATCTGTCCGAGGAGCAGGCAGCCACCCAGCATTTCGAGGTGAGTAACTGAAGTTGTTCGTTTGAAATTTGTTTTTCTAAAGAGATTCCCCTTACCGTCCCACGGCCCGCGCAGAGCGAAAAACAAATGGCCATGGATAATATTCGCGAGGATCTAATGGAGCGCATACGCCGCCTCGAAGAGGATCGCCACAATGTAGACATCTCCTGGGACGATTGGGGCAACGACAAGCGCCAGAGCAAGGTGCGTGGCCCGGGACGCAAGAAGGCCGTCACTGTTACCGGTCCATATGTGGTCTATATGCTGCGCGAGGAGGACATCATGGAGGACTGGACGATAATACGTAAAGCGCTCAAACGCTCATCCACAGCCGCAGCCAATGTGACGGCGCCGACACCCAATCTGGTCGGCATGCCGCTGACCCCAACACCCATGGCCGGTGCGAATGGATAACGGTGGCGTTCGGCTGCCTACGGCCAGACGCGCAATAAAAAGCTCACCTGACGGCAGCGAAAGGTAGCATCAGCTACCAACCGGAACGCCCATTAGTTACTCTGTTGTACGATGATTATGATTATGATTCATGTTTGTAATCATCAATCTCTAAACTTAACAATCTAATTTTTTGTTTGTTATAAAACAATGCAAAGAAGAAGAAGAAGAACTAATAGCAGTCGACTCTCAAAAACAAACAAAACACCATAATTAATTATAAGTCGGAATTGTAGTATAAATTTTGCATTACACACGATATGGATATATCTATATCTATATATTGTATAACATTGTATATAACTATATATATTTGCCTGCGCTCCTGATCCTCCTGCTACCCTAGAAACCTTCGTCTTGTTATCCAAGCTGATCGCAGCTCCACATATATATACATGATATATATATATATAAATATAGCAATAGATCTGTACACTAAATAAAGTAAATTTTTTTTTTCGTAATTAAAGCAAAGCAAACTTTTTTTTACTTGAGTTCAATATTTAAATATAAGAATATAGATATATATCAGATACATAATCTGGAAAAAAGAAAAGTTGCCATATTATAAGGAAAATAGGCGGAAAACCCACTTTAGATCCTTAGCAACAATTTCCATTTATATATATGTATATAGATTCATAAGAAATCCAAGTTTAAAAAAATGCAAAATCCATAAAGAATTCACATAAAATTGGTGAAAATTGATTTCTAATCAATCTAGTTGAATTTGTTAGGCTAGGATTATGAAACCTAGATGCTATGGGCATTATCTAAACTTCCAATTGGTAAGCATTCAGAAGAAACTTGGAGAATCTTAAGATTTAACATTTTATTGCAACAAAAATTAGAATCCCTTGCTCTTGAGATGCTCGCGCAGCACATCCACATAGTCGCCATGAATGTGAATCTGGCCGCTTAACTCGTTGACACGCGTGGCGCACAGTTTGCCATTCCGGGACTTTTCCACCACCTGGCGCAGATCTCGCTCGAGCGCCCAGATATCGCCCTGGATGAGGCGCACAATGGTAAGGCGACGCTGGCCACGAAAGCCTGTCTTCAGATAGACGGGCACCATATGGTTTTTGGTGCGTGACACAAAGTAGCCGTTCTCCTGGCCATTCGCCGTCTGTGGCTGCCAGCCGGACGGATAGGCGGGTTTCGCCACTGGCTGGGGCACGGTGCGTGGCGGCAGCAAGCGTTCCACGTACTTCCATTCGGGCGGATTGTGCAGCACCTCTACATCGGGATACTGCTCAAGGGGCTGCACCTCGCTGGACGACCGAAAGCTGGACAGGCGGGCGCAGTCCGTGTGCAGCGAGCGCACCAGCTGCAAGGGAACATTTGAGTAACGGTTAAATATGGGTAGGTCAGTCACTCACCTGTTTCATTCCCTGCAGCAGCGGCATATTAAACATTAGCTTAGCACTGGCTGCCATTTCAAATTATTTTTAATTGATTTAAGTGGCAAAAAACAATAACGAAAACAACAGCCACAAATTGTGTTACATATGCGCTGTGCGGAACTAACAGCGGAACCAGTGAACCACAGCGTTGCCACTGTGCACGTTCTGTGCTGTAAAGTGGCAGCACTTGCTATTGGCGCCTAAATTTGGTCAAGTTATATATGCAATGTACAATATTAATATCTTTAATGTTATATGCTCAGATTAAATATATAATTATTTTATAAGAAATAAAAATGAATAATTAAAAGAATTTACAGTAAATTAAATTGCATACTTTATATGTGGTTCCCAACAACTTTATTTGCTATTTGTTCGATAATCAAATTTTACGTTTTTTCTCCCTTTTTTCATTACTATGCAAAATTTTAATATTATGAAAAGTTAAAATATATAAAATTATATATATGTATGTTAAATATGTTCCGCCTGGAACTAGTTACTGAACTGCAGCCGGCATACTGGCTAGCACACTTTTAGTGTTGTAAAGCGCATACTCTAGCTATTGGCGCCTTTTCATTAGCTTATAGATATGTAAATGCATTTAGAGCTATGCATTTGTTTGTATGTGTCTGTGTGTTTGTGTTTGTGTTCAACAAATGCCGCCAGCGACGTCATCGTTAGAGCTAAAGCTTTTGCAACACACACACGCACGTATGTAGACAAACACAAGCTTATTTTAATCATTAACGCTGCAGCTGCTTTGCCGTTTTTTTTTTTCTTTCTGCTGCATTTGATGTTGATTCTAGCAGCAGCAACCGTCGCTGTCGCTGCCGCAAAACCGTTTTGGCATTGTTTACGTTACAGCTTTTATTTTGTTAGCTTTTTGTGCTCAGTTTCAGCTTTCAGTTTTCTCGGCGCTTTCGTTGCGACAAGTTGTTGCTGTGTTTGACCCACAATACGCAACTAAAAAGCAAAAACTGCATAAATTCTCTGTTTGCTCTACGCACACACAAATTATAATAATTATTTGTTGCCGTTTGTTGCATTCGCAGCTGCTTATTAAGCGCGTGTGTTGCCAGAACGAGCGAGCGAGCAAACGTGTGAAAGAAAGAGAAAGTGAGAGTGAGATAGAGCTAGCTAGCTAAGCGCGCGCAAATTCGAGTGTTTGTGTTCTGTTTTTTTTTTTTTTTCTTCTTTGCTGTCGCCATTTCCTTTTGGCGTGTAATGTGTTTGACTAGTGTTGCAAAGCGCTAGGGAGCATGGCTCGCAAGGATGATCCCGTTTTCAATGTGAAATTCGTGCAGCTGGTCGAGAATCAGCCCTGTCTCTGGAACTACACACATCCGGGCTACAGCAAAAAGGAGGAGGTGCAAAAGGCCTGGCAACATGTGGCCAATGAAACTAAGGACACAGGTGCATATATAATTGGATATGCACACGGCTCTCTCTCTCTCTCTCCCACTCTCTCACTCCCACTCTCTCTCTGTTTGTGTGTGTGCTTCTTCTTATTCATTTGTGCTGCACTTGTAGATTCCATTTCCATATTCGTTTCTTTTTTTTTTTTTGCAATTGCGTGCTCATTTGTTGTGTGCGTATGTGTGGTTGTGTGTGTGTATGCTGGCGCGCGCCTATGATGCAAGCTTTTTGCCATGCGTGTGTGTGTGTGTGTGTGTGGATTTTCAATGCAATCGCAATTTGTAGTCGTGCCAACTCGCTTGCACTCAGCGCTTTAAATGCCTCTTAGTATGCATGCGTGTATGTGTGTGTGTGTGTGTGTGTGTGTGTGTAGGTGTGTCACTGTGTCACACACAGCAATAGCTGCGCGCGGCGTTTGCATGCAATTAGTTGTTGTTGTTGTTGCCGCCGATTTTGGCATGCAATTAAAAAAGTTCAGCAACTGCAGCACAGTGCAAATACCCTGCATGCATTTACATACATACATATGTATGTATGTATGTATGTCTCTCTGTCCGTCATGCCTCTCTCATCTCACTTGTTGGCATTTGCCAACACTTGTTGCCGCATTGATCGCCAAACGCTGGCGCATTATGCAGCACTGCAGCCGAACTGAGCGAACTGGGTTATGAAGCTTTTTTGATTGGCCCAATTAAATGTTCATTTTCATAAGTTGAATTTAGTTCCACTTAACAGTTCTGCTCAGCAGTTGCTTGCTGCACACACACACACACACACACACACACACAGGCATGCAAGCATGCGCTATGCAGCACTGGCATTAATTGTGTTTTACTACAGGATTTAACAATGAAATTAGGTTAGGGCTGGCATCTTAGCTGGCAAATGAGGTTAGGGTCGACGCGTAAGTTAAATTTTAATGGAATTTCTAATGGAACACCTAAAACATTATTTTAATTTCCATCATCTGCAATTGTAGCAATTTTTAATAAATTATTTAGTGAAATTAAAGAGGAAGAGCGCAGGAGAGGGAGATTTAAACTTTGCATTTATAGTATATCTTTGCATATCTGTATCTTTCTCTTATTCGGAATAATTTCTCTTTAGGACATCTGGACTTCCTTTCATTACAATATATGTATATGTGTATAGTTTTTAAATTTCTTGAGGTATGTCAGTCGTTTAAGTCAGCATGCCATCTCAGCGCATCTCAGCTGAGTTTTAGGTTTATTTGGTTAGCTTTCATTACAAATGCTGTACAGGATTTCTGCTTCATCTCACTTCGGAATCCTTCTTTTGTATTCTCTCATTCCGAATGCATTCTTTTATTTACGAATCTTTGACCTTTTCTTACTTATTATTCCTAAAATATGATTCATTGAGCATCTCCATTTGAATATCATGCATTGTGTCCATCTTTCCTTTATTCGCTGTCCTAACTGTAAATATCAATCAAGACATGCTATGGTATTCGGAGTATTTGGAATGAAAGCAAGGATTGCTATAATATTCGAAATAGTCGGAATGAAATCAAGGAAAGCTAAAGTATTCGGAGTTTTCAGAATGAAAGCTAAGAATGCTATAGTAGTCGGAGTATTCGGAATGAAAGCAAGAAATACTATAAAATGCATTTAAAGTAAAGTAAAGTGTTCGAAGTGAAAGCGAGGAATACTTTATTATTCGGAGTCATTTCAGTGAAAGCAACTATAGTACTCGGCATATTCGGAATGGATGAAAGGACTATTCCGAATACTATATCATCTACACATTGATTTCATATCATTCCGAATACTTTCGCACTTGATTTCCTGTCATTCCGAATGTCTTTTGTCCTTTCGAAAACTAATTCTTAAAGGATTATTGGACAAAGTCTGTTCAGTTTATCTTTGATGGATTCTGAATAACTCCTAAGAAGCTTACCCCTAAAGTTCGACTCATTCCGAAAGTGAATCTCAGCTCAATTCCCATTCCGAATCTCGCATATCCCCATTTAATATCTCCCTTCGGATCATCTCAATTGCAGTTCGAAACTCACGCGAGCGTTGGCGCACCATTCGGAGCAGCTTCCTGCGATCCCTGAAGCTGGCGCGCACCCAGACGGGTCGCGGCAAGCGTAAATACTATTTGTCCAAGTATCTGCAGTTTCTGATACCCTACACAAAGTCGCGCGCCTGTCACAAGCAGCTGCCGCTTGGCCAGCCGCACGCCCATCCCAATCCCAATGCCAGCTCGAATCTCAATGCGAATTCGAACTCGAATTCGAATCCGAGCGGCGGCATGGTGCTGCGCAAGCCAAGCACCCCGACAACAACGGCGTCAGCGGCAGCCACATATCTGACGCGCATTGGTCACATGCGACTCCTGGAGCAACATCATCAGCAGCAGCAGCAGCAGCAGCAGCAGCAGCTGCAGCAGCATCAACAGCTGCATCAGCAGGAGCTGGAACTGGAACTGGATCGGGAAAGGGAGCTGGAGCTGGAGCAGCATCATCATCATCAGCAGCAGCAGGAGGAGGACACCAAAGACAGCAATGGCAGCCACGAGGACGCGGAGGAGACGGCAGAGTCGCACACGCAGGAGGCAGGAGCTGCTCCTCTCTCGCCACTGCGACTGCAAACGATTAAAGTGGAGCACCAGCAGCATAGCACAGAAAAAATCGCTGCAACACCTGGTGCACAGCATTCGCTCGTCACGTTGCCCGTCTCGATGGCGGCGGCGCTGCGCAGCAACATGGACTGGACGATGACCGAGTGGCTCAAAGGCAGTGCCAACCAGTTGCACTACAACAACAACAACAACAACAACAACAACAACAACAACAACAACAACAACAACAACAGCAGCAGCAGCAATAATAATTTGGCCGCAACGCCACCAGCTGCAAGCACACCTGCACTCGCAGCAGCAGCGACGTCGGCAGCGGCGCCAACAGCTGGCCTAGCGCTCGCGCAGCCCGACGCCGATTATTCGTTTCTAATCAGCCTGCATCCATATCTGAAAGAAATGAGCGGCAAGCAAAATCGTCGATTTAGGCAAAAGGTCGTAGGCCTCATTGACAATGTGCTGGACAATATGGATGTTTAGCGAAAGTATAACAAAAATATATATATATATTAAAAAGTGAAACAAGGAAAAATATAACAACCGACAGTGCCCATTTGTTAAATGTAATAGCAATTAAATGTATTTGTATTGTTTTTTTTTTTTATGTTAAAATTAAACAAACACACACACACACACACACACACACACATTTGCTATATGTAACAGTAAATAAGAAGAAAATGTCATGCAATGCAAAATAAAACGCTTTTCAAAAAAGTCAAATTCAAATTTAAATTTAACTCGCATTTTACAGCACTGCACATGTGAGTGTTGCCAGACAGTGAAAAAATTTGTTACAGTAAGAAAATTGCATGCGATGCATAAATCAAATCGAAAGAAATAATAATAATAATCAAACAATTAAAATCCCATTTAAATTTTACTCGCTTTATGCAGCCCCGTACATTGACTCTTGCCAGACTCTGCGCTGCAGGTGCAGCAGAAGCAATCAAAAACAAAACTGAATGGAAAATAATAAGCACTTAACCAGTGAATTAATGTGCTTTCATTTCAAATTCAACACACATTAGTTAAATATAATGCAAAATGAGGAAAAAGAATATTTGATGCTATGCGAAAATACAAATCACAATAACCAATACACTGCAAATTCAAATTTAAATTTAAATCGATTTTATACGACTGCGCGGGAACAGCGCTGCCAGACTGTCCGCTCCATGCAACAGCTGTTTTATTTTTTCCTGACGCCGTGGCAGCCCCCCCTGTCTAAGCAATAATTTGAGATTAAAAAAAAAAAACCGCAATGTTAACTAATTACATATTTTGAAAGTGCAGACCAGTAACATTCCTCATTTTAATAACTAACAGTAGGTATCACCACACAGCTCTAAGTGTGCGTGCACGTGTGTGTGCGTGCTTGTGACTGTGTAACGTGTACATGTGATGTAATTTACTCTGCAGATAACGAAAAATCCACAAAAAGCTATTGTTGAAATGCTGATAATTATTATATAAAAGCAACGCTGTGCACATGCACACACACGCACACGCACGCACATTGTTTCTTTTTTTTTTTTTTTTTTGGAGAAAGTTAATTGTTGTATGAGGTTGTCAATGTAACGGCGCATTCTACTCAGATAGCCAGTGGGATAGCGGGAGACTGGAAGCAACTGCTGGCGCAATTTATGAATGAAGGCAAGATGCATGAATGCTGCATCCATACACAATCGGTCACACTAACAAAGTCCACAGTTTACGCCAAGAAGAAGAAGATTAACAGCAATTGTAACGGTACTGGACGAAGCACTATGTCCAATTGCCAACACAATGACAAGGACGACGATCACAATGCCGTGGATGCCACCTGCCTCGTAGCCATCACAGACACCATCCGGGAACACATCAAGCATCGCGTACGCACGGCCTACGAATTCTTTGACCAGACCCTGATGCAATACAAGACCACCCAATTGATATTCTGCTTCAATGGCGGCAAGGATTGCACAGTGCTGCTGGATCTGCTGATGGGCTACTGTGCACAGCGGAGCATTAGCAGCGGCGAAATACCAATGCTGTACATTGAGTCTGACGATTCGTTCGAGGAGATCGATGACTTTGTCAAGCACTGTGTGAACCGCTACAAGGTGAAACTCATCAAGTACAAGGATTCGCTAAAGGTGGCGCTCACCCAGATGACCCAGGATATGCCGCTCATCAAGGCAGTCTTTGTGGGCAGCCGGAACACGGATCCCTACTGCGATAAGCTGAAAGCGATGCAGGTAAATGATGACGCCGCCACTCCAGGTCTCAAGCTGCTCAATTCCATTCTAATCTCATTCCCATTCCATTCGTCAGAAAACGGACAGCGACTGGCCGGACATGATGCGGCTGAATCCTCTGCTGGAATGGAGTTACCACGACATCTGGCACTACATACACATATACAAGGTGCCCTACTGCAGCCTCTATGCGCGGGGCTACACATCGATTGGCTACAAGTCCAACACCTTCCCAAATCCGCATTTGCTCTGCACCGAGTGTGCGAGCGCGGCAGAGGCAGCGGCAGCGACCGAGGCCACTGCGCCCCACTCCATTGCCACGCCTTGCTATCGGCCCGCCTGGGAGCTGGCCGATCCCACAATGGAACGCGCTGGACGACACAGTTCCAAATAGTTGCAAATTAATTAGCTAATCATAGTGCAATTGTATTGTAAATATCTGCTATATACATATATATTTTTATATATAATTAATTTTTTTTATTCCAAGAATTTTGTACATGTATTTGTTTACAAAGCAGATCAACACAATAATGCTGTGCTTTAATATATATATGTATATATAGAGTTCTCATTTGTATCATATACACATATATCACATGTGTATATATTACTTCAGCTTTAGCTTTATAATTGGCATTCATTGCAGTTCGCGGATTTTGTTTTGTGTATTTGCAGCTGTTGATATGTTTTTTGCTGGAAATTTAGAACTGCAAGTCAGCGAGATCTATATACATATATACAAATATCTATATCTATATATATATATATATATATATATATATATATATATATATATATATATATATATATATATATATATATATATATATATATATATATATATATATATATATATATATATATATATATATATATATATATATATATTATGCAAGCATAGATATCTGCGCACTGTGTAGTGTAAATGCCTTTTGGGCGTTCTGGCATTTACAGTGCCCTCTTAACAGTTGCTTAACATCAGCGCCGCTTAACAGTGCAAATGCAACAATGCAAAAGTGTTTGTAAATAACAAATTCAGTTATAAGTTTTTTAATTGAAAAAGGAAATAAAGAATAATTATTTTTAACATAATTTAATGAGCGAAAATCTTTTCTACAGATTTTTAAAGTACTATAGAAACAATAATATTCACCTCCACCTTCATCTGTTATACAAAGTCTAAACATATACTTATACTATAGCCAGAGTTATGAAGAAACTGTTATACAATATCTTACAACAGTCAGATATATTCAAGCTGTTATAAATTTACAGTCACAGCTTTGCTTAAACTTGTATATAATTTTTCCATTACTGAAATTTAGCCCAATCTGTTATACAATAACAATGCCTCAGCTGAGGTCTGAATTATTCACAATCTGTTATACAAATTTAAGGACTTTTTTTTTTCATATTCTTATACATTATATATAGAAGTATTTTCGAATTGTTATACAATTTTATAAACCGTTTTTCTCTTACTGTTTTACAATTTTTTATTCAAATGGGGTCCTTCTGTTATACAAAAGAAATTATTCTCAATCTGTTATACACTTTTTGACAGACCTTATCAGAAGTGAGAGTTATGATCCAATTTTTAGACCTAAGCCATGTTTCAATGCATACTCAACCCGTTAGTTACTCTAAATCTGTTATACAATTTCATATAGACTTCAGTCAGACTTAGAATTAAGCTCAAACTGTTATACAACAACTATAGTTTAGCTTTACCCTAAGTTATAACACATCTGTTATACTAAGCTAGACTTAATCTGTTATACAATTCATTCTATTTCAACTATAACTAGATGCACACTCAATCTGTTATACAGTTCCCACAATATGCTAGCTCTTTGGCTGTAGTCAGCGCTCACTGTAGTTACTTGAGCTGAATGGACTCGAATCGCAGATATTCAGAGATCTGTGTCGCCTGCTGCTTCTTGTCGGCGATGCGCGAACCGAACTGGATGGCGCGCTTCTTGAGCAGCGTCGCATCGCGCAGTCCCAGGCGGTGGCCGTAGAGGCGCAACAGCAGCTTGTCGCCCACGCCCTCGGGCAGGGCGTAGCAGCAGCGCTGCTGCGGTGTCAGGGAGCGCAGGAACTGCGCCAAGTGCTCCTCGATGAAGGGCGCGCGCGCCGTCTTGCCGCAGTCGGCAATGATGCGATCGTCACGTGCCAGATTGCGTGCGGGTATGCGCTGCCAGTCCATCTCCAGCTCTTGGCGCAGCGCCAGTTCGCGCGCCTCAGCACTGGGAGCAGCGCGACGCCATGCGTTGCGATGCCTCGTGTAGCCGCCAAAGAGCTCGTCGGCGCCGCTGCCTAGCAGCGCTACGCGCGCCTTGGACTCGACTGCGGCGGCGGCAAACCAAAATGCACAGCCTAAAGATTCGTCCAGCACCGTGTGTAGCGGATAGATGAGATGGCGGATGTGCGCCGCGAGCTGCTGCTGCAGTTGCTCGCGGCTGACGTTCACCTGCAGCAGCTGCCAGCAGCGCTGTGGGCAGAGGCGCTGCAGCTCGGCCAGCGACTGCAGCGATGTCTGGCGATCCGGCACATTCCAGCCCTGATCCGTGCCAGCTGCCACGCGCTCGAACGCCACATTGATCAGCTCAATGGGCTCCGCTCTGGGCACGTATTTGTCGGCTAGCAAGGCTAGAATGCTGCAATCGATGCCGCCCGAGAAGAGTATGCAGATCTTGGCATGCGTGCAGCTGTCACTGCCACTGCCACTGCCAGGGCAGAGCCGACAAACGGGCGCCGTATGTAACACGCGGGCTGCCACCGAGCGCTGGAGCAGCTCGTCCAGTCTGTTCAGCGCCTGCTGCACGGCTTCGTGTTGCAGTAGTCGTTCGTGGAGTGACTCCAATGGGTCATCACCCGCTGCTAACTCATACAGATCAAAGCTGCTCACCTGCAGCTTCTGCTCCAGCAGCCAAGACGGCTCAATTGGCTGCTCCAAGCGCGTGCTCCACTTCATGGCAGTCTCCAAGTTGGAGAGCTGCTGCTGGGTCTGCTCATTCAGTTGCTGCCAGGGATAGAGGTAACATTCATTCAGCTGCAACAAGTGCAGCTTGTACAGGCCAAGAGGTGGCAGCTCCAGGGCTGCTGTGGCCATGTGCTCCAACACGTGGCACGAGGTGCTCATCAGCTTGAGGCAACTGTTCGCATGGCGCTCAATGATAAGCGAATTTCTGCCCAAGGCATCACGACAAAAGTATAAGATCTTCTCACGTCTGCAAAGATACATTTGTTATTATAGCTGTACAGGGTATTTCATAGTGTCAGATTCACCTGTTGTACAATATGAGGCAGTAGGGTCCTTCCAACTGGCGTAGCAGCGCCAATAGCTCCACGTCGTCATTGCATTTGCTTAGCTCACTTAGCAGCCACGCGCTGTCTGCCTCGCTCTCCAGTTTCTTTTCATCTAAATTGTATAAATCCCCATTGAAAAGCAGCACTAAATCGTCTTTGATTAGAGGTTGCTTTTGTGGCGCGGCACCTTGCTGCCACAGTACATTGCCGACGAGCAGTACATTGTCAATTATGACCTTATCCTTAACGTCCGGTCCACGATTATCCAGCAGCTGCTCCAAAGCGCTATGCAAATGACAAATAACATCATCATTTTGGCTTATCGCACAAAAAATGCCGCACATTGCTATTTAAATTGTAAACATTGGCATGTGCCTGTGCTTGCGAACCAGTTCCATTGAGCGATCCAAGCTTTACAGCACCATTTTGAGTAAATATGTATAGTTTGTGTTGGTGGTAAAAGCAATTTGGGTTCATTTAAAATTGAAAGCCTTCTTTGGCACTAAAATAATAATTTTATAATAATGGAGCAATTCCTATAAAGCGCTATGCAAATAGCACCCAACGTCATTGTTGCTTATTGCTCAAAGAGTGCCGCAAGAATGATATTCAAATATGTTTACATTGGCGGGTGCCTGTGCTTGCGAGCCAGTTCAATTGAGCGGTTTGTGCATAACAGCACCATTTTAAGTACAAATAATATGAGTTAATTCGAAGTTCGATTGAACTTAATTTCTTAAGATATTAACAAATTTAAATATAAATAATAAATTATAATAAGAAAATAATATACTTTCTTAGGCATATGAATTGAATGAAATACTATATTTTAGCAGCCATTACTGTTCACAGAACTGTTAAGTTCTATTAGCATTTGTCAGCACTGCTTTCATGTTCATTTTCGATTTTGAACTTGTTAGGGTAACAGCTGATTTTCAGTTTGGCAACTTCACTGTACACAAATTTTCGTAACTATAGGGAAATATGTTTTATTTTATAGTTTTTTGATTCTGTTTGCTCTAAATTATAATAGAAATTATGAATATGTATTCTAATTAAAATTCTGCTAATTGAGTTGTGTTTGCGTTTACATAACTGTTAATTTTTTTTTTGAGCTTTTGCCAACACTGCCATGCTCCATGCGCAATTGAACGAGTTAAACTTATTTGGCCAACAGCTGATTTTGAATTTCGCAACAATCGTGCAAGTTTATTTATTTATGTTTACGTAACTGAAATACAAACGAATTTTCAACAATTTAAACCCAACGCAATTAGATGCTGTAGTGCAGCACAAGTTGTAGCCAGCGACGTCATCAACGACCGGCAACAAGCGCAATCACAAACAAAACAAACAGAGGCAAGAGAGCGACAACAAAATAACAACTACAACAACAACAATTGATCGCCCACTCGTTCGCGAGGTGGTCAAACGAGATGACACGGTCAGCGCAAGACGTGCTGGGCGTGCTGCGCGGCCTGCAAATAGTTGCAGAGGCGTGCGGCCGCGAGCATCTGTCGCTGACTAAGCATCTGTGGAGCAATTCGAGCGTGCGCGAACTGATCTCAGTGAATGTGACTCAGACGGCGGACGCGTTGCGTGAGGCCAGTGAAAATCCAACAGAGCGATTGCGAAAGGCCCAGGAACTGCTCCAGGAGACCGGCGAACGTGGCTACGTTGTCGCCCACGGCCTGTGCCAGCTGCTGGAGACGAAATTGCCCTGCGACCTCAGCGCATTACAGCGCCCCAACTGGCAGCCGACTGGGGCAGGTGGAGGTGCAGCTGGTGAAGCGACAGCTGGTGCCAGCACAGCGGCCGGCCAGAGTCAACGCTCGAGTCGCAGCCATCTGGATGGTGCCGACGCGGCCACCGTGGATATATCGTCTATAACGCTACTGGAGTTCGAGGAGATCCTCTCCAAGCGCAACATGAATCGCAACGTCAGCCTGCGCACGCCCAACACGCAGACCAAGCAGCTGCCTCCCACCGAACCGAGTACAGCCAAGGATAAGGCAACTCTCATCCCACCTGAGCCCGTTAGCGGTGACGGCATCCTGGCCAAGGACACTGAATATGTGGACAATCTGATGAGATTTGTGGCCGGTAGCTCACGGTTTCGGCGGCCGAAGCAGCTGGAAAGAAGGGTAGGCATGAAGAGAGTTTTTTCGATCTTGTTTCAATTCCATTTTGAGTGAATCTTTCTTTTGTGTTCCAATCCCATTTGTTTGCATTGCATTTCACTCTTAGCAG
Source organism: Drosophila koepferae (assembly GCA_030914345.1). NCBI lineage: Eukaryota > Metazoa > Arthropoda > Insecta > Diptera > Drosophilidae > Drosophila > Drosophila koepferae. Next base: position 3,881,421 of record JAUESR010000209.1, read on the forward strand.
CCGAGTCGAGCTATTTTGAGAGAATCTTGATATGTTTTGCTTATGTTCCAATTCAATTTGTTCCATATGCATTGCTTGTGTTCCAATTCTATACTTTTCCTTCAAAACTTTACATTCTCAATATATTTAACTTTTATTTTTTTTTTTTTTATAAAATTTTAATATTTATGGAATTTCCCACAGCTATTCCAATTCCATTTCATTTCCGGCCAGTTTGAGTTCCATTTGTTTAGATTTTCCTTATAAAATCATTTCACAATACATTACACATTATATTTGTGTTTCTCAACTCAATAGTAAATTGATGAGCTTTTAGTGCACCATGTTTCACATTCCAATCGTTTCACTTTCATTTAGAGCATTTTCTTTGAATACATTTGAATTTCCTATCTCATTTCCAAATGTATTTCATTCAACATGCATTTACTTACTAACATTTATTTTTGTGTTCCACATTCCAAGCGTTTCACTTTCATTTCCAGTGCTGACTTTAGCTAAATATGTTTTGCTCCAATTTCACTTCGATATGTTTTCCACTAAATTACAATTGTGAGCTACATTCCATGTGTTTCACATTCCAATCGTTCCACTTTTATTCGCTTACTTGAATTCCCATTGCTCACATTAGCATTCCATATGTTATGGACTCGATATAAAAGTGTACATCCTCGTCATCACCCTTTGCCTGTGCCACGCCCTCTTATCCTAGCTTTTTTGCTAGATTTCATTTCAGTTCCATTTGTTTTTCCACTCAAAATGAAATCGATACGAGCAAAATTGCCATTTATTTCGAGACATGCTTTACATCTGACATGTTGCACATTTCTAGCTGCGGCGACTGCTCCGCCCGCCAAGCCGACGGAATCGACGCTGCCGGAGTTGAGCAAGGTGGCCAAACAGCGGAGGGTGCCAGCATCGCGTTTGGGACGGATGGCCTCGTTTGGTGGCCTGTTCGCCGGCCTTGGGCTGGGCACCATCAATGAGCTGACCAAGGGCGCCCTTGGCCTGGGCGGATCGACGAACATGCGGGATGCACTGCTCAGTCCGGCGAACGCGGAGAGAATTGTGGACACACTGTGCAAGGTGCGCGGCGCAGCATTGAAGATTGGCCAAATTCTCAGCATACAGGACACGAACGTAGTCTCGCCTCAACTGGCCAAAGCGTTCGAGCGTGTCCGGCAAGCGGCTGACTACATGCCCGACTGGCAGGTGGAACGCGTGATGACCACCCAGCTGGGACCCGAGTGGCGACAGCGTTTGCGCAGCTTCGATGAGAAGCCATTTGCGGCAGCTTCCATCGGCCAGGTGCATCGAGCCACGTTGCTGGACGGCATGGAGGTGGCCATCAAAATCCAATATCCCGGCGTTGCCCAGAGCATCGAGAGCGACATCGACAATCTCGTCGGCATGCTCAAGGTGTGGGACGTCTTCCCCCAGGGCTTCTTCATCGACAATGTGGTGCGCGTGGCCAAGCGCGAGCTCCAATGGGAAGTGGACTATGCGCGCGAGGCTGAGTACACAGAGAAGTTTCGCCAGATGATATCCCCCTACAAGGAGTATTATGTGCCCAAGGTGGTCCGTGAACTGACTACCAGCAGTGTGCTCACCACGGAACTGGTTCCAGGTGTGCCACTCGACAAGTGCTTTGAGCTTAGGTGAGTGCTGGACAAGTGGTTCACTTATAAGCCAGTAGCTTACTAGTTCCGATAAAGTATCAAGTTCTGTCATAGATATTTACTACATTTCTGGTTCATTGTTCTTCCAATTGAAAACGAAAAAGAACCAGCTGGTCATACATTTTTGCTAGTTTACAATTGATTTACTGTTCTTTAAGTTAAAGCCAATTACTAAGCATATAAAGTGGTTGCTAACTGGCTCACAATTCACTAGTTCCGAATGGAACAGAAGCCTATATCAGTTGCGCATTAATTTTTACTATTTTCATCTACTTGACGCAATTATTACTTAGACAAGACAAGTTCAACTTATTCACTGATTCACCTTTGAGTCCCAATGTTGCACTGGTTCATTTTTAAAGTTTCAATGCTTTACTGGTTCCAGATGCAAAGACTCAAAGCCAGTTATATCATAATTATTGGGCATTGAAGTTGATGTCATTGATTAGACAAAGACAGAATTACATGTAGCTGGTTCATTTTTCATTTGCAGCTTTTGACTGGTTCCATATGGCTTTTAATACTGTTCTTAAGGTTCTCAATTAAATTTGATTGTGTTTTCTTGACTTGATATATAGATATAGATATATAGATACTAGTTTTTGAACAAGTAAAAATTTGAACTAGTTCCGTTTAAAAGAATCAATTATTGTTAATTGTTAGCCCAATTGAACTTTATTTTTTGCTCCCTTAACCTTATTTAACCTCACTTTCTTCTTTATTAATCCTATCTAATCTCTCTTCAGCTACGATCATCGCGCTCATATCGCCGCCTCGGTACTGAAGCTCTGCCTGCGCGAGCTCTTCGAGATCGAGTGCATGCAAACGGATCCGAACTGGTCGAATTTCCTATACGATGCGAACAGTCGACGATTGATGCTCATTGATTTTGGATCGACGCGTTTCTACAAGCACGACTTCATCCGGAACTATCGCCAGGTGATAATCAGTGCAGCGCAGAACAATCGCAACGGCGTCCTCGAGATGTCGCGCAAGATGGGCTTCCTCACCGGCTATGAGACGAAGCAAATGGAGCAGGCGCATGTCGATGCGGTGATGATCCTTGGCGAGATCTTTCGCTATGACGGCGATTTCGACTTTGGCAAACAGAACACAACCGAGAGATTGGCCGCTCTGGTGCCGACGATGGTGGCGCATCGCCTCTGCCCGCCACCGGAGGAGATCTACTCTATACATCGCAAGCTGTCGGGAATCTTTTTGCTCTGCGCTCGTCTCAATGTCCGCATGAACTGTGTACCTTTCTACAAGGACATTATTCTGGGCAAGTTCAAGGATTAAGTCAGGATTTGTTTTCTATTTTTCTTTTTTTTTTTTTTTTGTATTTTGCTATTGTGTCTGGCAAGGAAATAAAATGAACCTAGTATCCGTTGTTAGCAAACATTTTACTTATTAGTTTTAGAAAGGTTGCGGAATAAATAACATAACCTCGATTTAATTATTTTGTAACTTAACGGCAAACGATTCTGTAGTTGATTTGCAAAGCGGAATCAGTTAACCCATAAGCGCGCAACTTTCTAACTTTTTAAATATACAAAAGGTTTATAAAACTGTCAAACATTAGAAATTATTTGTTATTTGAGCCCATTGAAAATGGGAAATCAGAGTGTCAAATGGTTTTGTGAAAATGTATGTAACAGGCAGAAGGAGGCGTGACAGACCCCATAAAGTATATATAATCTTGATCAGGGTGACGAGAGAAGTTGATATAGCCATGTCCGTCCGTCCGTCCGTCCATATTCACGAACGCGTCGATTTCCAAAGATACAAAAGTTAGAGAGTTCATTCTTTTTGTGTTAGGTCCGTATATTGCACGCGCAGTACGAGTTTGCTTCAGAAATTCGATAAATCGTATATTTGCAAAGTTATCGATAAACGAATTTATCGGGAACCAGCTATAAAATTCTAGCTGATTCATCTTTAGAGTTAGAGTGTTCAAGTCTTCTGCATATATATAGATACTAATTTAATACAATTTCGGTTTTTGTCAGATTTTGGATTCCGGTCCCTACTTTGCCCACCACCCCCAAATGTGACAAAAAAATGCATTTCAAATACTAGAATGTCATTATCATAATCTGAAGATATCAATACGGTTGTCCATATAGAAACAGAATTATGAATCATCAAAGTTTTCTCATCAAAGCCCATGAGACGCTTGCAATGCTTACACACATGCATACACACATACATGCCTACAAGCGTAGATCAGCGTCTATGGCTCAGGGGATTTCGTAGTCGAGCAGTCTCGACTACAGGTGTTGACTACTACAAAACTAAAGTCAAGCTTAAGACAAATATAATTTTAAATTAATAAAGCATAAAAAACAAGTACAGAACATTTAAATAATCATTAGTATCACCAACCCGATGGGGGTGTTTTATTTGCCAGACCGGCCAGCTATGCCCCAATTCACAGCCATAAGTGGTCAATGATACTAATGAAAGTATGACAAAATAGTGTTATTTGAAGATTTAAAATTGAATATTAAAAGTTCTTAGGACTAATTATGAACTAACAAATGATAATAAAAGGTTTTTTCTTTTTTTAAATTGAAAATATAATAAGTGCCTAGGGGCACTCTTACCTCTTAGAGGGTTACGTTAAGAGGGTTACCTGTCGCTAATGTTTCTTGTACAAATTTAGTAATTAGTTTGTGGGAATGAACATCAACTCTATTGTACCATCAATTGGACATTGGTTTAGTATTCTGAGAAAATCGTCTCTTGATTTAATAATTTCAGAATTAATCAAATTTAAAGTATTTATTTTTGAAATTTCCAATTTCTCTTCTTTGCTTAGGTTGCCGTTTATTTGTAATTCTTGTAATGCTGATTCTTCTTGCAATGCAAGTGCACGAAAAAGATTTGTCAATATTCCGCTATTAGTCTGATTAATGTATAGACGCTTAATTTTTGGCAAAGGGGATGAAACTACAAAAGGTTCATTAACTGTAAAATTTATGTCTGTCAATGATCGTATTTTGAAAAGCTCTGTAATTTCTTCACTATTAAGTATAGGAAAGGCAGAAGCGGAATAAATTCTATTATATTCCCAGCCAAAATACGTTAGCTGCGGGGACACTTGCATCGATATTGCATTGAAGAGCGGCTTCAATGTTCCGATCTTATGGGCGGATGCACCAATTTCGATGCGCCTGATCCTTATGTAAGCAACCATAGCGCTCAAATCGGTTAAATCAATTTGTTTTTTAGACTTTATTTCCAATGTCCATAGCGAATTTTCTTTGTTTAATGAAAATTCCTTGTTGTCAACATGTACCAGAATTAACCAACTTAATGCTTCCAATTGCAACAGTTGTGCAATTTCTTTAAAATTATAGGGAAAATCGTGAAACTGAATTTTTAATAGAGTTTTTGATTTCTTTCTAACTAGCTCATGGATCAGTGGACTTAGTGAACAATTTGTGCCCTCCTCTCCAATGATAATTAGCTCAGATACTGGCAAATTAGCTATTGACTTGTACTCGGCGATGTAATCACATTTGACCTTAACAGTAAGTAACTTCAGCTTCTTGCAGTAGGGTACAATATCAGTAATTCTGCCTTTGTGTTCATTATGTAGGACCCATAGCCTAGACAAATCTGGGTTAGATTCACAATATTCAGCCAACTCCATGGTATCAAATTTCGCGTTTAATGATAGCCATTGAACTTTTGGAAAGTATTGAATGCCGTTTAAATAAGAATCTGAAATGTAAAAAATATTGTAAGTATTCTTTATTTATTTGTATTTCAAAATTTATATTGCAGCTTAACCACAGACTTACATGGCATATCAATTTCCAAAGTGGACAATTCCCGTTTATCCCGTATGGCATCCATAACATCGTTGAACATATCCACATAATCATTGTTATATTCTTCGGGTGCATACCGAATTGTGATCTGTTTAAGATTTGAATATGATTCTAAGGCATTACATTGTGTGCTCCAATAGATTTCTTTCTTTTTTGGCGATAATTTATTCATGTGGTTATAATGCTCTGTCAAATTGAAATTTAATTGAATTTCATCTAAATTATGCAATTTGATGCCTAACATATCAACAAGATCCGGATAGCGATCGGTAAAAAGATGGTGAAAGCGATTATCGGCCAGTACAAAATTAATTAGACATGAATAATTATTTAAATTCACTCCATTGCTACTTGGAACTGATTCACAATTTTGTTTGATCTTATCGATTATCTTTGATAGACAATAGTCATTTAATTGCAAAATATGCGGTTTATTTCCAGGCTTATAAAATAGATTATTAAATATTCTTGGACAGAAACAGGAAAAATAATGGCGAAAACTTTCATCGGCCACTCCAAACAGAATTAGATCTACATAATTATTAAAATTCACTCCATTGCCTTTTTGTTGTGATTTACAATAGCGTTTGATCTTATCGATTATCCTTAATAGATCATCATCATTTAATTTCAAATTATGCTTATCAAATACAGCCGGATAGCAATTGGTAAAAAGACGGCTAAAACGATCATGGGCCAGTACAAAATTAATTAGATTTACATAATTATTTGAATTCACTCCATTGCCACTTTCACAATTTTGTTTGATCTTATCGATTATCTTTAATAGACATTTATTATTTAAATCCAAAATATGCCGTTTAATTCCAAGCTTATAAAATATCTCATCAAATAGATCCGGAAAGAATCCTTTAAAATAAAGGCGAAAACGATGATCGGTCACTCCAATCTGAATTACATCTACATAATTATTAAAATTCACTTCATTGCCTTTTTGATGTGATTTACAACAGCATTTGATCAGAGCGATTGCCCTTAATAGATGATCATCATTTAATTTCAAATTATGCTTATCAAATACAGCCGGATATTGTTCGGTAAAAAGATGGCGAAAACGATAATTGGCCAGTACAAAATTCATTAGATCTACATAATTATTTGAATTCACTCCGTTGCCACTTTCACAATTTTGTTTGATCTTATCGATTATCTTCAATAGACATTTATCATTTAAATCCAAAATATGCCGTTTAATTCCAAGCTTATAAAGTATCTCATCAAATGTATCCGGCAAGATTTTTTTAAATCTATTGCGAAAACGATCATCGGCCATTCCAAACTGAATTAGATCTACATAATTATTAAAATTCACTCCATTGCCACTTTGATATAATTTACAAACTTGTTTGATCATATTGATTGCCCTTAATAGATCATCATCATTTAATTTCAAATTATGCTTATCAAATACAGCCGGATAGCAATTGGTAAAAAGATGGCTAAAATGATCATGGGCCAGTACAAAATTCATTAGATCTGCATAATTATTTGAATTCACTCCGTTGCCACTTTCACAATTTTGTTTGATCTTATCGATTATCTTCAATAGACAATTATCATTTAAATCCAAAATATGCCGTTTAATTCCAAGCTTATAAAGTATCTCATCAAATAGATCCGGCAAGTTTTCTTTTAAATCATTGCGAAAACTTTCATCGGCCACTCCAAAATGAATTAGATCTACATAATTATTAAAATTCACTCCGTTGCCTTTTTGTTGTGATTTACAATAGCGTTTGATACCATCGATTATCCTTAATAGATCATCATCATTTAATTTCAAATTATGCTTATCAAATACATCCGGATATTGTTTGGTAAAAAGACGGCTAAAACGATCATGGGCCAGTACAAAATTCATTAGATCTACATAATTATTTGAATTCACTCCGTTGCCACTTTCACAATTTTGTTTGATCTTATCGATTATCTTCAATAGACAATCATCATGTAATTGCAAAATATTCATCATGTCAATTTTTCAATTTATTTGCAAGAAATGAAATGCAATACACGAAGGAAATGACTAATGACTTGATAATAAAAATTCTTATCTGTTATTTACAGTGTTGCCGCTTTTTGTTGAGCCAAAAAAACTGTTTTTATTGGGAACATACTGAAATTTTGGGAAAAAAAAGTCTTACAAAAAAGCTGAAGTTTTTTTTTGCAGTATTTTAAAGATTTTCTTGTTTTGTTTTTTCACGAGTAGTCCAGTTTTTCGTCCTATTCGTGGCAAATATTATCTTTATCGCATTCTTCCATAGTGCCAATCATATTTTAATAAATTTCACATGAATGCTCAAGTTTTTCTTTTTTTTTTTTTTATAACTTATCCCATTTCCAAGTTATTGATGAAAAAATCGAAAATTCATTTAGTTTTCTTACGTCTTTTGAGCATAACTTCTACACCGTTTTAGCTAGGGACTTCAAATTTGTAGATTTAGATACATATTATGGATACGTAGATTTTGGATGTTACGCCACGGCAGCAACTGCTCACGCGCTCATACGTTCGTAAAGAAGAAGAATATTAGTTTTTTTTTTTTTTTTTTTTTTTTTTGCAGCATCCAGGGTATCTCGCAGTCGAGCGAGATGTATTAATGTAAATAAGTTGATTCGCCAAGAAGAAGAATGGTATACTTTGTTTCGCCAATTTCGATAGCAAGGTTATACAAAAAGTTTCTAGTAATGATTGAACATTTTGTTTTCTGAAACTTCACAGAGCTTTTGTTTATACTGAACTATTTGGTTTTAATTCAACTACAATGAACAACACTTCATTGTACATAAATTCTCTAAAATACGTTAGATTTCCGTTGTTATGGAATTTTTCCCGCAATTGGATTTTAAAAAATGCCAGATTTGACGGGAAAAAGCTGATTTGGCAACACTGGTTATTTATATGGTTAGTGCCACTGTTAAAAGACTCTAGGCACTAACCCTAACCATACAACACATAGACTGGACAACTGGAACAAACTGTGCACACTTATAATTTGACATTCATTTTCCTCTATTTTATTATATTCTGGCATGCAATGCACAATTAAGAGACGAATTCTAAGGAAATTAAAATTAACGACAAAGCGATTAACGTTATGCTTATGTTAACAATGCAAGCTGTTATTAACAGTGGCGCAACAGGTGTCTCAATTATGCTGAAACAGAAAGTGTCATACCGCTAGAAAGCTCTTACTGCACATTGCTCCACTGATAAACATGCGAAACGGTCAAGTATCATGCTGGCATACATATTTAACATCACCCATTGAGCATAACAGTGCCATTTCGAGTATTTGCGTTATTTTGATTTTAGTTTGAATTGATTTTCATAGGTTTTTGTTTTTGCATTTACAAACCATACAATTGAATTTAATACGAATATTATGCAAACATTTTGCTGCAGCAATGAGCGCATTGAGCATTTATAATGCATTCGACTTAGCATAGATGACCAAATGCGTGGAGCATTCGTTAATAATAATATGTCGCTACTCTCTTTTAAATATCATTTTCAGTGCGTTTTTGCATTTCGTGCGTGTCAGATCGTTCGTCGTGCACTTCGTGCGTCTCATACGTTGTGCGATCGGCGAAGTAGTCGCCGCAGCAACAACAGCAACAACTATAGTAATAATAATACGAACAACAACAACGAGGCAGCGCTTTATGTACATACAAATGTATGCATATACATGAATGTGTGTGTACGTGTATTTTCATTAAATTTAATTTGTGCGCTCTTTATTTATTTAAAATTATATGTATACATATGCATATATTTTTGTTTAATTCAATATACATATGTATGTATGTTGCCGCCTGTTGTTGTTGCAGCGACTTGAAATGCGCGCGCGCAACTGAATTGCAATGTGTTTACAGTTACAAATATCCTTTTTTCTTAAATAATTCAAGTTTGTTTTTTTTTTTTTTTTTAATTTTTTTCTTGTTGTTGAATGAAGCTGTGCCAACAGAAGCGAACTAAATTTGTGCAAAAATTTACAACACATGTCATGTAAAAATAAATATATACATACATATGTATATGAAAAAAAAAGTGTTTGCATGTGTGTGCGTGTGTGTGCGTGCGTGTGAGGAAGTTACAGTTTAATGTTGGTTAGTCTCAATTGTCGGCGACGAGGCTTTGCGGCTGATTGATGCCCAGAGTAGTTGTTGTTGCCAGCTACTCTGGACAAGCAAATGTAAGTACAAGTGTGCACAAGTGTGTGTGCCTGTGCCTGTGCCTGTGCCTGTGCCTGTGTGTGTGTGTGTGAGTGCGAGCGGGAGAGTGTAAAACATAAGCCGCAAGACAAAGTGCAATAGCAGTAGCAGCCGTTGATCTTTATACGCTGCTGCTGCCGCTGCTGCTGGCGCTGCTACTTATTTATTTATTTATTTATTTTTTATCAATGAATTTTGTTTTGTTTTCCTTCTATCTTTAATGGCTGGGTTCTGTCCGTACTTTTGGGGTGCTGCCAACTTGTTGCATCTGCAAGCAAGTGAAATGCAGTTTGCTAGCGACCGCAGCTTAATTTCCTCGACTAAAATTATTTTGTTGCTGTGTTTGCAGCTAACCTAATGCCATTTACAGTTAGATTTTAATAGTTTTACCAGTTATTGTCCGTTTTCGTGTCATTTAAGGAAAAGGTTAATAAACATCAACTATTTCAAACATGTGTTTATTTACCTTATCATTCATTCTGCATAAACAAAAAACTTTTTTATACAATTATCTACTCAACTTGCATGCTCTTACATATCATTGTATATCTAGTAACTTGAAAGTAAAAACTTGTATTTATTTTTGTTTTTTTTTTTTTTTTTAATTTTTTGTTTTTTTTTTTTGTTTTTTAGCGAAAACAGATAAATTTGAAGTCAATCTCATTAGTTACTCTGTTCTATTGAATTTGCATTGAATTTGTCTTTTTATGACATATTCGATATGCATTTTGATTTTGAGCCCGTTTACAGGGTATTCCACAAGCTCCTCACATTTTGAGCCACTTTACAGAGTATTTGCTAGTTGGTTATTTGTTAGTATAGGCACATTTTGTAGAGCTTTTTTTTATATATATAAATGAAAGTTTACAGGGTATTTAGAAGTTCATATACCTCAAACAGCGCCCACGTTATGCTGCCTCAAGTTTTTCATCGAGTGAACTCTATTAAAACGTGACATTTTCCTTAGCAACATTAAGAACAATGTTTATTTATTTTGTTTTTGTTTTGGTTTCTCTTTTTTTCCTATACATACATATATATATATATATATATATATATATATGTATATTTTATTTTTTTTTGCATTTATTTATTCTGCTGGACTATCAAAGCACGTCGAAAATAATTTATATATACATATATACATACATGTATATATTTGTAGAGTATATTCACATTATAAATTATATATGTATAGGTATTTGCATGTCTGTGTGTGTGTGTGTGTGTGTGTGTGTGTGAGTGGTGTGTGTTGTGGGTTTTGTGAGTGCATAAACGTTTTACATAGTAGCAAAGACACACACAAACCAACACCAACACAACAACAACAACAACAACAACAACACAACAACACACACAACAACATCATCAGAAGAGAAGAACCTTTTGATCATCAATCACAAGCGGTCCACAGATAATTTCGCCATTGTATTTCCACATTTTGTTGCTGCTTCGCTGCGCATTATCCACAGCTCGCTCTCGCTCGCTCTCCTCCCGCTCTTGCCTCTCTCTCTCTCTCTCCTCTCTCTCTCTCTCTCTCTCTATCGCTCTGCATCGCACGCTTTAATACTATTCGATTCGTTCGTCGCGGATGTGGGTCGGGTCCGAAATCGGGTGGCCGGAAGGACCGTCACTACAAAACTATAGAAAAAAAGAAACTTCGGAGTGGACAAGACAGGCGCAGTTATCGCAATCGCGCGTATGCATTACAGTCGTCGTCGCCGGCTCCGCTATTCGGGGTCGTCGCGCCGCGTCGTTCGGATTCGGTCGCGCGCGTCTATGTCGGTCGTTCGGAACGGCTCGATTCGCCTTCCGCGTCGGTCCGCGGTTCGTCGGTCGGGTTCGGTCGGATTCGCGCTCGTTCGGGGGGCGCAGCGTCGGTCGTTCGGCGTTCTGCGATTTCGCGCCGATTTCGCGGATCGCGTTCGGCAAAAGTCTGCGTCGGTCGCGGGTGAATAGAAAAAAAAGGCGGCCGGGAATCTATTCGTCGCGCTATTTCGCTCGGCGCGGATTCGTAACCGGCGGTGTGCAGGCGCGTGGGTCGAGGGTGTCTGTCTGATGCTGTTCGTGTCGTGCTAAGCGGATTTCGCGTCGTTCTCTCGTCTGCCGTCCGGGGCCGATTCTGTCGCGGCTGCCGGAGCCGAAGCGCGTCGCTCCGTTGTCTATATCTAGGGTCGTCGCTATTCGAAGAAAAAAAGGCTCTCGAACGCGGCGGCGGGGAGACAGTTCCGAAACTGGCGACTTTACGGCGGAGTGAGCGTGTCTTTCGGCGTCGGGGGCTTGCTTGAAAGCGCTGCAGGGGAGTATGGCGATGGGCGGCGCATGTGGGACCGGAGTGTCACAAACACGAAAACACATCCACAGGGGAGGACGGAAAAACAACCTTCGATCAGCCAAAAAAAAAAAAGAAAAAAAAACTGAAAATTGGACGGAAAGCAACAAAATTACATTACGCAGCAGGAGGCAACGTCGGGAGGGTCCGGTCGGCGGTACGGTCGTTCGCGGCGCCGAATGTCGCGCGGTCGGTCGTCGGGTTGCGGCGTCGCGGGACGCTGTAGTGCGCGCGAACTCGCGACTTCGGGATTCGGCGGGTTTCGGCAAAAAAAAATGTGCTCTGAGGGTGTGGGGTCGGTCGGCGTTTCGGATTCGGCAATGAGTCGATAAGAGGATCTAAGGCGCATGCGACAAGAATTCGTTCTATTTATTTATTCTCTTCATTTATTTTGTCTTTCTTAATTTTTTGTGTTTGTTTTGTTTTTGGCATTTCTTTTTTTTTTTTTGTTCTTTTCTTCTTCTTTTATTTTGTTGTTGTTTTTTATTGCTATTATTAAATTTAGCATACAGTGAAAAGTCGCATAGTTCGATGGATTTGAATGCACTAGTGTGGAGCATATTGAATCTCATCCAATTCTTGGATTAGTTGAATTAGTTATCGAAATACTTGAATAATCGAAATAATCGAAAGTGCAAATAAATTCGTAACAAAGCTTATCAAATATTTATAAATTATTTATTTACTTACATATCTAAAGCATAATTATGTTTAAGAGTTAATGATCATTTCTATATGCATTAAAAAATTTGTAATAAATTTAAGTTTTTTTTTTTTTTATTTATACTTTTTTGTGGATATATATATTTTGAATAATTTATTTATTTATTATATTTATATTTATATTATACATTTATTATATTGAAGAAAATAGAAAATAATCTTATACATTAAAAAAAATAATAATAATAATAAATAGTGACTTTAAAAAAAAGGCACAAAAACTGTTTAACATTAGTTTAACATTTTTTTTTTTTTATAACATTAGTTAAACATTTTTTTTTTTTATAACAGTTAGCTACACTTTCATTATTTGATATTATGTATATATTCAACTATTAAAAACTATAGTTAAGCATTTAGTATATTCAAAGCATTTGTTATAAACAAATTTACTAAAACTAAAAAAATTACGCAAGCAAACAAAAATCTAATAAATATACTTAATTATATATCCCCAGGTTATATCTCATCTTAGCTGAAATAAGCTATAATTTGAAAATTGAAAGAGCAAGTGTCGTAAAAAATAAAAAATAAAATAAAATATCTAAATTGTTTAAGCTAAGGCGACAATTTTATTTAAAGTGTAGACATTAAGTTAAGTAACTTTAGAAAAACTAAAAACATTCAAGTCCAAGTTAGTTAATTTGAAAGTTTTTCTTAAAAAAAAAGAAAAAACAAGTAAGAAAGCTGTAGTCGAGACTGCTCGACTACGAAATCCCCTGAGCCCTTCTTCGAGCGAATAATATTCCAAGAATTATTCGATTCGTTTCTGCACGCATAGACGCTGATCTACGCTTGTAGGCATGTATGTGTGTATGCATGTGTGTAAGCAATGCAAGCGTCTTGCTGTCTCGCTGCTTTGCTGCTGCATCGCATGGGTTTTGATGAGAAAACTTTGATGATTAATAATTCTGTTTCTAGATGGACAATCGTATTGATTTCTTCAGATTATGATTATGATATTCATATCTATATGCTAAACCAAACTGCATGTCTCTAGTATTTGAAATGCATTTTTTTCACATTTGGGGGTGGTGGGGCGAAGTGGAGACCGAAATCCAAAATCTGACAAAAACCGAAATTGTAATAAATTAGTATCTATATATATGCAGAAGACTTGGAGACTCTAACTCTAAAGATGAATTAGCTAGAATTTTATAACAGGTTCCCGATAACTTCGTTTATCGATAACTTTGCAAATATACAAGTTATCGAATTTCTGAAACAAACTCGTACTGCGCGTGCAATATACAAATCTAACACAAAAAGAATGAACTTCTGTCTGTTACATACATTTAACAAAACCATTATACCCTGATTTCCCATTTTCAATGGGCTCAGGGTATAAAAAAAAAAACATTCTTGATGCATCATCTGCTTGTTCCATGACAAAAGCTAGACAAATCTGGATATGTAAAGACAATAAATTGACAATGAAGCCAAACAAAAACAAAAACAACGAAAAAGAAAAAGAAAATCGACAAACGAATAATAATAATAATGATAAAAATAATAAAAAAAATAAGCATATTAAATTATTGTGTAATTTACATTAACGAGCGGATGTCGTTGGCTTCTACAGTATAATGAACCAATTACCCAGTTTGTCTCTTGATTCGATTGCTCGCACACAGCGACGTATGCAAAGCTGCAAAGATACAAATATATACAGATACAAAGATACAAATATATACAAAGATACAGATACATAGATACAGATGCGAATACTGAGATTTGGTGCGCCTTTTGTGCTGCCATTTAAAAGAAAGAAACAAGGCTCTAGTCGAGACGGCTCGACTACCAGATACCCTGAACCCTGCAAAAAAAAAAAAGTGATACTCTTCTTCTTTACGCACTTATAAGCGCGCGCTCTGCTAACCGCGCAGTTGCTACCGTGGCTGGGGGGTGGGTTGGGCTAAACTTGGACGCTTTTAACTCCATTTCTAGATAGTAGATTAAGAGTATCTAAATCTATGTGCCAAATTGCTCTAATATATGAAATGGGTTTTTTGTTCAAATTGATGGCGAGGGGGACGTGGCATCAAAAATCTGAAAATTACATTATCTGCGTATCCATAATATCTATCTAAGTAAACAAATTTAAAGTCTCTAGCTGAAACGGTGTAGAAGTTATGCCAAAAAACCTAAAAAATTTAACGAATTTTCGATTTTTATCGATAATTTGGAAATGGGATGAGTTATCGAAAAAAAAAAAACAAAACAAAACAAACTCGCGCTGCGTAACTAACATTCGAGTACTCATGTGAATCGAACGGACGGATGGACGGATGGACGGACGGACAGGGCTAGATCAACTTATTTTTTATGCTGATCAAGAATATATATACTTTATGGGGTTTGCGACGTCTCCTTCTGTCTGTTACATACATTTTCACAAAACCATTATACACTGAATTCCCATTTTCAATGGGTTCAGGGTATAAAAAAAAAACACCCACTTGCTGTTGATAATCAACATTAAAAACGTTGCGAATCTGCTTGAGATACACGAGATATATAGCACTATAAGTTTCTCTCTCTCTCTCTCTCTCTCTCTCTCTCTCTCTCTCTCTCTCTCTCTCTCTGTTTCTCTCTCTCTGTCTCTGTCTCTCTCTGCCCGTACATCATTCATTGTAGCATCTCAAGTGCCGCTTCCGCATTTGCCGGCCACCCACGTGCCAAGCGCCAAAAGTATTCAAAAGTATTCATGAGTATACTCAGACACCAAATAGTTGTTCTTACTCGTTTCCCAAAAATAATCAATTACGAGTGCCTTTAGACGGCTATGCACGACTTGCAAACACCCAGCCTGAAACAACTGACTGAATGTATCCGACTTCAGGCATTCTAGATTCGTATTACATACAGGCCTTGTTCTTCCCCAAATTTTCAATTGAAATATATGTTTTTCTAATTAAAGGCTAAGACTGTCCTATTTGATAATGAATAATATGATATGATTTGTGCATTCGAGTGCAGGGCCTTTAGCTAGACCTAGACTTCAGAGGAACTCGGCTTGAAGCATTTAGGTTTGTATAACAAACAACAGGGAAATGTAATCATATAATGATTGAAAACTGTTTGGACTTTTATAGAATATCAGATAGAATGATGGAATAATGAAATATTAGAAAACATGGGTAAAGAATTAGATATGTTTAGCTAGAACGATTCAGCTCTTCTCCAGAATTGAACTGAACTGAAGATCCGTCGGACGGATTGTCTACATCGATGTACTTGGCTAGATCGATTTAGCTTACCCAACTCATCTGCTATATAAATCATATTGGAACAAGCTCTCGAATAGGCTGTCAGATAAAGTGATGGAAAAATCCTCAAATAGACAGTTGAACACACGGACGGAAAGATATATCCACATCGAATATAAAGTATTCACATAATTCAGTAAACTAAGTCAACCATCTGTCATCTCTTGTACAGTATACCTTCATGAGTAACCCACCATTTACAATGGGTATTATAAATCTATATATATATATATATATATGTATCTGTATCTCTGTATAGAGTGGCGTCCCATCTAAAGTGAACTCAGCAGCTATCACAGCTGCTGGGCAAATATGACGATTAAATTCTTCAATTACGATTCGCTTGCGCGTAAATAGCATAACTAGTGTCTGGCTATAGACTGACTATTTTACTTATAACTGAACAAATATATATATATATATATAATGTATACTGAATGCCAATACCCTTCAATTCATTGAGACACACACAAAAGTTGCCAAACAAACTGAAATGGGAAAATTTGTGGAAAATTACAGATGCTCAATAGCTCAATAACTTTTAAAAATTCACATGATAATTGATAAAGTTTTGATGGATTCTATTTTGGAAAATAAGTGAAAAACTTACTAATCTTTGGTAAAATATACAAAAACCTATAGAGTTCAATCCATCTCTAGCTTCTCATTCTCTCTTATCGTCCCATGTTTCTCTACTTTATAATATTTTTCTTCATATAGCTTATACGCGCATTCTCTCTCTTTCTCTCTGTTTCTCTTATTGACTCTCTCGTCTCCTCTATCTGTACTGCTGTCCTTTCTTACTCACTTTCTCTCTCTCCCTCACTCTCTCTCACGCTCGCACTCAAAACTTCTTTTTTTCGGTTCTCACTTGATGAATATTTTCTCTCTATATCTTTTCTTTATTATTAGCTTTGCCTTTCTCACCGTTTACTCCCCCCCCCCCCCCTCTCTCTCTCTCTCTCTCTCTCTCTCTCTCTCTTGCTGTTTCTCACTCTTCTCACATCACTCAAAATCGTCTTTTGATATCATTATGATTCTAAGGGCATTCCCGCTTCGTGGTTATCTATCCAAGATGTTTATCTAACTGATTATCGTCGTCGTCGTCGTTGTTGTAGTTATTGCTGCAGCTGTTGTTGTTGCTGATTCGTATTATTATTATTATTATTACAAGCTAACATATTATTATCGTTTTATTGTTTCTTGTGTGATTCTCTCGCTGCCTGCGCTGTTGACACTTCTAAGACGTTTTGTGATTGACACGTTTACTTGATTTAAGCACACACAAACACAAACACATGCACACACATATATAAGTATGTACAGTTGTAGCTCTCTTGACTTGACTTGATATATATATATATATATATATACATGTAGATATATGTACAAATCGACGACTTGACGAGTTTATGCACGATACGCGCGATAAAGTGTCGAGCCGGGAGGCCTTCGCTTGTAGTTGAAGGCACAGTTCAACAACTCGTAGTTGAATTCGTTTTGCGCAGCTATTAGATAATGATAGAGTAATAGAGTATACTTACGCCCGGCCACACACTTCACACCTCACACCCCCACACCCCCACACACACACACATGCAGCACTTCGGGCTGCCAAGAGAAAAATAACGTATACGCATACCGCTCCCAACTGGCTAAGGGCTCAGCTCGACTTGACTCGACTCGACTTGACTTGACTTGACGTGACTTGACGCGACTCGACTCGACTCGGGTCGTCGTTTATCCATATTTTGATTGTGCACGCAATTGAATCAAATCCTTGAATCATGATTAAAATTATAAGACATCGCCTGACTTTTTACTTGTGCGAAAATATAAAAATTACTTTTATTACTAAGAATTTGAATATGCATACCCCAAATGTCTAGCAATTGCTCAGCTGGGTAGCTCAGCATACGGTCTTGCTCTCTCTCTCTCTCTTATCTAATTTTCGGAATTGTTGATTGATTTTCTGTATTCTCAGCTTGATATACATCAATGTGGAATCGGGATTTTGAAGATTATGACTGAGAACTGAGAATAAAGAGCATGTAGAACAAATATTGAATGACTTAATTGGTTATATCTAAGTTCCTTAGTCTATTAGTTCTTCTGTTTTGTTTTCATTAGAGCAATTTTTCTATTATACTGGATAATTTTTCATTCATCACAGCCTTTTTTTTTTGATCCAATTTTTCCAGCTATGTTTTCTTGAACAATTTTTCATTTTCACAAATTTTGCACAGGGTAGTTTTAGTCTATCACATTTTCCATTCGAATTTCGATATTCTCCAAAGTATTTTTATGCGAATTCCTTTTGGCTTCATATCAAATACAAAAACTTTCCATTGCAAGTTTTCACGTTGCTTGGGAAATTCGAGTTTTTCTAGTTAGGCTGAGAACTCGACGATCAAAAGTAATTAAAAATTATGTCTTCGGCGCCAGTCGAACAACATAACAGCAATGACGAATAGATGTTGAAGAAGAAGGAGGAGGAGGAGCAGCAGGAGAAGCAACAACTATTAAATACATAATTTATCAACAATTTTCATGCCAAGTCCAAGGCGTCTGTTAAGTGTTATTAAAATTACAAACAACAGCAACTATCAATGTATGTGTATCTCTCATGTCGTGGCTCATGAATATGCAAAAAGTAGTAGTAGAAGAAGAAGAAAATAATATATAGCCAACGAATGCATCGAAGGAAATGCCGTATAGTTTTTCCAATCATAAATTACAGTGGCTCAAGCAACAGCCAAGTTTCTTCTTCTCCTTCTGCCTTCAGCGGAAAATTGCTAACCAGACATTAAGCTGAGATATTAAAAACAATTATAGAGCGAAACAACGGCTGTAACGATTCACACCAGACATTAAACTAAATTAACTAGCTGCGAATAATTGAGAGTTGCAATTGTCATATATTGAATAAGTTATGTTTTAGCATAGGAAATGGATTATTTTTATGTCGGAAGGTAATCAAGAGCAAGAGAGAGAGAGAGAGAGAGAGAGAGAGAGAGAGAGAGAGAGAGAGAGAGAGAGAGAGAGAGAGAGAGAGAGAGAGAGAGCAAGAAAGAGAAGAGAAAGAACAAGAGAGAGAGGGCAAGGGAGAGAGAGAGGAAACAAGAGAGAGAGGGCAAGAGAAAAACTAGTAAATTAGTTAACTTGTCGTCTGAAGTAAATCTATTAACAAGAATATAACCCAACTTCTTGAGTTTTACTGGATTATTGGATATATTTCAAGTTCTATCTCTACATATTGTATAAAGTCCTCAAACACAAGTTGATATCTTTAAAAATGCACGTTTTTACGGGTAGAGAAAAGGGAAATTGTAGGTACGAGGAAGAGAAGAGAAGCTATACGAACTGCCTGAGTTTTCCATGCTATAGGAAATATGTTAAGTTCTATCTTTCGAACATAAGTTGATATCTTAAAATATGAAAATAACTCAAACTGTTGTAGTTTTCTACCCATACATCGGTATCTTTACTATTAAGTAAAGGTTTCTTGTTTTTCGATAGGGGGAACGGAAAATAGTAGAAGATCAACATATTGTAGAGGTTCCATCAAGTTGGTATTTTTGAACGTATAAGGTCTATAATAATTGTGAAAATATGATAAGGTATACGAATTCCATTTCGTATTTGTATACTTTAGAAAAATCCATTTATAAACCTTAATGTCTCTACAGTCGATAGAGAAAATAGTGCTCAGGCTTTGCAAGAAGGTTTTCTTGAATAGAAACGAATATAAATACAACAAACTATATATGTATATAAAAACTTATGAAATCCAAATCGAATTTCATTTGATTCTATAATGTAGGAGTATATAATTATATATATAAACAAAAATGTTGCTGTCATCGGAACTGGTAAAGGCGAGACTAACAAAAGTCGCTCGCTTATCAAATGATAATTGGTATTGTAGTACTCATATATAAGCCGGCGATATAAGAAGTACTATTAGCGATAAGGTAATTGAGAAATTGACTCATGTACGTAGCATTCATAGCACCAGTCAAATTTAATAAGGGTCTAACATAGTTGTGGGTAGCACGCACATGGTTACACAATTCTCAATCTCTGAATCAGCGCAAATAATGTGGGCAATGTGCAGTCGAAATTGGCATTAGAATTGGTTTGCCGATTGCTATACGAAATAGTAAATACAAATTTCATATTTGTGTTGCGCCATCAGCAAGACAGAGAGCGGGAGAGGGAGAGGGAGAGGGAGTGAGTGAGGGGATAGCTAGGGTATACCCTGTAAAAGGATATCATATAGGGTTTTGTAAGAGAGACAGAAAGAAGAATGCTATGCATGGGCTATTTATTGTTAGATGTTATCAATTGAACTAAAAGAAACTCAACTCAAAGAGAGAAGAAGAATTGAAGAGATATGGATTGGGAGCAGAAGAGACAGATTCAGAAAAAAAGAACAGAGGAGAGAAAGGTAGAGAGTGAATCGTAAACAGTTATGCCTATGAAGAAACTGAAATTGATCTGAAAATGAGGCACACTAAGATGATAGAGCTGATTTGGAAGTATTTCGATAGAGGTACATATATAGAAGATGTAAAGTAAGAAGAGAGCAAAAAGGAGAGAGGGAGGGAGTGAGAGAGAGAGAGAGAGAGAGATAGAGGGAGAGAGAGAGATGTAAATGGAGAAAAGGATAGCAACTGAGAGCAAAGGTAAATCGAATTTGCTTTGTACTTGGTATATACTGAAAAATAAATAAAATAAATTATATAATATACTAATAATGAAATATTATTTTCTTTTGCTTACAATAGAAACTGTCTTATGAGAGAAATTTATTCAGGTAAAAATTCGTAATCATGCAACATATAGATTCATTTGCCGCTCGCATACCATCTAATACCATCAATATACCATCGCTGGCGTTCAGTTTCAATGGGTAGCTAAGCAAACATGAAAATTGTCGATATTTAACTTAGCAATACTAATAAGAACGATAAATTGTTTGTGTATACAGTATACGGCGGCTGCTGCTTCTTCATCTTTAGTTTTTTTTTTTTTTTTTTTCTGTTTTTAGTTTGTATTGAATTTTGCTGTTGTTGATTTTGACTTTTGACTTTTTTTCTTTTTCTTTAATATTGAAATTATTGATGGCCTGGTATTTGGTTGTTGTTGTTGTTGTTGTTGTTGTTAATGTTAATGTTTTGTTAACTACACAAATTGTTTAAACAAAATAACACTTAAGCACTGAAAGCGCATTGTGCGGGCGTTCTCTTTGCTTAGCAACACCAAATCGAGTCGAAATAGAATTTTTAATTTCAATTTTCATTTACGCACATCAATAGCCACACTATATATATATATATATATATATATAGTTTGGGATCGGATTGGCATGGCAAAATTCTTCTTCTTTAAAATTTGATATACGCTATCTGCATTCATTAATTAGTGTCATCATTATTGCTGTATAAGAAGGTTTATCTATGGTAATCATAATTTGAACTAGTTCTATATATATATCTTTATACTCTCAACCCATAATGCGAAATAATTTGTTTATAATGAGGTAGAAGTGGTACATCTTTTAAAGTATATACATATGTATATTCTTGAGCAGGGCGTTATGCTGAGTCGATATAACCATGTACGTTTATTCCTCCTTTCATCCGTCCATCCGTTCGTCTTTTCCATCCGTCCGTACAGACGTACGTCCATTCATTCGGACCGAAATGTTAAGCCACAAAAGCTAGAGACTTGTTGAAAATAGTTTTTGATTTATGCGAGCTCGGTATCGAATAGTTCTCATATAATCACAATCAGATAATTCCGTCTATATAAATATATATAAATAAATCTATGATATAACTCTCGTTCTAGTTCCAAATTTGATTTGAAGCAGCTTTTATTTGCATCTCATCTTAAGAGATATTAATTGATTTCTTATATTTGATCTTTTCTTTTTGGAATCAACTCGACATATTTCATTCAATATATTTGACAATTTTTAAAATGTAAATCTCATCTATTTTACTTTTTGGCGTGTCAGTGTTAAAAAACTTGTTCTGGAATCAGCTGTTGATCTTAACTGATCTTCAAGCATGTTCTGTATTATATTTGATCGAATCAGCTCAAGATCTAAATGTGAACTTTAAGTACCATTTGATAATATATATATATATATATATATGTATATACTTTTGGCTTGGCTCTGATCTTAACTTATCTTTCAGTGCTGTAGATCTAGATACCAGATTCTAATACGCTTCTTGATTTCTCTTTTATTGTAGGATTGTACGATTTGTTAAATAGTTGGTTACACGCTGCACGTGATATTCCATGATAATCCCTAAGCAGAAACAGAAACCTGATCTTCGGTACCTTTTGGCACAGCATGTACTAAGCAAGCGAACAACCTGTAAGCCAGTTGGCAGTCGTTGCCAGTTGTTGCCAGTTGGCAGTTGTTGGTTGCATGTGCAATGTGTTGCACCTGTCTTCCGCCTGTTGGCTGCCCCTCCCCGTCATTCCCGTTTATAATACCAGACCAGACCATACCATCCGATTCGATCTTTGGTCTGTTTATGAACGATCTTGACAGTATATGCGATGCGGCTCGTAGATCGCAGCTAACTGAACGAAACTTGTTTGGCCACATGCGTCGTGTGTGTGTGTGAGTGTGTGAGAGAGAGAGAGGGAGAGAGCGGGAGTGGGTGAGAGGGAGAAGGTGGGTGGCTTGGCACATTCCTGTGCCGGCGTCATCGATGTTTGCCGGCAATCATCATCATCATGAAGATGATGATGACGATGATGATGATAATGATGTTGATCATGCTAATGGCCAATGATCATTTAGGATATATTGAGAACGTTGTTCGGCTGGTTTTATTATTATTCTTGCGCATCTCATGCGTTGGCTCCGAGTTCCGTTCTACAGACGACCTTAAGCGGGGCAAAGAGCGGACATCTCCAAAGTTGGGGACTGGAGCAAACCACTTTTTGTTGTTAAGATCGCAACAATGTTGGACCTGTTGCCGCATAGTTCATATTATATATATGTATATAGATAGAGATATATGTATATTTTCCCTGCCTTGCCCACAGCCAAGTTTTTACAACCGGTTCTCTCTCACCCTCTCTATCTCTATTACTCTCTCATTCTCTCTCTCTCTCTCTGGTGAGTTGCTATTTTTGTGTCCCCAACAAAAAATTCACAACAAAATCAACAACAAAATGGGAAAAATAATAATAAAACGCAAAAGAAATGATAAGATGCAAGCAACGCATTTTCATTATACGTCGATTATATGGTCAAGTGCTTGGGCAACGTAATTAACGAAAGTACGAGCATACCCCCCCTACCTATATAATATATAAATATATATATATATATATATATATATATATATATATATATATATATATATATATATATATATATATATATATATATACATATATATATACATTGATGATATACCCTATAGAAAAGAAGCGAGGCGCACTGGGCGCTAGGTTAGTTTAAGCTCGTGGGCGTGGCAGAGGGTGGTGGAAATGTTGGGAGTTTGCCGTTTGGTGACTTTGACTTTTTTATAGGGCATAGGCGCCCTATCAATGCTACGTAATGCAAGCAGCAATAACATCAGCGATTGATAAGCGAGCGAAAGAGAGATAGAGAGAGAGAGAGAGAGAGAGAGAGAGAGAGAGAGAGAGTCGTCTCTGTGCTGCTATGTGTACAAAGTGCAAGAGAGAAATGTCGAATATTTGTAATACCTATATATGTATATGGGAATATATTGAGTAATTAAGAGAGACGACGGACGATTCAATCAGAGAATTATTAATAGATCCAAGTTCTAAATGAGAATAGGCTGCAAAGTATTGGGAAATGAAGCTTGTGATAAGGGAAATGTAAGTTGAGTTGAGTAATTGATAGAGGGAGATATGGAAGATGTATAGAGAAGTGAGAAACAAGAAAGATAGAAATGGAAAGTGAGATGGGTGGGTGTGGAAATGGGCGAGCAGCAAGAGAAGGAAAAAGCTAGAAACCTCTAGGAAGTACGAGGGGGTGAAAGGGAAAGAGGAACAGATGGACAAAGATGATGGCGATGGATGATGCAGGTGTGAAAAGAGGGAGAGATGTGAGAAGAGCGAGAGAGAAAGTGGGGGAGAATAGAGAAAGAGAAGTAGGAACTGGCAGAAGGGGAAGGAATGAGAGAGCAGTGAGAGGAAGCAGATGAGAGACTGACTGGAAGAGGAAAAATAGAGAAGAGAAAGCAAAGGTCGAAGGAGAAAGAGAGATCAGTTAGAAGACAGGTAAAGCAAAGAAGAAAGAGGTGCTAGAGAGAATGACTATAAGTATCGATTCGATTTCAGTTTCGGTTCTGGCTATACCATGCCAACAGAAATTGATCGTACATACCGCCACAATTTGTGTCAGGATGAAACTATAGATATGTTCGCCCCGCACCCTACAGACCAACACAACGCTCGCCAATCGTACCACTAACTCCTTCGGTAGCCAGACCTATGTCAGACAAACTTCATAGGCTAGGTTTTGTGGGCATTAATTTTCGATTGTATAATATATATTTTGTATAAATGAACATTTGTGCCGTGTGCGCTCCCACCGACTTCATGACTCCGCACTATGTATATTGTGCTCGTATTTGTATGCGCCTTGCTAGTCTCCCTCACCATAATATCTACTAGCAAGGATGGAATAATAGTTGCATTTCGTAGTGACTGTTTACAGATTGTCAGCTCAACGTAGGCCAACCTAGTCGCGATTGGCCGTACAGAATTCGCCTGAGTAAAACGTAAACTCTTGAACTACCAACTTACATGTCTATTCAATTGTGATTTTGCTATGCTCGACATTTAACACCCTTAACATCGAACAATTTTGGATCAAGCAAGCAAAAAAAAAAAAAAAAAAAAAATTAACAAAAAAAGGCTAAGACGTGCCATGAATTCTCAATGAATGAGATTGAGATTTGCTGTTTTTTTTTTTTTTTTGTTTTTATTAAAGTTTTGAAATTTGATTCGATTCAATTTTGGGCTTGAAAGAAACAGAAACTGAAATTGATACTTAAGCTCGAACCGCAGTCAATCCGTTTTATGGAGCAGCTCTCTTTGCCTTGGCATTATTCACATTCGCAAGAAATCAATTTTGGGGCATGCGCCGAAAACTCAAGTTCAAGTCAAGGAATTTCACATATTAAAACAAAACATTGTTTGTCTAATATATTGCCCTTAAATATCAGACATATATATTCTACTTCTTTAATAGCTGCAAAGCTTGACATGACGTTTAAATATGGATTTTGCTATCTAAAGCCCAAGCGAAGTTAATGGAGTTTTGCCCAACTTCTTTCGCCCTCACTTAATGCACTTATGTATTTATTAATAGAGTTTCATGTGTGCTGAAGCTGCTCCATAATAGGCGCATGTGTGTCAGCTACTGGGACAGGCGACAACTTAATTTGTCCGATAAATTAATTATGAAAGTTAGTTAGTGTAGAATGCATAACCAACTTAACAACTTTTAAATACATTTACACAACTATTACGTAACAATATTAAGTTGACTTTTCTAATAATACAAGTCGTGACGGCTCGATTACGAGCTACCCTATACCCTGCAAAAAAAAAAAAAAAAAGAACTCTAGCTCAAACGGTGTAGAAGTTATGCTGAAAAAACGTAAAATATGGCAACGTATTTTCGATTTTGTATCGATAATTTGCAAATGGGATGAGTTATCGAAAAAAACAATACGAGTGTTCAAGTGAAATTTCAGCTTTCTAGCTTTTGTAGTTTCCGAAATCTCGACGTTCATACGGTCGGACAGACGGACAAACGGATGGACAGACAGACGGACACGCGGACAGGGCTAGATCAACTTATTTTTCGATGCTGATCAAGAATATATATACTTTATGGGGTCTGCGACGTCTCCTACTGCCTGTTACATACATTTTCACAAAACCATTATACCCTGAATTCCCATTTTCAATGGGTTTTAATTCTAAGAGGCACATTCATGGGTAGTTTCCTTAAGAGCGTAAATGTTATAGAATTTTGCAAACTTTTATTTATAAACACAATTTTTCTATAAAACTGAAAAAGTTCTAGAATTTTCTACATTTGATTTTAGTCTCTTTTGTAAATCGGATAACTTTTTGGTTATGCCCTGAAACCATTGAAAATGGGAAATGAGGAGATAAATGTATGTTACAGGCAGTTGGAGGCGTGGCAGACCTCATAAAATATATATATGTATTCTTGAGCAGGCTGATCAGTTTGATCAGATTCAGCTTGAGTTGAAGATCATATATCTATATATCTACATATCTATATCTCTCTCTCTCTCTATATATATATATATATATATATATCTATATCTATATATATATTCTCTATGCCTGTGTGTGTGTACTTTCTGTCTCTGTGTGCATATCTGCTGCTCTTGATTTATTTTTAATAAAGCAGAGACAATTATTTTGGTCCTTGCTTCAGCTGCTTTCACTCACACTTTGCTCACAGTTTAACAGTCAACATTAATTTAATATACAATCACACACGCACACACACATGTATATACATACACCTACACACTCACCCAAGTGTCTACATGGCTTAAGCGTAACAAAATTGTGATAATATTTACCAAAAATTTCGTTAGCCATTGCATGTTAGCTAAAAATGTAATATATAGTTGTTTTTTTTTTTTAAGAGTTTTTTTTTTTAAGATTTCGTTACCCTAGTGAAATGAGTTTATTGTCCGTATAAATGCAATCTATATATGAAGCTAGATAATGGAAATTTGGAAGATATACTCGTGTAATACCACCGTGTAATAAAACATCTCGATTCGCCCACTAGGGAGGAGCGTGGCGAATCGGAATGTGCAGAAATCAGAATAGTTGAAGCGCTAGAGAGTGAGAGAGAGAGAGAGGAGAGAGAGTGGAATTTATAGTCAGAATCAGAAAGATATGGTAGATATATTACGCTGATTGAGGCGTAACGGTATTTTTATACCCTGAACCCATTGAAAATGGGAATTCAGGGTATAATGGTTTTGTGAAAATGTATGTAACAGGCAGAAGGAGAAGTCGCAGACCCCATAAAGTATATATATTCTTGATCAGCATAAAAAAAATAAGTTGATTGAGCCCTGTCCGTCTGTCCGTCCGTCCGTCCGTATGAACGTCGAGATTTCGGAAACTACAAAAGCTAGAGAGCTGAAATTTCACATGAACACTCGTATGTTAGCTATGCAGTACGAGTTTATTTTGTTTTTTCGATAACTCATCCCATTTCCAAATTATCGAAAATTCGTTTCCATTATTTGGGTTTTTTGGGCATAACTTCTACATTGTTTCAGCTAGAGACTTCAAATTTTATTATTTAGATAGATATTATGGATACGCAGATTATGTAATTTACAGATTTTTGGATGCCACGCCCCCTTCGCCCCCAATTTGAAAAAACCCATTTCAAATACTAGAGACTTGCAATTTGGCATTTAGATGCATTTCTATACTCTTAATATATTCCGAAAGTTTCATGTAGATCGTCCATCTAGAAATGGAGTTATAAGCGTCAGTTTAGCATTTATATATATTATAAATATATAAAGATTGATGTCATATTGAGAAATTCCCAAAAATTATGGGCCTACGTACATACATATGTCACCTGTATAGATAGAAACTTAATAGTCATTGCTAAGACAACAGAACATATTTTTAAGAAATTTAATATTATTGAGACAACGTATTACG
The DNA here is from genome assembly GCA_030914345.1 of Drosophila koepferae. Classification (NCBI taxonomy): domain Eukaryota; kingdom Metazoa; phylum Arthropoda; class Insecta; order Diptera; family Drosophilidae; genus Drosophila; species Drosophila koepferae. The sequence continues at coordinate 3,909,259 of JAUESR010000209.1, forward strand.
CTATAATAAAAAAAAAAATAAATAAATAAAAAAAAAACATGCGAGTTGTGCTGGATTCGAACCCATGTAACTCTGTTATGCAGTGCTGCGTCTTTGCCCACTGCGCCACTGCGCTCTGTTAACAACAGTAGCTAAAACGAAACGACTTCACTGCTAGAGCATCATATGAAGTAGCGTAATTCGATAGCATTTCATAGAATATGCTAGAAAGTAGATTTAACAGTGCAACTGCATATGATATTCTGCTAAGTTTCATTAAAGTATCGTAATTCGATAGCATTTCATAGAATATGCTAGAAAGTAGATTTAACAGTGCATAGAATATGCTAGAAAATAGACTTAACAGTGCAACTGCATATGATTTTCTGCTAAGATTCATTTGATTTAAACTATTTTTGTTTTTGTTTTAAACTTAAATTTCCGTCTCAATACGCCTTGTTTAACTATTGTTGCGCAGCTTTGCATGTTTTTCAACTGTATGTAGGGTAGCTGAACCTGTGCCAGCACCTGCTGTCTCCTGTCTGTTGTCTGTATTAGCATTTGGGCTTTTGTCGCCGGGCAGCTCGCTTTGTAATCTATGTATGCATCGGCACACACAGAGAGTTGACCAGTCGCTGAACTCACAAACTTTATTCAAACACACACACAGACACACACATATACCGTTACAAATACATAACAATTAGCCATTGAAATTGATAACAATTTTTAATTACGTAGATTTAACAGTGCTTTACGTTTATCATACTCTTGCGGCATACGCTTCAAGAGAGTATATGCGCCTTTGTGTTGAAGAAATTCAAATTGCATGTAGAACGAGTATAGAGCGGTCAATTAAGCTCGACTGCTTCTGTATATTTCGCTTTTTTTTTATCTTTTCGTGCGGGAACCAGCATTGAAAGCCAACAAATATACATATACATATATAGATAGATAGTTAGATATATGTACATACATACATACATATGTATATACATATTTATCAATGCAATTATCTTTGTTACAGATGGAAAAAACGCGATTGGTCGCAATTAGGGAGCTGTTAACAGTTTGTTTAGGCAAATAAATGTAATTTCTTCTTGCTGCAGAAGCTCACGATATGCAATTATACAAATTGATTTGCAAATGTGCTTTAACAAGGGTTTTTTTTTTTATTTCTATTGCAGTTTGCAACATGCGCTGGAGTAACAATTGAGATTTTGTATTGGATGAAAGGTAAGATTTCTTGAATTTCACATTGCAAAAGTCTTTCTGCAAAGATACGCAAATCGTCAAAGTATTTGCCCATCATTTGTACTCCTAGTCCATTAATTGTAGCGTGATTTGACTTCAGTTGTTCAGCTTACTGTGAAACCTAACAATTCTCTCTATTCTTTGTCAATTTGCTAAATTATTAATATCATAGAATTGAGCTCAGCATCAACATAAGATTCTATTAACAGTGCTACAACATGCTCAACAGTGCAGCTGCTAAGTATTCTGTTAACTCCAGCTAACATCTCGATAAACTATGAAGCATCTCTGAACGTGCTTATCGTCCTTGCAACCATGCTCTCGAGTCATTGAGGTAAATCATGCAAGCCACAAAATTTAGTTTCCTTCGGGAGCTCGCTGAGCTTAGACATCTTTAGGTCAGCTCTTCTACTGGAAAACATTTTTTTTTTGCAAATTTTTTTTTGGCGAATTTTTTTTTTTTTTTTTTTTTTTGCAAAACGAATCAAGTTTCCTGCAAAGCGCGAATATTCGCTCAGCATTTTGCTGAATTTTTTTTTTCTGCGAAATGTTTTGGGTGTTTTGGAGAAATATTTTTTTCCTGCAAATTCGGTTGATTTTCTATGAAAATTAAACGTGGTTTGCAGAATATTTTTTTTTGCGGTAAATTTTGGTTGGTTTTCTATGAAAACTGAATTTTTTTTTTTCATGAGCTAATGTGAAATGCTACGAAATATGTTGCATTCTCTCTGAGTACGGGGATGAATACTCAGGATTCCACACGAAAAGACGTGTGAGAATCTGCGAATATTATTCGCTCAGCTTTTTTTTTTTTTTCTGAAAACCCAAATATTTTTTCAGAAATATTTTTTTTTTTTCTGCAAACTCGGTTGATTTTCTATGAAAATTAAACGTGGTTTGCAGAATATTTTTTTTTTTTGCGGTAAATTTTGGTTGGTTTCTATGAAAACTGAATTTTTTTTTTCATGAGCTGATGTGAAATGCTACGAAATATGTTGCATTCTCTCTGAGTACGGGGATCGTTACTCAGGATTCCACACGAAAAGACGTGTGAGAATCTGCGAATATTATTCGCTCAGCTTTTTTTTTTTCTGAAAACCCAAATGTTTTTGCAGAAATATTTTTTTTTCCTGCAAATTCGGTTGATTTTCTATGAAAATTAAACGTGGTTTGCAGAATATTTTTTTTTTGCGGTAAATTTTGGTTGGTTTTCTATGAAAACTGAATTTTTTTTTTCATGAGCTGATGTGAAATGCTACGAAATATGTTGCATTCTCTCTGAGTACGGGGATCGTTACTCAGGATTCCACACGAAAAGACGTGTGAGAATCTGCGAATATTATTCGCTCAGCTTTTTTTTTTCTGAAAACCCAAATGTTTTTGCAGAAATATTTTTTTTTCCTGCAAATTCGGTTGATTTTCTATGAAAATTAAACGTGGTTTGCAGAATTTTTTTTTTGCGGTAAATTTTGGTTATTTTTCTATGAAAACTGAATTTTTTTTTTCATGAGCTGATGTGAAATGCTACGAAATATGTTGCATTCTCTCTGAGTACGGGGATGGATACTCAGGATTCCATACGAAAAGACGTGTGAGAATCTGCGAATATTATTCGCTCAGCTTTTTTTTTTTTCTGAAAACCAAAATATTTTTTCAGAAATATTTTTTTTTTTCCTGCAAATTCGGTTGATTTTCTATGAAAATTAAACGTGGTTTGCAGAATATTTTTTTTTTTGCGGTAAATTTTGGTTGGTTTTCTATGAAAACTGAATTTTTTTTTTCATGAGCTGATGTGAAATGCTACGAAATATGCTGCATTCTCTCTGAGTGCGGGGATCGATACTCAGGATTCCACACGAAAAGACGTGTGAGAATCTGCGAATATTATTCGCTCAGCTTTTTTTTTTTTTTCTGAAAACCCAAATATTTTTTTTTTTTTTTTTTCTGCAAACTCGGTTGATTTTCTATGAAAATTAAACGTGGTTTGCAGAATATTTTTTTTTTTTTGCGGTAAATTTTAGTTTGTTTTGTATGAAAACTGAATTTTTTTTTCATGAGCTGCAGCGTATTTATCTGCACTTTTTTCCTGAGTATTTTACCATGGGTTTGGAATACTCAGAGGCTCGCAGGCTCGCATGAGCCAATGCATGAAATGATGTTGCATTCTCTCTGAGTACGGGGATACTCAGGAGTCCACACTAGAAGATGTGTGAGATGCTACGAAATATGTTGCATTCTCTTTGAGTACGGGGATACTTAGAGAGGCTCGTATGAGCGTTGAGCACAAATGTGTTATTTATATTCCTGTACTCGACAATTGAACGTCAGAGTATACGGAAAGTATACGGATGAAGTGTTTAAGGATGGTTTTTGATAGATGTTATTTGTACGAACTTTGAAAATTGTAATGCGTTGATTGCATTGATCTGAATTTTATATGAAGTTGGAGATTTAACGTTTTATTTTTATACATGCAAAGTTGGTGGTGTTCATATCTGAAAATTTTCTAAACATTTTTTGAGTGGAATGGAGCTTGATACTCATATATCTCATAAACATATCGTATTAACCTTTTTAAACTCTTTGACTTTTTCCTGCGGCTCGATCTATTTTTTTTGATATTTATAGATCTATTTTGCGACTGTGCTCGGTCAAGATTCTTGGAATCTCTGAGAGTATTTGCTGACATGTTTAAATGTGTCGTATAAGTTTTAACAATTTTCTACCGATTTTTTTATTTGATCGTTATCGCCGCCTATGAGAATCTGTTGCGGAAAATGTGTGTGTGTTTTTTTTTTTTTTTTTGGGCACACTTAAAGTATCATGCATTTCTTGTGATGAATTGAATGTGCTCGATATATTCATTATTATTTATTTTTTATTCATTGGGGCGTCTCATCTTTCACTGTCAGCTTTGGTAGTCTCATATGTATGTATGTATGTATGTTGCGATAGAGGCCATTCGTGGGTCTGTATTCAAAACAGTTAAGGCACCAATGATAACACATTGATCAATGGGTGTATCAAGGCGCATTAGTCGTCCAAAGCCACGGCCCAGATGTCAGTGAGAATGGAGATAACAGTATTGCGTTTCTCCTCTAAGACCTCAAATGAATTTAATTAATTACGAGCATTCGTATTATTTGTTTAGACATGTTTATGGAAGTTTTTTGCGAATCTAAAGAAGTATTAAACATATTTTTTTTTGATTATTATTGAAATTGGTTTCATTTTCGCACAGAATTTGAAAACCTCTATTCACACGGATGTGGATGGTTTTGTATGAATCCGAAAACATTTTTTTTGGGTAACGTACATTTTTTTTATAACAAATTTAAAATGCATTATTTTTAAAAAGAATTTGACCTTAATACATTATATACGAAATATAAGGTCTGAAGGAGTATAATTCGGAGAAAGTTGCTCCAGAGATTGGAGTGTGAAGAATTTGATAGCCATTATAAACATTTAGACACGTTTGATAGATGGTTTTATACGAATCCAAAAACATTTTTTTGGGTAGACTACATTTTATTATATAAAATTTCAACTTTTATTTCTAATATAATATAGAAATGTATTTATATAGTATTGTTGGACGGTTTATGGTGATTAGAAAGTATTGCTGGACGGTTTATTGTGATTAGAAATTATTGCTTGACGTATTCTCGTATTCTTCGTATTCTCGTATTCTCATATTTTTCTTATTCTCACATTCCCTTGCTATGGGAAATGTATTGGTTGTCATTAATAAGCATCTTCATATTCGTTATTATTGTCTTGAAAGGAGTAAAATCTTCAAGATGATACCCTTATACTAGGGTGAAGACGATGTCCTAGATTTTGAATGCAGTATATAACCTTCTTAGCAGGGTCGTGAAGAACCTTCTTAGCAGGGTCGTGAAGAACCTTCTTAGCAGGGTCGTGAAGAAAACCTCTTAGCAGGGTCGTGAAGAACCTTCTTAGCAGGGTCGTGAAGAATGCGCCGTAAATATATTTAGAACTGTGGTGAGGTGAGAATTTATAGATTTGTATTGTTGGGACGTTTAAACATGATCAGAAATTATTGCTTAACGTATTTCCATATTCTTCAATTCCTTTGACGCGGAAATAATTCGTATTTATTTCATTATCATTAGTATTACTATTAGTATTACTATTAGTATTAGGGGAGTTGTAACATCATTTTCGCACAGAATTTGAAAACCTCTATTCACACGTTTGTGGATGGTTTTGTATGAATCCGAAAACATTTTTTTTGGGTAACGTACTTTTTTTTTTATATCAAATTTAAAATGCATTATTTTTAAAAAGAATTTGACCTTAATACATTATATACGAAATATAAGGTCTGAAGGAGTATAATTCGGAGAAAGTTGCTCCAGAGATTGGAGTGTGAAGAATTTGATAGCCATTATAAACATTTAGACACGTTTGATAGATGGTTTTATACGAATCCGAAAACATTTTTTTGGGTAGACTACATTTTATTATATAAAATTTCAACTTTTATTTCTAATACAATATAGAAATGTATTTATATAGTATTGTTGGACGGTTTATGGTGATTAGAAAGTATTGCTGGACGGTTTATTGTGATTAGAAATTATTGCTTGACGTATTCTCGTACTCTCATATTTTTCTTATTCTCACATTCCCTTGCTATGGGAAATGTATTGGTTGTCATTAATAAGCATCTTCATATTCGTTATTATTGTCTTGAAAGGAGTAAAATCTTCAAGATGATACCCTTATACTAGGGTGAAGACGATGTCCTAGATTTTGAATGCAGTATATAACCTTCTTAGCAGGGTCGTGAAGAACCTTCTTAGCAGGGTCGTGAAGAAAACCTCTTAGCAGGGTCGTGAAGAACCTTCTTAGCAGGGTCGTGAAGAATGCGCCGTAAATATATTTAGAACTGTGGTGAGGTGAGAATTTATAGATTTGTATTGTTGGGACGTTTAAACATGATCAGAAATTATTGCTTAACGTATTTCCATATTCTTCAATTCCTTTGACGCGGAAATAATTCGTATTTATTTCATTATCATTAGTATTACTATTAGTATTACTATTAGTATTAGGGGAGTTGTAACATCAGCATGTAACATCAGTATTCATCATGATTTATCTGGACTCGCTGGGAACTCCTCTGTTCTCATTGGGAGCTCCTCTGTACTCGCCGGGAACTCCTCTGGTTCATTTTCGCACAGAATTTGAAAACCTCTATTCACACGTTTGTTGATGGTTTTGTATGAATCCGAAAACATTTTTTTTGGGTAACGTACTTTTTTTTTATAACAAATTTAAAATACATTATTTTTAAAAAGAATTTGACCTTAATACATTATATACGAAATATAAGGTCTGAAGGAGTATAACTCGGAGAAAGTTGCTCCAGAGATTGGAGTGTGAAGAATTTGATAGCCATTATAAACATTTAGACACGTTTGATAGATGGTTTTATACGAATCCGAAAACATTTTTTTGGGTAGACTACATTTTATTATATAAAATTTCAACTTTTATTTCTAATACAATATAGAAATGTATTTATATAGTATTGTTGGACGGTTTATGGTGATTAGAAAGTATTGCTGGACGGTTTATTGTGATTAGAAATTATTGCTTGACGTATTCTCGTATTCTTCGTATTCTCGTATTCTCATATTTTTCTTATTCTCACATTCCCTTGCTATGGGAAATGTATTGGTTGTCATTAATAAGCATCTTCATATTCGTTATTATTGTCTTGAAAGGAGTAAAATCTTCAAGATGATACCCTTATACTAGGGTGAAGACGATGTCCTAGATTTTGAATGCAGTATATAACCTTCTTAGCAGGGTCGTGAAGAACCTTCTTAGCAGGGTCGTGAAGAACCTTCTTAGCAGGGTCGTGAAGAAAACCTCTTAGCAGGGTCGTGAAGAACCTTCTTAACAGGGTCGTAAAGAATGCATCATAAATATATTTAGAACTGTGGTGAGGTGAGAATTTATAGATATGTATTGTTGGGACGTTTTAACATGATCAGAAATTATTGCTTAACGTATTTGCATATTCTTCAATTCCTTTGACGCGGAAATAATTTGTATTTATTTCATTATCATTAGCATTATTATTAGTATTAGGGGAGCTGCTGGACGGTTTATTGTGATTAGAAATTATTGCTTGACGTATTCTCATGTTCTTCGTATTCTTCGTATTCTTCGTATTCTTCGTATTCTTCGTATTCTTCGTATTCTTCGTATTCTTCGTATTCTTCGTATTCTCGTATTCTCATATTTTTCTTATTCTCACATTCCCTTGCTATGGGAAATGTATTGGTTGTCATTAATAAGCATCTTCATATTCGTTATTATTGTCTTGAAAGGAGTAAAATCTTCAAGATGATACCCTTATACTAGGGTGAAGACGATGTCCTAGATTTTGAATGCAGTATATAACCTTCTTAGCAGGGTCGTGAAGAACCTTCTTAGCAGGGTCGTGAAGAAAACCTCTTAGCAGGGTCGTGAAGAACCTTCTTAGCAGGGTCGTGAAGAATGCGCCGTAAATATATTTAGAACTGTGGTGAGGTGAGAATTTATAGATTTGTATTGTTGGGACGTTTAAACATGATCAGAAATTATTGCTTAACGTATTTCCATATTCTTCAATTCCTTTGACGCGGAAATAATTCGTATTTATTTCATTATCATTAGTATTACTATTAGTATTACTATTAGTATTAGGGGAGTTGTAACATCAGCATGTAACATCAGTATTCATCATGATTTATCTGGACTCGCTGGGAACTCCTCTGTTCTCATTGGGAGCTCCTCTGTACTCGCCGGGAACTCCTCTGGTTCATTTTCGCACAGAATTTGAAAACCTCTATTCACACGTTTGTGGATGGTTTTGTATGAATCCGAAAACATTTTTTTTGGGTAACGTACTTTTTTTTTTATAACAAATTTAAAATACATTATTTTTAAAAAGAATTTGACCTTAATACATTATATACGAAATATAAGGTCTGAAGGAGTATAACTCGGAGAAAGTTGCTCCAGAGATTGGAGTGTGAAGAATTTGATAGCCATTATAAACATTTAGACACGTTTGATAGATGGTTTTATACGAATCCGAAAACATTTTTTTGGGTAGACTACATTTTATTATATAAAATTTCAACTTTTATTTCTAATACAATATAGAAATGTATTTATATAGTATTGTTGGACGGTTTATGGTGATTAGAAAGTACTGCTGGACGGTTTATTGTGACTATAAATTATTGCTTGACGTATTCTCATGTTCTTCGTATTCTTCGTATTCTTCGTATTCTCGTATTCTCATATTTTTCTTATTCTCACATTCCCTTGCTATGAGAAATGTATTGGTTGTCATTAATAAACAGCTTCATATTCATTAGTATTGCCTTGAAAGGAGTAAAATCTTCAAGATGATACCCTTATACTAGGGTGAAGACGATGTCCTAGATTTTGAATGCAGTATATAACCTTCTTAGCAGGGTCGTGAAGAACCTTCTTAGCAGGGTCGTGAAGAATGCGCCGTAAATATATTTAGAACTGTGGTGAGGTGAGAATTTATAGATTTGTATTGTTGGGACGTTTAAACATGATCAGAAATTATTGCTTAACGTATTTCCATATTCTTCAATTCCTTTGACGCGGAAATAATTCGTATTTATTTCATTATCATTAGTATTACTATTAGTATTACTATTAGTATTAGGGGAGTTGTAACATCAGCATGTAACATCAGTATTCATCATGATTTATCTGGACTCGCTGGGAACTCCTCTGTTCTCATTGGGAGCTCCTCTGTACTCGCCGGGAACTCCTCTGGTTCATTTTCGCACAGAATTTGAAAACCTCTATTCACACGTTTGTGGATAGTTTTGTATGAATCCGAAAACATTTTTTTTGGGTAACGTACATTTTTTTTATAACAAATTTAAAATGCATTATTTTTAAAAAGAATTTGACCTTAATACATTATATACGAAATATAAGGTCTGAAGGAGTATAATTCGGAGAAAGTTGCTCCAGAGATTGGAGTGTGAAGAATTTGATAGCCATTATAAACATTTAGACACGTTTGATAGATGGTTTTATACGAATCCGAAAACATTTTTTTGGGTAGACTACATTTTATTATATAAAATTTCAACTTTTATTTCTAATACAATATAGAAATGTATTTATATAGTATTGTTGGACGGTTTATGGTGATTAGAAAGTATTGCTGGACGATTTATTGTGATTAGAAATTATTGCTTGACGTATTCTCGTATTCTTCGTATTCTCGTATTCTCATATTTTTCTTATTCTCACATTCCCTTGCTATGGGAAATGTATTGGTTGTCATTAATAAGCAGCTTCATATTCGTTATTATTGTCTTGAAAGGAGTAAAATCTTCAAGATAATACCCTTATACTAGGGTGAAGACGATGTCCTAGACATTGAATGCAGTATATAACCTTCTTAGCAGGGTCGTGATGAAAACCTCTTAGCTGGGTCTTGCAGAACCTTCTTAGCAGGGTCGTGATGAAAACCTCTTAGCAGGGTCGTGAAGAACCTTCTTAGCAGGGTCGTGAAGAATGCGCCGTAAATATATTTAGAACTGTGGTGAGGTGAGAATTTATAGATTTGTATTGTTGGGACGTTTTAACATGATCAGAAATAATAGCTTAACGTATTTCCATATTCTTCATATTTATTTCATTATCATTAGTATTACTATTAGTATTACTATTAGTATTAGGGGAGTTGTAACATCAGCATGTAACATCAGTATTCATCATGATTTATCTGTACTCGTCGGGAACTGCTCTGTTCTTGTTGAACTCCTCTGGACTCGCCGGGAACTCCTCTGGACTCGCCGGGAACTCCTCTGGACTCGCCGGGAACTCCTCTGGACTCGCCGGGAACTCCTCTGGACTCCTCCGGACTCCGTCGCATCTGCTTTGTCAAGCTCAGCACATTCATTGGGAGTGATTGGAATTTTTATCTTGTGCTTTATGTATAATAATATTTCTGACATTATGATCCTTCGAGTTTACGTATTCAAAGTATGTTCTTGGACTTGCCCGACGATTTTTATTTTCCAATATTTTCCTGGAAACTATTTAAAAAGAATATATAGACCATCATCTTATATAATAAAAACTTTTTTATTCTTCAAAACATTGTTGTTTGATTTTAATTAAATTACAGCGAATTCATAATGTAATAATAAGAAATACAATAAAGTATATATATTTTGATATAAAACTGAAATGTTTTAAATAGTTTGGGTATTTACTAGACGATTATCGGCATAAAGTCCAATATTATTTTGTTATATTTTCTTCTTTATTTTTTTTCTTAGTTACATTGTAGAAATGTCTAGCCATTATAAAACAGTTTTTTAAAAATTGTTTTCGTGCATCATAGACTTTTTGACAGGCCTGTAAAGTCAGCTGATGCTACGCTAAGTTGTGTTTGCCCAAAATTACTTACCACGGGTGAAATGTTTAATTGTTTTTCGTTTACGAAATATTTCGTCTAACTGAGGTGTTAATGATGCAAAATATTAATCAAAGTATGTAGAATGTAGATTAAAGCGGAAAATTGAGTTCATTGTTGTGTTGTTGTGCATTTAGTAGATTTCATAGATCATGTTTTTGATCGAACCTAACCTGAAAATAGTCGTGTTTCGTGGAGCAGAACTAATAAGATTACGGCAGATTACGTAAAGTGTAAATGTGGAAGTATTCGTTATTGTACTTGAATGTCGAAAATGTTAACAACTTTAATAATCTAAGCATATTTGCAAAATTTCAAGTTCATATCTTTAAATTTGGAGTTTATGCCGCTAAATCGGCATTTGCGCCCACAATGCATTGTGGCTATCTTTCTGATATGTTTTTGTTGTATTTTTTTTTTTTTTTTGTCCTGTGCTTGCGATTAATCATATGTCATTGCATTGCGCTAAAGTTGTGCCCCTTTAGCCCCTAATGCCGTGTGTCAGTCGCTCTGTCTGTTTGGCTGGCTGGCTGGCTGCATTGTTGTCAACCATGTGGTGCGTGAGTGTGTGCGTGCGTGCGTGTGTGCATTGACGTCACAAGCAATGCGACTCCAACCGTATTCCAAACACCAACCAAACCCCCTGGCACCTAAACAGCCAGTCGCAGTGTGTGCATGTTGCACGCAAACACAAAATACTCAAACACTAACTCTTTGCCACATTGTCCCGTGCAACTGCCTCTAACTTTAGCAGCTGCAGCACCCTTTCCTTCTCTGCCGAATGGGGGACCTGCTTCATCTAGCACTTGTAGAATGGAGCTCTAGCAAGTAGTAAGCAGGTCAGGCCGCAGTTCGCTGAGTGCGCTTGGCGAGCGGTTCTTGTGGTGGCTTTTGCTTCAGTGCCCTAGCCACGCCCCTAGCCCTATGCGCTGGCGACTCGATTCACTATGCACAACAAGTAGCAACAACAACAATGGCAACAACAACAGCAGCAACATCATTTAGGGTCGGCTTTTGTGGTAATGTTGCAAGTTGTTCTGCCAGTCTCTTTTCGCTTCGTTCCAAGTTTTAACCTCAAAGACCAGGCTCTCCCCGCTCGCTGCATTGACCTATCCACACTTCCATTCCATGAGGTGCACAATAATGTTCGTTATATTCCAAATTGAAATTGATTTTTATGAGTGCAACCGCAAGGTGGTAGGTGACTGTACTTTCTGCTGTCACAATCAGCTGCCTGTTTCATTCCGTTGTTCCGGCAACTGGTTTCTTTCGTCTCACGCCTTTCGCTGTCATTTAGCCAAATATGCAAATACATGCCTGCCTCTGTAGGTCAGCAACCGCAAGGTGATTGTCCCTTGAGCTGTCTTGTTTCATTCTACTGTTCCACGATGGTGCAGAGTATGTGACATTTGTGTATTGTACAGCCAGACATGCAAATATGGGCATGGCCACTGCCATTCGCCAGGTGATTATTGTACCCTGTGCTGCCCATAAATCCGTTGACTGTTTCATTTCACTGTTCCGGTGTTGAAATGTAAGGGTGTGAGTGAGAAGAGAAACGGCAAGGCTAGTGTTTCATTTATTTGTTAGGTTTCATTCCACTGTTTCGCTTGCATCATATGATTATATGCGCCAAGTAACTCTACTTTTCTCTATCTGTTTCATTCCACTGTACTGCATTTCCGCATGACCAGAGCATTTCCGTTTTTTTTTTTTCTTTTTTTTTTTCTGTTGACGCCACCAAAATCAATTTCAATTAACCAAATATGCAAATAAGGTGCTGACAGGGCCTCAGGCAATGGAGCCAATATATATATATATTTATATATATATTGATGAAATCAAAAATATTTACAGCTCCCCTCTGCCAGGCCTTTCTGACGGCGCGACGCTTATTGATGTTTAAAGAACTTTGTCATGTTGACTTTTGTCGCGCCCCCCGTTATAAACAAATTTGTCAAATGTCAAGCACTCAATCAGACACTCTGTCAGTCAGTCAATCAGTCAATCTGTGAGTCAAGCAGCTTTAAAGTCCAGCTCAGTCGACGGCTGCTGCTGAAGTCACGTTTTGCATTTGGTGCGCTTTCGTTCTGTTGACGTTTATCTTAATGCCCTGTAAAATTGCTTGCGCTGTGGGCAAACAAATGTTCATAAAGTGTTTAAAGTTAAAGTTCTTAAGCCTTGAAGGTCTTTAAGTGCTGCAATATTTAGGCCTACAAGAATAGAAATTATGAAATAGCAATGGAACAGTTGTGGGCATTGATATATATTGATGCATATTGATATATTTAACTACAATGTTAAGTTTCGCGCTGACCATATAAAATCAGTAACTGTATTAACTTCTTGGGCTCTATTTAATGTCTAGTTGCTTTCAAAATATGGCAAATCATATCAATAACATTAATTGACTAACAGCTGTATGCGGACATGTTTTTCAAATATCAAAAAAAAATAAATTTTTAAAGATAATCCAAATCTTTTTTTGAGAGCTTTTACATTAGACAAATATGCGCATACTTTTAAGCGCTACAACGTATTTAGACTTATTCCAAATTTAATTTGGACTGTGATCTATTAAGATAGCCTCTCCCTCTCTCCATCTCTCCGTCTATCTCTCCCAGTCACTCCCGCCTTTGACTTTGCTCTATTCGAGTTTTGATTTGCATTTTATGGCTGCATTGCATTTGTTTGTTGTTAACTTCGATTCTTTGTTGCGGATACTTAAAGGCGACATGCCGCATACCACATGCCGCATGCCGCATGCCACAAGACATTTCAATTACCGCTTTTTTACATGCTTCTGATTGTGAATGGTAAGCCTCAGTGGAAAGAGAACGGCAGCAATGCAACAAAAGGGTTAACAGCGCGTGTGTGTGTATGGGAGGGTATCTGTTGTCTTATAATCAATAAGTCAGCATCAGCAGAGAGAGAGAAAAAGAGAGAGAGAGAGAGAGAGAGAGAGAGAAAGAGAGAGAGAGTTGTGGGCAACGAATGAAAAAATGTCCAAAAATGGGACTCATTTTGCTTGGACTTCTGTTTGGTTAGCTGTCTCTCTCTCTCTCTCTCTCTATCTATCTATCTATCTATCTCTCTCACTATGTCTGTGTATGTTAGACTTGAAGGCATCTGGGCACGCTCAGTTTTTCAATTCATTTTCACCGATAAACCAAATCAGTGCAGTGCACAAAATAAGACAATGCCAAAGCATTCTCTAGCAGCATCGCTCAACCCATCCATAAACCACACACCACCCACCACCCACCACCCACCGTCCTTCATTTTGCGCCCTCAGCTGTACAGTATTGAAAATCTAATGCACATTTTGCACGCCGTCATCGTTTTGAGAACCCAATTTTATGGCTCCTTGAATAACCCTTTTTGGACATTACGTTCCGTTGTTATCGCTGCCTGCATTCGCTTTGTGTTCAAGCTAATTGGCCCTGTCCTGTCAGAGGCTTCAATTGATTTCGTTTTCAATTGAATTTTCAAAATTCATCAATTGAAGCACCCGAAGACCAAAAATCTTCATTAAAACTTTCCACAACTTTCAACTTTTAGCATGCAAATAGCATAAAGCATCTATATATAATTATTATAATGATAATGATATTAATAATTCAGTGAATTTTATTTCTATTTACCAACTGCCGTCATTCGACATTCGTTGTGTTGGACATCAGAGCGAGTTTGCACTTTGCGTTGCTTTGTTGACTGCTTTTGGTCAAATCTTTGTCTTTATCTATTTCAAAAGTTGAGATTTCACATTGAAACATTTGAGAATGAAACAGCTTAGTATTTGTTTGGCCTTTGAAACGGAATGTAAACAGCGTACCAAGCCCTTTGCTTTCAGCATGTTGAACAAGTAAATATAGCTTGTGCTTGATAGTGCTCGACTAGCATATACGTCAAAGAGGATTCCTTACAGATGAAGAAGTTGAAGGAGATGAAGAAAATTATGAAGCTCACAATCAATGATGAAGAAAATAAAGATGATGAAATGAAAAAGTTGAAGATGAAATTGATAAAGACGATAAAAATTAGAAAGATGCAAAATTTGAAAAAGTTGGAGACGAATATTTTAAAAGTATACAATGTTTCATCCTCATCTTGCTCATCTTCATTACTCTCATCTTCAGAGGAAGGTGAGCATAATGAAGACGAAGGAGATGAAGATGATGAATTTTGCTTTTGATCTATACATAGCCCTATAATGTATAATAATCCAAAATTTTGAATACATTTACTAACGATGAAGAACATGTTGAAGATAAATAATGATGAAGAAGGAGCTGAAGACGATTGAGTGGATTAAGAAGATAAACTGGTTGCAGAGAATGATGAAATTGAAGAAAATGAAGAAATTAAAGTCAATACAAAAATAAAAAATGTGTAAAAGTTGGAAATGAATATTTCGAAAGCGAAATCGTCCGTCCTCATTGTCTTCATCTTCATTATTTTCATCTTCAGAGCAAGGTGAGCATAATGGAGACGAAGCAGATGAAGACGAGCAATTTTACTTTCGATTTATATATAGCCTATATATGTATGTGTAATAACTTAATTATTTTTAATACATTTGTCTAAATTATATTTGAAAAATAAATGGATTGAATAAGATATTAAAGTTATTTGTGCTTCTATGCCTTATGGAAGCTTTTTTATTTTTTGTGGGTTAAAAGTTCATTGCATTTAGTTACACACACTGGCCGCACACACACGCACACACACACACACACATATGTACATAGCTGTTGGTGGGTCACTAATCTATGCATTATTCAACTGGCATGCTCTGCTGGCCTTCTCTTTAGTAGCCTCACTGAATCACTGGCAACAACAATAAAAGCCAAAACGTGTGGCCCAGCACTTTCATTTCCATGTCTAAATGCTTTCACTTTCAAATATATATATATATATATATATATGTGTGTGTGTGTGTGTGTCTCTTAAGAACCCTAGACCCCTAGCTGGCATATGATATCCTTTGTATGCCGTCAAACACTCTAATGTAATGCATTTTTAAAATTTGCATGTACTTCTGGCAGCAGTCGGTGCTTAAATAGTTAGTTAGTGGTGCCCAAGCGCTGCCCAGGTGGTGCTTGAGTGGTGCTGCCCAGAAGTGCTGCCCAGCTACTGCCAAGCTGCGGTCAGCTGCCCAGTTGGGCGCTACGTTTGCTGTCAGAGACAGGCACAACAATATAACAACATCATTAAACGCTGCATTGTCTCACAGTCGGAGAGGTGCAAATTACCAGGTCTTTAAGGCAAATATATCGAAGAGAATTATTTAAAGAGAAATTACGCAATTCTATATAGAATCCCCAAATCTTGTATATGCATTTAACTGAAGGTTTTTAGATATATTTTTTGTATATTGTAAAAGCTCCAGGATTGATAAGGAATAAATTTTTGATAAGCTTATAGAATCTTTTTTTTTTTTAAGACAAGTATATGGAAGAGAAATATGCAAAGAGAGATTTTAACTGAAGATGTGAATTTTGTAGCATTTTCAGGATATCGTAAAATCTATAGGTTTGTTTTGGAATACATTTATCGATAACCTTATAAGATCTATGTTTGTTGGAAATCAGTTTTCTACATATTCTTAATGTTGATATCTCGTTCCACTCACTGAAGAATGTCATCTAATGTGGAATATGGAATATATTAGTAGAGTTGATCACTCTCTCGATAAAAATGCATTAGATGGTTAAAATGTCATTAAAATTAGATTATATGAACAAAAATGAAGGTAAAGCAACTTGTAGGTGTATTGCAGCTTACAGGGTATCTTTTAGTGCATCACTCTTTAACAAACTACGCCTGGAGTCTACAAAAATGCCATTGGAAATGAGCGATAATGATAGAACTTAGGCCAAGTGAGTTACAGAAGGAAGTCTGTTGCTTACAGGGTATCTCTTAGTTGATCAGTCTTAAAAAAAAACTATTCAAGTGCCGAACATAACAGAGGTTGAAATTAGGCTAAGAGAGAGATGCATACAGAAGCAACTCTACTGCTTACAGGGTATCTTATAGTCGAGCATTGATATAGCTACAATTTGCCAGTTCTATTGACACAGTTTCCCTGTGTCTGTATAAGTAATTGTGAATGAATGTATGTCATTTGTTTATGATTCCAGAACAACAACAGTAATAACATTAATAAAAATAATCATTATTATAATAATAATAATAATAATAATACTAATAGTAATAACAACAACAACAACAACGACAATTACAACAGGCAGCAAAGGCAACAAACATCGCACTTTGACTTTAAAGCTGTTGCATTTTACTAGGTCAAAAGCAACGTCATCATGAGCAAAGGTTGCGACTGAATTGCAAGCAGAGGAACAGAGTGAGAGAGATGGGGCGAGTGAAAGGTGTAGAGATGGAAAGATGGAGAGTGAGTAAGAGCAAGAGAAGATATGTGTTTGTGTGTGTTGCGGTGTCAAACATAAATATGGCGTAAAGGTGAAACTGTTGCTGGCTGTTGCTGCTCCTTGCTGCCTGTGGGGCATAAATCGGTGCTTGGGTGTGTGTGTGTGCTAGGGTGTGTGTGTGTGTGGCAGTATTGCGCGCTAAATTTCACACAAGCATATGCAGAGTATGAGAGAAAGAGAGAGAGAGACAGTGAGAGGAAGAGAGTAAGAGAGTAAGGGAAGCATATGCACGCGACCAAATAGCAAAACCATTTCTAATTGGAGGTCGTCCTGGTTGTTGTCTTTGCTGCCTTTCAGCCAACAGTCTGTTGTTGCTATTGCTGTTGTTGCAGCTTATGTTGGCAATGGCTTAGTGCAAGGAGCGCAATCATTTTTCCTATAATATTTGCCGAGCTACTAGCGAAATGTATGGTGTACGGCAGAGTGCGACGCGCTGCAGTGCAGCATGTCTATTCAGATGTTGTTTGTAAGCGTTTCTTAATAGCGAAATGAGCAAAAGGCCAACGGAGCTAGGTAAACGTTTAAGAATACGATACAGAAATAGATGTGAGTAAACAAATTAGGTGAAGGCAAATGTGATGGGATGAGAGTGAGAGTGAGAGAGAGAGAGAGAGAGAGAGAAAGCTGTGATAGATATTGAAGTAGGGAGTGGGTGAGAGAGAATGGTATACAGAGAAGTGGAGAAGTGGAAGAGGATGATAGTAGATATTGGGATATTGAGAGGAAGATAAAGAGGACTGGGTAAGGTAGAGATCGAAAAAAGAGATAAATTGAGAGGTAGAGGTATAATGGAAAAGAAAAAGAAAAAATGATAAATGGTGAGAAGAAATGGGACAGAGAGAGAGATTGAAACAAAGACTGGAAGACTGAAAAGTTAAAAGTTATATTAAATCAAATATATAGCAAGACTGAAAGAGAGAGAGAGAGAGAGATAGAAATAGAGAGGGAAAACAGAGAAACAGATAGACAGAGAGAAAGACAAAAGGGAAAGTGAAAGATAATGAAAGCTAAGCGGTCCCTAAAACTACATCGAATGCACTTGACCAATTTTGTTTAGCAATTAAAGGGTATCTCTATAGTCGTGACTGCTTCCTCAGGTATTTAATTTTTTTTTTTTTGCTCTCGACTTCAATTTAATCGCTAAGCTTGCTATTTCGCTTCGTTTGTACTTTATGCGCCAAGCAAAGCCAGCGACTGAGGCAGCTGCAGGTGCAAGGACAGCTGGTGTTGCTATCAGCCAGCTTCTGGCTTAGGCACGTGCGCCAATCCGAATGATCGACAAGCTGTGGCATCAATTAATTTACACTATTCACTTACAATTCATTTACAAGCAAGTGCTAGCCTAACTGGGCGGGTTTTCTGACTTGATTAGCAAATGTAGCGTAGGAGGAGTCTTTGCTTGTGGGATGTATTCAAGTTCCGTTGAAGCAGCTCAATTTGTTTGGTAACCATATTGGCTCATCAATAAGTTTAGCCTCTATAATGAGCCTCATCAATATTAGCTAAACATCTCTTCCGTTCTATACTAGTTCATAACTAATAGCTGAATCAAATGGAACTAAAGTTAAATTTGACAATTCTAATTGTTCAATTGAACTAGTTGGAGCACATATTTAAATAACAACTGCGTGTTCATATGCCTTCTAGAAGTTTTACAGCGTATTCCTTATTCGAATTGCATTTTTGCGATCCAGTGTTGATTTTTTTTTTGTTTTTCGCTTCACTTTTGGTTTGTGGCATCGTGTTTCAATTAAAACGCGCATGCACTCATGTAAAATTCAATAATTTCCGCCAACTGATTCAATTAAATCGCCATTTAAGTTGGAAGCTTTTCCAGCGACAATCAAAAAGTGGGCGCTGCGCAATAAGTTCGGGCGCCTTATCCATTCTTCTTCAATCTCTCCCCTTCGCCCCATTCCCTTGAGGCGTGGCACTCGTGGCAATATTTTACCCCGCATTACATTGAAGGCTGCCCGATAGCTGCAGCCCAGCGCCTGTAGTAGCTTTGGCTTTTGCTCAAAGGATTCTCCTTCAAGACCAAAAGGTCACTCGACATCAACTGCAGTCGCGGCGAAAGAAAATCCGAAATTAATATTAAGAAAAATTACGTTTTAAGCCCACGCAGCAATTGTGCAAATGGAAAAAGGATATCAGAAACAGGTAGCAACTAGCCTGCAGCTTACCACTGCAACTGCGCTGACCGTGAGCCGAAAGTAGTCGACTAGAGAATACATTACAAGAGATACTAAAAGATAGTTAGATGTGCACAATATAGATATGCTATATGATAGTAATTACCCATATCGATACATACAATCGAAAGCAACCTAGTTCATATATCGATTTTTATCGATTTTTGTGTTATCTATCGATACTTTACCAATCATTTTTAAATGTAAGCGTTTCAGACAGACGGGCTAGCTTGCTCACGCTCTCCATCTGTTATCGTTTTGAGATCGTGGTCTGAACATCCTCTTACTTGGCGAAGATTAAAACGGCATCACCCTCAAGACCTGCTGGATCGTGTCTTGACATGAAAATCTTCCCATTAGCGAATCCATACGAAATAAAATATCAAATAAAATAGCTGTTGTCTTATTGTTATATATCTTATGTTAAAATAAACATAGCTTTAAGTAGTAGTTTTTAATTAATTTCCGTTTAGATTAAGTTGCCTAAAAGCTGTAAATAAACATTAAAAAAAAAAAAAACAAAATTAAATAAAAAAAAAAAAAACATTTTTACATACTTATTAGATAGAATTAACAATCCTCATCTATTAATGACTCTTTATATTCATTCAACAATATCTCTCTGTCTCTTTATAGCAAAACAAACTCTTTTCTTTTTTGTATCTCTCCATTCTCCTTCACTTGCCCTCCATGTCTCTTCAATACTGAGACTGTCTTGGTCTATCATATTTCAATTGCTCTTATTTGTACAATTTCTCACATATTCTGTCTTTCACATATTTTCATTCTCGTTATCATTCCCTTTCATTGTCCCTTTTTCTCTAAATGCATTCCATTCTCTCATTGTTTCTCATTGTGCTTCATTCTCTATCTCTTTTTCTCTGCCTCTGTCTCTGTCTGCCTCTGTATATTTTGGATTCTGATTTTCTCTCTTTATTTGTCATTCTTCCTCACTCTCTTTTACTTTTATTTTTACTTCCATTCTCTCTTACCCTCTCCTACCTCTTTGTACAGCTAACTCTCTTTCACTTTATATGTATGCATTTCTTTCTATTACTCTCTTTTATTCTCTGTCTCTCTCATGCCCTTTATATCTTGCTTTCTCTTTCACTATATCTATTTTTCCTTTTTCTTATCCTCTTACACTCTCATATTCGCCTTGCTTCCAGCCTCTCTGCCATTCTAACTTTCTCTTCCTTTCCATCTCTCTCTCGCTCGCTATCTATCTTTCGCTCTCTCGTTCGCTATCTATCTTTCGCTCTCTCTCGCTCTCTCTTTCTCTCTCTTTCTTTCTTTCTCTCTATCTATCTTTCTCATTCTCTCTCGGTTTCTCCACTTCCCTGTCTCTCTCTCTTATAGCTTCTTCAACACCATCTCCACCTGTTACATACACCTTAACCAAATCACTTTAGCCACACTTACGATGGGGGTGCATAGTGTATTAGCTTGTGTAATCTGAACTTCCTTTGTTTGGTGCTGCCTTTATCTTCAAAAACAGTTTGTAATCCAAGAAATGGTTATTTGCTTAATTTGAAAAAAAAAAAAACAAAGCAAAACTAAAAAAATAGAAGAGCTCTATTAGCTCCTAAGTGGGCGAGTGGGCGAGTGAGTGCGCCTGAAGGAGATGTTAAATATTAGTCGAGGTTTCAAGTTTTCAATGGAGAATTAAAAGAACTTTGATTGAAATTTGCGATTCTGGCTTTAATGTTGTTTAAAGTAGTTGAGGTTTTTGTTAATTTTGGTTATTGTTTGTGTTTCTATGCAATGCTATTGTTTTCATATTGATTGTTGCCAAATGCTACAATAGAATCTCTGGATACGACCATACGCGAATACATTAGTGCGGGTAAATGTGCAATTCAATTGGTAGATGAAGCGACGACGTTAGATGGTTGAAATCATGGCATTATTCAATTATCCAACACAAGTTGAATATCTATAATATATGTATAGGGAAGAATTTGGATATCGATAGCGAGATATGTAACTAGGCATGCTTGACCAATTTGAGATTGCTCGATACGACATCGCTGTAGACGGGCTGCGGATGTTGGCGATGTATCATATAATTATTATAGTCAACACGGGCATTGGCATCGCTATCGCTATGCAGCCAGCGGACGAATCGATGCATTTGCTTAAGAAACGCAACCTTGCCCTTGTCAATATGATCGACCTCATACCAGCGCACAATGGCATCCTCATTGATGACACCGGCCCGATACAGATGAACGGCCAGACGCTCAAATGACTTGAATAGCGAATGATGCTCATAGCACCATTCCTGCAGGCGCATCAACAATGCTATCTGAGCGCTATCCGTGCTGCACAGAGCATTCAGCAATGGAGCATAGATTTGCAATTTACGCAACGTTTGCTCTGGCGTCGCATTGCTATTCGATTTCATATTAGCATTCGTTTCGTTGATTGTCTGCCAAACAATGCCAACGATTTCCGAATCGGACATATGTCGTTCCCGTTGAAATTGTCGCACATTTAGCACAATCTCCAGATGTGGCAGCTTTTCGCGAAAATCATCGAGCAAACGTTGTTGCAATTGTTTCCGCAACACTAGGCCGGCTCGCAGCTCATGCAATTCGATCACCTCATTCAAATCGCTCTCCTGGTACACTTGCCGGAAGTATAAATCGCTGCGCAACATGGGTGGCATGAAGCTAATGATTTTATTATCAAGTCCCGACTTCTTCAGCATTTGCAGCATGAAGCTGGAGCCACGTTCGCGTTTCAGTGTGCCACAAACGAGCAGCATGAACTCCATGGCCAGGCCATCGTCGATGTTCGCCTGGTCTGTGCCCACGGCCAGCAGCGTGCCTGGATTCAATTGTCCATCTATCAAATACAATGTCATCAGCTGGCCGAGACGTCGCCGTGCGCCAATATCAAAGTTCTTCAGCTGCCGGAGATATCGTTGCGAGTGCTGCTCAAAGACCGTGTCCAGGTGCTTGTGGCGTCGCCTCAAACGCTTCACCAACTGCTCATAGATGCGCAACGCGTTCAGTTCGTCGTGGGTCTTGAAGGCGCAGTAGTTCGTCCTAAGCTTTAAATCGCCACGATTTGGCATTTTGCCCTCCGGCGTTAGCAATCCGCCCGTATAGAGCACGTCGAACAGCTGTTCGCCATAGCGTTGATATTCCGGCTTATTCACGATTGGCTCGATCGCCTTCCAAGTCGCTTCCAGTTTGCCCTTGGCTCGATCCAGTGCCTCGACCAGTTCATTGCGATAGGCCAAACATTCGTTATCCTTTTCCTTCTTCACGCGATTTCCAGGCTTTAGACGAAAGCATGGCAATATATATTTCGATGCCATTTCACTCGCTCAGTGTCTCTCACTCTCTCTCCCTCTCCCTCTCCAGCTCATTCGCTTGCTCAATTATCACTTATACTCGCTTAGCGTACTTATCTTCTCGATCTGTGATTCTATAGTTCCTTCTGTTTTCTATAAATTAGTTTGGCAGTTCAGAGAGCTTATCCAAAAATGGTTTCTATCTTTTTGTTTTTTAATGAATTTGGCGGATTCTTTTTTTTTTGTTTTGTTTTTGTTGTTGTTACGTGCTTTCTTTTTTTGGATTATTGATTTCTTTTGCTTTGGATTAGATTTGGAGAAATCGGCTAAAAACGAATGTTTTTTTTTTTAAATTTATTTATTTTTTTTTTAACTTTAATTTCAAATCTCGCACAAACTAAAAACAATAATTTATGGCATAGCAAGATTTCTCAGCCTACTTGTCGAACTCACAAATCGAAGCTATTCGAAAAGTGAAAAGTGGGAAACAATTGGGAAAGGTAGGGTGATCCATATTTGCCCTCATATTTGTTCTCTTCTTTCCCTTTGTATTTCCCTTTCCCTATAACAGATCTTTCTTCTTTTGTTTTTCTTGCTCTTGCTACTCTTTCGCATTCGCATTCGCATTCGCACTCGCTTCCTGTTTCTTGTTTTCTATTTCTATTTTTCCTCTCCCTTCCGTCCTATTCGTCTTCTTCTTCTTTCTTTCTCCTTTCTTCTTCCTTTCTCTTTCTCTTTTCTCTTTCTCTTTCCTTTGTCTCTTCCTTTCTCTTTCTCTTTCTCTTTCTCTTTACCTCCTTTCTCTCGCTTTCTCTCTCTTCTTCTCTTTCTCTTTCCTCTCGCTTTCTTTCCCTCTTTTTTCTCTTTCCTCTTTCTTCTTTCCCTTCCTGTTCTCTTTCCTCTTTCTCTTTTCTCTTTCTCTTTCTCTTTCTCTTTCCCTTTCCTTCTCTTTCTTTCCTCTTCTCTTCCTCTTCCTCTTCCTCTTCCTCTTCCTCTTCCTCTTCCTCTTCTCCTTACCATTCCATAGGTAAAGTTACTCTCATATTTCATTTGTCATATCATCACATAGTC
The DNA here is from genome assembly GCA_030914345.1 of Drosophila koepferae. Taxonomy (NCBI): domain Eukaryota; kingdom Metazoa; phylum Arthropoda; class Insecta; order Diptera; family Drosophilidae; genus Drosophila; species Drosophila koepferae. Next base: position 3,933,016 of record JAUESR010000209.1, read on the forward strand.
TATGCGGGTGTCTCTTACTTCGACTATCCGTTACTTACTCCCCTCCTCTCTTTCTCTTGCTCCTGTGCATGTTTTGTTGTAAAGTAGACATCGATGAAATGGACCGCTTAGACACTGTCAGCAGCGCAAAAGCAAATACCGAACACACATACCATGCTTGCCTAGGCTGTTAGCATGTGTGTGTGTGTGTGTGTGTGTGAATGACAACAATGTTGTCATGTAGATGTCTTTATTCGCTATTCTACTTTGGCTTGGCATCTAATGCCAGCTGGCTTTAGTCTGCGCGCTGCTGGATACCCTTAAGGCATTTCACTTCCTGCCCCACGCACTTCCTAACATTCATTTATATCAATCAGATGTAAATAGCTGAGCTGAGCTGAGCAGAGAGAGAGAGACAGAGAGAGAGAGAGGGAGAAAGAGAGAGAGTATGTTTGTGTGTACATTGAATAGAAATTCATTTTGCATATTGAGCAAGCGATTTATGTTAAATCAACATCGAGCCAATTGACCAACTAATTGAGCTATATGCGATTACGTGGCATCTGAAATTGATTTGCTCTCAATATGATTTATCAGCTTATGTTGTTTTTTTTTGCAGAAATAGTAATTACGATGCCTTTGGCATTTACCAACACTATTCTATTCGCACTTAACGGCTCGTATCTTAATATACCGTTGATGGAAATGTGAATTCATTGACAGCGGCTGCCAATTAGAGCTTCTTTGGTATTTTCCAACACTATTGTTGGATAGAAAGAAAGTTATTCATATAAAAGAGCAGCTAATTGAGATACACTAACAGTACAAGAACTTACACTTATGCAACACTGGCAGCTTGTTTTTCTGCATGTTATCATTGCCTAACTCAACTTTAATTAATGTTTACAAATTTCTTTAAAGTATTGTTTTGATTTAAATTGATGTTTTTATATCGCTTCGATTTGATTGATTCAATAAATTCCCCTTAAAGTTAAGACATACGTGTAGATTATACCCTAGAAAGTAAGATTAGTTAAAGTTGGGTAGATTGTGTGTGTTGAACTCTCATGAAATCCGTCGTTGCCGAACCCTTGAAGCATATGCTTATACTTATGATGGTCTTCTCAATGAAGCTTATAGCCAATCGATCTAGCCTGTTCTCTTATAGGCATTGCCCTATACTGATGATGATCTTCTCAATGACGTTTATAGTCAAGCAATCTAGCCTTTCTAGATGCAGCTATGCTCTTTATAGATAACTCGCCTCATAATACCCTTGAAGCATGAACAAAGTAAGAGTTGCTGCATGTTAAAAAGTAAATATAGATTTAAGGAGTATCTATGGCTAGCCATTTCTTTATTAAATTTAACATTACAGCAATTACTTTGTTTTTCTTTCTTTTTTCAATATATTTTATGATAAGAGCTTTGATGAAGTGTTTGGCAGACAGAGACACTTATTGATGGGGCAACGCCTTGATAGAAGCTCAAGTGTTTGATTTGCTCGCTTTGCCCTAATTATTAAAAAAGAAAAAAACAATAAAAATGAAAAATAAATGAAATGATTCGCATTATGCGATGATCGATGACCGATTGATTGATTGAATGGGAAATATTCAGTGATTGATTGACAAAGGCATATATTTGTATATCTAAATAGATAAAAGTCAAGTTAAGATCTCTGTCCTCAGCTAGCTCAATCATTCAATGCAATTTTATGCAAATTTAATTTTTATTACAATATATATATATATATATATATATATATATATATATATATATATATAAAAGATCTACCATTGTGTTCAGCTTGACCCTTTTCGCTGTAAAAACCAGTTTATAAAAAATAAGAATTTAACTGGAACTTGTTAGTGCGCCCACTTGAAGCACTTGAAACAGTTGTCGCTGTACAGCAGCCATAGAGCAGCTCTCTATTTCGTAGCATCCTTGTTGTTTTTTTTTTTTTTTTTTCGTTTCCCTTAAACTGTGGCTCGGCTTACAGTTTTGTGTCCGTTTTATTGACATTGGAGGCGGCAGCAGCTCAAATATTTAGATAAGCCGAAAGGTGTCGTTCCCAAAACATATAAAAACAAGTAAGAAAGCTCTAGTCGAGACTGCTCGACTACGAAATCCCCTGAGCCCTTCTTCGAACGAATCATATTCCTAGAATGCCTCGTTTCGATTCTCCGCGCGTAAGAAACTATACATGCAAAAACACGAGCACACACACACGCTGATCTATGCTTGTACGCCTGAGTGTGTGTAAGCATTGCAAGCGTCTTCTTGTCTCGCTGCTTTTGTTGCTGCGTCACATGGGTTTTGCTGCAAAAACTTTGATGATTAATAATTCTGTTTCCAGACGGACAATCGTATTGATCTCTTCAGATTATGATTATGATATTCATATCTATATGCTAAACCAAACTGCATGTCTCTAGTATTTGAAATGCATTTTTTTCACATTTGGGGGTGGTGGTGCGAAGTGAGGACCGGAATCCAAAATCTGACAAAAACCGAAATTGTATTAAATTAGTATCTATATATATGCAGAAGACTTGGAGACTCTAACTCTAAAGATGAATTAGCTAGAATTTTATAACTGGTTCCCGATAAATTCATTTATCGATAACTTTGCAAATATACAAGTTATCGAATTTCTGAAACAAACTCGTACTGCGCGTGCAATATACGGACCTAACACAAAAAGAATGAACTCTCTAGCTTTTGTATCTTCGGAAATCGACGCGTTCAAACATACGGACAGACGGACGGACGGACAGACGGACAGACGGACAGACGGACGGACAGACAGACGGACATGGCTATATCAACTTTTCTCGTCACCCTGATCAAGAATATATATACTTTATGGGGTCTGCCACGCCTCCTTCTGCCTGTTACATACTTTTAACAAAACCATTATACCCTGATTTCCCATTTTCAATGGGCTCAGGGTATAAAAAAAGCATTTTTTTATTTGCGAAATAGTCAACAGGAAAATACCCTAAGATTGGGCCTGATAGGCGTTGGCAGACAAACTTTTTATGAAGCATAATTTTATATAGAGCTATATTCTATAGTATATTGATTTGGCTTATCAGCTTCGCTAGTTCAGCTTTTTAGAGTCTTTTATTTCTATTTTACATTTAGTCTATTTAACCTAGTTCAAGTTGATGTTGCTTTTTGGTATTCTAAACTTGATTTGATTACATTTCTCAAGTTTTATTTGATAAGTTAAATTTAATTAGCTACATTGTTCATGGAACCAGTTAAATAGTTCATATCTTCATCAAATTTTTTCCGTGAAATTTATGTATATTTTTTTTTTTTTTTATTTGTTTTTTAAATATTCGGTTCACTTAATCAATTTACTCCACTTTACTAGTTCTATGCCCACTGAGCTTTTTTTCGCGAATCAGTTTAATTGTTTGAAACTGAATTGAATTGTTCGCGGCATCAATTCACTAGTTCATAATACATAAACTTCTTTGCACTAAGTTCATAATCAGTTCACTAGTTCAATTAGTTCCCTTGTTTCAAAGTGCATTTTTTTCCATGACAAATTCTTCCTCATATAATTATTATTATTCCTTAAGTTCTATATACCCTTCACACAATTAATCCCATTACAGGGTATCCAAAAGAACAACAACAACAACAACAATTACACTAGGTAGTTGGGGAAGTATTCTATATAGATACACGGGCACGCAAATACATAGACACATGTACTCATACACCCACTCACACACACACACACACTCTTACACACACACACACACACTCACGTCTCTGGGCTTGGGCTAAAAATTAGGCTGGATCCAGTTGCAACCGCCGTTGTCATGTAAACGTTTCCATAATCCAAATGAAACGCTTGAAGATGTAACTAGAGCGCGATTTTTCATGACACGCCCACTCAACAGACCGAGCACGCCCACCGCCCATCGCCCATCGTCCCCAGCCTCGTTTCGCCAGCCGCGGATAAGCGCAGTTGTTAAATTTTTGTTTTTATGATATTCCACATCTATTTCGTTATTTTTTTTTTCGCTTGGTTTCTGTTTTTTTTTTTTTTGTTTTTTTTTTTTGTTTTTCGTGTGTGCGGCGTGGACTAAGAGACAAAAAAGGATTTCGCTGTCATCTTTAGCCAAATGCCATTTGACATTTATGTTGGCCCCGTCAACCAGTCAACCACGCCCCCGTCCCGGCCTCCAGCAGCCGCCGCCCCCCGCCCTTGACCCCTTGGCGCTTTGCTTTGATTTTGTCGCGCTGTGATTTGCTTTTTTGTCACATTAAATCTTGTTTATGATGTTTAAGCACTTTAATTCCGCTCGATTAAATTGCCATAATGACAGACTGCGCAAAAATGTTCATTCCGTTTTTCGTGCTTCATACTTTTGATGCCCGTTAGCGGTGTTGTGTGAAGGGTATATTGGTTTCGATTGAATTAAATATTGTATTTCTGTTTGTTTGAATGTTGTAGTTTAGTTGTAGTAGACTAGTTACTAGTTTAAGTTAGTCAAATGATATGAAAATAAATGGGAAAATCAACAACATTTTAATGCAACATTTTCTTCAATTAACTGAAAAATACTTTAGAAATCTCAGATTGATCCATGGATATATCGCAGTTAACTGAACGCGTATTGGGCCGTCAATTGTCCAGCTGCCTCAGTTGTCGTTGTTTCTTACCTTTTTTTTTTTTTGGCACGCCGAAAAGTAAAGTGGAAAACGCAGAGGCGAATAAGCGGGCAGATAGACAAAAAGCCAACCAAAATAAAAAATAAAACAAAAATAAATAAAAAAGCAAAAAAAAAAGAAAAAAACAGAAGGCGGCCACAAAGGAAAACGGGACAAAACAGCTGGCAGCTGCATTAACTTCAATTGACTGTAATGAGCATCAAGTGGGTAGGGTCAGGACGTTGGCGTGTACCACTTCATCATTATCATCAGCGTCATCATCATCATTATCATCATCATCATCATCATCATCACTATCATCATGGGCAGCGGCTTTTGGAGCATGCGGCACAATGCTCCATTTACTGCAATTCGTCCATAAAATTTAAGTGTGCATTTTGTCGCTCTGCCTGTTTGCTCAACATTTTCAATGTGTTTGATCTTTGTCTTCTTGTTGTTGTTGTTGTTGTTGTTGTAATAATACCCTGTAATTTGGCTAGTAAGGGTGTGTGTGTGGTATTTGTGGCTGCTGATGCAATCTGAATTGATTTAGAATTCAAATTACATCAATTCATATATGAATATGTGAGGTGTGCTCTAAAAGTCTCATTAGTTTCTATAGGAAACGATTTCTTCATAACTAAATAATTATATACATATATTTGTCATTTTTATTCAGAGATATTGTGATCTTCAACTTGTTGCGATTCTTTCAATTTACGACGCGTCGTAAATAAATAACCAAAAAAATTTTTTTAATTTGTTAAATTTATTTATTTAAACATACTCTCTGAAAATAATACAAATAATTTATTGAAACAAAAAAAAAAATTGTTTTTTGTTTAAAAAAAAAAAAAAAAAAGACATGTTTGCCGAAGTTCACATTTCTATAACTGTGAAGCACCCTGTTATCGCATCACCCTGTTTGTAGATTCATTTTAAAGAATTCCCTGTCGAATGCCTGTTTAAATTTTTAAAATATTTTACTTGGATCAAAAGTTATGATTTTTGCAACGCAAAATGAGCAAAGGCCCCACTGTGCGACGTTTACATCATTGCTCGCGCAATAACTATTAATCAGTTGCGCCTTCACGTTCTGCACACGAGTTTAACCGTTTCAAATCCTACTCTCTTCGCTCTCGTTCTCACTCTCAGCAAGAACGAACGGGATCTTTTCGTTTTGCTTTTCAGTTGAGCGTTTGCTGCTCTTTGCCCGAACAACGTTTACGATGTTACGAGGGCTGAATGAGCGCGACTCAACGAGTCTATGCAAAAAGGTCTTCAACTTTGGCATGCTTCACATTCACACTCACGTACGCTATTGATGTGCCGGGCAAAGAGATATGCAAAAAAAAGATTTTTTCAATCTACTCGCGAACGAACTCGCTGAGGAGCCGACGTCATCGTTTGCTCTCTGAGTTTTTGCTCAAAGCGTGTGTGATAATAAACGTCTTATTTGCAGACATTGAGAAACTGTCAAATAAATATAAATATAAATAAATATATAAATATATAAATAAATATATATGTGTGTGCACTTCATTCTCTGTATCGTGATCTTCAGCAATGTTCGCTCTTGATGAATGGCGCTAAGAGCCAAAGCTCCGATCAATCAAAGCGAAATCAAGCGGAATATAGTTCTCTAGCAATTGGAGTGAACATTTTTATATGTATTTTATACAACTTTCTTATTTTTTTTCTGCGCTTCGTTTTCCTCATGAAATATTTGCATCAAACTTTGCATTGCGTATGTTTTCTAAAGGGTATTTGGGCTACGTGTCTGCCTCTCTTTCTCTGTCGCCCTCTCACTCTCTCTCTCTCTCTCTCACACTCTCACACTCTCTGTTGTTGCTGCTAGCCAAAATGTATTGGCATGTTTTAATTAAACGAAATTGCTTGTATCCATTGATGGCCTAATACGAACGCCAGGCTTCAATTCAGGCTCTTAACTGCCCGCTACCTCTCTACCCATCTGTCTCCCTCTCTCTCTCTCTCTCTCTCTCTCTCTCTCTCTCTCTCTGCCTCTATTGGCATGCTCTAATTTCTACATAGTATATATGCTGTCCAAGTTGTTGGGTTATTTGGCCATGTGTAAAGCCTGTCTGAGCATCTAGCAATTAGTCAACTCAAAGTATTTACTTTCGCTCACAGAGTTTGAGGCGTTTTCAGTTAATTCAATTGTTTTATTCGATTTCTTTAAACTATAATTGCGTGTATTTATGCATTTGCTAAAAAGTCATTGTCTGTCCACATGAAATAGATTTTATTTCCATTTTCAGAATTAAATATTTATCGAGCTCTTCAAATATTTAAATTAATTTAAATTCTTTGCACTTTTTCGAGTACTACAATTGCTTCAAGTATTTCGAGTACTCTGCGTACTGGGATTATTTCGAGTAGACTGACTAGTTTAGGCACTCCAATTATTACTTTGAATACGTCGAGCATTTCGAAATTTTCGAGTATTTCGTGCTTTTTAGTTCTGCATATTCTTTTGTCTGTCCGAGTAGTTCCTAGTAGTTCTTTGAGTACATAGAACTCACCAAGTAATCCAAGTGTTTCGTATCCAATGATTACTACGACTAACATGAGCTTTTTGATAACTCTAAATACGCTTAGTTTTCTAAAAGTTCGGAGTTCTTGGAGTACTTTGACTTCCCAAATATTTAGATAGCTCAGTTATTACGTGTCTTAATTCCAAAAACTTAAGTTTTACGAATATATCGATAACGATAACAGCAAACTCGCTAAATTCCGTATAAACAACCGCCTTCTCCTTATAGAATACCAATTACTGCTCTGTTTCAAACACTTTGGAGTGCATTCAAAATTTGCTTTGCACATCATCGAGTTAATTCTGACATCATTTTGAGGGGGTCAACAAAGGGAATAATTATTATGAATGTAATGCTAACCGTTCCATTTACAACTTCTGATCGTATCAACACGTTTCATTCACAGGTAAATACCGATGCCATAATTCCACGCAATTGTTTCGCTACAAGAAAAGAAAAACTCAAGCGAAAGCCACAAAAAGCATCAGCTAGCTGTAATTTATGCACGCACACCCAGCGATAGTGTGTGTGTGTGTGTGTGTGTGTGTGTGTGTGTGTGCGCTTGACTTTTTGGCAGTTTATGCCTTGACTGTTGGGTGCCGCCAGCTGATGATAAGATAAACTTCAATAGAGGCCCGAGTCCTTGTTGTTTGGTAAGTGTTTTGTATTGAGCATTGTGCGCTCGTCCCGCTTAGCCCTCGACAGCGTTTTTGGTCGCTGTAATGCCATAACAATCAACAGAAATTACGCTAAATGACATGCTCATTACGGCTCTCAATGAGTCTGCGAAGATGGGGCTGGGCAGAGGAGAGGAGATGGGATGATGGGTCGGTCGGGGTAAGCCACAACAAAGCAGAAAGTTATTGCCTACTTATGAGCGCCGCTGATGATCGAGTCGGGTTGCGACCTGCCGCCCATTTATTATTTAAATAATCATATATAAATAAGCGCTTCAAAAGCGTTTTACAACACTTTAACAACACACGCACACACGCACACACACACACACACACACATTCAGGGCAAGACACTGGGCACATTATTATGATTATTTGCATATAAAAAGTGTTCATTATGTTGTAAGCAACCGAAAAACTTGCATTGCTTTCTGGCATTTTTGTATACCCTGTAAATGAAATGACAATGCAGGCGGCATGTATGTAAATATGTAGCACTTGAGCTAAGCTGTTGCCAAATGCATGGTAAAGGGTATGACAACTCATGCAGGGTATTTTGCTACACATACATTTGTGAAAATTAGCAAAAGTTTCTCAAAAAAAAAAAAAAAAAACTAAATAAAGTCTCATTGGAATGTAAAATTGTTGTATTTGGTGTATATTGAGCAAATAATATGATGAGAGAATTGTCAGCAGCACACTATGTAAATTACCACTAGGGTATACCCTGTAATCACTCAATTAAAAATCTATTGATAAGTTTTCGCCCAGTGCCACAGGCTAGGAAAAGCTCAATTAGAAGCGCGTAAATCATTTTGCAGCAGTCAAAGGTTAAATGAAAATGATGCTGATCAAAATGCTCAATACCCTGTAATTGGGGATGAGCTAATGCAAATTGTGGCAGCTGCCATATAGAGTGTATATATGTTAATGCTTAATGGAAGATCTAAAATTTTCCTCACTTATCTGCTCACAGGGTATTACATAGTGCATGCCCGAACATTGTATTTTTTTTTTTTTTATTTATTTATTTTTTTTTTTTTTTTTTCTGCTTTTAAAAGTTGTCCACTAAAATCTGTGACGCATTTGACTCGATGAGCCGAGACGAGCTGAGCCTTCTTTTCGGGGGCCATCTTTGTAACGGCTCTTTAAATGGTTTTATTGGCTCTCAAATTGGCTACGGGCTGAACAGAATCTGAAACAGAAACAGAAACAGAGCACAAAAATATTGTACATAAAGTAAAATTATATTGCGACGACCAGCGAATCTGGCAAAAACTTTGCATCGGACGATGCTTTTGAAGTTTTTGCGGCCGTACCGCAAAGGCGCTCTCCTAGCTCTCCTGCCACTCCCACCCAGATTTGCCTCATCTAAAAAGTGAAAGTGAAAGTGAAAGTAAAGTGTAATTAGGTTTATTTTGTGTTGAGTCTGCAAATGAAATGCCTGCCCCGACAGGAGAGGGAGAGAGCATAAGATAGAGAGAGAAACAAAGAGAGAGGGGCCGTGTAGGTGTAGTTAGGGCCGTAAGGTAGCCTTCATTATTGGCTCAAGCGTTGCGAAGCCGTAAAATTTAATAGACTTTTAACTACAATTTCAATGGCACATGTAAATCCACATTTTGGTCCATCAAATTGGTTTATGGCCAAACAATAAATACGAAATTAGTTGAGAACTGCGAAAAGGACATCATGTCAAGGACTACACATAAGCCAGCTCAACGTACGTAATGAATTAAAATGCTTCCTACAAAACAAACAGATATACATATACATATGTATATATCGAATATCATTTCATATATATACATGTATATAGTTCAATCTGAGTGTATCTTGGTCAGTTTTATTTGTGTCGGCGGCTTCTTTCATCTAGTGCACGCCGTGACACGGGCATATCGCAAAGGCTTTGCATTAAATAATATCAACAAAATACTCTATGGCAATCGCATCGACTGTCAGTCGTCAGTTGTCAGCTGTCTGCACGATGACTGTTTGATTGGTTGTCGATTGTTATCTGGCCATAAATAAGTTAGCTGTCCCGTTAAAGACAATGCAAAAATGTCGCACACCCCCATTGAAACGTATGGAAAAAACAAAAACAAAAACAAAAACAAAAACAAAAAGCAAAAACAAAAGCAGTCAAATCAAATCCCACTGCCCCAATCAGTGGACATATCCTAAGCTTTCCATAAGCATTTGATGTGCCGCAAATAATTTGATTTGCATTCTGTTGTCCCAGTGGTTCGCATTGATTTGTCGTTAAACACTTATCCCCAACACAGTCCACACAACAAACTATTCTAATATAGCGCAAATTATCATCGAGCTCTCTCCACCTTCCCCCATCAACTTGATGATGAGATAAATATAGCATATATATGTAGATCTATGGCTTGGTAGTAAAATATAAACTATGTTTATTTTTATCAGATTTTGTTTGAATAATTTATGAAGACTTATCAAATTGAAAGGCTAAAGCTATTATTCTATTCCATCAAGGTCACAAGCTGGTGAGCTTATTGAAATGGAAAACATTGCCTGATTATTATTATGATTGCTAGATAACTGGGAATGTATTGCTTTACAGTAATCAGAATCTGAAGTAACTGATTGACTGAATGATTGATAGATTGAGAAGGCCAGTAACTTGAAGTCTGACTTGCAGAGTACTAGGAATCTCATGATGATCTTATCTATTTTGACTGATAGCTGGGAATTTGCTGTGAAATGCTTTTTTTGCCTTGCCTTATCTATTGTGTGTCCAACTGATTGACAGACTGATCGGGTGTATGAATGACTCTCAGAGTACAATAAATCGAATATAAATGAAATACCTGCCTTGGCTAAATGGCTTATTGACTTGATGTTCGTTGGAAAAGCTATGATTGCTTTACTTACTGATAAATTATTTGATTGACTGATTGATTATATGTTTGAGTCAAAGACTGATTGTTGAAATGATTCAAAGATAACTACAAATCTATTGTAAGAAGCAAAACTTACTGAACAAATGAAGTCATTAATCTGCGAAATTGCTACATAAGAACAATTTGATTTGATTGATTAACTAAGTTATTGATTGGTTGACTGATGTAGTACTAGAAATGTGATTTAAAATGTTCATTTGCTCTGATTGTCTGACTGATTGATATGATTGATTGATTTGCTGATCGATTTGTAGATTTATTAAAAGTTTGACTGACTGACTGAAGACAGACCGTTTATCTAAGTGATTGATTGACTGATTGATTTCTGAATCGGCTCAGAGTGAAACTTATTGATTGACTGATTGAATGCTGATTGGTTGACTGATTGATTCATAAATTGATTAAAATCGTGATTGACTGACTGATTAATGAATGAATTAAAGTTTGATTAACTGTTACACTAACTGATTGATGGACTGATTGATTCATGGATTGATTAACAGCCTGATTGATTGAAGGATTAATTCATCAATAAAAGCATGATTGGCTGTTAGATTGAGTGATTGATTCACAGCTTGATTGGCTGAGAACCTCGAATTTGTTGCAAATACCCGATTTCGTTTGAATTGATTGAACGATCGATTGACTAACTAACAAATTGATAACAATGAAATTGATGTGTCGCTTGCTCTTATTAATCTTCATTTCACTTCTTTCACTAATTGACTGCATTAATTAAATGACAAGCAATCAATTTCAAAAGCCAAATCTGATGGATTTAATAGACTTGTTGACGCTAATGCAAAACACTAAGCATTGATTGTACTGATTGTTCATATACAAATTCTGTAAAATTATGAAAAGTTTTTCGCTCAATAAACAATCGAGCCTCAACTCATTTTCTACGTCAATTTTCTGACTCTGCTTAGCGAACAATTCGAATGCCTCAAGTGAACAAGTCAAGTTGAAATTCGCCTCGTGAATCTGCTTAAAGTAGCTCAATTACTCGCTTTAATTTAATGTAAAGTTCAGCTGAATTTAAGAAGCACAAGAAAAACATGAAGTATGGGAGGAATGGAAAAGCAGGAAAAGAAATACCAAAGCTAATTTTAGGTAGTTAAGTAATCTGTGCAAAAATTTCCAAATAATTACGAGGCGTATCGATGACAGCTTCAAATTAGGTTCCCAAGCTATTTCCAATAAAAGCAGCTTCAGCTGCTGGGCGAAAAATAAATAAAAAAATAAATAAAAAGAACGCACACTGAATGATTGACTGACTGACTGGCTGATTGACTGACTGGCTGATTGACTGACTGAAGGACTACTTTAAGCAGCAGCAAACATTAGCATAAACCAGGGCTATCATTTCCAAGTGCGTTTGTGTATAAAGCAGCTACTCCTGCTGCTTCTACAGGCTCCTCCTGCTGTTTTTTTTTTTCAGTGTTGTTGTGTCTAGTGTTTCGCCTGCTTTATATATATAATTTTTTTTTGGTCTTATTTTTTTTTTTATTTATTTATTTTTTTTTTTTATTTTATTCTCGCTTTTCTTTGCGTCTTTAGATGTGGCTGCGGCTATGGGGAATAAGGTAAATATCAGCTGGCCCGAGGACAACGTGGACTCTCGTCCTCGTCCGCGTCCTCGTCGCACGTCCTCGCTAAATCACAGGTGTGCGCCAGCAACAGCAGCAGCAGCAGCAGCAACAGCAACAAATGACGTGCGAAATATAAGCACACACACAAACACACATACATGCATAGAGAAACTCGCTCCTGCTCTCTCTTACTCATTTATAATTACTCACTTGCTCTCTCTCTTGCACTCATTGGTCCTATGTCGCGCTGGCAGCGCAGTCGCTGTGTCATGCACGACGACGGCTTTGCTTGCTCTCTTCTAGCCTTCAAAGCTTCAAAGACGAAGGCAACGAGAGCTTTCGAAAGCTCCGCTCCTTGTTGCCTGTTATACGGCTGCAGCAGCTGTAGTTGTCGGCTTCGATTCAGTTGTTGCTTCACTTCAGTTCCGTTCAGTTCACTTCAATAATTGAGCTGTTCCCAAAGCCAAAGTAAAAGCCAAAAAAAAAAAAAAAAACTTTAAATTTTATTTATTTTTCCCTTAATAAAGTAAAAAATTAAAATTGGGATTTCACATAATTTTGTTTGAGTGCGTGAAAAATATTTACACAAATATATAAATTTTTTTTTTAATACAAATCAACATAGTGTTTTATTTAAAGTTCTAGAAACTTGAAAAATATAATTAAATAATATTTAACATTTAAATATTTGTGAGAGAGAAATATAGGGGAGGGTGAGAAAAACAATTTAAAAATTAAATTTTAAAAAAGTTTTAAGAAAATTTTAAAACATTTTTGTTATTTATGATAAAAATAAACAAAAAATGTGAATGAATATTAAAAAAAGATGAAGATATTTAAAACAAATTTTGAAATAAATACATTATCAAAATTGCAAAAGTTTTACCAAAAAAAGAAAAGTTCACATTAAAAACACTTTATATTTTATAATATATGATCACAAATATAACTGCAAATCAAAATATTTAATAAAAAAAAAATAATATTAATTTCATAATGCAAATATTCAACTAAAATGAAATTGCACTGAGCGCATAATTGTTATAAATTGTTTTCAAACGTATGCGAAGATCATTAGCACAGTTATCAAACTGTTATATGTCGAACAGTTGAGAGCTAGGCGATATAGTGCAGCTAATAACTGATAACGGTTATTCCTTGAACGTTTTTTCGACAACTTTTTTTTGTTGGACAACTACGCCAAAAGCTCTCCACACTGTTACTCTCTCGCACTCTCTCACTCTCTCAACGAATGTTTCTCTCTCGCTCGGGCAGTCTCGAGCCCTCACTGTCACACGCATTGCCTTGCTTTGGCGCTGTTCGTTTGAGCGGCGCTCGTGCTTGGCTGGCGGCTTGGTTCGGCTTGGAAACGTTTCGGCTTCGGTCGTTCGGCTACGCTTTCGGCTAGCGCCCGTTGCCAATGAACTGAAGCGTTTCGGGTATGCAAACTCATTTTAGCTTTTGAACTCATTCAGTTCAAATTTACCAGCGGATTTGTGCGGATTACAAAAGACACACAGTGGGACACAAACACACGCAAGACAAGGCACACAGGCGCGCTCGTTCGCTAACACGGTAACACGCACACACGCACACAAACACATGCACACACACATACACACAATGACACACGCATACAGTGTTGAAAAACAAAATAGTTGTTTTCAAATATTTTTCAACAATTTCAAAAAAAAAACTAAAATTTTTATTTATACAAAAAAAAAACATATTGAAGGCATTTTTTTTTTCTCTTTGTTTATTTTTTTCAAATCTTTAACGCGTTTGTTTACAGTTGTTTATTTATATTTTGCCTAAAATATTTCAAAACTAATGCAAGTCGATTTTTTTTTATAAATTCTTTTTTGGTGTACAGTGCGTATGTGTAATATTTTTCCCAAAAAAATTGGAATGCATGCCAATAAATATATATGAATATATATTGAAATAAAAATATATATGAATAAAAAAGAGAATATATTAAACAAAATGTAATAAATGCAAATGATAAATACAATCCAAAGATCATAATACAAAAAACAAACCAAATTAAAAATAGACAGCAGCAGCAACAATCAACAATCGAAAAAAAAAGAAACAAAAAAAAAAAAAAAAACAACAACAACAACAAGCAGAGAGGGCGAGCAACAACAACAGCAATCAAGCCAGGCAAGTCTACTAAGTAAAAAGCCTAACTGAGCGGCGGCTAAGCTGCGTATGAGTAATCTACACACACACACACACACACACACACACACATCAACACACATTACATACACTTCACACACACACACACATCAACACACATTACATACACTTCACACACACATACAGCATGCACAAACATCAATTTTATTCGTGTTGCCTTTTGCTTTTTATGTGGCTTACATGTGTGTGCGAGTGTGTGTGTGCGAGTGTTCGACTGTGTGTGTGTCGCAATGTCTTCTCTATAGTCAGCCCAATCTTATATAGCCTTTCAAGCTTGTGTTCATTTGTCTGTCTAGCACAAGTGCTGTGTGTGTGTGTGTGTGTGTGTGCCTGTTTAGCCATTGTTGGGGTTAGCGCAAACAACAGAAATTAACAAAAGCAAAACATACACACACACACATTCGCACACATACGCGCACACACAGCTTAAGAAATTCAAGTCAAGTGTTGCGGCAAATGCTTAAGTTCCTAGCGCTATCTCTCGCTCTATCTCGCTCACGCACGCATTAACGCTTCAGCTTATATAGAATATCAAATATATATATATATAATATATATATCATTTATATTTATCATTTATATCATTTCCCTGAGCAAATTGTTGCTATAGCTACTTAATGCCAGCTGCCAGCACTTGGTAACCAAATTTTTTTTTCATGGCTGGAATATGTTTTTAAATACTAAACTCATTTCAATTTTGTTAAAAAATTTCAGAATGTTTATGTTTCTGTTGGCTAGAAAGCTAAGTCTAGCAAGTGCAGCATGCTTACACATTCTGTCTCG
The DNA here is from genome assembly GCA_030914345.1 of Drosophila koepferae. Taxonomy (NCBI): domain Eukaryota; kingdom Metazoa; phylum Arthropoda; class Insecta; order Diptera; family Drosophilidae; genus Drosophila; species Drosophila koepferae. Next base: position 3,948,411 of record JAUESR010000209.1, read on the forward strand.
CTCACTCTGCCTCTCTCTCTCGCACGCCTTCTCTCCTCTCGATCAGTTTGTTCTGCTTTTCATTCTATTCTGTATTTAAATTGTATTTTAAGCTCGCAAGCTCGCATTCAAATGGGCTTTATGCATATGCCCAGCTCCTGCTGCTGACAGCCAACAGAAAGACAACAACAACAACAACAAAATGGCATTTTAATTACGAAAAAACACACAAACACACATGAGCATTCACATACACTTCTGCTATATATTCTATCTCTTTCGCTCTCATTACCTGCTGTGTGAGTTGAAAGGAGCATATTAGTTCTATGCTCATCAAGTTGTTCCTCTTTCAGCTCAGCCAACATTTTCTGGTCGTTGTCGAGTCTTAAAAGCTTAAAATTTGCGCTCATTAATCCATAAAATATGCAGATTTTGCCCGTTGATATATACAGATATGCCCGTTGGCAGAAATGATAAAGTAAAATCTCTATATCTTTGGTAAACTAAATGCAATAGTTGAAGGCGCAGTTAAGAAGTATGAAATATATATATATATATATATATATATATGGTATATATAATATAATATATAAGAAATCACATTAAAAATTTCTATTCTACAGATTGTGGAACTGCAAGAGTTTTGCAAGCTAAGTCAAACAGTTTTCATAGCTAAAATTTAGTCTTGCACTTCAGTCTTCAGTCTGGACTACTCATTGAATGCTTTATCATGCACTCCTCAGCTAATGTGGATCCCATTTTAAGATGCATTCAAAGACATTCACGCGCTCACTCATAAAAGACAGAGTAGTTGGGGTTTTTGATTTTTTATAACAGCTGACTGAGAGTGAGTTATAAAATGTATGCAAGTTGGGGGCAATTTCGCTAGTCGAGCATATGTTTTAGTCAACTGCAAATGGCTGAAAGTTGAGCCATGATAAATGAAGCGCGTATGCGAGGTGTGCACGTAAAGTAGCGCGATTTGTGGGATCTACTCAAAAGTTAAGAAGTTTATAAAAAATTCTTATTTAATTAATATAACATTACTCATTACTAGAAGTATTCATAATGACTTAAGAAAATTTTTGTCATAGTTCTTGAGCACACCTCGCTTGAAATTTATGTATTTAGAAAGGAAATTTCACACGCCTACACGACTTAAGTAAAATGCGCTGCGCCTTAAAGTAGGCAGCAGAAAAAGAAATTGATATCGTAAATGTACAGCTAGTTGCAGTCACAGTTGAATGAGTGTGTGTGTGTGTGTGTGTGTATGGGTGTGTGGATGTGGGTGTGTACGAGCGTGTGTGTGTGTGTGAAACACACAATTCATCATTATACGCTTTTTGGGGTCAACGCGTTGGGTCAGAGACACAAGGATGATGATGACGACAAGAGTGGGACAGAGCGTGAATGAAAGTGAGAAAGAGAGAGAGAGAGAGAGAGAGAGAGAGAGAGAGAGAGAGATGAGAGAGAGAGAGAGAGAGAGAGAGAGAGAACGGGTGACGAGGAGGTTGAGGAGAGTGAAAGTGTGAGAGAGCCTTGGGCCAATACAGCAAGCCTTTTTGTTTCCTTGCGTTCTGCTTCTGCTTCTTTGTCTGGTCGCATATCATTTAATGTGCGCCTAAGTGAGGGCTATAAATTTTTTATATGCATTTTAACGCATTTCAAGTTATGATTTCTACACGCAAGCAGCACACTCTATGCGTAAAATATATATAAAGAGAGAGAGAGAGAGAGAAAGAGAGAGAGAGAGTTAAATCTTGTAATTGAAATTTTGTATTTGCTTGATTAGAATTATTTATAGAAAGAACGACATTAGAGATGATGAGTTCCTTGAGATAGGTGATGGATAGATATCCTTATTAGATACATTGGCCAGTTTCAAATTCAATTGAATAGTGAATTGATTGAACTCTTTGCTTTCAGTTTCCGTAGAAATATCTACAGAGACTGAAATGAAAGAGACATCAGCAGTCAACAATCAGCCTTTGCTGGATTTCTAATGAAGATTAGTGTAAACTGTATGTGAATCGATTCTGTTTCTGTGCTACCTGTTGCCATCGATGAAAGTGTGTGTCTTAGTATTTCCCATTTCCAAGAAACCGAATAAGAGTTTTTCTGTGAACGTTAGCTTATTACAAATTTCAAATACTAGAAATTTGGGCTTTGGCAAATAAACCCACCTGAATGGCATTCATTGTAAAGCTCTTGGAATTTAAGTTAGTCAATCTAGAAGAAAACTTATTCAAGTGTGTATAATGGTAGAGTTTGGCATAGATTTGGATTCTTGGCAGAATACAGGATATCTTCTAGTCCAGCACTCTCGAGACAATGAAATGTTCTAAGCTCAATCATAGCCGTCATATGTGTGTATTTAACAAGTCTAGAGTATTGCAAATACTCCTTTATTTTTGTAAATTTCGGGATTGAGATATATAAAATCTTAAAAATCTTGAATCTATTCATTACGATTATTCGTATGGCAAATCTTAAATCTCTAGCTTAGTTAGTCAAGTTCCGATTAGAAAACCAAAAAAACAATAATAAATACAAAAATAATAAGGAAATCGGATCGAAATGAGTTATCGTAAGCTAACTAAATTCTTCCTAACTCTTTTATATATTTCAAATAACTATCGACTCAACATTAAATCGAAATTTTCTTTATGCATCTTATTTAGTCAAAGGTCTACAAATACTTACTGCAGAAGCTAGACAGTTATCGACTTATCGATAAATGTCACAAGCATCTAATGCTGTACTTTTAATTTTATTCAGAATCGATTGACATGCTCCCAACTCTCTTGTAAAATATTATAAAATTCTATATAGTTTTAGACATTCCCATTGATGTTTTTTTCTTCTTTAAGTTGATATTTCAATCAGCCATTTGGAGCGGCCAAGTACCCTTGCTCCCTCGTTAATTTAAATCGTAAATTGTGAAAAGCATTTCAACTATTGCGATAGTTTTTCGCCTGCTTCTGGTTCACCTGACCCAGTCACATTTGCTGCCAGGCGAACAGGTGTATTCCCTGGCCCAGGCACACACACACACACACACAGAGAGAGAGAGAGAGAGAGAGAGAGTGAGAAGGAGTGTGTGTTGGGGCTAAGGCGAGCTTCTTTGGCTAAGCTGTGCATCTTAAGTATATGCATATACATGTCCTGATGCCGTACTTTAGCACCTATAAATTTTTATGCATACATATTAAAATGGAGCTGGATACAAATGCCTGTCAACTGGCTGGCGCACATGTAGCGGGGTAGTTTGGGCGCACTGGGATACGACGGAGCTAGGGGATGCGGTTTCAATGGTTTCAAGTGTGCTTCAAAATTCCACTTTACTACTGACCGTACGTCGCTCGCTCGCTCCTGCCTCCTCCGGCGTTGTATCAGCCGTGTCAGCCAGTCGTAAAATTATGGAAATTTTTTTCTGTTGGTTCCTTTTTTTTTTTTATACCGGCTCGAAAATGTGAAAGGGGTATATCCGTTGTGTGCAATGGAAGTTTGTCAAGTTAATTGGGAAACTCTTAAGTTTTGCTCCGATACCGATCAGGAAGTTCGATGTTTAATGTTTGCCTGGAAGCTTCTATGAGAATCGCAGATTTAGTATCTTAAATCTCAAGCATTAAAAATACATATAGCTATGCCAATTTGGTGCATCAGTTTCAGACTCTAAAGATTGCATACAACTATTAACTCTTGACTTTCTCTATTATGTTCCTGTACAATTTTAGAGCTGAACCCTCAAAGGTTATAGAGATTTCCATTTAAGAATGGATCCAAATACTTTTCTGTTCATCTACTATGAACATCGTCCTCAACGTGTTTAACTTTACAAAATATAGATATTTCAACAATAATTGTGTTGATTCTAGCTTTTGAACGAGTATGAGGCAGTCGACTGCATCCCACTGACTTTGTTTTATAGTTAGTTTTAGTTTTTTCCCTCATTGCCATAGTAATTCTAGCCATTACGTGCTGTATCGACATTTATATATATATATCGGTCTTTTATCACCCAAAAATCGGCCAAGTAGATAATGGTGACAGAGAGAGAGGGAGAGAGACAGGCATAGAGAGAAAGGTGTAAAGCAAGAGTCTAGAATTTTTGTTTTGTTTGGTTTTTTTATTTTCGCACCTGTCTCAAAAACTTTGTCTCAGGCATTCGTAAAACAAATGGCCAGCTGCCAATCAAATGCTTGCTTCGGTGCTCCGCTCGCTTTGGGCCCCTGCAATGCACGCCCACAATTCGGGCTTAATAACTGACTAACTTAGACTCAACTATTGCTATCTATATATATATATATATATATAGATATAAATATGTGTGTGTGTGTGTATAAATGTTAACAGTCGCTGACAGTTGCTCAGCATAGACAAGACCCAAAGTCGACAGCTGTTGGCGTTGTGGTAGGGGTGGGGGCGTGGTGGGCGTATGCGAGCGCATTGTCATCAACTTTCAGCGTATCTCAATGCACGTCGCCGCCTCTTGCCACGCCCTCAGGCAGTCGTCTGTCAAGCGTGAATTTTTTGTATGCCATTGATAATACATACAAAAGCAATCGGCAAAGATAATGACTGACAGAAGAGTGAGTGAAACGATGAAAGAGCGGGAGAGAGAGAGAGAGAGAGAGAGAGAAGCAGTAGAGAGACATAGCATTTGCTAATTAACATTGGCTTTGAGCTTCACTGGTAAAATTAGTTTAAGATTGTTTATGATTTATTGCGTCCTCCATGTTGAGTTTATTTCAACATATTTGTGGCCTAGAGAAATCCAAGAATAATCCAAATAATTGAAATGAAAGAAGAGAAGATTTCTCCATGGTTTGAGGTTAAGCTTAATTTTAAAGGAATTTTGGGCTGAGAGATAGAGGTTGAGAGAATGAAAGAGGACGAAAGATATAAGAAGTGAAAAGAAAGGAAAGAAGATAGAAGTAAAGAACAAGGAAGAGCGAGTGAGAGTGAGAGTGATAGAGAAAGAGAAAGAGAAAGAGAAAGAGAAAGAGAAAGAGAAAGAGAAAGAGAAAGAGAAAGAGAAAGAGAAAGAGAAAGAGAAAGAGAAAGAGATCGAGATAGCGATCGATATAGAGATAGAGATATATATCTATATAGAGATAGATATATTGATAGAGCTATGCTATAGCGATATAGATAGAGATAGAGATAGAGATAGAGATAGAGATAGAGATAGAGATAGAGATAGAGATAGAGATAGAGATAGAGATAGAGATAGAGATAGAGATAGATATAGATATCTAGATAGAGATAGAGATGAGCTCGCGGATCGAAGGATATCTTTCTCTTCTCTCTTCTCTCTTCTCTCATTCTCTCTTCTCACGGCTCTCGGCTCGCGACCGGCTCTCTTATCTCTGCTCTCTCTCGCGCTCGCTTCTCTCATTCTCTCTTCCTCTCTCTCTTCTCTCTGCTCTCAGGCTCCTCTCTCTCTATCTCTCTTCTCTCTTCTCTCGTCTCTCTTCTCTCTTCTCTCCTCTCTTCTCTCTTCTCTCTTCTCTCTTCTCTCTCTTCTTCTTCTCTCTTCTCTCTTCTATCTTATAGAGGATAGAGGATAGAGGATAGAGGATTGAGATTGAGATTGAGATAGAGGCAGGAGAGCAAAGACTTCTAACTTTGTCTATCCTACCATGACGTCAATATTCCAGTTGGACATTTGCAATCTGTTCATAATGCCTGAACATATGTACTTCAATATATTCTTCACGTTTAGTTTAAATCTCGTCCACTTGCAATGTTCAGTTTATTTATATATTCGAATAAAATATTACTCCAACGACTATTGCAGCTGTCTGCATTGACAGCTAATTGGTTTAGTTGTCCTTGTTCGGGGATGCCTCGGGCCACCTATGCCAGCTAGTGGCTAGTGTGGCTATGACCGTCTGTCCTCCATTGTCAGATGATATTTATGTTTTCTTAAGCACAATTGAGTGCTAACATTTATCTGCATGCCAGCGAAATTGAAAGGTTCAACTTGAAATGCTTTTAGATATCATAAAAAAAAAACTCTTTTTTATACTCTTTTTTTTTTTGCGCAACAAACTTTTAGCATATGTGACAGTTATAGATGTGTACAGACATCTATAGATGTGTGTATGTGTCAGGCAGTGACATAATTGCATGCATTTACCGACTTTCTACATAGACAGAGACCCGCTTCAAGTTAATTATATGCACCGAAAAAAAAAAGACGAAAGAAAAAAGCAAACATGAAAATGAGAAACAAGAAACGCAAAGAGGGTTCCCAGTCACATGCAAATTTCATCAGAAACCGCACGTGTTTATATATATATATATATATATATAGGCATGTGTGTGTGTGTGTGTCTGTGTGTCAAGTGGAGGAAAAAATTGTAAGCCAAGCTTACATTAATTTGTTGATAAATTGCGCAAAAATAGGAAAATAGGTTAAAAGCACTTAACAGCTGTGCGACTTGTTGGAAAAAAAAAGTCGACAAATTCACAAAGTTCACTGACTGCGCCATACCCTGTATTTAGTTTGATTACAAATTAACTGATGCACAAATCTAACTAAACTTGATTTTCTAGTCTGTTTAGCATTTTTCTGTTTAGTACATCCCTAGACAATACATAATGTATATACCCCATTTGCTTGGTATTGAACAGGGTATACAAAGTACGCGATACTTGTGAATAAAGGCTGAGAAATGTATCACAAGGCGCTGCTTAAATACTAAATACCCTATATAACTGTTGTCAGTCCGTAGGCCATTGTCTGTTCTGAGCAGGCATTTGCATATGCTCAGCTACAAAATACCCTGTACAGACATTGAGGCAAACTATTGAAGATATATTTTTATCCAATTGATATTCTTCTTTGTAAAGGAAGAATTTCCTTTTTGAGTGTGTTCGATCTCTAGATACTCTGTACTTCTAACTGCATCAAATAAAATATAAAGTGAATAAAAGCTATTAAAGCTCAAAGGTAGACGAAGTGCAAACTGCTCAACTGAAATATACCCAATGAAAATTAAAGTTGAGCAAATTACATTTCTATAAATTGACTACCAGATACCCTAGACTACCCTTCACGATTGACTCTAGACACCCTAGGCTCTACAAATAATTCTATTGATTACGATTTGCATTTTCTTCAACTAAATGAGACTATGAAATACCCTGTACACTTGTCACCCAGAGCCATCCTGAGTTCTACAAATAGTTCTATTAAATATGATTTACATTTAACTTGACGAAAATGCTGCAAAATTATTCTAATATACGTATATATATATTTGTTGAGGTTATGTGTGTGTGTGTGTGTCTCTTTTCTTGTTGTTGTTTTTATATATATATATATATTTTTTTTAATGCGCGCGAAATTAGCAAAATAATAAAAATGGCGCAAAACAAGGTCGCGCATAAATAATGAGAAAAGAGCTGCTCCGCTGCTCCGCTGCTTGGTGCTCGTTGCTCGTTGCTCGCTTTTGGTGGGTCGATTGGAGCACTGTTTGTGCACCTCTATGACGTTGCCGAGATGTGCTCGAATAGGGGCTTGCCACGACGAGCTGCAGAGTGGCCAAGTGTATGTGCGTGGGGGGGTGGGGGGAGCACTGTGGGAGGCCTGTGCAAAGAGTTTTCCCTCATTGTTTGCGCGTATGTGTGTCAATTGTAGATTAGGCGTTCAGTTTGTTTTCCTTTTGTGTGTGTGTGTGTGTGTGTGTGTGTGTGTGTCAGTGTGTGTGCGTGGGGCCAAGTTATGCGCCAATTAACTGCCAAGGCGCCATTGTTTGTTAGACAGGGGGAGATGAACAAAAACAAGAAGAAGAAGAAGAAAAACAACAACAAAAAGAAAACAATTTGGCCGCACAACAATGCGAATTCGTTTTGCAATGATGAGCTACGAAAAGAAGAAGAAGAAGAAGTAGTAGTTGGAGTAGTTGGAGTAGTAGAAGATAAAGAGAAACTGATAGCAACAGCAATATAATGTTTGTATATGAATTATGAAACACGTGCCAGAAGCTATATAGATAGATGTCAATATTTTCTAATATTTCGAAACTCGAGAGTTTTGTTTTAAATGTTTTGCTTAAAAACTCTGCTTAGTTTATCTATATTAAATTGTAGTTTCTCTAGCTTTAAAGCTCTTCAAGTAGACTCTAAGGCGATTCTGTGAAAATAACAATATTTATTGCTCTATCAAATTTGTAAGTAATTGAGCTTCTACTAATAGAAACTTCAATAAATTTCATAAAAAATCCTACTCGAACTGCAATTCTCTGAGCAGGCTTAAGTGCTGGACTCTACAAAGAATTGTCATACTAGCTGCTGCGAGCTGCTTTCAAGGTATATATACTTGAAGAGGTCTAAACAGTCTACTATACTGCTTGAGCAGTAAGTTCTTAGAGTTAGAGTGAAGTATTTAGAGTAGCTGTTAGCTGGGCATACCCGACTAGAGACGCTCACTTAGTGTCCTGCTTTTAGCGCTTAATGCGCAAATGTTATTAACGCTCAGAATGCACTCTAATGCAAGCAAATATATATATATATACATATATATATTTATATAGATTTAGATATATTTTTTATATAGATTTATATACATATATACGCTGCTTGCAGCCACTTAGCTGGCGTCGCTAAGTACACAAAAGCCATTTGCCGTCGCAGCAATCTTCATTATTAAAAAATATGTATATATTTATAAAAAATATTTATAAATATATATCAACATATACATACATATATATATATATAAAAGAATTAACACTGCTCTGGAGCTAGGGAAATGTGGCTAATTATGTTACGGTTTGGTTGACCAAAGAGCAGCAGCAGCAGCAGCAGCAGCAGCTCTCGGCATCAGCATAACTACGCAGTTGGGAAATCTATATAAAAATAGAACTGAAATGTTAAAAAGGAAACAACAAAATAGTTAGCTCTCAAGCTTAGCGGCTTAACAGTTGTAGAGAGCAAACTAAGAAGCAGAACTTTTGCATTTTCCAATAAACAGGAAAATTGCTTAGTGCGAGAAGCAAAGTGCAATGGGATTAAGTATGGAAAGGCAAAGATAGATTTGTATGACAGACATGAATAAATATGAAATATAATCTAAATAAATAAATATTTATAATTGAACGGCAGGCAAATGATAGACAAATCAACTCAGCCTTGAAGATTAAATATTTAGAAATTTTTAACAAAATCTAAGCGACTTAAATTTGCCAGTCAGCGTAAAGAGAACTTGAAGCTTCTATGAATAAATTAAAAAGAAAAGATAAATGACAAATATTAGCTTGAAAAGAAATGGATTTAATAAAAGATTGGCTGTAGCGTTAAGAAAACGTAGGCAATCCTATTGAGAAGCTTAAAATGTAGTCGAAAAATGTTTATGATATTAAAAAAATAAAAGATATATGATACAATATATAATTATATATAGCAAATTAAAAAAAATAATAAGATGGCATGGCTATTGCTTCAATATGCACTCAATAAGAACTTCATATAGTTTAAATCAGGGACCGCAAATAACAGTTATGATTTTAAAAAAAATCAAGCACAAAAAAATAACCAGGAAGAGTGGGATAAAAAGGTATTTAGTTATTTTTTTTTACGGCGAGTTCAAAGAAAGGATAAACTTTTATTTACACATTACTAGCTGAATAGGAGGCCTGGGCAACTGCTTAAACAGATAACTAAGTATACATACACAAGTACATAATTACATACATATTATATATCATCTGAAAGGTATTTATGCGTAGATCATATATATAGTTCTATATATGATCTAGCTCCTTTGTATCAAAAGATATTTCAATTTGATTTTTATTTCAATTTTTAAAATACAAATCACGGCATAATTTTTATTTTCGATTTTTATAATAAAAATGGAAAATAAAAGTTATGATTTGATTTTTATAAAAAATTGATTTGTAATAATTATTTTTGATTTTTATCAAAAAAATCAATTATAATAATTAAAAATAATTTAATTTTAATAACGCTAAAAATAATTATTATTTCTTAATTTTTATTTTAAAAATTATAACTGTTACGGTCCCTGGTTTAAATTGTATTTATTTTATTATACATTTTGGCCACAACATTTGCTATTGCTCTTATTGGGTCAGTCAACAAAGCTGGCTGCAATCAAGGCAAAGCATAAGTGATGTTGCAATCATCACATTTTCTTTAAAAATGTTTGCAAATATTTAAAGTGAACTTGTTGAGGAGATATTTGGTAAGAGTATATGCAGTATATATATATATATATATATATATATATATATATATATATATATATATATATATATATATATATATATATATATATATATATATATATATATATGTATATATATATATATATATATACATAGTATATATATATGACTGCTAAAAGCTGTGGCAAAGACAGAAAAGATACAAAATGAGCAGCAAGCTTTATATAAATATAAATGGATCTCTCTCTCTCTCTCTCTCTCTCTCTCTCTCTCTCTCTCGCTCTCTCTCTCTCTCTCTGTGTGTGTCAAAAGCTGTGAATGGCAGCCATGTTGCAGTTGCCATTTTGTAAATATGCGCAGAAAAACGCGTCAAATGCAAATGTTAAAAAAACCGCATTTTCATTTGCTAGCTGTCAGCATTCGCAGTACACGTAATCTGATCTCTGTGGGCGTGGCAAACACACACACACATACACAGAGATAACAGTGCTTAGTCCATATATAAGATGTGTGCATTAGCTGTGGCATTGTCTATGCGTAGCAGAAATGTCTTTGCAGTTGGCTTGGCATGCATCGGCTGCTGTTGCGACTGTAAATCCAATATATATGTATATAGATATATATGTGTATATAAAATATAAGAAAGGCTAGCTATTATATACGTATTATAAGCCGACAAGACACGACGACTTATAAACAAGCATAAACAGATGCGTAGACATAGATAAAGCTGAAACCCGTTGCCAACGCCATACCCCAGCCCACTTCCCTTTGACAACTCGATGGCTACAAAGCTAGAGAAGCTGAGGTCTATGAAAATGTAAGTGTAGATTTTTCTTAGCTGATTTCTTATGCACAGCTGCACAAGAAGTGCATTAAAATCGCATTCAATGCAGGCTCAAATACTCACACACATACATACGCACACACACACACACACACACACACACACACACTTATAAGTTAAGAGCCTTTGGCAAGGACGCAGCTACCTCAATTATTTAAACACGTTGGCCGCACAGCAATGCCAACACTCAAGAAATAGTTAAATTGAAAACACAGAGTACAGAGAGAGAGAGAGAGAGAGAGAGGGAGAGCGAGAGAGAGAGAGAGAGAGAGGGAGAAAGCAAAGGGACAGAGGGAGAGCTAGCATATGACAGTGAGTTGGTTGTATGCAAAACATATAAAGTAATTTGGATATAATGCATTAGTTTTGAGCATAGCTAAAAGATCCAGCAATAGCATACTATAATTATAGTATAATTTGAGAATCACTGAGAGCGGCTCAAATGGCATAATTGCTATTTTAAAGAGAGACCCTGAGCCACAGAGCTAACTGAATGCATAATCACATTAATTCATTTTGTTTGAATTTGCTAGAGTTAAATATGAGAATCGGCAAGAGAGGCTCAGATTCCACAATTGCTGCTTTGCATATGAGAAAGAGAGAGTGAGAGAAGCGAGAGATAGAATGCATAATGCACATAAATTAATTTGGTTGTAATTAGTTGCCCTTTGGCTTGCGTTAAATGTGAGAATCGCTGAGGAGGGCTGAGGCATATAGTGCAAATCTTAGTAATGGTTAAAAAGAGAGAGAAGGATATAGTTAAATTCAAATATGCAATTTGATATAAGATGGGAATCACTGAGAGAGGCTTGCTGCAATTTCCTGAATGAATCCTATTTTAAGATTTAAGTTTCATCTGTTGAGAGAGGCTTGAACAAAGCTTAAAGATGAAAACAGATTTTTTTTTTAAATTGGATATGAATATTATAGAGTGAATTCAGAGCCATCAGATATGGTAATAGATATGAGTTAGCTAAAAAGTATATTATGTAGTTTATGTGATGTTTATATAGATGAACTTTGTTTTGAGTTTTTAAACTTGCATCTTCATCGATCAATGCGCTTCTAGTCTAGTCTAGAAGTATTTTGGAAAGTGTGTTCTCTCGTACACTTCTCTATTTATCGATGTATATACATATCTTCATTTCTACCTCACTTTCGTCCGCTCTCTCACACTCTCTCTCTCTCTCTCTCTATCTGACAGCAGCCTATATATAGAATTAAATATATTTGCACACGTATTTTAAAGCGTAACTCTTGTAATTTATTTGCAGGTAATTTACTCTAATACACCACAAAATTCCTTCATACGCCACTGCAATGAAAACGCGGTAAGTGCTGTGAAAACAAATTAAGCAAATAACTCAGCTAGAAAACGTGCCAGACAGCAGCAACACGGCACGGCGACTGTCATCGATTGTGCTAGATTAAATAATTGACTTAACAATTTCAATTTACACGAAAACTTGAAATGAAATTTACAGTTTAGCAACTATTTGGTTAGTTTTGTGATTAAGTTTTAATGTGATTTCCTAATTCTTGACATCAATCAACGGCTTAGTTCTTGCTTTTGCTTTGATTGACAAAAGGAAGCACACAGTGTGCCAAATCATCTGCAATGCATACGAAATTCTCTCGCAACCTCTCTTCATTAACACCAATCGCTAGCAGCAAGGACTCCACGCCTGCCCTCAATCCTTTCTAGAGGAATTTATTTACATATTGGTATGTTGGACTCGTTTTGCCATGTTGACCTATAAAGCGTGTGCGTGTGTGCGTGCGTCTGTGTGTGTATATGCTTGAGCATGCATATGTGTGCGTGTTAGCCAGTTGAAGCACTTCTTTGACCAAGTGAAACGGCGGCTCAGCCAACAACATCAATTAACCTCGTCAAGGCATTTTCACACATCGCTTGCCTTTTTCTCTCCTTGCTCAATGTACAGTGGGATGAAAGTACATAATTGTGCAACAAATTTAAGATTAAAGGCTCAATCTCAATCTCAGTCTCAATCTCAATCTCAGTCTCAGTCTCAGTCTCAGTCTCAGTCTCAGTCTCAGTCTCAGTCTCAGTCTCAGTCTCAGTCTCAGTCTCAGTCTCAGTCTCAGTCTCAGTCTCAGTCAGTCTCAGTCTCAGTCTCAGTCTCAGTCTCAGTCTCAGTCTCAGTCTCAGTCTCAGTCTCAGTCTCAGTCTCAGTCTCAGTCTCAGTCTCAGTCTCAGTCTCAGTCTCAGTCTCAGTCTCAGTCTCAGTCTCAGTCTCAGTCTCAGTCTCAGTCTCAGTCTCAGTCTCAGTGTCCGTTCTTCATCTTGGGCAAATAAACAATCAATGTTCATTATTTATTTACGTCTGTTTACGTTAGCATTTTACGTTTCTTTTTTTCACGTTCTTCTTTTCACGCTATTACGCACGACCATTTGCCTTTGGGCTAATGAAACTTCCTCCACGGATTGGTTACTATTACGGATTGTAACTTCCTTCGGCCAGAGCCGCAACAACTACGGCCTTTCATCGGCCTGTCAAGAAGTGGGTTAAGCCTGCAACTTAATGAAAATAACACACACAAATCCAATTGATTAACCAAATTCTTAATGTTGTAGCGGAAGATATTAGAATCGCAAAAAGATATTGCCTGCCCTCAGACATATTAACAGAAGTCTATTTACATACATGTATGGTAAAATCTGTGAATGCCTTTTGCTTTGGATTCGTTAACATTTTTGAATACACAATACTGAAACAATTTAAAGGACATATCAAGTAAAAAAACTGTACACGACTAAGAGATACCAATCATAAGAAGCTTCAAGTGTTCTAGAATCGAAGCAGTTACAGAGACAGACAGTCAGATAGAGCTACATGTGCTCGTCGTCCTGTACAATCTCTGCCACGTCTTTCATTTTCTGTAACCTAGGTTTTCACTAAACCAATATACCCAGATATTTTTATATGCCTTAAGAACTTTTAGGTCATACCCAAAAGCTATTGTTGAAATATACATATAAAGATATATAAGCAAGAGCTAACAAGTAAGAAGGCTCTAGTCGAGACGGCTCGACTACGAGATCCCCTGAACCCTGCAAAAAAGTGATATTCTTCTTCTTTACGCACTTATGAGCGCGCGCTCTGCTAACCGCGCAGTTGCTGTCGTGGCTTGGGGGTGGGTTGGGCTGAACTTTGGACGCTCATAACTCCATTTCTAGATGGACTATCTTTATGAAATTTTCAAAGTTGATTAAGAGTATCTAAATCTATCTATATGCCAAATTGCAAGTCTCTAGTATTTGAAATGCGTTTTTTTCAAATTGGGGGCGAAGGGGGCGTGGCATCCAAAATCTGTAAATTACATAATCTGCGTATCCATAATATCTATCTAAATAAACAAATTTGAAGTCTCTAGCTGAAACAGTGTAGAAGTTATGCCCAAAAAACCTAAAAAATGGAAACGAATTTTCGATTTTTTATCGATAATTTGGAAATGGGATGAGTTATCGAAAAAAAACAAAATAAACTCGTACTGCGTAGCTAACATACGCATGTTCATGTGAAATTTCAGCTCTCTAGCTTTTGTAGTTTCCGAAATCTCGACGTTCATACGGACGGACGGACGGACGGACGGACGGACGGACAGACGGACAGGGCTCAATCAACTTATTTTTTTATGCTGATCAAGAATATATATACTTTATGGGGTCTGCGACTTCTCCTTCTGCCTGTTACATACATTTTCACAAAACCATTATACCCTGAATTCCCATTTTCAATGGGTTCAGGGTATAAAAATATAAACGGAAATCTAATTAGTAAATCTCTTATAACTACTTCGTTTAGCATTACTTCTGACCATTAAATTTTTCTGAATTTAAATCCAAATCTAGATTGAATGGAATAAAATAAGAAAATTGCAATTTACTCAGCTCGTGTTGCGTACGGCAAAACGTAATCGAATCTGCACTTTCGGAAAGCTCTTAGCCAAGCTATAAAATTTCAATTGAATTACGCTCACGCACACAGAGACAGGTAGGTCAATTGAAGTTGTTAATTTCATAATAATAATAAATAAAATAATAATAATAAAAAGAAGAAGAAGAAAGAATACAATTTAACACACACAATAGAGCTTTACATGCTTGAATTGTGTTCGTAGCACAAATTGCATTTTTGTTCTCCTCTTTTGACAGTCGACGATTTGATTTATAAATATATCGGGATACATATATATGTATATATATATATATATATAAAGCTATGCATGTCATCGGCCAATTAGCTTCAACACTGACAATGCCATGCAAATAGAAACTTAAACAAACAAACAAATGTTGGTATTTAGAAGAACTCGCAATGGAATACCCTTACTATGAAATGGTTATATTTGCTGTCGCTTAATCGAGTCAATGCGTCACTCATGTATGGGAATTCTGGAAATATTTCTAATTTAATACACTTTGGGAATTCTTCCGAATTATCAAAGTTAAAGATTGTATAGAAAATTATTAGCCATAGATCTGTACTCTGCTCTACTTTGACCTGTTTTGAAAGGCTGCAAAATTAATTGTTCGATTTTTATACTCTGTTCCTAAAGGGAAAACGAGTATATTGGGTTTGTTTTCTTAAAGCGACTGTAAGTCTCATATCATTATCGATATATATCGATACGACTATGAAGCTTGAACTGCTTAGGAATTATACACTCAAAAATTGTATTAGTTGGCAAAAATCAATACTTTATTAGTTGGCAATTGTGTTCAATTGAGTGACCAGCTGATATACCCCATGTGCAGCTGCATATTATTTTGAAAGCATTTGGTAAAGCTATTTAAAACGCACTTTGCCATGTCACATTTATGCCATATTTATAATACCAACACAGCCATGTCACATAGACAATTTATATATATGCAAATGACGGACTATAATTGCATTTGCTTCCACGCATGTCTCCCTCGCTCTATCTCTCGCTCGCCCAACAAATTATCTCCCTCTCTCTCTCTTTCTCTGTGTGTGTTTTACGGTTCAATTAATGCCTTTTTAATAGGGAATGTCGCCAAAAAAAAAAAAAAAAAAAAAAAGAAAAAGAATCTTTATGGACGCATATATTTGCCTATCCCGGCTGGCTTGACTCATTTTCCATTTATTGTCCTAATTGCATTTGCGATTTGCGTAATCTAAGCAAAATAATATGTTCAATATTTAATAAACTCAAATAGATATTTAATTACCAAGTTTTTGCTTGACGGGAAGTATTGTGGCCAGATTAAATGCAGTTCATTAACTAGTGAACGATGCATAGATATCCTGTAAGACTCTTTCAGATAGAAGTGTATAAATCAAGATATATTTCTATTTGTATATATGTCACTAGTGTGATTTAGCTTTAATTGATATAAAAATATAAGAACACATCATCTACATAGCTCCCATGCATCTGCAGCTGATCTTCTCTGCAGATCCCTTTCAAGCACCCAAAATTGTTCAAGCTAAAGTCTCTGACTCACTCTACAACTGCTCTTCAATTATATCTATATCTATGCCTATATCTATAGCTAGAGCTAAAAGTTCTTCCATTACTTTCTGAACGCTTTTTCTACACCCATAACAAAAGAAGAAGAAGAAGCAATTGTGCAACACTTAAACAAAGTATTGAGTAATACAGCAATTTCAGCAAATTGCATGGTAACGGAAACATTTTCTCTCTTCCTCTTTTTTTTTTTTTTTTTGCCAACTTCCTTTTCTTCTTTGTGTTATTGTTTTCGTTTTTGGAGCTAGTTAAAAGCTGATAACTTGCTGTCGTAAGTTGATTGATTAGTCGAGTTAAGCTTGATAAAACAGATTTGTAGAACACCAACAACAGCAGCAGCAAACGGCCAACTGAGCGACCAAATGCATCATTTATGATTAGCTTCTGGCCTTTGCCGGATACTTTTTATAGCACACACATACACACACACTTACACTTACACATACACTTAGTGGAAGGAATTGTAGATGATTTTTATGCTCGTGCATTAAATGAAAAAGAGAGTATATTGGCTGAAATATAGAAACTTGTGTAGAGTTCTTGTCTATAGCTGTTTAGAAATTTCTTTTCATATGCGCATAAATATAGATAGATATAATATATATCGATAGTTGAATATATATCAATAGATAAAGCAATAGACAGATAGACATATTATTCATCATTTTCTCAAGTATAAGTAAAAATTAGTTTTTGTTTTAAATATCTAGATAGATTCTGTTTTTATATTAGTAAACGTAAACATATTGTACAAACGAATTATATAGAAAGATATAGACCAAACAGCTCAAGTCTCACAGATATCAAAGTATTTGGATTAGCGATCTACCAAGATCACTATTGAACTGTTGTTCTATAGAAATCCGCCAGATCACCTAAAAGTTCAACTATTTCTGAATTATGAGCGAGTATTATTAAGTTAGCCGTGCTCGACTGCTAGTTTATTACTGGTTTCTATTCGATTTCGCCTTTTTTTTTTTCGAATTGCTGCCCTTTTGTTAGATGGCTTCAGCTCACACACACACACACACACACACACACACAGACACATGGAACACGTAGAGCTTGTGTCGTGTATCCTTTGGCCCATTGCTGTTCCTGTTCCTGGCTTTGCCTTTGCGTTCTGCACTCGTTTAAGCCGCAATGCAAATTGACTTGTTTCCGTTACTTTTTCCCATTTTCTTCTTTTTTTTTTTGTGTTACCTGTGCTCCCTCTGTTTCTGTCTCTTTCCCTCTCTCGCTCAATTTCTTATGTACATGGCATAAAAAACGAATCACTTTCACCGTTCGCTACGTTTTGTGGGGGTCTTCGATGGTGTCCTTCTTGAAAATTGTTTCGATTTTCCTGCTACGCAATGGTCTCTGCTTTCTGCTCATTGCTCTCTGTTCTCTATACGACTGCATAATCAAACTGTTAAGTCTGGGAATGGTCATGCTTACCAAGTGTCTGACAAAGTTATTGGATAAGCTGAATTTGTCTATCTGCAAATGGAGATAAACGCTTAAATGTTGCTTGCAAAGCGCCTGGTAAACGAAGAGCTCCGATAGACTAAGATTTATATGTAAATGGTAGATCATCGGTATTCTACAAGTATTTAGAATCTTAATGTTAAATCTAACATGTAATTCAGTTAGCTATAGAATTTTGAAATCTCAATTTAACACAATTTCCATGACAAATTTGCCATATGCCTCAGATATATATAGATCCTAACTAATAATAATTCACAATCTTCAGTTTACCATGTGGCTCATAAAGATGCATAATGATATTAACATTAAGCTACATTCTTCATGTTAAATTTACTACCTGATATATAGAGTTCTTTTTATAGAGTATTTCCTGTGCCGCTGTGCACCAGTTCAGCAGTCTGCCTTTTGTTTTGCTTTTTGCCCTCCACTTTTTGCCATTTGGTTTAAGTTTGCAATTTTAAGCTTATTCCTGCGCCTTTTGTGTGCTGCTTTGGCGTCGCCAACTTTTCCCCAACTCCCGACTGTCGACACCCCCATTTAGTTTGTATATCTGGGCACGCCTCCATCCAGCTCACACCGCAGCTGTACTTAAATTTCGATTTTGAGATTTATGCGTTGTCCTGGCAACGCTCTGACTCCTTAGTCCTTCGAACCACAGTGCACACACTCACAGTCGCATTCGCAGTCGCAGTAACAGTCACAGTTAGAGTCGCAGTCTTGTCTTTTATAAAGATTTATTATTGTTTCACTCTAATTACAATATAGCATTTTGCCATTTTGCCGTTTTGCCGTTTTGCCCGTCGCCGACTGCAATCGCTGTGTTGCGCACTCAGAAATTGAATTTAAATGACTTTTTAATTTTCCTCTTCCATTTTCTCCTGCTGCTCACTCGATTAATTCCTTGAAATTGCATTGCATTGAGGCCGAAGACCTCTTTTTTTTTACTTTTCGCAAAGTCTTTAATAAACCTGCTCAAAAATATAGCCGAACAAACGAAACGAACTGAGCCGACGTCAGATGTCAAATTAAATTTTCATATGATGAAAATATTATGAATTGAGCTGGAGATATTTCCTCTCTCCTCTTTCCACTCCCCACTCTCCAGTCTCCACTCCCCACTCTCCATTCTACACTCTCCACTCCCGACTCCCCACTCTCCAGTCTCCACTCCCCACTCTCCACTCACCACTCCCCATTCACCACTCTCCATTCTACACACTCCACTCTCCACTCACCACTCCCCACTCTCCAGTCTCCACTCCCCACTCTCCATTCTACACTCTCCACTCCCGACTCCCCACTCTCCACTCCCCACTCCCCAGTCTCCACTCCCCACTCACCAGTCTCCACTCCCCACTCTCCATTCTACACTCTCCACTCCCGACTCCCCACTCTCCACTCCCCACTCTCCAGTCTCCACTCCCCACTCTCCAGTCTCCACTCCTCACTCTCCAGTCTCCACTCCCCACTCTCCATTCTACACTCTCCACTCACAACTCCCCACTCTCCAGTCTCCACTCCACTCTCTCCATTCTACACTCTCCACTCCCCACTCACCAGTCCCCACTCCCCACTCTCCATTCTCCACTCTCCACACTCAACTCCCCACTCTCCACTTGCCACTCTACACTACTCTCTATTCTCTACTCTTGACTTGCTTTTAGTATCCATGCATTTTCAATCAAATATATGAGAATTCCACATCATTTTTCTCAAACTGCTAAACAGACGCACAAATACAACAAAATAAACAACAATAACAAGTACAAGAAGATACAAAGACACATTGTCAATCATAAGCTACACTATACGCAACAAGATGTTGGCATTGATCGCGCAGTCTACAATGCCAAGATGGTTGCAGTTCGGCAATAATGCAATAAACTCAGGCAGGGCCGCACCCATAAAAATATCGCTAAAGATTTGCGAGGAGATTGAGAACGAAGCCATCGTTGAGCCAAAGGCAGAGCCGGTCAAGCCGGTGGTCAAGTGCAGGAGCTCTCGTATACCCCGAATGATAAAGCCATGCGGGAAGCAAACAGCAGCTAAAGGAATGGATCAACTGGCTACAGCTGAAGTCAAACAATTGAAATCGAATCGAAATTCAGCTTCTAGCCAACAGCGAGCGGGTCCAACACGAATTGCAACTTGGTCGAATGGCCGAAAGGCAGCGGGAGTTACTAAGGCTACAGCCATTGAGGCTAGACCGACTAATGTCAAGGGCTATTCATTCGGTGGCTTTGGCATGATCAAGCAGAATCAGCAAAGAGCTGAAGCTAAAGCTGGTGCTGGTGCTGGTGCTGGTGCTGGTGCTGGAGTTGGTATGATAGCAGCAGCAGCTGCTCTTGCGCCTGTGGTGCGCAGCACACGAACCTCACGATGCCGTATACAGCTGACACATCGAGATATTTCAGTCAAATCTAAGATTCTAATCGAGTCCAAGTTGAAGGAGCCAAAGCAGGTTGATCAAGTGCTCGAAGAACAATCGTACTTTAAGCTCTATACGCCCAAGTCCTATACGGTTCCATTGCTGCTCCCAAAGCAATCAATTACACCAGCTGTGAATCCTTTTGTGGAATTGTTGAGTCGCGAGCATCTATTGTCCTTTGAATGCAGCGATCAGAAACTAATCCAAGTGCCCTGTCAGCTAATCAATCGCTTCTCGACACCAATTTGCGAACGTCAAAAGGATCCGCTATTCAGCTACCTCGAGCCAATTGTGCTAAATGGTGTTAGCGCCAGGACATTGCAACGCCTCATACTATGGATGCAACATCATTCTAAGGATGATATCAAAAAGCTACAAAAGATGCAACCAGCATTTGCCAATGTGTTCAGCCAGAATTGCACTTGGGATGAAGACTTTCTTGGCTCCGATCTGAACGAGATACTTCAGCTGCTCTTGGCTGCCAATTGCTTGGGTGTCTATCCATTGGTCGAGCATGCATCGCACTATTTCATGGAGCTAATCGAGGAACGCAATTATGACGAACGCTTTGGCTCTTTCAACAGTTCACTCAGCGAACTGCAGTCGGATCAAGATGTGTTCAATTAAATATTTCTATCTATATGAAGCGAGAAGGAGTGTGTCCTATATATATATATATTTCTATGTATATGTATATATATTTACACACACCTTTAATACTATTTATATATAAATATATATCAATTAGAGGCCATTCGAATGTTGGGCTTCATTTTTGCCACCCTCAGGAGTAAGATTGACGGACATGAACACACCCTCGTACTATAGCTAATAATTATCTATTCTGTATATACAGCTGGTTCAGTTCAGAGCTGTACTGGTTGTCATATCCGAATCTCTTCCTCTTCATCGTCCAACAAGAATTGAATAAATAAATAAGTAAGAGTTTCGTTAGTTTTCTAATTTTTGTTGTTTTCTGTGTCTGTACATCAAGCTTGAGGCTGAAAAGATGTTGGCTGGCCGTGACTTCAACACGGTCGCCAGTCTATGGCCAAAACACACACACAACTTAAAGGCTTATGGCCGAAGCCCACGCAAAGTTACTCGAAAACTTTTGGAATTCGCGGCAATGACATCAAAAATTGATGCCACCTCCTTCGTAGTGCCTGCCTCTAACCACCCACCCGCTCGCGACGTTCGACCTTTTTTTTGGCCACTTGTGGGAAACTTTGCTTAAGAAATCAACCTGTGGCCCGAAAACCCCAACAATCAACAGCCCAACTTTTCACAGCCCACAACCCATCATTGACCCTTGGCCATGATAAATTTGACACAGACAATTGGCTTTTAGTGGGCGTGGCCAAATGATCTTTACTCTATTTTTGTTTTGTCGCACATCGAGTGTATTTCGGATAGAGCGGCTTATATTGGCTTTGCTCAAATGTTTTGTAGCAGGTAGATGCAGCCAGCCAGCAGTTGCCGCTGACATGAAGTATTTATACACTTGATTGGGATTAATGGACAAGTCTGTGTTCTCTTCGTTAGCTTGTTTTGCTGTTCCATCGGCCTATCTATCGCTACGGATATCTATCTATCTGGCTGTTCGTGTGACCTTCGGAACGTTCATCCGCCTGTCCGTCTGTCTACTGGACCGTTTATCCGTCCGGCCACCTATAAATACTTCCATCTCTTCTAACCTCTCAGCAACATTCCCCACATTACTGGCTCATCAATCTCATATATCGATGTCAATTAAAATCGATAACAAACTTTATTTAGTTGAGCATACCCATGAGTCCACCAAAGTCAGCAATTGTCAAGTAGTTTTCCTGTTTCTACAACTATTGCTTGTTCAATGTGTTCAGGGTATTTACAAGTCGTGCACTTTCAAATAAAACACGCTACTGTACTTTACTGTTTTTTTTTTTTGCCTCCTTCCATAAGTAGAAGTTGATTTTTATTGTAGGTCTACCAAGACGAAGTATTTAATGTGCGCATAATTGGCTTGTTGCATATTTTATCGCTTAATTGCCGAGCATTGTGCGTGTGTGTGTGCGTGTTGGGTGGAACGTCTGTGTGTGTGCTTGTGAGACCAATAATAAACTTGGCTACATTAGTTTGATAAGCTAAATACGTGCAAATACTTATCAAGCGGCCAACTGGCCCATTGCTCACCTCTAGCCTAAGCGCATTATGTTGCTCACATTGTTTGCCCCTAATGCTAGCTCATCAAAATTGTTGCTTCAATTGAATTAGCTTCGGCTTACGCTCTTCAGCGTGGCCCACCTTGAGCCAAGTATTAATATTTGAGCTTCGTCGAAGTTTATATATATATAGATAGATAGTGCAATAGGTATTAATAGATGGTATATTATATTTTTTATTAAAAAGTGTGCTACTTAAAGAGCTAAAATTAATTAGGGAGCTTAATTTCTATTCATTCATTTGCATTATATATTTTGATATACACGCTCTATTCACGAGATCAATCAATAAACATCCTACTGTATTCGCTCATACTCTTAGCAAGAGGTTTCGTTTCATTTCGTTTTTCTTTTCGATTGAGCGCTTTGTGTTGAGCTATTCGTGTTATGCCGAACCGAACGTCTTTTGGCAAGCGATACGATTGACGCTCGCTCAATGAGTTTCAGTAAGTGAGCAGATGAGTCAAAGAGTCTAAGCTAACGGCCTTCACATATGCGCGATCGTGAATGAGCACGCTGAAGAACCGGCGCAATGGATGCCTCTCAGTGTTTTTGCTCAAAGTGTGAGTGAAATAATTGCAGACATTGAGAAACAGTCTTCAGATATTTACGAGCCTTGCTTTGAAGTAATTTCTTCTCATCTTCTTCTCATTATCTTTAGTGATCTTCCCTTTGCTATCTACTCTCTTTCTAGGCTCTCATTGTTTATCTCAAATATATTTGAAGTTTTTATTGCCTTGAATATTATTTCTTGGTAAGCTGCTCGGATCTTCGTTTCAGTTTATTTTCTTTTTACTCTGCTCATATCTTTTGTTTTGATTTCTTCTCATTTCCTTTCTTTCTTCCCATCTCTTTAAATTTCAGTCAAGCTATACTTGCTCCCAGCAAACAGTTTTCGTCTTATTTCTTGTTTTTTATACTTCTTTTCACTTTTTATCTCAGTGTTAAGTTTTTGGACTTTTCGTAGGAAATTGCTTTGGAAATCGTATCACGTCTGCCCACAGTGCCTCTGGGGCACAATCGTTGTACAAATACAATAGCTAATCGCAGTCACCGTCACAGTTACAGTCACAGTTAAAGTAACAGTTACAGTCACGCCTCTGCCACAGTCATTCCAATGAAGTTCAAGGACCTAGTCGAGTTGCTCGTAACTAAAAATATGTATAAAAGAAATGAGAAAAGAAAAACATATATACATATATATTAATGTACGTCATAATGAGTAGCTATGCCATACCTATGTATATACACACCCAGTTCCAGAGACGTCTGCATATGTGTGTATGTGTGTGACTAGGATGTGCATGTGTGTGTGTGTGTGTGTGTGTGCAACCATTTTCATTTTTACAACACGCACAAGCCATATAGCCTGGCTAGCCAGGCAGCTATTGCATTGACTCTGGGCTGAGAATTAGTATTGTGGGCTTTGGGGTTTCGGCTTTGGGGCTGGCTCCATTCGTAGATGTTTGCTGGCAAATGGGAGCAGCAGCAGTCAGCCAAGTTTCGTCGCGTTGACAGTCGCGTGAGTGACTTAAATGTTGTTATAAATTTATTTGGCCCGCTGAGCAACGGCGTCAAATCGACTTCGATTGGGGGCAACGGCAACAGGTAAACGGCTGCTCGATGTTGTCTGGTACTTTTCGTAGCGTTTCATTTATTTGATTTCGTTTTATTGCCGGCCATTGGTGCTGCTAATGAAAATCTACACGAAACTTGTAGACAACAAACCATTTCGTCTCTTCGTCAATTTCGTCTTAACATTTTCAGTCATTTACTGCAATTTAGTAGTTGCTATTTCCAAGCAGCCAGAGGTCCATGCCCATGGCCCCGCCCCCTGCCATTAGCTTACACAATAAAGCATGACTATGATACCCACACCATTCTCCATCATCATCCTCCCATGCACACATCTACACTCTGGCCACACAACCACAAATTGGGCAACGAAAAACAGAAAAGGACTTGAAGCACAACTTCTGCAATCGTCCATTGAACTGAAACTGACCTCACACTGGGTTCACATTTCTTAATTCTTTTGGTATACCTCACTATAGTATATGTATGAAAAGTTTCTCCCTCTCATTCACACACACACTCTCTCTCTGTATCTCTCTCTCATTCATTTATTGTTTTGTCTGTTTCCGTCATCTAATACATTTCATTCAACATTGTTTTGGCTTTGATTTTATGCCAATGCTTTCGCTCGCTCTGTAATGTGAAACTAAAGTCGATTTGTTGTATCAATTTCAGAGAGAAAAAAAAAAAAAACTGAGAAAGAGCCAGATAGAGAAAGAGAGAGAGAGAGAGACCGCATAGTAAGTGCTTTGGATACCAAGCTAAAATATTGATCATTATCGATATAAAGATAATTATCGATATATGGGAAAAGTTATCGAAGTCGAGACTAAGACTGAGACTGAGACTGAGACTGAGACTGAGACTGAGACTGAGACTGAGACTGAGACTGAGACTGAGACTGAGACTGAGACTGAGACTGAGACTGAGACTGAGACTGAGACTGAGACTGAGACTGAGACTGACTGACATTTTAATCGACTTAGTACGTCCTCCTATTCAAGCATAAGCATACATATGTATATGCTCTAAGACTGGTTCACTTTTCTACTCTATTTTCACATATTATCTATTTATGTTGACGCAAATTGTTAATTGAGTTCAATGGAGAGTGGAGCAGATAAATAGAGAATAAATATTGAAATTGATTGAAAAAGTAAATGAAAAGAGAGCAGAGCAAAGTGTGCATAGGAAGACAGAGCTTATGCTATTGACGATGTGTGGCTATGCAATGATTAATTGTTAAGAATGTTCTGAAGTGCCAGCATATTTATGGCATATGCATTACAATGTGAGCTACTTAAGAGCCTTTGCCTATGGCTTTGCCGTTCGCTTCGCTTGTGTTCAGTTCATTTCACTGAACGACACACATTGTCTATGCAATGTTGAGTGGGAGGAAAATTGTATCAACTCACTTGCACACACACACACACACACGCACAGCTTTTTATGCTCAATTACTTTTGTTCAAGCTTTCAATTTATGATGCACAAACACACTGACAGACTGATAGACAGACATACATACATATGTTGTGTTGGGCCTGGACAAGAGAGCATCTTTGCAATGTCTCTGGCTGTACAACATAATTAAGTTTAATTGACAACCGCTGACTGTTTGATTGGGTGTACGTGGAGGGGCCTCATGTGGCGGCATCAGCTGTCTATCTCCTTTCCCCCCCTCTCTCTCTCTCTTTCAACTTACGCTCTCTCCCTTCTTGCTGTTTGGCTTGCTCGTGCGGCTTTTGTTTATTCATGAACAGCAATTGTTGCTTCAGCTGTTGTTCTGTGGTCAACGTCGGCGTATACTTAATGCAGCGCCCGCTCAAATGTATGCAACATATATATATATATATATATATATATATATATATATATATATATATATATATATATATATATATATATATATATATATATATATTTATCTGTATTTAAGTACATGCATATATTTGTGAAAACTCGCATTCGGCAAATAATGAATGCCACAAATCCAATGAGATAAAGCCGCAACTGCATTTTCTATACGTCTCTCCGCATAAGTGAATCAATTTATTTGAATATACCCTGTAGCTATACGAAATTAAGTTTGTATTGGCAGCAACTTGATGAAATATGTTTCAATCTTTTAATCGAACAGCTTTAACCAGTTGCAAGCTGTCTCAAGCCTTGCTTATAGCTTAGAGACTATAAGCTTAGCTTGAGGCGAAGCAAATCGAGCTTGTTCAATTTCATATATAATTTATATATTATTTCATATATAAATTTACAGGATAACTGCTAAGTTGAGACACTCAAAAGTTAAATTTGAGCTGTATAAAGTTGGCTCAGAAATGCAATAAAATATGAGGAAACTTATTAAGTGAAGAGCTTGCGTACACAGGCTTACAGGGTAGCTGCCAAGTCGTGCATACACGCTCTTGCAGCTGCTTAGGCATTAGGCAAGTGTTAAAGCAACTTGTTAAGCAAACAACATTTATTTATTGTCTAAATAAGCTTATAGGGTGACTGCTAGTCGAGCATACACTTTTATTGTATTTAAATTAAAGCATAAATTTATAAGTTATTGAGCAATTAATGTGTTTTTTACAGGGTAACTGCTAGTCGAGCATACACTTTTACTTTCATATATTTAAATTAAGGCTTAAAGCTATTGGGCAATTCATGTTTTTTTTATATACAGGGTAACTGCTAGTCGATCAGGAGCCTTGGCATGCATTGGTTGCAATATTAATATATTTTATTATAATTTTTATTTATTTAATTTTATTTATTTTTGTTTTAATTGATATGTTTATGCTTGATTTATTTATTAATACGAGTGTGAGTGTGTGTGTGTGTGTGTGTGTGTGTGTGTGTGTGTGTTTGCATTGTATGTTTGGCTCGGATAATTGCTATAATTGCTGCATATAAATTAATTTATGTCACAGCTTGCGCTCTCAATTTGTTGTGGTTCTTGCACTTGTACCTTATTTAACTGTTGTTATACCCGTTCAGACGTATGGAAAAGCGAGTATATTCATCCATTTCTCTCTCTGTCTGCTAAGCAATATCTGGCCAAAAACTTCTATATTACATAGTATATCTGCTGCCATTGTGGGAATATCGAAGCTTGAGTAGTTCAATTCTCTACAATTTCATAGCTGGAAAATAATCTCTATGATAATCCACAAATGCAACCTCGCATTCATATAAATTCCTTTTGTGAGCGTGTATTGTGCAGTCGGGACAACTTTCGATTGCCACAGTCGTTGTCGTTTGTCCGCGTTTGTTGTTTGTTTTCATTTATCCAAATGTGCGGCGAATATTGCATGGATATTTTTGAAAAATGATTGCGATTGCATGGCCGCTGTCCATTATCTAACTGTCAATTCAAAACGAAATAATTGCCAATGCGAGAGCCGGACAAATGGGCGACACGGCGGAAGGGTGAAGGGTGCACAGAGTGCAGAGAGTGCAGGGGGTGCAGGGGATGGGACGGGCGTGCCTGACGGCATAAACGGTATTCATTAACCGCACTAAAGTTGACTATGACAAATTGTGTGTGTGTTGAAATGTAATTAATTGGGCATAGATGCAGAGAAAGAGAGAGGGAGGGAAAGAGAGAGAGAGAGAGAGGGGGAGGGAAAGAGAGAGAGAAGAGATAGAGACTGAAACGGTATAAGGAAAGTGCCAGAAAAAGAAAGCGAAGAATATAGTGAAAGAAAATGAATGAAAGAGATAAAGAAGCTCGAGAGGGATGGATAAAAAGGGAAAGAGAAATGTAAGAGAAAGAAATAAATAGAAAGAAAGAGAGAGAACTTGACTGAAAGTAAGAGAGAAAGAAGAGAAATGAAAGAGATTTGAGAAAAAGATAGAAAAAATGGTAAAAAGAGAGATAAATGACAGATAAATTTAAGAAATAAATAGATGAAGAAAGGCAGAGACCGACAGAGAGAGAGAGAGAGATAGTTAGAGAGAAAGAGAGAGAGAGAGAGAGAGTGGGAAAATAGAGAAAGGGAGAGAGATATTTAAGTAAACAGAGAGCAAGATGGGCAATGAAGCAAATGAAGCTAAGGCATCAGCATCGGCATCGACATCGGCATCCGGACAGCAGGGAGCAAAACGGAAGCAGTGAAATAGTTAACAAGTGTTCCACAGCCACTTTGAAATATTCAGCTGAAAATGCCAGGAAGGACACATGCCACATGCCACATGCCACATGCCACTTGTCGCATGCCACAAAAGTCTCGTTCGCTCACACTCCCAATGCCTTCAGCCGCACACAAAATATTGTGCGACGGATTGATAAATGCAGCGCAGACAAAGTGAAAGTTTGAAGAAGCTACGATAGAGGCAGTTGAAGAAGTAAACACTGAAGAAGAAGCTGATGAAGGAGAAGGAGACGGAGGAGGAGAGGGAGATGGAGCAGAAGATCAGTAAGAAATGATAATGGATGTCAAATGAATTTCTTTAATTCAAGAGTTTGAAATAAACTTGACAAGAAATATGAAGAAATATTATGACAGATGATGTGGAGAGAGAAATATTTGATATAATAAAGAATTGAAATAAAGTGTAAATGGAACTAAGATTTGCAAAATGATGACTTAGAGCACAATTAGCAATTAAAACAAATTAAAGCTATTATTATAATCAGAATTAGCATTAAATTATTAGCTGTAAGCCATAGCTCAATTACGCTCTGGTCGCTCGATCAATCGATAAAAACTATGCTCACTCGTGCTCACTCGCGCTCACTCTCAGCATGAGCCTTCGGTTCTTCTCGTTTTGGCTCGTTTTAGCTCAGTTGAGCGCGTTGAGCTATTCGTGTGAAACAAACATCGTTTAGAGAGCGATACGATTGACGATCGCACAGAGATCGCACAGGTTCAGTGAGCAGCTAAATCAAAGAAATCAAAGTCTATGCAAAGAGTCTACTCAATTCAAGACTCAAGCTATTGTCG
This sequence comes from Drosophila koepferae, assembly GCA_030914345.1. NCBI lineage: Eukaryota > Metazoa > Arthropoda > Insecta > Diptera > Drosophilidae > Drosophila > Drosophila koepferae. The sequence continues at coordinate 3,977,581 of JAUESR010000209.1, forward strand.
TATCTAGCGAAGATAACTCTCGCATACCAATACACGCACGACAGACTTTTTGCTTCGTAAAACTCAACCAAATGCTCGGGGTAAGACGAAGGGGAAACAAAAGGAGTTTAAAAGGTTTCTCTCCAAACTCGTTGAACAATCGATGCGAGTTTTTTCTCAAAGTGTGAGGGAAATTAACATAATTCTCTCTCACTCTAATCTTCAGCTATTTGCGAGCTCTGCTATAAACTAACCAGTGCATACTAAATACTAAAATAAAAATACTAAAAAAATACTAATAGACTTCCACTTAGATTTGAATAAAGACTTAGCAAGCAAATTGTTAACTTTTAATAAAATAATAATTAAAATGCAAAAACTCAGCTCATAATTGTTTACTTTGTAAATGTAAAAGCAAATTGCTTAAGTCAGTGTCAGTGTGTGTCCTAAAACGAACCTTGAAGATATAATTAAACTGCACAAAATGTGAGCATGGAGATGTGCTTAGCCATGGCCAAAATAGCTCAGTTAATGGCCCTGGCCCTAGCAGCCCCAAACACTTTTCACAAAAAAATAAATAAATAAATAAATAAAATAAACGCAAACAATTTGCAAGCTTTGAGGTCAGCTAGCAGATGGATTTAAGTTATGCAAACTTCAAATAGTTCTCCAGAGCTCAATGCCATTGTTGGGCATTTATAAATGGATTTAGCTAAAACTGAGATGCGATAGGATGAAATGCCGAAAATGCAATTGACATGCTGACAAATGTCTCTGTGTTTGTCCAGAGTTCGTCGCAGTGTTGGCAGCTGAATGTCGAGTGCATGCAAATAACATTCTAATGCCATTTGGCCACACCAGCAGTGCAAATGTAATTTGAGGCTCAGTTACTCATTGAGCACACGGACGTGATGCCAATGTGGCTCTAATGTACTATATGCAGACCTGGCTCAGAAGCTGCTGTCGTTCTGGTTATGTAAATGCCAAAAGTGTGCCAGCTTCTTGTCTATAGAACGGAAACAATTTGATGGTTTAATAGTATGTAAATCGTATAAACAAGTTGGGCGAGAAAGAGAGAGCGAGAGAGCGAGAGAGAGAGAGGGAAGATGGGGCTGCCTAGAAATTAAAATCGTTTGCCAACAAATTGACATTAAATATCGTCAAGTCATGTCCTTGCCGTTGGCCAAAAGGAGCGTCAGGGTTGCCAGGCCATGGCTTATTGTTGTCGTCGTCGACGCTCAGTTAGCTACTTGTTTATGGTATTATTAGACAGGCATTTGGGCCATTACGCTTATGTCATTCATTATGTAATGCTTAGTCGAGCATAAATACAATTCACCTTATGCATTGCTGAACGAAACAAACTATTTAGTCAGCCTGAGTGGCTTGCTCTTGAATAGTATTGAGATTGTAAATGTGATGACATATATATAGACTTTTATATATATATTTCTATTAAGTATTCAAATTCTTGATCTGTTAATATGGATAGATCGTTTATTTCCTATATGTATACAGTTTCATTTCTTCAATAATGAACTACTTGATATATATGCGAATGCTATTGAGATTGTGCTCTATGGGATCAATTTAAGCTATCTTTAAATACATTTCATATTTATTATAGTAGACATATTCGTTTGTATATATTATATTTTAGTTAATGATATTGTAGTACAGCAAAATCGCGTATATCTTGTCATTTATATAGCTACAAGTCTGGTTTATTTCATAAATCTTTTTATGATTCCTTCTATATTTATTTTTATCCAATTTTTTATACCCCGAACCCATTGAAAATGGGAGTTCAGGGTATAACGTTTTGTTATATATTCCTTTTTTATATATTTCGCACCCATTTTGATATATTTTTAATTCTTTTTTTTTCTAAATTTTATAATTATTTAAAAAAAAAATTTTAATTTTTATATATTAATTTTAATACTTTAGATAACTTTTAAATATTTATTTTAAATATTTTGCATAATTTGTTTTCTTATATATTTTTATATATAATAAATAAATAAATAAATGATTTGCATACAATTATGTATTATTTACTTTTTTTATTTTTAATTAAAATCAACAATTTTTCTACATATTTTTTTATATGTTCTTCGTAAATTTTTAAAATTAATTTGTAAAATATTTTGTATAATTTTTTTATTTATTATTATATATTTATAATATATATATTTATATATTTTTTTTCTATATCTTGTTAAATGTTTTTAAATTAAAAAGAAAAATTTTTAAAAGATTCTTTTATATGTTCTTCATAAATTTTTAATAAATACTTGTCATATTTCTTCTTATCTATTTCACATAACTTATTTAATTTTTTTTTTTCTACATCTTATTAAATGTTTTTAAATTAAAAATAAGAACTATTTCAATAAATGTTTTGCATATCTTATTCATAAATTATTTAAATATTTTTATATAAATTTTTCAAATAATTCTTATATAATTTGAAAAATATATTTAATAGAAAATTATATATTTCAGTATTTATTTATTTTTTCGTCATATTTTAAAAAATTTGAACAGATTTTTTTGTATTTTATTCAAATATTTTAAAATTAATTTTTATATAATTTAAAAATAATTAAGAATAAATACTAAATATTGTTTATAAATGAGCGAAACTCGGCTTATCGGGAGTGAAGCCCAGCAGACCGATCTATTTCGCTTTGATTCTAATACACTAACTACAAGTTGGGATGATTGTGTGACATGAGCAGTCGTCTATATAGACATATTATCTATGACAACTGAACATTAATATGCGCTCAGATTTAATGTATATCTATGACACATAAAAACTTGTGCAGCTCATAGAGCTAACTTTAGACAATTTAGTACTGCAGCTGACTTCTGTAGACGATCTTGATTGATATGGATATCATCTATCAACAGCTATATATATAGATATATACGTGCATATATGTATTTCCCAACCCAACTGTCAGAGCATTTCAACTTCGGCAATTGCTAGACAAAATTTATTTTTTTTTTTTTGCATTTTGTTTTTTTTTTTTCATATTTTCTTGGATTTTTCTCCCTCAATTTTAGCTGGCTCACTTGGTGCGCTGCCCGAGTACGTGTAAGTGTGTTTCTATGTGTGTCTCACTCTGTGTGTGTGTGTGTGTGAGTGTCTGTTGTCGCCTGCGGCGTTGTTTCATGCTTGCCACAGGCAGCAACAGCAACAACAAGAATCAAGCAATTTAGGCGAATTAGTTGCGCTGCAAAAATTGACATTTATTGTTTTTAGAATTTGTATTAGCTCAGCTCGACTGGACGCGGCAGAAGAGTCTGGCAACGTGTGCCGGTGTTCAGGTGCTAATTGATTTCGCTTGTTATCAAAAGGCAAAGCGAGACGCAAAGAGACAGCAAACACAACAACTTCAGCTGGACAAAGTTCCAAACAATTTCGTGTTGCCTACTTATCGGGGTAAGCAACTTAAGTGAGTTGAGCCCAGGCTCAGGCTGCCATGAAAACAATTTATAGAGCTTAAATAGAGTTGATTATATATATACATAACTGTTATTGATTGTGCTGAGATTTATGCTTAGGTCTGGCCTACTGGAATTCCATATAAAAGAAAGGGAAGAAAATTGTAGAAAAATTTTTACAAATATTTCACAAATAAAGAAATATTTTTCTTTTACAGTTATTTGTTGAAGGCATAGCTTGAGCAAATTTAGCAATTTTTTTTTTTTTTTGCTGATGTTTGTTTGCTCTAAACAGGTGAAAAACAGGTGTGGGCGTGTGCGTGTGTGTGTGTGTGTATTTGATATAAAGCATGAAGCGCAGGCAGCGAAGCATTTGTAACGTGCTTTGATTTCTGCTCGAGGCATATAAATGAATAACATAAATAAATAAAACGAAATGCGAAACAGATACACACACACTCGCACACACACAGTCGCACACACACAAAATTTAAATCGAAAATCAAGAGAGAAATGAGTAGAAATTGTTGTTGTCAAGTGGATTTCAAGCTGAATTCATATTTGATATTTATTTGCGCAAACGTTTTGCGTCTCAGCTCTATTTATGGCCAAAATGTATGCAAAATACATATATCCGATATACATATGTATATATGCTCGTTTTAGCTCAGTTGAGCGCGTTGAGCTATTCGTGTGAAACAAACATCGTTTAGAGAGCGATACGATTGACCATCGCACAGAGATCGCACAGGTTCAGTGAGCAGCTAAATCAAAGAAATCAAAGTCTATGCAAAGAGTCTACTCAATTCAAGACTCAAGCTATTGTCGTATCTAGCGAAGATAACTCTCGCATACCAATACACGCACGACAGACTTTTTGCTTCGTAAAACTCAACCAAATGCTCGGGGTAAGACGAAGGGGAAACAAAAGGAGTTTAAAAGGTTTCTCTCCAAACTCGTTGAACAATCAATGCAATTGGTTGCTCTGCGAGTTTTTTCTCAAAGTGTGAGGGAAATATAATTCTCTCTCACTCTAATCTTCAGCTATTTGCGAGCTCTGCTATAAACTAACCAGTGCATACTAAATACTAAAATAAAAATACTAAAAAAAATACTAATAGACTTCCACTTAGATTTGAATAAAGACTTAGCAAGCAAATTGTTAACTTTTAATAAAATAATAATTAAAATGCAAAAACTCAGCTCATAATTGTTTACTTTGTAAATGTAAAAGCAAATTGCTTAAGTCAGTGTCAGTGTGTGTCCTAAAACGAACCTTGAAGATATAATTAAACTGCACAAAATGTGAGCATGGAGATGTGTTTAGCCATGGCCAAAATAGCTCAGTTAATGGCCCTGGCCCTAGCAGCCCCAAACACTTTTCACAAAAAAAATAAATAAATAAATAAATAAATAAACGCAAACAATTTGCAAGCTTTGAGGTCAGCTAGCAGATGGATTTAAGTTATGCAAACTTCAAATAGTTCTCCAGAGCTCAATGCATTGTTGGGCATTTATAAATGGATTTAGCTAAAACTGAGATGCGATAGGATGAAATGCCGAAAATGCAATTGACATGCTGACAAATGTCTCTGTGTTTGTCCAGAGTTCGTCGCAGTGTTGGCAGCTGAATGTCGAGTGCATGCAAATAACATTCTAATGCCATTTGGCCACACCAGCAGTGCAAATGTAATTTGAGGCTCAGTTACTCATTGAGCACACGGACGTGATGCCAATGTGGCTCTAATGTACTATATGCAGACCTGGCTCAGAAGCTGCTGTCGTTCTGGTTATGTAAATGCCAAAAGTGTGCCAGCTTCTTGTCTATAGAACGGAAACAATTTGATGGTTTAATAGTATGTAAATCGTATAAACAAGTTGGGCGAGAAAGAGAGAGCGAGAGAGAGAGAGAGGGAGAGAGAGGGGAAATGGGGCTGCCTAGAAATTAAAATCGTTTGCCAACAAATTGACATTAAATATCGTCAAGTCATGTCCTTGCCGTTGGCCAAAAGGAGCGTCAGGGTTGCCAGGCCATGGCTTATTGTTGTCGTCGTCGTCGACGCTCAGTTAGCTACTTGTTTATGGTATTATTAGACAGGCATTTGGGCCATTACGCTTATGTCATTCATTATGTAATGCTTAGTCGAGCATAAATACAATTCACCTTATGCATTGCTGAACGAAACAAACTGTTTAGTCAGCCTGAGTGGCTTGCTCTTGAATAGTATTGAGATTGTAAATGTGATGACATATATATAGACTTTTATATATATATTTCTATTAAGTATTCAAATTCTTGATCTGTTAATATGGATAGATCGTTTATTTCCTATATGTATACAGTTTCATTTCTTCAATAATGAACTACTTGATATATATGCGAATGCTATTGAGATTGTGCTCTATGGGATCAATTTAAGCTATCTTTAAATACATTTCATATTTATTATAGTAGACATATTCGTTTGTATATATTATATTTTAGTTAATGATATTGTAGTACAGCAAATCGCGTATATCTTGTCATTTATATAGCTACAAGTCTGGTTTATTTCATAAATCTTTTTATGATTCCTTCTATATTTATTTTTATCCAATTTTTTATACCCGAACCCATTGAAAATGGGAGTTCAGGGTATAACGTTTTGTTATATATTCCTTTTTATATATTTCGCACCCATTTTGATATATTTTTAATTCTTTTTTTTCTAAATTTTATAATTATTTAAAAAAAAAATTTAATTTTTATATATTAATTTTAATACTTTAGATAACTTTTAAATATTTATTTTAAATATTTTGCATAATTTGTTTTCTTATATATTTTTATATATAATAAATAAATAAATAAATGATTTGCATACAATTATGTATTATTTACTTTTTTTATTTTTAATTAAAATCAACAATTTTTCTACATATTTTTTTATATGTTCTTCGTAAATTTTTAAAATTAATTTGTAAAATATTTTGTATAATTTTTTTATTTATTATTATATATTTATAATATATATATTTATATATTTTTTTTCTATATCTTGTTAAATGTTTTTAAATTAAAAAGAAAAATTTTTAAAAGATTCTTTTATATGTTCTTCATAAATTTTTAATAAATACTTGTCATATTTCTTCTTATCTATTTCACATAACTTATTTAATTTTTTTTTTTCTACATCTTATTAAATGTTTTTAAATTAAAAATAAGAACTATTTCAATAAATGTTTTGCATATCTTATTCATAAATTATTTAAATATTTTTATATAAATTTTTCAAATAATTCTTATATAATTTGAAAAATATATTTAATAGAAAATTATATATTTCAGTATTTATTTATTTTTTCGTCATATTTTAAAAAATTTGAACAGATTTTTTTGTATTTTATTCAAATATTTTAAAATTAATTTTTATATAATTTAAAAATAATTAAGAATAAATACTAAATATTGTTTATAAATGAGCGAAACTCGGCTTATCGGGAGTGAAGCCCAGCAGACCGATCTATTTCGCTTTGATTCTAATACACTAACTACAAGTTGGGATGATTGTGTGACATGAGCAGTCGTCTATATAGACATATTATCTATGACAACTGAACATTAATATGCGCTCAGATTTAATGTATATCTATGACACATAAAAACTTGTGCAGCTCATAGAGCTAACTTTAGACAATTTAGTACTGCAGCTGACTTCTGTAGACGATCTTGATTGATATGGATATCATCTATCAACAGCTATATATATAGATATATACGTGCATATATGTATTTCCCAACCCAACTGTCAGAGCATTTCAACTTCGGCAATTGCTAGACAAAATTTATTTTTTTTTTTTTGCATTTTGTTTTTTTTTTTTCATATTTTCTTGGATTTTTCTCCCTCAATTTTAGCTGGCTCACTTGGTGCGCTGCCCGAGTACGTGTAAGTGTGTGTCTATGTGTGTCTCACTCTGTGTGTGTGTGTGTGTGAGTGTCTGTTGTCGCCTGCGGCGTTGTTTCATGCTTGCCACAGGCAGCAACAGCAACAACAAGAATCAAGCAATTTAGGCGAATTAGTTGCGCTGCAAAAATTGACATTTATTGTTTTTAGAATTTGTATTAGCTCAGCTCGACTGGACGCGGCAGAAGAGTCTGGCAACGTGTGCCGGTGTTCAGGTGCTAATTGATTTCGCTTGTTATCAAAAGGCAAAGCGAGACGCAAAGAGACAGCAAACACAACAACTTCAGCTGGACAAAGTTCCAAACAATTTCGTGTTGCCTACTTATCGGGGTAAGCAACTTAAGTGAGTTGAGCCAGGCTCAGGCTGCCATGAAAACAATTTATAGAGCTTAAATAGAGTTGATTATATATATACATAACTGTTATTGATTGTGCTGAGATTTATGCTTAGGTCTGGCCTACTGGAATTCCATATAAAAGAAAGGGAAGAAAATTGTAGAAAAATTTTTACAAATATTTCACAAATAAAGAAATATTTTTCTTTACAGTTATTTGTTGAAGGCATAGCTTGAGCAAATTTAGCAATTTTTTTTTTTTTTGCTGATGTTTGTTTGCTCTAAACAGGTGAAAAACAGGTGTGGGCGTGTGCGTGTGTGTGTGTGTGTATTTGATATAAAGCATGAAGCGCAGGCAGCGAAGCATTTGTAACGTGCTTTGATTTCTGCTCGAGGCATATAAATGAATAACATAAATAAATAAAACGAAATGCGAAACAGATACACACACACTCGCACACACACAGTCGCACACACACAAAATTTAAATCGAAAATCAAGAGAGAAATGAGTAGAAATTGTTGTTGTCAAGTGGATTTCAAGCTGAATTCATATTTGATATTTATTTGCGCAAACGTTTTGCGTCTCAGCTCTATTTATGGCCAAAATGTATGCAAAATACATATATCCGATATACATATGTATATATGTGAGTGTGTGTGTGTGCAAAAGGGCAAAACCCCTTTGTATGCGTTTATGTTTTTTTTTTCCTGTTTTTTTTTTTTATGATTGTCTTGAGGATTTTGCGTTTTACATTTTATATGAATTTTTAATATGGCAAGAAAAAAAAAACAGAACAAAATAGCAAACAGCCAAAAGCGAATCCGAATCAAAATCAAAATCAGCAAAAATAGCGAGAAAGAGACAGCGAGAGTGAGTGAGAGAGAGAGAGGGGAATATATGCAGCTTTCATTTATATATATATAAAGATAAAAAGGAATATCAAGCCAAATAAACCTTAAGGACATTGTAATATTAATTCAAACGGACATATACAAAAGTCAAAATACATATGTACACAGACACACACACACACACACACACACACACACACAGAGGGAGTCGCTGTGTATTCGTCTTTTAGGCAACTTAAAGCGTTTTGCTTATTCTTTTTCAGCTGCTCTTTCTCTTTCATATTTTTGTATATTCCTTTTGGCTTTGCTTTCATATCTGTTGTTCAGCGTTTTGTGGCTTCAGCTTTTGCTTTTGATTGTGGCCAGATATTTAGGCAACTTTATATATATTTATATATATATATATATATATATATATATATATATATCTTTCTTATATAACATTGCTATAAGAAACTTAAATGCAAATTATTGTCGTTAGACAAACGAGATGGAGATTCGCAGAAAACAGCTAACAAAAGCAGAAGAAGAAGAAGTGTGGTTGGGGCATGCTTAACTAGGTAATACCCGGAACTCTATGATTGCAATCATTGTGCAACGAAGCTCAAAGATATTCGCATATTCACAAACACATTGCACGCAGTCGTTGCTTTGCCTTTTGCTTCAGTTCTAGTTAAAGGATCTTGATGCTACTTTCACTACACAAAGGTGTGGATATACCAGGGATGAGAGATTTCAATAAAAATATTGCATTTGCCAACAACAACGCAGGCATTGCATGTCTTTGAGCTTGAGCATTGAACAACTTGCTTGGAAATGAGATATTCTCGACGATATTCAAGGCAAAACTTGTAGTGCGTAGGCTATGGCAGTATACATACATATATATCTAGGTTTGAAAGTTAAAGACTTAAAGTTTTGTCATAGCTGAAATCGATGCAGTTATATGAACAGATCGAAAGATAGCCAAGCTGAGCGTTGAACAGGGAAATGAATAGGCAGAAAAATGGACAGATGGAAAGGTAAATGTATAGATGAATGCACAGAGAAACGAACAGGATATAAGCTCGAATGAACTGGCAGATGAAAAAGTAGAACCGAATTTTAGTACTCAAATTCAGTTTTATATGAGTGAATGAGAGAACCTTAAAGCTATATGCAAGGGTTACTTAATCATGCAGTTGCTTGAGCTCTGCTCAAGGCTCATTTGACATTTTTATCGGCTTTGCTCAAGGATGACATTTAGATTGAGTTCTATGCCACAGCAGCTGTATGTATGCATATACATATATATCTATATAATAATATATTTCCCATTTAATTTCCTCTTTGATTCTAAAAGAAAATTGGTTTTCAGCTGCTTTGTACAAAGTTGCAATCGTTAATAGGGTATTTGCTACTTTGTCATTGCCAAAGGCCGTGGCGCTCTACCTTGCATTTAAATAGCAATTTTGCCGAGTAAATTAAGCTGGCTGCAGTAAAAGAGAGAAGCTGTCAATCAGCTCACAAAAAAAAAATGGCATCTGCGATTGCAGCGCTCACATTTATTTTATATACATATATATATATTTCTTTTTTTCCCCCGCCATATTTTATAAAGGCAGAAAAGCTGCGGTTGCATTTTTTTCCCGCATTGAATATTTTAATAACATTTTGTTGAGCATGGCAGCAAAAATAATATATATATATGTATATATACATATACATATGTATATATAAATTTAAATACCAATAATAATGCAAAATATTTCAATTCGTTTGGAGCGTGGCAAAAGGCGCTGCAAAAGTGAAGAATTTGCCGCTCACAAAGACGATAAACGTCCAAACTCAATTATGGAATCAAATTAGCAAATACTATAGAAAATTCAATTAAATGTCAGTTTCTGTCAAGTATCGACGTTTTCATAGCATTAAGTACGTGCCAGCTGAACCACGAAGAGCTAAATGCCAAATGCAAACTAATTGCAGTTAATGGAGAACTTTTTATCAGTTGATGGTCATAAACTATGCTGTATGCTGTATGCTGTATGCTGTATGCTGTATGCTGTATGCTGTATGCTGTATGCTGTATGCTGTATGCTGTATGCTGTATGCTGTATGCTGTATGCTGTATGCTGTATGCTGTATGCTGTATGCTGTATGCTGTATGCTGTATGCTGTATGCTGTATGCTGTATGCTGTATGCTGTATGCTGTATGCTGTATGCTGTATGCTGTATGCTGTATGCTGTATGCTGTATGCTGTATGCTGTATGCTGTATGCTGTATGCTGTATGCTGTATGCTGTATGCTGTATGCTGTATGCTGTATGCTGTATGCTGTATGCTGTATGCTGTATGCTGTATGCTGTATGCTGTATGCTGTATGCTGTATGCTGTATGCTGTATGCTGTATGCTGTATGCTGTATGCTGTATGCTGTATGCTGTATGCTGTATGCTGTATGCTGTATGCTGTATGCTGTATGCTGTATGCTGTATGCTGTATGCTGTATGCTGTATGCTGTATGCTGTAGCTACGCTCTAAAGCTATATAATTTGCATTGTTATATGAACTCTCTGACCACCCACTCACACACACACACACCCAGCCATATACACAGTAAAGCGCTTAAGTGTGTAATAAGGATAACAATTTCCCATGACACTAAAACTGACCTTTCTCAAGTGCCACACACACACACACACACACTAATGCACATACACACGGGACGTGTCGCTATGGGGCACGAAAAAATGAAGACTCGTACACACACACACACACTCACACATTCCCCAGTTTCAAATAAAGCCACAAATGTGGAGTAGGCTAGAGGTATCGATACATACAATATATACCCTAACTAAGGTCACATGTGTCCATATATTAATATATTGCTCAATTTATATTTATGTAATCATTTATAAGGATATTGAATATTTTCTATTAAAAATATTTTTTTATTTTTTATTTTATTTTTTACTATAAGTGTCGCTGTCTCTCTCCCGCCTCTCTAAATCTCCTTAAAAGAGTATTTAATATTCGACAGCGCCCATTGAATTTCATGCCAGCAATATTTTATTTCATTTTTCATAAATTTTGCTCACAAAAAAAAAAAAAAAAAAAAAAAAAAAAAAAAAAAAAAAAATTCTTCAAAATATAAACAAAATTCGCATAGAGCCAAAAGTTGTGCTTCAAAACATTCAAAACAACCCTCGAAATAGCTGTGGCTCTTGTTATTCTTACATTAGCTACGCCCAATTAATTCTGAACAACTTTTTTTGTATTTTCACTTTTTTTTTCGAAAATTAATTTTATAGAAATTCGCTTTTGAAATTGTGAATTAAAATTGAAATTGTAATTTTGTTGAATTTGTTTTTTCGCCCAGAATTCTTTTAAATAATGTTGATTTAAAATCAAATGGAAATCTAATGTAAAATATATTTTAGATTTTTTATGTAGCTCTAAAAAAAGATTTTGTATGCCCAATAATTTCTTTTGAAGCTGCAGAAACTATAGAAAATTATGTATGTATATCCATGCAATGAAAGCATGAAAGAATTCATATACAAATTGATTATTATTGCTGCAAATCTTTTGAATATTTTTAGTATTTGCATAACTTGAAAACTATTTGGAGTAGGGTTCAGTTTAAAGTGCAAATATCTATTGCTGAATCTATCGACTTTATGATAAAAACTTACATCAATTACAGCTGTAGGACTTATTGTGTATTTAATTGTCTGCATAATACAGTTGCATATGCAATATGTTATTATTTTTGTCAAGTATTATGAAATCATATTATAATATCATTATATACTTAGTCGTTTGCCAATTCTCTGCTTCGAAACCAGAGCAGCTCAAATGAGTATTTTTTTAATACCAATAAGTTATTCCCTACTCATGGATGAGTCTCTAAAGACTCCAAAACAAGGTATTCATGATGAAATCCTAAGATCTGCATCTATGGAAGCAACGCTGAATACTATATTGCAAGCAAGAAGAGCTCGAAGGGCTAGAAGAATGCTCAAGGGTATCTTAAATTGTAGATTATATTATAAAGTCGACTTGTAAAGTAAATATATTTGATAGAGTATACTAGATCGTTACCTTATAATGCCTTACCATAAAAATGATTCCTTTGACTGACCTGCTTAAACACTTTCTCTCTCCCTATCTCTCGCTCTCTCCAAAATCAGGCCCCACAATGCACTATCAACTACCACAAATGCTTAGCAAATCGCACATAAGAGAGTATTCTTCGTTTCGTCTTTAACGATTTCTTTAGCTATTGTTTTTCGTTTTTATTCTCTGTTTTCTGTTTTGGTTCATTGAGTGACAGCGCGCAGCTGGAGTGGTGTAAACCCGCTGCTGCTGCTGCTGCTGCTGCCGTACATCATTTTGTGGTTTGCCTCTCTGCCTCCGACGCATGTATATAGTACATATATTCGCCATTTTGTTGCCTGAGTGCACAGCGGGCGGCCGATTCCGTACAGAATCCAAATCGAGTTGACCCGCTGCGCAGCAATCGCCCGACGCTTATTGGTGGCTTTATCTTTATCTTTGGCATCGTCCAGTGCTGGCTGGCTGCCTGGCAGCTATTGAAGTTGTTCCTGCACATAGATTTCAACGTCGCATTTCCGCACTTCCCTTAAAAGGGAAATTGCTCTATGCACACACACACACACACACACACACACATATATATACATTCGCACACACTCGTTCAGTCTCTCATCCCATCATATGCCAAATGCAGCTTAATTTGAGAACTTTGTTTTGGCTCGCTGAGCTTTGGCTTTCGACCATCAACCACACAGTGCTCCAATAGACCTTCAGCAGTGCCAAAACCACAGCCCCGAGCAGTTACTCTGTAAAAGTAATCGACAAATGGCGTATATAAGACCTACGATAGGCTGAGACTGAGAGAGCTGGCAAGTGCTTTAGCGCATGATGACAAATTGAATTGTATATTGGCATATCATGCGATTATCGATATCAAAAGTTACCTATAGTCGTGCACTCCTATTTGATCAGCTCTAATTGCACTCAGTAGGCCGCTTAGCTTAGCTCTGAATCGATGAGCTGTTGAATCAATGCCATTTGGGCAGTAGTAGGATTCCCAGTTTACTGTTAAGCTCGATTAAATTTGTTCCGTTTTTTTTTTTTTTTTTTTTTTTTTTATCGAGGACCCACGTATAGCAATTGCCCATCGCCAATCGAGAAATGGAGCTGATCAATTGGATCTTGCGACAGCTGCGTGTGGACACTGTTGATTTTATGGCCACATTGGGCTTGGCCATTACGCTGCACTTTGGCAGCTTGATTTGGACCCCATTGAAGGCACATCAGCCGGATCTGAGCTCTGGGCTATATATCTGTGCAGTGCTCCTGCTGCTGTTGCGACCCGCGAAGCGCCACAGTTTGTTCGGCCAGCAATCGGCTGGCTTCTGGCATGTCATCTGGCCCAATTCACTGAAGATGACCATGGCGCTGATGCTGCTGCAACATGTGGCACTGCTTTGGGTGTGGGACAGTGCCGTTTGGCTAATCGATTGCACAATTCATCGCTGGTCAGCCAATGCCCGTCTCCTGCTCTCCCTACTTTTGCTCAGCTACGCCGTCTACAATTGGCTCCAACAGCTGCGTATCGATGCCAGCGCTATTGCTGCAGCAGTAGCTGTAGCAGAAGCGGCAGCCGCAGCCGAAGCGGCCGAAGCCGCAGAAGCCGCAGAAGCGGCAGAAATGGCATCATCAGCAACTGACACGGGCGCATCTGACGACTCAACTGCCTCGGATACGCCATCCAGCGATGAGAGTCTGCGTTGCCCCAATTGCTCGGCCATTATAAGGAGCGCTAGCCCACGGGACGCCAAGGACAGCAAGACGGCGACAATACTGATGAAGGAGGAGCTGAGCAAGTTGATTACCATAGTGCAGCGGGGCCATGGCTATATGGGCAATGCGTTGAGCGGTTCCAAGTCCTAAATTGCCTTTTTATCATTTTCAATAGGGAACGGAGCCATACCAGGCTCCCAATCCGTCTGCTTCACTTATCCCACTTATCTCTATGCAGGCTTCATACATATATATGTATATACATAGTTAGTTAGTTATATATTTAGTACAATTTTTAGTTAGTTTCCGTTAGTTTAGCAAATGTCCAATTATACAACAATTTGTAGAAATAAATTTCAAAAATCTGCCAACTCTCTAAATCAAGCGTATTTTCTGATTTCCAATGAAGATATGTGAACGATTGTTCTTGGAGCTCATTTCTAATGGCTTTCAATCATCATCAAGATATCCTAATCAATTGTAATTTCTTATACTACTTTTTACAGGGTATTTGGCTGTCGTCCATGCGCTCTCTTTACAAATTGCTGTTTGCGTTTTTCGTGCCTGTTGCTTGGCGAATTGGTTTTTCGTGTAAGTGCATTAAGTACGCTGAGCGCAATTGCTGGACCACGTCTGGTGATTGTGTATGGTGTGTGTATGTGTGTGTTTGTCTGGGTGTTTGTACATCAGTCAGTCAATCAGTCAATCAGGCAAACAGTATGCCAGTCTGTCAGTCAGTTATTGCAGCATCATAAAGAGCTCAACTTCCATCATACGAGCTGTCAATTTAAGTTAACAAGAAAAAGCGCTTTATTTCAGACCAAAGCTAACTTGGCACACTACGTAAGTGTGTGTGTATTGATGTGTGTGTGTGTGTGTGTGTGTGTGTGTGTGTGTATTTTGGCATTTAATTAAAGTGGAAAAACTATTGCGCCTATAAAAATATTCAGCTAAATAATTTTATACTCGCCCAATTAGTTAAGATGGCTCTATCAGGTTTGTGTGCAGTTAGCTATATTATAGCTATTTTCAAGCTAAATAAATATGCCTCTAGACAAACAACAGAGACTAATTGACTAAGACTAGCAAATATTAATTTATACTATATACATTATTTTATCAGCATATAAATTTGGAAGTTTTTGATCACACTAATTCTGAAGGCATATTCATTTCATTTTTATATGCCGAGTGTATAATGGTTTTGTGCAAATGTCTGTAAGAGGCAGAAGAAGGCTAGGCAGAGCCCATAAAGTGTATAAATTCTTGATCAGCGTGACGAGAAAAGTCGATATAGCCATGTCCAGCTGTCCGTCCGTCTGTCGCGTCGATCTCAGCAACTATAAGAGCTAGAGTCATTTTTTTGTCCGTGTATAGCACGCGGTATACGAGTTCGTTTCAGAAAATCGATAAGCTTTTACATGTCAGAGTTTTCGATTAAAATAGTTATCGATAATCAGATAAAAATTTATATCTCGTTTATCTTTAGAGCTAGAGACTCCAAATCTTCTGCATTAATAAAGATACCAATTCAATACAATTTCGATTTTTGTTAGAATTTGGATACCTGTCCCAAATTCGTCCAATCAGCCCAAATTTGGGAAAAACGTAATTCAAATACTAGAAACTTGTAATTTAGCAAATAGACACATTTGAATGCTATTATTACGATGTGAAGATCTTTCGTATAGAAATGGTGTTAAAAGCGTTCAAAGTATAGCCCAACCCACCCCCAAGTCGCTGTATCAAGTACGCAGTTGACAGAGCTCGCGGAAGAAGAAGAGTATCAAATTCTTTTTGAAGGGTTCAGGGTATCCCTTACCATAGAAGAAGATGGTGTATAAAGGCTGACATTATTCAGCTAAGGAGAAAGCATCGATCTTGCTCTCTCTTTCTCTCTCTTTCTCTCTCATTCTCTCTCTCCATTTCTGGCTCAGCTCATAATCTAGTTACAAAATCAAGTTACAGGGTAAAGTGTTTCCAACATTTCATAAAACTTTCACTCTCAACCTAAACTCAACAAGAAACAAAAGCAAAAAAATTGCCCATTCCAGCTCTAAGCGGGTATTAAGCAGTCGCTCACATTTCTGCTTTACTCTTTTCTCTCTTTTTTTTTTTAGTTTCGCGTTTTTTTCGGTGTCTGTTTATCTGCAAGCAGCATTTTCATTTGGCATTTTCCTTTGTCTCTCGCCGTTCGCTCTTGTTGGCCTTTTGCAGTGACAATGTCGCTGCAGGATATTGTGCGTTAAAATCTGTCAACAGAAATTCAATTACTTTTTTCCTTATTTTTTTTTTTTTTTGCATCTTTTTTTTTTTTTTTTTCTCGCGTACCCAGAGAGTAACCCCTCAGTCATGCTGCTCCCGCTGCTGCTACTGCAGCCTGGAGGGATGTCTCAACACTACTTGCTGGCCCCATCTCCCTCTCTCTCTCTCTCTCTTGCAGTCTATCCCGCTGCGTTCTTTGTCGGCATCGTCAGCTTACATCTGTTTCCACACCCAATACAACTGCTTTGCCAGTTTTTTATGTTCTCTTTTCACAGTCGCTGCCTTTCTATCTCTGTCCTTCTTTTTCTCTTTCTTCCCACTAAACAGAATTGAGCCATTGATTCAGCTGCATTCTTGCAGCACGTTCCGGCATCTCTTGCTTGGGGCGACAACTTGTCAGCCCCAAGCCCCTCTCACCACCACCCCACCCCCCGTCGCTGCATCGCCCATTCGCCCGTTGCATAAGCTGCCAATGAATGTCGCTCGTGTGCTGCAGTAAGCACCACCTAAGTGGTCTCCCATTCAGCTCTAATTCCCAGTTGGGGCATATTAGCTGCTTGCCTCACTATGTGTGCAAAGCGTGCTCTAACTCTTCATTTCAAGTAAAGTGAGTGTGCGTTGATTGCAAGAAGTTTTCCAACTACTTGTATACCCTGTTATTACTATTATGACTAAAATACCCTGTAAAATATATAGAAAGTATAGAGATTCTCTCTCTCTCACTCTCTCTCTCCCTCTCTCTCTCTCTCTCTGTGTAAGAGCATTAGCTATGTATATGTTCTTCTTGATGTATTTGTCATTCTTCCTCACTTTGTTCTTTTGTCTATCTCTCTCTCTCTCTCTCTCTCTCTCTCTCTCTCTCTCTTCATAGCTCCCTTTTTCTCTTCATAAGTCCCTCTCCCTCTTCATAATTATCCATCTCCTTATCCTGACGTTTACTTATGAATCACTGAGCATTCAACTCATCTAAGTCCTTTCACTTTTAAGGGTATTCCAAGTTCTTCATTCATCTTCATTCATTTTGCCACAGTTCTGTGCTAGGATTTGGTTTCAAGAGCATGAAAATACGCTCAATGGAAAGACCATCGAATACAACATAAATGGGCAAGGCAGCTCAGCTTCTTAGTCAGCTTAAAATTCGGTTATTGATTTCCAAGCTGATTATAAATTATACATTTTTATGTACACCCATCTCTCTCTCTCTCTCTCCCTCTGTGTACATCTGTATTTATGGCAAAGCTGTAAAATAGCAGTCGATAGAAAAATGTAGGAAAAGCAAAAAGTTGATGAAAATCTGTCAACATACCAAAGTTTTGAGCTATGCGAATGGCATTCGTCTCAGCGAACAGCAACAATAGCAACAAGAAGAAGAAGCAAAAGAAGCAGAAAATGACAGTAAAAGAAAAACGTTTTCATTAATTAATGCGCTCATTGATTCATTTCGCTTTTATATCATTTAATTTGAATAGCTGACTTTTAATAAGCTTCTTATTCCCTTTCTTCTTCACTCTCTCTCTCTCTCTCTCTCGCTCTTCCATTTCTTGTGCCACTGCAAATTATTTCGTTTCATTTTTCCATTTCCTTTGGCTCGCATTGTTAACTTTGCTTTCATTTAGAGTTCAACTTATCTTTTATATAAACATAATTATTTCTCACAAGTGGAATGTGAAAACTTTCTATCTCTCTCCCTATCTATCTCTAACTGACTCTTCTCTCTCGCTCTTTCTCAAATACATTCTATCTCTTTTTAATCTTAATCTCGTCTTCCTACTTTCTATCTCTTTTTGTTCCTAGGACCATCTCAATCGTTCTCTCTCTCTCTCTCTCTATCTCTCTTTCTCTCTCTCCCTCTCTCTCTATCTCTCTCGGTTTCTATCTCTCTCTCTCTTCTTGGTCCTACTTTCTGTCTCTGTCTCTCTTGCTCTTGCTTGCTGACTATCTTCAATTTCTCTCTCTCTCTCTCTCTCTCTCTCACTCTTTCACTCTCTCTCCCCATTTTTTTTCTTCTGTACCTTATTTCTTACCTTATCTTGTCTTCAATGTTTCTAAGAAGCTTTCAAGACATTCCCTTAGAGTTAAGTTCATTTTATCCCCATCTCTTCAGTACTAGCTCTACCGTACGCTCTCCCTTAACGATAACTGTATATGTAATGCTGATATATTGCCCAAAATCTTTAGAAGTATTCCTTGTAGGCCTCATGCCATACTCTCATTGGGGAATAATTTGTGGCTTCAAGCAGTAAATACAGCTGATATTCATTTCATTGAATGAGCTGCTGGGCCGGACCGGACAGACAATTGTCAGAAACTTGAACGGACGCAGTTGACACTGATGGGAAAATCGATAAAAGACAAATCCAGAGAGTACAAAATTTTTAAAATAATAATTCAATTCAGAACAGCAATAAAAGCCATGTTCCGGGCACAAAACTAGTTGAACTGAAAGTTCAGATTTGTGCTTTCACACTTTTAGACTTTGACATTTTCTCTTATTTTACCTTTGGCTTTGCCCTCTCCCTTGCCCTCTCAATCTATATGAGTATAGGTGTGTGGGCGAGCTGAACATTTGGCTCCAGCTACATCCACTTCAGATAGCAATGAAAGCAAAAGTTTTTAATCAGTTATGTAAATTTGTTTGTCGAGCTGTCAAAGTCGCCTCAACGCAATATTTAATTGACTTTTATATTATACATCTAACGGAGATATACAGATATATCTATATACATATCTCTGAATATATTTTCATCTGAAAAGGTCGCCAGCGATAAGCGTTTTCCATTTCTCTTGGCTTATTTACACGAAAACTTTATCTGCAAATGGCAGCTCAACTGATTCATTTTTATTGCCATTTTTTGTTTCTTCACTTTTTGTGCATATTTTATGCTATTCTTATTGATATTCATATATATATTTATATAATTTGTGTAATAACAATAAAATATAATTCCTATGGGCTGACATGCAAATGCCAGTCTAGACCAATGTTATGAAACTGTTATGTCTCTGTTATAGCTTTAAGCGCCTCATTCGATGTTAAGTTGAATTAATATCATCGTCATTTATTAATCCATATGTTATACCTCTATTACTGGTCTGGTTCATGAGAAAACCTAGCGCAATTCAGCGATCTGTTATGACACTGTTATTGATTCTGTTACCACTCTATTATTGATTTTTGCTAATTTCATGGTAAGTCTGGTTCGTCACTAAATTCCGTAACTGCTATCACATCATTATCGCTCTCTTCATGCACTGTTATGTCTCTGTTAGCAAACTGCTTATCGCTCTACAATCTCTCTGTTATCTCTATGTTATTTCTAGCTCTTTTATTGTCCTCCTATAGTTAAATCTAACGCTAATTCTAGAATCAGCATCAGCATCAACACTTTTTTATGTAAAATTCGTATATAGAGCCTCTGTTAACGCTCTGTTATTGCTGCATATGCCATACACTTTGACTATTCACACGTATTTTACACGTTGCACGTAAGAATTAACAGCGTTTGCTACCAATTTTTGCTTCTAATCAAAAACGAACAAAGTTTGTAGCTTACAAACCAAAGTTCAGTCCTGCAAAAGACTCAAATCTACGCTCCAAATATTGAAGGGCAACAGCTCAACTAAAATTGTGGCGAATGGCGGCAAAGCAAAAGTTTTTTCAAGTCTGGGACGATGCGTCGTCCCAGCGCCAATTAAAGCTGTTTGATTTAAGCTTTTGACTTTAGAACTGGATTTGTAGGTCTTGAACTTAAGCCCTGTTATATTATCCATCACTCAACGCAACTGAAAGGTTTATTTAAATCGTCACGCGTTTCCGCAACAGTGAATGCCTGCCAAGCCACCTTGTTGTATAAGTGCGAGGCTCGAAGCAAAGTCCCAACCAGCCTGGCTGGGCAGACGACGCGTCAGCTGCTCATCGTCGATTGTTGGCGATTTCCGTGCCAAAGCAAAAGTTGCTTTAACACCGGCGACCCGCACATCAACTTTGACTATATGCTCAGAGAGATATATATATGTATATATATTATATATAGTTGTAGCTGTGGCTATGCATACTGCATTTGTCTGCTGTCAGCTTGACTGGCAATGCTGCTGCAATATGCATGATGTGTGTAGAGTCTCTGTGTTATGCCTCCCTCTCTCTCTCAGTGTCTGTCTCTGTCACTGTACGGCCATTAATTGTATAGCCCGAAGAGGCATTGTCAGTGAGCCGGGCCAAGCAGCAGGTAAGCAGCTGCGATAACTCAACGACATTTCATTAGACCATTAACTGTCAACTGCATGAACTTGGCCAAGACCCGTAGGTCATATTCAGCAAGCGCACTCTGGTTGAATGTGTTTTGGGGTTTTCCTTTCTTTTTTTTTTCGTTCTTTTAAAACAGAGAGCGAGAGGTGGTAGGAAAATATAATTTATGTTTCAACAATGCAAAGCAATGCACAGGCGACTCATATTTATGCCTAATCCAGTGTTGATAAAGTGCTCTCAAGTAAACTGCATTCGAATGATTCAGATTCA
This sequence comes from Drosophila koepferae, assembly GCA_030914345.1. Lineage (NCBI taxonomy): Eukaryota > Metazoa > Arthropoda > Insecta > Diptera > Drosophilidae > Drosophila > Drosophila koepferae. The sequence continues at coordinate 3,998,747 of JAUESR010000209.1, forward strand.
CTTGATTGTGTTCAAACAATAACTAATTAGCAATTAAGCTTGTTGTCAGTCAATTTGCTAATTCAGTGTTGGACAATGCTTTTGTGTGTGCGTTTGCCAACACAGTTTGTGGCAAATGTTGCTTCATTTGGGTGACCAAACAAGAAATCAAGCAGCATTTAAAATGGATTCAAACAATAATCTATGCTCTACATGCCCACACACTCAATTTGTGTAAAATTGTACATGCGTGTGTGTGTGTGTGTGTGTGTGTGTGTGTGTGTGAGTGTAACAATGTTGTAACGGGTAACTGTCAAATTGGCTGACAGAGCAGCAGGCGTAAAGTTACTCGGAGAATGGGCTCGCAAATGGAGGCTGCTTATGGGCACCAGAAATGCCAGAAAGCACACACAAATACGCATGCAAACTAACACACAGATACGCACACCCACAGCCACCCTCACACACACACACACACACACATACACATGTAGAGGCGCATACGAAGTGAGGCTGTCAAACAAATAGTTTGCGTTTTGTTTACTCGGCTTGCTTTTTGGCCAAGAAGTTGCCCACTTGCCTTCCTGTCTGCATATGTGTGTGGGTGTGTGTGTGTGTGTGTGCGACTGTTTGTGACTTTTGATTAGGCCGAATGTTTGCATGGCGGTCACAACGTCCGACTCGGCGTCCTTGGCAAATACATTTTGACCCAGGAAAACGTCCTGGCTGGGCAACCGAGCGAGCGTCAGCTGCCTTCTACAGTAGCGCACTGCGGTCACAATGTGGCCCAAAGCTGACAGCCATGCGGCTAAGCAGACAGCCAAGCAAGCCAATGCACTCCACACGTTAAATGGTAGTTTGCTTAATTACCTTATCGAGATGTCGTTTGTATGTTAAGCAATTAATAGATCAAAGTTTGAAAAGTCTCAAATTATTTATTATCTAATTATTGTTGAAATCAGCTCTGAATCAGAATATTGTGTAACTAATAAGGAATATGTTTCGACATTTAGAAAGGAGCTTGTATAGTGTTGCAATAGTTGTTAAAAGAGAAAAATTATAATATATATGTGTAGAGGGGAAAAAATTAATCGAATAGTTGAGTCATCGTGGCTACCCTGAGCTCCCATTTTCAATGGGTTCAGGTTGGTGGTTTTGTGAAAATGTATATAACAGAAGACGTTGCAAATCTTATCTGAATACTCGTATGCAGTACGAGTCTATTTTGTTTTTGTTTTTTTTTTTTCGATAGCTCTTCCCATATCCAAATGATCGATAAAAATCGAAAATTCGTTTACTTTTTTCATTGATTATTTGAGCATAACTTCTATACCGTTTGAGCTGAAGACATCAAATATATTCAGAAAATTTCATAAAGATCGTCCATCTAGAAATGGAGTTATAAGCGTCCAAGGTATAGCCCCATCCACCCCCAAGCCACGGCAGCAACTGCGCGGTTAGCAAAGCGCGCGCTCATACGTTCGTAAACATGTCGAGTATTAGTTTTTTTATCGATAATTTGGAAATGTGATGAGTTATCGAAAAACAAACTGTACTCGTACTGCGTAACTGACATGCGAGTATTCATGTGAAATTTCAGCTCTCTAGATTTTGTAGTTTCCGAAATCTTGACGTTCATACGGACGAACAGACGGACAGAATTCCCTGAATTCCCATTTTCACTGGGTTCTGGGTATACAAAAAAATTTTTTATAAATTTAAAACAAATAAAACACATTAGTAAACGTATATATAAAAAAATTGAATTTACTAAATAAAATAAATAAATAACAATTAATTTTAATATATTAGTTAATTTTAATAAATTAGTTAAAATACAATATAGTTTTTTTATTTTTATTTTTTTGTCACTTGCTGAGGTGAAAGATGCCGCTGCCTGCTTCTCCCTCATTTTTGGCCCAGGCTGTCTGTGTGTGTGTGTATGTGTGTGTGTGTGTGTGTGTGTGTGTTTGCTTGTGTTTATCTGCTAGCAAATATTGTCTCTATTTGCTGGGCCTGGCAGCAGCTCAATTTTTTGTCTCTTGCACCGCAAACAAACAGAGCACACAAAAATTGTCAACTGTTATTTTATTTTTATTTGTATTTTTATTTTTATACGTTTTCTTCCTCATTCTCTGCCTTCTGTCTACTGGTGGCTGCTCATTTCATTCTGTTGTTGTTGTTGTTGTTGTTCTTTATCTTGCGGACATTTCATTTGACTCGCAGCTATCATCATTTGTTTTGCCACGTTGACACGTTGACCACGTACCATCTGCTGTCGCCCTTTTCCCCCCATCTCATACCATCTCATACCATCCCGCACTTGCTATCTCAGTCCCTCTTGGCCCATGTGTATCCTATGTTTATTTGTGCAGAGTCCCGCCACGTGCTCGGCCAGCTTATGTCACCGATGTATCCATCAACGTACTTCACTTTGTCTTTTTGATTAATTTTCGTTCTATTTAATTGAAAGTTTAGTTTAGCCCATTCACTTGGATTAACTGTAAATGCAATCCATTTGTTAAACAGACCCAAATATAAGCCACAGATTAGCACCATCAAATGGCCAGAGAACGTGCGAGGCAAACTGTCGAACTGCGTGAGATGCGTCTAGCTGCTGCGGCCAACGACAGTGTTGGAAAGTGAGCGAAGTCTTGCAAAATGAAAATTGTGTTTGTTGAAAAATTGCAAAAATTGTTTAAGAAAGCGCACACAAATCGAATTGCGAATAACAGTGGGGAATCACAGAACTGTACTGCAAAATGTTAAGCATATGGAAAACATTGTATTGTAGAATATTCATTTTTTATCATATCCAAAAGACAGGGTTGATAAGTGAACAATTGAGTGAGAATCACATAGCTGGGCGATAAACATACGGTTAAGCTGAACGTCTGCTGCCCCAACTCAGCTTTGCTTTTCAGTAGTGTTGTAAAGCGTCAATATAAATTTATATTCATTGAATGATGCCATCAACTTATGACAAAATGTATTGAAAGCATAATCATAGAAACAAATTGAATTCTTGAAATATTTGTAAAGAAATTTGCAGTTAAGGAAATGTTAACATTTTTGCCATATCTTTACGTTAGACTTCAATTCCATTTATTTGAAAGAAATTAAAATTCTCGGTACATTGCAATGTCAAAATTGAATTGAAATTGCAAACTAGCAACAAGCTGTCAATTGCAAAAGCCAAATAAGTGCAATAAGTCGAGCCTTGAAATGCATGGAAATTGTAAGAGTCTGAATCGAGACAACTTCGGCGGCAGCTTTACGAATCAAAATTTCGCTTGAAAATTTACATTGGCTTTATATTGAGAAATTGTTGACATGAAAGTGAGCTAGTTTCAATCAAACTAATTCTTTATGCTCATTGAACGAAAAACATGTGGTAAATTTTGTAAATGTAATTTTTTTTTATTTTTCCGACAAATACAAAGTTTAGAGCTTGATTAATGTTTACCTGCAAATATTTATTTATTTTTTTTTTTTTTATTATTTTTATTTGTAATTTATGAAATTGCACCAGAGTGAGTGAGAGGGAGAGTCAACTTCATTTTGCATATTTGCTTTGCACGCCTAGCGACATCTAGCGGCCAGTGGCTGCTTTACACTCGCTTCTCTTGCTGCTAATTACGTGTTGAGCTGTTGTTATTGTTATTGTTGTTGTTGTTGTTGTCCTTTTGCTAGTGTTAATTAGCTATGTTCACGATTTTGCTACGAATTGTGATCTGGGAATTGAAATTCGATGGAAAGCACACGTACGCACATCGACCCACACATATCTATACGCCCACGTACCCACACACACACACACACACACGTGTTTGGAAAAAGATATATATGTGTGTGTGTGTGTGTGATGCCTAATATCCATATGCTGCAGCCACAGGCATCGCTTGTTTACTCTACTCGACTTATTTATAGATTCTCTGGGATAGCGCCCAAAGCTTGACATTGCATGGATAGAGCCGATATCACACCTAGCTCTAATAGTAATTACCATATTGAAGTCACACACCCACACAAACACACATACGAATCGAGCAGAGAAAACTAAATAAATGAAAATGAAGCTGTAGAAGCTGCTTGAAGGTGATTATTGAATGCTCTTACGTAAAGTGAAATATTATATTATATAATAATATATGTAAAAATATATTTGCATATATTATTTGTAAATGAATTATTGTTAATTAATAAATTGCTATAGATTAGTTAGTCTCAGAGTTATGAGAGTATAAGAATTATAAGAATGATGAAAGCTAAGGGTATTCAATAACAAGTTCTGTTCAGTTTAGTTTAATTTTTTAATTTTTTTTTTTTTTATATATTATACAATTTTATATATGTATGTACTTTTTGTTTTCCTTCAGAGCATTCCATATTCCATTCGATAGTAGAGAGTTGTGTAAACAATTTCTTAAATTCCCTAAAAATTTTGCAATTTTACATTTTTTTTTTTAGATCTTGTTCAGTTTCTGTTTCGTCTGTTCTATAGACTGCAGCTTCATTAGTGCATAGTGTTTTCATGTAGCTTCATTACTCTGCTCAAAGGCGGGCTAAAACACAAGAAACAAGAAAAAAAAAAAATACTTTGAAAATGGTTCCTCACTGCGTGTCAAGATAACGCCACAAAATCAATCGACAGTCCGTGGCACAGAACTTGCGCTTGGGCAGTGTTGCAAATTGATTGGAAAACCGTGAATAGCCAGTGAGTGCAAAGGACATTTGAAAAAGAGAGAAAAGAGAACTAACACAGAAGCTGGCAAATGGAAAATGTGTGTCTGACAAATGTAAAGGCAAGCAACAGAGGGCAAAGCTGATAGCTAGCTAGCTAGCTCGCTCACACATTCAAGCTCTCTCGCTCGCGAAGACTTTTGATTTATCACCTTAATAAGCGGCAAAAGGATCCTATGGGTAACATTATTTACAACTAGCTTGAATGATGAATGATGCCGTCTCTGTCCGCGCAGCTCTGCAGCCAGGTGAGACAGTTGACCCACACACACACACACACACCCACACACAGGCAGAGGTAAACAAAGGCAAAGAATACCCAAAGACACACACACACACACACACACACGCGCTTACTATAGCTATGGCATCATCAGCAGCACATTATTGACATGAAATAGAAATTAAAAACCCACACACACACGCACTCACATGGACAGTGAGTGAGATTGGCAAATCTAAAAATCAGTTGGTAAAGTAAGTAAGTTTGGTCGGGCATCGTCCGTTTGACATCTCCGTGTCCTGCATCCGGTGGCACGCCTTCCGCCTCCAACCGCCACACATCCTGCTTGGCTCGTCCGCTCGTTTATGTTTATTTTATACGGTTCGTTGGCTTTGCTTTTAACCACGCGTATTCACTCGCACTCTACACTCACTCTCTCTCTCTCTCTCTCTCTCTCTCTCTCTCTCTCTCGCTCTTGCTCGCCATATCTCTCTATCTCTTACGGACGCCGCTTGTGTGCGTTTAGTTTGATTGAACGCCAATGTCTGCATAGTCGTGAATAAGTGTATTAGTGCGTGTGCCAATGGCATCAACGGCAATGTCAAGGCATCGGACAACACTGGCGTCCAGTGTTGACAAACTGAATTTCAAATCACTTAGCAATGCGCATTCAACACTTGCTCAAGTTGAAATGAAAATCAACATAAATGTCGGTAATTGTGAAAAGATATATTCAAGTAGCCCTGGGGCAGCACTCAGCACAATTTCAGTTTGTTTAAAAGAAGCTGAAAATAGTTTAAGCAGTAAGGATAACAGCCATTTCAGCTCAATGATTATCGTGTAGATACTCAATTTCACTGAATTTTCAATGCTATATTGCATTGTTGCTCAGCACTCAAATAACATGACGCAACACTTGCATCCAGTGTTGATTAACATAATTTGAAGGAATGATTTCTCATCAATTTTATATTAAGTTAATTAATGTGTTTTTAATTGCCACCTAAGTGAAACAACTATTTCTGAGAAATCTATGCGCACATGAGACGCCCATATATGCGAATACCCTAGAGAGTGGATAGGCGTATATGCAATAAGAATAAATTGTATTTACCACTAAAGCTCAGTCGTTTGGCAGGGAAAAGAGCTGGAATGAAATTCCAATTATAATACTTAGTTAAGCAGTATCTACTAAAAATCTAGCCAGAGTGAAAAAGACTTTCAAGAAAATTCCTAATGGGAATTACAATTAAAATACCGATACTCTAACTGAAAACCTAGGCAGCGCATAAAAAAGTCTCAAGTCGTGCGCTCTGAGCTATTCAAATTCGAGTTGTAAGCATTTGCGAATCGAAGTTTTTTAGCCTTGTGTTAACAAGTGAAATAAAAAGGCAAAAAAAAAAGAAATGTTGGTTAAAAAATGCATTTAATTAGTTGCAGCTTAGACAGAACTAAGAATAGCTGCGCCCAGATCCTGCAGCAGGATGCATAGAGCAGAAGCAGGAGGTGAAGCGTGAATGGCTTGGCGCTTAAGCGATTTCCGTTGTGGGATTGAATATTTTTTGCACTGTGTGTGTGTGTGTGTGTGTGTGTGTGTGTGTGTTGTGCGTGAGTGTCTGGCATATTTCTATTTAAGGCAAATGCACAATGCAATACATACACACACACAAGCTGTCAACTATATAAAAGGAAAAGTTGTAGAGCCAGGCCGCCGCGTAAATACTCTAGCTAAAAATCTGAAAAAAAAGATATATATATATATATATATATATATATAAGTATTGATTTATTACAATTAAAACAATTTAGATAATCAGCTAATAAATGCTTGATTAAAATATAGCTATATCAATCAATTGTCAAAGTAATTGTCCTTAATGGTAGACTGTGTGCTCTTAGGGCATTTGGCTGCCCCATAAAGGCAAAGACACACACACACACACACACAGCTGGGAAATAAAACGTTGGCAACCGCACGCCATTTTCATGTTGCATCCTGCCATTATACACACATACTCACACACACACACAGTCGCACACACACACACACTCGCCCAGTAGTCGGTTTTCACGGTTTCTCTGGCCGCATATGCAAAAACTGTTCGTTTATTCAACAACATAAACATTGTTGTGCACATAAATTTATACAAAGTTCTAGTTTACATACAAACACATAAATACACACTCACTCACACACACACACACACACACACACACACACACGCTTAGCTGGCACAGTTAAACGTACCGAATCGATATTCATATCAACCGCAAAATGTGTGTCGACGTCGCTGCCGCAGCAGCAATTCAACAATTTCTTTTTTCCTCTGCTGTTCCATATTTGTTTTTTTTTTTTTTTTTCATTAATACTCTTTAAGCGGGCCTATTCGCTGGCAAATCGAAAGATTGAGAGAGAGAGAGAGAGAGAGAGTGTCTAGATGTTGATTTGATGTATACTTTAAGCAATCCATAGATATTCATTAGATGTAAAGGCGATATGTGCATTTGCAATATATTTCTATACAATATATGTTTATGCAATACATAAATGTATGTATATAGTAACTACGATGCAAGTATATATAGAATCATTTTCTGACTCTCTGTTTCTAGCTTTTCATATCTTTATCTTATAACTTATCCTCAGCTTCTCTCTTATGATCTTTCTCGTGTTCCATCTGCTTATATCATTGTTCTCTTTATCTTCAGTTCTCTATCTCTCACTCTCTCTCTCTCTCTCTCTCTCCTCTCTCTCTCTCTCTCTCTGTCTATCTATCTATCTATCTTTCTCTCACTCACTGTTTCCATATCGTCTTTTATTCCATGTTCCTCTCTTTCAATATTCCATCCGTCTCTTTCTTCTCTCTCTCCTACTCGCGTCTATCGTACTCTCTATTTGCTCTCTATTCTCTCTCTCTCTCTCTTCCTCCTCTCTCTCCTTCTCTTCTCTCTCTCTTCCTCTCTCTTCTCTGTCTCTCTCGTCTTTCTCTCTCTCGTTCTCTTCTCTCGCTTCTCTCTCTCTCTTCTCTCTCTCTCTCTCTCTCTCTCTCTCTCTCTCTCTCTCTCTTACTTTCTCGCTATCTCTCTCTCTCTGTGTCCCACTCTCCATCTCTTAATGCAGCTCTCACTCTTTTTTCACTCTCTTCTTTCTCTCTCCCTTCGTTTAGCTGTTCTTCTGTTTCTTTCCCATTTATTTTCCCGATCTCCGTCGCTCTCTCTCTCTTATGGCTTCTTCAACTGTCTAATTTGCTGTATTTCCACTCTTTTTCTCCCACTCTCTTCTCTTCCAATGTATTCATATATACATTTATCTAGTTTATAGCCCCATGCCAGGGTATTTCCATGTGCGCATTTGTATTTCTCTCACATTTGCCTTTCCGCTTTCATTGCTGTTCGTTGGATGCGGGCGCTTTGCCTAAATGTAGGCTGCACAATTGATGCATTTAAAGCACCTGCACATTGCCAGGGCCGACACGCCCACTAGCAAGAACGCCCACCTAATGGCGCAGCATTGAAAGCCTGTAATTTGTCAATCAATGCGTCAGTCAGTCACTCAATTTGCCACGCCCACTGAACGACTGGCACAGCCACTGCCTCCACTCCTTCCACTGCTTCCACTGCCTCCACTCCTGCCACTGCTTCCACTGCTCCTACTGCTGCTGCTTTGTTTGTGAGTTTCCAATGAATAATAGATGAGCTCACAGCTTAACGCGACTTAGCTCCACTCGTTAAATATTTGCTTTTTCTATTCTCCATTTCGTAAAAACGTTCTTTCAATTGCTTTCAATATTGCGCATTTAATATTCAATTGTTAATTGTATTTTATTTGCAATATTTCAATGAATTCCATAATTATTTATATACCAATCAATTCTGTTGCATTCAGGCTGCCCAACTATAAGAGCAAAAGCAAAAATAATTCATATAGAAGAATGAAAAACTTGTGGGATATTTAATCTAAATTTTTTTATTGGTTTTATTAGTTTCAAGTTATTTTTACATGCCATTTGGCATAAAATGTTATTCAATATGTAAATAAAGGATTAATGCTGTATGAATTGACAAAGCTCACTGAATTCGAAGTTGTGCAGTTAAAATGTTACCTGAATATACTCTTTCGCGAGAGCTAGAGAGGTAGAAAGAGAGGGAGAAAGAGAGCGATCTCTATCGCGATAAAAATAGAGAGCGTTGCAGAGCGATAGAGAGTGATAGATAAAGATAGAGAGAGATAGGTAGAGAGAGAGAGAGAGGCAGAGAGAGACAAAGAAAGGCAGATAGCGAGAAAGAGAGAAAGAGAGAATGACAGACAGCGATAGAGAGTGATAGTGAGCGATAGAGATAGAGAGCGTTACAGAGCGATAAAGAGAGAGAGAGAGAGATAGAATTAACATCTACCGATGTATAGCTTACGATTTTTTTGATAATTATATTTAATTAATATATTTATATATATATTCTTAAGTTATCGATAACATTTTGTCTTTCCTTCGATCATATTCAGCCTGAAAAGTAATTATAGATCCAACTTATTCAACTCAGTCAGAGAATGAGTAAAGCTAACAATCTCAGCTGGTTTCACTGAGTTCAAGTTCATTCTCTTTAGCAACTATTAAATTCTATTACATAAATGGCATGAATATAGCTTTATAATGAAGCTACAAGAAATAAAATATCTGAAATCATATTTATTTGATTGCAATTTCATTTGCCATAGCGCTTATTAAGTCAGCCCAACACAAGCAGTCGCTTGAGCTCGATAGCTTTATATAGAAATATATTTTAGCTAATTACTTATTCAGTTATATTAATGCAGAGTAATCGCTAGTCGAGCACGGAATTTAAAGCCAAAACGGAAGCTTATTAAAAAACATTTCATTTCATTTCATTTGCCGCCGTTTTTCATACATACATACATATATACATATATAATATTTCGCTGCTATTCCATTTGAACGTAAATAAATAAAATGGCAAACAACAACAACAGCAGCAGCAACAGCAGCAACAGCAGTTACAGCAGCAACATCAAGTTTTGGCAAACGCCCAAAAATTTGTTACCATTCAACAGTTGGCCACATTCATTGAGGTTGTCTGGGCTGCCAAGGAGTCGGGGCGCCATTGGAGTGGGATGTGGGATGTGGGGGAGGGGGAGGGGGCATCGTGTTGCTGGGCCTCTGACACAGATGGAGGGCAGTTGGCTGGAGAGGCACAGTGGAGCTCCTCGAGTGGGAGGGGCTGAGTGTGAGCCCATTTCTGGCATGTTTTGGATACGAAGCCGCATTTGCGTTCTCAGCGGTTTCTGTTTACGTTTGCGTTTTGTCAGCCATATGACAGCAACGTTCAGCACAGCAGCGCCACCTGCGGCTCAATATTGACACTTTTGTGTGTGTCTGTCGCACTGTCGCTCTGTTTCGCTATCTCTCTCTCTCTCTGTCTGTGTGTGTGGCATTTTGAGCGTATTTGTTCAAGAGCTTTAATCAAATAGCCCATAATTAAATGTAACAAGTTTCCAGCTACAAACAAACAACAAAAGCAACAACAACAACAACAACAACATATGTATACATGTCAGCAGAAATATTGTGTTGCGTCTACTCTCTGTCTTCTCTATGTGCTGTCCTGCCATTCATCCATCTATGCCTACCTATCTAACTGTCTATCTAACCTCCTGTTTGTCTGTCTGTTTGTCTCTCTCTCTATCTCCATCTCTCTCTCTCTCTCTCTCTCTCTCTCTCTCTCTCTCTCTCTATGTCTGGTCTCGCTCACCTGCTACAATTTTTTTTTCTTTCGTTTTTCTTCTTTTCTTTTTGCCTCCTTCTATCCTGCACGTTGTTTGGATGCCAGCAACAAATATAGTATATATAATATATATATATAGATATATGAAGAGCATTAGGTAGAGCCACGCCCCTTCCCTTTCTACCGTGTTAGCCCGTTCGTAAAGCATGCCACGTTAACTGCTCGCAATGCGTTCGGAATTTGAAGCCAATCCAAATATTTCTTCACTTCGCTAGCTGCGTGTGTGTGTGTGCCTGAGGAATTGTGATAACGAGCCAGATTCTAATGAATGATTGATTGATTGATTGATTGATTGATTGATTCAATAAAAGAACAACATGCAGTTGTTGTCGCAATCACTATTGGCCAGAGTTTCGTTTGCTTAGGTGTTGAATGATGAAGAGGAAAATACCTTTGAGCTGGGCGTACAAATTTTCTAAATTATATTTCTAGATATTATTTCTATCCCTTTCAATTGCTTCAATTCGCTGCAGTAAATATTTATATAGAGTATAGAAAATGTTAAATTTCCATTCATTTAGCGTCTGAGACTTCTAAGATATGCTGCATTAAGAATTGAAGTGATGTAGTCAAGTCTGTAGTCTATATTATCGGCTATCGATTTTAACGAAGAATAATGTATGCGTTAACTTTCGATTGTAGATAGATAGAGATGTACATCGAAATACAAAATGCTATCGATCATTGAAAGCAAACTTAATAAAAAATATTTGACTTCAAGTTTCTATGTTATCTGTTATCGATAATTTATAAAGTGAAGATGAAACATGTCAGTTCTTTGTTATATGTTTTCGATAATTTATAAAGAGAAGATGAAAACGTGCCAAGTCGAGAGTGTGAACAGAGTGAACAGGTTGGAGAGAGTAAAGATTAAGTTAAAAACTTACTACAAAAACCTATCGAAAGTTCGATTGCATGCGATCAACCACAATCATCGATGGCTTCACGTAACAAACAGTCCAACCAACTCGACTCTGTTCAAGCATTGCCTAAATTGCCTAAATAAGTACTATTCTTATTCAATTAGCATAGACTTCACATTTCTATAGCTACAAAACAACTTTGAGCTATTTGCAAATAAAATCCCTTTTGGTCATAATTAAGTTGATCATTGATAGCTGTTGCTTAGCCAAGGGCTTTTATTTCCTCGTATCACGTTTAGCTTAACAACTTTAGTTTACAGTGATTATTGAATGTATTTGTGAGTTAATTAAAGCTAAATACATTTAATATATATGCAAAGAGAGCGGAGTTTTTAAACGACATTCAGTCGTTACAGTCTGCCTCATTATGCAGAAACATTTTTGTGTAGCCAAACTCGAAATCTAATCTATTTGAAGTACTCCACATTTATCTCTGCTTAAAATTGCAGCTGCAATTACTGCAGTAATCCGAGAGGGTATCTACGGTTGTAAATATGCAATACAGGGTATTTGCGAGTCGCGTTAGCAATATCAAAAAATTGCCTGGAATCGTTAGTAAACCTAGTTAGCTTAAGTCGGAAAAAATGCTCAGCATTTTGCATAATTCTTTAACTTTTACTATCAATGCAGAGCATCTACAGCCTGTATATACCCTAGCGCTGCCCTCATGTCTGTCTGTGTGTGTGTGTGTGTGTGTGTCTATGGTAAACATCGTGCACCCATGTGGTATTCAGCTTTGCCGCTTTGTCTTGTCGGCACACGAGCTGCCAACAGAGATGTCCCGACTGAATGACTAAGGGACGTCGTATAGCTCCACTATACCCTACACAAACACACACAGAGAGAGAAAGAGAGATAGAAAGAGAGCGAGAGGCATTCATGTGAGTTGCACTTAAAGCACTGGAGCCATGCACCATCGGGAAGTAAATGTTTGACATTTGCTGTCATTGCGAATGTCCTCGGCATTTGTTGTTGTTGCTGTTGTTGCTTCAGTCATTGTTGTTGTTTTTGTGTTTGTTGACCAACTGCGTGGGCATTGTGCATTTGCCCGTTGTTTATCGAGAGCCTTTGGCCAGCAGTAGCAGCAGTCCTTTGTCTTCGACAACATATGACTATATCGTAGGCCTTCAACGGCTCGACTATCACAATGTACTACCTTTAATAAGTACAGTTTAAACAAAACATCACACACAAAAAGAAATGAGAAAACGAGATTTTTAAAACGATTTTTCCCTCGCATCTAACGACATTTCTCGTTTTTTTATTCCCTTCCTTTTTTTCAATTCAATGATGCCGTCCGCACTTGTCGCGTTGAACATTTTATCAAGCTGTCAATCGAAGTTGTTATCGGATTTGTTAAATATCTAAAAATATGTATATATTTGATGTTGATTTGATATGACTCGACAGCAAAGTGCAATTTATTGACGGCTTTCAATTTGCGAAAACTTTCCATGATACATTTTGATCACAGCAATGTCTTGTGTCTGATCGATATATATCGATTTTGAACTTGCATTTTATTGAAAATATATTTTAATATAATATTTGTATTATTATATTATTGATTTTTCAGTTTTATAATCAAACCGAAAATATTTCACTTTCTAATAATATTTGTATATCGATAAATATCGATATATAATATTTTTTTAATGAAAATAAATTGAGTTATAAATTGTGGCTGAAAAGATACTACACTATGAAAAAATATAGATTTGTAGTATTTTGTACTCTAATATTTTAAAGTTTTTATTGTATCTCAAATATTTCAAATAATTTTTAGTATTTATTAATTTTCAAATTAATAATTTTTTTTTTTCATATTTCATTTATATATGAAATATTTGCTGTATATATATTTATGCACAGTTGGTTAGCGTCAAAGCTAATAATTTTATTCATACAATTCTTTTCAATATATTGCAGCTACAAAAACTAACAACTGACAGCGAGTAGCTCGAAGAACTTGTGATTATTTCAAAACGGAAACGGAAGTCGAAAGAGCAGCAGCAGCAGCGGGCAGTGATAGAAGAAGAAGAAGCAGATAGTCGCCAGACGGCAGTTGAAAACAATGCAAATTTAAATACAATAAAATGTAAAACACGGCAGCAACAGCAACAGTAACAATAGCGAGGACGACGAGGACGGCGACGGCAGCAACAGCAGCTGAAATCTAGAAAAAGAGAGAGAGAGAGTGAGTGTGGGAGAGAGAACGGAGTAAGAGAGAGAGCGCGCCCATAGAGTGTGTCTGTGTGTGTGTGTGTGTGTGTGTGTGTGTGTGTGTGTGTGTGTGTGTGTGTGTGTGTAGTATAAGTGTAGTATGCGTTAGGGTGTGAATACTGTGGTTGAAGCCCGTCAAATGGAAATGAGAAGCGCGCGAAGTGGCGGCAACTTTTCCACTGAATTGATTTGCGCAAAAGTCACAGGATACGCGGTGTAGATAGCAACAGCAACAGCAACAGCAGCAGGAGCAGCAGCAGCAGCAACATCGCCAACAACAGCAATTTGCATAATTTTCAGCAACAGACACGCCAGCAACATAAGCAACAAATTGCACAGAGCAAACGCAACGGGCATAAAAAGGCGCCAAAACAAAACAGAAAACAAAATAACTGTAAAATAAAAAGCAAAAACAATGTAAGCAACGCTTCTTGCTCGATGGATTTTTTTTTCTAAGGTTTTTAGAATTGAAATATGCAAAACAACAAATATTGAGAGACGAAATAACAAAAACACAGCAATAATAAAAAAAAATCTGAAAAAAAAACGCGTGAGAGACGCTAGCAAAACGCGCGAGAAACGCTAAGGGAGAACAGAAAAAAAAAAAAAATATATATATATATAGGAGTCGAACAACAGCAACGCGAGCGCGAACGCGAAAGCTTTTGCCTATAAATGTACCAGGACAGCAGCTGCAGCAGCAGTAGTCGACGTGGCAGCGCAGCAACAGCAACAACAACAGCAGCGGCAGCAGCAGCAGCGGCGACAACGGCAGCAGCAGCAGCAGCGGCGGCGGCGGCAACTGGGAATGAGGAGGATAACTTTGAGGCGTTGACAATAATAACGACAACAACAACAATAACAACGACAGCGGATATAGCCAAAGTGGGCGTGGGCGAGGCGACAACAACAACAACAACCACAACAACAGCAACACTAATTACAGCGGCAGCAACAACACCAACAACACCAACAGCAGCAGCAACAGAAAGCGCCGCCAACAGCAGCAACAACAGTGACGACGACGACGAGGACGAGGACGAGATTTATACATCAGCCGATGCCGAGATAGACATAGAGTGCATAACAGCGCAGGGTTCACAATTGCCAACGAGCCACAGCAACAACAGCAACAACAGCAACAACAGCAACAACAGCAACAACAGCAGTAACAGCAGCAGCTGCTGCGGAAATGCCGCGCTGTTCTGCAGTGCACGACAGCAAGAGCAGCCGCAGACGCAGCAGCAACAGTTGCAGCTGCAGCATACGCAACGCGCCGCCGCTGCCCTAAACGCCGATGTGCGTTTGCTGCGTAAAATCGGTTACATTGCCTCGCGAGTGCGCTGCCTGGCCAAATACTATAACGACTTTCGACTGGTCAATCCGTACAGTGCGCAGCGGCAGCGACGTCAGCTGCAGGAGATATTGTTGAAGCATTCGATATTCGATCCGGGACGCGAACGGGAGCGTGCATTGCTGCTGGCTGCGGCAGCGGCGGCAGTTGGTGCAGCAACAGCGGCAACAGCGGCAACAGCGGCAACAGCAGCGGCGGCAATTGTCAGTCGCAGTCAGAGCTGCAGTAGCAACAGCTTTGAGCCGCAGGAGGAGCAACAGCAACAGTTGCAGCTGGAAGCGGAACTTGATACAGATATTGATCGAGAAGAGCTCTCCATTGCCACTGTGACAACGACAACGACAGCAACAACAGCGACAGCAACAGCAACTGTAACGGCAACAGCTGCAACGACAACAGCAGCAACTGTGCGACGCAAATCGTCGGCAAGCAGCACTGGCAGCGGCCCAGTGACAGCGACAGCAACAGCATCGGCATCGGCATCGGCATCGGCGGGTGCCTCGACCAGTGCATCGGCATCGCTACTGACAGCTGCCACGCCCATAGCGCTGCTGGAGGAGCTGCTCATACAGTTCTACGAGGATCAGGATCAGTGTCGTAGCAAGTTGACGGTTATACGGCGACGGTTGGCCTGCAGCGATAATTTGAATACGCTCAACAACAACAACAACAACAACAATAACAATAACAGCAACAACAACAACAATAGCAGCAGCAGCAACAGCAGCAGCAGTAGCAACGGCAGCAGCAACAACAATCACAGCAGCAACAACATCAACAGCATCAGCAACCAGAACAACAACAGCAACAGCAACAACAGCAGCATCAACAATTTCAGCAACGGCCACAGTCTGACCATGTCCACATCAATGTCGAACATGGTCGAAGCAGCAGCAGCTGCTGCTGCTGCCACAGCAACGGCAACAGCGACAGCAACAGCAACGGCGACAGCAGCAGCTGCTGCAGCAGCCGCCGCCGCTGCCGCTGCAACAGCAACAACAGCTGGCACTGTTGGCAGCGATATCGCGGTTGTCTTGCCCACCAGCAGCAGCGGCAACATGTGCACTGGCAGCAGCTCTAGTCAGCAGCAACAGCAGCAGCAGCAGCAGACGCGCGCCTATTTGCAGCCCTCGCTCGACGGCGACAATCCGTCGCGTCGTCGTCGCGCCAGCGACTGCTCAGCGGCCGCGCTCACGAATCAGCTGCACTGCATCACGCTGAAGAACAACAACTGCACAGCTGTAGCAGCGGCCAGCGCTGCCGGCAAGTTGCCCTTCCATCGCGGCAGCTGCGGTGCTGCCGGCGAGCATCTGCTGGCAGCCAATTCGATCGCCAATCGCGCCACCATCATACTGAGCAAGTCCTGCGGCAATGTCGATGGCGACGTCAGCCTGACGGCCAACGTGGCCAACAACAAGCTGCGCGCCAGCGCCACAGACATCGAGAGCAATTCGAATGCCCTCAATGGCGAACGCATCGATGCCATGCAGCAGGCCATTGCCGATGCCACCTCGAACAATGGCAACAACGAGTACAGTATCCTACAGCTGAACAACACGATCATCCAGTGCCACTTCAACGACGACGACTTTCGTGCCCTTGTCAAGGATCTCAAGCGCAAGGTTGAGTACACGGAGCGCATGAATTGGCTATGTAAGTAGCAAGCTAATTATTATTCCTTATATTATTATAAACTACAATTGATATGGTTAAACATTTTATGTTTACACTGTGCTACAAGTACTAGGGAGATATGCAACTTTTTTCAAGCTAAAAGAAATTTATTTTTATGTAGACAAACACTCCTGAAAATGGAAAATGAAATGGTCTTAGACATTAGTAGACTCGATCAATCGATAAATTATGACATTGCAATCGAATGTTACTTTCAAGCATTCGATAACTATTATCAAACTGTTGATAGTGTACTTCCTCGTAAATTCGAAGCGCTTTCGAACCATTGAAATATTTATTCAACAAATTAATTAAAATCGAATTTGTTTCAATTAATCGATAAATATTATAAATTTTCATGCGAATGGAATTTTTCTTTAAATAATCGATAAATGTTTTTAATTTTCTTGTGAATGGAAGTTTTCTTCAAATAATCGATACATATTTATAATTTTCTTGTGAATGGAATTTTTCTAGAAATAATCGATAACTTTTCTAACTATATTTAACTGTTTTTCAGTCTCATTAAATCGAAAGTTTGACTGAATCGAAAGTTTAACTTCATTTTCATGAAACTAAGTAGAATTGCTTTAATTTCTAGCAACCGATAACTTTTTTCTGACAATCGATAGTTCTGAAGTATTTATTCTTATTTTCTTTGTAAAGATGAGTATCAAGAAGCTATCAATCAGTTTATGTCATATTCACTAAATCGATAAAAATTGTTTTTGTATAAAAAAATCGATTTTTATGAGAGCGCTGTAAATCGAATGCCAACGTAAAGCTTTGTAATGAAAATGGCATCTTTACTAAAATCTATAAAAATGTTTTACATCAAGTTGTTGCAGAGCAACGAGAATTGTTTCCGCATTTTCTAAAATCAGCGCAAATATAATTCGCTCCAAGTTATCGATAGCTAATTATCATTTCTATGACATCGATAAGCATATAGAACCCTATTTCACACCTCTTTTCCAAGTTGAACTCATCAAGTTGAACTATTATAATTTATATGCTACTTTACAGAAAAGCTTCTACACACAGAAAGATAGAGGGAGCTAGGGGGAAGTTGTCAGTTATCGATATTTTTTATATAGCTACAGTTGTTGCTTGAGTCCAAGTCATTTCAACTCAGTCAGCGAACGCAGCGAACCGTATAAATGTCCGAACCGTCCCCTTCGCATGCTCTTTATGGCTATTGTGAACGCAAGTTGAAATGATTTTTACATTTCATTGTAGTTCCATTTAGAATTTTTGCATTCGCATTCGCATTCGCATTTGCCAGCAGCTTTGCGTTGCCTGACTTTCGCTTACGGCTCATTTGAGGCATTTACGCATCAAATTTGACCCGGCCATTTGTTAGTGGCGTCCTTTTAGCAAATATCAAATGCTGCTGCACATTGAACACTTGAATACTTGAATACTTGAACAATTGAACACTGCAATACTTTCTATGCAAATGCAAATGCAATGTCATCTGCCGTTGCTACACATGTCACAAAATAGTATAGCAAGGCGAGCTCAAAATATATATAAATCGGATGTGCTTGAGGTATAATGTTTGATAGTGTGAAATTTTAATATAATTTAAACTGAATAACTTCAGATTAGATGTGCTTTGGGCATAATTTAAACTGATTAAACTCCAGGGAGACTGGACTCTCAGCTAAAGCCTGGCCAGGCATCTAACTAATGCAGCTCCTGGAGTTTTATCTTTTAAGCTCGTTCTGCTTTCTTCGTTAGTTTCTATAATAAGCCAAAAGCTTTACCTGTACAATCCAGCAAAGAAAATTGCATAGGATCAAACGAAGTTGCTCCAAAGTTCTTTTATCTATTTCTATATTATAGATATATAGATATATATATATATATATATATATATATATATATATATACATATTTTTCATATATTTAAATATGCTTCCAAAAACTTTAAAATGCCATTTTGATATATACAAAATTTAAATAAAAGAAAGAAAAAATAGGAATAATAAAAATAAAAAACTTAAAACTTAGAACTTGCAACGACTTGTGCAGCGTATCGTATAAATAGTTAGCTGCAGCAAGCAAGTGGCTTAAGGAAAATGCTGCAACAACAACAACAACAACAACGACGACAACAATAACAACAAGCCAGCACAAGCAACAACAACAATAGCTGCCAGCAAAGACATCAATCGGAGCATGTAACTTGTGATGCTCATCAAGAGTTGCGCTACTTTTGGACTGTGTCCTTGCCAGAGTCTGTCTAGGTCTCTGTCTATCCATCTCACTCAAGCTATCTCTCTCTCTCTCTCACTCTCTTACTTCGCCTGCCTCTCTGTCTGTTCCTATCTACTACTCTGCTGCTGCTTGTGGCTGTGGCAAATTTTGCTTTTAAGGCTTACGCCTTTTATATGTCCTGTCTCTCTGTGTGTGTGTGTGTGTGTGCGTCTCCCTCTGCCTCTGTGTGTGTGTGTGTGCGTTTGCCTGAGTTCAGCCAAGGACAGCGGACAGGGCCAACGACGACAACAACTTTGTTGAATGGCATTAAAAGTTGTCTTTGTATCGACGCGCTACGTTTGCCGTTTGCCACATTTCGTTTTGTTTTGTTTTTCCTTCAATTTCTTTTACATTCCTTGCTGTCCTTGCACTTCACACACACACACACACACACACACTTGTGTGTGTGTTTTCCGCATTGTCGCATTTTAAACATTTCAATTAAATTGCGTCGCATCGCATCGCATCGCTTGTTCTCGACTCGCCTTCAATTCGCACTTTTTGTGTTGCCTACTTTTTGGCGCCTGTTGATTGCCTTCCACTCAATTGGCTATCTCTCTCTCTCTCTCTCTGTCTCTTTCTCTCTTGATCTCTTTTTCCTGCAGCATCTCTTTTATATATTTGCCATGATTGTTTTGATTTTCATTGTAGTTCTTAATCTCTTAAGTTGATTATGCGCTCGCTCGCTCCTTCTCACTCTCTCTCTCTCTCTCTCTCTCGCACACACGTGTATTATATGTGTATGTGTGCGTGTCTGGCATAACCTGTTCGAGCAATCAACGACATCGTTAATTTGCTTTCAATTGTGCAACTGCTGCTGCGGCGGCTGCTCCTGCTGGCCTTGCCTTCCATTGACCTTGCATTATTTTATGTCTTGATTCTTAGCTGCTTTTATGCTCGTTCAAGCTGTGAGGGAGAGAGAGAGAGAGAGAGTCCATCTGTCCATGTGTGTTCTCTGAGAGACTTTCATATTAGAAGAGAGTAGAACTGCATAAGGCTCTATTGTAGCTTGAGATAAGGGAACTTGGAATACATTTACTCTCTAATATCTATAAATAATCGTTTCATATTCAACTCTATCAAAACTTCAACTTCAATTTCAACTTTACCTTTTCCTCGATTCCAAGCAAGTATTATGCAGTCGGCTATGCCTTTTCTTTACGTCTTGTTTTCATTGCTTCATTGCCACACAATTGTGACTTGGCCCGCATTTAAGGACCAAAAATCTGAGCAGCAGCCGCTGTGCCAAAGTTCAGTCACGCTCTCACTCACACACGCTCAGTCTCTCTCGCTTGCTCAAGTTTTGGCTGGTCTTTTGTTTGCATACTAAGTATTTTCGCAACACTGGCTAATTTGGCCGGGTCGCTTAGCAACACTGCGTGTAATTAAAATTGGCATCTGATAAGGACAAAAAGAAAAGAAAACAAGTAAGATGGCTCTAGTCGAGACGGCTCGACTACGAGATCCCCTGAACCCTGCAAAAAAGTGATACTCTTCTTCTTTACGCACTTATGAGCGCGCGCTCTGCTAACCGCGTAGTTGCTGTCGTGGCTTGGAGGCGGGTTGGGCTGAACTTTCGACGCTCATAACTCCATTTCTAGATGGACTATCTTTATGAAATTTTCAAAGTAGATTAAGAGTATCTAAATCTATGTATATGCCAAATTGCAAGTCTCTAGTATTTGAAATGCGTTTTTTTCAAATTGGGGGCGAAGGGGGCGTGGCATCCAAAATCTGTAAATTACATAATCTGCGTATCTATAATATCTACCTAAATAAACAAATTTGAAGTCTCTAGCAGAAATAATGTAGAAGTTATGTCCAAAAAACCTAAAAAATGTAAACGAATTTTCGATTTTTTATCGATAATTTGGAAATGGGATGAGTTATCGAAAAAACAAAATAAACTCGTACTGCGTAGCTAACATACGCATGTTCATGTGAAATTTCAGCTCTCTAGCTTTTGTAGTTTCCGAAATCTCGACGTTCATACGGACGGACGGACGGACGGACGGACGGACGGACGGACGGACGGACGGACGGACGGACGGACGGACGGACGGACAGACGGACAGGGCTCAATCAACTTATTTTTTTATGCTGATCAAGAATATATATACTTTATGGGGTCTGCGACTTCTCCTTCTGCCTGTTACATACATTTTCACAAAACCATTATACCCTGAATTCCCATTTTCAATGGGTTCAGGGTATAAAAAAAAAACGTAAGCTGCTTTTATGACAGCATAATTGGCTGAGAAACCAGCTAGCCAAATATTTTACGGCAATATAAATGTCTGTCTGTCTGACTGTCTCTCTCTCTCTCTCTCTGTCCTGGGCGACAGCTAACTGGGCAAGTAATTTAGCTGACATTGACTAAAGTTTTGGGCCAACTAAACCTATGTCAAACACAAAGTATTTCTGAACTTGCCTCGGATATTATGATGGACTTGCTGAAAGAAGTTTAGCGTTATTTTGAGCTTGAGTGAATGTGGGTATCAGAGATGCCAACGTCTGTTTGAATGAGCCTTCTCGTTTAATCTAATGAAACAGAAGGTTTACTAACTGTCACTTGTAGTCTTGGCATCTTTGCCAAAAATATAAAAGGCTTGAGCTGCAGACGATACCTTTGCAAGCCTCCCTGAGCGTTGCGTCCTGTCACGCCAGCGATTCGACTTTTGCCATAGAAACTTGGAGTATGCTAGGCATAAGAATTTTCTAGCTTTGTGTGGGCTTGCTACGTAAATTCCATTTGAATTTCACTTAAAGCCAGGCGAAACTTGAGCGAAACTAAATAGTTTATCAAACAATTGCCAATTGCCAATCAGTGTTGGAAAACGTTAAACCACAGATGCCAATGCGGCAATCCCTTCAGTTCTTCTACTCTCTTCTATAGCTTTTATCAATCTTGCTTGTCTTAAGCCACTCGATCGACTCGTGTGCCTAACACCTGTGTCTGAACACCTGTTGTCAGCCCTAAGTTGCGTGTCAATTTGAATGCACATATAAAGCCAAGACTTAGTCAGATTGCGGATGCTGTCGAGTATAGGATATGGTATGTGGTTAGATGGTTGAGCGTAAACATTGCTTTAAAGTGGGTCAAGCACAACGACAGCCTGTGGGCCACGGTTGGGTCGCATCGGGTCGTAAATCAAAACAGAGTGCCACACGTACTGCCTCTACACGCCTGTCGCACTCAGCGCGTATGTGTCAAAGGTCGCAAAACCTAAATTGCCCCTCGCGGCTGCTTGATGCCGATGCAAAAGCTGTGGCACTGCCAAAGGGGGCGTGGCAGCGGTTAGGGTGAGCCACAAAACGCAAAATGGTCATAAATTCAAAAAGCCTAAATGGCTTGGCAATACTTACAACGGCAGAAAATGAAAAAAAGCAAAAGAACACAGCAGCCAAAAGGAAGCAAAGAAGAAGACAGCAATGAAAAGCGGAGCAAAGAAAGGAACAGAAAAGAACAGGCCACATAATGCGAATGACAAATAACAAGAGGCAAGAAATATGTCGGAAATCTACTCGAGACAGCCGCAAGCCACCAAATGCCAAACGCTAACCAAATGCCACAGTCGACACGCAGAGTGTGAGTAGAATGAGAGAGAGAGAGAGACAGGGAGAGAGAGAGAGATGATGACACTTAAAGGCAAACGAGTGTGAGGCCGGTAGAGGAATTGGGTCTGCGACAAAGGCAATGGCCAAATGCTGAACGCCAAGCAAAAATCTAATAATAATAAAATACTTTATTGTTCGGTTAACAATTCAATTGTTTCACTTAACAAGACACAGCAGCAGCAGAGACAGGCATAGGCTGGCCAAACAGAGACAGAAATATTGCGCAAATGAAATGGAGAAATAAAAAATAAATTGCCACAAAACAACATTAAGTGATAAACTGTTTGGCAAATCAAAACGAATCACTTGAATGACTGAAACGCATACACAGCGTATGCCAGAAAGAGCGAGAGAGAGAGAGAGAGAGAGAGAGAGAGAGAAAGAGAGAAGGTGAGAGCGAGAGAGCGAGCGAGCTAGCTAGACAGCACTGTAAAAGCAAGTGGCCATTTCATTCATTAGATAAAGTAACCATGGGTGGGCTTCAATTGAAAAGGACGCCAGCCGAAGGCGAGTGAGTGTTAATTCAAAAGCCACAAGTGAATCATGTGTATATGGATGCAAACAAAAGTGAGTGTGTGTGTGTGGTATTGTTGTATTCGAATTGAAACGGAAATTTAAGAATTTAAGAAATTTGTTTCAGAAAAGCAATGCCAATCAAACTATGTTAATTGAGCACTCTCTGTTGAACGTGCTATGTTAACTGGACACTGTTGTACATATTATGTTAACTTCACTGTAACTGTAAAAGAGAATGACAAATAAATTACGGCTTATTGATGCTTACAAAAAGTTTCTGCTGCAGGAATGTAAACAAAATATAACATAAGAATGTAACTGATACTCTCCAGCTATGAGAATTTAATAATAATAATTTATTACAGAAGATACTAACTGATGAGTATAACAGAAAAATATGTAACAACAACAATATGTAATTACAGCAAATTGTAATAAATGAATAATAGATGATTATTAATATGAATAATAAATTAATAGTAATATCAAATAAATAACAGTTTTTATATTATATATTGCAAAAATATAAAAGAAGTCTAAATCATAAATATATGAATAACAGAAAAGGAATATAACAGAAATTTAATAAGATGTTATAACAGATTATCAAAGAAAAGTATAACAGAAGCATATAACAATAATAGAGCAGATAACAGATAACAGAAAATTATAATAGATAAATATTAGAAATGAATATAAGATATAATATAACAGTATATAACACCTCAATATATGATAGATGTTATAACAGTCAAGTATAACAGAAAATTATAATAGACAAATATTCTAAATGAATATAATATAACAGAATATAACAGTATAGAGCAGCTCAAAATATGAAATATGTTATAACAGTCAAGTATAACAGAAAATTATAATAGACAAATATTCTAAATGAATATAATATAACAGAATATAACAGTATAGAGCAGCTCAAAATATGAAATATGTTATAACAGTCAAGTATAACAGAAAATTATAATAGACAAATTATAAAAAAGAATATAAAATATAATATAACAGTATATAACAGTATATAGCAGCTCAATACATTATGGATATTATAACCGTCAAGTGGAACAGAAAATTATAATAGATAAATATTGGAAATGAATATAATATATAATATAACAGAATATTTATACATCAAACTAATGTATCACAAAAGTATAACAGAAGAATGTAGCCAAAAATTTCAATATAACAAATAAATACACGAGAATTATAACATAATACATCTGAAAAGAGGCCTGAAAATAATGGAGCAGAAAAGTATGTCAATAAATTTTGATTGAGAGATATTTATTCTTGTCTCTGATGTAAGACTCATATATGCTCATGTATGTCGTTCGAATACAACAATAATAGAATGAGCTGAGATGCTTACTCATTCATGTGTGTGATGCGATATGCGCTAATCATTCAAATTCGTTATGGGCTCTAAAATCGGACTGTGTCTATTGTTGTTGGAGTGTAACATAAGGACTTAATGCCCTCATTAGAGAATCTTCAATTGGCTTCCGAGTATAAAGCAAGAAAAAAAAAACATACACACACACAAATCAATATTTCTGAGAAATCATTTCGCACAGCCCCCGACAATTGTGGGCAAAATAGAATTTCAAAATAAATACAGTTTTCCATGAATTGAATAGTCGGGCTCCCCCAGCTTCTTTATGCACCCATACATAGATACATGTACGTGTATGTATTTGCGTATTTATGTTTATGTGTGTGCATCTTTAATTGGAATCGTTCCTGTATGTCCACTTGTGTTATTTAATACCTTGACAAAGGCAACCACAGCAGGTGAAATACAAAGGGGCTGCAGAAAGTGTTTACGAGTTGGTTAGCATCTGCAGCCAGGGGGTTGAGCTTGAGACTGTTTATTGTATCCATACAGACATAAATGTATGTAGTATATAAATATTGCAAAGGCAGCTATGCAAAATATTTGTTAACAAAGCATAAAAATATGCACATACATATACAACATATTTATCTCGTTGGCTCGTGCCAGCTCCCACCATGTTTATATATATGTATGTATAACTCGCTTTGTCCATGGATATTGCATATTGCGCGCATAGACTTAGTTTGTGTTAGCAGTGGAAGCTATAGAATAACAGCTGCAATAAGTGCCTAAGTGTATATATATCTATAGCTATAGCTGTACCTATGTCTATGTTAATATCTATATCAATATGCACAACTATATATACGTATATCGTGGCATATATGTCAGCCATTTCTTAACAAACTATGGCTCTAACCAGAGTGGAAAACGAAAAGTGCATGTCCGAGCAGCCTCGGCTGCAGCCAGGGCACAAAATGTCATGTTGGACGTGGAAAACCTCCTGAAGAGGCACGAGCTAATTGCCTGTTGCACTCGCATGTTCAAGCAGCCAAAACATGCAGCATAAGTTGCCAACAGGCAACAGATGCAGCGAAAGATGGTGAAAACGAGTGTACGGGAGTGGGAGTGCAACCTTGGCTTAAGTTTCCAGATTTAAGAAACAACAAACTGAAAACTCCTTCAAGTGAAATTTATGCTATATGAAACTCTTTATGGTATTATGTGACATGACTAAGATCCTATGTGTATCTCTTCATTTTCCTTCAAAAAAGTTAAAGTCTAACTTCATTTAAATTTTATATTCTTATATGCTACTTTCATTACATCCTTAGATGGTAGATAAATAACTACGTATATCCATATATATCATGTATCATTTGAGGCTTTATGCTCTGTTCGCTAGAACAACCAAATACTCACTCGCTCTCTCTCTCTCTCCCTCGGTTCTTTTCGTTTTGGTTTTCAACTGAGCGCTTCGTGTTGAGCTGTTCGTGTGTTGCTCATCAACCGAACGTTATTCAGTGAGCGATACGATTGACGCTCGCACAATGATGTTCAATAGGTTAGCAGCTTACTCAAAGAGTCTATGCAAACGATCTTCACGTTCACATACATAAGCACAAATATAAGAAAAGATTTCTCTCTGATCGTGAATGAGCTGATTGTAGAACTGATGCAATCAATTGCTCTCTGAGTTTTTTATTTCAAATTTAGAATGAAAGACGTTTATTTGCAGATATTGAGAAATGCTATTTTATAAAATTTATATTAAAATTTAAATTTATTTCAAATAGCATGCAATATGATGTCGCAATTGATAGGGATGTAAATATAGGAATACTTATGAAAAGAGCAAAAAATATATTGAAGAGAGGAAAAATGAAGAAAAATGTATTGAAAGAGCAGCTGTGCTCCAAGGTGAGGTAACTCATAGTCGCTGGCATCCAACTAGAGATATTTTAGATGTATTATATATGTAGCTGTGTATGTGTGTAAAAGAAAAATAAACAAATTACATAGTCATGCATTGACGCCATTTTATAGAACATTTCCCACTTGCTGTGCGCTTTGCCGCAGCAAAGTTTACGACTCGACCGACCAGTCAAATAAAAAGCAAAGTTTGTTATTTTTGTTTTCCTTATTGTTTTTGATTTCATTCTCTCTTTCTCTATTTTTTTTTTTTTTTTTTTTTGGGGCGGGCAACAGCTGCAAGATTGTTGCATTGTTGCCAGCTGATTGTGTGTGTGTGTGTGTGTGTGAGGATTGTGGGAGACGCTCTGCGGGGAGCTGGCATTGTTTTGTGCAATGCAACAGCTTGCACGATTCATTGACGTTCCAGACACAGACACACACCGATTGCCAGAATATGGCACGCATTAGCTGGCAAAACGAGCAAATTGTTTACGGTCTAACAGACAGGGCAGCACTCGATGAACCTGTTGGGCGAGTCGTTCAACAGCATCATCAATGTTGAACGGCTGCCAAATCAGCTGCAAATGAAATTAGCCGAGAGCAGCAGCACTAAAGTCAAATGCAGAGAGCACTTCATAAACAGCGTTCAAATAATGAAAGCGTATCTCGTTTTGATGATGCTGTTGCCAGGGCAAATCATGTCTTCTTGGAAATGGGGGAATAATGAAGAAAAAGGTGAAACCATGAAATGAATTTCAATAATTTCCTGATCTGCAATCCTACAAAAATGTAATATAAAGTAGTTCAATATTAGCTAGAGAGTTGAGAGACAGTAAAAGATACATAAATATAGTTAAAGAGAGCGATATATAGAAGTATGTATATAAAGTTAGAATGAAGTTGAGCTAGAGAGCTAAAGAATTGAAATAATGGTATAGATATAGAGATAGCAGAAAGACGAGAACGAATAGAAAGTGATTTAGATATATAGAGAAAGGGAAAGAAAATAAATATATATACATATATACAATTTATATTATAGAAAGAGAAAGAAGGAGAGGACAGAAGAAGAAAAAAATATATAAATGAAGAAGAGAAAGAGAGAGAAAGATAATGAGAACAGCATAGAGAAAGATAAAGCTAATCCAATCTAAATCTCCATTAAATTTTGCCTGGAACACATTCAATTTACCAAATAGATATGTCCCCATTTCGTATGCGTTGCTTTATCTCTCTCTCTCTCTCTCTCTCCCTCTCCCTCCCTCTCTCCCTTTCTCTTTCTCTCACACACACTTTCCCATTTGCTCGTTAGTTTATTAACATTTTTAAAACATTGACAGCTGTTACTTCCATTCAGTTGTTTCCCGCGTCTTCGATGCGCTCATAAGTATGCTATAAATTTTTGAAAGTATTTCCTTTCAGCCCAACTGGTTTTTGCTTTGTCACTAAGAGCAGAAAACTACCCTGCCTGCCTGGCTGACTGGCTATATGGCTTGCTAATGTAACTGGCAGTCACACCTAGACACGCATGCACACACACACACACGCACACACACACACACACACACACACACACGTACACATACCGAGTTGACTTCGTTTGTTCGCTAATAAAGTTAAGCAATCAATAAAAATGTTGATTATGTGCGCCAGCAACAAAAGCTTTAAGAGTCGCACACCGAGACACTCACACACGCACTCACACACACACACTCT
Organism: Drosophila koepferae; assembly: GCA_030914345.1. Lineage (NCBI taxonomy): Eukaryota > Metazoa > Arthropoda > Insecta > Diptera > Drosophilidae > Drosophila > Drosophila koepferae. The sequence continues at coordinate 4,027,045 of JAUESR010000209.1, forward strand.
TTCCCTCTCCCTCTGCCTCTCGCCTCTGTGTATGTAAATTTCATGATGCTTGGCGCATAACACAAAATAATCAAAGCATTTTTTTTTTTTTTTTTGTATGTTCCCAACTAACGCCTCGACCAAGCCACCCTCACATGCAGCGGCCTATGCGCACCCTTGTTGTGGCCATGTCACACTGTGCACTCGAATCAGCGTTGCCAGACCGTTGCAGTTTTTGAGGCTGCAAAATTCCAAATCGAATTTTGAGCTTGACTAATAAATTTGTTATTGACTTGCGTTGCGGCCGTTGTTGTTATGATAGTTATTGTTGTTGTTGCTAGGGTTTAGACGTGGCATCATATGTGTATGTGTGTATATGTGTGTATGTGTGTGTGTGTGTGTGTGCATATGCTCGCTCGTAAATACATTTATGTTAGCAACACTTTTAATGAGCTATAAAATGTTGCATACTTAAGAGCGCCAGTGCCAGGGCGTAGTAAAAAGTCGCCAAGCACGGCTGTGTGTGTGTGTGTGTGTGTGTGTGTGTGAATGTAGTTACATGGCTATATATGTATGTATATAACCATTTGCTAACCACTTTTGACACCTTTTCGTACGACTTTCTCGCGCACTTTTTAAAAAGTTTTTTTGCAGCAACAAAAACAAAACGCCAAAAGCTGCCGCAAAACACCTTGCCAATGCCAACATCTCACTCTATCTCCCTCTCTCCCTCTCTCTCTCTCTCTCTCTCTCTCTCTCTCTGTGTGTGTTTTCGCTCCCTTTTGCATTGTTTGACTGTTGGTAAAGCAAGCATTTAACTTAAATTATTTTCGAACAACAACAAAATCGAGAATGAGCAAAGTTTTCTGCTTCGATTCGGCAGCCGCTGGCAAAGTCGTTTACGAAACTCGAAACTAAATTACATTCGAAACATGTCCAAGTTGTGATGGGGCATTACTTATTCTGATGCTACTGTTAATAATATTATTGCCAGCACAACTTGTTAGTTCGTTTTTTTCTTTTTTAAGTATTCTTTTCATTTTTATTCCTCAGCTGCTGTTGGAGAAGTACATACAATTTTATATATATTTATATATATTTATTTTTATTTTAATATTAAGTAACTTGATTGTAATGCGAGCTATATAGCATATATATATATATATTTTATTTACTTTTTTTTTGCGAGTATTTTGTAGTCGTGCATGCCCCAGTTGAAAGTTTTTGCTTGTTTTATGCTGCTGTTTAAGCTGCTCGTTACGCCAACAACTTGCTCTCTCTTTCTCTCTCGCTGCCTATCTTTCCCTGACTCTTCCCTCTGCCTTATATAACTATTGTTAATCTATCTGTGACTTCGCATCATACTTTTGATTATATATATATATATATATATACATATATGTTACATCCTCTTTTCGCATTGTTTATTTTGTTGTCCATTGTATCATAACAATTTCCAGTTGCAGCCAATTAAATTGCTCTACGTGGCGCATGGCTTTTGTCAATTAGAGGAAACTTAATGAAATATTTGCAAAATACGTATTATATAGTATATGACAAAAAGAAAAGAATTTCATGCTGCATTGTTTCACAATTGGCGCTCAGATGCGTGCGGCTTGTCGTGTGCTTCACTGTGAATGTCAAAGTAAATTTAACAAATTAATTGATAAATAACTTTACCAGTTGACCGTGACAAGCACTTGGACAAGCACAATATTAGTTAGTTAGTCTGTGATGCTGTATGCTGTATGCGAGAGCAGATGCTCAATGTTCCTCCCTCTATGTTCATCAAAATAATGATCAAACAAATTTTGTTTCAAGCAATTTCATTACACCTAATTAAGTGGCGCTCTGATACATGTGGCGGCTAGGTGTCATGTGGCAAGTGAAAGGGTACACCTGCCATGCGAACGGAGCACGCTTCAGTCTTTTGTTTCGCTTGAGCAGGACGCGTGTGACCTGCCACATCTTTAATGCATACGCGAAGGCGATGCCAAATGATGTCGGGAGTTGGTTGGGTATGGCAACTGACAGAGACAGAGCTGACAGCTGAGAACACCTAAAAATGTTTGCCATTTCCATTATACATAGGAATACATATTTATATTCATGTATGTATGCTATATATATGTTGTTATATAACAGCATTTATGTGTGTGTGTGTGCGCGCGTTTGCCTTGGAACGTGCCACGTGGCGTATACGTAATTTGGAAATGAATTTTAAGACGCCACCAATTAGTCGTTCGATTGGCGAATGCATATTGAATGTCATTCATTAGCGATTCATTAGTGATTCGCTTTCTCTCTCTGTATGTTTTTTTGTCATTTGACATTTGGCACTGAAGTCGGTGTCAATTTCATCTGATTTAATTTGCAATTATTCATTGACTTGTCACTGGTTTTTGGTTTGATAACTGCTGTGGGTCGAGTGGGTCGAGTGGGACGAGTGGGACGAGTGGATTGAGTGGGTTGTGTTACCCTTTCATAGTCAATCATAGCTAGCGACTGATTGAGAGTACCATGTGTGCTTGCTACATATACTCTTAGCTATCGAAGCTAATTGAATTTATATTACAAGAGCTCTGCTTTAAACAGGCAAGCTCTTTCAGTGTTATTTGACTATCTTCGATCATTTTGTTCATTTAGCTTCGATATCTTAGCATAGATCACCTCGATGCCATCGAAAATCTTTTGGAATCATTAGCTTTCTCTTCAAATACTATATTTATCATCTAATTTGATTGTTATCGATAACTTTGTTAATATTATTACATTCAGTGGGCCATTTAGGCTGAACTCCATAAGAAACTAACTTAAAATGGAAGAAAATGCATTTACAATCTTGTTCATATGCCAAGTTATCGAAAACTGTTTGCCTTTTATCGATAGTCATCAAAGTGTGTAGAGGTCGGCACTGAACATAGATTCTATTAAAAATGCAATCAACTTCAAGTCGAAGATGCATTTACAGCATAGTTTTCTCTCTATTTTTCGCTCTCTTTCTCTCTCTCGCTCTCCCTCTTTCTCTCTCTCTCTCTCTCTCTTATGTTATCGATAACATTTCTGCGCTCATTTTCATTTATCGATATTTTCATTATCGATATAATTGTTAGAAAATAGATATAGAATTGTGAGAAAGAAAGAAAGTCTCAGATCAATTTGTTTTATTTACAGGGTATTCAATAGTGCAGCACTTGTCTTTATGTGCTTTGCCACTCAGTGATATTGTAATTACAATTATCTTATCTTGCACTGAGTCTCTCACTTTCTCTCTGTCTCCCTCTACCTCTCTCACTCCCGCTCTGCTCTCTGCTTGAGTTCGTGTAATGTCAGAGGTTGTTAGTTCATATAGGCACACACATATACATAGATATATTTATATTCATATATTTGTTAAGTTATTTTTATTTTTAATATCTAAATTGAGTATCTATGTTAGGGTATGTTTTTTCTTTCTTTCTTTTGTTTTGTATGCTTTATTTTCGTGTTGTTTTTTTTTTCTCTTTTGCGGCACGTTCTGTAACTGTCAGGCCTCATTGAATATTATTTGAATATTTGTCTGTGTGTGTGTGTGTGTGTGTGTGTGTGTGTGTATGGGTGTGCTGTGTGTGCTTGGGTAGTTGGGGCATGTCCGTATCCTTGTCCACGCCCACACCCCCAAACATCGAGAGCGCAACGCGCACAGTCCACAGTCCACAGCCCACACAGCCCACAAGTACGCACCACCTGTCCACCTGCCACATTTCTCATGACGCGTGCCCCGCTTTGTTTTATTTCATTGTTGTTGTTGCTGCTGATGTTGCCGCTGTAATTTATACGTGTTGTTTATTTTATGCCAATTTAATGCAACTTACAAACACACACACACACGCGTTCAAATATAGCCGCAAGCGAAAATATGACAAACGAGCCGCGATTTGACTAACGGTCTCATCTCAAGAGCTTCAGCGTGTCAGCGTGTGTATGTGTGTGTGTGTGTGTGCGTGTGTGTGTGGCATAAAATATTTGACATATTGTCACATTCACGTTCATAATGAAGTGCAGCCAAGTTAGTTTGGAAGACATTGTAGCCAACAATCGAATATCAAACCCCAAAGAAAATATGAATACATAAACGGAAAAGACATAAGGCACAAATGCTGACTGACGCGATACCCTATAAAATGATTAAAAAAAAAAAAGCTATACACATATTTCTCAAGCATATATCATGCCCTATTGTTGCCTGTTGCCCTCTTCAAGACCCCTAATTGCCTGTTAAATATTTATCATGTGGATTAGACGAAACAAGTTAATCTAATCAGCTGTATAACATTTAACATGAGGATAAATCAACTGCTGAATGCTTAAATTTAATTATGACCTTTGAAGCGATGTTTAAGATTATCAAAATGTAATTTTACAGTATGCTAACTCTAGCTGTTAATTTACATAGTAACCGATTTCTCGTTCAGCCTAGTTAAATCTAGCTGTTAACTTACAATAGACCATATATAACAGATTTCTTCTGATATAATAGATTCTTTCTTTTAGACATACAGTTATCTGCTGTAGCTATAAAGTTCTCCACTTTAACATAAAGCTAAAGACAATATGACATATGCCAACATCAAATTTGACAGCTTGTTAAATCTGATTGTTAACTTTAACACGAGCAACAGAAATATTTCAGTCTCCTTTAAGATATATTGAGTAATCGGAGTATAGAACCTTTAGCTATATTTGGCATGATTTGTTAACCAGCTGTTAAATATTTGACATGCAGTTATCTGCAAGTGTTTGCAAGTTAAAGACTTTATGAGATAAACATATGTTTTATGAACGAATATTAAAGTGTAATTTGACAACATATTAAATATGGCTGTTAACATTAACATGAGCCCGGCACATGGGATCAGAGACAATTGCTCGAGCCCCCGAGCTATGCAGCTACTGCTTTATGGTTCTTGGCAAGGCTAGAAGAAGACATTTTCCTTGGCGCTTGACAACTTGAGCTGTAAATTATTTTCCTTCGTTCATTTTCTTTTTTTTTTCCGTTGCTGTTGCTGTTGCTGTTGCTGTTGCTGTTGTTGCTCATCTCGTGTTTTATGACCTTTAAATGTTCGCTTTGATTCAAGAGTTTTAAAGCAATCTTACTGTCGCTGTTGCTGTCGTTGCCGTTGGCATTCGGATTCTCATTGACAGCATGGGCATGAGCATGAGCATCAGCATGGTCTTTTGGGCTGTTGCTATTCATTAGATGCGCTTAATCAACTGTATTTGGGAACTGTCTGGCATGCATGTGGCACATGCTAACACACATGCACACACACACACACACGCCCACATATACCTTTAAAATTGACAAAAATTTCTCAGCAGCAAAACGAGAATGAAAATGTATATCAAAACGGAAAAATGGAAAACTCCAAATACGAAAATGTAAAATGTAAAATGAAAATGAATATGAATATGAAAATGAAACCAACAAAGCTAAGGTACAAGTCGCATTATTAGATCCATAGCAATCCATACGAGTGCGTTGCCTAACAGCTGAGCTCAGTGCATACCCTGTAATGGTAGCTAAAATAAGGGTATTCCCTTTGCGGAAAACTTTTCTAGCTACATATGTAGCTAGAAAAAATAATATATTAGGGATATGCCCTAAAAAGTAAGAGGTATTTTAATATTAGGCGTATTAGCCATACCATTAGGGATATGCCCTTAAAATAATATTATTTTTAGTCAAATGAAATTATGAATTTGATTAATCTTAGAATAATGCCTTTGACGTGTAAAAAAACATTAAAAATATGCCACTAGAGTGGGAACTTTTTCAAATATTAAAGGTATTCCTTCGCTGTAATATTGGGGACTCGCTTGAATGCTTCATATAATGATGTTGCAGCTTGGCTATATTTAGTAGAGCGTCTATCTATATGCAAACAATGCTTGTTATTCGCATTAGGGATATGCCATCTTAGCTATTACTAAGGCTTAACACTTTAAATGCTCTAAAACCAGGTGCCATTGCATATGCCCCTACAGGCACACACACACACACACACACACATACGTACGTACAGGGTATTGTCAGCTTGCTTTTGCTTTTTCGGTTGCCTAGCAAAACATATGAAACGTTAATAATTAAAAATGAAAAATTCATTTTGTTGTTGTGCCCACCTGCTGTGCATGTGTGTGTGTGTGTGTGTGTGTGTGTGTGTGATTTTGACAGTTGAAAGGATTATGAATCTGTAAAGAGCAAATGAGAACAAAGCTGTGTACGTAAATGGACAAAAATATGACAAGCCCCACAGTGGCTGGAGCAGGTCAGCAGGTAAAAGCCAGCCGGGAGCTGAACGTGGCTAAGTGATAAGGCTGAGCATTATGGGCACATTCCATGACAGGACACTTTTTGGCCCGGCCAGACGAAATGCTGCTCTCTCTCTCAGTCCTTCTTTCCCCCTCTCTCTCTCTCTATCAGTCCCACTTTCCCCTCTCGCTCTCTCTCTCTTTGTGGTTTGCGGCGCCGCTTTTAAAATTTTCCCAAATAAAATGTTCCTCGTCCCAGCTGAATAGAAGTTGACACCTTTTGACGCGTTTTCCTTTTGGCCTGCCGGATTTTTTATTTATTTTTATTTTATTTTTATTTTTTGTTGGCCTGCCAATGAAATCATTTGAGTATATTAATTAAAAGCACTCGGCAAATACGCTCTGCTCTGTTGAGCCTGGCCTCTGTTGATGCGCGCAGCTGTCGCGTCCAGAGCCCAAAAAGCTGCTGCTGCCTGGCGGATCCGACCCACCGCAGCAGCGTCGGCGACCCCAAGTGTTTGCCACTAAGCAAATTGGATTGCTGTGGCGGGAGTCACTCCAAAACAGGATGCTCAAATTGTCTATCGCCCACACACTCTTTCTCTCTCGCTCTCTCTCTCTCTCTGTCGCTCTCTCTCTCTCTCTTTCTGCCTTTCGCCTGTCCGTGCCACCGGATGTTTGGCAGCTAAATTATCAAGGCGAAAAAGTTCAATAGTTCCAATTCCCCAAACGCGCCTTTCAAGATCGACGCCAGCAACAAGCGTGTCGCCTGCTCCAATTGGCGCCATTTGCATTAATTGCGCGAGCTACAGGCACACGCATGCACAGACACACCTATATATACACCTGTATATATATATATATATATATATATATCTTGGTATCTTTATACAGACCTTGCTGTCTCTAGCTCAATGCTTTAACGTAATTTTTTCTTCCGCTGGCCAAGCTTTGCTTTTGGCCTTCGTCTCAGTCTCATTGCTTGTGTATCATAGAGGCAGAAGGTAGAAAAAGAACAGTTTTTTCTTTGTGCCTGTGCAATTATTCAATTTGCAAAACAAAACTTTCTGCAATAGTTTCTCAATTAGCCAACTTTATTAACTCTGTTATATATATGGCTCTGAAAGCAGTATTAAGCAGGAACAGAGAGAGAGAGCGTTAGGTGGAGAGAGATAAAGAGATAGCATATCGAGAGCAGATAGCGTTAGAGAAAGAAAGAAAGAAAGAGAGAGAGCAGATAGTTATTTTGTTGCTTAAAAATGGGTCCTATAGACATAGAGCTGATTTTGTACAATATCTCAAATTATATTCATTTATATCGATTTATATCGATGACAATATAACTATGTAGACAATAAAAATCTATATATGCAAAACTTGTCATGCAGTTGCAGTAAAAATATATGAAATTTTTGTTGAATTTCGAAGCGAAGCCTCTAGAAATCCGTATTCCTCATTGGAATCCTTAGAATATTATTGGAAAAGCAAAGCCGACTACGAATTATAAAATAAAAGTTCAACATAGTGGCAAACGATATATAAATAAATATATAATAAAGAGGAAATTTCTTATATATAAATATATGTCTATATATTTTCAAGAAAACTTACCAAGAATGAGCCTAATTTATGCTTCAAGTACTTTTTGAAGCGCTTCGCTATATAGATATATAAAGCTATACATATGTTACATACAATTATATATATATATTTATTTTATATTTATATATATTTTAATCCCTTTTTTTTTTTTGCATTTGTAAAAGTTTCGAAATGTTTTTGAATTTATTAACAGCTAACGTTTTATCTTTAAGAAAACCCTAAGAAAAAGGAAAACTTTTTTTTCCATATGCCGCACGTGTCTGCTGGCCGCTGTTGGTTCTACTTTAACATCATTATTAGCAACAATGTCATCATTATCAGCTTATACAGCAGCATCAGCATCATCATCATCATCATCATCATCGTCATCATTGTCTTGTGCTAGTTGGACACTTTTCAGTTTCCAATTTCATATTCATAATTTTAATAACATAAAAATTTATCATGACTTTCGCTTTCCAAAAATAACGAAACTTTGGCACGTTTGCACAGCCGACGATTCCCAAACGTGCCACGCCCCTATATTCTCTGATCTCTGAAAATGAAGTAGTATGTGCGTATGTATATATGAATATATATATATATATGTATATAGAAAACATTTACTCTTCCATGGGTTATATGTAGATATTGCTTTCCTTTTGATAGTTGGCTTTTCCGAGTGATTTGCTCGATGGCTGTTGCTATGCTATTGTAACTACTATTGATGTGAGGCGCTGCTCTGGCTGCAAACGAGTTGAGACTGGTTGGAGCTGCGACTGCAGTCTCAAAAAATTTCAATTTCTGTTGCGGCAAACAGAGCGCAAAAAAAGAAAAGAAAAGAAAACGGAAAAGCAAGAGAAAAAGAAAAAGAAAAACAAATTTTGCATTTTCGCCCTCAGCTGTTTTTGCCTGCTGTGTGGATGTGTGTAGAGGTGTGTACATTGTGTATAGAGGTGTGTGTGTGTGGTATGTGTGTGTGTGTGTGTGTGAATTGTGTTTTTGCCTTTATGCTTCTGCTAGTGGCATTTGCTTCCAATACACTCAGTCACACACACACACACATTCACACTCACACACTCACCTCTATACCTACTTTTTTTTAATTTACTAAACATGCCACGCCTCCAGCGTCATTGGCACGCCTCTTTAGCAACTGCTAGCTGCATAACACATGGCTGCTCGCCTCGCCTAGCCTCGCCTCGCCTCGCCTCGTTTCGCCTCATTTTTCCACTCAAGTGAAACCGACTGAAAGCTGCCAATAATTTTCACTCCTGAATATATGCAAATCATTTTAACCCATCAAATTGCCAATTCTCGGAAATATTTTAGACATTTGTTAGCATTCTCACACACACTCACACACGCACACACATTGCTATCTACTATCCTTACATCTGTGTATATCTATAATGGAATCTAACTGGCAGCGTCGTCTGTCCATGTGAATTTCAATTGAAATCATGTGAAGCAAACACCAAAATGTTGACCTTGAAGCGTCTCTATATACCCTGTATCTATTAGATCAGAGCTAAGAAGGATATTGTAGACTTATGAAGTATGAAAATAGAGAGATATATATATATATATACAGAGAGAGAGAGAGAGAGAGAGCAACGCAGAGAAAGAGAGAGTATCTAAATGAAAGAATACAGTTAGTAGAAGTCATTCGTTCCCTGAGTACAGGGTATAGTCTAATATTAACAATTTATACGTTCTCTGTATTATATATGAATGCAGAATTCTGTCCCTTGTTTGCATACATCCATAGTCCATCTGTCCTTCTCTCTCTCTCTCTGTCTCACTCTCACTCTCCTTTTCTATATCTCCCTATATATTTCTTGTTCCCCATTTTTCTATCACTATCCCTGTCTTCGTCTCGCTCTCTCTGTCTCTCTCTCTCTCTCTCTCTCTCTCTCTCTCTCTCTGTCATCATATTTATCTCTCCTTTTATACTACTACGCTACTTCGTTGTATCTCTATATATTTCTCTCTTTCTCTAAATGTTCGTTCTCTCCTTCTCTCCCTGTCTATATGATTATAACTCATTTTCTTTATATTTGCTGTCCCTATCTTCTGCCCTCTTTCTGTATGTCTTACTCGATGTCCCTATTTCCCTCTCTCTGTCTTTCTCTTTCACGCTATCTTTTACTCCTTCACTATCTTTCACTCTCTCTCTCTTCATAGAAATATATATATATTTCTCTCTCTCTCTGTCTTTTTTTTTCATTTTTCTCACTCTGTCTCTCTCTCTCTCTCTCTCTCGTCTCCCCTCTCTCTCTCTCTGTTTTCTTTCCTCACATATTTTCCTATTTTAACTTCAACCTAGTACAGGGTATACATATTTTATTAATCCACTAAATCCTCCCCAACCACCCAGCAGCATCGCCTGCCTGCTGCCAGCTGCATTTGCAGCGCGTCGTAAATTCATTGGACTGAATCGCTGAACAGTTTCTAATTGCATTGCTGGAACAGCAGCTCGCGGGGCTTTGTCTTGTCAGTTATCCTGCGGCTGTAGCCGGTTATATCCTGTGATGCTGGCATTTTAATGTTAAGCCCCATACCTACACACACACACACAGACACAACCTGTGATCTGCTTCCCACTCTGCTGCTCTCCGCTCTCTGTCAGCTGCTTGCGCTTGCCTTGCTGGCATCTAAGTCCTGTTTTCATTAACTGTTTGGCTTTCAGTTAACTGCTGATGCAGGATTTGCCAATCAGCATCAGTTCAGTGGCTCAGCGTGCTCTCGTACCTTTGTTGTGCTCCGTTGCCGTCTCTTTCTGCTGCTGCTCCAACTCCTGCTCCTGCTCCTGCTCCTGTTCGCGACTCCTCGCTGCCCAGGCGTCGTATAAACACACACAAATTACCGCAAATTTGCAAATTTTGTGCAAAAAGAATGAAATTCACTGCATATGTATGCGATATATATAAATATATATATATACATATATATGTCTGCATGTGTGTGTGACACGCACATTTTGTGGCAATATGCTGCTATATCGATGCCTGCCCGCCGGAAGGACATTGCAAAACATTGCGATAAAAATCCATTTAGATGCGCAAATAAGCAAAAATCAACAAGGAAATTGACTTTGATGAGAGACGACAAAGCCAGACGGCAAATACGACACACACACACACACATACACACACGCACACACACACAAGCATTGAGAGACATATGTATGCCTAGACACGCCAGCCCCTCGACGCTATTTATTTGGCATTCATTTTTCTTTTTTTTTTTCTTTTTTTTTTGTGGCCCTGAAACACACGATAAATTCAATTGTTTCTATATTCTCGAGCCCTTCCTCCTCTCATTCGCTCATTCTCTCACTCTGTCTGTCTCTTTCTTGACAGCTGTCAAAATGGTGTTCAAATTCATTCGCGTTTAAATCATCGCAGCGATTAAAATGCCTCTCACTGTCTCTCTCACTCACACACAGTCTCTTTCTTTCTCTCTCTCTCTCTCTCTCTCTCTCTCTCTTCTACTATCCCACTCTCCGACTCTCTGTTTCCCTTAGCTGTCAGAATTTTTGTCAAAATTCCACAGCGCTTTTAAATATTTATTGACATTCGCAGCAATTAAAATATCCCCAATTTTTACCTCAACCTTTCTCTACCTTCTTCTCTCCCTCCCTCCCTCCCTCTCTCACCCGCGTTGCCCTTTTTTTCTGCAAACTTAAACCCGAAAAAAAAAAGGTACATGACCTACAGAATACTTGGCAGCCTCTGACCCAGCGCCTTGTTAATCCCATTTCGCTTGCGTGTTTACATTGCGTTTTTTGCCCAACTCGAAAATCGGCCCAAAACTAGCCCCAAAGAACAACAAAGGGACTAACATACACTTGAAATTCCAATTAAAGTCTCTATATGTCTATGACAACATATTCATTTAGATTATAAACCCAATTGGAAATGCCTTTTGCGGCTACAAGTCCAAGATATTTCGCATATAACAAGCAAATTCAGTTGTATTGTCCGAGTTAAGTCTTTCTTGGGTCTCCTTCTGTGCCAACTACTTTTGCTCGGCTTGATAAACGAACTTGAATTTGTATTCAAATGGGTTTCCCTCTAAAGCTCTCACTGCGAGGGCAACAGATAGATAGAGAGAGAGAGAGAGAGAGGCTCTCCACAATGAAGTTGCAATAAAATAAAATTGATTTGAGTTGGGACGTTCGGATGGCTCAACATTATTGAATTGTTCGTCTAGACGCCGCAAGTAAAGCTTTAAGTCTGAGCTCTTATTTAGGCTGAATACAGTGAAGAGAATCAAACTCTGCCGTTATATCGTTCAGCTGATTAAAATTTCAATATCTATTAGATTTTAGCATAAGTTCCATGGATTTGACTGTTTGATTGTTCCTCTAGCCTCTTCTAGACCTCATTGAGCTGTATTTTGTACGCATATCCAAAATAGTTGTCGGTTATCGATAAACTGTTGCTTTCATATATTTATCGAACATAGTAATACCCTTATCAGTAAAAACTGTTTACTGTTTGCTTAACATATGTTAACCTATCGCTGAGCTAAAGAATCCTTATTCAAATGCAGTTATCGATAAATGAAGCATATTAAAACTATCGATAAATTAAACATTTGCCAACATATGCGTATTAAATGGCTTAGAGTTATGTTGGCTGACTAAAGCATGAGTTATAGAATCTCATATATATATCTTATTATGCTAAGTGCTTATAGCTGAAGCTCTCAGGGCTCAGTGCTGGTCACTTGCAAAATTCGAAGCACTAGAAAATTTCATGCTTAAGTCACTTTTGCTTGGTCAGTCTTTAAAAACATATGTGTATATATATCTATATACTATATGTATACTCTCTCATATATGTATTCCCATATCCATTTTTATTAGATTTTTTGCAGCTCAAATTTGGGCTTCAGCCTTAGATCTACTAACGTTAAACGGCATTCAGCTGCATCACATCATTGCAGCACAACTCAATTATGTGTGTGTGTGTGTGTGTGTGTGTGTGTGTGTGTGTGTTGGTTGATGTGTGTGTGTTGCTTTTGTGTTGTGCACAGCGAACGGCCGAAACGACGTTCATGGAAACTTCATTTATGTAAAGCTTTTAATTTGTTGGCAGCACACAAGAAAGAGAACGAGTTAGAGAGAGAGAGAGAGAGAGAGAGAGAGAGATAGTTAGAGCAGAAAGTGAGTGAGCAAGGTAACGTTGAAGCAGCTGCACCAAAAATGTCAACCAAGTAAAGTCGTGTCCATGTGTGTGTCCATGTGTGTGTGTGTGCTGTTGTTGTTGTTGTTGTTGTGTGTGTTTGGTTAGAAAGGGAAGGTGAACGAGAGTTGGCCAGCTGCAAACTCTCTAAACTCATTTAATCAACACAAAGCGTTTAATCTCGCAAAATGTATGGCAGACACACACACAGAGAGTACACAGAGAGTACACACACACACACACACACACACACACACACACGCTCGCATACACGTACGCAACGAGGAAAAGCACGTGATTACGCGCGTATCAATCAAATTTGTCGCTCTAAATATGTGTTTATACATACATACTCGAATGTTTGTGTGTGTGTGTGTGTGTGTGTGTGTGTTTATGTGTTTTCATACACGTGCTGCCCGCGCACAATGGAGCAAATCAATGTTTTCTGAAGCATAAATAAATAGCTTAAAAATTCAATGGGTAAATTATTATCTGAGCAGACCAGGCCACAGTCTAGCCATACTATATGTAAGTGTGTGGTAAAGGTAGTGTCATATAGAAAGAGAGGTAGATATACACTGAAAGAAAACTAAGTAGAGATAATATACATATATATATATTAATGAATCTACAATATTGAAGTGTGACCGAAATCTATCAACGAAAGAAGTCAATACGTTTCCTGATGTTTCAGAATATGATCAATAAATAATATTTTTGATCACTTGCTCAATAAAAATTACCAAAAATTACAATACAATCAAGAAGAAGCATTGTTTTGTACTACATTTTTTTAAGCAACATGAAATTAGAAAAAAAAAAAGAAGCTAGATTTCCAAGCTATATGCTTTTCACTCATTTATCAAGATTTTTGATTTTAAAATATTCTACATCTAGCTTGAAATAAGCCAAAATGGCAACACTGTATACATATATTATTATTTTATTATACGAAATATTTCACATCATTTTGGGTTGCTTGAATTTGCTGTTCCCCAATTATTATGCAAAATTAGTCAGCCCTAATATAATGCCAATTTGTATTACATATTCTTACATATCGTCATTTTATACAAATCAAGTTCCTCTTTGTCCCACTGTGTATTAAATTAATCAATTAGTATAGAGCGCTTGTCATTGTGAGTCGGTTCGAATGCAAATTGCTCTGTTTTGTGAATTAATTGGACAAATTCGAAATGTCTGCAATGAAATGTGTAATATAATTGATATATTGATCAATATTTTACCATGATTAACTACTAAAGTAGTACAGTGAAAGGCTTTATTTAAATTTGATCTCAATTACTTATACGCATCTGAAGCTAACGTCTTTGCTTTGGCTTGAGTTGCATTGAATACTCTACTAGCTGAGTATCGATAAGTTATGAATCGATAACATTGTATTCAATTCTTGTTAGTTAAACATGGTGTTATATCCACTAGTGCAATACCTTTACAAACATATATCAAACCTTATATACCCACATTTAAGCCCTGCTTATAATTGATTTATGATAGTCTTACGACTCGCCATACAATTCTTGTATGAATTTGAGATGAGCCAAGACTATAATTTATAATTCACACACATGTTTGCTATTAGCCTAAAAGCTACTTTTGATTAATTACGAAACTCTGAAGTTCGCTCTAAATTATCTATGAGAAAACTCAATTTCTGGTAAGCGTAACAAATGCAAAAGTGATGAGAAAATTAGTGACATTGGCAACGATTTTGGTAAAAGGCAATTTGCCAAATTTGAAAACTCACGCATTCGAAAATGAACAAAACGGAAAATTGGAAAATGAAAAACTGGAAAATCGAAAAAATGGCAAAATGGCAAAACGGAAATGACACACGCATAGACTGAACGGAACTGGCGAGTGCTGCTGCCTGGCCAGAACGTGGCTCGAAATGGCCAAAGACAAGTTTCAATTAAGTGCAGAGAGATGTGCTGAGTGTGTGTGTGTGTGTGTGTGTGTGTGTGTGTGTGTGTGTGTGTGTGTGCTAACTACGTTCGTATTGCCAATTGCTGCTAGATCCACGTTGATTCATTTTGATTTGGCTCAGCTGCCAGGCAATGGCAGCTTACACACCTCACAGTTGCCTTCACTCTTCTTTTCCCTCTCTCTCTCTCTCTCTCACTCACTCGCTTACTCTTCTGCGTGCTTGTTATTGTTGTTGTTGTTGTGTAGTGGCTCTTGGCCATCAATTTGCACATTTTTTACCTGCCTGAGTGCCGCTAGCATGCGGTGTGTGCGTGTGTGTGTGTGTGTGTGTGTGCGTCCTGCTACACACACTCAGCATATATATATGCGTGTGTGTGTGTGTGTGTGTTGATGCCTCTGGCTGCAGTGTTTTCTACTTTTGCTTTATTTGCATTTGCCACAAGCATTTTTTTTTTAGCCCACTAAGTTCGTTCTACAGCTCAGCTAACAGCCAACTTTCCACCCTCTCCCCCCCACAGCCCGCTCAACCGCTGTTAAATGAGTTTTTCGCTGACCAAGAGCATTCAACAAGCAACAAATAATGCATAACTCGCTATGCAATTATTAACTTGAACCACGCGACGTCTACGTCCAAGGCAACGTCTATGGGAGCGCTTGGCTTTTCAGGCTTTTCAGCCTTCTCTGTTGCCCAGTTGCCCAGTTTCGAGCGCGTCTTCAGCTAATTATAGCCTGGCCATTAACCGCACGCAAGCAAATGCATCAATATTTAAATAGAACTTGAAATTGACAAATCGCACCAAGTTTATAAACAGACAAGTTGATTATAATAAACGTAAATTTATATATCTTGCTTTTATTTATTATTTAATTCGTTGAAATATTTAGTAATTACCTAATATTTCAAGTTGCCTTGATCTAAATAGATATTATTTAAGAATCAGCTACGCAAAAGAGAAGAACGAGTAGAATGTAACTAGAACGGGTTGATTCTACTCTTTTTTGTAGCGTCAGCAGATCCTTAGACTCGGATGCATACCCAGAATATTGAGCACCCGGTGCAAAAGAAATTGATTTTTCGTATAACATTTTTTTAAATTCACGGAACAGCAAAGATAGGTCGCCTCCTGCCATTGGTATCACAGCCAGTTATGGGCGCTTGTTATAAAGAACTTTAGTTCAGCCCATGAGCTTTAAATTTCAGCAGAGGCTTATGCAACGCTGTCTAGGACTTGGATCTCTGTTTGCAGGATCTCTGCTGCATATCCCTATGGGAATTCTAGATAAATTCCAGATTCCTTGAAGCTATATACAGACTTATCCATATTCGACTGACTCATGTGGCAGCCTTTTATCTATTGACAGAGACCCCCAGAACGCTTCAGTCCCAGCAGATGTTTACCATGAATTAGTATACGCCATGTGAGCGCTGCCAAATTGCTGAAATCTACATTCAACAAAACAAGTCAATTGTGAAAACTCAATCAAGCCAAAGGCTTTAGCAGCTAGTGCTATAAGTAGAAGTAAATAGGAAACTGTTAGCTGCATAAGCTTGAAAGCAGTTCCTGCTCTGTGGCTTGCCTTTGACCATATTGATCATATTCTAAATAAAGTATACATATATTATGTCCACTATATAACTAGAGAATCTACTATATATCAGCTGTATAACTATTATAATCTCAGCAAATATTTCTCGCACATATCAACAACGCTCATTGAGGGCTTTATGCCAATTGCCAGACATTGCTGCGCCATCAACAAATATTATTCGATTGACCTTTAGGTTCAGTCCGGCTAATTGCTGCTGGCCCATGGGCAATGCAATGCGGTCAAGTGTCATATGCCTTTCAGTTTGTTTGTGTGTGTATGTGTGTCGTTGGCTTGGCTGAAATGCTTACGGCCAATGGCTAATTGGCAACAAGTGGGCAAGGCAGCAAGAATCTTAGCTAACAACGAACGAACAGGACCCTAAGCTAGGCCATCAATTAAACAATTAACCCCATGAACTCAGTCAAGCAACTCCTGGCCCATGCCACTGCCTCTGTCTTTGGCCAAATCAAGAAGTTGTACAAGCTCAAACAAGCCAACATAAATCAATGCAATAGGTAGCCAAAAAAAAAAAGGGGGCGGGGCCAAGCAGACAAAAAAAAAAAGAGCGTAAACAAAATATGGCCATTAATTATGCGAGTGTAGACGGCTTCATTTCACGCCCCAAACGAAATGCAATAAAAAGTAGCAGTGTGTGTGTGTGTGTGTGTGTGTGTGTGTGTGTCACTCTTCAGGCGAAGGCTCAATGAAGGAGCAGACATAAAAAACAATAATAATAATATTATAAAAGGGCCAAGACAACAGAGAAAAAAAAATGTGTTGTTGATTATGGCCACATTATGTATACAAGTTGTTTATATCAATTGTTGTTCTTGGCCTGTTGCTCCTGCTACTCCTGCTCCTGCTGCTCCTGCTCCTGCTGCTGCTGCTGCTGCTCCTCCTGCTGCTGTGGCTTCTGCTGCTGCTGTTGCGGCTACTGCGGCTGCTGCTGCTGCTGCTGCTGCTGACTGCTGCCCATCCTAATGACTCCACCTCCTTAGGTTGCTCTAATTAATTAATTGATTGTAATTAATTATTTAACGCAATGTTATTCGTCGTCTTTTTACAGTTGTGTTGCCCTTTTATCGGCCTCTCCTTCTCGCTGCCTACACTCTCTCTCTCTCTCTCTGTTTTCTTCTCTGTTTGTTGCTTTGCACAGACTTATTCACACACACACACACCCACACATACATACATACATTAAATAGGCATGTTTAACAAAACAGAACACGCAGCAAATGAAAAATCCTTGACAAAACAAATTGACAGCTAAACATCATTCAGTTGCACAAGTAACAAATACCCTGTAGAACATGAAGGAGAAAAAAAGCATAGAAAAAGATGCCTAATATGATTGAGAGCCGAACTAATGTTGATTGAATGATGATGAATAATAGTGAATGATAACGAATGATATTGAATGATATGAAATATTATTAATGAATACTCTTGAATGATAGTGAATGAAAGTAAATTATAATGAAGGATGTTAGCTAATTACGAATGATGATGAACGATGCTAGACAATAAGATATGATAATATTGAATAAACTTGAGTGAGCGTAAGCAATGATGAATGATAGTGAATGATGATGGTCAAGGTGGATGAATCATAACGAATGATCAGGCATGATTATGAATGATGTTAAAAATGTAATAACAGTTAATGAATGATGATAATGAATAATAGTAAGAGATTGTTGAATGACATTTAATGATGATAAATGATAATGAATAATGGTAAAAAAAATAAGGAATGATGAGAATGAATAATATACAATTAATGATGATAAATGATATTGAATAATGGTAAAAAATAATGAATGATGATAATGAATAATAATTAATGAATGAAACTATGTTAAATGTTAATGAATGATGAAAATTAAAAGGAATCACCATAATAAAAAATGTTTAAAAAATGGCCAATTATTCGAAATGATGATAACTGATGTGATATAATAAGAGCAAATTTTGATAATGACCTAGAGACAAAAGGATGGCGAATGTCGACTAATAATGATAAATAACTATGAATGATGTTAAATTATAATAATTAATGAGAAATGAAGATGATAATAAATGGTAAACGATACGAAATAAATATGAAAGATGATAAAAATGCTGATGATGAATAATAATGAAAAATGAAATGAATGATAATGAATAGTTAGAATAGAATGACAATGACTGTAAATGACTTTGAATACTGATGAAATATTAATGTCTTCAAGTAAAACGATCTATCATTTACAATCATATATAATAATAAAGCCAATCGAAGTAATCTCAGTAATTTTGTTCTATTCGAAGTCACAGTAACCGCAAAAGGAAGAAATAAAATTAAGGATAATGCCTTATGGTCGACGTACTTTTCAGGTATTTCATGTGGACAAGAAATCATTAAAAATCTATCATGCGAGTGAAGAGTGTCCTTCCGGATGAGGCAAAACGAAGGCAAGGTCTCCTAGCCGAGACAGGAACGTAGCCAATCAAATGGAAACACCAAACCATTAGATAAAATCGTATTATGGCTATAAAAATGGGCGTCACTCGAACAAATACTGCATGTGGGCGCGGCTAATGGGTTAGGGACAATGGATGCTGCGGTGCCTTAAGCCACCAACTGATTAATGGCCAGCTAGGGTCCGAGAGAAGAGCGCCAAAAGCACGAAGCAAGTGAATGAGGCAAAGCAGCAAGGATTTGAATGGATGTGAAGTGTATTAGTCCGAAAGGGCAGCATAAAAATAATGAACAGCACTATACGAAGAGCATGCGAAGCATAAAGCGAAGAAAGGCAAAAACAGAATTGAGGCACAACCACCACCATTAGGATAATGAGCAGTCTAAGACTGAGACCGAGAGGACTACATTAAGTAAAAGGCTGTGATGAATATAGAGATAAACGGGAAGTGCAGAGATAAGAGCAAGTGCAGCGCAATGAATGAAGCAGAAGAGCGATAAAGACGAAATACTGTATTTAAATACACGAACGGCCCAAACAGGAAGTGAATGAAAGATGCTGGAAATGGAAGTAGAACAGTAGAGAAATAGGCTAGAATGCACGGACAATTGCAATATTTGACAATTACTACACGAGCATGAACAATTACAAGTGTGTGTGTGTGTGTGTGTGTGAATGATCCTAGCCCCTTCCTTTTGCAGCCTGGTCAATACCAGGTTATTGGTTCCTAATGGCACGACCCACTGTGTTTCAATCCACTTGTCGCCCAACCTCCCAGATTCGTTTGCATACTCTGGCACTCCTTCTTCGACTATAGTTTGTAGTTGCATGTGTGCTTCTATATGTATATGTGTATGGAAGTACCTTTCCTGCGAGACTTGCTCGCATACTCCACAACTCATTCACGTGTGTGTGTGTGTGTGTGTGCGTGTGCGTGAGTGTCCCAGCTTCCTTCGCTGTCAGCATGGTCAACAATAGGCTGTCCCTTCAAATGGAGCCGCCCACTTTTCCATTTATTGCCTTTCCTGCGAGATTCGTTTGCATCCTCTAGCATTTCTTGAACTATTCATTGCAGTTCCATTCCTACAATTCCAAGTTGCATATGCCAGAATGTGCATTATAATGGAACCACTTGTCGTCTTTCCTCCAAGCCGCTTCTGCCCATGATCAAAACATATGCAACACCCTACAAATTAATCTCGTCACAAATTTCATGGCCAACTGCAGTTCATAGCTCTCTCTCTCTCTCTCTCTCTCTCTCTCTCTTCTCTTTCTCTCCCTGTTTACTGCTATGCATTGTCTCGTTGGCAGCCTCAATGAGCCCAGATCTATGCATGCTTTGTCCAGATCCTGAATGGAAGGCATACCAACAATCGGGACGATTCAGAATGCCCAGCGTTCAGCCGCTAGGTGGCGCTAATGCTTTGGCTATAGTTTGGAGTGTGGGAGAGAGAGAGAGAGAGAGAGCAAGAATGTGTATACATTGCCGCAATTACTTTGATTGGTTATCAAGGCTGCGTGGAGACTCATTAATTCACCGAATTTCGTATATAATTGAGACAATATGAGTAACAAAAGAATGCAACAGGCAGAGTGAGAGAGAGAGAGAGAGAGAGAGAGAGGAGGTAGAGTGGGATAGGGAGAGCTTGCCTGTTGCTGTTGTCATTGCTGATGGATGCCACAAGCAGCACAAACGATACATCAATGCGTGCATGCAAGATATGCGAATGCAATATGTAAATGGAAAGAGCCGCCGACCACGCCCACAACGAGCCACGGCCAAGTGGAATGGAATGCAACATAATTGACAGTTAATATGTTGCAGCTGCCGCTGGAGCAATGTGAAATGTAAAATGTGAAATGTTAAGTGAAAAATGTGAAATACGAAATGTGAAAAGCGAAAAGCGAAAAGCGACAAGCGGTGAGGTCAGGTGGGAAACGCGAAACTCATCGTTCATATTGGCATGCACTTGAGGGGGCTTACAGGCGCACGCAAAGAAAAGATATATCGATAAACAAAGGAGAACAACAAAAGTTTAATTCAATTTAAAATTCGAGAAATGGCAAGTGAGAGAAAAGGGAAATTCACAGCGCTTGCTGTGTCGCTGCATAACAAGTTGGGCCATATTCATAAAGACGCATGCAACGCCCCGTGCTCGCATGCGGCATGCGGCATGTGGAGTCTGTGACACGAATAATAATTGTGAAAACAATTTCATTTGCTTTGCTTTTGTTGCCTTACTTTGTCCATGGCCAAAATTCAAGGCAAACGTTGAGTTTGGTTATGTTTGATTGAGAATGCCGAATTTTAAACTTGTTGGGAATCATAAGTTAATGCATTGATTAAAGGCAAATTTAATAACTCATAATGGTAATAACAGGCAGAGCTCACAAGCATTCCTAGAGCATTTCTTTCAAGTCTAAAAATAAATAGCTTTCAATTACATTTGGAATGAAACTCATAGAGTAACATATTTCAATTGTTCTCAACAAACTCACTCGCACTCGGACAGCAACGATCTTTTTTTGGGCTTTTTTTTTCCAGGATGTGTGCTTTAAAGTCTGCTGGCATTGCCCTTTTTAGATCTTCAACACAGAGCGTCTATCTATACGATCGCAAAATAAGTCTCTTCCAAAGAGTATAAACACGAATAGCTGCAAGCAAAACTCTCAGACGCAGGCAGAAATCGAACAACAGTAAGGATATAAGAAAAAGATATGAAACTCTTTTTCTTTGACTATTTTACTTCATTAAAGTCCTACTCTTACATAGCCAACATAAGCAGCTTACATGCTGGAAATAACATCGATTGCTAACATCTCTTTTGATGTTAACAGAGCATAAATGAGTCTTTAATGAGTCGCGCACTGATCGATCATTTTCTGATCATAAATGACTCCTCCATCGGGAGAAAATGGTACCCTAGCCGTGACTCTTCCTGATGAGTCGCCTATGACTCGTCTTTTTAATCATTTATGACTCTTTTTCAAGTGATAATTGAATCATATAAGAGTCTTCCTCGAGTCATCTTTCAATTACTTACGACTCTTTTTCGAGTCATATTTCCAATAATGTGCAACGTAAAAATAATGTTCATTCTCTTATCTAAGACAGGGCTTAGTGTTTCTTGGGAAATATTTGCACATAGTATATATAAATATAATTGATATACTATATAATATATATATGTAATTTTTCAAGTTCAATAATTACGAGCAACAGCCATAAGCCGACTCGCTGGAAAACAAGCTTTGCTTGGCCAAAAAGTTTCTGCTGCTGTTCTTGCAACTTAGTTCAACTTAGTTATTTGTATATAGTATATATATATATATTCATACTCAAGTTGTGTAAGGCTTGCTAGTGCATTACTTTCATCACATTAATTTAATTATTAATATTTGCATAAAGCATCAAATGAATTTCAACTATTTGCCATGAGCTTTGATGAAATACTTGCAGAAAATTTTTAAAGCTTTTTTTTTGTTTTTGTATTCTTGTGGAATTCGAACTCTTGGCAGTTAGAGAAGTGCGCAAGGTGTGTGAGGGTGCTGCTATGGTCCAAATAGAAATGCGCTGAGAACTGTGCTTAATTAAAAATTGTAAGTGGCAGTAAATTAATTATAAAACGCAGCCCGCAAAGTGTTTGGCTTGCAGCAGTGGCAGCGGCAGCTTCACATGTGGGCGTCGACCACAAGGCATGGCCAGGCGCACAGGTTGCTCTGCTCTGCTCTCTCTCTCTCTCTCACACACACACACACACACAGACGCACACAGGCACGCACTTAACTCATGCTCCCTCTGCTGCGGTAGCTGTCAGCATTTTTAATTTCTTTGTGCATCAAAAGCAGTTATGTTAATCAAATTTAAATTCCTGATTATGTTTGCGCCTATTTAAGCATGCCAGCTATGCTGCGATGGGCGATGGGCGATGGGCAATGGTGGGCGTGGTTGTTCTCAATATGAAATCTCAAAACTATTTTGATCAAGCTGCCGCAGGCCGAGCATTTGCCACAGCAGCAGCAGCAGCAGCAGCAAATTAACAATTCAACATAATTTCAAGTGAAACCTTTTAGCAGCAATGCCAGTGACAGTGGAGTCTAATGAATTTCTAGCTCAAACACACACACACACTCACACACACACATACATATCCATAATTGTTATTCGCAACAAACTGAAAACAACTATTTAAAAACTATTTCACTGCATATAACATCAAAATGGAGGACAAACTGCGCATGTAGCAAAGTCATTAGGGAGAAAACAATGTTAGCTAAAATTTTAGTTAATGCAAGTTGGTTTGCCTCCAGTTGGAATTGTATGTCTATGGGATTCCTAGAACTCTAAACAGAGCACTCTTGTTTCTCATATTTAGTGCAATTTGATTTATGTCAAATTATAGCTATGCATCAAATCACACAATTAAATCTGGTTTCCCTAGGTAACTTGTATGTTGAAATCTGATAAGGATATTGAGAGATGAAAGGGATATGATGATGAAAAGGATATTTGAAATTTCCTACCTGTTGTATATGAGAGAACTGAGTTCGCATAGAGCAAGCACAGTTGGACGGAAGACCAGTCGGACGGATAGACTGACAGACGAACGAACAAATATGCGCACGGACGGAGGGAAAGAAGATCATACAAACAGACGGACATATTCAGCTGATCAAAAATTAATGACCAAGCATATTTACATGTTCTGGGGCCTACGACTATTGACACGCCTCCTTCTACCACGCCTCCTGTCACTACTACTTTTGTCACGCCCTGCTCTGTCACGCCTCGATCTCTAACTCCTTCTATGATGCCTTCTCTGTTGTCCCTTCTCTATATCACTCCCAGAGTCACAGCGCCTACTATGCTCCATTCTTAACACGCCTCCTTCACCCACCCCTCCTGCTATCACCCCAATGACAGCTCTGCTACAATATCAATTCATAAACAACAATTATACCCAAAGTTCGCTTCGAAACGTATCACAAGACCCTGTAGAAAATGAAAGTAGTCAAATCAATTCAATTAAAGGAGATTCTACGCTCACAATTCCAGCAAAATTGAAGTGAAACGAAACGGAATGAAACGCAATCGAATTCCAGCTGCTGATACTAGTTTGCTCAACTAGCCAGTGTTGCATAGCGCAATTCGCTGACCGCAAGTGTTGTGTGTCGATTGTCGCTGCTGCCAAATGGTGGCCATTGTTAGCGAATTTTCGCAAGTCAGTCAGGGTTTTCCTGCTCTCTCGCTCTCTATCACTTTTTTTTGTTTGCTATTCATCAGCCGCAGATCGACAGCTCAGCGAGTGCGGCGCACCTGTGTCACATGGACACACAGCTGTTTTTGTTGTTGCTGTTGCATTTTAGTTGCTGCGTCAGGTCGGTGAAGCGTGCGACCGATTGAAAATTTAATTTCCCGCCCATGGCAGAGGCGCATACAGCGAGACACAAGCTGCTGGCTCGTGTGCCACGCCCAGTTGCCCAGTTGCGCAGTGTTTTCTTTTTTTATAGTACGGCCAATGTATTTCCGCCTTTTCAGCGTTTGCTCTGTTCCGTTTTCACTTTTCACTGGACTTCGATTTGGTTTCCCTCTCTCTCACACACACACACACACACACAGACTATCTGTCTCTGCGTTTCTCTGTTAGCTGAGTTTGTCTGTCGTTTGGCCTTGTTTATGGCTCTTCATTTGCAATAATCCAAATTGCCATAGCTACCACCAGTCGGTCCAACTACCCCAACTGTATTTCCTGTTTCAATTTGCTGATTTATTTATTGCCTCAGCCGACAGCAACAACAACCGGCGACAGCAGCAACCCACACAGACACAAACACAGCCGCCCACTTGACTGATTTCCGTATTCTTGAAATGAGATGAAAAAAAAATTATATATATATATATTTCTTTTTTTTTTCGATTGTATATCTGCATCTGTAACTGTGTAACTGTGTATCTGTATCTGTATCTGTGTCTATCTAATTTGTGCTCCATCCGCTTTTTAATTCACCCTCTTCAGGTCTCTCCAATCGGCCATTGGGTCCGCCACATCGCAAGAGCAGTCTACCAAAGCATCAGGAGGTGAAGCGCCGCTTCCTGCAAATTTGTGATACCAACTTTTCGGATGAGGTAAAGGCGGCATTACGTCTCCCAGCGTTCGATTCATATGAATGGGGCGATGCGGATGTCATACACCTAATGCAGACCATGTTCCTTGAGCTCGGCTTCGTTGAGAAGTTCAGCATACCCGTCGATACGCTGCGCGAGTGGCTCTACGAGGTCTACAAGCACTACAACGAGGTGCCATTTCACAATTTTCGACACTGCTTCTGTGTTGCCCAAATGGTAAGTCCAACTTGAGTCTAACGTAACTGAAATCCAAGTATAAAATATATCGCAATTGTTGAGTTGATTCGAGTCGAAGGTGCGAGTGACCTGGC
The DNA here is from genome assembly GCA_030914345.1 of Drosophila koepferae. Lineage (NCBI taxonomy): Eukaryota > Metazoa > Arthropoda > Insecta > Diptera > Drosophilidae > Drosophila > Drosophila koepferae. Next base: position 4,052,528 of record JAUESR010000209.1, read on the forward strand.
CTTCAAATAGAGAATTATCTGTTATATCTGTGTACTGTGGTAGCTCATAAAAAGTGCAACTGAATTCTAAGTACAAAATATATCTTGCGTTGATTCGATTTGAAGCTATCCGACTGACGGTTATCCGGCCTAACAGGCTGAGACACCGGAAGTTTCTTATATTCTATGAAATCTGATTTAAATTAATTCTATAAAGAAGCTAGATCTATTTAGTTTTCTTTAAAATATTTTATAAATAAATTTCCAAATGCTTTCCACTTGCTCTAAATAACTGTCATATGGGAAAGACAGACAGAGAGGGGGTCACTGTGTGTGTCCCTCGTAGTCTGTCATTTTATTTATGCAAACCATAAATGCAGCTTAACTATTTATAATAACAGAAATGCAAATGTCCTTTCATTATCCCTGCTGCACACAGTCGACTGCTCAGCGCCTCAAATTGAACTCAATTGGAAATTTGAATTTGAAGAGATGTTTGCTAAATACATTGAAATATGAATAGTTTCAGACATGCATGTGTGCATGTAAAAAAAGAATGCCTTGGCTGCATGCAATCAATATTTGCTATCTCTTTCTATGCGTGTGCTTGGCCATGTGTGTGTGTGTGTGAATCTGTGTTTGTATGCAGCAGAACAATGGACGCCGCGTTGTATGCAACAGAAAACGCCAAAGGCTATGTGTGTGTGTGTGTGTGTAAGAAAAGGCCTATTTATAGCTACTAGAACAAACACACACATACATACACACTCACACACACTGCACATAAAAATAGCAACAACTGAAGAGCCAAAGAAATGGACGCGCCAAATGTTGTTCACTCCTCGCTGCAACAGCAGCAACTACAACAAGAGCAACAACAACTGGCAGACAGACAAACCAACTGACTGGCCACTAACCAAAATAAAAATAAAAATAAAACAATAAAAAAACAAAACAAAAAGCACTCGTCAAGCATTTGGACCAAGCGCAAGACAACAGCAAAAAACAAACGAAAAATAAAAACATGACAAATAAAAAATGAAAAGCAGGAAGCAAACACTTTGGCAGGCAAAGGCGATGTCTTAATGTTCTATAAATGAAAAATTATATAAAATAAATAGTTATAGCATGTAGAATATGTATATAGAATATATATAAAAGAATTTATATATATATAGAGTTTGTATGTACTTAAGTATATTTACTCTATCAAAACTGTGTGTATAGGAAATAGAGGATATCTACTACAGGTCTGCAAGAATACATTGATTTCTTACAGCATAGTACTGTATAGTAGTAAAGTGTTCTTAAAATACTGCACCCATTTCATTTATGTACAGTGTTGTCCAGTGTACAGAAGAATCGAGTACAACATCTCTACTGTTCTCAGCTAGAGTAAGAACAGCAAAATGTAGTACAGTTCGTGAGTGAGATGAGTCAGATGACTTTATAGACATGGCTGGTAAGAAAACTAACTGTCGATACAGACAAAATTCACAAAAACACAAAAAGAGGTGTACAGGTTTTTATAATGAATGATTCGTTTGCCCATTTGAATGCATTCATGCAGATATCTAATATCTACTGATATATTTGATGGATAGTCTGGTATATATATGTAGACTTTAAGTAGACTCTTATCCATTGGAAAAGTGCTTAGATAACAGCACAAGCGCTGATCAACACTGCCAACATAATTTTTTCAATATTAACGCTTACCAACACTAATTTCATATGTAAACAGTAAACAGATATGACTTCTCTATATATAATACAATCTTTCTAATTTTAGAATATGCCATATATAATAGGACAATAAGAATTAGAGAAGATGGAAGCATAGGCTTAACTATCGATACTTAGCTACAGTGCTATCGATACTCAGCTAGAATGTCATCAGCAGAAAAACCATAGAATTCAATTGGAAAGGCAAAGCAATGACTCTATAATACAACTATCTCTCTGAGTCTATACATATGTATATAACTATATATACGCCTCTACATACTTAATGGCCAAACCGCAAGACCCCAATTTAGTGCAGAGTGAACCAGCGGCTAGTGAATTGCAAATTCTGTTGGCCAAAAATTCACAAAAACAAAAAAAAAAAAAGAAGGAAAACGAAGAAAAAAAAACTAAAGGCAAGAAAACGAAGGCGACCCACTTAGATGCTCAAGTGCCAACGAAGCATTTTGCGAGCCGAGTTTTTAACCTACATTTTTGCCAAATGAAACTTTCGCTTTTTTACACACACATATACATATATATATAGTATGTCTACTATATACTATATATATAGTTTATTTTGCTGTTATTTTGGGGCAACGATGAATTATTAATTTGCAGTTGTTAGCTGGCATCTTGAGCTGCATGGCCCCTAAAAAAAAAAACGACACTTTAAAGGCGCTGTTATCGCTGGTCAAAGTTATCGATAAACTGCAAGTATAAAGTGTACTGGAACAACTAAAAGTCAGTGTTAATGTAAGCAATGCAATTAAATATGCTAAATTAGTAATTCAATTGTATTCTGCTTGCAACTGCAACTGAAGTTATGCAAAAGAAAAACTTGCAACTTTAAGCAGGCTTTACTGTGCCATGAGCCGTGTGGCCTTTGGCTTTGCAAAGGGCCAAAACGAAAACTTACAAAAAAAGAATATTTCAACTTTTGACAACAAAAGCGCCCCCCAAAAAGAAACAAAAAAAAAAAAAAAAAAAAGTGGGAAAAGTGCAAAATTTATGGAATACGGAACGGAAGAGCTGAAAGAGAATTGGAGATGAATATGGCCCCGAGGCAGCAAGGTTGCACGCAAGGCAAGCTTGAATTGTTTCACATGTGGCATGCCGCAAGCTGCTGCCCACAAAACGCGCTGCCAGACTCAAGTTGAAAGCAGCTCACACAGTTCACAGTTAATAATTTTGTTGCCGCTTGCAGCATGCACTTTTCCTGTTAGCTGGCAAATAGTTTCAGGTAAATGCATACAGCGAGAGTTGTGCTCTCGTCGAGTCGACTCTCTCAAACTATTCACAATTGAGTCGCTCAGCTTTTTAGTTGGCCACACAAAGTACAACAATTGTTATTAATTCTATTGCTATTGTTGTTGATGTCGTTGTTGGCACAACAATGGAATGCATTGAACATGCGATATCGATAGGCGATAAGCAATCGATTATTTAAATAACATTTGTGCTGTAGGCACGCTGTAGGCTTATGCTGCAGCAAATGCTGAAAGGCTTTAAGGCTCATACTACGTAAATGCTGAATGTTATAGGCACTGATAGACTATAAGATACTCTAGTCAAAATATATAAATAAAATATATAAAATATATAAATAAGATATACGATATAACTGAAGGCTTGCTATCCAAAGATGCGATAAATTTAGCGTCTTATGCACTGATAGACTACAAGATACCCTAGTCACGATTTACCCTAGCATGGCATACCATTTGATGCAAGCTCACTGCATGGAACGCAAGTAAAGAGTTTTTGCCTTAGCATATGCACTGATAGACTACAAGATACCCTACTGTTCAATAAGAGAGTGATAGTGAACGACAAGAAAAACATCAAGAAAAACTCTAAATAGTTTTTTTTTTTTTTTTTTTTTATACCTTTCAAAACATATTACATTATCTTTAAAAACAAAATCGTTCATCCATTGTCGGCATTCAATGGCTTAACTTCTTGGCCAGCCCTCGCTAGCTAAACTACAAAATGGCCGCTAGACGCGTCTGCATATGCGTTCGTCTGTATTTTACAATTCAATGGGCGTCCATTTGCATAGGCACTCATGTATGTATGGTCCATGTAATTTCCTCTAGCCCATCTACCACCTCTCCCCCCTTTCACTCTCTATTCATATATATATGTACATATCTCTCTATCTCTGTCTGGCGCTCAGTCTCTGCGGACAGGACACAAACAGCCGTTAAGCGGCTTTCGCTTTTGCCTTCCTGTCATAGACAACAACAATGCACGAATACAACAACAACAATAAAGTAAATAAAAGCGTATGCAAAATAAAATAACAAATTCTAGTGTGCTTGACTCGTAAGATACCCTGTAAAAATATATTTTCCGGCTTTTTTATGGAACCTTTAATATATGTGTATATAAATAATTTTCTAAGTATAGATCACTTTGAACTTTTAGAAATTATGGAACTTTTACTTTAGAAAGAACTCTGAACAGGTTTGAGATGTTTTTTGATTAGATGTGAATTGGTTTAGACTGATGATCAATGAACTAGAAATCTATATATAATCTATATATAATCTCTATATAAGTTTGCCCAATGCCCAATTAGCTAATCATCAGTTATTGAGAGTTGTCTATATGTATACACTTAACTTTCACGAAGTTAGTTCCTCGGAGAAGAGCTCGATTCATTTGGCCTTTACGATTATTCCTAATGTGAATTACTTATGAGCTCGTGAGCGCAATTGTTTTTCAGAAATAAGTATGTTTTGACTTCAAGACTGAAAATTGAAAAAAAAAAAAAAGTTTGAATAAGAAATCTTATGACCCTTAGCTACAAGATAAGAGACATTCAATTCATAAAGCTTACAACTTTGCTGTGCTAAGATACTCTACTAATTGAAGTGACTGTAGAATAGAGAATGTTACATCTCAGCTCATTTATGGCTTTCTTGTTTGGCATTGTTTGCCTTATAGCAAATACTACTGCTCCATGTTTCCTTTTAGGCATTACCCTACAGATATACCCCATCTAATTCAAATGCCACTGGCCATGGGATATACCCGTCTTATGCATGCTCAAACATGAATTACAGGGTAAAACCAATAAATGTCTGACTGAGCTATTGAGCTGACAATGGGCCCAGTTGGCGTTTGGAGAGCCGCACACACACACACACACACACATACATTGCTAGAAAGTGTTTTTTCTTTTTCTCGTTTCTTTTTTTTTTTCGTTACCAAATGAGCGACGCATCAGCTCAGCTTTTCATTAACAAAGTGCAGTTTGCCAGTTGCCAGTTGCCAGTTGCCAGTTGGCAGTTGCAAGTTGTAGTTGATTTCCTCGGGGTGTTGACGCTGCAAAACTTTTGCGAGTGTTGTGAATAGCTGTCGGGCATTGTGCTGCGGCTGGGGGGGGGGGGGGGGAGGGGGCGGGTGCTGAAGCTTATGGCTGCCGCTAGTTGGATTCGGTTGGGGTGCTGATGGGTTTTTGTAGGTTGAGCTGACACTTTCTACATGGTCGTTGCGTCTGTTTTCTAACAATGAATTTAGATAAACTTGCGAAATTCGAAATGCAAACAGCATTTGCATTTGCATAAATTTATAGCACCAACTGCCTTAGCTCCCCCGCAACACTCCCGCACTCCCAGCTGAGCTTTGTCACGCCCCGGTAAAGATTTTGCATTCACACAGCGCTGCTTAATGCCAAAGTAAACGCAGCAGCGATGGCGGCGATGGCGACCAAAAACTTGTGCAGCAGCTAAACTTAAGCGAGTCCTCAAGCCCCATATATATACATATATATAGATATATATAGATATATATGTATATATCCAATACCAGATTCCTCAGCCCCTCACTCAACAGTCAAGTCCCCTGCCTCTGACAGTGCAACTTTGGTGCGCAAAGCAAACTTTACGCTGCTTTTGTATTTCAAAAAGCTTAAATTGAATGCTGTTGAAATTCCTTAAGGGTCTCTTAACCAACCAACCAACTCCACCATCCACGCCCACACGCCCACACGCCCCACGGCTCTATCACACTGTCGCCCCAGCACGCTCTGGCCAAGGCAGCGGGAAGGCTGCTCTAGTAGCAGCAGCCAGTAATTGCAAAGGCTTCGCAGCCGTTTGCAGCGAACAAATTAAGTTGCCTTTCAAGCTTACCTTTACCTCAACCTTGATACGGTTAACTGTGCCAATGGCTGCCACTGTGGCTGCTGCTGCTGCTGCAGCTGCCACCGCTTCTGGCCAAGTTTAAGCATCAAATGCGATTTGGCTTAATAGTTTGCAACATTAAAAGTGCGCTCGCTGCCTGCCAGCGACCAGTTGCATTTGCCCACTCTTCAATATATTTCGAAATGCGCTCGCCTATCCACAAGCAGCAGCGGCACTTTCTTTAATTAGCCAAATTGAGAGACAATTCAGCAAGAGCAAGAGAGAGAGAGAGAGAGAGACTGGATGGAGAAAAGTCAAGAGAGAGAGAGTGAATAGTAGAGAGATGGCTTTAAGGATGAGAAGCTTGTTATATTCTTGCCAATTACAGCTGCAGTTGACAGCATGACACATCAGATACCCCTTAAAAGCAGGCAAAAGGGTGACTTGATTGATAATATTGAATATATACTAACTGTGTTGTTGTTATATATTATTATGATTGACAAGAGTTGACATTATAACTCTCATCCTGACTAATAAGAAACCCCTCGAATTTCTCTTTTTATTTTACCTTATATAGGGTGACCCACTATGAGTATGAGTAAATTAGGTGAACAACAATTTGAGAAATTCTATTGTTGCTGCTTATATATTGAAGCTATAGCCATGCCATTCTGCATAGCAAAGTTCATCAGTCAACTGATCAAATTCGCCTCACTGGCAGTACTTCGTACATAAGCTGCAATTCCAAATGACTTAACCTGCAGCTCCGGCGAGTTGTGAGTTGTACAATATCTTTATCTATTGCCATGGATTCTCATGGTATGCAATCTTAGCAAAGTTTTACTCATAGGAATATGATAGTAGACAGAACAATTGTTGATCATACGAATGATCGTAAGTTCCTTTAAGCTCCCACGCTTGAATAGTAATGTAATGCTAAAAAGTAAGAATTTGACATTAGCTCAGAGAATCTCATTGAGGCGCATCAAAGCAATACAACATTTTAAGTGTAATAGTATAAACAAGTAGGAAGGCTCTAGTCGAGACGGCTCGACTACGAGATACCCATTTCTAGATGAACGATCTTCATGAAAATTTCAGAGTATATTAAGAGTATCTAAATGTATCTATTTGCAAAATTGCAAGACGGACGGACGGACGGACAGGGCTCAATCAAATTATTGTTTTATGCTGATCAAGAATATATAGTATACTTTGTGGGGTCTGCGACGTCTCCTTCTGCCTGTTACATACATTTTCACAAAACCATTATACCCTGAATTCCCATTTTCAATGGGTTCAGTAGGAGAACTGTAGTGGGAGCTATGCTATTAACAGCGCATAATACTGTTAATAGCATAACATGACGATGTAAGGGAGGAGCAGTTCTTGTTAATGGAATCGGACATATTTGGAATGAATTTTAAGCAGATCTCTAAATGATTCATGAACAATAATGATATATGTATGCATGTGAAATCTATCTATGCATTTACAGGACATCACAATTGAATATTAATATTTAAATCCCATTGAATATCCTTGCAGATGTATGCGATCACACGTCAAGCGAATTTACTAAGTCGTCTGGGCGATCTAGAATGCCTCATTTTGCTTGTATCTTGCATTTGCCACGATCTCGATCATCCTGGCTACAACAATATCTATCAGATCAATGCACGCACCGAACTGGCACTCAGGTGAGACGATTTGCTATATGTATTATCAATATATATATATATATATATGTATATGCTATAAATAATTGTGCTCTTTTTGATTTCTTATCAGATATAACGATATATCGCCGTTGGAGAATCATCATTGTTCGATTGCATTCCGTTTACTGGAGCATCCCGAGTGCAATATATTCAAGAACTTTAGCCGTGACACATTCAAGTGAGTATAACAGCCATGAAAGTTGGCCAATCTGAGCAGGAGGCGGTGGGCGGTTGGACGGTTGGGCGGTTGGGCGGTGAGCAATAAGCAATGGGGATTGGATCAAATGCGAGTTGGCAGCGAGCTATTTAATTGCCAACTTTGCTTGAGTCCATTTTATGCGCGGCACGTACAAAATGATGTTGCATTAAACGTCGGCACCGTTTGCCCGTTGCTCTAATTAACACCCAACATGGACGCCGTGAACAGCTGCAACAGCTGCCGCTTGGCCACCTGCCAAGCTTATCGATTTGCTGCTCAGCTCAGCTGAAGCAGTTAACTCCATCTCTCGCTCTCTCCCACTCTCTCTTCCGTCTTCCCCGCTGCTTCAGCTTATTGCATTCTATACAATTGTACGCGGCACCCTTTTGGCACACGATGACACAACGAGTGGGCATCAAAATACAAACAACACGCAGCGGACAAAGGTGGGGCGGGTGGTGCAGGTGGTTCAGGTGGTGGCAATAGCAAACAGATTTAATGCACACAAATTGCAGTTAAGCTGCTTTTTCAAAAATATAAAAGAAATGCGCGTATTATTATTGAAACATTTTTGCGTAAACTCAATTTGATTCGGTTTCTGATTCTCTGGCCTTTCAATGCGAATATTGCAGGAAAAAAAAGTACAAAAAAAAAGTATATATATATATATATATTTTCCCTATTGCTTTTCATATCATTTCGGACCATGGCAATCCACAATAAAAGATGCTTTCTGCATTTATTCAGCTTTAAATCGTTAATATTTGAAGCTTAATCCGCTCTGTCGCTTTCTCTCTGTAAGCCTTACTTCCATCTCTTTCACCCTGACTCTGGCTTCTCTATCTCTCTCTCTCTCTCTTTCTCTCTTTTTCTCTGTTACTCATACTGTTGATATAACATATATTGATATACAATATGTATCTGAATGTTTTCTTTTTATCTGTATTAAGCATCCTTTCTCTCCCTCTTTCTCTCTTTATTATTCTCACTCTCGCTGTTATTCTCTCTCTTTCTCTCTCTCTTACCCTCTCTCTTTCATTCTCTCTCTTTCTCTTTCTCCGTCCCTCTAACTGTCCCTCTAACTGTTCCTCTATCTGTCCCTCTCCCTTACTCTCTTTCTCTCGCACTCTCTTTCGCTCTTTGCTCACTCTCTCTTTCTTTATCTCTTTCTCTCTCTCTTTCTTTCTTTCTCTCTTTCTCGCTCTTTCTTTCTCTTTGTCTCTCTTTCGTTCTATCTATCTCCCCCCTCTCTCCGTTGCTTTGTAGGTAACCCATTTTCTCTCCCTCTCTTCTTGTCTTTCTCCCTTTTTCACCACTCTCTTATTCTCACCTCCTCTTTGCTCTTTATCTTGTTTTTCTATCTCTAATTCTATCTCCATATCTCTTTTCTCTCTCTCTCCCCCCATTTTTTCTCTTTCTCGTTCTCTCATTTTTTCTCTTTCTCGTTCTCTCTTTTTTACTATATCTAATTCTGCCCATTTCAATATCTCTCTATCTTTATGTGTTCCTCTCTCACTTTTCTCTCTCTTTCCCTTATATTTTCTGTCTCTCTCTCCCTCGTTTTCGTTTTCTCTCCATATCCCTTTCTCTCACTACCCTCTTCTGACTCTCTCCATTTCATCCGACTCGCCTCCTCTCTGTTATCGTTTCTCTGGCAACAGCCTTTCACTCCTTCTCAATGTACTTTGTATTCGATTATTGCAATCAATCAGTCCGTTGCCTATAGACGACTCCATACAATTAGGGATTCAGCTCCAGATTCCCATTTACATGAATCCATATAACAATTACGAACAATGCATGATTTCAGGTTTCATGCCAGCTGCAATCCTCGAATTGCAAATTGCAAAAGGCAAATTGCATTCAACATGTCAGCATCGCTGATGGCTGCCAATGCATTGGCAATGGAAATGCGTAAGAATATCGCATTTCTCGTTTTCAATTTAATCAAAGTCCGCGCACCAACACAAAGCATATCTCTCTCTCTCTCTTTCTCATATCTCCCTCTCCCATCCCTGTCTCGTGCTCGTCTACTTGTGTCGATAATTTTGGACTGGACAATAGTTAAATTCTAGTTGTGCAGCCTAATGCCAGCATGAATTCTAATTAGATACTCTCCATGGCGTGTTCCATTGTAATGCAAATTGATGATGCATTCATTCATTGGATGACATCAAATTCCGTGAGTTATGTGGGAGCTCTGCTTTAGCAGCATTCCAGGGCACAAATTTGCATTAAGCTGGGACTATGATGTTTTCTGCTTCTGCTGCTGCTATTGCTTTTTGCATTTAATGAAACTATTATAAAGTGTTGCTCATACCAATTAGCTGGCGACCCTCAGCTCTGGCTACTTTAAGCTTATTATAGCCCCTAAGTGGAGCAGTGGCCCACAACGCGAATCCATCACTTCCTTGTGCTCGGCCCTGGTCAGCTGCCGGCCGAGCAATGCCGCATGGCTTTTGGCCTCTGATTAATTGGCTTAATTCTTGTGTTGTGTGTGCATAAAGCACACTTTCTGCACTCATTGCAACGCATTTATATTACAAAATGCAGCAAACATTAATTAGCTGGATTAGCTGCAAGCGAAAATGTTTTTTACGTTGAATTACGAGCGCGAGCATAAGCTGCGAGGGTGAACACTAGAGTAGCCCAAGTTGTACTCGGCAGGACAACGACTAGAGGAATCCGAGAAATCTTGGTTTCCATGGCATTGTGTAATTCATATCGCATCATTCAAGAGATGCGACATCGTCAGTAAAAGAAATCTAGATAGACTATGTATGGACTATTCCGATACTAAAACATCCATAAATTGCTCACTGAAGTGAGCCCTGTATGAAACTAATCTCCATCTGGTTGCTGACTTCAAATCCTAAAGAATATAGCCCTGCCTAAGCCCTAAATCAAAGTCTTTAGTCGTCGCTGAACAGCAGCCAACTTCACTGTCAACTTCATTTTCGTAACTTCTTACGAATTAGGAATTGGGAATTCAGAAGTAAAAAGTCTAACTATTGCATCTCATCGCTATTGTAAGTAACTGTTTACAGTTTGTCCTTCGTTCCCTGAGGTATAAGATATACTTCATCTGAAAGAAAGCACAATCTTAAAGCTAGAGATGCTTCTGAGAACTGTCCAATTTGCCTCAGCTACGGTTGCTGACGTACGGTTCATGCTTTCTGAATATGCCTAACATTTCGACTGACTTGAATGTCCTCGAAGTCCTGCACCTCTCCCGTTAGAAACCTAACCCCAACGATAGTTGAGTCCAAGTTCCAGCAATGATATTCCGAGACTTTTCAAATTAAATTCACATATATAAATTTCCATATATTCATTGCTATCACTTACTCCCTAACAAATGCTAATCAACCAATTAGACTTCCAAACACAAAGAACAATTAATATCAGATTAGAAACTTGCGGTGCGACCCTCGAGCAGTGGCGAAGGCGTTGCCATGCCCCATCATCATCATTAGCAGCTGAATTATCATTAAGATTGGCATTAGCATTACCATTAGCATTATCGTCATCAAAAACTGCCAAGGATGGAAGCTGCTGCTGCAGCGCTGCAACGCCAGCTCAAAGGACTCCAACCCTCCCATTGGTGAACCGCACTTCGAGTTTGGCACGTTCGAGAGTCCTGGCGTTGGGCGCCTTCACGATGTTTTGCTGCCAAGTTTGCGTACATAAACTGATGCATACTTTTGGGAGTTTCTAATGGCAAAACTTGCCTGAATGCCACATGCACACTAGCCTTGCAAAAGCTATACACCAGCAGCAGCAGCAGCAGCAGCAGCAGCAGGAGCAGGAGGAGCAGCAGGAGCAGCAGCAGCAGGAGTAGGAGTCGGGAGTACCATGAAGTTGCCGAAAGCTGCCACATGATACTCTTTGCCTATTTGTATGCTGTCTAACCGTGCATAAACATGCCTGCACTCAACATCATATATTGTTTATGCATTCCTCTGTCTCTCTCCCACTCCATTCCTCACTCTCTCTCCCTCTATCTCACTCTCTATGTGAGTGTATGTGTTATTGGTTTATATTACCATGTTGCCACAAGTAATAATCAACTGGCAAACATCTTGCCTCTCACATTCCTCTGCTGTGGAAATATGTATATTTGAGGAGGGCCTTTCATAACTAACATAGAACAGTTATTTCTACTATCTCCAACCTATCAACTATCTACTATCTACTATCTACTATCTACTATCTACTATCTACTATCTACTATCTACTATCTACTATCTACTATATACTATCTACTATCTACTATCTACTATCTATCTACTATCTACTATACTATCTACTATCTACTATCTACTATCTACTATCTACTATCTACTATCTACTATCTACTATTCTACTATCTACTATCTACTATCTACTATCTACTATCTACTATCTACTATCTACTATCTACTATCTACTATCTACTATCTACTATCTACTATCAACTATCTACTATCTACTATCTACTATCTACTATCTACTATCTACTATCTACTATCTACTATCTACTATCTACTATCTACTATCTACTATCCTACTATCTACTATCTACTATCTACTATCTACTATCTACTACTATCTACTATCTACTATCTACTATCTACTATCTACTATCTACTATCTACTATCTACTATCTACTATCTACTATCTACTATCTACTATCTACTATCTACTATCTTACTATCTACTATCTACTATCTACTATCTACTATCTACTATCTACTATCTACTATCTACTATCTACTATCTACTATCTACTATCTACTATCTACTATCTACTATCTACTATCTACGATCTACTATCTACTATCTACTATCTATCTACTATCTACTACTATCTACTATCTACTATCTACTATCTACTATCTACTATCTACTATCTACTATCTACTATCTACTATCTACTATCTACTATCTACTATCTACTATCTACTATCTACTATCTACTATCTACTATCTACTATCTACTATCTACTATCTACTATCTACTATCTACTATCTACTATCTACTATCTACTATCTACTATCTACTATCTACTATCTACTATCTACTATCTACTATCTACTATCTACTATCTACTATCTACTATCATACTATCTACTATCTACTATCTACTATCTACTATCTACTATCTACTATCTACTATCTACTATCTACTATCTACTATCTACTATCTCTATTACTATCTACTATCTACTATCTACTATCTACTATTACGATCTACTATCTACTATCTACTATCTACTATCTACTATCTACTATCTACTATCTACTATCTACTATCTACTATCTACTATCTACTATCTACTATCTACTATCTACTATCTACTATCTACTATCTACTATCTACTATCTACTATCTACTATCTACTATCTACTATCTACTATCTACTATCGACTATCTACTATCTACTATCTACTATCTACTATCTACTATCTACTATCTACTATCTACTATCTACTACTATTACTAATCTACTATCTACTATCATACTATCTCTTATCTACTATCTACTATCTACTATCTATTACTATCTACTATCTACTATCTACTTATCTACTATCTAACTATCTACTATCTACTATCTACTGATCTATATCTACACTACTATCTACATCTACTATCTACTATCCTATCTACTATCTACTATCTACTATCTACTATCTACTATCTAACTATCTACTATCACTATCTACTATCTACTATCTACTATCTACTATCTACTATCTACTATCTACTATCTACTATCTACTATCTACTATCTACTATCTACTATCACTATCTACTATTACTATCCTATCTACAGCTACTATCTACTATCTACTATCTACTATCGACTATCTACTATCTACTATCTACTATCTACTATCTACTATCTACTATCTACTATCTACTATCTACTATCTACTATCTACTATCTACTATCTACTAGCTACTATCTACTATCTACTATCTACTATCTACTATATAATATCTACTATCTACTATCTACTATCTACTACTATCTACTATCTACTATCTACTATCTACTATCTACTATCTACTATCTACTATCTACTACTTCTACTATCTACGATCTACTATCTACTATCTACTAGCTACTACTATCTACTATCTACTATCTACTATCTACTATCTACTATATCTACTATCTACTATCTACTATCTACTATTCTACTATCTACTATCTACTACTATCTACTATCTACTATCTACTATCTACTATCTACTATCTACTATCTACTAATCTACTATCTACTATCTACTATCTACTATCTACTATCTACTATCTACTATCTACTATCTACTATCTACTATCTACTATCTACTATCTACTTCTACTAGCTACTATCTACTATCTACTATCTACTATCTACTATCTACTATCTACTATCTACTATCTACTATCTACTATCTACTATCTACTATCTACTATCTACTATCTACTAGCTACTATCTACTATCTACTATCTACTATCTACTATCTACTATCTACTACTATCTACTATCTACTAATCTACTATACTACCTATCTACTATCTACTATCTACTATCTACTATCTACTATCTACTATCTAACTATCTACTATCTACTATCTACTATCTACTATCTACTATCTACTATCTACTATCTACTATCTACTATCTACTAGCTACTATCTACTATCTACTATCTACTATCTACTATCTACTATCTACTATCTACTATCTACTATCTACTATCTACTATCTACTATCTACTATCTACTATCTACTATCTACTATCTACTATCTACTATCTACTATCTACTATCTACTATCTACTATCTAACTATCTACTATACTACTACTATCTACTATCTACTATCGACGATCTACTATCACTATCTTACTATCTACTAATCTACTATCTACTATCTACTATCTTACTATCTACTATCTACTATCTACTATCTACTATCTACTATCTACTATCTACTATCTACTATCTACTATCTACTATCTAAATCTACTATCTACTATCTACTATCTACTATCTACTATCTACTATCTACTATCTACTATCTACTATCTACTTATCTACTATCTACTATCTACTATCTACTATCTACTATCTACTATCACTATCTACTATTACTATCGTACTATCTACTATCTACTATCTACTATCTACTTCTACTATCTACTATCTACTATCTACTATCTACTATCTACTATCTACTATCTACTATCTACTATCTACTATCTACTATCTACTATCTACTATCTACTATCTACTATCTACTATCTACTATCTACTATCTACTATCTACTATCTACTATCTACTATCTACTATCTACTATCTACTATCTACTATCTACTATCTACTATCTACTATCTACTATCTACTATCTACTATCAACTATCTACTATCTACTATCTACTATCTACTATCTACTATCTACTATCTACTATCAACTATCTACTATCTACTATCTACTATCTACTATCTACTATCTACTATCTACTATCTACTATCTACTATCTACTATCTACTATCTACTATCATACTATCTACTATCTACTATCTACTATCAACTATCTACTATCTACTATCTACTATCTACTATCTACTATCTACTATCTACTATCTACTATCTACTATCTACTATCTACTATCTACTATCTACTATCTACTATCTACTATCTACTATCTACTATCTACTATCTACTATCTACTATCTACTATCTACTACTATCTACTATCTACTATCTACTATCTACTATCTACTATCTACTATCTACTATCTATCTACTATCTACTATCTACTATCTACTATCTACTATCACTATCTACTATCTACTATCTACTATCTACTATCTACTATCTACTATCTACTATCTACTATCTACTATCTACTATCTACTATCTACATCTACTATCTACTATCTACTATCTACTATCTACTATCTACTATCTACTATCTACTATCTACTATCTACTATCTACTATCTACTATCTACTATCTACTACTACTATCTACTATCTACTATCTACTATCTACTATCTACTATCTACTATCTACTATCTACTATCTACTATCTACTATCTACTATCTACTATCTACTATCTACTATCTACTACTATCTACTCTACTATCTACTATCTTCTACTATCTACTATCTACTATCTACTATCTACTATCTACTATCTACTATCTACTATCTATCTACTATCTACTATCTACTATCTACTATCTACTATCTACTATCTACTATCTACTATCTACTATCTACTATCTACTATCTACTATCTACTATCTACTATCTACTATCTACTATCTACTATCTACAATCCCATGCCACAATGAAATGAAATCAGTCGAATCAAGTACAGGGTATTCATATTTTATAGTTTTACTCAGATATACCCCGTGTAGAACAGTCGTAAAATGTTTTATCCGGCTACCAGATGCGGCACTTCTCCGGCGGATGCATCGGGCTGCCCGCCTTGCAGTTGAAGGCCTCCGCAAATTCCGGAAAATTGCCCAGAACATTGTTCACACGTTCCCCATGCGATGCATGCAGCTGTACGCCGCTAGATGGCGCCACCGCCTGTCCGCACCAATTCTGTGCAAAGGCAACAAAAAACGGACGCATCGTTGCATTTGAGGGCTGCTGCTCGCGATACGCCTCATAGGCCAGGCGCAAGCCCTCACTATCCGCAATATTCTCATTGATGGTCAGCGTGGCATTGCTGTAGCGTGCGCCCAAATAGCAGCCAGCACGCAGACCGAATCGGATGATGGCCCGTGCCGGCCACTGGCCGCCAGCTATACGTCCGGCTGCATCATAGTTGATGCCGTCATAGTCGAAGCCGTGAATGAGCTCGTGTCCGATCATATAGCCCAGGCCGCCCATCAGCTGGGCAGCCGCCTCCTCTTGCCCAGGCGCCGCACAATTGGGCAGCATGGGCGGACGCAGCAGGCCCAGGGGCAGCTCAATCGCATTCAACTTCAGCCTGTAGTAGACATTGACGTCCAGTGGGCCGACCGAGTGGCCCGTCCATGTGATGGCCGATTCGCAGGGCAGCTGCAGGCACTGCAGTCCCAGCTGGAACTCGGCCTCCGCTTGGGCGCGCGACAAGTGCAACAGATTCGAGTCGTAGCTGCGCGACTGCAGCACACGCTGTGGCGCCTCGCCCAATTGCTGCGGCAGCGGCAGCGACAGCGACAGCGGCGGCGAGAGCAGCAGACGCATCGCGCGCAGCTTTTGCAGCGCCAATGTCTGCGTCGCGGCATCCTGCTCGAAGATGGGCGTGGCATTCAGCAGACGCTCGAACTGCGACTTGAGCGTTACGAAGAGCTGCTGCAGCTGTTGCTGCGTGCGACTGAGGAAATCTCTGGCCGCCGCATCGCTGCCGTGCAGCAGGCGCAGCTGCAGCTGCGACAACTGCTGCGGCATCAGCTGATTCAGCTGCTGCAGGCAATGCTCACGCTGCGAGGCCAGCGATGTGTCCTCGTGCAGATGAAGCTCAAAGTGTGCCGGCAGCTGCAGCAGCAGCCAGCTGGACAGGATCCAGGTATCGGCGCGCTGCAGCAACTGTTGCAGGCGCTGCAAGTAGTTGATGTCGGCGACCAGCAGCAGCTGCGTCGTATAATGCTCGCCCAGCAGCATTTGGAAGTAGTCGAGCAACTGCAGCTGGGGCAGCTGTGCGGCCAGCTGCTGCAGTGTTTGCGGTTCGTGCAGGACGAGCGTCTCAGCCGACTTCGGCAGCAGCGCCCGCAACTGCCGCTCGAAGCTGACGAGCTGCTCGGCCAGCGTGGCAGCGCGACGCACTCGCAGTCCCAGCTCCAGCAGCAAATACTTGAGATAGCGCTGATAGAGAAACTCGCTCTGATCACTGGTGCCCAGCAGATCGAAGCTGGGCGGCAGCATATAGAAGACACGCTGCTCGGCTGCCTGCCAATTGGGCTGCACCGAGAGGCGCCACAGGCCCTGGGCGCCAAAGCGGCGCACGGCCGCATTGCCGCGTGCCCAATCGAATTTGCTGGCATTGTTGAGCAGCGGCCAATCGGGCAGCAGCTGCTGCACTGCCTCCGTATAGACGTGCACCGACTGCCGCCCATTCATGCAGCTGCCATAGAACGAGGCCAATTGATCCGCATGCGTCTCCTTGTCGTGTTCGCCGTTCCGTTCGAAATGGCGCACCAGCAGCTGCTTGTTCATCGCACGCAGCATCGAACGCGTATCGTGGGCGCCCAGCGATCGCTGGCCATACGGCGCATACCAATTGCCACAGGCATGCTCATGGAAATTCTCGCACGGCGCCTTGCTCACATCCATGGCATCCGCTGCATCCGACAGGTCACAGTTGCTAGCCCGACACCAGCCGAGGTCAATGTAGAGACAGAGCTGCAGCAGCAGCGGCAGCAGCAGCGGCAGTAATCGCCCGTTGTGGAACGTTGCCATTCGGACTTTCTCTTGAAAACGAACTGATCGAAAAATGAGCCGGACTGAGCTCAGCTGAATCTAAAGCTGTTTGGCTGCCAGCTAAACAGCTGATAAGACGTCGCTGATAAGCTCTGACATTGAGAGCGCTTTACGCAATGCCAAAACATTGCCGATTGGGTTACTGAACAGCGAGGGCGGACACCAAAGTTACCGATGTGTGCAGCAATCGTAGAAGGCAAAGTCTTAATCTTATCAATTCATGCAGTTAGTCAAACTCTGTTGAGCTGTCAAAAATTATTAAGCAATAATTGATTGATAGTAGATATAGTATAGTATAGTAGTATAGTAGAAGGAATAATTGCATATATGTTACCTTATATTAAAATGAATTGAGTAGTTCGCTCGATGATTGATGTAAATGTAGTTGATTGATTTGGCCAACTTTAGCAAGCTTTATATCAATGATTGACTGAGAAACTGAACAAAGTCATAGTTCGACTTTATAAATGATTGATGTATTAACCTACTGGGTGATATGACGATTAAAGACTGGCTGGCTTATTGAATGCTGAATTGATTGATTGATTGACTGACTAATATCAATTAATTGATTAATTGACAAACAAAGGGCTAAACAGATTAGTGTAAAATTCCAAAATTTGTGATAATAAACTTAGGCTTACTGAACAATTTAATGATTGATTGATTGATTGACTAAGTATTTCAGTGATTGCCATATTTATTGCTTAATGATTGAGAAGCTAATTAACAATTTAAGTTAAGTTTGCTGATTGACTGGCTGTTTGAGTAAATGATTGATTGATTGATTGACTGACAGACCGAGTGATTGCATGTCAAACAAAGTCTTAATAGATACCCAGTGCAAATATGATTGATGAGATCTTTGATTTTTGAATAATAACTTGATTGATTGATTGACTGAAATAGTGCTTGATTGAGCGATTGTTATATTTGCTTAATGATTGAGAAGCTAACTAACAATGTATGTTAAGTTCATTGATTAATTGGCTGGTTTAGTAAATGATTGATTGATTGATTGATTGATTGATTGATTGAGTATTTCAATGATTGATTGATTGGGTGACTGTCATATTTGCTAACACAATGCTTGTTATAATGATGGAGTGACTCGATAATTTTGTGAATGATGGAATAATTGTATGATTGACGGATTATGTTACTAATGTCAATTGACTGATTAAGTAAATTTCTGCATCATTGAGTAGCTATATTAATATATCACATATATCATATAATTGATTGATTGAGTGACTAACTAATTGAATGATAAACATAAACAGTGATACGATGATTGCTTCGCTGCCATCAATTGCTTGCTCTAATCAATGGCTGCCAGACTGAATCAATGATAAACTGATGGATTAAATGCTTACAAGTGAGATAAATTCAGACTAATCTCAGCGTCGATTCGTCTACTTGAGTTGACAGCTCAAGCTCGATTTCTTTTCCATTTTCGCAATGCCAACAATAATTATGCTGCGAAATTGGCAAAAAGAAATCTCAACTAAATGACAAGACACGATGAGCACTGGCTCAGCGCAGTCGGAGCAAACGATGAAAAAGAATAGAATGCGAAACCATTGCTTGGCTCTGTCTGGTATTAAGTCGAGTGCATAAAATTCGCTTCGCTCTATTTGCCGTTGAGACGTGGCAGGTGTTGAAGTTTCGAATGCAGTAACTCAAGTGCCACACACACACACACACACACGCACACAGAAGAGCTGCTGTTTGTCTGTGCACAACGTCAATGCCACTTGACACGACAAAATTCAATTTTCCGCTCGTATATGACGCGACTTTTGCACATTTTTCATTTTCTTTGAAATATAAATAAACGAAATGCAATTTAATATTTACGCGCCGCATGCTGCTTAGCCTGCAACAACTATTCCCACTCTCTCGCTCGCTCTCTCTCTCTCTCTCTCTCTCTCTCTCTCTATCGCACACACATTCTCCTACCCTCCTGCTCACTCTCGTGTTTGGTTGCTTTCCCTCTCTGTTTGCTCTAGATGTCAAAATATATATTTTTCGCTTTTTTTCCGGTTAGCAGCGTGCAGCTCCAAGTCTCAAGTCGCTCGTGATGGGTTGGGGCTAGCTAGGGTTGGCTGCAGAGGGGGGTGTATAAAGAGCGGGTAAACAACACACAGAACACGGCGTATACGCAACGTGCACCCGAAAATATTACGTATACGCCCTGCATTTCGCCCTGCAATTGAGCAGAGACTTAAAGCGTCTTACTTTCGAATATGCTTTAGTTCTCAACCCTTACAAAATCGAGTGTGTCTTCTTCTTCTTCTTTTTACAGCACCATACGAGAGGGCATCATACGCTGCATTCTGGCTACGGACATGGCACGTCATAATGAGATACTCACGCAATTCATTGAGATTACGCCCATCTTTGACTACAACAATCGTGCGCACATCAATCTGGTAAGTAAAAAGGAACTCATAGAACGGATATATAGTATTGTAATTTATTTACTCCATATCGTTTTCTTTTTAAAGCTTTGCATGATACTCATCAAGGTGGCCGACATCTCCAATGAGGCACGGCCCATGGATGTGGCCGAGCCGTGGCTGGATCGGCTGCTGCAGGAGTTTTTTGCCCAGAGCGCTGCCGAAAAGTCGGAGGGGCTGCCGGTGACACCATTCATGGATCCCGATAAGGTGAGCAAGCCCGGCTCACAGGTGCGCTTCATTGGACTGGTTCTATTGCCGCTCTTCGAGGCGCTCGGCGAACTGGTGCCCGAGCTGACAGAGCTAATCATTATACCCGTGCGCATTGCCCTCGAGTACTACAGGTGAGTTGTCGAGTTCAATTGAAAGGATTCACGTTTCAAGCTCGACAATTTTCACAGACGCCTGAACGATGCACAGACTAAGACACGCAAATCGGTTGCCGATAGCAATGCCTCGGCCACATCGGACAGCAACAGCGGCAACATGGACTCGAATGCAGCCATGGCCAGTACGCCGGGTCATAATACGGCCGACAAGCTATTGTTGGACAACAATAAGGGTTCGACTGCTGCATCTGGTACCGGTGGTGGGGGAGCTGCAGCTAGCGGAGCGGGTGGAACTGGTGGAACTAGCGGCAGCTGTGGCGGTGGCAGTAGCTCACCCCAAATGCCACGCTCTGGCTCGGCCATAAGCGTCAAGTCACGTCGCAGCATACCATCACAGAAATCGGCATCGCGCACCTCCGTCGATGAGCCAGGCGGCATGGCTGCTGAGCTGCACGATCTGCCCGAGGGCAGCGAAAGCGGTGATTCGGAAACAGCCACCGAAGTGGATGTAAGTTCGACAACAGCAAGTAAAAGCGTGTAAAACGTGGATGTAATCGATGGTAGGACAGATGAATAGACCCGTCGGACATACAGATAACCGAACAATGATGCGAACGGATAGACGGACAGACGGACAGACGGACAATTAGATATGCGGAAGAACAGCCTGACGAAAGTGCAGCTAGACGAACGGACAGACAGACGTTCAAATAAATAGGCATACGAAAAAACAGACGGACGTACAGGCAAACGGACAAACGGAAGTACGGGCAGACAGGCAAACGATCAAACATACGGACGGATAGATGGACGGACGAACGGACGTACAGAGAACTGATGTACGGACACATAGACGAGCAAACAGACGTACGGGCGGATGCACGGACATGCAGGTGGACAAACGGGCGGACAGATGAACGGATAGATAGGTAGACGAACGGACAGATAAAAGGACAAACGAAAAGACAAGCAAGGGGATAAACGTAAGAAATGTGCAGGTTGGACAAGACTGACAAAACAAATATGCTCTCTTTTCACAATATAAGCTAGTATTAAGAGTGTATAGGAAGAAAACCTAAAGTATAAACCTAATTACTGTGCATTTACCTATATTTTCTTACTGTTTTTCACATGCAAGGTGGCTGAGAAGACATCCAAGTTCAAGGTGGACACCGAGGGCTGCAGCAATCGCAGCAAATCCTCGCACTCCACCTCACGGAAATCGTCACGCGAGAAGCGACCCTCAATGATTGGCGAGCTGTGCAGCAGCGGCGGAGGTCAACGCATACGCAACTCGTACGGCAATATTCATGGCTATCATAGCAATCGCTGTCACTTTGGCAGCAATCGTGCCGTCAGTCTCGATCAATACAGCACGAACAATCGGCGGCTATCGGACGGCCTGCCTCAGGTCATCTCGGACAGCAATGTCTTCTATGGACGGCTGAATCGTGGCAGTCTGGAGGCAACGACAGCAGCGGCCGCTGCTCATGGAGGCGACCTCAATATGAACACCAACAGCAGCAGCAGCAGCGGCGGTCAGGCAGGTGCAGCTGCTGGTGCTGGCGCTGCTCCGCAAACTGTGCACAGTCAGGTGTTGTCGTCGCTGCGCGAGTCAGACAAATTGCCAGCTACAACAGCAACAGCAGGGGCAACGGCAGCAACAGCTGCTGCTACCACCACCAATGGCAACATATCGCCAACGCTGACCCAAACCTTGGCAAGCAATGGCAGTGCGCGCAGCAGCAGTGCAGCAACAGCAACTGTTGTTACCGTGCAGCAGCAGCAGCAGCAGCAGCAGCAGCAGCAGCAGCAACAGCAGCAGCAGCCCAGCAGCAGCAGCAGCTCCTCCTGGAAGTCGCGTTTGCGTCAGTTTTCCGACTACTTTAGCTTCAGCTTTGATAAGGGCAACAAACGCTTTGGCAGCACACGCAGCAGTCCCTGCCCCGTGCGTGGCAACAACAATGCAACGGGCAGCAGCAGCAACAATGCCAGTGAACCTAATGCCGAGTCGAAAGCAACTCAGTCGACTGGCACCTATTGCAACATTTCGAATAGTCCCACGCCGGGTGCCACGATGACAGCTATTGGCCAAGCCTCGGGCGGCATTGGCCGGCATCGTGCCTATAGCTTGGATGTGCCCTGCAGTCGCCATGCGGCGACACGCTACAGCTCCGGGGATAGCAGCAGTCGCAAATCATCGTCGCGGCACGACGAGCACAACAACAGCAACAACACATTGCACAGCAGCAGCGGCGGCATGGGCATGGGCATGGGCATTGGCGAGCTATCGAGCATACGTATTCGCATTGGCAGCGCCGAGGAGGGCGGGAGTAGTGCCAGCGGTGCAGCAACTGCGACTGCGACTGCGACCGCGACTGCTGGCGGTGCAATGAAATTACCGCCGAGCATTAGCTGTGAAATGGGTTTGGCCAGCGGCTCCTCGTCGGAGGCGGTGCCAAAGATTTGACAACAGGGGAGCTCCGATACGACTAACACAAATACAAATAATTCGCTCTGCAATCAGGCGGCATTTCACACGGTCAGCACGGAGGAAGAGCAACAGCCGGAGGAGCGCCGCCAACGGCTGCTGCAGCAACAGCAGCAACTGGAGCATGACGAGGAAGAGGAGGCCATCATCAATGACAGCGACGATTTGGATGGCAGCAGCGAATCGGATGCTCTGCATCAGGACACCTCCAGCTGTGAGGTCTCATCGATGACAATGACCGTTTGGTCAGCCATTGGCCAACGGCTCAATGCGCTCGTCTGCCATTGCTGTGAGCGTAAGCTGCCCGAGCCGGAAAATGTGTAAGAAGTCGATGCCAAATATAGTCCAAATTCTGTAACAGACATATACACACGCATACAATCACACGCGCACAGATAGGCACATTGACATTGCCATTGATATCGTTAATCGATAGTCGCTTATCGATACTGTTCAACAGCAGCAACTGCATAAACGCACATCAATATATTAATTTATTGATATAAGTTAATCGATAAACGTTTGTCAAGCATTTATTCAAAAACACATTTAGACTCGATAACAATACCAATAAGCATTTATCGATCATTCATGATGACATACGCAAACTGTTAAGTGATTTATCGACGAGAATTTCTCAACAAAGCTCTTCCGATAACAGGCCAGCTATCACTTATCGCACAAGAATAGCCATATTCCTTCAGACATTAACTGCAACTAACTGCAACTGATTCGCAAATGATCGATAACAGAGTTCGGTAGCGGAATGACAGTATCGAAAACACATTAACACTCTTTGAATCGATAATACATATTGAAAAATGAAATAAATTGTGCCATTCGATAACATATCGTAGAGGCAATAGTTTATCGATAGCCCATATCGATCGATAATCTGAAATAGTTGATAATTGTGCATTAGTAACATACTCACATTCTGAAAATATCGAAAACATATCGATATCCATTTATCAGTAACTGGCTCACGTTTATCGATAACACTTTTTTTTTTATTAATTTTAACGTATTTTATGCAAATCTGTTTTTTTTTTTCTATTAATTATTTGACTTTGATAACAAAATTTACTTGATAATATATTAAATACAATTATGATAATTTTCTATAAATTAATATTAGAATTAATATTATTATACATATTACATATTATATATTATATTATATATTATTATTATATATTATTTTTATTGAAATGCTTTGAGTATTTATTTCGTTTCTTGGTTAAATATCTATCTAGCACTCGATGGTGCCGATGCCAATTGCATTGCTCCTGTTGCACTGCAATTGGACATTGCGAAAAAGTGATTAGCAAAACGAATTGATGGAACGAGATTTGTGTGTGTTGAGCATGCGGCAATAGCCGGCGGCTGGGCGCAGCTTGTTGCGTGCCACAGTTCGATTGACTGCATACGAAATGTGTTCCCGTTTAATTACACAAAACAAAAATTTTGCATTCTCCATACGCAATGCGAATGCGAATGCGAATGCGAATGCGAATGCGAATGCGATGGTGGCTGCATCCGATGCAATCAGAATGCCACAAGTTGCATGCCACGCACACACCGTCGCACACTCGCTGTGATTGTGCAGCCTCAGTGCAGCTGCAATGGCATCTCATTTGAAGTATGACAGGCAACGGCAAGCTGCCTGCAGCCAGTGGCATGCCCCAAGCATGCGTACACTTATGTGCCACAAACTCTGTGGATCAAAGGTTTGTTTTTTTTTCTTTTTCCGTCGCACGGAGTAGCCAATGCCGCCCGTTTCAATTATGCGCACCTCGCGCTGAGAGCTCAGCCGAAAAACGACAAAAAGCGTTTACTTTACCATTAATAACTCGATTTTCGGCAAATGGCATCAACTATTAGCCATATTATAAATATTCTAAATTAGTATTTAGATATGCATGTCTATCGATATTTATCGATTTTATTGCATACATACTCCAGGCCTACATATTGTTTTCATATTTTTTCCAGCGTGCTTCAGAGTTATTTTATGTACTGAAAAATTCGTTCGATTAAATATTATGTTGATGTTATTTAGAAAATATGCCGAAAATCGATTGAATGATGTAACAAAAATATTTCACTTTATGGCAGGCAGTTGAATATTGTGTACATTTATTTATATTTCTTTGGTCATTCATTTGTTGCATTTTCATTTCTTTTTCATTAAATTTTTTTTCCAGTTTTTAGTTAAACAAACACATTTCAATGGCAATGAAATTTGAAAACAAAAGCTAAACAGCAAATAAATTTGAAAAAAAAAAAAATTATATATATCTATATAGGCACATAAAATATGACAACATATCCCAAGCAGGATGTTAAAGAATTTGAATTTGAAAGTGAAAAACTAAAACGAAATTCAAGAAAAACGTAAAGAATTTTTCTTTACTCACTTAACAATTGTTAGATTCAAGTCCAATGAAAATAAGAGAGAAAAAAACCAAAATAATAAAATTATATATGAAGGAAACTATGTGTATCAATGTAAATCTCTGTATGTAATGTATGCTAAGTCGTAACGAACACACACACACGCGCACACACATACACGTATGAAGGAAGTGAATGCAGCGAATAGAAAAAAAAGTGTTGCCTACTTTTAAGCGCTGCGTGAGGGCGAAGCCAAAAGCAGAGCGTATATGATGTAGCCAAGCTGGTACTTGGCTAACACAAACACATAGACATACTCACATATACATATATATATAAAATATATAATACAAATTAATTGTAAATGTTAACTGCTAATCTATCAAATTTTCACATCTTTTTTTCCGTTTCAATATTTTTTTTTTGTTTTCAGTCTAAAATTAAGCGTGAAATGAATATATAAAATATAAATTTAAGAGTAAACAAAAATTTACAAACAATTTTTAAGTGTCTAGCAACAATGCAAAATAATCAGAAAAGAAAAAAAAAGTAAATTAAATAAATTAAATATTTATATGCATATATAATATCAACATGTATGCGTGTGTGTGTGTGTGTTTGTATTTATTTTGAACTAATTGTAGTAGAAAATTTGTTTTAAATTTGATTTTGTTGTGCGCGTTGTTCTTGTTGTTGTTATTGTAATTGCTGTCAGCTAAGGCAAAAATAAATGTTTGTTAAATCGAATGACAACAACATCAAAAATACGAAAAAAAAACAAAGTTTGCTCGATGTCGATGTCTATATATATATATATATATATACTTTTTTTTTTGGGTAGCTAGACTAGAATTCCAACTAAACTAATACACATAAAAATGCATATATATACACACATATACACATACATATATGTTTCTATAGATAAATGATAATGTATACTAGATGGAAGCTAACGACTACTAGAGTTGAGATGTGTATGTGTTAGTGTTATACGATATTAAGCAGTATCTGATGTCGCTTACATACTCAAACAAGCAAGCACACACATATACATACACATGTATACTAGTTGTATGTATTGGTGACAATGTTACGTGTATTTGTGTTGTATTTCAAATAAAGCAAAACAAAACAAAACAAAAATGTCACACAACTTCCCTTGTTTAATGATGAAAAACATAAAGACTAAATACTTGAATTTACAAAAACCTTTCCAAGCAAAACCAAAAGAAATGAACTAAAAAAAAAAAAAAAACAACTAAAAACTAATACCAACTAAAATCTAAAAGTAAAAAAAAAAAAAGTTCTAGGTGTTTTACAAAATGTATAAAAAATTAGAAAAGAAACAAAAAGCAAAAAAAAAACGATCAAGAAATTTTAAGCATAATTTATTTAGCCTAGATATATGCTTATCGATGTAAATTTTAGTCAACTATTTTGGCAGTCAATTAATGAGAACAAACACGCCCCCAACCCCCCCACGCACCACCCCAAGAGAGAACTATTAATGCTTAAGCCCCACAAAGTTCAACTAAATCGAGTCAGAGTTAAGTCAAAAAAATGTAATTTCAATTCATGTTGCTGGATCGAGCATAGTTAGGATCTGAGAAAACCCTTAGCAATTTGGACCAAGCAGCAGCAACAACAAATCTAACTACAACTGAGAACTCTCTGAATGCAGAACACTTTCAAGAAAATATTTACTGAATATACTAGCAGCATGCTTCACATATACACATACTAGATAATACGTATTACTCGTTTCCCAATAATTGTACGATCAAAAGAAAACAAAAGAATATATAAGAAATAACGAAAAATAGTTAAATGTTACCTATGAAACGAAGGACGGCAATGAAATGAACACTATGAACCACAACTACCTGTCCACTATTTACAGCACAGCTAGCTGAAGCCCAAGACATTGGCGAACGTATATCGTATATTGTATATCGTGTATCGTATGGCGTAAAACAAATATGATATATATCGTATATCGTACATCGTACATCGTATAAATTATAGAAAGTTCGTGCATTGAATGTCGTAAATGGTATACAATATATCAAGTATCGTATATCGTATGGCGTAAAACGTATATGATATATAGAATATGTTATATTGTATATCGTATAATTTATATGATATATGAATATGGTATACTACGGATCGCATAACGTACATGGTACATGGTCTACGATACGTACATATATGGTATATAATATGTGGTATATCGTATATTGATATCGTTTCGATATCGTATACGAATCTCGAATGCCACATATTAAATATCGTATAGAATATATCGCTACTATCGTTGACGGCCCAAGCAACTACTTTATACTTTTTTACGTAACTTCCAAAACGGTTTCCATGCCACTCAACACTAATGGCACACACTAGCAGAGAAAGCCCCTTTTAAAGAGAGTATATACAGGAAAACAGTCCAATCTTAATATACTATACATACATATATCTGACAGTGTAGAGATCATGTTGATATTAATCCCAAGATAATGACAACAACCACCGATAACGGACCACAGTAGTGCATCAGAGCGCTTTAACCAAGATTCATTCATTGTTATCGAGACAACGAGAGACATCAACTGTTGCCAGCGATACGCACAGATGTGACATTTTCGGATGGGGCGCTACAAAGCCCCCAGACTTTATAATTTCATTCCTCATTTCCTCTCTCGCTATCTCTCTCTCTCTCTCTCTCTCTCTCTCTCTCTCTCTCTCTCTATCTATCTATCTCTCCCTCTCTCCCGCACACACAGAGACAGAATAGTGCACACCTAGAGAAGTATATTTAAGTGCATAAAGACTATATACTAAGTACTATACACATACATACATACTATATATATATATACATATATGTATATACTAAATACTAGCGACCCTCCTGAACTTTCAAACCAAAAGCCTTTAATTAAAACAAAACAAAAACTAAGACTACATTTTATTATACAAAAAAAAAAAAATTGGGGACAAGGTTGAACCGAAACTTGAATGCAATTTTAAATAGAGTATGAGTATTACGAATACTATTAGTAAAGCATACTTCGGCAGGCCGAAGCCTAGATGCTCTCTTTCTCTCTCTCTCTCACACACACACACTCTCTCTCTATCTCTTACTCATGCACTCTCTCACACTTGCACTCTTTCAAGACCCAAACACAGATACGAACAGGTAAGAAGTTTTAACCAAAGACAAGAGTCCTAGAAAACCTACACAAAAATATACATATATATAAATAGATATATATATATAAATAAATGTATGTCAATGAAAAAAGTCTATATATAGATATATGTTATATATATGTATATTAAAGAAGATCAGTTAGTTATTATTTATAAGAGCAAACTGAAATTATGTGGAGAACCCTAAAGAAAACTTAAGAAAATGTTGAACAAAATAAATGAATATATATACATATATACTAAAGAAAAAGAAGAAAAATGATACTGAAAAATGATATGGAATCAATTATATAGTACACTCATACAAAAGCAAAGCAGAAGAAGAAGAAGAAGAATAGGAAAGCAGCAGCAACTAGCGCGAACTAAAACTAACTAAAACATAGACAGAAACAACTCACAAAACACATACACAAAGAGACACACACACACTCAAATACATACATATATGAAGTAAAGCAAACATATTATATAGATATAAAAAAAAAAATACTGCAAATCTTTATGCACAACATGTTGTATAAGTGGCAAATACATATATACATACATATATTAGCAGCAGCAGCAACAAACTTAAGTGTAAAAAAAATACTACAACAGAAAATACCATAAAAATACCAAATATCTATATACACATATGTATATGCGTGCAAACATGTGTGTATGCAAAGTTTTTTTTTTTCTCCCCCATTTAAGATGCATTGAAAAAGAAATACTGATGAAAAATACTAAAGCAGTTGGAAACTATTTACAAGCGGTATGAGTACAGCACAAAAAAAAAAAAATTCAAAAGAAAAATACCGAAAGAGAAAAAAATAGTCACAAAGATATACAAGTACAACTTGTTAACGAACCCAAAGAATCATTCAAAATGAACACACAAAAAATATCTTACATTTATATACATATACACTATATACTATATATGTATATGTATCTGAGGAATATGAGAATTCTATGTGTACAATGAAATATTTAATTGAAATGCATTAACGACAAAGCAGCAACAATACAAATTTAAGTACTATCGTAATATCATGCATAGATATATAGACATATATACATATATCTATATATGAACACTATCAACACAGCTGGTATATAAAAAAACCAAATATTTATTCAAAGAAAAACCCACACAAAATATATAATAAAAATACTAATGAATAAAACTTGAAAAAAACAAAAATTTACCGAAATTCCAAGACCCAAACAAATATACTAAAAATAAAATAAAATATAAACTTTTTCTGAACTGCATTTAAATGGAAAATCTTGAAAATGGAAAAACAAAAAAAAAAGGAAAATTGTATTTAACATTTAAGTTAAGTCCAATATTGAAAATGTTTTGGACAACAGCGAGCACGAGTGCGAGTACGAATACGAATTCGAATACGAGTATGAATAGTACTCACATACCAAACGATTACTCATATCACTCGCTCACTTACACTGACAACACACAAACTCACACAGACACACACACACACGTAACACTCAGACATACATGTATTTTTGTGTAAAAGTTTAAAACATGAAGAGCAGAAAAATATGAACTACTGATTAATATGAAATATATTGAAATAAAATAATTTCCAAACTAATTACAAGAAAAGAGCTTTTGGTCTTTTCATTTGCTGAACTTGAGTGAAAAAGTCGTTTGAAAGTTCTATGCATAAGCTTGATGTCAGCAAAATGTGCTAAAAGCTGGCCCAAAAAGCTTTATTGCTCGCCTAAAAAGCAACCCTTTAAGCTTTTAGCCATTTTCCTTTAGGTGCGTTGCTGGCGCAATACTTTCGCTTGCAACATGTTGCATGTGACAGCTGTGTTGTATGCTAGATGTTGCGCGCGTTAAAAAAAAAAAATAAATTTAATAAAAAATTACTAAAAATAATAGACAAAATAAATGCCTAGCATATTTTTTGTTTTATGCATAATATTTTAAATATTTTGGTTATTCAACAAATCGATTGCATGACCTGTGCACAGCAATACGCGCCATTGCAACATGTTTGAGCTTCGAACACATGCCGTTTCGTTCGATTGGGTGCTTCATACTAGTTCGCACATGCTCGAAGCAGTTCGAATGCTCGCAACGCAGCCGCCTCGAACATCAACTCAGTTGACATTTGCAAGCGCGACGCAGCAGTTGCTAGTGACGTTCGTTCGGCATTCAGGTCGGACACCAGCTATCGGTTCGTTGTGGACGCTAAGTTAATATTTCACTGTTAATAGGAGTGTTAGCGGCAGCGGCAGCGACGGAGACGGAAGCGGAGACAGAGCCAGCGACAGCGACAGCCAACAATAAAAGCGAAAGCAAGAACAAAATAAAAATTCGCTGCTCCTGTGTATGAGATGGCACTCTATTTGTTGTTGCATTTGCCATTTACCATTGTTGTTGCTCTTGTTGTCATTTTACGCTAGTTGCCACGGCTGCAGTTGGTGCTGCTGCTGCGTTCGCCGCGCTTTACTTTCTCGCTCCATTCGCTTCATTCCGTTCCACTCGCCATTTTGTCGGCAACGTGCCCTGTGGGGAAGGTGGACGCGAATTTTTGTGTGTTTTGTGCCTTTTTGTTTTGTTTTCATGTGTGTGCGTGTGTGTGTGTGTGTATGTGAGCGTGCCTATGCGTATAAATGTGTGTGTGTAAATTTGGATATTGCTACTGTTTTGTTGTTGTTGTCATTATTGCTTTAAGTATTTTTAATGTTCGCGTGCGAAGTTTGTTGTCAAAGTGAAACATTTTACGTGAGATGTAAGTGGAAGAGGCCTTGAAATGTCCTGAAACAGGCCAAACGAGAAACAACAACAAACAAACATAAAAAGGCAAATAAGAGAAAATCAATGCGCGTGCCGAATGTGCGTGTGTGTGTGTGTGTGTGTGTGTGTGTGAGTGTGTCTCTGAGTGTGTGTATGTGTGTGTGTCAAAGAAAATCTATAAAGCGCGCTGTGAAACTCGTCGCAGTCGAGCTATGCGAATAATTTATAAGATTGAATTTAAAGACACCAAAAAGCGCTCTCACTCTCTCTCTCTCACTCTCTTTCTCTGTCGCACATTCACTCACTCTCACTCTCTAAGTGTGTGTGTGTGTGAGAAAGCAACCGCAAGAGGCCAAAAGGAAGACAGCGCAAACAATTTCTTGGCAGCTGCCTCAACTGCAAACGAAATGCCGAAATGCTTGGCCTGGCCCCAAAGCCGCCTCGCCCGCATCCGCATTTCGTTCCACTTTTGTTTGTTACCTCCCTTCTGCTCTATCTCCATCTCTTTCCTGTTCTCTCTCGCTCCCTCCCTCTTGGGGGCGCTGCAAAAATGTTGTAAACATGCGAGGCCGCTGCCAAAGGCGCTGGCAGCATCATACGGAACAGCTGATTCGCCTTTGGGCCGCATAGCGCTATAGAATGCACACACACACACACACACACACACACGCTTGCATCTAGGCGAATGCAAAAGCATCAAAGGCATTAGCAATAACTTTTCTTAAGTGCCAAACAAACAGCGAGTGAAAATTATTGAGAACAACAACAACAAAAAGCCAAAAACAAAAAAATAAATAAATACTTAAAGGAATCTATTACAAATCTGAAGCAACATTTATAAAATTAAAAAAAAAAAATCAATACAAAATATATTTATAAACATATGCAAAGCTATATAAAGCTGGCCCAAATATTGAATTGATTGAGTAAGTAGCGAATTCTGCAGCAGCAAGTCATAGATAAATCTCAATAATCGTTAATCGATAATCGATCGATCACAAATCTTGAGAGAGTATTCAATATGATAATCCTTAGTTTCTGTATAGCGAATATAACACTAAAACTTTCGCTCTATCTCTCTCTCTCTCTCTCTCACACTATAGAGAGAGAGCTAAAAAGCTAACTAGAAAATTTAAAATTTTTAGAAGGTTCCACACCCAAGAGTTAGGCAAGAGTTTAAAAACAAAAATAAATGTTAGCTAACATATTAGTCATTTAAAGCTATCCTTACATTATATATAAGAAAAGAGTCACGCGATACAAGATATGCCTTAGTAATTAGCTAGCGAGTATTACTTTAATGATATCATTAAACTTATATTAGGCATAGTATTACAGTAAGTCAGTTAGTTCAACGAATCACTGCTCGAATATGATATGATATGATTGAGCATTAGTAGACCAAGAAATATTGTTATATAATCAAAGTTCAAGTTACTTGTAAAAATCATATGGGTAAACCCATGCTTACTATAATAGGGAAAGCGAGTACGCTTTGCTTCTTTACTTTATCCTCTGTATGTAACAGGCTGAACAAGCTGTACATATATATAGACTTAATCAGGCGAACAAACTTAGTCTATCTAAACATGTTCGTCTCTATATATACAAAAACTAGAGATTTGAAATGTGCAGTATCTACTCCTGTATACTATAAGCATAATGAGTTTCTCATCTTGTGCTTTGTGCATATGAAAAAAGGTTAGCATAGGAAATTAGCTCTGCACACAGTTCAGGGTATATCCGAGTCAAGCACTCTAACCTTTTCATTATTATTTGTACTACTCACATAATCATAACATCATGAATATGTTTCTGAGAGTTCTACTTCAATGAACAAGCAACGGAAACTAAAGATGAACTGTGATTATAACTCATTTAATAATCTGCTGGGAATGAATCATAGAATACCATAACTATTTCATTTTAAGAAATATTAGCAACAAATTTTAATATGTGCAATAGTAATTTTGCAGTATTTTTGCTGCATATAATGTAATTTGTATCCAGCATGGAAGAACTCTTAAAGCTTTTAATAGAGCTGACATATTACGTATACGCAATGTTGCCAGTCAAGCGAAGCGAACATATTTCATTGGCGTGCACTCCATTTAAGCATCTTTGAGATACTTAGTGCAGTCACTGTGAGCCGCATAATACACGAAGCGAAAAGCTGTAGCAAGTTCTGAGAACATAGAAGAAAAGAAAAAGGAAAAGAGAAGAAAACATTGAGCAAAAGCTGAGCTGCATTTGGAAAGGATTTTCTATTTTCTTTTTTTTTTTTTTTTTTTTTTTTTTTTTTTTTTTTTTTGCTTTGTTTAGCTGTCCTGATTTCGTGCAGTGTAAACAGCATGAAGGACAAACGACAGCTGAGCACAGCCTGTCTCTATGCCAATCAACTTAACTATGTTTAACTTTCTACAGCTCTACTCGCAGCACAGCAGCAGCAGCAGCAGCAGCAACTAGCTGAAGGGCCAGCCCACGTAGGAGCTGTGCAGCGCAAGTGAAAGTGGAAGTGGAAAAGGAAGTGGAACTGGAAGCGGCAGCAGCAGTGGCACTGGCAGTGGCAGAGCCAAGTTCAAAATCAACGCCTGACAATGACTAAGCGCTCCACTGGGCGGCCAACAGCAGCAACAGCGGCAGCAGCAGCAGCGGCAACAGCAGCAACAACAATCAATGAGAGCAGCACGAGCTGGCGACGACGCTGCACAACGGCAACAACAACAACAACAACAGCAATGCGCATTAGGCACTCGACTGCGCTGCCGGCAAGCGGCATATCCTGGCTGCTGTTCGTAATCTGTATGCTGAGCTGCTTGTGCTGCTACACAGGTAATTACCAACACGCCAAAATGCTTGACACTTGATTAGCATGACATTGCAACTGCAGCTGACACGCCTTACCTGCCGCCCCTACTCAGTATCTGCATCTGCCTAGCCCTGCCCCTGCCCCTGCCCCTGCCCCTGCCCCTGCCCCTGTCCTAGGCTCATTCCTGACAGCCATCCTCATGTCGCCCAAAAGTAACAAATCAGCAGTTGACAGATCTGCTTCGATTACGTGTTTAAGGGCTTATGTGCTTACGTACTTACGTGCTTACGTTATTACGCTTGACGTTGCAATTGGCTCGATTTGTGCATCGGTTGTTATCTTGTTTATCTTTTGATTTGGTCACACTGAAGTGTCTGAATTGCACTACTTATCCTTGTGTGCATGTACGCCACAAATATATTACGCTCTACGATATTCAATATTAATATCAAATGACATCGATAGACTAGTTGGCTTGCCTTCCACTTAAGCTAAAGACTAATCGAAGCATGTTTATGTTTGTTTATGTTGATATAAGCGATAAGTATATAAATAACGATATTGATATCGATAGTCAATATTAATATAGCATCATATCGCTGCTGACTTGCCTTCCAGTCAAATTATAGACTCTTTGAAATGTGATCAATACAAGTTATCGATTTATCGAAATTCTCTAATTTAACTTGTATTGTCTTATCAAGCGAACTTTCAATTGCAGAAAATTATTTATAAAATTGTATTTATCTATAACTATAATTATCGATTTATCGAAATACATTTCTGTCTATACTACTACTACTCCTACTACTCGTACTTATACTAATACTATTTCAACTAGTACTACTTCTACTAGTACTATTTCTACTAGTACTACTTTTACTACTACTATTTCTACTAGTACTATATCTACCACTACTACTTCTACTACTACTAATTCTACTACTACTACGTCTACTACTACTACTTCTACTACTCTACTTCTACTAGTACTGCTTCTACTACTATTTCTACTACTACCACTTCTACTACTACTACGTCTACTACTACTACTTTTACAACTACTACTTCTACTACTACCCACCACTTCCACTACTTCTACTACATACTACTTCCACCACTACTATTACTTTTACTACTACCACTACTCTGGTCATAATTAGCATACCTGCCCCGACCTAGCATAATTATCGACTTATCCAAATCTATACTATCATTGCCAACTGCCAGTGGCAACAAATGAGGCCTTCGAGTAGAAACAATTGCTACTTAGCAAAGCCAATAGAGCCAAGTATTTTGGATTGCCAAGAGTCGGTCCATCGCCGTTATCGTCTCGATTGTCAGCCGAGATTAAGGACTCGGCCTTGATACTCTCATGCCAAAACGAAGAAATAATAATCATAAATAATGACGAAAACAATTGGGCGCGAAATATGAGAGAGGCATGCGAATGGCAAGCGGAAAGTGGATACGGAAAATGTATTTGGGGCACGACCAGCGGCGCTAGCAGTGGTAGTGGCAGGTGCCAGTGGCTATGGCAGTGGCGGGGATGCGCAGTGAGGGGGGTGATGGCAGGAAAAACAATTGCATTTAGCCTTGACATTGCGCATGCAAAGTCGACTTTGGCTTTCGTTAGCTTTTTCGTGGCCATTCCGTTGCCAAGCACCTGACACCGCCAACTGGTGGAAGGGGCGTGGCACACTTCAATTTTGAACACTTGGCCAACAGCGACAATTCAACATTGTATTGTATCACACACGAAATCAAGAATACAATAGTTCGCCTTACAGTTGAGTTTAAATAGAAATAACACATTCTAAAATATACCCTTTTACCCGTCAACCACAGAGCTTTGAGCTTAGCCTAAAGTTAGTTGGACAACTTTTTTATAAAAGAAAAACTAAAATATATTTTGTAGTTTGAACTAATATTTTGAGGGATTGGGCGTCCATAAAAGTTCATAGCAAGCTTGAATTACTCATTCAACTTAGCTTAGAGCTTTGAAAAGTTCATTGAACAAATACTTGCAAGTTGCTCTAAGCTGCTTTATATGGAGATGCTACTACCCCAAAATTCACTATAAAAATCTTCCCAGCTAGAGCTTTAATGAGACTTTATTAAAGAGCTCTTATCTGAACTGCAAATATGAATTATATTCTCATCAAAGCTGCATAGAGTACATTAAAAAATGAATGTCAATATTTGCATAAGCTTCTAAACAACATAAGCTTTGCAGCTTTTAAAGCGTTGAATTCATTATAAAAGTCTTGGAAGCAAAAGCTTTTTCCTCAAAATATCATAGATCTACTAACTATAGAAAAGTATAAGCTACTCAATTATTGCTGAAATCTAAAGTTTAATAAGTCTCTTGGTTTGTTCTGAACTGAACGTCTTTGTTATAAAAGTTCATTAAGTCGAAAATCGAAGTTGAAAAGTTTATCCGTATTCATTCTAAATGCTAGGAAAGCTCATCAGCTAAATTAATCCCTGAAATTGAAGCGTTAGACAGCTTTTTAATATTTAAAGCTTCCGCAACTAAGAAATAGTAATTCAAACTTAAGACATTTTCTTTCAGCCTTTGACAGCTTTTGATAAATGCGATTTGCATAGAGTATGTGCGGATCGAAGCGTGCCAAAAAAGAAAGAGAGCAAACGAACGAGCGAACTTTTGCCTGACTCTTGTTGTTATTGACGCACATGGCCAAAGTTTGTGGCCAAACTATTTTGGTTGGTGTGGTGTGTGGCATAACGAGTTGTCGTCGCTCCCACGAGGCAGCTCAAGTTCGGTTTTAGTGCTTCCGGCTTTGCCAATTGGCGGAGCTCCACTCGCATCGCTCACCACGCTCAGTCTTGCACAATGCCAAGTTTTATTGCTCGTCTATGCGCAATTGGGTTATGGAAGGGGCAGAAATATGGTCGAATGGGGGATGTCAAGGCAGAGCGATTGATAAGTTCCCTTGCCGCTAAATGGCCAACTAATTAGTTGGACTCTAGCCAATGTTCAATTACATATTAAAAGCAACGCTCGAGCTATGCTTCAAACATACACTTAGCAATTCAATTGCCAGACATGTCGGACGATTCAGGACGGACGACGTTAATGCGACGAGTGGGTGCATCAACAATCGGATCGATAGCTCCGGCCGGCAGCAAATACTAATTACATAGTCAAGCAGTCAAAGGGTCATACATACACTTGTTGTCTCTTTCTCTATCTCTCTCTTCCTCTCCCTCTCTCTATCTTTTGCATTTTTAATGGCACTTGACAACCGAGAAGTGCGTTGATAGACGGACAATTGAAACCTTTGAACGCACGTGCATAAACGCATGCATAATTCAAGCGCTTAGTGTTGGCGAGTGCATTGTTTGCCATCCGACTAATAAATAGGCAATCATCGAACGCGCTGACGTCATTCAGGCCGTGTCGAAACCCATGAACTAGTTTTGCAATAAAAAAAAAACTGGGTAGTAGCTAAAGAGTGAGTGACTACGGTCTGTAAATATTAGGATAAAATAAGTAGCCAAAGTGAAAGGACTTAACGGCTAATCGTTAAGCAACTAACAAATAAACAAGCTGACTACAGCGAGTAGGTATAGCGAGTAGCAGTTGTGTGTAGGCATAGCAAGTAGCTACGGCGAGTAGCTACAGCGAGTAGCTACAGCGAGTAGCTACAGCGAGTAGCTACAGCGAGTAGCTACAGCGAGTAGCTACAGCGAGTAGCTACAGCGAGTAGCTACAGCGAGTAGCTATGGCGAGTAGCTACAGCGAGTAGCTACAGCGAGTAGCTACAGCGAGTAGCTACAGCGAGTAGCTACAGCGAGTAGCTACAGCGAGTAGCTACAGCGAATAACTTATAGCGAGTAACTATAGCGAGTAGCTGCAGCGAGTATTTATAGCGAATAACTATAGCGAATAGCCACAGCGAGTAGCTACAACGAGTAGCCACAGCGAGTAGCCACAGCGAGTAGCTACAGCGAGTAGCTACAACGAATGATCATAACGCCTCTAGCAAATAACTCCGGTGAAAGCAACAAACAGCAAAGAGCTTAGTAAATTGTCCTCGCCAAAGCGAAACATAACGAGAAGCATTCATTTTGCACAAATGTCAAGCTAACCGCTTTCCTTCCCACTTGCATTTCCGCTTTGGCATATTTAGATTTTTTTTGCTTTTGGGTTTTCCTTTTTTTTTTGTGTTTTTTTTTTTTTACCTGACGACGGGTTGCATGCATCAACGCGCGCCAGCCAACACGTTAACAGAGTAGAAGACGTAAGGGCAAAGGTAAAGAGTGGAAAATTTGCATTGCATGCGACGACAGGCTGGGCGCACGTTGAGCGTTTCACTAATTGCATTGCGCATAACATTCCAAAATGGTTTTATAATCTTTGCTTCCGTTAACAATTCATATGGCAAAAGCAAAAACAAAAAAACTGAGAAGGTTTCCTTACGTCCTCTGGCCAACAGCTATTTTCTCACACACACAAAATCTCATTAGAGACGGCCGATGATTACCAACACACACACACACACACGCACACGCTGTGGCACTCGGTGTGTGGCACAAGTTGCAAAGTTGATGGCTGCACTCACTCAACGTCGTCGCTCTGACACTGCCTGACACGCCCCCGCCACCCATAGAATATTTGACCCAAACGCCCAACATTTTGCACTTGCCATTGCCATTGCGTGTGTGTGTGTGCGTGTGTGTGTGTGTGCGTGTGTGTGTGTGTGCTTACCAGAATTCGAAACATTTATGAACTGTTGCGAAACACACAAGTTTGCTGGCAACTATTTTGATGGGTCATTGCTTAAATGACTGTTCGAAAATTGCAATTGAAATTGAAATTTCAAGTCAAATACTTTAGATTGAAGCAAAAAATAATACAAAATGTGTATATGGAAGCGTACAAATATTTAAATTTCCTATTGAATTAGCTAGCAAATGGAGCCCATGCTTGAGTATGAGAAAATTGAAATTGGAATTGAAGTTGAAATTGAAAAAGTAGCTCAATTCAATGTTAAGTACGATAGATGGATAGATATATGTATATTGAAATAGGCTTGTAAATCAATTGAAATTGGAATTGACAGAGTAGCTGAATTCAATATTCAAGAAGATAGATAGATAGATAGATAGATAGATAGATAGATAGATAGATAGACAGATAGATAGATAGATAGATAGGTTGATAGATTGATAGATTGATAGATAGATAGATTGATAGATAGCTAGATAGATAGATAGATAGATAGATAGATAGATAGATAGATAGATAGATAGATAGATAGATAGATAGATAGATAGATAGATAGATAGACAGATTGATAGATAGATAGATATATATAGGATAGATAGACAGATAGACAGATAGGTAAATAGGTAAATAGATAGATATATTGATAGATTGATAGATTGATAGATTGATAGATAGATAGATAGATAGATAGATAGATAGATAGATAGATAGATAGATAGGTAGATAGATAGATTGATAGATAGGTAGATAGATAGACGGATTGATAGATTGATAGATAGACAGATAGACAGTCTATCTGTAGATAGGTAAATAGATAGATATATTGATAGATTGATAGATTGATAGATTGATAGATTGATAGATTGATAGATTGATAGATAGACAGATAGGTAGAGAGATAGATAGATTGATAGAAAAACGTTTGCAACAAAAACTGAGGGAAAAATTAAGAAAAAAATTAACAAAATAAAATTTTTTTAAATAAAATGGATAAATGAAATCATAATAATAATTATCATAAACTTTAAATTAATAAATTATAATAATAAAAATTTATTAATAACTAAATTGAATATGAACTGAAATTGAATTGAAATTGTACAGGAATTAAATTTAAATTTAACTGAAATTTGATTGAAATTGAGCTGAAACTCAACTGAAATTGGATTGAAATTGAACAAAAATTGAATTGAAACTAGACTAAATTTGCATTGAAATTGCACTGAATTTGAATCTCAATTGAACTAAAATTGAATTGCAGCTGAATTGAAACTGAACTAAATTTGAATTGAAATTGAACTTGAATAGAAGTGAAATTGAAGTAACACTGAGCAAAAATTACATTGAAATTGAACTGAAATTGAATTAAAATTGAGCTGAATTTAGAGTCGCGCTAATGTTGTAAGCAAAATGTATACAAATTCAATTGAAGAATCAAACAAATTCATATTCAAATTCGAATTGAAGAATTACAATTGAATGACATCAAATGTGAATTAAAGTAATTATTTAATCAAATCAATCAACACTAAAAAATTGAATTGTTTCAATGAAAACTGAGAACAAGCAAAATAAAATCAGAAGCAAATTGCGTTATCAATTTGATTTGCATTGAATAATCAAAGAAAATGCTTTAATTGTTTCTCTATGAATGCAATTCATGGAGTCAAATTGCAGTACATAAACATATATACATATAGAATTTGGTATAAATAAATTCTTTTAAAAATAAAAATAATATCTCCATTTTGATTGTTTAACCATCACAAATTCGATGAGCAGCGAAAATTGATTTTCTATGAAAATAGAACAAGGGAATGCGACGGCTGCAGGCGGTGTTTCTGCCTCGAGGAGGTCACCAGCTAAATGTCATAACAAAAGCTATTTATAAGTGAGCCGCACGGTTGCACATAAACGTCCAAGCGTCACCTGCCCAACTGACACGCCCCCCCCCCCCCCTCCCTCTCCACACCACTCAACCGCCCCACACGTGCGCCCTTTGCGAATGCCCAGCGCTGAGATTGCAAGTCCGAGTGCTGTGAAAGGCACGGCAAGTCAACGGACATTAAAAAGTAATAAGCATAATTGTGAAATGTCGCCATAAAAGAGGCAGAGAGACCGAGTGGGAGAGAGGGAGAACGAAAAAAGCCATGAGCAAGCTGAATAGACAGGAGCGCGAGTGAGGTGGAGATGGGGAATTGAATGTAAAGGCGCGTGACGTAGTATACGGCACGGCACGTTGGCCCAACTTTGACCCAGAGCAGCTAAATTGTTTGGTCGACAGCTGGCGCAAAAGTCGCGCGCTTGCTTTTAATTATTCAACGATCTCGTAAGGGCTCGAGCAGAAGACGCTGACAGTGCAGCAGCAGCAGCAGCCAACATAGAAAACATCGAGCAAACAAACAAAACAAACAAAATGCAAAGAAATGTGTAAGAAGCAAACGCACAAACAACTGCAGTAGCAGCAGCAGCAGCAGCAGCAGCAGCAGTGGCAGCGGCAGCAGCGGCAGCGGCAGTAGCAGCAGCCGACCAAATGTCGCCTGAATCGGCTCGCTCATGCCACGCCGCTGCCTTTGCCCTGTGCCAATTGTTCGCCCAGCAGAAGGAGAAGCGAAAGCGCATAAAACAGAAAGCAAAAGAAAAACTAACAAAAACAACCATGCAGAAAGGTTGAATGGCAAAAGGAAAAAAAAAAGTTTGCGGTACTTTTGCCGCCGGCGTCGGCATCGACATCGGCATCGGCGTCGGCATCAGTGGCTGCCAAAGTCCGTTCAGTCGTCCGGAAGTTGCTTACAACTTCGAACCACGTTTCAAGTGCCCAGCCATAGCCACAGTCACTGCAACTGTAACTGTAACTATAACTGCACTTGGCTATGCACCTAACGGTGAAAGTGGCAAAACTGGCGACGCTTGGACTATTGAGCTGCGGCTGGGCCAAAGCAAAGGCAAAGGCAAATCAAAAGGGAAAAGTGTGTAAGGTCGAGGCCCCATACGCTTTGTCTGCGTCACGAGCACAGCAGCAAGCAGCAAGCAGCAACACAAGCGCGACTCAAACATGCGCCAAGTTCTATGCTAAAAGCTTTCCAAAGACAAAAAGCTCATTGCAACGAACCTGCGCTGCGACAGGCATGCAACATGTTTGAAGCTGCTCTGCAACTCAAACTTGATCCTAAACATGCCTGAACGAAGTACGCTCGCAACCGCAAACCGCATCATTAGTTGAGAGTGAGAAGTTCAAGTGAAGAGTGGAGCCAAGGGAGAGTAGAGTTTAGAGCGATTCAAGAATATACTAGAAGCAGTAGAGTCTAGTGCGAAGCCAGAATAGATCATTCAAAACAAGTCGAGTCAGTAGAATAAACTAGTCTTGAGGAAGGATAAAGTCTAGAGTCTATAACAGGTAGATTTTAGATTGAAGATAGATCAGAGTAGGAGTCCAGGGCGAGCGAACCTGTTAAGTCTACATGTCGAGAACTGAGTCTAGAGCGAATGAGTCTACGACCATTGAATCTAACACAAGTGCGTCTAGAATAGAGCCTAGAGCGAATAGAGCCTAGAGCGAATAGAGCCTAGAGCGAATAGAGCCTAGAGCGAATAGAGCCTAGAGCGAATAGAGCCTAGAGCGAATAGAGCCTAGAGCGAATATAGCCTACAGCGAATAGAGCCTAGGGCCAGTAGAGTAGTACTAGAAGAGTAATCTTTTAATTCAGAACAGTGTAGATTATAAATGGAAAAATCTATTCAAAATATTATTTTTAGTTATATATTTTGATTGTTTAGTTACAGTTACAACTTTATACAGCAACTGCCTTATTTCCAGCTCCTTCAGCATTTCCGTATCCTCAGAATTGTAGTTCCTATAGAATTTCAGATGTTCCAGTTTTCCCCAGGGGCTGCAACAGATACTCCTTGGCCTCATCAATATGTATATAGCCAGCAGCTAATGTAGATACATCTGTGCTCGCCTTTGGGTGACGGCAGCTGGATTGAGCAGTTTGTGGTGCCAATGTATAAATCCTACAAACCCTTCTATACATTGAGAGAATTGCATGGTTGGCACTCAAAATACTGCATTCGTTGCAAATGCATCTTTCCGTGTTTCACATAGATATGTTGTAATTGACATTAAAGTCAGATATATGGCTTTGGGCATTTTAGAGTCGTCAACACAATTTAACTTCAGCCAATAAGTGGCTATGACAGCTTCATAATACGCAGCCTGAAATATAAGATTGAGATTAGATGAGGTCAGATATAAGGAAATAAATAAATTGTTCTCTACTCAAACTTCATTTTCCCTGAACTTAACGTGTCTTTTTTGTCTTAGCTTCTAGCTACCTATTTGAATTGAATACTTGAATAATATCCTATCACTTTTCAACAAGTCTCAGCTTCTCCCTCTCAGTCTTTCCCTTTTTCTATCTTTGCTGAAGCCTTAGCTCCTCCATGGCAGAATCCTTTGTTTCACTCTCCTGTGACATAGGCATCAGCTACTCTCTCAGCAACGACCTAAGCTACTCTGTTTAATATAAGCTACAGTTTCGTTCTTATCAACCTTAACTTATCCCCAATCAAGCTGATTCAACTGTTAGAAACTTACCTCAAGCTCTTCGGGCTGCAATTCCTCAATGAGATCAATAAGCCGTAACATCCAAGGCTATTGCACCACGTGCAATATACTGGGCTATAGCTTTGTCCGAAGCTAAGGAAAGAAATTTCACATCAATATATATAGTATTTATCGAGTAGAGCAACTTACCTGTTATAGCCACTCGTTGAGCAAAAGAAATGTTGTTGCATCTCAAAATTGTAGCGAAATTTATCGATTTGTGTATGCTCCACACAGGATACAAGATATAGCTAGAGATACGAAAGTAATGTAAAGTAAAGTTAATTATGTAGTCATATGTATGTTATATAGGGCAACACTTACATTTGTTTTATCGAGCTCGATTTGCAACAACTGCAGCATTTCGAGATTCAAGCACGCTACCCTCTCAATGTATAGAAAGCTTTGTAGGTTTTTTTTCATTGGAAATTGAATTTCCAATTACAAAAAATTTTGATATCTATTTTCGAAAAATGCTTAATTTTGATATATATTTGGAATATGATTGATTTCCAATTACAAAAAGAATTTTGTTCTCTGCATCCAAATGTTTCAAGT
The DNA here is from genome assembly GCA_030914345.1 of Drosophila koepferae. Taxonomy (NCBI): domain Eukaryota; kingdom Metazoa; phylum Arthropoda; class Insecta; order Diptera; family Drosophilidae; genus Drosophila; species Drosophila koepferae. The sequence goes on from JAUESR010000209.1 coordinate 4,097,132, forward strand.
CCATTGAAAATTTATATATCCGCGTCGGACCCATTCCACCGATTGCCAATTAAATGAAGCATCAAGTTGTGCTTCAAATATGAATTTGCGGCTGCTATCGAAACGATTTCGAAGAATTTATTTTAAAACTTCCATGTTCCGCCTGCTGTCCAACCGGTTCAAAATGGCACTTGAAATCGGCTGTAGTCCAACCGATTTTCAGATCTAAAGATTTTTTACCATCGACTCATCCTTGTCGTCCTATGTGTTTCCTATGTGTGCTGTGCTATGTGCTATGCTAACTAATTGTTTCTAATCCTATGTTTTCTCTTATATCTATATCTCTATTATTCTTATTTGGAATCAGACTTCCATTAACGAAAAATTTTGCCCTCTGGCTTCGAAATATTCTAGATTCTAGATTTTGAAAATGCGGCCAATGCCTGATCCATTTTCAATCACAAAATCAATTTTGACTTCTGCTTCCAAAGTGTTGTAAGTCCGGGTTGATAATTTGGCTATTGCCAAATGAAAGTCCAGTTATGTAATCATTCATTTCATTTCATTTTTTTGTTTTTTTAGTTCTTTACTTTGCGTGCTGTAAGTTGAACCAATTCGTAGTTCAAATATTTGCGTAGTCCTCCTCTTCCTAAGTATTCCCCGGCTAAATTTTTTAGTTAGTTCCATGTTTGGCTAAGTTATTATATAATTGGCTTAATTGTGTGATCTCCACATATTTTTATTATAGTTTCCAAGCTGCAAATTCGGCTGATGTTATTCCGACTTCCACAATTTCTTGGAGAGTTTCCATATTTTTGTTCATATCAAAGATTTTAGCTGATATTATTTTCTGCATTTTCTTTTTGTTATTTTTTTTTTATTTTTTTATTTTAAATAGTTCTTTTTTTATTTTGCTTTTTTTTTTATTTTTACTTTTGCTGATTTAAATTTTGTTTTGCAATCCAAATGTGTTTTTTTTTTTTTTTTTTTTTTTTTTTTGGTTTTACTTATCAAATTTGCATTATTTTACTTTCACTTTATTGCTTATTATATATTTCTTATACTTAAACTCTGGTTTAATTTTCAAATACGCGACCGATATTTTTCCGAAAATAATCTGGTTTACTCTGTGTGACAGTACGAACTATGAAAAAAAAAAATACGGGAAAAAAAATGTGATTTTGTTATAGCATTTCCTCATGCATTTTCACTTACTCTGGTATGAGCTGTAAAACATTTATGCCAACATCTGTATTCTGTTGAAATTCTGTAGATTCTCTCACTTATAATTTTGAGCACATTTTTTTTTTTTTTTTTGCACTTTTTCACAATTACCGAAAGAAAAAAAAAATGGAAAAAACGAACGAAATAAAAAAAACGTAAAATTTGGAAATTTTTATTTTTTTTTTGCCTGTAATTTTTGATGTGCTCTAGTCAGAGCCAGGCATAGACTGAATGCTTCTACGAATCGTTCGGGGTGCCTTAACTTTTTCGACGAATTTTGGGTCGATGCCTACTTTAATCACTGAACTTAGGACTTACGTGGCCCTACAACTGTTGCCAGACTACAATTTTGTATCAATGCATACTTTGACTTATGAAAATGTCGATACCCGTAATACGATAAGTGTTGCCACATTTGAATGCAACAAAATTCCATATCTATGAGTTACTTTCAAGAACGTAAGTGAGAAAGTGGGAGAGTGAAACTTTGCTTGTCTCTTTGGCTAAGACGTTAACCTCTCTCTTTTCACTCAAGCATTAGTTTCTCGCATCTGCTAGCTCGCTCTCTCATTCTCTCTCTCTTTTGGCTTAAGTCGTAACTGCTTTCTCTTGAGAAGGCTTAACTTCTCTCATAAGTTTAACTCTACCAGCCGCTCTATCATTTGCTTCTTTCTCTCTTTCTCTCTCTCTCTCTCTTTCTCTCTCCCTCCCCACTCCTCCCCGCGAAACATAAGACTTTGAGAGAAATACAAAGATGGCTCTTATCATAAACCTTAAATACTCTTAGCTAAAGTCTTAGCCTTAGCTTCTCTCCCTCTCTGTCTCTTCTCTATGTCTTGTTTCTCACTCTTGATATGTTACTCTCTCTGTCTATATTGACATATTCCTTTGCGCAAAAGACTCTCTCTCTCTCTCTCTTTCGCTCTCTCTCTCTCTCTCTCGCTCTCTGTCTCTCTATCTTCCTTTGTGTCTTAACTCTCGCTTGCTTTCTCTCTCTCACTCGCTATCGCTCTCTTTATTGGCTTCCGAGCTTCTGTCCCTATCTCTCTCACTGTATCTCTCTCTCTCTCTCTCTTTTGGCTATTAAACTTCTGTCCCTATCTCTCTCTCTCTCTCTCTTTCTCTCTGACTGTATCTCTCTCTTCCTCTCCATCTATGTATGTTCCTTAGAGTGTCTTCACTACTCTCCTAGCATAAGCATTACATTCTCTGTTACTTCTTACCTTTGAAGACAACTGTAATTTATTGAGCTCATCTAATTCCTTTTCTTTCCTTCTATCTATCTCCCTTTCACTCTATAGTTGCGCTGGAGGAGGACTGCGTGGATTTTCAGGGCAACAAGGTGAACCACGGCATGCTGTACGTGCCCGGACCAGGCGTTTGCAGCCTCTGCGTTTGCTATCATTCCGAGCCGCTGTGGTGCAAGGCCATTTACTGTGATCCGCCTTACGTAAGCATTAAATCGTTAAATTTCCAAATATTTGCTATACATATATATATTTCCATACATATTTCCCGTTGACAGTTCTGTAAAAACTTCAGAGTGGGCGAACGCTGTTGCGAATTCGAATGTCTGGATCCGCCAGGCGAGGACAAGCTTTATCAGGTAAGTCAAGGAGATCGAACTGAAGCTAATTAACATGTAGCAGATATGCGATGCCTTAGCTACTATAGATGCTATTCAGATTTAATGAGAAATCTTTAGTTTACTCAAGATTACTCAAGATCTCTTATAATGGCTCAAATAATATCTGAAAAGTATTTGCAGTATATAAAGTAACGATATATCAAAAGATACTCCTTCACTAACTGTAGATGCTTTGCCATAAAATATAATAAAAATAATACTATATATAGGATATATATTCCTCTTCTCATTGCAGGAACGTATGCGTAAACGTGCCGAAATTCTGGCCGGCAATAGTACCGCTTGCCAGCTGCAGGTCGCCCCATTGGCCGTATCGACCATAATGCTCGGCTATCTGGGCAACAGTTTTCTCAGCTTATAACTTGAGCAGAAATCGCCAGAGTATATAGCCATAAGTCAACCAGTCGAACAGATCTTGAGATATATAGCGGGCAGGTACAATTTTGTTAACTATCAAACGATCCTAACCAAATCCTAAAAGCTATAAGAAAATCAAACCCCAAAAATGAATTAATTATTACAATGTAATAAATGCAAATCTATACAGAAACTCAAGATATATAGATATATATATATATATGAGGAATATATAAATTGGAGTAATACAGAACAAAAACGTAGGTTCTCAACTTATATGTATGTCCCTAGTCTTATGTAGGTACAATAATACAAATAATAAAAGCAAATAACACAGATATATATATAGTATATATATATATATATACATAATATAGATATATATCGATATATATAGTAGTATATAGCATATGACTTGTAAATACGCTGCCTGGCGCTCTATATACCAGAAATCGGATCAAAAACTTGTTGATTAGTGTTTAACTAAATGAATCAAAGATGATATATATATATAAATATATAGCATAATGATCTATAGAAACTATATATAGATATGTGCCCCTTTTTAATATTAAAAGAGAAAAAAAGAAAGCAAAGAAAATATATCGCAATTACTTTACGTAATACTCATGACACAATGCGCCCCCAGTTCAAACACCTAGTGACATTTTCCAACACTCTCTAGTTTTTTTTTAAGATACTTTCGATTGCAATTAAAGAACGTTAGTAATTTACACATATCATTAGATACACACACTCACACACACACCCACACACATCTAGTATTTACGAATATATATATGTGTACCTAAAAATCGTATATATTTTGCATTGGTGCTAATTTTATTGTAGTCTACACACGATCCACACAACAGCACACACAGGCACCCAGCCACACTCTTACAATCACACATACTAGGGTCTCACACAAATTCCACAAATGGCTGAGTCATGTTCCACATCGAATTATACGATCCAGATGTGATCAGCATATGGCTTATGTGTAAGCCACTCACAGTGCATATGCACATATGTGATGAGCATGTGATCCACATGAGATCCACGTGTAGCCGCATGCGGCCCACAAACAATCTTTTGCGATATGCATCCACAATCCACGTGCGATCTATACGCGATATGCAGCCTACGTGCTATACACATCCACATGTGATCCACGCCGATTGCGCGCCACGTGCTATACATAAGCTCCACAGCCACCAGCTCTGAATCCACATATTTAAGGTCTACTCAAGCTCAACATACTCACAGCGGACACTCTCTCGGCTCATACACGCAATCCACACACATTCTCTAAACTATTCACACATGCACGCCCGCAAAATTTGATTCTAAATCGACAGCCATATCACTTGACAAGCATCTAAATAAAGAACTCTTATGTAGAACACCCCAAAATAATAATCCCCCCAAAACCAAAAAAAAGATGAACAAACTTTAACAATTAATCTAAAAGTACTTGAAAGATAAAAAAAAAAAAAAAAAAAAAAAAAAAAAAACTGAACAACAATTAAACTACGTTTCATTTTTCTGTAGAATCTAAGAACTTTTAAAGCGCTCTATAAAAAAAATAAATTTAATTAAATTATAAAAAAACATAAATAAATCAAAAACAAAATCTCTTTTGAAATAATAGAAGCAGTTCAATTAATTTCTAGACCAGGACCAGAGACAGTCTTATAAAACACTTAACAGAACTCAATAAAATATAGAATATATATATGTATATATATGAAGTATATATGTTCTACATATATATATTATATACTAAGCAGTACGGCTGTGACATTTTGTTTTTGGTTTTGCTTCACACAACTGTAAATAATAAACGATATATAAAAGAAATAAAAATAATAAAATATATATATACATAGGTGTATCTCACATTCGTATATAAGTATATCTATATGGTATATAAATCAAACAAATCAAAGCAAATCTATAGAAATTTCACTATTTACTAAATAGAGTTATATATGAAGAAGGTTCAGTTGTAACGGAAAGCCTTCTACTATATGAATATGAAAGTTAAAAAAAAAAAAAAGAAAACAAAATGCATTTACGGACATTTCGTATATCAAAGTAAGCCAGCACTAGATACATCTATATAGATATATATATAGATAGAGCAACAAGTTAGGTGGATAAGAGCAGTAAGGAAGAACCGGAAAACTGAATAACAGAAAGAGACAAGAAGAGAGCCGACAAGAGAGATGTGAAAAGTGAAGTTAGGAAGAGAGAACAAGAGAAGAAGGTAAGGTAATGGAAAAGAGAGGATAAGAGAGGAGAAACAGAGCGTCGAAGAGAAGATATAAGTAAGAAAGATGAAAAAGAGAATACATATAAGCAGAGAATTGGGTTTTTTTTTACCAAATTTCAGATAGATTAATAGAGAGACAAACAACCAGATGACTAGAGATATTGCATAAGACCAATATGCTCTCATATCTCACTGCGTAAGCGAGCATAGCACAAGCTCGCTAAAATATTCCGATTGTCACGAATGAATGAAGTCTACTTAAGACCTATATATATATCTATATGCCAGTATATATAAAGTAAAAACATCTATACTGCAGGCTTACGTGAAGGAAATCAAGATAAATAAAAAATCGAAAGCAGAAACAATAAACAATGATCTAAACTGAATGTACAATTCGAATGCCACAATATCTGACCAATATGCAAACGTATATAGTATATATATATATATATATCTATACATACACATATATAGTATGTATACATATAATATATTTATGCATAAATTATATAATATAAAAATCGAGCAATTAATGCCTAAACTTAAGCTAACAAAAAACTCTAACAAATTTTAATAGAAATCATTCAACTTCATGAGAAGGAACTTTGCAGATGCGCTTAAGATAAAAAAAAATACCAACAAAATACCATGAGAAACAAACAAATAAAAAATGCAAAAATTTGGCTTTAAAAACTAACAAATATTTATAAAAATTAAAAAAATATATGTATAATATAAAAAATAAATATATATATATAAAGAAAATTCTCAACTCTAGCGAATCTCAAGCTCATTTTTAAAATGAAACGAGTTGGTATATAAATTTTTTTTTCATTTCCTAGATAGATTTCCTATAACATGTAAAACAAATATATTTCAAAAAAAAATTCAGAAACCCGTCTAAAAAAAAAAAAGCTTTGCCACTAGAAACCTCGATAAAAAATAAATCGTATTTTTTTTATAAACCTAAATAATAATATTACTTAAGCAATGGATACACCCAAAACTGTATAGCTATAGCTCCCCCCCTTAAGGTAATAGCTACTCTAATATTATCAAATAATATTCAAATTTTCGTTTCAAACAGCCGCACTTGATAAACTCTTTAAAGTTCTTTAATTAATTTAAATAAGATGAAGAGAAACTCTATATAATAATAATAATCGAATTAAAGACATCAAACGAGTTCAAAATAAATCTCAGCTCATTGAATTTATTAGAATTTCAAAACTCATTTATCAAGGGGATGCATCCATCATTCTAACAAATATTTCCAACAAAAAAAAAAAAAAAAAACAAATATTTCAAAAATATTTCAAGTACAAGAGAATTTTAACAAAAATTAAAAAAAAAAAAAAACAATATTTTCACAATAGCTTAAATAAAAAAAAACAAAAAGAGAAAAAAACAACAAAAACTGACTTTTATTAATATTTGTAGCATTTTCAGATCAACTTGCTGAAGATGAAGGAACCAATTTGTTCAGCATTTGTAGCTGTGCTCGAAGGATTAAAGAATGAGATGGAGAAGGAGATAGACAGAGAGAGGAGAGAGAGAGAGAGAGCAAGAGTGAGAGCAGAGTGTGATAGATGGAAACTGATTTTCATCTTATTATGGCTTTGATTTGTTTTTTTTTCTTTGTCCCTGCCTTCTACGTTATCTCACTCTCTCTCTCTCTCTCTAAGTCTCAATTTCTGTCCCTTTCTACGTGTTTTTGTTTATAGCATTATTTAATTCTCTTCACCTCATTCTTTACTCGAATTGTCGCTTCATTTATATTATTGTCTCTCCCTCTTTCTACATTCTAAGCTATCTATCGCTCTAGCTCTCTCTCTCTCTCCCTTTCTCTCTATGCGTTCCTATATATGCTTCTCTTTCTTTGCATTTCTCTCACTCGCACTGTGTCTCTGTCTCCTCTTTGTCTCTCTCTCTCTCTCTCTTTCGCATTCTCTTTTTTTCCATCTATGTGCACCTGTTTCGTCTGTCTCTCTCTCTCGCTCTCTCTCTCTTTCTTTTTCTTCCTTTCTTTTTCCCCCTCCGTCTCTTTCTCCCTCTCTTTCTCTCCCTCTCTTTCTCTACCTCTCATTCTCTCTCTCTCTCCCTCTCTCTCTGTCTCTCTCCCTCTCTCTCTCTCTTCGGTTCTCTCATCATATATCTTTCTCTTTTTCCACTCTTTCACTTAGCTCAACTATAAGTACTTCAGCAGGAAGAGCAGAGTCTTCATAGAAAGTTTTAACTTCTCTTCAAGTTGCTTGCGCTGACAACGCCTTCCACATTACCTTCAAGCAGTTTCAAGAGCAATTTCTGAGCTTTGCTACATACTTTTCTTTGTCTTTCTCCCCATCTTGGCAGACAGACATTCCACCCACCATCCATTCGCTTCTCCCGCCCATTGAGTAAATCGAAAAACAAATGCCAAAAGTAATTTCCATATTCACATTTATTAAACACTATACAGTGAAGAGTTTTTTTGTTTTTTTGTTTTGTAATTTGTTCAGCCATAGCGATAAAAAAAAAATCAATTTCGAAAAAAGTATCTATATATATATACACATATATGTATATATCTATATATGTATATATAATAGATATGACACTTAAAACTAGGCGTTATAAAAAAAAAATATATACCATATATACTAAATATATATATAATTTTATGCTTAAATGTTTAGCAAAAAGATTGTATGTGTGTGTGTGTGTGTAGTTGGTATTATCGGCTATATATTGGCTATATATAGACTCAGTTCCACAGATATCAACTGGTTTAACTCTAGCTAGCATGTTTGCCAAGATAAATACACAAATACATATATATACCGATATATATGTATATATAACTATATGTGTAATAAAAAAAAAAAATGTAATTTAAAGTACAAGTATATATATATATATTATAGTATATCGAAACTATAGCTAACATATATTAACTAGGTTTTCTTTTCAATTTTTGTTTCTTTCAAAATTTTCATACAATTTCCTTTTTTTTCATGATTTACTGTTTTAATTTAAGCAAAGTGAATAATACCTATATGCATAATAATAATATTAAAAAAAAAAAAATTATGTTCAATTCAGTTAAAGTGACATATAACTACGATTAGCCTTAGTAATTAATAGTATATTTTTAGTATTTTAATGGTATTTTTTCTGTTTGTTGAATAAAAACGTCGAAGAAACTTTTTGCTTTTCACTTCTTTTTTTTTTTTTTTTTTTTGTATGATTTCGATTGTACAATTGATGTGGATGAGGATGGATGAGGGGATGGAAGGGAAAGCTTTATATATATATATAAACTATATAGACTAAAGCTAGATGAGGGTGTTAAGTGAATGTTAGTTAGTTAACTTAGCTTAATTGTAGTTCTCGAATTATGTGTTTATCATACCATTGGCCTTACTTAAATTTGAAGCTACATTAAAGTTAAATAGAGACTACGAGACAGCTGGGTGAGGGAATGCTGCGATGATGAGCGTGGTACAGGCCGTTGGGCAGGGGCGCGAGGGGGGGGGGATGTATTTGTGTTTGAAGTCTTAGTGTTTAACTAAAGTGAATCACATTCACATTGAACTCCGACTCCGACTACAACTCCAACAACAACTGGTTAGACCAGCGCCAATTTAGACGGGCGAATACGGCGGCGGTGTTATGGAGTAGGTGGGCGATAGCAACGATAATGAGGAGCTGCTGCTGCTGCTGCTGCTGCTGCTGCTGCTGCTTCTGCTGCTGCTCCTGCTGCTGCTCATGGCCATAGCAATCTGCATAGTCCTTGCTTGAACTGGGCACTATTGCTGGGCATCCTTAGACACATCGTTGGCCGCGGGCAGACTCACCTCCTTCATGGACTCGACTTTTGCGACAATTTTCAGTGCCGGCCCCAGTTTCATGCCCATTGCATTGACCAAATGATTCTCTTTGAGCAGCAGCAGCGCCTGTCCATCGATTTCCTGCTGCACAAAGTCATCCACATAATCCTGGCAGCCGGGTAGCTTGCGTATAAATTCGCTAACATCATCCACGGTCCAGCTCGAGATCGGTGGACGTTCGGGTGCAATGGCCATATTGTTGTTGCTGCTGCTGCTGCTGCTGGGCGTGGCAGCTACCGTTGTGGTTGCTGGCAGCGCTGTGACGGCAGCAGCAGCAATTGCCACTGTTGCCGTTGCTGGCAGCTCGGCTATGATCATGCCCGGCTCTGGACTGAGCGCATCCGTTTGCATCTTCTCCTCGGCCAGTGATTCGTCCAGCTTGTCGGCCAGCGCCATGGCGTCGGCAGCAACCATGCCAATGCCGCTGCCATTGTTATTGTTGTTGCTGTTGTTATTCGAGTTGTTGTTGCTCGTTTTGGCCAAGCGCGCACAGCCCGGCGAGCAATATCGCTTGCGTTTCAGCTTGCTGCGATGCTCCAGCTTGCCGCACTGCTCACACGCAACCATATCGGCGGGCAGGCCAGCCATTGGACCGCCACCAACACCGGCAGCAACTGTTGCTGGTACAGCATTGGCTGTTGTCGTTGTCGTTGCTGCTGCTGTTGTTGCCGCCGCCGCTGCTGCTGCTGCTGCACTCGACTTGAGATCCGTTTCCTGCAACGCTGCTTTTTTCTCTGCAAAATTAAGAAAATGGAAAATTACAATTTTTGTTGCTGAATTTTCCACAATATGCAACTTACTGGGTGGCTCGTCCTTGTCATCCTTGTCCGCATAGCGTTGCCGGGTAACCGGAAACGGTTCGTTCGCCTCTTGTATAATGAAGCCATCGATGACATGCGTCAATACATTTGGCTTGATCATTGCCTTGGGCAAGTCTTTGCCATTGCTGCTGCTGCTGCTGTTGTTGCTATTGCTATTGATATTGCTGCTGCTGTTGCTATTGCTGGTCGTCGTTGTTGTCTGCGTGGTTGTTGTGCTGCTGCTGCTGTTGCTGCTGTTGCTGCTCGTACGCAATCCACTGCTGGCAATGCCATTGGTAGACGCTGTGCTGCTCACATTATTGCTGCTGTTGCTGTGCTTGTCCTCTTTGCTGCTGCTGGGCAGCACTGCATTGCTTTGTTTGACAATGGCAACGGTTGCTGCTGTTGTTGCTGTTAGCTTCGGTGGCTCGCTGATATCGCCATTGTGCAGCGACTCGGCTGCTGTTGTTGTTGTTGTTGTTGATGCTGCGGTTGCTCCTGTGGAGCTGCTTGCCTCGCCGCTCGCTTTGTGCGCATCAGCTGCTGTCAGCGACGATTCGATGGGCACCAATGTTGCTGTTGGCTGTTGTTGCTGTTGCTGCTGTTGCTGTTGTTGCTTGGGCGTTGTCTCCTGACTGCTGACTGTGCTCATGCTTACCAGCTTGGTGGGCGTGGCTGGCAGCGATGTTATGCTGTTGCTGTTGCTGTTGCTGTTGCTCAACGTGACCAGCGCCGTGCTGACGGTCGGTGTTGATGTTGTCGTTGGCAGGCCAACTGTTGCATTCATCATGGACGTCATGGCCAGTATGGGATTCTGTGTGGGTGAGCCAGCAGTCAATGTGGTGCTAGTTAGCTGTTGCTGCTGTGCCGCCTGCTGCTGCTGCTGTGCTTGTTGCTGCGCCTGCTGCTGCGCCTGCTGCTGCGCCTGTTGCTGCGCCTGTTGCTGCTGCTGCTGCGCCTGCTGTTGCGCCTGCTGCTGCGCCTGCTGCTGCGCCTGTTGTTGCGCCTGCTGTTGCGCCTGTTGCTGCTGCTGCTGGTGCTGTGCTAGGCTAGCTGTTATTAATTGCTGCTGTTGCTGCTGCTGTTGTTGTTGCTGTTGCTGCAATTGCTGCGCCTGTTGCTGCAGGCTGGCCACCGTGCTGCTAGTTACCAGCGGCCCAGTGCCCTGATTGCTGATGGTCACCACGCTGCTGCTGGGCATGGAGTTGCTCGTCTTGGCAGTGGTTTGAAAGACTGTGCCCGCCGAGGCAGACAATGCCGCCTGCAAGGCGCTCGAGGTGGCAATGCCAGCGGGTGTTGTTGTTGAGCTGACTGAGAACGGAACGCTAGTTAGCTGCAACTGTTGTTGCTGTGCTTGCTGTTGCTGCTGCTGCTGCTGCTGCTGTTGCTGTTGCTGCTGTTGCGTGGGCTGTGACTGTTGCACCACAATTTGTTGTATGATATTTTGTTGATGTTCGCGTTGTTGCTGTTGTTGCTGTTGCTGCTGCTGCTGCTGCACCTGTTGCAACTGATGCTGCAGCAGCTGATTATGCAACTGTTGCTGCTGCTGTTGCTGCTGGGACTGTTGCTGCTGCGAGGCAATAAACGTATTCGGCGCCACCTGCAATATTTGCTGACCTGTGGCATTTGTCAACGTCTGTTGCTGTTGCGTTTGCTGTGTCTGTTGCTGCTGCTGCTGTTGCTGTTGCTGCTGTGCCTGCTGTGCCTGCTGTTGCTGCTGTTGGGCCTGTTGCTGTTGCTGTTGCAGCTGCAACATCTGGTGCTGAAACATCTGCTGCTGCAATAGTTGCTGACTCTTCATGATCTGCAACTGTTGCTGCTGCTGTTGCTTATCGACACTGGCCGCCTGCAACGTTTGCCCATTCTGCAGCGTTATGGGCGTGCCCGTGCTCATGACCACCATTCTAAGAGGAGACAAAGATACAGATTAGCAATTGAGATCGAGAGCTGTCACGTGCACCACTTGCACCACTTGCACCACTTACTTATTGCCCGCTGTTGTCACCACCTGATGCAGATTGGCTGCGGCTGCTGCTGCTGCTGCTGCTGCCGCCGCCTGCTGTTGCTGTTGCACGGCCAAATGCTGACTGAGCGCATTGCTGGTCACCTGTCCGCCCTGCGCCTTGGCTCCACCACCCACCTGACCGTTTTCCGTCTTCAGGGTGGGCAGAGCGGGTCGCACCGGCTGCTGCTTGTTGCGCATCTTCGCCTTGAGCAAACTCTGATTCTGCGCCGTCTGCGTGGACACCGAGCTGGCGGGTCGCACCTGTGCCCCATTGTGCGGCAAGATGGGCGCACCTGTACGCTGCAGCTGTGCCGTCAACTGTTGCTGCTGCTGCAACACCGCCTGCTGCTGCGTGGCCAGTTGCTGCTGTGCCGCCTGCTGTTGCTGCTGCTGTTGCTGTTGCTGCTGCTGCTGCTGCTGCTGGGCGTTTGCCTGTTGCTGCTGCTGCGTCTGTTGCTTGGGCGCCAGCGCATCTAGCTGAGCGCGTGCCTTTGTCGGCGTCTGCGTCACATTGCACTGAATAATCTCTGCAAGAGCGAGAAGAAGCAAAAAGATGAGAAACTTGCATTAGTTCCCAGTTCGTTAGAGATGAGTGCGTGAGACGACACGAACCAGTTGGCAGCATGTTTGATCGATAGCTCAATAATATATTTATCGATAGCAAATGCTTATCGTTGTACATGACTGATGAATGGAACTAGTTCAGAAATATGCCAGACTATATGGTCGGTGAGCATCAAGTAGCTCTTGCTTTATCGGTTATACTAGTTATCGATAAATACCATAGAGATAAGACTAATCGAAATTTATGCAATTTTTGATTAGTTGAAATCTATAAATCTATTGCCTATTCACAAATAAGTAAATTTAATTCGCATTTTCTATAGAAATTTCAGTTATCGATTGTTGTTAGTTTCGATAACTGCAAAGTATCACTTTTACTTTTGTAAAGTTCTCTTATGGATGTTTTAAATTAGAGTTCAAATAGTTCAAGACTTGGCCTAATCTTAGTCAAGCTATAATTGCTCACGAACCAGTTCATTTGGAACTAGTATCAAGCAATTTATTCATATTGAATCTCTATATATGTATTATATATCAATATAAATGTCTCATTTCGCAAATGTCGAAAATTTGATCGACTAATCAATATTGATTGTACGCTCTTTAAATTGGAACTAGCTCAAAACTCAATATTCATTATCTTACATTTTATCTTACATATTTCCATTTCGTTAGCTTATGCTACTTAATATGTATGCCTAATCGACTCTATATTAGAACTAGTTCCAAATGCTCGCTCAACTAGTTCATTAGCTAGCATATTCTCTATATACATATATATGATATGTACACCTCATTAATGCTACTCAATGCAGTTTGGCTATTCGGCAATCGACTGGAACTAGTTCCAATTCACAAGTTCATCAGCTATTTCCTATATAAATCAACTCATTTGTGCTATTTAATGGTATTTGGCTAAACGACTGGAACTAGTTCCCACTTCAAATGAACTAGTTTTTCGTTCACATACTCTATGTAGCTTGCAATCTCTATAGCTCAACTACTTAATGGAGTACGATTAATTAACTATAGATTGGAACTAGTTGCACTCTGCTAGTTCGTGGCATACGATTTCCTCCACCTCGCTTTCTATGTTTATTTTATGGAACTTACGATTCTGTTGTGTTTGAAGCGCTTGATGCGTCGCCGGCTGCTGAATGAACATGCCCGACGTATGATCCGGCTGCCCGCGCAATATAATCGGATTCGCACCAAAATTTTGCCAGAACGACCACGGACCAAGCTGCATCTGTTGTGGCTGCCCGGTGGCCGCATTCTGTAGCGGACTTATCAGCTGCGCCGCCTGAGCAGCCGTAACACCTGGCAGCGTCGACTGCGACACCTGGACACATTGCTGTGTTGTCGTCTGCTGCTGTTGCTGCTGTTGTGTCTGGGCATTGCCACCACCGCTGGCGGCCTGAACCGTATTCGTTGTGGTCGTCACCTTCTGCACCACCTTCTGCTGCAGCTTAGCCTGGCCATCGCTGGTCAGACCCACCTTGGAGGCGGTCACGGCCAGCGCTGCCTGCTGTGCGGCTGCAGCCGCTGTCAACTGTTGCTGCTGCTGTTGTGACAATTGCTGTTGGTGTTGTTGCTGCTGCTGTTGCTGCTGTTGTTGCTGCTGCTGCTGTTGTTGCTGCTGTTGTTGTTGCTGCTGCTGTTGCTGCTGCGCCGCTGCCGCCTGCATCGAGTGCAACAGACTCTGTTGCTGCGGCGAAATCACATTCACCGGCGATATGAGCAGCGTCTGCGGCGACTGACTTGAGGGAATCGCATAGGTGCCCCCGGCAAAGCTCGCCTGCCCGCCGATCATTTGCTTGGCATTCTGTGTGGTCGTCGTTATCATCTGCGGCCCGCTACCCTGAAAGTGCTTGCTGGCAATCACCTGTATCGGCTGCTGGCCCAGGGTGGCCGGCAACAGGTTTCCCGACACGATCATTTGTGGATAGAGGAAGCCCGTCGATGGTTGCATCAGCTGCACCGTTCGTCCGTTGGCCCAGTCACCCGGTACGCCGCCAGTTGCTGCGGCCAATTGCATTGGCGACATTGTGCTAATTGCTGCCGAGTGTTGTTGCTGTTGTTGCTGCTGCTGTTGTTGTTGCTGTTGCTGCTGCTGCTGTTGCTGTTGCTGCTGGACAACTTGCTGTTGTTGTTGTGCTGCTGCCGCTGCTGCTGCCGCTGCCTGTTGCTGGAGCGCATTCTGTTGCGCCGGATTACCGGCAGCAGCAGCAGCAGCAGCGGCCGCCGCAGCAACAGCCGCCGCAGCAGCCGCTGCGCTGCCATCACCGGCCGCCGTCAACTGTTGCAGCTGCAATTGTTGCAGCTGTGTCGTCTGACTGGCATCCAATAGACTTGTTGCATGCTTCAATTCGTTGCTGTTGCCGCTATTGTTGCCGCTATTATTGCCGCTGTTGTTGCCGCCGTTGTTGTTGCCACCGCCACCATTGTTGCTGTTGCCGCCACCAACGACGTTGTTGCTATTACCGCTGGCATTGTGTGTGGGAAACTCCTGCTTAACCTGTATGGCTGCATACGCATTGCTCGCATAGAATTGCTGCAGTTGCTCAGGTGAAATTTGTAGTGACACCGCCGCAGCGGATGCCACCTGTTGGGCGGGGCTCTGTGATTTCTCCAGCGTGCCGCCAACAACTGTTGCTGCTGCTGCTGCTGCTGTTGCTGCTGATGCTGCTGCTGCTGTTGCCGCTGCTGCCGCTGTCGCTGCTGCTGCACGCGATGTGGGCGTGCTTGAACGCGAACGCGAACGCGAACGTGAAACACCGCGTGAACGCGCGTTGTTGTTGCTGTTGCTGTTGGGTGTTGTTGCTGCTGTGGGTGTTGTAGCTGCTGTCGGTGTTGTTGCTGTGCGTCGCGGTGTTTGTGCTGAATTTGTGGCAATTGATGTGGGCGTGCTGCCTTTGATGTGATTATTGTTGTTTAATTGTGTATTGTTGTTGTTGTTGTTATTGGTATTATTATTGTTGTTGTTGGTGCTGATGTTGTTATTGTTATTGCCAATGCCTGGATGAGGCGGACTAGCAAAATCGTACTTTTCGTCAAATGTTATGCCAGCCTTTTGAGCCAATGTCTCCAAACACTTTAAGGGTCGCTCAACAATATGTTGCTGCTGCTGTTGCTGCGGCTGTTGCTTATGTTGCTGCTGTAGCTGTTGTAGCTGTTGCGTTGCTGTTTGCAACTTGTCGTTGTTGCCGTTATTGCTGCTGCTACTTCGTATATTCGAATTGTCCTTCAGGGGTAACGCTGTTGTTGTTGTTGTTGTTGCTGCTGCTGTTGTTGTTGTCGTTGTTGTTGTTGATGCTGTTGATGCTGCGGCCGTTGTTAAAATTGTTGCTGCTGCTGATGTGTTTGTAGTTGTTGCTGCTGTTGTTTCGCTTTCAGTGTCCGCTCTGCATTAACCAGAAAGACAGAAAGAGAGAGAAATTAGTAAAAACATATGTAAATAATAAAAAAAAAAAAAAGTTCACACACACACAGACACACAGCTAACTGAGGCATGCACACACACTTGCAACGTTTGCGGCGACCGCGCTTAGCATGCAACATTTTTGCACAACAATATCAAACAAATTAATATGAGAAAAAAAGCAAGCCGGCAGCCAGTGCAAGCGACTAAACAAAAAGAGACGAGCGAAAAAGCAATGCACTCGATCCGCTAACAGGTTGGCAGCACCCGCGATTCGCATGCAAGCAGCAAGAAAAAAAAAAAACATAAATCAAATAAAAAGTAATAAGAAAACAACAAAAGCCATAGCCAAAGCGTAGGTGATAGATGCTTATATTTGCCCTCTCTCACTCACTGTCTCTCCCACCCACGCACACACAAAAAGCTCAGCGTGGACTGAGCCAGCGTCAAAGTTAGAGATCATTCATAGCAAAATAAATAAACTTAAGAAATTGATGTTAAAGATATCATAGTATGAAATTTAATTTTAGATAATGTAAAATATTTGTATAATGTTTTTTTTTTTATCAATTTATATTCAACTTCAATTATTGACACATATTATTAACAATTGCTTTTTTATTTTTTATTTTTATTTTATGATTCATTTATTTATTTATTTATTATTAACTTCCGTTAAGCTTCAACTTCGATCTATTCTACCTTACTCCTTATTTACGTGCAGCTAGCTGCAATCATTGACCCACATAACGGTAAATGTTGCTCACATTATAACAGAGTACACAAATAACTCTCTCTCGCACACATATAAACACGTGCGTTAGTTACTCAAAAGAGGTCATTTGTGATGCGAAACGCTGCATATGCAAATACATATACACACATATGTACATACACATGTTCATAAACCCTGGACAACATTTACATATGCATATGTATATATGTAGATTATTATGATTTTATTTTGTTGTGCTCTTCCTCTATGGCCATCAATTGTTAACTGTAAACAAGCAGAACCAGGAGTTGCGAATGAATGAGAGATGCAGTTGTACTGCATGCGTGGGAGCGACAGGCGGGGCTGAACGTGTGTGCCGCGTGAGCAAATAGATTGGGAGAGAAACGAAGAGAGAGAGAGTTGTATACGCAGTTGCAGTGAAATGGTTCTCATGCACAGTCCAATACATATTAAAGTTGTGCATAGAAAATCAAATAATCAAAGTGCAAAAAGAAAAGGTTGCGCATTTGGTTGTTGCTTTGACTATGAAGTTTGGCAGCGCCGTAATAAGTTAACATTGAGCTGCACCTTTGAAATTGGAAATCAAGTGTAATTTGTATGAGTGCGAATTTCAATTAAGAGAATTAATTAAGTACACAGTGATAAATTTAAAGTTTCAAATCTCACATCGTCTAAGCTTAAAGCGTAACATTTTCAGACGTTGCCGAGCTTCATAGTTCAAAGACCTACAGTAAAAACCTCACCAAGTTTTAGTTTAAATAATACAAGGTAACCACACCAACATCCATTCCGGACCGAGCCACCTAATCCTCCAATCTAACTTCCCCGCAATGCCCGTGAGGCATATAAAAAATATATGTATAAATGGAAAAAACAAAATGAAGAGAAAAAAAAAACTACAACCGTAGAGGCTAAAGGAACCGGCGCAGCATTAGTTAGGGTTACCCCTGGCAACAATACAGCAACAGCAACAGCAACAGTGGAGGCGGGGTGGAGCAGCAGTGGGCGGTTTTGGCAAGCCATGAAATCGGTCAGGGGTGTTTAGAGTGCAACGCATGCGGGAGGGTTGCTGTTGGTTTCCTTCTGGGGTATGCTAAGGTCGCACGCCCCCATGTGAAGCACCGCAAACGGCAAAGAGCAAGCGAAAGCTGGTGGAACGAAACAAACAAAAAGGAATGAAAAAAAAAAACTGCCGACTAGACGCCGTGCCAGACGCAGCAGCATCCTTTTCAACGGCACAAAAAAAAATAATAATAATAAAAAATAAAAAAACGGACTTGCAGCTTAAGACTGGTTTGATGCTTGCATGCATGAGTGTGTCGGTGTGAGTAATTTCAATTGGGAGTGTACTAAAGAGAGTGAGAGCCTTTAAATGTATTTGTCAGCACAATATTAGTGGAATGGATCAGAGTCGCTGTCATTAACCATCCAAGAACAATAATAATATTAATGCTGCACAGCCATCATCAATTTTATGATCGCTGCTAACCAAATCGGGTTGCAGGATGATGGATAACATGCCGACGATGCCAACAAAACGAGCATGCGCTCAAGAAATAGAATAGAAGTTTGAGTGGGTTAGAGCGAGATGGAAGTGAGAGAGCGCGCGCAGCTTGCACACATGCCAGAGAAGTAGAAATTCAGATTGTTGCGAGAAAAATGCGTGCAAAATTATGTTTGGTGGTTGTTGGGGCATTAAACCTGTACACGATGTAGGTGGTGACGGGGATGAGACGAAAATAGATGACTACATATTGATTATACGAACCGGTTTCATTTCTACATGCCAGACCACAGCCACCAACAACTTACTCACTCACACAAATACCATTGCGAATACAAATACAATAGAGCGCGAAGCATTAATGTCGCCCTTGTCGGAGCCGCTACCCAATGTTCGAAAGTATGAGCGGGATGACAATACTTTCCTGGTCAAACTCACTCACACACACACATTCACATTTCTGTGCCAAATGGATGAGACCGTGAGCATGAGTTGGTGTGCAAGTAGAGTTGCCAGCAAGCATAAAAATAGTTGCATAAATATTTTAATGTATATGAAAACAAAAATGAAAAAAATCATTACAGGCAAATATTTATTTCTTGTTGATTACAGTGAACGGGGAAAAATACAAAATGCAAACTACTAGGAGTACACAGAAAAATAATATCAAATGTATTTTATATTTACATTCATACATTCAGTAATTAAATTTTTGTGAACAGATGGCAACACTAACCACGCGCCTCAAATTTTGTTTACTTCCAACTATGGGCGCCCACGCGCACGCAAGCGAGAGAGCGAATGCACTCCACTAGCTGTTGTTATTGCGGTTTTACTTTATTTTCTTCTTCTTCTTCGACGCGGAGCTACCGCTGCTTATAATGCCGCCTGCAGTTTCAGTTTCGGCCAAAAAAATTGTACTTTGGCTTAGAACTTTTGCTTTTCAATAGTGCGAAAAGTAAAAGAAAAATCAACCACCGACAAATACACACATACACACTCACACACACTTAAGTACGTCGCATGCATTGCGAAATTCACTGAGTGAGTATGTGTGTGCAAATGTATAGGTTGGACTGCAGCGTTTTATCAACACTACATGAGCTGAGCAGATGGGGCAACAAAAAAACTCGTTTGGGACTTGTGTTTTTAGGTTGCTTTAGCTGAGGAAGAGAATTTCAAGTACAACTTCGATTATGATGGACGGCAACTGCACACAGATACACTCATACACGCGCGCAGGCAAACATACATATACATACATACATAAGCACACGAATATGCGTGTGTAAAGATTTAGTATTTGTTATTTGCGGCAGTGCTGAAAAACGCCACACTTGAACTGCGCGCCAAAGACAGCATGCTGCACTTAACAGCCACATTAAAAAACAAATACGTAAATATTTATATAAATAAATAAATAAAACTTCAGAGAAATCGCTGTACAAAATAAAAGGTATAAAATCGAGTGTCTACACACAGCAAAGAATTTTTGTTTAGCGCTGCGAGGGTCACACTCAAGCTAACCTGGGACGCGGCCCGCTGTAATAATAACAAATACACAAGTCACAGCAACGCAAGAGCGAAAGAGAAAGGGCAAGAGCAAGAAGTTCGTGTATGGTGAGTGCGTGTGCAGAAAAAAATAACATTAGTAATAAGCAATAATAAATGCGAGTGCATTGACACACATATACATATATGTATGCCCTTGTGTATGTGTTAAAGTGTGTGTGTGTGTGTATTAGTGTCTGCTGGCAAATGCAATATTGTATCTAAAAACTAAAATAAAGCGAAACAAAACAAAACAAAATCAAGAAACACAAAATACCTTTTTTGCATAAACTTCAATGCACGACGATCCATTATTCAAAATAAAAACAATTTGTATAATAAATTAATAGTATGCATGCGGCGACGTCAGCGGCGACGGCGACTGCAGCAGCGACGACAGCGATGTTCTGTTGTTTTTTGCTGTTACTGTGACGGCGACTGCGACTGCGACTGCTGCTGCTATTGCTGCTGCTGCTGCTGCTGCTATTCTGCGGCTGCTGTTGCGACTGCTGATTGTTTTTATTGTTGTTGGCAGCATATTGCTGCTGCTACTGCATTTGTGTAATTTTCTTTTATTATGTTGTTGCTGTTTTTGTGTTGCTGTCGGTAACAAATATATGAGATAAACACACACACACACATAAACGTACATATATACATATACGAGTACAGGCAATAAACATATACATATAATAACAGGCAAAAAAAAAAAGTAAAACTTTGTTGCAAGGCAAGCGCAACAACAACAATAAGAAAACATACAAAAATGTACACAAAAAAATGTCTCGTCGAGCGTCAGCCTCAGTCGGTATATGTGTGTATACATATGTATGTGTATGCATGTGTGTATATTGATAGTCTGTTCGTGTCTGTCACTGTGTATGTGTATGTGTATGTGTGTATGTACGCTGTCTGAGACTTCGACTTCGACTGTGACTGCGACTGCGACTGAGGCGTGTAAATGAACGTTTCGTGCACGAGAGTAATAATTAGTACGTACGTCCACTCGCTGCAACGGCTGCGTCGACGTCAACGTTGACGTTGGCGTTGGCTCACAGTTAATGCAATGCCTGGCTTTAGTTCACAGTTAATTCATTTTTGTTTTCTTTTTTATATGTATTATGCTGCATCGTCCAAGCACCTGTACACGTGATGTGCGTGGGCGCCTGGGCAGGGTGGATGGGGCAAGGGGGATTAGCTTTAACTATTTATTGTTGTGTGTCTCAGCTTACATAAAACGCGGCGGCGACAACTCTAGCAACATATTTTTTGTTAGGCGGCACACAATTTCACTGCTCGCTTTGGCAGCGGCTGTGACTGCGACTGCGACAGCGACAGCGACGCCGGCAGCATAACTTTTCACTTTGCAGCATGTATCTTGTATATTTTTGGAAATTTGTTTAACTTGAACTTGCAACACTAAAAAAAATATATTTATTGTACAAAATCCAGTTGTTAATTTGGCGATTTGTTCGTTTTAATGCATGTACATATACATGAGCGTTTGCATGTATGTATCTATGTGAGTATTTGTGTGTGCGCAGCGCGACGCGTTGTATCTTTTATCTCGACTAGCGGTTTGGACAGATCGGCGCGAGCTAGCGAACAGAACGCAGACCGTGCGCTTCCAAGTTGAATTTTAGACTGAAACGCGCGCAGACGGCGGCAACTCTGCCGAAACAAAATGAAGCAGCAGCGCGCATGTGTATTGGTGACTGTGTGTGTTAACCTTAGGAGGGTTGGCAAGCAGCTGGGCGAGGAAAACGAGTTTCCTCACACATACACACGCACAGATAACACATACAGCGAAACATTTCTCTATAACAAATGCGGATGTGTGACTGGGATGCCAATAGCAAGTCAGATGGCGTATCCATTGAGTGCGAGTGTAACTGCAATAGCGCCACGACTCGCTGTTCGCAACGTTTTGTTTTGTGCGCTTTGGGGGTGTGTGCGAACGAAAGAAAAAATGTATGTGAACAAAAAAGACGAAAAAAAAAAAAAAAAAAAACGAGGCTACACAGCTGGCGGGCATGTGTATTGTATTTGCTTTTGCTTTCGCGCCCGTAGTGGCGCATTCATCCATCTACATGTATGCATGTATGTATGTATGTAGTGCATGTGTATGGGTGTCTGACTGTGTGTCTGTGCGTGTGCTGCCATCCACTCTGCCCGCTACTTTTGGCACTGCCGCCCTTGTCGACGAGCGAGAGACCAGTTTTGTGTCTGTATACTCGAATGTCGTTTCGTTGTGGTTGTTGTTGCTGTTGCCGTTGCTGATACTGCTGCTGGCTTGCTTGCTATACTTCATCTTCTTTTTTCGATTTCGAGTTTGCCACCACCACACCTTCGCATACGCCTATACAGACATACAAACATACATACACGCACATATTCTGATATACATAAATTCATACATACATACATACATACCTGAGCGGACTAGCAAACGACAGCGGCTTTATTTTATTATTAGTTTTGCTTGTCGGCCTCACCCGGGACCATGGGTCGCATCGGATGGTGGGGGGTGCCACGGCTGTAGCGCAAAGAGGCAATCGTTCGCTTTCGCTTGCTCGCTCATTCGTACAGTGGCCTGTGCGTCATTATTTGTATTTGAATTGCATTTTCTGCCCGTTTCTTTTTTCATGTGGTTGTTGTTGTTGGTGCTGTTGCCACTAATATTGCCGAATCGACATTTTCATTTGAAATGCTATGCGTTTTGTGTGGATATGGCTGTGACTGATGGCACCCGGTAATTTGGCACACACGTTGGCAGATTTTTTATTGTTGCAACTACAGTGGTCTAGTGCTGTTGCTGGGATGATATACATGTGCACAGAATACAACAGTTATTAATGTATTGACGAACATTCTGTGAACAATTTGAAAAACGTATATATCCATGTAATATAATAATTAATTTTAAAATTCAAATAAAAATAGTATTTATAATCGTATTATACATATATTTATAATTAATTTTCTTATCTTAAATTATCTTGCAAAGGTGATTAGCTAAAAAAAAGTATAAAATATATATTAAATATGTATAACTAACGTTATAAATATATTATATTAATTTATATTAAATGTTTTTAATTTAATTAAAAAAAAAAACAAAATAAATATTTTTAAAAAATTTAATATAATAAAATAATGTATAGAACATACAATTATAGAGCACTCCAGTGCCACTGTGCCGTGTGAGAAGCTCTAGCATTCCATTTTTCATTTTGTTGTTTGACTGTGTGCGCTGCCCCCGTATAGCTGTTCGTATCTGTGTGCGCCGCTTTGGGCTGTTCTTGTAGTCGACGTTCAAAAATGTTCATCGTTATATGTATGTATGTGTGCCTGTGTGTTTGACTCTCGCTGATGTTGTTGTTGTTTTGGGCCACTGCTGGCAGTGACAGGCAACATTAATGTGAGGCTCGTTGCTGGGAACGAACGATGGTACGAAACATTTCGATGTTCCGTTCGTTTGTTTCGTTTTTGTTGTTGCTGTTGCTGCAGCCGCCATATTATTTCTACGCTTGTTAAGTGTTTTTGCCTGCTGTTTCTCTCTTCTCTATTATGCGTTTTATTTGGTTTTTGATTGTCGTCCGTTCATATATGCGCATGCATGTGTGCGTGTGAGTGTGCTCGCTGATCCGGCTTCATCTTTGGCTGGACTGTGTGTGTGTTGGATTTTTTATGGTTGGACTTTTGTATTTTTTGTTGTTGTTTCTATATGTATGTAGGTTTTTCTTATTAGTTGGACAGACTCTTCTTCTTCTGTCTTATTCAACTGTACAAAAAGCCGAGCATGCGCTCTTTTTTTTTTGTACGTACGTTTCGAATTATGAACTCGAAACTTGTTGGGTCTGCCTGCGGTTGTTGTTGTTGTTGTTGGTGGTGGTGTTGCTGTTGGCACTGGTTGGGGGGTCGTTGGCGTTGGCGCCGCAGTGTGAGCGAGCGCACGACTGTGTGTCCAACTTTTCAGCATGAGCCAGCCTGTGTGTGAGTAGCTCTGCTTATGTGTATGTGTATGTGTGTGTGCGTGTGTGTGTGTATGTGTGTGCTTTTGTATATTTTATACAAAAATGACAAATGTATAATCAGCGTAAATTGCTTTGCGCGTGCTTTTTTCACTGGCATCAATTTAGCTTAGTGCGCTCTCGCTCTCTCTCTCTCTCTTTGACTGCTGGCTCACTTGCGCTCATTAGCGCAGCGCGCGCATTTGTGTGTGCATGTGTGTGTGTCGGTGTGTTGTAATTGCCTCACTCTCACACACATACATATGTG
The DNA here is from genome assembly GCA_030914345.1 of Drosophila koepferae. Lineage (NCBI taxonomy): Eukaryota > Metazoa > Arthropoda > Insecta > Diptera > Drosophilidae > Drosophila > Drosophila koepferae. The sequence goes on from JAUESR010000209.1 coordinate 4,121,352, forward strand.
TGTATGTATGTATGTATTAGCTTAGGCATTGTTATCGTTAGAATTTCCTTCACCATTTTTGAAAAAAAAAAACCTTGGAATTATCAACATCTGCATACACACAGATACACATACATACATACATACATACATACACATGCATGCGGCAGCCCGACTGGGGTGTCATTCGGGGCGTATAAGATGCTTTGCGCACGTCTGTATGTGAGTGTGTTGATTCAACTATCAAAATGGGTTGCTGATTGCTGGGTTCGCTTTGTTTCAGCTTTTGCTTTTGTAATGAAGTCTGAGCGCGGCGCCTAGGCGTGGTCAGCTCAGCGTCAACTCTACCGTTAGCTTGCCGAAGTGAACGAAACTCTGATTCAAAAATATGCAAATCTACAGCAAATTCACATCATGCACGATTGCATGTGCGTCTACATGTACTTGAATGTATGTGTGTATGCATGGCATATACATACATATGTATGTATGTATGCATTTATGTTTGTATGTATGTGCGCATGCAGCTAAGCTACTTATTAACCTCTCGTATTACAAACGTATCGCATGATCGATTCACCCTTGTCCTTGTGCAGCTCCTCCCGCGTAGCGCACACACGCAGTCGCTATGCTCGCACGCATGCACATGTGAACGGTCAGGCTCTATGCTGTACGGTTCTTTCTCTTTTAGCATTTTCGTTCGGTTTTGGCGACCTTTGTATGCGCTCTTTGTTGTTGTCGATAGTAGAGTTTGGTTAGTAATGATTATATTTTAAGTTTGTATTGAATTGAAAAATGGAATTTATGTAAATAGTTTTTTAAATATTATGAATTTCAATTAGCAAAGAGTAAAGCTGCAAGTTATGTAATATATGATAGTTTATTATATTATTAATAGGTTTTGGCTAAAAAAGAATGTAATTTAATTTGATTTAATTTGATATAATATATATTAATATTTAATATTTGTACAACCCCTGTTAGTCGACCCCTCTTGAGAATTGATGAGAAACCCATTGAACAGGCACGAACTGTACCGCTGGCTGGATGCGCTACTGTCAAGGGTTAGGGTAGTTCTCTACAGCAGTAATATAATTTTTTTTTTTTTTTTTTTTTGTGAAAGGGTTGAACTTTGGCACTTACGCTACGCACATATATTAAACGCTTGTCCACTGTAACATCCTTTTAGACCCCGCAACCCTCGTCTATTTGCCTTACCTCTTTTTTCCTTTCTCCATTTTACGCCGCAATGTGAATGCATTGCCAAAAGCAAATATTCGACAATTACCCCCAAAAAATATTGCCACTATTAAGTGGAATCTGCCAAATGCAACCCCTAAGCTTGCTAAGGGCTGTTTCTCATTGTTTCTTGTTGTTGTTGTTGTTGTTGCTATGGTACAGAAGTTGCGCCTGGACCGGAACTATGCCCGGTCGACACAGATCGTAACACTTGAAGGACACAGGGGCTGGGGGTAACAAGGGTTGGGGCGCTTATGAGATCATTGAGAGATTTCACAGGTAAATCTACGCAGAAATCTAACAAGAAAATATTGCGAATCGAAATTTAATTTGGAAAATTTTTGATATTAATTTTCTTTTTTTTTATAGAATTTTTTGAAATATCTGAGATAAATATAAAACTAATTATACTTAAACTTATCAGATCACAAAATATATATGTTTGTATTTCTAACGCAGTGAATACGTTAAGAAGTTGGATTTCTTGAAATATGCCTGGAATATATATTATATAAATATTTATATATTTCAATGACAATTTTCAGTGCATTGAAATTTGTTTATATAGTTATCACCTCTTTTTCGTCTTCTCATATTTTATCTCTCAACTTGAAACGCAATAATCCCTCTCAATCATCGAACTATCATTATTCGATTTCACATATGAAATCATTTTCGAAACAATATACTAGTTTATATCTTATCAATCTATGTATATATATTTTTGATACCTAAGAGTAAAGTTCACTTTGGGGTCTGTACTTTGATCAGGAATTAGTTCATTATACTGATAGAGAGACTATATATATACACCATGTTATACACTGTTAAGTTGAAGTTATGATAAGATTAGTTAAGGTAAAATTGAAATATGGATAACTATATATAAAGAAATACACTCCATGTATGGAAATCCAGAAAAAATGAAATCTAAGATATTTGAGTAGTTTAAGAATTATATAGAGATTTTATGGATGAGAATTATGTTTATGGAAACGTAGTATGGGAAGTCCTAGTATATATATTCTTAGCATATGATGTTCCCTTTTTTTTTTAAATTGGGGGCGAAGGGGGCGTGGCATCCAAAATCTGTAAATTACATAATCTGCGTATCCATAATATCTATCTAAATAAACAAATTTGAAGTCTCTAGCTGAAACAGTGTAGAAGTTATGCCCAAAAAACCTAAAAAATGGAAACGAATTTTCGATTTTTTATCGATAATTTGGAAATGGGATGAGTTATCGAAAAAACAAAATAAACTCGTACTGCGTAGCTAACATACGCATGTTCATGTGAAATTTCAGCTCTCTAGCTTTTGTAGTTTCCGAAATCTCGACGTTCATACGGACGGACAGACGGACAGACGGACGGACGGACAGACGGACAGGGCTAGATCAACTTTTCTCGTCACCCTGATCAAGAATATATATACTTTATGGGGTCTGCCACGCCTCCTTCTGCCTGTTACATACTTTTAACAAAACCATTATACCCTGATTTCCCATTTTCAATGGGTTCAGGGTACAAAAAACGTTGTATATAGGATAGCTAGTCGAAGCCTAAGGAGTATACATATATAAGAATACCCAATACATGGATACTGATATTATATGGATACTCAGTATTTCGGTATACAAAAATCTAGTATATGAATACCCAGTATAAATGACACAAGTATGTGATAAACCCGAATGTGAGATGAAAATCTAGTATTTGGAAACCCTATATGGGAAAGATCTAACTAAGTTGAGCCTAGAAAATTACTATATGAAATCAAATATAAATGTAAATTCGAAACCAAATCAATTGAAGTCTAGTTATAGATAACAGGTATAACGGTAATATATAATATGGATATGCATATTGATCTTTCTAATCTACATATCTGTAAGAGGAGAGTATATATGTATCTACTTTAATCTCTTGCTTGACTTTGTAGATATGTACATATATACATGCATATAAAGACAATAATTCTTATATATACCTCAAAAATCTTATAAATACCTGTTTTATATATGATAAACCCCGATTAGATGTATATGAGAGAATTCATAATTGAACTTATAAAATATTTACTTCGATATCGTAAGTCGATAACGATTAGTACAACTATTTCTATGTACCTAAGTTTTTGTTGATACTGGAAAGTCGGTTTCAATATTGTATATATAACAATACTATATATTCAAGAGCAAGACAAGAAAATATTAAGTTGGTATTATCAAATCTGTCAAACGTTAAACAATTTAAAATTATCGATAACATTTTGTTAAAACCAAAATCGATTTAAATCGATATAGATTTAGTATAGCTTGTGTTAAGAAATGTTGAGAATTCAACGCCTCATCTAATGACTCGGTATACAGGGTATTATATGGTCGTATATAGCCGACAGAGGCTTTCTAGAATATTCCGATATCAGCTTCAAACTATATTTCAGCCAAGTTAATCAAAACAAGTTCCATGGCTGATGGAAAAGCAGTGGAAATGAAGTGATCGACTAGAAAATACCTTAGATCTGGTATGAGTAGATAATGAGAAGAAGAAGTTGCTATTTATTGTTATATATTTATCGATAACTGAGTAATGTGGGAATATTACTTTAAATAATGTCATCGATATTTATCGATAACTGAGAATTGTGGAGATATTAGATATATATCGAGCACAAATATTTAAAAAATAGAGAAATATATATAAGATTAGGAAATTTTGAGTCTAGCATAAAATTTTATGTTATAGAATTAGTTGGGAAAACTTGGACTCGTAATGCTCTATCTCAAGTACCATGATCAATCGTTTGAGTTTTTATTTATGTATTTTAATAATTCACTATGTATCTCTAATTCATATAAAATGAACTAAAGAACTTAATTTAATTATAATATTCATTCGAAAATATTGAATAAATAATAAAAATATGTTTTTCTGTACTGATAATATCAATGGAGATCCATTAGCTGAATAGATGCATAGCATGTATATGGTAGATTGTATTTAACTATAATTGAAAATGAGCTTTTTACTCAATTTGGGCAATGGCTACAACAATTGGACGATTATTGGCGTGAGCAACAGTTAAAAAATAGAAACGTGCCGCCATTTTGATTTAACTGTCGCTGTCTAATTGCAGTTGGTATCGCGACTGCGTCCAATACAAAATGCCGACGGCGAAAAATGGGCGCGCTGCTTGCTGCTCTTTTTTTCATTTTTGTTTTCCCCGTTTTGGGGGTGTGTGTTGTGTCGTACGACACTAGCGCAAGCGAAACAGCGACAGCCACAGGGCTGTGTGCAAAGGAACGAATGAGATGGATATAGGTACGTCGCAAGATGCTGGTGGTGTGCTGTCAATCGAATGGGCGTTGCTGTGGTGAGTTCGAACTCAACTTGCTCAGCCAGCGTGTATAACAGTTGTATTGTGGCAATTTCTTAGTTCGAGAAATTGTTGTTTAATTGCCATAAATCAAACTGTAATTAGTTATTCAAATATTTACGTAAATAAGGCACAATGTTATGCATATTCATGTACGCACATTGCTTATTTAGACAATCTAAATATCTTTTGCTTTTACGAGGTGCTCAAATAAAAAATGTTGCGTTTTGTTCTAAACAAAATGGTTGACATTTCATTTTTAAAGTTATGTAAATAATAAAATTGACAATTTTTTTAAATTTTAACTATAAATTATTCGTTTTCTCATATCATTTGATTACATTGCTTTATTAACGAATTAAAAATATTATTTTTGAGGTTATGTTCAATTTAGCTTAAGTAAAAAATTAATAAGCCAAGCAGGATTTTTTAGTTGAAAAGTAAAGGTTGTAAAGTTGTTTTAAGTATTTCAAAAATGTAAATAAAATTAAATAAAAATAACATTTTGATTTAAAAAAAAATATATATAATAATGTTTTAAATTTATTATTAATATTATTATTATGTTTTTTGATTCATTTTGTTTAAGTATTAAATTGAAAGCATTATTAATTAAATGTAAGCATTTTGGATAAATTCAATATTTATAAACATAGCAAAATTATGTTTGAAATAAAATTATTTTAAACAATCATTAAATGTTTTTTTTCTCCTATTTTTTTTTTTTTAATTTTACTAAGAAATATACAATTTAGCGAACAATTGAAGCTTAAAATAAATAATAATCATTTAGTTTAGTATTTTATTTATTTTATTTTATTTATTTTATTTTATTTATTTTTTTGTAAATTATAATAATTAATTTTATTTTCAATTCTAATTAGAATATATAACGTTTTGCATTATTTTATTTAATTTTATTTAAAATTAATAAATTACAATTACATTTATTTATTAAATTTGTACAATTTTAGTAAAAAGTAAAATTTTTGTAATATTAATATAAGTATTTATTTATCTATACTTGTATATTTAAATTTGTTTATAATTAATTGTAAATTTCGTAATTTTAGTTTCATTTTTCCAATCCAAATTGTGCTTGATTTAAATTCAAACTCATATATTTCTAATTTGTTTTTCTTTTAAAACAAAAAGTAACTTGAGACAAGAAAGAACTTGCAAAGCTTTACAAACAGCTGATCTCTGCAAACATTGAGCTTTTGTTGTGGCGCTCGTTAGCTTTTGCTCACTGGCTCTCCCCCTTCTTTCTCTCTCTCTCTCTCTTTCTTTTGCGCTCTCTTTTTCTATTACGCTTTAGTTTTTTTATGCGCCGCTCACGCTTATTTTAGCGATTGTCGTTTGTGATTTCGTTTTAGTTTTGTTTTGGTTGCGCCTACGATTGTGCGACTAGACGAGCAAATAGGCGAAGAAGAAGAAGGAAGAGTTAACAAAGTGTTGGTGCGTAAATGTATAACGTAACAGTATAAGTATAAGTATATCTGATTATGTATGTACATATGTACATATAACAGTTAGTTTGATGCTATATTGTGTTGCTCTTGTCTTTTGCGTTGTCCTCTTTGCGGTTGTTTTCCATAACGGATTATCGAAAAGCTATGCAAATGATTGAAGGGCGCGGTGGCTCTCTGCTGTGCATGCGTATGCGTGTCGCTCTCTCTCTCTCTCTCGCTCACTCGTTGTTTTCGAGTGCGTGAATGGCGCGTGGACAGCAGATGCCAAAACATGCATACGTAAAAGTGTATAATGAGTGTGTGTGTGTGTGTGTGTGTGTGTGTGTGTTAGCGCCTGTGCATAAAACATTGAATACTTCTATTGCGGCGCTGCATACAAACATACACACATATGAATGTGTGCTCATATACATATGTATGTATGTATGTATGTGTGCTCATACCCACACATTTGCATGTGTGCACATACTTAAGTAATAATAACGTGAGCTTATCAGTTGCTATACATACACATATGAGAGATAATACGCACGCACACACACGCACGCACACACGCGCACGCACATACACACATATGTATGTATGTATGTACATGCAAATCTGTATGCATACATACATACATACAAAGTTTCGACGTAATCAAACAAGACAGGGCATCTGAAAGACGACGGACGCAAATGTAAACAAAAACAAACTTGTGAAAAAGCGCTAGGTTCAGAAGCTTTTAAGCTTTTAAAGATCGGCAAGCAGCGACGCCACTCTTAGACTTTGCAATGCTGCGCAAATGCACGCGAGTGAAAGAGAGGAGAGCATAGATACAACTTTATTGGCTGCGCGCAGTGCAGCAGCAGCAGCAGCAGCAGCAGCAGCAGCTGACGAGCAACTGTCATACAATATGGCTGCAATCAGTCAGCGATCACATGTTGGAGATGAGCTTATCAAAATAATTCAAAATTAAGGCAATTAACAAGTAATATGAATAAAAGAAAAAAAAAGTTTATTTATAGAAATTTCGATTGTGGAAATTGTAAACAAAATTCTTTACGTATAGTAATTGAGATAGTGGAAATTGTTAGAAATCGTTTATGGCATCTTTGAAAATTGTACAAAATTGGGATCTCGTTGACAGCTCTGGCAGATCTCAGCTAATCAGGCTTTAACTCAGTTTGTGTGCTCAACCTTCAGGCACAGCAAGACCAAATACCAAAGGTGAGCTCGACCGGCAGGTAATCGTAAAGATCGTAAATGGGTTTATGATTATGCAGTTTCGTTTGCCTTTATACCTGGAAGCAGACATAGAGACAGACAGACAGAGAGAGACGGCCAGACCTATGCACATATTGACAAAGTAAACCCGGTCGCGGTCATAAAGATATTGACTTTAACAGCGCTCGGATTTACGACCCAAAACTGTTTCACATTTCAGCGTTGGTAACAACCTGCTCAATTGGCCTGCAAATATGCAAATTCTAATCTACTTTTTTTTGCTCTGTTTTGTTTTTCTTTCTAACATTCGTGATTAGAGTTGATATGAAGAGTTGTTATGATTTTTTTTATAGGGGTTTCCAGATTAATAAATCTGACTGACAATTGATATATATTTATTTATTTTCTTTTAATTATAATATGTGTGCATATGTGCATAAATAACTGTTAAAATAAAAAAAAAGGGGGGGGGGGGGGGGGTTGGGCTGAACTTTGGACGCTTATTCCATTCATGAAATTTTCAGAACATATTAAGAGCATCAAAATGTGTCTATTTGCCTAATTGCAAGTCTCTAGTATTTGAAATGCGTTTTTTGCATATTGGAGGCGAGAGGGGCGTGGCATCACAGATCTGAAAACAACATAATCTGTGTATCCATAATATCTATCTAAACAAACAAATTTGAAGTCTTTAGCTAAAACGGTGTAGAAGTTATACCCAAAAAACCTTAAAAATGTAAAGGAACTTTCGATTTTTTATCGATAAAATGGAAATGGGATGAGTTATCGAAAAACAAAATAAAATCGTACTGCGTAACTAACATACGAGTGTTTATGTGAAATTTCAGCTCTCTAGCTTTTGTAGTTTCCGAAATCTCGAGACTCATACGAACGGACGGATGGACGGACAGACGGACAGGGCTAGATCAACTTATATTTCGATGCTGATCAAGAATATATATACTTTATGGGGTCTGCGACGTCTTCTTCTGCCTGTTACATACATTTTCACAAAGCCATTATACCCTGAATTCTCATTTTCAATGGGTTTAGGGTATAATAAAAAGTATGATGAAAACTCCTTATAAGCAATTTGTTTATATTAACTGTAGTCAAATGTATGTCTAAGTCAAAAGTATATAAACCTAGAGCTCATACCGTATGTGCAAAGATACGTTAAATTTCCGATAAAGTTCCACTATGGCATACCCTAATAAGCTTTGCTTTCTTTCAATCGATAACTCAACAGATTTTCGAATTATCGATAACAAAACTCTATGGTTGCAACATGGCATATGAGCAAGATACTTGACTAGAGACTGAAAGTTTATTATGTAGGGATGAATACGATAGATAAGCTCATAGATAATAGATCATAAACAAAAGCTAATATACTTCATGAAGTCATATAATGTGTATAGAGATTATATATTATCAATATCAGATTTTATATAAAGACAATATTGTATATGATATCTATAAATTATTTATAAATATGAAATAAAGATAATATATATGGTTAAAGTTTTGATGAATACTTTATCGAGATTACATTATATGTACAGTGTATATATACAGTGAATTCTAGCTTTAATGAACAGCTACAATGGCACTATTAACATCAGTTTCAGCTTGACTTCAATTCAGATTTTATATTAAAGTTATATATACATACATATATGATAGCTGATATTTGATATACATATATGCTAGATATTTCTCAACTCTTTTTCTTCATTTTATAGACCCACAACTTTTGAGTGCAAAATCTGTTCCATTGATTGTGCAATTGAATCAGCTCGACGAGAATGCGTTTCCATCAGGGTCTTATGCAAATGCGCAGATATGCGACCGCAGTCACCCTGCGGCAATTTGCGCGCACACACACACAGACAGAGACGCACAGACACGCACGCACACGGGGGACGGTGGTGCGAACGCTGGCAAGCAGCACATCGCCGCTGCCGGAACTGACACAGGTAAGAGCAACAAAGCCAGCTAGAGCGAGGGAGTGGGAGAGCAAGCAAGAGAGCTATTGACCTGGGCAGGCGTGTAGGGAGGGAGCAACAATGCTTGCGTGGTGGATTTTACAGTTCGCTACCTGGGTGGGAGGGGGCAAGAGTGTGAGCATTGTCTATTTCGTGTGTGTTTGTGTGTGTGTGGTGAGTTATTGGCGCATGGCCTAGGGTGGGAGGAACCCAACACACACACACACACACACACATTGTCAGCATTCATGCTGTGGTAAGTTTTTGTTTATGCAGGCCAGCGAACGGCGAATGGCCAATCGGCGCCTGTCAAGCGAAGACAGCGTTTTGCAAATGGTGGTTGTAAAATTCAATGCTGTGTACAGTTGTACAGTTAGTCAATGGGTTGTGAATGGCGAAAGTGTTATGTGTATGTAGTATGTACATATGTAAGTATGTATGTGGGGAAGGGACATGGAGGAGATCGAGAGCGAGAGCGAGAGCTAGAGCGAGGGAGAGAGATCGAGAGCGAAGCTGATAGCTAAGCGACAGAGCTAGAGCTAGATCGAGAGCGAGAAGAGCGAGAGCGAGACTAGAGGAGAGCTATAGAGATAGCGACTAGCAGAGCGAGAGCGAGATCGATAGCTAAGCGAGATCTAGAGCTATATCGATCGAGAGGAGACAGAGCGAAGCTATACTAGAGCTAAGCGAGAGGAGATGAGCGAATCTATATCTATATCGAGAGGAGAGCTATAGCTGGACTAGATCGTATAGCTAATAGCTATATCTATAATCTATATCTATATCTATATCTATATCTATATCTATATCTATATCTATATCTATATCTATATCTATATCTATATCTATATCTATATCTATATCTATATCTATATCTATATCTATATCTATATCTATATCTATATCAATGTCTATATACCTTTCTCTCTCTCTCTCTCTCTCTCTCTTGCAGATATCGGATAACGTACAGCGTGGCAATTACGCCCAGCTCAATGATAAGGATGTCGCCCACTTCGAGCAATTGCTGGGCAAGAATCATGTGCTCACCGAGGATCTGGAGGGCTACAATATATGCTTCTTGAAGCGCATACGAGGTGAGTTATGGGACAAGTGACAATCTCTCACTCCTTAACTACATTTCGGACTTCTATTTTATCCTAGGCAACAGCAAGGTGGTGCTGAAGCCCGGTAACACGCAGGAGGTGGCCGCCATCTTGCGCTACTGCAATGAGCGGCGTCTGGCGGTGGTGCCGCAGGGTGGCAACACGGGTCTAGTGGGTGGTTCGGTGCCCATTTGCGATGAGATTGTGTTGTCCATGCAGCGCCTGAATAAGGTACTCTCCGTGGATGAGGTGACGGGCATTGCCATCGTTGAGGCTGGCTGCATTTTGGAGAACTTCGATCAGCGGGCTCGCGATGTGGGTCTAACAGTTCCACTCGATCTGGGTGCCAAGGCTAGCTGTCACATTGGCGGCAATGTTTCGACAAATGCCGGCGGTGTTCGTGTCGTACGCTACGGCAATCTGCATGGCTCCGTCCTGGGAGTGGAGGCGGTGCTGGCCAATGGCCAGGTGCTCGATCTGATGTCCAACTTCAAGAAGGACAACACGGGCTATCACATGAAGCATCTGTTCATCGGCTCCGAGGGCACACTGGGCGTGGTCACCAAGCTGGCGATGCTCTGTCCGCACGTCTCGAAGGCCGTCAATGTCGCCTTCATCGGACTCAATTCGTTTGACGATGTCCTCAAGACATTCGTCAGCGCCAAGCGCAATCTGGGCGAGATTCTTAGCTCCTGCGAGCTTATCGATGAGTTGGCTCTCAATACGGCGTTGCAGCAGTTCAAGTTTCTAAAGTGAGTGTGAGCGACTAACGAATACCCTACTAACTTTAACTTAACTTGCAAAGAAATTGTTATCGATCTATCGATTATTTTAAATCACATTTAGCCCTGTCATGCTTCAGGCCATCTATTTTTCTTCAAATTGAGTGGCTCAATTAGCTCGTCGCGCTTATAGCTTAATACTTTATTATTTACAGGGTATATAAAGTTACAATTCATTTTCTGTCTTCACAAGAAATGCCTTGACATCATTTAGTTTATATAAACCTTGCTTAAAGCTTTACACGACGCTCCATTGAGCCTATTTAATAATTACAGGGTATACATTCTGGTAGTCTAGCCAAGCCATTGAGCCATTTAGATTATGAAACCTTGATATATTCTGTAAACACATTCGATCATATCGGACTATCAGATTCAGATTCATTATATAGATTCATAATATTTACAGGGTATACAGTTAATCATATTATATAATAAGAGCTTAATTGCTTCTATATAACCATATCTAGATATGGTTTACCTATAGGAAATCGCATTTCGATTAGGAGAGCATAGACAGGATTATTCTGCTTACCTGATTTGCATCTGATTCTGTTCGCATCACTATTTTTAGAATTTACAGGGTATACAAAGTAAATAATTCGATTTTTCCCCTTTAACCGTTAGTTCACCCATCTCTGGCTATCCGTTCTATATGCTGATCGAGACATCGGGCAGCAATGGCGATCACGACGAAGAGAAGATCAATCAATTCATTAGCCAGGGCATGGAGCGTGGTGAAATTCTGGATGGCACCGTTTCCGGGGAGCCCGGCAAGGTGCAGGAACTCTGGAAGATACGCGAAATGGTGCCGCTGGGCCTGATCGAGAAGAGCTTCTGCTTCAAGTACGATATATCGCTGCCGCTGCGTGACTTCTACAGCATCGTGGACGTCATGCGCGAGCGTTGCGGCCCCTTGGCCACAGTGGTGTGCGGCTATGGGCATCTGGGCGACTCGAATCTGCATTTGAATGTGAACTGCGAGGAGTTCAACGACGACATTTACAAGCGCGTCGAACCGTTCGTGTACGAGTACACCTCACAGCTGAAGGGCAGTATCAGTGCCGAGCACGGCATTGGCTTCCTCAAAAAGGACTATTTGCACTACTCCAAGAATCCGGTGGCCATCGAATGGATGCGCGACATGAAGAAGATGTTCGATCCTAATGGCATACTGAATCCCTACAAGATGCTGAATTAAATGCTGTTCGTAATTAACCCGAAACCTTTTTTTTTTTTTTTTTGTCTACTCTGATTATATGTATGTAAAAAGCTTTTAATAAATGTGCATTTATTTGTGTATTTTAGCTTTGAGCTTTTTCCATTCATTGCATTTGCTGCGCCCCTCACACTACCTATCGATAACTGTGCTGTGTTATCGATAAGCTGCGTGCCTGGAGGGCGGCTCAAGGTGGAGTTGCAAACGTGTTCGTTCACTTTGATCGTGCTCGAGTTGAGCGTGGCGCCAGATTTTGCTTTTAACGATGAGCACGTAATAGAGGTAAACAACCGTTAGTTGACATGTACATACATATATTAGATATGTGTTCACAATATGAACTGAATCAATGTTAAATATGAATGCAGGTAATAATACAAAATACAAATAATTAATAAAGAGGTTGTGTTAGTGAAATAATTTATGTATTTAAAATTATCGTTACCAAAACGAGAAAACTTCGGCAATATTTTGTAGCCAATATTCAATTCAAAATATATTCTAATTTACTCTTCCGTATATGGCATACGAATAGTAAATATTTTTTTTTTATAATAATTATTTATTTATAATAATAATAATAAATGAATAAAAACATATATAAAACTCATATTTGTTCTATAAATAGTTTTGTATATTCATTTAATATTTACATTCAATATAATTTAATAAATTATTATTATTAAATATTTGGTTTGCTTATATGTATTTAAAATTTAGTCGAATTCCCAATAGATCACATCGCTATGCCTGCGTGACACGCTGTTGTAACGTTTACATCATCGCATCACTAGTGCAAAGCTTGTCGGATTTATTTACCTTTTTTTTGGCATTTATCGCTTATGCTTTGGCAACATTTCATCAGTTTCAATCGGTGAGCACAAGCGGCCGGACGGCAAAGTTGAAGGGAAGGTGATCAAAGCGCGAGGGAAGAACAAGTTTAGCGTAAAATTTACAATTCTATATTCATAAATCGCAAGGCAAAAATAAAACAAATATGAGCGGGTAAGCGAAATTTTTTTTTTTTTTTTTTAGATATTTAGGTGCATACATACGTGCTGATTGAGTTAATTATTGGCTTTGGTTGTTGCTGTTTTGTTAATGCAGGAAAGCTGATATTGCACTCATTGGCCTGGCTGTCATGGGTCAAAATCTCATACTGAATATGGACGAGAAGGGCTTTGTGGTTTGTGCTTTCAATCGCACCGTATCTAAGGTGCAAGACTTTCTAAACAACGAGGCCAAAGGCACGAAAGTGATTGGGGCCGAGTCACTGAAGGACATGGTCGACAAGCTGAAAACGCCACGCAAAGTCATGTTACTGGTCAAGGGTAAGTCGTTCGTGTTGTTGTTGTGTTGTGATATTGTGGAGTGAATGGCGTGAAGTGATCGTTAGGCCATGTATGTAAGTGTGTGCGCGCGTGTGCGCATGTGTGTGAGAGTGTGGAAGTCAAAGCAAAGTCATGCACACACAAAAATTGCATAGCGTGCGTTAAAAGCAACAACAGCAAAAACTCAACGGGAGAGCGTTTGCCTCAAGCTCCTCCGCTCCCGCTAGCGCTCACTCACTCTTTCTTTCTCCCTCTCTTGGTTTACGATTTGTTTTTGTTTACCATCGTCATATGCGTGCTATCGATACTTACCACTTATTTGGATATATCGCTTAAGCTCAATGCGCATCTTTATGGTAAACAGTGCAATTTACATTTGCTGCATGACTTAAATGAGCAGCATGCACTGCATTCTCCATGGGTAGTGACATTCATGAGGTCATACTCGTTGGCAAACGTAACTCAACAAGTACTTGGGTCAAGATCAATGCCGGCGATAACAGCTGCCGTCAAGCGATTAAGAATCAAGTTACCATTATCTCGTCAAAGCGCAGAAACTGACGACTTTGGGTTGACCTCAGTTCAAGGTCAATTTTATGCACTGCTGCTGCAACTAGAGGTGAACAGCTAACGGCTTAAAAAATTAGGAGACAATTAAATTAAAGCACGTTTTATTAAAGCTAATAGAATTTATAAACGCAAGCTTTAGCATTTTTTTAAAATGCATAAAATTGAAATTAACAAAAAATTATCTTTAATAATTTTAGATATACATATCTTAAAATTTTGCATATGTAAAAAACATGCGTTACGCCGCTCTAATCGGCGCAAGTTCCATCACTAGATTAACCTTTCGATGTGGCCTTACATGCATTTTGCCCGCTCACTGATCAAGCGGCCATCTCTGCCTTTCTAATAACTGTTTACGTTCTTTTCCTTGGCAGCTGGCAGTGCTGTGGATGATTTTATTGAACAGCTTGTGCCGTTGCTGTCGCCGGGCGATGTCATTATTGATGGCGGCAACTCTGAGTACCAGGATACAACGCGACGCTGCGATGAATTGGAGAAGCTGGGTATACTCTATGTCGGTTCAGGTGTGAGTGGCGGCGAGGAGGGCGCCCGGAATGGACCATCTCTAATGCCAGGTGGTCATGCAGCCGCCTGGCCACTGATCAAGCCCATATTCCAGGCCATTTGCGCCAAGGTCGACGGTGAGCCCTGCTGCGAGTGGGTGGGCGATGCGGGCGCCGGCCACTTCGTCAAGATGGTGCACAACGGCATCGAGTATGGCGATATGCAGCTCATCTGCGAAGCTTACCACATCATGAAGAAGCTGGGACTGACCTCGCCTCAAATGTCCGAGGTGTTTGGCCAGTGGAACAGCACCGAGCTGGACTCATTTCTCATCGAGATCACGCGGGACATATTAAACTTCAAGGACGCCGAGGGATATCTGCTGGATCGCATACGCGACTCAGCTGGCCAAAAGGGCACAGGCAAGTGGACAGCAATAGCAGCACTGCAATACGGCGTACCCGTCACTCTGATCGGCGAGGCAGTCTTCTCGCGCTGCTTGTCCGCCCTGAAGGATGAACGCGTCATCGCCAGCGGCGTGCTGAAAGGACCCAACTGCAAGCCCTGCGTGCCGGACATCAAGAAATACCTGAATGGCATCAAGTACGCGCTCTACTGCGCAAAGATCGTCAGCTATGCCCAAGGCTTCATGCTGATGCGCGAGGCGGCAAAGGAGAATAACTGGAGCCTGAACTACGGCGGCATTGCATTGATGTGGCGCGGCGGCTGCATCATACGCAGCGTCTTTTTGGGCAACATCAAGGATGCGTACACCCGCCAGCCGACGCTCTCGAATCTGTTGCTCGACGATTTCTTCAAACGCGCCATTCAGCAGGGCCAGAGCTCATGGCGTGAGGTGGTGGCCAATGCCTTCCTCTGGGGCATTCCAGTGCCGGCTCTCTCCACGGCCCTGAGCTTCTACGATGGCTATCGCACGGCCACTTTGCCCGCAAATCTGCTGCAGGCACAGCGCGACTATTTTGGTGCCCACACCTATGAGCTGGTCAACAGGGAGGGTGAGTTCCATCATACCAATTGGACGGGCACTGGCGGCAATGTCTCGGCCAGCACCTACCAGGCATAGGAGATTCCAACCACATTCCAAGCTAACAGTTTACAGTTTTCTTGTATACTCAAATAACTAAAATAATAATAGGCTGGCCTCTTAGTGTATTTCTATGCTATTTCGTTTTTTTTTGTTTTCTCACTTTTTTTTTTCTTGAGTACTTTAAGGCGGTACTTAATTGTACAATATTTAATTAGTTTCATTGTAATTAATATTATATATATATATTATTAAACTGGTGTGTTTTTTTTTCTAAAATCTCCAGTGCTTTGATTTCTCTTGGCGGCAACTAACTTGCACATAACAAAAACAACAACAACAAAAACAATTAAATTTTAACGAGTCTTTCGCTGCTATTGTCCAGCTGCCCTATGCCGTGCGTGTGGTATGTGTGTGAGTGTTTGTGTGTTTGTGTGTGTGTGTGTGTGTGTCTGTGTGCGTGTGATAGCGATGATAAATTCTCAGTCGTCTGATGGGCGCAATGTCTTTTTTTGTTCAATAACCAGCTTGTCGGTCGTGTAAAGATGTCCGATAATTACCTGCAAGTAAAAAGAGTGAATGCTCAGTAAAAAAAAAAAGAAAAGGAAAGAATTCTCTATTTGTATTATCTTTGGATGTTTCTGACGTCAAATGTGACGTGCACAATGCGATAACGATTGAGCAACTGGGAATATCAAATACGTGCGTGTATGTATGTGTGTGTTTGTATGCATGTGTGCACATGGTGGTACAGCAGCTGATTTCCCAATTTAATGACCCGGCACAAGCTCACCTGTCGTCGTATTAATTCCAAACTTTGTTTGGCATTAGCTACTTGTCGATCGATTTCTTTGAAATCATTTATCATCTTGTTGGCACGGAATGTGTCACGTATTTTCCGCAGTGCATACATTCTGTACAATAGAAAATATAGGTAGCTGTCATAATTGAGATGTTATGTTATGCTATTTCACAATACGCACCTGAAGTTGTAGGAAGGCAGCTTCTCGGACTCACGCAATAAATTACGATATAATGTAATGGCCTGGCGACGTGTCGACATCTTTGCACTCGTTGTGTATGGAATAGCAAACAAAATATATTCTATTGTATTGACTTTAATTGATAATAGTCGTGTTGATTATTTTGGTTAAACCATAGAATTTGGTGATGTTAACAAATAAAGAGTAAAGCAACGATTTTATCGATTGCTGTCGATAGTCACGAGATACTCACAAAATCACATAGTCGGCATGAAAATCCTATCGATATATAGTACTCATCGCAAATATGGCGACTGTCAGTATAAAACTGCCCTTGCTCATCCCTAACCAGCTACGACCAAACGAGCATTATTGTACGCGTTTTTTTTTTCATCAATTATTTTCGTTGCTCACACAAATAAAACAAAAACATGGATGTGCGTCCGAATCAAACTATTTATATAAACAATCTGAATGAAAAGATTAAAAAGGAGGAGCTGAAGAAGTCGCTCTATGCCATCTTCTCACAGTTCGGCCAAATACTCGATATTGTGGCGTTGAAAACATTGAAAATGCGAGGGCAGGCATTTGTCATATTTAAAGAAATTGGCAGTGCCTCTAACGCGCTGCGTACAATGCAGGGCTTTCCGTTCTATGACAAGCCTATGCGCATTGCCTACTCCAAGTCCGATTCGGATATTGTGGCCAAATTGAAGGGCACCTACAAGGAGCGGCCAAAGAAGGTGAAGCCGCCAAAGCCGGTGCCGGGTGTCGAGGAGAAAAAGTTTGTATCAATTATACGTTTATTTCAATTATAATTACACTACTAACATTACTAATTCTATTGTATTTTCAATTTCAATAGGGACAAGAAGAAGAAGCAGAGCAGCGCGGAAAATGCAAATCCGAATACACAAACAGAACAGCCACCAAATCAAATCCTTTTCCTCACCAATCTGCCGGAGGAAACAAACGAAATGATGCTCTCAATGTTGTTCAATCAATTCCCCGGCTTCAAGGAGGTGCGCCTGGTGCCCAACCGTCACGACATCGCCTTTGTCGAATTCACCACCGAGCTGCAGAGCAACGCAGCCAAAGAGGCGCTCCAGGGCTTCAAAATAACGCCCACGCATGCTATGAAGATTACGTTTGCCAAAAAGTAGACGCAGCACAGATTTCCTCCATATATATATGTATATGTATATATATATATAACTGTAGGAATGTCGGGCTCCTTTTTTTTATTAATTAAATGCCTCTAATTTAAATAATATATATAAATAAACTTAGCGTAAATAAAACACACTGTACGAAAAACGTGGTTAATTGTTAAGGTGGCAGCAAGTCTGGTTTAATGGTTATTTGACGGATTAGAGGCTTTCTCTGCTACAGTTAACATTTGGCAATAATAGCAATTTGCTTAGAAGTTTAGTGTAATGTATGTGTGCGCCCTTTAACAGCTAAGAGCTCCATTGTGTAGTCTGGTGTAGTTTTCGCTGGCATTACTATTCCATTTGTATTGGGTGGGGTGGGAGTCGTTGGCATTACAAATAAAATATATAGTGTAGTTTCCTTCTTCGAAATTCCCAGATGTTAGATACGGGAGATAGAGGGCAGTTAATTCTCCAGGATGCCACCCTTGTCCATGGCACCCTGCACACATGATGGGATATCGTGTGCGCCATCGATATCCTCGCCAAGATCACAGACGGTGCTACCACTGGCGGCGCTCTCTGATGAGATGCTTATCTGCTGCTGCAGATGGGTGTCCTCGTCGAAGGACTCGTCAGCATCGCCCACAAACTTCTCCATCGATTTGGCCAGTTTGTCCGAATTGCCGCCAACAAATACCTCCAGCACTTCGCCGCTCTTGATGAAGACGAATGTGGGCATGCTGGTGATATTGTACTCAATGGTTATATCCTCGTTGTCATCGACATTCACCTTCAGCACGACCGCTCGTTCGGCATACTGTGCGGCCAGCTCCTCCAGCTTGGGTGCAATGATCCTGCAAGGACCACACCAATTGGCACAAAAGTCGATGACAATCAGCTTGTCGCCGGCATTGGACAATTGCTGTTCGAAGTCCTCTTTGCTTTGTATCACATGCACCATGGCGGAAAATCCCTTCTTATATTGTTTTTTGTGTATGTGTGTGTGTTATTTTTGATGTTTCTACTTGAATTTCGAATGGGAATTGGCAACGACTTATAGAATTTTTCGTTATATCAGCCTTTCAGCTAGTCAGACGGCTGAAATGAAATAGGAAGGAAGCAAGCCTTGACGTTAAGTCGAGTGTTTGCAGCTCACCAACACTTTCCACTTTCAGCAGTCTTCAATTTTTTAAATATTTGTGATTGGCAACGGTGCATGCTCATCGTTAATTGTCTATCGATAATGGCAAAGCTGGCAACGCTGAAATGCTGGATAAGTACCGTTTTCTCGGTGGTATGTGTGTGTGTGTGGGAGTACTGCATAAAAGCGCGCGAAAGATTTACATGCACACATGCATATGTATGTATGTACATACATATATGTATGTATGTATGTATGCAGCTTTCCAGGCAAAGCGCACCGTTTCAAGAATTAGCTGCGTTGCTTTTAGTATTCCACTTCTGCTCGCCAGATCAAGTCGAGTGTTTTTCTAATAGTCTTTGATTTTGCTTAGTTTATTTTTTGGTTCTCAAAATGACCGCCATTCGCAACATGAATGAATTCTACAAGCGCTTGGACGCGTCTGACCACAAGTTGGTCGTACTTGACTTTTATGCTACTTGGTGCGGGCCGTGCCAGGAAATGGATAGCGTGGTCAAATCGCTGGCCCGCAAATACGGCAGCCGTGTGGACATAATGAAAATAAATGTGGATCGATTTGAGGATTTGATGGATATGTACAATGTACGCAGCATGCCTACATTTGTGTTCATCAAGAACAATCGCAAGATGAGCCGCATGACTGGCGCCGACGAGTACAAATTGAAGCAAATGATTTACAAGCTTTGCGACTAATGCGCTAGAGGGAGAAAGAGTGACAGAGGGAGAGGCCATTGTACGACGCAGGCGTCGCCATTTTGTCTTGAGCCTCGAGCTGAGCAAATCTTTTATTTTGTTATATGTATGCAGATGTAACTTTGTAATTCGTGATTATCTTCGTCAGCCATTTTGTGTGATTTTGCTTGCTCAAACATAACCTCAAATACAGACTTGATATAATTTTAATATACATGTAATAGCTTTTTAAGGTTAAGCACGATTAAATGACATAAAATAAGCTAAACATGTGATTTAGTCGTAACTGAAAAAATATAGAAGTCCTCAAATGCTAAAAACGCAGTAGCCCGTTTTTTTTTTCGATTTGAGAGACCTGGATATCCAAACGGGGAGCATTAAATAAAATCATTTTCGTCCCAGCAACATTCAACAAACAATCTTTTTTTTTTTTAGGTAGCGTACAAAATTTTCAAGTGCAACAAAAAGCGGAAAAAAAAATATCTCCTCGTCCTAATTGTCGCGATCTAAATAAATACACAATCACATACATCAAATAACCACGCACCCAACTTTATATACGCATATAAAGAAATACATACAATAAAAAAAAAAAAAAAAAAAAAAAATCACAATATTCATTTTTGGCAAAACAAAATTTTTGCGTTGTTGATCGCATTACGTGGCAGATTGGGCCAGTCGATCAAGCGAAGCGAATCGAAGGGAAAGGAGAGAGACTAGACTAACGCGCGGAAATGTCGTATCAAATCAAGCGTACGCCCTACTTCCGTCGCATGTTCAACAACAGTCGGCGCAATGGGCAGCTGCAGCGACTGCGCGAGGAGTATGAGCGCATCCAGGAGTTCAATGATCGCACCATCGAGTTGAAGATGCGCCAGGTGCGGCTGAAGCGTCTGTTTCGCGAAATCGAGGATATCAATGAGTCGCCCAGCACGTCGGCTGCCCAGCAGCGCCGGCAAGGGGCGCTGGTGCCATTGACGCCGGAGGCGATGCAGGCGCAGCAGCGACGTGAACGCCTTGGGGCGCTGGAGCGTGGCCGTGAGCTGGGCCAAGAGATATCGCGACGCAATGCCCAATTGGCGGAGAGCGGCGCTGGCTACTACCTGCGCAGCGAACTTCGACTGACGGCCAAGATGCGCGCGGCAGATGAGGCGCGGCGTGAGGCACAGGAGCGACGACAGCGGGCACAACGTCGCATTAGCTACGGCAATGCCCAGTCGCGTTCGAACATCGAACGGATCACACAGCGGCAACAGCGCCGCATGGTCACCAATGATTCGCCGACGACGTCGATTATGATTGACGCCAACCGTCAGGTGGCCCAGCTGCCGGCGCTGCCATCGTCCAGCCAGAGCCAATTGCATCCGGATCTGGTGAAGCGGGCCATGCTGCAGCAGCGTCTCCAATATGGCAATTCGCGGTCCAGCAACAACATGATGCGCAGTCAATTGGCAGCAGCGCATCGTCTTATGGGCTGCGTCTCGGCCACGGACACGGTGACCGAGGATCTCGAGCAGATGGAGCTGCAGCGCCGTCATGAGCAGCAGCTGCAGCGGCAACAGCAGCGTAAAATGCGCAAGATCGATCCACAGCAACTGCATCTACAGCAGCAACATCATCAGCAGCTGCGACAGCATATGTACATGCAACAATTGCAACAGCAACAACAGCAACAGCAACAGGAGCAAGAGCAACAGCCACAGGTGGAGCAGCAGCAGCAAGAGGAGCAACAGCAGCAGCTGAAGAAGTCGTTGGGCAATCTGGAGCTTTCCTCTAGCCCTAGCAGCTGCAATCTAAAGGATAACAATGCCACCAATAATCTTATCAATAATCATTTATTAAGCATCAGCAACATCGATGCCAAGGACAACAGCAACAACATTAACATTAACAACAATAACGAACTTATCATCATTGACAGCAACGATATCCTGCACAACAACAACAACAACAACAGCAGCAGCAACTACAAGGAAATCATTATAAACGACTCTGAGCTGGAGATGCATACGGCTATGCTGCCGCCAACGGATCTGGAATCTGTGCAGCAATTCTCACAGCATGGCGACAACAACTATAACATCAGCCACAAAGGCAATGGCATGGGCAATGACAGCTGCAACTGCAACTGCAACAACAACAGAAACATCAACAATAATGGTAATACCTTTGATGATTTGCCAACAACAAGTCAGCATGCGCATCGATCTGTGGATGCCACAACAACTGTTGCCGCCTATCAGCCGCCACTGGCCGATAATGAGGCAACATCGAATGGTGTAGCGCGACGCTGGCATCGCATCTCATTGATGGTGCCCTGGATTAAGGTGTTGCACGAGCGCCCCAGCCAAATAGCAACAGTGCTGCCGCCGCATAATCTAACCATTGCCATTAGCTCGGAGCTGGACGACCATTATGCAGACAATAATGAAAATTCCAATAATATCAACAATATTAATATCAATGACAATAGGAATCATATTAATGATAGCAGTAGTAATATCAGCTCAGCATTGGCAGTGGCCGACAGTGATAACTACCAAAGTATCTGTGGGCCATCGTTAATGCAGGAGGATCTGATGCAGATCATGGAACTGGACGATGACGGTCATGTGCCCACAATGCATGTTATGCATCACGCATTCAATTAATTATCAAATCCTCAGTACGTCCTGTCTCTAAGAAGATGAACGGCAAATAAATTTACATATATGTACATATAAACAAAACAGTCCCATCAAATAATAACCATCGGCAAGTTCCGATACTTTCGTGGATTGACAAAGTAAGTGCAGCCGGTAACACTAGTGTATCCATTAAATCTTTGCTTTAATCATTTATGCCATCACTAAGTGAAGCTTGTGTCGCTCGCTCTAATTAATCTAGTTCTTATTTGATTCCTAATTCACATTTCCATTTCATTCCTAATTCACATTTCTACATTACTTATTTCCATCTCTAAGCGCAGCTTCTCTTGCTGTCTTGCTCCTTCTCTAAGCGCAGTTTCTGTTTCAACTATTCCATCTCTAGTTAATTGTTTTGCAACTTACTCCACCTCTAATTGAAGCTCCTGTCCATTATTCCATCTCTAATTCACAATTCTGCAATTTGCATCTCAAATTGAAGCCAATTGATATTTCAATATTCACAATTCACAAATTGCCTGTAGCAAAATCTTTCATTGAATTCATTCTCTTTTTTTTTCAGACATTCCATAGAACGGAACCGGATGGATCTCATCCCCCATTAGACTTTATCGACTACATGGGATGATTGGGCGATAACCGAGTTTTTTTTTGTATGGCATACTTCTGGATTTCTTAAGATATCAATATATCTATATATATTTATATACATACATATATATACGTATATGTGAATGATGTGCATGCTAAACTGCATTTTGCTTCGCGGGCACACATAGTTCCTGTTCTACACTAACAACGAGATGCCTTATTGGCTCCGCGGATACAATTGGTTATCTATAGATGTATATATGTATATATATATATCTATGTTTACTCTTTTTGGATAATTATATATATGTATATATACATATATATGTATGCATAATTATTTTTGTTGTCGCCAACTGGAAAAAGCTAAAGTGCAACGCCTACGCCCTCTGAAAAAGAAAAGCGCATTTATCTATCTACGAACAATCGACGACAAAGTGCTGAAAATCTTTTGCAACACAACATAATACGGATTACGCGTATAGCCTATACATATACAGACTATATATACTGCTATATGGTATATATGGTCTCTATATATATGGATACAATTCAATCCATTTGCTTTCAGTTGTATTATTTAAGAATCTGGATATTTATTTGTAAAATAAATTAAAAGTCGAAAGTAAAATTCGAATCAAAACCAACGAAAGTTAATTAAAAAGTCAATCAATATCAATTGTTTTCTTTATTTTGTTTATGAAGGGGATTAAAATATATATGTTTATACTACTGGAGTATAGTTACATACATATGTATATAATATATATATATTTATACCATAAGCATATTTATAGTCCATTTTGTTAGTTAGTCTTCCAGTTCATTTAAATCGTTGAGTTGCTGATCCTTGAGCTGTTCCAAACGCTTCTGCTGTCCCTCAATTAGGTTCTCGTTAGTTTCTTCGGTTCGCTTGCACCAGGCCAACTGTTCGGCCTTGAATCTGACCAGCCAATCGCCCAAGGCCTGCTGTAGATCAAGAAGGAACGGATTCAACGCTTGCGGCATCTGAAACTTCTGATAGAACGTTGGCGTATAGATTATATGATCGAACTGCTCCTCAAACTCTTCCGTAGCCTGGAACACTTCTGTCTCCAGCATGTCAAAGCTGCGAAAGAGAGAACAAATTGTATATAATTTAATATATATATATATCAATTATCGCATAAAGCCTGGCAACTTACGTGGGCAGACGCTCACGCAAATAACGCAAACGACGACCGCAATTGGCGGCACGAATCTCTGCAGTATAATTTTTACTGCGTCCAGCCTGTTTGGCGGCGATCAAGAGGTCGCTAATGGTCTTATCGTCTTTAGATATATTAATGAACAAGATGTGCTCTTCATGATCGATATCCTTGATGACTGCCTGCAACTGTTGGCCTTGCACTAGCTCTTTAAACTTTAATGTAGCCTCCATTGGCCAGTGTAGATCCAGCGGATAGACATCGGTCAAAGTGCCGCGCAACAAGAACGATGGCTGCTCGGCAAAGCGAGTGTGCAGAAAACACATATCCTTCTCCTCCACAACCACACGCATGCCATAGTCCAGTAAAAAGACTTTCACATGCTGCTCATTCGATTCCGGCTCGCGGACAATACGTGCACGTCGCCAGGCAAACTGATTGTTAACGACGCAAATGTAGCCGGGCTTCATAAAGAATTTCGGCAATTGCCAGTTTTTATAGCAAATTGAGTCATAAAATTGGCTAAACGTAGACATAAGGAAGTGTATATTAGTTGTTAAGAGTAGCAGCAGAAGGTGACACACTCAAATCCTTACTTTAACTGAACACCAAAAGTTTCAAAATAACGGTCGTCATTATCAACATGGAACCAGAACTGAAAAGGACTGTAGACCTGAAATGTACATATTTA
Source organism: Drosophila koepferae (assembly GCA_030914345.1). Lineage (NCBI taxonomy): Eukaryota > Metazoa > Arthropoda > Insecta > Diptera > Drosophilidae > Drosophila > Drosophila koepferae. The sequence continues at coordinate 4,146,275 of JAUESR010000209.1, forward strand.
TAGATGAGAAGCGATTCCAATAGAATCATATTAATTATGATACATCAAGTGCAGAGCTTAGCTAGAGCTTCGCCTTTGTATCTGTTAATCTATCGAACTCTAATTATTGAATAACATAACTCTACATCTATTTCTTTAGGTATTTACATGGGTCACATATATCTTGAGCGTATCGCGCTCCTTAAATTTAGTAGATATTTCCATTTTGGGCAATTTATCGCCAAGGGCAAAGGCTCCATGTGGTCTATCCACGTTGTATACTTCATCAGACTGCGATCAAGTAGAAATAGAAAATGAATTTTTTGTTAATCTTAAGCTACTTAACTATCGCATACCAGAGCAAATTTTGGCACTGCATCACACGATTCGACGAGCTTTATAAAAAAATTAATCTTGCGCTCAGCGCTCGGTTCTTCAGAGTTGTTTATATCTTCTTGCTGTTCTTTCGGCACTTCGTCTGCTAGATCCACACGAAATGGATTTAGGTAGTTTTCCATGATTTCGAGCTCTTGTTCAGCATCACTGTCTACTCTCCAAAGTTTGGAGGTCAGCATTGGATCCTGTCCTTGCTCACCCTCCGCCTGCTCTTCCTCTGTTTTGACGGTGTTCAACCACGCCTCTAGACGATTGTATGGCTCAGATGTATCAGAAAGCAGATCCATATTTGGGCTATTTTCATTGTCGCTACTTTCTTCCGACGATGGCTGACTGTGGCTCAGCAGTTTCCCTACAATTCTTTCAGTTTCTTCCGAATATCCATCCTGGAGTGAAAGTTTGAACACATCCTCGTCGTCATTTAGCTGGCGTGCCAAAAAAGCTGCACTAATAAGCTCATCATTCTCTGGAATCTGCAATTCATATTTGATTTGATTAATTTTTTCATTTATTGGTATTCGTTATTTTATGACAGCGAACCAAATATGAGGTTATGTTGCATGTGCCACATACAGCATCTTTTGTTTAAACACACATATCTATTTTTTTCTAATTTACAGTCATTTTCTCATTCAAAGCTAACGGAATTTATGAATCGAAATAAAAATAGAGCTTACCACATCATTCGCTGCCATATTTGAAATCTCATTTGGATGAATACTAGTTTTTTCGTCTTTATCCATAGAAGAATTATTCAATTGATTTTGAATATCATCTGCACTACGTGAATTCGAATCTGCATCATTATCCGTTTTAGTAGACATGACTAGATTGTATTGCTCTGATTTCTTAATTTAATACCAAGGCGCGAATGTTCACAGCTAGCAAAAATAACTGTAAATGTCGTGGCTTGAAATCAAAACGGGTGGCAGCACGATAAGTTCCACTAACTACTGGTTAGGTGGCAACGCTAATTATTAAAATTAACGTTTAAATTAAATAAGAGGAATCTTTTATTTTATATACAGTTAAAAATATGCACATATAAACATGTAGATAAATTACATTTGAATACTATATATATTTGATAAAGTGGCTGATATAGTAATTGTTCGTCGAATATCGATAGTTGTCAAGTAAAATATCGTGATATTTTGAAAGCCCCATAGAGGCGTGATATATTGCTCATCACTACGGCGGCCATTTGTTTACGGCACGTGTTGGTGGCAAAAACACTGGTTTCAAAAAAGATAATACAAAACATGGACAGCGAGGCGGATGACTATGAGCCCACCGACTCTGAACAAGAGTACGATGAGGAAGAGCGCGAAATACTGAATGAATTGCGTAAAGAACGTAAGAAGAAGGCAGATAAACTAAAAAATCAGAAACTGGATGTTCTGTCATTCAGTGATAGCGACGATAATGAAGAGGACGAGGACGTTGTGGGCAACCTGATGCGCGACAGTGATATTGAAGGGGCCGAGGATGACGATGGCGATCTGCCGGATACCATGGATTGGGGCACCAATAAGAAATCCTACTATAATACTGACTTCGTGGATCCCGACTACAGCAGTTACACGGCCCAAGAGGAGGACATGGCCAAGGCCGAGGAGGAAGAGGCCAAAAAGATACAGCTGCGTTTAGCCAAGCAATTGACGGAGGCCGATTTCAAGCTAGATGACATGGCAGTGCCGGTCGACGTTAAGAAGAAAGATGACACCGTAAAGAATATTACGGTGACCACAAATCTAAAAGGCTTGACGGAACGCGAGCGTCTGCAATTGCTGCAAAAGGACTCACCTGAGTTCGTTGGTCTCACACACGACTTCCAGCAACATCTGAGCGAAGTACAGCAGCTGACGGCGCCAGTTCTGAACTATGTGCGCAATCATCAGGTGCCCATGGTGCCGGCTCTGCAGTTCGCCTTGGTCTATCAGAATATCCTGCTCACCCATTGCTCAAACGTCTCGTTTTACCTGCTGCTGAAGGCCAAACGCAGCAATATCAAATACCATCCGGTGGTCAAGCGACTTGTGCAGCTGAAACAGCTGCGCGAACAGCTAGCGCCACGGTACGAGGAGTACATACGACCGCAGCTGGAGGCGCTGCTGGAGCGCATACAGGATGGTGATGTGTTCACCGTGCTGGATGCAGCACAGCGCAAGGCCAAGCTGCAAAAACTCAACCAACAAAATGGCAAAGGGCCAAGAAATGCTAAGGAGCACAAGAAGTCGCATGTCGAGGACAATAATACTCATGCTGATGATGATAATGAGAATGCTGTTGACGACGACGATGTTGATGACGATGATGAGGATATGGATGAAGAGGAGCGCATGCTGGAGAAGGCGCTCAAGGAGGACAGCGAACGACGCGGCATCACCTATCAAATGGCCAAGAACAAGGGCCTAACGCCGGCTCGCAAAAAGGAGCTACGCAATCCGCGTGTCAAGCATCGCGGCAAATACCGCAAGGCGCTCATCCGTCGCAAGGGAGCTGTGCGCACCGTACGCAAAGAGACCAAGCGCTACGGCGGCGAAATATCCGGCATCAAGGCCACCGTCACCAAGAGCATCAAATTCAAAACGTAATCCCAAATCACATTTTGACTATGTAAGCGCCCACTCCCAACCACAACCAAAATATATTTCAAATCTTGTTCCCACAAATTCAAATGCTCTTGTTATATTCATCAAATTTATTCAGTGAGTTCACATAAGGTCGCGAGTTGCATTAACACGGATGTACAAGTACATATATATATATATATATGTATAAAGATATATATATATATATATAGCTTGTATAGAATCGTAAGTGTATATAGACATCTATATACGCATATATTTAAGTCTAGTTGTCAAATAATCAATTTGTTTGTTTTTTCTCCACACTTCATTGGTAACAAAAAGTATGTTTTGCGGGGATGAGCATGCGCAGCCGGCGCCGCTGCAGCTCCTTCAGGGATGATGGTTTCATACATGTTCAGGTTTTGTTGTTTTTTTTTGTGGGACTTTCAGGATTAGGAGTCTTATGGTTAACTTAATAAAACAATTAAAAGCCGATTTTAATTGCTTATGTTAAGTTTAAATATTAAAGAGCTTGCGAAAGTCATCATTGCTCTTTGGCGCAGTCGAGGACTGTGGCGGATCATTGCTATTGCCATTGGCATTGGTATTGCTGCCATTGGTTGCATCGTTTGTACTGCTAACAGCTGCATCGTCATCCAATTCGAGCTTCTTGCGGCGCTTCACCTCATTCATGACCAGACTTGTGGGTATCAGCGTGGTTTGAATGCGACGCTTCTCTGGCTTCTTTTTATCAGCAGCTGCTCCAGCAGCTCCAGCTACGCCCAAGGATGTGGAGGGGCCGTGGACTAACTTGGGCGGTGGATTCGATATGGCAACCTCAATCTAAATTTATATAGGTAATATATATATTCTACATTACAGCTGCTTGAATGTTAGCTCTAACCTTTTGGCCACCAATCTCGATGCCATCGCCGCCGACAACTGCTTTTTGAGCATCCTCCTCCTTCTCAAATTCAACGTAGGCAATGCCCTTGAATTTTTGATTACTACTGCAATATAATGGAATATATTTAGCATATTTGAGTTGATTAATCTGTACTCTACACTCTTACGGTCTGTAGACCAAGCGCACATCCTTGATGCTGCCAAAGCCTGAGAATGCATTGATTAGATCTTCTTTGGTACATTGGGGATATAGATTTTTTATAAATAACTTATTCATTTCCATATTCGCTGTAAGAGAGAGAGAGAGAGAGTGAGAGGCAGCGCCAATTTGTAAATTTATAAAACTTACGCGAATATTTAAAATTGGATTCCTTTGCCTCTTTAGCTGGTGAAGCTGATTGAATTATTTGCTTGACCGTAGCCAATTGCTTTTTGGACGGCTTGCGCTCTGGCTTATGGTATGATGCCATACGCCTAGCTCTAGTTCCCGGCTGCCAATTAGGTAGATGCCCGTAGTTGCCTATAGAATGATCTATGTACGCCTCACAGTATTTCTGGCACTCGGATATCGACTCATAGTCACCAAAGCAACGCTCGTGGCGACGATAAAACTCAACAATGACCTGCACATTCGATGTCGTAGAGAGTGCCTCCAAGGCCTGACGCAGCACAATGGACACCTTTTCACCCTTATTATATTCGATCTCCATTTGAGCATAGGCCAGCCACAGATGTGCCTTGACGCTGTTGCCCGGATAACCTATGAATACACACAACATATATTGATTGTAATATTACTTGTATTCATTCTCAAGAGATTGATTTCCCACTCACTAAATATCTCGCACCAGATGGCAGCTCCATTCTCGGGGCTGTTTAGCTTTGCATACTCCACCTGTGCCCACAGCTGCAGCACCTCAAAGTTGGCGTCTGCCATGTCGCCGTAGAGCTCAGACAAGCGATCCCATGCATCACGAAATGATTCGCGCAGCTGCTTGACCTGTTGAGCACTCGATTAAATATATATTTATATTTATAAAAATATTATTCTATTGTTGGGTACCTGGTCGCTGTCGTCGACATCGGTGTGACGCACACGATAGGCCAAGTAGTCTAGCCGCAGTTCCACATTCATTTCCATATACGGCTCGAGGCGCAGCAGATGACGCCTAATCTCTAATTCCACTTGATCCGGAGTCAGTATGCTCTGCTCGAGCAACTCCAAATACTTGTGATTGAGCGCAACTGATGGCTTTATCTTCAGCACGCGATCAATCAGCTCCATGGGCTTGCACTTCAAATAGCCATCGCACACAGCAGTGTGGTACGAGTCTTCAGAATCCGGCTCCACTGGCTTCTCCATGCAGGCTATGTAGTCCATCCACAAGTGACTGTCAGTGGGATATTTGGCGAGGCAGCGCTCGTATATCAATTTGGACAAGGTGCATTTCAAGTTTGTGCTAAGCGACAGAGTTTCGGCCCTTAGCAGATAACTCTCCTGCAGCCAGGATGAGTTCTCTGAATTGTGTTTCAACTTCACCTTGAACTCGTCAATTAGATCGCCTATCGCCTCCAATTGATCCTTATCGCAATTCCAGGCGACACAATTCGCGCTTAATGTTGGCTCAACCATTGCAGTTTTGTCGCTTTTCTCTACGGCACTGAGCAGAGTGCGTGCTTCGTCAACGAAATCGGTGCGTTCCAAGCCATAGTCAGCCAGAACCTTGGCCCACATCTGCAGATGGTCCACGAGTGGCTTCTCCATCAAGCTTTTGACAACAAATTCAGCCAGTTGATCATCTGATGCACATGGAGTAGAGTAGGAGGTTGTTTAATTAACCTACTACCGCACATCCTTGACTTACCATAGAAGCTTGTCAAAGCCGTGCTGCATTTCACATTAAACGCCTCCCACTCGGCCGACGTCTGGGTGACCACCTTCAAGGCCTTAAGATAACGAAGCCATATGTGCGGCGGTACGATTGTATATTCGTGGAACGCATTGATGGCCACCTCGATCTTCTCAAAGATATTCAATTTACTACATATGAGATCAGAGTTTAGCTGGGAATTATCAAAGTTCGATATGATATGGTAACTTACAAGGCCGTAGTACACAAGTCCATATAATGTTTATATTTCTTATTGGGTATGTCCAATAGAGCTGAAAATTCATCGGCCAGCCTTAGGTCATCATGTGAGTCGCTGCTGTCGTCCATTGAGCTTAGGACACTGACATCGCTCTCTGAATCAGATGGTGCTTCGCAGCCGCTATTCTCCCCAACGCTCGAATCTGAGCTTATTTCAATTGGCTGCTCGTTAACGATATTGTCGCCAGCTGAAGCTTTTTCCTGAAAATGAATAAATCATTTTCAACGTTGGCACTTACAATAATCATTGGCATTCACTTACATCAGCTCCGCTGGACATTTTTTATTCTCAATATATTTAATTTGTACTAATCAAAGTGAAGCAATGCTTGATTTGTGTCAGCTTTTGAAGCAAAACTTCAGTTTTTGTTGTACTGAACGTGACGCCAACTAGAGATGTGTTATGATTTGTGACAGCCATATGACACAAATGACATTCTATCGATATTGCAAACTTTTACAGCTTCGAGAGTTGTCTTAAAATTAGAGTATATAGTGAATCAGTCTACTAATTAAATTAATAGAATTCAATATATATTTCAGCATACAGCTACCGTAATTGATGCGGATATGTTCCGATGTTGTCAATTTATTATTGCTGTCTGGCAACGCTGACAATGCTATCGAAAGATCGTCCGTTATCGGTGCGTATTATGTGTGCATCCCTGTCATTTGCGTCCGTGTTTCCCGCCAAAAATACAATTGCATTAGGCGTGTGCTTGCGAATCCGTCTTCTTGTTATTCATTGTTAAAACATTGTTTGAAAATGGCACACGACGCAGAGCAATATATAAAAGATATACAGCGGGAGTATGTGGACTTTCTGGACGATGAAGAGGATCAAGGCATCTATGCCGGTCACGTTAAGGACATGATTGCAGAGAAGAGCAAGCGTTTGGTCGTCAACATCAACGATTTGAAGCGCAAGAACCAACAGCGCGCATTGGGCCTGCTAAACAACGCCTCCGACGAGCAGCTGGCATTTGGGCGGGCACTCAAAGAATATGTCTCGACCGTGGATCCCAGCTATGCCAAGCAGCACGAAGACTTCTTTGTTGGCTTCGAGGGCTGCTTCGGCAATCGTCATGTTACGCCTCGTTCTCTCACCTCCATTTACTTGGGCAATCTGGTGTGCGTGGAGGGCATTGTCACGAAGGTCTCCCTCATACATCCAAAGGTGGTGCGCAGCGTCCACTATTGTCCAGTCACGCGCAAAGTGCTAGAGCGTAAATATACAGATCTCACCTCGTTCGAGGCGGTGCCCTCGAGCGCCGTGTATCCCACCAAGGATGACGATGGCAATCTGCTGGAGACCGAGTTTGGACTGTCTGTCTATAAGGATCATCAGACGCTGACCATACAGGAGATGCCTGAAAAGGCGCCAGCTGGCCAATTGCCACGCTCTGTGGACATCGTTTGTGATGACGATTTAGTGGATCGCTGCAAACCCGGCGATCGTGTCCAGATCGTTGGCAACTATCGCTGCCTGCCGGGCAAACACGGTGGCTACACCTCGGGCACTTTTCGCACCGTCCTGCTGGCCAACAACATATCGCTGCTGAGCAAGGAGAGCAATCTGGACATCTCTCGCGAGGACATCATGCTCTGCAAGAAATTGGCCAAGAACAACGACATCTTCGAGCTGCTCAGCAAGAGTCTGGCGCCCTCCATACATGGCCATACGTTCGTCAAGCAGGCCATTCTCTGCCTGCTGCTCGGCGGCGTCGAGAAGGTGCTGCCCAATGGCACACGATTGCGCGGCGACATCAATATCCTGCTCATCGGTGACCCGTCGGTGGCCAAGTCGCAGCTGTTGCGCTATGTGCTGAACACGGCGCCGCGTGCTATACCCACCACTGGACGTGGCTCCAGTGGCGTTGGTTTGACGGCAGCAGTGACCACGGATCAAGAGACGGGCGAGCGACGCCTGGAGGCAGGCGCCATGGTGCTGGCCGATCGTGGTGTTGTCTGTATCGATGAGTTCGACAAGATGAGCGACATCGATCGCACGGCCATACACGAGGTGATGGAGCAGGGTCGCGTCACCATCTCCAAGGCCGGCATCCATGCCTCGCTCAATGCGCGCTGCTCTGTGCTGGCGGCCGCCAATCCGGTATATGGGCGTGTAAGTATATCCCCCCATAGCCATGTGAATCATGGCTACAATTAATCATTCCATATCCTCTTGCAGTACGATCAATATAAAACGCCCATGGAGAATATTGGATTGCAGGATTCGTTGCTGTCCCGTTTTGATCTGCTGTTCGTCATGCTGGACGTCATTGACAGCGATGTGGATCAAATGATTTCCGATCATGTGGTTCGCATGCATCGCTATCGCAATCCCAAGGAGGCTGATGGCGAACCTCTGACCATGGGCAGCTCCTATGCTGATTCCCTGGCCTTTGTCTCCAACACAGAGCAGGTAAGAGTGTAAAAGCATCCATTTTTATCATCATCTGCTAATTCACATAATTCAATTCCGCAGAAGAAGGAGACAGAGCTGTATGAGAAATATGACGCACTGCTGCATGGCAAGTCACGGAAGCGCCATGAGAAGATATTGTCCGTGGAATTCATGCGCAAATACATTCACATTGCCAAGTGCATGAAGCCAAAGCTGACGGAGCAGGCGTGCGAGGCGATAGCCAATGAGTATTCGCGTCTGCGCTCCCAGGAGGCCGTCGAATCGGATGTGGCGCGCACACAGCCAATTACGGCGCGTACGCTGGAGACATTGATTCGTTTGTCCACGGCGCATGCGCGTGCTCGCATGTCCAAGACGGTGACCATTGAGGATGCCCATGCAGCCATTGAGCTGGTGCAGTATGCCTACTTCAAGAAGGTGCTGGAGAAGGAGCGCGCCAACAAGCGACGTCGCAATGGCAATGGCTCCTCCGACGAGGAGGAGGAGGAGGAGGTGCAACAGCCGGATGCTGCAAATGACACAACACGTTCGCCCGCCCGTCGACCAAAACGCACACGCACCGAACCCGATCCAAGTATCGATAGCGACGAGGAGATTGAAACACCCCAGCCGGATGCTGGTGATTTGACGCGTCGCGAAACGCGCCGTTCCTTGCCGTCGCGCCAGCACAGCGAAACCACAGGCACCGACACAATCTCGGCCAGCCAGACCAGTTCGGAGCCCACAATTGTCACGCCCGCCAGCATCAGCGATGCCCGGCTGGGCGTCTTCAAGAGCGGCCTGCAGCGCCTGTTCCGCGAGGCACGCGAGCAGAGCCTTCCGCTGCACCGCATCACCAAGGCCATCAACGAGAACAACACGGAACCCTTCACGGCTGGCGAAGTGGATGCGGCCATGCACCGGATGACCGAGGACAATCAGATAATGCTCGCCGATGACATTGTCTTTCTTATCTAAACCCAAATCATGTCTATCTATATATCTATCTAACTATATATATATATTGATTCATCAATTCATCTCGTTCCCCTTTGCATCACGTACAAGTTCTTTATGTCTAGCAATTAAGTCTTTTACATTATCCCGCCCGATTTTTTTTGTTTGTTCATTCCATATTCATAATAAAAAATTGTAATAAAAAGTTGTAATAATCAATTGCCTTAATTATTTATCATTTTCCTAATTGTTCCTCTGATAAGATTTGAATATCTAGTTGGACACGTGTACTGTGCTGTCTGATTGGCTGATTCTGATTTGATAGCAGTTGGATTCTAATCAGTGAACTATTGGATTTATAATTGGAAAATACTTTTGCCTGATCTGTTACGCTTTACGGTCATTATGCAAATACTCTAATTAGAAATGGTATTACTTTAAATTACTTTAACCAATTTCTGATTACGCAGATAGATTCCAATAAGTGAAATGCATTCAGATTGACAGCGTATTCCGTATTCCGTTTGACATTCCAATCACATTAGATTTATTTTAGTTGTCTTCTGCTCAGCTTGCGCTGCTAATAGAATTTTGAGCAGATGCAAGTTTGATTCTAATAAGCCAAATATTCCAATAAGAATTACATATCAGAAGTATTAGAATCTTATTGACTTTAGCTGTTGGCCATATTGAAAGCATTATAAGCTTATTGACTTTAGCTATTTGCTGATCTGATTAAGTTTTCAAGAAAGCAAAGTATGAAGGCTATCCAGTTGGATCCCAATAAGCTAATAAATTCCTATCAGAATTCAAATTGGAAAATCTATTTATTACGCAAATCTATTTATTCGCAATTCCAATAAGCAATTCCAATTCGTTTTAGCTTTTTGTTAGCCTTAATTGGTTTCCAATAAGCACCATATACTGAACTAGGCACTCCAATTGGAATGCATGCTGGGAGTTCTTTTGATTTATAATGAAAGTTATAGGTGTTAAAATTCATATTTAATAATACTTCACAAACATCAATATATGCATATATGTATATATACATATATATGTATATATATGTATGTTAATTGGACATTAATATCAATTATTTATTTTACATTAATAGGAATAATTTGCGAACATGAGATAATGTGACTAAATCGTTGCTAACGGCAATTGCAACTCATATATATATATATACATACATATATGAGTATATATATATACAATTTTTTTTACTTCTGTTGGAAAACATTTGTGGATATGATTAATTTGTACAGAAATTCAATTTACTTAGGCGCTAAATCGGGAAGGGAACAGACAACGCAGAAATATATATAATATATCTAAATATTTTATCATATATCATTTACAGTGGTATCTCGATGCGATGGACAAAATGTGTTAACAATGTGTGGCCATCGTGTCAACATAAACATAACATAGAAAATATATAAGGTAGATGGAGTAGCAAGGATCTGAAATGGAATTGGGACAGTGATGGGTGAGAGGGGGGGAACTTAGCTAATGCCCTGCACAAACGATCAAAGATTCACAACGTTCCTCAGATCGGATGGCAGCAACTCTTTCATACATTCTATCTGCGCTCTTATTTGACGCTGCGCGGTGTTCGAATTGCCCTCGAGCCGCGCCTTGTCGCTGTAGAGATTCAGTTTCTGTTTTAGCTTGAGTATCATATCAATTATTTCCACCTCCTGCTTGTCGTGCGCCCAGTGCTCCAGATTCGCCTCGGACAACGCTTGCAGCTGCAGATCTTGCAGCGTGAGCTGTAGCTCACGGTGTCGCGACTCGTACCAGCCACGGAAATTGGGCGAGCGTATGAAGCGCCGATAGAGACCCTTCCAGTCGCCCTTGAGCGTGGAGGTCAACTGTGGCCCGGCTGCCTCGAGCGTGGCCAGAAAATCGTCCAGCTTGAAGGAGCTGGCATTGGGTGCTGACTTGAATGGACTAATGTCCTTCTGCAGCGGCATCAGCGAGGCCATATAGCGCTCGAGTGGTATCATAAAGCTCTGCGTCAGCTCCAGCAGATGCCGCCTGATCAGCGCCGTCTGCACGTGCTCCGGCCGCTTGGTCTTGATGCCCAGCAGCACCTTCTTGATCAGCGTCTTGTCCTTCTTCAAATATGGCTTGTACTTGGTGTGCAGTCCGGCAGCCGAACTATCTCCAGCAGCCGTCAGGCTTCCATTCAATATATTGTGATTGTTGCCGCTGGGCTGGGCCGGCTTCGCAATCGCATTGCTGGCGTTGCGTGTGTTCTTGTGCAGCTCCTGTTGCATGTTCTTCTGCAATGAGAGAGAGAGAGAGAGACAGAACATACAGAGAGAGTTAGCGTGTGGTGTGCGGGTTAACTGACCTGATTATCCACCAGTCGCAGCATGTGCGGCCAATCCTTTAGCAGCTTGACAAAGAACGGATTTGTGACACCCAAAATGACGGCTGGAAGGGGCCGGTTGCTACACTCGTGGGTGAACTCCTTGAACTCGCTGTCGTGTATGGTAAAGTAGGGTCGTGCCTCGGCACAGTATTCCAGCGGTGCTATCATCGCCACCAAAGCCTGCACCATATGCGAGCAGTCCGCAGGCGAGGTGCCGACAACTACAATGGGCTCCGATGTGATGACCAGCTCCCACAGCGTATACAAGTGATCGATCACATAGCTAAGGCTGTGGAACAGCTCCAGTTCGTTCACGGACGCCAGCACCTTGACGGATGTGGGTATCTGCTCTGGCGTCTCATCAATCGATGGTGGTGTCAATGCCGCTGCTGCTGCAGCAGCTGCTGCTGCTGCCAATTTACGACTGCTGCTGCTGGCCTTGGGTATGCATATCTGATAATTATACTCGAGCAGCGGCAGCTTGAGCGTCTGTCCTACTACCAAGGCTGGCCACTGCCTGTTGATTTGGCTGCAGGCGCGATGCAGCAGCTCGTTGCCCTCTTCGAAATATTTGGGCGCCAGCTGGGCGAGCACATCGTAGTAAAGATTGAAGAATGGCAGTCGCGTTATTATGATCAGACTCTTTTGGAAGTAGCCGCGCGGCAGATTGGGATCGCGCTTCTGGCGGAAGTAGACGAAGCCCCAATAGTGGCTGCTATCAAAGCGCATGGCCGGCGCACAGTCTAAGTTGTAGTTTTGCAAATTGGCGGGCGTTTGTTGATTGTTATGCTGGAACGCTCGCAGTCGCATATGGAACTTGGTGTCGCCCATGCAGCCCGAATTAGAGTCGGGGAAGGCCATGTAGCAGATGTTGCTAACCTCCTGATCGCTGGGCATGAACTCGGCGGGATAAACATATTCGAGTGCTTGGCCCAGGTTCAGGTCGAACGTAACGACACAAAAACAATGCACCCATTGCGATAGACGGATCCAATCATCTGTTAATTCGTTTGATACACTTGTCGCATCGTCGTTCCCAGTCGCCTGTCGTCCATCGTTCGGGTATTGCCGTGGCCTGGCCTCCGTGTTCATGATTGGTTAAACTTGGCAAGTGTTGTTATTGTTGTTTCACTGCATGGAGAGCTGCTTAAATCTACTTTCACTTCCAATGTTAATGTTATTTATTTGTGCTTGGTTTGCAAGAGTTGCCATCTAAATGCTTGCGATATTATTGTATATATGGGATAGCAGTCTGGCAGCTTTCGCAACGAACGATAGATAATCGACTATCGATTACTCAACTGATATCGAATTTGCATTTAGTTTAATAACCCGCCATAAATTAATTCTAAATAGAAAAGACAAACTGAAATTTTGTTTGTTTTTGTTTCAAAATTGTAAATATTTTATATTTGTGATGCTATGTAAATGTAACAATGCTAATAATTTATCACAGATATGGGTCCCAGCCTTGAAAAAGCATAGCCAAATTACTGGGCAACGTTGCCTCGTTAATCAAACGCTGCACTTGCGCCTCCACACTCGAATTTTCCAACAAGCCCGGCTCCCGTCCTTCCAGTTTGTACTTAACAAGTAATAGGGCACGCTGCGCCAGTAAGTTCTTGGATTCCTCATCTGTCAGTCAAATAGTTGTATTAAAATCAAATAAACTTTTGTGTGTTTATATATATCTCTCTTACTCGACTCTTGTTGCCCTTTGGATAGAACGCCCCAGATGAAGAGCGGATCATAAAGCAGCACCTCCAGTATGGTGGTAAATACAGATTTGTAACGCCTCAAAATATGCATAATAGCCTCACAGGACTTGGTAAAAATACCATTTGTTCCACAAACGCCCATCGGTGCGACGAAATCTCGAGTCAAACGAAACGGCACCGTTTCGGGTGTTAGCTGAATTTTGCCCTGCTCAAATGCAATGCCTATGCGGATTATACAAATTATATATGATTTAAAAATATATGTTAACATTTGTGGATAGCAATTTAAACTCGCACCGAAATCAATGTGCACCACTTCGGCCGTTCGTTCATCAATCAAAATGTTTTGCGTGTGGCGATCGCCCAGACCCAGGACATAGCCGACCATCGAGGTGGTGGCCACGCTGTTCGTGTAGGCCAAACGTCGTTCGAACCATTCGCCCGGTATGAGAAACTTCTCCAGCAGGAAATGATGAAAAACTGGCTTCACATGCTCACAAATCGTTTGATAGATTTTGCGACGTTCCGTTGGCGATTTCTTCAATCCCGCCTAGAAGAAATAATCCATATATAGAGTAATAAAATAGTAATTTCTGTGATTGAGCTGTGTATATACCGCTGTCAAATCGCGACATTTGCGATTGTTCCAGTCCCTGGGTCGATACTTCATATGCGCACCGCCAGTGCCGTCGCCAACCAGATAGATGCCCACTGGAATCGTATTGTTGCACCATTCAATGATGCCGCTGCGGGCAGAAAGTGGCGTCACTTTGTAGGTGCGCAAATGCAGCTTGCGCTCAATGAATTGTGAATCGTTATTCAATAGCTCATTGACAATGCCAAAGACCTGCTGCATGACCGCATCCTGACGCAGATCGTCCTTGCCCTTGATCAGCTGAGCACGCGTCTTACCATCCGAGCAGATGCACTTCACCTTAATGGGCGCATTCAAGCCGCCACAGAAGGCATATTCATCCGACCATTTCACTACACCTGCAAGTGTACAGAGAATTGTAATGAATTATCTAATGAATCATCCGTGGATATTCATATTCGCTTACTAATTATTTTATATTGCTGATTGGGCTGCACGGCCAGCTCCAATGTGGGGCAGTGTATGCGATCCATTTTAAGTACATTCAACTTCTTCAGCTTCTCGGGCACTGCTTTGGGATTCGGGCGATTATTCGGACCCAGCGATATATACGTATTGGCAAAGGTTATCAGAGCTGCATGAGGAATGGGTTAGAGATTAGTGACCACAACTCTGTTGCATTTGCGATAAGAGAAACATGATTTACTTGGAAACATGACTTCGAATTGTTGGCTAGCCTGTAGTGCTGTTGCATTGGCCTCGCCGCTTTTCCTAATTATTGTCCTGGCAATCTCTGCACGCTGCGTATTGCTGTGAGTGCCATCCATGTGGGCGTAGACCAACGGATACAGCTTGTAGAATGTCTGCTGCGGATGATCTGTGCCGCAGCGCACCAACAAATCAACGAGTATCTGATGGAAACTCACGTTCTTCGAATTGAGCCGTCCGGCCAGCTGACTGACGGCACAGATGAACTTGTAGCTTGGCACCGTCTTGATCGGTTCCCTGAGCATGTCCAGCATCGTTTGGTTCTGGTCGTTGGTGAACCAGAGCGCTATGATTCGATAAATTGCAGCGCTAGAGAATCCAGTGTCCAGCTGACAATAGATGATATAGTGCGAGAGAGCCGTGCACAAGTGTTCCGTGAGATTATCTTCGATGCGCTGCAGCTCCTGTTCGTCCAGCTTGGCAAATCGATTCAAATTGATCGCGCCAATTTGACGATCACGATCGGGCCGCTCACCGCCAATAACTGTACCGGCCAGTTGCCGATTCTGCTTGATGATGTCGACGAGCGTCTGATATTCCTGCGACTGGCGATAGTCGTGCAGTCGCTGATATTCACGATCCGCATACTTGGCAATGGCCTCGTGGGCGGCCTTGCGATTCTGATTCTCGAACTCTTCAAATGTATCCCAAGCGAAGATGTCGGAATACTTCTCCATGAGCACTGCTCGATGTGTCTTGAAGTGATCGAGCAGTTTCAACGATTGATTGAATTTGTGCTCCACCGTGTAGCTCAAGCTCTCGGCATTGCAATCTAGCAGGAATTCACCTTGCATACGCAGCGCCGGCACGCGCTGCAGACAGAACTGAAAATCTGTATTCTTATTCACATGATGCAGTATGGCCTTGGCTATTTGATAATTGCCACGCTTGATATTCACAGTCGCATCCTCCAGCAGCACGGAGATCTGTGAAAGGATTCTGTTATATGGTGGGAGTGAACAGAGTGAGCCCATTTGACACTTGCCTTTGTGGGCGCCTTGATGTCGGGCGTGCTACGTAGCGTGGATATATATTTCGTAGCCAAATTCAATTTGCCAGCTGCCTTGCATTCGCGGATGCACTTCAGCAGGTAGGTGTCCACGGGACTCTGTTCGTAATACTGTTGTATGCGACGATTGGCCCTTGTGCCAGATAGTTTGAATAGCGCTATCTGATGGGAGAGTATTTGTTCCTTGCAGCTGAAGCTGCCATAGGTCAAATTCAGCTCCGTTTGCCATTTGTCAAATATTTCATTGATCTGCGTGGCGGCCAATTGCTGGCTAAATTGAATCTGTAAATGTAGCAAGTTTAGAGTCCAATTACAGAGATTCACTCCTACACACACGCACCTGATAAAAGTCCTCGGTCTGTTGGAGTGTGCACAGCCAGGTCATGTATTTGTAGACCGACTGCAGGCATTCGACGCTAATGTCCCGCAGTATACCCTGAATACACTGATAAGCATTGTTGATGGCCGATGCAGTGTTCTCCTGCTCCCGTTTGCTAATGCTCTTCAGTGCGCTATAGTGATGTTTATTGAACTCCAGTTCGAGATTGTTGGACCAATTGACCCTGTGTTGACGCTCGATTAGATCATCCCATTGGCCAAGACGCCACAGGGCCTCGTAGTCCACGGGAATGTCTTTGCAATAGCGCTGATAGATATTGGCAAACGTTAGCATGCCATTGCTCTTCATTATGTCCATGCACATCTCGCTGTTCGACTCATCTAGATTGTCCGCTTCCAGCAGAATTCCCGCCAGATTATTGTTCAAGCTTAGGAAGTCTACGCGTGAATGCAAAGGATTCAGAAAGCCAGGTATGGCATCTAGACAACCAATCGACTTGTATGCCTATTGTAAAAAAGTTCATTTTAATTTAGATTTCATTATGCATATTTCAGCCTCTTGATCGTTTACCGTCTTGGCGGACATTTGAAAGTTTTCATCGGCCAGAATAGATGAGTTCGTCTTTGAGGCACAGGCCCAGAGCTCCAGATATAAAATGCTCAAGAAATATGCCTGGCAATGATTGCTTGCCTTGACCACATTGCCCAAATTGATGGGTATGCTCCTGCAGGCACAGATTAGAAAGAGAAGGGTATAGAGAAGTGAGATATTTGTTGCTCTTTATAACTATGGCAGCTCAGCCTACCAATTGTTCACGACGCGTACGCATTCGCATATGTACAGGAATCGCTTGATCACACGCTTATCCTCATAGATGCCTTTCGCTCCAGTTGCTGAATGTTCAAAGAAGTGTTCGAGCATCTCGCATAGCCCAGTCAAATGCAGATCCTTATTGCTTAGCACGAGCTTGATGAACGCTTGAAGACACGCACTGGCAAAGTCAACGGATTGAGCAGCAAGTGCATCGAATCCTTGCCAACTGCATGCTGTAAACATAGAGCTCACAAACATGCACAGCCAGGGCTCATAGTTCAAATGCTTTGTGGCCACGAGCACATCGAGCCAATCAATTGACGGAATGCTATTGACCGAATTCAGAAAGCTCGATTTATTTATGCCAATATAGAAGATGCGCAAATGCGGATATTGAGCTGTAAATGAAGTGCAGTTGATTTTGATCAATCTACTAAATTGTTTATAATATTTCATCTTTACCAATTAAATTGGCTGCGCACTTGCTGTTGACCACTTGCCCAACCACTTGGATGAAGGCCTCGTGTGTGTTTACATTGAAATCAAATAGATTCCGCTCCAGCGTTTCCATAATGACGCCTATGAACTGTTCCATTGGCTGCACTGTCAGCTGCAAAGATTTACATATATACATATATATAAATGAAACATTGACATTTACTCTCTTTCTGCCTAAGAGTCTGACATTTTGTTACTTTGGTACCTGCTGTATGGACTCGAAGTCAGTTTGAAAGTAATATGAAATATGTTTCATTTTGATGGGTCCAATCTCTGCTAGACATTTGACAGCATCCAGATTGTGATCGTGCTTTGGCGACTCACGCACCATATGTATAAGTCGGCTGACAAGATCGAATAGCAGCTGTTCATGATTCTGGAGTTCCTCTTTATGTTCAGCAATCTGATAAATATGCAAATATATATATCAATATATTCATATACATATATACAAATGTCAGTAAGCTCACGTATTCGCGCAGACCGTGCAAACGCTCCAAACGATTCGGCTTGAGAAAGGCGCGTATATAGTCTTCGATGCTCTGCTTGCTGATTGTGGGCAATGGCGTCTCAAATATATCCCGCAACTGTTGCACATATTCGCACTCGACGTCGGCCTCATCGAGCAGCGATTGCACTTGCAGCTTCGCCTTGTACATATTGATATAAGAGATGATCTTTTGAGTTGCCATAGCCTTCAATTCATTTGTCTCGACATGCTGGACACAGGCAATCAATAGCTTCGCCAACTTATCCATATGTGATGACGATTCCTGTGTCAGAAAGCTGCCCTTTGCCAGCATCAATTCCACAAATTCCAGAGCAGAGCGATGCAGCTGTCCACATTTGCCTGCAGTTAAGGTAGAAATTGAATTGATATCCAAAAGTGGAGAGAGAGAGAGCTTACTCACTGTGCAAGAGAAAACGGCAGACAAAGAACCAAATGTCCCGCACAAAGTAGGCGCAATGCACTTCAGTCAACCTGGCATCCGGATTGCGCATGTCTTCCACTTTCTTGGCCGCATCCAAAATGGCATCAGCAATAGCACAGTACAGAAAGAAATTATGCAGCACTTGACTGGGCAGCACAGCCCGATAGCAATCGCTTTTCAATATGCCAAGCAATTCGACCAGCATGAGCGGCTTCTCGAACATAAGCGTCGATGTGGCCTGTATGCGCCAATCTTTGGACCACACCTTACCATCCTGCAAAGTATATGCATATATAAATTAATAAAAATATTATATCATCTATATCATAGCGTAGTTTACCAGAAGTTCCGACAGTGATTTGAACAGCGTTGCGGCAGTTAGATTGAACCACTGCGGTTGGCTAATGCTTACGACCGAGCCACCAAATAGTCTACCCAGTTCACTCTTATCCAAGAGAAATCTGATTGTGCTATAGAGTGTAATTGTATTGAGTTCCGTATTCATTGGCCTCAATTGGAAATGCTCCATATTCTGATGAAGATTCTCGTGGTGTTGTTGAAATTCCTCGCTTTGCGCTTCAGCTGAATCGCTGGAAGCGACTGCCAAAAAGGCTTTCAGTATGGGCAGGGCATTCTTTAAAAAATTCAATATAGAGTGCTAGCTTCATATAAAGGTATATAGCATTACCACGTCTTTTAGCAACTTCCTATAGCGTTGTATATCCTCGGGCTTGCCGTAGATATACATAAATGCCATAATGCTATTGGAATGATTCTTAATGAACTCCTCTTTGCTGTCGTAGCAAAGGAAATATGGAAATCTGCAATGGATGTCGATTCATAGTTTATAGTCTGGGCCAATTGTTCGATCAGCTTACTTGGATACGGCCCAGCGCTGGGAAATCCATTTGTGTATTAAGCCATCCGCATAGGGCAACAATAGCTGACGTATGCTCTGATTGTAACATGACACTTGGCATTGCAAAGCACAGAAATCAACTGAAAAGCACATATATACATTTATGAATATAGTATATGCATATGAGTATTAATATGATTAGCTGCTTTATTACATTCAGTCAGTCTATGATGTGCGCAATAGGGCAGTAGATCCAGCAGGGCAATCTCCTGATGAAACGTGCTAAAGGCAAAGAAGGCAATCAATGCTTGAATTGTCACCGCATGACTATTCTGCACCAGATCCTCGCTGATGAACTGAAATGAGTGACAATCAGAGATTTCTCTCTTATTATCAATGAACAAATCTATAATCAGATTGCAGATTGCACTCACAGTTAGCTTCTTCCAGTCAATGTTTGCGTAGAGCTCCTCGCTAAATGCCAAATGCCTGGCATATTTGTTAACAATGTCCCCATCCTTAGCCGATACACAATACTTCGTATTCAGCAGCTGTGTGAGCGTCGCAATTGTAGCCAAACGCACTTCGATCGTTGGCATTGTTAAGAACTTTGCCGCCGAGAAGCAAATCACATGGAAATTGCTCAAGTCGTAAATGTTTGGACAGCGCTGCGCTATCAGCCCGATGGAGCGTACAATCTTCACCGACAACGATGCAGGATATGCTTTTCTCAGTGCAATTCGCATCAGTGATATTATCGCCGACAGCATATCGTCCAGCTCGTTCTCATAGTCGCAAGCAAAGTAAACAACAGCTAAAAGAGAGCGTTTTTATGACACTGCATTTGTCTTCTTCCATTCTCAAAAACTCACTGGGTATTTCATCGACTATCTCGGCTATGAACTCAACATTGGTAAAGTGATACAGAAAGATGTCCTTCAGCCTCTCGACCAGCCAAACAATGCACTCCTTCGATAAGTCTTTGCATTTGCACAGCATCTGCGGGAGTCTCAGGAGCTCATTAGTCAATTTCATTTAGTTGATATAATATTTAGTTACCTTAACAACCAGCAACACGTCCTGCGGCGTGGAGCGTAGCTTAAGGTTTTTAGCTATATGACGAAATGCTTCGGTGCTATAGGAACTGTTTGCACACAGGTTGCCCAGTATATGCAGGCAGCAGGCGATCAATGTTGACTGGTCCGCACTCTCCGCTGGGTTCTTGGTTGCGCCTGAAAGTAAAATGAAAATAAGATTGTATTGAGTGCGTTGAGATTCGAGGTAAGTTTTAGATGGACCAATGATTGTATTTGTGGAGAGTTTTTTCTAGTAGCATTAGTTTTTAATCCTTGATCGTCTATCATCTTTTAACTATTTGCTATTCCTATCTCCTATATCCTATCTCCTAACTCATATCTCCTATCTCCTATCTCCTGCTTCCTATCTTTTATCTCCTGTCTCCTAACTCATATCTCCTATCTCCTATATCCTATCTCCTATCTCCTAACTCATACCTCATATCTCCTATCTCCTATCTCCTATCTCCTATCTCCCATCTCCCATCTCCCATCTCCTATTCCCTATATCCCATCTCCCATCTCCCATCCCCTATCCCCTATCTCCTATCTCCTATCTCCTATCTCCTATCTCCTATCTCCTATCTCCTATCTCCTATATCCTATCTCCTATCTCCTATCTCCTATCTCCTATCTCCAATCTCCTATCTCTTATCTTTTAATTCTAATCTCCTATCTCTTATTTTCCATCTCTCCTATGTCCAGTCTCCTATCTCCAATAGCCCATCTCCTAAATCCCATCTTCCATTTTTCATCGTCCATCTTTGAACTTTATTATTTAGTCCTCAATCTTAAACGTTCTTTTTCATCCTTCCTTAATAATTTTCATCTTTAATTTTCCACCTTATATCACATAGTTTATCTTTTATATCTTACTTCTTCTTTATGATTTTTATAAATAATAATAGACATTTTTCTAAAATCAATTTTCTATATCTTAACTGGAGTAATTCCATTTTGGAAATATTAT
This sequence comes from Drosophila koepferae, assembly GCA_030914345.1. NCBI lineage: Eukaryota > Metazoa > Arthropoda > Insecta > Diptera > Drosophilidae > Drosophila > Drosophila koepferae. The sequence goes on from JAUESR010000209.1 coordinate 4,167,610, forward strand.
GAATCAAATATATAAATATATATATATATATTTTATGCTATTTTCGGCATAATGAATACCATGAATCACTTACAAATTTGTTGAAGGAGTACGCCTGTGAATTCGAGCAGCATTTCAATGGGCTGCTTTTCCATATACTGCATCAATATGTCATTGGAATTGAATACATCCAGAATGACGATCTGCTGTTGAAGAATCTCGCGCAAGTCGCTAAAGTCAACGGTGCGTAATTCCGACTGAAGTGCTTTGTATTGAAACTGCAAGCATGAGTCAATCAATTAGTTGTCATAGAATGTAAATGGATTTTAGTCTTTGGCTCACCTCAATGTGACTGAGAAACAAACCGATGCGCTTGATAAGCGGACAATTGACCAAATTGTCAGCATCGAAGACTTTATAGTAGAGCAATCGTTCCATGGTGCAGACCAATTTGTGCAAACACTTCAGATCCCTCAATATCGATGTGATGGAGTGTTCGCTGGCCGTGGATATGTTCAGCAGGCGCATGAGTAATTCATAGTTTTGCTGAAACAAACAGTTCTTGGCATCCGATCTAATGGAATTATGTAGGCCGGCCGATTGCAGCAGCTGCGATTGGAATTTGTCATCCAGGCAGACCAATTGTTTATTGTATTTATACAACAATAGCTGCAAATTATCATTGCTGGTGGCAGTTGTGTTGTTAGCTTGACTGTTCGACAATTGTTGTAACTGTTGCAATTGTTGCTCATCGAGAAAATTGATGATGCCAATGGCAAATGTGTCTGCCAGCAGCTTGGGCTCAATCGCGGCAATGTTGTGAATCATTTGTGTTGCATTGCTCTTCTCGATGGCATGGGCCCACTTGATGATGGGCTCCAGAATGTTGGAGGCCTTATCCAAGCCACATTGCTCGGCATTTATAAAGATGTAGCGCAGCGTTTCGATGCACTCATTGCGTCGCAGCATCTCATTCGTTGTGATGCTCTGCAGCAGGGCATTGCAAAGCGACTGATTCAGTTTGTTGTACCTGATGAGGGACTGCAAGATCAGCTGCTTCTCAATGATTTCATCGGCTGCGGGCCGTGTCTCTGATATCAAATGTGTGGCAATTTTGATCCACTGCTCGGCCATAAAATTCTTTGGAATCGATTGTGTGGCCAGCAGCTCCAGCTCCTTCTGCAGTAGGCTTCTAAGGCAAAGGCGCACATTGTGCAAATTCTTGCCATTGCCATAAATGAGCAGGACATCGAGCGTGGTCGACAGCACCAGCTGGTAATTGGCTGCATTTATAATTGCATTGAACTGCAGTAGTTCAGCAAAGATGGCGAACCTGATAAAAGATCTCTTGAAATATATATTGGATTGATTAATTTATGCTTACCATATGGAATTAAAGTTTGTCTCCTGTTTGTCAATCAGATTGATAATGTTCTCCAACTTATCGACTCGTGTACGTTTGCTTGGTGTCTCCTGTTCTCCACTCACATCACATTCCAGCTCCACATGCCAGTGAACCTGCAAAGAACCTTATATATATAGCTAATGACTATAGTATTTGATAATTCTCCTTACAATATAGACAACAATTGCTGCCATTTTAATGAACTTGTCCGAGAACAGATTGAGGACCGACGATGTTTTGCCTCTGCCAACCACATTCTTCCGGATCTCCATATTTACAATTGTGCGCAATTTTCGCAAAGTTTGATGCCAATCGTTGCCAATCGACACACGAAAAGTGCAAAAATTGTGGCTATTCATTTTCGGATATAGCGCTTGCAGTGATAATATAATACAATTAAAGAATATATTTTTGGTATCGTCGCGAAAGATGTCGTCGTTGTGAAAGTCACAAAGTCTTGGCAATATCTCCTGCATATGGATGCCCAGTTTATGATGATAGTTGACCGACAGCTGGGGTATAGATTCGATTAGCTAGTTAATGGAATGCTATGCTTTTTATATACACTTACCTCGCTAACAAATATCTCATAGAGACGCACAATTTCCTGTTTCCTTTCGGCATTGTTTGCCGTTTGCGCGAAATTACTCAAAATGGGCAAATAGTCCACGAGATCGGCATGCAGCTGTATGCGTTTCTGTGCTAGTTGCACTGTTTTCGTTATACACTTTAGTATCTTGGAGCGCAGCAGATCGTCATTACTCAGATTCAGCTCGAACAGATAGGAGAGTATACCTGCGAAATGAGTGGAGAGTGACAAAGTAAAGAATCGAGGCTGATCTGCTGCAACTTACGACTATATTCGCTAACTTTCAATTGTGATATATAGTTGTTCGATTGGAAGATGCCTCTGTCTAGCAAATTGATGAAATGATTGCCGAAATGTCGCACGACAATGCGCTGTTTGATGCCCTCCTCGAAGGCCATGAAAATAGTGGATTTGGTCAGGAAATGACCACTTGGAGATCGGCCCACTGCGAATGAAAGGAATAAACAGTTAAGATTTACTACTAATTTACAGTCTTTCACTCACACTCCAAGTTGTATTCGATGATCTTATCTATGACATTGCCATATAAATAACATTTATCCGAGAGCGTTTTAAATGACTTCTCATTGGCATCTTGCAAGTTTGATGAATGCTGAAATGTGATAAAAAGTTATATAGACAATATATGCACATTTATGGTCTATAATAGTTATACTTTAAAAATTGCCTCCTTGATGCCGTCAAAAACAGTTTGCCAGCATAAATCCTGTTTTTTGCCAAGAACTCCGTTTAGGGCATCCTTGGAGCTATTCAGCTTTTGGTCCAATTGTTCAATGGCTTTATTGCGCATACTTGGTTTGTCGCAGCGCATTTCAGTGACAATGTGTTGTATTTCATTTAGAAGTGGATTCATGTTGAAGACTGATTTATTCTGTCTTTTGCCAAATGATAGCTTTCAAGTTAAACTCATTTTGGTGCCTCAACTTACGCCTCCAAGTCAAAGCGGGCAGCACAGTATGACCATATATATTTATCGAATAGAATATTTGAAAAATAAATATCGATAAGCTGATGGTCGTAAAAATAAAACAAAGGTAAACAAAAACATATCTTTAAAGTAAAAAAAAAGTCATTTGCATATGTATTAAATTAAAATAAATTGTAAGAAATGTTTATCAAAAATATATTTGCGTAAAAAACACCCACACAACACTTCATACACTCACTAACCATACAACACATAGACTGGACAACTAGAACAAACTTTTTTCACGCACAAAAATATGAGCGAATTGCCGCACAACTTCGTATTTCTTCGGTTTGGGCAATTCGAGCTCGGGCAGTCAAAATATGAAACGACAAAGTCATTGCGCTGCCAGCGGTCGACCGGGATGGTCATATTTACATATGAGCATTTACTATGCGCTATTTTACTTTACTCTCCCTCTCTCTTTTTTCTCTCTCTATCTCACTCTATGCGAGCACAAGCCAGTTGCCCACAAAAATTGAAATTTGTTCGCGAGTGGCGATTCGCGACGATCCCATCTGCCCTTCTTAGTAAGCGTATGCCGAATTCTTAAACGGCTTTGCCATGCTCATACAAAATTTTAGTGTTTTCGTAAAGATTTTTGGGAAGGGTATGAAAGCGCTGATGTGCATAGGCATTACTTTTTCGCGATGAGCATGCACACACACATTTACTGTGTCTTGCTACATGTATGAGCATTTATGTGACTGTGTGCGAAACTTTTGCTGCCTGTAGCAATTGCAGGGCCCAACACTTGCAGTTTGTTATTCTTGTGGACCTCGGCCTTAGAATTGTGGGAACGGTCTTAGATTTGTTCGGCCTTGTAGACTGCCAAATATACTTCCCCCATGCATATATCATGTATGTTTATATGCATACATATGTATTTATTCTTATACATGTTTATTAAATAAAAATTACTATAACTAATTTAGTAACATAGACCCAAAATTTTTTGAATGGGTTTTAAACGATTTAAGTGGATCTGGAAATTTATATGTATTGACAAATGTCAGAATACACCATGTACTCATTATTGCCAAAATGACTGCTGCAAGCCGCAAAAGCTTATTTGACAGTCACTCTACAATTCAAACCATATAAAATAGACAAGTGTTGGGCCCTGCCTGCAATTGCTACAGGCAGCAAAAGTTTCGCACACAGTCACATAAATGCTCATCAGTGTTGCCATCTTTTCGCCAAAAAAACAGGACAGTTGACACCAAAAAAAGGACAAAAAAGGGCCAAAATATTTTTGAAAAGGTAAAAAAAAACGGATAACATTTTTTCTATTTCTAAAGTATAATTTTATTTTAATTTTCGTTTAAAAGGTATAGCACCTCATAAAAATTGTTATTTTCGTTGCTATATGTATTTTTTGTGCCAATTTGGCGTACACAATTTTCCGGTAGCTTGTAGTTTTGGCAACATTTGCCGTTTCGTTGTAGTCCAAACCTAATCCAAAGATAATATATTTAATTGTATGTAATTGTTAACTAGTAAAACCAACCTAATTGCCAAAATGGAATTTAACGTATCAATATTCAGCTATTCCTTAATTTGGTTTTAACCAAATTGACTTGGCTGAACACCCTTTCCACCTCAGCATTTGACGACACGGCACGGCAATGACAGCAAAGTGATAACAAATGCACCCAGGTCCGAAAAGTTTTTGTTTCCTGCTGAGTCTGTGTGGTTCTGAACTTCAGTCCACAAAGATACGATACTTTCTTTATCTCTCCATTCTACAAGTTTTATTTTTAAACTGCACTTGCAGTATTTGCAAAATGCCTCATCAATATTATTGGGAACGCGGCGGATCCATTTTCTTTTTTTTTTTTTTTTAGACCGCGACACCCTAAATTTCAGTTTGTAAATTTGACAATTTTGTTAAACTTTTAAAAACTTAAATGATCGATCGATAAATATATTTTCGATTACAGGACTACAGCGTTTGAAACAGGGAAACATCGTAAAATATCTTGCAATAAAGCAATATTAAAGCGATGTTATTGATTTACTTGACAAATTTTATAAACAACCTTTAACAATTAAAAAAGGATGAAAAAAGGCCAATATAATTTTAAAAAGGCATTTTTTCCGGACAGGGGCTGTTTCTAAATTTTTGCGGCAGTTGTAATTTCAAAAAGGACAGATCTGTCCGGAAAAAGGCCAAGTTGGCAACACTGATGCTCATACATGTAGCAAGACACAGTAAATGTGTGTGTGCATGCTCATCGCGAAAAAGTAATGCCTATGCACATCAGCGCTTTCATACCCTTCCCAAAAATCTTTACGAAAACACTAAAATTTTGTATGAGCATGGCAAAGCCGTTTAAGAATTCGGCATACGCTTACTAAGAAGGGCAGATGGGATCGTCGCGAATCGCCACTCGCGAACAAATTTCAATTTTTGTGGGCAACTGGCTTGTGCTCGCATAGAGTGAGATAGAGAGAGAAAAAAGAGAGAGGGAGAGTAAAGTAAAATAGCGCATAGTAAATGCTCATATGTAAATATGACCATCCCGGTCGACCGCTGGCAGCGCAATGACTTTGTCGTTTCATATTTTGACTGCCCGAGCTCGAATTGCCCAAACCGAACAAATACGAAGTTGTGCGGCAATTCGCTCATATTTTTGTGCGTGAAAAAAGTTTGTTCTAGTTGTCCAGTCTATGTGTTGTATGGTTAGTGATACACTCTACTAACGCTCATCTCTATACAAATATCGATAGACAGCAGAAAAGTCCGCCACAAATGAGCGGCGTCTGAATTACATTATTTCGACGAAATGCCGCTTGGAGTTTTTAAATCTGTTCGCGAAGTCAGCAGCGAAGATGCGGTAAATTAAATCCATAACTCTATCAATAAAGCATGGTAAACTGTTTTATCCAATTGCAGGTGCATGTGGCCGCGAATCTGTTGAAAGAGAATGCCGCCAAAAAGTGGAAGACTCAAGCGATCGGTGAGAAGTCTGCGCACGTCATTCTGGAATTTGAGGAGCCGCAGCAAATTACGGGCATAGATATTGGCAACGAGCATGCCGCCTTTGTGGAGGTGCTGGTTAGCAAGACAGGCTGTCAGCCGGATGATTTTAAGGAACTGCTGCTCTCTAGCTCTTTCATGACGCCCATCGAAAGCAAGAATTCCAGTAATACAAATCGTGTGCGCTGCTTCAGCAGCGAAGCTCTGTGTCCCGACACACTTAAAGATAAATGGAAGCTGGTGAAGATTGTTTGCACACAGCCATTTAACAAACATGTACAATATGGCCTGTCCTTTGTCAAGACGCATGTGGCGGGCAGTGTAAAGCCAAAATCCTTGGTGCCCGACAAATTCAAACTGACGGCGCATCCCAATCCCAGCCCCAGCCCCGCTGTGGCCACTTTAGGTCGTTTTAAGCTACGCGAAGAGTCTCCCGACTCTGAACCTGATGGCAAGGCATCACTCTCACTCTTTCAGCGCTGGAAGGCAACCAGAAATGAGGATACGACCACTGCAGCTGCCATACGAGATGCTGGCTCGCCGGCTGCACTGCGTCGCTTAAGCGATACTCGCCCAGCACCCCTTAAAGTGCCAGCCACTCAGACCAACAGCCCGTCGAGCGCAACGCAGGCAGAAACGAAGATCTTGGATCGTAATCGCGATTCGCTACTGTTTGGCGATGATGAAGACGAAGCTGATCCGGCTGAAGCTGTGGCAGATGCCAGAAAGAAACGCTTGACCAAGCACCTTGAGGCAGACAAGAACAGGCGTCGCTTGGAGCTAGAGAAGGAGCTAGAAAAGAAGAAGGACAAAGGCAAACGTTTATCTATGGAAAAGCCAGTTGCTAAGCAGGATGAGCAGCTGGAGAAGAAAACCGAATCGAAGCCAACAGCAGTACAGACTCAAAAGCGACTCTCATCCTCTCTAGAAGAGCATAATACACCAGCCAAGAAGCCAAAAATCAAACAGTTGAAATATGTGCCATTTAATCAGCTGCTGCGTGGCGTTGTCCTCGTCATTAGTGGCATTCAGGTGAGTGGAGCTGCAAGTAGGTTGACCTATGTTTCTGACAGAGACATTCAATCTTCTCTATATAGAATCCTGATCGTGCAGAGCTGCGCTCGAAGGCCCTAGCACTGGGTGCCAAATACAAAGCGGATTGGGAATCTGGCTGCACGCATCTAATGTAAGAGTTAAAGTCTCTTTAAAGTCTTCCTCTTCTTTAACTCTCAAGTCAATCCATTGCAGTTGTGCCTTCAGGAACACGCCCAAGTACAATCAGGTCAAGGGTCAGGGTAAAATTGTGACGCGTCGGTGGATTGAGAAATGTTATGAATTGAAGAAGTATTTGCCTTGGCGGCGTTTTGCACTGGACAATACGGAAATGGCGCAGCCGGAGAGCGACGAGGAGCTGTACGATGAGTCGCTGAAGCCCACAGTGGATGATGATGATAATGAGCATGACAAGGCTGCCAAAGCAGCTGCTTTGGCTGAAAGAATAAGCAGAAGCTTCGAAGTGAATTCGTCTGAGCCAGACACAGAGGACGAGATCGAGCGAGTGGTTCAACAAAGTAAGTCCTACAACTAATGAATTTTTCATCTAATATTCAATCAAATTAATAACAGAAAAGAGATTGAGACAACCAACTGTATTAAATGAGAGGAAGCCCAAACCAAAATCTCAGGATATTTACGAAGTTACCACAGAAGAGGAGGATTATCTGGAGGAGAAGCGAAAGCAGTTGTAGCGATTAGTTAGGTTAAGCATTATGTATTTTATCATGTGTACAAATAAGTTTATTTTTTGTTTTTCGTATATTACGTCAGTAAAGTGATATATGTATATATTAAAAGTATTTGAATATACGCGCTTTAGTAGTGTTGGTAATGGCAAAACATATTTGGGAAAACATATGCGCTGGTCATCCTAATTTGAATATCCTTGGAATATCATTTGTTGTATTAAACGATATTTATTTTATTTTATTAATAAGTGTCTGAGTATTAACGAAATTAGCGGCAGTGATTATTTGTTTATATACATATGGACATAAGAACATTCTGATATTGCGCGCGTGCACAGTACTGTTAAATGCTGTTGGCACATGCGTTGATCAGCGCTTGCACAATGCAGTGAGTTTTGCACGTATTTTTGGCATTCTAATAAAATGGATGGTATTTTAAAAAGGTATAAATCGATCTGCGCTGGGTCACAATGCGTTTGATTGTCGATAGCAATAGCAATTTAGCAAAAAAATTTGCTGTAATGATAAATATTTAAAAAAAATTTAAATATTAATAATATTCACATGACAGGTATATAACTTATAAATGCTCTTTAAAAAGAAAACACAAATTAATTATTTCAGTTAATAAGGAACATGTTGCGAGAGATATGGCAGCCTTAATTGAAAGTAATTGAGAGATACGGTAGCACTGCATGCATATGTATGCAAATTTTATCGTACCAGCTGGTTCAAAATGCACTAAAAAATACCCGATGCCATTTAACACTGGCTTGCAATTCACAATAGACTACTGCAGTGGCTGCCTGTAGAAAGATACAAAAACGGAAAAAACAACTTGTGCCTGGGCTCAATTATGCTCGCAAGGATAACATAAAACGAAACGACACATACAAACAAAATACACACACACATATATACATACAGCAGCACGTTTCCATAGGAATCGCTGAGAGTGTTGCTTGCCAAGACTACGGGACGTATACGTATTTTATTTGCTACGCTGTTGATAAACGGTATGAAAAAATATAAATATATAAAACTATTTGTATATTTATTTACATTATATATTTAATATAGGCAAGTGCATGAGCTAAATTTTGCATGTTTAAGAACGGGGAAACACAGACAAAATTTGAAATTTCGGGCTTAGGTGAAAAATCGATAGAGAGAGAGAGAGGGAGAGGGAGATATAAAAATAATGTGTTGATTGTTATTGTTGTTGTTGTTTTGCAGGATAATCATAAAAAGAAAACAAAACAAAAATCTAAGGTAAGTGAAATATATTTCTGATATAATGTGTATAAATATCTTTTATATATATGTATACCTTGTCGAATTCAGCTAAATTTAGGAAGAGCGCAAAAGAGTTAGAAAAAGGACATTCAACATGGGTAACGAGACATCGCTGCCAATGGACATGTGCTCCAATTTCGATGCCGATGAGATTCGTCGTTTGGGTAAGCGTTTTCGAAAGCTCGATCTCGATAATTCGGGTGCGCTGAGTATCGATGAATTCATGTCGCTACCGGAGCTACAGCAGAATCCGCTCGTGCAGCGTGTTATCGATATATTCGATGCCGATGGCAATGGTGAGGTGGACTTCAAGGAGTTCATCCAGGGCGTCTCACAGTTCAGTGTGCGTGGCGATAAGCTATCGAAGTTGCGTTTCGCCTTTCGCATCTACGATATGGACAACGATGGCTACATATCGAACGGCGAACTCTTCCAAGTGCTGAAAATGATGGTCGGCAACAATTTGAAGGATACGCAACTGCAACAGATTGTCGACAAGACCATTTGCTTTGCCGACAAGGATGAGGATGGCAAAATCTCCTTCGACGAGTTCTGCTCTGTGGTGGGCAATACGGATATACATAAGAAAATGGTTGTTGATGTTTAAGCTAAGCGGCCAATAGAGACACACACAAACATATATAGATATCTATAACGATATATAGTATATATGGAACTACCAAAGAAATCAAATCTTGAACTAACTTAACTTCAATTCGAAAACAAGAAAAAGCAAGAAATAAGAAAAGAAAACTAAACAATTTTGATGTATATGTATCGTATGTACCTCTACCATTTATATATGTATATGTATGTATGTATGTATTTATTTAAGTGCGTGCTTTCGAGGCACAACAACAACTAACTAACTAACTAAAATAATTACTATAACAAAGGAGTATTTGAAAATGAAAATGTAAAAAAAAAGGAACGAAAAAGGAGCAAGTCAACTATGAAAACTCGAATTTTATACCATTTCCATGCACCCATCCTCGAGAGCGTGTGAACCAACATATTGGAATTGGTTTATTGGAATTGTGTAGCTGACAAATCTATATACTATAATAAAGAGCAATCCCGCACCCTGAAATCCCGAAATCCCACTCTCCTTACCTCCCCTTCCTTTACTAGAGTCTCTCTGCTGTCTTATAGCTAAGTGCAATATAACAGTATAACAGTTTAACAACTATATTTTGTGCCTGGCTCATATTCAAAATCTAACTGATATACTATTCTAAAAAGCGTCAGCGTTCTTTTATCTATAGCATTTATATTAATATAAATATATATATATATATATATAAATATTATGTGTATTAAATTTTATGTCTATTTTTCATTTGATTTTGTTAATATTTTCTTGTTTTTTTAGATTAACTATTAATTAAATGTTGTGAATGTACAAAACAATTCTTGAATATTGTTCAATTAAAATACAATTGTTAAGAATTAAAAACAACTAAAATCCAAAACTCTAATTAAAATTGCCTTTTTGCATTTATTTGGCCATTGTGCCCAGCCCAATTCCAATTGGATTTCCTGCTGTCACATACATAATTAGCGTTATATACATACATATATACTACATGCATGTAATCATGTTAAGTATCTATTGGCGACGAAACGGAAAACGAAAACACGTAAACGAAAGCGAAAACTGAAACGAACACGAAAACCGATTCGTTTTCGTGGCCGAGGCTGAAGCTAAGGCTGGAAGCCGAACGCGAGAGCTCGAACTCGAACTCGAACCTGAGCTCTGCTCACACCCCTTTTTTTTTTGGCTGCGATTAACTTGACTTTGTAGGTCACACGATTTGTGCGCTTGTGTGTGTGTGTGTGCGTGTATTTTAGATAGCGATGAGAGTGCGTGCAGACCATGAGACACAATGGAGGGACAACGATGTTTTGCAAGATTTTATTAAGCCTAAATTAAATTTACAAAAATATATATAATTATTTAGTAAGTTTTTGAGTAATTTTTTTTAACATTATTTGCACTATGTATATATATTTATATATAAATTATGTTCTATATAGTATTATTCTCATGATGCACGCGTTCATCTCTAAGTGTGTAAATCATGTGTGTGTGCGTGTCAGCGGAATGCATTGCAGCTTGGCAAGCGAACGTTTAACCGTTGCACCATGGGCGATTTGTCAATTTGTTCCGCATAAAGTCTAAAAATAAAGCTAGAAGTTTATTTTAATTGTTTATTTAAGTTAAGTTTATTTTTAATTGAAAACTTCAACACATCAGTTCACTTAAAGCCGTTGCCAGAAAAAAACAATTGAAAAAAAAAAAACAAAATATTTGTTTTCCAGCTAATTGTATTCACTATCAATAAATAAAAATATTTTCTTAATAAACACACCATCAATTTTTCGACTTTATGCCACCTATCAGGGGCAAATCGCCCATAGTGCATTGTATAGGAAATCCCATGTTCGTAGGACTACACCCACAACATATACATATGTATATATAGGAACTTATGGAATGTGTTTGATATCAATAAATTATGATCTGATGTCTGTGTGGCGGTCACGTTGAAGTTAACTCGTAAATCATATGTGTTACTCTATATATGTATATATATGTATATATGGAACTCGACATATATTGGAAATTATGTAGTTCCTTCTCTCTGTGCTTTACCTTGGCTGATAGTCCTTTTAGTTTGGTTCTTCGCCTATGTCCATCGCTCTGACCTTTTTCATATTAATTGGATTGATTAATGTGCTCCAATTTTGGAATGTACGTAACTCAGCTATGGCTATACGCCCACACATACCACGCCCCCTACTGTCGTTCCATTCCCCTTACATATATTTCGACCCTTGTCGGAGCGCTTCTTAACCTTCTATCGGCTGGTCATTAATCCTACTGACTTTTGCTTAACTATTTATATGAGTCCATCCCTGGCCGATAGCAATCTGCTTCTAGTTAGCTTCATTGTCTATAGGCCCTATAGGCTAATGATTTTTATATGTCATATATATCTATCAAAGCGTATTTATTGAGCGACGATAAAAGAAAAATTTTAAAAATTAATATCAGCTCAAAATCTGTACGAATCGTTCAACTGGAATGCGTCTGATTGGAAATGGGGGTTCAGACTGCGTTAGTTGGCAAAAGCTTTGAAAAATGTTAAGCAATTTTTATATGCTTTGGATATGCTCGCAAAAGTATGCTATACAAAATTTTTTATGTGGAATTAATGCAATTGATTTTCTATACCAATTAGAAAAATGAGTAAATGAAGCATATAGGCGTGCTTAATATGTATGTAACAGCTGGAAGGATGCGTGTCTGACACCTGATACTATGTGTGTATATATGCCAGTATATACATTTATATACTTAATTGTTGATCTATGCGAACCTCTAGTCGAAGTCTAGATAACTTCTAGTCGAGCATATACCAACATTGGCTGTGAGACGAGTTTCTATTGGATAAAGTATGTCAGGGCTGTAACTCAAGTTGTTGAATAGCTGATTAAGTTTAAATTAAGATGTTTAACTGCTCTTGTAGTCAGTTTAATTTACTCCCACACGCACGCTTTCTCTCTCTTCCACTCCTTCACTCTTTCTTTCTGTTCCTCTCTCTTTCTCGCCTTTACACATTTATATATATGTATATATATATTTCCTGTCAGCCAATTTTCGCTGTGATTAATTTGTTTGTTTCCGTTAAAGCAACAAGCTCTCCCTGCTAATCAATTCAAATCAAGATTAACGATGCTCGTCCCAAAAAGCCTTCGAGTTATCCAATTAATGGCGGAAGCTGTGTAAACACTTTTCAGACAACTTCATGGATTTGATTGATTTTTGCTTTCACTCGATTGCAAGAAAACATAAATATTATGAAGATGACGAAGACTTAATTAGCAAACTGAAAACATAAAATTTATTGATAAATAAATTGGTAATAAATATGAAACAAAAGTATTAAACTGTAGACAATTAGATAAAGAATTTTAAAATAATGAATTCAACTAATTTACAATAGAAATATTCAAGAAGTGTTTATGTTTATCAATAGATCAGATATTATTATATTTTATAATCTAAAATACCTTTCAATACTCTTAATGAACAAAATCAGAAAACCAATATACTTTCTGTGCACTCGCTGAACGAGTATAATATAATTATGATATTTTTGCTTAAAGCTTATTTATATAGTATATATTTTGAAAGTTTTCCTAAACTGTTATATGTATTAACGGTAAATGTTCGTCATGTGTCTTTGTGTATGTGGTTGACTGTGGTATGTGAGGTCAGCAGGGCAAAGCATAAGTTCAGCTAACGTTGAAAGTTTTTTGAGTTAGTTTTTTGTTTTTTGTTTTTTTTTTTTTGCTTTCGTTTTTGTTTTTGCAATAAACATCATTTTCATAATGCTAAAAGACAGCTACAATCAAGAAAAACAATGTGAAATCAATGTGAGCGACACACATACACACACACACACACGTTTGTTTGTACTTGTGTGTTAGGCGATAAAAGTTGATTCGTGCCAGTTTGGAGCAGTAACCGAAAGGAAAAAAAAAAGTAGAAGTCAACGGCAAAAACGCATACAAAACAATGTAAATGTTAAATGCGAAAATACCAAAAACAACAATCAACAATCAACAACCAAACGCCGTTAGCGCCAGGAGCGGCATCTCACCAGTCCCGCTAGCCCTGCTGTAGCCAACAACAATAACAACAGCAGCAATAAAAAAAAAAAACAACAACGAAAAAATAACGGAACCATAAATTTATCATTACAGCAGTAGCAAGTAGCAAGCAGCAGCAGCAGCAGCCGTCGCAGCCGTCGCAGCAGCAGCAACTACCTCAACACTGCAGCATGTGTAGCACACACACATACACACACATACGCACACGCCCACTGAAGGTGGGCAGCGGCACCGACATAGCCGGTGACGCAACGGAACTGCGGGAACCATGCATGTGCTAAAGCATGCAAGAGAAAGGGAGATGGCAGGGGTATGGCTGCGTGCTGTTGTAGAGTGTGCGGTGCTACGAGGAAGGGGGACGAACAGAGGCACGACAAGCGACGACGCGTCGTTTTGACTGACAGCGAGACTCCCGGACTGTGTATGTGTGTGACTGTGTGTGTGCTGCTTGCCTGCTGTTCCCAGTGCTGCTTTGGCATGCACTCGACGATGCCGACGCTTCGTTGCTTTTTGGGCGTTTGGCACGAGAGAAGGAGAGAATAGAGAGTGGGAGAATAGGAGAGAAGTGGGAGAGAAGTGGGAGAGCGGGGCGCCGTTTACATATGAAAATTGGGCATGGCTAAAGGAGCCCGACCCGGACCCAGGCACTGGGCCACGGGAACGAGCAACTAAAACGAAGCAAAAACCGAAGCGTCAGCGCACACGGCTGGCTGGCTGTCGGGTAGGTGGGTAGCTAGAATGGCGCTGGCTGGCTAGCTGGCTGGTTGGCTGGGTGGGTGGCTCTTGGGTTAGGTTTGGCTGACTGCCTGGCCTGGCAGCGGGTGAATGCGCGCTGCCAACGTCAGCAGCGACGCGTCGCTGTGTTGTCGTTGCTACGTGTATACACGCGGTGCCGAGCAACAAATTGAGTCAGTATCGCACAAACAACACTAACGGAAACATCAACGTGCAAAGCGAGGACGGACAGACGTTCACTGTCTCGACTGTCTCACTGTGCGTGTATGTGCGTGTATGTGCGTGTGTGTGTGTGTGTGTGTGCGTGTGTGTTGTTACTTTTGGCATTTGCATTTGGACAAACGCGTGCAGGGCGAAGCATACGGTGTTGTTGTTGTAATCGCCAGCAAACAATAAGCAGCAGCATTACATAGAATACAACAACACAATCACAATCACAAGAACAAGAACAAGCAAGAAGAATACAACAACAACAAAAAACAACAGACAATATTGCAACTCTATAAATAGCAAGCGAGCGGCAAACTTCGCCGTTGCTTTACATATATTTTTTTGAACTTTTTTTTGGGTTAGTTTTTTTTTTTTGGATTTCTTTTCGCCTGCTCATTTGCGTGTCGACTGCATTCAGGCAATGCAAAAATATATCAATTCTGTTTTTTCTTGTCCCGTTGTTCAGCGAGCAAGTGGAAAAAAAGTATAAGAGTCAGTGACAAATGAAATGTGCATACAGCAGCAGCAGCAGCAGCAGCAGCAACAACAGCAGCAGCAGCAGCAGCTACATCAACAGCAGCAGCGGCAATTGCAGCAACTTTAGTAGCAGCAACAGCTTTTAATCAATGTTGCTTTAGATATAAAGCTTTAGATATAAAGCCTTAAAGAATATATATCTAAAATATCTGGCTTACACATGCTCATGCTTCGATGGCAATATGCACGAGCAGCAGCTACAGCAGCAACAGCAACAGCAACAGCAAGAGCAGCAGCAGCAGCAACATTTCTGACAGCAGCCGCATGCAAAATAGTGCCGTTATTTACAAGCAAACAGCAGCAACTATTTCTAACTGAAATAGCAACCACAACGACAACGACAACAACAGCAGCAGCAGCAGCAGCAGCAACAACAACAACAACGAATATTGCAACCAGGCGCCGCATACTATCAAAGTGGGTACCGTTAACTGCACATAGACACACACACCCACACATAAATATATATGTATGTATATGTATATATGCATTATGTATGCTAGTTTAACCAACAAAACTGCAGCCAAGTGCAAACAGCAGCAGCAACAACAACAACAACAACAATAGTTGACCGTTAAGCGCATTTTCTAAATGAGTTATGTACTCATGTACTCATGTACTCATCTACTCATGTACTCATGTACTCATGTAGTCGTGTACTCATCCATTCTTGCACACACTGGCTCATACATACATATATCTGACTGCATATATGCATTTGCACTCACTCACACACACACTCACACATACATATGTATTTGTATATGTATTTGTGTGCATTGGGGCATTGGCATTTGCGCAGCATTGTGGCATGCAGAGCCCGAGTTAACCACAAACACAATATATACAATTCCAAAAAGCAACCAAAAAAACAGTCACATTGCTGCAATCCGAGCGTCACCGACTGCCCAATACGCGTTCAAACTCCACTGAGAGTCTGCAGTCTGAGTGAGAGAGTCGCACACCCCCAAGAGGCATACAAATCAAATATTTAATCGATATCTCTATAGATATCTCTGATCTATAATTTCAGTTTGTAGCTTAAAACCAATGGGCGAGAAAGTTCTAGCTCGTTTTGCCACACCTCCCAATGGGCGTAGCATATATCTACCACATATGTTTGGCTTTGGGTTGTCATTGTTGAAAGTCTTTGATAAATAGTCTCTTCTGTTAAACCATATATGATATGATGATGCTAAAAATCTCAAGTTTCTAGACAGGATGCACGAAGGATCTTGAGGTCAGACAGGATGGATAGACATTCGAGCGTTAAACAAAATCTAATAAACTCTTTTCATTTGATGAACGTGCATGAAAACCCTCAGCAACTATATGTATGCCCGCTGCCCCCTCCTCAGTCCCCCTCGCTTCTTGCTCAGCTAAAGTGCTTGGCAATCTGGACAAAAAGCTTTTCGTGTCAGCCACAGATCCTGGGCCGAGTGTTGTGCTAGCTTAAGCTAGCTTATTGCCAATGCGATAACACAGTATAGAGAGAGAGAGAGAGAGAGAGAGAAGGGGGAGAGAGGGCGGTGTGGAGAGTTGCAGACGAAGAGGGAGTGAGTGAAATAATAACTGTATATACGCTATGCAGCTGTAGCTATAAATGCCATTGCCGCATTTCTTCGTCTATTATTTTGTTACATTGTTCGAGTCGAGTATTCACTGTACTTTCAAAATTTTTGAATCAATATATCAAGTGATATACATGCACATATGTACATATGTACATATATATGTATATGCATATATATTCGTATATACATATGTATTTAGCTCTTAGGCTAGTTAAAAGTTCATGTTCAAGTTACAGTTACTTGGCAAAGTTTTACTCTGCCTTTTCTCCTTCTGCTTCTGCTTCTGCTTCTCCTTCTCTTTCTCCTTTTTTTTTTCATTTGTTTCTGTGGGCAACATGACTAAATGGCTTTTTACTGTTTGGCTTTTATTTTATTTATTTCAGTTTTTCATTTCTTCACTTTTGTTTCATGTAAGTTCGTTATTTTTGTAATTTTTTGTTCGAAATTTCTTTTCATATTGTTTAAGCAAAGCATTTGGTTGGCTTTGCTAAAGCTTCCCTTCAAGCTGAAAGCCTTTTTGGAGACTGACAAAACGTTTCCTTTGTAGCTCTTCAGTAAATGTAGCTTTTAAATATTTAACAAGCAGTTAGATTTTGGCATCATAGTTAGTTCCGCTTTCAGCTTTCAGTTGCGGAAATTAATTTGAGTTACCTGAGAATATGTTCAATTGAATTAGTTGTTCGAGTAAAGAAGTTAACTTAATTGTTGAAGTTGTGATTTGTTCAAATCTAGTATTAAATGGATTAGTTCTGCATGAACTAGTGGTTCTTGTGAACTATTCCGTTGAGCAAGTGAACAAATGAGTAACTGATATTTATATATATATTAAACGTTTCCAGAGTCCATGTACCAAAAGCTGCTGCTGATCCATGTATCGAACCGAACTGAACTGACCTACAATCCCTTAAACGCATCTGAATCACAGCTGAGAGCCATCTGAATTGAGTCTCTGATCTTTACTATTGCTCTCACTGTTAGCATGAAAACATATGAAAATAGATTATTTTCACATGTGGAGTCCAAGCACTTAAACGAAATATACAAATATATAAATATTTCAATTCGCACATCAAAACAGAAATTTATATATATTCAACATTTGCTTGAGTTAATAGAACGATTCCCCAGTGTAAACAAAGATCTGTTATTTGATTTTTCGTTTCGATTTAATGATGCTCCGCTCATTTTTCTTTCACTCTTCGCGGCAATATCAATCATAATATGAATTTTGTTTATATCATTTATCAAAATATCTCAATCTAAAGAAATTGTTTGCCTGATGAGTTTGTCGATATATATATGTGCGATTTTATTTGATTATTGAATTGAGAAACGAAATGGTTCAATGTCTGCATTTACTCGGACTTTGACCCAAGTTGCAAAACACAATGCAGTCAAAGAAGACAAAGAAAGGATACATAGGGTTTGACGTTTTGTCTGCAGCATGGCAAATGGAATCGCCAGCTGTTAAGTTAAGAGACCGTTAATTAACAAATGTAATTGCAAGTGTCCGTGAATTGAACTTCCATTAAAATGCTTTTCTCAATAGTTAAAAGTAACAGCAATAACTTAAGAGCATTTGCTAATCAGACTCGCAATATCTAACAACAAACATAAACTAATACCAAGAGAGAGCAATTACAATTGCTAACAGCAACAGCAACAGTTAACAGCAACACTTAACAGCAATTGCTAATATCATATTCAACAGTTAAGAGCAATAGGAGTATATATAACAGCATAAGTTAACATCACAAGCAGCAACCGGTAATTGCTTCATAGAATTGCTAGCGGCAACATCGTTAACAACAACAATTACCATCAATCTCTAACGGTAATTACGAACAGCTGCAGAAATGGATAATTACAATAGAAGTCGTATACAGCAATTGCTCAGAGCAATCACTAACAGCTATAGCAATTGCCATTAGTAGTAGCTAACAGCGATTCCTAACAAGCAGCATCAGATGACAAGTATAGTTATAGCTTACATCAATTACTACCAGCAATAGCTACCAGTAAGACTAACAGCAATAGCTAACAGAAAGAGCTAACAGCAAGAGCTAACAGTAAGAGCTAACAGTAAGAGCTAACAGTAAGAGCTAGCAGCAAGAGCTAACAGCAAAGGCTACCTACTGTTGGGTAACAATAACAGCTAATGAATACTGTAATAGCCAATATCTAAGAGCAATTGTTTTCAGAAATAATTAACAATAGTTAATAGCAATGGCTAATAGCAAGAGATAACAGCAATTAGCCATTGCAAGATTTAACAGCTGACAGCAAGAGTTAACAGCAGAAGCTAACAGCAAGAGTTAACAGCAATAGCTAACAGTAATAGGTAACGGCAATGGGTAAAAGCAATGCTAACAGCAATAGCTAGTGGCTTTAGTCAATATCAATAGTTAACATAAATAGTTAACATAAATACTTCAAATCTATGTGTAACAGAAATTTCTGACTCATACAGCTAACAGCTAACAGAAATAGCTAATAGCAACATCAATATCTAACAGTTAACAGCAACAGTTAACAGCAACAGCTAACACCAACAGCAATAGCCATCAGTTAACAGCAACAGCTAACAGCAATGTAGCTCACAATAAGTGTAATTGTTGGCATTGCGTGAGTCAAACAGATTCAGATTCTATTTAAAAGCGAAAGCGCATTAAATTTCTGTTTTTATGGCAATTGTAAAAGATTTTGCAAAATAAAAAATTATTCGTTTACCGCAGAGACTCAAGAAAAATTCGCTTTCATTTGCCAAACGTGCGGCTAGCTAAATGTTCTGTGCATTTCTACAAATGCATTATATATATGTAATATATATAATACATATACTTATAAATTATATATAGGTATATGTATATATCTAAATATATATGTCTCCGATTCAGGAATTTGCCATAAATAGCACCCGGCGAGCTGTTCCCGATGCACCGGCCTATGGGACTCAATCTATCTCGCTCTACAGCAACTGCACATAGAGTTCTCGCATGTGGCTCCCAGATATACATACATACATACATATATACATATGCATATATATATGTATGTATGTATTTCCTATATGTTTGCCTTAATTAAGAGCGAAGTTCATTTTTATGGTCTGTTTGTGAATTTTAAGTAGTTTTTTTTTGTGTTTTTATAGCTTTCGTTTTATTTATTTGTGTGTATTTTTTCTGAATACCTGTGCTCCAATGGGCATTATGAATTTTTAATGCTATATGTAACGCTGTATATATATATATATATATATATATATATATATATGACTCATATTGAAATCTTTTTGTATGACATGAAATTGATTTGTATAGGAGATTCTATGGGAGATGTAGAGATGATCCCTAGATTATATTGAAGATTGCAATTTTTGATACTCTAAAATACAATGCTATCTACATAATATATTTAAAATAATTAATATATATTTCTTATTTAGATCTATTTGTCTAACTATATAAATTTTTTTTGAATTATTTAGAAAACTAAAAATTTTTATACCCTCTGCAAATGCGTCAATATAGGGTATATTGTTGTGTGCCATGTATGTATGTATTTATATAGAGTTTAGCGGGGTCTAAATTTGCCACAATATAGATCAGTTTATCTATCGCTTTTTGGAAGTTATCGATAACACATTTGAGTAGTATTGGAGCAATGAAATGTATATTACTACCATAGTACAGCAAAAGTATATACAGCTAACGGATACTCTACTTCCCTTCATTCGTTCTTCTATTTAAGTAACGCAAGTTGGCAAAAGATTATCCAAAATAATTCAAATTGAGGGTATCTGCAAGTCGGTCAGTCGCAATGAGAGCGCCACAACATGCTCAAAATAGTATGTTTAGCTCTTCCACATAAAACTTCTTCAAAGGGAATTCCATGTTCGACTGGTTGATTATATCGAACTACACGTAATATTTACACAGCTTCAAATTGGAATTTTCCAGAATGTAAAATTGAATTTGATATTTATTTACGCTGAAGTCATCTCTGTAATTTTTAATCGCCTGCCACGGCTGCTGCCGTTGCTGCTGCTCCTGTTGCTGGTTAATGAACAGAAAAGCGCAATTAATGCTGAATGTAATCAATCATTCGGTTCACTTAGCTCATGGCCTTCACTATCGCTTTCACTTTTTTGCATTCATTCATTCTTAATGTAATAGAGCATATGGCAATGTTTTTGATCTGGTATGGATTTCAGAGCTCATTACGAATACCCTAAATGCAGCAGTGTCGGAGCCGGGGTATATTCTTATATATTGACTTGGGCACAAACTTCGTAGTTGACATTGATTCGAATTTCAGTTTTGGATTAGTTAAATATTAGCTAATCAGAAAAGTTGAACAAATATGATATAAAATATAATATAATGAAATATAAGTCTCATGGGAAGTTAAGACTGAGAGCTACGATTACGGCTCTTTGGAATCTGATAGGGGTTAACTTATACGGGATATATAAACTATAAGTTGTCAAAAAGTGGCTGAAAGGGCATATTCATTTTGCTTCATATATGAATATGACTAACATATTATTAATTAAATTTAGATTATATTTGGAATATATCAATATATTCAAGTTAAGCGCTCCTACACTACGCGAGTAGCGATTAGGGTCGCATAGACAAATACACTTGGATTCAATGAAATTACGTATTTGATATGATTTTGTATAACTTAGAAAGAATAGGTCTAAACTCTGTCTCATCCGCATATTAACTGAATAGAATCAGCTCCGTAAGTTGTGCCTACTGCGCATCCTTAACTTGCATATGTATATACATTTATATATATGTGAAATATACTCAGATATAGCATAGAATAGAATAGAATATGCCAAAAATATTATACCAAAGTCAATACTTAAATTAAACAACAAATATACTTTGGGTTTTACTTTTAAGTCTACCAAGAACATTCCTCGAAAATACTCCAAAAAACTTTTTTTTTTTTTTTTTTTTGTGGCATTCAGTCTTGGGACTTTCAAGATATAAGTAGAGCTCTTAGAACAAGAGATTGAGAATTTTCGGCAGTTGGGATTAGTTAGATGTAGATGAAACTTAATGGACAATATCTTCAGTAATAAACAAGTAAGAAGGCTCTAGTCGAGACGGCTCGACTACGAGATCCCCTGAACCCTGCAAAAAAGTGATACTCTTCTTCTTTACGCACTTATGAGCGCGCGCTCTGCTAACCGCGCAGTTGCTGTCGTGGCTTGGGGGCGGGTTGGGCTGAACTTTGAACGCTCATAACTCCATTTCTAGATGAACGATCGTCATGAAATTTTTAGAATAGATTAAGAGTATTAAAATGCATCTATATGCCAAATTGCACGTCTCTAGTATTTGAAATGCGTTTTTTTCAAATTGGAAGCGAAGTGGGCGTGGCATCCAAAATCTGTAAATTACATAATCTGCGTATCCATAATTTCTACCTAAATAAACAAATTTGAAGTCTCTAGCTGAAATAGTGTAGAAGTTATGCCCAAAAAACATAAAAAATGTAAACGAATTTTCGATTTTTTATCGATAATTTGGAAATGGGATGACTTATCGAAAAAACAAAATAAACTCGTACTGCGTAACTAACATACGAGTGTTCATGTGAAATTTCAGCTCTATAACTTTTGTAGTTTCCGAAATCTCGACGTTCATACGGACGGACAGACGGACAGACGGACAGACGGACGGACGGACAGACGGACAGGGCTAGATCAACTTTTCTCGTCACCCTGATCAAGAATATATATACTTTGTGGGGTCTGCCACGCTTCCTTCTGCCTGTTACATACTTTTAACAAAACCATTATACCCTGATTTCCCATTTTCAATGGGTTCAGGGTATAAAAATATTTGAAGAATAATTTAAAGACAGCAGCAATGTAGAAACTTTTAGAAACTCAGAATATCTTAGAAGCGTACCAGAAATATGTATAGTAGCAATGTATCTAAATCTGCAATGTATCCATATTCAATTTTGAAAAGCTCAAAAATATGCTATATTATTAAACAGATTTCATGCGAATCCCTTCAAAGAATATAGTCTACTTCATGATTACTAAATCTCAGCTAATTATAGTGGCCTCTTCTGCAGACTGCAGATATAAACTTAACTCGCTTAGATTTGCATTAAAATTGTATATATAAACTTTACTTTCTCAACTTTCATATGTGTGAAAAGCCTTGAGCAGTTGTAATAGTAACTACATTTGGCAGCTATACTTATTCATTATACTATATATATATATATGAAGTACTCGACCTTGCGTTTAGGGCCCAGTTGAAATGGTTTTTTGTTGAACTTATTATATAGCTTCGTTAATGTGCGCTAAACGTGGAATGTTAATGTTAATGTTAAATGCGCAAACGTTTAGTTATCGATTAGGCAAAACAGTTTATTAATAATGTTAGATTGTTGGGGGCTTACCTTAATTGATTTACACAAAACAAAGAGAACAAACAAGAAACCAGAAAAAAAAACAAGACAAAACTTTGCGTTAACTTTTCATAAGGTAATTTGCCTAAGTTCCTTAACAGAGAGTGCGTGAGTGTGAGTGTGTGTGTGAGTGTGTGTGTGTGTGTTAAGCCAACATGAACGTGTTGTATATAAACGTACATACACATACATATATATATATATATATACATATATACTTATACATGTATAGATATATGTAACATTTGCTGATTTTTGGCGCGTTCATTGATTGATTTTACGTTTGGCTGCAGCTACTTAAAAAAAAACCTAATATATATAAATACATATATTTATATATGTATATATATCCACATATACGCACATTTACTCACATTTCAGGTATTTGTATGTGTGTGTGTGTGTGTGTGCGTGTGTATAAAATATTTATACAGTTCGTGTAGTCAATTTACATCCGAGTCCATCACTGGGCCGTTGTCTCTCTCTCATCAATGTCAAGCCAATGAACCCAAATCTTTATTGCCAGCCTACCAGCACATATATTTATTCCATTCTTCTCCTTCTTCTTCTCTGCTTTTCGCTGCGCCTACCTAGGGGCGTGGCACACTCTATGTGTGTGCGTGTGTACCCTTTTCATTCAGCTGTGTGTGTGTGTGGGTATGTTACATAGATGCGTCTTTTGCTTCTTGTTTGTTTTGCTAGTAAAATATCGCAAACAGAATAAGGAAGTTGCGTACGTACATAAGATGGCATGACTTGTAGATACCCTGTTAGGCAGAGGTTATCATTAAATTGGCTAAAAAACTTGTAGATTGTAGCTCTACTAGAGATTATTATAGGTTCAGAGGGGAAAATATAGAAGGTATATGTTTAGCTGATTCTAAATGAAAAAAACCTATATACTATACAGGTAACATTGGAGATTTTCCTTAACAAATTATATACAATATTTTGGAACTCCATTGCCTATAGCACCTCAGTTCTCTCAGTTTTGTATAGAAGATGTCGGCTGTAATGCTATATATCCATTTAATTTTTTAACTGTCTATATCCTATACTTCCTGAGCTCCACAAAGTTACAGTATGATATAATGTTTGCTAATAAAGAAATTATAATAAATAGAAAAAATATATATACAAATATGAAGTCTTTAATACATATGAAAAGTATGCTCCACGAGATGTCGAGTATATGAGCTTATTATGTGTAGATCTAATGCCTATGAGCCCAAAAAGAATATGTTAATGAATTAAGTGAAGTATATATTATAGATCTTCTTGGCATTCCAGTATTAGAGTTGCTAGAGATTATTATAGATAAATAAGAAATATATGTGTGTTCGTGGTATTCCAGTAACAGAGTTGTTGGAGATTATTATAGATATTCTTAGCATGCCAGTTTCTGAGTTACATGAGACTATTACAGATGTTCTAGACATTCTACATATAGATTCCTTAATGAGTCTCATAGATATTTGAGAAGTATATGTTTTAGATATTCTATCAAAAGCCAAGACTTCAATATTTAAAAGAGACAGCAAAATGGAAATTCGCTCAAATTTCCAAGCATCTCCAAGGCATTTTCTGCACTCTAGGGTTTAACTGTTTATTTAATATAGATAAGATATTTTGTTTATATTTCATATGAATATATGTATATGTGTATATATTCAATTCATTCAATTAGAAAGCAAAATGATAAAATGGGCAAATCGTTTATGACTCAGTGCCGGTGCTCGTATATAATGCCTAAGTACATGCTCTTCAGTAAACCCCTCTTCCCCGACACACGGACGATTCTCATGTACCACCTGTCCCATGCCCCATGTCTCATGCCCCATTTCCCATTTCTCATTTCCCATTTCTCATGCCCCAACAAACCATAGTCAGAATTCAAGCGAAATATCTTTATAATGGCGGCATGTGTTATTATTGTTTTCAAGATAAATATGTACATTTGACATATAAGTAAATATATATACCGTTGTATATGTACATATACATGGGGTATGTATGTAAGCATGTACATATATGTATAGGTATATATGGGTATAGATCTATCTCGACAGTTGTCACGATTAGACAATGTCAAACTGTCTGTCTAAATCTATTTTCTTTTTTCGCCTTTAACGTATGTTATTTCAATTTCAGTTCGAATTTCGGGGCATGAGCAGCAAAGTAAATTACTTTGGCACAACCTTTTGTATGTTTCACAGTCTATGTCTGTGTTGGTGTATGTCTGTGTGGGTGTGCTTATATAGTAGTATATTATAAAAGTATTATATGTAGATGAATGCACAGCTCTTGGCTGAAGGGCAATTCTAAGTAGCATTCCCGTTGATGCTTTCATTAACTTGGCATCAGTTGCCCTACTCACTCTCTAGCCCCCCGTCACTCACTCTGTCTGTCTTTCTCTCTCTCTCTCTCTTTTTGATACCTCTCTACCACTAACCAATCATCCAAACTGAACGAAAAGTCCTTTGTGTGCTCGACCCCCATCGAAAATGTCAGTTTTTTTGGCATTGTATTTGAGTTAGGCGAAGGTTAAGGGGAGAGCATGGGACTTCGCATTTATAATATGAAAGATATTGTAGCTTACAGAAAGAGAGAGAGAGAGAGAGAGAGAGAGAGAGAGAGACAGAGGGAAGGTCAATCAAATGATGCAAAATAATGGTACCTTCATCATCTTGTTGACTTTTGGCTAAAGCAAAGCATAAAATGCTCAACAGCTCTGTGATAGATATATCTAATTTTAAGTTCAGCACGTCTTTATCAACCCGCTGACCCTTCGCAACACTTTCAAAGAACACAGAGATCTGAGCCAGTGCATAACTTGGATTGAAACTAACAAGTTGTAGAAAGCTGATTAAATCGATGACAAAACATAGATTTCAGTTAAGCCTTTGAGCTGCTTCGAGAGTGAGCGAGGAAGTCTGACAGACAGAGAGAAAGAGAGAGGGACAAAGCTGGGAAGGAAATGTTTTATTAATTATGCAAGCTTAGGGATAGGGTGAAACAATAAATTTGGTAGAGGTGAGCTGTAACGGTTGCATTTCACTGTATATTGGAAGTTTAAAGAGAGAATCTTGAAAGTATCTTGGACTAAAATTAAAGCTGGAAAGAATCTCGAAAGTAAACATTTTCATATTTCACGAAGCTTAATGAGATAATATTAAAGATCAATTTTTAAGCTATATAAAAGAAGTCATCGGCTTATTCAACGCTTCTCACTTCTCACTTTACTTGGTAGTCTTCCAGTTATACTTACCATTTCTAGTAGTTTTCCATTTTTACTTACTATATTCTAGGAATTTTCCACTTATTTACTTTTATCTCGCTACGCTTCTCGCTTGTGCTGCTGCTTTTACACTGCGTTCTGTTTATTTATACTTTAATTTTTTCTTCACTCTGACACCTCGTTGCCTTCTTAAGTAGTTAAGTTTTCTCTGGGGTTTTCTGTCATGCCTAGCACAATATTGAGATTAGTTGACTGTTTAAATGATGTTTGTGTTCATTTTGCTTATTCGTAACTTCTTATGCCGCTTCACACTTTTCTACTTATTTCTTCTTATGAGTTTTTTTTTTTTTGTACTTTCTTACACTTATACCCATATGCTCTCATTATTTTTGTTTGTTTACTTTAGTCTGCACGTGGACACGCTTCTACCTACTTAGCTACCTAACTTCTCGTAAGTTCTCGCAAGTTTCTCTCTTATGGCCAACACAATATTGAGGCGAGGTTGCTTCGCAGTCGACCTTTCGTTTCGGTTCTACATCGACACTTTGCATTGCATAAAATGACGTCTGAAATCATTTGCTTTGACTTGTATAGCACTTCTCGTTGTCGCTTCTCCCTTCTGCCCTATGCTATGTGGCTTTTGTCATCGTTTCCTGCTGTAGTTCTTCCACAATGGCCGCTCTGACGTCAGCCACAGAGTCCTTAGTCCAAATGGGCGTTAGGTAACTGGCTTATAAAAGGCATTTGCTTGTCGTTCTGCCTGTGGATGTGGCTCTCGCTCTGGCTCTGGCTCTGGTGCTCGTTCTGGCAGTAACTTATCCATTCTTTATGGCCGTCCTTTTGACGCTTGACGAATGCAACGAGGTCGAGCCGGAGCAAAAGAAAAAAAAAAAAAATATATATGCGAATACAATTTATTTTTTTTTTTTTACTTTTATAAACTGGCGGATCAAATTGTTGGCCAAGCTAACGATTTTCTTGTTGCTTGCTTAGCGCCATAATGAATATATATGAATATACATATATACCTGTATATATGTATATGTATGTATATAGAGAGGTATGTTGGGGTCAGTCCTTGCACAAAGCTCAGCGCTCGGAACCTGATTTTGAGTTGTGCAATAAATTTTTATCTCTACATGCGAACGTCGAATCGCTGGAGCAACGAGAATTGGGGCATGGGACATGGATTTGGGCTTTCGGCAGAGGGCGGCCGAAAGGAGGTACGACTGGGGTTGGACGCAGTCAGGCGCAGGGACAGGGATTGGCGCACGTGGAAACAAGGTGGGATAGGCTGAGAATGGAACTTGGTCGAATCGCATGCGGTGAGTCTAGTGGGCAGGGGCGTAGGCAGGTGCCGGTATACGAGCTCGAGGGGTGGACATATAGGGTCTAGGTAAAGGCATTGCGAAACAGAGAGGGGTAGTCAGAGAGTCGCAGCAGATTTCGGGTATAGAGCGAACTGGCAAAGTTCAGCGGGGCTGGTCGAGCAGAGGGTCGAGAGGAGGAGGAGGAGGAGGAGGAGGAGGAGTAGCAGGAGCACTGGCGTAGGTCGATGGGACAGACAGAGAGTAGTAAAAAGATCGAGCTTTAGGCAGAGGGTGTAAAGGCCCGAGAGGTTGTCGGTGGGTGGTGGGCGGTGGGTGTTGGGTGTTGGATTTTGGGGTCTGAGGGACACTGGCTCTGAGGAGGCGTTGTCCGGAATTGTGGCCAGGCCATTAAACAAGGCTATCAGGTTTGAATGGGCAAACCTGAAGCGGCTATTACACAAAAAAAGTTTTTTTTTTTTTTTTTTACTTTTATTTTGCGTTTTGTTTTTTTCCGGCTTTTTTCTTTCGTTTCTTATTTTGTTTTGTTCTTGTATTTTTTTTTATTTTTTTTTATTTTTTTTTATTTTACTGTGGCCAGTTGCTCTGTTTCGGACACGAGCCCATGTGTCCTGTGATCGTTGTTGTCGCCGAGTTGTTTTATTGTTATTGGCCCGTTTCCTATGTCTCTGTGTGTGTGTGTGTAGTGTGTGTGTGTGTGTAGCATGTTTTTAACGCCAACTGCTGAATGACATCTGGGTCACCTGGCCAACTGGCACATAACTTATCCACACTTTCCACATGCACCGCTTCCGTGCACGAGGTCAACCACAGGCATTCATTGTTCGAATTTGTCCCGGTTTGTCGTTCGCTAAAAACAATTTATAGACACACAGCCAGTGAAATGAACATCTCAGCTCGCCCAACAGCATATCCTCAACATTTCCTTTCAAGTTGAACGACTCGCACACGGCTTGAAGGCAGCCAAGTGAGCGAGCAAGTTTTCACATTTTTCTTTAGCTTCAAGTGCGATTTTCAGACTGATGAATGTGCATAAATGCATATAGATTGTTATATGTTAATATGTCAATATATATATCTTATATATAAGTATATTTATTTAGCAATGTATGCATGTACGTATATATACTTACGCTTACATATGGGTATATAGGTATATGAGCCTACATATATATGTGTGTACATATGTGCCCATATATGTATATACACAGGAGCAAATGTATATGTATAAATGGACCTATATATATCTTGCTATATACATACATGTATATGGGATCATACACATAGGAATCAGTGTTAGTATATATAAATATATATCTATGCACTTACACACATGTATAATAGTTTTCATATGTATCTGTGTATCTATATATACATATATGTATGCGCGTATACCTGTACATGTATGTAAATAAGTTAATGTATGCATAGTATATACTATGTATTCATATGTATAGTTAGGTATATACAGTTATGTACCTACATATACGCATAGTATGTACCTATGCACCTCTACATGCATATGTATCATATAGATCATCTACATATATATGTATACATATGTATCTATGCAACTATATTTACCTATATAACCTATATACTAGGTATATACAGTTATGTACCTACACATACCCATAGTATGTACCTATGCACCTCTACATGCATATGTATCATATAGATCATCTATAATTACCTATATAACCTATACATACATTGTATGTGCCCTTTATAACTTAAAAGTAATATGTGCATAGGCACTCTTATACACATATATAACTAAATACTTACTATATATACATATGTTCAACTACATGTATGTATTAAATCGCATGACAACCGTGTCGAGGAATACGTAGTCATGCAATTCTAGACACTTGGCGTAATATCTACCTATATATACGTACATATGTGTGCATTATAAATTCTCTTGAAATAACTTGTAAAATGAAGCAGGCCATCAAATATTTATGGACTCAGCTATAGACAGCTATTTCAGTGATATTTTAACAATGATTTATCATAACACTAAATGTAATTTTGCAATTATTTCTTAAATATTCTATGAAAATTACTCTGTTTGCTTGGCCTAGTCGTCAGTTAATGAGACAATTGTAAAATTCCAAAACTTTTGTCGCTTCATCTAAGTATTACGTATGTCCATTTACACATATGTACATATGTGCCCGTGTGTGTGTGTATTTACTGTCATAATAATATTGTTTAATTTTTGTTGGGCAGCCTCAACCGCCAACTGTCTCTTCCCGCTCAACCTGTCATAATTTAACCGACAATGCAATCAATATGAAAACCAAGCGTCCCACAGCTAACAATTTTAATGGCTCGTACTTTTTTCTCTCTCTATATAATATCTATACCCGTTTATTATGGTATAGGCGGGTATATTGGTATTTGGTTCTATATCTATATCTATATCTATATCTATATCTATATCTATATCTATATCTATATCTATATCTATATCTATATCTATATCTATATCTATATCTATATCTATATCTATATCTATATCTATATCTATATCTATATCTATATCTATATCTATATCTATATCTATATCTATATCTATATCTATATCTATATCTATATCTATATCTATATCTATATCTATATCTATATCTATATCTATATCTATATCTATATCTATATCTATATCTATCATTAGTCATCTGTGAACGGGCATTGTGCGGCTGTTGATGCTGATGATGATGGTAATGCTCTAATTTATTTTCACATTGAAGTTTGGGAAAATTGAATTTACGTTGCTGGCGCCAGATGCAGGTGCACTATGCTACACGCTGCCAACACTGGCCGCCAGTGTTGGTTAGCAAAAAATTTTTTAACCCAATTTGTTGCCACAATTGTCAGACAATGGATTGACTAGCGACGAAACTCAAGGGAACGGGCAACTGGGAGCGAATTAGAACTTGGGAGTTCAATTGGGCGGCGACTATTATTAGCGGCACGCTCGTCATGCCAACGTGTGACTGACTGTCGTAGGCATGGTGGGCTCTGGGGCTGGGGCTGGGTTGGGTGTGGTTGGGCTTGGGATTGGGTTGGGTTGGATTGGGTTGGTTTCTGTTCTGTTCTGTTGGCTTGCTGCGCAGGTGTTTCGACTTTTTACGTTTCGTGTCGCTCATGTCCCAAGACTCATGTCCTCAGTGTCACTGTTATTGTAATTGTGTTACTGTTATTGTTGCCATTGCCATTGGCGTTGCCATTGCCGTTACTGCCACCAGTCGATTCCCCGTGTCGAAACGGTACAATTGCTCAAGGCAACACTAATAAGCACAATGGCAAATAAAGAGGTTTAAAGGTACATACGTACATATACGGATGCCTTCCCCATATTCCATATATGTATGTATATATTTCACTAGTTAAGGTCATTAGGATTGAAGTTCATGGAGTTGGTTTCGCTTAGATGAAATACTTTTGTCGATTACACTCATTAGTATTGTAGTAATCGATTACACTGATAGTGATAAGTGTGATCTATAAAATTGACTACGATTATTCTTATCGATAATGTGAAGTGTGATTACACAGCTATCGCTTACATTTATGCCAATTGCTTTCGATTACTGCTATTGATGTCAATTATGGGAATTACAGGTGTCGATTATACCGATACAGATTACATTTATCGAGTATAATAACTATTTCAATTATTCTTTTATGAAATTTTTATCGATAAAACTGAGAGAAGAGAATATGACACAGATAAATATTAACGTGCCTCATCAACAGTCGCCTCACATATCCAAATAGCTCGCTATCGATTTATAAAATAAAAAAAAAATAATAAATAGAGGGAAAAAATTAACTACAATTAAATTTAAACGGCGCAAGCGAGCAGCTAAATTATACGTGTGATGCCTTAATAGCTGGGAGTATGTATGCATATAAAGGTATATATATATGTATGTGCTTAATTACGCCCCTTTATGCACATTTTACAGGGTATTATGGCCGAAATTTGCGCTCTAGTCTTTGTTGTTCTTCTTGTATTTATAACTCAACTATTGATTTTTTTTATAGTTAGATTGATTTGAAACTCGTTTCAAATTAGTTTTGCGTGGCATCAACACCCAAAAAAAAAAAAAAAGGAAAATAAAACCAGCTGAATGCCTCGAACCACTTCCGTTCTATCGACAACGTCGAACTGTCAATTTGTGGGCTTCGAGCCGCAGTCAGCCAAGCGTCTAACCAATCCAGGCAACCCGTCATAGCTTGCATATCAAATATAGAAATGCCTAACACACACACACACACACATGCACACACATGCACACACACGCATTGCTTAAGCTCATGTGCGTGAGTTCATGTTTGCATTTCAATGTTTGCCATCCTGTAGGTGTGCGGTCATCAAGTTTTCCAGCTCAGCGGCCTTAGCTACGCAAACGTACACACACACAAATGTTCACACACTCACACACCCATACAGCTGGCCCCACATACATACCTGTACGTCTAGCTATGCTTAGTTTTATACACGTGCTACGCGCTCGTATCTAAAAACAGTTTGTCGTTATCTCTTTGCTTTTGGCTGTTTCTTAAACTTTACGAAAGCTTTGTCTAGTTTTGGCTAACGCTTTTTTTTTCGTCAACTTCTTAAGTAAGAAAGCTTTAGCTTGAGCCGCTTGGTGTAGCTTCATTAAGGATATATTATGTGAAAGCGTATAGCATTTCAAGACTGTTTAACTATTTAAGAGTTGAGGCATTTGATGAGAGAGCTTGCTATACAGAGGGAATTTGTAACTGGAGTTTAGGTCACTTGAAAGTTTTGCTTAAATATTGCTTATAATTGGCCTACACTTCAAGCGACTGCATATGCTCTAGTTATTGTTGTTTATAGGGTATCTGCGAGTTAAGCTGTCTTTAAGAACAACTTAAAGTCGAAGTACATAAGAAAGACTTTTTGATTTGAAGAGTTGTGGAATGTCAATCTAGTGACTGTTCAATTAAAGTCATATTGCTATATACACAGGGTATTTGTTAGTCGAGCCTATTTAAAAATGATTCTAAACTGCAAGCTACCTGCTTATGATAGGGAAAAACCTTATGCATATAGTCATGTTACTTTTTATTGTCTTGTTGTTTACAGGGCATGTGCTTGTCGAGTTTTTTTTTAAGTAGCTCAAACTTTTAAATGTAAAAAGTTATTCAGAATTCATTATCAAAGAGTGAAGACAGACAATATACAGGGTATTTTTAAGTCGATTTATTTGATTATTGAACAATGCTTCTATTGAATGCAATAAAATTAAATTTGGTATCGACAGGTACTTCGTATGTTCGCACTGTTTTTTTTTTTGTTGATATTTACAGGGTATATGTTTGTGACTCAGCTTTTGTCTAAGGTTGAGCTTAACTTTGGCTCGGCAAGTGCTTTGCTTTGTGGAGTGTTACAGACGCCTCAGATAGTTGCATGTGAATCTTAATGATAATTACAGGGTATTTCTTAGTGGAGCTTTTAAGAAGCATACATTTTACATTTTAATACTTAAAAAAATGTAATTTGTATGTTTTGTATGAAGTACAGGGTAGCTGGTAGTCGGGCAACATTTTAGATCTCAGTCAAGTTTGAATAATGAAAAGAACTATGGATTATCTAGATTCGTATGCCAAACAATTCGCGCAGTTGTGTACAGGGTATTTACTATTCGATCTGCAGTTCGAGCTTCACAGTTCGCAAATAACTAAGTATAAATGCTGCTGTTTACAGGGTATTGTAAGCACGACAAACACTGTTCAATGAGTAACGAATTTGTATGATTTTTGCATTGGAAATTTGGAAATTACAGGGTATTATTAGAGTATTTTATGATAAACGTGTCATACACATAAAGCTAATCGATAAATTCCATTTGGGTCCTTGCAGATGTCAATTCAAAAGCTAAACGATAATACGAACTCGGGCTATGTTAGCTCCGAGGAGACGGACTCCCTGCTCGTATCGAATGCCACAAAGGGGGGCGGACGGACCGCGTTGCTGCGCCAGGTGAAGAGCAGCTCGGCAAATGGACCAACCACAAACAATATGGCTTCCACGTCCGGTGGCAAACCGACGCTGATGCGTCAGGATCGAACTTCCACATATCTAACCAGTCCGCAGCAATCGCAACAGCTGCGCATGGGCTCCGAGGAGAGTATGCGCGGCGGTTGCATTGGCCATCTCGAGGACATTGAACAGGGGCTGGGACGGCAGGCCCCGTGCGCGACCAATGTGCCCGACATTGAGGTACACGAAGAGGACCAAGAACTAACACAGAACACATCAACAACCACAACAATATCGGCTACGACCAGTGTTGCTGGCACATCGCAGCAGACCAAACAACAACAGCAACAGCAACAACAAAACGAACAACAACAACAACAGCAACAGCAACAGCAGCCACAACAACAACAGAAACCGACCATATCAATTATGAATTTAGGCAGCGGCAATGGCTCCAGCCATCCCAATCTGGGCACATCCTCATATCAGAATCTATCATCGAGCATACCGCCGAGTGCGCCAAGTCGTTGTCGCGCCTGTCGCAATTGCAGTCGTCGTGCATCGACCACGCCCATCTCGACGGGTGGCCAAATCGATAGATCCGCATCGCGAGATAGCGTCAAAAGTGCCTATCAGCCAATCAATCTAAGCAGCTCCATGGCCATATGCATATCAAATACAACACTGCAGCAGCAGCAGCAGCAGCAGCAACAGCAACAACAACAGCAATTGCAGCAGCAGCAACAGCAGCAATTGCTACTGCATCAGCAGCAATTGCAATTGCATCACTATCAACAGCCGCAGGTGCCGCCAGTTTTGATTACCTCATCACCAACGAACGGCTCCCGGATAATTAGGCAAAGCTCACAGCCGGAATCGAGCAGCACGGCGATATGCTGCGGCACGCACGGCTCCTGCGGCCATTCGCACACGGTGCCGAATGTGTCGCTGAAACAGTTGCGCGAGAGCACACAGGATGGCATTGCGGGCATTGCGGCCGATTCCCTAAGGATCAATGGTGGCATGCGTCCGTTCAAGCAGGTGAGCATTAAACCATTCGATCTTCATTCAATATCTCTGTCTCTCTCTTTCTGTCTCTCTTTATCTATCTATCTCTGGATATATATATATATACATACAATATATAGATATATCGTAATGCCAGTCAGATGGCTGTTAGGGCACATACATATATATATATAATCCGAACATTGAATGAATCAATAAACGTTAGACCCTATCTCGATTATCCCTCACTCCACCCCTGTCTCTGTCTGTCTCCCTCGTTCCTTCTATATACTTATCTTTATATATATCTATATATGTCTATATGTATTTGGTGTGCACTGTATTACATGGCGCACTTGATGTTATGTGTTACACACTCGAAAATATCTTAAATTGACAATCTCCATAGTTGAGAGCCAACATTAGAGATGGCCAATATATCGCTAGTGCTAGACGATGTACGATGTAGGAGTGCATCAACATAAAAGTGAATTCTTGTGAAAGTCCCATGAACAATATTTTCAGTTTTAATTTTATATCTTTGTTTATTATGCAGGTGAAACTATCGATAGTGATCGATAGTTAAGTCTTACAATTAACAGCCTTGGCTTATCTAGTAGAAGAACATGACAACCTTTGAGTTTAATTTTAAGTCAAATGGTCAGATTTGATCTTAACTATCGATAATTATCGATAAATTTACATAAATGCTGAGACTTAAAATTGTTTTTGCAATTTAAAGTCATTGCGCTTATAAATTTTCAAGTTGAGTTTTTAAGGCCAATAAATAACTTGCATAATAATCGATAGTAATCGATATTTAAGCCCGCGCCGTAAACAAATCGAACGTGTTGCGACTCATAAGGTATCTTTTTAATATATATATATATTATAACTTTTACTTGGAGTCAATAGTAATATGTATCGATAAATATAATCGATAGCAAGTCAATTATATCATATTGCAGAGTTATCGAATGCAATTTAGTTCGTTTGTGTTAATATTTTTACTCTTGTAGCTATTACGATTATTTATGCTCAAAACTATTATACTATATTGCTATACATAATTAGTTTGAGATATCTTTTTGTTAATGTTTCCATTTATATTATCGATAGATTTAGCCTTATAATATGTTATCGATAGTTTCATGAATATATGATATTGTTGTTTGTAGTTAGATTTATATAATAATATTTATCTTTATTAAATATGTCTTATTAAACTATACTTAACGATCGATATGTATTTTGTTGATCTTATCTATATAAAATATGTCATCTCTAGCATAGCTTATTGAAACTGGTATCAAACTGAAAGTCGAAACTTGTTAAGCAAACAATTTGAATAATTCAGCTCTTGCACGTGGCTATACAAATACGTACATACGTATGTATGTATCTATGTGTAAATGCCCCGTAGTATTCGATAAATCGATATTTAATTATTTATCAATAATAAGTTTGCTTTTTAATTAGTTTCCATTCACAGTTTGTTGCCTTAAGTACTTGACATTCGACATGAGTTCTCGTTGCCATCAATTGATTTTCATGCTATAAGTACTTAAGCATTTCCAATTTTCCGCTTTACATTTTCCCCCATTTTTCATATTTTCTTTGGTCTTTGATTTGTTGCTGTTGCTTTTCGCGCGCCGAAATCCAATTAGTGAAAATCAATATTGCGCATACGCCGCATTGGCTCAATTATAATTTATTATTATTATTATTATTATTATTATTATATGAGAATCGCCTAGCAAGGCGTGAGAGGGAGAGTGAGAGATAACAGTAAATCAAATATGACAAATAGCCCATTAAAACAGCATATGAAATGTCCAATTGATTATGCATTTGCACACGTATTAACATCCGCATATACTAGATATATATATATATTCATATATATATATTCATAATATAAATTGTCATTTTCATATACACGTGGAAAATGTGTATAGCTCATAGAATTAATATAATATAGATATATATATATATATATATGTATATATATTATATATTTATATCTGCGGCCACACACGTCGCCGTCATGAAATATAAATGTGCCTCTTTAGGTGTGGGCGAAGCGAAATGCTAACGCCGCTAAATATAGATCAATAATTAGTATTGTAATTAATATCAATAAATTGTCGACAATGTCTAAACTATATCTTACTTATATATATATATATATATATATATAATATATAAATATATATATAGATATAGATATGGATATATCGTTATACACTGTGCACATCAAAAGTTTTGCTTTGCATTAGAGCAACGAAAAGATTATTAAAAGACTAATAAAAGATTCTTACTAAGATCTATTAAATATCGCTTTGAATATTATGTGCGATAGTTCATTTTCTCCTTACCTATATGCTGTATATTTTGTCTTCGTTATCTTCCATAAAGCAGAATTAGCAGAATTTGAAATATTTCATTAAAAAAAAAGAAAACTAAACTAAAAAAATTGAAATTAAATTAAAAGCAAAAAAAAATATATAATAAATATAAAAGAAAATTGAATGATAATGATAAATTAAAAGAAAAATAAAATCAAAATTAAATTAAAGTAATTTTAAAACAAAATTAAATGAAAATAACAGTGAATAAAAATAAAATTAAATTAAATATAAAATATAATCAAAATTAAATTAAATTTTAAATAAAATTTTAATTTTAAAATAAAATTTTAATTTTAAAATAAAATTGAATGAAAATAATAATGAATAATAAAAATAAAATAAAATTGATATAAAATTAAATATAAAAAAAATAAAATAAAACTAAATGAACGTAGCAATAAATAAAAATAAAATAAAACAAATTTTAAATATATTCAAAATTAAATCAAAATTAAATTAAATTTATTTTAAAATAAAATTTAATGAAAATGACAATGAATAAAAATAAAATAAAATCAATATAAAATTAAATATAAAATAAAATCCAAATTATATGTAAATAAATTTAAAATAAAACTAAATGAACGTAGCAATAAATAAAAATAAAATAAACAAATTTGAAATATAATTAAAATTAAATTTAAATAAATTTAATATAAAATTTAATGAAAATAGCAACGAATAAAAAAAATTGAAATAAAATTAAATATAAGATAAAATCAAAATTAAATTTAAATAAATTTAAAATAAAACTAAATGAACGTAGCAATAAATAAAACTAAAATAAATAAAAATAAAATAAAAAAATATTTGCAATCCAATCAAAATTCAATTAAAATTAACTTGAAATATATTCAAAAGATAATAAAAAATTACACAAAATTTAATGAAATTAAATACTGAAATTTACTGAACAGGAAAACTTTTACTGGAAAGCTAAAAATTCGAAATCATATCAAAAGCTCTTTAAATGCAGATATGTTAAACTCATTTCGCTTCAAATGAATTCGAGCAATTCAAGGCCAACTGCCTGCCTTTCGCGCAGTGTATACATATAGCTATATATATCCCTATTTATATATTTATATATATATATACATATATATATAACTTATATATTTATTTCTATCTGTATATTCCTTGCTTCACGGCTTGTCCGTTTGACCTTAAAATGATTGATGATTATTTTCACTCTTTGACATTTGCTGTCGCGTTTTTATCTTTATTATTTTCGTTGTTGTTGTTTTTTTTTTTTTTTTTTTTTTTTGGTATATTTTTTGGTATTTTTGTGTGTGTGTTTTTTTTTTTTTGTCCAGCCTTGTTGACGCTGTAGATAATTGACACTTTGTACAGCTAGGTGCTTTGGTGGTGGTGTGGGGGGCGCTTTCTACTAGGAGGCGTGGCGCACACAAAGTCCGGCAGAGCTGTTAAACGGGCACAAAAAGCTTTAAAGAAAACTGAGATAGGGAGAGAGAGAGAGAGAGAGAGAGAGAGAGAGTGAGAGAGAGAGAGAGAGTGAGAACAAGAACAACTTGGACAAAGCTAATGGCCTACGACAATAAAGTATATATACATACATATATATATTGGGTGCTATAATAATTACTATATACTTATATAAAGATATAAAGTGCTCGGACCTAGCCGAAATGAAAATGTCCTGAAGTTCATTGGAGCTAGCTAAGCAGGGTATATACTTTTGGTGCAGCAACATGTGACAGGCAGCAGGAAGCGTGGTGCTGATGATATCTATATGTCTATATACCTTATAGATGCCATCAATATATTACATGTGAATGTATATAACATGTTTCTCATTTTTATTTATACATTATATATCTTCATATACGTATATATATCTTCAACTGATTCGTTCAGTTTATTAATCCTATAGATGCAATCAAGATCCAGTTTCTTTCATGTTATTCAATGCATATCATAAAATCGATAAAAATCTATAGAAGTCCATAGTATTCCTAAGTGTTTTAGCACATTTGAGTAATTTGAGTTTCAGAAATTCTTGTCTAAAATACATGTGCAGGGTATCTGC
Source organism: Drosophila koepferae (assembly GCA_030914345.1). Lineage (NCBI taxonomy): Eukaryota > Metazoa > Arthropoda > Insecta > Diptera > Drosophilidae > Drosophila > Drosophila koepferae. The sequence goes on from JAUESR010000209.1 coordinate 4,206,838, forward strand.
TAGTCGAACATTTACCAATAAGCTAGTATTTGCTGAGAGTTGAGCTTCAATAGAATAAGCTATAGCATATATAGGCAATATCTGAAACTCAAGTAGTTAAGAGAAGCTAATTAACTACTTGCTATATATGTATATATTAAATATATACTAATTAATCGAAACTCTCGATTGGACAATGCTCATTAGCCAGCGTAACTATCGGTTGGGCATAGCCAATGTGCTGCTGTTTGTTTTTGTATTTTAATAACTTTTGCATACATTTAGCTTAAAAGCTTTAAGCTTTCCATTTTAAGTCCAGCGCTAAGCGGCCGCCATTCGCACTGCCCCAAAAGTCCCCCGGCTCCCCCCTCTCCCACACAAATACGCGCACATAAATTTTGTATGCAATTTAAAGTACTGGCAAGCCAGAAATAAATACTTAACTATGCATAACTGCGCTCGTGTAAGTGTGTGTGTGTGTGTGCGATAAAGCTTTGACAGTTTACGCGCCTGCGAGCTTTTGGGCGCGAAAGCTTCGGCAACTTTTACAGCTTAGTTGTTTTCATGACTTGGAAAGCTTTTCACTTAATTATGCAACACAACAACTTTCATTCATTCATTCGCGGTTGTGTGAGTGTGTGTGTGTGAGTGTGTGTGTATGTGTGTGTGTGTGTGCTTAAACTTTTCAAGCGTATGCAAAGCTAAAGGATTTAGTCAGTTGTAAACATTTATATGATAATTATATATAGTTTAGCTAAAAACTTTATCAGTTAGAAATTTAAATAAATCTATATACACCTGATATACATGTATATATATATGTGAATATATTGTTTTTTAGCAAAGTTTGAGTAAAACAGTTTGGGAATGATCGACGAGCAGATACCCTTACAATTTACAATAGTATTTGAAGAAGCAAGCGCTATAGCTTTGTTAGGTTATTGACTTTAGTTAAAGCCTTTTAATTAGTAAAAATGTGACATCGAAAATCGATTTTTATCGATATTAAAAACTAATTTTCAATTATAGATAAACCACAAACAACATCAAATTGTTTACAATGTAATAAATTCACGTATATAAATATATATAGAATCAAGAAGCAGACTGTAATCAGACGGAACATGGGAACATGGGGAAACACAAACAGACAAATCGTCATATAGAGGGAAATACGAGTGGGCAGATAAACAGACAGACAGGCGAGCTAATAGCGCTAATTGCTAAAGTTGTAGATGTCGATCAACAATACTATATACACTTTGTGGGATCAGTCATACCACCTGCTACAAAGGAACAGCCTTGGCTATAAATTGATGACAATCTATTATTATTTTTCTATATCGCATTTATCCTTATAATAATATTTACATTTATATAAATATATTTACTCTAAGTCTTTAACTATTTAGATATTGTATATTTTACATTTAAAACTATATATATATTCTATATTCTATATCCTGTATTCTGTATCATATATATGAGAATCATAATTAGTATTTCTAGGCATAGAGTTAGTTTTAAATTATTTTCCACTATAACTCTTATTATAGAGTTTTTTTTACATACAGCTGCTATATATAATTGATATTTTTACATCTGTTATACATTTCGAAAATATGCATATATGTATATATCTGTATTTAGCAGTAAAGAAAAACTAAAATACATTATGCATATGATGTATTAATGTATTATACGTATCTGTTATATATATACCTTTAAATATCTGTAATACACAGCTGTTATATGTAACTGTTATACTTATTTATAATACATTATATCTAGCTAAACTGTTCAATGTTCACTATTAAAACGAGTTCGAATTTCATTTAGCCAATATTTTCTTCCTCTAATACTTTCTCCCCTATTCCCTAAAAATAATTAATTAAATTAACTACAACTAACTATTTCAACTAACTAACTGTACTAATCACAATTCGCATCGACAATTCTCTTTAGGGCGTTCTTCTAATGCCTCGCACATTGTCCGAAAGCCGAAAGTTGCGACTTAGAAGGGCCTTCACAGAGGCCACTAACGAAACTCTCCAATGCTCCAAAATGGTATTTAATGACAAAAATCTTACAAATTCTATACCAACAAAAAATTACAACAAACAAAATTTGTATGGCAATTTAAAAACCTCCTTAACCCCAAAAAAAAAAAAAAAAACCAAAAACTTCGTTTTAGCATTTATGTGCATTGTGTATATACCAAAAAAATACCAACAATAACAAAAAATACACAAAAAAAAAAAAAACCAAATGTTTAGCAAAGTTTCGTAGTTGAAGTTTGTTTGATGCCCAAATCAAAATTTTGCCATTTGCTTTGAATGCGCTCGCTCGTTAAACAGTTTCTGCTTTTGTTTTCGAGTTCCAACACAACTCGCATTATCGCATTCGTAATCACTCCAAAACTGTGCTCATCAAATCTTCATAGTAATGCTCGTACTACCAGTTGGGCTCTCAGCTCACATAGCGCGCACTCATGAATTGTGCTAACAAATTGTACTCATTGAATGTACTCATAGTGATTGTACCCATAGTGATTGTACCCATAGTGATTGTACTCATAGTGATGTTCGGAGATATGTTCATTAAATCGTACTCATTGTTCTATTCACAAATGTACTCATATTGCTATTCACAAATGTACTCATAAGTCTTTTCACAAATGTACTCATCGCTCGAATCTTTCATCTGCTACAATACAATCACTGAATTGTACTCATATTGCTGTACTCCACTATGTACTCATAGTTCTCGCAATTTTTACTCACAGCTCTGTTCATAAATGTATTCATAGTTCTACTCACAAATGTACTCATAATTCTACTCTCTCATTTGATAATTGTACTCTTATTTCAACTCTCTCATGTACTTCGATATTTCTTCTCAAATGTACTCATAGCTCACAAATCTACTCACTATTTGTAGTCAGTTCATTTCTCTAATGTACTCATAGTTATGTTTTCATAATCTACTCATTAAGTTGATTCATTGATTGTACTCTTTGTTCTATTATTCAAATGTACTCACAATCTCAGAGCTAAATTTACATTTCACTGAAGATATCATTATGCATTCAAATCATTCTGAATCAATGATGTCAAACTCATTCATTCATTCATTCACATATCCATTCACAATGGCTAATGTTTATATATATACATATATTTGACAAATGTCTGATCTTATCTTAGATAAGATGCTTTAAAGGTAAGCGTAGTTTGTTCGTTCTTCTTTGCCTGCCGTTGACCTTTTGAATACCCTGCACATGTTCTGACAATGACTAGCGCGACTAGCTGTTAAGATGCACCTTAGAAGAAACAGCATATAACTCAAAAATATATATATACAACAAACTATAGCAAATATATTTGATGTTTAAATAATTATTTTTTACAGGGTATTAATGCTGGTTTGATATTATTACAAAACTTATCTATAATTGATTACATGGAACATAATGTAAAAAATTATATTTTTGGGATTTATCTATATCTAATATATATATATATATATATTCCTAGCAAATTTGTTACAAAGTGTGAAATTAAAAAAAAAAAAAATATTTTTACCAATATAATATTTTTGGAAAATTAACTAAGTCAGTAAAAATATTTGAACAACAATTTGGTAACGGAAACATATAAAAATCGATTGCTATATATAATATATGAAACTATATAGTTATATCGATTATTTATCTCTTTACTATATATCCCTAAATATATTCTCATATCATATTTGTTGCCCATTAAGGCAACAATTTTTATACACCTTTTGTGTATAGTATTTATTCGGTCGTTCACAAAAATACTGCACTAAAAATACTAACAAGAAAACCATGAAGTATATTTTTTGGGTTTTCAAAGATGACATTTAAGTTTTGTCATCAAGTGAGCAGAAATTTATGGTTTTTCCGTGCAAATTAAGTTGTGTTGGCGAGAGCGCAATACATATCTGGAATTTATAGACCTACAAATTTGGTCGGCTATAGGCTATAAGCGTTGCTGTAAAACACAATTTGGCCACAGGCCAATAATTGTTGAATAAGAATTCTTTTCTTATTTCAAAGTTCATTTTTTTGTGTCTCGTTTTCTTTTCTTTTTTTTTTTCATATTTTTATATTTTTGGGTATCATATTTTTGGGTATTCGTAATTTGTATTGGGAATAATGCCATGTGGAACAAGGTTGTTCTCTTTTTTTTCGCATTTCACATTTTGAATGAATCATGCGACATAGGGCATCTTCAAGTTCATACAAGCCTGTCAGCCGACAAACAGACAGAAAGAAAGAGAGAGAGAGAGAGAGAGCGAGAGAGAGAGAGGGAGCGAGCTGAATTGGGAGAGAGTTCGAGCGGAAAGCAAGCGAGCAGGAAGCAACATTCTCGTGACGTAGACAAACAATTGTTGCCATTGGAATGGCAACATTGAGAAAGGGCAGCGGATATCTCAATCAGCGGCAGCTGTTTCCATATCAATTAGCAGCCAACGGTAATCGGTTCTTCGATAAACAGCAATCGGTTATCGTTTTGCACGAGATATTTCAGCTAGAAAAATAACCAATAAAACTGAGAAGATAAAATGTGAATATTTATGTCTGAGCTGTCTGTAAGCAATTGGTTATCGGTTATCGATTTATGATTAAAGTAGATGGATAGTCATCTATGTAGATGTAATCATAACTGATCGATAATATTCTGTGAACAATTACTAATAATTGAATCGATCGATATAACGATAATTAGTAATCAATAATCGATATTCAATTATTATCTATACTTTGAATTAGATTAACATAAATAAGTAATCGATAATTATTAACTTATCAGAAATCAAAAATCCACAATCTATCAACAATAAACGATTATTAGCTATTCATATTCGACACTTAGTCACCCATAATCGTTCCACACGATCTGTGACGCGTGCTAACAATAAAAAAAAAAAAAACATTTCGCTCTTGCCCGGCGAATTCGATAAAGAACAAAAAAAAACTAATATATAAATATAACAGACTTAATGGCCAGGCAGCATTGGCGGAAATCTCGCTCCGCGACCATTTCGGCAGCTGGTTCCATTCCATTTGCCCGGCAATCGTGCAATCGGGTAATCGGGCAATCGAGCAATCGGGCGATTTGGGCGATCGGCGACGCGTGCTGACAACTAAAAACGTTTCGTTGCGGCCAAATTAGAGCGAAAAAAAAGGGAAATTATATCGAAATATAAATATAACAAGTTTTCTTCTCTTTTTTTTTTCTGGCTGGGCGCAGGTCGCAGCGGCCGAAGGCTGAGCAAAAAAAAAAAAACGTACAATAGATGGAGTGCTCTCGTTGGGAATGACTGACTAGCAGATACTCTGTATATAGTGACTGAACTACTAGAAATTTGTTATTGTGTCACTTCGGATCTTGTTCGTATGTTTGAGTTGTTTAGACTTTAGTTGCAACTTAATCTATTTCTCTTTAAACTTTGACGATTAAAAACTAATCTGAAATATTGATAATAAGGAAATGGAATACTCCATCGAAAATAGTTTGAAGGGCACATATTGATTTTGAAGCTTCTAGCCATTGTGGCTTATGAGTTACGGACAGATAGATTGGCAGACAGACGGTCGCACGGGCGGAGGGACTCACTGCGGTCGGATAGATGGACAGACGGTTAGACAGATGAGCACAAAGTTGGATAGATAAACAGACGGACCATACATATACGAAATGGTCGAATCGGCTGCGGAATGGGCGATACAGACAGGTAAATGGACAAACAGGCAAAGATATAAACAGGTGGATGGTCGGAGTGATAGACCGAAGGGCGGCAGGCTAGGTCAGATTGGAATAGACGGACAGTTGGGCGATCAAATGGAATTAGATAAAGACGGACGGATTGACAGATAGATGGGCAGCAAGAGTGAGTCAGACAGAGGACAAAGGACAGAGGAAAACTTAGGAGAACTGAGGAGCTGAGAGAGTGGTGGGCAGATAGACATAAATAGATACGGAAAAATGCCCAACTCTCAACATCTCTGTTGAAAAACTAATATACCCGTTTTAATCATTTTCAATGCATGCAAATGGCTATTCAAAACTGAAAGACCCGATTCGAGTCAAATTATTTTTCGTACTGGGCCCGTCGTGTTTTGTTTACATTTTGGACAATTACGCAGCCGAATCGTCGGCGAAAATCGAATTGAAAATTTCGAAAATCAACAAAGCTCGCTCGCTGCTCAAATCAAAAACAAATCAACATTCGAACCGTTCGAATTGTGGTTCGAGCCAAACGCAAAAAGTGCAAATCAAAAAAAAAAAAAAAAAAAACAAAAAATTATGTGAAAATTGAAATGGAAATTGAAGCAACAACAATAAATTTGTAATGCAATTGAAACGAAAAAATAACAACAAATAAAATAAATTTGTATAAATAACTCGACAACAACAAAAAATATATAAAAATTGTGACTTTTTTTTTTTAATTTTTTGTTTTGTTTGTTGCGTGGCATGTCGCCTGCCTCTTGCATGGAGAACCAATGCAAGGGCAGTCTCTATCCGAAGGTTTCGTGTCCTGGCACTGCCACCAACGTCAACGCCAACGCCAACGCCACTGGCACTGGCACAGGCACCGGCATCGGCACCGGCTCCGGCTCCGGCTCCGTGCCAGGCACCTGCCCGTCTGTGAATATTGCAATGCCAGCACCGGCATTGCCAGCTATGACGCGTACCGCCAGCTTTGGCGGACGCGCCGGTGGCGTCTCAGCTGCTGGCGCCACAAATGCGGCGCGTCGCACCTCCCTCTGGCTGGAGACGTTGCGACAGACGCGCAAGCTGTCCTGTACCAGCGAGCGACCAGTGTTGGTAAGTTGTCCAAAAAAAATTGTTATCAAAGACCTAACCTACCCTAGGCCCTGCCACTGCCCCTGCCCCTGCCCCTGCCCCTGTCGCTGCCCATTACCCTCCCCCTCTCCACTCAATTACTGAGCCATGACAAATGGCTTTAGCCAGCCTCCTCCCTGCCTACGGGCAATAACTGTAACTATGACGTAGTTATGTCTCGGTGCCTCAATGTGCGCACATAATATAATGCCCGGCAATATGACATAGTACGCATCCAGGTTTCTGGTCCACGTTCTGGCTGCCCATCGAGTCAAACTATAAAAATAAATAACGCACCGTTTCGCTACGGGGAAACGTAAAAAGAAGGAAAACAAAATAAAACTGGGGCTATACCCAGGCTATTTTCATCCAGAGCATCTGCAGACACAAAAACAACACGCACACACACACACACACACACACACACACACACACATACATATTTATAGAGGAAATCAAAACAACAATGAAATTGTGTTTACATTTGAGAGCTGAACGACTTCTGAACGCGCTTTCTAATACTCAGCATTGTAATGGATCCGGAAGAAAATTTCCTTGAACTCTTTTGCTTGAACTTGAAATTAACAAAATTTCACTTATATAGAAAATGTCTACAATATTTCCTTAATAATGAAAATCAAGTGTGTTTGCCATGCTTTGCTTGAATAAAGAATAATATGAAATTTTAGTTGCTTACAAAACTAATTCCCATACAAAAATCTTTTGAAACATCTAACTGAAATTTCCTTAAGATATACAAATCTAATTTGTTTTTCATTAAAAAATAATATTTACATATATGTATTTAGTTACATAAAGATAAATTTCCTGAAATAATATTTGTCCAACGGCAACATGCGAGGGAAATTTTATGCAATTCCCTTCATATTTTCTAGCATATATACATATATACTATGTATAAGTATATGTCTTTTCTTCTACATTTGCTTGTAGTATGTTAGAAAATAGATCTTATTGCTTAGGAATTTCTCTTGGACATATTTTCTCTAACAGTGATTCATTCAAATTAGCTGTCTTAACAGTTTTTCTCTCTGGGGTTTCTTTTTGAACTCAACAGTTGCTACTTGAATATCATTTCTGATGAATATTTACCTTAACAGCTGTTAAGAACTTAACAGTTGCTACTTGAATATCATTTCGTATAGCTCTGTTTATGAATGTTGACCTTAACAGCTGTTAAGTCTCAGGCAGGCCCAACTATGTTAAACTAACTTAACAGGAAATCCTAACAGTGACTTCTAATTTAAATTTGCCTATAATTTATATATACTCTACCTGCAAAAGGGCATAACAAATGTGGGAAATTACATACACTTACACACACACACACACACAGGCATATTTATATTGTATCTTGTTGTTTTTGTATCTGAATTGCTATCGCAAACAAATGCCCATAAATACTTCGGATTCGATTCGATTCGATTCAATTCCCTATAATATACGAAACATATATGTACGTACGTACACCTCGCTCCCCGCTCTCCAAATAGCCTCCGTTCATTGTCTTTGATATATTGTTTAGAGTGCTGCTGGCATATGACCTAATCGATTTGCCGCGAAGTCATCTCTATTAGCAATTGGCTAAACAACATATACATATATGTATGTATATACTATATATATATATTAACTATATGCTCGCAGCGATGCGATTCTCACTAAATGGGATGAAAAATTGAAAACAAAAGAAACGGAATTCATGGTAAATCAAGGTAAAATCCAATTGAGGAAGGTGCTAAAAGTATGCTATTGCAGGGCTTGTTGACGTTGTCTTTGCCCAAACAACAATTTCAGATCAAAAAGTACAGCCTATAGCCAGCGAGATTATGCAAGGTGTGGTAGGAGTTTAAGGTTGCTAGAGAGTTCTTAGCCTGGTTGTGTTATGGATGTGTATAGGAGGCTTCGAGGGACTCAGAACATGAAAACGGCTAGAGCTTTCTTGTTTTGCCAAACCCTAGCATGTCTCAGAGAGAAATTCCAAGGATTTTCAGGAAAGCTTCGAGAGATCTTAAAGAGTTCATCTAGCGGTCTTTGAAGGGTATTGCCAAGGGCATCATGTAAACAGACTAATCTCTATACAGATAATCTTCGATTGTAATCAGGCGATCTTTACGGAATTTTCGAGAATTCTTTGATAGATATTTTTGGAAGGCCTGCCAGAAAATAGATATCGAGCAGATCTTGGAGGGCTTTTTGACAATTCATTGATACCCCTAATGCACTCTTCAAGTGATTCCCTTTGTGGGCACTTCGATTGGTTTCTGATGGGGGTTCTATGAGGTTTCTTTGTTAGCAACAACAAGTCCTTTTGTTCCAAGTTCCCCAGCTCAACTAAACCTAACTAATGAAGTCCAACTACAAATTGTGCCAGAAACAATGTTTTGAGTTCAGGGTCAGGCCAGGCAGCCTGTGGTGGGCGTGAATGTGTGTGCTTGCGGCTCGTCTAGCAGTCGTCAATTACCTTCAACATTTCCTGCGGGCAAGCCGAAAAGCAAACAAGTTATCGTCACCTTGTGGCACCTGCTTGAAAATCGATTCGCTACCCAAATAACCAAACCAAAAGAACTCCAAAAAAAGAACGAAAATAAATAAAAATAACAAAAACAGAAACAGAAAACGAAAAATAAATACAAACATTTTTTAGCTGAGCGCGAATTTCGTCCTATATACCCCATAGCCAACCTCCGCCCTCTATTTGGTATTTTTTTTTTTTATTTATTTTTATTGTTGTTATAATAAATTGCATTACGCTTGACATTCGCTTCGGCTATGTGTTAAAGGTTCTATTCCATAACATTATTTCTTTGGCACTCGTCTCTTGCTCACGTTCTCAAGTCCCAAATGCCGATTGTCAAATGCCTGACAGCCATTCATATAAATGTCTAGCGATTCATTTATGCATAGCTAACAGGCAGTTTAACCAGCAGTTTGCCCTTTGTCGCAATGCATACAGAATTGCCCTTTCGATTCGATAACAGCACTTTATCTTATTGTTCATTTTCAAGATGTTTGTTAATTGTTCTGTATCATGTTGTGATTAAGATCAATAGTAAGCTGTATCTTATACAAAAGATCAATTGTTAACTGTTTAACTAGAAGTTAAGCTTCCATGGCGTTGCCACCTAGTCAAAAGTCAAGTAGAAAACCCTTCTGAAACTAGACTTCTACTATATCTCAACATGAATACATTTTCTAGCTCATCTATGGCTGCTGGACGCTTAACAGTTAGTTAACATTAGCTTAACAGCTAATTGAACAGTTTGCCATTTCGTTTATTTTCACATCAAATGTGGGTCTTGTTAAGCGGCTCAGCACATCAATAGATTGTCATATCATTTATCTAGCAGTCGAAGGTCTTTTGCCAGCATTACCAACCGATCAGCTTAACTGACTATATATTATAACATATATTACATAACAGTTGTGGTTGCCTTTTTTTTTTTTGTTGCTCTTTCAAGCAGCTTAACATGTGCTAAAGTGAAATCTAGATATAAGCGCCTTTCAATGTGTTTACAAAGCGATGAAAGCAAGTGAAATAAGTCAAGTCTGGCAACGCTGATAATTCAGACAAACAACAGCGAAAAAATGATGTGGCCATATATCAAGCGCTAGATAAGTGCAGCCACTATAAATATATACTATGTATATCAATAATTTTCGCAATGGGGCATCAACAAAGCTTTGCAGTCTCATAAATAATTTGATAAGCAATTTTTGGTATATATATATATATATATATATATATAATATATATTGCAAACTTCTCCTTTAGCTTCTCGCCTTCTCGCCCAGCCTTTGGCTGCATTGACCTATTGAACTTTCGACTTTAGAGCTGCGGTAATTCTTGTGATATATGGTCGATGCAAGAGATAAACGATGAAACATCAATTTAGCAGTCATAATTAATGGCAACTGGACTGAATAGCTGAATATGAGCAATGGAATTTTGCTCAGCTTTTGATACCCTGTAATTGTGTCAATTGATTAAGGAACAAGTGCATAAAATGTTTTTTTGTTTCATTAAGTTAAATTTGTCTGAGTGAAGTTTCCGAGTTTGATTTTATACAGCATATCGATATATTATCGAAAATTTAAGGACAAGATCGATTTTTACGTGGTATACGATCTAAAGACACAGCACATAGGTGGAAAGTGAAAGGGAGACAGACAGTAAGGATCATTAAGGATCAAGGAGACATATAAAAAGACAGAGATAAGGACAGAAACAAAGACAAAGACAAAGAGAGACAGATACAGAGATAGAGATAGACAGAGAGGCTGACAATGAGCTAGACAGAGAGGCAACTGTAACTGACTGACACTACAAGGTATCTGCTAGTAGTGCCTAAGCCTTTAACAGTTGATAATTTCGATAGCTAAGTTTCGATTGGCGGCCCCATACGCTGCCTGTAAGCAAAAATTAGAATTCTTTAACAGGTCAGACTACGAACTATAACTGGAAGTCTGATTATGGATAGTGGATTTATGAGGCCAGGGATAGGTTGAACGAATGAATTATCGATGGAGTTGACTGAGACATGGGCGACATGGGCGACATGGGCGACATGTGTTGTGTATTCTATAAGCAATAAGCAAACATCTCCAATCGTTCTTTCATGCCGTATTTAGCTGATGATAAATTTTATATGCGCCAAAGTGGGCCCCAACGAGGGCGACTTTAACTGTTATTCCCAAGTCCCATGGACAGTTACACTCAACCGCCTCCTCCTCCCCCCCCCCCCTACCTCTCACTCACGCTCTCATCCTGGTCTTTGCCTGTCTTACTCTCTAAAATATTAAAGGCGTTTGCGTTAACACGACGCGTCGTTGCCCAATTGCAACTGTGGTCAGCCCATATGCCCATATGTCCATATGTCCATATATGTGCGTTCAGTTCGTTACAGGCATACAGTCCGAGTCCGAGTCCCCTTGCATATCCATGGCATGACCCTGACGGCGTTATTTAAGTCAACTAACGGGCAGGTGGCCTGAATGGCCAATAGCTTATGGCCAGCGCTCTGAGTTTGCGTCCACGTTCACGTCCGGGCACGGGTCCGGGTCCGGGTCCGTGTCCGTGTCCGTGTCCGGGGTTGTGCCAGGTCCGGGCTCCCGGCATAATTTGCCAGAAAAGAGTCGAAAGTACTTTTGAAATTTTAATGATAATTTGCTAGCCACTGCGGCTGCTCGAGCACGATTCAAGCGACTGCGACTGCACCATTGAGTCGTTGCACACACCAGATATATATATATATATATATACATCTATTCATATATAGATATAGTCGATAAATCGTCTCATATGTATATATATATATATATATATATATATCCATTGTCCAGCCTAAGTTGGCCCAGCAATAATTTATGACAAGGCGCATTAAAGCATTCGCGACTGTTCAAAGTGCTGTCTGTCCATTTAAATTGCTTTTTCTTTGCTTTTCCTTTAGCTTGATCAATTCGTGACTCATTCGAACTAGTTCAAATGAATGACGCACAAGTTAATTGTTTTTGTTTTTGTTAAATGTGAAAACACTTGATCAATACGTCTTCAAGGCCTTTATCGATTTCCAGATCGAGAGCTCATTTATTCACAATTCAATTTGTGAGTATTTGGAACTAGTTCAAGTGTATGACGTATGAGGTATTTTGTTTTTAGTAATTAAGCAACGATAGATCAATTCATTTTGGTGTATTTTTCCAATTTAAGAACGAAAGTTAGAGCTATGAGTCACTGGAACTAGTTCAAAAGAACAATACTTAAGTTATTTTTGTCAGATATGCATGAGAATGCGGAATATATACTATTTGTTTTCTCAATTTCTATATGCTAAAGAATTTTTGTGAGTCATTACATCTAGATCTTAAGTTCTTTAATTCACAAACCGATTTGCATACCCTTCGAACTAGTTCAAATTAACAATATCTATCATCTGTGATCTTTAGGTAATCGGATTAATTGTTGAAGAAAATTTCCACACTTTTTGTTTTCAAACTCAATTCGTGAGTCATTGAAATTAGTTCAGATGCGTCATTCATCTAGGTTCAGTGAGCCACAGGCGCTTGATGACAGATTTTTTTTTTGTATACTTATTTTATTGATTGTTGAACTAAGAGTTCATTTACTCTTTGAGTTCGTCAATGATTAATTTGAACTAGTTTAAATGAGCACAGAATAATAAGGAATAATTAACTCTAAGATATATAAACAAAGAGTTCAATTTAGTGTTTAGGTCTTGAAAAGGACTTTCATTATTGATATATTTGAACTAGTTTAAGTGAACGAGGAATACAGCTAGATTGATGAAGAGTTTCATTTTGTGTCATAATCGCAACGGTAGTTCATTGAGCTTCTTCCATTATGCAAGCCGTAGTTGTCCTTTCCAGCCAAAGGATCAAACCGTATCGCTGACAAATGCAACCAGTTCCCGTTGGCATAATTTATTCAAAATGTTAAAAGGGATAACGCTTTAGCTATGTTTCACCGTTTGTTGACATTTCCATTAACCTAGCTAGCTGGTTGGCTGGCTAACGTTGGGCTAATGTCTATGGGCTATGTGTCGATGTTTTCATGTTTTCATGTCCTGTTCACAAATTGTGGCTCAATTGAATGTTGCTCAAAAGGCTCAACGACTTTGCTTAATGATGGGTAGCAAATTAAAGGATATGCCCAAGTGACGGGAGTGTATGGATGGATGGATTGAAACGGGCGGGGGATGGGTGGGGGGCGTGGTTACGGATGTTCTGTGCCGATGTCCTTGATGCCTGCGAGTTGATGGTTTGGTTTTGGTTTGGTTTCCCGTGCACCATCCATCAGCAGTCGTTGCTAGGCAAATCCATTTCCAAGTTCATCATCATCAGCAGCAGCAACAGCAGCAACAGCAGCAGCAGCGCCAGGAGCAGCGACGACAACGATGCATTCCAAACGAATAACATACACACACGCACATGTGTGAGTGTGTGTGCAACTAAAAAATATTGCTGAACAACGTGACTACGACAACGACAACGACAACGACAACGACAATTGCCGATGACAAAGCAACGCGCAGCAGCTAAACTTTTAGATTGAGAATCAGTGTGAAGGTGGCAACTGTGTGTGTGTGTGTGTGTGTGTGTGTGTGTGTATTGGTGTGGGTGTGTGCTAGTACTTCACAAGCCCGGCAGCCAGCAAGGAGCCATTGCTGGAGCCTGGCACCTTACGCAAATCGGGCCTGGCCCAATGCGCAGGACCAACCGAAGGACACGGGTAACAGGGCAAAATTTGCTCAAATGCAAAAGAACAGCCAAGCCAAGCCAGGCGCCGTGCTCTCGCAGCAGCAGCACCAGCAACAACAACAACAACAAACAACAAACAACAACAACAGCAGCTGAAATTCATTTCCTTCTTGTATTTTACGAATTTGATTTTCAAAATGGCAATCGAAAGGCAGCTTAATAGGCATATTGATATACGAGTTCGCACCCATTCTCTCTCTTTCACTCTCTCACTGTCTCTCTCTCTCTCTCTCTCTCTCTCTGCTTTGCTGTCTCTCTGGATTTAGTTGTGTAAAGGATTAACTTGTAAAGTTCAATTTTGATTTTCGTATCGCGTGCCAGTCGCAAATTATGTTTAGATCAAGCTCAAAAGCTCAAAGTTCAGTTCAGCTCTAAAAAGGAACAAAATGAAGAAGAGCAACCACAACAACAACAGTGGTAACTGAACAAAGAGCATGGGCGAGCGAGCGAGCGCGCGAGCAACAACAACAATAATAGCGGTAAAGCGGCTGGCACGCCAAAGCGCTATCAGGCGGCATTCTAACTGTTGTTGTTGCTGCTTCCCATCGCTTCTATTTTCTCTTTTCTTTTCTGCTGCTTCGGCTTCTGTGCTGTTGTTGTTGTTGCTGCTGCTGCTGCTGCTGCTGCTGAGTGTAAATGTACCCAGCCGCCGCCAGTTGCCAGTTGCCATTTGTCCACACTCACACACACACACCTACAGAAGAAAGACAGCAGAAAATACGAAAAAAAAAGCACAATACTGTGTATGGTTGATAGAGATAGCTAGAGCGCTGAGACAGGCGCCAGAGTGAGCGCACATACGCAACGAGAGAGACACGCGCAGAGAGCACACGCTGAGCACATACATACATACGTGTTAAGGCGTTAGAGAGCAGCACTCTCACACTCACACACACACACTCACACACACATGACAATGCCAATTCATAATTGTCAAAAAATGCCACGAGAAACAAAGGCCAAAAAATGGCCTGCCAAAAAAACCGAAAAAATGGCTAAATAAATGAATTTTGTAGCCAGAAAAATAGAAGGCGAGTTTAGCGTGTGGCGCCCACAAATCAAGCGAAAAACTGCATCGGGCAGCCGCTGTCGCTGCCAGCTGATATTGTGGGCAGCACCAGCTGAGCAGTCCGAGCCGAGAGTCTCTGCGAGTCGTTGGACCTCGCCCCTAAAACATTGCTTGCCAAAGTAAGAAAGGGAAAAAAGAAATGAAAAAAAAAGTAAACGAAAGAAAAAAAAAAACAGTCGCACTCACTTTCATTTAAGCAGGACGTTCGTCAAATGAGTGGCCCGTTATTCCGGCTGTCTGACTGACGGTCGGTCGGTCGATTGGTTTCAGCGTGCGTGTGCGTATGCATGTGTGTGTCTCTCTCTCGCTGTGTGTGTGTATGTGTGCAGAGTCTCGTTTCGCGCTGTTCGTATTTGTGGTCGAGTTAATTCGAACTTGCTCGTCATCGGCAACGTCGTCCTCATCGTCGTCGTCGTCGTCGTCGTCGTCGGCGTCGCTGTCGTCGGCGTCGTCGCTGACGCTGGGCGTCCTCCACAAAGTTGTCGGCGTCGTCGCCATTTGCCAGTCGCCAGTTAAGATTCAGTCTGTATTGTGTTTACACCCATGGCTGACGTAGCAAGCGGAGAGCTCCATTCAAATTACACACTTACTTAATATATGTACTTACAATAAAAACAATCTAAGAAATAACCACAGCAGCTAGAGTATACAACAACAACAACAATAACTATAGCAACACAACAACAACAATTTGAGCTCAACAAAAAATATAATCCAAAATCATTTAATAAAATCAACCAAAATAATCCAACATAAAAAAAGAAAGCAAACAACAACAAAAAAAAAGAAGCCAAATTTCAACTGTTTTTCTTTTAAAATTTTTTTCGAGTGCGCGCGTGTGTGTTGTGCTTGTGTGTGTATGTGTGTGTGTGTGTGAGTGGGTGTGTGCGTGTGTGTGTGTTTGTGGCTGTTTGTGCGATATAAGAGCAAAAAAAAATAAGCGAAATACAAATTAAATTTCGATTCGTATAGAAATAGCAAAAAATAAAAAAAGAGAAAAAAAGTCGTAAGCAGAACAATTTAAATACGAAAGATACAAAAATAAAGAAACAACAATCCAAAATACAACAACAAACAACAACAACAACAACAACAAAGGCAAACACTATGAAAGCCGAAACGATACGACGGATGTACCAATGCCAATGCGATACCGCTTCAATGTCGTAAACAACAGCAACAAACGCAACGGGCTATCCGCATCCGCATCCGCATCCGCATCCCCTCGTAAAAGCGACGCAACATCGAGGCATACACAGAAAAAGTACGCTCCAACTGAAACTTTACTTATGCTATATCTAAGTATACCTCTATATATATATCAATATATATATCTATATATGCATATATCTGCCCAACAACTATAGCTGAGCCAACAGCAACAAACTGGCAACAAACTGGCAACAATTTTCCCTTTTCAATTACAACCACTTGCAAATGTTTGTTTATTACATTTGCTTTACAACACTGGCTTTTCTTTTTTGCATACCCGTTTCCGGGCTCGCATTGCAGTCTAGTTTTATAGAAACTTTCAGTCTATATAGCGCGAACAAATCCAACAAACTATAGAGTAGGAACAACTTCGTTTCACTTACTACAAATGTGCTTTTGAATTAGTTTTACAACACTGCTGTTCTAGATCTCTATTTGTTTTGTGGGAGTTTATAAAGCATCAAGTAATCAATCTATCTCTATATACATTTATATATATATATATATATATATATATATATATACAATTTATACATGTATAAGAAATGTTTTGTTGTTGTTATTGTTTTACAACACTTATGCAAAGAACATCTGAATAATATACCAACAAATAATTAACTAACTCTATCTCTATCTCAATTACAACAAATGTACCTTACAACATTTTTTGCATAGTCATGAATCCTGTCAATTGTTATCATAGGAAGTTGAATGTCAAAAGTTTCGAGAGCTAACAAAACTCAATCTTGCTTTCAAGCACTTAGTGTGTGCTTTGCAGCACTACTCAAAATTTGTTTTACAACACTGTCAAAGTCAGCATAGTTATCATATAATATATATAAAGTTTTCTATAAGCATTTCCGCTTAAGCATTTCAAATGCGTTTTGCAACACTGTTATACGTTATGGGCTGAGTAACATTTCTAGAAAGTTCTTTACAGAGATAGATTCTACTATAAAAATAATGTTAGATAATGCTATAAATATATATTAGGACAAATATAGAACACTTAACATATATATACATCAAGCTAAATTTGTTAATTTCAAGAAATAAGTTCGACATATCTATATATAGAATCTCTCAACGAAAGATCTCAATGAAAACTTCGCAAACTCTTCTCCAAGTGCAAGTCGAAGTCGAAGTTTTCCCTAAAAAGCAAGAAAGTCTCAATTATATTGAGCAATAAGTTAAGGGTGCCTACAAAGTTGCAAAAGTTTTACAAATAAGATTGACAGAAACCCAAAGACCTTGAAAATCACCCATAAAAAGAAATGCCGCAAATATAAAGTAAAAAAATTGAAAAACAAGCAAAACAAACTTGAGAAGTTTGCAGAAAGCAAGAAGAAGCGACGAACGAAGAAGAACTTTCACAGTTACCTCTTGCAGTTGATAGTTTTTGGTATTTAGGCAGAGCGATTCGATGTCTCTTCTGACATAATCTTGTTTACTTTCTTCGTCTTCTGCTGCTTGTTCTTCAATTTTGCTTTTGCATTTGCTTTATCAAATTTATTTTAATTAATTTTGAGTGAAAGTTTTCGGAGCTGTCAAAGTTTTTGGGGAGCTAGTTGTTGATGTTGCTGTTGTCTCTCTGGGTGCCTCAATTGGCGATAAGATCCACTAGGCAAACTTTTGCGTTCAGCACTTTGATTGACAACTTTTGATATATGTGTATCAAACAATTATTACAGTTATAAACAATTAGGAAAATTGAAATTTGATGCATTCTTCCACGTCATACAGCTAATGGAAAGGGTTGACAAATGGATAATCCTGGGAATATAATTGTATAATTCTCTTTTGGAATTTATGATATTTGCTGTATCGAAAAAAGTCTATATTTTTAGTTCTAGTTCCAGTTCTAGTTCATGTCTGTAACTCGTTCAAGCTCATAGATCTTAATTTTACTTCTTGAACTTTAGCTAGTATATTGAATGAAATCTTTCGTTGGTTCTCAGTCCTGGGTTGAGGAGTTTCAGTTCCAGTTCCGGTTCCACATTAAGCTCCAGTTCCAGTTCCAACTGTAATATCTGTATTCCTGTTTCTGTCTTTCAGCATGCAGACTCAATGGCATTTCTTATTGACTGCCATGTTTAGCTTAAGTACTCAGTTTACAGTTCCAGTTCCAGCTTCAGTTCTGGCTCGTAGATATCGTATACTCAATATTTTCGATTTGTAGACAGTTTTCAGCTGCTTACAAAATTTAACTTTTAAGTAACATTCCAGTTGCCAGAATCTCTATGTAAGATTCTAATCTGTCTTCAGTGACTGTTCGTAGTACCAGTTCAAGATTTGACCATTTCCCGGCTCTAAGTGCCTTATATATACATATATACATAGTTTTGGCATCAGTCCGCTGGCTTTAGCTTTTAGCCTTTCATACCATTTGCGCTTTTCACACTGCTGTTGTTAGGCCCCGCTTCTGGTTCTCAGTTCTCAGTTCCCAACTGCCCATTAGCTGCTCATATTTCACTCTTTTTCCATTGCTCAGTACTTGCTCTGGTCCTTGTCTCTAATTATCAAGCATTTTCTATTTTTTTTTTTTTTTGTTTATAGCAACATTACAATTCTTAGCCCCTGTTTTCAGTTAACAGTTGCAACTGGAACCAGTTCTAGTTCCCAATTAGTTGTCTGCATCTCTCTAAATATAATTATGCTGCCCTCAGCTCTTACAGCTCACAATTCCCGCTCACACTTTCAGTTCTTATTACTAGATATGAGTAAGAGTTACTAGTTTCAGTTCTCAATTAGTTCATAGTTCAAATTTCTAGTTCCAAATACCACTATAGCTATTCAATTATTCATATTCCAGCTCGCTATACGCGTTCCTAACTCTTGGCATACTACATAGATATCAGTCTATAGTCTATGGTAGTTACTGTACAATGCAAGTTCCAGTGACCAGTTCACACTAGTTCCTGGCTCCGAAATAACTAAACTTTTTTAGTTTCACAATCTCAATTTGCAGTTTGCTAAACAGTTTTCAGTTGACTTTGACTCTGTTTATTTCCAAACGAATGGGTGTGAGGGTGTGAAGTGTGTGTGTTGTTGTTGTTTATTTTTCTGTTTTTTTTTGGGAGGGGTGTACCTAACCGGCTGTCAGGCAATTGCGAAAAAATGCTTCATCAAGCCGGTTTCAGTGGCAGTTGCCAGTTTCCGGCTTGTTGATTGACATTTCCGCTCTGCAGGGGTGCACAACGATGGCCAATGTCGGCATGTTTGGGGTAGATGCCAGAGCACTGACTGGACCTGGTTCTTGTCACATGTTTATGTCGTTGCCGGCAGATTGTTGTCGCTGTTGCTGTCGTTGTTGCTGTCGCTGTTGCTGTTGTTGTTGTTGCAGACGCAACTTTGCTGCAGCCTCTGTTGCCAGCTAGCTTATGCAATTCCAGGCAGCTTCGAGCTATGCTAAAAGGCGATGCTAACTGCCCACGCTGACTATACATAGTATGTGTGTGGGCGTTATGTAAGTCATATGTATGCAAAAAAAAAAAAAAAAAAACAAAAAAAAAACTACATATAAAAAGACGCAACAACAACAACGGCAACTGTCGAGCAACGTGCAAAACTTCAACAATGCAAAAAAAAAAAAAAAAAAAAAAAAAAAAATGAAAGCGGAAATAAACAACAAATAAAGAAAGGCACAAAAAAACTTTCTCTCTCTCACTCTCACTCTCACTCTCTCTCTCGCACTCGCTGTATGTATGTGCGTTCAACGTTACGTATGCGCAACGTTGTTGTTGCTGTTGGCCGTGCACGTTGCGTATACGTCACGTGGCTCTGACTTTGGCCAAAAAGTGTGCAGCGCTTAATCAAAATTATAATTTAAAGCATTTCACATTGCGCATTCATTTGCTTTCATATCATATTTTGATTGGGCCACGGCTCAGACAATGGCGACGCTATAGCAGCGGAGAATGAAGCAAATAAAAACATGATGATGATGATGATGATGATGATGAAGAAGAAGAAATATGAAAAACTGTGAAAAGTTTTGTTCCTTTTGGGCAAATTGAAAAGTTGCGTAGAGCGAGAGCAGTACGAAATCGAGTTGAGCTTTGTGTTTGCCCATTGAAGTTGTTATTAATTTTGTTTTGCTTCTCCACAGTATACCCTGTACCCAGTGGAAATCAGCATAATATTATGGCATGTCTTTTTTATTAGCCTTCAGTGAGCGCATTCAAATGCCCAAGGAAGTGTGTGGGTAGAGTTGGGGATGTCTTTGACTACATGCCAACTGATGAGCGAGAACAAGCATCTTTGGAAATTATGAGAAGCGCAGCGAAAGGCGATAAGAATTCTATCTATCTACTCTATGGCATCTATGTACGAATTATGTTACAATTTGTATGAAGAATTGTAAATTTACAATTTTTAATGCCTACTATGAGAACCTTGAGAGCTAGGACATACTGCTCAACGTTTAAGTCAGATCTATTCACTTATACTATATAGAAAGATGATACGACTATAAGGGCAGACTGTCCAAAGTCTAAGTGAGTTCTATTCACTTCATCTATGATAGAAAAATATGAAAAGTGTGAGAAGCTTAGCTAGAAGTGCTATATGCTCTATAGTTTTCAATATAATATGAGAATCACAGAGCGAGGCATCTTAAATGCCATTAGTCTACATAGTCAACATGTCTCTATATAGGTAGCTAGAACTGTAAGACAATCCAAGACCATAAAGTCACATTTTGCTTCTTTCGTGTCTCTGTCTCTCGCTCTCTCCTTCTTGCAATCGCTCTACTTTTTATCTTCGTCTTTCCTTCTCTTTCGTTCTCTCCCTTTCTCTATCGTTCTCTCTATTTCTCTTTCTCTTTCTCTATCTCTATCGTTCTCTCTCTCTCTCTCTCTTTCTCGCTCTCTGTTTCTTCTATCTTCTATCTTCTTGCAATCCCTCTCCTTTGCTCTCTCTCTTTCCCTCTCTCACTCTCTATCTTTTTCTCTCTTTCTGTCTCTCTCTCTCTCTCACTCGCTCTCTCTATTTTTATCTTTTTCTATTTTCTTGTATCTGTATCTTTCTATCATTCAATCCGCCTCTTTCTCTCTCTTTCTCTCTCTCTCTCTCTCTCTCTCTCACTCTCTCTATCTATCTCTCTATCTATCTCTCTCTCTCTCTCTCTATCTATCTCTCTCTTTCTCTTTGTCTTTGTCTTTGTCTTTGTCTTTCTCTATCGTGCTCTCTCTTTCTCTCCCCCTCTCTCTCTCTTTCTCGCTCTCTGTTTCGTCTATCTTCTATCTTCTTGCAATCCCTCTCCTTTTCTCTCTCTTTCACTATCTCACTCTCTCTTTGTTTCTCTATCTTTTTCTCTATCTCTCTCTCTCTCACTCTCTCCCTCTATTTTTATCTTTTTCTATTTTCTTGTATCTCAATCTTTCTATCATTCAATCCGTCTCTTTCTCTCTGTCTCCCTCCTTCTGCCTATCTCTCTATCTATCTCTCTCTCTCTCGCTCGCTCTCTCTCTCTCCCTCTCCCTCGCTCTCTTCCTGCTGAACTTTATTGACTTGGTTGCCTCTGAGTGTTTTTGGTTCTTAAATGTTAATGCCTTGACCTCAGCGACACGTTTTACAAGCCTGCAGTTGTCTATATATCATATAGTATAACTATTACTGTAATTATATTGTTTAATTGCTTCATATTGACTCTATTGGCGCTATCAGCCAAGGGCAATCAATCACACCTGTCATATTGTTGTTAACAACAACGGAGGCAACAACAATGAACCATCAAATAAAAGCAAAGCTCTAATTGAATGTACCATAAACAAGAGATATATATGTACATATAAATGGTATATTGTATATATGTATATCTTATATCGATATGCATATTTGTGATTTTTGTTTTGCTTGCCTTTTGAGTGGCCCCGTTTGCTGATTCCGTTTCCGGATTCAATTGCTGTCAGATGTCAGCCGGCAGCAGCTGCTTGCCCTCCAATCCAAAGTGCCTGCAACTGCACAGGTGTAACGTTTAAAGGTAACTGCTGCAGCTGGCATATTTGTCTCATATCAATATCTATCCTATGTATATATATATATATATATATATTTATATCCATATTGAGATATTGACAAGCCAGACTCCATTACACAAAAACAAGTTGTGTATTTGGTGCTCGTTTGCTCCATTTTGTCCCTCTTGCCCCTTAACAACTGACAACAATTTTTCAGTATTTTATTTGCCTGACTCTCTAGTCAAATATCCTTTCTCTCTTTCACTCCGCGTGTGCGTGTGTGTGTGGCACGTTTGGCTCGTTTCAACTTTGTTGTCTACGTGACCCAAGCGCACACACGTTTAGCGTCACGAAACTTATTTACTTCATCTCGGGAGAGCGTTTTTTGCTACTTTTTTTTTTTGTCTATTTATTTCTACTTCTATTTATTTCTACTGCTCTGTGTCACATTCTTCAACGTTTTACTGGCAGCCCCAATGCAATTGCTTTTAAGAACTATGAATATCAATACGTAAACTAATTGATTGACTATCTAAGTGAATTTGTTGGCTTTTAGCTCGTTTACCTTAAGGTTTAAACGTCTTACGGATGGAATTTTCTATAAAAATTGATTGAACAGTTGATTGATTGTTTGCTTGATCAGTTAGTTGACTGCTTGTTTGATATAACTCTTGTCAGCTTCTTGCTTTCCTTTCCCTTTTTCTAATTGTCGCATTCTCAAATGTTTTACTGGCAGCACTATTAAGCTTGATTGAGTACATTAATTGATTACTGATTGAGTGTTTGACTCACTGATTGATCATACATAATCGACTTTCTACCCAGTCCTTGCCAATTTGTTGGCCTTCCCATATCTGCCACCATATGTTGCAAGTCAAATTCCCATTCAAATCGCATTCAAATACACACACACACACACAACAAATGCTCTTAAGTGCTGCTCAATTTCGCACAGTGTATGCTGGCATATTTCTCATGAGCTCAGCTTGTGGGCAAAACCATTTCTGCAGGGATTTTAATAGAAATAAGCCGCTTTTCTTTTTGCTATGCAAATGCAGCGCAGTGAACACATAGAGAGTATATCAATGTATATGTATATATATTTGATTGTGTATGAATATACTATATACACATATGTACATATATTGAGACAGAAGCTCTGCTGTTTGTTTTCGTTTGGCGGCAGCTTTGATAAGTCTAGATGAGTCTTAAAATAAGTAGCAGACGATGAAAGGTCTACGGCAGCTGCTATGCATAGATTGGAGTAGGTGAAATTGTATTAGGAAAAAGTAGTAAGTGAGGCGTAAGCTTGGGTATAGAGGTATAGGTATAGCCATAGGTATAGCTAGGGTATCTACTAGCTGATCAAGTCTGTTGACTTTATTTGAATGGAATAAGCTTGGAGTAGCATAATAATCAAATGTAGTAGCTGAGGTATAGCCCATGGGTATCTACTAACTAAACACTCTGATGAAGAAAGTAGTAGCAGAAAATAGTAGTAGATGCGGAACTTTCGAGGGCATCTGTAAGTTAGGCACTCTTAATACTATAGAGAAAATAGATGCAGAAAATAGTAGTATGACATTGGTAATGAAAAATAGTAGTAGAAAATAATAGTAGCTACAGGAACTTGATGGGGTATCAGTTAGTTAGACACTCTTATTACTAATATACCAAGAGAAAATAGATGCAGAAAATAGTTGCAAAAAAAGTAGTAGCAAATAGTAGTAGCTAAAGAAATTTATAGGGTATCTGTTAGTTGTTTACTTTTAATAGCTTTATGTTCAGTGATTGAATTATATTTAAAATAGATGAAATTATAGTACGAAATAGTATCATAAAATAGTAGTAGCTGCAGTATAAATACAATGTATTTGCTTTGTGCAGAATGTTTAATATACATTAGAAAAATCTAGAGAAAATAGTAGTAGATAATATTATTTGATGAAGACAGAATATAAACTGTTAAATAAGACCAAATTAAATAAAGTATTTGTCTTATAAAAAAAATAAATAAAAAATAATGTAGTAAAGAAGTTGCAGTAGAAGGGGTGAAGAGATAGATAAACTTCTAGCCAGACACTGCCTTTCCTCTTAACCTCCCCATCCAATTCTTGAGTATTACCAACCGAGCGAACAACACAAACTCCAAAACTTTCTTTCAGTTCAATTTAAAATCCAGAAAAATGCAAGCATTTCGTATGCATAGATTGTAGTCAAAGAGTTTACAAACTATTGGGTATAATCCAAAAACAAAACGAAAAAAAAACAAAGCAACGACAAAAACGAAGCTAGCCCAAAAATCGAACCATAGATGGCGCCACTAGATTGCGCTGTATGGCTGAAGCGGAAGAAAAAGAGTATAACAAAGCGTCTAATCTACATATGGAGTGCCAAAAGCCGGACCTAAACCCCACGTACACGTGTCCAGCTATAAAAAAAAAAAAAAAAAAAAAAACACACGCACACATGGGACACCCACACTAACACACACACACACAACGAATCTTTTCATCGAGTTTTGCTCTGCTCTTCCTGTAACGAGCTGCCTAAACGCTTTTTGATATGCTTTGGCCTAAATAAGTTTACACACACACACACACACACACGCATACAGTGTTGTGTGTAAATAGAGCTCCTGCTGGTCCTGCTCCTGCTGCACGTGGTCCTGACCGCACTTCAGAGCCATGAATGCCGTTGCCTGGTTTCGAGTTGCTGCGCCGTTTTCCAAAATATCAAACAATATCAAATTATTGTAATTGAAACGAAATTGGTTAGCCAACCATGAATAAGCTGTTGTGCAATTGAAACCGTGCCTTATGCGCCCTCTCTCTCTCTCTCTCACTCTTGCTCGCTCTGTTTGACCCGTCCCCCGCTTATATAAAGCGGCAAATTGTCAAACATGGCGTATGTGGGCAATATACTCATACGCCAGGTGGGCCGCAGTCAGACCGCATGTATTTGCGGTTAGTTAAGCAAGCGTGAGGCGAGCCTTTTACAATATCCAAATACGCCACCCACTCCCACTCTCTCTCTCTCTCTCTCTCTCTCTGTGTAGGCTTCGGCGATGAAAAAAATAAAATGGTATAATAAAATAATAATAAAGGCACGTGAAAACACTGCGAGTCAAGGCCAATTGAGCTTTGGCTTATTGTTTATTAATTATTTGCTTAGCATTGACCTATGCACAGCCCATGTATACCCTACACTAGCTCTCTCTCGCTCTCTCTCTCTCTCTCTCACACACACACACTCTTTTTCGTTCTCAAATATCAATCTATATGACGCCTCAGTGCTTTGGGCATTTGATGATGTTTGCACAAGGGACATGTTCATGTGCTTGCTTTGTATTTGTGTGCGTGCGTGCATGTGTGTGTGTGTGTGTGTGTGTGTCTGATTACAAATATTTGAGCTGCAAGTTTGCATGGAAATTATAATGAAAATGGTTGTGCTTGACAACAAAGTTGCAAACAGCAATGATAACAGAGAACTTGAGTCGAGTGAACTCAATTCTAAACTTGAACAATCGTCAGCAGTCAATGCTACAGTAGTCACATGCTACTGGCGACGAGTTCAAACAACAATAACAAAATCAAAATCAATAAAGTATTGCTATACAAGCTACAAATCCCTAAAGCCTTCGATTGATTGATCAAATTAGTTAGTTTAACTATCAGTCAGTCGGTCTATCAGTCATTTAGTCGATTTGTGCCAATCTGTAAGTCAATCAATAATCTATCAATAGTACGTTTTGTAAATCATAAATCAATTCAAGCAATCACTGTATTATCTTCGTTTATAGCGCAGTCAATGAACGAGTCAATCACTCAGTCCGGCAGTCAATCAATCAAATTAGTTAGGCTGTTAGTTAGTTAGTTAATCAGTCAATCTATCTTCCAGTGACGCAGTCAGTCAAGCAATCTATCTGTCTCTCAGTCAGTCAATCAGTCAGTCTGTCTACCAGTGAGTCAGTCTGGCTGTCAATTAATCTGTCAGTCAGTCAATCAATCTGCCTGTCTACCAGTGAGTCAGTCTGGCTGTCAATTAATCTGTCAGTCAGTCAATCAATCTGTTAGTCTCTCAGTCAGTCAATCAATCCGTCTGTCTACCAGTGAGTCAGTCATTCCAGCTGTCAATTAATCTATCAGTCTGTCAATCAGACAGTCTGTCTGTGTGTCTGTCTGTCAATCTCTCAGTCTATCTGCCCTTCAATCAGACAGTCAATTTCTCTGCCTGCCTGTGAATCAATGAATAACTTGTTTAGTAAATGACTTGGCCAGTCAATCAGTCAGTCAGTCTCTTCGACTGTGAGTCTGATGCAGTCAATCCGTGAATCAGTTAATCAGTTAACCTGTACATATGTTCTATATGCCAGTTTGTTAGTCAATCACTCAATCAGTCAATCATTTAGTTAATTGCATAGGCAATCAGCCAACATGGCAATCAATCATTCCATAATATTGTCATTTAGTCAAGCTAAAAATCAATTCGACTAACACTTGGCAGATGAATATAGGTGAATGAATCCCGTCAATCAAACAGTTATTCAATCATTATTATTGCTTGGCAGAAATACTGACAATTTCTATACATATTTATGATTATGAATGTGTAAGATATGAGCTATAAATATATCTCATACAGTCAATCAAGCAATCAATCAAATTATCTAATCAATCAATTAATGAACTACATATAAATTGATATAGATTCATTCTGAACCCAACGAGAAATCAAATGTACTCTAAAATACTCTTACAACCCGCCAAACTTTTGTGGAATGAAAGCTTAATGAGAAAAGTAATAATTAATGCGATTCAATGTATTCAGTGCTCACTGTAACTGGCTGAGTGATTATCAACATGTCAGGCGTAAGAACGCGTGACCCCAAATTTATATATACATATATATGTATATATATATCTTGTATTATTTATGTGAAATGCAAACGCCAGCATTGCATTGAATTCGAGTTGGAATTGGAATTGGTATTCGAATTGGAATTGGAATTGGAATTGAAATTGTGGTTTGGGCTGCGAGTTGAAGATGGCAGTGGTCTGGTTGCCTGGGCTGGCTGGTCTTGGACTTGGTCGGTGCAAGTGGTGCAAGTGGTGCAAGTGGTGGGGCCATGCAAGCAATTCTGAGTGAATGGCAGCTATGCTTGGAAAGACATTCGTCCGAGCCAAGTGGCACATGTCTTGGCTGCGATTCATAAATTGTCTGTCATATAAGGGTTGCACACTCGCACAGAGACAGAGATAGTGGTGGGGGTGGGGGGTGGCTATGGCTATATATATATTGATTTTCGATCATAACAACCTGCAATGTGCGCTTTGCCACCAAAGTCCACGACAATGACAAGCAGCAACAACAACAATAACAACAACAACAACTCGAAAGTCTCGTCCATTTGACTTATGTGAATTCGCTTTAGTGGGTGCGAGGGGGGTAAGGGGCGTGGCGAACGTTGGGCATGGGCCGTGGGGTGTGGGGCGTGAGACGTGGGGCTTAAGAAATTTCTTGTCATTGTCAAGTTATCATTATTTATTGGATGCGCCGCTTTGGCACGCGTCCAATACAGCGCAGAAGAAGAAGCACAAGCAAAAGAGGAAGAAAATAAGTTCATGCTCATTATAAGTTGCCAGTTGGCAAAGGCTGCTCGACTAGCAAATACTCAGTCTTAAAGAGAAGCAGGAAATCTTGAAGCTAGCTCCATGAGTAGTATCAAATTAGAGCTAATAAAAGCTCTAACGATAGCTAAACTGAGAGCTCTCGTTGCATCTAATGAACTAGTTCACTAGAAGGAGTACAATAAAAGTGTATGAGTCGGATATTCCCGATTTCTTTTGACTATGTAATACAGAGAATTTGTTCATTTGATTGAATAGTTCATTTGAATTGAGCAAAGCCCTGATACAGACTATATTGATTTAGTTCCGTTAACTAGCTCAAAAGAACAAATCATTAGCTTAGGTTGAACTTTAACTTTTTAATCAACTTTGAACTTTAAACTATTGTCAAACTTATAGTTCATCTGGAACGGAACTAGTTTATGAACCTGTTCAGCTGAACAGTGCAGTGCAACTAAAATGCATCGTTCATGAACTAGCGAAGAACTAAGCAAAGATTGTGACTCATGAACCAACTGCATAGGGCTTGAACCGAACTTGATTCATTTCGTAGTTCATTTGCGCTAGGCCTTTTGGAGTACATTCAACTCTCCCGTCCTGTGCTCAATTCCAGGGTATCCTAATCATATTTTGCCGATGCCTGGGCATTCTATTGACCAAGCGATAAAAGTGATAAGTGAAGTGTGCGACGGCCAAACAATTAGTTTTCAACTTAGACTTGACAGCACCGCAACAACACCACCGACCCACCCCCTGCCCACGCACCGTCTAAGGAACAAGGGGCGGCCGGAAAGTGGCTGGCAGCACATACAATATACTACAACACTGACCGAGTTGTGCACTCAGGGTGAACTAATTTACTAATTCAAAGTTTTCATCTTCAGCCTCCGCCTGCTCAAGCCTATCCACAAAGTGAAACAGGCACAACACAGTCAAACACCCAAACAAACAAACACACACACACACACACACACTTACACACACTCACGCAGAGTGATGTATAGAAAATATTACTTATACGCCTAATTAAGCTTCAACAAAGCGAGCACTTCATTATGAATTTCCTGCACTCGAGACGAAAATAAAAACAAGGTCTCTATAGGCCCTTACCATTCAGTCAACGCCTTCGCTCCCTAATGACCATACCATTCCGTAGAGCCTGCCCTCCCACAGACCGCTACCATCTATGGACAATTCTGGCTCTACCGATCCCTCTCTTGCTGCCCGTTCGTTCTCTGTTTAGCCCTCTCCCCATAGACTGTCGATAGATCCCCACCTCTTGGGAGACCTCTCGCTTTCAGTGAGCCCCTCTCTACTGTAGACCCACTCTACCTCTAAAGACATCTCCCCTCACAAGACCCCTGCCATCTGTTGACCCGCCTTCCTTCCGTCAGCAGGGGGAAAAAAAAGAAGCTAAACCACAACTAAACGTAAATTACGCTAAATTTATTAGGCAACACTAACGAAAATGAAGGCTGGTAACAAAATCATGTGCACCACGCTGTGCCCTGTGAGCTGTATAGCTATTATAGATATATATATATATACAGGAAGGGGGTAGGCCGTTGGCTGGTTGTGGGTTTTGAGAGGGTTGGCGCGAGTCCTTGCGGCGCGTAGCCAAAATCTAAACGTTGTCGTTAAAGCAATAGGCAGTCAACTCCAACGACAACTTCAACTATGGCAACAACAACAACAACAACAACAACAACATGGGCGACAACAACAAGGAGCAGAGGATATTCAAGTTCAGTGGGAGCTGCCGTAAGCTGCGTGTCAGGCGAGTTTTGTATAGGAAACTCGATAATTTCCACCAATTTCCTTCAAGTGCAAACATGTGAATGTGTGTGTGCGTGTGCGTGAGTATGAGTGTGAGTGTGAGTGTGTGGCTAGTGCTTGTAACGACGTGTGCCTGTGTGTGTGTGTATCGTATGCGTGCTGTGCCGTTCGCCTGCTCGTTAAAGTTTGCGCCCCGCAATGGCTATGTTAATTTTCTGCTGTGCAGGTGATAGAGGGGCGTGGCACAATGGCAATGCGGCAAGCCATAAGCAAAAAAAAAGGAGACATTTTCGTGCAAACACCTTGGCACACACACACGCAAGCACACACACATTCGTAAGCGGCAAAGTAGGTAAATGGAAAATAATTTCTATTTTTGAATAGCTGCCAAATGCGAATTACCCGCCAACTCCATCTGTCTGTCCATATACGCCCTTCCCTCCGCACCCTGCTCTCTCTATCTCCCCGTTCGTCTGTCTGTCTACCCTCTGTCTGTTCTTTCCCCTGTCTTCGCTTTAAACTTTCAATTGCGCCAAAGGACAACGGACAATTATTATTATGCATTATGAAAGGCGGCAATGCGAAAAAGTTTCGTCTCAACCAAAAAGGCGAGATCCAATTCCAGCTGCGACTGCGATTTCTTGGCAAAAGTTACATGAAATTGTGAATTGTTAATGGGCGGCAATATTACATTTGAAATTGGCAAAGAAGACTTTTATGACGAATGGCATTAATATTTATGCTATGGCATATATAGAATTATAAAATCGCCCATAAATGACAAATTGTGTATAATTTGGCAACGACTAAATACGATGGCTGCGAATGCATTTCAACTGATTTTCCTGCAGCACACAATGCAGATTTAAGGCGTATGTGAGTGGCCCTCTTAAGTATGCTACACTTTTTTATGTTAACTTTTAGGCAAGCATTGCTCTAAAAGATTTATGAAACGTCCTGTCATAAAGAAACTTTGAGCTGCGCCCATATGTTTTTTTCTGTTCGTTTTTCGTTCTGAGCTGCATGAATTTCAGTTAAAGATTCATGAATTGCCAGTTAAGAGGCTCACATGAGTACGCTAGACTTTTGAGCTGGTGTCTGCCATTCAAGATAGCAGACTCTTCCACATAATAAACGAGCTTTAAGTAGCTCAAAAAAGTATGCTATACTCTTTTAAGATTTACTGCTTACGATTGCGGAAACTCTGAGAAGTTCTCGGCATTTTGGTTATCTCACAATCAAAACTTAAAGATTTATACGGAGAGAGACTAAATGGTCTGAAATGCAAAGCAATTTGAAACAGAATAGATTAGCGGAAGATTGGCGGGCATAATGATGGGAAATCTATATGTTGGCTCCTAGAGATCAATAACTGGCTAAGGTGTAAAACAATAAGCACTACGAAGAAGAGAATAAGAATAACAATCGAATCTTAATAAAAAAGGAAAACAATATCTTCATAATCCATTCAGAAATATGATATATTCTATTTAATTTTTCAATCAAGACAATCAGCAAAAGGGATTTACAAAAGGCTTTCAAAAACTATCTTTAAGTAACTCCCATAAGCATACTATAGCTTCTTATGGCATCTGCCATACATTATTCACTGTTAAGTATGGAAAATGAACTTTCAAGCGCACCCACAAAAGTATGCAACACTTTTGTGTTAGTCTTATCCATTCGAATGATCTTCGATTGGCCCCAATAAGTATGCTATATTTTGCACACGCAAATGTTGATTACATAAAGCAACAAAGTCTTATTCAAATATGCGACGTACATCTCTTATAGAACAGCTCAGGGAACTGTTCGAGAAAAGAAATTAATTGAGTTTGAATCAATTTCAATGCCTTGAGCGCTCATATAGTATCTATGCAATTGTTGCGACACATTGACACTGAGCTTTAATCGATATAATGGAAAAAAAGCTGAAAGATACAAAGAATTTATTGCTTCCGGCTTCATAATTTGTATTTTTTTTTTTTCTCTTTTTTCTTTTTGCGGCGTTTGCGTTTGTTTCGTTTCGCTTCGCTTTTCAGCTTAATTAAGAAATCCAATTAACATCATTGGCATTAGATGTTCCAGAATATGCGCAATTTATTTTATTTTATGTTGCCCACTCACACACACACAAACACAGTGGCCTCTCTGGCTATGTGTATTGGTAGCCTTTGGCCTCTGTGCATATGTAGACAGAAGCAGGATCTGTGTCGCCAGTGCTGCCATTGATAACGCCTCCCAGTTTGTCATTGCGTGTGGCCGAATGCTAACGTGTACGTGTACATGTGTACGTATGAGTGTCTGTGTGTGTCTGTGTGTGTGTGTGTGGGGGGGGGGGGGGGGGGGGGGGGGGGGGGTTTGTGTTTGTGTCTGTTTGTGTGACACGCAAAGTTCAAAACATTAACAACAATGACAAGCAACTCAGCAACGGCAACGACAACGACAACGACAACAGCAACAGCAACAGCGACTGCTTTTCCTGTTTGCCCATTCAATTTCGATGTTGTTGTGGGCGTGGCAGTAACACACCCACACACACGCACAGCCAGCTGATCAGCTTTATGCGTATGCATTAGCGACAGCGACAGCGAGAGACCAAGAAAAGCAGAAGGAGGGAGAGAGCAAGAGCGAGCGCGAGCGCGAGCGCGAATAGAAATACGCCCATCACTAAACATAATAGCTAGCAACAATAAACAACAGCAAGAGCAGGCGTCAAACACGCGCCAATGAGAGAACGCCCATCGCTAAGCACAGAGGCAACAATAATAATATAATAATAATAATAATAACAACAACAACAGCAATCGCTATAGGCCTGTCACTGCATTGAGCTCTGAGCTTAACTCTGCCATTTCAACTCAACTCAAGCGAGCTTAACTCATCGCATTGCCAAAGTCAAAGTCAAACTTAGCACAGCTTTACTTGCAGCTCTCTGACACTGGCACTCTTTCACTCTCACGCTCTCCCACTCTCCTGCTCTGCCGCTCTCTTGCTATTATTAGCATAAACAGTTACAACAACAATGTTGCGAGAGCAGCAACAGCAGCAGCAACTACAGCCTACACATTAAAGCAAATCTACTTAGCATTAAACCAATTCTACTTAGTTAAAGGAGGTAAGAAAGGGCGGCTCTCACAGCTTTTGTGAACATTTTCATTAGAGCGCACAAAATGCGAAAGCCAAACTGATTAAGGCCTCAATTCAAAGACAACATTCAGCCCCCACTCATATGTACATACATGTGCTATGTAAGTGCACAAGAGCGAGACGACAGAACATAAGTATACACGCACACTGCAGTCTACCTGCTTGTATGAAACTGTGTGTGTGTGTGTGTGTGTGAGTGAGTAAGTGTTAGTGTAAGAGTGAGCATTCGTATGTGTTAATATGCAGATTAGAGATGGGCGCAGGCAAAGGCTTTTATCGCAGCCCTTTGGGCCATCGGACTATGCAAGACGTGCTTGGACCTCAAATTCCACGTTGCGACACAGACGCAGAGAAAATAACAAAACAAAACCAAGCAGCAACAAACAAAAAAACTGCAACAATTAGCAAGGCAACTATCGATAGAAGGGAAACATTATATATACTTATGTATGTTTATAATATGAATAATGTATGCAGCACGACAGCCATTCGCTTTGCTTCACGATATCTGTCTTCGCTCGCGCGCCCATCTCTAAGGCAGATGAACTGTAACAGTTAGAGAGGCAAATAAAGGCGAAGGCAGCAAGAGGCGAGAGGCGTACGCGGCAGAGCAAGAGTGGAAGCGTAAGCAAAAGTAAAGCTCAAGCATCAACACACAGGCACGTAACGGGATTTGTGGCGCTGTGAGGTTCTGGTGGATTTTATAAACAAATATTTGGATTTAACGGCGAAATGTGAGCGTGCGTCTATGCGAGCGCGCATTATGCTTAATTTAAAGAAAATTTGTTGTACGCCTAAGTACCGCACACTCACACACACACATTCGCTCTCCCTCTCTGTCTTTGCCTCTATCTATCACACCCATTATGTGTGTTGGTGCGTGCGTAGTTTAGCATTTACTTAGTTACAGTTAAACTAAAGCTCGCTTGCTCGTGCTGAGTCTAACAAAATGAAAATAAATAAATAAATAAGAGCAGAAAAAAAAGACCAGAAAACCGCACCCAAGTTGAGATTACTTATCTTTAGTTTTTCATTTAAATATGAAGAGTCAAGTGCCCGTTACTCAGCATGTGTGTGTGGCAGTGTGTGTGTGTGTGTGTGTGTGTGTGTGGTGTACTTTCATTTATTTGGCTGCTTTTGGTTTTCTTTCTACTTTTACTTTATGGTTTTTATTTGCGTCTCTCTTTTTTTTTAACGTTTTAGCGTTTTCTTTTTTTTTTTTCTTCTCTACACACATTCTTTACATATTTCGTCGTATTTTGGATTTTTTTTTTTTTGGTGTTTTTGTTTTTTATTTTTTTTATTTATTTATTTATTTTTTTTTTGTTAGTGCCAAGCCTCCGTCAGCTTTCAGCATGGCCACGCCCACATACACATACACATACACGCCCAGCCCACTTACAGAGCAGCGCACTTGTGCGCCTTTTTATGTGCGATTTTGTATTTTAGTATTTTCTGATTCTCCCCCAATATAAACACATGTACATATATACATACATACTATATACTCATGAATGTATATATGTGTATATGTATATATGAACAGCTTAGCTGTACATTCTGTGCTTTCAATTCCGGTTTTATTTCCAAGTTAGTTGGGCTACCAAATAATTGAATTTAGAGAGCCCCAGCTGGACAAGAAACTCGGCTAAACATACAACCACACACACACACACACACACATTCATATGCACATATGTATGTACATATGTGTGTCTATGTGATGACGTCAGCTTTCTTTGAATTCGAAATGCGTCAAAACAAGCAGCAGCCATCCATCCATCCATCCATCCGCCTGCCTGCCTGCCAAGTGGGCGTGGCACACATACCGCTAAGATGTAAGAATTGTATGTATGGGCTGTGATGGGTTCCGGGTCTGAGAGGTTGGAGCTTAGTTATGAGATTGTGGTTGATAAAAAGGATTAGGCGACCGGATTCTGATGCTGCTGTGGCTTCAATTGAGCCAATTATGATGACTGAATCAAATGTGTGAGGGTGTGCG
The DNA here is from genome assembly GCA_030914345.1 of Drosophila koepferae. NCBI lineage: Eukaryota > Metazoa > Arthropoda > Insecta > Diptera > Drosophilidae > Drosophila > Drosophila koepferae. Next base: position 4,241,796 of record JAUESR010000209.1, read on the forward strand.
AGTGTGACTGACTGTGACTGTGTGTGTGTGTATGTGTATGTGTAAGTTGTGCGTTTGTCGGCTCTAGTTTTCATTTTATTATACCTACAACTTTTATGACAAAACTTGCATTAGTTCAACCATTCAAGTCATGTTTCGATTAACACAATTACACTTGAGCAGAGGTATGCTCGACTAGCTGACACCCAGCATGCCAGGGAATGTGTAATATATTGAAATTGCCTGCTGTTATTTGCTTTGTTTAAAAGGTTTTCCAAAATGCAACTTTAAGAAATTATACATATATATTTTATTTTTTCGATTTTTAAGATTATTAAAAAACTTGCTGTGTCTTTGGAAAAAGACGAATCTTGAACTATTTCATATTTATTTAAGGATTTATTTAACATTTCTTTTGGAATTCATTGAATTTTGAAAAAAGCTTAATAATGAATATGCCCAATTTGGCACAAGCAAAGGGTATATGAAACGATATGTGAAAGCATGTATATAAGTGAATTTGAATGGACAAACGTATGTGAATGGGGATAATGAAGGGTATATGTATGAGAATCGGAAAGGTATGTGAAAGAGTATATACAAATGTATATATATGATATACATGTTTATATGGATAGGTTTAAGGTCATTTGAAAGGCCATTTGCCAGGTCAAATGAATGCAAATAATGAAAGGAAGAAAGGATTTGAAAGGGTATATAAAATGCTATACAGAAATGTATATATGAGAAGTGCTTTAATGGGTATTGAAAAATGTATATATAGAAAGTTATATGGAACGGTTTTCATTACGTTACATGCACGGTTATTTGTATGTATATATATACGCTTCTTTATACCCTTACATATAGGGTACATGTAACCTGTACTTGCCTGCCCTTCCATTGTTCATGAAGAATTATATAAGTTAGCGTATTCTTAGGGGTATTTGGTGAGGGTATCTTTAAGCTTACGTATAAAAGCACATAAGTAAGGGTATTTGTAGCTGAAATACCCACTCACTCCCTCGCACCAAAAGCTAGTTTTGCTACATTAGTCGTGCACAGGTCACACACGTGTTATGCTGCCTGATTTAACTAGACTAAACTTGACTAGAATTAAGACGATAATACGATAATGGTAATGTATGTATGTGTTAACTGATAGCTTCACAAGCGCACACTCGATATATATATACATATATTATATACTAAATATCTCTATAAATACCCGATATGATGTATTCAAATGCAATTTACACTTAGAGATTTCAGCGATTTCATTTTTAGTTCTAGTTAAAGCAACCGAAAATTAACATTAAACTTGCAACACACACACACACACACACACACATGTATACTCTATCTGTATCTTTCGATCTGCTTCTCTAATTGTATTCGATTTGTATTTTAGCTCCGCAAGCCAGCGTCGACACTGTCAATTCCTGGCTCGATGAAAACACCTTCCATTGCGAACCGGGAACAGATCTCATCTGGATGCAACGAAGAAGCGGCCGAGGCTTTAGTGGGTATCCACTCCGATTACCCTAGGTATGAAATGTATGTATCCCAAGCTCCGACCAAAACCACTCATATATACATATATATCCACGCTAGACTTAGCCATCACATCAAATCGAATCCCCTTCCCCAAACCCCCCCAAATGCCACACTTTAAGTGAGTGAGAAAAAAAAAGAACTTTGACTAATTGCCATGGGCCATAATTAGCTGTCAGCGCCAGCAGGGGCACATTATAAATGTCATACACACACACACACACACATGTACACATGCGTACACACATACATATATACATACATACATCGAGAGCGACGTCAGTGATTCGCAACAAATGCGAAACTTCATATATGCGACAAGTTTTTGCTAACTATCAAATTAAGTCCAATCGAATTGCCTGACGAGCATTCAATTTGTTTGCCATGTATTATAAAGTCATATACACATATACATAAATATATATCATATACATTTATATATATACATGCACTCATTTTGTCATCTGTCCAGCTCTAAATCTCTTTCGTTGCCTGCGCAAGTGAAATACATTTTTGGCACAGACTGAAGCATTTTTCTATACCCTGCACAGGCTGGCTATTGGCAATAGGGTGGCCTGTGCGTGAGCACAGAAACTGGGTCGAATAGGATATAATAAAAAAACTAAATAAAAAAAAAAAAATATATATATATATAGGCAACCTTTTATGATTCCTAAGAAGAACATATCTTATTTAATTAAAGGAAAATATATTTTCCTTATATATAAGTTGAGCTAAAGTTGAGTTGAGCTTTGCGAAAGCAGATTTTTAACTCTCATAGCTGAATATGTAGTACATAATATATTTTTCAAAGCTACTATAGAACTAATGGGCTGGCCAGCTCAATATGTTTCTACTTTTCATAAACTTCGATAACTATCGATAACAAGCAGCTATTATAATATACCATTTCATCGATAGCCTTCTATCATAGTCAGCCATTAATATATTACTTACTAAAATTTTCCATAACTATATTTATAAAATGCAGCAATACATCCTATAATTTCCGTTAACTATCGTTAACATGCTGCAATAAATATCGATAACATTCTAACAAATTATTATACTACTTCCTATCAGCCTCGGCAACCACCTACAGTATTCAGCCATAAGTATATATTACTTTCTAAAATCTTCCACAACTATCTATAAAACTTTGTCATAATAAACTACTTCCTATAGATATCGATAACAGTTTTAAATATTCCATGGGAATTGCCATCAAATTGAATGTATATAGTTTCAATCCAAATAAAATTTCTCTTTAATTTTGTATGCTGTATTATAGTTTGTGCCATTGCAGACATATTAGCCCAAAAACCAAAAGTCTATAATATCTCAAGCCAATTTGATTCTATTGGAATTTCATTTGTCTTAGCTCTAAAGGGGTCATATGGTAAGATTCTTTGAAGTGCATGGGAATTCACTTGATATTCCATACGATAGATATACATATATGTATATGCATATATTGGATATATGTAAGTCGAGCATGTGTAATTGATTTTGGCAAATGGAGCATATGTATATGCAGCTGACATTAAGTCCAACAGGCCCGGTTGCAATGTACTCAATGGTTCCCTTTCACTGCACCTCTCTCTCTATCTATCTCTCTAACTCATGCCCTCGCTCTCTCTCTCTCTCTCAATCTCTGTGTGCTTGTACACAAATTGATGTGACACAAATTTTCATGAGTTGCCAGCCAACCTGTCATCCATTAGTCGAAGATTTATTAAGCAATGCCCATTCATATGCACACAGACAGATAGATAGATAGATAGATAGATTCATATGTAGATAGATACATTTGCAAATCTGTCAATGTCTTGACCATCAAGTAGTTGGCTGTTAGTTGGTTAGTTGGTTGGCTTGGGGTGTGGGTCGATGTGGTGGCATGGTTTATCATTAAGTATACGCCCCATAATCCACATCGATATGGCTCTGTTTTTGTTTTGCAGGTATATGGAAGAACGTGCGCTTACTGGCGGGAATACCTCCAGGAAGCCATCGACAAACTCGGCCAAACACAAACCGAATGTGGGCTATCGCCTGGGCAAGAGAAAAGCATTGTTCGAGAAGCGCAAACGCATTAGCGATTATGCCTTGGTCATGGGCATGTTCGGCATCATTGTGATGGTGATTGAAAACGAACTGAGCAGTGCCGGCGTCTACACAAAGGTGAGTGTTAATTAATGACAACTGACAACTGTGACAACTGTGACAACTGGGACGACTGTGACGACTGTCCCATGGCCTGAGCGCTGAGCATTGACTGACGAGGGACGACCGATGAGTGGCGAGTGATGAATTATAACTAATCGAATTGAATCGAGTCGAATGCCGATGCAAGCCCTCGGCTAATGAGCCGTGATGAATATAATAACTCAACTGGTGTGAAATTAAATTGAATTGATTGCATGCCAATTGCGAATGCGTGACGAGTAGAGAACCGCAACCACCACTTGCGATTAGTCACTTAAATAAACAAGAGTTACTTAGCGAGTGGCATCAAGGAATGCGAATGGTTTGGCAGAGAAAAAAAAGATTCAATAAAAAATCTACTTGTTAGTTTGCAACGAGGCAAGTGTAACGTATAACGAGTGTTAGAATTGGAGAAAATGACAAATGAGAGAATTTTCAATGATGAATGTAATAGCCACTCGTTACTATTGAAGCAGTTACACGATTTCAATAAGTAGAGAGTATAACCAACTACTCGTCAGCTTATTAAAGGGATACGAATGTATTTTCTTTTAATGTGACACAGCTACTCGTTACTTCTGACATATATAAATAAGCGTAACGAGTGGCAATTACTCGTTACTTATTTGTATGCCTATCAATAGGAGATGATGAGAAAAATAAGATTTTTAAAGGGCAAGTGGAACAAATATTCATTACTTCTATCTATCTACACATATAGAATGGAACGTGTAGCGAGTGGCAGCAATTACTCGTTACTTTTGATTACATATATTCAATTTGGAATTTGAAGAACCCTTGATAAATATGAATACATTTGTATATACATATAACAAAAATATAGCAACGAGTTAACGGATTACTCGTCACTAAGCCTACTCGCTAATTGGTATTGAAAAGAGAAAGAGACCATGTTTACATATCTAATCATATCTTCTCCTATTTTCTCATTCTCTTCTGCAGGCATCGTTTTACTCGACAGCGTTAAAAACCTTAATATCTGTTTCGACTGTGATTCTTTTAGGACTTATAGTAGCTTACCATGCTTTGGAAGTGCAGGTGAGAGTGAGTGCAAATTGTATCTTCTTTTCCAGATGTTTATTGATGGTCGTCATCGTTATTGTTTAACGTTGCCATCGTTTTAACCGCCCGCCCTTCCGCCTGTCCCCACCCTCAAACCTCGCTCACTGTTATGATAAATCCCTTACCAAAATCCGCCCCTCGCCCCCGTCAATCCAAAACCGTAACGAATCTTCAACTCCTCTCATCAAATCCAACTCTAGAGCTACGGCCCAGGCCCCCTAGGGTTTCCCCAATCCCCCTATTCCACACACCTCATTGCAGTTTGTTTGTTGTAAAGTTTGTGTGTTCTTTGTCTGTTATTTCTTCAATCTCAAAAGTAATTGCCCGTAGCTCCAAAAAAAAAAAAAAAAAAAAAAAAGAGAGAATGCCAACAAAAGTAAACAAAATATGAAACCGTAAATGAGAAAAGAAAACAGAGTCTTGCACTTTGCATTTAACGTAATCGTAATCGTAATCCCGTTATCGTTATCGTTATCGCCAACGCCAGCATGCATGCCAGCTGACGTTACGGAACGCAACTGTACCTAACACAAAGTGCAACACTTTGTTTATTGTTTTTATCTATGCATATATATACATACATATATATGCATCCATATATATATACTTATATATTTCTTTATACTTTTGAATGTCTTTTTTTATATCAAATATCAAAATCCGTTCCGTTCATTCCACATATATAGAGCATATATATGTATACAATATAGAAAGTGCGTTTTCAATCAACTATGATCCCTAGACTCTTAGAGGTGCTGCTGCTCTCAGCTAACTAGAACAAACAGCAAAATAACAAAAAAAACAACTCTTCAATCAATCAACCATCATTCAACATTGTAAATAAGAAACATTCATCATAAATCAATCAATCAATCAATCACTCACACTCAACTCCTTGAAACAGAGAGTTCACCAAAATCAAATTTCTTTTCATTACAAAACCAATTGCATGTACAGCACTCAGCTCAATCAATCAATCAATCGGCTCAATCAAGAGAGAGTTGAGCAAAATACATTTGATTTAATTTCAAGGACATTAGCATGCTCAAAACTAAACTCAATCAATCCGTCAATCAATCGGTCAATCAAACAAATGCAACTCTTTCAATCAGAGAGTTTCACTCCATTCATTTCTCATCATTTGAAAGGCAGTTGCATGTACAGCACTAAAATCAATCACTCAATCAGTCAAACAGTCAAACAATCAATTAATCAATAAGTCAGTCAAGCTCAATCAGAGAGTTCAGTCAGTTGCAAGTGCAGCACTCAGCTCAATCAAACTAATTCCTTTGCCCCAATTCATTTCCTTGAACTCCTACATTTGGCTTCCTTCAGATTTAAAAAAATATCTCTGTATCGCTCTCTCTCTCTCTCTCTCTCTCTCTCTCTCTCTCTCTCTGTCTCCCTATATATATGTATATAAATATATATACATATGATCGAATCACATCTAATCAAAATGTTCGCATGAGTAACGGTAATTGATAATACATAGAATACCCAAATCCAGAGCATGAAAGAACTATTTTAACATTTCGTTATTCTTTATTTTACACAACATCTATCTATCTATATAAATATATATATATATTTCTATATATTAATTAATTCTAGTTATTTCAATTTGCATCTCGAACATGTGTTTTTCTTTTCCAATACATTCAATCACAAAACATTGCACACAATTTACTCGTATATCCAATAATATCAACTGATAACTCATAATCAAATATAAACTTCTTGAGAAGGAAAAATAAAACATGTCTAGAACATAAATCGATCTATATACTTTATATAAAATTAAGCAAATAGAATTCGTTTCGTTTTCGACTAAATGAGAAAGTCCTGTGATATCATGTGTTTCAGTTTTTTTTATTGAAAATCTAAAATAGCAAGAAGAAGAAGAAGAAGAACCACCGCTCAATCTAACCATGATAAAGCCAATGTATATATATATATATATCACTATATATATATATATACATTCGTCTCTTTGAGCTAAATCATTTGCCAAAAAAAAAACATCTTTCGTCCATGATTCAGATTCAGTTTCAGAATACATAAATTGAATGTTCAATCATCGCCGATGCAAAAGACCAAATATCAATCAATCAATCAATCAGTCAGCTAATCAATATCAGCTCTATATGCCACACAAACATATATATATATATATACATATGTATATATATATATATATATATATATACATATGTATATGTATGTGTGTATATATATCTCGATGTCTGTGTCTGCATATATAGCTCAACATATCAGTCGTCTCTCATACTTCGTTATCTTCATACTTTGTTATCGACTATATAAATCCGATTAAATGTTAACTCCCCCCCTTCCACTTTTTTTTAATGTTGATGTTTAAAGTAAAAATTTTAATATGTAATTACCTTCCAATTATGCTTTGCAGAATTCAGTAAGTAATACTTATATAATATACATCATAAATATTTGTGAGTAATTCCTACATGCATAGTGTTATGTACCCCATACATACTATATATGGTTAACAGTACCAAAAAAAAAAAAAAATAATGAAAATAAACAACAACAACATTCAACATAGAGTAGCTTGACAACAACAACCTACAACAACAACAGCCTACAGTAACAACAGCAACAATACGCCACATATGCAGCTATACAGCTATATATATATATATATATATATATATATATATATACATACATGTACCACGTACCTAAGACTTGTATTTGCATACATTGTATGAATATATTATGTACCTAGTACCAAATACTTGTGTGTACAAAACATGCTTCGTGTACCTAATACATCATGTACCCAATGCTTGTGTGAACACATGTACCATGTACCTAAAACTCGTGTTTCCGTACATGCACCGTGTTAGCTACTTGTATTTGTATACATGTATCATGTACCTTAAGCTTGTATTTACGTACATGTACCATGTACCAAATGATTGTATTTGAGTACATATAGCGTGTACCTTTAGCTCGTATTTCTATACATGTACCTAATACTTGTGTAAGTAGATGTACCATGTATAGGTATGTGTGGTACATGTGCCTAATACTTGCCTATGTACACATATATCATGTACATAATACTTGCATAACCATACATGAGCCATGTACTTTATACTTGTATAGTGTACCTTTTATATACATACATGACCATGTACCAAATATTAACAAAATATATATGTATACTAATGCCGCAACAAAAGTAGCCTGGACATTAGCAAATCCATTTAAATGTTTAGTTGAAAATATGTTTCAATATTTGGCTATAACAAATACGTTATTATAAAGCCAGATATCGTTGTTAAAACTAGACCGCTTCAAGCTGTTTCCAATCAATTAATCAAATAAAACTGAACTTTATGTGTGTGTGCGTGTGTATAGAGAGCTTAAGGAAACTATCGGTAATAAAAATTGAGTCAAATCCAATGCAAGTTTAGCATATTTCGTTATCTGACAAATAAATATGCCAATTAATCATACATATTCGCATATATTTAAATAGTGTTACATAATCATCAAAACGCAATGCATAAAAAAAAATGCGCCTTTATATTGTTGCGATCTCCTTGCTATTTCATTCAACACGAATAATCCAATTGCTCATAACAAAGATGGAGGCGAACGATGCAAATTACACATCTCTATGTGCTTGTCAAGCTAGCTCGCTCTAACACACAACAACAGCTGCTGTAGGTCTAGCGACTTAGCTGACAACGTTAGCTGCTCTATCGTTCTCTTTCACACGCGCACGCACACATGACTTGGACAAAATGGCGGCTCGAGACAATGGCATGCAGCTGATCAAGCAGCACTGACAACAACAACAACCACAACAACAACAAGAACAAATACAAAAAACCATAACAACAAAATGATAACAACCGTTGCTTAGTTCTGCACCAGAAGCAATCAACCAATCAACCAATCACCGATACACCAATCGCATTTGCGGGGCCTTTTGTGTAGTGCTAGTCCACAAACTGCAAAACTGCATATAGTATGTATGTATGTATGTATGTATGTATGTATGTACAAACAAAAGGGGAAAACATTACACACACACACACATAAACACACACGCATACACATATACCTACACACACATATGAGCATTCTCATTGCTAAGTCGATTCGGTTAAAGCATCAAAATCCATTCTATAATCACCAAGATTCGAACGGTGCTTCAATTTTGCCAAAACAAAAAAAACACAAGATGAAGAAGAAGAACAAAACACAAAACATTTCACAGGACTTTGTCAGAGCAGTGCGTGTGTGTGTGTGCGCGTGTGTGTGTGTGTGCGACTGTGTGTGTGTATGTGTGCGACGGTGTGTGTATGTGTTTAAAGTCCCGCCTAAAACTTAATTCAGCTCTCAGTTCAATAGCTTCTCAATTGTAGTTTTCTTTTCGATTAATCGGCTTAACTTGTGAATGACTCATATGCAAAAAAAAACAATACTCGTAGCTATCGTAACTATCGCAACAATCGTATCTACGTTACACACGGCTCGCAGCTACAGCCACAGCCACAGCCACCGCCAACAGCCAACAGCAAATACTTGAACAACAACAACAACAACAACAACAATTCAAACTACTCGAATACCATACAACTCAATAGCAACCGTATAGTGTTTGCCACGCCCACAACTCAGCCGCTGTCGCCGCCGCCTCTTATCCCCTACGCCCCGAACAATGTTGGCCCCGAAACCCCTCGCCCCATAAAACCCTTCACGTAAAATTCACGACATGTGATTGTTTATCCAACGTGTGTGTGTGTGTGTGTGTGTGTGTAGTGTAGTGTAGTGCAGTGTAGAATATTGTAGTGTAGTGTAGTGTAGTGTAGTGCATTGTAGTGCAGTCTAGCGTAGTCTAATGTATATGCGAACCTAGATACTCCAATGTGCTTTTAAATGTTCGACCCGCTTCACTCTCTCTCTCTCTCTCTGTGTCCCTCTCTCTCTCTCTCTCTCTCTCTCTCAGCTATGATTAACTATATATGTAAGTTAACCTAACTACTATAAACTCTTTACTCTGTACGATCTTAAATGTGAGCACGACTAGAAATCGTGTGATAATGAAATAATGAGCAAATTACTTGACCCAAATCGCAATCAAGATTAAATCAAGCTCGTTTATCATAAATACGTTAATTATAACTAATATTATCTATAACTCTACAAATATGTATTTGTGTGCCCCTAATGTGATATAAACGATACATAAATCAATAGACATCCTATATATAGGATATACAAATATATAAATAAATAATTGGATATGCAATAAATTAAGCTGGACTTGGATCTATCATTCAGACCGGAGGTAGATTTGTACAGCCGTAAATGTATATAGATATATAGATATGATATATATAAATATCTCCATCTCTTAAAAATCAATTCTATTTCTTAAATCCCTTTTCCTTGTTATATATTAAGTATTTAAGTGATTATATAATCTACATATATGTATGTCAGCAATATGATATGATAGATAGGTTCGATATGGTCTGATTACTATTATAAACTATATATATATTTCAACTCTATTAAACTTTGAAATATGTGTAAAAACAAACATAAACTAAACTAAATAGGATCTGAATTGTACCAAGGACTCAAAAGATTTGAAATATTCAATGTTGAAAACGTTTTTCTGCTTAGAGTTCTTAGGATTTCTGTATTGTAAAAAAAATCTTTTAACTTAGAATTGTGCTTGGAACTAAAGATTTTTCAACTAAGAATTCTACAATGTAGCAGGACTTTAGAACTAGAATTATGTCTTCTACAAAGGTGTTTGAGGTTTTAAGGTTTAAGGACTTGTGAATTCTATCAAAGATTGATTTGTTTCGAAATCTGTAAATGTACCAAGCGTAGGAGCTTAAGCTACCGTAATGCATCGAAGGTTTCAGAGAGTCATTGCAGTACAGTGGTTGCGTGCTGTACCAAAGGTCCTTCAGCTTGGTATGCCGCATTCTTGCAAAGCTTCTTGAGGTTATAATTCTCAATTGCTCAATTAAATTTGTCTTTTGCCAGTCGGGTCACACTCGCGCAGCACTTGAACGCCTTAAGCTCACTTCAGCGCTAATCAAGCGAACTAAATTAGTTAACGTTCACGGGACGAGTGGGCCGCTGGAAATTATTTGCGTATTTGCTGCTGTCAGACACTTGACCTAATCGATTGCTCACTTAAGAGAGAACTAGAGGAGGAGTTGGAGGGGGAGAGAAAAATATGTATTATAATAATGAGAAAGCGATATGGCTTAGCTCAAGAGCTCGAGTGCAGTTGCAATCGATTTAATTAAATCAAGAGAGACTCATCAAAGGCGAATTAAGTGCCAAAGCGAACGATTTGGCTTAATTCAAAATTGATTAGAGCCAATTAAAAAAACAAGAAAAAGGTAAAAGAAAAAAAAAATACAAAAACAAGCAAATTAAACAAACAACAACAAAATATAATAATAATAATGTGCTAACAACACGAGAACACGCACGTCGCCTACCTTTAAGCAGTAAGTACTTTGCACACACACACACGCCCACACACACACACTCACACACGCACACGCACACTCACATACTCACACACATGCACCTACCTAGTGACTTATGTTAGCTAAGCACAAGTAGGCAACAGCAGCACGGCCGATAAACCAAGCGATAAATGCATCGACGAAGAAGCTGAACGAAGCCTACCTCGACTAACAGTTGCTAATGTTATCGCTATCGTTATCGATAAGCAATGAGCAGGTTCTGCAAGACCCATTGTCATCGTTACCAAACCAGCATGTTATCGATAACAAACAAACAGAAAATGTATCTAATACTCTATTAGTATAGCTATCATTTCGATGACTGCCAACTGGGTTTTAAAATCGAATTTAATATTGTTATCGATATCGATAACAATGAATAACAGCTCGATTTTTCACAGTATATTATTATCAATGTCGATCGAAAAGGGAAAGGGATTACAAGCTACAAGCCCTCTGACAAATTTATTGTTATCGATAACAATATGCAAATGTTAATGCAATAGATAACAAAGCACGAGTGGCTTCGATCCTATTGTTGTCCCTATCGTTATTGATAGCAATCAGCTGGCAACGACCAGACAAAATGTATCATATTGTTATCGTTATCGGTAATAAGAGGCTGGTAGCTATCAACTTTATAACACACTCTATTGTATTAGTTTCTCGATAACACCTCTCGTGTTATCGATGACAATCGGGCAGCAGAACTTGCACACGCCATCGTTATCGCTATCGATAACAACAGTTGACAGACCTAACACACGCTCGTATTATCATTATCATTATCATTAACTAGGTTATACAAATGCTTTTACTATCGTAACAGTTATCGATAACAGTGTTAGATTTATCCGTACAAATCAAGTGTAGATCTCGCTCACACCGCCCCATCGCTTGCAATGCAACAAACTGCACCACACACGCACACACACTCGCACACACACACACACACACACACACACACACACGTACACCGAGTCGCACACTCGCACATACACACAAACACACCGTCTCTCTCCCGCACACACTTAGCCATAGACATACCTCTATACCTAATACATGTACACCTCATAGACGTTGTAATTTGTCAATTAAATTCATTGCTCGTATTTTTGGGTGTTTTTTCATTTTGTTTAGTCGCAATCAAACAGATCAATAAAATTCCAATTATAATTAATAATTAATTTCTTTTCTCTCTCTCTCTCTCCCTCTCCCTCTCTCTCTCTCTCTCTCTCTCACTCTCTTTCTGTTTTTTTGCTGCGCCAAACGGAAAAATAAATACAATATAAAATATGATCAAACAAAATATACATCTACTGCAACTGCATATATCTCAAAATCTGTGTATGGGTGTACGCGTATGTGTGTATATATATATATACATATATATATATATATTACAGTTATTCATGATAGATAACTGCGCCGACGATTGGAGGATCGCAATGACATGGCAACGAATTAGTCAAATAGGGTTAGAACTTTTTATATGCGCTATACATCCAATTCCTGGCGAATACTATTTCCAGTGGACGACGAAATTGGCCAATAAAAATAAAACAATTGGCACCGAAATGGTGCCCTACGACGTAGCTTTATCACTACCTATGTTCCTTCGATTATATTTAATCTGCCGTGTCATGCTGCTACATTCAAAGCTATTCACAGACGCATCATCACGGAGCATCGGCGCTCTCAATAGGATTAATTTTAACACAAGGTAAGTCCCACACGAAGCAATCGCCATCGCCATCGCAATCACAATTAATCCCAATTAGGTCAAGATCTATGCAGGGAGAAGCATTAAATGAAGACATCAAGTCGCTTTTGGTATTGCATCTCGATTTCTTTGTAGCATAGTTTAGCAGCGAGAGGAAAAATGCAAAATATGTAAAACTGCGTTTACTTCTCTCACTGCCTCTCCAGTAACTACCGGAAGAAGCAATCGATAAGATACAATTTACATAGAATAGTATTAAATATGTGTTAACTTCATTCTTCGCTTCTTCCGTGTTGTGTCTTACCAGAAGAACAAAATATTGAGTATAAATATAAATTTAACTTCTCGCTTGGCTTCTCCCACATTTTAGTAAGCTTTCCGCTGGGAGAGAACCAACTGATAGGCACTAATTTATATGAAATCATATTAAATATGCTTGCACTTCTCTCTTTGCTTCTCCTGTACTGCACTGTAAGCTATTTGACCGCAGCGAGAGGAGATAGGAGTAGGAGATAAGCTAAAGCTTAAATAAATTATAAATAAAACGGATTTCCCTTCTCTCTTTGCTTCTCCTGCATTACCCAAAAATAGAATTGATAAGCTACGCTTTACCCAAAAATAGAATTGATAAGCAAAAATATTTATAAATCAGCTTTAGAGCCGATTTTACTTCTTCATTTGCTTCTCTTGCTACAACAGTTGAATTTTTAATTGAGAGCGAAAAACGGAGAGGGAGAAAGAGAGAGGCAGAGATAGAAAGAGCTACTAGAAATGACCGCTCTCTCTTTCTCGCTCTCACTCTGTCACTTCCCTCTCTCTCTTTCTCTATCTCTATATCCTTCTCTTTAGCTGGTTGTGCTTCTAACTTAAAGTCAAAATCAAGAATTAAAGTTATTTTAAAAAGAAAATACAAATGGAAAATGTTTTCGTATTGAAATATTATAATAAAAAAAAGATCACTAAATATCACTCGATGACAATATCTTTAATTTCTCTTTCTTAGATTTGTTTTAAAAACACTTATGACAATATGCCCGGGAACGGTTCTATTGGTCTTCATGGTCTCCCTGTGGATCATCGCATCGTGGACGCTGCGGCAATGCGAAAGGTAATGCAATTAGCTATATGCATAACAAACAGAAAATTTGTTGATTAAAAAAAAAAAAAAAAAAAAAAAAAAAACAATATTTAAAATCAAAATGTTTTTGATAAACAACTTTTGAATAGTTATTATGTTTACGTAGTTATTTACAATGTTGTTTCTGTTGTTTGAACATTGAGTTGATTTCGATTTGTTACTCAACTTTCACGTATTTTGATGGTTTCTTCATTTGATTTCAATTATTTTTCCATTTATTAATTTATTATTATTTATTTATTTTTTTTTTTCTTTTTGTTAACTTTCATTTTTAATTTTGTTTTTCTTTTGGAAGCCCGATTTAATGTTATGCCACTAATACTTTGACATAGCTCTACATATATATACATACATACATACATGCATATACTATGTATATATGTGTGTGTATGTGTGTGCGTGTGTGTGTGTGCGTGAGTGTGTATGTATATATGTGTGTATGTGTATATATATATGCCTACCTTATACATACTCTCTTTATGTACATAACTGTATGTGCTAAGCATTACGTAATGTCTTCAACTGTCCAATAAAAAAAAAAAAATAAAACTAAAGAACAAGAATTATCCTAGCCATGAGGAATACAAAATCCGAAATTTTCAATAGAGTTTTACTTTTATTTGCGAGACCCCGGCCAAAGCTCCAGAGGCAAACTTAATATGAAAAAAATAAAAATAATAATAATAAAGCAAGAAAGAAAGAAATCCCAAAGTACTTTGTAACTGTATCTTTATTGAGCAAAATGAATTGCTCAAAAGTTTTTTTTTTCCACTTGCATTCTGAATGGGGTTTAAGCACAGCACGCGCACACATACACACACACACACACACACGCACACACTCACACATACACAGAGCAAGCAGCTGAAGCCATCAAGCAATACGTGTTTTGTATCTTCTTTCGTTAACTTTTGCAGCTGTGCATGCCCATGTGTGTGTGTGTGTGTGTTTCTCTCTCAATACAATCCACTGTCATTCACACACACACAGATACACAATGAGCGACTGTGTTCATGTCACGTGCTGAAATATAATTTCTGCATGCAGCTCAATTTTATTTACATTTTATACATAATTCCAGCTGATGCGAATTGTCTCCCTCTCTCTCTCTGTCCCTCTCTCTCTCTGTCTCACTCTCTCGTGTTTTTATTTTGAATGATATTCCATTGGCGATTGCATTTGCTGTTTATTTGTGTGTGTGTGTGTGTGCGTGCGTGCGTGCGTTAGTTAGTAGGTATAGAAGACGATAGCTGTCCCGCTCGCTCACGCGTCCTATTCACTGTAGTCAGTCGATTGAAAGGAAAGGCGAACAAAAACGAAAAAAAAAAAAAAAAACCAAAAATATTTCTTAAAATTCTGCTCGTGCTTAATTTGTAGTCCATTTAGATAAATTAGTTATATTTACATTTTATCACATATTCTATATATTTCTTCTTCTTTTGGCTGCCTTGCGTAGTATTTAATTATATTTATTTGCTAGTCTATATATGTATATACTTATATATGTATGTATACATACATCTACTTCGAATGCTTAGCTTTAACAAACTCAATTAAAAACACACACGATTCTGTCTATCTCGAACTGTCTCTCCCTCTCTCTCATTCTCTCTCACTCTATCCCTGTCTAAATCTATCTATCTTCTGCTGTCTATACAAGATCAATAACACTTCATTTCGTTAGCAACGCTGCACCCAATTAGTCCGTCACTAAGTACCATGACGATAATTGATAATTGAGAGTTTTTGCTTGCTCTGCACTTTTCAGTGTGACCATCTACCCAATGTATATTTAAAAAAAAACTTTAATTTGAACTTTTTGCTTTTACATTCTTTAAACTTAAGTCTGTGTATTACATATTTATTTCTGATTATTTTTTTTTTTTTTTTTTTTTGGCTATTGTGCAGGTATGTATGTATGTTGTGTATGTATGAGTGTGTGTATGTGCGTGTGTGTGCGTGTGTATGTATGTATTGAGTGTCGTGTTGTGTTGTATTGTATTTAGTACAGCTGTAAGAGAGTTTTACTCTTTACTCGTACATTGTATTTATTAAGCTTCCAATATGGATTGAACTAACGCCTGCATTGCTCTAGAAATCGTATATCGTATGCATAACAAGTAACTATATTTACTATATATTTACATACTACTACTACTACTACAACAACTACTGCCAAAACTAAAACCAAACAAACAAAACATCAAAACAACTTACATATATAATTGCGAAAACAAATTGAATTCAATTGAATTGAGAAACCGAAATCTTATGTTAATCAGTGTAACCGAATGTGACTTAAAATATCTGTAACGGACGAGCACACACACACACACAGAGACTTACATATGTATGTACATGTATGCATTGCAAAACTGGAGTTTTGCGACACGTGCTATGCTCGCTGCTGTTGTTGTTGTTGTTGTTCTTATTGCTGTTCGAGCTTGGCTGTGCATAAATATAATTCATAAATAAGCCGCAACATTTACAGCGACGGCAGCAGCGGCAGTGACAGTGACAGCGACAGCGACAGCCACAGCGACAGCCACAGCCTCAGCTTTAGCGCTGGCCGCAGTCACAGCCACAGCCGCACAGCGCTGAACAGTTTAACCGTTATATATTTGTATTCCTTTTTGTGCTGCGTGGGCTTATTTGTTTTTGCCAGCGACTGCGACTCCTTCAACTTGCCTGCCCACTACTATTCGACTTTGCTTTCCCGTTACTTGTGTCGTTTACATTTTTGTTGTTTATCTCTTTTTGTTTTTGTTGACTGGTTTCTTTTTTTTTTTTTTTTGCTTATTTCTGTCTTTTTTATCTTGTTTTCATTCCGTTATTCGGTTTTGTTTTTTGGCCTACGACCTTTGGCTAAGCCCTCATGACGCGGCAAATGCTACTCGTGTTCACATCCTCTGCCAAGCCCGCTCACCTCTATCTGTCTCTCTCGCTCTCGCTGCTCATCAGTTTTATAATGAAATGCCATCGCTAATGCGTGTCCTTCTATGACGTTCTTTCAATACTTTCCAACGAACTGTGTATCGGTTACACTTTTCACTTTTGTTTTATTTTTCGTATTTTTATTTTATTTCTTTTTTTTTTCCCCTTTTTTTGGGTTTCTTATACGGTTGTCTTTTAGTTGTTTTTGTGAAACGTAAGCGATGATTATCATCTTTCTATCGTATGCGTTGCGATACAACACAGAAATAAACACATGTGCGCATATACATATATACATACATATGTACATATGTACATATATACATATGTACATGCATATACCTAATATATGTATATTATATATGTACATATATATGTATGTATATATTTGGGTTAAAAAGAAGGAAAACGATAAACTATGCGATTTCATTTAGAAAAGAACAACATCAACAACAACAAACTCATTTCGTATACAATTTGTGCTATTTGGTGTATTTCTAACTATATACTATATATAACAACTTTCCTAAACGTACATATATATGTATATGTATACGCATATATATGTATATGACACATTCACATACATATACATACATGCATATATATATATATATATTGATTGATATATTGATGTCCATTTATAAATATTAATATATATATATACTACTACCTAATATACCTTACAAACAAAACGTTTGCATTTGTCCAACTTTTTCTTTACATTCTTAGATTAAAGATTGCCCATTTAATTATCATAATATCTAAATGTTGTCCATTTTTTTTCTATTCTGTTCTTTTCATTTCTTTTTGGACTTTTTTTTTACTGTAGAACTTCTTGGCAAACCAAATTTCTAATTCCATTTTTAACATATATAAATATATAATTATTTCTTATACCAATTCATAGTAGTTGACTCTACATAGAAGAGAAGTTTCAATTTGAGAAGAGAGTGCACATCCTGTCGATATCCTTATTAGTTGACGAATTAGCTAGATGAACCAATTAGAATTAATATATCGATTGTAGATAGTAACGCATTGATGATAGGTATATCGATAGGGGAACAACAAATCCGATTCATCGATCAGCAGAAGAAATACGATATATAATAAAGCTTGATTCGAATTCAAAAACATAGATTATATCGATAATCAATTACTTTCGGCTTTTTATATTGCTAAGTAATCTATCTATCTATCGATAGACAAAATATAGGCATATATCGATCAGCAAAATGCTTCCGCTTATAATATCGACATCGATATATCACCAATATCGATCAGATAATAAAATTTAGTTATTCATTGGCAACATCGATGTACAATATAGTTAAATTAATCAACAGTATAATACTATTAGACATTAGTAAATTATCGATGTATCGATAAAGCTTTTTGTATATATTCTAAGCGCACTTTCGCAGCTAGAATTAGAAAAATTCATAGCTTATACACATATTATTTTGCCAAGCAGAAAATGTATATCCCACAGCCTATCTATGTATACATATGCAGTTATCGAAATTAAAATCAAAGTCTGCAATGTGTATGTGTGTGTTTGTTTTAGGTGTGTGTGGCATTGAAGTAAATTAGTGATATATATATATGTGTGTATATATATATATATATATTGAGATTGACTGGCATGCTTTTTGTTTAACCAACAGAAATAACGATAACGATAGCGATAACCTTACCAATTATGCAGAAGAAGACAGCAGAAGACAGACTGTTACTGAGACAGCAACAGAGACAGAGACAGAGACAGAGACAGAAGCAGCGACAAAGACAGCGAGCTTAACGAGCTGCTCGAGGCAAAGTGTTCGCTCAGTTAGCTTCCCTTTTGTTTGTTTTAAGGGCCATCAAAGAGACATTTTGACATTTGCTTGCCACAACACACAATGCGGCACACAGCGCAAAGCACACAACAAACAAACACACACACACACACACACGAGCGCACGCTGTGTTGCTTCTGTTGCGCTTTACAACACTGCACAATGAGTGAGTGAGTGAGGGAGAGAGAGAGAGAGAGACACGGATGTACTTAAGCAGAGCAAATCACAGCATCCGCTGCACAGTTAGCTCATCATTTCATGTTTACTCATCAGTCGCTGCTCAGCTTCATTAGTTTGCTCACATGACCTACGACCACACCGGGCCCCCTTTCTATTAGCCACGCCCCCGCTCAAGCTGGCCCCCTTGAGCTGTAATTGCCGTCGACAGCATTTAACAGTTATGTGACTCAGGTGCAGGTGCAAGTGCGGTTGCAGATGCAGCAGCAGCAGCAGGAGGTAGCTGCATTTTTGCTCTTAACTTTACTTAGCTGATGTTAACTGTGTGTGTGTGTGTGTGTGTGTGTGTGTGTGTGTGTGTGTGTGTGAGTGTGTGTGCGAGGCATTAGTCTTTATCTAATTGAAGCCATTACCTTCTTGCAGGACCCACATGCAGCATTTCCTGTTTCCGTCTCTGTGTCACTTAATCCAATCAGTTAAGTCTATCAATTTAACGGGCAGTTTGTCAGTCACTTTGCCAGCTGGTTAGTATTTAGCTCACAGTGTATATACATGTGCGGGGCATTAATTAGGCGCATTACTCTCTCTCTCCGTCTCGCTAGTCCGTTAGTTCTGTTTGTGGTCATCAATCAAGTAATTTAACAGGCAGTTTGTCTGTCACTATGCCAGCAGGATAGCTTTAAGCTCTTTGTATGCTTTTATATAAGTTTATGGAGCCTCTCTCACGCTCTTTTTCTATCTCTCTCTCTCTCTCTCTCTCTCTCACTGTCTCCCTCTCTCTTTCACTCCTTATACAGTTAGCTCCTTAATCAGTTACTCAAGCAGTTTAACGGAGAGTTTGTCAGTCACTTTTTCAGCTGGTTAGTTTTTAGTTCAGCGTATGTTACCATCTGACTCAAGCTCCCCTGCGATTCTCTCTCTCTATTGCTATCTCTCTCTCTCCCTCAATTTAACAAAACACACACACATACACACACACACACACCAACCGACACACACGATATGAAATCAGGTCTCCATCCATAATGCATTCGTTCAGCTTGTGCCTTCAGCTTAAGCCTTATGAAGAAGTTTATACAAACTTAACTTAACCTAACCTAACTTAACTACTTGCTTAACCCCAATTGATATAATGATAATCGATCGTGTCCTTGTATATTTTATAATTATATATATATACATATATATATATATATATACGTATATTCGTACTCCCCTCGGCTATCCTATTCTATTCTGAACTTGATTCCTTCTATTGATTCTACTCTCTGTCTCTCTCTCTCTCTCTCTCTAAATATATATTTGTTCGTTTATCCTTTTTGTGTTTTCATATTTATTCTCTTCATTCGTATCTATTGATTTGATAATTATATATGTATTATATATATAGTTTTTGATTCTTTGTTCGATTTGTCTAATACTTAATTATTATACAACAACAACAAAAATGAGAAGAAAAACAACAGCAAAAGAAATATAATCTATTTGTACTATTTGTTATTTGTTTTTTTTTTTCTTTTCGATAATGAAAAATACCAACAAAAATACCCAAAAAATATCAAAAAGAAAATATGTTCACATAATTTCACATCTGTTTATTTGTTTACTCCACTTCTCACCCTACTTCTGTATCCACAAATTGCAAAATGAAAATTCAATCTGAAAAAAAACGAAAATAAAATACTATATAAAAACGCATACGCATCCGTAATACCGAATACTGAATATACCGATACCGATACTGATACCGATATTTAAAATCAAAATATCCATCTATATATATATATGTAAATATATGTATATATATATATACTCGCAATGCCAAAAACCATAAAAAATACCAAAAATAAACAACAACAAAAAACGATATATATGTCTATGAATATGTATCGATAAATATGTATGATGAATATATACATATATATGGGTGTATAATCCGTATATCAATGTATATAAATAAATATATGTTTGCTAACAACTGAACTGCACGCCGAAACCGATAACGATAACGATTGTGATAACAATAATGAAATGTCGATAACCGATAACGATTGATATCGATTCAAATCAAACGCAATCTTGATAAATGTATTGCACACATCACATGCCGTATCCAAAATTCGTCAATCGCATATTGAATATCGAATATCGAATATCGAATATCAATTGTCCCAACCGAAGGTTCCACGATGAGGAGCACGCTAATTTGCTAAACACCATGTGGCTAACGGCCATCACATTTCTGTGTGTCGGCTATGGCGACATTGTGCCAAACACATACTGTGGACGGGGTATAACCCTCACCTGCGGCATGGTGGTAAGTATACCAACTAGACAAAAATATATATAAAAAATACCAAAATACCAGAAAATACCAAATATAATACAATAAAATACAAGAAAAATATAAGTAAATAAAACAATGCAAATATGTAACCACGAAAAAAATAAAGTAGAGAAAAAGAAAAAGAACCCAGAACAAATCAACAGAACAGACAACAAAACAGTTAACAGTCAAACAGTTAACAGTAGCAGTAACAGACATGTTAATAACCTACTGTGTTTACGATCAACAAGCGTTACACACTGCATACGATTATAACTAAAGCGAGATAATCCTGTTAGGGCAAGCTCAACACACCACCCCACTATGGCATAGAGATGTGTTTTTTGGTGTTGTGTGTGTGTGTGTGTGTGCTTCTCTGTTGGCCATCTGCCAAAGAGCACAGTTATCGGCAGCGCGATTTTAGCTGATTAGCTTTAACTTCTTCTTCTTCTACCACAACTTCTACTTCTTTTTCTGCCAACTTTTTTTTATGCAGGGCATTTGCGCTCGCGTTAGAGTTTCCATTCCATAAATCTCAATATGGGAGCAGACAAGTTTCCTGTTAAATATTCATCAATACACCAAAAAACCACCCATCCACCCACCTAAAGCCAACCCAACCCACAAACCGCACAACACCACACAACAACAACATTCAATGCATAATCGTACTTTTTTGTTGTGTGTTTTCCTCCCATGTTCATCTGCATTACTTCTATATATAATCGTACATATATATAACACACACACACACACACACAGAAATGTAGATATGAGTAGATGATAATATATATATATATATATATAATATAATATATATATATATAGGTATTTAAGCACACACATGCACCACCACACACATATATCTATAGCATTTTCATATGTATAATAACATATGTCTTTTTACAGTCTTTTAACTCCACTATTTTGTCTCTAGCTCTGATTGTACATCTCTCTCTCTCTCTCTGTATATATATGTATGTGTGCGTGTGTGTGTGTGTGTGTATGTGTGTGTGTGCCGGGCAACTTTTGTTTTGTGTTTCCGTTTACCACAAACCGGCAACAAATCCTTGTTCAAAATTTAAAAAACATTTGTTGAAATGGCTGAAAATCTTTAAATTTTTCAAACAAACATTGCTTGTCACTCGGTTTACGGAACGATGCACGTCGCTGTCCTTTACTTTACGTCTCTCTCTCGCTCTCTCTCTCTTCGTCCTCTCTCTTCTCCTTTCTCTCCTCCCTCTCTCTCACACTCTCTCTTTCTGTCTGTCTCTTGGTTATTCACTCACTCACAAGAAAAAGATTTTTTAAAATACCAATTCCCAAATAAAAACATTTTCTCTTGCTATTTTTTTTGTGCCCTACATTCTTTTCCTCTCTCACTCACTCTCTCCCTCCTCTCTTCTTTAAATAGATAGAAATATTTATAATAATATATATTATATATATATATATATATATTTTTTTTTTTTTTTTATGCATTATCATTTCAAATTCCCACTACTATTAGTTTGCTACTGCTATATATTCAAACTAGTTTAATTTTTCTTTCTTTCTGTCTTTCTGCCGCTTTTAGTTTTAGTATTTTTTTTATGTACTACTTTCATGGTTTGAGTCTAACTTAAATTGTTTCGTTTTATTTTCTTTTCTTTGGTTTTCATTTATTTTTCAATTCTTGATTTTTTATAATTATTTTGTTTTGTATTGTTCATGAGTAAATAATAAATAATAATTAGACTTTGATTATACTATTCTATATACTTTATTCTGTTGTTCGTTTTTGTGTATATTCACCAAAACAATAACGATCTTTTTTCTCTATCTCTCTTTCCTTTCATTTAATACTGAATATAACGCCTGCGCGCTCGTAAATACCCGTTAAAAAATAAACCAAAAAAAAAAAAAAAAAAAAAAAAAAAAACAAAAAAATTAATATAATAAAATACCAATGTACGCGTATTTTTTGCCCCTGATACATACCAAAAATATTGCAACAAATACTGCAAAATACTGCAAAAATACATACAAATGAAATATGGTCAAATTATATTCTCAATATATAAACTTATGGATACAATACTGCAAAACAGATTCATGATGAAGAACATGCGAATCTATTAAATGCAATGGTGGCTGATAGCGATAAAACATTTTGAAGTTGTTGGTTTCGTCGGTGATATGTTGTTTCCGACTACGTACTGTGGACGGTGGTAATCGCTGTCAGTACAGGAATAATGGTGAGTTTTTAACATACAATTAAAAAAAAAAAAAAATATTATTTTTTTCGTAAAAAAAATTCACTAAAAAAAATAAACTGTCAACACTGCACATACATCAAATTTAGCATTAAATTAACTGTTTTCTAATCGACATCCTGCTCATGTTTCGCTATCGCTATTTGGATTGATCGATTTATTCATAGTAAATAATTACCATTTTAGCTCAACAAAAACCAACTATGAAAATACCACCTCACTAAAACAAAAAACAAACCACAACAAATTAGTCAGCAATGTTATACCCCCCCCTCCCCCTTCTCACCACTCAGCCTCAACTCACCCCCGCCCGCGCCCCACGTCCCCGTCTAGCTTAGTATTACTAATTAAGTACTTATATCATGTACTTTGTCATATACTACTGCCACATACATACATACATATCATACATTGCTACATGCCTATCCACATACATATCGATAACACATCTGTAGAGCCGATAACCGATAACCGATAACCGAGAAACCGACTACAAAGTATTCCAAAACTTACGCTTTTCACTAATTTTTCCTATCGCGTTGGATCTGGTTCGGGTTGCATACTAACCATATGTGCTTGCGTGTGGTATTATTCAACCTTATCGTATCGATATGTTTTCAAAAACGGGGCCGTTACACACTCTCCTCTCCCTCTCTCTCCTCCTCTCCAATTCTTTATAATAGAAATTAATTTCTTGATTCTATTCTCGACTCTTTCCTATGATTATTATATATGCGTCTCGCTCTTGCTTGCTCGCTCTCTCCCTATCTTTCTCTGTCACCTTCTCTGACTCTCTCTCTCTCTTTCTTCCACTTCGTTTCACTTTCTCTCTCTCTCTCTCTCTCTCTTTTACATGCATATTGATCATGTCGTAGTCTTTGAAATTGAAATTGTCATACAAAATAAAAATACCTTAAAAAAGTACTAAATTAAATACTAAAAAAGTTAATACTAAAAACTCTAAACTCTAAAATATCTTTATTCTCTAGACTCTTTTGTTACGTATGTGTGTACCTAAAATACTAAAACCAAACAAAGCTCTAACTATTGTATTACATATAGACAACTTTGAGAACGTATCCTCATTCCGATTTATATAGATGTATATAGTGATGTATACATTTATATAATTCCAACTAATTTGCGACAGACACATATAAAACATTGCACTCAATCAGTCATTTCATACAATCCAATCTAACAGCTCTCCTGCATTCTCGTCTTTTTTCGCATCTCTCGTTCATTCTATGTGATTCAAAGAATTCGAATTAAAAAAAAAAAAAAAAAAACAACAAATATTTTGCGTTTAGGCAGAGGCGACAGCAATACGAAACAAATAAAAGAAAAAACTGAAATTAAATATATATATATATATATATTGAGAAGCAACAAAAGTTCTGGACTTAAAACAAATCTTTTCAATGTCTAATCCTAGACAACAATCAACTGGAATTAAAACAAAAATAAAAGATACAAAAAAAAAAAAAAAAAAAAAAAAAAAAAAAAATCAACCCTACTAAACCGACTGATCCAATCATGATTGATTGCCCGCTGCCCAAGCGAAATCAAGATGCAATATAGAAGACGTATTGCTCTCTAGCTTGCATCTTTTTCAGCTGCAGTGCATTCAATGTAACTTAAAGAAACAAAATTAAGACTGAAATATACCTAATGTCGATTCGATCTATTATCGTTTTACAGGGCGCTGGCTGTACGGCTCTACTTGTCGCTGTTGTCTCACGCAAGCTGGAGCTGACCCGTGCCGAGAAGCATGTGCACAACTTTATGATGGACACGCAGTTAACAAAAAGGGTATAGATCGTCTCCAAAACCAGTAAACATATATACATATATACATTTTTTGTTTCAAATATTTAACAACAACAAAAAATTCCCCGAAAATACCAAAACAAAATACTGGAAAATCAAAATAACTCTATTGCGTACCATACCATGTACACAGACGTAACTTAGTTAATTGTACACACATACATACATATACCAAGAAAATACTAACTCTAAACATCGAGCTCAACGAACTTAGTAAAATACCAAATCTATACTACTAATTGTAATCTCGGACATGACTTTCGAATACTTAGTAAGGTACCAGCAAAAATATCGAAAACATACATTAAAAGACCGAAAATACCGGAAAATACTGCAACTTTTCACAGATATAGGTTCAACTACTGAATTGTAGAAAAATACCAAACATATTTTTGAAAATTGAATTGTACATTTGCCTTTCATATCACCTGACATCGACCGATACATATACTAAATAACTGACGATACATTTACGATAGATCGTTTGGTTTCACTAAGTACTCGTAGCATAGAGGAACACTACAACTACCCCACAACTCTAATAATTTCTAATAATTCATTTCTTCTCATAAAAATATAGCTGAAAAATGCTGCGGCGAATGTTCTACGTGAAACTTGGCTCATTTACAAACATACAAGACTAGTAAAACGGGTTAATCCCGGCCGTGTAAGAACCCACCAAAGAAAGTTCCTTCTAGCTATATATGCGTGAGTATTTTTAGAGATCTATCAACAACTAACTGTCAGAAACCACCAACAAATATCAATCAATATAACAAGAACTTTTAACTGAGTAAAAGAAACGACAACAACAACAACAACAAATGAAAGGACTCAACCAATAACATATATCCTATAAATATGTATATATCTATATACATGCATATATGTATTTAGATGTATGCATATATATAGTTAATAGATCTGTTGTACAATGCAACCATATAGCCTGATCGAAATCCCAATTAAAGCTCCGTTACGAAAAGCTCAACAAAGTGCGACTAACCCCCATCATAAAATCACAATTTTCAAACAAATTTTTTGTTATTATGTTCTTGTCTTTGTCCAACTGTCCATACATGTGCGTCTTTATATACCTAACTAACTGTGTATGTGTGTGTGTGAGGCAGCTATAGCTATAGCCGATGGCCTCTAACATCGTTAACTGTACTTGTTAGCGATTATCGATCACTTTTGTTAATAAGTGCCATCGATAACTGTTCTCATAGAGTGTTATCGGTTACTGTTCTCATAGACAGCGGTTATCGATTATTTTATCGCTAGCAGTCTTTGATAAAGGCTGTCGATTTCTTAATTGATAATGTTGTTTAATAATTGTCATCGATAATTGCTTTCGAGAACTAGTATTTATCGATAAATTGTTTCGAGTATTGACATCGATTACTCATATCGATAATTGCAACCGAAAAATGTTACTAATAATTATTAGTTGTACATGTTATCGATTATAGTTATCGGCATGTGCTAGCTATAACGATACTCGTTAAATTTTATCGACTATTATCGATAGCTTTAAACAATATCTTTTATCGATATCTGTTTTCCATAACTGTTTTCGGCAACTGTTATCGAGCTTAATACAAATATTGCTTTAGCACATTTTTTAGGCAAAAGTTCTTACCCAATATCCAAATCCTTAAAGCAGTTCAAATTCATGTTAATATATTGACAATTTCCAGAAAAACTTGGATAGTTCACCTATTAAAAGATGTGAAGATACGAATGGGTTTCATATTGTATTCAAGACTCTATCAATTGGCATGCTCCTGAAAAGTATGCTCTACAAATTTCAACTCTCGAAAATATTCTTTCTGCTAGCTATCGCGTCTTCCTCCCCATAACTATATCCAAGCTTTCTGTTCTTTCTTTTATTTATTGCCTAGTAATCCTAAAGAATTGTAATGTGAATGTGAAGAGTCTGCTTCTATATATAATAATTGTTATATAATATCCCAAATGTACATAGAATTACAGAACTAATACGATAAATGAACAGCAATCAATGAATGCAATAACCAACTAATCGATAAACGATAAACTAAACCAAAAAAAAAAAAAAAAAGAGAAATTCTACATAATTAAATGATTGAACTCGTTTTACTAGCCTGTAAATAGGTTGTAAAGCCCTGTTTTTACGTTATGATAATACCGAAAACTAGCCACAAAATACCTAGCATGCAGCGTTAATTTTCCAGAAACTCATATCTAAAACTATCGGCAGCTTTTGCAACACTCCACCTAGAAAATGCCTAAATATCCAATACATACTATTATATCGTATATGTATATATATCAAACTCATACATACATGCATATATTCTGAAGAGCTTTTGTAGCTGTCACCGTAAGAAGCTTTTCAAGCAGCTTTCATATATCTTCTTTCCCAAAAGCTTACTCCACAAAAGCTTTCAAGAGCTGGCAAAGCAACTTCTAATGCAGTCCTTACGGCATTGCCTGAGGCATGAGCTTTTTAAGCAGCTTTCAAAGCATTAAAAGTATTTAAGCTTCTGTTTTTATAGCGTTTAATGAGAATTAAAATATAACTAGATTTTAGGCCACAAGCCTTTCATTGCTTTTAGATTAGTTAAGCTTTTATCAAATTATTTCACAACAACTTTGTAATCGAGTATTAATAGAGATGAAGAGCAGTTTTTTGGCACAAGCTTTAAATCATATCATGCTCTAAGTAGTTCGCTTCTTATTGAATTTTATCTATGCTATATATATATATAGGAAGAAAACTTCGACCTTAGTGAAAATGAAGATAGTGCAGAAAACGTGAAAGTCAATTTGCCTGTTGATAATTTTTGATGCGATTTTCTGCAATCTTAACGCTAAACCAAAAGCAAAAAAATAAACAAAAAAAAAAAACACAAACTTTTTATTTTAGCAAAAAAAAAAAAAATCTTTTTAAAGCACAAAAACAAATATTAAAAAAAACCAAATCACAAAACAAAATTTCTTTTATTATTGTATTTACTCACAATCTAAATGATGTATATATATCCATATATGTATATATATCGTACATATCTATATGTATATATATACATATATGTGCGTCTTGCATTGGCATGATGCCCATGCAGTGCTCGATCTATCACAATGATAAATGAACGAAATGATGTAACAAAATACTGAATTAGATCTTGTTTGTTTATTCGATAATATCGTTTATAAACTTGATGATTCTTCCCCCCCGCCTGCTACTAGGTTGCGAAAAGTTAAAATGGATCAACGCAAACTAATGGATAATGCCAACACAATAACCGATATGGCCAAGGTAGATAACAATATATAATAATTGAATCATATATTTATAGCATTATTTATCTAAAAACAAAAACAACAACAACAACAAAAAAACAAAAAAAAAACAAATATTTTTATCGCAGACACAAAATACGGTCTATGAAATAATATCGGAAATGTCGAGTCGACAGGATGCCATCGAGGAGCGCCTAACGAATCTAGAGGATAAAATGCAAAGTCTACAAGTGAGCGTTCAAGTTAAGTTATCGATAAGTCTTGTCGATTAATTATCTTCTTCGATCATTCAGGAGCACATGGAAAGCCTTCCAGATCTACTATCGCGCTGTTTGACCCAGCACCAGGAGCGCATCGAGCAACGACGCAACTTTCTGCACCCGGACACAGCAGCCGCTGCCATTCAGCCATCGATTCAACCGCCCACGCCCCAATCCATGTTCAATGCGGCCCCCATGCTGTTCCCCCACTCTAGGTAAGTAGCCCAACGAGCACATTTGCAATTAGCTTATGCATTGCATCATCATCATCATCGTCATCGCCATCGCCATCGCCATCGTCATCACTCGCACGTATCATATCCATTAACTGTTCAACTAGTTGAGGTCCACTCGATAAACTTAAAGTTCACTACTTACCAAAGAATATAAAATCAATCATACAGTTTCTAATTGAATTTTTGAAAACGGAGAAAAACTGATTTAAATCCAAGTGTTATGTACGCATACTATCGATAAACATATGTATCGATAAGCAGCCATGACAGTTGAAGATAATAATATTCATAAACTTTATAGCAATAATGCAGTTTGGTATCGAAATATGTATTTATTAAACAAAATCGATAATATCGATTATTTATGAAAACTATAATTCGATATATACATATATTGATGACAATTCGTATTCCAAAATAATCGATCAAAACTGCCGATTCACTTAGAAATCAATAGATTCAATTAACGGTTGACTAACATTTTGCTATTGCTATTGATCGATATTTATCGCACTCATCCGTGGACTTCAACTATCGATGCATGTGTTGTTTTCATTTCGTCTTTTGCATTCTATGTTTATATGTTGTTCTTCTTTTTGTTTGTGTGTGTGTGTGTGTCTGAGTCACTGTGAGAGTCCAAGTAGTAGTTCCAGATCAAAGCTCCCGAGATCCCCTCATCGTACAAATTTTGTGGCATTTTCTTCTTCTATGCAAGATGCATGTGAATATTTTTGATAAACAAAAGAAAATGAAGAATATATATATAGTATATAGAAAACAGTTGAGAGAGAGTGTCTGTGAGTGCTATCAATTTGCATTTTGTAATTGGAAGAGAACGGAAATGAGTAAAGAATATTTTGAGAGTTGATTTGATTGGTTTGGCAATGCATTCCATATGGCTTTTTTATCTCATATCATAGAGCTATATATGTAGCTATCTTTTGGCATATTGATCGAGCTCACACACACATTTAACCATTGACATAATCTAATGCTAATGATAATGATAATGAATTGATAATTGATAATTGATACAAGTAAAATACGCCGTAATTTTTCCGGCCGCAATGCGAATCTAATTGAGAATTAACATATATATATTATATATATACTGCTTTTTGCATAGAAGTGTACCCTCATCCAATAACGCCGCTGCTACTTACCATTGGCCAACAAGCCCTATTTTGCCACCTATATCTAGTAGAACACCACATTTAGTGCCTGATACTCACATGCCATCAAATGGATCTGCAGTTAATAGCTACGCATCTTCCAACAAATACGGCAGCTGAATATCAGACAGAGAGCGCTCCAACTCCGTGATTAACATTGAGATGCATCCATTACGACCCATGACAACGACCGCAGAGCTAACATCATCTATAAATCAAACTGGAACAACAAATCGAACAACAACAACTGGAACAACAATGCCCATGTCGAAATCGATGTCGCCAACGAGAACGACGACAACATTGATGGAGACGGCGCTGAGACAGCGCTTCCATTCGCCAACATCGTCGATGGAACGGGAACAGCTGATCGAACTGCAACACTATCAATCGATGCATCAGCATTCGCATCAGCTTCAGTATTCGCATTCGTATTCGCATTCGCATCAGCGTATCGTTGAGAGCATTAGCATACCGGCTATACCTGAAGATGTTGAGAGTGCTGCGATAACAGGTGATATCGATATTGATATCGATACCGATATCGATAAAGGTGCGAGTGCGATGGCGACGACAGCATCGATGGCCACAAAGATCACTGAGAATAAGTTTACTAGAAAAAGAGAACGTATATGCAATAATAGTAGTAATAGTAACAATAGTAATAATAGTAATAATACAAGTAATAGTAATATTAGTAATTCTACAAGTCTAATTTCGAAATCGGCCTTTTGTAAATAGATCCACTTCGAAATGGAAATGAAAGGACAAAAGTCAAATGTTAGCATATACATATATAACTATATATATATACATACTATATATATATATATATATATATTTATGATTAGTGTTTTTTTTTTAAGCCTAGCATATGATCTATATAGTAATTTGGATTGGCATTACTTAGCATAGAGTTCAAATTTAAGCGAGAGTGAAAGGCAAAACTGTGTGAATGAATGAATGAATCAACATTAGATCAAAAGCTACAAAGTTAAGCCAAGTCTGTGGGGAGAAAGTGAGGGAGAAGAAAGAGAGAGCGAGAGGAAGAGGAAGTAGAGGAGAACGAGTGGGGGAGAAGATACTGTAGAGAGAGCAAAGCTTCTTAAGTCATAGAAAATGCATAGAGTTGACTATAATAGAAATATAATAGATTAAACTAAACTAAACAGTGATTTGATGACACTCGGGCATAACCGATTGCATAATACTCGCTCACAGCTCAAATTTATATAATATCCCTAAATAGAAACAATTTCATAGCACTCTAAAAGTGCTGCAATTAGATAACTTCATTCTAACTTATAAAAGAATGGTTTAACAGATTTGCCACGCCTCCTAAAGGCGTATATGTTAACCTCTATATACATATATGCATATATCATTTATAGTTAGTCTATAACTAGGAAGTAGTAATTCTGAGTTATGAAACGTAAATCGAATTCAAAATATATAAATATATATCAACAGACGTACAAAACCAATATGCCCAGTTAGAACTGCATGAGCGAGTATTAAAATGAAAACATTTAAAGCTTTTATAGCATGTGCCAGTCACACTTGAGTTTAGATCTAATAGAAATTGATGCTTTTCTGTTCTGGCAGACTTGGCTGAGAATCTGCATATTGAGTGTGTGGGAGAGTGTGAGTGTGTTTGTTTTTTTTTTTTTTTTTTTTTTTTTTTTTGTGTGTGTGTGTGTGATGCATATAAATGTAACATATAATAATGATGTTAATACGAGTATTCAAATTGTTTTTAGAAATAAGAAATTCAACTAAGTTCAACTATAATGTTGCTATATATATACATACATATATAGATAATATACATATATATGCTAAAAAAAAAATAGCCCAAAAATAATAAATAAAAAAAAGCCCAAGAATTAGAAACTCAATTAAGAACCTGACTAGCTTTTGAGAGAGTTACGAGATGAATGAAAAATAAATTTAAAATTAAAATAAAAAAACAAACAAAAAAACTAGTCAAGTAAAATGAATTTTAATTGAATTTTGTAATATATTTAAAAAGTAAATAAAAAAAAATCCAAATAAATCAATTGATTGTAAAAAAAAAATAAAAAATACCGAAAAAACCCCCAAAAAAATTTAAAAAAAAAAATAGTTTGTAGTTTATAGGCGAGTGGCACAGCTACGAAAGATTTTCTAAAGATTCTAAAGGGAAGTGAAGTATTAACTGCGAGCATCGAAGTTAATTGTTTTTTTTAATAGGTAAATGAAGTAAAATTAATAATAAAAAAAAGAAAATAGAAAAAAATTCTCTATATATATATATAGACATATGTATATGTAAAACGCATAAACTATAAAAAGCTTTTAGGCGAGTCGCAAATAAGTAAAGACGAATTAAAAAATAAATGAAAAATAAAAAAAAGTAAAAAAAAAACTACCATCAGTAAAGAGTTCAACAAGTTTTACAACTGAATTCCCCGAAATGCATATGCCAATAAGAAAATGTAAAGCAACAAATAAAAAACCAGCTAAATCGAATGGATCAAAAACCCTCCCAAGTAGAACTTTGCAACTATACAAACAAGAGACGAAAACTTCAACTCGTTTAGCTAATATTTAAAAAGCAAAAAATAAACAACTTGTACCAAGCGCTGCAATAGAAATGCGTCAATTAGAGCCAAAAAAATACTAAGTTATATCTTTCTTTTTTTTAGTATATAATAAAATTTTGATGAAATATGAAAAACATTCCAAATTAGTTTGCTTAATCAAAAAGCTGCAAAATCAAATCAATTTCTAGTGTTTCCTTAAGCTGCTCTCAACGAACTGGCAGCACTGAGTTAAGTTGGCTGCGCTTTAGCAAGTGTATGCATTAAGTTGGCTGCGCGAAAGTAAATTTCTCACATATGACATTTTCATTTTCCTTTAAATATATATTTCTGATAGACTTTTTTGGCTTGAGTAAAAACTAAATACAAAAAAATATATATATTCTAAAAGAAAATAAAAATATATATATGTATATTCCCATATATATACATATATACCCAACTGCAGTAAGTCCAGCGATAGCTTCAACAATGATTTGGATATTATACGAAAGAACAAACAAAATTGCCTAAAGCGACATGAAAAAAAAGCGTTAAAAAATGAAGCCCTTAAAAGAATGTATACCTATTTATATAATATTAAATATTTAAATTGAAATGAACGTTCAAGACTGCTGTCAAAATAGCTTTATCACAAAATATATAAAACACACACACACACACACACACAGACACAGACGCACACAATAAAAACGAAAGAAACAAATATGCCCATTTTGCCATGGGTACAGGGTATACAGCCAGCGAGAGAGAAGGCAGTAGAGACTTAGAGAGTTTGAAGTATGCCCAGCTTTAATGGTTTATTAACTATATGAGTGCACTTTTTGGGTTTCAACACCTCAACTTAACAACAACAGCAACAACAACAACAACAACAACAAACAGAACAAGAAACATAGACAAGAAACAACAATTTTTCCCGCGTATGAACTGGTTTCCTTAACAAACAAACACAATACTTAAAAAAAATAAAAAAGAATAATCTTTGATATGAGGGACCGAAATTTCAAGACAGGTCTTACATTATACAAAAATTTAAGAAATAAATTAAACTGTATTAGATGCAAGCCCAATATATATATATATACTTATATATATAACTATAAACTTAATTAAACTAAACAATATTTACGTAGCCCGCGTCTAGCTGCTGGCTGATTGAGCGCGTGCACAGTGGTACACAGGCAGCAAAAATCAAAACAAAGAGAACACAAAAATCGAAAACATCTTTAATAGTTTTAGAACTATATACATCTATATAGAAGACATGTATGTACTTTTCTAGTGCTAAACAAAAAAAAAAAAAAAAAAAAAAACAATTTATAGAGCCCAACTTTTTAGGCAATTTTTTTTTGTTTGTTGTTGTTTTATTCGTATAGCAATTTTATTTGTTGTTCTTGGTTCTGAAGTAACCGATGTGCAAAGCCACTGTGCACACGGTATGTGTGCGTGTGTGTGTGTGCGTATGTGTGTGCTTGTCCGTGCATGTGTGTGTGAGCGTCACGAAACCTTCAGTTCACAATTTCCCAGCTAAATGAGTGCGACAAGTTCAAAGTGGAAAAACGGAAAAAAACCGAAACGAAAAGAATTTTTTTTTTTTTTTGGTAATGTATTTACACTGTACACAGTTGAATAATAAACAAACAAACAAAAATAAAACACAGCGATACCCAACACTAACAAACTTGTTAAACTATATAGAAAAATCGAACTCAACACGAACAAAGAAACTCATAATTATATATATATATATATATATATATATATATATATATATATATATATATATATATATATAATATATATATATATACTATATATATATGTATGTATATATACTATATACAAACAACAACATACTATATATACATATATAAAAGGAGTAAAAATTGAAGATCATATTTGACTTTACATTGTATTATAGAAAGTGTATTCAAAACTAGTTGAACGAAAGCCGAAGCAAAGACCAATTTATTAAGCATAAACGAAAATTATGTTAAACTAAATAATTAAACCAATATATATACTATATATATATATATATATATATATATAAATAAAAATCAAGAAACAATTTTTTATTAAAAAAAAAATTTAAAAAAAAAAACATTTAAAAAACATAAACTAAACTAATCCAAAAAGTAAATGCTAAAACAAAAAATAAATAAAAATTTCTAAAAGAAAGCTAAAAACAAATATTGAAACCAAAACAAAAAAAATGGCTAAATAGTTTATTTTGAATTTACAATATTGTATATTTCAATTCATATTGTTATATATATATATTTATGTATATGTATGTATATGTACTATATATATATATGTATATGTATATGTATCTTAGCGAGAAATCGTGTTTTGCAAAAGCTTTAATATTTAGGGTGCCTACATTTGCTAAATTAGTATTTTACGATTTAAAAAAGTGAAAAAAAAAAAATTAAAACACAATTACAACAACAACACACACACACATGGACGCAGTCATATATATATGTATATATATATATATATATATATATTTATATATATTATCAGTTGAACATAATTGAAATTTTTTTAACAACTAGTTCTTAAAAGCATAAAACAAAAATATTTTTTTGTCAAAAAAAAAAGCAAAGGATATTAAAAATGAATACTAAAATAATTACTAAAATATATATCTATATATAAATATATATATATATATATATATCTTTATATTTATATATAGATATATATTTTAGCAATGAATTTGAAAAATGTTTTCTTAGATTTACGATTTGTTATTTCGCATACACATATATATATGAACATATATGTTTATATATATATTTATAATATATATATATATATGTACGTGTGTGTGTGTGTGTGTGTGTAGCATAAACTGATCTGATTTTTTTTGTTGCTCATTAAGCATTTACCTCATAAGAATTCCCCCCACTAAATATTTATAGCAAATTTACCATTAAATAAAAATTAAAAAAAAAAAAACAACAAATTAAAAAATTAAAAATAAAATAAAAAAAAAACAAATTGTACTGTTATAATGTACACAAAAATTTATAAAAATAAAAAATAACTAAACACTAATTACAAATGAGAAAAATAAATAAAACGAAAAAAAAAAGTAAAAGATAAATTGAGAAGAACAAAAAAAAAAACATTAAGTAAAAGTTGTAAATTATTAATTTATGAAGAAAAATTGAAAAATTTTAAACATAATAAAGGGCTTTGTATGAAAAATTAGCGGAACATTTTCTTTGATTTAACTGTAGTCGATTTTTAGGCGTATTTTTTAATTTATCTGTCAAAATGTCTTAAGAGCTTGGATTTTCCATTGGAATTTGATGGCGTGTATCGGGGCGCCCACAGATGGGCGTGGCAAATGGGCTAAGCAATAGCTATACATAGAGTATGCAGGCCAAGCTTTTGATCTACTCCAAGTTTGGTTCTGTAAGCTGACCAAGCAAGCGTGATAGTATTATCGATAGCTAGATGTCAGCAGTTGTTGCAGTTATCGATAACAACTAGCTGTTAAAATATTAATTGCGCCCATTTAAATGAGAATTAACATAGGTGTGCTAAACATTTGTAAATTATACAATATGTCAAAGGAAACTTTCAGGTAAGTAGATCAGAAGCAACGTCGCTCATTGAAGCGATACAGAAATCTTCAAATTTTATTTTCAACTTGTCAGATGCACAAACATATGAGATCCATGGAATCCAAAATGAATTAATCCCCAATCCGCAATGAAAACAAAATACTAATTTATAAATATAATTTCTTGCAATTTTTGGATTATAATAAAAAAAAAAAAAGGTTATAAGATATTTATCACTATGAAATAATTGTACAAATTGTTAGATATATATACATCTATATATAAATATATATATATATATATACGTTAGTTACATATTTAGTTACAGTTATATACACAGACATATATAAATAGAATTCTGAACAATCAATTAGGAAAATCTTTGTTGTTTCTTGATTGATGAAAAGAATTTTGCAATTGGGTATAGAACTAGATAGGTAGATAGGATGGTATAATCTGATTAATCTCTGGCTCTATTTGCCGCATAGGTTGCGCAGCTTCTGCTGGAAGAAGCCAAGCTTATTCGATTTCGCTTGGATCGCCCGTTTGGCAGCCAAATCGTTCTTGAACAGAACCCAAGCGTGACGATGCTCTGGATTCGCGGGTCCCCACTTGCTGCTGGGCTTCAACGAGGCCATGAATGACTGCAAATATGTTTAATGAATACTAGAAATCGAAGACTCAACTATAGCTAGGGACTTACCTTAGCAAAGCTGCCGTGCCTATGGGTCGAGATGTACCACCAGCCCCAGAGCGGAAATTGAGCAGTGCCCACAGCAAACAGAAGCCAACCCGCAACTATATATGGGATATATTAGTAGAGATATATGACAATTCTAAGTTGAGTTATATCTATATATATATGTATATATTACCATCGCCAGCGACGGGAAAGTAGAGATCACTGTATTTTATTGGCTTTATGGTCACCATCGAGTAGATGAATATCACAATCATCATAACAGGCGTGAAGAAGGACCAACAGATGCGCCAGTACAGTGAAACCTTCTTGTTGCTCATGAATTCGATGTCATCGCAAAAGTTTTGAAGACCTGTGAATCGAACATC
Organism: Drosophila koepferae; assembly: GCA_030914345.1. Classification (NCBI taxonomy): domain Eukaryota; kingdom Metazoa; phylum Arthropoda; class Insecta; order Diptera; family Drosophilidae; genus Drosophila; species Drosophila koepferae. The sequence continues at coordinate 4,279,588 of JAUESR010000209.1, forward strand.
CATGGAGTTTAGATGAAAACATATCAAATATTGCATGAGTGATAAATAGGTTATATAGCAGATATCGCTTGGGATATACATATCCGAGAAACCAAATAGAGATAGCTATATCGCCAGGGAGATACATATAGGATATTCCACAACTATATAGCATAAGAGAGGTTGCTGTATAGATAGATAGGCTCAGCAATATTGGACTATGATATTTTGTATGAAAGTTGCATATGGGATATTCTATATATCACCAGAGAGTTACATATGGAATATGCGAGATGGAGACAGTTATGTGAGGGATCCATAGCCGATATCAGCTAATTTTCATATATCTTTAAGTACAACCATGTCCCCTATGAGATATACGCCCTCTCCTATATTTTCCATCCTTACCATATATCCACACAATGCCAGATAGTTCAAAAATGGCCAATATGAAGACCACATAGGTGCCTCCATAGAAATCGACTAGGGTCAAGATCCATTGACCGCCCTACAGAATAAAAAGGACAAACATAATATTTTATTAACCAAATCTTTGGAAAACTCCAATAAATCTTCTTACCGGCGTTACGTAGACCAAACCCATGAGGAAGCCGCAAACGGATGTGGCCATCGCTACCTTCCAATACTTCCAAGACTTGTACTGATCACAAATGATCGTCACAATGGTGCTCTGCAGTGCCACAATCGATCCAATGCCCAGCACGAACAGCATGAAGAAGAAGAGCGCCGAGAAGAGCTGCGGCACAGCCTGGAATTTGGATATAGCATCCGGATATGAAATGAAGGCCAAACCCGTGCCACTTCGCACCACATCCCGGATATTTTCCGCCTTCAGATTATGCGCCAAATTTCCCAGTATGGCAAATATGGTAATACCACCCAACAGACTAGTCAACGTATCCAAACTCGTGACAATCATGGCGTCTCTAAAGGAAAATCGATAAATGATCGATAAATAGAAATTGAGTTTGAGATAGTGTTTTGACAGAGAGTAATCGAGAAGAATAGAGTTGTATATGAATGAGAGACAGATTTTGAGTCGAACTATCCTTATTATATATACATTCATGATCTGTACAGGTGATAGCTATAGGTCTACACACACCTGTAAATGGGGTGATCAAATCGATTGTAGGAGGCGAACATGATGATGGGGCCACAGCCAACGGCTAGCGAGAAGAAACACTGGACAACAGCTTCCTTCCAGACGGTTGGGTTCAAGAGCTCGCCCCATTGGGGCTGCAGAAAGAAAATAATGCCATCAAGAGCACCCTCCAAGGTAACCGCTCGGCCCAGCAGAGCAAAGAGCACGACGTAGGGAAACAGGGCCAGGAAATAGGCCGCCTTGCCGGAGCTCTTAACGCCCCGCATTATCACCAGGAATATGACGATCCATGAGACAAACAGTGCTATGGTTAGCTTCCAGTCGGGTGTACCAATGCCATCCGTAATATCCGATTTCTCCTTGATGACAACGTTACTGAAAAGGAAAATGCAATTTAAAATAAATGCAAAAGTCCAGCAACTGTTTTAAATTTATTTTCAAATCCCTATATTATCGGTTTATATGGGTGCTCTTCAAACCCCAATTCTAGTTTACAGATCTACTTACAGAAAATAGAGCTCGGAGCTGCTCTGCAGTTTGGTAACGTTCGTCAAGCTGTTCGCCTCCTGACCCAATACCGAAGTGATATTCCCCAATGCTGTCTCCACTAGCTCCGTTGGTTTCGAGTTGACGCAATTGGCCCATTCGTCCCGGCAATAGGACCAAGGCAATTCCGATTGAAAGGACACGAACAAATAGTACAGCGTCAAGGCCAACAGCGATGAGTAATATGTAATGATGCAGATTGTGGCAAAGGCCTGGCCATAACCAACGCCCAGAAACGATGGACAGATGGACCAGATCTTAACCGTGCCCTGACTCGTAAACTGTCCAATTATCATCTCCAGATAGTACATGGGCTTACCTAATTGGAAATTTGCATACATTATTCATTATAGTTATTATTAATATTATTATTATTAGTATTATTAATATTATTATTATTATTATTATTATTATTATTATTATTATTATATTATTAAAATATTATTATTACTATTAAAATTGTTGGCAATTATCAATATCATCGACATCATTATTACCATTACTCTCATCAACATTATCATTAGTATTGTACAATTCTCATCATCACCATCATTATCATCATCATTATTATATCTCGCTTTCATCATTAGTTATCATCATCATCATTGGCATTTTTTCATCACAATTATTGCTAACATGATTATCATTATTATACAATTCCTTTTACTTTTTTATTATCATTATCATTATTATTGCTATTATGATTAACTTACAACGACAAGAGCTGCCCACTCACCGATCAGAAATAGCACAATGATATAGGGTATCAAGAACGCGCCGCCTCCATTCTCGTAGGCAGTGAAGGGAAAACGCCAGACATTGCCTAGGCCCACAGATACGGATATGCAGGACATAAGGAACTCCAGACCATTCGACCAATTCGTGCGTCCATCATCCTTTTTCTGTGCCTCCTTCTCATTAGTCTGAGGAATAATTTCAGATATATTATATGTGTAAAGTATTTACAGACTATTCAAAAATATCCATCCACATCTGGAGTTACTAGCATCTATGATAGATAGCAATCTGTGACTCTGCCCCTTTCTCTCTCTCTGTCTCTCTCTCTCTCTCTCTCTCTCTCTCTCTCTCTCTCTCTCTCACTCTCACACTCTCACTCACACTCACACTCTCACTCACACTCTCACTCTCACTCTCTCTCTATATATCTCTATCTCTCTAACAAACATACACATCTAGCCTATTTAATAGATTATCTAATCGCCTCTATCGCTTAGCTCATCGTCTTCTGCCCTATCTAATTTGATGAGCTGGAATTTCAGTTCGGTCAATGTTATCGCAATCTCGAGTTGATATTTGATTTATTTAATGCCATATTTATGTTTGCACATAATTCACCTCGACACAAGCACAAATATTTGGTCGCACGACTTGAAAAATGAAATGGCAAAAATTCTGCAAGAAATCTCATAAAATTCGCTACAGACATGATGAGAGTACGCGGAATTCGTAAGATAACAGGCACAGATATGGTATTATCCATGTCTAAGAATGTACCAAAATAGATTCATTTCTAAGTTGGACCAGAGAGAATGTGGCCACCGACTGCATAATACTTGATCAAGGTCTACAACAAGAACATTATATCTTATTTAGATATTTTATCGACTTAGCATACGCCATAAATCTAATATACTCATTTCACGGCGTGAGCAAGCATAATAAGTCGCCTAAATTCTATTCTAGTTCTGGTTTTTATGGCACTCATAAAAATTGCTATCGCCTTTATCTAACTTTGATTTTTCATTTTATGCTTATACTACTAGTTCATAAGAGAACTCAAAACGTAGTTTTATGCTCGTTCAGAAAATAAAAACAAAGTATATTGGTTTTTAGATATACAGGGGTGGTCAAAAGTATTTACACAACACAATAGTTTTAGCTTCTGCAACTTCGAAAGCATTTTTTCGTTGTTTCTGCTACTCAAACGCACAAGTAACGGGTTTTTCGTATTCTATGATCTATGCTGAAGCGAACAAAAAAAGAATTAACAAGAATAACTGTAAAATGCCAAAAATAGAGGCATTTGAACTGAAGCTTATGCGTTTGCAAAAGTATTTACACACAATTTTGATGCGTCAGAAGTATTTACACAAGGGAAATAAGCGATTTTTCGGTGACTTGGTGTGACTTAGTGCAGTTTAATTTTTTTCTGGTGCAACAAGTAAACAAAATTGAAAAATTAAAAAGTACAATTACTAAAATGGTGAAGACAACCGAATTATCTGTTGAAACTCGATCAGAGATTGTAGCAAAATTTAAAAGTGGAGTTTCAGCATCAGAATTAGCTAAAAAGTATAAAATTTCTAGAAAAACCGTTTATAATCTAAAAGATAAAAAAGAGACGAATGGAAACTTAAGCAATTTAAAGAGAAGTGGAAGGAAGCCGGTAATGGACGATCGGGAATGTCGAAGATTAATTGGCATAGTCGCAAAAAATCCTTCAATAAGTCCAGTTAAATTGTCTGCAGAATCACAACGGTTTGATTGGAAAAAAAGTTAGTGATGCTACAATACGTCGGAGATTAAAGGATATCGACATTCGAACCTACGTAGTACGCAAAACTACATACATTTCCGAAGCTAACAAAGCAAAACGTCTCTCATTTGCATTGGAATACATTCAAAAGCCTAAAGAGTTTTGGAACAATGTTTTATGGACAGATGAGGTTGCTTTTCAGTTCCAGGGCTCGTATTTTAACCAATTTATGCATTTACGAAAAGAGGAAAAGAAAAAAGCAGTTCAACCGATTAATAGATTTGGTGGAGGCACAGTGATGTTCTGGGGATGTATGAGCTATTACGGATTTGGAGACTTCATTCCAATAGAAGGCACTCTCAATCAGTCCGGATATCTTTTGATATTAAACAATCATGCTTTTGCTTCTGGAGACCGGCTATTTCCTATCAGCGAGTGGATTCTGCAACAAGACAATGCTCCATGCCACAAGGGATCAGTGCCAACCAAGTTCTTAAAGGATATAAAAATGGCTGTTCTTCCCTGGCCTGCCCAGAGCCCTGACCTAAATGTTATTGAAAATGTTTGGTCATTCATCAAGGGTCAGAGAACAATCGATAGAACCCGGAAACGCGATGATACGATCAAGGAAGTCAAAGAAATTTGGGAGAAAATGGATATTGACTATGCGCGCCGCTTAGTAGAATCGATTCCAGCCAGATTACAGGCAGTTATTGATGCCAAAGGTGGAATCACGGAATATTAGTTATTAATATTACAAATAAAAAAAAAAATCTGAAATTCCCCCACAAAATCCAAAAAAATATTATAATAAAGTTATGTGTAAATACTTTTGACGTAAAAAAAATGTGTGTAAATACTTTTGCAAACGCATAGGCTTCAATTCAAATGCCTCTATTTTTGGCATTTGACAGTTATTTTTGTTAATTCTTTTTTTGTTCGCTTCAGCATAGATCATAGAATACGAAAAACCCGTTACTTGTGCGTTTGAGTAGCAGAAACAACGAAAAAATGCTTTCGAAGTTGCAGAAGCTAAAAATATTGTGTTGTGTAAATACTTTTGACCACCCCTGTATATATATTATTATTTACAACTGTCTGTTTGTCTATGTGTATGTATGTGTATACAGATAGGTAAAACTATATACTCCTATATATCGTACACCTACATACAAGAAAAGTACTAAGCATATGCTTTAATCGCAACAATTTGTCAAAATATTGTCTATTCTGATTCATTCGATTTACGTAGGGAGCACGTGAATAGCCTTCGGTAATATATATATTATATAGCCCCATTGGGGTTGTAGCCAATTGAAAGTCATATCCAATTCCAATTTATAGCCAAATACAAGGCACTTTGTGCTCAGATTATGGTACCCAATATAGTTAGTCCGTTAGTTTTTACAGCCGACTACGGAGAAATACTTTGATTGAAGCTGAGCCGCATGCGGAATAGATCGCAGACTGATTGATTGGAACGAACTTTGATTTATGGCAACGATAAGATATGAAATTTAATGATCACATGACAACTAAGTTGGGGTGGTTTTTTTAAGACAGGGACAGCGAAAAAAGCAAAGAAATTAAAAATGAAGAACAATTTTTAAAATTAATAAAAAAAATTATCATAAAGAAAATTGAACGAAATCATGTGCAAAAATCATGAATACAAAATAAACACATGATGATATCCCTACCATGACTATTTCTAACGATTCTAAACATTATAATAAAGCCCTTAAATTCGCCGTTTCAATGGACTGAGAGTACGTACATAAATAGAAATAGAAAACTTTATAAATGCAAAAACTTTTCACAGAACTGTGACAAAAGCTAAAGCAATTAAACAACTGCATTTGCAGTCACACAATTCAGAATAGTTTCTAGATCTACATTTGTGGCTATTATATACATACATATGTGCATTCGAGAGAGAGAGAGAGGGAGAGAGGGATAGAGATTGGGATTGATAGAGTGAATGGGAGAGACATGCATGTCATAAATATAATAGCGAATTGTTAGGAAAGCAAAACGTGGAACAAGCTTTGACTAATGCACGTTAATTTGAAAACCAGTTAACCTAAGCTAAGCGAGACGGCGCTACTGGGAGTTACCCTGGAATACAAAATATATAACATATAGCTCGACATACTTCATGCTTCAATGCCTCAAGCTTCGGGTTATATAAAATTCAAATCGATATTTATCGATATATATAAAGAAATCAGCATATACAACAAAACAAAGGAAATTATCAACTTTTATTTGTGTAGATGTCAAACTTCCCATTTTGCCAATATACCCCATTTGCATGCATTTTCAATGGGGCATACGGTATGCAAAACGCAGTCTGGAATAGCCCTAAACGCGAATAGCAATGACTATCGATGTTTATAATATTTACCACTTTTTTCTTTATTACTAAAATTAACCAACGAAAAACGAGTTCATGATTCAAGTCAAGAAATAAGAATAAGACCCTCTGACTCAAGCTAGTCTATACTACGTATCAGCGGAGGGCCTTACTATAATTATTGTTTAGACAGCTTGCCAGAATGTCTGTGCAAATAGATCGGCAACTTTAACCGATACTTTTGTGGATCACGGAGCAGGGTGTAAGACATTAATAAGGTACATAAATAAAGTAAATAAATACTTTCTGGAATTTTTAATTTAATTTAATTTTTATTTTTTTTTTACCCTGAACCGATTGAATATGGATTTCCTAATCCCTGAACCCATTGAAAATGGATTTACTAATCCCTGAACCCATTGAATATGAATTTCCTAATTTCCATTTCCTAATGATCGATCAAAAATAAAAAATTCGTTTATTTTTTTACTTTTTTTGAGCATGACTTCTATAACGTTTGAGCTAGAGACTTCAAATTTGTATATTTAGATAGATATTATGGATACGTAGATACGCCCTTTTCGCCCACAATTTGAAAAAAATGCCTTTCAAATACTAGAGACTTGTAATTTGGCAAATAGACAGATTTGAATGAAGATCGTGTATCTCGAAATGGAGTTTTAAGTGTCCAAAGTATTGCCCAACCCACCCACACGCTACGCCAGCAACTGCGCGGCTAGCAGTAGTATCTCGTAGTCGAGTCAACTCGACTAGAGTCTTCTTATTTGTTTTATTTTCGTTTTAATTGTGGTTCAAATAACTTGCGACACGTTTTCTCCATCAAAATATTGTCTGACAAAATATTGCAGATACATATACATATATACATATATGTATATATTTTCAGATCTTAATTATCGCCTTGTATTTTATAATTGTTTACAAGTCATATATGCTACACATAAACTCTGAATTTATACCAAAGTTGTAAATTGAAGGTCTTCAATAAAAATAAGGAAGAATAAGAAAGCCAGTTGAATCTTTTGTTTGGAATGTTTTGATTATAAATGGGATTTGCATGAGGTAAATGATCAGCAATAAGAACGTTCATCCATGGATTATAGCATGATCCATTGATTAAAGCCATCAATGATCAAAAATGTTCAAAATAGATAAAGATGATCCAGGCAAATGTACATGATCAGCATGATCGAACGATCAACCTTGAGCTACAACAAGCAACAATGGATCAGCATTGGTATACAATGATCAAGAGTGGTATAAAATAATCAGCATTGATCTATTCTTATCACCAATGATGCACAATCTGAATGTTCAAGAATGATTTCAACGATCTACAATGATCAAAAATTACCTATTAACTAAAATGATCTCTTAGTCATCTACTTCTTCAATTGAAGCCCATAACAATCACAACAATCAGTTAGCTTACTTGACAACCGATTCCGATTTCGTAAGAGATTACAATTGCTTTTCAAGTCTTTTGTGTGAAATAAATTTGCAAATGACAAATTATCTAATACACATATAATAAATATCTCGCAATAGACAGCTATCTGAAGATTTACAGAGACAAGCTCACAGTTGTTTGAGAGCTGTCCACAATTAGTTAGGGAAACACCGTAAAGCTGTCAAAGGTAAACAGAGAGAAGTCTGGTGATTTTTCTCACTTCCACTGTTTATGTTTGCAATTTACATATTTCCCCATTTCAGGCTCAGTTGCATTATTTTTTTTTCCATTTTATTGCTGCTGATAGAGATGATTATGTGCCACGCTCTGTAACTAACTTTCGTGTTGTATTGGCGGCATATTAGATAAGTTTGTTTTGGTTTATGGCCTCAGCTGCTTTGTCGGCCTTAATGATGCTATATAAAGTCATAAAACAAACGAAAAGAATCATCACTTGTCTTTGATAATCTAAAATTTGAACAGCGTCAGCAACTATTTCTAGTGCTCTTGTGTCAGGTACTCTAAGACTTTGCCGTCATCTTCGTCTCTCCCTACCACTTAAAAGTACTTGAATACTTTGGTACTTGACTTGATGCTAATTAAAAAGTCGTCTTTTAGGCAAGAGGATCTGGAACTGGATCTGAAGCTGGTTCTTATAATACTAAAATATTCAATTACTTTAAAGTACATACTTCAAGAGCTAATTAAAAATTGGACTGTAAGGCAAGATGAACTGGAACTATAACTAGAGCTAGAGCAAGATCTGGAACTGGTACTTCAGCCATTAATCAATATTTAACAAGCACTCAAAAGTTCATGTATTTGTTAAACTGTAACTAAAATTGGAACTAGTGCGGGAACTGGAGCTATAAGATTGAATGTCATAAGAAGTACTCAGAATTATAAGGCAAATGGTATTCGAATTGCAACTGAAACTAAAACTAGAGCCGGCTTCTTTTGAATATATGCAATTACTGCAAGTAATACCCAAATGAATCGATATGCCATCCATCACTATGGTAGTGCTACAGGAACGGGTTCTGATACTTTCAAAATAAAATGCAATCTTCTCCTAGAAATCTAAAACCTATGCACAAAAGCTGAAATCGATTAAAGATCATATTTAAGGCAAGCGGAACTGGAACTGGTTCGAGTACTTTCAAAAATATGCAATATTTTAATAGCTAATTAAAAACTTATAAAAGCGTGCTTACGCTATTAAAATTCCAGCCATAATTTGTACTTAAGCTGGAACTGGTTCTATTACTTTCAAAAATATGCAATCGTTTACTAAATATCAAATAACAAATGAGCTTCAATTGATTAAAATGCCTTCTATAAGTTAAAGCGGAACTGGAACTGGAACTGGAACTGGAACTTGTTCAGCTATATAACTAATGCAGCTTCATTAAACTTTTTTTAAATGAATACTGGAACTGGAACTGGTTCTTTCAAATATATGAAATCACTTCAAAACTTTTGCAATTGCATTTCCAAACTAATTAAAACACTTTCCCTAAGGGATGTGGAATTGGAACTGATGCTGGAACTTGTTCTTGTACTCACATCTGGCTTGCCATCGTTGGTATTGTTGATGCCGTTAGTGTTGTTGTTGTTGTTGTTGCTGTTGTTGTTGTTGTTGTGTTGGGAGATGCCATTGGCCCCATTGTGTGGCATTGTCTTCAATTCCATGTTGCAAGGCGAACTTCACGTTTGCCCCCCTCCGAAACTCTTTTCCTTGTTATTGTGTTTATGAATGTTTCTTTTTTCACAATATTTGTATATAAATTTATATTTTTTTACGCACTGCTGAGCATTTAATTAAACGAAAATTGCAAACAAAATGGATAAAAATATATGTATATATGTATATAATATTAAAAATTAATGCAATTATCACAAACGCCGCGGCGAAGTTAATAATATTATTTAAATTGGATTTTTAACTAGTGCCACGCAAATGCTTGAGAGCGAGAGCGAGAGAGTCAACGAGAGAGAAAGATAGAGAGAGAGAGATTGATAGAGAGGGGAGGCGAGGTATAGAGAACAACAACTTGTAGCAAAGGCCGGGGAGTCGCGTTTAATTTTATTTAATTTTATTTGAAATTGTTGAGGTTGAGTTGTGATGCCGTGAATGCCACGGCTAGAACTGAGGCGGCGTCGAGCTTTGAGCGCTTTAAGAACCATCACAGCTAGCTAAAAACAATTGGTAATAGCTACACAGGCGGGTACATAGGTAGACAAGGTAGGTACACAGGTGGGCAGCGATAGCCGTAGTAGTACCTATGCAATAAAGCAACAGTTGGAGCGGCTTCAAGTAAATAACTAAGGTACATGTGCAAAGCTTGTATAACTATCATTATCATTGCTCATATCATTATCTGTAACATCATTATCATCAGTATTGGAAGAGTTAGGTACCCAGAGAGCAGGGGCTTGCATCATTATCGATATGATCTAAGCACCATCATCAGCTAACAACACCCACACAAGCAGGATCGAGAGAGCGAGAGAGAGAGAGAGAGAGAGGAGAGAGAGAGAGAGAGAGAGAGAGAGAGACTGTGATTAGGATTATTGTAGGTGAGCTCCAACAAAGCAAAGCGACAATTGACGTATTTTCGCACCGAATTGAAAACTCAATTATGATCGACTAATGGGGTATCCATTAATCAAAAAGGAACTGCAAATATAATGCCAAACTAAAATAAACACTTCAGCTTGACTTATTATACTTCTGCTAATTGTATGATCGACTATAAGATGCTCTATAGTCTGTTCTGTCATACTCCAAAGCCAATTTGTGCAAACACATGCAGATTACATATAGACTCTCATTGAAATATGTAGAAATGTTGCTCAAGTAGAAAATGATCGACTTCAAATATCCTGTACTGAATTCGTACACTCTAAATTATTTCACCTAAATAAAGTAAGAGTTTATTTGCAAATAACAAGTGCCTTGCCTGTCTACAAGATACCCTGTACTCGTGTTAAGTATGCCCAAAACTATTCGTAAGCCGTATTAAGTTTGAATTACATTTTCTTGTGAATTACATTTTTTGTGTTTTATTGTATTATGTAGTTTTTTTTTTTTTTTTTGTAGCCGGGTATAAAAAATTAAATTCCAGATTTATTTTTAATCAATTACTATGTTTACAGGGTATCGAATATTTAATTTTAAGTTTTTATCAAAGGATTGTTTGTTTACAGGGTATGTATCTGTCAATTTTAAGTTGTATTTCAACTTTCAGGGTTAACAAAATGAACTTACCAATTTGTGCCAACAGGTTATAGGAAGAAAAAAAAAACAATTATATATTCATATAATTTTTTTTTATTTTGCTCAAATTTCTTCGTTTGCTTAAACAATTTACAAAAAAAAAATCAATTTATAATCATTAAAAATTCTTGTTCATAGGGTATATACACATAATAAGTAAATATTTGATTATTATTAAATAATCATCTAGGCCATCTCAATTTAGAACATAACATATGTACATATGTATATCTGTTGGAAATTCCAATTCAAAATGTCTAACAGTTGCTTAATTCGCTGTAGTTAGGGCCGATCGTGCCTCGTTTGCCTCAAGACGTAAGATACATTCTGTAGCTAATTCCCAGATAAAAACAAATATGCAATGGTGAATTCCCAGTCAATCGAATTATTACCACTTGTCAGACGAATCAAATAAACCCGTTCTCAATGAACAATGATACAGCACATACATACATATGTATACACACAAAAATACACATATGTATGTACTATATATATCTCAAGGGAAGTACCGAAAGACAAGAGCCATATTCAATTTGCCAAAAAGCCTCATATCAAGTTCATATAATAACACACAGCATTGTAAAAGCCTTTGCCGAGGTCAATAAGGAATTTCAGATTGGTTTTTAGAAAGTAAAATTTTATATATAGGGTATATAGTCAATTGCCCGTTATAATGCTATCGATGATAACTGAAGCCACAAACTCTGTTGCTTAACAGCAAGCGTCACTTTGACTGCAAAAAAAAAAGGTAAGAGTGCTCGAAGCCCAACTAGAAAATACCCTCTACCAGCCGCAAAGTAGGTATTTCAATATTCCTATGCTTCACACACACACACACGCTCTGCTCCTGCAACGACTGCGCCTGGGACTGAGCTACTATATAGACATTACGATGAGAATTTCATTGCTAAATAACTTTTATTCTGGATACACTTTCCTTTCTCCTTTCGAGCGTAATAACAGAGGAGTATATTTTTGTTCCCACACAAGTCTCTATTATGTGATAAAAATTTTATTTTTCTTTCAAATTTTCGCGTGTGATAGATATCCATAAAATTTTTTCAAAACAGAGAGAACCAAACAAAAAGACAAATTTATATGTATATATATTTTTTTATAATTTTTCAAATTTTTATTTTTCATATAGTTGCATTAATTTTTATATTTAGTTAATAGCTAAATTTTTGTTGTAAATTATTTTCACTTGCATGTGTCTATAAATTAAATCTTATTTGTATTTATCGTCTCAGCATTATTAAATTAAAGAACGAAAAAATAGATATATATGTATATATGTAATATAACACGATAACTAAGTGTTGAATTTACGATTTAATATGTGCTCTACATCAAGTTCATATGCATGTCAGTATGTGTGTGTGTGTGTCTGTGTGTGGGGAAGTGTATGTGTGTAAGTGTATGTGTGTAGCTGTGTAGCTTTGTCAGAGTGTTGCTTTGTGGTCCGTTAAGCTATTAATCAACAATTTCACAAGTGAAATATTTTTACAACGTGAAATTAATAAAAACTAGAAAAAAAAACGTTGACAATCATAATAATCATAATGATAATATAATGATAATAATAATCATAAGTAATATGTAATTATTTTATATAATTGTATCATAATATGCTATTATAAATATTTGATTTATTCAGAAATCAGACGATGAAAACACAATTATCAAAATCTTTTACATTTCTATCAAAATTTGCACTACAATTGTTTTTTTTTTTTTTTACTTGAATTTTTGATATTTTTCTCTTTTTTTTTAATTTTTATTTTTTTTTATTTTTAGGAAAAAAAAAGAAATCATAAACAAACAAAAATTGTAATATATTTTTTAAATTAAAAAACAAAATTACGCGCCAAGTCTTATGGATGATGCCTATATGTATATATACATACATACGTACATAAATATATATATATATATATGTATATAGATTGTTTACATAATATAATTATCAACACTTTTACGTTGTTTTCTATTACTTAACAATGGTTTAAAGTTAATTAGCCTTTTGGCGAAACGAATTTACTTGCAATTTAAATTTTGAAAAAAAAAATCCGTTAATAAATATAGCATGTTTGTATGTGTGTGTAGGTGTGTGTGTGTGTATGATTTGATATACATATACATATGCAACGCTTATGCTAGCAAAAACAATAAAAATTATAAAATTACTTGCTGCTATAGAGACACACGCATAGCACATCATTTGTGATCCGATAAACACGTATATATATATATATATATATATATATATATATATATATATATATATATATATATATATATATATATATATATATCTTTCATTGAAATACATATACAAAAGGCATATTATATAACTAACATTTCAATTCTCTGTTATAATTTATCTTTGACTCTAAAACTGCGCAAAGTGCAAAACTTTTTTAATTCAAGCAATTGCCAAACTATGCGATTTCTATATAGATTTCTTTATATATATATAAATATATCTATAACTGTTATGAGTTTTGTTGTTGCTTGTTACAAATTGCTTTAGTTAAAGAGTTGTTGGCATTTATGTATTTACACGAGAGACAATGTGCAATTGCAGTTAAGATCGATCGTTCGATCTCTCCTCTCTCTCTCTCTTCTCATTTATTGCTAAGAAGACAAACTATTTCCGTTTGCCGATTTGTTTGTTTGTTGAATTAGTAAAAATTTGTATAGGCTGCGGTGTAAGTCTTTTTTTTTCCATCTAAACTTTCACTTAATATACATTTTTTCTTGATTTTTTATTGGTTTTTAAATTTTTTTGTTTCTTTATTTTTTGTTTTTGTTAAAAAAATAATACACATTTGTGAAATATGCTTGTACTATTCATGTTAAATACACAAAATCAAAATTAAAATCATAAATAAAAAATTAATGATAATTAATGACTTTTTTCTTGTTTTATTTTAAAGAGAATAGAGAGACAAGCGAAAAAGAAAACGTTATAATTATATACAACATCATGTGAATTAAAGAAAACAAACTATGCTTTAGGTTTGTCGATAGTTTACTTTAAATCTATATAGACATATCTTGTTGTATAATGCATATAAAGTTCGATAATTCGGCTTGGCTCATCTCTTTTTATACGTAGATATATATATTGAAAATAAACAAAAAAAAAAAACTATTTACACTAAGTTATATTTCTTATATTCTGAGTATGGTAATATCTGAAGCGTTTCGTTGGTTTCTGATGTGTTTGGGTGCGTGTGTTTTACTGTGCGTGGGTCTATGCCCAACGGAACTGACGCAATACATTCTCATTGTGTTGTACAGTGCGCATTCCTTAACATAACTCAACCATCGAAACACTCCGTTCTTAGGACTATACACATTCGAAACTAGTCTAATTACTTTGTTTAGTTTAGTTTTTGTTTTTAGTTTAGTATAGTTGTTTAGTTAAGTTGCCTATATGCGGAGATCAGCTATGGATCAGAGCACAACAAACAAATCGATTAGGCATTCGCAACTAAAGCAACAAACAAAAATTATTGCTCATTTGTTTCTTAACTTTTTTTTAAACGCCTTTTGTATATGAACGATCATTGGATATGAATGTTCTACATATATAAATTTATATATAGTCTATGTCTGTCCTTGTGTGTGTTTTTGTGTTAACAATGCGTTACATGTCTGCATATGTGTATGTGTGTATGTGTGTGTATATATATTTTGTGTTGTATTTTGTATTTATAAATAAATACGGACTCAGTCGCGTTCTACAACTTTTTGCATTATTGGAGCTTTTTTCCAGCACTTTGAGACTTCCAACGTGTAGCTGCTAATTCTTGTTTGTTGTTGTTGTTGTTGTTGTTGTTGTTGTTATTGTTGCTGTTGTAGTTTCCTATGTATTAAGTTTCATTGTTCATTTGGGCTGTTAGTCACTCATCTCGACCCATTTAGCGAGATTTCTGGCGGCAATTTCCTTATTGATAAAAATAACATTCTGCAAATGCAAAATGAAAAGCAATTAGTCAAATATTTACATAATAAATGTATATAAAATAACAATAATTTGTAGCTATTTCGCATCATCTGTTAATCAGGCTATCTCGCTCGCTCACACTTGCCATCTCTTTCATTGTGATGCAGCTTTTTACTTACGTTTGGACCTAGAGAAGCAAATAAATAGATTTCTGGTATATTATGGCTATTATAGCCGGCAACTTGTGCTTGCAAGACAATGCCTTTGGTTAATTTGTTGAGGATATCGGCCGCATCGGCAGACCAGGTCTCGCCTATAAACAAATGTATAACTGATTAAATATACATATATAGAGAGAAATAGATCTATAGAATACTTTACCAATTGGCTCAATATTTGACAGTATGCATTCGGTTGCCTGAAAAGGCAGCGCCATAAAGTCTGTGCGTATCTGACGCAGAGCACTAAAGCTAACATTCATATAGCCGCCAAAGTCCAAGAATTTAATCAGGCAACGCTCCTCCTCCTCACCATCGTTGGAATCGCTATCCACGATTTGAACGCGATACCAACAGCCATTGATGGGCATCACACAGACGGCGCTGATCTCAATGCTGGGCAACTTGGGCGCCTCTATGCTCGAGTAGCTTTCGAGCATGGCCTTCTGCAGTGCGTGTAGCGATGGATGCGATGGATGCAGCGGATGCTGAACGAACACATGATTACCAGAGAGCACTGCGCTAACTGACACATCATTGTTGATGCCCTCGATCAGATTTAGCTGTGAAATTTGCAAGAATCAATACATTAAACAAATGAAATCAAATCAAAATTCGCTAAGTATCGATTAATTATCGATAGTATGGCATTACTTTTAGGTTTTGTTTATGTTTTGGTTCAATTATAGCTTTTTAGGGATGTTGCAAAGCTTTGCATTAACAAGTCGTATTTCTAAATGGATAGATACACTTTCGATAAATGATTGGAATGCTCATTTATAATCTGAATCGATCTTGATTTGACAGCTTAGTATCTTACTGATCAATCGTTCAGCATTATCATTCATTTGGTTGAGTCTATTTGTAAAATCGAAAGATTTGCTAGCTGAACGATATATATAGTTATCGAAACTACATTTCATAAGCTTCATTTTGTTATCAAGCTACTTATCGATTTTCTTTGCAATAGTGAACTGTTGGCATATCGATATACATATATACATCTATAACTCATGCGAATCATTTTGTAAACACGCTTAATCGAGTTACTTATTGGAATTGCAAGCATTATCAATCAACCAATATATATATATATATATACAGTTCATGTTATCGATCAACGACCATTGATACAGTTCATGTTCAGTTATCGATCAACATCCCTACAGCATATAAGAATATGTATGTATGTCAATACATGCATAAAACTCTCCCTCTATGATTAGAATATAGAGAGGTACAGATCAAGACTGGCAGAATCTGACGTCAACTCACTTGTAAGCTATAGAGGCTTTCAGTCGATAGAGGAACTATGGATTGCGGAAGCGCATAGTGAATTCTTTGCATTGTAAAATTGGGATAGCGTCTGGATGGGAAACGCTGGCGTATCATGGCCAGCGCGGCGTCGATCTCACTGTCGGTGCCTTCGATGGTGCAAATGCGCAGCTTGCCCGATGAATAGCGATTCTTGCTCAAGCTAACATTGGCCAGAGTTTTCGACTTGATTTGATTGATGTACGAACGCTTGCGTCCATATAGCTGGCCAATCAGGCTATTCGGAAAGAAAAAGCGATACGAGCTCTTCACACGTGATGTTGCCTCCGAACGCGGCAAGCTGGAACCTTTGCCCGAATCACCAGATTGTACGCTGCAAATGCTAAGCGATGGACTGGCTGCATCCACATTGCGCTTCTGATTGCCATTGGCTGCATCATCAGCGGCAGCATCAGTGGCACCATCTGTGGCACCTTCAGTGGCAGTGACAGTGGTTACAGCTGTCGAATTCTCATTCAAATCCACATGCTTGGCCACAATTGCTTGCTCCTCCTCAGTCTGTTTGATCTGTGCTGCAGCTGTGCTCTGTAGCTGTGCCAGCTCGATGGGCTTAATTGTCTGCTCCACGGCGGCAGCGGCAACGGCAACGGCATTCTCCTTTTGTTCTTCGACCTCCTCTAGCTGCTGCTTCTTCTTCGTCTTGTCAGCATCATCACTCAGATTTGGCTCACAGTTGTTGTTCTGTTCGCATTCCTTGGTATATTTGCTCTCGAGAAACGAATTCTCTGGTGATATTTTTGGTGTACGCGTCGCTTTGATGACCACCGGCTCCTCGGTCTTTTGGCTTATCTTCCGATTGTAGAAGGAGACGCGATTCTTTGATATCGAATCAGGCAAATCTCTAGGCGATGACAGATTCTCAAAATCCTCGTCAATGGAACAGAGCTTCTTATGTTCAGCATCTTGTATTTTGGACTTAAGCATTTCCGTATCAATCTGCTGCTGCTGATGCTTGCCCGGCGATGCGCGTCCATTGCTCTGTATTGTGATTGGCGCCGATTTACCATATAGCATTGTATTTGGGCTGTCCTTCTCATAGTCCCCCCCGCCGTTCAATACCGAACCGTTGCCCACACAGATGCTCATCGACTTGGAGGCACCTGTACCATTTCCATTACCCGTAGGCAATTTCCCATTTTGTGACTGAACGCCATTCATCCCTTTGCGCTGTGTTCCCGGCTCGATGGCCTCTTTGATCGGCTTTCCATTGGCAGTGGCGGCATTTGCATCGTCATCGCTTTTATCAATACGATTTTTATTTCTACGCCGAAACCAAAAGACGCCGAGTATAAATGCTACACCGGGCAGTGAGAGATAGAGTAGAGGACGACCGGATACCATTTTCGCTGAATATTGGAGAATCTGAAAATACATTGTAATTAAATTCGATTAATCTTCAGTAGGAAAAATATAAGGAACTCAAATGCTTATTTTTCTAATTGTATACATATGTATATAAAGCAAAGCTTTACTGATGAAACGTTTCAGAATGTGTCTGAGAATAAAAGTAGAAAAGAAACTTTTATTGAATACAAGAAAATGCAATTGCAGTTCTAGTAATAGCACCAATGCCTTAATGGCTACGCAACAAAGCACAGCTGTAAGTGATCGACTAGAAAATTCCCTGATTACCCAGAACAAACAACAATTGCCAAAGCACAAGTCTCAAATTAGCCGCTAATGTACACAAAAACAAATTGTCATCACAGTGACCGGTCTAGACAGTAAACTCGATATCTAACGCTTTTCTGGGATTCAAGTTACGTTTAAAATTAAAAGGAAATGCATTGAATTGATATATGATAAGCTCGTATTGCGTATGCTTTAGAAACCATACACAAAAACAGATATGTATAGTTAAAACATTTGATTCTCTAGCTATACGATCCCTGCGGATGGCGGACTGGCGAACCGGACTCAATTGTGACTCAATATGTCGCAATCAAGTATACATTTTCAAACAATCATTAGATCCTCGATTTGCACTTCCATTGGGCTCAGGGTATAAAAAACATTGGAAAGTTTTCGCTCTCTCTCTCTCTCTCTCTCTATCTCTCACATTATAGGAGCAAATCTGAGCATGATCATTAAATAAAAACAGACTGAAGGAACTTTTGAAAAGGCATTAAAAAGTTTAGGAAATGCATATTGAAATGTAGAAACAAGAGAGAAACATGGATTTGTTTAACGAATACATTTAGTTAAAAATTGGGCAATATATTTCATGTATAAATATATTTATATATGTGCATAGTTTTTAGACCTTTAATAGTTTGAAATGCTGCATAAAGTCAATTTGTTTGGGTCGCGACCATCACGAGACCTATTTGGCATCCACAACCAAGTAGATACATATGTATTTGTGTGTATATGAAGACGTATTTATAGCAAAAATACGTAATTATAGAAAATCATTCGAATAGCGACGCGCAGAGCAAATAAGGTGCAAAACAGAAGCAGAATGCCACGCGGAAGCCAGCAAGCAATAGTGGCAGAGCGAGAGAGAAAGAGCGCGCACACACACAAACATTTTCAGTGTGTCGATCGAGCGGGGGAGCAAGGGAGTGAGTGAGCGAGAGCGAAATATGCGTCTCCCTTGCGCGTGCGCTGACTGTCAAGTGTGAAGAAAAAGCCGAAACAACAACAATAAGCGAAAAGAGCAAACGCAAGCAGCTTTCGGCTAGCTAAAGAACTAGCATAAGAACAACAACAAAAACAATAAAATAATGACAACAACAAGCATTACGCTTACGGCAATTGTTATGAAATCGTTACAAAACAAACGTTGCTAAAAAAAAACCACTAAGAACTAAGAAAAAAGAAAGGCAAATAAGAAAAATAAATAAATAAATAGAATATGCAACAAAATTAAAATCCAAAATTTTGGAATCACCTTTACAAATTTGCCACACTGTGCCCACTGTTTGTGGAATTTTCCAAATAAAAACAAGAGAGAAAAACTAATAAAAAACTCTATCAAACACATACACACACACACACAAACACACTCGAAACTTATTTATTCGTTATTTTCGTTGGGAATTTATATCTTTGTATTTATAACTTTAAATATATATTTTCTTTCAATATTTGTTTGATTTTCTATATTGAACTTTTCGCTGGATTTGTGTTTACTTCGCTGAGCTACTCGAAATACAACTCAATTTGTATTTATTTAACTTTATTTGATTCGTTAATCTGATGCCGGCGTTGCGACTCGTCGAATTCGAGCTTTATGTTTTTTCTATGCTTCTATGCGTATCGCCGACGTGCGATGATAGCGCTTCGATATACAAAGGGAAACTACCCAAAAGCGTTTCACATTTGTTTTTCTTCTTTTTTTATTTTGCCAACCCCACCCCCTCTCTGGGATTGTGTGTATAGATGATCGTGTGATTTGCTTCGTTTTTCTATTTATTATTTCTAGCGAAACATTTGTCGATTGTTGCCAATGCAATCCAAACCACCTAAAACCACCCACTCAATTAAAAGGCGCAAATGCAGTGTCAACAGCCTCAAAACTCAAATTCGATCAAAAAATGGATAGACAGACAGACAGACGAATCGACAGATAGCAAAGAGCGCCCTTCGTCAAAGCATTTCAATGAGACAATAAAAATGTTAACCTCGCTCTCTTTAACGCTCTCTCTCTCTCTCTCTCACTCTATGTGTTTGGGCAAACCTGTTGCCCTGATGTCGCATGTGTGTGAGTGTGTCAATTTGTCTGTTGTTTATATGCAGAGCTAGAAGCTGGACACACACATACATTTATCTACAGAGAGCTGGTTTCGTCATCATTGATAAGCTCTAATCGCACAAAATAGGCACAAAGGTCATCATATTAGTACTGAACGATCAGGGCGGGCAGTCGTGAGAGAGATTGTCCATTTTGCATTCACCGCAACGTTGCCACCTGGATGAAGCGAGCACTCTTCAGCACTCTTACATATGTACATATGTATGTACATTTGTCAAGCATTAATGCCGTTAAAGCTGCTGAACTCTTATATGTACATATATGTTTCTTTGCCTGAGAGACTGTAGGTGTGTGGTTGTGTGTATGTGTATATGTGTGTGTTGCCTATGCAAACAAAAATATTTGACGCTTGGCGCTTGACTTTGAACTTGCAGAAGGTGCCAAAAGCACGTTACAATTAGTACGCAGTGTTTTAGTAAAATTCCATTTTATATTTGTATAATGTATGCACATAACAATTTAGTGTTTGACAGTTGTTAAACCAGCCACGGCTGGAAGCCAAGGCCTATGGATTGTATTTAACTCGTTATCACACACACGCACACACGCACACACACATACACAGCGTGCATGAGGGAGTGAGAAGGCGAATTTCGTCTATTAATACACACGCACGCACCCAAATTCAATAGAAACAGCAAAACCAAGTGCAACAACGATCTGCCTTACTTTTGGCCTAAGAGTTGCCACCCTGCCCCTGATGCCCCCATCCCTTTGCCCATTTGACATTAGTCTGGCAACGTGGTTGGCGATCATATGCTTTGCGACGACGACAGTTTTTTGTAGTTGTGTATTGTATAATCGTGAAAATGTATATTTTGATTTGGTTTTAGTTTTTTTCTCCCCCTTCTTTAACTTTGTTGTAGTTGTTCCTTGCTTATCAGCACCAACACATATATTAAAGCGTTTGATTGAATGGCGTAGTGAAAGCCGTCAAACAACAAAACAAAACATAATGCGCACAAACATTTCAATTGAAACAAAAAATTCTATGGAAAGCGTAACCAAATTAATATCTAAGCTATATGACTCAGACGCTAACAGAATTTTACATATATACGCATATATGTATGTATATTTATATAAATATATTTAAACGTATATAAATGTCATATGTGTGTACACGGATACATACATATGTATGTATATGTATATACGTTTGCACACATGTAAGAGACATCAGCAACAAATGTTCATTGTATAATCGGCAAACATAAGAAATAAGGACCAAACGATGAGCACATTGATCCTACAAAAGCACTCTCAGCGCACACATACACAAACACAAGCTGACAGGCGGCATAAATTGTATGCCGCATGTCAGCGGCAGCAAAAACAACAACAAGACGTTGCCACCTATTGATTATGTTGCGCATTTTTTGCACTCTCACACAGACACAAAGTCACACATACAAAAAAAAAAAAAAAAAAAAAAAATTACATGAAATTAATTATTAGCGGAAAAGGGCATTTAATTGTTGTCCTGTTTTGTTTCAAATTAATTTGCACTTTACAACTAATTGTGTTAGCTTGTGGAACATTCAGGCAACATGACACAATTTTTTTGCTTTGCCCTGTGAGTGTTTTGGCAAATGTTTTGTAGTAGGTTATGTTCCGCGTGGTCAGAATTGCGCTTACCTTTTGAAACCAGTGGGGTAAATAATTTGTTTTGAATTGCTTTTGAATAAGCGTAACTATCAACTTTATTGTTTTTTATTATATTCACTCTTTTTTATTTGACTTATAACACAAATTTTTAGCGTATTTTAGGAGCACAAATTAAACACGTGTCTACGTCCAACTTTTACATATCATAACATGGCCGGCGTATGCAGTGTTGCCATCATTGAGCACACAAGCCGATAAACTAATGTCAACTTTTGATCAGTTGCCTTTTATTTATTGAAATGCAATTAATTTTCAACAAATCACTTTTTAATATTATCCCATATGCGATTGCACCTCAATTGTTTGCACAAATGGCTAAAACGCGAATGAATACAGTTAATCGGACTGAATGACAACACATGAGAGAGCAGTGCTGTAAATAGAAGTAGTCGAGCAAATCGATCAAAATAACAAATAAATACCAAAATTCTTCTAACAACGTCAGCACTATTTCTTTAGTATCAAAGTTATATTTAAAGATAAAAATGAGGGCTAATCCAAGGCAATTGCTTAAAATATTACCTAAATTTATGAAATGCATCTCCTTTTTAAAAATATACTGAACGATAAGTTATTATCAACTGCAGTTTAGTACATTTGATATTAAATTTAGCAAAAAATACATAATGTCAGTTAACATTAAATATTTAATCAGAATATATTTTTATAAAACGTTGCACAAACAAATTATTAATAAAAATTGACATCATGTAAATTTTAAAATCGAAAATCGTATCGTATGAATAAGGCCGAAACTGAATAGTCTGGCAGCTCTAGACTAATGTCAGAGCTCAATGCCTTCCTGTTAGCTTGCTTTGACAGCGCTCTTTCTACCATTTGACAGCAACTGAGGTAGGTCGGCCGCGAAATACTTGTGTAAAAATTCTAAAATTATTGCAAACATCATAGAGCTATATGTGCGAATTATGTGTTCAATAACAAATTAAAATATCAATGTTTAATATAATACAGTTGTTGAATAAGAATAGCAAATGCAACTAAATAAAAACTGTGTTTACAATTTTTGTTTGTTTTTCAGTGACAATGGCAGTCCGCTACGAGCTGTGTATTGGTCTCAACAAGGGCCACAAGACCACTAAAGTCAAGAATGTTAAGTATACCGGCGACAAGAAGGTCAAGGGTCTGCGTGGCTCCCGTTTGAAGAACGTAAGTGAAAAATCAATAATATTCCCGATGGTATTTTGTTGTTTACATTATTGTTTTATGTTGATTTGTAGATTCAAACCCGCCACACAAAGTTCACCCGCGATCTGGTTCGCGAGGTGGTTGGTCATGCACCTTACGAGAAGCGCACCATGGAGTTGTTGAAGGTGTCCAAGGATAAGCGCGCCCTGAAGTTCCTGAAGCGCCGCTTGGGCACACACATCCGTGCCAAGAGGAAGCGTGAGGAACTGTCCAACATTCTCACTCAGCTGAGGAAGGCTCAGACACATGCCAAGTAAAAAGCTTGAGCATTCAACAACAACAGCAGCAACAACATCAAGCAGCACGCTTAAAAACAACAGCAACGGTGTTTTTTTTTATATATATGTTGCGCAGTGTTAACTACATTTGCTAAAACGTGTAAAGAAGAAAACGGAATAGTCGATGAAGCCACAATTAAAAAAACAAATTACCATAATTGCATATGTGTTTATTTTTTTCGAGTGCACTAAAGGAATTATACTAAAAGTTGAACATTTGTTAGTTGTTCCATAACCTCACTTTACGCGAAAGCTTAACTGTTCTTTTCGATTGCATTGCAATGTTACGGCCGGCGATGCCACTTTTGTTGGCATGGAATATCGTTAAGCTGTAATTTACAGAGTTGCTTTAGCTTGCATTGAACTCTCGGCTGTGTCATGTTGAAAATGCTAGAATGTACGAGGGAATAGCTCTGGAGGAATTCTTAACTGTAGTTTCCAGTTTATCTTCTTTCTCTTTCGTTTAGCTTCGATTAGCGAAAAGCAAAATGATGACATTTTTGTATTGGAATATTGTTTGGAAGGGAATGTCTAGGAGATAATAGTTTCCATATCTTTACATACATTTCTAGCAATCAAAAATTAAACAAATATTTTCTAGTGATGTGCATGGTTTGGTTTATTTAATATGTTTGTCAAACACTTAAACTTTTACTTACAACTAAATTAAATGTGATTTACATTGATTGTAATACATATTTATTTCTAAATGCGAATATGCTATATGTATATAGAAGACACCTTGGACTACAGTGGGCTTCCGCTGAACGTGCACATATAGACAGGGCTGTGTGTGTCTGGCCGCAGCTGCAGTTCGGAGTCTCGAGCAAATCTTGTCAAGGATAAATGAGGCTTACAAACTATGAGTACTCGGCGGTGCAATTGTGGAAGTGTAGGAACAGGAACGGGGGGCTGGAGCGGCAGGAGCACCATAAGTGAACACAGCCGTTTGTGTTAACGCGTGCTTACTGTATTTCCATTTCGATGTTGATTGATATTTAAAAGTCTTCGTCATTTAGGCTAGGCAATGAGATTGTCACCTCGCCAACCAGCTGTGCCTCGTTGGCATCGTTGGAGACGATGATGCGTTCGTACTCAACGCCGAAAGGATTCACAATCTCATAGCAGCTGGCGGCCATGTCCGGCTCCTGCTTGATATGTGGCGCCAAGATCTGCTGCGTAACCTCCAGGCTCTCAATGCGCGTCATCTCCAATCGATAGAACCCGTTCTCATCCACGCGATACGAGAAGCGTTTGTGACCCGATGGCAGACGGAACCCATGCTTCTTAATCAGATGAACGGACAGGGATTTGCCCGTCTTGAAGTAGCGCTCACAGCAATGGCAGGCATAGAAGATTGGATTGTTACCGTGCACCTCCAGAAAGTGCTGGAAGCAAATGAATTACAGTTAAGACGAGACACAATATAGATAGATATTTCGACGTTGGCTTACTCGTCGCATCTGCGTGTAGGTGCGCACGGAGTACTGACAGCCGGGCTGATCACACTGATGCACCAGCTTGGAATGGACAATCTGTACGTGCTTGGCCAGATCCGACTCGCGAACGCAGCGTGTGTCGCATTCTGTGCACTTGTACGGCTTGTCTTTCAGATGGCGATAGCGTACGTGCGTGGTCAGCGAGCTGGCCGAGCTGCAGGTCATGTCGCACATGCTGCACTTGTAGCAGTTTACGTGCCGCACCACATGACCGCGCAGCAGCTTCTCTGTGGCAAAGTATTTAAAGCACTGCGCACATTGAAATTTGTGTGCTACAAAGAGGGATAGAAAGAGAGAGAGAGTAAGATATATTCATGTTTATTTCTCCACTCGCTTACTGTTGTTGTCCGGCTGCCGGCGCAGATGATCGAACAGCGTCGTCTTCGTCCTGAACAACTCGCCGCAGTGATAGCAGGCGACGTGCTTCTTGTTCGAGTGCGTGCTGATGTGTTCGATGAGGCGATACTTGTTCTCCAGCAGCTTGTTGCATAGCGTCCAGTTGCATTGTGTCTTGGGCCGCTCGTCGTCTGGCGACTTTTGTATCTCGTATTCGAAGGAGGCGTGCTGCACAATGTGATCTTGGAATTCGACTATGGAAATGAACGAGCGCTTGCAGTCACTCCAGCCGCACTGGAAGTTCTGCTTCAGCTCAGGCAGCTTGTCACCGTTGCGTGGCGGAGCATAGCAGGCAGGTATCTCGGGATGGAGCTCGCATTCGTGCTTGCCCTGAAGCAGCAGATTAATGTAATAGCCGTGATAGTAACTGTGCCGCTCGAACTCTTCGCGGCAATACGTTTGGAAGTTGCAATCGTTCCACACGCATACACATTTGTCGGGGTTCTCCGACTCCAGCTGCTTCTGCTGGTGCTCCTCCAGATGCTCGGCAATGTGGCCATTGAGCAGCCATTCGCCATCGCAGACCATTTTGCAATCGCGCCAGCCGCAGGGAAGCTGCATATCTGATGATTTTTTTCGTTTACTCGTTGGGTGTTGCTTCAACATTGTGTCTATGTGGATGTGCGCAGGTCAGTATTGAATTAAAAATTGCAAAATTCTAGTCAATAAATTGCAATCCCCTCCCGTGGTAAAAGAAAAACTCTATCGCAATGGTATCGCTATAGTGATGGACATTTTCAAAGTGCATCCGCATCGATATTTTCAGTTAGCTTGTATCGATAGGAATGCAGTACCAGCCAGGCAAGCTAGAAAAGTCAGCACTTTAGCTAATTTAACGCTAGAAGATCAGCTGATATATCAAGTCTTTAAGTTATTTTCCGTAAATAAAAATTCATTGGATTAACTGCAACGTTTTTTTCTTTTGTTTTTCATTTCATTTTGTTATTCATTGCTTAATTCTCTACATGTGGCCCAATAAAATAAAGGGTCTTATAATAAAGCATATTATTCTGATATACCAATACTCAAGTTTTAGTTATAAAAAAAAAAAAAAAGAATGGGAATGGAATAGATTATGCTCTTTTTTTTAGCTATTTTTTAATCGTTGCAGTTATGGCTTAAGACTTACGATAGTTGATATAAACTTAATCTAAATCGATTGTGCATTTGCATACTTATCGATTGACTTAACGATATACCACTTTCCCTCCAATTTTCATGGTTTCAATAATTGAGTTCTCTCTCTCTCTCTCTGTCTTTTCCTTTTACTAATAGATACATTGCTGCATTTCTTTTTCAACTTATGTATATACAATTGATTTGTTTTTGTTTTATTTAAATTATACAGTATTGTTGCTAATATTAATTCTGCCTAGAGCAAATGCGTACACTCACGTTCTCCTCACAATATGCCAATAAAAACTTTATACTTACAAGGGAGCTACAAATATTTATGAACCTGTCTTTAGAGCCCTGGCATCACATACGCAATGTTGTCCAACGTTGTGGCCAGATTTGTGCTCAGCTGCTTCTTATTCTCCAGCCCCGGTATTTGCGTTGTCATGCAGAGCAGCGGCCCCATCGAGCACAAGAGGCTATCCAGTAGGACAGAGAGGCTGCCTGAGAGGGCAACGTGTCCATTGTGCTCCTTGAGGCGTTCCCCAATCACCGTCAGACTCTCGCCGAGCAGCTTTAAATGGGCAGCCGCGTCGATAGCCTCAATGCTAGACGGCGTGACTTTGCCACTGGCCAGCTCCATGTCCAATTGCGCAGCAGATTGTCGAACGGACGGGCTCGCCTGGCTGCTGGCGGCGGGAATCGCCTTGATCCTGCTGTTGTTATTGCGTCGCTGTCTGCTTTGTGCCCATGTCGAGGGTGTTGTTGTCTGCTCTGGCAACTGGCGTCGTTCTGCAGCCAATTTCTTTGTGCGACTTGTTGTGGCGCGATTCACGAAAGACGAGTCTGGAGTGGCCGCTGCCACAGAGGCGTTACCATTGCTTGTTTTTGACGTCGTCTGCGCTGTGACCGAATCGGCTGGAGCATTGTTTTCCCGGGTGCGCGCCTTTGTGGCGAGCACCTTGGCTTTGCGCCGCCAGGCGTTCTTCTCTTTATTGGACACATTGGCCCACAGTTCGCTGAGTCTTCGTGCGGCATTGGCAAAGTCTAGGCGAGAGATTCAGATTAATGCAGATTCGGATTAATGTAGATTATGATGGAGGATGACTCACCTAAATCTGGAAAGTCGCGTTTGCGTACCTCACGCGCCCACAGACTGTAGGCTGTGTAGCGCACCCGCACCTTGTCCTTTCTCTGCAATTTGTTATCCTTGAGCAGCTTTCGCTTATTGTTCGATTTTTCCCGCATGTAGAGACTCTGTCGGACACGGGAATCGTTTGTGTAGGAGGCCTCGGCTTCGACACCTTCGACCAGATCTTGGACCAGTGTGTCAACCTCATCGTCAGAGTTCATTAGGGCGCCACGTAAATCGGGCGTGCCACCAATTGTGGGTATTGCTGGCTCCTCATCCGAGATATTGTGATTGTGATCCAACTCATCCTCCTCGTCCTCCTCCACGGCGTAGGCCAGCGCCAGTTCCTGTTCACGCTCTCGCAGCGCATTAGGTGGTCGCCCGCGTCCTGGATATCTGGCTGGTTGCCTGCCTGGTCGTTTTGTTCGCTTTTCAATTTCCTCCGGGGACTCGAAGTCCAACAGTTTGGATGATTTTTTGCGTACGCGTCCACTGCGAGAAACGCCAGCCACCTGAAAATCTAAGCATGCGTTGAGCACGAATTTTTTGTTTAGTTTTCATGGCTTACCCTTTGTCACAGGATTTGATATGGGGGACTCCATTGTTTTGATTTTAATTATTATCAATATTTTTAATTGTTGTAAACGACGCGATGACAAATTAGTAAACAGCTGTTTGTAACAATACGGTCACACTGGACCAATCCGATGACGATTCTCATGAATGAAACAGTTTGTAAGATTGTAAAAGAATCATTCGATTATCATTTTGCCAAGTGCAAAGCATTTTGAGAATAGTTAATTTGTCGTATTTGACTCAAAATTATACAAATGTAATCAACTTTTCTGTAACATATATGACTAGCAGCTTAAGTAACATGACTTGTTCTGACTTTTCATTGTTAGTCATTTTGAGATATAAATAATTTAGTATACTTCATAGCTTAGTTAATGTAATTTCAAAATATTGATTAAGAGAAATACAATACGCGCGCAGTTTATTCGACTTGTAACATGTGACGTCACACCTGTAGATCCAATTGAAATAGCCACGGGTGACGATATCTTCTAAGCTTTGTTGTACTTGAAATGTATGCATTTCGATAGTTTCGATTACAAACGTTTCGATTTGTACACAGTTTTGATTACAATTCTTCTTGTTGTTGTTTTATTTTAGTTTTTGTTGATGCGCTGGGCGACATCGGAGTCGGCATTTTATTGATTACATATGGCAAACTAGCGCTTGGCACGCAACGCCGGCCCCCAAACCAAGGACATAAACGACCCCCGTATGGACAGGCGACATTAACGTGTTTTTGTTTGGTTTACATGTGTATGGTTGTATGTGTGTGTGTGTATAAAGTGTGTTTGTGGATGTTGGTTTTTGTATTTGGCGAATCAAGACCAAAACGACGGTTGAGCCGCTCAAATTTTGTTTGTTTTTTTAGTTATCCCTCGGCCATTCACTCAGTGCCGTGCATTTGTAAAACCCGCATTTAACGCGTGCGTTTGTGTGACTAACCCCAAGCAAATAACATTATCATAATTAATTCATAATAATCAAATCAAATACAAATAATTCAAAATATGTCGAATACAGTGAACATTAGTTCCGATTCCGCGCCCAAAGGCCTCTCCGAAACCGATCGGATTTCCGCTCTCGAGCTGCAGTCAACCAAACGGATGCTGTACTTCAGCGATGGCGTCATGGAAGAGCTCTCCTCCAGCGATAGCGACGCCGAACCAGACGTGCCCGATAAGGGCTACGATGTGCAATTGGAGGTAAGCCTTTCATAAACAACGATTCGATATCAATGCAATAATAGCTAATCAAATCAATTTGTGACTCATTCGGGAACAGCGCGAATTGCCGCTGGGGCCGCGCCTACGTTACAAGGCAACCAAGGTAGGCCACAATATATTGGCCGGCATTGATTACATTGGCGGCGGCCTTGCCTCATTCCTAGGCATTACCAATTCGAAGTATGCCAGCGAACTTAAATGCCATCAGCGTGCTAAGGAGCTGGCCGAGGCCGAGGCCGACGAGGACCTTGACAATTGGCAAGCGAACGGCAATGGCAACGGCAGAAGCAACAGCAGCAACAACAACAACAATAATCGAGGCGATACGATTGTGCTTTGTGCGCCCGCTCGACGCGACGAAGCCGCAGCGTTGCCACCCAGTCGGCAATAATACTTGAACTTGCGATGAACTCCATATAAGAACTGAATATAAGAGAAGAGCAAAAGTCGTATACGACAAAATGCTCATCAGGTTAAATTGTAAAAAAAAATTGTATATACCAAAAAACAACGAAAATTCATGTATTAAGTAAACAGCATTAAATCATTTTGGACAACTTTATTCGCCATAAATAAGATACAAAATACATATGACATATTTATATAGAAACAATTGTTTTATTTAAAAAAATAGGGATATATAGCTTGCTCTCTTATACTGTATATAAATGGAGCTTGATTGAATTCAAAAATTGTCGCAGCTTTTATAAAACTCTCAAGACTTAGTTAAAGAACTTAATTGCTATAAATATGTATATAAATATATTAAGTACTTTATTTTCCATTTAATTCTTAATTCTAATGGCACACTGAATACAATTAATGTTTGATTTAAGTACACTTGCGTTTCGAATCGATTTTGGATTTAAGTACACTTTTTCTTTCAATTAAACTTTAAAACATGAATCACAGTATCACAGAATTTACATATATTTATGTATATATATATAGGAAGCAAATTGATAAAAAAAAAATTATAATAATGATCATATGGGGCAAGAATCATTTTTAGTGTATTGTACTTTGGTTACGCGCTAATAATTAATTATGAAAAATAAAAGTGCCATGAAATAATATAGAAAATTCATCATTAAGTACGGAAGACCGAAATATTTTGTTTTTAATTTCGATTTAAATAAAGAAATTTGAATCTTATAAATTTTTGAAAATATTGCACAATTTTTTTTTTTAAATAAATTAATGAATGTCTTGAAATTTCTTTCATAAGCAAAGCTAACTCAAAATCAATGAACTAGCTCAAAATGTGAACAACGCTTAATTTAGACTGTTCATTTTTGAACCCATTCCTGGACTTTCACTCATTTCATGGCATTTCAAGTGAAACTTAAAGGAACACAACACATAACGGTTAAAAAAAAAGAGAGAATATTAAGTATAGACACACATACATATACACAGACAAACATACATAGATAGCGCTAATACATTTATAGAAATACATTTAAGTAGGTCCCCAAAAGTCAGAAATAGTTTCAAATCTAAACAAACAAAAAATACGCACAATTTGTTGACCCAATTTAAGCTAGTTAAGATATGCTTTATATATGTATGATATATAGAGTATACATAGACATAAGCTCAAGGAATTCTAGATAAATTTAAGGCATATGCAATGCACAAAAGTAGTTAAAGTTTATAAGTTGAATCGGTACTAGTTAGGCGAAAGTTTCGAATGTTTGTAGTTTACAACTAATATATAAACATATGTATGCAGGATTTGCACTTTGCAATTATTGTATAAATAGTATAAGTAGCTTTAGTTCATATACACAATCTAATTTCTCATACAACTTGGTTGCTAAAGAGCTCTATTATATGTTTTAAAATACTCAAATTTTATAACTCTATTTACGCAGTGAGTCGCAGCGGGAGTCTAAACTATATTAGGCTAGCTCTCTCGCTCTCACATCTCTCTAAGGCACAATGTTGACTGCTCTCTCCCTCTCTCTATATATATGTATGCATATATACACGTAAGACCTGTACAAAATTCGTTTGCCTAAATTAAGTTAACAAATTGTGCATAAACTTTATACGTAGCTAAACTAGGCTGACCTTGGCAGGAACGTTGCGTTGTTATAGCCGCATTTCACTTAATATGCGGCATCAGACTTGAAGAACTCTTGGCGAAGGCAGGCGGTGAATCTGTGGAAGAGTAGAAAAGTTGTTAGCAATGGAGGCCAGGGAATGGAGTCGGAGTTGGACTCACGCTCAGAGCAACGTTTCGTTGCCATAACGCTGCAGTTGCGGATAATGCGTATAGTTGCCATGATGATGATGGCCATGCACATGCTTCGAGGGCGCATAGTAGAGGCGCTGCGTCGAGTGGGCATGCGGCGTGTGTTGAGCGCTGCGGCCCAGCGAATAGTTGGACATTTGGTTGAGCGATATGGAGCCGGCGCCAGTCTGCTGGGCCTTGTGCTTGTAGGGGCTGCTAATCAATGGCGGCGCACTGACCATGGACTGGTGCGAGGGACGCACCGAGTGATAGGAGACAACGGTGCTGTTGCATGCCAAATGGGAGCCACGTGAGCTGCTCTGACCGTCCAACTGTTGTTGCTGCAACTGATGCTGCTGCTGCTGCTGCAGATGATGATGATGATGGTGATGATGTTGATGTAGATGCGATGGCTGCTGCTGCTGGTGCTGTTGCTGATGCGGCTGTAGCTGCTGTTGCGCATGTCGATCGACAGATTGCTTGAGTGGCCGCATGGACAGTTGGCGCTTGTAGAGGCTGGAGATGCTGGGACCCAGTACCCAGGCGAAGCAGCAAATGCCCAGCATTAGCTCCATGAAGGCGCGCGTCAAATATGGCCAAAGCGGCGTGCTCGTCTCTCGCTGACTCAGCCAGATATCGATGTTCGCAAACTCATAGATCACAGCGAGCAGCAGCAGGGCACAGGCGGTGCCATAGATGAACAGAAAGATGCCAATGCCGGAGCTGTTGTGGACGCCCAACTGCAGCTGCTGCTGCAGGCTCAGGGCATTGCTATTGCGCAATATCTCCTTGTTGCGACAGTGCACCAAATAGCCCGAGATTAGATTCATCGAGCCAAAGATCCAATAGCAAAACACTGGCGTGGCAACCAGCACCTGCAGCGCCTTGTCCGATTGATTGCCCACAAAGCAAGCGCCTGGTTAATAAAGAGAAATCCAGTTTAGTCATATTGCTCATTCAGCTAGGCCATAGACACGTTAAGCATACCCAACAGTTCATCCGCATCGACGAGTCGCATCACAATCACCGCCGCCGTCTGGAATGCGGGCAATCCCCAGGCCACAAAACAAACGAAATTATTCTGCGCCAAATCCTGCTGAGCGCTGCTCTGGCTACTACCGCCCTGTCGCTTGGCTGAGGGCAGCGCTATATGTCCCTTGGTATCGGGACTATTTCGGCGTATGTCCCGATGCCAGCCGAGGCATAGAATGGCCCACCTGCAAAAGGCGCAAAAGTTGTATAGGAATTTAAGGGGAATATTCATAAACTAATGCTGTCTAGTTTTTGGTCTTTCCACTTATACTAGATATAGATATATCGATTTGATATATTTATATATATGTATATAGTACCCATTTAGATTTGGGTTGAAAGACAAAACGTTTTCAGTCATAAATAACTTGCGTTAACAAATGGCTATATATCGCTATTGTTATCATCTCCAACCACACGACACGAACGACGCGACGTGCACAATAAGATATACAACATTTATAAAAAAAAAAAGCTTTGGGTTCAAATAGAACCAGTTTGAAGTATTATCACTAAATTTTGGATTGAACACAGGAAACGAAATTTGAACTTTTGCT
Organism: Drosophila koepferae; assembly: GCA_030914345.1. NCBI lineage: Eukaryota > Metazoa > Arthropoda > Insecta > Diptera > Drosophilidae > Drosophila > Drosophila koepferae. The sequence continues at coordinate 4,313,036 of JAUESR010000209.1, forward strand.
TTAGCTATGATCGAAAAGAAAAACTTGTTCATTTGAACGCCTTTTTAAGCTAGTTGCAATAAGAACTACTGAACTAGTTCAATACTGTGGACTTTAAATTTCGAATATTAAACTTATTGAGCAAATTAGTTCCAAGATACACAGAGAGTACTTAAAGTAATGAACCAGTATTTCAAGTTCCGGACTGGTTCTGGCACCAAACCATATAAATAAGACTTTTTAAATAAATTACAAATAGATAATTCAATAAATTCCGAGACTTGTGTGATATAATTTGAGCTAATGAACTAGTTCCATACTGACTCCTGAACACACATATACATTTTACAAAATAAGATTTGCTTATTCCAGACATTATAAAACTTGTCTTTATCAATACGTTCCAGTTGCAAAGTACTTCATTATTAAAGCCTCTCAGAATCGATCAGATATTCAAGTGGAATCTAAGAGCCACTGAACTAGTTCCAGCCTCATATGAAAACTTAACAAAATCTTAAGTACTTGAACAAGTTCCACTATTTTAGCTGCTCTCATTGATATTTGAGAATCCAAGACCAATTGAACAAGTTCAAGACTAGTTCCAGCGCTAGATCCGATACTCACCAGGCACAGGCGGCCATTCCGAAGTAGTAGCGCAACAGAAAGACGCTGGCACAGGCCGCATTGGAGAGGCCATCGACGCTGAGCAGCGATTCGTTGGGCGCCTGGGGATCTGTGCCGCAGGCGGTGCCCGTACGTCCGACAATGAAGCGTACCGTCCAGCCAATGGTGACCATGTTGTGGCACCAGAGCAGCGGCGACAACAGACGAGACCACTTGGCGGCCGCATAGCCATTGGCAGCGCTGCCGGCGGCGCCACGCCCACGATTATCACCGCCCAACAGGAGCAGGCAGAGCGTGGCAACGCAGGCGAGTCCGAGGCCGGCATACGCCCAAGTGGATACCCAGATCTCGGATAGATGCTTCTCGCTCGGCGTGAACAGAATGTCTGCCTCACATAACGGCGCACAGCGTCCAGAGCGATGCAGCTTCACATACAAATGGGATTTGCCCAGCGCCGAGCAGTCCAGCGGCAACGGTACGCCCATCTTCAGACCCGGCAACTGCTGCCCATAGAGTTCATGATCCTGCAGCGTGAGATGCGTTTCACCCGGTCCCTCCATGCACATGGTCTCGTGATTGTTCTCGCGTGGAAAGCGATCGCAGTCAAGCGCTGGCGGCCAAGGGAAACCGAAGCCCTGCAGCACCGGATGACAGCGAATGCGCACGGATTCGCAGAGACTGCGGCACGGTCCGATCGAATGGACCGGCGCCTTGGGCGTGCACATGGGCACGTAGGCGGCGCACAGGAACAGCTTCAGCTGGGAGCTACAATCGTATTCGATGAGCGGCGCAAACGTTTGCAGCGTGTACTCCACGTCCGTCTGCAGCTCGTGCCCCACCAGATTGGGCATTGACGTTTCGTTGTAGCCAATGCCACGACACATCTCGATCCGGATAGGTTCGCACTGTCGAAAAATGATTTCGGGCGGGGCATTGCTGCTGCTGCCAGTGCTTAGGATGCTGCCGGCGCTGCCGCCGCTGCTGCTGATGATGGCAGTGCTGTCCCCGCTTCTGGCTGGGGCAAACAGCAGCAATGCTGCCAGCAACCATTTTACGTTCATCCTGATTTAACTTGTTGATGCTGCTGTTCTTATTGTTGTCGCTGTCGCTGTTGTTGTTGCTGCTGATGATGTTGTTTTTGTTGTTGTTCAGTTGGTTTGCATAGTGTCTGCCTATAGCAGAGAACTGGTTCCACACGCTTGCGCTTGCACTCGCACTTATTGGCCAGATAGCAGCTATCTCTTTTCCGCCCGTCTGTCTGGCCACTGGACTCCCCTTGTCAGCTCGTTAACTACCTTGGCGTCGTTCTTGTTATCGTGCGGTCGACGTCGCTGCTGCAAACTAGTTTTTCTGTTCTTGTTCTTTCACAATTGGTATGCAGATTATCTTTTGCCCAATTAAAATTTTACACTTTTTCCGTTTAACTGCGACTGCGACTGCGGCTTCTGCTGTAGCTGTTGCACAGTTTTGCACTTGTTTATGTTTTCCCGTTTTCGGATTCAGATTTATTTTTCCTTACAATTTTTATAGGATTTGTTTGTTTACTTAAAGTAGTTATAAATATCTATATTTATTTATGCTCGCAGTTAGTCACATCGTTTGCATTTGGCCTGCCAAAATTGCTGTGCCACCAGAAAATTTCGTTCCCGAGCTCACTAGTTGAATGTTTACTTTGGTTTCGTTTCGACCAAGAAATTAAGACTTGTAAATATTGTGCTGAATCGTTTCGAGTAGAACTTGTAGATATCTGCCTATCGATGGTACACGACTATGGCAAGTGGCGGCGAATCGATTGCGCGGCAGTGCTATAAAATAAGCAGTGTTGACTAAGAGCATGCAGCGCTTAAAATGCACAATACAAACTGCAATTTCAAGATGCCCGCAAAAGAAAAGGACGACAATTATTATTATTTCTTTTGATTTTTATTGAATTTAATAGAATTATTAACTGGTATATATGTAGATAGCAACAAGTAACACAAATTGCACTTTTCATTTCATCAACGCTATACCAAAAAACAATTGTTCTAACGGTTCACAACAATATATGTTCAAATGTTCATATTTTCGATTTTTACAAATTTTCTTTAACAAATACCGTTATACTGTACACACCATGCGACAAGAGCGAGACGCATATGCATTTGTTGAGGTGAGCCTCGCACGCATACTCTCTAACTCTCGTTCTCTCTCTCTCTCTCATACACGCATACACACATATGCTCTCTCCTGTTCCATGATTTGCCTGATTGCGGTTAAGTCAGATATTATATTATATATCTTTTCGATATCGGGATAATGTTGCCAAATTATTAATCACAATGATTCGGCAACATTCCGACCCGCATATCCTTTGTGTGAAAGACTTTCGCTAGCCGCTTAATGTATATGTAATATACATATATATATGTATATATATATATATATATATAATTGTATAGGTAGCTTTAGTTAATTTTTGTTTTTTCTTTAAGATATTACAAATTAATTTACATTATTTAATTAGTGCGAGTAACAATTACAATAAAATCGAAAAAACAAGCACAATATATGCTCAAAATATGAATTATTTTTATATATGTATATGTATGTATATATATGTAAGTCAGCATATATGTATGTAAATGTATATGTATATGAATATGTATTTATGTATGTATGTACGTATGCCGTAGTATATGAGGATTGCCAGCAAATATTTAACAAAAAGCGATAACAAGAAAATATCTTCGATTCAACCGAAGCTTCATCTTCTGCGTCCGCTCAACAAATTCTGGCACATAAAATGATTTAACCATATAAGTATGTATATAATATATATATATATATATAGATATATACTATATGTATGTCTGTCCGTATGTATGTATATAAATTTGCTATTATCTGTCTCTTTGGTTATCTTTGGTTTCTCGATTCTACTCATCGTAGTCGCTGATCATGAGGCCCCGCTTGGTAAAGTTAATCGAGGAAACCGCCGAGAGATTGGCCGCCCCATCCATATTATCGAAGAGGTCACTAGTAGCTGAGCTATTGAGGGAGTTAAGTGTTACGTTGAACGAGCCGCCAGCGGTATTAAAACGTTCCTGCAGCTCCTGTTGCTGCTTCAACGTTTCCAATTCATCACGCAGCGCCTGATTGCTTAAACGCAAATGTTCCGCCTCCTGCAGACAGTCGCGCAGGCTGCAAATCGAATATATAATTAGTGATATATCTAACTTTATATAAATATATTGCATATTTTATTATATATTTATTTGGAGTCCCTTCACTCACCTGTCTATCTCGTTTTGCATGCTCTTGATGTAGTCACAGGCCTTGATTAGTATTTGAGACTTGGAATCGTTGGGTGGAGTGCGTCCATTCGGCTGTTGGCCATTGCGCATGCTTGCCGCTTTGCTGTCCAATGTCTCGGCGGCCATCGGCTTGTAGCGATTGCCCTCCGTGGGCAGCATCTCCTTCAGCTTAAAGATCCAGCAATTGATTTTATCGCGACGTCGTCGCTCCACCTCGTTGTGTGTGGCACGTCGCTTGTCGTCCCGCTTCTTGAACGCATCCATCTTAAGATTATAGCCAGCCGAGGCTACAGCCGGCACTGCTGCTGGCGTTACTGCTCCATGGCCAGCCACTGGCAGAGAGGAGCTGCTGCTGCCGCTGCCGCTGCCTGGCGAATCTTTGCTGGCAGAGACAACAATGTTATGCGTTGTCGTCGTTGCACCGCGGCCACTACCGTACAGCACGTTCGTGGACGGTGTGGCAATGGAGTCTGGCTCCAGTTTAATGGAAGCCATTGCTTGTGCATGTTGTTGCTGTTGTTGTTGTTGCTGTTGGTGTTGTTGCTGCTGCTGGTGTTGCTTCTGCAGCAATTGCCCGTGCGCCTTGGGAGTTGTGGTTGTCGTGGTGGTGGTGGTGTCTTTAACTAAATAGATTTCACAACCCGTTGGCAGCTGCAGATTTGTTGGCAGCAGAGCGTGCAGTGCATCCAAATCTGGTTCCTGTTTAATGCTCTCGATGGCATAGAACTCCTGAGATTCATTCGAATTGTCATCATCGCCGCATATGGTTAAATAGATTTGTGCACCGTTATTCACGTCCACGCCGCTCGCTAAAAAAATACCGTTTGTTGTTGTTGTGCTGTCAGCATTCCCGTTACTGTATGTAGCATATGCAACATCTGCTGCGGCTGCGGCAGCGGCTGTTGCTGTTGCAGCTGTGGCCAGCTCCAGACGTGGCCTTTTCTTTACGTTCATTTCAGCTGCTTTGTGTCGAAGCTTTTGTTGTTATTGTTGTTGTTGTTCGTATTATTATTATTGTAGCCGTTAGATGTCATCTCCCTGTGTTATGATAGCGTTTGTATGTGTGCACATCTACATATATACATAAATGTACGGTGTCTTCTTCTATTCTCTTTGTGTTGCTGTTGCTAATGCTGCTGCTGCTGCTGCTGCTGTTGTTGTTGTTCACGTAACTTTCTGTGTAATTGAAGAGTCCCGAACAGCTCTATTAACTACCGTTATGGTCGAGCATTTGAACAGAACTCGTTGGCAATTTGTATTGCGCTAGTTTGCCCATTTAGCTAGCTAAAGCACACACTCACACATCCGTCAATGTTGTTGTTAAACAATAATAATAATTGTAATTGCGACGATATGTGGGTGTTCGTTTTTTTGCGTCTGGCATCCTTATCTGCGTGCAGACTTCTTCAGCTGGCAACCCCACCCGCAGCCAAGTGACTCAAGAATTATCGCATAAGATACCGCGAGCAAAAGCATATGCAATGCGAATTAGTTGAAGACATATTGGTTCTGCGCATCTACGTCATATATGCACAAATTATGTGTGTTAGCTATATGCGTTATGATAACAATAATAAATGACACCCACATCAGCAGCAATTTAATTTATTTACAATAACTTTAAGTCATCATTGGAATATTTTGATTTTTTAAATAAATCAAATATGCAAATGGGTCGTCATTTAGAACTATCGCTGACCTATCGAAAGTTGCGCGCAGCGAAACCTTCTTACCTTTGACCATGCCCTCATCGATATACCGATTAATGCGTGTTAATATTGCGATACAACAACAAGACCAACAACAGCAGCGCAGTGCAACATAAACAAATCCCATATCTTTATTAAAATAGTATATTAAAATAATTATTACTTAAATATGGCTATACCCTCAGCGACGGAATCTCTTTCGCTTGCACTAAAAAATCGTTTCCTACCTAATCTGGAGTATTTGCTACAAGGATCAATTTTGGACACAGCCGTGGAGCATCTGATGCACAGGTAAAATAAATACGAAAGACCGACTCAAAGGTGAGCTTAATGAAATTGTGCTTTACAGATTGAAAGGCCTCTGTGATAATGTGGATACCTCACCGGAAACGTTTCATGATCTCGAGGTGTGTATGAGTCTACGCCAGCCGAATTCCCCCCAGCCATTGCTGCTGCTACGTGTAAGAAGAGCGCTGGGACGTGACGCGCCGTTCCAGCTGAGATATTTGGGACAGCCGGAGGTGGACATACGAAGACCGACGCTAGTGCGCAGTTGCATGGACTGCGCCTGCACCAATGGTATACTCGATTTCCTGTCCGAAATGGGATTTCGCCTGGAGTTTGAGTACATAGCAAAAGGTTAGTCTGGGCTAAATAATTAATAAACCTTGCAAAAGCAAATTTATCTACTATTTCTTGATAGGCTATATGTTTCGCAAAGGTCGCATGAAGATCACCGTTTCGAAGCTCATCAAAATTGTGCCCGGGAAGCAGCAGGACATGGCCAACGAGCCCATCTCGCAGAGCTACATTGTCGAACTGTCTGTGGTGGCGCCCACGGGCCAGGAGAATGTGGGCGAGGAGATGCGCGTGTTTGCAGAGCAGCTGAAACCGCTGGTGCAGCTGGAGAAGATTGACTACAAACGTCTGACCAATATACCATGAAACAACTTCCACTCTTGCTCAGTATCGTGTTAAAGTTTTTAAACCTTCTTCCATTGATGCAGAGCCTTGGAGACAACATCAATGGCATAAACTGACATATAAGAGAAAGCTTGAGTTCTGATTACATTAATTTTGATTGACCGAACGATAACAATTTAATTGCAACATCTAGAATCTAAATACACATAGAAATACATTCAAAGCAATAGAGCCAAACAATATTCTATATGGAAGGATGATGGGGAGGAATGCATGACATCTCAAATTCTTTATTTACGGGACAGCAACTGTATCAGCCTAGTCCTTGAAGGCTTCGTTGAGTGCCGACAAATTGCGATCACTGATGTGACCCTGCAGATCGCTGCGCCCCATCAGCGATATGACCATTTTGAGCGTGCTCCAGATCGACTCGGACATTTGGTTCTGGCCAACGGCCTGAGCGTTGGGCAACTCTCGGGCGGCATTCGTGTGCGCCTGCATGGTGAGCGCTGTAATCAGATGCTCGGCTGCCTCTTTATATGCCTTTAGATTCATGCAGCAGACGCCGACATTGTAGCGTACGCGTATGAATCCTGGCTGCAACTGGAGCGCCTGTTGATATGCCTCGACTGCCTCCACGGATCGTGAGCCGTTGGCCAGACTGGCGCCCAAACGGTTCCAGAGTTTGGCATTCTGCGGATCCACTTGCACGGCCGACCTATAGCAGTCGACCGCCTTGTCAAACTCTCCAGATAAATTATAGAGGACACCGAGTGCCTCCTGCAGATCGGAGTCCACTTGGGCGGGCTGCATGCGCACAGCCTCCAAGTAGATCTGCTGCAGATCGCGCAGCTTGTTACCCCCAATCAGCGAGGAGGCCATGGTTAGCACATCCGACTGCAGCTGCGGATAGGCGGACAACAGGTGTTTATACTGTGGATGCACCTCCAGCCAGTTGGAGAGCATCTTTACAGCGTTGCTCTGCAAGCCCTCGTTCGTATAGCATACGGCCAGGGCCATCAGCACCGGACGATTCTCTGGCTGGAATTCCAGAGCTTTCTTGAGCGCAGCAATCGCCTGTGGATCCATTTCGTTTTCGGCCTGGGAGACGCCCAATAGCTGCCAGATTTCGGGTCGTTGCGGCTCCTTTTTGACGGCGACCTCGAAGCAGAGAACGGCACTGGGTATGTCGCCCTTGCTTAAGTACTCCTTGCCCTTCTCAAATGCATTTTCTAGATCGGCCATCGGATTTTGTTCGGCGAATTCGTACTCTTTGTAGGCATCCAGATTCTCATTGAATTCGGAGAGCCAGGGATGTTCGTTCTCCTCGGCAAGCTTTTGCCATTCGTCCTGCAGACGCTGCCAGAACTTTTCATTGAAATTTGTTGTAGTCTGATCGGCGATATCCTTGTTACGCTGATAATCATTGATCCAATCCTCAAGAGACTCTTCGTACGTTGTAACCTTTGGCAGATTATCGGTGATGATCGTCTCGATGTTTTCATCGAAGAATGTATCGTGCTGCTGCGACTGAGGCTGCTGCTGTTGCTGCTGCTGCTGCTGCTGTCCAGCTGTGATGGCCAAGTACGGCTGTCGCACCATCATTTGGTTAGGCATAAAGTTCTGGGTGCAGATCATCGTTTCGTCAAAGAAGTCTTGCGACTGTATGGGTTGGGGTATTTGCACTGTTTTGTTCGGTTGTTGTTGTTGCTGCTGTTGCATAAAATCTCGGCCCCATTGGCTAGCCATTTCGCTGTGCTGCTGTGGCGCTCCTTGAAGGTTGACTCCACGCATCTCTTGTAGCAGTGTGTCCATTTGGAAGGACTGCGGTGGGCCAGCTACTTGACCAAGAAATTCGTTGACTAGTTGCTCGTCTGGGCGCAAACTGCGCTCGAACTGCGCAGGAGCAAAACCTTCATCCTTGTATGCAACATCACGGGTGAATTGGCCACCCAATTGCATCAATGGATTAACTGCGCCACAATCGCCCTCCACAAGTGGACGCAACGACATTTTGCTAAGTAACTGCTTACTTCGTGTTGATCAGCAGTCGATTTTAGGATGGAGGGACTTTAAGATAAGACGCAAAGCAAAAGTCCAAATGTCCACAACGGGGATGGACTACAAATTTGCATTGTTCTTTATTGATTTATCGAGGGGGGCCAGTCAGACATCGAACTAGCCAGTGCTATCGCACAGTGTATCGATATATTTGTGCTATCGAGATTGAATGCTTGATGTGGCGAATTCGGAATTTGGAATGGCGCGAAAGAATTTACAGTTGATTTTATGTGCACTGACAACGAAATTTTTAGATTTCCAATAAGTATCTGACATATGCTTGTGAAACTACTCAATTATCAAGTTTTTTCTACCATTTCGGTGTTTAACCAATACCACTCAAATCTTAAAATAATAATTTACGCATTGTATTAAATACCAATTTTTAAATACCAATTTAATTGATAAAATTTTCAGTTAGGTAAACATTAGAGTTTAATGAAAATGAACCGGTATTTATAATTCAAGGCTTATGAACTAATGAATTTCAGTTAAAGTTAGATTGACAAAATGTTAAATGTTATTTATTATATATTTCTGTAATATTTAAACTTTAAGTATTTTTGGTATTTCTTGCTAAAACGCATACAGCAACACCGATTGCACATCGCTGTGAAATTCATTGGCTTACACGTGTTTTTGTTATTCTATTTGAAATAAAAGGGAATTTTAATACGCAAAATAAGCGTGCCAGATGGAGCACGATAATTTCACTGGCGTCAGCACGCTGGGCGTCGAAAATGTCAACAGCAATGCCATGATCCTTTGCTGCGAATGTGGTGTACCCATTCAACCAAATCCTGCCAATATGTGCGTAACATGTTTGCGGAATCATGTGGATATAACAGAGAATATACCAAAGCAGGCGGTGCTGCACTTCTGTCGCAATTGCGAACGCTACCTGCAGCCACCCAATGAGTGGGTACAGGCGTCGCTCGAGTCCAGAGAGCTACTGGCCGTTTGCCTGAAGAAACTGAAGGGATTGAAGGATGTGAAACTAGTGGATGCGGGTTTCATATGGACGGAGCAGCACTCGAAGCGTATCAAGGTCAAGCTGACAGTGCATGGCGAAATCTCTGGCGGCACAGTGCTGCAACAGGTCTTCATTGTCGAATTCACAGTGCAGAATCAAATGTGCACCGATTGCCATCGCACCGAAGCGAAAGACTTCTGGCGCTGCCTGGTGCAAGTACGTCAACGGGCCGAGAACAAGAAGACCTTTTACTATCTGGAACAGCTGATACTCAAATATAAGGCACACGAGAACACCCTCGGCATCAAGCCCGAGCACGGCGGCCTCGACTTCTACTACGTCAGCGAGAATCATGCCAGGCGCATGGTTGACTTTCTGCAGACAATGATTCCCGTCAAGGTGACCACATCGAAGCGCCTCATCTCGCACGACATACACAGCAACAACTACAACTACAAGTACAATTGGTCTGTGGAGATAGCGCCGATATCGAAGGACAGTGCCGTCTGTCTCTCTAAGAAGCTGCGTCAGCAGCTGGGCAACATCTCGCCCATATGCCTGGTGAATCGCGTCTCGAGCAGCATACATCTGATCGATCCGCTGACGGCGCAGATAGCCGAGGTCAACACTCAAGTCTACTTCCGGGCTCCATTCGAGGCGATTTGCAATCCCAAGCAGCTGGTGGAGTACATTGTCATGGACATCGATGTGATAAATGAGCGGGACCGCAAGACGTATCCGGGTCAGGGCATGGTCTCCTTCAAGCACGCCCTCTGCGACATTTGGGTGGTGCGCGCCTCGGAGCTGGGCATCAACGACAATCCCATCCATACACGCTCTCATCTGGGGCACCTGCTGAAGGAGGGCGACTCGGTGATGGGCTACAATACGGGTGAGGCGAATATCAATGATCCGGAGTTTGATAAGCTCAGTCCGGAGCAAATTCCCGACGTTGTGCTCGTGCGCAAGCATTACGATCGTCAGACACGTCTCAGCCAGCGTCTGTGGAAGATCAAACATCTGGCGGACGAGGCGACGGATGAGCGCAGCAAATATGACTATCACGAGTTCCTCGACGACATCGAGGAGAATCCCGATATACGCGGACATATCAATGTCTATCGAGATAGTAAAAAGACGCTGCCCACTGAGGTTGAGCAGAGCGTGAGCGATGTGCCTCAGATCACGCTTGCCGAGATGCTTGAGGATATGACGCTGGAGTGTGCGGACGATGAAATGGGCGAACAGCAGGAGGCAGTGGAAGGGGCGCAAGAGGAGCAGGAGCCACAGCTATAGAAATGGATGGTGATGTGGACAGAGGGGTGACCATGAGGAGCAGCATAAGGAAAAGCAGAAAGGGAAATGAAAGTGCTAAAGTTATGGTAGAAAAGGGGCAAGAGGAGGAGGCGGGAAAGGCGGCGCAGCAGCAGTAGAAGCAGCAGCTTTAAATAGGAATGATGAAGTGCCCAGGAGAAGAAGGAAAAGGAAGGCGCAAGCTAAAGTGGCAGGAAATAAAACAGCAGGCGGAAGCAGGAGGAGAGTGCAGCAGCAGCAGGTATAGGAGAAGGATGAGGCGCAGGAAACAGAGCTGTAAATTGTGTTAAGCTAAAAGGAAGACAAAGTTGTAGTTATGGAAGAAGCGACAGATGTCGTAGCAAACGGACGAGGAGGAGTAGCTAAGGCAAAAGAGAAGCAGTTGAAGCTGCCCGAAAGTCTACGAGAGCAGGAGGCGGAGCTGCAGAAGCCACAGCTATGAAATAAAACTCTTGTTAACCTTTCGCTTTTTTATTATGTATTTACACGCATACACACACACATTTATATAATATATTTATATATATATATATAGATTTACACATATATATAAATCATTTGTTGGAATAAAACAAATACTAACATTCGACAAATTGATTTTGTTTTATACACAGCTAAAAAAAAGGAATTCAATAAGATGTAAAGGAACTTTAAAGCAGATATATATATTTAAATAATACATATATCTGATCAATAAGCCTGATTTCAGCTGGTGTTTACATAAACTAGTTAGATTTCATTGACATATCAGATTAGACAGTCTTTTAGCTACTAATCCAATTGGATAAGAGTAAAATGCTAATAGGCAAATCAATGCGTCAATCAAGTAATTCAAGTTGGACCAATTAGACAGCCATTATGTCACAATCTAACCAATAAGAGAGTCTTACTAGAGTTCAAGTCTTATTAGCGCGATGCAATGAAATCTTAATTCCAATCAGACACAAACATGCACAAAGCTAAGATCTTATTGGATTTACTTAGCTGGAATAACTTAATATAGTTTTGTAGTAACTGATTATATATAAATTCGATTTATAGACATTCAATACATACTCTACACTACACTACATATGTGCATAGGGCGAGAAAGAGAGAGGGAGATGAGATTGACAACTGATTGGAATGATGTGCACAGAAATAGTTCAATCAGATTTTGATTAAAACTAGATTAGATTACATTACAAAGAACACAATAAATTTAATTCAACATTAAATTATACAAATTTCCACGAAAACAAAATCACAAATTTCACAGAACTTTTCTAAACTCAAATCACTTTCAATTGGTCTTACAGACAATTCCCTCTTATTGGGTTTACAATTACAGATATTACAGAAATCACATTGAATTGGTTTTCGAGCATGATTGGATTATCTAAAGTGCATTGAAGAAATCACATTCAATTGGATATTTCAAGTGCATGCCAATTGGGTTTACAATTAGATATTCGTGGAATCACATTCAATTGTGTTTTACAGCAAGTTTAACACTTTTTTCTTATAGTTATCTAAAGATAAATGCCAATTGGAATTACGTACACCAATGGGAATGCCATGCAATGGATATAGACATTCACTTTCATTTGATTTACTTTTTAACTAATATTTCGTTATTTGAAAATCCTCTTAACCTATACCAATTGGAATATTATGCAATTGGGCTAGCTCGCTTCGATTTTTGTATTATATTTGACTAATTGCTGGAAACCTCGAAATCCAATTTGCATTCAATTGTATATGCAGTCTGATTGGATATTCGCGTATATTGATTTGCAAATCGGAATTGAATTCTAAACCAGTTGGGCATTGTGTTCTAGTTGGGTTTCCACTTCGAATTCGAATTCGAGTTTCCGTTTTCATTTTTTTGTTTTGTTAGTTGCTAAGACAATAAATAAATTTTGGTTTCGATATTTGTTTGATTTGTGATATCTGATTCAATTGGTCTCAAATTGGATTTTCAAATTGAAATCAGATTCAATGGGAATCGGATTGAGTTCATTTAACGGCTACGAAATCCACTTAGAAATAAGACGTTCTCCTTCCCCCACGGCTAGTGCTGGATGTGTGTGTTGGTTGCTTGCTCGTTTGATTTTGGTTTTTGTACTCGTGAGGCAGTCTTCACTGTGGCCGTCAGCTTGCTTAGGAGAGGCCCAGCTTGGGCTTCTCCTTGAAGAAGTAAACGTCATCGCAATCGCAGTGCTGCGATGCCTCCAGCTCCAGCAGGATGCGCTTGATGACCGGCAGGATGTGCTTGCGGGTGGCCTGCACGTTGTGCTGCCTCAAGAAGGAGCCGCCCAAGAAATTGGTGTCGAGTGCGTGCGGGCGCAGATCGAACGAGGGCGTCGAGTGGGCCAGCAAGCCCTGGCGCACACGCTCCACCAGCGGGGCGTGGCCGGACAGCGAGATGAGCGCCACGTCGCGCATCACCTGGCCGCCGTTGACTGGCGGCACGTACATGCCCAGCAGCACCAGGAGATTGGTGCCGTAGCCAAATTGCCGTATGGCATCCTCGGCATTGGTCAGATCGATGAAATCACGCGCCAACATGGGCAGCCCCGCCATGGGCACCGTGTGGCGTTCCGTTTGCAGACGCTTCATGTCCTTGCGCAGGACCTCGAAGAGAGTTAGCTTACTAATGTCCGCACGGGCTGCCACCAGCTCATCAAAGAGCTGCCTACGCATACGCTTGCGCTGGCTATCGTCCATGTCCTCCTGCTGCAGCTGCTCCAGCTGCTCGACCATGGCCAAATCCCGAGCACAAAAACGCTTGGCAGATGGCGAAAAGTTGATTGTATCAAGAATAATTGTGGCGTGCAACAGCTTGGTGACATAGGCGGAACGCGGCTCCTGCTCGACCAAATAACGTTCGCCCACGAGTGTGGCGCAGGAGCCGAGCTCTGGCTCGATGTGGCGCACACAGTGCTCCGGCAGTTGATTCAATAGCGGATGCTTCTCCATTGGTCGATGGTCGAGAATCTCACCGACATTCGTTGCCCAACTGTTCACGTGATGATCCACCAGGATGACATTGATATCCGGATTGGCCAATTTCTCTGGCAGATCATCGCGAAAGACGAGCATTTCCGGTGTGATTTCACATTTTTGGAACATGTGAGCCACCTCTGTTTTGAGTGGATAATCGATCCGTGGTATGTTCAACACAGGCACAAAGTCCTGATCCTTCTGCCTGCCCGCATAGATGAAGGCCAGCGTCAAGGCCGAGACAGCCGAGTCCAGGTCACACGACTCATTCCCTATCACCAAATTGAGCTTACGTGGGGTCACTTCCGGTGTGGGCGTAAGCTGGGCAGTGGGCGTTCGCCGAGCTGTCGCCGAGCCGGCCGCCTTATCGGGTAGATACTGCAAATTGGAATTCAATGCAATTAATTAATAAGAAAAATATAAATATTATTGCACCATCTCACTTACGCGGCTCAGCGTGGAACGCGACTGTAACAGAAAACGCAAGAGACACATTTGCCCAGTCCTAGCTGTGCGCACACAATTTTCACATGAAACAAATAACAAACGGCACTGTGGAGCTCTCTGTGTGAAAAGCCACAAATGTCAACAGCAAATCGGGTATACACGATAGTCGCAAGCAACAAGTATCGATAATGAGTGAGTGGGTGTGTGTGAAAGAGAGAGAATGAGAGAGGGAGCTGCCGTCATCTTCAAATCGAGTGCATACGATAAGTGCAAGCAACAAGTATCGATAGTATTGGATAGCTCGTTTTAGCGCCATAAATTGAACAACAATAAATAGAGGTTGGAGCGTGATAAGCCACTGTGTAATCGATTCAAGCCATAAGCAACAGGTATCGATGAACTTTTAAAGTTTCGTGATGTGTTTTAAATGCATTCCATCTACTCGAATGTTAACTAATTGCAAGCGATGTTATGAAAAATTGTATATGTAAAATTATATTGTGGGTGAAATCCAAATATTCGTAAGAAAAGAAATGCAGCGATACAAGTGAACATTGCCAACATATGAATGAAGCTGTTTGTGGGAAAAGACATTATTTTTAACTATCCAGAAAATTTGTAATTTAGGGGAGTTATTTTAATAGACCTCACCATTCCAATCTGTCATAGTGCATCTGCTCATTTAAATTTCCACTGATTTTCTACTATAATTTTCAGCAACGCATCGTAGTCTTGAGTCTGCTTGCTTGCATGAAATTTTGAATAAATTGGCCAGCCGTTATGCAAATTTATTTAACGGATGCGCAATAAAAAATATCGATACAATAGACCAATTTAAAATATCGCAATGCAATATTTTGAAACTTTGTAATTTTAATATAGAATATGAGCAATTTTAATTATAATTGACAGCCCCCATACTTCTAAAAGTCGATGTACTTCAAGTATAAAATGACAGTGATTTAAAAACATGCGCGTAAAAAAAAACATCGCGGCTTTCATTTGTCGTGCTCAGAACCTTAATAGCTGTAAATATCATTATGACGATTAACGTTGCAAATCGATAGCAAGTTTCTAGCCATCCCTACTTTTCAATTAAACGGCATTTTTGTGCGCGTCACATTAGATTATCCAAGTTGTTTTGCTACATTTCACAAATATCTGCCGATCTTTGTGGACCATAACGGGCGATTGCATACGAGGACAATGGATACACCGCGTCGCAAACTGCGCAACCTGCACATGGAGAATGTGCAGAATAATAGCACACCGATCCGAATACCACCATCACCGATGCTGAAAACACTGGGTCATGGCACCGGTGTCAGTGTCTATCGCCTGGACAGGTCTCCAAAGCTAGGCAACATTCGCTCCCCATGGGCCGTCAAACGCATCACACAGCGCACCAGGGCCAAGAAGGATACGCTCTTCAATGAGCGCATCATACACGAAGCAGCCATTTTGCGGTGAGTCCACAGCTTCTTGCAGCGTTTTCATTTTTCGATGGCCTGATTGCAGCACATATGCATATGTATTTTTCAACTAATGCTGTATACTGCACACACACACACACACGCGCGCACACACCCGCTCACACACTGGCACGCATGTACACACACGTGGGCGAGCCGTAGGCTATGTGTGCGTGTGTGCGTGTGTGTGAGTGTGTTTGCGAATGCATGCGTGTGCATATGCGTGTGTGGCTGCTGCGTCGCTCATGTGTGTGCGCATTTGGTGTACACAATTGTGGTGCCCAAACCCAGTAGGAAATTTGATGATGAACTCTTTGCAGTGCAGCCTGCAAACCCTGACAATAAATGAGCATAAAAACCATTTGTTGACATGATCCAAAATCTTCACATGGAAGACATTTCACTGAGCCTGCTTAAATTACAGAACTTCTTCTATGTCAAAATTTTCCTTCCATTTGAGAACTGGCAATGTCATGTCCTCTAGCAATGTCGTTGACATATGATGTGGTTGCCAAACGCATTTCAGTTTACAATAGCGAGAAGCCTCAAATTTCCAACTGGGTGCAGCATTTATCAATTGGCCCCGTACCTGCACAGTCACAGGCACAGGCACAGGCACACACATAAACATATACATATAACATAAGTACATTTCTTATGTTTACACACAGTAAACTGAATCATCCAAACATTGTTGGATTTCGTGGCGTGATTAAGTCATCGGAGGGCGTCGATGCATTGGCTTTGGAAATGTGCAGCACATCGCTGGGCTCCATATTGGAGGAGCGTCACGATGAGGATCTCGGACCGTTGCCCGCCAAACATACATTCAAAATGATCATGGACATTGCTCATGCTCTCGACTTTTTGCACACCGAGGCACGACTGCTGCACGGCGATCTGAAGTCCTTCAATGTTCTCGTCAAGGGTGAATTCGAGATCTGTAAACTGTGTGATTTTGGAGTTAGCCTGCCCCTGGACGAGAATGGCGAAATAAACTTTCACAAGAATCCACAGCTACAATATGTGGGTAAGTAACTCACTGACTGCAGAAATTATATATATGAAATTGTAAATTGTTTATTATTCTAATATTCATATCTATTGTCAACAGGCACACAATTGTGGTCACCACCTGAGGTAATGGACGAGGTTGATATTATTGATAGCAAAGCGGATATCTTTAGCTTTGGCCTGATCATCTATGAGACGCTGGCTCTGGTGCCGCCACACACGCTGGAACTGGACGCCGCGTTTAACAGCAGCTCCATCATTGAGTTGGACAACTCGCACGAGCATCGCCGACAATTAAACTATACAGATGATGGCAGCATTGTTGATTTAGATGTCAGCGTTAAGTATGATAATGCTGCGGACGATGACCTTGTGGATACCGACGAGGATGATACCAAAGAGAATGACATCGACTATTCGCTCAGTCATGTGGAGCAGGCGTATGGCACACGGCCGCCATTGCCGGTGGCCTTCCAGCTGAGCGACGATTACAATTGTGTTGTCGAGCTGTTCTATTTGTGCACCAATGCCCACAGCGAGGATCGTCCAGCGGCACGCACCATTTGGCAGTGCTTCGAGAACAATGCGGCCAATGTGATCGCAGCCAGTGATTCAGCCAGCGATTAAAATCTGATTTTTTTTTTCCTTACATCATTTTAATCTGGCTGCCAATTAGAAAACTCTAAATGTTAACTACTAAAAGAAAACAAAAAGAAATCTAGTTTAATAAGTACTCTAAATGTAACTATCTTCCTATCCCACTCTATTACTCTAGCTGCCTCTTTTTTGTTCATGCCTTTCCAGCTCCCTCTCCCTCCCTTTGCTTACTTATATGCTCTTTGCTCTTCATGAGTCGAGGTCAATGTAAGCTGTAAAACTAAAGTTTGGTTTAGTTTTGTATACGCGACACCCATGTATGTAATTCCCTCTCTTTTCATCGTTTTTCACGCTCCTCTCTCATTCTCACACAATATGTATAATTCTCCTGATCCTGCTTGCATCTAGCTGTAAAAATAATGCATAAACTGCAAAACGTTGACAAAGGCCAAAACAAAATGAAAACATGAAACTGTGTATTTACACATTTCAGTTTAGTTATTAAGATTCGATATATATAAATATTACAAATATTCCATCTATTCCATTTGCGCTATATATAAAATAGCTAAAAAAAAAACAAAACAAAACAAAACAAAAAAAAAAAAAGGAAATGAAGAGAAATAAAACAATGTTCGTTCATTTTTGCTCGTAATTCGCGAATAAACAAATTACAAATTATTTCTGACTTTGTATTCTAAACTATATTAATCTGATATCCTAGTAATTTCTATATAGATCGAGATCCATAGATGGCAGATGAAAGACAAATGATGGCAAATGGAAGATGACAGCTTTATGATGATGATGGAATGTAGAAGAGAGCAGATCCATCAGTTGCTCTCTATTTAAAAAATTAGTCAATATCCTTTGGGACCATTAGACAGTTTACTTAATTCAATATGGAAATTGAGTCAAGTCTCTCAATGCACGGTAATCCTTCAATCTTAGTCAATCTAAATATCAGTTTTAGCCCTAACTGAAATTAGTTAGAAATGTTTAGCTCGTATAACGGTATTTAGCCATTTATGCGCGGAAGAGTTTTACCTAATCTAACCTCAAATTTCTGATAGTTTTTAGCTAAGTTTTGAAATTAACGAGTTAAGCTTGTTGCTAGCTAGAGTACATAACGGTATATTTAGTAAACCTATATTTTGCTAAATGACTTTCATGGCCTAGCAGTTATATTATTTTAACTATTGACCGATCTCTAATCTTCAATTTTTAAAACTGCAAAAATGTTAATGTTTAATGTTTAATTTCATACATTTATTTAGCTCAATTATTCATAAGTTTTCCAAGAAAAAAACACACTAAAAGCTTGTTATGTTTTTTTTTTTCAGTGCACTAAGACGTGCACCCAAGATTTATTCAAAATACGTTCACAATAATATTACGTGTTGTCTTTTCTTTTCTGTTTTCTTTTCGTCATTTCATTGTTGTCAGTGTATATAGATAGTTATAGTCTATATAGTTGTTCGATTTGTATTTAGTTAGTGGTATATGCAATACTCGTTTATTGTTATCTAATTTGCTTTTAACAATCTTCTTAGCTATATATATAATTATTATATGTATATAGAGTGTGTGTTCTGTAGTTTCAGTAAACTGTTTAACACTAAGCTTTAGCCGATTTATATCTGTTGGTGTATATATATCTAAAATATGTCTCTCTTCGTTTCAGTTTTATGTTTGTTAACTTGATTCTCAATCGATTCGCGAATTTGACTACGATTATAGAAATGTATACCAAAAGTTCTATATATATAGTCTAGCTCATATCGTGTATATATATATATTGTATAAAACGTTATGCGTTACTATATTTTTTTTTTATAAAGGCGCTGTTGGTGATTTCTTTTTTGTGTTTTTTTTTTAAGTTTTCTAAAATTCAAATTGGACGAAAAAAACATATTTTAAAAGCAAATTACAAAAAAAAAAATAATAAAAGTTATATAAAGTAAAATAAAATAATTTATGTAAATATATATGTATACTTTTTCAATTAAAGATCGCAAAAAACAGATTTAAAAAAATAATAATATTAATAATAATAATTTTTAGACAGGACGAACAAACATTTCTTTTCTTTTTGCTTAAGTTTTTAAGTAGTAAGTACATCTGTGTGTGTGTGTGTTGGTTTGTTTGTATGTGTGTGAGTGTAGGCGCACATATATGGAATGCAATGTTTCGAGCTTTGTGGGCGTGGCTAATGGCTACAAAAGTTAATTCCAATCGGAAATCAACTTTTTCGCACTCTCTATCTCACTCTAACTAGTGTAACACATCTCATAGCGAAATATATATAAATATATATGTTTAACAAGGACATTAATGCTTATGGAAAATATGAATTAAAAATAAACAAATGTCTATGCACAACAAAAATTGGAAATGGAAACGTTAGACGAAATGTGGAATGTGTTTGTGTATGTGTGTGTGTGTGTGTGTATGCGTGTCTTGCATATAGCTGCATATATAACATATATATTAAACATGTGTATGTGTGTTGTCTTTCTTTATCATTTGATCATATGATTTGCATCGTTTTACAAATGCAAAACTCCATCCTTGACATCACTGGCCATAATTGTGGATGCATTGGAGGCAGCTTGCTTATGATGCATGGACGGCGACGAGGACAATTGTTGACTGTTGCTGTTGCTGCTGCTGCTGTTCACTGCAACAGTGCTAACACCTCCTGCTGCTGCTGCTGCTCCTCCCCCATTGGTACCAGTGGGACTCTCGTCGAGCGTGACGCCAGTTAAATCAACAATATCATCCTGATCATCGTGCTCCAGCTCATCAGATGTATTGGTATGATTCGTATGATGTGAGCCGCTCGAGAGCTGACTGTTTCTCGAAAAGGAGCCACGATGTGTCGAGGTCAAGGTACGCTGATTGGCCGGCTTCACAGTGATGATCAAATTTGAGCTATTGGCGACCATCATATCGGTTACCTAGTGTACAAAACAGTTTGATAAATAATCTGTAAAGGCAATTTACGATTTGTGTGGCTAACCTGATCCAGCGTCTTGCCTGCCACCTCAATGCCATTGACCTCGATGACCTCGTCGTTGACAGCCAGTAAGCCTGTGCTCTCGGCCAGTCCACCGGGCACGAGCCGTGATATAAAGATGCCCGGCTGCTTCTCCAATCCGTTGGCCGTCACACGCACCGAAGTGCCGTCGCGTATATAGAAGCCCAGCGGTTTATCGCTGCCATGCTTCAGCAGGCGGACACGTCGATGTGTCTCTGGTACAATGTCCACATCAATGATGGCCGACACCTGGCGAAAGTCGTGCGGTATGGATATGGATGGTGCTTTGGTCTTAACGGGCGTATGGCCAAGTATGCTGCCAATTAAATTGCGCGGCTTCAACGTGCCAAAGCCGGAATACTCATTCAAGTCATCTGTAAATCAGGCCAGAATAAAAATGTATATAAATATGTAGGTGACTAGAATTGGTAGTCATCAAATGTACCTTTCCGCTGCACTATGACGCGCAGCAGCGGTCGCGCCGTCTTCAATGCACGCCCAAAGTTGTCATCGTTGTTGATGGGCAGCAGATCATTGTCGCGCGGATCAATGTAGAGTATTAAAAATTGTATGTTGGCCAATTTGTGCAGCTGCTCGACCAGACTGGCGAATTTATCGAAGCTCTGTTCCGGCTCGTGACGTTTGAAGCTCCAGCGTCGGAATTCCGCATCAAACTAAAACAAAGTAATATACATTAATTCGTTAAGTAAAATATTTCATATTTAATAGCAACGGCTTATAGTTTGTTTAGCTGGATGAACTTGACGAAATTCTATTAAGCGGCAACAAGCTGGCAACGCCGTCCAACTGTTGCTGCACGCACGCACAAACAGGCAAAGACAACAACAACAAACTGATATTGTAAAGCAAACGGTTAAATTCCTTGATGAACTTGACGAAATCTTATACATCAGCTGGCAATGCCGCCCAACTGTTGCTGCACGCACAAGCAGACACCAACGACAACAACAACAACAACTCGTTTCTACTGTCACTTCGAGCACGCATGAATCAGCAGTGGCGCAGCCGTCGCTTCCACTATCTCTCATAATGATCCAAACAAATTGATCCCAAAAAATGTTTAACATTTGTATCTTTATGCAGGAGTGTACCGTGTTTAGCTCACCTTTGATTTCACTTCAATTAGATTCGTTTCGGCGTTTGCTGCCATTGCTGCAGTTGTGTTTATTTTATTCTTCGACATTTTTGCTTTTTATATCTATTTTTTTGCCCACTTCCAATTGCACACACACAATTTTTACAGCAACAACAACAACGCACAACTGCTGCGGTGCGTGTTCATTCAAGTTGCCGTAGCGGCGACAGCCAAACTTGTTGGTGCCCAGTTAAGTTAAAAACAAATTGTATAATAAATTATAATTCGAAAAAATTCTAAACTAAACCTAAATTATGCGTTGGCGTTTGTGTAAAAAAAAACATCGAGACATCGCGATTTTTTCTTGCAGTGATCACCAACACAGTTGTTGCATGCATGTATATCGATATATTTTGAGATATATTATTTAATAATGAGTAACTTACCAGTGGTTGAATCGCATAATTGACTTGAACATAATTACTTAAAATATGAAAAATATGAAAGGTAATTAATATGTTATGTGTATTCACGTTTTGAACATCCGAAATATAAGAAAACTTTTTGAATTTGTAAGAAACGTCTAATTTATCGATATAGCTGCCATTTGAATAAATACTAAAAACCAGCGCCCCCTGTATCTGTCTTCATATGGCAACGCCAATTGCACAATTGCATTATATTAGATAAAAATAAAAGCAAATACTAAATCCCATATT
Organism: Drosophila koepferae; assembly: GCA_030914345.1. NCBI lineage: Eukaryota > Metazoa > Arthropoda > Insecta > Diptera > Drosophilidae > Drosophila > Drosophila koepferae. The sequence continues at coordinate 4,335,286 of JAUESR010000209.1, forward strand.
TTTACCGTTTAGTCGGTGTAGATTTTGAAAACAATTTTATCTTAAATATAACTTCTTTATTTAGAAGCAATGAATTTATAATAAATACCATATGAATTTCTTGCGGGACTGTCCAATTCGATAAACACGAGCGAGACAACGCTAGTGCATGCGTATGAAAGGAGTATAGATAGCTGTTTAATAGTACAGACCATAACCATATAAGAAATACGCTCCATATAAGCAAAGATAACAATTAACAATTATAAGATACAATATTCAATAATTAAATGAGCCTATTTACTGTTAATCAAGCAACTGGAAATTGTCATATTATAACATATAATTATTCGAGTCGTCCATAAGCAGGGAGCGGAACACGCGCGCAGAGTATCCAGAAAAATCTAAATGACCGACAGTGTAGCGCATACCATACGACGAGGGTTTCTGTAAATGGAGGCTGTTTTGTGTGTGTGTTTTGTTGTTGAGCGTGTAGAAGTGTGCAATTGAGTAGAAATTGTGTGTGCGCTTCATTTATTTCTTTTTGTTGTGTTTTTTAAATGTTTCGAAAAGCCAATAGCCCAATAGGAAAACAAATCGATTACAAACAACAACGAATAGCAATTAAACGGGCGCAAATCGGAAAAACAGCAGCGAAAACGAAAACAGACCCAAATACGTTTTCTCTCTATTCACGCGAAGACGCCAGTGAAGAAAATACAGTTAGAATAGCTATCTTAAGCAACGCTTCCAGCCAGGACAGTTGGAAAGCAGCGGACTATTAGGCAAACCTTGAGACGCGCACACACACACACACACACACACTCACAAACATAAACATACACATAGACACTCAGTCACACACAACGTACGCACACGCACGAAAGCAGACGCAGAAATGAGTTCGGTAATGTAAACAAATGAATAAAAACAATATATATTTATATATGTATATATATATATATAGAAATATTTATTTATATATTGTCATGTTGTGCATTTCTTCGCATTTTTTAGCAATATTCGAATGTGGAGAATCTGTCGCCGCAGACCATACGGCAGGTGATGAAGGAGCTGCAGGATATGGAAACAACACCACCCGAGGGCATCAAAGTGTTGATCAATGAGAGCGATGTCACCGATATACAGGCATTGATCGATGGCCCAGCCGGAACACCATATGCCGTTGGCATCTTTCGTGTCAAGCTAACGCTGAGCAAAGATTTCCCACAAACACCGCCAAAGGCATATTTCCTAACCAAAATTTTCCATCCAAATGTTGCGGCCAACGGTGAAATCTGTGTGAACACCTTGAAAAAGGACTGGAAGCCAGATCTGGGAATTAAGCACATACTGTTAACAATCAAATGTCTGCTCATCGTGCCCAATCCTGAATCGGCGCTCAACGAGGAGGCTGGCAAAATGCTGCTCGAACGCTACGACGATTATTCCCAGCGGGCGCGAATGATGACGGAAATCCATGCACAGGTGCAACAGAGTAGACCTAATGATCTACACTTTTTATAACTGCAATTCGCATTTAGTTGATGGGTGATATTAATGTATTTACGTTTTGCTTTCAGCCCGTGAAGTGCGGCGTTAGCGATGCCAAAGATGATGATGGTCCATCGAATAAGAAGCATGCGGGTCTGGATAAGAAACTGCAGGATAAGAAGAAGGAGAAGCTGCTCAAGGAGAAAAAGCGCATGCTCAAGAGATTATGAGAGGCATAAACAATATATATATACATATATATTTATATATATATATATAAATATATGCATATATATATATTATTCAACTGTAACAAATATTTATGTATATATATATTTGTACATATATGCATATATATGTATAGTCTAGCAGCAACAACAGCCAACTATATATGTATGTATATATATAAATATATATGTGTCTCTATCTATTTGTAAAGCCAGCAGCAGGCATAAATCTACAGTGAACTATAGCAGAAGGCAAACCAACTGAAGATAACTTAAACAAAATATGCAAAAACTTGGCAAATTCTTAAAACTTAAACGGAAACAACAAAAACAACCAACTCCAAAGAAAAGTGCATCCAGTTACATATATAAAGCAAACATTATAAATATAATATATATAAAGCAAAAACTAAAAAAAAAATAATATATATATATATAATATTTAAAACAAATAAGAAATCAGATTTAAAGCGAGCAAGAAAAAAAAATATATGAAATACTTTTGGTTAAAATCCGTTCGGAGCAAAAACTGAGCTGATTTTTAGTTTGTAGCAACAACAGACAAGTAAAAGAAATTAATATATGTGTATGTATGTATATCTATATATATATACTAATTTAGTACGATCCTTGCTAAACATATACATATATATACAAATATATATGTATATACATATAAAACATCGCTTTGCGCGCTAGTTTTAGCATAATTTATGATATCTACATATGTAAATTAGTTTAAAACACTTCTCACACACACACACACACAACAGCAAAGAGCGTAGGAGCGAGCGAGAGAGGGAGAGATGAAATATTCACATGAAATTTGCAATTTCATTTACACAAATCAGCTCGGTTTAGCACACATGCACAACTTTTTGCAACAGTCAAAAAACACACATGTTTACACACACACACACACACACACACACATTAGCCCACAATTATAATTATTTGTAATGCTTTGGTTTTTAATTAGATGTAGCACAGTTAACAATTTTTTCTTTTTTAAGTCTTTGCCTTAAGCATTTTTTTTTTTTTTTGGTAATTTTTTAAATAATTTTAATTATTTAATTTTTTCATTTTTTATCTTACAACATTCGCGCGTTTCAAATTAAAAAATAAACACAATTAAAAACTAAAACAAATACAATAAATTGTCCTTAGCTTAAGCAAAAAAAAAACAAAAAAAAAAAATAGAAAAAATGCTTAAAATATATATATGTATATATGACTGCATATACATATGTATATATATATATAATGCCAATAGATTTTGCTATATATAATTTACGTTCGCACATTTTTCACAATTTCAAAAAACTTTTTAAGTTGCTTTATTTCAAAATCTGTTTTTTGGGCATTGCACACAATAAAATAAAATAAAAAATAAAACTATTTTTTTTAAGTACTTAAAAAATGGAAAAATTGCGAAATATGAAAAAAGAAAATATATATATGAACTAAATTTAATATTAAAAAAAAATTGTGTGCCCTTCGAAAGATAATACTATAAAAGAGTAAAAATTCGTAAAAACAAATTAAATTTAAAACTAAAATGCAATCTTTCAATTCAATTAACTTCGTAGTGCAAAACCCGCAATGATAAGTAAGAAAACAAGAAATAGCGATTAAATATAAAAATTTCGTTAAATTTTGAAAACACACTGAAGAAAAAAATGGCAAAAATTTATGACAAATAAAAATGACATTTGAGAGCAAATTGTGCAAAACTTGCAAAAAAAAAAAAACAAAAGTATTTTCAAAAGTTATATATATTTAGATTTAAAGTAATATTTAAGAACAACAAAATTATTTCTAATTTTTTTTTTCATCTGTGCCTGTGCGCGCTAGCTAGCATTCACTGTAATCATTCATATATAGTCATAAATAATCTGGCAACGCTTGACTAGTCGCAGCACGTTCCAATTGTCTTTTGCGAACCGGAAGAGTATTTCAAATATTCGATTCTACGAATTGCCAATGAGACAGCTTACAGGTGTGAGCGCACGAGTGTGTGCGTGTGTGTGTGTTTGTTCAAGTCTCTCCTCTCTTTCACTCTGTGCCATTATCGCTCGTTCGCTTATTCGGTTGATCGCCGCTCTCAAAACTCTCCATCATTTGTGCGCTCTTTATTGGCACGCCAACGCTTACGCCAACGCCGGGCCAACATTCCAAACGGCTAACCTTCAGCCCAGCTTCAAAATTGTCGCAGCCAGAGCAGCAACAACAATGAGAGTTGCAGAACGCTTTCGCTCTCTTTCTTGCTCTATAAGAAAAAACCTGATGAGGCGCAGCAACAACACAACAACAACAACCAATGACCAGTGTTGGACATTACATGACAACAACGTAAGCTCGCCTGCTCGCTCACTCTCTCTCGCTCGGTCGCTCGCTCTCTCACACTCGCCGTCTGTCTCTTCCGATGAAATGAATGGGGCGAGCTGAGCAGATGGACCGCAAAAGGTAAGCTAGTTGTGAATGTGATTTGTGGTCGGGGCGCGGGCGCAGGCGCAAGCGTGCGCGCGAGCTCGATCGCCAATACCAATTTGGCTGCCAACAACAACAATAACAACAACAACAGCAGCAGCAGCAGCTAACAGCTAACAGCTCGCAGCTAGCAGCCAGCGAGCAGCAGGTAGATCAGTTGTGAATCTGGCACGGACGGACGACAACAAACCATTTAGCTTGGCTCGGAGCAACGCGCAACTCGCAAAAAAATAAAACAAAAAACAAGCGAAAAGCAAAAACAAAACAACAACAAAAAAACGTTTTGCGCGCCTCCTCCAAAACGTATGTGTGTATTAGTGTATCGATATTTATACATGTGTGTGTGTGTGTGTGTCGCCGTGTCGCGTTGCCCAGTTGCAACGTTTGTTTTTGTTTTGTGGTTGCGCGCGGCAAAAACAACAACAACAACAACAAATCACGCCCTGCTAATATAGCCATACAAACACGCATGTGTGTGTTAGTGCATTGAATATCGCACAGCCGATCGATCGATTGCAAATTAATCGAACAATTTTGGTGTGTCTTTTTTTTTTTTTGCTAATCTCCTCCTCCCTAATGTAAATAAAGGGCATGGGCGGCGCGTGCCATGCCCGCCTCATTGGAATATTTGCTGCATCTGCAGTGCAACGGCCCGTGGAATGCGACAGTTATTTGTGCGCTCAACCGTTTTATTTGCGATTTAAGCAACATCTGTTTTTGGCCAGTCAAAAAAAAAAGAAACATGAAAAAAGATAGACAAAATTGAGAGTTTCAGCTGCTTGTTATATATTGCATATACATATGTATGTATGTATGTATGAATGTAATAAATGTATGTATGTACATATGTAGCTATGCATATATGTAAATGCATAATTTGTTTATTTTTTTTTGTGTGCAGCTTGACCTTGTCTAAGCGCGCAGCCGGGAATGCAGCTGGAAGTGCGTGCACAAATACATACATGTGTATGTGTGTATGTGTGTATGTATGTATGTATGTATATAATATATGGGAATGCGCTGACATTTTGTTTGCATTTACATATATGTATATATGTATGTTTGTATGTGCACATGTCAGTCAGACGACTGTCCGTCAATTTCCATATGCATATGCTAATGTACACATGTACATATGTACGTATGTATGTATATATGTATGTATATATTTAAGTGTATAAGCAATTCTTTTAACACACACACACACACAGATATACATACACGTATATATACATATATATAATATAATGTGTGTGTGGGACGTTTCAAACTAAGTCGCGCAAATAACTCGTTCATTTCGTCATTTTCAGCGGCTGTCAATAAATAAATATTTGTTATATTTGTGCACACACACACACATATCAGTTCCATATGTAAATATGTATTAAGCATCGCCTTGGAAATTTCTGTGTCGTAAAAATCCTCAAAAAAAAAAAAAAAATTGCTGTTTGGTGGGCGGTCAAATTGTTTTTTTTTTTTTTTTTTTTTTTTTTTTTTTTTTTTTTAAGTTTGAGCCAAATAAGTAAAACTCATTTTGACCAAAAGCGTACGTTTTTGTTTTTAAATATTTGCGAGTGGGCGCCAAAAACAAAGCAGATAAAATAGCAGCGCAGCAATTACACAGCGCCAAGAATGCGAATACCATTTTGGGGGATTTACCTACATAGCCGAGAGCTTTGGCAGCTCAGCGGCAGGATCGTCAAAGAACCTCGCGTGTAGAAGAAGACAAAAAGTCGTTGCAAAATAAACTGTTATTAAGCGCATGCGTTGCCTTAGCGCAGACAAGTACCAAAGCTTTTCACATGTGCCGCCTAAAAGTAGGCAAGGGAAATTTTGTGAACTCAAAAGTGCAGCCAAATGCACATACAGTGAAAGCTCGCTGTAGTGAAGAAACTTTATAAATATTAAAAAAAAATAATAATTTGTTGTTCGTTCGCAAATGCGTGACAGAAAAAGTGCGTTCAAAAGAACAAACTCCTAATGCAAAAATATAAAAATAAATGCTTCAAATAATAATAATAATAATAGAAACAAATAAATTTAAATACAACAAATTAATTAACTTAAAAATATTTTAGTTTTTTTTTTTATTTTGATAAATAGGTGCTATAAAAATATGTAAATAAAAGTTTGGTGCTAAAAGGAGACTTAGAACGGCTTAGGCAGAGGCGCAGACTGAAAGAGAGAGAGAGAGGGAGACTGAGAGCTTTCACTGTACGGGCACAAAACTCTCCGATTCTCTATCGCTCTCTCACGCACACGAGCGTTGGGCGTTGAAGGCGGCATGGCACTGAGCAAGACGAGCAAAACAAACGCTGGCGCCAAGGAGCAGCAGAACGAACTGGTAAGTGAAACAAAAGAGACAAAACAATAACAATAACAAATCCAAGCAAGCACACACACACACATGCACCTCTCTCTCTCTCTCTCTGTTAGCGCGCGTGTGTGTGTGTGTGTGTGTAGAGCTTTGGCTTAACAATGAAGGGTGGGAGAGCGGGCGTACGTTTGCTCGCGCGCACTTGGCTCAACGTGCGCGCGCGCGCGCTCAATGTGACTCAACGTGCGCGCCTCAACTCGATTCAGTTCAGGTGTAACAAACTAACGGTGCAGCTCGTGCAGCGCCGCAGTCGTCGACGCGCCCTCGTATCGAACACGCCGCGCGCACCATTGAGAATTGTCCTTTTATTTATTTATTTTTTTTTTCTGTTTATTTACTTTTTTTGTTGATGTTGATTTGTTTGACGTGCGACTTTGAATCGTGTTTTGTGCATTTTGCATGCGCTTGCGTGCATTAAAAAAGTTGGTTAAATATCGAAAGAACTATATATAAATATAAATACAAATACATATACAAATACTTATGCATATGCATGTGTATGTGCAAATTTTGCTCGTGACAGTTTTTGTTATCTTGCTTGTTGTTACCAAAGTCTGGCTCTACACATATGCCAGCCCACAAAAGGCGGCCAACGCTGCAGTGTAGACATTTTGTGCCCTTTTACACACACGCACACACATGCAAAACGTTGTGGGCACTTGTTGGCAAATGTTCTGAAATGGGTACTTTTTATTTCCCTTAATCGATTGGTGAACTTTTTGTGATATTTCTTATTGCTGTCCTTTACACACACATGCAAAATTCGACTGACACTTGTTTGCAAAAGTACTTGAATCGGTACTTTTTATTTCTCTTAAGCCAGTTGATCCTTTCCTTGTGTGCTTGCTCTCTTTTCAACACATACGATATACGATAGTCACTTGCCTGCAAACGCACTAGAATTGTTGTCATGTGTCTCTCAAGCTACTTTTAGTATATTTTTGGGATATTTATTTTTATTTTGCTCTATGACATTTGAATGTGTTTAAAAATTAAAAAAAAAAAGAACTTTATTTCTTGTTAAAATGAGCTTAACAGTTTTTAAGTTTGTATATTTATTTCCTATTTATTGAATATTTTGAATTTAATTTAATTTGACTATATTTTATTAAAAATTTATTTTTTATTTTTTTTATTAAATTCTAATTATTTTTATTTAATTGTTATTACCAGTATTATATTTTTATAGCATTTTTACTTTTTTATAATATTAAAATATTTTATCATTAAAACTTAGCTAAATTCATTGCAAACATATTTTCATACATTTTTTTCATTTTAACTTTTGATACTAATTAATTTGATCAAATGGCAACTATCCACACAAACACATACACACACACACACGCACACGCAGAGATACAGAAACATGCCGCACTCTCCAAACATGACGTTCTCCACTCACACACACTCACGTTCTCCCTCCACTCTCCGCTGTTCCAGCTTTAAGTGGCGCGCTTTACATGGCAAAGTACGTGCAAAAAATTAATCATTAAAACCGCCGACGTTGCTTTTGTTGTTGTTGTTGTTGGCTGTCGTTAAGTGCAGCGTTTTTCTAGTTGTTTGTGCTGTCGTGACATTTGTTGTTGTCTGTTTGTTTGCCTATTTTTGTTTTTTTTGTTTTTTTGCCTTTTGTATTTCTGTGTCTCCATCTCCCTCTTGTTTTGTTTTTTTGCACTACTTTTGCTTGGGCCTTGCTTCCACGTGTTGCATAAGCGCTGCGTTGCGTATACGTAACGTGCGCCCAAACCTCGAAAAGATCCTGCGGCATAGTCTCCGCTAAATGCGGCCCCAAAACCCAAAACCAAAATCGACAAAAAAAAAAAAATACCAAAAAGCAACAACAACAAATCACAGCAAAAATATTTTCCCACCATTAAAGCGCGCACACACACACACCATCAGACATATACACATGCATACATATATATACAATATCACGCGCATTATTCGTTCACAAAATGGACAAATGCTTGCAGCAGGAGAGAGCGAGAGTGAGAGAGGTAGTGAGGGGTGTAAGTCTTCACTTGTGGCAGGGGACTTAGCATTAGAGGAAGGGAGAGGAGAGCTGTGTGCACCCACAAGCAGTCGCTATTCGAGCTGTTATACCGCGTGCATTGACTTCAAATGGGCTATATTGCAATTGAGCTAATGTATGTATGTAACAGGATATATGTGTATATATGTGCATATGTATATGCTACGTAAATGTTAAATATGTGAAATATATATTGATATATGTATATGGAAACATAAGTACACATAAAATTGTAGCTATATTTAGTTGAAGCTTAGTGCATTTGGTTCAGTTGCATCAGATTGCAGGGTAACTGCAAGTCGTGACTTGCTTATGGTTTTGGTTGCTTGTGAAGCGTTTTGGACAATTTGTTGTTATTGTTGCCGTTTTTGTTGTTGTTTTGTAGCAACAATGCTTTACTGTTATTTGGGATTCTGTCTGTGCGTCTTGAAATATTGAAGTGTTTTTATTTTGTGTGCTGCTTTTTGCTTTGTTTTGTTTTGTTTTGTTTTGTTTTGTTTTGTGCGCTGACAACAATTCAATGTCTTTGTATGGCGCAAATTAGCTGGCAAAGTGGGCGTGGCACATCTCACATGCATGAGTGTGTGTGTGTGTGTGGGCATATTTGTTGACCAGTGCGTGACTCGTCGGCTCGCCGCCCCCTTTCCAAAAAAACAAAAAATCTTTGCATGGCAAAGGCGTCGCCTTGTTGCAGTTGCAAGTTGCAAGTTGCAAGTTGCAAGCTGTAACTGTTGTTGGTTGTTGTTGTTGCTGGTTTTGGGTCAAGTAAAAGGCATTTGCGATTGAATTTGGCTTTTCAATTCATTTTCGGTTTTATTTTTTCCTTTCAGGCAATTGTCATTTGGCTTAGAGCTTAGGGCGTGGCAGCGGCTGACTCATACATATGTATATGCATAAATAATTGTAATTGTATGCATGTGTGTATGTGTATGTATCTATTAACAACATTTACTGTCCCATAAGCAGCGCCACAAACCGTAAAAATCAATCAAAAGCAGAGCCAAAGCCAATGCCAAAGCATTCAGAACTTTTTCGTAATGGGCTATGCCCGACTACGCGTTATCTCGTAAAATAATTTAAAAGTTTTCAGAATACTTGACGTACCGGCTATTCAAGTTTGTTTAAAGTGCGATCAACTAAATTTTATATAATTGACCTATAGTCTTCACAAAAATGCTTTGCAAACCAATATACCCCACATGATTGGCGCATAGGGAATATGCCAAAGGTTTCCCAATTTGTCCTATCGCTGCCGGCGGAAGTAATTACAAAAATGGCCAAATTGCAAGCACAATTTAATTGTTGTTGTTGTGTCGGTCTGACGTCATGCCCATATTGATGATCAATATTCCAGTGATTCCAACGTGGCTTCCAGGTGCGCGCGCGCCGCAGACCAAATCAAAACGAGCGCTCAGCGCGAATATCAATACAAAAGGCCACAATACAGCGAAAACAGCAACAACAACAACAACAACAAATGCCAAGAGCTCACAAATTGATTGTTAAAATCGTATTTATCGATTCAAGAATCGTTTCGCACGCCAAAAGCAACAATAAATAAATTGAAATTAAAAGAAAAATAAAAGATCAAACAACAACAACAATGGCGATCACAAATACTGAGAGAACGAGTGTAGATTTGCAAGTGTAGACTTGCTGCGCTCAGCAGCAGCAGGTGCTGAGCGAGAGAGCACCATGCTAAACAGGCGACAAATAATTAGGGAACAATTTTGTAAAGTTTGTAGTCCAAGCTAGAGCAAAGCTTATTCCTTTGGTGAATAACTAATATATACGTATATATTATTTTTATGTACTTCAATTAAATATTGTAAATTACAAAATAATCTTCAATTAAGGCGCATAGAGTAACAAGCTATTTCCTTTGCTGCAATAATTTTATTGACAATTTTGTTGGTAAGCAGTGTGCAGCAGACAGTTGGAGACTTGCGCTCAGAGAGAATGCAAAACAGGCGTTAGACAATTAGGTAATAATTTTGTAGAGTTGCGCACTGTTAAAGTGGCAAACTATTATTTTCTTCTTATTATGTTTTTTTTTTTTTTTTTTTTAATTATAAATTGCATAAAAGTATTTTCTCTGTCTGTCGCAATTCCCATTGTGATAATTTAGTGTTGACAATTTCGTTGGTCAACATTGTGGAGTAGGCAAGTGGAGACTTGCGCTCACTGCTGCTGCTATGCAAGCATGTGCACAAAGGGGGTGGTTGGGTTGGGAACTAAATGAGTGGCAATTAAAAAAAATGAACTTTGTAGACATGGCCAGGGTTGACCCATAATTGGATCGTTTTCTTGTATTTATTCAAGCATTTATAACGCTGTTAAAATTGAATCGATTTAAATGATTTAAATCTAATTAATACTGGTTTTAGTTGAATCAAGAGATTTTTTCCTACGGCTTCGCTTTGTTTTCATAAGGTATATTCAAGTCGGTCATTGCCATTTTAAACACTTTTCTTTTTATCTCAACTATTTTGTGTGAAATATATCTGGATGAGGAAGCTTTACGTTTGCCAACATTATCTGCATTATGAATGCTCCGGCCCCACTCTCGGTCACGTACTTAAAACCGGGCGAGTGGTGGAAGGGGCGGGTTTTTGTGGTTGAGTTATACATCGAGTGAATGGGTGCATAATGAAGTGAACTGACAATTGGCCCCCGCCCCACATTTCGTGTGGGGTCGTTCGTTTTAATCAGTGTCAATGGGCCAAATGGGCAGCTGGACAAAGGGCTTTAGACATTTGGCTGTGAATCTTTTTGAGCTTTAGTTTTTAGTGTCGTATTTCGTATTTTTGGATTGTCGTCTGGTGGGCGTGACCTTTGGCCGCATTTTACTTTTTTAGTTTGACTCTTTTTTTATTGTTTTTTTTTTTTTTTTTTTTCTTTTAAAGTGGATTTCTTTCTTGGCTGCTTTCCATTTCACCGCCTTGAACTGTTGCCCTTTCAACAGCGAACTCGAGCAACCTTTTGCGGCTCTGTCGAGCTGTTGTGCAATAGACCAACTGACCAAATATCAAGCCAAGCAAACCTTGCCCACCCGCCGCCCCGCCTCCAGCAGCTGCTTTGTTTATGGGCTCTTAACTTTATGAGCCGTGTATACGTGTGTGTGTGTGCTGCAACGGGAAGACCCGTTTTGTTCTAAGCCTTTACGCTTGGCATACTTCAAGCGCCACGCCCCCTACTGCCAGCCCATGTAGCTCTCTTCATAGCAATTTGAGAAAATCGTATTTTGATAGAGTGACTTTGGACCTAGACTTATTGAATCAAGGGATATCTATTAGTTGTATGTAGTAGAACAAGTTGCGTATATTTGATGATAATATATCTATGCATATGTATATATTTTCTCAGCAGTCTTTCTATTTCAATTGCCGAATAGTGTCGATAGTTTCAATCGATAATTTGAATTGATAACTAAATCTGCACAGCTAGAGCTTAAGCTCAAAATATATCTTGTTTTTATCAGTTTTATAATAATAGTGTCTGCTTACTCAATCAGTCCATAGATAACTGTTTGCTATCGATAACTTAGTATTAAGATAAATACTATAAATTGTATCTAGTTTATCGATAACATAGTGATATCGATAACATAGTGATATCGATAAACTAGATACAATTTATAGTATTTTGCTTAATGTCCATGAGTATATATTAGAATTGTATAAAAAATGTAGAGCAGCAGTCATCGATAACTCATATTGGTCGATAAACATCCATATGGAATATTGCTTATGAGGTTTTGTTTCGCCTATTCAATGTAATTTGGATATTTACAAACATTTGTATCGATTTCCATTCCTTTAATCGATGCATAATCGATTACCATGTATCGATAATTCAGCTAGTTATCTTTGAATCGTTAGATATTGTGGCAAAACTAGACTGTAATGCTGGCCAACTCAATAGCTGCTCGATTATAGGGTATCTGCCAGTCGAGGCCATTGAGTGTGGTAAAACTTGAAGCTCGCGTCGTCTGCATGTCAAAGTCGCCGTCAACAAATAATAATTTCGCTTGCAGTTCAAAACAAAATTAATTTATACACAATTGAAACAAGACAATAAAAAAAAAAAAAAAAACAATCAAATACAAATAGAGATTTGAGCGAAGATCGTGGAACGTGGAACGTGGAACGCGGAACGTGAAACGCGAAACGTGCGCGGGGGGGGGGATCTTGGATCGTGGATCGCGTGTCGCTGAAATGTTTTGTGCGGCACAACAAATTCAAATTGGTTGCAGCGAAAGTGCGGCAACTACATTAATTAGGCAACAGTTGCAGTTGCAACCGTCGGTGGCGGCGTCGGCGGCGGCAGCAACAGTAGCAGCAGCAGCAGCAGCAGCAGCAGCAGTAGGCGTGGCAGTTGTTGGTGCTCGCAGCCAGCATCAATGTAGTCAATTGGACACTTTGAACGCTCCCAGATGAACGAATGGTGGTGATCCTTCTACTAGCGCCATGCACATGCAGCCAAAGCAGCAGCAGCAGCATCAGCACCACCAACAACACAACCAGCAACACACACAGCCCACACGCCCACCATCTAGAGCAGCCACAGTTAGCGGCAGAGCTAAGCTCGTGCTGCAGCAGCCGCAGTCGAAGCAGCAGCAGCAGCAGCAGCATCAGCAACAGCAACAGCAATGGCAATCAATCCTCGAACGCATCCACTGGCATTACGGCCATTCCAGCGAGCGTTTATCGCACCACTCAGTTGCACCATCACTGGCCTAGTCATAGTCATAGCCAACAGTTTCAGCCTAAGCCTTTGCCTTTGCCTTCGCCTTCGCCTTCGCCTTTGCCTTCACCTTCGTCCTCGCCCGCTGCTGCCAATGCTGCTATTGCTGTTGCTGCGAATGTGGTGCCAAAGCCGCCGCGCAGCTATCTTCACGCCCACTCGTCGGCACCACTGGTGTTACGCATCTATGCGCAGCCAGCAACAAACCAACCACTGCCACAGGCTCAGCCACCACAGACAACTGCCAGCCACATTACTAACACACACAATAGATCGCATAGAAAGCGAGAGAGAACAGGCGCTGGTCGCACCACCGGCGGCCGACATCGCAATCGCACCACCAGTGCTGACTATGTGCGTCACGTGACCCGCGTTAATTTCTACGACGTTGATACTTCGCAGGTCGAATTCGAGCCCAAAGACGATGACGAGAGCAACGAGGCAACTGCTAACAATTGCGATACAGAAGCTATAACCAAAGAAGGTGAGTGTTAGCTAAACGATATATATATATATATATTTTATAGATGAAGTGAATATTATAAGAGAGCGAGAGAGATGGAGGGAATGAGAGCATTCGTCATATAGAAGAGAAAGGCTGAGGATTGAGTTAGTAGTGTAGAGCTATAGTGGATATATGAATAGGTAATAGAGTGAAGGAATCTGATAAGGGAAAAGGAGAGAGAGAGAGAGAGAAAGAGAGGCTGAGGATTGAGATAGTAGTGTAGAGCTATAGTGGATATATGAATAGGTAATAGAGTGAAGGAATCTGATAAGGGAAAAGGAGAGAGAGGCGTTGGGCTAGAGAGAGAGAGAGAGAGTGAGCGAGAGAGTGAGATAGTGAGAGAGTGAGAGAAAAGGACAAAAGAAGGAATGACTTAGATCAAGGCAAAGGCTTTGCTATGATTGATATAGTAAAGTATAGTAGAATGTTTGATAAGATAAGTGAATAAGAGAGGAATCGACTAAGAGAGAGAGAGAGAACAAGAGAGAGAGAGAGACATAATAAGAGATACCAGATATATAACCAAGATAGCTGAGATTAAAAGATAGAAGTAAAAATAGTATAGATATAATTTTGCTTCCAAGCTCTCGTAACTCATTTGTTCAGGCACACTTCATGCTATAGCCTTTAGTTAGCCATTTATATAGCCATTTATATATGTACATATATGCTTACTCATTGATCGCTTTGGATCACAATTACGATATGATAATTAAGTGATCGCATCGCAAGCCTCTGGCTCCGCACGTAAAGCTAATGATTTGTCATTGATTGCATTCAGAATTGGCATTGAGCCGTGGCTGTGCCCCTCTTTGTGTGATTCATGCTGCGTATTACGTATACGACGCGATGAACAATGAACGAGTGTAGTATATATAATTCAATATAAGCTGTATAGAGCATTCACTAGTCGAACATTTGTAAGCGGAAGCCAAATGTTTTGTATTTAAATGCAACTCTCTCATTCTCTCTCTCTCTCTCTCTGTCTCTCTCACACTCTGACTGCCATGTGAATTGATCCCTTTCGCTGTGCATAATTTTGGAATCCCTGTCTAATACTTAGTTACCCCGCCCCAACCCCAACTCCTCTCCCTCTCCCTCCATCTCCCTCTCCCTCTCTCTCTCTCTCTCTGCCGCACCCCTTCACCCTTATCAAGCTCGTTGCGGAAATCATAGAAAGTTTGATTTAATTATGTGATTAACGTGGCACAAAGGCGCCAGCGGCGGATAACGTGTAATATTGTGGAAAAAAATGATAGAAAAATAGAAAAACTCGTAGTGTAAAAATTAGAAATAACAAGCTGCTACAAGCACTAACAATAAACAACAACAAAATACCAACAACAACAATGGCAAAATGCTAATGCAAAAGAAAATGTTTCAGGCTGCAACAATTTCCCACGTTAGCGAATCATTAAAAATCAACAACAGCAACAGCAGCTCTTGGGGGGGTCTCTTTGCATATATGCAGAAATTTAATAAGTGCAGATCACAGCTTGTTGAGCCACAATGCAAAAAGCAAAGAAAAAAAACAAGCAATTAAAAAAAAAAAAAGTAAAACTCTACACTGTTGGAGCTGTGCACAAATCGGAAAGAGAAGTTGTCGCTGCCTTTGCTTGTTGCACAGCAAATCAATTGGTTGACTTGCATACGCAATGCTGTAGCCACAAAACTCTACACAACTCTACAAAAACTGTCTGCATAACTATATAACTCAACACAGGCTCTACATAGCTATATGAACTCTAGTCAGCATGAGCAACTCTGGAGTTGTTCTACAAGACTCAACATAACTCTACAAATAAACTCTACTCAGCTTAACAACTCTACGCTACTCTCCATTATTGGACACAACTACGTATACATAGCTCTACATGCACTTTGTCAACAGCTTCAAATTATATAGTCGTATGGATTATACATATGTATATAGTTATGTAGAGTTTTGCATATACATTTTTGTAGAGTTATGTTACACTAATAAGAAAGAGCTACATCTTAATAAGTGTTACAAAACTCTACATAAATGCATACATCACCACAAAGCTCTACTAAACTCTACAGATTTAACTCTACAAAAATCTATGTAGTCTATATAACATATATAATTTGTATAACATATTACTATATAGTTTTAAATAATTATACATTACTCTACAGAATTCTCCACATCTCATCGTATTTCTACACTATTCTTTATTGATATATGTAACTCTACATAAGTCTAGTTTTTATTATATCTAAACAACTTTCACATGAATATACACAACTCTACATAACTCTACATAGATTTAACGATTTCTACATAAGTCTACATAAGTTATAGCTGTGTATGTGATAAGCTGTACACATCTCTCCATTGACCAGCTGAGTACAACACAACTCTACACTATTACATACAATACTGTACTACACAAATCTTCATATACATAATAAACTCTACGCATGTCTACATAAGTTGTTGAAGACAACTCCAAATGACGCAACACAACTCTACTTAGCTTGAGGTAGCTCTACATAACTTAACAAATCTTTAAACATTCTATATGTTGCTACATAACATTCCTTCACAATTGTTGAAACTTTACATACATGCCAAATGCACTAAGCATACACATCTCTACACTATTCTACATAACCACGCAAAAGTGCTGTCAGTACTTATTTTACTTTACACTAATTACGCAAACTCTAACTGTACAGATAACCCCGAGATAAGTTACATAAAAACAGTCTACATAAGTCTACACAGCAATCTCCAAACATTACTCAACTAAGAAATTTTTCAATCGTTTTTGATGACAAATATTTGCCAAAGTCGTAAAAGGAGGTCGTCTGTTAATGGGTGGGAGGAATGGGAACAGACAAAGAGCAGATAGAGAGAGAGAGAGAGAGAGAGAGAGAGAGAGAGAGAGAGAGGGAGGGGGGTAGGAGCAAAGAAGAAAGAGGGGTCGCCTTTGTTGTGGGGATTGGGCAAGCTTAGAGTCGGCTGACAGCAGCTGAGTCGCTCGCTTAGCCACTTAGCGGGGCCATAATTGATACCACAATTAGCTCTATGAGCGGCATGTGCAACAATATCTAATGAAATCAGTAAATGGGGGCGGCGGCAGAGGCAATGGGGCGTGGCAGCATGGCATAAATAACGATTACATGTCATCGTTAGATGAAGCGAGCAAGAGAGCACATAAAGTGTAGGAGGTGGAGGGAGCGAGAGAGGGCGAAAGGAAACTGCGCAACTGGGATTGTAGTCGATGAGCGAAACGACAGAAAGAGAGAGAGAGGGAGAGAGAGAGAGTGAGGGAGGGAGAAAGATATAGATTGAAACAATGCACAAATCGAAACATGTTCAAACTGCATTAGAGTATTGACTGCTTGACTGTCGAAATACCCTGTAAAAAAAAGTTGATTATTTGATAAAATTCAGTTTGATTGTTGATTGAAGAACTGATGTAGCTGATTGACTAGCAGATTGATGAGCTGTGATTGATTGATTGGGCGTTTGATTGAGTTATGGAATGATGAACTATTTCTTGACTGAAGGATTGACAGACTGATTGAATGAGTGATTGATTAATTGTCAGTAAGTCGATTTATTGATAGACTGTTTTGTAAATGATTGATTGATTAAATGATCAACGATTTTTGATTAATTGACGAGCTGTTGCTTGAATGGCTAATTGAGTAACTGATTGCTTGACTGACTGACTGTTCAATGATATTTGATTAGGCAAACGATCCACTGATAGGCTAGATGTTTACCAGATTGATTGACTGACTGATTGATTGTCTGATAGATCAACTGCTTGACCAAGTGTTTGCCTGAATGCTGAATTGATTGACCTTTTGCTTGACTGATTAATTGACTGATTGATCGACTTATTGCTTGACTGATTAATTGACTGATTGATTGATTGACTGATTAATTGTCTGATTGATTGACCGAGAATGTTTCACTGGCTGAGCGATTCACTAATTGTCTGAATGATTGATTGTCTAATTGATTGATTGACTGATTGATGACAGACTCTGATAATTCTATTCTGGTTAATTGATAGCCTGTTTGTTTGATTGATTAACTGATTGACAATGTTTAGTAGATTGCTAGATTATTTGACTAACTAACTAACTGATCGACAACTAATTGACAGAATAATGGATTATCTGATCGACGCTTCTCTCTGGCTAGTTTCATACGCTTGATCAGCCGTAGTATACCCTGCACACTACCCATTTGTAGTGCTTACATAGAGATTTGTATACAACATAAATGAAATTAAAGCTCCACTGTTCCATTCCCCCCACCTACCCACCTTCCTGCCTCTCTAACTGCACCACCCACCAAGCGTCTCGTGCTGTTTGTTTGTTTAATTGTTGTTGTTGTTGTTGTTGTTGTAGTTGTTGCTATTTATGAATTGCTTGGCTGAATGTCTGGCAGTTCAGCTAGCTGATGCAATGCGGATATATGCACAAATGATAAAGATGAACGCTCGATGAGCGGGGCAAGTGGGAGGGTATTGCTGTCTGGCTATTACAGAGGATCATTTAAATAGTTTCGATCAAACCGAAACCGAAACCCAAACCGAAACCGAAACCAGCAACAAAAAGGCCAATTGCAAATTTAAGTTGGCCGAATTGGCAGCCTCCAACCTCCAGAGGCAGCAAATGCAAAACTTCAATTTCAGCCTCAGCTTTGGAGCGAGATCTCGTTTCGGCCACTGCGACGGCGACTGCGACTGGGACTGCAGATAAATTATATAAGCGACCTTTAATGGTCCAGCGATTGCTGCTGCAGCCAGCATCAGCCCAGCCAGGCAGCAGTCAACAGTCAGCATAAGCAGCAGCAGCAGCAGCAGCAACAGCAACTAGCAGTAACTCAAGTGTCGGACAATAAAAAAACAAGAAGGAACTATTGATTGAACGTAGACGAATAGGGAATGCTCTAGGTTTTAGAGCCATGTGGGAAGTATATGGATTAGAGAGCAAGAGAGGCAAAAGAAAAGGTTAAATGGGAAAAGTGAGCTAGAGAGAGAGAGAGAGAGAGAGAGAGAGAGAGAGAGAGAGAGATAGAGAGAGAGAGGTAAAGAGAGACAGAGAAGGAGAAAGAAAGAGCGAGGATAGGGAAGAAGGAAGACAGAGAATGATAGACAAAGAGGGAAAAGAAGTTAGGATAGATGGAAATAGAGATATGTAGATAGAGAAAGATATACAGGAATATTACGAGAAAAAGACAAGACGAGAGAAAGAGAGAGCAAGAGAGAAAAGAGGGTAAAGGAATGAAATAGAAGTGAGTGAGATGTAGAGAGAAAAGGATATACTGACATATAGAGATACGAATGAGAGATGCGATGAAGTTTGAGGAGAAGGGGTAAAACGAGAGAGAGAGAGAGAGAGAGAGAGAGAGATAATGACAGAAGAGAATGTGAGAGAAGACAGAGACAGGACAGGATAGAGACAGGATAGAATGAGATCAAAGAGAATGCATGAACATGCGATAGAGTAAGAGAGATATTAGAAAAGAAAAGAGATAGATGCGAAGAGAGAGAGAGAGAGATGGAGAGACAGTGGCAAGGGACCAAGAGAGAGCGAGAGAGCAGATATATAGTAAGATCTGTGGCTATGAATGTGAATATGTTAATGAGATTAGCATAGCTAACATAGAAGTCGCGATACTCTTCAGTCTTAGGGCATGCCAGAGAAATAAACAACTCTGTTGTTGTTGTTGTTTTTTTTTTTTTTTTTTTTGTTGTGTTCGTTTTTTCTGCTTCTTGTTTTTCATTCAGTAAAAAATGTGCAGCGAATCCAAGTTGGACGCAGACATCGTCGGATGTCCGTGCCCAAAGCTTTTTTTTCTCTCTAGCTCTAGCACAGGTTGCCACACAGACACACACACACACACACATGGATGTGGATAGACACACTCATGGTACAGTTAGTCTAGTCCAAGTTGGACTTGGGTTACGTAATTGGGCGACCAGCTAAGCAAACCAAATGCGGCAGCCACTCAGCGAATCGCTCAAGCGCTTCGCTATATATTTTTTATACTTCTTTTTTTTTTTGCTGCTGCTGCTGCAGTTGCTGCTCCCTCTCTCTCTCTCTCTTGTGCTGCTGCTTCTTCATTGTTAGCATTTTTATCTTCGCATATGCAAATATGCAAAAGTCGCAAAACGAATAAGAAAAAAAATGTTTTCGACTAGGTGTTGCAATCAGAGAGCTGCGCCACATGGCAAGTGGCAAAACGCTGCAAACACACACACGCACATATGTGAATGCATGCCAGCTGAGCTAGTTCGCTCATAAAAATAATCTTAATTCCATAATTTATTGGCCTGGGCAAGACTTAAGCTATGAATTTCCTGTCGGAAACTTGTCTAACGTATAACAAATCGGAGCTTTACCTCTCTGTATTACTAAGTTAAGCCACTTTAGCTAAAGATGTGTTCATATAGAACTAGTTCAGTTCATTTGAACATGAAATATATAGAAAGCTGCAAAAACTTTCCCGTAGAAGACTTTAAGGAATCAAAACACATGTCATATATTGTAAAACATAGAAATATTGAGCTTTGCTTTAACATATTAACATGTATCTAACCTCAAGTAACTCGGGAACTATGAGCGCTAGAGCTCTCAACTTTTGCATGCAAATTGGTAATATTGCATATATTACAAATAAATTGTAAGAACTGCGAATCCAATGCAGTAAAAGTTAAATATTTATTCGAATTCATTTCAACAATTCCCAATGAACTCAGGAACTAGAGCTTCTAAATTTGGAATATAGCTTATGTATATCATATACATTGAAAATAATTGAAAGACTCTTTATCTCTCTCTCTCTCTGTCTCTCTCTCTCTCTCTCTCACTCTTATGAACATAGTTCATAAAGTATTTTATTTTCTTGAAGAAGCTTATATAATAAAAGCTTTTATTAGACCATTCTTAAATCAAAGTGAATGAGAGAGGAAGTGTGAGAGAGATAGCTGCAAAAGCTCGTTCATAAGCAAAGCTCAGCTTGGCTCAGCTCAGCTCAGTTAAAGTTTTTTTGAAGTCTGCTTTTCAGCATGGGCTTTAAGCGAGCTTCAATGCAAGCGAAAGCTTTTTAACGCAATTGCCTCAAAGTATGCCAGAGAAACTATATTAACGACTACATTATTTGATATTTTCTTTCAGAGGAATGGATAACGAAGCGAAAGACGGAGCTGACGACAACTAGACAAATCGAGACGCGTGTGAAGCGACAGGTGAAGCTGCAAGATGGCAAGGTGATTGAGGATTCGGGTCCCATAGTCTCCACAAATACAACGGAGGATACGGACAAGCAGGAAACGGAAACTTCAGAGGTAGCACCCCGTCCACTCTTTCTTTCTTTGTCTCTGTGCTCTTCACTTATGCTTGGCATTTACAGAAACGTGACTTGGGTCTGCCGGATGATTTGGATGGCAATGCACAGCTGATCGATGCAGCAGCTTTGCAAGCGAGCGCTGCGAATGAACAGCAGCTCGCCCAGCTGCAGGAGGCGTTTGGCATCGATGGCGGCAAGCTGGTCAAGCGCATGGTGCCGCGTCCTAGCGACGGCTTGGTGCGGCAAGTGGATGACAAACGCGTCATATCGCACGAGGAGATCCAGGACTATCTGGAGACGCAGGATGTCAAGCACATGGGCGACATCACAGACGAGGTGAGCAACAACAATTCTGAAAATACCAAACTGCAGCGGGCACAGCAGTCGAGGCTGTGGTAATCCGAGACGCAACAGTTAAATTGGCATGCAAAATAACTGAAAATCAATTTGGCGTGAAAAAAGCAAAAACTAAAGAAAGAAGTAGACAGTCAACTGATTGGCTATGGGTCGACACCGCGATACCCTGTAGTGTAGAGTCAAGTGGATCTGAAAAGCAATTTTTCATTGATTAATTTGAGAGCTGAAGAAAATGGGGCGAAAGTCATGTTGAATAGCGATAGCAAAGAGAAGAGGAATGCGATAAGGATGCGTATGGAATGTGAAAAGAAAATCTGATAAAATATTGAGCAAGCAAGAGAATCGCAAAGCAAGAAATGAAGCAAGAATGGGAGATATTAGAAGAAAGCGAAAGGAAGATGATAAGAATACTGTAAAAAATGTAAAATATATAGTTATTGGACATACGATAGAAGGCTATAGTATTATAATAGAAGAGTTAAGAACAAATAAATCTATTCATTTTAATCGATAAATATTGTTTAAGACATCAATAAGAGAGGGTCACAGGGTCATTTAGATCATGGAGGAAGTACGATAAGAAAACGATAAAAAATATCGAAAATCTTATCATGCGAATGCAATGCATACAACGAGATAGTAAAGAGATAGAAAAATGTTAAGAAAAGAAAGAGCTGCTAGAGAAATTGAGTAAAAATCGATAAAAACGAGTATAGAGCTTAAACCTTACACTATATCAAAACTGGCAAATAATTGAAAATGTTTCTAAAATCTTTATACATATAAATTTATGTAGGACTGTCTTTAAAGCATTTGTATCTAGATAAATGAATATATATGTTCTTGATTTGCCTAAAAAGCTGCATCGATATAGGCTCATCGCTTTGTCTGTTCTTCTGTCTGTTTTCCATATTAACGCAACGACCTTCTATAGACACAAAAGCTTGACTCTGAATTCTCAATATATATATATATATATATATGCCCATTTCGGAACGATAAAAGTCTAGATATATATGCATATTGATGATATACCATATAAGCTGCAAACGCCCCAAATGAAGTATGTAGAACTCTGAGATGAATGCACAAATCAATATAATTTTGTAATATGAATGAATGAATCAAAAAGTGTGAATACTTTGGCTATTGAATATACTCATATATACAAGTATAGATATATTTAAGAACCAGCTATCATATGAGCCTGAGTTCGGCATCTGCTAGTCATCTATGCTCGCTTGTGGCCCTGGCTAACCAATGCATGCAGGGTATAGGCAAAGGCAACAACTGCCAATGGGCAGCGGCAACCAGTTGTTGCTGCCGCTTTAAAGCTCATTCGAAAGTTATAAAGAGTTGCTGTTGCTGCTGCTGCTGCTGCTGCCGCTGCTGTGAGCTGCCACAACGAGCCGAACGCGCTGCATCTCAAGTTGTCTTCAGTCGCCGCTGAGCGAGCGCCGAGAGCAGACAACAACTCGATCACTCGCGCGATTATTATTTCGTCTTAGATCTTGATCTTAAGTCTTTTTTTTTTTTTAGTTTATCTTTTAGTCTCAAACGGTCTCTCGCTCGCCCTCTTTGACTCTCTCTCTCTCTCTCTCTCTAACACATTCACTCGCTGACACTCGCCTGCTCAACCCTTTGTGGCTGTGTTTTTTTTTTCATAATTTTTGTTGTTGTTTTTGTTGTTGTATTTGGTGTAATTTTTTTCTTACGCACGCCCGCCTGTGATTTTGTTGATACTCACGTCCCGCTTAGTCTAAACAAAACAAAAATAATAATAGTCTTAGGTCTCGTAATTTAACGAAAGACTTAAGCAAAAACGAATATAAACAAGAGAAAGAGCCCAAATTCCAAGAGAAGAGAGCGCAGAGCGACGAGCAGAGCTGAGAAGAGAAGAGAGAAGAAGATAAACTGCGTTTGTGTTTTTGTGCGTGGGGCGCTAAACGCTTGGCCAACGGCAGCTTAATTAAACCAGGTGCGAATAGGTGTATGTTACGAATATTGTGAATATTATGTGAAACATTTGATGAGTTAACAAACAGAAACCAAAAAAAACCCGAAATAAATTAAAATAAATCTACATAAAAAGTGCAAAAAATATAAAAACCAAAAGGAAATAACGAAAGACTTAGGCAACAAACTTGATTACAGCCAGCTGTGTGAGTGCGTATGTGTGTGTGTGTGTGTGTGTGCGTATGTGTGTGTGTGTGTGTGTGTGTGTGCGGTAACAGCCATTGCAACTGCATTTGAAAGTTCTATGTAATCGAGTTCACTAAACTAACCAAAGACTTAGGCAACAAACTTGATTACAGTCTATTTATATAGCTGCCTGCATGCAAATCCACACACACACACACACACACACACGCATCGAGTCGTTGGGTGTGTGTGAGCTCCTGTGCAAAGTTCTTTCATATCCATTTCGACAAGTAAGCAACAGAATTATAAAGAGTGCAAAACAGAAGACTTAGGCGACAAACTTGCCCGTGGGCTGTCCGTGCCGACAAGTTCGTGCACGTTCATGCGTGTGCGTGACAACAAGCTGCTTCCAGTTCTTGACCACACATTTGAATATGCCATGTAATCGATTTCATGGGGACCTAGGCAACGAACTGTACTGAGGTATACCCATAGCTAGTATATATCTATATAACTATATATATACTATATGTGTGTGCTAGTGTCTGGTAAGTGCTTAGTTAGCAGCTCCTGCAGCTTCATTTGAATGCGCTCAATGCTACCAAAAATGGGCAAAAAAGTTGAACTAAACGAAACAAACTCAGACAACGGAGCCTCAGTTCAGAGCGCTGCTTATGCATAGCGATTGTTGTTTAATAGTTAGTTTATAGCCATTGCGACTACATTAAGAATTTGCCTTTGTGCCACAAACAACGAAATCAGCTTAAGTCAACAAAAGACTTAGACAACAAACTTGATGTGCAGCGCGCTCTACTAAGCTCTATAGGGCTGTATCTCTGTGTGTGTGTGGGTGAATTATGAGCAAAGTTGGCATAAACAAAAGACTTAGGCAACGAACTCGACTAACTGCCATCATTTGAAAGGATGAAGCGTTCAGTAATTTGTGGAAAATGAAAGACTTAGGCAACGAACTTGCTTACTTGACTGAGCCCCTCTCTATACACAGAGGCTATATCGATTTGTTCTAATAATCGCGTGCTGCAAATGAAAGACTTAGGCAACAAACTTGATTACAAATCTTCAACTTCAACGGCCTCTGTCTATCTCTGTGTGTGTGTGTGTGTGTAGGGCAACAGCTTTCAACTTCTAATTCAATCTACGTGACTTAGTTAAAAAAACATATTTATATAAATAGCTGGGCTTGAAAGAAAAATTCAAAACGAAAGACTTAGGCAACGAACTTGGCTGGCAGTCGTTATACATACAGATTGTGCGGCTTCAACAGCTTCTAACTCCATTTAATAGCGCTTGTACGGCTACCCAATAATTGTGCGAAGATCTTAGAAGCAGCCCTCTCTCTCTCTCACTCCCTCTCTCTCTTTGTCTCTCTCTCACTCTCTGGCTGGTTGTCAGACTCGGACTTAGGAGCATGTCTTTAAACCGGTAGTTGGCAATTACCCAGGCAGCCAAAAGGTTGTGTACCACAGCAGATGATTTTGTATGAGGCACACACACACACACACACACACACCAAGCGCGCTGAAGACCTGTTCTGGAGCCCAGTTTAATCAATAGACGGCGGCTGCTCCTGCTTTGACTTGCCTTGCCTTGCCTTGCCTTGCCTTGCCTTGGCTTGCTGTGGCTTGACGCTGCTTGGCTTGGATTCTAGGCGTGTCTGCAGCAGGTCCATGAACCTAACTACACACCAATACACACACACACACACACACACATACCTTTATATATGTATATAAATAGATAGTTGTGTTTTGTCTATAAAAATATTTGTTGGAATTTCGAATTTGAATTTTTAGTTTGAATTTTCGTTGTTGTTGTTGTTTTTGTGCTGCTTGTTGGCAGCTGCAGCTATGTGCGTGTGTGTGTGCGTGTGTGTGTGTGTTGTACTTGTTGCCTGTGTAAACTAGTTTTTGTTGTTGTTTGCTTGCGCCCATGTGCCCACATTGACTTGGCGTTGGGCGCTCGCACTCTAATCAGCGTATGCCAATCTCTGCCCCGAAAACATAAGCTGGATGTGTGTTGTTGCGATTGTTGTTGTTGTTTGTTGTTGGTTGGGCTTGAAGTGGTCAAGCGACGATTGCAGCTGCGTTGGCGTTGGCGTTTTGTAGTTAGTGCTGTCAACTGTTTGGCTCGAAACGTTAACTGAATTACAATAATAATAATCATGCAACAACAACATGGCCCAGCGTCTAGGCTCTCTGGAGGTTGAACAACCAGCCAAGGCAAACTGGTATCGCGAATCGAGACGGAGTCGGAGTCGAAGTCGAAGTCGAAGTCGAAATCGAAGTTGGGAGTCGCTGCTGTTAGCCTGGCCAAAAGACTTTTGCACATATCAGCCGCTTGGCTCATTTCTCTTTTTCTTTTTTTTTTTTTTCTGTATTTTGTTGTTGTTTTACTTTAAGCCACTTGGCATGCCACAGCAACCACAATTCATTTGAATAACTCGCAAGCGGGCCAAAGCGTTTCTCGAATTGAAATTATGCCTCGCACACACGCACGCACACACACACACACACACACACACACACATACACACATGTGTGTGTGAGCTCAATTTTAACTCCATTTTATGCTCCACTCTTAACATTAGCTTTTGGCCAAACAGCGACAACAACACCAAAACGGTATTTCGCATTTTTGGCCAATGACAAAAATCTTGACAATGTCCGCTGGCCCTCAGGCAAACAGCCCTCAGTCCGCAGCCCCCAGCCGGTGGCCTCTATCTTCCCTCTCACTCTTCTGCGTCATTGGCAGCGTCGTCACGACTTTATCTTAGCCATAAGCATTTATCATGATCTTCATTGGCGCCATAAAAAAATCAAAAAACCAAAAAAAAAAACAAGAAACAAATTTGTAAAAAGTTCAACCAAAAACAGCCTCCGAAGCTTAAGTTCCGCCTCTGCACCGCCTGCTCACTAATCCACCTAGAGCTATTGCAATATATTAAGCTGATCTCCTGTTTTGCGTATACCCTATAAACGAACATATAAGTTGAGCACATTTCATATATTTGTTGCATCACAAAGATCTCTTTCACCAAGAGCGAGCATAAAATATTTATAAACTGTTTCTACCTTCAACTTAGTTCATAAAAGTTCCCAAGTAACTCGGGACCTATAAGCCCTATAGCTACCAAAATTGGTATGTATCTTATGCAATTCATATATATTACACATAAATCGAAAGATGTTAGGGAATTCCGAATGCAATGTCGAAAAACTTAAATATAATAAAAGAAGCTATAGGATTATTCCTATATAAATGTCAAATATTAAGAACTTGTTTTATATACCTAGACATCTTCTACTCTGAGTTGTAGTTGAATATGAAAAAGTATTTTATCTCGCCTTAGCTCATTCATGATCTCAAGTAACTCAGGAACTATATGTGCTAGTGCTACTAAATATGGCATGTAGCTTATGTATATCATATACATTAAAATTACTTCGAAAGTCTTCACACACACAACCCAATGCTGATAAAGTTAAATATAATTAACAGAAGTTCTATTATCAATAGAAATAACATCAATGATAGCAAATTTCTTGTATATATTTAGATGTATAAACATATTCTGTCAGCTCTGCTTTACGCAATTTATGAATGGTCCCAAGTAACTCGGGAACTGTAAACGCTAGAGCTGTAAAATGTTGTATGTAGTTTATGCATTTCATCTATCTTACAAAATAAACCGAAAGTCTTTACGCTCTTGAGAGAGTTATGATAAAGTTTAATTTCAGTAATGAAGCTTCGACAATTTCTGTTAACATGCTCTATAAGATTTTGGTTTTTTAACTCTTGCACCCTTCAGATGCCAGCTAACTCAGCATCTCTAAGAGTTGAAGCTACCAAATTTGGTTTTTGCAATTAGCTTGAGATAAATGGCCAAGATAACTAAATGAAATGAAGCTCAGCATTTGTAGTCTAGGGTATTTAAACGCTTTTACTTTCTATAAATGTTGTTGTTATTTTGTTGTTTTTGGTGCTTTAATGAATTCGTGTCCATCGATCGTTCAATGAGCAGTCAAATTTAGCGCCGCCGCCGGCTGGAGAGGAGTAACTAAGGCACTGAGAGGGGGTGGGGAGGGGGGGGGGGGGGTTAAGCGATAGGGGCTGCGGGGCGAGAAGATGAATTTCATGTTATTGTTGTGGCTATAGCTGACATTCAAGTTTTGCAGCTTGAAGCTAAAGTCGAAGGAAAAAAACAGAAAAAAAAAACAGCCAACAGCAGCAACAACGAAAAAAACAAAACACTTTCTACGCGCGTTACCGTTAAACAAGGTCGCCAACAGCAGCAACAACAACAACAACAACAGCAACAATAGCAACAACAACAATAGCAACAACATCATGTTATGTATAACTGAATGTTCCATCAAGTGGTCAAGTGGTTGCTCACTGAAGCTATAGCCTAACTCCCTCTCCCACAGCTCCTCTCTCCCTCGCGCTCTCTCTCTCTCTCTCTCTCACACACTCTTTCTCTAGTCTTATCCAGCGATGCGTGCATTTTGCTTGTCATCAACAACAGGGACAAAGCCAACCACGAGCTGACCTTGAGGCAGTGCTGCAGCGGCTGCTACTTCTTCTTCTTCTTCTTCTTTTTCGTTTTCGTCTTCATCTTCAGTTCAGGTGTCGCATTCTGTACCGTTATTTAGCCATTTTGCAAAAGTTGGCGTTGTAATTTGAATTGTGTGCCGCCCACTTGTGAAAACGAAACGAAACGAAATAAATTGTGGTGGTGCAGTGTGGTTTATGTCTTGCTCTGAATACCAAGCCAAGCCGTTCTCCAAGTTACACTATATGCCTATCTATGTGTGTGCGTCTGTGTGTGTGTGTGTGTGTGTGTGTGTGCGTGTCTGTGTGTGTGTGTGTGTGTGCAGCAATTGCATCGACTTTAAAGCAAGAAGCATTCAACGCATCGACCATGTCGATGATGCAACCTGATCAACATTCAACACACACACACACACACACACAGACACAGACAGAACAATTTAATGATAGAAATTTGTGTGAATCCATTGTATTGTCTGTCTTTCCGTCTGCCTTGTCTCCGGCTTTTGTTCCATTTGATAATTTTTTCTAATTTTTTTTTTCTTTTTCTTTTTTTTTTGTTATGAATCCGGGTTTGTTTTAGATCAGTATATATGCTTAAGCAAAGCTCATTTCTCAACTTCCTGCTCAATCGAAATGAAATTTAGCTAAAACTGTGAGAAAGCCGTTTACCTATGTAAATTTCAATTTCTGCTTTTCGGGGTCATATATTAACCTTAATTGTTATTCAAACTGATCTCAATTTGTATAGAAATTTGTGTGCTCTGATTTCCACTTTTTCAATGAGATTTTGTTGCTGTTGAATATTGATTTTTAGAAGATCTTGGCTTGGAAAATCCTCAAGTGTTCTTTATTTCGTGTTGATCACTTGAAGAAAAGAGATCTAGATCCAAATCTTGTTTTATAGAGATCTTGATTCTAATCTTGTTTTATAGAGTTGAAATTTAAGTTCTTTCATCGACCTTTTGAATATCTCCATATGTTCTTAGATTTCCTATAGTTGATCCTTAATTAAGTATTTTTAATGATCTAGTTCCTCAAGTTTGAAGATCTTTAATATATGCTGTTATCCTCCATTAATTTATCTCCTTTGTATGATCTTCATTTGATCTTGATCTCTCAAATTCTATATATATGTATATATATCATTAGATATTATGCTTAGCATCTTGCTAATGTAAGAGAAGATCTTCAACTGATCTAGCTTTCTCAAAATTTAATGTATGATCTCTCTTTATTTGATTTCACATTTCAAAGATATTATTCGCTAAATCTCTAGAGCATTCACAGTAGATCTTTCATTGTATTTCGAACTTTTTTCACTTTTCTGTAGATCGTCATCTGACGATCCTCTGTTTCGCACATAATCTTCATTTATTTAGCTTTTAGCTTATCTCTCACCATGTCTTTCAATATGTTAGGTGATCTTTAATTGATTTTCACCTGTTCATCTGATTTGAATCTCAAATAAATTTGAGAGCTATACAAAACTGGATAATCACATGAGTTTTTAGATGCCGTCAAACTTGTTTTGACACGAACATGAGCTATAGCTCGCTTAACTGTGTATTTCATTTGTCACTCTGTTATGGAGCATCTCATATAATTCCTATTAATCCTTTTGTTAACACTGTTTATCTAACGGCCTGTATCTATTTCACATTCATTTTTATTGGATTGATTAATATTTGGTTTTATTTGAGTTTCGTTTTCATCTTCAGCAAAAAGCATCATCAACTGGTAGCTCAACTATATATGGTCGTAGCTGATTTTTAATATTTCGTCGAATTCAAGTTTCATTTATTATTTAAATGATCCAAATGTAATATTTATATAGCTTGATTTGTTCACACACAATGTTATATATGAATAATATTGAATATTGATCTTCATATATTATTTAATTAGTTTTCAAATAATATTCATTTGTTCTTTATTTACACTCATCTGATCTTTAACTGATCTTCACTTGATATTTATCTGATCTTTATCTAACTCCACGTCTTATCGTCACTCGACCTTTATCTGATCTTCATTTGATTCACATTTGATTTCCATCTGAACTTCACATGATCCACATCTGATCTCAATTTGATTCTCATCTGATCTTCATCTGTTGCTTTACTGATCCTCACTCGATCCATTAGTGATATTCATTAGACTTTGATGATCTTCACCTGATATTCATTTGATCTTCATCTGATTCTTATCTTATATTCAGTTTACCTTAATTTCACCTTTATTTGATCTTCCCCTGATTGTTATATGATCTTCCTTTGATCTTCGTCTGATCTTCATTTTAGCTTTATTCGATCCTCGTTTAATCACATCTAATATTCACCTCATGCTCATTTGATCTGATTAGATATCTTCACTTGTGATCTGCAATTGATATATAACTGATTCAGTCAGTTTCATCTGTTTCTTCTCTTGAGTAGTTAGATTTCTAATTGACATTTTCTTTCAATTCTCGCAGACCTACGTGAAGGCCGTTCGTGACGGTGTCGAAGATCTAGAGGCGGTGCTCTGCTCGCCAGAGAGTCAGCAGCAGTTGGTAGCACTCGGCCCGCAGCTGGTGGCCAATACAAGCCGATCGCGTAAGACAATCGATTCGGAGGATACGCAAAAGCGTTGCCTGGCCCAGGAGGACGGCACACTGGTAACCGAAAGTAAACGGACCACTCAGCACGAATTAATACTCGACGGCGACGAGGAACCGGATCAGCTAACGGGTCAGCTGTTAGGCAATGAGCAGCTGACCACGACGGCTGCGAATCAGCGGTACTTTAAGCAGCGGGACGAACAGCATGTGGATCTGATTGCCGACGGCAAAGTGGTAGCCACCGAGATGCGTTACGCGGCAGAGACAACGCAAATGGAGAAGGATGGCTCGCTGGAGCGACCGGGCGATTGGGACAGCCTGTCGGATCGCATGCGCAAGCTGCGACGCACACAGCAGCAGCAGCAGCAAAAAGGTGAGTCAGCTACACTGTGGGATTGACTGCATCTTCAACTCCCTTTCGACTATTGCAGAGGTGGCCCTGCTGGCCGATCGCAAAGATGCGCTGACCAAGCGACCGCTTGACTTTGATCGTGAGGAGGAGACGCGCAAGGGTGAGACCATGAAATGGCTCGAATCACATTTTGGCAGCGAGTCGACAGCCTCGAATGATTCACGCGACGACGAGGCCAACGAACTAGATGTGGAGCCCACCAAGAAGAGTTACTTCAATGTGACCATCAAATCGCAGAGCCAGCAGCCGCCGACAGCAGCAGCAGCAGCAGCAGCAGCTGCTTCCATTGTCGTAAATAATCAAACTCTGCCACGAACCGGTGACAGAGAGCGGGAAAGAGAAAGAGAAAGAGAACGTGAGCGTGAAAGAGAGCGCGAAAGAGAGCGCGATCGCGATCGTAGCACACTGGAACGAAAGTATGTGAAGGATGCTGGACGGGGCAAGTACTATCAGGGCATCTCGAACTGGTCGGAGCGCAAGGAGCCCACGGCCACGCTCAATCATTTCTCGACGCAAGCCTTTCGCGAGGATCTGCAGGAGACGATACGCCGCAAGCAGCTGAATGTTGTGCCCGATGTGCTGCCGCCGAGCAGCGATAGCTATGTGAGTCGCGAGGATATATTGCAGCAGAAGCGTCAGAGTTTGTCCTCACAGTTTCTGGCCAGATCGGCGCGTGGCTCACGCGATGCACTCGATGATCTGGATGCCATACCGGGACCAGGAGTCATGCGTACACAGCTGACAGCAGCGGGACCAGCTGCAACCGGCGCTGCGATTGGGCGCAATGAGGAGCCCTCGCTGAAGCGTGTGGCCTATGGCCAGCTGCATGGCCATGGGCGCAGCAGCAGCAATCCCGTTAGTCAACTGCCAGTGAATGGGCGTGGCAAGGGCGGTACGCAGCTGGAGTTTGCCATGAGCAGCAGCAGCAGCAATCTGGGGCGACCCACAGTGCCGCAGCGACGACGTGCCATCGAGAAGAAGATCGTGGAGCATGGCCAGCACGGACAGCATCCCACTGTCAGCAGCATCAACAGCAACAGCAACAGCAACATCAGCAACATTGCCAACAGCAAGAGCAACAGCAACAAGTTGCTGACAACAAATGCCCTCACACAGCTGGAGCCGCCGCCCGACTACTCGCCGCCGCCGCGCAGTCGCAGTCGCAGCCGCAGCTCGTCGCCCCAGGTGGACTATATGATCAATCGGCCTGCCCTGGCCAGACCAATGGAGCCGACAATCGCCAGCACAATGACGCTGAATCGCAAGCAGCAGCAGCGCACGCGCTTTGCGCCCAGCTCCAGTTATCCAGCGGCCATCAATGGCCACACCTCGATGTCCACCTCGAATCTGTCCACACAGACCAGTGCCAGCAGCAGCAAGCCGAGCAAGATGGGCCAGGTCATTGGCAATTCGCTGCGCAAGTTGGTCAGCAAGATACGTTCGGCGAGCGCGGAGCGTAAATTTCGCATGAAGAGCGCCGCAAGCAAATCCCGTGAACAGTCACCGAATCCCAATCAGACGGCGGCTCAGCAGATAGGCACCACCTATCAGCAATACAATGTGATCGATGGCCATATTGGCGGCAACAACAGCAGCAACAGCAACAACAGCAACAACAACAACACGAGCAACAACAATGGACAGCTGCGTCACAGCAGCAACGAGTCGGAGAGTTCGCTGCGTCAGGCGAGCAGCTTCAAGCGCGCTGAGTCCGCCGAGACGCAATCGATGAGTCCGCGTCAGCGCTACTATCTGGGCGAGGATCCCTACTCGAGCACGCTCTATGGTAAGGAGAACATTTACGAGCGGCATGCGCATGGACGTGCCGCTGCCCGGCAGACCAGATATCAGGAGGACGACTACTATGACACGCGTGCAGCAACGGCAGCAACAACAACCACCACCTTGGGTCGCTATCAGAAGCATGGACAGCGCTTCAGTGGCTCGACGCCGAATCTGTTGCAAATGCAGCCTGACTTTCGGAATGCCCAGACGCTGCCGCGCAAGCTGCACGAGCCAGTGAATGCATATCGTGTGCAGCCGCGCTACAATCAGACGCTGGAAAAGAAACCGCAGTACATGACAGCAGCGGCAAACCAGCAGCAACAACAGCAGCAGCAGCAGCAGCAGCAACAGTTGGCGCCGCGTCAACAACTGAGCCAGGCCATGGAGCAGGGCCCCGCAAAGCCGGCGCGCACCTATGCCAAGGTCTTGAATCGCAGCAAGAGCTTCAATGTGCACGGCATGAATGGCAGCAACGATCCTAGTCCCATTTATATTGAAAAGTTGACCAGAAACAACTACAACAACAACAACAACAACAACAACAATGGCAGCAGCAACAACACTGGTGGCAAACAGGAGCCAACGCAGCTGCAGCTGCAGCAAGCCTACAAATCGAATCCACATCTCTACCAGGCCAAGGACACATCGCTGAAGAGCGGCCTGAAGAGTCCATCGATTGTGAATCTGATCAGTCGCAGCCAAAAGGATCTGACCAAAATAGCCAGCAACGATGACGATCTCTATGCCATGGAGGACAACAACAACCAGAAGAAGCAACTGTATCTACGCAACCTGCACCAGCAGGCGCCCGATCTGTACCGTGTGCTGCACGGCGACGAGACCGACTATGCCACGCGCCACAAGTATCCATTGCAGCCGAAGTATTCGCTGGATTCGCGGGCGCCGCCCACAGTTGAGCTGAACAAGGACACCGCGAGCATTGTGCGACGCAGCAGCGATGAGCACAAGCGCCAGCTCTATGCCGACGAGCACCAGCAGCAGCAGCACATACACACGCATACACACACACACGCACATCCACATCATATGCATGCTGCCCATATGCAGCAGCAGCAGCAGCAGCAGCTGCGTCGCGGCTCTGGCGCCACCATCATTGAGCTGCGCCAGCGCAAGTAAACACTATATGCCTTGCCCTCTCTCTCTCTTTACTCTCCCTCTCTCTTTCACTCTCTGGCTTTTAGTTTCATTTGACTAGCGGCAAATAAATATCAAAGGCCCACATAATTTTTGTTTCAGCTACATTTTCTTCACTATTTCCACTTTCTTCTGCTTTTTTTCAATTTTTGCTGCTAAAACATATAAATATATAATTTTTTTCTATATATATATCTTCCATATATTATATACAAATTTTAAATTTAAATGTTTTTTTTTGTTTTTTTTTCTTTACTAATTTTGTTGTATAGTTAAACGTTAAATATATATACTATATTTAATAATAATAATAATAATAATATTTGCGAGCGAGCCAACTAACTAATTAATTGATTAATTAATTACTTCCACTTACTACTTAATTAACGTACTTAAACATGTAGACGAAGAACAAAAAAAGAAAACAAATAAAAATTGTAATACATAATAATTAAAATTAATAAGAATTCGTTTGCTAAAAATAAAAAAAAAAAAAAAATAAAAAAATGAACAGCAATTCCAATTACACTTATTATAATAATACAAATAATAATAATAATAAAAGCAACAAATAAAGTGCCAAAATAAATAATAAAAAAAAAAAAACGTTGGTATATATAGCTATAAAAAGGCAATTTCGGGGCTTATGAAACAAAAATCTTTGAAGAAAATATTGAGATAACTAGCAAAGCGAATTACAAAATAAATTATATACTCGTACTGCTCATGGTATTACATAAATATATATGTAATATTTCAGCTCTCTAGCAGACATATGGACATTTCCCTGATCAACAATATACATCTATATACTCTATGGGAGACTGTCACGCCTCCAACTCTCAATTTCACTGAACCAATTTACGCTGATTTCTCTATTTTTATTTAGTTCGATTTATGAAAAGTTATTTAAAAAGTAATATCATCGGATTTAATTGAGCAACCATTTTAGCTGCATATGAGAGCGATCAAGTCAAACTTGTTTCAATAAGTATTTCATCTATTTGCACCCCTAGAATACTGTACAATCTATAATTAGTTGTTAGCCATGCAGTAGGTTCAGCTGCAACAAGATTGCAATGATAATAAGACATGTTGAATTCATAAGCAAAAACTAATTACAATTTTTCAGTTCTCTAAGCCGTATATAATACGATTAATGACCTGTATCGAAAGTAGAGTCTCTTGTGTCTATATAAGGCAATATTACTAATAGTGGAAGTCGTTCCACACTCTCGTAAAGTTCTACTTATGGAATATATTCATTGAGATATATACATCTAAATCTCTATTTTCTTTTGCGTAAAAAATTGGAAAACAGTTGATTGCAGGGCATTTTGTAGTCGTTCATTTACCACCAATGAACTATTTAATAATATCAATATTATTTAAGAATGTGAAGCGAACAAAAGCTCATGACCTCCTAAGCTAAATCTCGATCTGAATCGGTCGCTATTTAGTCTGTGTTTCGCAGTTGATGCGAATGGAAGTTGGAATCTTTGGGAATCATGTTGTTCCTATTGCTAGTGCTGCCCATCATTGTCAGCGCCTTGGAGTCCAGTTCGCTGTTGTTGGAGTTGGCGCAGTTGGCTGCCAAAAACCGAACTTTGGAGTCAACGTTATGCGTGGAGCAGCTGCGTGAGCTGCATTCCGCCTGGCAGACGAATCAAAGTTGGGCTCTGAAAGGTAAGACTGGATTAGATTGTATTAGTGGAGCAGTAAGGATCTATAAGGTATTGATTCCTTCTAGCTTTGGATGCCTCTGGCAGCGGCTTCAACAATTTCATGCTGGCCAACAGCCTGTGGCTGGGCAATCGTCTCACCTGTCGAGCGCTCAATGAGCCGCTCCTACAGGACTTCACGAGGGATCATCAGCAGCTGCTGCGACAGCGGGCGCCCTTCAAGCACGCCTACAGTGTGGCTTACCTGAGAGCCAACTCCAGCTGGCAGTTGACCACGACCATGAAGCATAGGCAACTGCTGCATGTCGGGCTCTGCGTGCCCCACAGCTGTGATCCACAGCAACTGGAGCAGTTGCTTAAAGAGAGCTTAAAGACACCCAGAGCAGAGGGCAGCTGGGAGCAGCGAATGGAGCTGCAGCTAGAGCTGGTCTATACGAAGCGCCCAGAGCTAGGCGCTGGCTTCTTCGCCCGCCCCACAGTTCGCTGGTTGCTGCTGCTGCTGGCTGCAAGTCTCCTGCTGCTCTGCATTGCCAGTAGTGGCCTCTTTCCAGCTAGTCGCTTGCTTCAATGCTTCAATGTGGCTGCCAACTGGCGGCGTCTGTGGCAGCTGCGTGTAGGTGACAGTCAAGAGATCGCAGTCATCAATGGATTGCGCGTCTGCTGTGCCATTGCTCTTCTTGGCTTGCATGTCATCTGGTTTCAATTCTTCGCGGTTAATTTCTCGGCGGATCTTTCAGCCACATTAGTTATTGTGGTTGTATATGTTCCTTTGGCGGCCGCTTTGGAATTTTTCTTTGTCATCAGGTAAGATACTCTTTCAATGTTGGAATTGCCATGTACTATAGATACATAGATATAGTTCCCTTTATGTGAGTTATATAGGGACCTTTACTTCATCTGAATTCTATAGCCCTGAGGCAATGAACCATCTGTGCATCTGTCTGTCTAATGCTCTAACATTAAGTACTTATTTCCTCCCTCATCAGCGGTTTCCTCGCCGTCTCCAACTTCCTGAGCAACGCACCACTGCAGCGCCGCATTGCGAGTGAGACTCTGCCCGGCGTTGCGCGTAGCTTTGTGAGGCAAGTGGCTCAACGATACTTCCGACTGGCTCCGCTGCAGTGCATCGTGATCCTGCTCACCATGGTGAGCTTCAAGTATCATCGCGAGACATCGGTCTTCCATTTTGTAGAGCCCATGGATGCGATGTGTGAGCAGTATTGGTGGCGCAATCTCCTGCTTATCCAGAATCTGTATCCAGTAAGTGAAATGTGCTGCAATTGGACCTGGTCGCTGGGCTGTGATATGCAGTTATATATAGGGGCCATGTTCTTGCTGTTCATGCATACTAGGTGGGTTATGATATATAATTAATAACTATATAAATATCGTCAACAATCTCTTCAGACATCCACAGCTTCTTAAGCCTCTGGTTTGGTTGCTATTCGTTGGAAATATTGTATACACTGTCTTAGTGTTAGTCTCGGTGAATGCATGCAATACATTAGAGTCGTTATATACCGCCTTCGACTGGGTGTACATGACACCTGTGGTACGCATGTTGCCCTATCTCATAGGTGGAACTTATGGCTATGCACATGCCCACAGCTTGGCAGCTCCATTTGAAGTACTCTTTTCTAGCAAACTAGCTAATTGTGCATTGACGGGCATCACTCTGTGGCTGGTTGGGCAGGTCATCAATTTTGAGATGGCCAGTTCAGTTGTACTGGGCTGTGCTCTTGTGTTTATCCGTTTCTTTGTATCCGCAGGAACGGCACACTTAATTTTCTGTAGTTTTCGCATTGATGGCAGCTACAGCGTAACCCGTTGGTTGGTGCATTTTTTCGAGTCCAATCGGTTTCAGCGCCTCAGTCGGATTACCTATGCCATCTATCTACTCAATCCGACGATCATACTCCACGTTTACTACTCACTCAGCGAAGGAATTCCGTCGGACTATATTGTTTTGGTGAGTGTAAGCTGCTAGCAGTGGTTCCATTTTCTCTTTACTAATTTAGAATATTTTTGCAGCTCTATCTGTTTGTAGCTCATTTTGTTGTAGTTTCGTTGTTTTCCATACCTTTGACTCTGTTGTTCGAGCTGCCTTTAAATAGGCTGGCAAATCTATTGGTGGCCTCAAGTGATCATAAGAAAAACAAGTAATTAAGACCAAATGTATAATATGAAATATACGCAAACTTTACTTATTTAATTTAATTTAAATAACTGTTAGTTTGATTTTTCTACGCTTATGTTAAAGCAGCTCTGCAAAATGCTCTCTTTTGCGGTGCGTTGTTCAATCTGCGTTTACATATAGTAGTTGAGTAGCTCAACTGTGCGCTTGAATTGCTCTTCTTTGCGTTTGCGCAACTGTTGCGTATTTTAATCAATGTATAGAGCGATTTACCAACACTTCCGCTTCATCAAGTAGCATTTTCCATTGCAGTTTATTTTTTTATAGTCTATATGATCATATGTTATTATATGCTAACCGTGTTTACTTAGAACTTCACTTTTTTAAATAATAGTACAAAAATCTAAATCTCATCCTTGGATTAAATATTTTAAGAGATAAATCTCTACTGAAACTAGAGACTATGTATATCAGAATATAAGTTGGAGTAATCAGATATATACTCCCATTAGGGCATGGTATATCTTCTACAATTATATTGATAAGTCTTGAAAATACGAAAATTACTTTTGGCATCATCGATTCAAAATGCATATATAAAGTACATATGTATATATGTAGATACTAGAATAGTATTACCGAGTAATATCCAGTAAAACCTAGATACGTCTACAGGTGTGGGTTGGATCATTTCTTCTTAATTCACTTCCGCCTTTAAAACTCTTTTATAAACAAACTAATTCACTTTTAATAGTCCAAGTTTTATATCTAGTGACACTAGAGTCTAGGCTACTTTTTATTGGGTCCAAAATGTTTCATTACAAAAATGCCGGTAGTAAGAGTGAAGCGAACAAAACCTCATGACCTCAGCTAAATCTCGATCTGAATTGGTCGCTACTTAGTCTGTGTTTGACATTCGATGCGAATGGAAGTTGGAATCGTTGGGAATCATGTTGTTCCTATTGCTAGTGCTGCCCATCCTTGTCAGCGCCTTGGAGTCCAGTTCGCTGTTGTTGGAGCTGGCGCAGTTGGCTGCCAAAAACCGAACTTTGGAGTCAACGTTATGCGTGGAGCAGCTGCGTGAGCTGCATTCCGCCTGGCAGACGAATCAAAGTTGGGCTCTGAAAGGTAAGACTGGATTAGATTGTATTAGTGGAGCAGTAAGGATCTATAAGGTATTGATTCCTTCTAGCTTTGGATGCCTCCGGCAGCGGCTTCAACAATTTCATGCTGGCCAACAGCCTGTGGCTGGGCAATCGTCTCACCTGTCGAGCGCTCAATGAGCCGCTCCTACAGGACTTCACGAGGGATCATCAGCAGCTGCTGCGACAGCGGGCGCCCTTCAAGCACGCCTACAGTGTGGCTTACCTGAGAGCCAACTCCAGCTGGCAGTTGACCACGACCATGAAGCATAGGCAACTGCTGCATGTCGGGCTCTGCGTGCCCCACAGCTGTGATCCACAGCAACTGGAGCAGTTGCTTAAAGAGAGCTTAAAGACACCCAGAGCAGAGGGCAGCTGGGAGCAGCGAATGGAGCTGCAGCTAGAGCTGGTATATACGAAGCGCCCAGAGCTAGGCGCTGGCTTCTTCGCCCGGCCCACAGTTCGCTGGTTGCTGCTGCTGCTGGCTGCAAGTCTCCTGCTGCTCTGCATTGCCAGTAGTGGCTTCTTTCCAGCTAGTCGTCTGCTTCAATGCTTCAATGTGGCTGCCAACTGGCGGCGTCTGTGGCAGCTGCGTGTAGGTGGCAGTCAAGAGATCGCAGTCATCAATGGATTGCGCGTCTGCAGCGCTGTTGCTCTGCTTTTCTTCCACACCGTTTGGTATCAATTCTTCTCGGTGAATCACTCTGCGGATTTGGCTGATAAGGTGATCAAGATTAGCTCTCATACTCCTTTGCCGCTAATGTTGGAGGTCTTCTTTGTCATCAGGTAGGAAAACCAACGGATTCGATACTTTGCTGAATGTTTCTATAAATATGTAGGATTGATTTGCCTAGCTGTTTGTATCTCTTTCCTTCTCTTTATCTCTCTGCTTGTTCCCCTCTCTCTTATCCTCTCTTGGCTTATCTTCGCATATTTAAGACAACTACTTAACAGTTCCATTTTATATTGACAGTGGCTTCCTCACCGTCTCCAACTTCCTGAGCAACGCACCACTGCAGCGCAGCATTGCGAGTGAGACGCTGCCCGGCGTTGCGCGTAGCTTTGCGAGGCAAGTGGCTCAACGATACTTCCGACTGGCTCCGCTGCAGTGCATCGTGATCCTGCTCACCGTGGTGAGCTTCAAGTATCATCGCGAGACATCGGTCTTCCATTTGGTGGATCCCGTGGATGAATTGTGCCAGCAGCATTGGTGGCGCAATCTCCTACTTGTCCAGAATCTATATCCAGTAACCGAAATGTGCTGCAATTGGACCTGGTCGCTGGGCTGTGATATGCAGTTATATATAGGGGCCTTGTTAATGCTGTACACGCACACCAGGTGGGCTTCAATCATTTATATTGATAATACCTATATTAAAGTCTCCAACAATCTCTGCAGATATCCACAACTTATGCGACGCTTGTTTAGGCTGCTTTTCATTGGACATATTATATACTCTGTCTTACTTTTCGTCATCCTGGACGTACCCAATACAGTAGAGGCCTTGTATAGCATAGGTGATTGGATTTACACGAAACCCTTGGTACGCATGTCGTCCTATCTCATAGGTGGCATTTATGGCTATGCACATGTAAATAGTTTGGAAGCCCCCTTTGGGACACTGTTGCCTACCAAGGTAGCTAAATGTGCGCTGGCGGGATTCACCCTGTGGCTAGTTGGACAGATGCGGAACTTAGAATTGGCCAGCCCGGCTGTCGTTGGCAGCATTGCCGTTGTTCTGCGTTCCTTGTTATCTACAGCTGCGGCACATTTAATTTTCTGCAGCTTTCGCATCGATGGCAGCTACAAAGTAACCCGTTGGCTGGTGCGTTTCCTTGAGTCGAGTTGGTTTCAGCGCCTCAATCGGATTACCTATGCCTTCTATCTACTTAATCCGACGATCATACTCCACGTTTATTACTCACTCAGTGAAGCAATTCCATCGGACTTTAGCATTTTGGTAAGCTTAAGCTGAAAGCAATGGTTTCTTTAATTTAATAAAAATTTATTTTATTGCAGTTCTGCCTAATGGTCGCACTTTTGGTTTTAGTTACGTTAATTGCGATTCCATTAACTCTGTTCTTCGAGCTGCCTTTTAATAGCCTGACAAATATATTTTTAGCTTCAAAGCATTATAAGTTTAAAAGTAATTAAGACCAAATATGTCAATTGTCCATTTTAGTAACATTATTCCTATTCTTGTAAATTAATTTTAATAAAGAACGCTTGAAACGCAACTGTTGCAACACTAAATATGCTCACTTTTGCGTTTATTCAACGGGAAACTCAGTTGTTCCGCAACATTACTCTATTTTGCGTTTGCACAGCTGTTGCGCCTTTTTCTGTTATCGATATACAGATATATTCACACAAGTCGTTGCATTGATAGATTAATTCGATTATTTCATCATACCAATAGCAAATAAATAAAATGTAAGATTTACATAGATTAGTTAAAATTCTTTCGTATACAAAAGGCTGTTTGGAACGCCAAGATGACTTCGCGCAATCTAACCGAGGTGTTTGTTATTATGCGCAACAATGCCAGCAAGAATCGCAATCATTATGACGAACGGGTAAGGGCCAAACCAATTTATCGTCCATATGGATCAACTGATTTAACAGAGGGAAACTAATATTGTATTAATATTGTTGTTTACAGCGTGGCAGCGATTCAGAGCGTCTGTTGAAACATTCCGTACGCGAGGCCGAGGAGGGACTCGAAATGCAAGATGATTATGCCACCCCACCCATTTGGCTAGACAAGTTCGAGGAGGCGCAATACACGATGTCCAAGTGAGATTACATTGAATACTCAGAGCTCTCAATTAGGATTTGCAAATTTATTAATGTTGTATTATTACCATTGTAGAATCAAACCGAAACTGGATGAGCTGGGCTCACTGCATGCTCGCCACCTGCTGCGCCCCACCTTCGATGACCAAAAGGATGACGAATGTGAAATCGAGGTGCTCAGCCAGATTGTGGCTAAGCTGATAGCAAGCACTCATCGACATATACAATGTGTTCGCTCCAGCCTGGGCGTGGGCAGCAAAGTAGAGCAACGTCTCACAGCCAATGCGGTGCACTGTGCGCTGCTCCAGCTGCAGGATCTGACTCTTAAATTTCGCAGCAGTCAAAATGCGTATCTGCTGCAGCTCAACTCACGCGAGGAACGTTCCCAGAAATACTTCGATAACGCAAACGAATTCACCAATGTCGAACTGGGCAACTTCGGTGGCGATGAGCCGCCCAGCAATTTTGTGGACACCTTTGATAACTTTCTGCAGCCTCTCGATGGCGCTGGCAAGAGCCAGACGAATGCGTATCTGTTCGAGGACGATGAGCAGCAGATCGATGACAATTTCAAGAAGCCGTTGGCCAATCGCATGACACAGCAGCAGCTGCTGCTCTTCGAGGAGGAGAACACACGTCTGGCCCAGCATCGGGAGGAGGAGGTGACGAAAATAGTGAAATCCATTTACGATCTCAACGATATCTTCAAGGATCTGGGGCACATGGTGCAGGAGCAGGGCACCGTGCTGGATCGCATTGACTACAATGTGGAACAGACCCAGACGCGCGTCTCCGAGGGCATGCGACAGCTCCAGCGTGCGGAAATGTATCAGCGCAAGAATCGTAAAATGTGCATCATTCTCGTCTTGGCCGCTGTCACCTTCTTCATGCTTGTGCTGCTCATTCTAACCAAGCTGTAAAGGATTTGACCAACCCCGACCAGCCAGCAAATTATTTTGTTAAATTTTTTCCCTCTATTCTCCTGTTAGTGCAGTCCCGTGTGTATAATTGTAATTGTATTTGTGTAAAATATATATATTAATTCCATTATTTATTTATTAACAAAACAAAAGCTCTATCTTGTTCCTATAAGACTATATAGATCTTGTAGCTTTTGAGACTTGTGGGAAATTAAGCTTAAAAAATTGCAAGAGTTCAGTATCTGCTTTTACAGTTCTTAGCCTTAAAATTTATCTTGCATTATTTATTACAAAAGATTCCTTCATATCGAGTCTTGCAAATCTCAAGCAAGTGTGTAAGAAGAGCACAGATTTCAACTCGAAATCTAAAGTAGATCATCTCCTGACCACATAGTTCACAATAGACTATTGTACAAAATAGAATTTTCACATATATATTGTGTAATATATAAAAAGTATACATTATACTTAATTGTTTATTTACGATTAAACGAATATGAGGGGGGAAAAAAAAATAAAGAAATACATCTAATTTCTAATTATAGTCTGGGCCTATACTAGGTCCTCCTAGTATAGTCGTATGATCACAGCACTCACATGCGCTCCGAGAGGCGAGACGCAACGGCGCGCAGATTGCCATAAA
The DNA here is from genome assembly GCA_030914345.1 of Drosophila koepferae. Taxonomy (NCBI): domain Eukaryota; kingdom Metazoa; phylum Arthropoda; class Insecta; order Diptera; family Drosophilidae; genus Drosophila; species Drosophila koepferae. The sequence goes on from JAUESR010000209.1 coordinate 4,378,827, forward strand.
CTTTGCTTGGCGGCGAGCCGAGGATAAGGTTGCAAATGGCGCGACGTGCGAGCTGAATGTTCTGATAGCTGCCCAGTATGTGGATTTTGCTGTCGGCGAGCACAATTCGGGTTTTGGTCACATTCTCGATGGTGAATTTCGTGCGTCCACCCTTGCCAGCGAGGCGGCCAATGGCACGGGATTGATGATCGCCTCGCAGTGTCTTTACGTCCTTGATCTCAAAGGTCTCTATGAAGAGATCCTCCAAACGGAGCAGGGCCAAAGCGTCGTCCACCTCGAAGCCGCACAGGAAGGCCTTTACAAAGTCGGCACCCTTTTGCAGATTAGCTATATCTGGGGTCTCGGGTCCAATGCGCAGCTCCACTTGACGCGCCTTCATGTTGAAGCGGATTTGTAGTTTCATATGCTCCACTATTGGCGTAAAGATTTTCATCCATTGCTCTTTGAGTGAGCTGTATCTGTGTGGTGGCACGGACACCTTGCGCAGCTCACTGCGAATCCGTTTCGCCTTTGGCGCCTGCTCGTGGCTTGAACGTTCCTTGCCCTCGATGCCTGTTGCTGCGTCCACTTGCATTTCCACATCTTGGCTACTTGCATTAGCGCTGCGCTTTTGGGCCTTCTTAGTGGGCTCAAATATATCCACTGCTATGTTTTTCACTTCCATGCTTATGTATTTTCTATACAGCTATGTTTTTTTTATAACTATCTATGCTCGTTTGATATTTGTTCTCCACGTGCGATGTCAGCTATGCATGACTATTGTTATCGACAAGTAGGCAGCCTTGTTGAGTGATGTAGCAGTCAGCCTCTGAGTGTGAGGCGCATCAGTCTGCTGCTGTCGTTACATTTAGCTTGGCGCCAACGTAACGACTGCGTGTGTTTTAACGGCTCGCATTTAGCGCGCGCAGCTATCGTTTCGCTGTATATGTAACGGACTTTTTGTTTGTTTTCATTTTGTTTTTTGGCTTTGATGTTGTTAGCGCCAATAGCTGTAAAAGTGCAAGGACAAACTTGTGATCAACTATTTTTGTTGTTTATTTGTAACTTAAGTAATGTGCTTTGCACAAGCTTTTGCCAATGTTTAATTTTCAGCCAGCAGTTCTGATAAATAGTTGTTGTTGTTGTTGTTGTCGCTTGTTCACTTTGACACCCCGAAAATGGACGTTGCTGATGCTATCAGGCATACTTATTGTGCATGTTGTGCCCATAAACGGCCCCAAGCCCTGGACATTGTATCCAAAAATGCAAATGATAATGATGTCCCAGCGAGCAGCCGCCAGGCGAGCCACTCTCCTTCTGCTGTCGCTGTCGGTGGCTGATGCTTGCTGTTGGTGGTTGTTGCTTTTGCTGTTGCATAGGCCTCTCGGTTGTTGTGCCTGTCTAATCCATGTTCGGACATTTTAAATACAAATTGCAGCGCTGTTGCGTCTCCCGGCATCAAATTGCTTGCAACCTGAACACACACACACACCCAGCATTCGACCGAGTAGCAGTTCCAGGTGCAGGTCCATGTCCAGGTACCGTTACCTAGTTAGCCGCTGCAGCATCTCTTTTTACTCTATCGGCAACTGATTAGCATTTAAATTAAAATGTCGCAAAGTGGCCTTAACAAAATGTTGCTTATCGCGTGTGTCTGTGTGTGTGGCTGAGTGTGTGTGTGTGTGTGTGTGTGTGTGTGCTGCAATTGTATACTCTTTCCACTCTTGATGGCAAAAAACTGTCCATGCAGACATAAGACGCACTAGAAATATTTGAAATAACCTTTCAATAAATAATTATTCGTAAAAATTTTGATTTATTGAATGCCATAAATTCTGTGCGTAGAAATTGCCATTAAGATAAAAACAATTCACAAATGTTTTAATACATTCTAAGTCGTAAATTATTTAGCTTTGAAAATATACTAGACAAAAATGCTTTTAAGAAAATTGCAAAAAAATCCAAACTTAAAAAAAATGTTACATACGTAAGCTGTAAATGAAAACGTTACGTTAACGCTAGCGCTGGTATTGATCATAGCAGCAGCTGAGTCGATATTTTGCTGAGCTTTCGCGAGCAATGGTAAATCAGAGTAGAGCATTTGTGCGTTTGTAGCGATAACAAATTAATCGATAACCGAATTGTTTCTAATTAAAGCATTGCTCAATTCTAGCAATGCAGAGTATTTTCGCGTTGCATACAACGTTTCTTTGCTGAACTATTTCCAACCTGACATATTCACACATATGCATGTCTGCATGTGTGTGTGTGTTTATTGTAGCTTATTGTCTCTGATGTCACCTGTTTATGCCGCTGCCGTTGCTGATGCTGCCGCTGTCACTGTCGCTGAGATTGGCACTCGCTTCGGCAATTGCTTTTGTGCCGTGCCACTGCAAATTGGAGCCAGCAAGCAGCAGCAGCAGGCAGCAAGCTACAGCAGCCAGAGATGCGGATGCGGGTGCGGATGTGGATGTGGATGTGCAAGTTGGTTGCGGATATTGTGCTGACTGCTGTTGCGCCCACTTCAAAGAGCGCAACGGGCGGGCTTAATTATGAAAATTAATTGTATTCGAATGAATAACGTTAATTGATTTCCCACCCGCTCACTCTCTCCATGTCCTCGCGCTCTGTCGCACCTGTATCGACCTGTAACACCTCGGCGCCTCCCCCTGTCTTTATCACATTAATTAATTAGTCCATTTTATATTGTCGAGAGTGAAAACAACGCGAAATCAAATACTCGAACAATTTCACCCGCTTGTCGAGCTTCGCGTTTCGCTTTTTGTTCGCCATTTGCAATTGCCGTTAGTTAAACGATTCAGTCACGTAATTCATTTGCATGTCGCGCGTGGTCCGGATGCGATATCCTTCATTCGCGGTCCTGCCCATCGGGAAAGCTCCAAATTGAAGGGTAGAGTAAGAGACGAAGATGAAGGGCGACGGAGAGAGAGGAAAGGAACGTCTGATTACAATGTTATCTCTATTGAATTTAGAGGAGGAGCAGATGGAGAGAAAATGGAGAGTAGAGAGTAGAGAGTAGAGAGTAGAGAGTAGAGAGTAGAGAGTAGAGAGTAGAGAGTAGAGAGTAGAGAGTAGAGAGTAGAGAGTAGAGATGAGAGATGAGAGATGAGAGATGAGAGATGAGAGATGAGAGATGAGAGATGAGAGATGAGAGATGAGAGATGAGAGATGAGAGATGAGAGATGAGAGATGAGAGATGAGAGATGAGAGATGAGAGATGAGAGATGAGAGATGAGGGAATAACCAGTGTAGAGTGGAGAAGTTTCTACTTCATATTTTCTACTCCATGAGATGTTCAAGTTTCTTTCGGTCTTTCTCTTTCTCTCTCCCTCTCTCTGCTTACAGAACTCAGACAAAATTCAAAGACTTCATCAAAATAATGTTTTCTCGCCCTAAGCCGAGACGGGCTGAGCGATAAGCGGGCGCGTTTCATCTCACATATGACATTGACTTCACTGCCTTCGAGAGGAAAAGGAAAAGGAAAAGAAAAAAACTGTTTAACCAAATTGATGCGTGAAACTTTGTGCGAACAATTTGTTGGCTATTTTTTATGCGGCATTTGGTCATTTTTCATGGTCAGTAATTGGCAAGGACTATGACGTTGTCCTCAGCCACTAGCACCAGCTCCAGCAGCAGCATCAGCATCAACATCAGCATCAGCCCCCAATCGCCAACTTCAGGTCCAGCAAAAACGTCAGCCTCAGTTTCAGCTCTGTTTATCCTGCTCCGGCCACATCCTAACTGAATGTCCTGCATTGTCCCCTTGGGCTGATGACAGAACGCGACTTGCTCTCCTGCCTCTCCTGCCTCTCCTCGCACCTCCTGGCGGCTCACACCGACACGCAGGCCTTCATCTTGACTTCAGCCACTGGGGCTATGCATATATATGCGCTATTTATGTGTGCGTGTGTGCAAGTGTGAGTGAGTGTGTGTCATCTATGCTCACGTATCAATAAGTGCTTGAGACGTGAACTGAATTTTTTATTACCATTTGTCGATGTATGCGCAAAAGTGAATGCCGCCCGCAGGACGAGGGACGTGGGAGGCGGGACGAACGGCTCGCAGGACATTCAGAATATGTCTCGCAGCATGCGAAATTGCCTGTGAAATATTTTCCAAATTTACTATATAAGTATGCACACACATACACACACACGTACACTTGAAGAAAAAATAGAAAAGGTTGCAAGTTTCAAGTGTAAGAATGAATACCCTGTAGAAAATATTACGGTGTGGTATGATCTTACAAATAGGCGGAAAATGAATTGAAGGAACACGTAGAATAGAATAATAAGCTTAAAAGAAATAAATAAAACTTGGAAAGAGACTTCAAGTTACTCAAATAATAATAAAACGAACAAATATTATCTTAAGACATAAGGTCCTTCAGAGAGCCTTTGAACCATAATTGAGATCTGTGGCTGTTCTAGATCTCGAGTTGTGCTCGAATGTTTATGGATGATAGAATAATGAATACTTTTTTTCAGTGTACATTTGGATATACTGTCTATAGATGCAGCTACGCATAACCGAATGAAATCGAAGCTTTAGAGCGCTGTAAAAGGCGTAGGGCGTGGCAGGCAGGCAGGCAGGCAGGCAGCTGAACAATTGGCCAAAAAGATTAAATCAAATCAAGGGTTTAAGCAGCCCAAATGTGAGGCACATTGAGCTAAGCCAGGACTATGTAGTGCGACTTTAAGGCGGAGAGGAGAGCGGAGAGAGAGAGAGAGAGGGGGAGAGAGAGAGGGGTAGGTCAAACTAAAAGGTCGAGGGAACAAATGCGAATTCAGTTTAATTGTATGTGGGGATTAGCTTTGAAGTTTTGGCGGCACAAAAGTGACTCAACATGGAATAACACGACACTTAAGTGCGTCACGAGAAGCGAAGCAGCAAAGGAGCAAGGAAGCGACAAGAGCTTCAATGCGAATGGCTTTCAGGTAATTTCTCTTTGGGGTTAAGTGGGCCAAAGGGCTGCTTAAGTCGCCCGAGCGTTAATTACTGCCAAAGACAGAGCCGAGCCGAGTTCCCCCTCCCGCCATTAGCCCTGCGCGCGTACTCAACGAGCGCTTGCCCCGTTAGCCCCTAGCGTCGTGCAACCCTCGACGGGGTGATAAACGGCCTGGCCAGCTCCTGAATCTGTGCAGCTGCCTGAAGCTGTTCGCAATTGATTTATAAATCAATAAAAATATGTGCATAAATATTTACCGAGACAATATAAATAAATTACAATCCAATGTGAGCAGTCGGCTGAAAAACCTTATGCAAAATGCAGCCGGACAGTCCAGAAGGACCAAAGGCTTCGACTGCACCACAGACACACACAGAGCGAAGGAGAGTGAGCAGAGCAGAGTAGAGCCGGGCAAAAACCAACAGACGATGCTATTGTTGAGTGGGTGACAGAGAAGATGGAGCGGCGGTATGTGAGTCTAGTGTATTGTGTGCATTGTATGTGTATGTGTGTGTGTGTGTGTGTGTGTGTGTGTGTGTGTGTGTGTGTAGTGCAATCTGAAGACGCAGTCAGACAATGCCGGAGGCTTATGAACAACTGCATAGATGCTCGTTGCGCTGCTGGTCCTTATTAACTGACAGTTGTCGGCATTGGCCCAATGGTTACTAGGCTTAGACTGGCGAGGGTTGCCAGAGAAGTTAGAAAAGACAGCTTTACAGGGTGTGTGTACCCTGTAAATATAGAAACTTATAAGCGCTAAGTAGTATTTAATGCTTTAGCAGCTGCATAATGCAGGTAAAGCTCACTTCGCAGGTGGGTAAATCTGAAAGATTTAGATACCCTGTAAATACTAGAAATTGATATCATTTTATATAACATTTAATATCACATAAGGAAAGGTAGATGCACTGTGCAGTCTAACTAATCTGATCAATATAGCTTTAAAAGTGTAATCCAAGATACCCTGTAATTATGAAAAGTATCCAGAAATGAAAGAGAGTAGCTATACAATCATACAAATCTTAAGAGTAGGCAAATAAAGTATTCAGATACCCTGTAAAAATACTTAGAAAATAATTAAATATAAGAAGCGACCAAAGTCTTGTTGGTTACAATGGACAAACAAAAGCAAGTAGACTCAAAACTCAGTCTAGCTATGGATACCCTGTAATTATCAAAAATCCTTACTATATATGCAATTAATCAAATGAACCGAATTCTAACTAATTTTACTTGATGCTCACTTTTAGTTTATAGAGATAGATAGAGATGGATAGAGATATGCCAGCTAAGACTCGAGATGCATTCTAATTAAGTAAGCTTATACCCTGATATACCCAGATTTCGTGAAATATATCTATAAAGCTATAAGCTATATCTAGTTATAATCTATAAAGCTTCATAAAGCCCTTTAAAATAGATTTTTGAAAATTTTGTGAATGCGATAAATTTGATCACTTGGCGCCTAGAGCAGAGCACACGTAACTTATTAATCGGCCCTCGTGCGCCATGCTCAACTATGTGCACATGGAAATGGAATAGGGAAATCGGACGCTGTGACGCAAGATGCAGTCAGATTTACTTTTGGCCCCATAATTTGATGTACTATGCGAGCGTGTGTGTGTGTGTGTGTGTGAATGCAATTTAAATATGTGCGCAATTACGTAAAATGTTTACCATGCACAGCTGGGCAAAACAACAACAACGACAACAGCAATAAAAAAAAAAAAAAAAGAGATGCATAATAACAAAAACAAAAAAAGTGGCAGGAAAACAATTTCAGCCAACCAGGTGCCAACTAATCGAAAATGCGAGCAATTATAATTGATTAAAATGAGACGGACAACGAGTCGACACACCCAACCAAACGAACGATCCAACCAACCCAACAAAACCAAGCAATCCACCAACCCATCAAACCAACCAACTAACCGAGCATTCATCCATGCTGCATAAGTGGAATCGCCAGCGAATTTTGCGTTTTGTGTAATTGAATCAGTTCAGTTGATGGCATCCATTTGCACCTCTTTCTCTCTCTCTCTCTCTCTCTCTCTCTCTCGCTCTCTCTTTCTAAACGCTTCATTTCTATTTTTGAATGCAATTACATTTATATCATATTACACACAAACGCTGATTTTTGTATATTCGCCAAAGTCATTTGCAACATTTGAAAGACTTACAAGAGAGATACAGACAGAGAGAGAGAGAGAGAGAGAGTGAAAAAAAAGAACAGTGCTCGCAAATACATCAACATAAATAATAAAGAAATCGAAGTAAATGCCATGAAAATCATTGACAAGTGCACAATAAATACTTAACAATACTGCAAAGTGCACGTCGAGTGTTGAGCAATGCCCAAAGTTCAACAAATATGCAAAGCTTATGCAATTGTAGCTAAAATTTATAGAGAGAAGATTTTTTAAATAGATATTTAAAAAAAAATTGTAAAGTGAACGTTTTGCTATCAAATATCAAAGGGAAAAATTACATAAAAAAAAAATATATATATATTTGTATAAATATAAAATTTGAGGGCTATATATTCTTTTTAGTAATATATATATATATTTCTATTTAAATATTTGTTTTTGATATTTGATGCGAAAAGTTCAGAATTTGCATAATTTTTTGTTAATATTCAAGTATTTAAATATTATTTAAAATATTATTTGATTATAAGTGGAGTATAGAGCATTATGGAGTTAAACCAAATTATATCGAGAGCATGATGAAATTTGTAGTAAAGTATTAAATGGTACTAGGTAGGACTTATAGCGAAATATAATATAAATATTATATAATATAAAAATTATAATAAAATATTATATTTTCGTATTAGCTTCGAGCTACAAATTGAAATTTTTAATGAACAATTTGAAGAAATAAGAATTTGATTTTTGACTTTTCCATATGTGCCATGTAGTGTATATGATATTTGAAGCAAAAACAATTGAATGCATTTTATTTAAACTTCTTTAAAATTAAATATAAATATAAATATTTACGAAACAAGTTTTAGATGACATAAATCGCAGCAGTTTTGATAGAATTTTGATGGCTAGATAGCTCAAAGTCAATGTCTGTGCATAAGCGTATATCTGCAGCTCTATAAATTTGATCAAGTGGAAAATTTTAAAAGCTATATACTTCCTTTTGCTTCAATTAATTAATCTAGAAGTAATGCTAGTTTTTGGACTATTGAGTCGAGCTGCCAAAGAGTTTGAAAATGTATTATGACATTAGATGATGTCTATAGATACATATGTAGGTATGCATTTATCGATATTTATATATATATGAATATACATGTATATCACTGCGAATTGACGTCTCTGTCAAAAGATATAAGTCGAATATGGACAGCTTTGTATGCAGGCATATATAACCATCTATACCTAAATCTAGTTAAGCTTATAACTATCTCTTTTTCCATCCATTTGCAAACATTAGATTTGGCTATATATGCACATACATATGTTTGAATGCTAATTTGGGTTCACTCTAAGCACAGCAGGTTCACTCTAGGGCTGTCGACTGCAATGCATTGCCCGCAAAAATGCCATGGAATCAATTTTGCATCAAATTTTGATGCAAAAAGGCACAAGTGATGCTAGCACACATGGTGTGTGAGAGAGAGGGCAAGTACAAGAGGGAGAGCGAGAGAGGGAGTGTGTGCGTCTGGCAGAGATAGAGAATGAGAGCTGGGCTTAGTGGTTGTGAATGCCACCGCATACGCAATGCTTATGCACCTGCATCCTGTATACCACTTCCACTTCCACTTCCTCCACCTCCCGCCTCCTGCTCGTGCTGCTCCGGCTCTAACTCCTCCCCCGGCCAAAAGCCATGTGGTTTGGCCTGGACGGCCGCTTGCAAAATGGACACAGAGTGCTGGCACCGCATACGTAACCCGAAAATGTAATTGAAAAATTATTTTGTTACACGTGTTACCGCTGCCGCTGTCGATGCAATTGCCATTGCAACGTTTCGCTGGCCGCCGCTGTCGATAATTTCGTGGCCAAGCTTCAAATTTTAATTAATTTGCCAAAAAAAGAGAATGAAGCAAAAAAAACTATATATACATATATTCGCTCACATCTAGTGCGAAGCTTTTATCAACCAAGTCGCGAACTGTCTCTAGGCGTTGGACGTCAATCGGCCAAGTGATTAGCATATAAATTACATCGGTACGCCCCCATGCCATGCACATCTACGCCCTCAATTTTGGACAAAGTTGCAAATATGTTTTGAAAGCTTATTGATTTAGCATTAATTGTTTATTGTTTATAGTTGAGAAGCGGCCGACAGTTTCCACTTAACCCCAATGTCCCCGAGAGGCTCTTCATTAATCGGCATACACATTGCTTGGACCGGGCATATTGGTTTTTCTCATATGTTTTGTCGTGTCGAGGCATGTCACAATTTGCTTGACAGCTCTTGTTTTTCTACATTCTGAAAAGCTGAAATGATTTCAAGCTCTTAATTTAAAAAACAAATTTTGTTTATTAAAACATTTCGCTTTGCATTAAATGTTTCAGACATTTCGATAAAAATCGATTACAATATATATTTTTCAAAATTTATTTATTGAGCCCAGAAAAATCTCAATTGTTTAGCTAATTTCCTTCGGCTTGGCCAGGGTATCTGTCAGTCGGGCTCGCACAAACGTATAAATACCTTTTGCTGGTTTTTAGGAAGATTCGTGTCTGGCACGAAACTCAATTAACTTGTTAATTTATTTGTCATTTGCTTTGTTCGCATCGCCTGCAAAAATAACACAAAATTCTACGTAAAATGCCAGGCCGAAGCCGAGTCAAGCAGCAACTGAAACGGGCGCCTGCCGGTCTGGAAGGGTGTATGGGTGGCACGGCGAGGCACAGGTATGTCGAGGCTTGGCATATTGGTTGTCTGGGAATGGAGTCTCAGAGCTCTCTGCCAGCCTGACTTGCTGACTTGCTGGGCTCTGGGCTATGGACTCTCGCACATGCAAGCGCGCTGCTTCCATTTGATGGATATAACTATCTGTATCTAAATGTACTTGGAAAGAGATGTTTGGCTAAACAGGAGAAAGGGACAGCAAGAGAGAGAGAGAGAGAGAGAGACCGAGTGAGAGAGAGAAGAAGCTTGTGTGTAGAAGTCTCTGTTTGCTATAATACGAGCTACTCAGCTTATTTGTAGACAAATTCTCATTTCACGCTGAAACTTAAAGTTCATTCGCAAATCATTTTGAGCGCATTTTATTTAGTTTTATCTGAACTACTAATTTCAAGAAAGATGAAAGCGTCAGTTTGAACTTGACATCACTCAATGTTTATTATGCATCAGTCATCATTCATATTTCATTCGTTTTCAACCAACACTTCATTATTAGTCATTTATCTCTGATCATTTATGATTTATGATTTTCATTTAATTATTATTATTGATTGTAGTTTCTCAACCATTCTTTAAACATTTCTTATTTATTATTTATCTATTATCATTTAATATTTCACATTCATTATGCATCATTTGTCATTTATAATTAGCATACATAACTTTCATTTACGATATAATACATGATTAATCCTATATTCTTCATCATTCGTTATCTGCTAGTAGTTTCATTATTCATCAGCTATCATTCATTAATCATTATTTATTATACTTACTTCATGTTTTATAATGTATTAGTCATTATTCATTGTTTATTCTTCATTAGTCACTTATCATTATTCATTGTTCATTAGTTATAGCTGATCATTAGTCATTTATCATTCATTATTCATCATTAGTCATTTATCATTATTCATAGTACATCGTACATCATATCTAATTAGTAATTTATCATTCATTATTCATAGTATTATTCATATATAAATAATGAATTTATAATTCGTCATTATGTATGCATATGTATCCTTTATTATTCATCATTCATTGTTCGTAGCCTATCATTTATTATTCATCATTCATTATTCATGACTCTTCATTCATCATTAACCATTTATCATTCTTTATTCATACTTTATTATTTATGACTCGTGAATCTCATTACATCATTAATTCTATATCATTTAAAATTTGTCACTTATTACTGGTCATTCATTATTCCACCCTGATAACAATATTATATTAAAATTTAATATTGTTAATTAATTTATCATTAATTTGTCATTCATTTCGCAATAATATTCAATGTATTTTCCACTAAATAAATTTCAAGAATTTGCTTGATTATTTCGCTGAGTGCGTGGATGTGAAAACTCTTTAAAGAAAACTATTGTATACAACTAATTGTTGGCTTGAGCTTATAGATTTATGCTTGCGTTTTCTCACTCTCTCAGTTGCTCTCTCTCTCTCTCTCTCTCTCTCTCTCTCTCTGCTGCTCTCTATCACTCACTTTATGCATCACTTCAGTCTAACTCCTCTTGCTTCCATTATATTTGAATGCATTAAGCCTTTTGAAAGTTTTCAAAGTGCAGAGGCCTAAGCCAAAGGCCAAACTGCCAAATGCCAAGGAAAAGAGAAAGATAGAGAGAGAGAGAGAGAGAGAGAGAGAGAGGAAAAAAGAGATGGCTAGTAAGAGTTGTTGGTAACTTGAGTACTGACATTTAGGCTGAATTGGGAAGTGGTTTTGGCACTGGTTAGCTCTTGAATGCCTTTAACCGTTTCACTCACTCGCCTGAAGCTGAAGCTGAAGAGTTGGCAAAGTTTTCGCTTTGTATAATTAAAACTAAACTAAACCAAATTGTTTACATGTGTCTTTTGTTACAGTTATCATTGGTGGTTTAGCTGAGTGCGGGCGGTGGATTCCATTTGCTTGAGGGTGGTGCAGTTGCTGGCTGGCTGCTCCTGCTGCTCCTCCTCCTGCTGCTGCTTCTGCTCCTCTTGTTGCTGCTGCTGTGTGTCGTCTCTGTTCGTTTCATTCTTTCTGGTTTTTTGTTGTTTGTTTTTCGCCGCTCTGCTTTCCACATGCATATGCAAGACGCTACCACGCCCACAAGTGAACGCATGACACGCCCCTCTCCCCAAAATGTCGTCCCGGCCGTTTTATTTAGCATTTTGTTGTTTTTTCGGTTTTCTGCGGTTTTTAATTAAAATTAACTTTGTTTATTTAGCGCTTTTCTCCATGCTGGCAACATGTAGTCGGCCCCCTTTGACAGCGCCCCTCCTCTCTAGCCCACTGCCACGCCCCCGCCTCGCAGGCCTTGTCTTTCGTTCGCCTTTAAAGTGATGTTTACTTTAGCGAATGTTGTTCCCGTTGCTGTTGTTGTTGTTGTTGTTGTTGTTGCTGCTGCAGTTGTCGCTGCTTGTAATTGCAGCCATTTGCGTTGTCCTTGCAGCAGCACCGCATCCGCTATTCGCATCCGCATGCTGCCTTGCTCTACGGCATGTTGTTGTTAGCTTTACCTGTTGGCAGTCGGCTCATCCGACTGTCAACTGGCAAATGGCAACTGCCAGCTGTCGACTGCCAGAAGCGCTCGAGCTGAGTTTTGCAATCATCGTCGTCCTCATCAACTTTACCACTCGCCATCTCTCTCTCTCTCTCTCTCTCTCTCTGTTATGCTCTCTCTTTTGGTTTGTGTTACTTTTGCAACTTTGGCCAAGTTTTTGTTATGCCTGTCGGCTTGCTAAAGCCCATGCGTCGCATGCTACGCTCCCCTCTTCTATCGAACTGCTGTGCTAGAGAATACCCTGTAAATGCATCTAAACAACTGCAGTAGACCTATCGATGCTAAAGTTTGCTATCGATAGTTATTAAAGCCTAAGCCTTATAAACTTCTTGTAGGCAATGAATCGATAGTTATCGATCGATAGTAACCATCTAGCCATAGTAGATACCCTGATCAATAACTTATCATCGATAATAGCCTATCGATAGTACACGTATATTTATCGATAGCCAGCTGAAGAGCTGACGAGCCAATATAGAATTGATTTATGGAAGGTATTTTTTATTCTTATTGATTCAGATAGGCAAGACAATTTCTTTATCGATAGGTAGTATAAAAGTTCTTTAACAAACATAGACTGGGTCTATTGGTAGTCAAGCGATAATCAGCATAAAGACAGCCATATTAATTTCAATTAAGTATATGTAAATTATGTATATATATAAATATATCTCATATTTGAATTCGTTGCCCATACTACCCATCGGCTAGGGTATCTCTCCAGCCCACATACTTAGTGCTAGTTAGCTGCAGCCCGTTTGTCATTTTGATTATCGCATTTATTTGCCTTTTCGATGCATTTTCGTGTTTATCTTGCACTTTGTGCAAATAAACCAAATAATAATAGGAACAACTATCAAATTAATTCTCTTTCGACTGGAGACGGTGTCGGACCACCGGCTCTCACTGTCTTCTCTGTCTATTAGGCGTGACTCTCTGTGTAGAAGTGTATCGAAGGTAGGTTCGCGTCAGCATTTGCTGGCATATTCTGCAGTGAGTGTTCGTTCGTAGCGATGCTTGCATTGTCTTGAATTCGATTTTGTTGCTCTTGCCCATTTAGAGAATCATTAGTTGGTAATCCGAATGGCTTCGTCGATAGCTCCATATACAGATGCTCGAGCAGATCACGAAACAGTGTTGGATTCACATTGATACTGACGTTCATTAGGACAAACCAATCGCCATAGCCGGCATTGGACAATACTTGGCGCACATGCGCCTTGGGCATGCCGCGCAGGTGTGTGCGCAATAGCTGCAGACGCAGCTCCGGGCAACAGACGAGCACTATACGATAGAGTATATTGATTGCGGCCAGCATTGCGATAAACAGGAACCACACATAGAGCACGGCGAAGAGCTTCTCGTTGAGTATATTCAGTGGCAGTACGCAGAGTATGTCTAGCACTTTGGGCGATCCACTTGGTCCATAGATAAACATCTCGCACTTGGCCACCTTTGGAAAGACGCGAGAGGTCATCAGATTCCAGAGATTCCAGTCGTAGACAGGTATGGCGGCCAGGGCGTGAACATACTTGTGCCAGAAGCCATTAAAGATTACGTCCATTAGCCAGAAGTTGAGAATCTGTAAGAAAAATGTGATCGATAACAGTAATCGATAGATTTGAGGTAAATGAATATATTAATTGAGCAAATAGTTTTCGTAACATCTAGTTAAAATCAGAATGAGGTTTTAGCTTACGGACTGGAGAAATTTCTTATCGATAATAAGATTCGATAACATTTGAGTCATGCATTAATAAATTATGGATTGCTTGTACAGGACTCAATGAGTTATCAAGTTTACTAAGCGGACATTATGTAACAGAAATGAGCTTAAGTTATCGATAAGAAGAAATTCGATAACAGATAACAGTTTCCTAAATGCTGGGAAAGACTGTTGCCATCGATAACTAGTATGAGATTGTTTATAGAATACTCACGCTGATGATCAGATTGAGCAGCTCACAGAAGGCATATTTGATTGCATAGCAGCAATGGATGGCCGAGAAGCGAGCCCGAAAGTATTTCGTGAGCATGCGCAGGCGCATGCCATAGGTATCTTCCACAATGATAGCATCGCCGATCTCACAGCACAGCTGCTCCATGCGTTGACCCTCCCACACCTTCCACAGGTATGAGGGGAAATAGAAGAGCAGCGACTGAAAGAGCAGTATCATGAAGACCCATTGATAGTAGCGTAAATACATGCGTTTCGTCACGCCTCGCGTCTCTGGACCGACGCCCTCTGCTATCGATATGATGCGTGCGTAATGCTCATTGTCGGCCAACAGTGCGCTCAGGCCCAGTCCGCTGCGGTTGACCGCCAATCGCTTCTGCTGGCGCTCGAGTAGCGACAATTCCGGTAAAGGTTTGCTGACATCTATATTATCGTTCTCCTGCGGTAGGATATAGGTGCCCATTGTCCAGCAATACGATTGCACATATTCCGTATGCTTGGTGGAGCTGAGACAGAGTATCGGCTCACCGAAATACTGTTTGGCCGACAGCAGGAATGTGCAGGTCAACAGAATGACGATGGTGCACTTGGAGTGCAGCGTGAATATCGGATCGTAGATGCGCACCGTCTTCAAGCGCAAATACTTGGAAAGTGGCTTTACGGCGGCGTACATTGTGTGTCCTTGAATGAGTTTCAAAAAGTTTTCCTCTCTCCCTGATGTTCAAATTTCTTGCAATTAAATGTGCTCAATGACAGCAACTGGAGTGTCACACGCACACAATGAACGTGGCGAGAAAGTGAAGTGAGAGCTGGCGAGTGAGCGAGTGAGTCGTGTTTTGAGCACACGCTCACAGGCAACTCGGTTGCTCTCTATACAGTTGTCTCGCTCTAACGCACACAGCAAGCTTTGCAGTGGCCAGTGTTGATTAATGTATTGAAAGGAATTGCGATAGTATCGAAAAAAAATGTCAAATTAATATGAGCTGCTGTGTTTGCTCTCTATCTTAAGCCAGCAGTGAGCAGGATACTGTGAAGAGGCAAGGAATATTTAGTCCTTAGTCCCTTAAGACTTAGACGAGGCAAGCCGACAGCCGAGTTAGAAGTGAGCTAACATATCGAACTCTAACTAGATGTTATGCTCTGCTATAACTAATGGGCAACAACAACGACATTCTCTTTCCCTTCATTTTCTTTCGGCATGCTCTCATTCATTCATCATTCCGAACGCAATCGATAGTATCGATAACATCAAGTTTTCTCCCATTGCCAATGGTCTATTAGCATTGTTGCGATCGCATAAGCTCGCGTCTGTAGTACATTTTATAAATTGCGATGACTTTTGCTATTTGGCACGCATATTAATATATATGCTATATTGCCCAAGTGCCGCGCAACGCCCGTTAGCATCGTGTGCATGCGGAGGATCACGAGCGCTGGGAACGACAACGAATGGTGGCAACAATAATAATAATAATAAAATGATTAATCGATGCTACATGACTGCATATACAAAGCAGGTGGGTGGCGGAGGGTGAACTGACTGTGGATGTGGGTGATGGGGTGAGAGTGGGTAGGTAGTGAGCAGGGGGAGGGGGAGGGGGAGGGGGCTGGCAGTAATTCCCAATGCTGTGTCGTCATTCAGCGTCATTACCAGCCACTCCTGCACACACACACCACTTCATTCCATACCTATTCTTCCATCTCCCATCTCCATCATCATCATCATCATCATCATCATTGTGAACATTCAACATCATCATTATCATTGGGCACGCGGCTGCCGTGCAAATGTTTATTGTGGGAATTCGTTTGCTGCTACAGCGACGTGTCGCCTCCACAGCTCCTCTCCACATCTCCCATCCCCATCCACATCTCTTGCCTCCTCCACAGCTTCAATTCTGCTTGACGGCAAATTAAATTTATGAATTCTTTCGCTGGTGCGTGACCAGAGATTTACTATAATCAGGCATCGGGAATCAGCGAACACGCTCTGGAGACTAATTAGTCGAGTGTATCCAGTGCAAGCTAGTGCGCCTTTGCCATTTCCCCACGCCTCATCTCGCTGGCCCCATCCCATCCGAGTTTCGCCCTCTTCTATTCGTGCAATTACAAATACAAATTATAATTATAATTTCTCGTGGCGCATTGATTTCTTTGCCATGTTCATTGATTGCCATGAATTATACAACATGGGGTCAACTAAATTGACGAAGAGTATGCCAGTTGGGATCTGCTCGACGAGCAGTTGCCCTGTAGGACACTGAAAGGGTGTCTAAAGAGCTAATTATGATTCTCTCCACTGAGTGGGTACTTGCTGTAGTAAATTTGTATTATAATCGAATTTTAAATCGTTATCGATAACGATACTTGAGTGCATAACGATTCTGCTCCTGTGTTAGAGTAGGAATAAATTTTCGCTCTTGGCTCAAATTGTTTGAATTCCATTCACTCTTGTATATAGATGTTTATGGAATATCGAATTTGATCAATATGAAACCAATTGAAGTAGATATCGATAACGATATCGATATCGATAATATGCTAAATATTTCATATGCTTGACTTATGACTTATGTTTGAAATAATATAAATCGTCAGCTGATAACTACTCATATATCTTCCACTGCCCCGCATCATGTATAGGGTATTCGATAGTAACAGTTTACCATTTACCAACACTTGCCGCCAGGTGGCGCCGGCCAACGTCAGAAACGTCTGTGTTGACAGCATTTTCAATATTTATTGAAATCGCATGCATTATTTAAAGCGATTAACCCCACCATTTTTGACCGCAATAACCGAAAAACGTTTGTTGACTGCTGCCACGCCCACATTTTGGTACAATTTCTGTTTGTGTGTGTGTGTGTGTGTGTGTGTGTGTGTGTGTGTGTGTGTGTGTGTGTGTGTGTGTGTTGGCGTGGATGACAGGGCCACTGTGGCCCATTCGCGCTTAAATAAATAAATTGAACAATTATGCGTGGTTGCGGTTCTTTTTGGCTTTGATGGAGTCCGCACTCAGTCCCCAGACATAATCCTATTACCATTCACTGTAACTCCGTTTGCGGTTGCATTGTTTGTTCTTCTTCTACCGGCCATATATAGATACCCTGTAGTCTTGCTTATGCTTGCAGATGAGGCTTTGACTATCGTCGACTGATTATTTAGTTTCCCATTAAAATTAATATTAAATACATTGTATATAACCTACATATCATTTATTTGTTTCATAAAACTTTAGTAATTTTTAAGCATATTTCTCCCCGTCTTTTGGTATACTTTGTTACAGGGTGTCTGCTCAACGAGCATAATAAAATAATACTTCCCTTGAATAATTTTCTTTATTATTAGAAAAATTCACTTTTTCATTATACATATATAATATAAATATGTGATTATTATATTTTATAGGGTATCTACTAGTTAGCATAGTCAAAAATTAGTTAAAATGTTATAAAGTTTTGCTCTATTATTAGAAATTATTATTTTACATAAAGAAAACGTATTTTTGGAACATTTTATTTTATTACAGGGTATCTGGCGAATCGAGTATAACCAAAAAGTATTGAAGTAGTCTTAAATTTCTACTCATTATTAAAAAACTATGTTTGGTTTTAATGCGTTTTTCTCTCGCTACTCAGCATATTTGATTATAGGGTATCTATCAGTCGCTTAGCTCTTGTCAAATTTCGTTTTTTTTTTTCAAGTTTGTATTTTCTGTTTAAATACGTCGAACGGCTGCAAAAAATTAAACAACAATTGAAGTGGAATTTTCAGGTGTGCTCCCTAGATGGGCGTTGCTTAACGCATGGGCGTGGCATTTGGTAAGCGACAAGCAAGAAGAAGCAGCAGCAAGGCATCAGCGGCAGCATGTTGTTGCCATAGCACTGCGGTTATCTTTGTGCCTCTGCGTCGGGCACTTGTCAATTGCACTTGGATAGCGATTGCGATTGCGGCTCACAAAATGCCGCCGCAAGATGCTGCAGAGACAAAGAGAGAGAGGGAGAGAGAGAGAGAGAGAGATTTGGCTTATAGAGAGTTGGGAGGCAGCTTGGGGGAGTGGCTAGCTGGTTGGCCGATTGGCTGAGTAGCTGGCCTTTAATAATGCAACCGCTTTCAAATATGGACAAGACTTCAATGTGCGTTGAGTGCGTCAGCTGCCCCGCAGCATGATTATTATTAGCACAGGCCGGGGATGAGGTGATGCGTGGGGGCATTATAGCTAAGGTGTGGGGGGGGGTCTGCTTGGGGGCCAGTCGCTGTTATTATTATGTGCCAACATGGTCGTCAACGTGATGGCAAAGCAAGGCGACGATATCAGCGTATGTTACAGCATGCGTGTGTACGAGTTCTCTACAGTGTGTGTGTGTGTGTGCGTGTGTGTGTGTGAGTGTGTGGATGTGCGTGTGTGTATTTGTGTGTGTGGCTGGCATATAGCTGCCGTGCATTGTTCGATTAATGACTTAACGACGTGCGCTGAATAACTTTGATTTAGTGTCATCTCATTTGGTCAGCTCTCTCTCTCTCTCTGTCCCTCTCTCTCTGTCTCTTTCTGTATCTGTGGGTGTGTGTGGACGTTCCAGCTAATTGTATTCATTTACTAAACACACGCACACACTCACATACGATTATGCTATAAGCATGTGGTCCAACTTAAGCTTTTAATTAATATGAAGCATTTAAACATTTAATATGCGCATTTATATAGCTACATCTATATGTATATATACATATATATATATATATATATATATATATATATATATATATATATATAAATATATATATATATATATATATATATACATATATATAAATTCTTTTTAGCAAAATTATTATTATGATGGAAAAGCAGTGAAAAATGTTGTAGAAAAAAAAAAAAAAAAAACAAATATATAAAATTGTATAAAAATATTGTTAAAAGGAAAAAAATAATAAAAATATATACAAATACAAAACATATTTCTTTTTCTTTATTTTTATTATTATTATTTTTTAAAGATTATTATCTAATAGGAATAATTCTTTTACACAGGAATTTGTATTACAGCTGTAGAGCGCAGTTGAGACACTTGATAAGCTCTTTAGTGTCTTAAGCTAGCATCCAGTGAGAAATTGCGAGAAAGAAGTTCAAAACCAAATATCTGAAAGAATTTAAAAAAGTTGTTGAAAAAGAATAAGACAAGATAATAGCGAAGCAGCTGGAGTGGGTTAAGACAGAGAGTCAACAGGTCAAGTCGAGTGATTATGATTGATATATAAGATCTCTCGCAGTCAATCTTCACCTTCCTCTTCCTCTCTCTCTCTCTCTCTCTCTCTCTCGCTCTTCCCCTTTATATCTCATATATATATTCCTACATAAACATGTTATTCCTTTGACTGTTTAGCATCGTAAACTCTTCGTTTGCTTTCAATTGTGGCGTCCTGACCCCCAAACAGCTTGGCCCAATATACTAGAAAACCTAAGCCAATTAACCAGTTGCATGGGCTGCCACACTTGTTCAGTTAGTTAGCTGTACAGCGCCGACTTCATCTTGGGCTATTCCCGCTACCCCGCCCCGCTCCAAGGCTCCTGATGCCGCTCTCGACTCTATCACCATCTTCCGTTTCCTGTCTGCCCAGTTCGTCGCCAGGGGCAGATCATGTTTAATTAGCTCTAATGAATATTTAGCCGTCACGGCCCTGGCACGTTTTTCCCGTTGCTGGCCAATGCAATTTTCCCACATGCTTTTCTATTAGTTTGCTGGCCAACCGAATTGGCCCTCTCACAGACAGATAGACAGAGACGGAGACAGAGAGAGAGAGAGAGAGGGAGAGACAGCGAGACAGACACTCATATGGTCTTTGGCTCGTTATTTGTAATTTGTTGTAAGTTTTTGTTTCAGTTTTTATTGTTGTTGCCAGTTGCCGGTTAACACTAGCCTTGTCCCCGTTCCATTTCCCCATTTCCCCATTTCCCATTTCCCATTTCCTAGCCCATTATCTCCAGCACATTCCTTGTGCTTAGCATACACTGCCAAGGCAAGGGTGTTGCTATTTTGTAAACGTTTTGGCAAGAGGGCAGAGCAAGAGAGAGGGGCAGAGAGAGAGGGGCAGAGAGAGAGAGAGAGAGAGAGAGAGAGAGAGAGAGAGAAAGAGATATACTAATACACATCGAGATATATTGAATGAAAGAGAGATTTGCAGGGAAAGAGTGAAACGGATAGAGAAGCTCTTTCAATGGGATAGATAGATAGATAGAGACAGATAGATATTATGTATAGGGAACATAATACAAAATAGTGAATGTGAGAGAGAGAGATCTCCAGAAAGAGAGAGAGAGACAGAGTAACATTGGAAGACATTGGGAAAATATAGATGCCAAGGGCAAAATGAAACAAAGTGGACAACAGAGAGTCAGATTATATTGGCAATGAGAGAGGGAAGGAAAGAGAGAGAGAGAGGGAAGGAAAGAGAGAGAGAGAGAGAGAGAGAGCGCTAGGTAATGACATTAAGATATCAGGAAATGAGAAGACTAACTTGTCAGCGAATGACAGAAAAAAGACGAAGAGAACAGGTCGTCAGAGAGAGATGGGCAGAGACGAAGAGAGAGATATTGGGAGAAAGATAGAGAAACGGAGACAGTACGAATGAGAGAGAGAGAACGAGTGAGAGAACGAGTAAGAGAGAGAGAGAGAGAGAGAGACAGTTTCTTCCCTTGTTGTATATAATGGAATCGAATCAGTTCGGCTATGTTAATTCCTTCAACACAAACCTTGTGAAACTCGTGAACTTTACACGACTCTAGTATTTACTCACTATGCTATTGCAGTGTATTGAATATTCGTTCATCTTCAGTTGCTCTACAGTATTTTTCTATCTGCCTTGGCTGCTGCTGATTTTGGTTCCGTTTTCAGTTTCAGTTTCAGTTGCAGGTTTTTGGGCTTTTTCTATTTTCGGTTTGTTTTCGTTATTTTTTTTGGTTTTTTTTTTTTTTTTGGGGCTTTTATCGACATTGAAATGTGGCCCCAAAACAGTTTCAGCTCATAAAAATACAATTTGCTGCTGCTTATTTTTTACGATGCACATGAGGGCGATGCCTGTTGGTCCTAGCTAAGGCTACACACACACTCACACACTCACTGTCTCGCCTTCACTCAGTCTCTCTCCCCCCCCCCCCCCCTCTCTCTCTCTCCCTCTTACTGTGTGTGTGTGTGGCCAAAACTATTTTCGAGCTTGAAATGACGCGCACACATGCTCCAAGTTGCGTCCAATGTCCAGTGTCCAATGGCAATTGGGTTGCCACCAAGTTATGTGTCTGCCTCCGCTCCTCTCTCTCTCTCTCTCTCTCTCTCTCTCTCTCTCTCTCTCTCTCGCTGTCTCGCACTGTTCCTATCTCGCTCTGTCACTGACCACGTTGCACGTTTTACTGGGAGGTGGGCGTGTCATTGGCAGCTGCTGCCTGCTTCAGTTGCAGGCATTTAAACGTTTAAGGGATTTGTTTATGCTGCTGCCCCATTTTGGGTCAAACGGTTCGAGCAGAGACCTCAACCCGTGCCGTCCAGCCCCCACCGGCGTTCGCCTCCTGGAGCTGCAAATTGGCAAGTTGCTTAAACATAAAAACAATGCGGCCAACTGAACGGCCCATGTATTCATAATCCTGCCTAATAATCCACAACAACTATCCCCAGCCATACCCACTTCTAGCCGAAATTCCAATCCACAAAATAAAATGAAATGAAATAAAATAGGCAAAAATGTTTTTAGCTAAATAGATAAAATGAGCACACAGCTGCAAACACACACACACACATTAAGTACACACATACACACACACACACACACACGGAGAGCTTTAACTGTGTGTGTTTGTCTGCTGCAACTGTCTGTGGTGCGTGTGCTTGTCACAATTTCGATTTTCTTAAATAAAATCATACTATGTAGAAGAATTTACAGAGCGAATGCATTTCATACAAAATTCTGTTCGAGTCAATTTAGTGCCCGAACTTCAGGTGGAATTTTTCGAAAATTTCCATGAGGTGCTCTATTCCAATATTGAATGCTGTAAACGTTGCAAACAATGAAGACCGGAAAGTTTTGTAGCTATGATTTTATTATAATTCAATGAGTCCATTAATCAGTCAGCAACGTAGCTAGTGAATTGGTAAATATGTTTCATTTAAAAGGGCAATTAATTAGAGTCAATTTGTCGACGAGATAGTCAATCACTTACTCAATCTGACAGTCAATTGGTCAGTCAATATGTAGATCGATCATGATCGTCTAGCAGTCAATAAGTCAGTCAATCAATCAATCAATCAATCAATCATTAAATAGATACTCACTCAGTCAGTCAGCACTTCAATCAGTAAGTCATTTAGTCAATCAATCATTCTTTAATCACTCAACCGATCAGTAAATCGATCAGTCAGTCAGCAATTCAACCAGCCAGCCATTCAGTCAGTCAGTCAGTCAAGCTATCATTAAGCAGTCACTCAATCAGTCAGTCAGTCAATCAGACTCTTAAGCGCATCATCAGCAATTCAACCAGTCAGTCATTCAATCAGTCAAACAATCATGCAGCAGTCACTCAATCAGTCAGTCAGTCTATCAGTCTATCAAGCAGTCAATCAAACAGTCAGTAGTTAAACTGCCAACTAGCCAACCAGGCTGTCAATCAGTCGTTCGTTCAATCATTAGTCAGTCTGTCAATCATTATGTCAACATATCAATCAAGTGAGCTATTGATCAGTTAATCAGTTCATCTAGCACTCAATCTGGCAATTTAATCAAACAGACAAACAGTCAATCGCAGCAATGAAGGTGTTATTCACTTTTTAGCTTTTTTAAAGCTAAAAATTTAGCTAGCTTTTAATGACAACAATTTTATAATAAAAATAGCCGCTTTAAGCTAAAGATCAGCTAAGATGTCAAACTGTCCCCTGACTCACTTAGCGTATGAGGAATTTGAACTAGTTCAAATGGTTCGCAGTGTTGTAAAATGTTGAAAGACAACTTATATCAGACGGTTTTTAGATGTGTACGAATGGAGGCGCGAATGTGTGTACACTCATGCATATGCATATTTGCTAAAGTGGGCGTGACAGTCGTCCTCAAAAAAACTAGAGAGAGATAGAGATAGAAAGAGAGAGAGGATAAAGCCGAAGCCATTGCACTTATTGTATAATTATGCAATTTAATGAATACTAAAAAGCTGGAAAATATAGAGAAAGAAAATTAAGGGGAAAAAGAGCAGAGGGGTGAAGTGGGCCGGGCTAGTGCGCCAAAGAAAATGCAAAGAAAAGCGTGTGTATAAAATTAAGAAAATAAAGCGAATGAGGAAGAAAACAAGACTAAAAAAGAAAACATGTAATGTGTTTTCTGTCTGTGCGTGTGTGTGTGTGTGTGAATGTATGTGTGTGTATGTGTGTGTGTGTGTGTGTGTGTGTGTGTGTGTGTCAGAGTGTGTGTTCGTGCAGCCGCCATGTTGATTATTATAGTTATTATTGTGGACCGCCAGTTGCAGTTGCAGTTGCTGCTGCTGCTGCTGCTGCTGCTGCTGCTGCTGTTGCTGCTGCTGCTGCTGTTGCAGTCGCCCACAGACCACAATTTGCGTCTCCTGCTGCCATTCGTTGAACTGCGTGCAAAAAGCGCTTCTAAAGTAAGGGAGCAGGTCAATGGTAGAGATAACGTTGCGGTATATTTAAAACAAAACGTTGTTGCCTACGTTTTTCACTGTGGTTCCGAAATGATTGTGAAAGTTTTTTTTTTCAATTTTTTTTTTTTCTGAAAACAATTTCAACTGCAACTGAATGGAGTTTGTGAAAGGTCTGATTGTCTGTGGTCTGGAAGTTCTGGAACGAGCGCAGGTCTATTAATGACACTGTTATGGAATTGCGTTTTTAGGAATCATGAAATTGAACACAAAAAAGTTCTTCATAGCCAGGATAGTATCTATCGATAGTTTAGTTATCAACTCAAACATTTATTTCGATAGTTATTGATATTGGATTTTGTATGCTATTATATGTGAATATTGTGGTTAGAGTAATCAATCAACACTGATTGATAAATGCATAAACTAGTAAATATTGATAGGAGTAATTATCAAAAAATTTTACAAAATATCAATAAGTTTCGCTATTTCTAAGCTATAAGTAATCGATAAATCATATCGATGTGTGCATTTTGCTGGAATAGAAAGTTACCAGCAGGCGTAAGCCAACAAAGTTTTTAAATAGTTCTTATGTATACTTCGATATACTTTCATCGATAGGCATATACTAATTCTAATAATCGATAATCGATATGTATAAATTAATAGATAAATGATCGATAAATCACTTTCGATTAACTTTGCTAAATACTACCTAGAGCTAGATAATGCATACAGAATATAATACGAGCTTCGATCATGAATACGAATTCATGAGCTATAGATACTACGTTCTCTTCGAGCTTAATCATATCGCTTCGCCGATAGTTTGGCGATATCTTGAAAATCTCCACTTGACAGGATGTAGTGTATGCGAGCTCAACGTTAACTCTACGAGCTGCCTGGCAACTGGCTGCGTTTTTAATTTTCTTGTTATGTTTTACTCACTTGCTCGTTCTCTCTCAGTCGCTCTCTCTCTCTTTCGCTCTCTCTCAGTGTGTCATTTTATGCATGAATTTTTTAATAGCTTAAATATGCGGCAATAAAACTTTAGCACGCTCATCTTATCGCTGCCAACGCTGGCAAGTTCTGTTCAACAACTGCAACCCTCAGACACTGCCGTTCCGCCCTCTTCCCTCCCACGCCACGCCCCTTGGCGTGGGCGGCTGACCCGACGCGTCGCACGTAGCTAATAAAAGCCACACCACGACTCTACGCCAGATGCAGATGAAGATGTGAAGCTTTAGCTATGCCATTCGCCGACAAGACGTTTCAGCACGTGCCACGCCCATCAGCCCAACAGCTCACCTGGCTGGGTTGGATTGGGGCTGCTTTGGACTGGGCTGTGCAGGTAGCCAGCATCTTGACTTTTAACTAGCTAACTTGATAAAACTACAAAACTATACAATAAATATGCAAAAAGCGCTGGCAAAAAAAAACTAAGAAAATAACCAGAGGATGAAGAAGAAAATTAAATAAAAAATAAAACCCAAAGCACGCTTAAGAGGAAGCTGGGAGCGGCTGGATGGGTGCTGCCGGGCAATGCCGGGTAGCTGGGGAGTCGGCATTGTAGCTAGAGAGCTGGGACCTCAGCTGAGCGAGCCCTGCAGCGCATAAGTGTTTGGCTGGCCATTGCATTGCATTGCGAATGCCCCACGGGCGGCTGACGACAGGCGACGTCAAGGCGTGCTGCTAACTCCCACGTCCAGCTGCCGTCGCCGTCGCCGTCGCCGTCGCGTCGTTGCCTTTGGCTCTGCTACTGCTGAGTCGCGTGCTGCCTCGGCTGCTGCCGTCTTCTCTGCTTGTGTTCGCATGGCAAGGTGTTGCTGCAGTTCCCCAAGCAATTTAAGCCATGCACACTCAAACACACACATACACACGCACAGCTCTTAGTAGCCATTTAGTGCAGCTCTCTCTCTCTCTCTCTCTCTGCGTCCCGCTCATTGCTCTGAAATAGTATATTATTTTATGAACTCTATAGAAATAATCAATTTATATATGCATGCAGCAATCAGCAGATGTTTCTAAATAATGCTCTGCTGTCGTCTGAGTTTATTAACAAAATCAAAGTCAATTCGATTTGCCTTGACATTTATGTTTAGTTGCCGTAGAGTGGATCAAACGTGATTCAATTTGCTGTTTGTATGATCTGACCCAGCTAGAGTAATACTGTTTCAGGTAAGTATATATCGGGAGCAGTTTAAGCTATAGATTACATTAGATTGTTGTCTGTCTGATAAGCATAAAAAGTCCCTTCTCTTTTTGCTGTTAGTACGCGGACAGTTCATCCTCGTCTACATTCAAATGGAGACTCATAGAAACTGTGTCAGTTCGGTCAACTTTTAGACTCATTGCATTATCTTACAGCCGCGTTCAATAACTAATTCCCAAAATGCAATCACATTTTTATTTTCAATTTCTAGTTGGTTTCCTTCGTCCAATGGCAATCACAGATAACCACACCCAGGCTACGTTCAGGAAAAGCCTTCTCTCTTTCACTAATGGGATCAGCTAATAACAGTGAAATGCAAGCTGCTCTCACTCAAATTCTTTTGGCTAATAGTAGCTCTACAACAACTCTCAAAAAAAGTTCCCAGCCTCACGCTTACTATTAAAAGCTGTAGACTGTCACCGAATCGTGCCTAACAGACTCTTAGACTCTGCTTTAATTCTGCTGTTAGCCTCTGCTGCTAGACTCTGCTTTAACTCTGCTGTTAGCCTCTGCTGCTAGACTCTGTTGTTAGCCTCTGCTGCTAGACTCTGCTTTAACTCTGCTGTTAGCCTCTGCTGCTAGACTCTGCTGTTAGCCTCTGCTGTTAGCCTCTGCTGTTAGACTCTGCTGCTAGCCTCTGCTGTTAGACTCTGCTGCTAGACTCTGCTGCTAGTAGGGTTGTTGAATATTTTTAAAATATCGTATCGATGATATTTTAAGTTTTGAAAAAATATCAAAATGATATTTGATATTCAACTTTAAAAATATCGATATATCGATATTTTTTTGATATTTTACAAATTTTTTCCAACAATAAATTTAAAATGCGACCCAAAAAAAAAAAAAAAACAAGAATAATAAGAATATTTTTTTTTTTATTATAGAGACCAATATTCGGTACTAAGAGATTTAAAAAAAAACGCGTTCCGTTATATGACAATCTGTCATATGACTTCTGGAGTTGCAAACGACGCATTTGATTGCCGAAGCAAGTCCCTCTGACGGCACTGAGCTGCCAGGGTTGGTTAGGCATCGTAATGCTATTTTTGCAAGTACAGGCATAATGGCTTTTGGCTATTCCAAAAAATTCCATTTTTGAAATCTGAATAATTCGTTTTAACCATTTTGATTCAGAATGTCTCACAATTTGTGTGACCAACGATATATCAAATATATCGCAAAAATATTCGATATTTGGGCAAAAAAAATATCACGATATAAATATATTTTTTTTGTATAAAAATATCGATATATTGATATTTTGATATATTATCAACAACCCTAGCTGCTAGCCTCTGCTGTTAGACTCTGCTGCTAGACTCTGCTGCCACTGTTAAAAGCCTCTGCTATTAGCTTATGCTCTTAGCCTCTGCTGTCAGCTTTTGCTGTTATCTTATGCTAAATTAGCTATACGACTTATCATAGGCGTGCAATATTGCTGCATTCTATGCACACATACTATATATATGCCCCCATCATTTTATAATATTTCTATTGCTTAAAAGTTTCGAACAATTATTTCTTTGCCTGGCCTGTTATTCCGTTTGACTTGATCTCGCACACAATAGATTATTGAAAACTCTTAACAAATATTTCTTTTTCTTTTTTATTATTTCCAGGGCTATATTACTACTAGGGTCTTTAGCCGAGAGAGAGAGCTTTTGAAGGCAATTCAGTCGCAGCTCAGCCTGTGCAGCATTTCAGCTGTTTAGACATGGCTTAGCTACTATTGAGACTTTTTTTTTATGCTTTGAGGCTCTTAGTGTCCAACTCCAATAGTTTTTTTTTTATGACTAAAAGTTTTTGGGGGAGGCTGCGCAAGGGATAGCGACAGTGAGAGAGAGAGAGAGAGAGAGAGAGAGAGAGAGAGAGGGGGGAGCGTGTGAATGGGCTTTAGCATAGTTTTGAAGTTTATGTGCTTGTTATTTCATTAGCATAATCAAAAGGTTTTCTATGGGGTCTGTAAGTCAATATGCTTATAAACATACATATGTATCATACATATACATATGTATGTATATGTATATGTATGTATATATATTTGTGTATAGGATGCGACATGTCTTTATTCTATAGTTGGGCTCGTTTCCTTTCTTTACTTTTCAATCAATTCCCATTCGCTTTTAACGTTGTCGCTGCCTTTGTGCCTTTTACTGCCTGTCACGCCCGACCCTCAACGCCCCCTTCTACGGCGCCCTGCCCACCTCCCCCTGCCGTCGTCAGGCAAATCTGTGCTGAAAGCCATCAACTGGCAGGCATTGTCAGCGGCATAACAAGGACACGCAGCTGTATCTGTACAGTTTTACACTTTTTTCTCATCGCCTTGCCAGCTCCCCCTCTCTCTCTCTCTCTCTCTTCCCGCAGTCTACGCTTGCCACGCCTCGCATTTTGAGGAATAAAGAAGCAGCAGCAGCGAGACGAGAATAAGAAAGAAATCAAAATAGAATAAAACTTGTGCGTTTTGCATAAAGTGCGCTTATCCCCTCAGGATATGACTGGCAATGACGCCTCTCAGCTGCACACACACACACACACACATAGACAGACATACATACATCAGTTCCCCCTTCCAGCTGTGCCCCATCCAAGCTACTGTAAGGAGCAGGCAAATAAGAAAGAATGAAACTGACGCTCAAGTTTGTTTGAACTGTCTAATTTTGCACAAAACGGCGCAGCTTCTGGGCAACTAACGACCGCACTTCTCCCCTCATCTAGCATCATCAACAGCATAGGATCGTCTTCAATTCGCTCTCCCTTATGCTTAACCCCTCTTCTAGCTGATACCCTTAATAGCTAGTATAGTTAGTTCCCTATAATTGCCTCTCTATATCCCTTATTTTGGTTGTCCTCGTGCCTCTTTAACCCCTAGCTAACCCTCTCTTATAATCACCCTTACACCCCCCTCTCTGTCTCACACAGCACTCTCCTGTATATATCTTGCTTATGGCCCGCTCTCTGGTGGCTCCTTCCCTACAGCTCTCCCTGATGGCTCTTTCCAGCCGCTTCTATTGCAGTCGCCTGTTTCGCTCTTCAAGTCGACAATATGTCAAAAGCGCTGCACGGCTTTTCAAGTGCACGTGCCAAAATGAAGCTGGATGTGTGTCAGACGGTATTTCCTGCCACGCTGCCCCTCCTTCCCCTCCCCCCCTCTGCAGTTTCCCGAACTATACCCATACCTTGCCAGTTGAAGCGCGCCCACCTGGCATAGAGTGCAGCAACGCTTTTTGTGTGCCTGTCGCTCGCTTTGAGTTTGGAACTTTGATTTATGTTAAAGCCGCACCCCCCCGCCCCGCCGCTGGCTCCTTCATTAGCCTCTCTCTGTTCGCTCTCTCACTCTCTTTATCTTTCTCCCGCTGTCTCGCCTGTGCACAAATTGTCTGCATCTGCATAGAACAGCGGATAATAGTGCACTAAAATACGAGCTAGCCACACAAACAAAGCCGATACACCCACCCACACACACACACACACACACACACACACACACTCACACACAGACACATTGAACTCTAGTATTTCAGGTATTTTAGCTGGTATTGTTAGCTAGTCAGCCAGCCAGTCAGTGAGCATCAACAAGAACAACAGCAGCAGCAGCAGCAGCAGTAGTAGACAATGCAAGCCAATGCTGTTGGGCCGGTTTCGAAATATCCTCGATAATTAATCAGGATATTTGATAGATTTACATAATATACCACAGGATGGAATAGCCATCGCAATTATGTTAACTTCCAAATGGGCAACATAACAAGTATTTCTTTACAATATATGACGGATGGCAAACTATCAGCCAAGCTAAGGCCACTCGTCCGCTCATCCACTCGTCCAGTGTTGCTGCCTCGTACACAACAGCGATTGAGTTCTGTTTTACTAGACAAAGGCGGATCGAGAGGCGTTTACACATGTATTCTATCTGCCGCTATATTAACGTGCGAACAAGAGCCAAAAATAAATATTGTCAGGGCACTCTCCGGGGCGTGCACAGTTCACATATACACTGTGCATGACAGTTTTTTGAGAACACAATTCTATTTTAAATTTACTTGCAGCTTGTGCATCTCTTTCATGTTTTCACGACCTGGTAGGTTGGGAAGGCTGTGTAGCATCAGTCAATCCATCAATCATCTAGAATGTTGTATTTTGTTTTATATTATTTCACTTGATTGCTCATACAGCCTATCTTTAGTCTTTCTCTATGTCCCATATGTGCAGTAATTAGAAAATCAATCAATCATGCAATCGGTCAATCATCATATCATTGAAATTGAAATTGATTCGTTATCAATCAAACAGTCAACCAATCACTGTACATCTTAGAATTGCATTTAGGTGAAATCAATCAAATAATTTACATCAATCTATTAAAAGAGAGCAAGAAGCAAGTATTTGTAATATATCAATCAACATCAATCACAACCATGTGCTCCATCATTAATTTATACACATCAATCATCACCAATCAATCTAAACACTATTTATTTTTACAGAGATATATTTTCTGAGACGTTTATCGATATTATCGAGATAGTACATTCCCTGTTTGTTTCATATGTTTGTCAATCGTCATCAATCAAAGCCTCATTGGTCACTAGTTGTCTAAGCCGGACTACCCCATTGTCTGGCTGGACACGTTTGAAGCCCATGGGCATTCTGTCTCTTCATTGCAATTGACGCTTCAGTTGACGTTGTTTCCGTTGATGATATATCGACAGCTGAAGCTGCTGCAGCAACTTAAACAACAACAGCAACAGCAACACCAACAATAGTGGCAACAGCAATAAAGGCGAACAATGCAGGTGGGCGTGGCAATGGGCAAGCATTAAACAGCTGTCAGTGGAAGCAACATGGCGAAACAGCTAAAAGCGAGCTTCGATTACTATCTGAATGGTTATTACGAACAAGCACCAGGTAGTGCCTGACACTCTGATAACCGATAACTGATATGGGTAATAAATATAACTGTGTGTGTGTGTGTGTGGGTGAGTCTGTGTGTGTGTGGGTGAGTCTGTGGGTGTGTGTTAGTATGTGTTATTGTGTGTGGAAGGAAGACGAATATTAAGGATATTCTTGTAATAATCTAAAGGACAGAATTGAAATATGGATCAAAGCTGAATGAGAGAGAGTGAGATATGCAAAGAAAGAGAGAGAGAGAGAGAGAGAGAGAGAGAGAGTGAGAGCGAGATTGAGGGAGAGGCTTATATAGCGAGAAAGAGAAACGTGAAGAAATTAATGTAACGAGAAAGAGATAGGAAGAGATTGGGAGCGAGAGAAAGACAGAGATAGTGAAACAGCAAAAGGGACATATAAATATCAACATAAAGAGAGAGATATTGAGAGAATGATGAAGGGAGAAATCAGAGAAAAACAAAAGAAGAGAAAGAGGGAAGCTAACAGAAAGAGAGAGAGAGAGAGAGAGAGAGAGAGAGAGAGAGAGAGAGAGAGAGAGAAAAAACAGATAGAAGTATATAGCTAGACTGACTAGGAAAAAGGTGAAATAGGGAAATATAAAGAGACGAGGAGAAATGTGGAAGAAATATTAAGAAATAGATTGAAATAGATTGAGCTAGTGGGCGAAAGAAGAAAAGAGAAAAAAGAAGAGTGTGAGAGAAAGCTGCTCTCTCATTCACTGCTCTTCTCTCTCTCTCTCGCCAAGGAAGCAGAGTCAAAGGATCTATGCACATATATCAATTATCCTCTCATATATACGAGCTTCTGTGTCCATTGCAAAAATTTTGTTTTCGCTATGTATGCCATGCAGTTATTAAAATTTATTGCAATTAGAGTTGAAATGCAAATTCAACAAAATATTTTCAATTTGTGCGTAAACATTTTATGAAATGCAAATATTACGTATACGTATAATGCGTATACGCAATTTTTGGCCTGGCCTGGCGAGAGTAGAGTGAAGCGAGAGGCACATACAGGCACACGAATTAAATAGACATCATCAGTGGGTCACACATCAATTCCTTGTATTTACAAGATGCAAATTCATGGAGTTGAGCTCTGGGCTTTGTTTGTCAATTCGCTGGCCTCCCTCACGGCCCCCGGCAGCTGCTGCAAGAAAATGCAATTGAACAATGCGCCAATCATTGTTAACAATTGCGACCGCGAGCCGGCCATGAAAATGAAATGAAAATCAGTTTTTGCTCAGCGCCAACTTTAAATTGAATCAAATCAATTTCGCTTCATTGAATGTTTACCATTCGCAGTTGCCCCCGACTCCACGGTCTCTCACCCACTCTCGCTCACGCTCCTCCAGTCGCTGACCCCACTCAATCGACCACGCCTACTTGCTTGCCACTGTCCAGAGCTGCTGTTGTTGTCGCTTCTTCTCTTATGTTATTATTATTATTATTATTATTATTATTTTTTTTTTTTTATGGCCCGCCAAGCCAAGTCGTAACCCGGCCATCACAGTTGCCCCCGAAGCCAATTGAACGAATTGTTTGCTGCGCACAGTCACGTCACATATAATAACCCTCAAACATCCCGCTGGAATACTTCGCTGGCAATTTCAATTTCCAGATCAAAGACTGTTGCAACAAGTTTTCTCTTTTCTGCTCCTTTCTTTTGACGGCATTCCGGCGACTTGGCTTCACATCTAATTGGAATTATAGATTAACTATGTTGCTGCAACAGTGCAATAATTAATACTTTACAATATTTCCGAGTTGTGCTTGGCATAAGATGAGATAATGTCCAGTGAGGCAGCATATCCATGTTAAATTTTAGATAAACTTTAACTCTTTGAGCTTTATATTTTGTATGATAGTTTAAATTTGTGATGATTTCAGTTTGTATTTAGAAAATCTGAATTTTTTGAAAATGAGCTAGAATTGTGAAAAACTTTTATGGCAAGCGCTTGACTAATTATAATATTTAATAATCATTTGTAATAGGTAAGTATGAATATATATAAATAAATAATTCAGAGTTCGCAAATATCTATTAGGCATTTCTTGATGTCTGCATATAAATATCATTCACTCACATCTTGAGCTAAATCTCAGAGAGCAAGCGATTGCATCGGTTCTTCAACGAGTTCGTTTGTCATTGGAGAGAAATCTTCTTTAATTAAGTTTTATGAGGCAAAAAGTCTTGAGTGCATAGATTGGTATGTAGGCGAGGTTTTTTTTGGTAAATAAATGTTTATTTATAATCTAATTTATAATCTAAACGGAAGCTAATTATAAAACTCCTTAAAGCAATATTAATTTTAACATAGGATACATATTAGATATTTTATTAGATATTTTAGGGATACGACGTATGAGGCAAATCTTATGGATTCGCAAAGAATGGGGAGATGTTTATGGCCAGACACGATCCAGAGGTTCAAGATCCAAGGGTAAGCCGGGTTGTCTTCGTTAAATACATCAACTCCGAGAACGAAAAGCACGAAAGACTCTTGCTTATATATTTTTTGATTGATCTCTTAGACGGCCAACAGTTATGTGCGAACTATGCTAAAAAAAAAGTTAAAAAACGTATAACATACATATAAAGTAAATACATATATGAATTCATACATGCAATTAAACGGAAAAAGGTTCGAAAATATTCGTCGTCACTTTTTTACTATTCTCTCCTTTATTTTATTTTCTATGAGTTTTTGTAATATTATATTCATATTCATATATATATATATTCATATATTTCTGTCAATATATATATATTCATTTGGCTTTTCTATGCTCGCTTTTTTTGCCATTTACAAATTTTTGATTCGTGACAATTATGAGATATTTCAATTAGAGTTGCGCCAGTCAAATGCGACTCTGAACAGCCGTGATCCGTTCAACTTTTTGTGACACACCTTCTACACACACACACACACACACACACACACATTGCCATGCTCTCTGACGGATATTCAGCTGCTGCTGCTGCTGCTGCAGCTGTGAAAAGTTTTTATTGAGCAACTAACTGTGAAATTAAATTGTGAATTAAAAGCTGCCACCATGGCCAACAGCGATTACGAGCAATGCCAGCGGAAGGCAAGGGTAGGCAGCAGCTGAGTGTGTGTGTGTGGGGGGGAGTATGTGTTTGTGTGTGTGTGCGTGTGTGTGTAGTAGCTCCACTATGCGCTGGGGACATGTCGTTAATGCCGCGCTGCATTCGTGTCGCTGGGAACGCGACATTGGCATTGCGACGCCGGGAATTGCCAATGCCAAATGGCCATGGAGCGTTCGTTTCTTTAATGTAACATATATGTACATTTATATATATATATATACCCTATATGGGCCACACTCCAGCCAAGGTAACTGGCGCAGTTGCTAGTTATGGCTGAGACACATAACCGCAACGCAGCTTCTTTGGCTATTTGCAGTAAATTGAAAAAGTATTAAATCAATAAATAAAAGTTACGCACAGACACACACACACACACACAGTCAGCTATAAAGCTGTGCCAATGTGCAACTTTTTATACCCTGTAGTCGCTGCAACAATGGGGTATATGTTATAACGGCAACAACTGCCATCTAATAATCTAATTTATTGAGCAGCATCTTTTGTAGTTAAAGATGCATAAAGAAGTATGCAAATGCAGCGATAACAAAACGAATCTTTATCGATAAATATCGATTGATATGTGTAAACATGATTTTCAATTAAACACATCGTTGGTTATTTATTTCTTAGATTAGCACACCTTGGAATATAACCCATAAAATACCCTATACAAATTGAGCAACAAAAGTTGATGAAATAATTTTATAGAAATGTATTTTGGTCGTCAGGCAAAGCTTAAATCATAAAGTAAACAGCTAGACTCTACACTGTGTACAGGGTATCTGTTGTTCGTTCACTGTCTTTATGTATTGAACTACTAAGATAAGTTCTGACTAGAGCACCTTGTCTACAGTTCAACTTTTAATGATCTCTCTCTCTCTCTCTCTACAGGGCATTTTCGAGTCGTTCAAGTTTTTGTTACAAGGCTAACGCTAATCCTGCTCATATTCGTTTTCTGACTGCCTAATGGTCATCTACTGTTTTCCGAGGCTAATCCGTCTTATTAGCTCAGCTGCAGTCCGTGCAGGGTATCTACACGTTGTTCACTTCACACATACACTCTCTGCTCTTTACTGTGTTTTCGTTTGGTCTTTTGACCCATGTGCGTGGGCGTCTGTTATAGCCTGCGCTTACGCTGCACATTTACACACAGCCAACCCTCCCCCCTCCCCCCATCCTCTCCGCACATCGAGCCATCCCTCTGCCATCCACAGTCCGCCCCCTCGTCGGGCACCCCAATCGAAGTTGTAGCTGCTGCCATTTGGGGGTTACATGCGGCGCGTGTTAATTACTCGGAACATTTTAAACGGCGGCCACCAGCAGCGAAATTTGTTGTATTGATTTAAAAACTGCAGTCAGCTGCCATTGCCATTGCCACGCCTGCCCTGAGGGCGGGCCGACTCCATTGTACAGGTGCCAGTGGGCAATCAATGCAACAACAACAACAGCAGCAGAAGGCTTGAGTTTAAGGTTGAAAAAAATTGCAAACGCAGCCAACATCAAAATCAGAACAACAAACGAATGCGACAGCAACAAAAGCAACAAGTATGCGAGTTTCATTGGGGAGTGCACGACTAGCAGATATGCTGTAATTAGCCAAAGTAATCTCATATTAATTTGTAGATATAAACCAATTTGATGTGTAAAATATTCATTTATTTTTATTTATTTATTTATATTTATTTATAATTTATTGAGAGCATCATTCATTGCAAGTCAATCATACTCATTCGTTCACTCTCTCTCGCTCTCTCTCTCTCGGTTTCTCTCCCTCTCTCTCTTTGAGCAAGAGTTTTCGGCTTTTTTCGTTTTAGTTTTCGGTTAAATTATTCGTGTGACAAGGAACATCGTTTAGAGAGCGATACTTCGGAGCGATAAACGATTTCGTTAAAGAACCGATGCAATCGCTTGCTCTCTGAGTTTTATCTCAAAGTGTGAGTGAAAGACATTTATTTGCAGACATTGAGAATGGCTCAACAGATAGTTGCGAATTCAGTTAAACAACGATATTTCTATATATGTGAATATATTCTAGACATTGCTAGCGGAGCGATATAAGATAACGATATGATCAATATTATTATTATTATTTTTTTTTTGCTGGCCTTATACTATACTATAGTTGAAGTTGCATCGATATTTATCGATAGAGAGAGAGAAGAAGCTATGTCGATAGACGTTTAATAAGTATCAGTTAGGTTTATTAACACAGGAAGATATGTTCGGCGAAGAGATAAAACATGCAAAATTTACTAAAAGATTGAAATACGATAAATATATTGAAGAGACAGACACCATAGTGAAACAATATTCATATAGCTGAGAGTTAGATTGGAAAAGCGAGAGACAGAGAAAAGTTCCTATGGTTTCTATAAAAGTAAAAGAAAGCACTCTAAATGGATTTATCTTTAATCAGCTTAAATTATTAAGCGCATATTGAGCACTGATCATCAATCAATCAATCAGCAGATCATTGTTAATAGATAAAGGTAAACAGTCAGCAGAGAGAGAGCGAGAGAGAGAGTGAGAGAGAGCAACAGACTAGCAAGACCTGTTATCGACCCTGGTGCAAAAGAGTTTTACGAGCGTGCGCTGACCGGGCAAATGTGGCTGTGGGTCAACTGTGGCCGCTGTGGTTGGGTTGCGGTTACTGGTGGGTCAGCTACAAATTGAATGGCTCGTAAATGCGAGAGACTCTGACAGATTGTGGTGTGCAACAGATATTTTTGTGCCACGTCAGGGATAAGCGACTGTCCACAGTTAACTCTAATCAGGCCGCCAAGTGCCCGGCTCCGTCTGCTCTATATTAAAAGCGAATGCAAATTTCGGTCGCTTCAGAGGCAATTTAATTAGCAGCAAATTTTCCACACACACAGAAATACACACACAACCCGTTCGTTATTGTCACGAAGAATACAAAAAAAAAAAAAAAAAAGAGGAAGAACTTTGGGTTGCCCTGTCGCTTGCCCCCAACATCAACCTCCCGCGCCCGCTTTTGCTCTTCTACTTTTAGTATCTCTGCGGACCTGTGTCAAAGGAACGTCCAACGGTTTTTATTAGAATCGTAAATAGTCTTTACGAGTTGTACGTGCCCAAAATTTGCAATAGGCCAAACAACTTCGCTTGCCTTCACGCCAGTTCGCCTCTTCGTCATCTACTTTATTTTATGCAACAACAAATTATCGACCACGCCCCCCCCCTTCACCATATCCACAGGCCTTCATATTCATAATCATTATCATAATCATTATCAAAGCAATGTTTATGCTTTTGGCTATTCAAGAGCTATTCGATAAAAAAGAAACAGAAAAGAAAACCTTCAAAATGCACTCAAGCAATATTTTAAGGCCATTTCGATCATT
Source organism: Drosophila koepferae (assembly GCA_030914345.1). Taxonomy (NCBI): domain Eukaryota; kingdom Metazoa; phylum Arthropoda; class Insecta; order Diptera; family Drosophilidae; genus Drosophila; species Drosophila koepferae. Next base: position 4,416,386 of record JAUESR010000209.1, read on the forward strand.
TCGAGTACTTATGAGTTGAGCGAATGAGTCATTCGAATACATTTGAATGAGGAATGAATCAATTCAGTACTTTGATGAAGATAATAGATTGAATGAGTGAATTGCTGTTTAGTGATTCTTAAGGAAAGTCCTTTGAACATTTGCTTGATTCAATTAATGTTAGAATGAACTCATGCGATTGATTCATAAAATGAGTCAATTGAATATTAGTTTGATTCAATGAATGATATGCTTTACTTTGGTTTGATTATTTTTATGCTTTTTAGCTGAATCAATATAGCGACTCATATATTGATTCAGCTAATTGATTCCATATATGAATTACTGTTGATTGATTCATAAAATGAGTCAATTGTATGGTACGATTGATTCAAATCATCATTAAATCAGCATTTCAGTTATTGATTGATTTAATGAATGAATCATTTAAACCCTTAATAGGTTTCTAATAATTCACTGACTAATTATTAATTACTCTTGAGTCATAAGATGATTCATTTCTGAATCACATTGATTCGTTGTTCACTTTGATTCATTTCGAATGAAAATCTGTTTCTGCAGCTGGGCGACTCACTTAGATGCTTTGCTTGATGTTCTCGCCTGGCTGGCAGCACTCATTGTTGTTGTACACACACACACACACACAGTCAGACACATACAAGAGTGTAAATATTTATTGCATTAAATAACGAAAACAAACAGCGTTTTGACATTTTAATTGAATAAAATCGTTTTGTGGTCTTTTAAGGATTATTTCATGGCCAACAGATGCGTGGCAAACACACACCCACACACACACACAAGTACTTAAATATATGCATCATGTGTGTGTGTGGTTCGTCCAGCTGTTGTCCAAATGCATTCATGGAATGAATTGAATAGCGTTTGTGTTTGCCCAGCTAGGTGAAAACAGGCGCAGACACAAACCGGCTGCCCATTTGCTTCAATTTTCGGCCAGACAGGTGAGCAGTGACGGCCACTGGGAGCGGGCTGAGGTGTGGCCACAGACATACCTATACTACATATATATGTACATATATATATATATATATATATATATGCATTTATTGTCTGAATGGCAGCTATAAGCATACATCACATTATATATAACTATGCTGCGCTATATAAAGAAAGCAAGTTCTGATTGGCGGTATGACTGGAAGATATCCTGTAAATTAAGTTGGTTACATTATATATACTAAATATAGCTTTGCTAAGATTTGTTTTATAAATGATTTGGCATACAATATTCGAGAAAATTCTTAGTTTCTCAATAAGCTTTCCATGTGATTCTCATACAAGTTCTGGCATGCATTCAATGCAATTCTTAAGCTATGTGTGCTCCAAGTGTATAAGGTATATAGTATATGAATGGGATATAAAACTGAGGTAGATATAGTATGAAAAGACATGGATACATATGGGCTAGCCGCATATAGAGAATAAATGTTAATAGACTATAAGTATATAGAATATATTTTCAGTATGTTTAGTTCAGTAAAATATATCTTGGTTTTATGTAGGGTATATGTTTATATATATAGATCAGTTATTGGTTAACTAACGTGTACAGATATTGATTATAGTAATGATAATACTAGCTTTAATTATAATTTGAGTATATATAGAGTATTACTGTAGGGTATTCAATTTAATATCTGTTGCCGTTATCGTGAAGTATTTTACACTCTCCTATACCCACTATATTTTCATATCTCAGACTTTCCAGTGATGTCTAGTCTCATAGGGCTTACTAACTTCATTGTGAAACCCATTTTTAGCTCTTTCATCAAGCATATAACCTATAAACGGGTATGTTCACATTGAAATTCATTTTGTAGAGGATTTTTATATACACCAAGAAATTTTTAGATAACTTAGAGAAGTGTAGAGACTTTATATATAATTGAAAAAATAAAAAAAAATTTATTTTAATTTAATTTTATTTATTACTATGTTAAAGTTTCTTTACTGTAGTTTTTCCATAGCTCGAAAAGGTTAATAAAAATATATAATTTTCACCGCACTGAGGCATTTACATTTTGGAGCTCAATTGAAAAATCTTTAAAAATTCATTTGAATATGCACACTTTGACCATTAGCTGAAGTTGCTATTGCCGCGGTACATGCCAAGATTACAGGGTATAACGGTTATGTTTACCTGTGAATGCGAATGCGACTGCGAATGGAAATGGGAATGGGAATGAGAATGCATGCCTGGACGACCAAACTAAACACAGCTCGAGCTGGCGCTGCCAGCGAATGGAGCAGCTCGAAATGGGCTGTGTTGAGCTGCCACGCCCACTGTTTGCTATGGCCCACATATGCCATGTCACAGTTGCAGGGGGCGAGCGGCAGCGAAACCGCTGCAATTGTGGTGCAGAGTGTGGTGCGCCTTTGTCCTGCGTCCTTTTGTCAGCTGATTTGCATTTAATTGCAGCGATTTGCCTGCTTTTTATATCTATATACATACATATATGTATATAAAACATATTTATACATATATTATTGCCAGTGGGCGTGGCATCAAAGTAGCCTTTTGTGCTTCATAGATAAGTATATATATATATATATATATATAAATATATATATTTATATATCTGTATGTGCGACCTTTAGTGCTCACTATTGAATGTTCTTGTTGTTGTCCCTTAAGCTGCTTTAAATTTATTGGTGTGCACAGTTTAAGCGATTTCGTTTTGTATTTTTGCACCCTGCCACGCCCCATCGCCTTTCAGGCACTTCCTCATCCTACACCGCCTACATAGCTACAAAAAGCGAGCAATGTATAAAACTTGCCAATTATGCTATTGTATGCAATGAACTGAACTACTTCAATTCCAACAGCAGCCGCAACAACAACAACAACAACAACAAGAACAAGTAAGAAAGCTCTAGTCGAGACTGCTCGACTACGAGATCCCCTGAACCCTTCTGCGAACGAATCATATTACAAGAATGCTTCGTTTCGGCTCTGCACGCGTAACAAACTATACATGCAAAAGCACGCACACACACACACACATACACTGATCCACGCTTGTACGCCTATATGTGTGTAAGCATTGCACGCGTCTTGCTATCTCGCTTGCTCTGCCATGTGGGCCTTGCTGCGAGAACTTAATTGATGAATAATTCTGTTTCTAGACGGACAATCGTAATCGTACTTTCAGATTATGATAATGACATTCATATCTATATGCCAAACCAAACTGTATGTCTCTAGTATTTGAAATACATTCTTTACACATTTGGGGGTGTGGGGGTGAATTGGGCACCGGACTCCAAAATCTGACAAAAACCGAAATTGTATTAAATTAGTATCTATATATATGCAGAAGACTTGGAGACTCTAACTCTAAAGATGAGCGAGATATAATTTGATAACTGATTCTCGATAAATGTTTTATCGATAAATCTAGAAATATAATAGTTATCGAATTTCTGAAACAAACTCGTACTGCGCGTGCAATATATGAACCAAACGCAAAAAGAATGAATCTTCGGACGCGTTCAAGCATACGGAAAGACGGACAGACGGGCATAGCTATATCGACGCAGCTCGTCACCCTGATCAAGAATATATATACTTATGGGATCTGGCACGCCTGCTTCTGCCTGTTACATACTTTTAACAAAACAAATGTAGCCTGATATTCCATATTCAATGGGTTCAGGGTATAAAAACAGCAGCCACATTCTCTCGCTCTCTCGGAGTCTGACAACCGCTCTCTCTCTCTATCTCTCTCTCTCTCTCTCTCTCTCTCTCTCTGACTCTAGTGTGCTTAGATGTCTGCGCGCTTTTAAAGCCCTTTTTGCCATTCATCGTGCCGTCCACAGCGTTAAATGTGGCATTAAATTTGCAACAACAGCAGCAGCAGCAGCAGCAGCAGCACCAGCAGCAGCAGCAGTAGGAGCAGGAGTAGCAGCAACAGCAACAGTAGCAAAAGTGAGGCTGCTACCACACACACACACGTACACACACACAGACATATAGATGCATTCACATACACTAGCACATACTTGGACACACAGACATTTATAACTGCTAACTGGACACTAAAAATATGGTCACAACATGAACTCGCGGCGCAAAACATAGATAAAGCATAGGCTAAAGAGATGGAGAGAAAGGCGTGCAGAGAGAGAGAGAGAGAGAGATAGACTTGAGAGGTAAAAAGAGAAAACGGCAGTGGAAGTGAGAGAAGAAAATAGAGAGTTAGATCAGACAGAGAGATAGAGAGAGGAAGATACTCAGTGAAGAGATACAGACAGTGAGAGCGAGATAAGGAGAATGAGAGACAGAGAAAGAGACAGAGAGAGAGAGAGAGAGAGAGAGAGAGAGAGAGATTTATTACTACCTTCGATATGGTAGTATGGAGAAAAAAGCGAACTGGGGGGTGGTGCAGAGGAGTAGGAGGAGAGATAGAGAGCGAGAGAGATAGATTAAGTTACAGCGAGTGGAAGATGATGCTAGATAGGGAAATATGTGAGGGAGGAGGAAACAGAAGTAGATCTAGAGATGTTTAGGTTAGAGATAGAGAGCGATATAGAGGTTAAGAAAGAAAAGGGGAAATAGCCAGAGAGAGAGACAGATAGTATGAGTTATATTTGTATATACTTGTAAATATCAAATCACAAATGGAACTAGAACAAACAGTGGGGGATTATAAAAGAGCAAGCTTCAAAGGAGGCAAATAATTGGATGCAGCAGCTACACTCAAATCATGCGCTTCTTTCACTCTCATAGCAATATTAATATATACAGAGACAGTTAGATATATGGAGGGGAGAGCGCGCTTTAGTATACAGCGATATTTTGTTCACATCAGCAATATAGCCACGCAACTGCTGGCTTCATATTAATATTAAATCATCAAACAAAGTTATGACAAATAAATTGCATACCCTGTAATCGCTACATAATGGGTAGCATGAGCGTATGCTGGCATGACATGGAAACTGTTTGCTTTCGCCTGTTACACAGATTTGCAGCGACAGCAACATAGAATCTCTGTGCTTCATAGTTTTCCATGGGTGTTAGATTAATATGCAATATGTGCACTTGAGTAGCCGTCGAGCATGCTCTAAGCTAACTTTCTTATTGGGTATTATTGCAGCTGCTGCAGTTGTTGCTATTGCTGCTGTAGTTGATAGTTGCTGCGGCTGCTTGCGCACTTAGCGCTACTTTCGACTAATTTTTAATGTCGCTCATATTTTTCACGAAAGCAACAGCACGAAATGGGGAGAGAGCGTCCATTGTTATTGCTGTTGTTGTTGTTGTTGTCATAGTAGATGTTGCTGCTGTTTGTATTGTTGTTGTGCTTCTTGCTGTTGTCGTTGCTATTGTATATGTTGCTGCTGTCATTGTAGTTTGTTGGTGCTGCTGTTGCTGTTGCTGCTACTGTTGCTGTTGCTGTTGCTATTGTTGCTGTTGCTGCTGTTGCTGTTGCTGTTGTAGTTTGTCTATCATTGCCGCTGCCCATGTTGCTACTTTACATTGCATGCCATTTCTGCAGTTACCATTGCTCTTTTGATATTGATTTTGTTGCTTTTGCTCTTGTTGCTGTGTCTTTACTTTCTGATATTTCTGTTGCAATCAATGTTGCTGCTGTTGCTGTTTCTGGCTATGCTATTGCTGTTCGTATTGAATTAGTTGCAGCTGCAGCTGTTGGTGTTGCTAATATTGTTGGTGCTGCAATACTCTTAGCTTCTGTTGCTATTGCTACTGTTGATGTTGCTGTTGCTGTTGCTGCTACTGTTGCTGCTGCTGTCGCTGTTTCTTTCGACTACTAACAATTTGCTGCTACTGTTGCTGCTGCTGTCGCTGTTTCTTTCGACACTCTTGGTATTCGAGCTGTTGTTGCTGCTGCTGCTGCCAATGTTGCTACTACTTCTACAATTGTTGTTGTTTGCTGGTGCTGCTGTTGCAACTGTTGCTGCTGCTGCCTTTGGTACCCTAGCTACTATTTCTATTGCTGCTGTTGCTGTTGCTATTTGCAGTATTGCTCGTGCTACAGTTGCTGATGCTATTGCTGCTGTTGTAGCTCTTGTCGTCGCTGCCGCTGCTGCTCCTTCAATAGCTATTGTTGCTGTTGCTTTGGCTATTGTTGCTCTTGCTGCCGCTTCTTCAGCTACTGTTGCTGCAGGTGTTAAGGTAATTGCTTATGGTTTCAGCTTACGACTTGCATTGACTTAATACTAGTTTTCTTACGCCCACCAATTTAGGGGCGTGGCATTTTTGTCAATTGTTGCCGATTGCTTCCTCCATTTCTCTCTCTCTGTGTGTGGACTTTTATGGCCCAGTGTGTTGTGTGTGCTGCGAAATGCTTTGGTTGCTCGTTGCCCGCAGCCTGCCACTGCAGATGTGGGGCAATTGCAAAGTGGGCGTGGCGGTGGGGCAGCGACAGGATTAGGTAGTTGCTGCTGCTACTGCCACAGTGATACTTACTATATGTGCTTCTATCATTCGCATTCTCTCTCTCTCTCTCTCTATCTATCTCTTTCCCTTCCACAGCGTGTTTTGCTTTCATTTTTTTCGCTGTATTTTGTTGCTGTGTTGCTGCGGTTGACTCGCGATATTTATTATTGTTACTGAAATTGCTCTGTGTGTGTGTGTGTGTGTGTGTGTGTATCCTCAACGTTCGCTGCAGTAAGCGCGCCTTAGCCTTCGGCTCCTGCTGCTGTTGCTGCTTCACAGTTGCTGCTGCTGCTGCTGACGCATTTAAAGCTTTTGCGTCATATAAATAAAAAACAAAAATGAGAAAAAAGCGAAACATTAAAAAAAATATATATATATGTATATATATATATATATATAAAATATATATGTATATATATATAATATATATATGTATATATATATAATATATACATTATATACATTTGTATATGTATATAGCAACTAGCAAAGCGGAACAAGCAGCAGCAACAGAAAAGCAAAGCAAAAGAGTTTGTTTACAGCATGAAAAAGTTTAAATACGCTTACAGCAAGGCTTTCTAAAAGATTGTTGTGAAAAGAGATAGACAAAGAGAGATAGAGAGAGAGAGAGACACACAGAGTGAAAGAGCGACACGTATATTTACTTTTATAAAAATAATAATAAATACTATAGCATACAAAAGTGCGTAAAAAATAGTTTAAACAGAAATAGCAAAGTTTGTCATGCTAAAGTTAAAGTTAAAGTTGAAAGATTCATGCCGTATATAAGTTGTTATACTATATAATATATATAAGTTTGCTAAAGATACTGCAAAATTGCAAAATTAGTATATTGAAAACTTAGATATAGCAATATTTTGTACATTATGATAGAATACACTCGAAAGCTACTTCAGCAGCAATAAAGCTATATGACAATAGCTGCAGCAGAGCTTCAATTCTAGTGAAGTTTTCATAGAGCAACTTGATGAGAGTGTATGAAAAGAATGAAATAGACTAGAGACTAGAGACATACGTATATATGAATGCAAAGGTCGAAGTACTGACTATGCAGAAGCAAGAAAAATATTTTACATATAATAAGGTATTTATTCTCCATATATTGGCCTTTCGATCAATCGCATATGATATCTTTTGCAAGTTAAGTTATATACGATATATTTATAGATATGTGCTATGCTCACGATCTCTTTCCTTGATAGACAGTTGAGATATGATCGATATCAACTTAAGTATCTAAATACTTACCTGAACTTGTCATAGATTTCATTATCTCACATAAATCTATAATAAATGCGTATAGAAATCAACTCAGCTGCGTTATCCATTACAGGGTATATCTAGTTGAATAATCATGCTTAGGCTCTATATATTGAAATTGAAGAGAATAGCATCAGCAATCAGAACTATGCCATATGGAGCTCACTTACATACATATATACATATATGTATCTTCACTTAACATTCAAATCGATAAGCCCCAAGTACAGGGTATGCCATGAAGGACTTCAAACTCACACTCTATAAACTTGCCATAAAAACTCTACAATATACAACTGAGTATACCCTTTGGACGGCCGCTGCTCAGCTTGCGGCTCATCTTCGCTGGGCAACAAATCGATATACCCCATGCCAGGGTAGACGACAATGGGCTGGCTGCGGATGCCGAAGATGAGCCAATGATGCCGGCGACAATGGCAGCGGACTGCGTTGCCGGAGTTCTCCACTTTGGCTGCTTCGACAATGGTTTTTCGGCTTTGAGGCCAGACGTCTGATGATGCGAGCAATGCTTGATTTATTGAGACACGGCATAGTGCGGCCCGCGGCACCAGCCACGCCCACTTTATATGGAACAAGCAATAATAAAAAAAAAAAACTTTGTTGGTTTTCGCTTTTGAATTTATTATGTTTTTTTTTTTTTTTTTGTTTTCGTTTTGCGTTTCTCTTGCTTTCTTTTAGCGCATTTTGTTTGTATTGTTATCGATAGTTTTATTTAGGGGCTTTATTATGTATGCAAGTTCTGGTAGCTATGTATCGTCATGGTATTCATATATATATATATATGATATACACTATATCAGGCTCCCATTAAAGATTTATCTATGAAGCAGCTCAATAACCAGTAGGAAATTTGTTACGCCTCTTCTTTTCTTTAAGTGTAAAAGTTCTGAAAGACTTCTAGAAACTTAAGAGAATTATATTCCTTACAAATAACTATTTAACTGTTAATCTATAATTTATTAAAGTCATATATATATATATAATAATGTTTGTTTTTCAATCAATTCGAATTGTGTTTCAAGTTAAGATACCCTATAATTTGTTGTAAATCATTTTGGAAACTTTTCATTTTTGAAAAACATATTTTATTCAGTTATTGAGCTTTGCCATTTGTCCTCTATTTAGACACAGAGTTTTCCTTCTTTTTGTTTTTATTTGCTGCTTAAATTAGTTATACATATATAGGTATATCTCATATAGGGTATATATGCATGTCGTATTAATTATGCTATTTTACACTCAAGTAGTTTGCAACAATTAGGTTTACATATCGTTTAGGCTGCGATTAGTGTAAGTTTTTCAGTTTTTCTGCTTTTTATTTTTTATTTCGTCTAAACATTATAACAGATTTCTCGATTTTAGCAAAAAAAAAAAAATTTGATGAATGCGATATTTTTGTTTTATATATATATTTTGATAATGTTTTGTCTTTTTTTTTCTTTTGCTTTTATGATATGTACAGTCTGCAATTGAAAGGAGCTTAAAGAGAGTTAGGTTGGGGAGTTTTTTTAATTTTTTTTTTTTTTTTGGTTTTGCTTCTTTTTCCGATTTATTTTTAGGTTATGTTAGCTCTTAGTAGAATGCAAATTGATTTTTATCACATTATTTATTTATATTGGTATAATATGCAGTAATTATTTATTTAAATATTCGTTCACGAAGCATTGTTTATTTGAGTCTTTGTTTGCCTGTGCTTACGTCTCTAGCCGGCTAGCTTTATGTCTGTCTGTCTATCCATATATCTCTTCATCTGTATGTTTGTTTACTCTGTCCGTCCGTGTATTCGCTTTTACATCTGTATGATGCTCATATCTCTGTTCATCTATCCGTTCGTTCTCTTTGTTTGTCCGTCCGTCCGTCTATTTTCTTGCCTATCCGTCCGTCTGTCTGTTTCCTCTCTTTGTCGTTCACCCATCTTCTCGTGCTTGTCCGCCCATCTCTCTGTTTTTCCGACCAATGACATTTCGATACATATATATATTTATGTATTATCGACTTTCCCGACAGATCTTGCCATAGTTCTTGAGATAAGATCATCAAGTTCTTAATGTGAACGAGTATTGTGCAGTCGAATGCGTCCGACTGCAGTAGTTTAGTATTTAGTATATTTTCAATGTATTTTTAGTATTTTCTATGCAGTTTTATAAAATAAGTACAAATTTAGGGTTTTTTTTTTTAAGGTTAGTTTGCTGCTGCTTCGGCTTCCTCCATTTTGCTCTCGCTTCATTATTTAAGTTTAGATTAGCTATTTGTTGTAGATACAAAGATACAAGATACAATTTCATTGGCTTTAATTGACTAGACTCTGTGTGTGTGTGTCTGTGTGTGTGTGTGTATTTAACTAACATGCGTGTGTCTGTGTGTGTATTTGTGTGTGTTTTTGTGTTTATGCATAATTTTCGTCTAGGGTAATTAAGATATTGTTATTTGTTGACTTTTGTCTTGTTTGCTTATAAATTTTGCTCCTTATTAATTGCCCAGTAAAATTTATTTATATTTCTTTCTCTTTCTGTTTCTGCTTCTGTTTCTGTTTCACTATCTCTCCATCTCCACACACATCTCGCTCTCTCTCTCTCTCTCCCTCTCACTCTTGCGCTTCTTGTGTTATTTATGAACTACTAGACTAGGACATTAAAAAAAAAAATTGCTTCTCTTCCAAAAAAAAAAAATACCCTTCTCATATACATGTATATATAGATAGAGATATATAGATATACGTATATATGCATACATATGCTTAAATACATTTTAAATTGTTTTTTTGCTTTTTGTTTTTGTTTTTCGATTTTCAGTTTTAGTTTGGAATTTATGATTTACACATTAGATTCAAATTCGTTAGATACAATAATTTACGAGTCAATCGCATCGATTGTGCGCAACGGGAGCCCCATCGACCCTATCGACTCCATCGACTCCATCGACTCCAGCTCCTTCGACTCTTGCTGCTCCGCTGCCGCTGCCGCTGCAGGATTAGCCTGGAGTTTGGCATTTGCTGCATAAACATAAAATAAACATGGATAAAATAAGCTCTGATATAAAACTGCAGTGTTTTTTGCATTTGACAAATTTTGTGGCCATGCGCTCTGCCCTATATGCGACTGCATCAATGGGGTATCCTCGAACAGTTAAGGCAGAATGCTGCACTTTTGATTGATTGTAAATGTATGTTCATCTATGTTCTTAATATAGTAAATTCAGTTATCTTCCTAAACTGTCGCAGTTAGCTAAGTTAACAAGGATTCATTTGTCATGGAAATAGTCAAATAAATATAAATGGCAAACTTAAGGCAATTATAAAATGTCAATCTGAAAGGAACCAGTTCGTGGAGTGAACCACAGGACTTAGTCAAATGTGAAGCGAAAGCAAAGCAAGCATTAGCCTAGCTTCAACTATATGGATTTATGGACAATAGATTCCCAAAAGTGAACCAGTTGCTTACTGATTCCGCATGTGAACTATAATGGTTCAAGGAACTGACTTGCTGAGCTAGACAGCAGCTGCAACTGTATGTTAGTTTAGATACTGTTCTATATACTGTTCTCAAAATCTTATCAAGTTTTCAGCTTTAAGCTTTATTCGGTTTACAGGGTATTCAAGTGTCGAGCACAAATGCAGCATGCTTGTGCTATTTGTGTGGCAAGGAGTTTGTTAACAACAATAAAATGCATCGTTGTCATAGCTTGGAATGTTCATCGTACGGGCAGATTGATGTGCAGACAGGACAGGATGCTGTCTAGATACAGATGCTGATGCTAGAGCAGAGATAGCGAGCGAGAGAGCGAGCGAGAGAGAGAGAGAGCGAGAGCGAGACTAGAGAAAGGATATTTGAGTGCACTTGAATGCCTATGCGAGCACACTTCACATAGCTACACACACACACACACACACACACACACACACACACATGGACACAGAGAGATAGAAACATATATGAAGCTGTTGCCATGACATACCGCAGCTCCTTCAGCCGAGACCCCAATCCTTGTGCCCCGCTCTGATTTATGTGCAAGTTGAACACTCTATGCAGTCTTGCTCTCTCTTTCTCTCTCTCTCTCACTCTCTCACTCTCTCACTCTTGCACTCTGCCTCAGTCTCTGGCTCCTCGTTGCAGTTCCGGCAATCTGCTTGAATTGTGCGCTGGCTGTTTGCAGACACCAAACACACTCACGATTTGTTTGTACTTATTTTTGATTCGATTTTACGAGTAGCGATCGCTAAAGGACTCTCGAACTTGGACTTCGCTTTGGACTTGAACACTTTACCCGGCCAGGGGATTAAGGCGCAATGCTGGCTAAGTACTTCAACAAAGCTACAACTTTAATTTCTGCATCGGCATTAAATGTTTTCCGTACTCTTGTTGGCTATGCGCTTCAATGGGGCATCTGGCATCGAGCCTTACCTGACCTTCTTGTATACCTTTAGCATTTGGCTTTAATTATTCGAATTTTGGTCTTGTTTTGCCCACACACACACTGCAGCAAAGTGAAGCTCATCATTTCAGTGCGTCGGTCTGCAGTTTAGACAACTTCACATCTTTCGTCTGAGACTCTGAAGTGCACTTTAGCTGGAAGCTTTAACATTCTGACTTCTACTTATTGCTTCCCCAGGCCTTTTGGCACACATTTCGTATTTTCTGCCTAGGACTTTTCAACACAAATGAGGCTTAAATTTTCAAAACTCCTAGAATTTAGTTCCGTTTTTTTTTTTGTCTTTAAATCCTGCCATGTGAGTTCAGCCTCTGGTCCTTACACATTACTCGAATGTCGGTTGGAAGGCGAAAAGCTTTGCTTTAGCTTCAGTTTCAGTTTGATGCTCTTTAAATTTAAATTGAAATTCACATTGCTAAGAATCTATTGTCGAACTAATACCTGAATTACCCACTTGGATCTCAGCTGTTGCTAACTATTGACAACTTTTTCCCTTTAGACTAACTTCCACTTGAGTCCTAGCTAGGACTTTCCCGTCAAACTCCTGCTTACTACATTAGACCAAGCTTTGAGCTATGGTATAATAACTGCCTGATCTTCTTTTCAAGCCTTAAGTCAAAGAAATTTTCTTAGTAAATGCTCTTAACTTCTTTGAGATTAAAATCCTGAAGGATTCTACCTAAGGACTTTCCTTAAACTTTCAATTAGGCGCTAATTGAGTTTGCTCTAGTTCTCAGCTAAGCACTCTCCACAGCTGATCCACAGAGATCCGACTTTAACTGAGACTGATGCACTGATTCACTGATTCACTGACAAATTGACTAACTGACTGACTGACAGGCGAAGCACTTTAGCTGCTGTCGACTTCTTGGCCTTCTGCATGGCTCTCAGCGCTTAGCTCTTGGCTCATTTGCATGTGTCACATCAGCTTTGCTGACATCACAAAACAACACATGCCAACATGCACACACTTACGCATGTGCGTGTGTGCGTGTGTGTGGCAGGCAGTTGTCTCTGCCTCGTAGCCTTTGGCATAGGCGATTTTTCAATTAGTTGGCTGCTGCTGCCGCTGGCAACAAATTTGCTGGGCTTTGGCCAACAGCGCTCTCCCTCTCTCTCTATCCATCACTCTCCCCCCACTCTCTTTGTCTCCCACTCACACTGTTTCAGTGTGTTGGCAGCTGTTTTAGCCTTCAGCGCAAATCCTACATAATTAAAATACTTAAAGGCTTTAAGCACAGCAACAAAGTTTTTCACTTTTAAATTGTTGCAAGCCATGAGTAAAAAGCCAGCCTAAAGGACGAGCACATGTGTAGAAATGTTTTATGTGTGTGTGTGGGTGTGTGAGTGTGTGTGTGCCTGCCACCCCTCTGCCCTCTACCCTGCCGGGTCAGGGTTAGGAGTGTGCGTGTGGGCTCTACAACTCACAGCCACACTAAGCTCACTTAAGTATTTTTGCGTGCTGGCTTTTTGCACTTTCAACCTAACGCACAGTGGTTCAACTTATTGATAGAATTAAATAGGAGTTCAATTTACAGTTTGATTTTTGCAAGGAGTGTAGCTCAGATATCGATAGTTGTCATTGATAGATGGGTCACAGTGATAGCTACTGTCGATTAATGTTTGTATTGGTGATTATCGATGTATTTTCAATATCAATAGCTGCTATCGATAAATGTGTACACACTATATGTAGCATCTTATTCAACTCATTGCCAGTATCGATAACACTTGTAATATCGATTGTCTGTGCGAGTAAGTCGTGTCGTGTCGATTACCTGCATCGATAGTAAATGCAATATTGATTGCGTGTATTGATAATTCATCTAATATTTGATTGTCTGTATCTGTAATACATGTAATGTAAAATCGATAAATTCGATGGATTGTCTGCATCAGTAAGACGTGTAATATTGCCCGCATCGATAATGCATGTGATATGGTTTGTCTGTGTCGGTATCGATTACGATTACGAGTATCGATAATGCATCTAATATCGATTAATATATCAAAGAATAAATGTATCGATAATAATTGATAAATCGATATGTACAATGTGCAATGTTTATTGCTACAATCGATAATACACATAATAAATACTGTAGTTATCGATTAATGTTATTAATATACATGCACATAGAACTGCCAGCATCTGTACGATATTTGCAAACTGATAAACGATATATTTGGATATATGTTTGCGATCTAAATAGATATAGATGGATGTACATATATCCGCTATCAAGCAATGTTATCGATATGCAATGTGTTAGGCACAAATGAATTGCCCCACTGTCGGACGTGCTGAGCTCCTGACAGCCTCCACGCGCTGTCGATGTCAGTTTCAATCTCAGTTTTTAGTTAAGCAAAGTGTGTGTGGGTGCTTTGTTGTGCCAGCCCATGCGTGTGTGTGTGTGTGTGTGTGGGCGCATCTTTTAAAATGTTAATGATTCGAGCTTAATTGTGGGCAGATTGTGCGTGTGTGCGTGTGTGTGTGTGTGTGTGTGTGTGAGGAGTGGGCGTTGCTGTGGCAGCAGCTGCCCGCATATAACTCATACGCAACGTTGGCCACAGCTTTCGCTTGCGGCTCGTCGATTTGGCCACGTTAATTGACAGGCGGCCCACATAGATTTTCATAATTTTTGTTATGAGACAAACACTCACGCACACGCACACACACACGCACACATGATTAGTGTATGTGTGGGGGAGGTCAGCTAGCCGCATATTTAATTACTTTTGTAGTTTTGGCCCGCTTTGGCACAGCTGTTTATGGCAAGGTTCACAAGGGCTCGCACTCATGGCAGCCGCTTTTGACCTCGATTTAACGATTTTGCTTTGTCATTTTGGTCGTTTAATTATGTGCATGGAAATTTATGTGCGACTCCTTGACTTTAAATGAAGTGTAAGCACTTCGAGCTACCCGAAAAAGAGAAAAAAAAAAAAAATATAGCATCCAAAACCCGTGCCGATTCGCATAGGCACAAATCCAAGTCCGACGAACATTTGCCGCCAGCTGTTTGGACCCCAAGCCACGACAATGACCACGACCACTACCTCCCCCTACTACCCCATTCCGTCTGCCCCTGCCGGCCGTGCGCCCACAGTTATTTATGGGCGGCGCGCGCCTGATAATTCGGCGTGGCCCGGCTCAGACCAGCCCAAAGGCTCTCGGCCCAGCCTGATTAAATTTTGTATTAGCTCAATAAATTTGCAATGCCAAATGGCAGACAGGACAAAAAAAAAAAACAAAAAAAAAAAAAAAGAAAAATAAATAAAATTGTATGAAATGGCTGAGGCTGCCAGGCTGGGCCGGGGGCTAAAAAAAGCAAATAAATGCTCAGCGACACGCAAATGGACAACGCTTAGTCCTTTCGCTTAGTCCTTTCGCTTAGTCCTTTCGCTTAGTCCTTTTCCTCTTTGCCCGTTGTCATATTTGAGGCAGAGATTCTCGCAGCTAATTGATGGCGCTTGTTAATTGCCGAACGGACTGCCACGGCCATGATGACGACAATGAGCAATGCGCTACGAGCAATGAACAATGAACAATGAACAATGAACAACGCGCAGCAGCTGAGCACTTGACAAGCGCGACACTTTGCATACCTTGACCTAGCGAAGCGTCGCTGCAGCAATTGGCTCAATTGTGCGAGACTTGAGCCGTTTTTCTCGTTTCATCTCCTGCGTCTGCTCGGCTCTTTGACTGCTCTACTCTTTATCTTCTTCTAGTTCTTGGCGTTATGTTCTATGACTTTTGTTCTCATTCATTTTTAGCTATTTTCGATTTCTCTCTTCACTTCTTTTGGCTATCTTTCATTCGTATTCGTTGACAAATCTTTCCATTTCCATTTGCTTTAATCTTTTTATATCTCTATCCCTATATCGCGTTTAACTTCTCTTCTCTTCATTTCCTGCTATTTCTCTTCATCTTCACTTTCATATTGATCTCTTCTATTCATTCTCTTCGATTTCTTGTACTTCTCGACCTCTTCCCTTGATCGCATTCGCTTTCTGGTCTTTAATCTTTATTGACTTATTTTCCTTCATTTGCTTTGTTACTTTTCGCCTTCATATCCTTCAACATTTCTTTCTTCACTTCCTTTGATTGTTGCTTCCTTCATCTTCTTTGATCTCTTCTACTTCATCTTCCCCTTGATCTGTTCATGCCCCTTCTATTCTTCTCTTCATCTTCATCTAATCCATCTGCACATTCTACTTCTTTTTCTTCTTTTTCTTCATCTTCTTCAACTTCCTTTCCTTCACCTGCTTCAACTTTACTTGCTTCACTTCCTTCATCTCCATTGCATTTTTCAATTGACTTTCATTTTTGTTGCTGATTGAATTTAGTGCAATTCACTTTCCTTGCACTTCAAATACCCTGTAGTATTTGCTGCAGATGAGTAGGTGGGACTAGCTAACTCAACATTTTCAATAGATATTAGCAAAAAAGTGCATTTCTCTTAGCTTTTTCAGACTAGAACATTGGTTTATCTACAGGGTATTTTTTAGTCGCGAACCGGATCCGTGAATGTTTTTTGTCTTGATTCATTTAAATTATTTTCGTGAGATTTTCACGTTTTTTCGTGGCTTCTTGCAAGTAATTGGCAATGTGTACCAATACCCTAACTATAGAATTTGCAAAGGGTATGATAGGCATTAGGAAAATTCCACTAAAATTTTGATAAATTTATTATAGAATATTTCCGATACTTGTTGAATTGCTCAAGAGTATCTTAAAATCGTAAATTAATTTTAAATATTTTAAATCACTTACAGGGTATTTTTGAGTCGTGCTTGGTTACTATACGCCATTGCTGAGACATATAATATGGGAAAATGTCACGGAACTGATTTAATTTGTTGATCTAGCAAAAAGTTTGAATTGCTGTTCACTTTAAAGGGTATATGCCTGTCGAGCATTATCGGGAACGCGTTAAATTTGGTTTTTGTCGCGATTTTCAGCGTAACTTTATCGATGCTATAAAAAGGGGCACGACGAACCGTTGCACATGTGGGAAATGGGAGATAGGACAAGTTTTAATTTGACTCGCAGAGAGAGAGAGGGAGGAGAAACAGGAGCAGGAGGCGTAAAGGAGAAATAGGAGCAAGAGCAAGAGCAGCAGCAGCAGCAGCAGCAGCAGCTGTGCTATGCTACGGTTTAGGTTTAGTTCAGTTGAAGCGTTGCTCGTCGTTAATTACGCGACTTTTGCTGCGGTCGACCATTTGCTGATTGCATGACGCACTCGCTGACGTGTCAGCAGCGACGTCAGCAGCGACGTCAGCAGCGGCACGCACGGCCAAAGGCGCCTGCTCGCCCCCATCCAGCTGGACGAGTGACCAGCGAGAGAGAGAGAGAGAGAGAGCGAGCCAACCGAGTACCCCCTCCTCCCACCCTGTCCATGGCCGCCCACAACAGTTAGTCACGCCAATTTTATTGCGCTGCTGACACGGCTATAGGGCCTAGAGGCGGCCAACTAAAGGGGAGGTGGGCAGCAGGAGTGGGAGTGGCAATGGACTGTGGACTCTGTACTGCATGGGGGTCTCAACTATCACTCGCAACAATGGCGTCGAACAGAGTTTTCGGATTTCAAGCGGAACAATTAAGTTAACGATCTGCGGACATGAGCGGGCGCCAAGTGACAGAAATCGTGTGCCAAATGCTCGGCCATCGGCAGCAGCCACGTGCGGGGTCCAAAATGCGCGAACGTGTTTTGTAGCTAACGCATAGACACGCCCATTTAAGCCAGCACCGCCCCAATCGGACCACATCGGTCGAGTGTTGGATTGTTAAAGCTTTAAGTTCGGGTCAACAAAACATTTTCTTCTTTCAATTAGCTCAACAATCAAATTGATTAAATCAATTGCCAACAGGGCAAGCTGGGGCCAAGCAGAGGTGAGCAAGCGAAAGCAAATGCGAAAATGTTACAATTGCAGCTGGACAATAGGCAAGAAGGAAAATGCATTGGCAAATGGCAGCGGTCGCTATGCCAGCCTCAGATATCTCAGATATCCAATTGATATACATAACTGGCTGCCTATCTATATATATGCTATAGCTAGCTGATTCTGTTAGATAAACCTAGATTAGATTAAGATTTCTTTTTTTTTTCAGAGCTTTAAGTTTAAGTCAAGTTTAAGTTTCAAAATTCAAGTTTTCCAAATTTGTTTTTCTTTTACTTCTTTAAGTCATTCTTCTTCTTGTGCTTTCTCTTCACTTCTAGAACTCAAACATTGTAGTTTCAGAAGCCTATGCTCTACTACTCAGCAGAGGCCTGAGTATAATTTGTAAATATTCTTGAAATTGATTCCAGGCCAAGTCCTAAGTCAATTGCTGCTATAATTTAGAGCTCAATATGCACTGCCATAACAAGTAGCTCAGATTTTTAATACACTCAGCAAAAAGGGTAAGTCTATAGCCACAGGGGGGAGGGAGGCGCAAGGGCGTGCCATACATTACAAGAAGTGGACTTGAGAGTAAACAAAGTTTTAATTTCCTTCAATGATTTCTCTGCGCATTTGTTTTTCCAAAGCAACAACATAAGTGTGTGTGTGTGTGTGTGTGTGTGTGTGTGTGTGTGTGTGTGTTGTGTGCAGCATCATAATCAAGTTAGATAAATCTAAATCCTTTGCGATAAACGTCTATAGAATGAACCCGCTGTAGCATTGCCTTACAGCCTAGCCAGAACTTTCAGCTGTGTGTGTGTTGTGTGTGTGTGTGTGTGTGTGTGGGACAAGTTGGAGCTACGAATTAGAGAGCGCCTCCCTCAGTGCCGTTGCGAGTGAATAGAATTTGTAATTTCCGTTTTCGTTTTGTATGCTAACCCATAGACCCAACCCGCCCGCTTCCCACCTTGATGAACCATGGCCCACACACCACACCGAGCGACCGCCCGCTGCCCCTCTAGGCTGTGCTTAGCCTGCAGCACTTTAAGCGAGATGTGCCATGGCACAATGAAACTGTTGAAGCTGCATCAACAACAGCAACAACAGCAACAGTCGAGGCTGCCTTTAAGGCTGACTGCAGTTCAATTGGAGGAGCCAAAAGCCAAACTGACGCAAAAAGCGAAAGAAAAATAAGAAAAAAAAAAAATAAAAATAAAAAGAAGAAAAATGTTAACAGATTCGGATTTGGCTAACTGTGCGGAATACTTCTTTTTCCATATATGAGCTAGACACAGAGAGAGAGGGAGTGAGAGTGGGAGAGGGCTAGATAAAGAGATAGTGATATGAAGCGAGCATGGAAAACATTTTCCATTTGCATTTGAAGCGAAACGTAAAAGTTGATAGTAAATGTGTGTAGGGTATATATAGTATGTGTGTGTGTGTGTGTGTGTGCGCGCTGATGAGTGCGATAAGCAGCTGGCACCTCAAATGAAGCTGAAACAAAAAATACTTTTTATTAGCAGCGCGATCAAAGGCTAAAGCTAATTGAAAGCAAATGGAATCAATGGCGAATTGCTTGCCAAATGATACCCAGTAAAGAGCGAAGCCAAATGAAAGGAGTATCACATAGAACAGTGTAGAGTTATTCAACTGTGCAATATCTTAATTACATTTCACCAAGAGTAGAGCTAAAGCCATGAGGCAAAAGAGAAAACAACAATAAAATACAAAATGTCTCGTCAAATTTAATTTGATTCCCTTAATGACTCTCTGACTCTGTAGACAACCAAAAAGCAGTGACTATTCAATGATGAATTCAGCTAGAAAAATGTGTAGTTGGGCAGTTGATTTAGTAGTAGCATTAGTAGTTCGAAAGAGTTGGGTTTTAGCTCAAAAACTTAGCTGAGATTGGAGACTTGCTAAGATTTCTGAGGCAAATGTATTTTTGTTTGCCCTGTAAAGTAGCATTGAGTGTTTGTTTGCATGTCGTAGACAGCAGACTGCTGAAATTATATACATACATATATACGCTTGATCTGTGACAATAGCTAAGTTATATACATCGCATGCAGCGGCGTACCTAAAGGGGCGCAGGAAGAGGGAGCCTCTTTGCTGTTCCGTGAGTTTACAAATTAACAACTTCAAATTCCATTTAAACTGAAATTCAAAATTGTTCACGATGGACAGAAATTTTCCAAACGAAATCTGGCAAACTTGAATGTTAATTTTTCCTGCTTTCATCGCTTATATCCTCTTGATACAATATAGTTATATATTCGATTGATTTGCTAATCTACTTTGACTCATGGTTGATCTCGAGTAAGTGAATCATTTTTATTGCCCCGGATGACACTGTCTGAATGATGCATTTATCTGCTTGCCTTGCGTTCGCCTTCCCTCGGTTCGAGCAACGTCTTTACGACTCATGTCCGTCCGTCTTCTGTCCGTGCAAACGTCGTCCAATTGATTTCTAGCTAGTAGAAAGTGATCAAGCTTCCTTAAGAATGACAAAAGCGTAGACTATTGTGGTATAACAAATAATAAAATGAGAAATGAAATATAATATAAATAATGAAATAAAAGAAACAAAAGCAATACAAGTTTTTTTTTCAGGTAAATTCAAAGTCTTCTCTATGACATTCTCTAGGACTAAACAAAGTTCAAGCTGAAGTTTTGCAAACTTGATGTTAAGTTTCAATAGGTTTTCTAGATTGTAAATCAATGATGAATATACTTACTTCTTAAGCAGGAAATACATAGTGTAAAGTACAAACGGAGTTTTATCTCTCTCTCTCTCTCCCTCATACGCGCTCTCACTCACTCACACTTTGTTTAGTTGAAGCGCGTGTTGGACCTGTGCGTGTGGAGTAGAGTGTCGTTGATCTAGTCGGGTCGTCGGCGTTTTCGGCGACGACGCCAAACGATGTGACTATGACTCAATAGATGGGCCAATAGACGAACGTAGCGCCACTCGACACAGCTGGCCACAGCGATCAGTAGCATGGCATTCAGGCCGAGTGCGAGTGTGGCAGCCGAGCTGCCGAGATTTCCTTTGGTCAGCTGATCGGCGCAGCGTCCGATCGAATCGATGTCCAGTTCGCTCATCACGCGCCCGTTCACCTCCAGCGGCGAGATGCAATAGTTCTTCTGCAGAAAGTCGCTCAGATTGTGCGCCCCCTCGGCCAAGGGGCCATCGAGAAGGGTGTGTATGTGGCAGCCGCAGGGGAAGTGATTGTTGAGCAGCTGCAAGTGATCGACGCCATCGACAATGATGGCATTCGGATCGGGCGTCTCTAGCACATGGTTGCCATGGAACTTCAGATGCTTGATGGCTGCTGTGTTCGTGAAGTTCAGCTCCTCAATGGAATCGATTTTATTGTTGAGTATCTGCAGCGTCTCCACCTGGGTGAGGCCCGTGAAGGCGTCGGCACAAATGACGCCCAAATCGGATTCCTGCAACGTCAGCAGCAACACGTTCGACAGGCCGCGAAATGTGAATGGCGAGATCTCCTTGAGATCCATGTAGGCCAGCTTCAGCAGACCGACAGCGTCCATGCCAAAGAAGGCGTCCTGCTCGATGCTCCGTATGCCCGATGGCAGTATCAAGTGTCCGACATTCGTTAGGCTGGAAAACGCCGACGTCTCGATCCGTATCAAGGGATTGTTGCTCAACAGTATCAGCTTGATGTTCGATGTGCCCGCAAAGGCATTGCCCTCGATACGCTGGATTTGATTGTGACTCAGCAGAATCGTTGACAGATTCTGTAGTCCGGCAAATGCGAATTGTGCCACCATCTGCAACGGCGTATACTGTATCGATAGCTCACGCAATCGGGGCAAGCCACGAAATGCGAACTGTTTGATTCGTGTGATATTATTGCCATCCAGCGAGAGCTTCTTCAATGCTCGCAGTCCGGCAAACGAGTCCGGCTTAATGATGGGAAAGTTGTTTTTCGTCAATGCCAGATTCTCCACTGTCGCTGGCAGCTGGCGCAGTGGAATCTGCTCGAGTCCCCCCGTGTTACAGAGCACCTGCAGCAAATAGAGAACGAGAGAATGAGAAAATGAGAGAATGAGAGTGAGAGAGAGAGAGAGTGAGGCATAGAGGTCTTTGGGTTAGGGCAGGTGTCAAGATGTTAGTCAATGTTGGTGCGAAAAATTGAATTTGCGGCTTTATTGCTGCCAAATAAAATTAAATCGAATTTTTTTTATTCTCTTTGTTCACTTGGTTATACGCTGTAAACGATGTGAATGGGTATATGCATTGGTAGAAAATGTTAGTCGAATATCTATATGATTGTATGATGTTGGTCAGGGCTTCCTTCTGCTTCTGCATCGATTAAGCATCTAAACTATATTTATCGATTTATATAATAGCCAAAGTTGATCAAATTCTATTACTTACTTAAAACAACAAGCATGAACTGATTTATCGTTTCTAGTTATAAGCCAGCTCTTCTTTCAGTAAATGATCATCTACTATGATCATATCATTGTTAAGATATAGAACCGTTTATAGAGCTAAACATTTACACATTGAGTCACTTAACAGTGACGTTCTATGTTAAAATCGATATTTATCGACTTCTAAAAGCCTTTAAGAGTAATGTATATGCTGTAGCTTGCAAGAGTTTGCTAGATTTAGAAAATCGGTTCTACTCGCTCATATATGCATGATCAATTAATCAAAATCGATAATAATCGATTGCATTCAAGCTCAAAGTTTAAAGCATGCAGATTAAAATCGATAATAATCGATTGTATTCAATCTCTAAGTCCATAGCATACATCTATCTCTCAAAATATATTTCAGTTAGATAAGCGTTTCATTATTGATTGAAATCGATAAATATCGTTTGCACAATCGCGCCAGACGTATACTATGCACTAAACTGAAATGAACAAGCTTTTTGGTAGAATCATCGTAGTTTTTAGTACTTTGTATTTTTTTTTCTTCAAATCGATATATATCGATTAAATGGAATCTACACATTATGTGCATAATAGGCTAGGATTATTTTTATTGCGCTCTGTTGCATTACAAGCAACACAACCAAGTCTCTTATAACGCAAGCTTAGCTATTATCGATAATTATCGTTTGGACTAGACAGCAAATTAGATATGGCGTTTTACAAGATACATACATATACATATATACGTATATGTTAGCCTCGTTCTGACCTTTCAGTTGATTTAGCTCCATTTGAGCTCAGCTAATATTCACCATTTCAATCGTTTGCAGGGTATCTAGCTAGTCATGCAGTCTTCTACGCTGCAGTGCTTTCGCTGTTGCTCGTTTCGTTGTTTCTTTTTAATCAACCCCCCCTTTAGTCACTGCCCCTGCCCCTGCCCCTGCCCCCGCCGTCGGTCCTTGGCTGGTCTCCCATCCTCGACATTGTTTTGCGCCACGCGCAGCTCGCGTCTCGTCTCCGTTTTGTGCTTTCATTTTTTATAACTATTATGTGCTGATGCGTGCGTTTGTGGGCAGCACTGCCATACATACCTACCCCACTCTCCCCTCGCCCCCCTTAGCCCTGCCCACCGTAGCCTTAGTTATATGGCGAGAATGTCCATTCGGGGCATGCCTGTTCACCATCTACTCCGTCTTTACATTTTGCCTTATCTGTTGTAACTGCTGCTGCTCATCCTTATCCTACTCCTGCTGCTCCTCCAACTCCTGCTACATCTTGTTGTGCTGTTCGTCGTCCATCTGTCTGTCGCATCGCTTGTCGCTGTTTCGTTGATGTCATCGCTGCCCGCCCCTCCTTCGCCTCTGTCCAGCTCTGTTACAGTTACTTGCCCTACTCCGCCTGCTCCGCCTCCTTCATTCTTTCGCATTTGCACAATTTTCATACGCTTCACCTCTTAAATGAACGAATTAAAAGTTTCATTTCTTGCAGCTTCTTCTTCTGCTTCTTTTGTGTTTTTATTTATTTATTTTTATTTTTATATATATATATATTTATTTTTTTTTGCTTATTTAACAATTGTTTATGCAACTGCCGCCAAATGTTTCATTTCAATACGTTACGCTGCGTTTCATTCCATTGTTCGATAAGCTCTAAATTCCAGTTTGCAAATAAGCTTAAGGGGTACGAAGTTGACCAAGTTGGATATATATATTTGCTCTCTCTGCATATATATATAGAGCATAACTTGATCGGCAAAATAAATTCATAAGTCATCAAACTAAATATATTTGTTAACTATTGGAAATCCAATTGTAACAAATCAAACACTTTTTACTACTTAACAAAACTTTTAATTTTATTTGAAAACTATTGCCATGCCATTATTTCCTATTGTACAAGAATAACTTTGACTTTATCACACGGCTCAATTTGCTGACTTGTTGTTAGCTGTATTCAATTGAAAGTCTCTTCTGCATCTTATTTAGTTTCTATGATAACTTCGATCAATCTCCATAATAGCTAGAAGTTTTCTATTGTAAACTCTATTCTGCTGCTCAAACTAATTGATATATACTAAATATACTAAATTGAACCTAACTTTGGCTCACATTTTTTTACCCATATATTGTTTAACTTACTGAATGTTTATAAATAGCTAAAACAACTGTTATAATGTAGTGTCATCAGAAAAAGTATTACGCTTGCTTGGTCACACTCAAAGCTTCAAGATTTCTCGCTTCAGCTCTGTCGTAATGCCTAGCCTCACGCAATTAACACAGCAATTGACTGTGTTTTCAACAAGATTAAAGCTCTTCCTAGTTATATACATCTATATATGTATGTAGCTGAGCAAGCGAGTCTAAGTGGTTCAATTGAAGCTCACTCAAAGTAGGCAACGGCTAAGCAGGACTTTTGAATGCAAAGAAAGAAACAGTTCTAAGGACTCGCGCTGCTCTTTTACCTCAATTCATTTATTAATAATTTTTTCATTTTCATTTTCATTTCTGTTTTGTTTTGTTTTTGGCATTCGGGGGGGAGAATAGTGAATGGGGCTGAGTAAATCATTTCATTGTTCATAATCTGGAATAATGAAATCACTTAAGTTCTCAATTTGGTAGAAATGACGATGCCAGCAGCGCTCGCTCGCCCCATTGGTAATAAGGATGCGCATTAAGCGTGCCTAAGTGGGCCGACGAAAGGGCGATGTTGCGGCCACGGGGGGCGTGGCAGTGCCTACTGCCTTCATTTGTTTTTTGTTTTTTGTTTTTTTTTTCTTCTTTCTGTTTTTTGTTTCTTTCTCATCTCTTGTTTTCTGTTCACATCCTCCAAACTATTCGCGCAGCTGGCCGCAAAAATTCTCGCGGGAGACAATTGAATACGAAAAGAGTGCAAGAGTGCTGTGGGCAGTGGATTGACTGACTGCCAGTATACCCTGTATATCCATGTATATGAAGTGTCTAGACTTGTTTCATCTTGCTTAGCTATGCATCTACCCATGCTGGCGGCAGCTACAGCGTATACCAAGTGGTAGCGTAGCGCACAGTAGCAAATGTAACAAGTGGAATATGCCGTGCCCACTGCAAATGCCGCCGCCCCGCCTCTGCCAACTACCCTAGCCCCCATGGCTGCCCATTGTGCAGTTTGTGAATTGTAAAACAAAGGGAAATGAACATTTTTGTCCAACATTTTCGATTTAATTCTACTCTCTCTCACTCTCTCGCTCTCTCTCTCTCTCTCTGTATCTATCTATCTGTGTGTGTGTGTGTGGCCAAGAGGCTGACCAGGCCGAGGATCCCCCAGACGAACTCTCTATAGGCCAACAGCTGATGATGATGATGATGATGATGCTGCTAACAACTACAAAAGTGTAAAAGAGAGAGCGAGAGAGAGCGAGAGAGGGAGGGAGGGAGCTGGGGGAGAGAGGTAGATGGTTAGACATTGTTAAGCTTACTTGAGTCTGGGACAAGCAGATGCACTCGGCTGGGCATGATTTGGATGTTTCGGTTTGTTGCGAGTTCCACAGGCAGACAACAGTGAGCGCAATTATGAGCAGCAGCCAGGAATTGCACATTTCACGTTTCTTCTTCTTGTTGCTGACACGACAGTTTGGCGGCGTAATTGAGCTCGATTCACTATCTCTCTTTCCCACACACACACACACAAACACACAGAGCGAGCGAGCGAGGGAGGGAGAGAGAGAGAGAGAGAGAGATTGCGAGGTAACGGACGGAAAGGAGTGCGATTCAACTGCTGCTGTTGCTTTGGCTGCTCCCTCGGCTGCCAGTTGGCCTTTTGCCTTTGCCTCGTTGCGTTTTGGCCTGCTGCTGCTGCTGCTAGTTGTGCTGCTGCTAGTGCTGCTGCGTAGTCCTCTTCCTCTGCTGCCGTTGCTGCTGCTGCTGCTGCTGCTGCTCGTGCTTCCTCTTGCTTTGCTGCTGCTTACTTATTTATGTTTTTTATATTGCGTTATTTCATTTGAACTTTCTTTTTATATATTCTTAAGCTTAATCATATTTATTTATGCTGCTGCTGCTTCCACGTGCTGCGAAAAGAAACAACAAGAAAAAGAAAGAGAGAGAGATAGAGAGATAGCATAAGATAACGAAATGACAATTGTGCGAGTTGCATTTGCACTTTTCCAATGCGACACTTAAAACTTATGACTCACTATAAATACAGATAGAGCTATATATATATATATATATATATATATAGAGCTATATATATATATATATATATATATAGAGCTATATATATATATATATATATATATATATATATATATATACATAAAGCATAAACATAAAACAAGCCTACACTTAAAGCATAAGCACAGAGAGTGACAGATGGAGAGAGTGAGAGAGACAGCTACGTATAGCATGCAAAATTGATGCGCAGATTAGAGTTGCTGTAGACAGCTAAAGGAGTGTGAAGGGGATTCAAGTTAGATCGACAGTTGGCATGAACCTGGCACCTGGCTGCGGCTCAAAGCCAGTGCTCAAGCTCAGTGTTTAGAGCTCTTAAGCTCCACTGCCCCCGAAAACTCCGTAAGGCAAGGCAAGGCATGGCAAAGGCCGCATTGCCGCTGACGTTGATGTTGGCTTTGGCTTTGGCTTTGGCTTTGAGACTGGGCACTTGGTTCTGGATGGCTGGCTGGCTGGCTGGCTGGCTGGCAGGCTGTCAGCTCCTGCTGCCATGTCCAAAATAGCTGCTTGTTAATCTTCAATAATAAATAAGTAATGCAAGGTGGACGTCAGCTTGCAGCTGCCTGCAACAACAACAACAACAACGAACACAAAGCCAATGCAATATAATAACTAAAATTGCTCTAAAGAGAATTTGCGATAAGGCATCGCTGCTGCTGGTGCTGATGGCAAGCGGGCAGGTGTGCCTGTTTGAAATGTTTAAATGCACAAATCAAATATGCAAGCAGCCAAAATGACAAACAGGCAAACAGTCAAACCAGCACCTGATGTCCAGCTGAGCCGAGCTGCATACTGGCTTTTAATTGAACATGCTGGGTAACTTGGGCTAAGCAAAATGTCACACACAATGCCAAATGTGGACAAAAGGGGTAAAATGTTTGGGGTCAGCCAGACACAATAAATATGCACAGGCATAAATCCGTGACATTATAATTGGAGAGCCAGCAAATATGGCTGCAGGCGCAACGCGTAAGTGCGAGAGCGAGTGAGAGTGAGAGACAACGAATGCATTGGCCTTCGCCAGCAACATTAAAGCACAACTGCAGCAAAATGGCTGTACGAGCGAGACAGACTGTGTGCAGCGAGTCGATCTGCTGGCTCTTTAAGCAGCCGCCATGTTGCTGTGTGAGCGAGCCGGCAAAGTGTAGACTTTTGATCTGCTGCTGCTGCTGATGCTAAAAGTTAGCGGAATGCGAGAGCAGAAAGCTGCAGGAGTGAAGAGCAAGACTCTAAGTAGTGTAAAAAAAACTAATCTAAGCAGCGCAACAGAGACAAAGATTTGTGTATGTATGGCGGCCATACTATTCACGATATATAATGGCCGTTCACTGAGGCTTATGATAGTGTAGATTTCTGCAGGTGATTGAGAGCACGAGCGAAGAGAGACAATATACATGCATATGTTTATAAACATACATATATGTAGTTTAACTGCTCACATTGAGCAAGTATGAGCTGCTATCATTTAAAGCTGTGTAAATGGGCGAGCGAGAGACAAGCTTTAAAGTGGGCGCGCTTATTTTGGTATGTGGTATGTGCGCTGGCGGCCATCTTTGTCACACAGCGTGACATTTTGGCAGCGTTGGGAAAAACCTTTGCAGGACCTGAAGCTATGAGCACACGAAAATCTGTGTGTTAAGGATGCGATGCGAAGCGACGCGACGCGACGCAGTGCAACGCGACGCGACGGCCGCGACGGTGGCGACGGTGGCGACGCTCGACGCCTGTCGTACCTCACACAATCGCATTACGTCCTGATCTAAAGGGATAAAAGCAAAATAACAAAGCTCAAATAATGCACAGACAATTGTGTAAGCAGCTGCTGTGGAAGAAGAAGAACGGCAGCAGCAGCAGCAGCGATGGCAAAAGGAATCACAAATGTGGCAACTAAGGCAGGCACCAGGAAACAGCTTAGTGGAACAGCAGCAGAAGCAGCAGCAGCAACAACCAGACCCAGAGCCAACTCAGTCTAGTTGCTTACTGCATGCGATATGTGGCATAGCATCCAACTGCCATGGCAGACACTGCAATTGCCGCTGAGATGGAGAGAGAGAGAGAGGTGAAGAAGAGGAAGACAGCATGCGCAGCTAATCAATCAATTTTATTCAACATTTTATTGAATTAACACAGTTGCACTTGTACAGCGGGCTTACGATGCAGAACTTGGCCATGTCCATGCCTAGTGCAGCTTCGTCTCTGACCTCTCGTCATTCCCCGTTGACCGCCAGCCTTGGGTAGCCATCATTTATGCTGGCCGTGTCATCGTGTAAGCCAACATTATAGCCAATTAGTAAATAGATTTAATGGTAAAGACATTGCTCAGCATTCCACAAAACACAATGCAATGTTATTATGGCCTTCTATCAATCACAAATTGTGGATAGATATTCCAATTTCGGTTATATAACTAACAATTATGTGGCGTGTGCGTGTGTTTGTGTGCGTTAGAGCGAAAGGGTTAGATAATTGAGTGCAACAAAGCGATGTTAATTGCTTTACTTTTCACACAGTTATTCATATACAAATAACCAAAACTAATTTGCTGCTCAGCTGATATCTCGCTCTAACGCGTGATTGACAATGCACACATTTATTGGTACATTTTTGCACACTTTGCTGTGCAACTATCCCGCTCTAACGTGCAAGTGAGCAGAGTGAGACACAATTATTTGTAGATTTGTGCACACTTGTGAAAGTGGAGAGTTGATCAGAGCCAAATGTTTGCTTGTTGCTGTCCCACTCGAACTTGTTTAAACTCCACTCATAATGTGAGTGTTTGCTTTGATTAGTTGACAGACTGACTGATTGATGATCAACAACGATGGCAGCAATCATTTTCAAATGGCAGAAAATTCCATTTTCAACAATAATTTTCCTTTGTGTTGTAATTAAATACTGGCACACACTTTGTAAAGCTTCCAGCTGGCTGCCAGCCTGTGAAATTTATGTTTCTCTTTATTATCACTTTTTGCTTAGACTCAACTTCGAAATGCTTTATGTAATTGTAGCTCAGACGAATTAGTGAAAAAAAAAAAAAAAAAAACAAACAAAAACAAACAAAAACAAAGAAAAACTGAAATTCAACTCAGCTGACAGTTTGGGTGGACAATAGTCGGATTTAAAGGCTTTAAATCAATATTTGATCAAAAAGTGATTTTAAATTTAATGGAAAATACGTTTGTCGGAGCCATAGTCGTGTAAAGTGTTTAAGCTTGGTCTCCATTCAATTCAGACACAAATAGCAAATGCCAGCAATCAGAGGAAAGAATTTGGAAGCAGTTGAGCAAACTTAACCCATATGACGATTGCGCGCGCGGGAAGGGGGGGGAGAGGGGATGATGCATTCAATTGAAACTTGGCAACTTTCTGTGTGTGCATAAGATGCGTTGCGGCCGATGATAATCAGGCAAGGAAGCAATATCCATAAGATATGTAAGCTCATAAGTTAATGTCCGTTTCACGAGCTAAATAAATATCGTTAAATAGATAAGCAAAGAAGCCAGCAAATAGAATTATTTTTGCCACGCAGAACACAGGGAAGACGACTACAGAGCCGGAGCCAGAGCCAGAGCGAGAGCCAGAGCCAGGACAGAGCTAGAGCCCAGAGTCAGGATGTTGGCCAAAACGACAAACGACCCACGACGGACAAAGGACACGGGACACGGGATACACTCGGACGATTGGACTTGGACATTTGGACGTTTGTGTCGTTTGTCGTTAGTCGCCGGGGCCACATTCAATTGCTGCCAACTGGCGAGCGAACTAAGGGCTCCAGCACATATGAGCTGGCAGGGAGCACCTGCAGCAGCAGCAGCAGCAGCAGCAGCAGCAGCAGCAATAGCAACAGCAGCTGGCAGAGGCAAGTGCTTGACCACTGGCGTTCGCTTGCCATGAAGATAATTTAGAAAGCCGCACAAAGCACAAAGCACACACAGACACAGGGACAGAGGGCGGGCATGGGGTACAGAGTTGGACCATCAGTCAATGCAGAAGGCTGTGTCCCGCTTAAATTAGAGAGGACGGGAGAGAGAGAGAGAGAGAGATAGGGAGAGCGAGAGAGAACATTAAGTAAGTAAGTTTTGTGGTTGCAATTGAAAAACGAGCTGAAACTCTCTTAAAGCGGGCAACAGCGGCCAGCAATGTGGCCGACACTTCATTAACGTGGCCTGACCCGTTGGCCTGTTGGCTCTTGGCCATTTTAATGATCAGCAGCTGCAGCTGCAGTTGATCACAGTTGAAGCTGTTCAACGACCAGCTATGCATTTAATTGCTCTTTGTGGGCGAGCAAAGGACCAGCAGTTCACAATATTTTGGCTGCATGCCAGCTAGCAGTATTGCAAATGTCTGCCTGTATATTTGTGTGTATGTGTGTGTGTGCGCTTCTCTCTGCCAGCGTGTGTGTGTGTGTGTGTGGCCCGCTTATCTTTTCAGTTAAATGCCTATGCCTAGGTCGCTAATCAAATTATGAAAGCCTTGTTAACAACAAGAACAACAACGGGCAAGAGAACAACTGTGAGCAATGACGATGTGCATTGGGATAAGAATGCTAGTAGGAATTTACCTGGTCAGTGGCCTATGGCATGCATTGATAACCAACGACCAACTGGGCAGGTGTTGTGCTGCCCTGTAATATGTATGCATATCAAAGATGGCCGTCTGCATGTGAAGTGTATTAAAGTAATTATGTCTCTCACTCAATCTTATTAGATCGGAAGTTGAGTAAGTGAGATGACATGATATGCAATGCAGCAGATCAAAACTCTACACACTCTCACACAGCTTTCTCACCCTTTCTCTCCCACAAGCTCAGCGCGAGCTCCCTTTAAAGATGGCCGTTTGCATTCACAGACCTTAAGTGACAGATCGAAACTCGAGACTGCCCACTCCTCTCCCCTCTCCCTCTTTCTCACACCCATTGAGCAATCAAATTATGAAAGTCCTGTTAACAAAAGCAACCAATAGCAAACAACAAGAACTTTAAGCAATGTTGATGTGCGTTCAGGATAAGAGTTGAGGTCAAATTTCATCTGGTCAGTCAACCATGCGATGCGTTGTTAATCAAAAAGGCAAGTCAAGTCAAATATGCCAGCTGGAGCTAGCAGCCTTCAATTACCTGAACACCTGTAAATATGCTAGTCTCGTGAGCTTTTACTTGTAATACTCGTATCTTGGCAAAAGTTTGCACTCGTCTGTGCTCTATCAAAGTTAATATGATGCCCAACTTAGCACAAAGTCAAAATCTTTAAGAGTTCATGCGTGTGTGTGTGTGTGTGTGTGTGTGTGTGTGTGTGGGTGTGCGTGTGCAACAGCAGCCTGTTGACGGTTACATAAAACCGAATACATAAAACATGTGTTAAACTTTGGCCTACAGATTTACACTTGGCCCCAGACAGCGGCAATACAAGCGCTCTGGCCAACGTCAAGGCTTAGACGCTGTCTATCACTCTTTGTCCTCCTCACCTATTCGTTCGGCTGTCTATGCGTCCAGCTGTCCGTCTCGCTGTCTGGCCTTGGCTTGCCAAATTTGTGGCTGTCAACGTCAACGTAACGCCAGCCTCAACACCACAGCCAGGCCACCTCCAGCACCAGCACCAGCACCAGAACGGACTCCAGCTCCATCTTTAACGACAACGACATCATCGTTGTTCTTGCGCTCGTTCTCCTTGTCGTTGTCGTTGCCTCATCATCAGCAATTCCCAAGTGCGTGCAGTCGCCTTTAAGCTGCCTTTGTCTAGCTCTGGACGCACAGCACATTTACACTGAGCAAAATTTCGTTCAACTCTACACAAACGATAATTTTAATCGATTTGCATGCGATGATATTTATTTCATTTACATTACAAATCCATTCGAGTTAATAAATTATTAATATATCCAATCCCTAATGTCCGTCATTTATTTTTTGCAGTGCAACTGATGGGGTTATATGTAGCTTAATAGAAGCTGCTGCGTGTCGCATGTCAACCATGGGAGAGAATAAAGAAGAGAAGTCAAAGCAAGCAGCGAGGGGCGAGGAGGGGCCTTGGGCTAAGGCTGTGTGAAGAGGGTATAACGGCACATAAAGCACGACAGCTTCTTGCCATTGCTTTGCTTTGCATATGCTGCGTGTGAAAAGAACTGTGAGTGAGTGAGGGAGAGCGAGGGGGATGGCAAGAGTGCGTGTGTGCGATGTTTCATTGGCTTTTCAGTGTGGGTAAAAGTGGGAGAGCGACTGAGACAGGCACAGGGCTGGGGATGGGGATGGAGATGGGGCATTGGTTATTGTGTTTATGGCTTTTTATAAGCCATGTCCCAAATCTGTCCGGCCTGAATTATTGGGCAAAGTTCAAAGGGCTTTGCGATGTTTGTTGCTTATTTGGCGATATTCTCCAGATGAACGAAGGGCGTTGAGTAAGCGTGTGTGTCTGTATCTGTGTGTGTGTGTGTAATAATATATATCTATATGCCAAATAAAAGGAAATGATGAAACGAAGGGCAAACGCATAATTCAATCATCCGTTCAATTGCTCGCCAATGATCAATCAATCGAGCATATCATTAATTATTCTACCATTTAGCCAGACACCAAGCACTTAACAAGGCGCTTACACACACACACACACACACAACCACACACACTCGCACACACACAGCCCGTCCCTAAATGAGCAGCAAAAAGAAGCCAAAAACTCAAGAAATCAGCAGACAGAGCCACATGTAACCCAACCACACAGATACAAATGGGAGATAAGCCCAAAAAAAAAACAGTCTCATAAGCACACATACATACACTTTGGGACAGGAGCTGACTGGGAAGTGAGGGCGTGGCAGCAGCTACTGCTGCTTGGCAGCAAAATTTATTTGGCCAACTTTCATGTCGACGCCGCGTTTTCGGCTCGACTCGTAGGTCGTGTGTATTTGTAATTAACTGTTATTTAATACGATTTGCCTTGATTTTGTGGCAACAAGCTAAACACACACACACACACACACACACACTCATTTGGGGAGAGGGTGGGAAGCGGGCGTGTTTTTTGGCTGCGGCATCAGTTGTATGTATAAAGCTAAGCGGTCGAGTGGCTCTGAGATTGTTAGACCTAAAAACCAAAAGCCAAACAGCACTTAAGTGTGTGTGTGTGTGTGTGTCTGTGTGGGTGTGTGTGTGTGTCTCCAGTTGTTGTTGTTGTTGGGCGTCTCTTGTAGACAAACAGCAAAAATGCTGCGATTTAATTTGCCAAAGTTTTCGACGCCTTCGCCAGTTTTATCGCTTGTTCAAAATACCCTATAACCGCATACAATGCTACAAAAGGGTATGCATGAATTCTATAAAAATATAAGCAAATGCACATATGTGTATATACATATATATAAGCATACATACTTCAATCGATGCTACATCAGAAGATCAATTTTTTTCACTTTGTTTGATTAAATAACTATTTAGCTGATAGATAAATGATAATTTAATCTTAGTCTTGACTGATTGACTAGCAGATGAAGCAATTGAATATATGATTGAATGGTCGACTGATTGAATGACTAGCTGATTGATTGACTACTTCATTAAAGTTGCTTATGCTTTGAATTGATATTGAAAGTGACTGAGTGAATGAATGATTGAATGATTGACGAATTGAATGAAATACTTAATGATTAATTGCTGAACAGACTAAGTAACTCAATTGATTGATTGATTGATTTGTAATTGATCGAATGATTGATTGACAAAGTCTCTGTCTGATCAACTAATCGATTCAGCATTCAGATTGAAGCTTGATTGCATGACTGGCTGATTGAGCGAATGGCGAATTGATTGAATGATTGATTGACAGACAAGATTTCTTTCTCATTACCTGATCGATTCAGCATTCAGATTGAAGCTTAATTGAATGGCGAATTGATTGAATGATTGATTGAATAAAAAAGTTTCTTTCTGATCAACTGATTTGATTGAATACTGGCTGATTGAGTTCCACATATAGCTGCGACTGCTAACTCTTATCTATATATAGAATCTACTGTACTCAAGTCTTTTACAGGGTATTACCACTTCGAGCACACATACGCCACACACTTGGACTTGCCTTGTTTGTTCTGCTAAGTAGTCACCACTGCTGATGCAGTTGTTGTTCTTGTTCTGACTGATATTGATAAATGTTGTTGTTGGGCAAATGAGGTGGGAGGAGGAGGCGGGAGTGTGAGATGTGGGATGGCAGCTTGTTTGCTGCTTAATGATGATACTTCTCGATGTCAGTTCGGCGCCAAGTTGAGTCGCTCAGTTGGCGATTTGTCATTGATAAGGGTGCCGACAACAGGTGGGGAACTTCGCACGAGGACTTATATTAGATGATTGGAGATAAGCAGGATAACACCTGGATAACATCGAAAACATGTTGCCAAAAGTTCAGCCAGGCAGCCAGCCAGCCGAAAACTTAGTTTGCCAACAAATTGCGATTTGTGGCAAAACTCAAAAGTTTCTCGCCAAAAACGTGGAAATAAAGCTACATATATGTATATATATATGTATATGTATGAGTGAATGTGTGTATGTGTGTGTGTGTGTGTGTGTGTATCGTGCGACATTTATGCATCTTGCATATGCGTTGCGTATGGAAATCGAAATACAATTTATGTCCACAATTTCAAATAAAACTCAAGAGCTACAAAAAGTATGCTACACTTACATATATACGGATATTTAAATATATACATAAGTGTAGCATATTTCTCCCCGTTGTTGTGCAGTTTTCTTTCGAATATATATAAGCATATTGATGTTTATGTAGTATGTATAGATTTGAATTGCTTTAAGCTAAGTATTTACGCAACAGCTGGCAAGAATTTGCTCTCTCTCTCTCTTTCTAGGTACCATAATATCTATCTCTCGCCATTTTGTTATTTTCCTCCCTTTCTCTTTCTTTCCTCTCGCTCTCTTTCTGTCTTTTTAGCTCCCTTTTCCTATTTCCTCTTTTTCTAAATAGCTCTCTTCCTGTCTTCAATTCTTTTTTCCCACTTACACAATATATTTCCCACTCTTTCTCTTGCCACTAAGTCTCTCTGTCTCTCTCTCTCTCCCTCTATTTAGTTAATTGTCCACTTCCACTTCTCTTTCTTGATACTTTTCCCTCTCTCACTCCCCCACTCTCTCTCTCTCTCTCTCTCTTTCTCACTTACTGTCTCTTATGAGAAAAGTCAATTAGATGAATCTATCTAACAATTATATATATATATATAATATATGTATCATGATATGCTTAATTTAAATAAAATATATTTATATACAAATCTAAGAATCTCCTTGGATCCATGCTAGCTGCATATTAAATTCGATTTGTGAGCACAAAATAAACAAATTTCAATACGAAGATACAAAATAATAAAAAAAATGTTTCAAGGTTAAGACAGTGGGCGCTGTGAGGAGCGGAAGGAAGCGGAAGCGATGACGTTGGCAAAACAAACAGAGGAAATGATGATGTTGTAAAAGTAGAGGAACAAGAAGATGATGTCGAAGAAGAAGCAACAACAGTCATAAGAACAACAACAAAGCAGCAGCAAAGAGGCTATAAAAACATGTGTAACTAGACGGCTTACAAGGATCACGCACTCAGTGACACTTAATGCGCCCAGCCACGCCTTCCCGCCCACTGACAATGATACGCGACACACACACACACACACACACAAACACACAGACAGAGAGACAGTCAGATAGAAAGCACGCTGAGCGAGAGACAGACAAACGCAATTAGCTTTTAGCCATCATAACATTATGAACGCTGAGTGACAGACGGCAGGGACGTCAACGTCGACTTCGACGTCGACGTCGACAGCGACAGCGACACCGACTGAACGACTGCTAACTGCTAATGATGAAGAGGCGAATGGCAGAGGCTGCGGGGGTCGCAGCAGCAGTTGAAATCTGCAATAGAGACGTAGATGTGAGATGAATGAAGAGAGAGGGCGAGAGGGAGCGTGAGAGAGAAAGAGAGAGAGAGAGAGAGAGAGAGCGAGAGAGCGCGAGACTGTAAACTGAAGCAGCAGCAGACGATGATGAGGCGGTGTAGGTGGCGAGGGGTGTGGCTTGTGGTTGAGCAAGGGCAAGCAGTGATTGGGAGGGGTTGGGGGAGGGGGATAGCACATTATATGTTGATGTGCAGAAAGCAGAGCTCACGGCGCTGCCAACAATGCCGTTAACTTGTGTCGAGATTAAAATAAGGACACTCGCCAAGCAGAAAGCAAACAAGTAAGAAGGCTCTAGTCGAGACGGCTCGACTACGAGATCCCCTGAACCCTGCAAAAAAGTGATACTCTTCTTCTTTACGCACTTAGATGCGCGCGCTCTGCTAACTGCGCAGTTGCTGCCGTGGCTTGGGGGTGGGTTGGGCTGAATTTTGGACGCTTATAACTCCATTTCTAGATTGACGATCTTGATGAAATTTTTAGAGTAGATTGGGAGTATCTAAATCTATCTATGTGCCGAATTGCAAGTCTCTAGTATTTGAAATGCGTTTTTTTTAAATTGGGGGCGAAGGGGGCGTGGCATCTAAAATCTGTAAATTACGTAATCTGCGTATCCATAATATCTATCTAAATAAACAAATTTGAAGTCTCTAGCTGAAACAATGTAGAAGTTATGCCCAAAAAACCTAAAAAATTGAAACGAATTTTCGATTTTTTATCGATAATTTGGAAATGGGATGAGTTATCGAAAAAACAAAATAAACTCGTACTGCGTAGCTAACATACGCATGTTCATGTGAAATTTCAGCTCTCTAGCTTTTGTAGTTTCCGAAATCTCGACGTTCATACGGACGGACGGACGGACGGACGGACGGACAGACGGACAGGGCTCAATCAACTTATTTTTTTATGCTGATCAAGAATATATATACTTTATGGGGTCTGCGACTTCTCCTTCTGCCTGTTACATACATTTTCACAAAACCATTATACCCTGAATTCCCATTT
This sequence comes from Drosophila koepferae, assembly GCA_030914345.1. NCBI lineage: Eukaryota > Metazoa > Arthropoda > Insecta > Diptera > Drosophilidae > Drosophila > Drosophila koepferae. The sequence goes on from JAUESR010000209.1 coordinate 4,453,982, forward strand.
TCAATGGGTTCAGGGTATAAAAAAGGGCAGCCAGAACGTGGGGCAGGGCGCGCGGGGCGTGGCAGAGAGCACAAACAGCTATGGACGGGCAGAGGCTACGTGCCACACGCGCTGTCGTGCTGCTCTTCTTGTTGTTGTTGTTGTTGCAAGTTGTGTGACTCGCATGAGTTGCAAGCTGTGGAAGCTTTGTTTATGATGTCAATTGCGGACCAAAGTGCTAGGGCAGGGCGCGCAGCGGTATGGGGCGTGGCACGATGAGTTGACTTTGAATAGAGCAGCAGCTGTGAGGGGCAGGAGCTAGTTGGCGGTCTCGCCTGGGCAGCTGCCTAAAACTGACTGCGTAAATGATGATATGAGATTTGGGGAACACATTTTCTGCGGTGTCATTTGGCTGTAGCGGAAACGGATATATGAGCAGGAAGACGGATGGGGAGAAGGCCGAGGCAGGAGAGCTGCATGTCAACTGTCAAGCGGCGGAAACGGAAGGAAATTATTTAACACATACCCACACAGACAGACGCAAAAAGAGACAGCGAGACAGAGAGCTGGGTTAAGGCAGGCAACAGGCATTAGAAGCAGAAGCAGCTTCAACTCACTATATATAAGTGTGTGTGTGTGTGTGTTTGTGCGTGTGTGTGTGTGTGGGGGGGGTGGGTGGGGGGCACTGCAAGTGGGAGATTATGTGGCACGATAATCATATTACGATTATGTCGCGTAAAATTTGCGCCACTCGCAGCGGCAGTTTAAGTGAAGTGAACTCCGAAACTTGAAGCACAGCAGACAGACGAAATGAAAAGCCAACCGGCGGGGCGGGGTTGGGTGAGTGGTGCCGTGGGAGCAGTGGGCACAGAAAGGATAGACAGTAAAACATCAAATAATACAGTCAGTGCTGGAGTCTGAGTCGGATAGAGCAAAGGGCTGCGACGTGTACAACATTGACTTTTGCCCCAGCTAAACAAATTCATTAAAATGATATTTTTACATTTTTACGTGGCACGAAAGGACAAAGGGAAACTAACTGTGCAGCGACAGCGAGAGAGAGAGAGAGAGAGAGAGAGAGAGAGAGAGAGAGAGAGAGAGAGAGAGAGAGGAAATGGCAGGGCAGTTAATGTGAACTGTTAGGAAGTAGCGGAAATGGCTTCATAATAATACTCATATATTTATTAGAGAGTTGTTCTTGTGGCGGCAAATGAAAAACCCAAATGCCGGACCGCAGCTTAAAACTCTAATTAAATATTTTTCAATGTGTGTGATGGCAGTTAAGGGAGTGGGAGAAGAATAGTAAGAGAGAGAGAGAGAGAGAGAGGGGGGGGGGGGGGGGGGTATTTAAAGCGAACTATGTCTATGCAGTTGAACAAAAGGGAGAGTTGATTAGTCATATAAATATTTGCAAATGGGCATAGAATGTTATGAAATGAAGCTAAAGCTATATATGTGGAAGTGCACCTAAGCATATCTAGCTCACATATCTCTAGCTATTTTGACGTAGTTCTCCAGCTTCAAAACTCATTTTACCTTTGACTTCGTGTAGAGAAAAGGGAGATGGGGAGAGCAAGGGAGTGAGAGAGAGAAAGAGAGAGTGAATGACAGCGAGAGGTCTTTCTATAATTCTAAAGAGAGAGAGAGAGAGAGAGAGAGAGAGAGAGAGAGAGAGAGATATGTTTCTATATATTTGTGTAATTCTATAAAGAGAGAGAAAGAGAGAGATAGAGGTCTTTCTAGATCTTTTTATAATACTGGAGAGATAGAGAGATCTTCCTGGATCATTCACTCATCTTAGAGATATCCTATTAGATCTTTCTCTAATTTCTCTTTCTCTCTCTCTCTCTCTCTCTCTCTCTCTCTCTCTCTCTCTCTCTCTCTCTGTATTCTCTCGCTCTCTTTGCTTCTCTCTTTGTTTGTCTCTTCGTCTCCATCACCCCTCTCCCTCTCTCCCCTCTCTCTCTCTCTCTCTCCTCTCTCTCTCTCCTCTCTCTCTCTCTCTCTCTCTCTCTCTCTCTCCTCCTCTCTTTCTCTCTCTTTCTTTCTCTGTCTTTCACTGTTATTCTATTCTTTCATACTCTCTTTCTCTCTCTCTCTCTCTCTGTCGCTCCCTCTCTATCTCTCTGTCTCTCTCGTATATATTTACACGTATTAATATTGAATACGTATACAAATGTTATGTTCATGTTAAATGTTAAATGCTATGCTTAAAATGTCTTCAAGCGCTCATTAGTTCTCACTTCGACACTTGAGCTTTCCATTCAATTGTGGGCTAATCGGAATGGCATCTCCTGACATTCTTCAGCTTAGACAAAAGTATGCCATCCCAGTACACTGAGAGAAACAAGCTACTCGCTAAGGCTTAATACGAGCGAACTGATAAAAGCCGTTTAAAAGGCTAAGGAGTTAATCTCTTTCCCGCTCTCTCTCTCTCTTTCTCTCTTTCTTTCTCTCTGATGTGGCACATTCCCATTCACATTCTCATTCACAATCACATTTTACAGCCCCCTTATTTCGCTCAGTGCACAAAGTGTTTAATTGTTTAAATGTTATTGCATTGAATGGCGAATGCTGTGTCGCACACTGCGAGCCAACGAGGGCTGTCTGACTGTAGGCGTGGCACTTGATTAAAGGCTGAGCTACAATTTTTGCAAGCACACAGACAGATGAGAGTGATGCTTGGTGCAGGGAAGGGGGAGTAAGCAAGTGTAGCGAGCTGAGGGAAACGCTTAGCGTTAATGTTCTTCATTTATTGTCATTGTTGTTAATGTTTTTCGTGTGTGTGTGCGTGGTGTGTGTGTGTGCGTGAGACGAAAAGCATTTGCATGCCAAGAGAACGAAAAAGGGGTAAAGAAAGGCGTGCCAGAGAGAGAGAGTGAGTGAGGGAGGGACAGAGGGAGCGAGAAGGGGGGCAGAGGGCTGGCTATAAGTGGAAATGGGGTCTGGTTACGTGGTTAGCGCAGAGATTTTGCTTGAATGATTTTTATTGCTCGTTTGTAGTAAATTTGGTGTGTAATTAGAGTGAAAGAGAGAGGGAGATGGACAGGCAGAAAGCAAGCAAGAGGATGAGAGAGAGAGAGAGGAACTGCAGCCCGAAGTAAACTAGAGTTTATTACAAGCAACGTATGTGTGTGTGTGTGTGTGTGCGTGTATGTGTGGGTGACAATGGCAAAACCCAACTGCAACCGAAAAACCAACCAAAAAGAAATGAAGAAGAAGAAGCAGAAGCTGTTAGCTGCGAGCAAAAGCGGAAGGATTGCGACAGCATAAAGAATGCCAAAATGCCAAATGCTAAACGGGCCGAAAATGAAATTCTGTTGCAACAAACAAAAAGAGCGAGACAACGATAGAGCGGGACAGAGAGAGAGAGAGAGAGAGAGAGATAGAGGGGGGCTGCAGCTGCAACACAGCCCCGGGGTCAAAAGTCGACCAGATGAGAATGATAAGTAGTGGACGCAGTGCTCCATGATAAGCGGTAGCTGCAGTCGAATGCTTGATGCGGCAAGCGCTGGGCGTATACCCTGTAAAATGCAGTAGCCAAACGGGCTGCCCCTAATGGAACTGAAAGTGTTACAAGTGTTGTAAAAACACTTTATTTTCCTTATTATTGATGACTTTGAATACCCTGTATTTCTGAGTTTGGGCTAAAAGTAGCTCAGCCACTGACGAAAGGCGGGCTGTGGAGTATTTAATGTGATTGTTCATTTAAATTAGCTAATATCATTTTACAGGGTATTTCATAGCAAAATTATGCGCACAAATGCATTATACAGGGTATTTATGAGTTCAAGAGCACGTGCAGTTGTTCAAAATGTTTTGCTGGCATGGCTCATGTTCAAATATTTTAGATATGCTGAGCAGTTTACTAGAACATTTTTTACAGGATATACTCAATGGCTTTAAGCTATCTTGATGGCTTATGGCTATAGATGTACATTTTGTAATGGTTCGATTGCTTTCAAGGCATAGCAAAGTCTTCCAAATTTATTATTAATTCACTACAGGGTATAGACAAGTCGGATAGATGATTACCATAAGCAGTTTCTGAAAGTATTATTAGCTGACTATAGGGTAGAGCATAGCCTATATAAATATATGGCAGCTTAACTCCATTTGTGCAGGGTATTTGGTAGTCGGGCAATTGCTCTCTACTGCTCGTATAAAACTTGTTTTATATGTTGCATTTCGCAGAGCTAAAGAAATATACTCGTTACACCAAATGTAGCTCTGCCTGGGGTGTGCGTGTGTGTGTGATCAAAAAGGTGCAGTGAGTTGTGGGGCGAGGTGGAGGGGGCGTGGCTGTAGTCAGTTTTGTTGCTGTGCTGTGCTGTGCTGTGCTGTGGTCTTTTGGTCGTGCTAGCTGCCAATTGGCATGTTTTGGCCAACGTCTGGTGACGCCTCTTAAAGGCGCAATGCGAATAAAGCAAATGCGACTCCGACTGCCACTGCGACTGAGAATGCGAAAGCGAATGCAGTTGCTATAAAATTTAATTCGCCTGGGGAATTGAAGAAAATGGAAAATGGAAAGGGGCAGTATGAAGCGTGAAACGTGAAACGTGACGCACATAGGTTGCATTGAGAAACATTTCAAGTTTCGTAGGGCCCGAGACTGGATCGAACAAATACAATTCACAAATCGAAAGATGGCACTGGACAAGGCCAAGTCGCTGTCACTGCCGACAATGAAACTTGAGGAGGACGAGGAGCCAATGATGCGCATGGCGAAGTTGTCGCGAGCTGACAGCAATGAGCAGAGCAGTGAAAGCGACGGCAGCGAAAGTGCGTCACATTTGATCTAAGATCTCAATTGAACTTACTCTCTCTCTCTCTCTCTCTCAATTTCTTTCCCTCTCTTTTGCTCCGCAGCTCTTAGCGATACGGATACCTATCGTAACGTGTCCGGCTACCAGCAGCTGCAACAGACTGAGAAGCAGCTAGAGGGGCAGCTGGAGAAGCATTTGCAGCAGCAGCAAATGGAATTTGAGTACAGTCCGCTCAATGGCGATTCGGATGTGGAGAGCGAGCAGGAGAACTCGAGCCATGAGTCTGCAGCGCTGCTCGCACACGAAATGCTCTGCTGTGAGCACGATTCAGAGGCAGAGAGCGACAACGAAGATAAGCAAAACAATCGCGAGGAGCAGAATGAAGATGATATCAGCAGCTGCACAGAGCTGCAGCACACATATGCGCTGCTCATGTGCAGCGAGGACGATGACGATCAACAGCTGGAACAACAGCAGCAGGAGCAGGAGGAGCAGCAGCAGCAGCAGCAATTGCGTCTCAAACGCTCCCTCAAGGAGAGTGAAGCTGCGTCACAATTGCTGCTCGCCGATCAGCAGGAACTTACGCAATTAGCGATTGAATCGACAATGAAATGCAATAAAGACAAATGAATCAAGTAAATAACAACTTTATTCAATATATAGTAAAGACTATTCAAGGTAAGCTTAGCAGCCAAGCGCAGAAATCATATTCATGTGCTAAATTCTAGATTCAAGCTGAAGTCAGAGCTATAAACTTAACCAAATAATTTGATTGTGTAAAGAAATTTTGTGCAAAATAGTTTTAAAGCTTTGTAAATTTTATTAAAATATGAAATAATATTTGTAATAGTTTTGTTTATAAACTTTTCTATAAATTTGTGAAATATGCCTGGCTGCGCCCATTCGTCCTCTGATCATCCAACCCATCCATCTATCTCTTTCTCCATCTTCCTACCCGTTCATTCAACCCTTTCAATGCTCATCCATTCCTATCTCTCTATCTCTGTCTATCTCTCAGGCAGCCCTTCGTATATATCGTACCTCTGACTGTTTCTCTCATTAAAGTTTCCTGAATCTCGATCTGTTTTAGTCAACTTTAAGACTTAAACCAAGAATCCCTTAACGAAAATCTATAAACAACAAGCAAATATAGGCAAAGCTTTGAAATTGTAATAGAATTAGAGCCAAGGCTAAAATGTGCTGAATTGACTGTCAGCGAAGGATTATCAAATGTCAGATGTATATAAATATAGTACACATGCCACTCATATCAGATCAATCAGCAAAAGTGGAACTTGAATTCACATATGCATTTCGTGCAACTGCAGCAAACGACAAAAGTTGAAAACATTTTCAATTGCTATAGATTTGGAAGCCTTGCAGGGTCACTAATCAAAGTTCAAATGAAAATCAAATTTCTTCTATTCGAAAATAACTGCGAATTGTTGGCATTGCCGAAAGTTTATCGAGAATTAGAATTGAACGTTTTTCATGCAAATATTTAATGGCACGTCTACGTAATATTATAATAATTTCAGTGATGTAGCAAATAAAATATATAAATATATCAAATTTATAAACAAAATAATTAAAAACACATTGCTAACGACATAACGTTTGATCAAATTGCATATTGAGAATATTACGTATACGTAATATACCATATTGAATTCGTAAATGTTGCTGAGACAACTTTTAGAAGAAGCTGCAAGTCTAAACATGATGTGTAAATGGAATTCAACTCAAATATAATATATCGTCTCACTGAAACGTTCTCTGCGAATGTAAATGATGTGCGTATACGTAATATTTTGTATATGCTCCTTATGAAACTTGGCAAATAGAGCAGTGGAGTAATGTCTCTATTGACTCAGATTTCTTAGATTTCAGCCAGTTCGTGTCGTCAGAGATCTCATCCTCATCTTCACTTGCTGCAGCGCATGGCCCTGATCTAGCTAAGCAGCTCTGCCAGTTCTCTCAATTGTCTCAAAGTAAAGCAGAGCGCGACAGTCACAGTCGCATTAGAGTTAGAAGCGGAAGACTCAGTAGGAATAATTCAAATGAAATACATATTCTTCCCAATTGGTTTGCATAAAGCTGGAAGAAGACACTCTCTAGCTCCACAGCAATTCAATTGAACAATTTACGTATACGTAATATTTATTTCATATTTTCTCTCAATTATTGCAATGCAATGATGCAAGTAAATTGATAATGAATGCAACTCATAATTGACTAATTAACATAATTAACTAACGTGATTGCAACAAAGTTCATGATTATTGCGAGGAATACCAAATATTACGTATACGTAAATAATAAATACGAAATTAAATTATTCTTACAAAATACAAAATATTACGTATACATAAATATGATATACTAAACTAAATTACTCTTACGTAAATTACGTAAGTATGCACAACTAACTTCACCATTAACGTATACGTAACAGTATTTGACAATATTTTCCACAATAATTTCGACACAAATTTCTTAATGAAAATTCAATTAAGCTTATCTCATAAATTCTTCAATATTAAATATAAATAAATAAATAAGTAAATAAATAAATAAATAAATAAATAAATAAATAAATGAATAAATAAATAAATAAATAAATAAATAAATTAATTAATTAATTAATTAATTAATTAATTAATTAATTAATAAATAAATAAATAAATAAATAAATAAATAAATAAATGAGTAAATAAATAAATAAATAAATAAATAAATAAATAAATAAATAAATAAATAAATAAATAAATAAGTAAATAAGTAAATAAATAAATAAATAAATAAATAGATAAATAAATAATCAAATAATTGAATCATTAAACAATTAAATAAAAAATAAATAGATAGATAAATAAGTAAATAAATAAAGAAAAAATAAATAAATAAATTATTAAATAGATAAATAAATAAATATATAGATAAATAAGTAAGAAAAAAAATTAAAAAAAAAATTATTTAATAGATAAATAAGTAAATAAATAAATAAATAAAACATAAATAAATAAATAAATTATTAAAAAAAAATAAATAAGAAATTAATTTATAAAAATATAAAAATATAAATATATATACATAACGTTTGTATAATATAACGTATACATAATATTTATATATGTTTTCATTTACTTAGTTTTTTTCTTTAAATAAACTTATCAATTTCTATCAGTAGATGCATTAAATGTGAAATTGAAAACATATTCATCACAGTCATCGGAAAGAACTTTTATTAAATTACTTGAAGCTTCAATAGCTTCACTGCGACTCGAATAGCATTTGACGTATACGTAATAATAGAAGAAAACTAATAATAATTGAAAACATAACCAAATAGCTAGAAAATATCGAATGCACATAGAAAGTGTCGTTGGCAAAATATAAAATATTTATCTAAATCTCTTAATTTCCGTATACGCAATATTTGCAAATTTTACTCTGCAATTCGTAAATAAACTTGAAATATTGTCCAGTTCTTAGGAAAATGGAGGAAAATCAATGTCTAAACTGAATTCGTCTAGTTAAATATTGGCAATAAATCAAACTTAACAAATAATAAATCAGAGACAGCGAGCATATGCATTAGCCATGCTGCAATAGCAAAGAGCAAAACTCTGCTGCAATAAAGCCCAATCAAAAGACTCGACTCGAATCTGGGTCGTATACGCAATATTTGTATTCCAATTGAAAAGTAACCAAATTTTGTTGTCAACAAAATATGAGAAAATCATTTTTGAATCGAAATATAAAACACAGAGAGCGAGTGTGTGTGAGAGAGAGAGAGAGAGAGAGTGGAGGAGTGGGAGAGAGAGAGAGGCACAGACCTAAGCTGGCTCCCAGAGCAGTTGCTGAGGACTCGCAGCTGGACTTGAAGTATTCTCAGCATTGAGCCGAGTCGAGTCGAGTCGAGTCGAGTCGAGAGTTGGGCTTGAGAGCGGAACTTCTATCTTATTTCTATTTCTATATCAGCTATTTGCAATTCTGAAGTGGGGCAACTTCGATGCGGCACTTGAGCGAGCAGTGTAGCATACCCCACTTGCTAGCCACTTGGGTCATGTTGTTAAGCGGCATTGCGCGGCACTTACCTGTGCGCCACATGCATCTGTCTGGCTCCAGCTGCAACTGGTTGTTGCAGCACTTTTGACTTCCACACTGCCCAGCAATCACTTTCTTTCTTTCTTTCTCCACCTCCTCCTCCTTTTCTTCTTCTTTTACTTATGCTTCTTCTTCTACTTCTTCTTATTTTTGTTTACACTTGCATTAACATTGCCATTTTCATTCGCATATATGTATTTATGTATCAGAAACTTTTAATTAGTTGCAATTAGTTGCTCGCTGCTGCTGCTGCTAATTGCTGCGAAAAGCAAAAAAAAAAAAAAAAAAAAAACAAGAACAGAAAAAATTTCTTGTATTTAATAATTTGATGTTTATTTGATTGCACTTTGTTGTTGTTGTCATCGTAGTCGCCGCTGTTGTTGTTGTTGTTGTTGTTGTTGTTTGTGCTCTGGCAACCGCAGCAAAAGCGCACCGCAAAACTAGCTAAACGTTGAGCCCGACGGCAACCGCAAAAAAAAAATGATGCCGCACTGCAGCAGCAACTGTTGCCGCCGCAACCAGCAGCAGCAACAGCAACAGCAACAGCCACAAAGTGCCCAATCAGCTGGCAAAAAAAGCAGTCAAACAAACAAACAAACACACTCAACTCACACACGTGCCACGTGGCACAACAAACAAACAAAAAAAAATATTTAAATAAGTCTAAGCAGGTGCTAAGCACCACAGCAACAGCAGCAACAGCAGCAGCAGCAGCAGCAGCAGCAACTATTGCTGCCAGCTCAGTCAACAATGAGGAACAGCTCTTGTCACTGCTGTGGTTGCAGTTGCTAACACAGCAGTAACTGTTGTTGTTGACTCGGCTTGCAAATGCAATGTATTGCTGCCGCCATTGCTATTGTAATCACAGCAGCAACTATTGCTACAACACACTCGCATCACATTCGCATATATTGTTGATGTTACAGCTGCAATTGCTGTTGCTGTTGTAGATCACAGTGCAAAATATATTGCTGCAATCACAACAGCAACTATAGCTAGATCACACATATATTGTTACTGCTGCTGTTGCTAGTGCAATCACAACAGCAATTATTGCTAGATCACACTACTTTCACAATTGCAATAAATACTGCTGCTGCTGCAATCGCAGCTAGATCACACTACATTTGCAATTGCAATTGCTGCTGCTGCTGTTGCTGCTGCTGGTACTGTTGCTGTTGCTGCTGCTGCTGCTGATTCGACTGGCCACGCACGTGTTTCGCTTTAGAGAGTTTTCTTTTTTTGGCATCCGCATCCGGTGCCCGGTTCTGTTGTCAACAAGCTACCACACGCAACTAATTCAAAAAATCCAAGCGAACGGATTACGCTACGATGTTGCTGGGAGACACACACACACACAGGCACAGATACAGCAGCAGCAGCAGCAGCAGCACTCGCAGTAGCAGTAACAGCAGCAGCCGAAGCCATTGCAGTCGTCGCTGCCGATCTGCCGAACAGCTTCGGCACTCGGCTTGCCTTCGTTGCGCTGTCGCTGCGTTCGTCGTGCCGCGATGCACGTTTCGTGCTGCTTTTCGTTGGCGCTCGGCTCAGGCTCGGCTCTGGGACGGTGGCTCGGCTGCGACTTAGTCGTTGCTCGGCTGTGACAGCGACAGCACGTGCCAGCGGCTGAGCGACGAAACATGCGCATGTGTGCGTATGTGTGTGAGAGACTGCCTGAATATATGTGTGTGTGTGTGTGTGTGTGTTTGTATTAATGTGTTGTGCGTATTATTTAAAAAGCAGCTTAACCTGCTTTTGTGACCTTTTCCCTTGGCCGACACACAGATTTGTCCATTTCGCATATCGATGCCAATTCTCTAGTGTCTGCATAAGTGTGTGAGTGTGCTATTGTGTGCGTGTGTGTGATAAATGAGTTTTTATTTTGATTTTATTTACTGGCTTTGGCATATGCAACATTTATTTAGTCGACTTCTTTCATTACAATTTTTTATATGCAGTTCTCTTTCTATGTAACATTTATAAGCCTTTTGTAAAACAATTTCTTGAAGCTGAACAACTGTTAATTACAGCGAACTTTAGCTACCTCCCACTCTCTCTCTCTCTTCTCTCTCTCTCTCTTTCCATCTCTCACTTTTCCATTTTATCTCTTCATCGGCCTGTCCGTTTTTCAGTTTTTTGTTGCCACTCTTTGGCAATCAAACCAATAAACCAGTCTAAGCCAGCTTAACTTATCTCAGTGCTGCTTGCTTTAAGCCTCGCTTTTAGCTCTGTCAATTTTTCGCTACTTTACTGAAACAGATCAAAGCCAGCATTTTCATGGCAATCTGAATAATATAACGAGGGCAGCTAGAAGAGTTAAATTGAGATTTAAATATACAAAATTTATATAATATGCATAGCTATTGTTATTGTTAATGAAAACTCTTTAGGCAACTTGACTCGGTTCTAGTTGTGCAGCGAGAATTTGCCTAATAATTGATGTTTGTTTTGCCCAAATTAGGGCATAAATCAGTTGAATCCCTACAATCCAATAGTTAGTTTACTTTTTCTTTAATTAATTTATATATATACGTAATATGAGATAAAAATATCATTTAGCATGAGAATATTCTATTCATGCTGATTGGGTGATACGTAGTGATATCTGTATCTAATTTGAATTTCATATTGGTATGGAACTTAAAGTTCTCTTTTTTGAACTGAGATATTTGATTTACAAAACTCTAAGCTGAACTGATTATCGCTCCGAAAAGCGAAACCCTTTTTAGTAAAATTCATTTCTGTTAACTTTTGTCGATTGTCCGGGTTTCCCATGGCGTCTAACTGAAGCATAGAGCACAAGTGTATTTCGCATGTCACTCAGGTCGATCTTCTGACATTACGATTGCTCGAAAATTCCTTATGCTCTTCCACAAGTCTTTCAACAGCGTCGGCTGGTGGCCATCAATGTGAAGGTCTTCCTGAGCGCAGTGGCGAAATGTTGCTGAAAGCATTTGCTTTCCTAATTCGAAATTGGTTCCATCTTTTGTGATTGCTCTTGAGTTGATAATGCTGACGATCTTTATATGTATATATAATAATGAATGAATAATATTCTTCATTTGCCTCAATCTTCAACTAGCTTAATTATAGTTAATATGTTAATACAATATAATTCGGTTAGCATTGATTAATCGATTGCTCTCTGAGTAAAGACTCATTGGAAAGTGTGAGTGAATGAGACTTATTTGCAGACATTGGGAAACAATCAACGTAAACATCAATCAACCAAACTGTTGGCAGAGCTAATTTTATAATATTTATTTCACTTCATATCGAGCTTCACTAAATCTTGACTTAAGAGCCAAAACTCTGTTCTACAATAGTGAAAGTGACTTTGCACCAATAAATCTGAGCTCGCTTAGCTTGATTCATAATGAAGTAACACACTTTACTGTATCAATTGAAATGCTTTAATGCTATCAAAGACTCATATATACATATATACTACTACTACTACTACTACTGTAACAAAAGTAGTATCACTCTAACTCATTTGGCCAATGTCACAAATTTGGCTCTCACTCACGCATACATACATACATGTGTACATATAGTATCAACTTTAAATAGCTTGCTCTGGGAGCTCGCTTAGTTGCGGCAATCAAGTTGGCCATTGAGAATGCAGAGCGTAGCAGAGGGCGTAGCTTAGCTGTTGCTTCAACTGCTTGAAGTGCTTTCAATTGAGCATTTAACTTTGAGTCGCTTCAGTTAGATCTAAAAAGAGGGAAAAAAGAAAACCATTTGCTAGAGTTGTTGGTTCAAGCACCTGTTAGCCCTTATCCCTACATATCACATACAAATGTAACACACACGCACGCACACACACACACACACACACAGTCGCGCACACCTTTTTTTTTTTGGGGAAAGATCATTTGATGGCATTTGGTTTTGGTTTTGGCTTTGGCTTTGGCTTTGCCTGACACATTCACGAGCTGCTGCTTGGCCCCATAATTCGCTCAACATCCGATATGACCGCAAAACTGGCAAATTGGTCAAGTCGGTTGCTTTAGCCAAAAGGAAACCAGAAAGCCCCAATCGGCTTCACACACGCACACGGCCATACAGATGAGCGACTGCAACTGCAACTGCTGCTCGAAGCACCAATTGAAGTCGATTTTCGAGTGCGACTCACTCTCTGTTCGATGTGTCGATATGCTGATGCAAATGGCAGGAAATGCGTGATAACGACCACACACACACACGCACACACATGCACAAAATATTGCAAATTTGAATGGACACACACACACGCTGGAGGGAGAGATAGAGTCAACTGGCTGCAGTGGCTTCAACTAGAGCAGAGGTCTAAACTTTGCCAGCTTCACTCTTTCTGCCATTTCACACGCCCGGGTGATGGGCTCCGTTGACTCGACTGGCTCACTGTGCTCAGCTCTGTGCGCTGATGTTGTGAAAGTGTCGACAACAGTTTGGGCCTGGCCAAAACACATGCCAGCCATGGCAGCCTGGCAGCATGGCCAGCGCCGGCATCAGCATCAGCAGCTGCCGCATGCCGCATGCCGCATGCCGCATGCCGTTTCCTCATTCCGAAAGGCAATGCGAATGTGGATGTGGATGTGGATGTCGATGTGAAGGAGCAAGCATAAAGAACCGCAAAATCATGAAATTGAAATGCAATAATGAAGGCTTCATGGTCGATCGCTCAAATATACATATACCCATATACACTCAAACACACACACACACACAGAGAAGACAGCGAGCCAGACAGTTAGAAGCAAGGGAATCAGCGAATGTGCAATCGACACGGCACAGTGGGGTCAATTCAATAATCTACTCAAACAAATTACTAATTGTATTAATAACTGACTATTACTCTGTTAAATGGCTGTTAAATATAAATTATGACAACTTTAATTAATCTCTTATCTCTGTGAAGGAGATAACATAACAGAACAGAACAGAACAGAACATTACATAACACATATTGAAACTATTTAAAAATAACATAGCATAACATAACATAGTTTAACATATATTAAAACTATTTAAAAATAACATTGCATAATATAACAACCCAAACAGAGCTAGCACCATGTTAATCAAGTAACAGCTTGAATTTGTTATAGAATAGAAATGCTATATATTTTGCTCTGAAATCCATAAGAGGCATAAGCTGTTATAAGCCTTAGCTAATTGTGTATGTTAACTTTATGTTAACTTTCTGTCTATGAAGATGAATTCAGAATATCCATTAACATAAGAACTACCCACAGCTGTTAGCTTTTATAGTGTGTAGAACAACAGCAGCTGCTCATATAAATCTAAGCTCATATGCAGCTGTTAATGCTGTTAACATAACTGTTAGCATAAGCATTAAGTAATATATCTATAGAAAAATGGCCAGCTTTCAAAATCTCTTATGAAAATATAACATTTTGCCTACAGTTAAGAGGCTTCGCTGCAATTGAACCAGCGCGTGAGTGAGTGTGTGTGTGTGCTCATGTGTGTGTGTGTGTGTGTGACGACACCACAAAGTTGCCATATTTAAAGCATAAAAGCAACATTTCCGTTTGTCGCATGCCAGCACAGGGCACAGCGTGAATAAGGGGGCAGAGAACGAGAAAGAGAGACAGAGAGAGGGAGATAGAGTGCAGTGGCGGCAAAGCATTTTCGAAGGCTATTAGAGGGAAAGGGATGACAAGGGAAGCTAGCCAAAAAACTAGAGAAACTAAGGCAGAGGACGAGGCCTATACCAAACATGGAGACAGTGTGTATCTCTGTGTGTGTGTGTGTGTGCGTACGCGTTGCAGTCATGTACAGCATGCAACAAACGTGAGAAACTAAAATGAGTGCAATTTGTATGCCACATCGAAGACCAAGGGGAACGCCAAGCGGATTGCGGGGGGAAGATGCCGAATATGGAGGCTCAGACAGACGATGATGCTGTGTGAAAGGCAAGCGTTGCCCGCAGCACACAGCTGTAGGCTGTAGGCTGTTGGAGAAGGAAGAAGGCTGGAAAAGGGGCGGCGAAAGATGGTGAGCGATTGTGAGCGAGCGGTAGGGGAGTGCAAAAGGGGGCGATGCAATGCGCATCTTTCATTCTTTTTGACCAGCAAATTCATTTTTGCATCAATTGTCGCATAAATTATACAGATTAACACACAAGCAACAGACATTTATTTGAGGAAAAGATAAAAAAGAAAATCATGTGAAAAAGTAAATGAAAATGTGAAACAAAAATAAAATAAAAAAATAACACACACACACACACACAAAATTCAAAGGCGAAAGACAGCTTGGGGGCAGGCGGGCAGGCGATGGGGCCGGTAGGCGTGGCTGGTGCAACAACTGCAGCAGTCGTTCGTGTGTTTCGGTAATTGTTTAACGTAACTGCTACAAATTGAAACAGCGCTGAAGGACGAACGGACACGCAGACAATACTCGGAATTTCAAATGGACAAGATACAGACAGAGAGAGATAGAGAGAGAGAGAGAGAGAGAGAGAGAGAGAGATAGAGAGAGAGATAGAGGAAGAAGGAGAGTGAGTGCGTGGTGAGAAAAGAGCGAAAATTATTATGCACTATATACTACATAAGATATATAGGGTATATCAGACAGATATAGATATAGATATAGATATAGATATAGATATAGATATAGATATAGATATAGATATAGATATAGATATAGATATAGATATAGATATAGATATAGATATAGATATAGCTGATCAGTTAGATATAGATATCGATATACTAGCTATAGATATAGATATAGATATAGATATAGATTCTGATATTAGATTATAGATATGTATGATAATATCATTTAGATATAGATATAGATATCGCTCTCGCTCTCGCTCTCGCTCTCGCTCTCGCTCTCGCCTCCGCCTCTACTCTCGCTTCGCTCTCCTCTCGCTCTCGCGCCGCTTTCCTGGCTTCTCCCTCGCTCTCGCTCTGCCCTCGCTCTCGCTCTCGCTCGCGCTCTCGCTCTCGCTCTCGCTCTCGCTCTCGCTCTCGCTTCTCGCTCTCCGCTTCGCTCTCGCTCTCGCTTCGCTCCTCGACTTCTCGCTCTCGCCTCGCTCCTCGCTCTCGCCTCCCTCGCTCTCGCTCTCGCTCTCAGCTCTCGCTCTCGCTCTCGCTCTCGCTCTCGCTCTCAGCTCTCGCTCTCGCTCTCGCTCTCGCTCTCGGCTCTCGCTCTCGCTCTCGCTCTCGCTCTCGCTCTCGCTCTCGCTCTCGCTCTCGCATCTCGCTCTCGCTCTCGCTATCGCTCTCGCTCTCGCTCTCGCTCTCGCTCTCGCTCTCGCTCTCGCTCTCGCTCTCGCTATCTATCAGCCCATGGTACCATGGCCAATGCAGGATCCAGGATATTTGCGTGCCTCATAGCTTTCGGATTGCATCACTGTGGAGAATTAATTAAAGCTGCCAGAGCTGGCAATAATTTTGGGGCATTGTTTCGCTTCGCAAAGGAAGCGGATAAAGAGAATTCTGTTGAAGGTTTGGGTAGAAGGTCAAGTCCCCAGCTTCAAGATGCAATAATGCAAGGATGCAGTTGCTGTTTGTTGCCGTTGCAGGCTTTCGACTTTAAATTAAAGACGCGCTGAGACAATTGCGTGCCATAAGCCGGGCTGAGCTCCACAAGTCACACGGGAAAGCCAAAAGGCAGGCCTCCAGAATAGGTCGTATGAGCGGGAAGGGGAAGGGGCTGGAGCTGGGGCTGAAGCAAAGGTTTCCTTATTTTTATTTTGGAGCGTTCCGTTAATGGCAAATGTCTGACATGCTCTCGCTGACATACACAAAACCGAAATCTAATTTAGTTTGTCAAGAGACAGCAGCAAGCAGAACTGTCGTTGCCTCCTGGCTGACTGCCTAGCTGGATGGCTGGATGGCTGGCTGAGATAGACACACATGTTGCGATGGCTGCAACAACGTGGGCCTTGGTGTCACTCTGTTTGCGTTGATACTTAAAGCTGCATGCGCTGTGGTTGCCCATAATTAAGATGGCCCAAACCAAAAAACACTTTGCGAATTGGATTGTCAGCTGCAAATGCATGCAGGAGGCAGGCAGCAGGCAGTCAGCTCGTTTAGCCTTCGGCCAGTCCAATTGCCAGTCAACTGGTTCCAGTTGCAGCTGGATCTGCAATTGCAGTTCCAGCGAGTGCTTCGACTCCTTGGCTGCTGTAGATTATGCTGTCGCCTTGCGCTGCGACTATGAGAATGGCTGACAGCCCCCCAAAAAATACTAAAATTGCCAACCAAAATGTGAGCTTGAAGTACGTGTGCTGCTAAGGGGTTAAGTGACGGGCGACGTGTATATGTGTGTGTGTGTGTGTGTGGTGTGTGGAATGGGGGCGGGTGGCAAACAGTTATTCGTAAAGGGTAAGTGGATGTGGAAGGCGTGTGTTGCAAAAATATACTAAATATAAATGCACATAAAAATTCAATTTCTCTAAAGTGTAGCTAAGCATGTAATTGAATTTGTAATGGCGAATATCGTTGAAATCGTCTACAACTCAGCTGAACTCATTCCCATTTTCACATTTCCATCTTCATTTTATTCGCGGGCTGAGTGACGGGCAGACGGACAGACTGTCGCATGCATAGATCCATGATATATACATATACATATATGCACGTATATGTATGTGTATGTATGTGTATATGCGTTAGAAAACGTGAGTGTGTTTGCCAGTTGACTCCAATTTCAATTCCACTTCCGACTTCCGACTCCGACAAATAATGCCCCGAACTGGCATTTTTGTTATGCCCCCACATCGTTTGATATCTTGGCAGCCAAACCAAAGACAGCCAGCGGCTCGTTGGCTTCAATTGTGTCTCTCGCTCTCTCTAACACGCTCTCAGTGTCTGTGTGTGTGTGTTTTTAATAACGACAAACCAAACGCTTGTCACCTCGTACTTACTCAATTTGAACTCTTTGCGAAGTGGCTTTAGCCGCATTTACATATAAATATGTCTATTTAATATTAAATACCATTTAAATTGACATCTCCGACCGCAAAGAGACGCAATTTGCACTCAATTAAGATGCACATCAAGCACAGACAGGCTTTGCCATATTGCATTTAACATTTTGCATTAACAACTCACATTAACATTTATAAAACCTTAAGCGTTGCTAAACTCATTTCAATATAAATGCATATAATAATATAAGAGCATTTCACATTATTTGGAGAGGCATTCTGATTAGAATGCTGCAATTTTCTATTGGCGTAAATGGAAGCCAACCAATCAGCAGTCTGTGTGGTGATCGAAATAGTTGTGCTGAGTTGAAATTGCAAATTGGAAACGACAACAGCAGCAGCAATGAGAGTAAAAGAGACAAAGCGATTGCTAGCATAACAGAAGAATAAGCTGCCATATTGAATGGAAGCGAACGCAGTAACAGCGAGATCACTGATTTAGTGTGTATGAGAAAGGGCTAGCATGTAAATTTTAGAGTCGCAGAAGAAATGGAAACCAACCAATCAGCCATCAGCGAGCTGATCGGAATAGCTGTGCAGAGTTAAAATGCCAATTGGAAACGGCAATAGCAGCAGCCATTAGAGTAATAGAGTAAAATGGAAGCAAATGAAATAGCAATAGTGATCACAACAGCTATATATTGTGAGTACGTAAGAGTGGGCAGCATGCAAATTGGAGACTTTGGCAAAATGTAGAGAAGCACAATTCGAGCATGTAAGAAATGGAAACAACCAATCAGCAATCAGCGCGCTGATCGAAATAGATTTGTAGTCTTCTAATGCAGCTGTGTGAGCAAACGAGCGAAGCGGATGCAAATTGAAGACATAGCGACGCGTCGCGACGTCGGCTATCAATACAGAAGAGCGAGCAGGACAACTCCATTAACTTTTCGGAAAGTTGCATGCAGCCAGTAGAGCAACGATCCGATTTACGCGACAGCATGTACTACCAAATGAGAATGACTGCTGATTGGAGACTAAACGAGTGCATGACTGTGGAGACTCTAACAGACAACAGAGCAGGCAGTCATGCATGCATATATGTACATACAAACACACATACGCATACACGAAACTGTGCGAAAATTGCATATTGTATATATGTATATGTATATATATATGTGTGTGTGGAGCTGGCAATATGGCTGCTCAGGCGTTCGACATGCTGCACAGTGTCATAGAATGCCATTTAATTGTTTTACAGTTCATTACGAAGCGGGCGCCGCGAAGTATGCAACAAAAGAGGCGAACGCATTAAAAACCAGTATTATACTTGTTGTTGTTGTTGATGATGTTGTTGTTGCTGGGTAAATATGCTTTTGTGGCGCCATCAAAGGCGCTTAAAGCAGTCTGCATGTGGGAGTGCGTAACCATGTGTGTGAGAGTGTGTGAGTGTGTGTGTGTCAAGCTATTGCAGTTTAAGAAGTGAATGAACTAAATTTGATTGCCATGCCCAAGGCATGATGTGCTATAGATGCTGCTGCAGTCAGCCAGTGAGTCAATCATTCCGTCAGTCGGTCAATCAATCAGTCAATCAGTGGCATTGACAGCGGATGCTCAATCAATTAGTAGCTGGCCGAACACATTGTCATTATCGCTTGTCAGCGCGTGGGACGCACGTTCCAGCCAAGATTAAGGCCAGCAACAGGAAGTCGCATCAGCATCGGTATCAGCGGCAGCGACTGCCAGGACACTCAACTACTCCGACGTCCGCTTGACTTGCTTGGCATGTAAATTGCAACAGGCAACGAGCAGAGGAAACAATTATGTTGAGCCAATGAAGCAAACTGCGATGCGACAGATACAGTTACTGCTACAGCAGCAGCTACAGCTATGGCTACAGCAATGGCTATGACTATGGCTGTGGTAACTGCCGACTGCCAGAGGCATTGCCACGGCCACTGCCACTGCCACTGCCACTGCCATTGCTACTGTTACAACAACAACAACAAGAAGAACAACTACTACAACACATACTTGCAGCGCGTGACACGACCATGACACGTTCAGCAAGCCAGCCGACAGACGACAGCTGGCAGCAACTGCCAGGCGCCAGCACAGTGGAACGAATTCATATAATATTATATAAATTGTGTGCATAAATAAAAAATTATGTTAATTAATGTTGATGTTACAGTTAACAGTTAATAATGGCAAATGTTAGCGAAAGTGTAAAAATGTATCTTTTAATATGTTAATATTCGATGAGTGTTAAGCTTGTGTTATGCGAATGTTAAGTTGACTGTTAAGTATATGTTAAATTGGCTGTCACATTTGAGGCAATTTCTAGAACTGAGCAAACTCTCCCTCTCTGTCGCTCTCTCTCTAGCTTTTTATTCTTTTCTGACTTCCTCTGATCTTTGTACGCTCTGCGGTCCTCTAATTTTCTACTTTTTATTATCATTTTCTCTATTTATTTCACTATATATATCCATTTCTCTTTCTCTCAATTTCTCTCAAATTCTAAATCTAAATTTCTCTTTCTCTCTGCCCTTCTCTCTCTCCCTCTCTGATTCACTCCTTTTTTATACTTTGCCAAATCTGTCTCTGCTTCTCTTATCGCTCTCCCCCTCTCCCTCACTTTCTATCGCTATATCTCACCTCTTCTTTCCCACACTTCATATTTACCTCATTCTCTATCTCGTTCGCATAGTTTCCGTCACATAAAGCAGACTTTCCCATTCTGCATCCCACTGTGCACCGATGGGCAGCTAGCCAAATGTGGGTGTGGCAGCAGCAGCAGCAGCAGCTGAAGCAGCATTGTGGGCGTTTTGCCCGAGCACTTTACAAAATAAATAAAATGAAAATTTGCTGCTTCCGGCCTTTATGCAGCGTCACCCAGTCTTTCTCTCTCTCTGCCTCTCTCTTTCTCTCACACACTCTCTGCCCTTCCCTGGCTCCCACTCGGTGTGTGTGTGTGTTGCTATCCATGTCCATATCCGCATCCGTATCCGTGGCCATGTCCGTGTGTGTGTCCTACGCTCTGTCTCTGTCTCTCTCACACACACACACACACATTCTCTCAGGCTGACTTCTTGCTTTCTTTTCAACATAATTTTAAATGGGACGCAACGAGACGTAAAGTGAGAAAGCTGCAGCAACATCAGCAGCAGGCGACAGGCGGTAGGCGGCAGCGACAGCGACAGCGGCAGAGCCGCCAACTAACTGTTAACGGCTCGTGCCATGGCAAATGCGTGCGTGCGCGTCTACTTGTAACCAACTACCATCCGTGCGCCCACACAGCACCTGTCTCCCTGGCCCCTTCGTGTCCTTGCCCTCATCGTTCGCCTCGTCGTTCAGATGCTCCCTCTCTCTCATTCTGTCTCTCTCTCTCTCTCTCTCTCTCGCTCTGTGTGTGCGTGCAAATGCAAATGATGTTATCTGTGCCTGTGCGCTCTCCTCCCATCCGCTATGTCCCTGCTGTTCGCAGGGCCAAGGAAAAGGAAGAAAAAACTTTTCATTGCTGTTAAGAAATTGATCAAGTGAAAAGGTGAAAATTGATTTTGCGACATGTGTCACAGGCCCTTCCGCGCCACGCCTAGGCCCACTTGCTCATATGTATGTCTCAATTGTTTATCAGGCACACGCACTTTAACACACACACACACACACGCACACTCGAACACTCACACACTCGAACACTCTCGCACTCCTTTTGTGCCAGAGTTTTAGACTGACTGACTGAATGACTGGCATATGGCGTGTCATTCGATTACGTTAATCAAATGATGCACAAACACGCGACTCTCTGACACCTGCACCGCCCTCCCTCCCCCCACCACCCCTCGCCCTATAGCCCATGCCACAAACGCTCTGCCACAATCTCAATCTCTTGTCCCCGCCTCCTGTTCAGACTTCTCTTTAGCATTCCCTTGACATTGCTATGCCGCTGACATTGCCTAATGCTAAGCTCTGCCTCTTCTGTTGATTTTTGTTTAAGCGCACAACAAAAGCGACACACACCAATACACACACACACACACACATATAAGACCCAACGGTTGCGCGCCACAAAACTTCTCCCTAAACACAGAAGCAAGAAAGTAAAAAAAAAAAAAAAAAAGTATTGTTGACAATATTTAATTTCTTTTTAGCTTACGGCTCGCAGCTATAAAATGTCTTCAGCTCGTCATCTTGAGACTGGCTCAACAGAAAGATGATTCACAACTTTATTTACACATATCATATCATTTACGTAGTTCTGCTACACTTTAAATCAGCTAAAGTCTCTCTCTCTCTCTCTCTTCCTCTACTGCAATTTAAATCAGTTCAGGTTTCTGTCTCGCTCTACTTAACTTAAAATCAGATAGGATCAGATAAGGTTTCTCCTTCTCTCTCTCTCTCTCTCTCTCTCTCTCTCTCTCTCTCTCTCTCTCTCTCGTCCTCTCTCTCTCTCTCTCTCTCTCTCTCTCTCTCTCTCTCTCTCCCTCTTTCTCTCTCTCTCTCTATCTATCTATCTACTTCAATATAGATCAGGTAAGCTTTTTTCTCCTCTCTCTCTATTTACTTCTATTTAAATCAGGTAAGGCTTCTCCTTCTCTCTGTCTCTCTCCCCCTCATTTCGCGTCAATCAGTCGAGGTTTCTTTCTCTCTCTCTCTCCCTCTCTCTATCTACTATGCTATATTACTATACGTTTTTTCTATATCTTATAATCTATTTCTCCTCATTCTCTATAAAAATGGCCTAACTTTTCTACAGAATTAATTTCTTTGTAGCAACAAATTCAATTTTCCAGTTATCTTCTATACTTTTCGAATATTCTGAAAATGTAGCCTTGAAATTTTGAAATATGTCTAATTATTTTTTTTTCTCAGAAGAGGTTCGCAATTTCTGCTAGTCGGGCACTCCCGATTAAAGCACTCTTGCTTATTTTACGACTTTGATGATAATCTAAAAACTATCTTTGAAATATATCTTTGCATATATATAGATATAATGCATATATGAGTTATATTAATAAATAAATAAATATTTCCTTACAATACAAGAAAACATTTTCTGAGTAATTCAACTTACTGCAGAATACTCCAGTAAGCTGACTTAGCAGCCAGAGTCGTACGCCTTTGGCTGAAGCTTATGAAAACTATTTTCAATATAAATACACATACGAATGTGCACTTGTATATGACATACATAAGTATAAACTAATTTCTGTGCAAGGTAACGGGAGCTATTGATTAACACCTGCTATGCAGGTAGGTAATTTTCTATATTCAGCCAGCTGGGCATTTGCGAGAAGATATTTCCATTCAGTCGGGTGGCGCAAAACATTTCTCTTAATGCATAATGTAAGCCTTTAGTTAACTAAAGAATGCCAGCTACTGTATACCCTGTAATGGCAATGCCCTGGGTAAGCTAATCGAAATATTCTAATAGAAAACTTAATGTCTATCGATCTTTAGTATATAGCTAAATTACAGGGTAACTGTCAGTCGTATATGAAGCTGAGCATTTAACAGCTGTGGAAGAGCTTAACAATGCAAGCTTTGCCTCTGCCTTTGCCTTTGTTTAGGCATCAGTTAAGCTGATGGCAGAGGTGCGGCCAGAGGGGAGCTGCTAGCATTGGGAGGGGTGGGGCTGCTAGAAGAGGAAAAGATGGAAGAGCTGGAAACTGGAGTTGGTCCATCAATTGCAATGCACTTTCGACTGGGCACTCGACTAAGCGAAGCAGCTTTAAAATGTAATGTTGGAAAAGCCAGGCAACAAATGTTGTTCTTGTTCTTGTTGTTAAAGTTGTTGTTAAAGTTGTTGCTAAAATTGTTGTTAAAGTTGCTGTTGTTGTTGTTGTTGTTGTTGTTGTTATTCTTAGTGCCACAAATTGCTGGGCCAAAAAGTTTATCGTGTAATCATTTTAAGTTCACTTTCTTATTATTTTTGCAACTGCAGCAACAAGAAAAAACAATGAGACCAAAAACGGGGGCAACAAGCGACAGAGAGAGAGAGAGAGAGAGAGTGGGGAGGGAGGGGGAGTGAAAATGGGGGACAGGCAGGAGAAACGAACTTCGAGCGAAAGCTGAAACCAAGTTGCAATAGTTTCGGTTGCCTATGTCATTTTCAAAAAAGCTGAGTGCACGGCATTCAGTTGATTCTTGTTCTTAGATACCCTGTAAAATACAAGTGAAGCTTATTGCAGGTCGCGTTAGCAACTTCATTATATGCCCTGTAAAAACTGCTTATTACCATTTGCAGATCTTGATTTGATCGTTCTATATAAGATATGCACTTGATATGCTTGTTCTCTGTACCAGGTATATTATGCAAATATAGTACATACTAGCAGTTACCCTGTATAAAAGTAATTTTCCTTTGAAATTGACGTTTTACTTCTTTAGAGAGTATCTACTAGTCCTTGTAAATTAATTTTCTTACTCATTGAAATAATACCACGTATGCGTGAGTTATAAATAGGAGACAAATGCATTCATATACCCTGTAAATAACAGTTATTTACAGGGTATCTACTAGTTATGCATGTTTAATTGCACAAATTTAGCTTATAAATGCCATGTAACGCATATGCCATACCCTGTAAAAATGTTCTTTTGTAATAATTAGCTAACTTTGCTTAATATATGTTTACAGGGTATTTACAGGGTATATTGTGCTGTGATCTATATGCCATACAGCAGCAATTACCCTGTAACAGTACCCTGTAACAGCCTCCATGCAATTCAAGCATATTTTGCGCATCAGTCATTTTACAGGGTATCCACTGGCTAGCCAAATGCTAAACTGCAAATATATCCATTTGCAATTTCTCTTGTTGCTGCTGTTGTTGTCTTCTGTGTTTACAGTTGGTAATTGTTGTGGCCTGTGTTCATTGCTGTTGTTGTCGTTGTTGTTGTTGTTGTTGCTGATGTTGTTGTTGCTGTTGCAGCTACTTTGAAGTTTTGTATACAACTTTTATGACACTTTGTCTTATTGTTGTTTTCTACTTTGCAGCAGAACGTGTCATATTCAGTTATGTATTTATTCCAATTGCAGCCAAGACAGCCGAGACTAAATCTATCTATCTCTATCCCTCTCTCTCTCTCTCTCCTCTCTCTCTCTCTCTCTCTCTCTTTCGGTTTTTTCTTTTTCTGTCTGACTGTCTCTCTTTGATTTGCTTTGGCAGTTCTTAGCTGTTTGGATCTGGGCCACTTCTTGAGCTCTGCTGTTGAGCATAAGCTTTCAGATTTGCCAGCTAAACTAGCACTGTACCGCTCTCTCTCTCTCTCTCTCTCTCTCTCTCTCTCTCTCTCGCACTCTATCCCTCTATCGTAGTTTTTGTTGGCTTTGGACGCGGCAACTTGCAACTGTCAGAAAAACGCTTTGGGCACGAAACAGGCAACAACAACAACAAATAAAAAGAAAAACATTTTGCAGCTCCGCTCAGGCGTTTGATAGATGCAACTGCTTAAAATGAAGCAGATGCTATAGATGTAGATATAGATATATAAACAAAGCTATATACATATGTATATGCATGTACATATAGATAATCATATACAACTTGCTCTTTCGCTAGCTGAAAGCAAAATTAGTTTTAGCTATAATTTTCAGCTCATCAAAGTGAGCTGCGGCATTTGGCTTGACTTGGCTCGCGTGCTCAGCGATTCGAATCCCGCCACATTTGCAGCAGCTTAAAGTCTTTTTTTTCGCTTAGTTCATTATCAAGCTTTTTTTTACAGTTACGTGCCCTTTTTAACTACATTAATCCCATTCACTTTTTGCATAGCTTTAATTCCAATTAGAGTTTCATTTAATTATGTTTTTTTTTTTTGTCGCCCTACACTCGCTCCAGCTATGAGTAGAGCTTATTCGGATTGGATTGTGCAATATATATTAATATTGCTAATGAGGGTAGAAGAGACGAGAAAGCAATGCGATGATATTTGTTAAGCTGATATAGCTGACTCAGCTAGACAATGTATGAGTAAGGAATTACAGGGTATATATATCAATATCTATAATAATATAGATATAATCAGCTAGACAAACTATGAGTAAAGAATTACAGGGTATTTATATGTCTTTCCTCATTGCCTCTAGCTGACTGGGCAGATATACATGTACAATTACAGGGTATTTGGTCTAGCGAGCCTGTCATATATGCTCAGCTGGACAAAGTATGTATAAGAATTACAGGGTATATCCATATATACTTATATGATTAAAGAATTACAGGGTATTTTTATGACAAGCTTATTTAGCTAGCCTTCCCTATATGCTCAGCTTGCCAAACTATGAGTAAGAAATTCCAGGGTATATCTATGTTCATATCCAGGTTTATAGCTCCACAAATGTTAAATTGAAATGAATGAAATCAGCTAAATTTTATCTCTGAGCGCGCATCATGCAAGCGCCTATGCCCTATGGGAAAGTTTTTACTTGTTTTCGTTAAGCTTTGTTTATGACAATTAAATGAAATTGGATTTTTATAATTCTAAACAAACAGAAAATTGATTTTAATTGAAATCTAGTAAACTGGTGAAAAAAGTGTATATACAGGGTATCTGCTGTGTGTGCGTGTGCAAATGCTGGCAGATTACGCTTTAAGGCTTCACGAGTCGCAGCGGCTGATCTCTGACTGCAGACTTCGTGCTGCATTGTAGACCTCATCTCTCCTCTCGCTCTCTCTCTCTCTCTCTCTCTTACTCTAATGCCTAGCCACGCCCCGGCTGTATTTTTTGGCTATGCGATAAGGTCAGCGTCGTTGTCGTTGTCGTGGCTGTAAGTGCTTGAAAGTCAATTTTGAATTTAAAATACGCCACGTAACGCAATATGTTGATCTTTTGAATACGAATGCGAAATCCACGAAGTTCTGGGAGGAGGGGCGGCGACTAGGTGTAGCTATAGGGCTAGCTGTTGGTGCAGCGGTCAGGGGGGGGATGTAAGCGTGGGTGTGCTGTTTGAGCTCTAAGAGAATTGGGCTGAATGTGAAATGTGAGCACAAAATGGCAGCACAAGCAGAAATACAAACAGATGTAATAGAAAGAGCTTGGGTGAGTGAGTGAAGAGGGGCTGTAGAGTGAGAGGGTAAAGCTGTGTGAGAGGCTGAGCCAGACACACACACACACAACAAATTTAAATAAACTTTACTAATAAAATGTCGTTTACAAGTGGCAAGTGTCGACAGCGACGCTGACAGGTCCTGAACCTGGGCAGAAGTAAGAGAGAGAGAGAGAGGGAGAGAGAGCCAGGAAGAGAGAGTGAGCAGCCGACGCCAATGTCGAA
Source organism: Drosophila koepferae (assembly GCA_030914345.1). NCBI lineage: Eukaryota > Metazoa > Arthropoda > Insecta > Diptera > Drosophilidae > Drosophila > Drosophila koepferae. Next base: position 4,481,007 of record JAUESR010000209.1, read on the forward strand.
AGGAGGCTGAAGACAAAGTCTGAGACTTTGACTGACTGTCAGGAACGAAAGGGCTTAGGTATTGGCCCCCGTGTGTGCCTGTGTGTGTGTGTGGCTTAGCTATAAGGCAAGCCAGCGCTGCTGCCGTTGTCAACGCATGAGTTGATGCCGATGCCAACAACGTATTAATTTTGTGTATCAAAATAAACTTATTCCAGCTTCACAAAAAGGCACAGAGAGACAAACAGAGTGGAGCAGTCGATGGGCACTGGGAGTTGCAGCTCAGTTTACAGTTTGTATTGCGACAGAGCGAGACAGAGATGGAGTGGCACACATACACAGACAGAGAGGTAGAGGCGGGGGGAGGAACGGACATGTACATATAAATATCTACATCACGTTCCGAGCTCGGGAATGCCAATGTAAATATTTTCAAACTTTGATGAAATAATCAAGGTAAACAGTAAATGTCGTTGTCGTTGTCGTTGTCGTCGTTGTCGTCGTTGTCGTCGTTCTCGTTGTTCTCATTGTTATTGTTGTTGCTGTTCGAATTGTTGTTGTCGCACTCCTTGTCGTTGTCAATGCGCTCGTGCTTCTGCCTCAACCTCTGACTCAGCCTCAGCCTCAGCCTCAGCCTCAGATACAGCTACAGCTACAGCTTCAGCTTCAATTTCGGCATAAGCATCAACAGCAGCAGCAGCAGCAGCGCGTCAGTCAACAGTTAGAGCTGAGCACGAGTTGTGTTTACTTGCGTGACACGAATCGCAATATCGCAATATCGAAGCAGAAAGTGATTGATTGATGGACTGATTGAATGTTTTGAAAATTATTGTTTGATTGATTGTTTGATTGACTGATAAACTAACATTGATCCGTGAATAATTGCAAAGCAAATGTGATAATTAATCGACTGATTAAGCTGATTGATTTACCGATCGAATGATTAATGTAATGACTAGCTTGACTAACTGATTGACTGACTGATAGTGTGACTGATTGACAGGCTGGTTAACTGACTGATTGACAGGCTGGTTAACTGAATGAACAATTAAAAAAATTCAGATTGATTAAGAAAATCGATTGATTGATTTACAGACTAATTGTTTGACTGACTGATTGACAGACTGAAAAAATCAATTGATTGACTGACTGATTAATTGATTGACTCATATATTAATTGATCAATTGATAGGAGACAAGTTAACAGTAAATCTTTAAATATACATATGCAATCAGTGACACGCTGATATGTTGATTGACTGATTGATTGATTGACTGATTGATTGCTGCCAATTGCGCTTTAAAAAAAAAACTATAAGATTCTGCTCATCTCTATGCATCAACCACAATTGCCAACTGGAACAAAGTCTGGCAACGCCTTGTGTGCATACATGTGTGTGTGTGTGTGTGTGTGTGTGTGTTACTATGTGAATACGGCTACAATTACAGTTACAATTGCAGTTACAGTTACAGTTGCAGTTGCAGTCGGCAGTCAGCCGTTGGCTGTCAATGTTTTTGTAGCCTGTTTGCTTCCATCTCCCGCCAGTTGTCCAGCTGTCCAGCTGTCCGTCCCTCTGTCCGTCCGTCTGAGTGTCTTCTTTGTGCTGCTGTTTGCCTGGGCACACACATAAATGTTTAACTGGAGCCACGAAGCATTGGGAAATAAACGAAAGCCTTTAGCTCTTTAACCAGCCAACTCAACAGATCCATTGCGTGATCCGAGAAAAAAAAAAAGCGAAAGCTGCATCAACTTTTAGCCAACATAATTAACAGTGTGACCGAGAGTACAATAGGAATATGAAGAAATTTTTAACAGCTGCAGACGCTGTTAACAACTCACTTAACATTACAGCACCAGAGCTGAGCGACCAAGCAAGAGTAATACTATTTTCGATAGCTATGTCAAAGCAACTGCTTTAGTTATCAATAACTTTTAGCTGTACACATATTTATGAAGCTCTGCCATTTAATTTTAATTCATTTAATGCTTTGAAATAATTACATAATTGAATCAAAACTCTGTAATACTGCAAGACAAAGGCTCAAGCTCAGCCGCATTGTTGTCTTTTGATTAATTTCTGGGCCTCAGCTCATGCCAGCCCAACAGATCGACACCCCAACACTCATCGTTAAACACTTTCAAAGAGCTTGAGGCCAACATTGGGCATCTCCTATACAAAATCGAATCCTATGCTTGAAGCACTGTTAACCAAGCTGCAGATGGTCAATTCAATAATGTGGATATTCCATTTACAAAGGCCCGAATGTAGCTGCAGAATAATATCAGAGACTATCAATCAGTTGGCTATATATCATTCAGATCTTAGCACACAATTATATGAATCAATATTTAATAAATCTCTAAACTCGTAGCTGAAGAATAATATCAGAGACTATCAATCAGTTGGCTATATATCATTCAGATCTTAGCACACAATTATATGAATCCATATTTAATAAATCTCTAAACTCGTTTATTTCAACGAGTCTCTACTGTACTCTCTGCAAATCCCTGTCGCCCTGACGGTCACTGCAATTGTTTGCATTGTGTGTTTAATGAACAGCTCAACTTTAAGTGTTGCATAGGCTCGCGGCGCCACACAAGCACACACACTCATGCATTGAGAGGTGTGACCAGGAGAAGGGCACAAAGGTGTGACCAGAGCGTGCCCGACGACCTAAAGTGCAGGCAGGCAGCATTGCTGCCTTAACAACAACAAACCTCATACGTATATCATCAATCACAGTGCGACTTATGCTGCCCCATTCGCCACTCTATCTGTGTGTGTGTTTGTGATAATGATGAGCCCCCAGTCAAACTATTGGCTCAGCTAGAGGCTAGCTGTTTAGTCAGGCATAAGATCGTCAAGGCTGCCAACGATAACCTTTAAATTGCTGTCCACACACACACACACACACACACACACACACATACATAGCAATAGCTGTTCAAACATATAAATGCCAGTCAGTGGAAAAAGGCCAACAACAATGCAAGTGGACAGCAAAAAAAAAAAAAAAGCGCAAAGCCAAATCATTGCAATCAATTCGGAATGACTGCGAAATACTTTGTAAAGGGATTAGATAAAAGAGTTTCAAATGCATTAGGTGTGATACTCAGTGTTGTCCTCGAGCTCTTTGAAAGTGTTGAACGGTATGTGTTGCAGTTGTGTTGGACGTTAGCTAAGCACTTGTCTTGACTTGCTCTGGGAAGATAATAAAGGGGGTATCAAAGCGCATTAAAGGATAACAGAGTAGTCAAAGTGATTACAGAGTATTACAGAGCTTTGGTTAGATTTTGTAATTATTTGCTGGCATTAGATGAATCTATAATAAAATGACACGTATTACTATAAATGTTCCCAATGAATTGTTAAAGATAATTTAAATGGCTGATGTGCCATAGTTATCGAAAATAATATCACACTTGCTTGGTCGGCTCGCAATGAAGCTGCCTTCAGTTAACTTTAAAGTAATAAATATTACATTTATACTAAGGTTACTTTAGTATAATACTTTAATACTTGGTTTTACTAGTTTTTATACCCCGAACCCATTGACTTTACTTACTTCATAGCTCAGTCAGCTCTATGATATACTCCGCCGTACAGGAAGCCAATATACTCTATTGCATTATCACAAAACAGTGTATCGAAATAGAGCAGAGAGCAGAGCAAATGGGACAAAATGGCAGGCCAAGTCGCACAGGTGCCGGTGGATGTCGAGGCGATTGTCACTTTGCCGCCTGCCACAGCCAGAAGACCCACGATGAGTGTGTGTGTTTATGTGTGTGTGTGTGTGTGTGTGTGTGTGTTCTCTAAACGCTGCTGGCACACACACACACACATAGCGGCAAGTGCACTGAGATAAACCACCATAAATCTGTTGCCATCATTTTAAAGCGATTACTACAAATGGATGTGCACACGAGCTGAGGTGGGTGTGAGCGGAAGAGAGAGAGAGGGAGAGTGGAAGTGCGGCACAGGTAAATGAGAAGCTGTAGGTGTTTGGAAGGGACATCTACTGCATCTACTGGTGACGATGACAACAGCAGAAAAAAAAATAAAGAGTAGGAAAATTCAGCAGTTTACCAAATGTCGAAGATTGAATGCACTAGCAAAGTGGCAAAGAGGAAGTGATTGGGCGGAATATAGTAGTCGATTCGCAAATTGTAGTAAGGCAACAAATAATAGCAGTATATGCCATAGTAATAAATTCAAAAATAGTAGTTCTGTTATGCAGTAGCAGATTACAAAACAGTAGATCAGACAATATGTTCGATCAACAAATAGTAGTAGATTTGAGAAAAGTAGCAGACGAAGAAAGTCGTCTATCACGAAAGAGCATTATATGAAATAGTAGTAGATAACAGTTTAGTGGTAGATAATATAAATCCAGTAGATCATCAAATAGTAGTAGATTAATAAATAAAAGTATATCAGCATAAGGAAATAGATCCTATAATAGTAGTAAATTGTCAAATAGTAACGTTTTATATCAGTAAAAAAGTAATCAATTACTAAATAGTAAGAGTTCTGAAATAGATTAGATGTGAAAAAAATCACTTAATATCTAGATATCTAGATATATCTAATAGAACTCAATTTAATCTAATAGATTCATAGAGGAATCTAAAGTGTCTGAAAAGTTTCTATATGGAATAAGGTATTTAAGGTATATATGCAGTACAAGATCCAGAAAACTAAGAAGGGAGTGTGAAAAGTTGTTGTATATCTGGTATATCTATATATCTATCTATCTGTATATATACATTTATCTATCTATATATCTATATATCTATATATCTATATATCTATATATCTATATATCTATATATCTATATATCTATATATCTATATATCTATATATCTATATATCTATATATCTATATATCTATATATCTATATATCTATATATCTATATATCTATACATCTATATGTATCTACCATCTATCTATATATCTATCTGAGAGTCTTTCAAGCTTAGCTTAATACATAGCTAAAGCAATGTTAAAGTCAATCTGGGCTAAGTTTACTCAGTTCGCAGTTTTCAAAGAAATATACAAATATACTTATGGATAAAAATATCTAAAACTAATAAAGTTATACAATGCAATTAACATATTGAAAATATCAACCGAAGTAGGTAGAGTACAACTCAGCCAAGCCACTACACAAACAAAGACAAACAAAACAACTTGACTATGATTGCAGCGTGAGCTGCTTCATTAAATAATATAATTACCTGGTAAGGAATTATGATGCATACACATAGATGCGTTTTTTTCAGGACATATGATATGACAATGGCATGAATAACTCTTTGCAAGGGTATTCAAAGAAAAGCGTCGAGGAAATGCTAACGGTAAGTATATAAAAAGCGTGTGAAAACACAAGCCAGCAAACGTATGAATAGCAAAGCAACAGACACAACACAAAGCACACACAAACACACACACACACACACACACACACACATAGTCCAACCATGAATATGTGACGTCGAGCTGCGATTTTGTCTGCGGCTCCTCCAACTCCACATTGAAGCCCAACAAAACGCCGAAGAAGTAAAAGCAGAGCAGCTGCATTCCACATGAGAAGAAAAAGCAAAACAAAATAAAGGGCAGACAGTCAAACAAAATAGTAAAACGTAGCACACACACAGAGACACAGAGAGAGCGAGAGAGAGAGAGAGAAAAAGAGTGTAGTATCGTGAGTAAATTGCTTTGGCTAGCAACACGCGCCAAAATTGTGAAGCACGCCGATTGCGGCCAAAAAAAAAAAAAACTAGAAATGCCGAAACAGGGTGACCAGCCCACACATGAAGGGTGGCCAGATGTTACAATTTTTAAAATAGTCCTGCAATACCAAGTACAAGATTCCTAAGCTTAGCTTGGGCATGACTGACTGCATAACTCTTGCTCAGTACTTAGGCAATGTCTAAATTCAATATATGTAGGTCTAACTGTGAGAGAGCTAAATAGAATTGAATTTAACAAATTTGATGGTTCTGAAACTCTACAACTGTGTTGATATAGATCTTAACTAAATGCTTAATCCCAAGCAGTCGGGTATATCAAGGGTTTTGTCAATTCATTGAGCAGATCCACAATAAATGAATTATGTAATTTTGGTATTCTATCTTTAGAGCTTTGGAAGATGCAATTTGAATCATTTGCTTACCCCAAATGAAAGTAGTCTCAGAGACTGGCGGACGGATTGATAAACTGACAAACGAACGAATAGATGGATAGAGGAGATGATAGATAGATCGAGGAGGGAATTAAAGTAAGGACGAACGAATAGACTAACACACTTACGAATTGACTGAGAAATTGACAAACAAATGGAAGGATCAACGGGCGGATAGATATATGGATGATTAGATGGTTGAATGGATAAATAGATGAACGGATAGATTGATAAATGGTAAGTTGGAAGAACGAATAGATTGAGCGATAGATGGATGGATGGATTGATGGATGGAAGGATAAATAGATAGATCGATAGATGGATAGATGGATAGCTGGATGGCTGGATAGATGGATGAATGGGTGGATAGATGGAAGAGTTGATGAAGAGGTGCATGGCTATGTAGATGTAAGGATGGATGGATGGATTAATAGATAGATCGATAGATGGATAGCTGGATGGCTGTATAGATGGATAGATGTATAGATGGATGTATGGATAGATGGATGGATGGAAGGATGTATTGCTAAGCTTGTGAATGAATGAACGAACGGGATAGAAATGTAGTCTAATAGACTGACGGATGAAAGAATGGGTTTATAGATGGATGGATGGAAGTACGAAAGGATGTACTTATAGACAAACAGATGAACAGATGGATAGTCAGATGGCGAACAGCGCAACGCACAATGCATCAAATGAATATACGCCAAGCGCTTTGTGAGCGATTACAACAAAACTAACACCCTGTATATAGTAAGTATATATAGATAAACAATGCGAGAGGCTTTTAGTGCATCTATATATGTATATAAATATATGCATATACATACATATAACTTTATCTGTATGTGGTGGCAATTGATGTGTGACGCCTGTTGTGCAGCGCAAATGAAATTTAATGAGCCAATTTAAAGTTAGCGCCATATTTATAGACTCGTATCTGAATTGCAATTAATTGTCTGGCTGGCAGACGTTACGTTACCTGGTCAACTTATCTTTAATTGAGGCATGCTCAATCCCATGTATATAAAAATAAATTTATATACATACATACATACATTTATAGGTTGATATATATGTATGTATTTATTTTTTATTCGTATCTGGCTGAATGGCAGCTCAAAGGATTTACAAAAAGGACGAAAATTTGTCGCTCATTTCGCAGCTCGTTTATCTGAGCGCATTCCAAATTTGCTTCAAATGAATGCGCTCGCATTCAAATGGGTGACAAATGTTGCCCATACTGAAAAATCAACAACAACAACAACAACAACAGCAGCAGCAGCAGCAGCAGCAGCAACAACAGCAGCAACAACAGCAATTGTAGCTGAATAGGGCAAGAAGAAGAAAAAGTGTTTCTTGGTCTCCATGAAAATGAAAATACTCTGCTCCATATAGTAGAAATCAGAAGTGCACTCACTTTCACTAGTTCCAATAGCAGAACAATTTATAAATACATATTAATATATTCCATATAATCTCTATATTCCATATAATCTCTATATTCCATATTATTCAGTTATCTTATATATTTACATATTCCATACTATTCAGTTATCTATATATTGTGTAGCTCAGCAGCAGCTCAGCTGAGATCTTGCAAAGTTTGTCAATTTTAGCTTAAGGATTATACAAAATATGATTTGAGATATGGTTTATCAAGCACCGCCTCGTATGGGGGCGTAGCTCTTTAATCTGTTCTTAAGCGGAACTCACTTAGCCATCAAATTTTTGAAGCTCTGTCAGAAGACTCCGTCCCAATTCAGTAGATCATTGTCTAATTGGATTTTTTGTAGCTTTCTCCATGAAAGACTTAAATGACTTAAATTTCCTCTCTTTTTTGCAATCGTCAACTAGATTTTGGTTATCCAAACAAAAGAGCTTAAGCATGCTTCAAATGTGATATGTATTGCCTGAGTACGAAGTTCAGATTCCTCAGTAAAAACTGAACCAAGATTTGAATCAACTTTGTCACCTATGTATTTCTCCACGTTCATCAACAAAATAAATCATGATCAAATGGCATATCATAGAAATATAGCTATTGATAATGTTATCTTGCTTGGTCATTCTATAGTTTGGAATGTTGCATGCCGCAGCAAATAGTTGATATGCGCCCGACTGTAGTTAGTGACCAAGCAGCAGGGCGAAGCATTCATACGACATGCTCATCATTGTCGGCATCAGTCAGGCATCGGGCACACGCTGCACGGCAAATTGATTCTATGCAACGCCCGAGCAACAAAGTGTCCCAATGTGGTTAGGATGCTGCCAGCTGCCAAAGAGAGCGAGAGAGAGAGAGAGAGAGAGGAGCTGGCGCTGGAGCTGGAGCAGGAGTGAAGGGCGTCATGGGAAATTGTGGTGCAGGATAGACGAACAGCAGGGCAACCGAGCAGTCGGGCAGACGGACAGCGTTGGTTGCATTTTGGTGGGCAATGCCAGGTGGCGCGGTTCCCAGCAGTGGTTGGCTATGCCACACAGCGATTGCCCCGGCCAACCGGTTTCGCATCCTTGGATCTGGCCATTGCCCATTTTGGCGTGTCTTTGGGACAGCTCTGGCAGTGCTTATGTTTGCATTCCTTTTTGGCATTTTTGCACTTGAATAACTTTGAAATATGGGATTAAATCGTCTCTTACGGGATTTTCTCGATTACAGCTATCATGGCGGGCGGACGGGCGGTCGGACTAGACGAGGATGCTGACACGGGCTTGGGCTTGGGTATGGGCATGGATAAGGTCAGCTAGGCGAGGGTCGCCAGTGAACCTGAACTCTGGCACCCATTCACTAACACACTCTCTCTCTCTCCCTCTGTCTCTTCCTGTCTCACTCTCTCGCCATCGCATCGCCTAACTCCACCCCCAACCCCACCTCACCCACTCGCTAACACGCTCGTGCTGTCTGTGTGTCACGTCTCTCCACTCGCCGCCTTTCGACTGGACGGCGGCAAGCAGTAAAACAAAGCTAAGCTTAGCCATACACACACACACACACACAGACACACGTATTTGCACGCGCGCGTATGTGTATATTTGCACTGCTCAGACACACACACACACACACAGACACATGTGCGGTGCTTGGACAGCTGTGAACTTTTCAGTCGCGACGTCGCTTTGTAAAGCATTGCCAAATCTGCACACAAACAAATCGCGCAACATACTCGCTGTGACATTTTGGAGAGTGGGAGACAACAGACAAGAAGAGCAGCAGACTGGGAGAGTTAAAGCAGTGGAGAGTGCGAGAGCGGGAGAGCGGGAGACGACTTTAAGCTGCCAGCCGCATTGACGCACTTATTGAAACGTTAAGAGCAAAACGCAACAGCAACAAAAACAACAACTCGCATCAACGTTTATGCTTATGAAGCTAGCAGCAGCAGCAGCAGCAGCAGCAGCAACCAATATAAAAGCTCTTCAAGTCGTTGCTGCTAGTACTGCTGCTGCTGTTGACAGCGACGCCGACTGCATGCCCACAGAAGTAGGCAACAGTTTTTGACACAGCGCATGCAAAAGTTCTGCAGCGACTTTCTGCTCTGCGCTGCGGCTCGCCAGTTTCGCCGTGGTGCAAAGCAGATTGTCTGTGCATTAAATTGAGATAATTGAATATATATTAGCATTATTTTTGTTATGTTTGTATCTTAAAGCCTTTTATTACGATATGGGCTTTGGCTGTATATATAATACATTATTTACAGCCAAAGCTCATGTCGTAATATAAGGATTTATGGGTGGATATACATATGTGTTGTTAACGTGCTACTAACATTGGTACGGGCTGTACACTTGTTAAACAAAATGTAATGGAAATTATTATTTAAAATAAATATTTAAATGATTTTCTGTATTATTATTTATAAATATAAAGGTATCTCAATGAATAATCCAATGTTGTTAATGAGCAACAATGTTGTATTCAAATTACTTATGGGCAAAAAGTTGACTTCTCTAGAAAAAGTTCAATTTTAATATTAATTCATAATTTATGGAAATAATATATTAAGCTTCTCTTTTCTTATTTTTATTTTTATTTTTTTTTTTTATTTTAAGCTAATTTCAACATTTTAGATCACTGTTAAGATGATATTTGATAACATTTCCATGTTAATTTACTGAAATATTCAATACTTCTTTATACTACTGTTGAGGTAGCATTAAAAAATATGTAAATGTTAAAGAAATAACCGAAAATCATTAGCCTATCACGTAACATCCTTCAACATCCTACATCCAACAACAGTTATTGAATGTTAATTATTAACATATATAGCCTATAACATTCACATGTTTATATTTAAATGTTAAGTGATATTCAATGTTAATTATTAACATGCAATCAATCGCCACTGTTAATGCAAATATTTGATGTTAAACACAATGTTAGCTTATTTAATAGTCGAAATCACTGCTGCTAACTTCTAACCACTGCACTGTGGTTCCGCCAGAGGCCAAAAATAAAACAAGTAAGATGGCTCTAGTCGAGACGGCTCGACTACGAGATCCCCTGAACCCTGCAAAAAAGTGATACTCTTCTTCTTTACGCACTTATGAGCGCGCGCTCTGCTAACCGCGTAGTTGCTGTCGTGGCTTGGAGGCGGGTTGGGCTGAACTTTCGACGCTCATAACTCCATTTCTAGATGGACTATCTTTATGAAATTTTCAAAGTAGATTAAGAGTATCTAAATCTATGTATATGCCAAATTGCAAGTCTCTAGTATTTGAAATGCGTTTTTTTCAAATTGGGGGCGAAGGGGGCGTGGCATCCAAAATCTGTAAATTACATAATCTGCGTATCTATAATATCTACCTAAATAAACAAATTTGAAGTCTCTAGCAGAAATAATGTAGAAGTTATGTCCAAAAAACCTAAAAAATGTAAACGAATTTTCGATTTTTTATCGATAATTTGGAAATGGGATGAGTTATCGAAAAAACAAAATAAACTCGTACTGCGTAGCTAACATACGCATGTTCATGTGAAATTTCAGCTCTCTAGCTTTTGTAGTTTCCGAAATCTCGACGTTCATACGGACGGACGGACGGACGGACGGACGGACGGACGGACGGACGGACGGACGGACGGACGGACGGACGGACGGACAGACGGACAGGGCTCAATCAACTTATTTTTTTATGCTGATCAAGAATATATATACTTTATGGGGTCTGCGACTTCTCCTTCTGCCTGTTACATACATTTTCACAAAACCATTATACCCTGAATTCCCATTTTCAATGGGTTCAGGGTATAAAAAATGATCACAACGAAAAAAAAAAACTTGTATGCAAATTGTCTCTAAAATGTTCACTCTTTGCTATGGCAAACAAGATTTTACTAGAAACATAACGGGACTTTCTAAAAATAGAACAAAACGCATGAACACGTGTTAATTTTCAGAGCAAAGCCAAGCAGAACATAAAACTTTCAACGCCAAAGTCACTTTCAAATCGTTCGCGTGTTTTTCTTATAATTAAATATTAATAAGTTATCAATGGATTTTGAAGTTAAAGGTGTTTATTTAATTTTCGTAAATAATTAAAAATTTTCTTGTGTTTCTGTCTTTTTAAAATAAATGTTTTATGTAACCCTTATTTTTTTTCCTTTTTTGCGCAAGATTCTGATGTTTACTTAGAGTTTTAGTTGTGTTCCCCCACGATTCCCCAGTCGACTTTATATTTTTTGAATTAATCAAAGTCTTAACTTAATAAATTTGTTTAAGTCAGCTGCGGAAACTTGCGGATGTGTGTGTAATAACCAGTAGTCTAACACATCTTCTTATCTTTTAAGGTCAAAATTGCCCAGCAGAGCCACTGCATTTGATTTGTGTACTGTGTGTTTGTTTCGTCTGTACTAGTGGTGAATAATTTATGTAAAGAGACTATTAATATTTATGCATTTTTGTTTTTAACTTTAAATTTGATAGGCAACATATGTCAGTGTGTGTTCGAACGCCTACATATTTTTAATTTATGGTGCTCCAAAAAGGGCACAAACACTGAAAAAGTACGAGCAATTATTAATTATTATTACAGAAAAATATTGAAAACAACGGGTTTATTTCTGATTTAAATGCGATTAGTGAACTAATAAAGAGATTAAAAAATGCAGACTGAATCATACCCGCAAAATGTCAAGAGTAATATTAAATACGGACATACTAAACTACCTACTTTTACGGTCCGACCCATATATTACTGGGCAGAGAAAAATTGAAAAAAAGAAGATTCAGAGTTATTAGATTCAGTTCATAGTTTATTTGAGGAGAGTTTTTAAAATTTTGTATTATTTTTTTAAGTGTTATTGTAATTACAACTCATGTAAATATTTTTCAGTATATAAATAGCTTATAAATGGTTATTGTTTATTTATTTATTACATTTTAACAATTGGAATTTAGTGATTGGCGTATTTTTGCAATTACAAATACTATTTAAGAGGTTTGGTAAAACTTTCAGCACTCTACTGGTCTTGTAAGTATTTTTGGCCGCGCTTCCATACAAGCGGAACCACAGTGCACTGTACAATGACTGCTGCGGACATTCAGCCAACTGCCCCATTTAACCGCCTGCTGTTCCCTTGTTCCCCTCCTCTTTCTCGAGCACTCTTCCCACTCTCTCCTCACCGCTATTTGCCCCATTCAACGATCCACTCGATGCGCTGCCTGCGGCGGCAATGAAAATAAATTTCCAACAACATGACGACTATGAGGCGAGACGTGGCACAAAGTGCTACATGCTAGCCACACACACACACACACACCCAGGCATACACGGACATATGTGTGTGTGTGTGTGCAAGTGCATTTGCCATTTTGCCTGTTAAGTCAACACAATTTCAAATTTAGGTTTTTATACAAAATGCGAGAGAAAAAGAAAAAAAAAAACAAGAATTTGTCTAGCGTCCGCAATCAGCAGCTGCTGTCAGCGACTGTTCGCATCCTTGACTGGCTTTGCTTTCTTTACGCTTTCGCCATTCTCTTTTTTTTTTTGATTCTTTCAATTTGCAAATCGTTTGGCCGCACCAATTACCGTTTGATCAGTGGCGCACGGCCACGCCCACACGCCCTAACACTAACTGCCTCTTCATAAACTGTTGACACTTCTTTCGTTCTCCCTTGAACGTCAGGCAATAATTAAGCTTCAACAGCGAGTCCTTCACACACACACACACACACACACACATATACGCTGCTCGACTTAATGAATACGAGTGGCTGGGCTGGGGCTCTGAGCTGGGTGGTTGGGCCTCTAGCAAAAAGCCGGCACGTCAAACACTGCAAATATTTATGCCATCGCGCGTCGGCATCAAAATGCAAATGTCGCACGGCCTAAACGTTGCCAGCGCATGGAGTAGAGACCCAGAACGTGAGCAATGCGTTTGCGCTCGCTGCTGATTGCACGCGTCACGACCAGCAACATAACCCCCCCTCCCCACATACACCCTCCCCCTCACACCAGCGCCCTCTGTCATGTTAGCCGCCTTGCGCCCTGCTCCATTCGCCTTGCTGCGAGTGTTGAATTGCAAATGTGTCAATTGTCAACTTTCTGACTGCCAAACGGAATATCCGTAAGCCCCCCACACACACTCACACACACACACACACACTGACATAGTCTACCCACTATTAGACAGACGTCACTCGTGTGTTTTTTTGTTTTTTTTTGGTTTTTTTCGTTGTTGTTTTTTGTCCCATTTGTTGCAATTTCTTGGGCACTTTTCTTATTCTTTGTCTGCAATTAACGCTGCAATTTGTTCAACAATCCAACCACCTCCACCTTCTCTTTCTCGCTCTCCTCCTTCGTCAGACCCTTGTGCCATAAATTCAGCTGGGGCCTGGTATTGGGGATGTGCTGTGCTGGCTGTGATGTCAGTTGACAAGATTTGGCTTCGGTTTTGCAGCCATTTGGCAACAATTACACGACTTTTGTTTGCCACTTTTTATGCTCACTTTGACTTGGCAATACCCTGTAAGTGTCGATGACTAGTAAAAGGGGTAGTTTCATTATAATTATAGGCTAGATTTAAAGGGAAAATGCAAAGAGTTATCAAACAGATAAAAAAAAATACTTTGATTGATGACTAAATGAATGTGTTAGGCAAAACTAAAGAGAGCTTATGAAATATAGCTCATTCTTGATTGCATTATTGACTGCCCTAATGATTGACTGCATGAATTCTGTTCTGATTGACAAGCCATGCATACAGTCAGCCATTAAAGTTATCCAGCTAAAAACAATATAACATCAATATACCTCTTTGATTGACAATAAATTGTTGATTGATTGATTGATTGATTGAACAATGCTGAGAGTAAATCTCCAAAGTTATTCGACAATACCAATATAAGACTGCATACATACCTCTCTTATAAATCAATAATTGATTGCCTGATTGATTCAATCAATCAATCGATTGCTGATTAATAAAGAGAGTCCTAACAAAAATCAAATTACTAAATTGTTCACACAGTTAATATATTAATGAGAAATTATATTTCTATGATTGACCAAATGATAAATTGATTGATCATCTTAATAGCCTACCTCAAGAATTGATTGCCTGATTGACTGATTGATTGCTGATCAATGTATAGAACAAGTTAGCTAAATAGCTCATACAATCAAGCGTAAAACTATATTTCTATGACTGACAAACTAAGTGATTGACTGATTGATGTATTTGCTTGGCTAACTTAAGGATTGATAGACTGATTGAAAATTAAGGAGACATTTAAGGAGAGTTATGCAACCAATACAATTAACAATACTTCGCTGAATGATTGATCAATGCACAAGGCATTGACAGCTACGAGCTAGGTTTCTGTAGACGACTTACTAATAATAAATAGGATATATCCCACTTTGAAGGTATCTCAATGATTGATTGACTGTTTAATTGATTGATTGATCCATACATGTATAAAATTTGTAAGGCATAAAAATGTTGCATTCATTTCTACCTTTATGCAGTTAGTATAGGGTAGCACATAGTGCTATCACTCATCTCGATATCTCACACTAATTTGTTTGCTGTCAGCTATTGGTTGGCTATGCAAAAGAAGCTGAGAATGACGACGATGACGACGACGACGACGACGACGAGGATGAGGATGACAAAGCATAGGTCATCATTTAATCAGAATTCAGATTTCGGATCTCTCACTCAGCTCAGACAGATGCTCAGCATTATGAATGTGGAAGCTCAGCCAAGGGCAACAGTTACTTGGGACAGATTAAAGTCGTGCCACGGCCTACACACTGGCGCCAGCACACATGTTGCATGCCACTCGGCAAACTTTGCCACTCAACAGCTTTCAGCCACAAGAAAAAAAAAAAAAAAAAGAAAAAGATGAAGATGAAGAAAAAAAATGGAGTACAGCAAACGAAAGATTTGAGGAGCTGATGCGCAACAAAATAAAGTACTCCTTAAATATTTACGTTCCATGGATTCAATATGTGCGCTGGCCCTTAGCAAGGGCCAAACACACACACACACACACACACACACACACACACACAGACAGATACAGGCAGACACACATTATGGCTTAGCCAAGCTCGCTTCCCTCCAGCCCCGACTGAAGTTCAATGGACGCAAGGTCCACAGATTAGACGTGGCGAACAACTGGACAGCCGCACACATTTTTTATGCAAACAGCAACAAAAAATAAGCTAGAAAGAGAGAGAGAGAGAGAGAGAGAGAGAGAGAAAAAAATAGATGAAAAACTGGAGTAGAAATACAATAAGAATGCAACGTAGCTGGTCAGCTGAGCGCTGAAGATAACCTCAGCTTCAGACAATGAACCGCGATGCCTAAAAAAAGAGGAAAAAAAAGAATTTGGTTAGGCAAAGTAAAGCCAAAGTAAAGACCAAATCCAATGCAAGCACCTAGCTGACAAACGGACATAGCTAACTTCATCATACTCGCTGGGTCCACAGAAGTAACCTCATCGTTTTTAGTTAGATATACTAATTGATGAATCGATGAATCTGTAATCACAATAGAGCGTAATCACAAACATAAAAGCGACTGTCAATTATGTGTTTTGAGCAATCGATATTTATCGACTTGTTGTGCCTCAATTAGAGCATTAAAACATTTATAGATAGATGCGTGAAGGCCTATCCCAGTGATTCGCGGATTACGGAATGACAGACGTAGAGCTAGTGGAAACTGCAGACGGATGGGCTATCGCAGGAATCGATAGACAGACGGACGACAGTTGGAGAAAGCGACGGACGGACGGATGAAAGGACAACAGTTGGAGAATGCGACGGACGGACGGATGAACGGACGACAGTTGGAGAAAGCGACGGACGGACGAACGGATGAAAGGACAACAGTTGGAGAATGCGACGGACGGACGGATGAGCGGACGACAGTTGGAGAATGCGACGGACGGACGGATGAACGGACGACAGTTGGAGAATGCGACGGACGGACGGACGGATGAAAGGACAACAGTTGGAGAATGCGACGGACGGACGGATGAGCGGACGACAATTGGAGAAAGCGACGGACGGACGGATGAACAGACGACAATTGGAGAATGCGACGGACGGACGGATGAACGGACGACAGTTGGAGAATGCGACGGACGGACGGATGAGCGGACGACAGTTGGAGAATGCGACGGACGGACGGATGGACGAACGACAGTCAAGGGTCAGACATACATACAGATAGGACAGATGGATGGACGGGTGGACGGACGGATGGGCGGACGGACAGACGGACGGACTAACGAACAGACAGACATGCAGGCTAGTGGACAAACTGACAGACGGAAGAGTAGACTGATGAAATAATAGACGGATGAACGGATAGACATATAGACGAACGGACAGGAGGGCGGAGAGCCAATTGAGTGTACAGTCTGACGGACTTGCAAATTGGCGAACTGATGTACGGGTGGACACTCGAACGGACGGGCTGCAAGGCATACAGTCAGTTGGACAAACAGACGGACATAGGGACAGACGGACAGCTAAAAGCACAGTCCGACTGACCAGCAAGCAAAGGCAATATACCCATCTCAATTCATGAATGTGTATCAATGAGCCAAAGTGAGAGCTGACGTTACGCGTAAAAATTGATATGGAAAGAAGTTCTTAAAGTGCTTAAATTGCATTTTCTGCTTACATTGTTCAAGTGCGAATATTTATTGTTAAATGCCTGAGTGACTGACTGACCATTTGATTGCCCGATTGACTGATTGACGCTGCAGAAAAACACGCGTTACACGAGCCAGCTCATATAACGGCTATGGCAAGCGGATGCCAGTTCAATGGTATTATATTCCCAATTGTTGTTGTTGTCTGTTGTTGTTGTTGTTGTCTGTTGCCAGTGCAATGTGCCTGCAATAATTGTGAAAAGATTAAAGGGTATTTTAATTAAAAATTATATATATACATATACATATATATATATATATATATATATATATATATATATATATATATATTTATATTTGATTTAATTTTTATTGGCGCTTCTTCAAAAGCCATTTAACTGGCTGTGACAAGCGCTTCAAAAGCGCTCCACTGGCCAGCTCATGCTCATAGTCTCTCTCCCTCTCTCGCTCTCTCTCACTCTCGCTCTTTCTGTCTGTCTCTGGCTCTCACTCACTCGCCCATAAGTGCGAATTCAACAACGCAAGGAAATTAATCTTAAGCCGCAGACAGCGAAAAGCCAAAAATAAATCAACAATGCAATAATTTATCAGAAAATATGTGTCCGTTGCACACGCTCGCTGTTACACACGCACTCTCTCTCTCTCTCTCTGTCTCGCTCTCTGTCGCACTTGCTGTAAAAGTATATGCAACAGTGTTTGCGTTTGAATTTTGGAGCGCGTCAGCAGAATGAGTCAGCTGCATATATCAACAGCATGCAGCTGTGTGTGTTGAGTGTGGGACAGTGTGCCAGTCGGCACTTAAGTCTCTGTAAAATCCACTGTCATGGTAACACACACACACACACACGCACACGCACACTCATACACTTATCTAGAGGGCTTGAAAAAAAAAAAAAAAAGCATAGCATCAAAAAGCAGCTGTAGCTGTTGCTGCTGGCCACGTTTGCGGACGCACGAAATATGAGGTAAAGCGCCACACACTCACACACACACACACACTGACACATACATTCGCATTTGCTGCTCAGGTTGTGCTGCAGCTCGTTGTCAGTTCATGAATCAGTTCTGTCGGCCACGTCAGTCGTTGCGTTCGTCTGGCAATCAACACCAAGCGCCTACTCCCCATGCCAGATGCTCCAACAACTCTTTACCCTCTAGCTCCCTCTAGCTCCCACTTCTCCCCACTCCACTCCAGCACTTTTTGGCTTGGTACTCCTGGGTGTTTGCGCATTTGGCTGGTTAAAATGTTGCTGCTTCATTATCTGGCCTCTGTGTCCAGCAGCCAACCAGCCAGCTAGGCCAGCCTCGACACTCGGCACACTCAAATGCAATAATGTGGGCGCCTACAGTCAGCCCAACCAGTGCCGTTGCCTGGCTGGCCCTAAACTGCCCTTAACCCCGCATATGGGCTATGCCCTACAGCACGACAGCAGCAGTGCAATCTCTCACTTGTCGCTCGTCGCCCGTTGCAGTTGCACAAATTGCTTAAATTATGCAAAATATGCGCGCCGGCCAAAACCGAAAGCACAATTCACAGCCAGCGGACGGATGAGCGGGACGGACAGTGAAATGAATGGGGGGGGGGGGGGGGGGACAGAGCTGTTTTCAGTGTTGGCAAGCGTTGCAATGTCACACCCCCATTACACCACCCCCAACCCCCCCTGGGCACGCTACTGGCTAGACCCGTTGTCAACGCACAGCGCCAACAACAACACTTTCAAATTCATTTTCAAATTGATGAAACTTGCGTATCCGTCTGTATCTGTGTGAGTGTGAGTGTGTCTATGTGTGTGCGCCTGTCAGCGTACTTTGATGTTGTTAAAGGGCTTCGATTGGCAGCTCGTGCAATGCGCTAAGCCTGCTCACTCGCTAGTTGACCTCCCCTCAAACAAACAAAAAAAACAACAGCAACAACAACAACAACAACAACAACCTGGCCAGCTCAACCCTGCTCAACGCTGCCCCTTCCTGGCCTTGGCTCTAAAAACCCCAAACCTAAGCCAACTTTCGCTCATCCTTTTTTGTCCCTGTTTCACGCTTTCCGCCAGCTCTCCCGTGCGCTGTGCTTTGTATTCACAAATCCAATCCAATTTAAGAGTGTAATTACATCAATTAAACTTAATCAAACTGTTTCAAAAGAGACGCGACGCGAAAAACGCAACTTCAACTTTTTAAGGCGGAATTGTCTGACACGCACAGTGGGCGACAGTCAAATGAATATATATGTATATTACTTAATGTTAATCGACTACGATTTGCGAATGATAATATCATGATGATATATGGTATATATTACTTAATGTTAATCGACTACGATTTGCGAATGATAATATCATATGCTTTTCATGAAATTCTCTAATTGTTCTCTTCCCTATCCTCAGATCCCTTTCTTAATTTGTGTTAATGCCTTCCTTTCTTTTCCTAGGATATACTGATTTTTCAAGGATCTTTTAAACAACAATAAATTCATTCTCTGAACTATATTTACGTTATTACTAATACTATTAACTTATTCAAAAATTCTTATATTACTTATATTTCTGTATTATTTTGTTCCATTGACATCAAGTCTTCCGATGTTTCCTTTGCTTAATATATAGTCAACCACTTAGGACTATTCATGAATTCCATGAATGGATTAATAGATAGTATTAAAATAGAAATATAAAATATAAGCTAATTTTAGAATTTTTCCGAATTTCTTCAGATTCAGTAAGACTTTATAGAAGCGCAAGTTCTATTATATAGAATATCTACAATACTTATCTATTCCCTACAGATCCTTCAGTAAGACCTTATAGAATCGCTTTCTAACCTACCTAACTTATCTTTTTCCCCATCTATGCTTCCTATATATTTACCTCTATATCATCTTCTATATAGGTACATAAATCATTTTTTAGCTTTTAACCACTGTGCTCTTTTGGAGCTCTGCCTATATCTTTGCTTTACCTTTTCTTTCGCTTTTCTCCCTGTCTCTCTCTCTCTCTCTCTCTCGCTCTACTTTCTATATATCTATCCATCTCGCACACACTTGTGAAAATTCACGTGCTCAAAATTCGCGCACACTAATTAAGTGCCTTGGAAGTAAAAAGTAAGTAAGTTGCCTCATGATGAGCAGCAAGATGTTGCCGCAGTTGAAGCAGGCATCTGAAGCTAGTCTCTACCTGCACCCTAACACCTGGCTTTAGCTGCTGCTGCTGCTGCTGCTGCTGCTACTGGCTGCTGCTGCTGCTACTGGCTGCTGCTGCTGTTGGGTTTTGGCATCAGGTTTTTGCGCCTTTGCTTCATATAATTTATGTTACATTTGCTGGCTGTGGCATAACTTTGCCCTTGTTCAACTCGCACTTGCCACTTGGCCTCAACCTCAACCTCGCTCGCTCCCTCCCTCTCTCTCTCTCTCTCTCTCTCTCCCTCTCTCTCTCTATCAGTCTGTCCGTCTGTCTTGCTGTCTCTCTGTGTGTGTCACTTAGTCAGTCAGTCACTTCGTCAGTCACTTTGAGTTCCAAATCAAGTCAGGCAGCCTGCCAAGCCAGGTGTGTCTGTCTGTCTATTCTCGCCCTCTCCCTCTCTCTCTATCTATCTGGCTATATGTGGGTGGCATGTGGCACGTGACTTAAATAAATTGCAAAAATCTTTCCCGCTTTGCTTGCGTACAAGTATTTCGCATAGTTCACCTAAAAATAATACCCAAACTCCCAGACTTCTGGCTCGCTCTGTCGCTTCTTTGTTCTGCCATGCCCCAAACCCCCGCCTTCCCCACACATTTATATATATTTATATATATGTGTATATATATGTATATGCAGCTGCATGTGCGTGTGTGTGTGCCATGACTTTATTAGCAGTCAGAGCTTGGCATAGCGCCACCTGTCGACAGGAACTTTTGCCACACACACCCAGACACATAATCAACACCTAATCAAAGTAATAGAAACTTATTGAATTAATCGCCAGACATTGAATTTCTATTTGTTATTCGCACTGATTACTGAGTCAGTTAAGCCTAACCCCCTCTACGCCCATTAGATCTGCTTCAACCAAACCCCCCCACCCCTTCCCCCCCTTCCTCCTACTTCACCACTCCATTCCAAACTCATTTTCATCCCTCAGCCTTAGCGGACTTTGCTTCAGCAATCCATTGGCTAATTATGAGCACTCGACTCGCTTATCATCTAAATTGGCACATTTCTCACTCTATCGCTCTCTCTCTCTCTCTCTCTCTCTGTCTCTCTCTCTGTCCATCTTCATTTTCCAACACTCTGCCTAGCTGGCCAGTGTTGACAGCTGTCACCAGCTATTGCATTGTCCACCATTTGGCCGACCATCAATTTTGATTAGCCCACCATGCGATGAAACGTGTCAATAACGCTAATTAGACCAATCAAAGATGGGCTACTCTAATCGCAACACATATGAGCGATTTGAGCAAATATTCAGCATAGGCATATCGATATTACGATAGACGATAGACGTATGCGATAGTAGGCTTAGTTGCGCTTATGCAAACAGAGATTAGCATGAGCAATAACTATTGAGAGCATTTAAGTCATTGATTGCGATATGTTCGATAATTTATCGATTGCTTCAAATATGCATGTATAGTAGCATCTTAAGTTAGCAATCATAATACTACTTTCGCTTTATATGCAATGCAGTGCTGCGATACAGAGAGCGTGTGTTAATTCATACCAGTCTATCGATACTATCGATAACTTCTTTATAAGCTCCAATACTCCAGCTTAATATGGCTTAAAACGTATATCAGCTCACTTTTTCGACCTTATGCAGGTGTTTTATATTCAATTTCCATAACTGCATTCGACGAATTATCGATATTATCGATAATAATAGAATTAGCTAAACGTGCTTTCACTTAATGCTCCCTCGCCTGTGTTTCAGCTATTGTCTCACCTCCATTAGCTACGAAGTACAGCTATTGAACATACATCATAATTTAGCAGATTAGCCAACTATCGCTATTATCGATAACTATATAATGAGAGCTGCTAATGCTGCCTAATGCTGCTTAGAAACTATTTCAAACAATTCAAATGCCTGCGGCTTGACGAGTTGACATGACAGAACTACACTGTGCTAGAGGAAGGTACGGAGATGTTCCTTTTGTTGTCATCGTTTATTGTTGATGCAAATTAAGAATGTAGATATATATATAGCTATGTATACATATATATATATTTTTAGAGAGTCGGGGCATAATTATACAAATTGGGAATGCAATTAAATTTAATTGTTCAATGTTGTTGTCGGCACTCGTGAGAAGCTGGCAACTGTTTCTCCACAGCAGCTCACGCTGTCTCTTGCTCTACGGCTTCTTCTGCTTCTTCTCACTGTATGTGTGTGTGTGTGTGTGGCATGTATGTGCGGGTGTATGTGTGTGTGTGTGTTGCTGCTGCTGCTGGGTTGTGTTTCGTTGTTTTCTTTTGCCCTGGCGCCCAGTCAATGAAATGTAAAAACGTTTTGAGCACGAACCATGTCTTCCCTGCTTCCCCCCACATACCACTGCCGCACCCCCACTCTACACGTATTACTCGACGCCCCTGGACTGTGGAAGTGCGCGTAAGTACCGTAAATAAAACAAGCTGAAATTATAACCTG
The DNA here is from genome assembly GCA_030914345.1 of Drosophila koepferae. Taxonomy (NCBI): domain Eukaryota; kingdom Metazoa; phylum Arthropoda; class Insecta; order Diptera; family Drosophilidae; genus Drosophila; species Drosophila koepferae. The sequence continues at coordinate 4,503,929 of JAUESR010000209.1, forward strand.
TCGAGCTGCAGAAGGAGCTGCTGCTGCTGCTGCTGCAGCTGAAGCAACTTTGCTCTTTATGAAGATAAAGTAAGCAGTTTCAAGCAGCCTATGCCACGCCCACACACCTTCACCATCCGCCCAGCCTCAACCACCCAGCTTCCTCGCAGGCTTAGGCGAGAAAGACATCTTTTTAATGATACATCGCCCCGACACTGGCCAGAAATGAAAATGCAGAAGTAATGAGGCGCACAATGTGACAAAACGAAATAAGAGAACAACAAAAAAGAGAAGAGGAGAAAAAACAAACAACAAAAAAACAAATTATAGTCCGAGAGGGAGTAGAAGCTAATGGGCAGGATGTAATAGAAATATCCTTAACAAATTAAAAAATATTTTATGAAATGTCAATTGATTGTTTTGTTTAATATATAGCTAATATTTGTTAGATATTGAATGGAGTGAAACGAGATGGAAACGAAATGGAATACCCCTATTTAGATTCATTTTATTGTGAATTATGGACCCTTTATGCTAGAGATATGATAGAGATATATATAAGTAAGTTGCTAAGGCAGGAAGTGAGAGAAGAGTAAGGATTAATGAGTTAATGGTGGAGAAAACGAATAATGTATTATTGATAAGTAAATTTAGCAGAAAAAGAGTAAACATATTTTCAAATGGGAATATCATAAATAAGATAAATAGCAATGGATAATGGAGATAAATATTAATCGATAACTTTAATCGATATAATTAATATAATTGGATAATATAATAATGTACTATTCTAATATAATAGTTATATAAAGAAGTGAAGCGAGAGATAAGTTATATCTTTACATATATTCAAAAAGGAATATCCCAGTTAGATAAATCTATGGAAATATCATTGAAATGTTCCCATCGGATATGCTAATTAATGTTTGTCATTTTTTAAATCTTATCTTAAATAAAAATAAAAACAAAAAAATAGATAAATAAAAAAATTTTAAAATAATAATAATATATTTTTATTTTATTTTTCTTTTTATTTACTTTTTTATTATTATTATTTTTAATATATTGGAGAAAATGGGAATACCACTATTTATTAATTTTATTTTAGATTTGATCTGTCTTTAATGAAATACTAATAAATTTAATTGTTTTGATAAACTAATAACTCGCTCAAATAGATATGAATGAAGCTAGACAAAGGCTCGAAAGGCTAGTATAACCCAATCTATTATACTATAAGGTAATATCCCTACTAATTTATTGCCAACATTGTAGTAAGTCTTAGCAACACGCAAAGTTGAGAACCCTCTGGGAATAAAGTTGCAGTCTAAGAAACCTGATTCGCTGATATATATCTATTCTATTTATTCAGTTATACCATATCTAAATTCACTTTCTTTCACTCTGTCAAAAAAAAAGGGGAAATAAAACTGGAGCAATGAACAATGGAAAAGTGAGAACAGCAATTGGTGCACAGATTCCAACAATTCTTTTCTTTTGTCCGACAATTTGTGCTGAGCATCCGACCTGACCTTCGTCTAAGTGGGCGAGCTGAGTGAGTGCGAGGCGTATATATATATGTATATCTATATATATTTATATCTATTGGACTGCGGATACGGAAATGTGTTGCGGGCACATCTTGAGTTGGGCAAAACGGGTAAAAACAAAAGCTGAAGCAGCAGGAGAGAAGAAGCGGAAAAACACGTGCCCGGTGCCCGATAAAAACAAGCAGGTGGCAATGAATGCGAAACGAGGCGCAGTCAAAAACAAAAAACAAAAAAAAAATATACAAAATAAAATATACATACACTAGCCAACAAAATTTGGTTTTCGAGCAGCTCTAACCATGACTCAATCAGTCTTCGTTGAAACTTCAGTTGGCTTTTATGTAGAGCTTCAAGTTGACTTCAATAGATCGTTAGATTGACCTCTATAGAAATTCTATAGAGAGTCGACACTGGTGGATAAGCCTTTAATTGATTTTACGATAGCCTTTTAGGTGAGCTTTCAGTTAACCTCTAGTAAGGCTTAAATGAGATTTGAGATCATACTAAATCAGCTTTTAAATGATAAGGAATATTACATCTAAAATATACAATACTAGATGCCTTTTGTGTTCGCTTTGACATTGAAGAAAATACCTGAAGCCGTAATATTAAAATACTTAAAATCATATTTATTTTTTGAGTTATTAGAAAACATATTTTTGATTAGTAAAATTAATTTATATGATAAAAATAAAAAAATAATTATTGCACATTAATATTTCTCTAATTCAATCAATTTGATGCATGAGCTTTAAGCTTTAAACGAGCGCTCAATGAGTTTTTGTTGAGCTTTGACGTGGATTATATAATTAGCTTTAATGTGCTTTACATGAGCTTTAAGCCTTTACGCGTTTCAACTTGAAGTTATCTTAGCTCATAATACAATCGATCATATTATAAGCTAATAGTGAGCTTCAAGTCAGCTTTTGAGCAGCTTTGCATTTTATATAATTTTATATAATTTTATATAATTTTATATAATTTTATATAATTTTATATAGGTTTCACTTTCCCGTGCTTGAACTGCGCCAGCAAATCAATCAGGAAATATCATGTAAATGAGTCGACGTATTTTCAAGCTTACAACGATTTCAGAATTAAAGTAAAATAATTATTTAAGCGAAAATATTTTAAATCTCAAACAATTTGATTTCATAAGCCAAAAGCTTGTATCATCTTGCCAAGCTCTCTCTCTGTTTGATGTTCTCTTATCGCAGAGCTAACAATCAACAATCTGGTTAGTCGAAACTCTACACAGACTGCAATCCTCAATTGTGTTGTCTAGTGTAAATATGTATTTTTCGTAGAGAGTGCAAAAAGTGTCGCCCTCTGCATTTAGTGGCCTATTCAGAACTGACAGTTTGCTCTTATCGTGCTTTGTTTACGAGCCGCTGCACCCGTCAGCCCCAACGTCCAGAGCCCAACTTGTGTGTGGCCATGTGGCTGGGGGCGCTGGGGCTGGCGTCTGTGTTTCAGAGGCGTGGCAGTACATAATATCTTAATTATTTCTTTACATGTGTTTTAATTTTTAGTAAGCTGCTCGCTGCTTGCTTCTTTCAGTTCGCTTCTCGCCTTCGCACTCCCCTTTTGCTCACTCTCTCTCTCTGTCACTCTCTCTCTCTCTCTCTCACTCTCTCTTCCTCTCTCTGTCGCTTGGCATTTCAGTCACGTGCTGCAACTAATGCGCCACGCCCCTTCTCACTGGCATTCCATTGGCAGCCCCCAACAGATGAGTCCTGTGGCAAGCACTGAAGGACGCCTTTGCCTTTGGCTGATCCTTGTTGTTGGCCGACTGCCTGCCTGGCTGCCAGCACGCCGGCTGTTGAATGCCAGACGCAAAGGTAAATGTTCAAGTAAGTAACTAAAATGTGAAGAGAGGTTGGATGGGCCCAACGGGAGGAGAGGAGGGCGGTCGCTTGGAGCAGCAGCTAAAACAAGTTGGAGCGGGGAGTGCGACTCATTTGCAGCATGCACAGTGGAGCAAGTGAAGGCTTGCTTAAATAGCTCACAATTATAGTTCAAATGTAATTAAAGTACAGTGAAAACACCAATTGATGAACAAGCATTAATTACCAGATACAAATATCCATTTCAAGGATACGGAAAGAGCTGAGAAGAACTAGTTCCATTTACATAATTATATTTGTTCATTTACATCTATGAGCTATAACGTTGTTGAAAAGAACTAGTTCCATTTCGATGCATTTGTTGCCTGAAATTGAAAAGAACTAGTTCCATTCACATACATAATTCCATTTGTACATTTACTATTCATAACTATAACTATACATTAGTTTATGCAGTTAGATTAGACTAAAAAAGAACTAGTTCCGTTTACATACGTAGTTCCATTTGTTACATACTCATCCATTAAACAATACTAAAATATAGAGTTATAAGTTCATACTGAAAAAGCTGAGAAAAACTGGATCCATTTAGATAAATTTGTTGACTTTAATCAGTTCAGTGCGATTTATTTGTTTAAGCTGAAAAAGTTCAAAACGAACTAGTTCCAATCACATACATATTTCCATTAGTTCCTATTAGTTATATTAATTCCATATGGGTATAGATCTCACGAGCTCTTAATAGAATCTAGATCTACTTATCTCACAATCATTTCTTGCTGCAGAGGAATGTATTATAATAAATGCATGAAGCAAAGACTTAATAAGTTATATATAGCTAGATCTACAGATCGATCGTTTAACTATAATTAGTTTCATGCCATCTATAGTTAGGCATTAGATCATTCTACCTGAATCAAGCGCTTTTCTTTCAGGTTGATGCTCATTTCCAACCACGGTATAGAGGCAACGTCATTGCAAGGGGTAAGGGTGGGACAGTTGTTGAAGCACTTGCTGCCAAGTTTTCTCAATTACTTGGGCAGGCCACAGTCGGCCACACCTTGTACAAACTTCCCGCTCCTCAATACCCTGTCTCACCCAGTCTCTCACTCTCTGTCTTGCGCCCCTAGCCTGGCTGCGTATGCATGTTGATTAAACGAAAAAGTAGAATAGAACTATGAAATTTTAGTTGGAAGCTGTCTCTGACTGACTGACACACACACACACCTGCTTGACTCTTTGTGAGTGTGTGTGTGTGTGTGTGTGTGCGTATTAATCCAACATAATTAAGAAATTTAATTAAAGTGCAGCGCGCACTGAATGTGGAATGTGTAAGTATGTACAAATCGCACACATACCAACCAAGCTCAAAGGCCCTCTCAGTCCTATTCAACCGGCTAGCGCTCAGCTCCCCCTCACATACCCCTCTCTGAGGTAGCGCTACTTCAGCTCTTCTATTAATTCACCTGACCGAGAGTCTCTCTAAAACAAAAGACTTTTATCGTGAGCTTTACAATATTCTTCAATTCGTAAAAACTATTTCAAAAGCTCGAACAATTTTTTCATTTGGCAAATCAGAAATTTATATGATTTGTACATATATATGTGATATATATATATCTGTTTATCTTTCTGCATAGATCTATTCATTTCTGTCTATTGAAAAATATAGTAACAAGAATCTACACAAAATAACTAGCTCACTTATGAACTCTATAAGTCTTTTCCAACTTCTCAATATAAGCATTGATATATATGCCTATCCAGCTTCATATTTATTATATATATCTACATATGGATACTTCCTAGAATTATGCATTATATATAGTAAGCTGAGAACAGGGTATTCTTCACTCATTCACACTCGACGCGTATACGAATCTTTGAACTTTTTCTCTTGTAATGCTCAAATTTGTTGGCTTAAAAGTTCGTTGAAATGTTTACAGCTTTGGTATTTAGTTTTGGGTTGGAATGTTTTATAGCTAACTGTAAACTTTGGGTCCAGCAAGAAGAAAGGAGAATACGAAAAAGAAACAGAACAGAAGTTGACTTAGCAAAAATGAAATCGCCATTTGACCAAGTGGCATTTCCCAGGTGATGAAACGGATGTTGAGCTCAATCAATGTGTAAGTCCGTCGACTGATCAGTCATCAGCTCATCAGTTCATCAGTCAATCAGTTAGACTGATAAGTAGCTAGTTGGTCAATCAATCTATCAGCTATTCACGCCATCGAGAAGCAGATGGCGTGAATAACTGACAGATTCATTCTCAGACTCATTCCACTCAGTCATTCAATCAGCCCAGCAATCAGTCAATCAATCAGGCAATCACTGTCTCGGCTGTTGACGGTCCGGCAATGCAATTTTCATGACAACTTTCAGCAAACTGACAGCCAAACTACTATAGGCACACGACGGCTATCCAAAGGGAGCAGGAGGCGGACGGGTCAAAGGTCAATGCAGCGCACAACAAACAAAAAGTAACACACACACACACACACACAGTCGAGAGTATGGTTGAAATTTTTGCACAAAATATGCATAAATACATAAATAAATGTCTGCTTTAAGTTCACACAACCACACACATAAACTTTATGCTCTTCAGTTGCTACTGCTCTTACTTATTGTACCCTGTAAATGTGTATGAGGGGTATAATGGAGAGCTGCTTGATGATCAGTAATATGTATATGTACATTGTATATTAGTAAACCTTTGCCATGAAATAACGTATCTGAATAATTTAATAGCAATATTAGGTCTAAATTCTGTCTCATTATCGATGGGTTCTGCTCTTTCCTGGAAGGTCTAACAGATGAAACCGACCTACTTAGCCAGTATTGACTACATCAATATGTATGTAGGATAACTTTGACTGATTGATTGATCAGCTGAAAGTTGGGATTTTCTGAATGCCTGACTGAATGACTGACTGACTGATTAAATGATAGATTGACTTAATAACTAAGCGAGTGGAAAGACGATTGATAGCTTTTGTGACTGATTGACTGACGATACAGGATTATAAGAGCTTAGATTGATTGATTGACAAGCAGCTGGATTGACAAATTGACTGATTGATTTGCTGAATAATTGATTGAGTGACTGACTAGACTGACAATATATTGAGGGAGATAATAATCAACTGACGGACTGGGTAACTGGAATGTAGATCTTTGATTGACAGCTTGACTGATTGACTGACTGACTGACTGACTGACTGACTGACTGACTGACTGACTGACTGACTGATTGACTGATTGACTGACTAACTGACTGACTGACTGACTGACTGACTGACTGACTGACTGACTGACTGATTGACTGATTGACTGACTAACTGACTTACTGACTGACTGACTGACTGACTGACTGACTGACTGACGGACTGACTGACCAGCTGACTGACTGACTGACTGACTGACTGACTGACTGACTGACTGACTGACTGACTGATTGACTGACTGACTGACTGACTGACTGACTGACTGACTGATTGACTGACTGACTGACTGACTGTTTGACTGACTGACTGACTGACTGACTGACTGACTGACTGACTGACTGACTGACTGACTGACTCACTGACTGACTAACAGATAGAATGATGGACTGATTGCTTTTGTGATTGATTAACTGTTGACTGCTGAATGTGTGTGTAAGAAACTGACTGTTAGCTGCTTGACTGCTTGACTTATCAACAGCAGAACGTCTGCAATAAGACACTTCCCAAAGAATTCAATGACGTTGACTCACTGATTGATAGACTGATAAGCTGATTAGCCAAACAAATCAATAGACCTATTAATAGACTGACAGATGAAAACTTGAATTTACTTTTCTAGGTCGCTTGAGGTTTGCTAACATATCTCAATGTATTTATTAGCTGATGAAAATATCTTATCTACAGGGTAGCTGTTAGTCGTGCATTAATTGCAGCTCAATTGACTTTCAGCAACGCTGCAAACGTTAAAAATTTTTGATTTTTGCGGTCGTTTCGATGATTTTGCCGGTGTTGCCACACTTCCGACTGTGTCTCTGTGTCTGTGTGTGTGTCGGTGTGTGTGTGTGTGTCGGTGTGTGTATTTGTGTGTATTTTATGCTGCTTGGTTATGTTACTCGTTTTCTTTCATTTGGCTCCGCATTTGTGCCACACTGTTTGCCTGTTTGCATTAAAGTTGCGCACTTTCTGTTGCTGCTGTTGAAGCAGTTGAAGTTGTTGTTTCTGTTGTTGTTGTTGTTGCTGTTGTTGTTGCTGTTGTTGTTGCTGTTATTGGCCGCGTTTCAAGTGTACAATAAACGCGGATTCCCTGCCAATATTTGTCTGCAATCATTTCGGCTCGGCTCGACACTCGCGCGGCCTTTTTGTCTATCTAACTGACTGACTGCCTGACTAACAGACTGACTGACTGACTGACTGACTGACTGGCTCTCCGCCTGCCACGCCCACTCCATGCAGTGCCCACTAAACTGAGGCCATGGCAGACCAATAAACCGTATAACAGCAACAGCGCCAGCGATGAGTCGCTGAACCAGCAATAAGGTCATATCAAACACTGTTGAAAATTGCGCATACGTCGCATGTAACAGCTGTGTGTGTGTATATATGTATCTGTATGTGTGTGTGTGTGTGCGTCTCAATCGAGACAATTGCTCTGAATGCCGCAAGCGCTTCACACATCAGCATTTATGACCCGCAGACCGTCACCTAACACACTGCCATGAAAGCTCCCCACGGCCACGCCTCCTGCATACTGAGCACGCCCCACCACTTCCCCACCAGCCTGCCTTAACAGTGCTGCCAACTGCACTTGTTTACCGTCATATTTTAGCCTTTTTTTCCCATTGCCGAACAGCCATTGGGCGCATAAATAGACTGCAAAAGAGCAATGTTAGCTTTTCTTGAGCTTTATTTAACGCTAACTAAAAGTTTGAATAGTTTTTGGCATATTTTTTAGCCGCTTAATTGACTGTGCAATTTAAAATATTCTGATACATAATCTAAATACTTTTTATGCCTTTTCTCTGTATACCTTTGCTCTATAATCTCTATCATATTCTCTTTCCCATCTCACCTTTATATTTTTGTTTTCATCTCTTCCAATCTAAACCTCTTCTTGCGCATCGATCTGATCTTTCAATTTCTTTTCGTATTCCATTTTTTCCCATATTTACCTCTTCTATCTTGTTCCTTTAGTTACAATTTTTGCCTGCTGTACTCCATTCTTCTCTTATACTTCCATAACTTTAACTCTTTCGTATTTTCCTTCTATCTCTGTCTCTGCCTCATATCTTGCCTTTCATTCCTCCTTAACCTTTCCTTCTGCTTACATATTTCCTCTTTTCATATACTCTTGCCTTCCATTCTTCCTTAGGCTTTCCCCACTTCTTACGTACTCCAGCCTAAACCTTTCTCACACTTTTGGTCTCTCACACCTGAGCATTTCTTAGTCTTCTCCCATACTCCACCGTTTCCATTCGCTTTGCCTTTCCATGTCATCTCCTTTTTCTACTTCACCCTGCATCTGCTGTCATCTCGTCATTACCTCATCATTTATGTAAAAACAGTTGAAGTCATCTATCCACCAGCTAGCCGTGATTGATCTGATATGAAATATTCATCTGGCAATAGCGCTTAAATATTCTATATTCTTTCTTAAATTTGTAAAATGTTGATAACACTGTCCTACACCCATGCCAGATCGCTTACACTCCACACTCTCCTCATCCCATCCATATTTGCTTGTTGATTTTACGTCGCTGTTTACTCTGGTTTTGTCTCTTCGCTGTATTTTCGCCTTCACCTCCTCTCCGTCACCTTCCCCTTTCCAGTTTCCTTCTATGTCCCTTGTCCTGTTACGCCCACAAACAACCGTCGCGTCGTGCTTGGGCGATTTTAATGCGTCTGCTGCGTTTTCGTAGTCCCAAAAAAAAGTACATAGCAAAAGATGCAATTGTGATGGACTATCAGTTACCCTTTACAATTTGACTGTTGCTTAAAACGAAATCGAAATTGTTATTTATCGATGAATGAGGGGTAAAGTTGCCCAGCTTTATAAGTTTTAATTGGTATATCGAGTTAGTTCAACAAAAATTCAAATCCTTCGAAACTTTTTTGGTTCCTCAAAGTCGAAACCTAGATCTAGCTTTCTATAATTATCTTTGTTATATGTTGAATTTCTTTGCTTGTTCACTTTGTTGCAATGCACATAGATAATATTCTCGATGGAAAGCTCTCTAGTCATTTTAAGCAACTTAAAGCAGCTCTAAAAGCTACTGAGTAACGAGTTGAGCTTGCGTTTATACCTAATCTGAATTCAATTGGTCTAGGGTATACATATATGGTAAGTAATTGTGCATTGTAGGAGTATGTGCATATATACATATGTGTGTGTGTGTGTGTGTGTGTGCCTGTGACATGCTGTATTAATATTGTTGAGCTTGTTTGCGGCTTGGCTGTTATTGTTGTAGCTGGCAAAAAGCGCAGCCTGCGCCAAGGGCACAGGCGAGAGTCGAGAATCGGGAAATGGAGAATGGGAAACGGGAGTAACTGAAAGGCAGTTTCGTCGTCTCTTTAATAGGGCCAATAATGGAGTTGACCGCAAAAGCAACAGGCCAAAGGCAGCTGGGTCGCAGCTGGGGGCCAACGCAAAATGCCAACAACAACCAACAGCAGAACAAAAACACACACACACGCAAAAAAAAAAACGGCTAAAAAAAAGGCTAGAAAAAACAAAAACGATAACTAACTAAATAAATAACATAAATTAACAAAATTTGTAGACAATTTTCTGCAGCTAAGTGTAAAAGTTTGTCTATTTTTTGTAGTGTTTGTCAGTTAAAAGGGTTAAGGACTGGGACAGTGCTTGATGGCGAGCGAGGGAGAGAGAGAAAGAGAGAGAGAGAGAGAGAGGGATAGGTGAAGGGGGGAAGTTTGAGCTTTAGTTGGTGGAAAAATGTTTACGCTTGGTGCGTCTTGTGTCGTCGTTCTCGTTGCCAAATGGTCAATGGCAATATAACCAACCATATGGAGGCCACATACATTCACACACACACATGCACTTGCATTCCAACACACATAGACGCAGAGCGAGAGAGACAGAGAGAGAGACAGAGAGAGAGAGGGTGCTCTGTGAAGCAATGTTGTGACATCAAATGTTCATGTTAACAACTTTTCTAAAACTCAATGAGCTGTTGTTTGTGTAGTTGCTTCGACACACACACACACACACACAGAGCGATGGTGTGTGAGAGAGAGAGAGAGAGAGAGGGAGAGAGTTGCAGACAGACAGTGGGTTAAGGGTTGAGGGGGGGTAAGGGACAGGGGCTACACACAGTCAGCCAGGCGCAAACACGTCGAGTGTTTTGTAGCAAATAATTTTGCACAAAGTTCTCGCCTTAACGATTTGAACACATGTTAACATGAGCAGGAACAACAGCAACAACAGCAACAGCAACAGCAGTACGAACAACAATAACAACAACTTTAGTGTAGCCAGGCAGCATAGCCTGGCAGATAGGATAACAACTAGGATAACACTTCGACATGATAATAAATATAGTTGAGAAGCCGCGTGAGCTGAGGCAACAAGACTTCTCACACGTTCGCCCCAGCCCCAGCCCCAGCCCCAGCTCCGCCCCGCCTTGGCTATCCAAACACAAAAAGTCGCTCAAATTTCCCCAATTAGCCGAGACTAGACCCAACTATGCAGCCAACACATACGCATATAAACATATATCTATATAAATATATATATATAGGGAGAGAGAGAATGATATAACAATCTGAAATTAATTCAGATAAACTAATTATTGTACTTATAATTGCTGTCAAAAGCATCGTAAGCATGTCATTAACTTTAGAATCAATGTTGTCATTGTCATTGTCATTGTCATTGTCATTGTCATTGTCATTGTCATTGTCATTGTCATTGTCATTGTCATTGTCATTGTCATTGTCATTGTCATTGTCATTGTCATTGTCATTGTCATTGTCATTGTCATTGTCATTGTCATTGTCATTGTCATTGTCATTGTCATTGTCATTGTCATTGTCATTGTCATTGTCATTGTCATTGTCATTGTCATTGTCATTGTCATTGTCATTGTCATTGTCATTGTCATTGTCATTGTCATTGTCATTGTCATTGTCATTGTCATTGTTCATTGTCATTGTCATTGTCATTGTCATTGTCATTGTCATTGTCATGTCTTGTCATTGTCATTGTAATTGTCATTGTCATTGTCATTGTCATTGTCATTGTCATTGTCATTGTCATTGTAATTGTCATTGTCATTGTCATTGTCATTGTCATTGTCATTGTCATTGTCATTGTCATTGTCATTGTCATTGTCATTGTCATTGTCATTGTCATTGTCATTGTCATTGTCATTTGTATTCCAATTATGATTATTATAAACATTAGCATTAGCATATTATTAGCACTATCATTATCATTCTTTTGAGCTGCGGACCTAAGAGGGGCTTGAACCTTTGGCCAAATTAGCACACGAGAAATCTGTGCAGTGCCGGTTGCTGCAGCTATTCATAACTGCGACTCTGGGAGGATAGGGAAGTGGGGTGGGCAGCTAGAAGGAAAGGCGTTATGGCCTGGTTTATATGACGGCTAATAAAACAGCTAGGCAGCTAGGCGAATGTTCATTCGTATGCACCAAATAGGACGCTAGCGAATGCCAATTTCGCATACCAAATTCGCATGGGCGTCTCGACCTCTCCCTCTCTTTATGTCTCACTCGCTATATCTCTATCTTTCTCTCTGGATATATATGTATATATATATACTTTTTACGGGACAGTTTGGGGGCGTGGTCGAGCATGGAATAGGGGGAGCGTAGTCAGGCGTCTATTGCGTATTTGGAACACGTTTAAGCAGCTGCTGCAAATGCATGAAAAGCAATAATGCAAAAAGAAAAAAAAAACAGGATGTGAAAATAGTAGCAAAGGATGACGACCAATGGAACAAAAGATGCAAAAGGAAAGCGTGACAAAAAACGAGAAGAAACAATCAGGAAGACAGGCAAGAGCAATGCACTCGAATTGCAACCGACTATCAAATGCGCTCTCACTATTCAACTGAAACCCAAAACTGTTTGCCAAAAGAGTTCATCAAGAACAGTCAATAGTCATGCAAAAGCAATAATGGATAGATAGTCAATCAATTGATCAATCAAAAATTTTTAATTTTCTTCAATTCGGATGACTGCTCAATGGATCTATCGATGAATCAGTCAAGCCTATCCCTTATAGTTAGGAAACTAAAATTTTAGATTTGAATCAAAAGGAGTTTCTTAATCAATCAATCCGTCAATCAACCGATTTCCCTCTTAATCAATCAATTAGTCAAAGAGTTATATACTCCTATCTTCACATTACGTTAACTTCTTGCAGGAATCAATATACCTCCTTTCCATTAGGGTATTTTAGGAGAGCGTAAAATTTGGTTTAGCATAGTCTGAAATTATGGGTAGCTCGCATAGATTGAGTTACGACTGTCGCCATAACGTTGCTTTGTGGCCATAACGATGCTCGGATCGCTGATGCAGTGGCAATCAGCGTTGCCGGATCAGGAACAGCTGCAGCAGCTGTGCCCCAGGATCGGCTTTAGATGCACTTTGCGACGCGTTAAATATTAAGCAAATTGTCAAATGGCTTGCTTACGTATGCCAAGCGATTCGATTCGGCAGGTGTGCTTGCCCAGGGTTGCCAAGCAGCTACCAAAGTGGATAAGCTGCCCCACTAAGCAGCGACTCGACAGCGATTTGTTAGACACCCATATGTGTGCATGTGTGTGGATGTGGGTGTCTTAACCGACACGTGTGAAGAGATTTGACACCCAGCCAGCAGCTGTGACAACCCTGCCCGCCACAGCAGGTTAACAGGTAAGCAGGTGGACAGGTGGGGCATAGCTGGGTGCAATTGTACAAGCAGCAAACGAACATCCAAGTCAGCAGGAAACTAAACTTGGCCTGGGCGCTGGGTAGTCTATTGGATAGCCTAGTGGTTAGCTGGTGGGTGGGATAAGTGCGGAGTGTAGCAGCTGTGAAGGTGGGAGGACAACTGGGTTGCATACTATTTCGTCTAGCGGTTAGTCTAGTGGGTAGCAATATGATAGCATACAGGGTAGCTCAATAGGTAGCAGAGGGAGTAGCACAGAGAGTACTGCAATGGGGTAAATGAGCTACAGAGTATTACAATATGACAGGCATTGTGGGGTTTGTGGGAATCGGAAGTCCGGCCAAGTCAAGGTCAAATCTAGTCAATTTTGTGATGAGCAGCTTAGTGGGTATCATCACTGATAATCGAGCCTGGAAGGGTGCTATTAGAGAGAGTTTCAGGTTCTGGTCAGAGCGTCTGTTGGGTCGAGTCTAGTCGATTCAAGGCGACGAGGCTCCAATCTAGACGAGTCGAGTCGAGTCAGGTTGAGTCAAGTCGAGTCAAATCTAGTCGAGTCTAGTTGAGTCTAGTCGAGTCTAGTCCAGTCTAGTCCAGTCAAGTCGAGTCTAGTCGATTCTAGTCGATTCTAGTCGAGTCTAGTCGAGTCAAGTCGAGTATAGTCGACTCTAGTCGAGGTTAGTCGAGTCTAGTCGACTCTAGTCGAGTCTAGTTCGGTCGAGTCGAGTCGAGTCGAGTGTAGTCGAGTCAAGTCGAGTCAAGTCTACTCGATTCTAGTCAAGTCTAGTCGAGTCAAGTCGAGTCTAGTCGACTCTAGTCGAGTCTAGTCGAGTCTAGTTCAGTCGAGTCGAGTCGAGTCGAGTCAAGTCGAGTCAAGTCGAGTCGAGTCTAGTCGGATCTAGTCGAGTCTAGTCGAGTGTAGTCGAGTCTAGTCGAGTCTAGTCGATTCTAGTCGATTCGAGTTTAGTCTATAGCGGACTATGCTTTATGAAGAGCATTGAATATGCGCCACTGATTACTCTAATAGAAAGTCTCGCGAAAAGTAGATACTATAGTATGTAGCTTAGAGGGTAGCTCATTAGCTGGTATTCTAGTAGAACACTCCATAATGCACAGATAAACAATCTACACCAGCAGGCCCCTGACTAACCGAAGTAAATAGTAGACGGAGCAATAGCTGGCCTATGTAGCTTGCTACTCTCAATGGCATCTATTTGATAACAATTAACCCAATTCACTATATATATATAGCATAGAAGGTAACACTTTATATAATCCATTTGGAAATCCAGTGGGTAGCATGCCACATAGCCATGTTGTAGCTAGAGGGTAACCCTTCGCATAGACCCCGAGTTAATCTAGTGGGTAGCTTGACTTTAGGTTTTGCTGTCATGCAGTACACCCTGTTTCGTTGTTGATTTTACTTTTATTTTAAGCTTCTCCACCACTTACACACTGTCTCTCTCCTTCCCCACCTCTGCCCCTCTCGCTCTCAGTCAATGTGTGTGGTTGCTCGCCGTGCGCTTTTATTATTATAAAATACGCATGAGTTAGTGTGCATATTTCATGGATTTCGTGTGTAAAGGGATAAAAATGCAATCAGTCGCAAAAACCAGCAAAGTGAAACAGACAAAAAACGCGCGACAGAATTCAGGAAGACAATGCAAGCATAGGACGGACAGAGTGAGAGAGCAACAGGCTGAGTGAGCAAGAGAGAGAGAGAGAGATGGTGAGTAGGAGAGTTGGCGAGCTGCAGAGTGAAACGAAAGCGGGGAGCTAACGGAGGTCCGCCTATGCAGCGCCCATTTATCTAGTTACGCAAATTGCACTTACAACTTAATTTCCATTTCGGAATGAAGCTAAGGCTCGCGGGCCGCTCGTAAAGTATCGCGTAAAAGCTTTTCCTACACCAATTATATTTTTTGATGCTCTTTTTTTTTTTTTTTCTGAAGTATCAATCGAAATGTTAGCAGAGTCGAGCAATAAGCGCTTAACGGGAAGTGTAGCTAGCTAGAGAAAGGGAGAGAAAAAGGAAAGGAAAAATATAGCGAAAGAAAATTGCATAAAATGGAAGCAACGAAGAGAACGAAAAAGTAAGAGAAAAAAATATATTGGTGAAAAAAAGAAAATAGAAATAGATAGAAAGAAGAAGACGAAACTTGAAAAGTATAGAAAGAGATAAACAATGAAAGAGAGAGAGAGAGAGAGAGAGAGACAAAGAGTTGAAAATACACTGCGAGAAAATAAAGCTAGATTGACAGAAAACAGATAGAAAGAAGAAGACGAAACTTTAAAAGCATAGAAAGAGATAAACAATGAAAAAGTTTGAGAGATAGAAAAAGAAAAAGAGAGCGAATGAGTGCAGAGAAAATTTGAGAGATAGAGAAGGAAAGAGAGAAGGGAGAGAGAGAGCGAGTAAGAGTACAGAGAGGAAAAAGGGGGAGATGGAGATTGAGATAGACACTGAGAAAGAGGGCGATAGATAGAGAGAGTAAAGGATTGACTATGAGAAGTAAAATAGTTAAAGAGAGAAAAAGAGACACACAGTGAAAGATAGGTAAGGATAGAACGAGATAGAGACAAAGGGAAAATGAGATAGAGATACCAAGTAAGAGGCAATGACAAAGTTAGTGCCACAAAAGATGGCTTGAGAGCGCGATCTAGATGGATCTAGATGAGAGAGCAAGATGGAAGGAGATACAGAGGGTAATATTAACTGACGCGATCAGAGTCAATTTCCTATGTTTTGGCTTAACGCAGCTGCACATGCTATATACACAATTCTCTGTCCCTGACTATTTGCCTTTCAATCTCTCTCGCTCACTCTGCTTATTCATACATATATATGTATATATACGTATATATTGCTTTAAACTGCTTGCCTTGGTGTCCTGGCTCGCCTTTTGGCGTTTCGCATAACATCACGTTGCGAAAAGTTTTCACATAAACGCAAAAGTTAAGTCATTCCTGAAAATTGTTTCTTCCAAATTTACTTGCGAGCACTTTAGCCCAGATAGAGATGGCAATAGCGAAAGAGAGATGGAGAGATGGAGAGATGGAGGTCGAATGTGAGAGAGATGGCGCATTGCAGTTTTGACTTGTATTTGAGCACTGTTTGAGCTGCGGCTGCATATGCATATCTTACCACACACACAGGCATACTCACACACACACACACACACACACACACATAGAGCTGCCGTCAGCCAGCTTCTCATAATCCTTGCCTTATTTAACTCTTGCGGCTCACCTGTTACCTCGCAGCCATTAAACTGAGTGCGTGCATGTGTGTGTGTGTGTGTGTGTGTGTGTGTGTGTGTGTGTGTGTGCTTGTCTGTGACATACTGCATATGGCAGTCGTGGCAGCCTTTGGCAGCTCATTGGTCATTTGGGTGTCATTCATCCGATTGAGTAATTGGCAAAGCTAACGGCACGCAACTTTCTTCCATTTTCTTTTCGTTTGGTTTTCATTTATTTATTTTTTTTTTTTTTTTTTTTCTTTGCCAGCTGCCAGCTGCTGTTGTCGCCTCTCTAATTGATTCTCAACACACAACTTTATTTGATTGATTCATAAATGAGCCGAGTATATTTAATTGTATTCAATATTGAAATAGAACAAATAAATATATATACTTGGGCATGGAGAGGTAGATGCGCATACGATTTACTTTAGGGAGACTTTTACGTTTACGTTTACTATGAATGTAAAAATTTATAAAGTCATATTTGATCTGTCGTCTTGCTCTCTTTGTCTCTCTTTCTCTTTCTCTCTTTACTGCAACTCTATTTTCTTCCTAATCTCATCTCGCTCGAGTTTTTTCCTTTCCATCTCTATTTATCTATTTCTCTATGTCTCTCTCTCTCAAGTTTATCCTTCCACTCTCATTTTTTTCCCCTTTCCATATATCTCTTGCTCTTAATTCCTCTCACTCTCTCTCTCTATATTTACTCCCTCTCTCTCTCTCTCTCTCTGATTTATTTTTCCCCCTGCATCAATCACACAGTAAATAAAATTTCCAACGCATTTCGCTCTGCTAATTTTAATTTAATAATAAATACACACTCACACACACTCACATTCACACACACACACACACACACACATATGCTCCTTCTCTCGCTCATCATGAGCTGAAGCCTTCACGTATTTTGGCATATGTCAAAATTAATTTCGTTGCGAACATTTTGACAGGTTCTCATGCAAACACTTGGCCAGAAGCCCACACGCAAAGGTAGACGGCCACAGGGAGGCGTGGCTGGTCTGTGGAGCTAAAGGGGCGGTACGAAGGCCCGCTGTTCCGGGGTTTGTTATTCATTGCCTCTCAGTCGAGTGGCATTGCTTTTTGTGTGTTTCGTTTTTTTTTTTCCCTCCTCTATCTGTCTCTCTTCCTCTCTTTTATTTTTGTGGAGTCATCGGGCAAACATTTTGCCACATCAATGGGAAGACACATTACCATACTCCAAAGGCATGCTATAGACTGCAATATACACTGTACAGCGTTGAAACTACAAAAAGCCAGCTGAAAAATTTGATAAGAGCTTAGCTGGAACATGAAAAATACCGCTGACCAGTTAAGAGTGCTACTATTTTCGATAGATATATCGATAACATCTAGGTGGTCCTATATTTAAGGCGTAAGAATAAGTCTAAAATGCAATCAAAATTTCCAATTAGTTTCAACGTGAAGTCGACTTCCCATGTTGCCTCAACTTGAAATAGATCTTAAGACTGCCAAACTGTATCTTAAGTAAACCCCATTACAATCTATAGAAACATTTTTTTAACTATAAGAAATTATACTTTCTCCAACTATAGCTCCTTTAATCTACCGATGTGCCCCACTTCACTCAGCGAAGAGAGTATGTAAAAAAAAAACCTCAGCTACCTCTCGTACTACCCTATCCATCCCTCTCTCTCTCTCTTTGTCTGCGCGCATAGCATTTGTTGCGGCATCATTGCTTTAGTATGGCCAGATAAGACGCGTGCGATTTTCCGATTTTCTGATTTGCCGAATTTCCATGATGTCATGCAGTATGACCGCTGCCCTCCATGCCCAATCCATGCTCGAAGGTCGAGGGCTTTACAAAGAAATTACCAAAATTAAGAGCACATTTTCTCAATGGTAGTACCCCAACCCCCCCACCCCTTCCCCAACCACTCACTATGTCAGACTTTTTGTATGTGCAAATTAATGAAATTAAATCGACTTCATTTTAATGGCTCGAAGCTTGACCCTAAGGCAACACAGCGTCGCACCTCTAACACCTACCCCAACCACTGCCCCGCCCCCCTCGTCCTTTGGTAAGCCAACTGCCTGAATCATCTTACCTTTTCACACATTTGCCATGTGAATGGGCGAGCATTGTATGCATATCAGTGTGACCAGATCTGTTAAGCTTAGAGCTCAAGCTAGCGATGAGTGCGTGTTGGGCACGAGTTCAGCATCTTTATATTACTATATCAGATACTATATCACATATTTATTATAACATTACTAAGAATTAGCATCATATTTACTATATATTCACAAGACCCTTAGACGTTATCTATAAGCGAAAACTCTTCTTGGCTTAAGACTTATAAGAATCTATGACATATCGATATATATCTACAATAACTTGACGATTACGATAACTTTATCTACAAAATCAGATTTCCGCGAAAACATATATGAACTTAATTTTATCTGAGCATATATCTCCCAGCCGTCTACCGAAAATATATTTTATTATTATACCCGTTCTTGAAGTGTATCGAGCATATTGGTTTTGTCCATCTGTCCATTCATCCGTCCGTCCATCCGTCTCTTCCAACGTATATCCATTCCATCTATTTACCTGTCTATCCAACACATAGACGTTATCTATATATCAACATAGCTATCTGTTCGTCCATCCATCTGCCTCTCTATATATAACTACGCAGATGAAGTATTAGCAAGTAAAACTGTTCCTAGCAGTTCAAGAACTCATGAATGGCCATATTTTACCTTCCGCAAAAAAGATTCAAATTAGATCAGCTCTGGAGCTAAAATTTTCCATTACTGTGATAGAGCATTATGCAGATGATCAAACCCGATTGCAACTTCTAATCCCAGCGAGCTATAAATCAAATTCTTGCAAGAGAAACCCGCAAAGAGTCATTCAGGAATTACTTTTATCGAGTATACCCTATGTATTGGAGCAGTAGAGAGGAAACCCAGTCACGAGTCACGCATTCAACTCAGCTAATAAATGAAATGAAATGAAATGAAAGCTCGCCAGTTGCTCGTGAGGGCAATGGAGGTTAGGACGTGGGTGTGAGGGTGAGGGTGAGGGTGAGGAGGCGTGGCTGACTCTTCGAATGTCTTTTGGCCTGTTTTCACTTTCGACATCGCGTTAATACGTATGAAATTGTTTGGTGATGGAATCTCGAACGTGATGTGAATATTCTGAATTAATTGCAACGGCAACCGACGGCGAGAGCTGCGTTGGAGCGGCGAGTTCAAGGGGCGCGGCTGAGGTTAAACTTGAATTCGGTTCAATGTTTGCCAAAAGTCCAAATCAAAGATAACAAAAAAAAAAAAAGCGGATCGAATGGATGGAAAAAAAAAAAATTAGCAACAAACGGAAGCAGCGGCCGTCGGAGCGGGCGCGCTGAAGTCGGGCATGTGCGAATCAATGCGAGTGCTGTGCACAGCATGCGTCGGAAATTGTTTGAAAATAGGTAGTACCAATAGGTGTTTCACACCTGCAATCCCACACTGACACCCACTCATTCAGACCCGCCTCCCAGAGCTGTTCCACCTGGTCGTTCTTTGTCTCTTTGTTTGCGCCCCTGTTCAATGAAGTTTTTATGGATCAGAGTTCTGTTTACCATTCAATTTTCTCTTTTAAGATGTTTAAGAAGCGCGTTTTATTTTTCCCCATACATTTACTCTCAACTTTTTTATAAGCTGACTTTCATTTTAATTCTCGGAATTTACAGGGTATTTAATCAATGACAATGACAATGACAATGACAATGACAATGACAATGACAATGACAATGACAATGACAATGACAATGACAATGACAATGACAATGACAATGACAATGACAATGACAATGACAATGACAATGACAATGACAATGAGGGTATGACAATGACAATGACAATGACAATGACAATGACAATGACAATGACAATGACAATGACAATGACAATGACAATGACAATGACAATGACAATGACAATGACAATGACAATGACAATGACAATGACAATGACAATGACAATGACAATGACAATGACAATGACAATGACAATGACAGTGACAATGACAATGACAATGACAATGACAATGACAATGACAATGACAATGACAATGACAATGACAATGACAATGACAATGACAATGACAATGACAATGACAATGACAATGACAATGACAATGACAATGACAATGACAATCATTGCAGAGAGGGTATGTGATGAACCGATATGTCCCACTCTAGCATTGTTTGTCTATCGTTGCTTTGTTTTATTTAAGCTTTTTTTCTGTATAGCAAATGCCCGCATCAGTTGCATTGTCAGTTGATTTGCCTGCCGTCAGTCAACAGTCAACAGTCTCTTAAAGGACACATGGCAGAGTGAGCGAAATAGAATGAGTGGGGAGAGGGGAGTAGGGGCAGAGGGGCAGAAGGAAGGTTGAGTGTACGCTCGCGTTGTTGCAATTACGCGAATTCCCCACACACCGTTAAGATGTTGGCCAACAAAGATTTTTCTTAGAAATGCGCCGCCGCGACTGAGGCAGCGTCTAAGGCAGAGACTGCGGCAACAGCAGCGACAGCGCGAAGGCATTCCAAACTAAATTACAAACAAAAATGTTGCTTGCAACATGAAAACCAAAGCGAAAACCGCAACAGCAGCAACTGAAAATGTAAATAGAAAAAATCAAAACGAAAACCACAAAAAAAGAAAAACAACGAAAATGAAAAACAACAAAAAAATACAGGAAAAATCTAAGCGAAAATTTGACAAATATACGAAATTGAAATGCTCTTTCAGAAAAAAAGATAGACAGATTGAGAAAGAGAGAGGGAGAGAGAGAGCGAGAGAGAAAGAGAGAAAGAAAGAAAGAAAGAACGCAAAGGCAAAGAGAGAGAGAAAGAGAGAAACAAAAAGAAAGAGAGAAGGGGACATACAAAAGGCGAAGACAAAGAGTCAAAAAGTGAGAGAGAGAGAGAGAGAGAGAGAGAGAGAAAGTAGATTAAGGGCAAAGGCAAAGAGAGAGAAAGAGAGAAACAAAAAAGGAAGAGAAGGGGACATATAAAAGTAGACTACAGGCGAAGATAGACAAAGAATCAAAGGGAAAGAGAGAGAGATAGAGAAAGATAGATATCACTAAAGCCAATATCGCATGCGATATGGAGCTCAAGCTCCATGACAATTCGTTCAGATCTAATGTTAGGGTATATGAGGCAAAGAAAAATACTGAAAATGAAAATGAAATGCAGCAAAGGGCAAGCAGCAGCAGCAGTAGCGAGTGAGTGACTGACTTGGCGGCGGCGTCTTCGAGTCGCCACTCACACACACACACACACAGATATATACCCTCCTTGAGAGTGGGAGAGAGACAGAGAGAGAGAGAGAGAGAGAGAGAGAGAAAGAGCGCGAGCGGGTAGGGGCAATGCAATTTGGTGTGTGTTTCCCAAGAAACCTTTGTTGCATTATTGCCGCAATTTGCAGAAGTGGTGACGTGAGAGCCATCAGCGTGCACACACACACACACACACACACAGACATACAGCTGGTGGGCCAGACAGCCAACAAATAACAACTAAGTTGGCAATTTGGAGTCGCGAAAACCCAAAGCCGAAAGACCAGCAAAAAAATAGAGAATGTAGCTCATGCAGCTGTAGCAGAAGAAGAAGAAGAAGCAACAGACGCAGTAAATTTTGTGAGATAGGAAGGGGGTCGAGGTACAGATGATGAAGCGTAGGAGCTGACCACTTCATAAATAACAAAAAGGCAAAGCACCTGCAACAACAACAAAATACGAGCTAAAAAGAAAAATTTGATTAATTTGGTGTGTTATCGCCACAGCGCAGTTATCGATAACAACTACAAAACAGCAACTGCTCGAAAATCATAAAAATAGTTTGGGCCAAGCAAAAAACAACAATTAAAACATTAATAAAAAATGTGTGCATTAAAAGAGTTATGTCGATAACAACTTGGGGCTATCGATAACAATTAAAACTGAAAATTTTAAAAATACTTCAAATAAAAAAACAATAAAATCACTAACTAAACCTTTATTATATATTCCAATCAAATTTCTTCATGAAACGAGTTATCGATAACAACTATAAATTGTAAATTACCAAAATAAACAACATTCATTATGTGGCTAATCAAAAGTAAACAAAACTTGATTAGTTTGTAAATGTTGTTTTTCGTTTTGGCAGCCGCAGCACGCTTGTTGCTTTTCTTCTTCTTCTATTTTTTTATCGATAACAGCAGTAAGTACCAATTACAAAACTGAAAATAGAAGGCAACTTCTATGCAACAACAGAATTTACCCCATTATTAGACCAAAAATAACAAAAATAAACAAAGCCAAACAAAACCAAGCAAAACAAACAGAAAACTAAATCAAAAACAAGAGTTACCAAGAAATGGCGCTGCATTGCAGGGCGTCTCCCCTTAACCCACATACAGAAAGGGCAATTGTCGAAGTCGTCACGAACTGATTGTCAGCAGAGCAGCTCATGTGCATTTGCATGCTCAAAATGTACAGTGAACAGTCGCTAAAGCAACATGCTACCCAGAAATTATATTAGATGAGGGCATCCGATAAAGTTGATGCTATGAAATGTTATCGGTTGAAAGTACTATGAAACAACGCGCAATGAACTGTTATCGTTTAACTTATTCTATCAATATGTTTGAATGTGACATTAGCGATAAGCGTGCGTATCAAGCAAAAGCTATCGATAAATCTGATACGCACTGTCAATCACTAAGCTATTATGTATAATATCTAGTATTACTTGGCTACGATAAGAAATGTTTTCTTTACCGCTAAACAATAAAAATATATTATTTAATGTGTTGATTACATGTTATCGATAATATTATTATTTACATATATTATATGTCTCTTATCGTTACAAATATTATTGCCTATTATCGATCAACATTTTGGCAAATTATGTTGCAGATTCATCGAAAAGCGATTATGGTTAAAATTTTGGTAATTTATTATCGATAAATTGAATATTGCATGAATTTCAAAACTGAAATATCGATATGCATATTATTTGATCGATAAAAAACGCATGCTTGCTCAGCTAACTTTTGATAACATTCAAATGCATTCGATGATTTTTACTATACGATAACAACTGTAAAAATATTGTTTCACACAGGGTATCTATTAGTCGTGCATACAGTTGAGAAAAGCTACGCATAATATGTATATATATTATTTGACTGTTGACTGTTTTGCACACTTCAAGTGGGTCGCCTTTAGCGTGTGCTCACTGTGTCGAGTTCTTCAAGAGGTCGCTACAAATTTGTAGCATACTTTTGCGGGCAGCTGGCAGCCAATTGGCAGCCGAGTGTCCAGTCGCTGGAGTCAATTGTTGCCGCTCCAACTTGCTAGAGCCAAGGCAACGGCAACGTGAATGGGAATGAGATGGGCATGGAGTGACGTGGGGTCAACTCGGGTAGGGTCAAGTTAACTGCAGCTGAGGCCGCAGCACTTGGACTAAGCCAGCCAAGAAGTTTTGTGAGTTGCCAAAACAAGGCCAACTTGTGACGCAAACAACAGCAGCAGCAACAACAACAACAACAGAGAACCGAAGAAGAAGAAGAAGGGCAATAATATGAAATAAATTCCAATAGAGAGGTTGCCAGCGAGCGTCAGAGGGTGCGGCCACGAAGTGGGTTTGAAGGGGTAACGCTACAAATCCGTACAAATTGAATAAGAACTCAATCTTGGCTACTGTCAAAACAACTTTTCTCTGGCTTGGCCAAGGGCTGGGTTCGGTTGGGGTAGTCCCGGCAACCGGACACCACAGCACGAGGCGGAAAGATAAAAAAAAAAAAAAAAAAAAAAAAAAAAAAAAAAAAAGATTTGAAGAGGCACAAGAAAAAAAAAAAAAAACAAACACACACACACAGACAGACACAGAGCGAGAGGGTAGGGAGCGGGTGAGGGAGAGCTATATATTGAATGGAATTGAATTGAAATGGTCGGGCAATTGTTTGTGTATCATTATAGTCATCATCAATGTGCTCATCGACTCGCCAGCTGTCGCCGACCCGATGCATATATCCCTCCATAAAAATACATATATATAGATATAGATATATATCTATAGCTAGATTGCTAGCTCTATCTGTACGTGTGTGTGTGTGTGTGTGTTTGTTATTTTTTATAGCTCTGCAGCTTGGCTTTTAAAGCTGCGTTTTTTTTATGAGTTTCAAGCAAGCATATTGACGACATTGGTCCACAGTTTAGTTATTGATTAAGCTAATTCGAGGATATCTAACAGTTGATCAGTTTCAGTTAACTCTTTAATATTTGCCATGTCCTTTTTCATACAAAAGATTCATTTACTTTTTGGAGCATCTCTTTAGCTAAAGTACAATTTGATTGAATTGCAAACAATTACAGGGTATGCTGTAGCTCAGCTTTTATAATTAGCTCAGCAGATTTGCGCATATATCAAATTTGGCTGGATATTGTCAAACATTTGCCATTTTTCCTACTAATATTAAATTCTAATCAAATGTTCAATTACAGGGTATCCTGTAGTCAGTCATTTCACTTCAAATCTCCCATATATTTGCCTTTCAACGACATTTCATCACTTTGTCTAGCGCTTTATGGCAATTTAATGCAAAGCTTAACTCTTTCCAACGCTCGCTTTAGATTTATCACCTCCCCCAACCCAGCTCCCCTTCATAGGGTATGTGTCAAGTCGTGCATGTATGCCACGGCACCTACCAGCGTACAAACATTAGGCATGAGTGGACATCTTCAGATACACGCTATCTCCATTGAATTCCAATTAACAACGTTTAGCTAAATGATTGATTGACTTTGCGAGTCGAGCGAAATGCGAAATGCGAATTGCGAAACGCAAACCCAGTCCAGAATTCAAATATAGTATTTGTATATATATGCATATAGATAGATTTGTGTGATTATAAACTTGCTAAGCACTTAAGCTGATCAACGCATGATTTGTTTATTTTTATAAACAGCCCAAATGCTGTAATCTAATTGATTTGTCAACACTCTTTTACAGTGCTGAAAAATATCAAAAGAAAATTCAACACTAAAATACACATATATACATTTAATAACTATATATAGATATGTATAGTTAAACATTTACCAACTCTGCAAGCTACAATCTTCCTTAAAACAGTTATCGATAAATCGAAAATTCTCGCCTCAATAAGTAAAGAAAATTCGACACTAAAACACATATTAATATGTAGATTGATATATAAACTATATACAAACTTTATATGTACAGTTAAGCATTCAACAACTCTGCAAGCTATATTCTTATTGAGAAAAGTTATCGATAAATCGAAAGTTCTCTCCTCAATAAGTAAAGCTGCTTTTGTGCCTAGCTTAGCTGCAATTCGTTTCTTATTCTTTCGCTGGCACATTCATCGATCCACGCACATTAACTATCAACAGATATCGATATCGATAAATTAGAAATGTTATCATATCGAATGCTGTTCAGCTGCATCTGTAACTAATATTACCCATTTCTTGTTCTACACGCATTCCCTGTGACGCTTTACAACACTCAGTGTTGCATTATAACTGTCAACAGTTATCGATAAATTGCCAAACACTTTGTGCCACTGTGTGTGTGTGTGTTTGTGAGGCTGTCATGTTATGTCAGCCGATCAATTGGTCTCGCTCTGGCCACGCCTCCAGCGCCCCCGCATCCTCGCGCCCGGCTGTCGTCAGAGGCCGCGGCACTATTAATTATCATGTTAAAATGTAATTAATTAAAGATGTCGTCAACGCAGCCGTTGAAGCCGGCGCCCGCAACATAACTTTCAATGAAAAGTTAATAAATTACATAATGCCGTAAACGAAATTACAAACGCCATCAACGCTGACAACAACAACAACAACAACAAAAATGCCACCTGATAACAAATCAAACGAACATTTTTGCTCTGCCTATCGACAGGCGTCGACGTCGACGTCGATGTCGACGTCAACAGCGGCAGCATCGGCGCTGATATTGACAAGCCGCTTGCACAGTGGCACACAATCGATTTGCAAGCAGCTAAAATGGGCAATGGTAGAGATTAGAAATTGAATAGAAATTTATATTGAATTATATTTTTAAAATAAAGCTAGCAATTGACAAAATTATAAATTAATTATTAATAACAAAATTTATAGAAAAAAAATATAAAAATAATAATAAAAAAATAGAGTGCTAAAGAAAAAAAAGAAAAATTGTACATATATAGCGTTTAGAAAAGAAAACAAAATGTAATTAATGTAAATGCCAATAGATCTGGGTTCATAGATCCCGAGCTCGACTGAAATATAGAGCGATGACACGAGCTCATAACGAATCTTGAGCCATAGAAAAGTTAATTTTGTAGTTTGTTTTTTTACGTAACTCATTTTTATTGTTCAATCATAAAACGTTATAAGAGATTTGCATATAGGTGTGCTTACATATATTTAGGATATGATATACAATATATAGGATGATGGTTGTGAGAGTGTGCCTCTATATGTTCCTATATATGAATACATTCCCATTTAATTTATATATGAATCGAAATATATATAGATATATTTATGGATAAACATAAATATAGATTTTTGTGTTTCTATTTATATATTGTAGACGTGTTTATATTATTAATATTTGTGTTTTATCCATTATTATATTTATATATATTTATACAGATAGCTGCTAGAATTGTGGATATTTTTTTTTTGTATATTTTTTGTTTTGTGTACATTCGCTTATTTATGGTAAAAGTAATATTTGGTTATAATTATAAATTGGCTGTGATTTGTTGTTGTTTGTTATTCGCCTAATAATCCCCTCTCTCTGCCATTTGCTAATTAGTTTATGTATAATGTATTACTTTTTCCCCATTTTGTGATGTTTTACAACAATTTTTTTAGTTTTCTTTTGTGTTTGTTTTTTGTTATTTTTAGTGTACGCGATTCAATCGTGATATTTCAATCTGTATAGTATTTTTTTTTTTAAGTGAGTTAGTATTTTTTCTGTTTTCGTTATTTGCAGCCTATTCATTTCTAGCTGATATTTCGGTTTCATATTTTGGAATTTGTTTTTCGAGTATGCGTGTCTGAGTAGTCCAAAATCTAGTGTTTTTTTGGAATTTTGTTTTATAGAGTATTTGATTTTTTTTTTAGTCGTATTATCTTCGGGTTTGACGATTGTTATCGATATAATTGACGATATACCATCTTCAATGCGTTTGGTTAGTATTTCTTTTTTGTTGTTGCTGGTGCTTTGCAGGGCTGGTCAGAATGTTCTCTATATGGAGCTTACCAAAGTCCCGACGAATAACCACCGGGTGGGACTCGATTATTTGTACCTGGTTGCATCGGCTGTCCGCCCATCTGATTGGCCGGTTGTACAAAGTCGGTGGCACCAGGCTTGTAGCCCTCACCGGTAACTGGATTACCCTCTATTAATATCCACCGTGCCGTGCAAATAGATAACGAAAGATTGTAAGTTAGGGAAAGAATTGTGAAAGGTCGTTAAAATTTTAATGCTAGACTCAAATGTTTACATCGAAAATGATTCTCTATGATATATTAGCTATTTTGTATATAAATGCTTCCCATAAATGATCTTAGTATCTCCCATGCCAGATTCAAATGTTTTCTACATAAATTATACTAAGTATACGATGGTAATACGAACCTAAAGACCTTCCATACAAAATTGAAAACTTTCTTATAGAAAATCTAAGCAATTGCTTATAAATAATCTGAATTTTTTGTAAATTTCATATAACCTCTGAGGATTTCTCTATAAGAAACGAAATCTATTCATGACTATTGTCTGATCCCTCGTTAAACTTTTGCCCATCTCCATTCCATAGACAATATATAAACTTCTACACAAACATACCTCGGTTCTTTAGTTTCTTTGGCTTTAGACCGCCCACTCCATCTCCATTCAGACCGGAGCCGGTAATCGGATTGCGTGAATAGTAGTTATCTTTGTTTTCGATCTTGACGCACGGTACATGCGACTGCTCCACATAATCCCCACAAGGTCCCATCGGTTCCTTCAGATCTGGCTCCGGGCCCATATTATTCAACGAGTACGGACGTTCGGGAGTTGTGCCCGAATCGCGACGGCTTTGTAGAAACACATCGTGTTTGTCCGACTCAACGAATGTAGAGTTATCGGCTGGCACTGGCCCGACAACATTGTTAGTGCATGGCCGATCGACGTCCAATATATCAACTGGACGTTCCGGTTCCTCGCTGGGAGTTGGCGATAGGGGGCAAAGCTCATCCCGATCGAAGGGCTGCGTTTCGCGTACTTCCGGAACTTTACCAGGAGCTAAGTTCAATTAAGATTATATTGCAGTGATGTAGTCTAAACTCCACACTCCGGTTTGACCGTCGTTTACATCTTCTGATACTTACCGCTCATGTTGAATAACTTTATTCGTCACACGCGTTTTTCACGAAATATATTTTTATATATTTTATTCCAAACTTTTTACAGTATTTGAATTTACAATCTTTCCCGATTCACTTTTACAAAATATATAAATGAAATATTTTACGATTTTTATTTTTTTTTTTTTTAGGTTTTGGATTTTTAGTTGTGTTCAGCACAATAACTGGACCAAGACTGAAAATATATGAAAATGGGTCTGGTGCCTCGAACAATCCAACGAATTTCATTTCATCGCCTACTGTTAAAACAAAATTATATCAAATTGTTGTAAGCAAAGTGTTTGCCACGTGTCCTAACCAGCATCTAAAGTTTGACAAGAAAAGCAAAGAATTAGAGAAACGATAAAATTGAAATATTATTATGATATAATAAATAATGAAAGAAATATATGAAAATTTAAATATTTGTTATTTATGCCCATTTCAAGCAGAAAATGCAAGAAAATATATTTCAAGATATTTGCAAAGTTTGCTCCACTGTGCACGTAGCTCAATTGATGCGACCGTATGTCTGCGTGTGTGTGTGTGTGTGTGTTTGTCCTTTGTCATGACCTGCATAATCCGCATGTAAAACAAATTAATAAATAAATAATAAATAATAAATGTGCGTAATAATAATGACTAAAGAAATATCAGAAACAATAAATTTTATTTGAGTAGTCGCCAAAACCGCCGACAACAAATGCCAAAAACAAAGGCAACAATTATTAATGAAATAGAGAGGGAGAGGGAGAGGGAGTCAGATGGCCGCTTTGCAAGTAACGCTTGGAATGAGAGGAGGGGAGGCTGACAGGGGCGGGGCGTCTGTCGCTTGTCATAAACGCTTATAAATTTGTTGTCTGCGCGTAAATAAAATTCGCAACAATATTAAAACTGATGCAAAGGCGTAATAGAACCAAGGGCGGAGAGGAGTTGCTGCAGGCGCTGGCTCTTTAAAATAATTTATCGCATGCAATATTCACGCACGCACACACACACACACACACACGCGCGCTGGCATTTGCTTTTGCCTTTGCCGTTGCTTTTATGCCGCCGCTTTAGACGCTCGCACGTTTTCACGCACATTTGTAAGCAAGTCAGGCAATCGCTTGCCCAATTAAATGCGTTGAAGCACACACGCACACACTCTCATTCACTCTCCCACGCTCACGCATAACTGTTATCTCGCAAGCTAATTCTCAAAAGTCAAAACACTCGCATTTTCGCTCATAACAGTTAAATAAACACAAAGCGGAAACCTCGCTCACTCAACCCTCGCCTGCTTACTGCAGTCACTCCTCACTCGGCCTGCAATCGTCTCAATTAAAAAGGTGACACACTCGCACACACACAACAAACAATGAGAGGAGAGAAAACAAGAGCAATTAAAAGCAACTTTAAGGCACAGTGGGCGCAGCGCTTTAATATACACACACACACATATAGCATACTTATACATATATGCTTATGCAAATAAACAGAGCAAGAGAGAGAGAGAGAGAGAGGGAGAGATTGAGTTTAATTAACTTTATTATTTTTTTTTTTTTTTTTTTTTTTTTTTTTTTTTTTTTTTTTTTTTAATAAATGTTTATTTACAGCTTAACGTACCGTTACCTTTTAGGCAACTTAATCTAAACGGATATTAATTAAAATTTATAAAACTACTTAGAGCTATACTAATTCTAGCATAGGATAAATAAGGAGAAAATAATATATATATTTTGTGAAAAGTATATGAATACTATGAAAAAGTAAATGTTCATGTCAAGACACGATCCAGCAGGTCTTGAGGGTGATGGCGCTTTAGTCTTCTTCTAGTGGATGTACGTCTAAGGGCTGCTGTACCTAGGCGCCTGGCCAGGCTATTTGAATGGGAATTTAAACTTTATTATAAGTTCTTCAATCAGTCTATCGCCTTCAACGTCGCATGCTTCAGTTAAGCTCGCACGCGCCCAACTCAACTGCTAAAAGATCAGAGCAGACTTATTTTGCATAAGAGCAATTGTCTGATCCCACCATCACCACACACCCACAAAGTAACAGCACTATGCGCTGCGCTACAGTCGGCATGCCGCGGGCGTCAGGAACTTCAAATGCAGCTGTCGCTTTGTCGCTGCTGCAGCTGCAGCTGATGCTGTCGCTTTTGTCGCAACGTCTCGCACTCTTACTTCAGTTTAGCTGGCAGCTGACTGCGCTGCTTTTGTAAAATCATTTGACATGTCAACGTCGCGCAGTCGAATGTCGATCCCCTTCGCATGCCAACACAGAAAAAACAGGAGAGTCACATGCTCACTCGTTCACTCTAACTACTACAAAGTCTAGCAACCAACCACATAATGGTGTAGGTGTAAGCGAGAGCATTGCTCGTTTATCAAAACGGCGCCCGCATATGCTGCTCTTTTTGTTGTTGTTGTGGTTGCCGTTATTCTTGCCCTTCCTTCTTCGTCGTTACTCTCAGTTAAAGTCGTGCAAGAAAAAGCGCAAATCAGCCACAATTGCCTCTGACAGACGCAAGCTCTTTTGCCTTTGTGCGCCAGTGTGAGCATGTGTGTGTGTGTGTGTGTAAGTGTGCGATGTTCAATACTTTGTAGCTATGACAGTGTGCGAGTGTGTGTGCGTGTGTGGCTTTGACATTATTTGTGCTGCAAGCTGACAGATTTTCGTTACGGCAGCATTAAATTGAATTTTGACATTTCTTTGCATATGCGAAATAGACACACACTCACACTCACACACACACACACACATACTGTCATTTACACATGTATGCGTGTATTTTGTCACATCTAAGCTGAGCCACTGGCAAAACGCTACAAGCACTCTCTCTCTCTCTCTCTCTCTCTCTCTCTCTCTCTCTCTCTCTCCCACTCTTCTGCCCTTTCTATCTTTTGACCAACTTGCTTTGTGGGTTTTAGTTTGCACTCGAGACTTCAATTTGAAAACTGACTAATGAAATAACAAATTATGATTGATTCGATTAATTAAAGCTCAACAAGCTTGTTTTCATTGCATCTTTAAGTTATGTCCA
The DNA here is from genome assembly GCA_030914345.1 of Drosophila koepferae. NCBI lineage: Eukaryota > Metazoa > Arthropoda > Insecta > Diptera > Drosophilidae > Drosophila > Drosophila koepferae. The sequence continues at coordinate 4,535,934 of JAUESR010000209.1, forward strand.
AGTTTCAAATTCAATTTTAGCCTAAGCAAAATGCAGAAGAGGCAAAAATATGTATTTTCCTTTGCTCAGCAAAATTTCCATTTTTGTTGATTAAAGAGCCAACAAATTTATGCGTGTGTGTGTGTGTGTGTGTGTGTGTGTGTGAGTAGTTGTATGTGTTTGATTAATGCCCGATCGAACAGACTCAAACTTTGATGCCCACTGGTCATATGGTCATAGTTGGAAGTAATAGACCTGCCACGCACCACCACACCCTCCCCTCTTCCCCTCAATAACAGTTCGTTCGGCTCCTCCATTTCAATGCTGAGCACCTTGAAAATTAATTTCTCACGTTTCACGTACAATTTGTATGGCCGGAAGCGTTTTCAAGCCTGAGTCCTGTCTCTTGTTTCTCTTTCTCTCTCTCTCACTCTCTCCCTCTTTCTCTCTCACTCTGCCTATCATTTTGGTCGGCTGCAATCCTTAACCAATACAGGCAAGTTCTAGTCGCCTCTTCCTCATATCTCCACAGCTAGCTGTTCGCTAATGAAGGTTTCATATTGCTGCATCTGCTGCTCTTGTTATACCCTGTATTTGAAACTTACCGCAGGTGTATATGATGTATCTTAAAGTCAGAAACTTAATATTATTGATAATTTCTCTTATGCAAAGTTATTCTAGCAATATTATTCTGCTTAGCAATTACAGGGTATAATGTATTAAATCCTTTCAACATTGCTAACTGAATTTTTAAAATTATTAAAGGATTTTTCATTTCCATCTGCCTATACTTTAGATATCCAAAACAGTGTGTTCGATAGTCTATTAATTATGCATTAAAAACCAAATTCTCCTTGGTGGCTCTTCATATCACTTATAGGGTAACTTCTAGTCGTAAATGTGTGTTTTTTAAAAATAAGTTTCAAGTATTTTTGATAATTTTAGTTTTTGAAAAACAAAATCAAATAAAGTGGAGCTACCCTTACCCCAATTACGTTTTACAGGATATCCGTTAGCCCTTCAAAAGCGATGTACATCTTACCTCAACTCAGGCTTCGCATATTTATATATTTTTTCTGCTTCATTTACAAATTAATGTTTTACTAAGCTACGACTACAGTTACTTTAGTTCCAGGATATGTGTTAGTCCATCATTTTGATTTAATTTTCTGTTATATATAAAGTTTCGTTTTCTTTTACAACTTTGAATAGGTCTTTACTATACTAATCCTTTAAGCCTCAAGCATTTTACAGGGCATATATTAGCACATCATCTCAACACTTCCCTTGAGCTGACCAGTTTCTTGTTGCTTTTGGCTATAGCACGTAGCCAATGAGTCCAATTCCGCATTTGGCTTCTGCCTTGCCAAAGAGGCCACGCACCCAAATGCAATTGACTATCTCTGTCTGTGTGTGTGTGTGTGTGTGTGTGTGTGTGTGTGTGTGTGTAAGCACAAATACTCCTTCAGACATTGCAGTGTAGTAGCGTGTAAAGTGATATTTGATACCCAACAATTGGGCAAACGTAAAAAGCGGGTATGCCAGCTTTTAGCTTATAGATGTATTTATATATATATAGAGCTTATCTTCTAGAGACAATGCCAAAATATATAGATGAGATGGCACGTCTAAAGTTGACAAAAATTGAAATATCTAACACAATTAAGAACAATTTTTAATTTTTCAGAATCTTTATTTAAATGTTGTTGTACATTTTTAGGAATTTTTATATTGTTAATACTTGTCTTTTAAATAAATTGTTATATGTACCAGTTGTCTTACAGGGTAGCGCCTAGTTGTTCATTTTGACCGCTCGTCAGCAAAACATTCTGAACTTATTATTGTTGCGGTTTCTGTTGTGCTTCTGTTTAGTTATTACACATATTAGCTTGTGGCCAGCTTTGGCTTTGTTTGCCACAGACACGAAGCAGAGACCAAAGACCACCTTTATCAATGAGAGAGGGAGCGTGAGAGAGAGCGAGAGAGAGAGGGAGAGGGAAAGAGAGTTGTCATGCGTGTGCTTAAATTGCACAGGATTATGGGTCTTAATTTTATGATTGCTTCTTTAATCAGAGCAACTAACGTTCGCCAATTATGCCCAGACCGTGTTAATTGTTTCTCTCTCTTTCTCTCTCGCTCACAGTATTTGCCTCTCGTTCGCGCCCATACACGCTTAGCAGCTAATCGATGTGCGTTATTTGCGATTAGTCGAGCGAGCCAAATGAGCCACGTAGTCATTGAGCAAGCAACGGTGTGGGAATTTCTTATGTCTTGGCAATCATTTGTCTTGCCGGGAGAGCACAACACATCCCCCCGCCAACTCCCTTAAATCATCCAAGCTAGGCAACCACCCGGCCACTCGGCCCACCCTCAGCCCCTTTTGTTTTGTCGGTTTTGTCGGTTTTCGCTACGGAGCATAATGAATGCGTGCTTAGCTATAATAAAATGTAGCGGCATTTTCCAACAAGCCACAAAAACAAGGCACAAATATATATACACACACGCACACACACATGGACACACTCATAGAAAGACAGGGGTGTACTTGCTTACACTGAGCGAAAATAATTAGTAAGGAGTCTGCGGAAGCGGAACGAAAGAGAAAGGTATATTCAGTGAGAGATAGACAATCGAAGAGTATCGACAAGCCGAGCTCATCTCTCTTCAAAATCTCTCTTTCTCTCTCAGTCTCATTCTCTGTCTCAGTCTCAGTCTCAGTCTCAGTCTCAGTCTCAGTCTCAGTCTCAGTCTCAGTCTCAGTCTCAGTCTCAGTCTCAGTCTCAGTCTCAGTCTCAGTCTCAGTCTCAGTCTCAGTCTCACACTCAGTCTCAGTCTCAGTCTCAGTCTCATTCTCATTCTCATTCTCATTCTCAGTCTCAGTCTCAGTCTCAGTCTCAGTCTCAGTTTATTCAACCCATTTTCTCCCAGTGTATCTGGCTGCATTCAAGCCTGATTCGTAGGCCACCCGCAAGCTGCAGTTGCTGCTGATTGCTGCCAACAATGCAATAAAACATTTCACAATGCAAGGCACTCTGCGGACATCATGCGGCAATCGGGTTTGCTGTGCAACATGTGGCGCTCGGTTGGGATCGCAAAACAGCAAAAAATGCATCCAAAATCCCAAAGTCCTCTTCTTAAAGCTCTGTCTCCCTCTCCCTATCCCTCTTTCCGCCCCCTCTCCCATCACTCTCTCCCTCTCGCTCTCCCTCACTCGTCCTCTCCCACTCTGTTGTCTAGTCATGCTTGAAATAGTTGTAAATAAATAATGCGACAAACACTTGTTCCCAGCCAATGGAGAGACAAAAAACAACAAATACCCTGTAAATAACGGAAAAGAGGTTGAAATTAAATTCAAGTTAATTTCGTTTCGTATCAAGTGTTTTCAGTTCATGCTTTAGAAAGTGAGGTTAGGTATAGTTCTTCTACTTCTTTTATACTCGTTCATGCTGCGCAAAATGAGAGTATATTGGTTGATGTAGAATGTTTGCCTTGTTGTCGTACGTCTTCTCGGAATCGTATACAACATTTTAACACTATATAGTCAACCTTAGTCTTAGAGATAGCTCACAGGTCAACTTCTCCAAAGATAAAGCTCTAAATGCATTTTGTGTGCTAAAAATGAGCTTAAGTTGTTTCAATGTAATTTAACCGTTAGACCCTCTACAATTTATTGCAGTTAATGTAAAGATTTTCTTTTTCTTGCACTAATTTTAGATTCGATTGCATAAAGTGAGGTTAAGGTACATCAAAGTTTCATAGTATTCACCCTTATGTATATGTAATTAGTTATATTTTCCCTTGGCAATTTTACCAATTAAAACTTGAATGCGTTTGGCTTCTATTTCAGGTTAGGTTTCTGTTTTTATATCAGACTGTGTTTTTTATTCTTTTTTATTTAATTTTAAATTTAATTTTTGCCAGCGTAAACAATTTTTTTTTTTTATCATAACTCATCAAAGTAGTTGCCAATGACAACGCTTTGGCCCTTTTTTTTTTTTGAGTGCCGCTCATAGAGGGGAGAGGCTTGGGCAGTCGCGTGGCTTAAGGGTCGGGTCAGTGGATATTTGGCTTATCGCTGGAATGAATAAAGAAAATTTGAAAGCCTTTTAAGCGAGATATGCATATACATGGCTTGCTCTCGCTCTCTCCCTTTATCTCTCTCTCTCGCTCTCTCCCTCTTATACGCTCTCTATCTATCTATATACATACATTCGAGTGCAGTCATTAGGTTTATTAAGTGCCCAAATGCAGATAAACTAAATGAGTGCATGCCAAATGGCGAAGGCCCACTGCCCACTGCAATGGCAATTTACGCAGGGAATGCAAGTTATCAAGTATCTCAGCGAGCGTGGGTTCCCCTAAGCCGCTGCTGCTGCCGTTGCCGCTGCCCCTGCCCCTGCCCGCGTTGCGCCTATGGAAAAGTTTCAAAGTAAACGAACAAGAGTGCAAAAGAGATAACAAACAATGTGCGGCTAACGGTGGTCGGGCAAATTACCGTTGCAAGCTGCAAAAACTTCATGGCGGACCGCAAAGATTAGCGCTATCAGTCAGCAAGAGTAAGACAACGAAACAGAGCAAGCGAGCGAGCGCGCGGGAGAGAGAGAGTGCGAGTGCGTGAAAGGAAGAAGTGGGCTTAAGTGTGCGAGAGAGGAGAAGTAAGGCAGATAAAGCGAACGAGCGCGGTTTGACCGCATTAAATACAGTTTCAAGTGTTCGCTTTACACATGCACATATATACACATACATATATATACATATTCTTATCTCTTAACAACCGCAGCAGCTGGGCGAATGAGGCAAAATAATTACATTTGTATATAGTAAAAAGTGTATTTCATAACTGATAAGCATGCAGCAACGTCACATTTAAAAATAGAGCAAGAACGAACTTCATGACTCACTTCAAAACAATATTGTGCACATATAGAAATTTCAATTCAATTTATTCGCATTTACCAATTCAAATTCAAATTCGAATTCAAATTGTCAACAAACAAAAGCTAATTGCTATGCTCAAATTACCATAAAAAGTACTCTATCAAATGCTAACTGCTATAATGGCAAGCAAAACAATTTATCGTAAACTTTCCGCAGCTGCTAAAAAGCTGAGTGCTATGAAACTGCTAGGCATGGCAGCTGCACACATGTTTTGGTTACTTTGTTTTTAGTACGCTGCGCACAGCTGTTGATATGTGGCAGTGCAATGAAGGAAACCCAATAGGCCCTACTCATTGATCAGCTGTATACATTAACTGCGTACTTGCTTGGCTGTGCGACTATTTAGCCTCACACAGCGCCAATTTACAAATCACTCAACATTCGGTTGCCGACAGCGACGCGGACGTCGTGCTAGTGCGTATCGTAGTCTTTAGTTTGTATTTGTTTTCCTTATTCGTTTTTATATAAACAGAGCTGCTCGCTCTGTGTGTTGTGTGTGGCTGTGCTCCTTTTTTTTTTTTTTTTGTTTTCGCATTTAATTGTTGCTTTCATTAGCCATACCTAACGGAATGTCGCAGAATAGCTTGCCACAACAGTTAATTCAGTTCGTCAATTGTCGATTGGTGCGAAATCATCAGCTGATCGTCGATGATCTGTGGGTGCGAGATGGTAAAATCATTAATCCGGAGCCAGTTTTTTACGACGAGCGGGTGACGGCACACCAACGCATCGACTGCGGCGGCGCGATCATTGCGCCCGGCTACATCGATTTGCAAATCAATGGTAATCAGCAGCAAAACAGCTGAAGCAGCTGGAATTTCACTTTTAATCCGTCGTCAAGGTCACATCATTTGCGTACATGTATATTAATCTAATCACCGATTCGCCCCTTTGTGCTGTAAGCACACGAAATACGCGATTGTAATCATAAACATTGTATTTGAGCGCGAGGGAGATGCATGCATTGCGATTTGCAAATCAACGGTAAACAACGAAACGAAATGTGTGAGCGTATTGCACACGAGTGTGTTAGAGCAGTATAGCTAGAGAGCAAGATTTATGCATGCTGAGCTTGTTAACTGCATAGCGCTCCTCAAAGTGTGTTAGAGCAGTGCATAGAGAGCTAAATTTGCATGCCATATATTTAAGTGTTGGAGCAGCATAGACAATTGCAATTAATTTACTATTCGCATAAATAATCAAAATCTCACTCTTTCTGACTCTTTTAGGTGGCTATGGCGTTGACTTCTCCTATGACAAGGACACCATTGAGGCGGGCGTGCACAAGGTGGCCACCGGGCTAGTACGCAACGGCGTTACCTCATTCTGTCCCACACTAGTGACGTCACCCAATGACAGCTATCATACGATATTGCCGCGCATGCCGCTGCACATCGAAGGCGGCGCCGGCATATTGGGCGTCCATGCCGAGGGACCCTTCATTAATCCACAAAAGAAAGGCGCGCATCCAGCCAACTGCATTCAGACTATTGACAATGTGAGTGAGTCGAAACGAATGCGGGTATATTAGCTTTCGCAATTCTTAAGCTAACTAGCCTTTTTTCTCTTTCATTTCAATTTACACTTACCTCCTCTCTTTCTAAACTAATTAAATTGCTCTCTGCTTCTTTTTCTTTAGCTCTTTTCTATTTGAATATTTCTTAAGCTTCTCTCTACTCTTTTCAAATACTTTACGATCTTCTCTTGTCATAATTCTTAAGATTCTCACTTCTCGTTCTGAATTACTTAAGCTTCTCGCTTCTCTTTTCGTTATTCTAAAGATTCTCTCTATGCCAAATTCATTAAGCTTCTCTCCTATCCTTCCCAATTAGCTTCTTTCTTCTTCTCTTGACATATTCGTTAAGCTTCTCTCTTCTCTTTCCGAATCACTTAAGCTTATCTTACTTTTATCGTATCTTCCGACATTCCTTAAACATATCTCCTCTCTTTTCACATTCATTAAACATCTCTCACTCTCTCTGCTTCTCGTTTACTTTTAGGGCATGGATACGCTGCGTTCCACATACGGCTTGCTGGAACGGATTAAGATAATAACGCTGGCACCTGAGCAGGTGAGCGATGCGAACGTCATCGATGAGCTGGTGAAATTGGGCATTACTGTCTCGCTGGGCCACTCGATGGCCAGCCTAAGGGATGGCGAACGAGCTGTGCGACATGGAGCCACGCTGATTACGCACCTCTTCAATGCTATGCTGCCGTTTCATCATCGTGATCCGGGCCTAGTCGGCTTGCTGGCCTCCGATCAAATACCGGCTGGACGCATTGTCTACTTCGGCATCATTGCCGATGGGGTGCACACGCATTCGGCTGCTCTGCGCATTGCCTATCGAACGCATCCCGACGGCCTGATCCTGGTCACAGATGCAATTTCAGCCCTTGGCCTGGAGGATGGCATCCATCATATTGGCCAGCTGCCACTGGAAGTGAAGCACCGCCGAGCTTTCATAGCGGGCACCGATACGCTCTGCGGCAGCATTGCGCCCATGGATGAGTGTGTGCGCATCTTCCAACGAGCAACAGGTGAGCCAGCCCCGCATAATCTAATCTAATCCCTAATCTCTCTTTACTCTCTTTCAGGCTGCTCTCAGGTATTTGCCATAGAGGCGGCCACACTGCATCCGGCCCGCTGTTTGGGCATTGAGCGTGAGAAGGGAACACTGGACTTTGGCTCGGATGCCGATTTCATAGTACTCAATGATGATCTACAGGTGCTATCCACTTGGATAGCTGGCGAACGTGTTTATAAGTCTAGCAACTGAGCCCAGCCCACTCCATAAATATTCTCTTTGTTGCTTATTTTGTTTGTTTTCGTTTGTTTTTATTTTTTTCACTGTTTTATTTGGATTAGATGACGCTTTAAATTGTTCTTTAATATTTAATCATTAAATCATTTGGTGTGGACAACTACGCTAAATCCATATACATGTACAAATAATAAGTATTATGAAAAAAAAAACACATATTTTATATTTATATAAACACACACACACACATATACATACATACAAACATATTTATGTGTATATATGTGTGCGTGCTTTAGGCGCTTTGGCGTAAGCAACGAAATGTTTCTCCGCCCTATTTTGTTGTTTCTTTTTTTCTCTGTTAAATAATTACATTTGTAAAAAAAAAAAAAAAAAAAAACAGTTAATCATTACAATAGGTAGGCGGCTCGTTTCCCACCTCACTTGCTCATATATGTATACTCTTGCCTAATCAATAACAAAACGGAAAGCAATTTGCAGCTAAGCTCACTAACGGTTAAACGCAAAAAAGCAGGCAGGCAATCAAAATAAAGTACTCGCAAGTAGCATATGTAGCATTACATGCATGTATCTGTCTATGTAAGTGTGTGTCTTGCTGTGTTTGCATGTGTGTATGTATATAAGAACAATATAGTTACAGTTACATGTTACATGTGTGTGCCCGACAGTAATTTTCAAAAAAAAAAAAACGCGTACATTAATTGTTGGCATTTTTAAGTGTTTTTTTTTTTTGTGGTATTTAAGTAATTATCATATACATATACAATATCAAGTGTGTTGCACTGTGTATGTGTCTCTGTGTGTATGAGGGGTAGAGAAAGAGAGTTTAAGTCGCATGTGCGTCCGTTTCAGTTCTGTCTGTTCCACTGTTCGCTAAATAGGGCCGCATGCCACAAATGCGCGTGACATGCAAAAATGCAGTTCAATTTGCTGTTGTTGCTGTTGCTGCTTATCAATTTGCAGCTATCGCTGTTTCGTTTCACACTTGGTTCGTTTCGTTGTGCGTTGACAAACGTACGCTGTATTTTTTGTTATTGTTGTCTTTCTTTTTGTTTTTTTTTTCTTGTAAAATTACTCCAAATTACATTTATACAATATTATAAAACTTTAGGTAGGTTCTTTCTTGGTTGTAACTGTTATTAGTGTGTGAGTACGCGTGTGTCTAAGTGCCTATATATTTGTATATGTATGTGTGTATGTGTATTTGTCCAAGTTGATTGCTTGCTTTGTATATAACAGTTAGCAGTATAACATTTATATACTGCTGGCCCGCCGCTTCTTAATGGGGTTATGACACTTGTTAGTTTTGCTTTAAGTTGATTTTTTTGTAAATTTAATTATTTTTTTTTTTTGCGCAGCATAGGAGATGTCATGTGTGGAAGCGAGACAGGATGCGCATGAGTACCTGTTCGATTGCAGGGTTGCCACCCAGTAGAAAACGCATTTGTTTGATTTTCGTTTTTGTTTTTTTTTTTTGTTTTGATTTTTTTTTATATAGTAATATTAAAGGAGCTATCAAAAATTTATAAAAGAACACACACTCAACACACACAAACACACATGCAGTGGAACGCACACACAGTTAAGAAAAGCACTAGGTTTTTGCCAAGTTTGTTAAATATGTATATAGATTTATATATCTATATATAATGTGTATATATATATATATGTGTGTGTGTATGTATGTATGTATATGTATGCATGTATGTATGTATGTAGATCACAAAACCAACCGTGAACGTTAAACTAACAGGTGTCATAACCCCATTACGCACAACATTTGCTGTAGCTCGTCGCCTTGTCGCTATTGCCGCGATCGATGACAACCCTTTCGGGATTCTCGGCCGATTCGCGGCCCGATGTTTTATCTAATATGGCCTCGGCAAGTTCACAAAATGCGCGCTCAATGTTTATATTTGATTTGGCGGATGTTTCCATAAACCGTATGCTGTGCTCCCTAGCAATCTAGAAACAGAAAGGGAGGGAGAGAGAGAAAGAAAGAGAGAGTGAGAGTGAGCATAATTCTAAGAATTTTGTTTGTGTTTATGGTATGTGTTATTTACCGCTTCACCGCGCTCTTTGCTAACAACTCGCTTGTCCGACATATCGCACTTGTTGCCCAATATCATCTTCTCGACATCCTCATTTGCGTGCTGAGACAACAGACAGAGAGAGAGAGAGAGAGGGAGAAAATGAGATCGGATGGAAAAATTGATTGAGTTATGGCTTACCTCGTCTATATTCCGTAACCATTTGACTATATTCTCGAAACTTTTCTCATTCGTTATGTCATAGACGAGCATTATGCCCATCGCGCCACGGTAATAGGATGTGGTGATTGTGTGAAATCTCTCCTGTCCGGCTGTATCCCATATTTGTAATTTAATTTTTTTGCCCCTGAGTTCGACTGTTTTGATTTTGAAATCGATTCCTGCAAGGCAAACAACAATAACAATCAATCAATCAATCAATCAATCAATAAATAAATAAATAAATAGCAATGGCGAGAGATCGTTTTGCACGGTCCAATTACAGCAATGACGTCACAAGTTCAACTGGTTTATCGTGTTTAACATTTGATAACAATTTATTTAGTTGGAACTTCTAATAATGCGTAGCCTTGTGTATGTGAATCATAATACACACACCCACATATATTATATTTATTTATATCAATATATATGTATGAGTCATTATTTTTAATCCAGTTTACCAACACTGTGTATATTAAATACCACAGCAGCGCCTAACCACAGGCAACAACAAGAACAACAGCAGCGCGCCTTATGCAGCGGAGAATGCGATTCATAAAGTCCAAAGGCTAACGGATGGACGTACATACATACATACACACATACATGTATATGTATTTGTGTATGCATTATTTACTTTGACATTGATGGGCCATTTTTGGGTGAGGGGTAAATGTACTAAGGCAATGCCACGCCCAATACGCACAGACAAGTGACCGTGTCCTTGTTGGTTTTGGGCGCCGCCTACGAAACACACACACATTGGCAATGGACGATGCCGCTTACCAACACATACACACACATGCTCAGTAACTCTGCAGGTACATACATGCACACACGTATATACATATATCTTCACGTATATGTACATGTGCGAGGACTGCGCCATTTACTTACCTATGGTCGATATAAATGTGGATGTGAATGCATCATCCGAGAAACGGAATAGTATGCAGGTCTTTCCAACGCCGGAATCGCCAATTAGCAGAAGTTTGAAAAGTAAATCGTAGGTTTTCTTTGCCATTTCACGTTACGGCACTCGCACAACACACACGCACACACACAAACGTACGCACCCACACGCACACGCACTAACACACACAAACTGGCACTTGCAGTCACAGGTTCCGTATAGAACAAAGCACAGTTACAGAGTGGACGACACAAATGTATTGCTTGCTTGTTGCCTTTGGTATGGTTTCTAATTGTTGCAATTTGCGCGTAACTTAATTGGCCAATAAAAAAAAAATCGCTACAGAACTTTTTTACGTTTTAAGCACTTTATTTTTCTACGCAATGCAATTGTTGCTGTACGCTTTCAATGTGACCGCAGCGCGAAATGAAAAAGATACACACTCTGCATACAACACTGTTTAGCTCGCGACCTACATCAACATTTGCTAGAAACTTAATTTGCACTTTAACTTGACTTGAGTGCATAAATATATAAAATTAAATAAAACTAGCTGTGCTAAACGGTAATCAAGTACTTCAAACTAATTATTTGAATGCAGACCACTTTATCGATACTTTTCGTGACTAAGCAACTCTGCGTAATGGCGTTCTTCAGCACTGCAACCGTGACATACATATTGACCAGTGTACACAATAAATAAATATAAATTGTAAACGCTTCGATTGATGCAGAAAATGGATCTGGACTGGCAAAACAGTCTAACAGAGATCAAAGATCGTGGCCAATATCTCCTACACTCAGAAAAATGGGCCGATTGTCACTTTCTCGTCGGCACACCGCCCAATCAAAGAATGATATCGGGCCACAAACTCCTCTTGGCGATGGCGTCGCCAGTTTTTGAAAGGATGTTCTATGGCAATTTGCCAGACAAAACGGATCCCATCATTATACCCGACGTCCAGCCGGAGGCATTTGAGGCGATGCTCGAGTACATCTACACGGATCGCATCACAATTGGCTCGTTCGACAAAGCCTGCGAGCTGTGCTACGTGGCCAAGAAATATATGCTTCCACATGTGGTGACGCGTTGTACCCACTTCCTTTGGGCCGATCTGAGTCCGAAGAACGCATGTCGTGCCTACGAGTTCGCCAAGCTGTTCGACGAGCCGCGCCTCATGCAGAGTAGCATGGATCTGATTGCAGCCAATACCCGAGAGGTGCTCTCGGATCCCAGTTTTTTAGACATTGAGGTCTCAACTTTGATGGCTATATTGGATCAGCATCGTTTGAACATTGACTCCGAGCTCGATTTGTTCAATTGTCTGCTCAAATTTGCCAGCGAGCGCGGAATTTTGAATGAGAATGGAAACGAAGAGGCGGCCAGTGGTAGTAGGAAGTCTTCAGTCTGTTCGGAACAAACATCCACTGCTGCCAATGACATGATCGAGGAGATCAAAATGGAGCCCGATGTGGCGGCCATGGTGCAGAATATGCACCAGGATGAGGATGTCGAGAGCTACAAGCAGCCCACTGGCAACGGCTCTGATTGCAGCTCACCCGCTCATCCGGCCAGCAGCAATTGCTCCTCCTCGACATCGAAAGTTAATGCAAATGCGAATGCGAATGCTAACGAAGCCAATATAAATGATGATGTGGTGATCATTGACAGCGATGCATCAGGCAATGCCAACGATGAGGAGATGAATGCGGCCGAGGCAGCCGCCAACATGATCAACATGATGGACGCACAGAGAACGATTATGGATGGGGCCATGCTGCGGCAGGCCGTGAAGAAGATACGCTTCCTCACCATGACGCCGCAACAGTTTGCCGAGGGACCGGCACGCTCCAAGCTGCTCAAGCAGCACGAGGCCCTGGCCATACTCATCAAAATCTCCAGTCCCACATTGAACGATTGCAATATGCCAGAGGGATTCTGCGTTTCGCGCAGCACACGCAACTTTTACGAGTCGACGCACCGGCAGCGCGAGCTCAACTCCTCCTATCGGAGTGGCAATAATCCAGGTAATCCAACCAATGGCTTTCCCGGTCCCGCCACACGCACCAACCAGCCGCTCTTCACGCGCCAACGCATCAGCGTGCCGCTCAACCTGGGCGCCAATGCGGGAGCAGCTACCGTCGATCAAATACCCCCATATGGCTTCAGCTTTGGCGACGAGCCGCTGCCTTTGCCCAACGCCGGGCTCGCCGTTGGTGATACCTACGACGGGCCGCCGCCAGTTGCGGCTGCCGGAGCCACTGTAGCAGCGCCAGCGGCTGCACCGCCCGGCAGTGATAGCGATGTCAGCAACTCGAATCATGATATGACTCGCTCCTACTGCATGCGCTCCATATCCAGACAGTTCGATTATCGGAACACCAGCGTTACCGATTGTGGCGTCACCTTTCAGGTAAGCAGAGCAAATCGAACTGCTTCTTCAGAATGTAATCTAATCTCACTTTCTCTTCCTGTCAGGTGGACACGAACATTTGGATCCTGGGCGTTCAGGTGCCCACACAGGTGCTCTGCGGTGAGCTCATGAATTCGGCTGGATTTTCGGAACGCTACACCGAGGTGCTCTATGCCCACATACAGGACATGCACGGATCGCGCATCACGTATACGCACTGTACGGCACGGGTGCGCTTCGATTCGCATTTAGATATCACATTCGATCGGCCCGTCTATATCTATCGCAATCAGATCTACAAAATCTATGTGGTCTTCAACAAAATGGGCTGGTATCCAATGTATTCCTGTGTACCGGATACGGTCCGGCAGCGTGTCAAATTCATGTTCAATGTGGGCAATCCAACCGAATCGGTGCGCGATGGTCTCATCTATGCAATTATATTCTCGACGCCGCAGGATCATGCGCGTCATCTGATCGATTGATTGATCTGCAAACAACGGAGGAACGATCAACGAATTTGAGATGTGATAGAATTTTGTTTCGAGTCCCGTTTGCTTCTATATACTATTCCACTAATATTTTCTATATACTTTTGCGTTTCCTCTAACTTTCTGTCTTTTAAGTTGTTTTTTTTTCTTGTTCTTTTTGTTTAGTCTGCTTCTGTTTTGTCAATAAATTTATATAAATATATAAAGAAAAGATTCTAAACATTTAGTTCAAATTAAAAAGAAAATGTTTTTTTTTTTTCCATTGGGAATCGGGGCTATAATGTTCTTGTGGAATTCCAGAAACCTTATCTCTGCCAGCGCTTAAGGTATTTTCTAATGGAATTATATATGCATATTGCTCAATTATAATCGATATGTGTACATAGGTATATGTATATGTGTTCAGATACAGCATATAACACTAGATAGATTAGATATATGCCACATGAGTCATATAGAAAAGGTGCGATTGGACTGAATGGATTCTATCGATATATATATATATATATATTTGATGTGCCCTATATACTGTCTTGACTTTGCCCCTAGAAACTCTAGATAATTTGAGTTCGCATTCCAAGTAAATCACAAGTTTTCACTCATAATACGCTCTAGGGCCGAAATCCGCGGGAATAAATACATGTATAGAGTAAACTCTCTCGTCTCGTCTTGCGTAGTAGAATTTTTCTTAACTAGCAGATCTTAGAAGATCAAATCTTGCTAACAGAAATAACAGTTATTCAGCCCAGACTGTTTTACTCTGCATGCATTTTATAGGTTAGCTTTAAGTTATATAAGAAATCTACCCTAACTAAGGGCAAACGTAGCTTAGATTATATATTAACTATAATTCCAGTGAATGTTATTAATAAATGATATGAAATAATCTACATAAATGATATGAAATTCGGGTAGTACGACGATACTTTGAGCGTCGTTATAGCCGGATTATATATAAGTTTGCTCACAAACGTTTGTAACGTCGAACGCTATAAACAGAGTCGTTATAATCGAATATATCATCTAAAAATATCCAATATTTTTGGTCCAAAAAAAAAAAAAAAACGCCTTTCTCAAAAATATTACAATAAATAAATTTAAACTTTATTGCATTTAGAGCTCAATTGGGAAATAACAAAATATATATTTGAAAAAAAATATACAAAAATTATGTTAATTGGATAAAAAAAAAAAACAGTTTGAATGATCGATAATTATTGCAATATTTGATGCAAGGAAATGGAAGCACAGTGCAAGCGGGATAGCCACAGAGCAGGTGCGCAATAAGAGAGAGAGAGAAAGCGAGTGGCAGAGAAGTGAAGTGGACAAACTGAGTTAGAGATAGTCACAGAGACAGAGATAGAATTAGATATAGAGAGTGTTGGATAGAGGGAGACAGCGAAGCTTTACATATGTACAGTTGAGTGTGAGCTGCTTTCTTGTTGAACTGTTTCTTCCTCTTCTACTTCTTCGTGTTCTTCTTCTTTTACTAGTTCCAATCACGTTCCACACTATTTGCCATAGTTGGCACAGCTGCCGCTGGCATATTCAGGCTCCTCACAGGTGAGCGTATGCTCATCGAACACCTTGTCCTCGCCACAGCTAATCAGACGCGGATAGCCCTCCACGCAGGTGATCAAGCGATGGCAATCGCCCTGCACGGGGAACCGGGGGAAGGGCCAGAAGCGTGCGGTCACCGAATTGGGATCGACTTTCGTAGGGCACTTGAAGCCAACAACAGCTGAAAGAGAAGTCAAGATACATATATTATAACAGAGCTGGTGATTAAATATATCGATAATCGATGGATTGATTAATTGATTCAATCAATTGAATTGCATTCTAGAGCTCTAGGCATCTCACTTACCCTCGGGATTGCAGTGATCGAGCAGCTGATCGGGCCAGTTGCAGCCATGAATGCGCTCATCATATGCCAGACCCGCATCGCAGTCCTGTTCATGGGGTTCGCCGTGGGCGCACTTGATGTAGGTGGTGGAGCACTCCTTCGAAACGGCATACAAACCAAACTGATACTCGCAGCCAGGTGTCGAAATGGGCGTGGCTAAGGCAGAGAAAGGGCGAGAGAGAGAGAGAGAGATAAATGTATATCTTTAGCTTGGAATTGAAATTCATATTTCGATCTCGTTACTCACGATCCCATTGACGACCCTTGCAGTCGACGGCCCAATTGTAGTTGCAGTGATTGTGTACGGCTCCTTTGCCATCGAAGAGTAGACCGTTCTCGCATGTCTCCAAGGTCAGGGTGCCATTGGTGCAGAGGAAGAACTGATCACAGTTCTCGGTGTGGGCATAGGCCTGCACGCCATACTTCTCGGGGCATTCGGGTGTGCCGACAGCCACAGCATTTGCTGTAAATACACAAATTATAGACAGTTAGCTATCGTTGAAGTTATCGATATAACTATAGTAGCAGTATATAGTAATAATGATGATAAGCTATTATTATCGCTATAGAAATAGTCATCCATATAACTTTACCTTAGTAAATTGTTATCGATATTAATCTAAATGTCGATATTTTCGAATAGTTATAAATATTCATATGACTTCAGTGTAATTATCGATATCGTAGTCGACATATCGAATTATCGGCTTTCTCATACATGCGCATAACATAATTTGGCCTTCAGACTTCAGTGTAATTATCGATATCGTAATCGACATACCGAATTATCGGCTTTCTCATACATGCGCATAACACAATTTGGTCGTTGTTATCGTTACCGCAATAGTTATCGATATAGGTGTACCTTAGTAATTATTGTGAATTTCAAGCTAAATCTCGATATAAATATTCATTTGGCTTTATTGTAAATAATTGGCTATCGATATCATAATCGGCATACCGAACTATCGAAAACGTACATGGTCCTTTCACCAACTTTAACACCATCTAGAGGTGTCATGTTTTGTTAAATGTCGTCAGTAATTGTTATCGATAGTTCTGATCGATTATTGAACGAAAAAGCCCTATATTGATCTCTATCGCAATTGAGCCGATTTCAACTGTGCCTCTGTCATTTGCTCTTGAATTATTTTCTTGTTAAATGTGTGTTATCGTTATCGCTATCGATATCGTTATCGATTTGTTATTTGTTCTTTAGCTAGCTGCAGCTTTGCCTATAACATTTGCTATCAAATTGTCAAATGTGTTTGAATCGTTATCGTTATCGTTATCGCCGACTTTGTCATCATCATCGAACTGTCTCACACTTGCGGCCGTCTCGCCATCATCATCAGCATTTCCCATCGATGCCAATGGCCATTATTAAACTTGAAAGCGCGCACTTCCTTCCTACCCAGCGACTGTCAACTGGTTTCGCTAAGTGTGCTGCTGCTGCGGCTGCTGCTGCTGTCAGTGTTGCAAGTGCTATGAGTGTGAGTGTGAGTGTGACAAGCTCTCGACTTATGGCATACGGCTTTCGAGCATCTTCGCGTCTAGCGCCGGCGCTGGATGATGTAACAGCGAGGCCCAGAGCGACTTGCCTCGGGCAACAGGTTAAAGCACCGCAAACTGTTTTCGTTTTCATTTTCATTTTCATTTTCATTTTAACTGTTGCTGTTGATTTCGCACGGCATTTGCAACTGTTTATGCATTTGCTTAGCACTGCGAAAGATTTCCGGCAATTAATTTACCAACACTTATCGATAATTTGCTATAGCGAAATCTGTTTAAATATATATTTTATTTTTATTTGATTTTTTTTTTTCTTTTCATTTTCTTCACTTCAACCTTTTGAAGTCGCACAGAAACTCGTTGGGCCGACAACATTTCGAGACTTTTTTGTTGTGTATTTATTTTAGATCCAAATTTTATAATATCCAATGTGATTAGGTCTAATTGTGAACTGGTTTGACGAGCCCGGGTTCTGCTTTGACTTTGTAGCATTTAAATGTTTGGCATTTGTTTTAATTAAGGTTCGAATCTGTATACGAACACACGCACAAATACACTGCAAGAAATATGCTGTGTACTAAGTGAGGCGTTCAAATACAAATTTTCTTAAAATAAAGTGAGAACTCAAAACAGTTCTAGAATGGGTCATAAGTACACTAAAGAAAAAAAATGGTTGCTAGTATAATTTAAATTTCTAAAATATATATATTTTCTTTTAGTGTATTTATTTGTTTATAACATTATTATTATTATTATTATTATTATTATTATTATTATTATTATTATTATTATTATAATTATTATTATATATATATATATATTTTTTTAAATAATTTATTTTAGATTTTTTAAAATTTTATTTTGTATTATTTTTTTCAGTGTACCAAGAACAAATTCATTTAATTAATATTCTTGAAATTTTTCATTGTATATTTAGGCCAAAAAGCTTAAAATCAATTTATATAAATAAATGTATTAAAGTATAAAAGTTACAGCCA
The DNA here is from genome assembly GCA_030914345.1 of Drosophila koepferae. Classification (NCBI taxonomy): domain Eukaryota; kingdom Metazoa; phylum Arthropoda; class Insecta; order Diptera; family Drosophilidae; genus Drosophila; species Drosophila koepferae. The sequence goes on from JAUESR010000209.1 coordinate 4,554,123, forward strand.
AAATAAACGAGTTTAAATTGTTAAAAACTTGTTTTTTTCAGTGTATTTATCGTATCAATTTAACCGTTAGTAACATAACTCTTTATAATTTATATAGTTAAATTCTTTGGGTCTAAATGGAGCTTTTTGCTTGATTGGAAGCTTCAAATTCAATTCAGCTTCAAATTCAAATTCATTATCTCTCAGTGTATATCGATTTTTTCGTACATTGAGCTGAGCTAATTAAGTTGAGCTTAAACTCGAAATGCCTGTATAATGTTGAAAATGAACTAAACTTTTGTGCAGTGTACACGACGACAACTCGAAGAGCTTTCATTATATATGGTAGCTATAACTGTAAATATAATAATTTCGTAATGCATTTCAGTGACATCTCAGTCCATTTGAAACTCTAAGCGAAATTTCTCTCAGTGTGCGACAATCAGAGATCTAGCCACCGCAGACAACGGTCTGAACAAAAGCAAAAGTTATAAACGATCAACTATTGGAATACTGGATCTGCATGCCAAATGAGCTTGAGAATAGGTGCGAGCGTAGTTGTAATGGAGCGTTTTTGACCACGCCCCCAATTGCCCCCCACTATCCACAAGCTGTTCAGGGTTAAACGACAACGAGCTGCTGCTGCTGCTGCTGCTGCTGCTGCTGGCTAATTGGAGCAGAAAGGCGCCCCAGAGGCCTTGAGGCAGAGCGATAAAGTCCAATTCGAGAACAAATCAAAAATCCAATTAGAAAAGTTTGCCATTCCAATTGGCCATTTATACGGCTTACAATTACTTTTTGAAAGTAAAAGCTCAGCTCAGGGCTTGGCACGCAATGGACGGGGGTTGCGCTAATGCCAAATATGCGCATGCGCTGCTCGCATTCCAGAGGCAACAGTTTGCACAGCAACGGTAACAGTAATAAACAGATAAACAAAATGGCGGCCACTTACCGTAAGCAACGAATGCCAGGATCAGGACGCAGCTCAATTGTGCGCGTTGCATGTTTGCGGCTATGATTGCGAATTTAACGGAAACAACAACCACCGAAAATGGCAGGCAGGCGTCAACAACAATAACAACAAAAAAAAACCAATTGATTTTAAAAAAATAAACAAAAATAATAACAACAACAACAATGACAATGGCAACGGCAACGACAACGTTTCAATTTGAATTCAACAGCGCGACACTTGAAATTCCGGTGCACGTTTTAACGGTTACGCGTTCCAAACTCAACTGAAAAGATTTATACCGCGCTCAAGAAGAAGAAGCAACAGCAACAGCAGCAGCGACAGCAGCGCCGGCCGCAGCAGCGATCGCGGCGACAGCAATAACAAAAGTTTTGCAAAGCTTTATTTTTTGGCGTTTCGTATTTGAATTTTGTTGCGAAGCAGCGGCGTATAGCAGTGGGTGGTGGATGGTTATTGGGCATTTCAAAAGGGGTCGACAGGGGCAGAGGCTATGCGGGCGCAAAGTGCATGTGTGAGCGTGTATGTGGTGTGTGCGCGCAGGTACTTGGGCAAAGGCAAAGCATGCGTGTGTGTGCAGGCACTTAGGCAAGGCAAGGCAGGCAATGCATGCGTGTGTGTGAGTGTGTGCAGGCACTTAGGCAAGGCAACGCATGCGCATGTATGTGTGTGCAAGGCATACATTACGTGTGTATGTGTGTCTGTTGTCACAGCGCGCGCGCAACATTTGATCGCACAATTTTTGGTACAAAAACAAAAATGCAAAACATGATTTGGGCTTTTGTTGCGCTGCTGCTGCTGCTGTTGTTGTTGTTCTTGTCGTTGTTGCGGGCAACATGTGTGATTGAAAGTAAAAGGCAAAGCTCAAGCTGCTCGTAAGCTTACCATTCATTGATTGCATTCGGCCGCGGGCTTCGTGCCTCGGCTAAGCTACGTCGTCATCGCTGTCGTTGTCGTTGTTGCTGTTGTCTACATTGTGTTTTTGCGTTCGTCTTGCCGATTACCGTTACATTGTTAACTATTGCAACACTGTTTGTTGCTGGCTGCTGCTGCTGTTGTTGTTGCTGGTGTTGCTGTCTGTGTGGCCAGCGAGGATTGCATAACGTAACTTAGTCCGCTGCACTTCGTTTTAGGTGCCGAGCATAACAGTTATATCGTCGTGTTTGCCCATGCACACTTAAGTACATGCATATGTATGTATGTATGTATGTAATTATATATAATTATGAGTACTTTGACTACATAAATACGCAATGTGTGTACATATATATTATTTTTTAATTTTATATAAATATATAATTTGTTTATGTACTTTTGTATATACATATGTACATACATATGTACATAAACAGTTATATGCATATTTCCACGCTTCTTTCTTCTCAGTTAATCATTTGATATATGTAAGGGCATTCAGCAGTCTGCCTGCAAACCTATAATTTGCCCACTATTAACCCGTTAGCGCCCGAATGCAATTAACGGTTATTGTGTCTCTGTTGACAAAGGGTTAATCAGGCGCGCTCAATTTCGATTTGAGTAGAAATAGTGGAGTTAGAGGAGGGGGGAGGAAAGGGTGAAGAAATGGGGCGTGAGCCAAGGGGAAGGGAAACTAGTAAACATTTCATAATTGAATTGTGGATATATAATTATATCTATTTGCCCTCGATTTACTTGTAATTTGCACATAAAGAAATACATATATAAATACGTATCTCTATATATCTTTAGCATTTGCAAAATAATTAATTGTAAAAAAAAAATAAAAGAAAAAAAAAGCAATTGGCATAATTTCAAGTCTTGTTATTTAATTAAATGAGTTGACAAATGGAAATGAACTGTTTTGTTGTTGTTGCTGTTGTTGTTGTAGCTGTCATAGTTGTTGTTGTTGATCTGTGATCGATAAAGGGATTTACAATTGAAAATGGGGCAAGAAATACGAAAGAGAAAGGGAAGAAGAAAAAGGCATAAAAGACAAGAAAAACTTTATTGAGATAGAGAGAGGGAGAAAGAGAGAGTTGAAGAGAATGAGAAGATAGACAGGGAGAACGTAAAGAGGAGAAAGGAGGAGAGAAGAAAGGAGGAGAGAAGAAGAGAAAACAGGAGAGAGAGTTGAAAAAATGAGAAGATAGACAGGGAGAAAAAAGGAGGAGAGAAGTAGGGCAAACAGGAGAGAGAGAGAGAGAGAGAGAGAGAAAACTGAAAGAAATGATAGATAGAGATAGAGAGAGAGAAGGAACAAAGCGAGAGACCAGAATAGACAAACGTGTGAATGTGTGTGGGTGTGTATAAGAAAGAGAGAGAGAGAGAGAGAGAGAGAGAGAGAGAGAGAGAGAGAAACAGAGAGAGCCAATGGAGCCTAATGGAGAAGAAAATATGCATATCTATGCATATATAAATGTAAAAGAAATATAAATTGACATATTACTGAATAGTCTATACAACTCTAGAAATTTACATATTTACTGAATATATCCTTGACAGATAAATTGGGATGTTATTCAGGATAATTACAAGAAGCTCAAATATAAAAAAAACTTGGATGTATGTTATAGATTAGTTAGACTAATTGAAGTCTAATTTTAAGGAGAATATAAATGGAAATGTTTCCTTTACCAATATTTAATGGCAGATTATACAGATAGATATAGATAATTTATGGTAGATAATTTAAATAAATAGTAGGGTATGAAAATCGAATGAAGAAAGATTACTTTTGAAAAAAAGATAGATCAAAAGCATAGACATTGAAATATTTATAGATTTATATAGAAAGTTCAGCCTACAAATATGTCTGATAAGCAAACTAAGTATTATGATGAAAGATCAAGGATCATAAATAAAATATGAAAAAATCAAATAAAAAAAATCAAAGATCTAAGATGAGATATGATCAAAGAACCAAATAAACGTAATTTTAATAGATAAAAATAAATAGTTAAAAGAAAATCTACATAGAGCATCTGAAAGATAGGAAACAAATAATTATAGTAAATAGATACGATAGTTGAGAATATAGAGAAAATAGTAGAAAAGAATGTAAAAGAGTGCAGATAGTTTATAGAAAACGGTTTTTTATTTTTGTTTTTTTAATTTCGTTTGTTTTCTTGTTTTTTGTGTAAACAAAGAGGAAATATATACACAAGAGTAGTTAAGGAGCAGAGAAAGAGGAAACACAGAATATGAGAGAGACAGTGGCAGTGAGAGAGTGAGAAAGTGAGTCTTTGTGTGTGTAAGGAAGAGAAACAGAGATTATTACTGATTACAGAGAGATAGCGAGTCAAAAGTAACGAGTAGTGAGTCAAAAGTAACGAGTAGTGAGTCAATAGTAACGAGTAGTGAGTCAATAGTAACAAGTAGTGAGTCAAAAGTAACGAGTATCGAGTCAAAAGTCATAAAAGTAACGAATAGCTAAAGTAGAGAGTAACGAGTATCTAGTCAAAAGTAACGAGTAGCGAGTCAAAAGTAACTAGTTAAGAGTTAAGAGTAACGCTTCACAAAGAGGCTAGCAACGACTTTTAGTTTGACTGACTAAAACGCGCATCCTTCCGTTGTCCTGTCAGTCCGTCCAACTGTAACTTGATGTGTGTGTGCGTGCGGGTGTCTGTGTGTCTGTGTGTACATTTAACTCTGCATTAGACGCGCGCAAGAATGGGCGTATATGTTTATCTTTGTAATATTTGTTGTGATATCAGAGGATGGGATAAAACTCAGCTCCTGGCCGAAGGCTTCTTATCGTCATCGTCGCTGCTATCTTTGTACCAGTCCTCACAGCCGGGCACATTTTCGGGTGCATCGCACATCTCAGTCACGTCGTTGTAGACCTCGCCCAGCTGGCAGCCCAAATCTCTGGGATCCAAGCCGTTCAGGCAGACATAGAACTTCTGACAATCGGTGGGATGGGGATACTTCGGATGGGCGACGACCTGGCCGCGTGAATCCATTTTGGGTTGATCCTTGGGGCACGAGAAGCCGCTCTCAGTTTTCTCTAAAAGATTGAGAAGCGAAACAGAGCGAGAGGGGGAGAAATTGAATGGATCAAGGAGTTAGTTTCGATTGTCTTTTCGGCTTTCAGGAATATTCTGCACTCACTCTCTGGATCGATGCAGCCCTCACGCTTGGCCGTATCCGGCCAAACACAGGTACCGGAATACTCGTCAAAATGCAGACCAACCGTGCACTTCATTTCCAAAGCGTCGCCTTCAATGCAATTGTAAAAGATGTTGCAAATCTGCGGCTCCGGATGAGCGAAGAAACCATTTTTGCGCGGACAATACTTTGTGGATTTGGGCTCCTCTATAGATGTTTAAAGTAGATCATACAATTTATACATACTTAACTCATATTTTTTTTGTTTTTGTTTTTTTCAATTTTTCTAGGGTATATATGTTTCTACTTACGCAACAGCGTGCGGTCCTCACAGTCCACATTGAAGGGCTGATCGCATTTGTTGATCTTGCGATTCAATGGATCGAAGACCAGGCCATCGGCACACAGTTTGGGAGTGGCCACGCCATCATCACATTGATAATATTTGTCGCACTGCTCCTCATCGGCAAATTGGCCATTGGGTTTTGGGCACTCAAAGTCGACAGCAGCGCCTGCGCAGAGAACGAGAGAGAAAGATAAAGAGAGAGAGAGAGAGAGTTCATTAAACTTGTTGTCTTGCTTTCACTCAGAGCTCAGTTTCCTGCTTATGAAAAGTGTAACAGCATGGTAAAAATAACAAATAAATAAATAACTGATCGATTGATCGATTGGACTTTTTTCTTTCACTCTTTTTTTTCCTTTTTTTTTCTTATTAAGCTTATTTTTTCCTGTTTGCGGTTGCATAAGCGCACGCCCAGTCCCAGTCCCAGTTCCAGTTAACAGTTGAACAGTTTGCAGTTCCAGTTCCAGTTTTACATTCCAGCGCCAGCCGGTTTATCGTTTACCCGTTTCGCGTCCCTCACCTGTCGCCCCTCCCCTCACCGGCTGCCATCTCCTACCCACACACACACGCCCATTAAATCCATGCAAATGGCAACTTAAATGTCAGACAGGGTCGACCCATGACATATAAAAGAACGCAATGCAATACATTTATGTGTGTATGTGCGTGCGTGTAGCCAATCAATTGCAAAGCCTGCATATACCGTTAGCTAACGGACACAAGCTAATGGCTGCAAACGCAGCTGCGCACGCCAATACAAAGACTGCCACACACACACAAGCACATGCGCATAACCAATGTCAAACTGATTAGCACAAAGTTGCCAATACGAGATTTTAATTTACTTATTTATTTATTTTTATTTATATATATATTATCTTTTGTCACTCACTTGTTGCCGCCACACAAAGCATCACAGCAATGGCACATAAAAATAATTTCATTTTGTTTCTTTGATTTACAACTAGATTTATGAAAAAAATTTGTTTTATATATATAAATATATATATATTGCTGCTCCTTTAAGCAGGAGTTGGACAAAAAAAAATTCAGCTCTTTTTTCTTTGCGGCCAACTAAATCGCGACTTAAGCGTGCGATGGTTAAACTTAAACTAACAACGGAACGCCAAAGAGGCGCACTTTTCAAGACTTTTTTACCGGCAACAGCGCAACGGCAAACGCGACAACGCCAGCAGCGCCGTTGGCGTCGCAACGTTGGCGACGATAATGCTTGGGCGCAGGCGCTGTAGCCTGGAAGATGGCGGCGGCAGCGCTGTCCGCGCAGCGAAGAAAGGCAAGGCGAAGGCAAAGCAAAGCTGTAATGAAGCAAGTAAATACATATGTTCATATGTATACATATGTATGTATATGTACAGACATGCGCGTATCTGTATGTATGCACGTATTCAATTTGTATGTGCCTGATGAGAAAATCAAAAACAAATAAAATAAAAGAGCTAACAAAAACAAATAACAAAATTCATATGCGCCAACGCTTTAACCGAAAACTTTGCCGGGTTAACGACGTGCATGCAAATGCTTCGACAATTTACAGCAATAAAAAAGTCCAAAATAACCAAAAATAACAACAACAACAGCAACAGTAACAAAAGGCAGACGCAAATGGAAGACAAAAGCCAACCACAAAACCTTTCAAATCGCAGCCGTAACAAAAGTGCAGCTACACAGATATATATGTATGTATGTGTGTGTGTGTGTTTATTTCTGTTTCTGCATGCACAAGTGGCAACGTTGCACTGCAGCCTTTCTCTTACATGGCCAGCCTTGCCAGATGACAGGACACATTCGCCTTGAAGCAGGATATGGGGCAAAAGCAAAATGGCGAGAACTACATTCATTTAAACAGACATACATATAAACAAATATATATACATATACATATGTATGTATGTATATGCATATGTCAGGCCAAGTAGATAAATGTATCTGACGATTAACGAAATATGCATAATATATGTATGTACATACAAATGTATATGTAAATGCGATTATATGCTAAATGTGACGCACACGCAATGCCCCGAAAAGACAACAACAAAAACCCGTTGTCCTTGGGCGGGCCGGCAAAACAGCGCAAACATGTTAAAAACCAAAAAATGTGCTTTAAAAAAAAAAGAAGAAACAAAAATAATAAATGAAAAACAGGCTGAGCCAACCTATAAAGCAGTTAGCAACTAGTTAAAGTTAATTTAAAATTAAAACATACACAAACATACATATATAACTTTTACTCTCGTTCAAAAACAGCAATAAAATGGCAGTCTGGCAACTTCCAGCGGCTTCTAAGAAAAAAAAAGCAACAACAACAAAACTAACGGCAATAGCATTTAAACTGATCAATTTAATTGCAAATTATGCGCGTATCGAATTGTAAATATCATTATAAAGCGTTTCCCTATAGCGACAGACAGACCTAGACAGCTATAAGCAGACATACAAATACACACATGCATACATACATACATACATACAAACAGCTTTTGCAATTAGCAAAAAAAAGAAGAAGATAAATAACAGTTAAGTCTCATTGTTGCTGTAACCAACTGACAGATGCGCTGATTGATCATGAGCAACAGCATCATTATCATCATACATCATTATTAGCATTGTTATTATCGGTATCATTATCGCATTGCAACTTGGTAAGATTTTGTAATTCAAGGTTTTCTTTTTGATTTGTTTTAAAAGTAAAAGAAAAAGCTTCAACATTAATTTCGTTTCCAAGATACAAGTTTGTGGCGAACACATAATGATCGACGAACAGCTACCCTGCAATGTCAATCTATTCGAAATGCACTCATACAAATATTGTTAGATAAGTGACAAATAGAGAAATTTAGTTAAGTACATATAAGAGAGGCCATAATGTAAGTTACGCGACTAACAGCTACCCTGTAATTCAATATTATGCTCAATGCACGCCAAACCAAAAATAACTTAAAACTTTATATTTCATTCATCTGTAGATCTAGATCAACACACGTACAGCATACCCGCTTGAAGTCGGTTTGAACAGGGTATTGGCCAACATCTGCTTTGGCGATTCACACAGATGAGTTAATTTTTAAAAAAGAGATTACGAAATCGTTGCATATGCAATTTATAGGCCATTGAGTTTTTTTTCTTCTCTTCTTCTTCTCTTTGTTTCTTTTACAAAATCAAGATGCGCTAACCCAAATAACATGCTAATGGATGAAGAGGAAGAGGATCAGAGATAAACAAATTAATATCAAATAAGCATATGAATAAAAAGAAAAAGCAAAAGCAAAAGAAATAAAAACAAATTTAAAGGCAGGGCGCTGGCAGTCAAAAGTGAACGAACCGCCAACTATGTCAAAGTCAAAGTATGTGTGTGTATGTGTGTGTGTGTGTGTGTGTGTGCGTGTGTGTGTGTGTGTGCGTGTGTGTGTGTGTGGGTGTATGGGTGCCATAAGCAAGAGCTGGCTATTAACTCTCTTTCACATGGCATTTGTAGCCATCAGGTCAGCTAAAAACAATTAGCAATCAATTACATACATACATACGTATGTACATGCATACATATATCAAGGGTCATTTAATATGCCAATTGCAAACGATTGTCCCGTTATGCTGCATCGCATTGAACAATGACAATGACAATGCCAACAAGTTCTCTGTCGTTTAGCTTTCTATTTCCATTCTTACGATTTCTTTTGACGACCATATGTGTTGGGCATTAATTAATGTCAGCTTGATAGTTCAAGAAAACCAGATTTTCTTTTCTTCAAGCTAATAGCAATTTGAAATCTATTTACAAAGGCATTTTTGAATTAAAGCGCGTTCATAGGCGCAGCTAGCTTAAAGCAATACTACATTTTTTTTTAAATTAGGCGCGCACTTATAGGCATTGCCAGCTTAAAGCAATGGAGTAAGTGGGCGTTGCCACACAAATTAATTTGCACTATTGCATGCATACAAATGTTTTACATGTACAACAATTATTTTTATTTAACGCACATTAATATATGGAAACCGCTTAATTAAATATTGCCACACCTCAAATTGCATAATTTTAATCTTAAAAATGCAAGTATTGCAGACGTCAAACTATTGAGTAAAGTGCTACCACACTTATCAGCCAGCAAAAGGCTTATAGTATTTTTTTGGTACATCGATTGCGGTCACACTAGGTCTATTCGCAAAACATTGCAGTCGCATTTTCAATTGGAATAAAATGTTATTCTAATTACAATTGGAATATATACTAATTAGTTTGCAAACAACATTTCAAGGTGCGTTGTTACAAATGTGTTGAGTCCAATTACTGTGTGCCGATGTATACTTTTGTGCGATGGCTGTGAAAAAAAATGGGCACACCAGTGAAAAAGTGGAAAACGACGTCACAACGCTGTCACTGCCACAGCAATCGCTGCTGCTGCTCATCTTGAGTATTGATTTTTTTTGTGTGTGCGTGTGTTTATGTGTGTGTGTGTGTGTGTGCTGGAAGCTATGTTGGCTGCAATACAATTGGCACACACACGCAGACAGAGTTAACTTTTGGCCAGTTATTGTTGTTGTTCTTCTTGTTGCTGTTGGTGGTGACATCATCAACCAGCTGCGCTTACCAATATTGCTTACAACTGATTCATTATTTGCCTTTTTCTATTCCAATTTTCCAATTTTGTGTGCTGCAGCTTTCGAACTGCACTTGCTGTAGTTGTAGTTGTTGTTGTTGTAGCACCGAATTCGCCTGAAAAACTCGCCCACCCCCAACTCCTTAACGAAGAGCAGCAGCTGTGTGAACAGTGTCGAGCGTTGCCACACCTCAAAAATGGATCGAAAGGCTGAGTTGGAGCGCAAAAAGGCCAAATTGGCAGCACTGCGCGAGGAGAAGGATCGCCGGCGCCGGGAAAAGGAAATCAAAGACATGGAAGAGGCAGCCGGCCGCATTGGCACCGGCACCGGCATCGACAAGGATCAACGCAAGTCAGTAAACCTCCTATATGAACTCATACATATACATTGTATGTTTAAATATATATATTTTGATTATACCTTTTTCTTGCAGAGATTTGGATGAGATGCTCTCATCGCTAGGCGTTGCGCCCGTTTCGGAGGTATTGTCCTCGCTGTCATCAGCTAATTCGCTAACCTCGGATAATTCCAATACACAAACGCCCGATGTTAGCTTACAGGCCAATGTCAATGGACAAGGGTATATATATATATATTCACTAACTACTCTAGCTATACACTTTCATATGCATATAACTGTTCTACTGTTATATTCTAGTGCCGGCAAGAAGCAACCTTTGAATCTGAGCGTCTACAATGTACAGGCTACAAACATTCCACCAAAGGAGACGCTCGTCTATACGAAACAAACACAGACCACAAGCACCGGCGGACACGAACGTGATGGTATGATATATATCCGTATTATATACTCTATGTGCACCATATATATTATATCAATTATTAACCATGCTAGCCAGTATATAAAGAACCCATAACAATATCTTATACTATACATAAATATATATATTTACAATAATTTATTTATTTATGTATAGTGCCTTTGTAAACACTTTCCATAGTTTGTTTCCTACAAGATTTTTTTTTTCTTCTAATTTTTGTTTTCTTGATTCTCTTTTGTTAGTTATTATCGTTATGTTTGTCTAACTTGAAATGTTGTCTGTTGTATGCTTGCCCCAAACTACAGAATGTACGCGCTATATGCGCCGCTTGAATAACCTACCGAATCAAATATCCTTTTCCCCATTATTTGTATTGCGCTTCAAGATACTCCAATCAGATAACTATTTTATATATATATATGACTATAGTAGATACATATATATATATATATCTATATATACATATATATTTATTTAAGATATAGAGAGCAAGCAAGCATTTAACATTTAAGTGAAATTCAATAACAAATTCAGTTCTTTCTTGCCACTCATCGCCTCTGTCAGGATATATGGAGGATTGGTGGCGTCCACGTAAAGGTATTAAACATAGTCTTAAGCAGCCAAAACAATTTCGACCACAGCACACAATACATAATGGTAACCCTCCGCTCTGTCTTATCACGGATATGCTAGTTATTTACACATACATATTTAGATATACACACTATCTGTCTATCTCTCTCTCGCTCTCTTTTATACATAAATCTCTTCTTATAGTTTATTTTGCATACGCTAAATATTTTTGTTTTTGTATTTGTATTTTAGGCAATTTGTTTTGAGCGCAATTTGATATTAATAATTTGTCTATTTACATTTTTCTTCCAAACTTTTTTATCTGTTCCTTGGTACGCACGCAAAAAACTAAAAAAAAAATAAAAATTATATAAAAAAAAAACTGCAGCTCATGCAACGGATTATTATGGTGAGTAGTTGTTGACTTTTCTCTATGTAAACTATCCAAAAATATTTAAAACAAAAAATTAATAAAAATGAAAAAAAAAACCCCTATCTATATAGCATATCAACTATTCTCTCTCTCTCTCTTTGTATATCTCTCTCTTGCTCGCTCGCTCTATGTAGCTTACTAGCTCTCTTTCAGTATATATCTATCTCTTTCTTAGCTCTCGTTAGTTTTTATTATTTTTGTGTGTATTTATATGTAGTAGATCTATCCAAAGTGCCTGTTAAGCATATTATACTAAACAGACTTATCTATATATATAATATATATGCTAAATTCTAGAAAATTTTGCTTTTGCTATTCTCCCTATATCCGTTTAATCATGTTTAAACTATTTTCATTTCATTGCGATATATATTATCAATATATATATATAAATGTAGAGAGCATAAAATATTTAAAGTTTCAGTTTGTATTAGATATATATATATATATTCTATATATGTATATCAATCTTAACGAATCAATTTATTCAACTCCACCCAATTTATAAGTTTTTTTTTTTTTATTAATTTGTTTAAGTAGCTGAACTTTCTTAAGTTTTCTTATTAATTACTATTGTTATTAAAATTTCATATTTATTTTATTTATAAACAAACAAAAAATTGTTTTTTAAGTAGGAAGCGAATAAGCAAAATATATAGCCTTGGAGCTTTAAATTATTATTTTTTGTGTATAACACAACGTAGTATGTTTTAACTGATATACAATGAAATACTTAACTGTTATACACTTGAATATTGAAGCTGTTATACAGTGTAATATATTTATGCTGTTATACAGTGTAATATATTTATGCTGTTATATAGTGCAATATTCTCACTGTTATACAGTATTTCTAAACTGTCATACAGTAGAATATTTAAGCGACTATACAGCGTAAAGTGGATTATACACTATGTAAGTTAAACTGTTATACAATGAATACGACCTTAGCTGTTTTACTGTATATCAATTAAACTCTTATGCTATGTATAACACTCAAACTGGTATCTAATATAAGAGTTAAAATGTTATACAATGTATAACACTTCAACTGTTATACAGTATATAAAAGTTTACTACTTTACGCTGGTCGTCAAATTTTTGTTAGACAACATCTGCCTGATTTGATATCTATATATAATTGTCTAGTCAACAAATTGCCAATCCAAGTATCGAGTATATCTATATATTATCATATATACATACATAATTAAAATACAAAATCTTATTGATTTTATTCTTAAGTCTACACACAATATGTAAGCCACGCCCACATACACATACACATTGACACACGCATACAACACGAATGCATGTAAAAGCACTGAGAAAATATCATGTACTCTATAAAAAAAATATACTCTACATATACATATCTATAATTAATATACATATATATCTATGTATATTTGAATTTTAGTGTTTATAACAGTTGTGAAACTTAACATTGTATTATAATTTAATTATGTCGCCGCTCTCGGTCGACTTGTGTGCTAATTGTATTTAATTTTGTATTTTTTTTTTTTTTTTTTAAATTATCGAAATCGTATTATGATTTATGTTTTATCTATATACAACAGATATAGCATATAACACGTCTAAAAACATATATGCCATATAACCGGTTGCTTTTATCGTTTTGTTCATCATTCAATGCCTTTTGTTCAAATTCACAACAATAAAAATCTATTCGAAGGGCGGTTCAGCTCAAGATTTGAGCCTCAAAAACAAAAAAGTTGCGAAAACAAATCCCAACAACAACCAATGAACTAAAATGAACAACTAAAATGTGTATATGTACAATATATTTTGTTTCTTTATATTTCTTCAAGATGAATACAATCTTAATCCGGGTTTAGAGTGGGAGGATGAATTCACAGGTAGGTACATCCCAAACAAAAGGCAAGAAAAAGAAAAACAGTGACGGGAATCGTGACATGAAGCAAAATAGGAACGTAAACAAATTCTAACTGAAGGAAAAAAAAAAAACAAAAGAAATAAAACTTCGCGCTGGCTGACACACACACACAAAAACACACAAATACATACACATACAGAGCTATATACACTATCTCCCTCTCTACGCTCGCGTTTTCTCACTATGTCTCTCTCTCTCTCTCTCTATTTATATCAGTTTGTACAGTTAAAAAAGCCCTTGCCTACATGCATGATCTTCCATTTTGTATGTGCCTAAACTCTAATTCAATTTTAACCTCAATTCATTCTCATCTATGCTAATTGCGTGCGACTAACTCTTTGTTAATCAAGAAAAAAAAAGCTAACAAAATTATCTAAAAAATACCTCCAAAGAGAAAATACTCTTGTTCTTTAATATTCTGTGGGGAATTGTCTAGTGCTTTTTTTGGCCCCTGTCACTCGTTCCTGTCTTCCACACACATACACGAACACACAACAGACCTCTCTTACTCTCGCTCTCTCTGTTGACCTCTCGATCTGTCTGTCTCGTTCACTCTCTTTACAAAGCACAGCAAGCGAAGCGCGTTATAGGGTGCTCTCTTAAAAGTACCGTTAAGTGTGTTGTAACTAATAACACGCAACCAAAAGCGACCTCTATCGGCTGTTCATGTTAAATGTTAACTGAATGCAAAGAATAATGAAATAGAAAAGAAATCTATATATACATATGTAATATAAATTAGCATAAATAAATAATTTTAAGTGCAAAAAAATTTATAAACTGGGTGGAGAAGCAAAAAAGGAAATACTATTGATTAAATATTTATTTAATGATATGAATTAGTGAAGCAAGCAAGAAGTGTCCATAGAGTGTAAAACAAAATACGTAATACATAATAATAATACCTCAAATATGCCTCTTTATCTATCTATCTCTCTCTATCTATCTATCTTTCTCTTATACCGCCACACTACATAAATAAATATATATAAAATAAAAATATATTTATTTATATATATATATACATACACTCATACATATATTTATTAATGGCGTATCAGTTAATCGGAAATTGTACATTTTTTCAATTTTTCATAGTTTTATTTATTTTTTATTAATTGGCTTTGTGTATTAAGTTGTACGGTGTCCAGCGTATAGCACAACTAACAGCATCAATACACACATATACCCACACTCACACACACACATGTACGCACGCACGCACATCTCCTGTACGATTTTGTACTTGTGTAAAAAAAAACTGTTTTAATCCTTCAATTTGACACAAGTATAAGCGAGCGCGCGCGTCTCTGTGTGTGTCTGTTGATCTTTCTCCCTCTATCTCTCGCTCCGCCATGCACCTGACCTACCTAACTACGTCCTACGTCGCTCTTGCCTACTCATACTCGCATACACAGTTGTGTGAAGGCAATTAGCACATTCAGAAGAATTCGAATTGTGCGCTCTCTTAAACGTTTCTCCCTTCGTTCTTTCCCTACTTTCACAATCACACACACACACACACACTAACACACAGAAGCCCTGTAATAAAGCCAAAACAATAAAATTTATAAAATCAAGTTGAAATAAAATAACAAATTTTGCAAGCAAGACAGAGACAACAATGCAAAAAGTAATTTAATGTAAAATAAAAACAAAGTGAAACCGTTATGCAGCAGCTAAATGAAAGCAAACGAAATCCAAATACAAGTAGAATTGTTCCTGTTCTGTCGATTGTCATGTTCCTTTAGCTGTGTTAGTTTTATACATTAAACAGTGCTTGCATTTGATGCCCAAGGAGATGACGAAGAGAGCTCGCTGCCACATCTGGATCATGGCTTTAGTTCCAAGCTGCCGCCTGGCTATCTCACGCACGGTCTGCCCACGGTGAAGGATGTGGCCCCAGCCATAACACCACTCGAACAAAAGAAGGAACAGGAGGAGAAGAAGGAAGGTAAGTAACCAGTAATGGCGGGCGGATCAACAATTAGAGATGTGTAATTGAACGAAGCCCATCTCTAAATTTTAAGCTCGTCTTTTTGGCGATGGCCACAGTTTCAATTTTTTAAATACCTATCGATTATTTGCAGTCAAGGAACTATCGGAAGAGCAGAAGCAAATGATCATCTTATCGGAGGATTTCCAAAGGTTCGTATTGCGTGCAGGTCGTGTCATTGAGCGTGCTCTCTCAGAGAATGTGGACATATACACCGATTATATTGGCTGCGGCGATAATGAGGAGGCCAACGATGAGCGTTCGCATGCTCGTCTTTCGCTGAATCGTGTCTTTTACGATGAGCGCTGGTCGAAGAATCGTTGCATCACTAGCATGGACTGGTCCACCCACTTTCCGGAATTGGTTGTTGCCTCCTATCACAACAACGAGGAGAGTCCCAATGAACCCGATGGCGTCGTTATGGTCTGGAACACCAAGTTCAAGAAACAAACGCCCGAGGATGTTTTCCATTGTCAGAGCGCCGTGATGTCCACCTGCTTTGCCAAATTCAATCCCAATCTTATACTCGGCGGCACATACTCCGGTCAGATTGTGCTCTGGGATAATCGTGTACAGAAGCGTACGCCCATACAGCGTACACCACTGAGCGCAGCTGCCCACACACATCCTGTTTACTGTCTGCAAATGGTGGGCACACAGAATGCACACAATGTCATCTCTATATCCTCGGATGGCAAATTATGCTCGTGGTCCTTGGATATGTTGTCGCAGCCGCAGGACACGCTGGAATTACAACAGCGCCAGTCGAAGGCCATCGCAATTACATGCATGGCCTTCCCGGCCAACGAGATCAACAGCCTGGTCATGGGCAGTGAGGATGGCTATGTGTATTCAGCCTCAAGGCATGGACTGCGCTCGGGCGTCAATGAAGTATTTGAGAGACATTTGGGTCCCATAACTGGCATCTCGACACACTATAATCAATCGTCGCCCGACTTTGGGCACCTGTTTTTGACCTCATCAATCGATTGGACCATCAAGCTATGGTCGCTGAAGGTAAATAGCGATAGAGAAGGAGGAGAGAGAGGAAGCATTCTCCATCTCACATATTTTTTTTCTACAGGATACAAAGCCTTTGTACTCATTTGAAGATAATTCGGATTATGTGATGGATGTCGCCTGGTCGCCCGTTCATCCCGCTTTATTTGCTGCTGTCGATGGTAGCGGTCGCCTTGATTTATGGAATCTCAATCAGGATACCGAAGTACCAACAGCATCAATCGTCGTCGATGGCGCGCCAGCGCTCAATCGCGTCTCCTGGACGCCATCAGGCCTCCACGTCACCATCGGTGATGAGGCTGGCAAGCTCTATGTCTACGATGTGGCTGAGCATCTGGCGTTGCCATCGCGCGATGAATGGTCGCGATTCAATGCGACACTCAATGAGCTCAAAATGAATCAGAACGATGAGGTCTAAGAACCAACGGCAACAACAACAACAACAACTAACCCAGGCATTAGTTTATAATAATGATAGATGGATCAACAACAACAACAACAACAAGAGAGAAAAAGCGTTTCGTTCATACACAAACAACAAATCGTTATTATATTATATTGGGGAAATATCTAATTTATATGCTTTAACTTATCATAATCCCCCTCCCTAAAGTATGAAATATTTATTTATATGCATGAATGTATCGGAATTCAAGCGAAACCAAGTTTTATACCGATTTCCACCCATATTCCACAATTCCAAGCTTTCGTTGCTTGAGCTCGCTCGCAAGTGCTAAATCCATCAAATGGATTTACACTTGACCACAAAATATTCAAATCATAATGCGATTTCAGTACATAATGAAAACGATTTTGAGTTTATATATTACGACGAAACGTTTTGTTCGAATTTTGGTATTCTATTTACTTGTTTTTGTAATTTATTTGATATACATATTAATAATATGTTTAGAACTGATTTCAATTCGTTTGCTATTCCAACTTTTCTCCCCACGAGCTGTGTAAAAATTAAGAAGAAAGTTATTTGAAAAAAGAAAAAGTAAATTATTAAAATGGCAAAGAAAACTTATGTACGCCTTTCTTTATATAATATACATATGAATAAAAGGATAAACAAAAAAAAATTACAAATTATATTTATATATACATATAATATATAATAAACGAACAAGTTGAGAATTAGACAAGCGAGACAAATTGTATTTGAATTGTATAATAAACAAAATGAAAATGAAGAGAAAAGCTAAACTAAACGAGATTAAATAAAGATAAAATGAATATACATATACATATAAAAAAAAACTATCTATTCATATACCAATACATGCAGAGCATATCTTAATCATCTGCATGAGTCATGCGAACGGAATGCGTATTATGTAAGCAAGAGCCAAATGCATAGCCATTTGTATGTCGAAGCCGTAGTTGAAGCGAAATTAAAAGCTCTTCTATCTTATAAAATGCAAAAACAAAAAAAAAAGCTTCGCCCCACGAACGGGCAAACAATGTCGCTTTTGTGTTTGCGTGTCAGTAGCAAACGGTAAAGCCAAACGACTGGTGCAAGGCAGCGGCAGAGCAAAGCAAAAGTAAAGAAAAAAAAAAAAGACCAAAACAAAAACAATATCCTAACGAAGCAGTATGCAGCTGAGTGGCAACAACAATTGCGGCTGAGATTTAACGAATCGAATTTTACTTGTATAGCAACAACAACAGCCGCTAAGACTTAACGAGTCCCACGTCAAATTGCATATGAATAGCAACAACAACAACCGCTAAGACTTAACGAGCCTTGCGTCAAATTGTTTGCGCATTGCCATAATAGCAAATTGGCTGGCACTAAGCAAAGCATTTTAATTACAACTATTAAAGAACGACATATATTTGGTAAATGAAAACTTATTGAAGTATTTTATTTGCAGACATCGCCCACCTTTAAAGAGCAACTAGACAACAAACTAGCAAATGGATTACAAAGTGAGTAAAATTTGTTGGTGTGTGCAGTGCAATTGAATCGATTCTCATAGTCTAAAAACAAATTGCTGACTCATCGCCGTGTAGGCGGAGCCCTGTGTAACGGCGCACAGCCCCTTCGATGCGGCCAGCGACAGTCAGGAATTGCGCGCCGCCATGCGTGGCCTGGGCACAGATGAACAGCAAATCATTGACATCCTGACCACACGCAACAATGCACAGCGCCAACTGATTAGCGCCACCTATGCAATGGAATTCGAAAGAGATCTGATCGACGATCTGAAGAGTGAGCTGGGCGGTAAATTTGAAAATGTGATTGTGGCGCTGATGATGCCGCCGGTGGAGTACCTGTGCCAACAGCTGCACGCGGCCATGGCCGGCATGGGCACCGAGGAGGCGACCCTTGTGGAAATTTTGTGCACCAAGACGAACGAGGAAATGCAGCAGATTGTGACCACCTATGAGGAGAAGTGGGGTCGCCCCCTGGCCGAGCAAATGTGCAGTGAAACATCGGGATTCTTTCGCCGCTTACTCACACTGATTGTGACCGGTGTGCGGGATCCAATGAATACACCCGTTGATGCCGCCCTAGCCAAGGATCAGGCCTCACAGCTCTATGCTGCCGGCGAGGCCAAGCTGGGCACCGACGAGGAGGTCTTCAATCGCATCATGTCGCATGCCAGCTTCCCCCAGCTGCGCTTGGTCTTCGAGGAATACAAGGAGCTAACAGGCCAGACCATCGAGCAGGCCATCAAGCATGAAATGGCCGATGAGCTGCACGATGCTATGCCATGATGGCCATAGGTAAGCTCTCACATTCTCTATCTCTATTGATTTCTTATCTACTTCTTCGTGCTGCAGTGGAGTGCGTCCAGTCTCCGGCAGCTTTCTTTGCCAATCGCTTGTACAAGGCCATGGATGGCGCCGGCACCGATGATGACACTCTAATACGCATCATAGTCAGTCGATCCGAGATCGATTTAGCCACCATCAAGCAGGAGTTCGAACGCATCTACAATCGCACACTATACAGCGCCATTGAGGTAGGTTTATCTGCATATATATATATAGAGTTATATATGTATATATATATTTAAATTCTAGTTATTAATGTATTGCAATTTCCACTTTTGCTTTTTGTACTCCCGTCTTACACATTTCCTTATTGTTCATGTTGTTCTTGTTTGTTGTACTTGTCCTGGGTGCTAGGATGTAAGTATTGGTTGCCTGGTAGAGCTCTACTATATATGTATATATATATGTAGATTATACAAATCTGCTTGGTTTACGGTATTACCAATTAGCGAACTACTTATATGGGCAACTCCAGAAAAATTTTTAAAAATTTTAATTATTTTTTAATTTTTAAAAAATATTCTAAATTATTTGTAAGGCTTTTAAGATTTAAGTAGCTCTAATTTGGTATATTTGGGCATTTGGTTTGGTAGCGTTTAAGCTATTGATAAGCTTTTCAGATCTGCAATTTAATTGCTCTTAACAAAGAGATGCAAATTTTTAATCCCACTCTAGTGCATGGCTGTGGTTAGAGATAAGATGTGCTGTTATGAGTTTATATAACACTTAAGAGATTAAGATTGCACCTACAGTTATCTATACAATATATACGTACGATTTAGAGCAGCTCAGCTCGTACAGCTTTTCATACGTAAACTTACATATCTCTCGAGTAGGTTTTCTTAGAAAGCAATTATAGAACGATATTCTCATGATTTTTTATGCGAACTTCAACTGACTCATAGAACTATATAATATAGGAATTCGACTCAGCTTAGTCATTCAAGAGCTTTTAAAGCTTTGATATGAATAACAGTGAGAACAATTAATAGACATTTTAAAACTTTAACAATTTAAATCCAGATCATATAACTATGAAGTACCTCGACATATTGCTTGGGATACCTTTAAAGTCAAGAAAGTTGTTTTGCATGTTAGCTATATAAATAGAGCATGTCGACGTGTCTTAGAAGAGAGAGTTTCGAATTGAAGCGCTAAAGCTGACACTGAGGCAGATAGAAAGCTATGGGAGCTTGAGCGTTAGTTTATAGTGTTCACGTATGTATATGTGTATATAGAATAATACAAGCCTCTTCTATCATACATTAAAATCAATTTTATTTATAATTATAAACACAATCAAATCGAAACAATTTCAACTTATATTTAAATAAAATTTCGCCTGGATATGCCCATATATACATATATATAAATATATATATATATAGTTCGATTGAAACAGTTTAAAACTTAAGCTAATTTCTATATATCTTTTTGCAGTCGGAAACATCGGGCGATTATAAGCGCGCTTTAACCGCATTGCTGGGCGGCGCCTAACTTGGCCTGAAGCGTAAAATACAATTGAAATTAAATCGTTATTAATATTATAATTATGTTACATATACTATATTCGCTTAAATCAATTACTAATTATAGACGCGCTTTCAATGTCGCACAATAAATAAATATACAGATCAATATACTTATATATCCATTTATAAATATATATATATATATATATATATATATATATATATATATATATATTCATATAGTTAACAAAATAATGCATAATATTAGCTGAACTTAAACACGGTAAACCATAGACTTCAATACGGCGGATCCTTATCGTGGCTGATATCAATACATCAATCATTACATTTTAAAAGTAGCTCACATCAATTCCAAATAAGTAAAGTGTAAAAAAGTGTAAAAAAAAAACATCAATATTAACTGAACTATTTAAAATACAATTTGTACAGCTCCTTAGTTTTCACGGGCAGAAAGTCCTGCATTTCATCGGGATTAGTCCAGAAACTGGATGAGGACTGTGGGCGAAAGGAAATTATATTAGCTGGTTAGCTCTGATATTAGAGGTGTGCGTGTGAGTGTGTGTATTTACCTGTATCTCGGCACAGGGTGCCTCACGATGTATATACTCCTTTAATATATAATCATTCTCGATTTCATAGTGGAAGCGTGTATCGTGCATACGTATAAGCACATCATCGATACGCAAAAAGTGACGCAATAGGACAAAGAAACCCGAGGGCATGACACGCTGGTAAATAGTAAAGGATAGAGTAGATATAGTATATATAAAAGAGATTTAGAGATTATGATTAGACTGCCAGCCTGATAGAACTTGAATGCCAAAATATATAGAAGTATCAAGCTAAGATCGGATTTGGTATATCTAAGAGCCAGGCAAATAAGATTATACATATATAAAATGTAATTACAATCAACATGCTAGATCAGATCTACAGATCGGTCAATATAAACAGGCAGACACGCAAAGAGATTGATAACCTAAGCTCAAAACTTGACCCTTTATATATAATATATATGACAATGCTTAAGTACTCTCTATGGGCAGAGTACATATACATAAGTCCTCTCTATATAGATAGAGCGTATATTTTAGTATTCGACTACTCACAATGCGCACACTCATCACGGAAATGCCATGATCGTGCAGTTCATCCTCGTATAGTGTGAGATCGTGATAAAAGAGAATATTCTCACGTTGCATAAGTTTCATTTTGTTGAGTGTTTGTTCTGTGGCCTCCGAGCGAAATTTTTCATTCAATGTGCCCTGATATGTGGATGTGAATGTCCAGTCGAATGGTTTGTATTTGTGTTCCATGTTTTGTTCGGCGCTGCAATCACGAAACTCGAGTTAAATGTGAGTGTGCAAAAGCAAAAGCAAAAGCAAAGAAATTTCTACCGTGTTTCGCGCCATTCTTGAGCACAGGCAACCTCGACGGCCGCTTGTTTGCCATTGGCCACCAGAGCGAGTGCGTCCATGGGCTTGAATTCCATGAGAGCGCCATCTTTGTGCTGGAGGACGAGCTTGTTCTTGTGGAATACCATATCTGGGAGATGGGGTAACTCCAGTGTGTGCTGATAGTGACAGAGATCACAGCGATTAACGTCATCCTTATCACAACACTTGTCGCTGCCCAAATTGCACATACTCTTTAAAATGTGTGACTTCTCGTAGCTTATGGACCAATCATGAAAGCGTATCGACTCACAGTCCACCGGCAAACGCAACATAATGCACTGCAAATAATATCAAACGTAAACACATATGCGTATATGCATACAGCTTCCACACTTACATCAGTCGTCATAATAATTATATTAGTTGCGGCGAGATATTTTAACTAAATAATACTTTTTTATAGAGTAAACGAAAAAAAAAATTATGCGGCAGTGTGGCTCTACAAACTTATATCGATTATTTATTTTCAAATCCTTGTTAGATTTGTCATCGATATATCATGTGTGAATTATGCAACATGGCTTGCTTTGTTGAGCACCAAATTAAACTATTTAAGTCCTCTTTTACTTTCAAATGCATCATTTATCAATATTTGTCGCTAAGTATAAAGTAAATTAATTATTTTGAATTTTGTTTTGCAATAAATCGCGTTATTTATCGATTATTCGTCCGTTTGACATCTCTAAAGTGAAGCGGCAAATGTTTTTGTTTTTGTCAAATATTATACTTCCCAGGTTGTAGATTTACAAATTTTGAGCATATTTATTTATTTAAAATTATAAAAAAAAAAAAAACAAAAAAAAAGTAGCCCATCGTACGCATATATAATACAACTCGCTCAATCGTCCTATCAACATTATGATTGCATTAAAACGCCTGCCACGTTTCTGCCTGCTCCGCGCACTTGGCAATCAACCAAAATTTTCTACATATTCAACGACTCGAATGTGCAAGGCTCAAATAACAGCTGAGGAAGTGCGCAGTCTGGCTGATGCCCTCAAAAATGGTCTGCGTGCGCTGGGACAGCCGACTAGTGCAACACATCCGCATCTGATCAAGCCACACGAACTGGTGCCCGGCGTGGAGCAAGCGGAATTCCAAACCAGACGGATACGGTTGATGGAAGGTATACAAACCTATGCGGAGAGCTTTGGGAATGAGTTCAATGGACGTGCCTCCAGAGCGCACATGGTAAGATCATCACCATCTATCGTACAATGTGATATTTATGTAATATATCCATCCCTACCTCAGCTGGTCATTGGAGCCGCTTGCAAAAAGTATATGAGCGGCAAGATACCCTATGTGTTTCGTCAGAATTCTGACTTTTATTATCTAACCGGCTGTTTAGAGCCGGACTCGGTCCTTCTGTTGACTATCGACGAATCAGGTTCTGTGCAATCAATATTGTTTATGCGTCCCAAGGATCCGCATGCCGAATTGTGGGATGGCCCGCGCACTGGTCCGGACTATGCGGTGCAACTGTTT
Organism: Drosophila koepferae; assembly: GCA_030914345.1. NCBI lineage: Eukaryota > Metazoa > Arthropoda > Insecta > Diptera > Drosophilidae > Drosophila > Drosophila koepferae. The sequence goes on from JAUESR010000209.1 coordinate 4,578,065, forward strand.
GGCGTCCAGGAGGCATTACCCATTGACAGTTTCCAGCAGACATTAAGTGCCCGTTTCAATCAACTGAAGCCACATCTGTGGTTCGATCTAAACCAATCGGAGCAGGCAAATGTCACGGATGCAATGCTTAAAGTGTGCAACAGTGAACGCGCTCAACTGCTGCCCGTTTGCACTTTCGTGGAGAATATGCGACTGATAAAATCACCTGCCGAAATGGAGCTGATGCGCAGCACTTGTTCAATAGCCTCGAATGCGTTCAATGAGGTCATGGCCGAGACACGTCCCGGCCAATCGGAGCATCAGCTATATGCTGCCGTTGACTACAAATGCCGCATGCGCAGCGCCAGCTACCTGGCCTATCCTCCAGTTGTGGCAGCCGGCCGTAATGCCACCGTCATACACTATGTGAACAATACACAAATTCTGCAGCCGCAGGAGTTGCTACTAATGGATGCGGGATGTGAATATGGTGGCTATACGAGCGACATAACACGCACCTGGCCGGTTAGCGGGCAATTCACGGAGCCACAGCGAACGCTCTACGACATGATGGAGCAGCTGCAAAAGGAGATTATCGGTAACTATATATACATATCCATAAACTTCAGCAATTATTCTATATACATATATCTTTATCGCTTCGCATTTGCAGAATTGATCATGCAGCCGGGCGGCGAGACTTTGGATCAACTATTCGAAACGACATGCTACAAGTTGGGCAAATATCTGCAGGAAATCGGTTTGGTTGCCAAGCACCTGACCGATCCCAAGGAGCTGGCCACGCAGGGCTATAAGTTCTGTCCGCACCATGTTTCTCACTATTTGGGCATGGATGTCCATGATACGCCCCATGTGCCGCGCAATACACGCATCCAGCCAGGCATGGTGTTCACGGTTGAACCTGGCATCTACATTGATGAGAAACGCACAGATGTCCCGCCCGAATTCCGGGGCATTGGTATACGGATCGAGGATGATGTATTGATCAATGATAGAGCTCAGGTGGAGGTGTTGACCGCCAGCTGTGTCAAGGAGCGACGTGCCTTGGAGGATTTGTTCAAATAGTTTTCATACCTAGAATGGACTGCCACAAAATTCCTAGTCATAATTTAGATGTTATATAATCCGTATGTATATACATATATATATATATATATATACAGTTGCATATTGATGTATATATATATATTTCAACATATTTACATAAGTTGTAAGCAGATGTTGCGTATACGCCACGTGTTCAATGTACAAAGAGTATATTAAGTAATATAAAGAATATATATTACGATTCAAGTGTAATCAATATTTATTGCTTAAAGTTTGGCAAATACAGGCTTCTCATCCTTGGTCAGCTGCGCGGCTACCGACTGGGCAAAGTCCTCAGACTGCAGATTCAGTTTGTTGATATTGCGCTGAAAATATAACAACAGTTATAGTATATATATTATATACATATATACAATAATAATTTTAATTGACTCCCTTACAATGTGATCAAGTCCTTCTTGATTGGTATGGTCCAGGGAATATACCATGTTCTCCTTGGTCGTCTGCACGGCTATGGGACTCTTGCTGGCAATCTCCTCGGCGAGAGCTATGGCGCCCGTTAGCAGTGACTCCTTGTCCGGATACACACGGCTGATCAGACCGCAACGCTCCGCCTCGGTGGACTCGAATCGACGACCTGTGAAGCAGAGTTCGCGTGCCAAGGATTGGCTGCCAATTGCTTTGGGCAGCCGCTGCAGTGAGCCTACATCGGCAGCCATGCCAATGTCCACCTCCTTCACCTGGAAAAATGCATCTTGTGTGCTGTAGCGTATGTCCGCGGCGGTAATCAGATCGACGCCAGCACCAATGCAGGCCTGATGCACGGCCATAATGACAGGCTTGGGACACAGCTCTACGGCGGTAATCGAATCCTGGTATAACTTTATGGTGCGCTCCATAATGACTCCCTTGCGCGCTACATCATCATAGTCAGCCAGCTGTTGACCCAAGGCCATCATAGAGGACAGATCAATTCCGGCACAGAAATGTTTGCCTGCTGCTGAGAGCACAATGGCGCGACAATCCGGATTGATGGCCAGCGTTTCAAAGCAGTCTCTGATCTCGCTGGAGAGCGAAATAGACATAGAGAGAGGGAGATGAAAGATTGCAGCAATACAAACACACATGCACATATTAACTTACAGCCACATATCTCTGTTGATGGCATTAAGCTTTTTAGGTCGATTTAGCTCTACATGAAAGACAAAAGGTTTCGGGGAGCTGATGGCCAATGTTTTGAACTGTGCCGCCACCTCGTTGGCGGCCTGAGCGCTGCTATTATTGCGGTGTGGCTGCATGGCTGTCAAAGGTAAAATTGTGCAAGATTTAAAGTGGCTGCTATAACTGTTGCTGCCACAGATTTGGACTTTGCACCAGCCCAATTGGACTCGGCCTTAATGGGTTTGACTGGGAATGCAATGATTGTTCCAAGCAATCAATTGGCAGCTGGTCACACTCACCAGCTACGCGGGGTGCCAGTCTTATAATATTTGTAATTCTTGGTAGCGACATAGCTTTGTTATTAAATAAATTCTAGACAATCAGCCTTTTATATATTTATAGCGGTTGTTGACAATTGTTGCACTTGTAATCGTAGCTACAAGCGCAAATCGATGTTTTTAGCTATCACACTATCGATAGCGACGCGATAAGATTGGGTACTCAAGTACCCGAACTTGTACTTAAATTAATCGTTGATATGACACACAAACTATGATTTCAGTTATCGATAGTGTAATCGACAACATAGAGTACATGTGTACCTAAATTCATTTATTTAGTCGTTAAAGTAACGGCTATTTTTTTGTAATAATTATAAATTAAGGTAAGATATTTGAATTAAGTAAGAAATATATGTTACATTCATATGTGTACTCAACTGTCTATCATCATTGATAGTTTTATTTTGCTGGTGAAAATACTATCAAACAATCATTTTTATTGCAGCACTGCCCAACCTTTCAAATACGATATTTACTCGTATCGATATTTGGGATATTGTGCGCTGTCACATTTGACTTATTCAGTTTATGCCATTTTTTAAAGGGCAAACCGAAAGCGTCGAACTTAAAGTAATTTGACGAATGCTTTCGCTGATAAGAATCATTCGCTGCACTTCCAACAGTTGGCAATTATCAAAGGCAAATAAGCTTATCAAGATTAACACAAGCACATATACAAACATATCATTTGCACGCAAACTATCTGAAAGCAAAATGAATGAACCGTTGGATGTGATTGTCTTTGGCTCAGCCATTATAGATTTTATATGGTAAATTGATGCAGTCAGTATGTAAGTAATTGTTAATAAAAAAAAATCTCTATTATCCATCAGCTATGCACCACGTTTACCCAAAGAGGGTGAAACACTACATGGTCATAAATTTGAAACTGGATTCGGCGGCAAGGGCGCCAATCAGTGCGTTGCCGCTGCTCGCCTGGGCTCCAAGACAGCTCTGATTGCCAAACTGGGAGGGGATGTTTTCGGCTGCAACTACATTCGTCAGCTGCGCGTTGAGAATGTCAATATACAGCATGTCCAGCAGTTGCAGGACCAATCAACTGGCATAGCTCAAATTGCAGTTTCCGATGCTGGTGAAAATAACATCATAATCGTTCCTGGAGCAAACAATTTTCTCAGTACTAACGATGTGGTAGCTGCTTCGTCACTTTTCAACCAGGCCAAGGTTTTGGTCTGTCAGTTGGAGACCCCCATTGAGGCAACACTGGAGGCATTGCGTAAATTCAAAGGGATATCCATATTGAATGCGGCACCAGCCCTGCCAAACACGCCACAGGAGCTGCTCGATTTGAGCTCCATTCTGTGCATCAACGAAACAGAGGCGGCCATCATGACTGGCGTCGAGGCCGTCCTTAGCATTAAGTAAGTATTGCATATGTAAACAAATTTGCATTTCTATATATATTTACTGATAAATTTTCTACTTTACAGCGACGCCAACGTAGCTATGTCACGTCTCATTGACATGGGCGCCAATACGGTAATCATTACGCTTGGCGGAATGGGCGCTGTCTGTGCCACACGTGCAACGCCATATGATGCCGTACTGGTGCCAGCTCCAATCGTGCCCAAGGAGCTGGTCGTGGATACAACAGGCGCTGGAGATGCTTTCATTGGTGCTTTGGCCGACAGCATTGCCCGTTATCCGCAGAAGCAGGTGTGCGAGCACGTTGCAGTCGCCTGTAAAGTGGCATCCCAGTCCGTACAACGCCACGGCACCCAGTCAAGCTACCCATATGCTTGAGAGACATGGAATGAAAAGAATTTATTAAGCAACCAAATCAAACTAACTTAACCAAATAATTTACATGTAAAGCATGCGAAACTGAATAAATCTGAGGCCTTAGTTTAGCGTACATATACGCAAATATACGCATACATATGCATCTATTTATTTATATATTCCACATCTATAGAATTTCAGACAAACGCACGCGTTGTATTCCACCCTTTCTCCTCTTCATATTGACAATGAAAAAATATGACATTAATTGTTGATTTTTTTATTACAAGATTTAATGCGCTATTTGTGTTAGACCGTAAGTATAAAAAGAGAAATTTATTATTTGAACGTTCAATTTTGGTCAACATTCATTTGACAACAACTGAATTTTTCTTCTGCAAATGCCATTTGCATCGTGTATATGTTTGTGGTGTGTGTGTGAGTTGGTGTTGATAAACGCATTTCTCCAACAAAAAATGGTAGTAAATGTTAATGCGCTACGCTCATCCATCACTTCTTGCCGGACTTCTTAATGCCGCCGCCTACAAGGGGACCTTTTTTGGCTGCCTGCTGTTTGGCGGCATCGAGCGCCTTTTGTTGTTCTTTTTGCTTCTGCTTGAATGCCATATCTTCTTCATCGAGATCTTTGCCCTCCTTCTTGGGTGCCTTCAGTGGCTTCTTTTTACCGCCCTCACGACCACTCATCTTCTGAAATTTGAAATATCAATTTCAACGAATTTTCTATTTAGAGAGCTTAGCAAAATAGTCACGAACTCGCACGTTTTCCCAACTTTTCTATTTAGTGTTTGGCAATGACTGAAAACTGTTGTCGGTTGTCAAAAACACAGTAACGAATTTTATTATCGATTGCTTTTTTCTTTCAGCCCTAGATGCAAAGTGTTCATTTTAAATCGTATACATAATGTTAATTGTAAAACCATATAATTAATAAATTTAAACTCATTTTTAAAATACATTTTCTATCTTTAATACATTTATAAATGATCTTTTTAACATGTATTCAAATTATCGTTTTAATTGCAACAATCATCGTTGACAATCGAAATCGATTTCAAATATACTTGGAATGCTGGCCGATTATTTACCATACTGTTCACGTTTTACGAACACTTCACGAATTGCGTTCGTTAAGTGAGCACGCGGCTAGTTTCAACGCCAAGTGGGAAATTCTATTCTGCAAAAGAAGTTTTTATTCTGTGACTTTTGTAAGAAGTTTAATAACTGAAGGTATTGTGGTTTTCTTTTATACAATTCTTAATTCTTTCTTGATACGAGCTACAAAAACAAAAATGAAAATCGGACAGTGCATTCATTAAAAATTTGCCATTGATTTTTTTCTTTACGTTCACCTTGCACTAGATTTAAGTTATGTAATGTGCTAATTTTTTTTTTATGTGTCGGTGATGGTTTACTTTTCCGGTGTATGCATATAACTTTATGTTGTAGCCGATCATTGCGGCATTTTTGCCGAGATGTATAATTTATTTAATTTTTTTTTTATGTAAAAATGGCAAAAAGCGCTGCCTAAATTGTGCTTACATAACCACAAAATAATTTGCAAACGAAAGAAACATTTAATTGAAGGCTGCACAGATTCGGCGTCTAATATAAGTCACAAGGTAAAACTGTCGTCCGTGCCTGTGTCCTCTTTTTCAATGCATCCACACATACACATACTTGCAGTGTGTTAGGAACGCTCACGAGTTCTAACCTACAAAAATTTTTCGCAAGAAAAAGTTGAAAACGAGAAGAGAAAAAGCGGTGCCACACAAGCAAAGTGTCGTGCACACACACTAGCACATGCACACGTATACAGTTGTGCACAATTTGCAACATCTGCTTTGTAATGAATCTAATTGAATATTCACTTATTTTTTTACATGTATACATGTGCAAAATATTCACTATTTTTTCTTGTGTACTAAAAGTGTAGAAATGCGGCACACGCATACAGATGTAGCTGGGCATTCATATGAATTCCATGTGCTTGTCGCGCTCTCTCCCTTACTCACACGCCATGACATTTACACGCGCAAGATTCGCAGCGACTGTAAATGCTTGTATGTGTATGTGTGTGTGTGTGTGTGTGTATGTGTATATTTCAGTGTTTTTTTTTTTTTTTTTGCAATCTCTTGTTTCTTTAAATTCCGAAGAGCACATTTCTCCTACCATTGACCAATGACCGCTTTATTGTTGATTTTCGAACCCACAAAAAACATACTTTTACATTTTACCTGCTTGCGTACGAAAACTAGAACCGGTTGTGAAGAGCAGCAGATGCTGCTGCTGCTGCTGATGTTCTTTATGACGTCAGCAGAGTAAACGCGTCATGCTAATATGCCGCATGTGATTTTGTTGTATTTATTTTTGCCCTATTGTTTGGCCTTTTTTAGCGCCATTTTACATTTGGCATTTGCTAACCCGACGGCCGCCAGCGATAACATTAAAACGTCCTGGCAAACGCTATGAAACACCCATTTACGTAAACGTCTTCAAATTGCGACTTCTCGTATTCGTTACTGCTAATGCAAGCGCATTAGAATTGACAAACGATAAACAAATCGCCGCCCTCATTGGTGTGTCAGCATTTAAAGTTGTGGAAATTTTTATGTATGAAAATTGCTGATCATGACTAATTGTTTATGCGACGCCTGTGTGTTGTCTGGCAGCAACCGATGCCAAGAGAAAAAATGCCTATTTTTATGCTATGCACCGTTGTACTTAACCCAATCAACGGATTTAGCTGCACTTGAATCTATTTTTTATTTGCTTTTAAATAGCCGCAATTAGATTTTTAGTACGCACTAACGTCAACTTCACTTCTGCATCTTTGGCACGCTGCCACAATTTGTCGCTCTCAGTAATTATTGCGCGTCCAGCGTAAATTTCTTTTTATGTAATTTGTCGACGATAAGAAGACCTTGAAAGTGGCTGCTTGCTTATATAAAATAGCTGTATGAGTAGCGGTATTTAATCTAATCGCAGTACGCACATTTATATCACTTACGTTGCCTTCCGCCTCCGTCTGCAAAAAATTTGGTGTGTGACTTAGCATTTAAGAGAGTCTCAGGCGACGAAGAGCGCAAAGAGTGAGTGCAAAAGAGAGCCCAGCACATGCGTCAAAATTTCCATGTCACATGCTACGCTACGCTTTTGACGCGGGCGTCAACGATGCCGACGCTGTTATGTTCGTCGGCGCGTTGCCAATTGAGTAAAAGTTTACATTTTTGGCAAGCATTCAGCTTTTTTTTCTGTTGTGAAGGCGCTGCAAACCTCGAAAGGGGTAAATGAAAAACAATTGTATTAAATTGTTTTATCATATTATTTTGTTGTCATTGTTTTTAGGTCAATATTCATTGACAATAGATAGTTTGTATCTAAATTTGCCTTTACTCACTTCCTTTTCCTATCAGTAACTCTTGCCTTTATTTTTACTCTCTCTATATATATATATGTATGTGTGTATTCGTGAACTGATTATCAGCTCTAGCTAACGGTGTTATGCAACGTTATTGGCATTGAATTCATTGCTATCGCTGTTCTGCACACACACACACAGACATTGATATATATATGGTAAGATCTTCGCTCTTTGTCTCTCTCGATCATTTGGTATTTACGTTTGCGCACACGTGCAAGAGCTTTGTATGAGTGACTGTCTATCCGTGCCTGTGTGTGTCCTATCTCTGTTGCCAACTGTCTCTCGATATGCTTACCGTTATACGACGCTACTATAACTCTTTCGCTCTCACAACTGTTGCGCTGCGACTGCGACGCATGAGAGAACGTGAACTTGAATATACTCTCTGCCGCTGCCGCTGCTGCAGCCAGCAGAGGCAGCAGCTCACCGCTGCTAGGCAGCGCAGGCTAGCTCGCTGACTACGATGTTCCTATTATTCACAAGCAATTTAGTTGCCGTCCGGTGCAGACCTTTGATTTCGCAAGGAATAAAGATAAATTAATTTTTTTTTTCGGTGCTGTGATAAAAAACATACAAATTGTACGTATTACATATAAAATGCAATTCAAATGCATAAATCTAAATCAAAATCAACTTAATCAAAGTCAATAACAATAACTCAACACGAATAAATAATTACCAAGCATTGGTGAACTCGTTTTTGTTTTAACTACTTGGCCTAAAGCAGCTTAAAACTTTTTTTTTTTAACTGTTACATAAACGTGTGCCAAAGCCTAAAGCAATTGAAAATTGTGCAATAACATCAGAACCATCTTTATTGTGTTTATAATCAATGATAAATAGTTTAAACAATATTTAAACTTTTTTTTCTCGTGCTTGATTAAAACAGTTATGCAATCGAAAGGGGCGGCATCCGCTACACTTTTCGTTCAAAAAGCAAAGTTCAAAGCAATAAACAAGAATACAATTACACGTGCCTCTTTGCTTAGTTCTTCTATCCCGTAACTCCTGCCTTGCAATATCTATTTCTTTGACTTTTTTTTTTGCCAGTTGAGAATGAAACTGTTACATCACTGTCGCGCGTGCTCTTTGCGAAAGCTCTTTTAATCAGCAGCGCCTCTGGAGAGATTAGATAACAGGGCAACGCTTTTTACAGTTGTTTGCTTTTGCCCACAACGCCACCGCCTACGACAATAAAATTCTCTCTCGCTCTCTCTTAAATGACACTGGTCTACCTCTCTTGAAATGTGATTACATAAAAGCGATATTAGTCAATGAAATGTGGCATACACTGGACGCCTGACTGACTGTCAGCCGGTGCTAATTTAATTTTATGCTACCATTTGTGTAGCAACAAAAAAATCACAATGAAAACTTTTTGGCTGCTGCTATTATTTCTACACTTGAAATCTAAATTTAAAAATACAAGAGCATGAAAAGAAAGCTTTCTCGCTCTTTCTCTTTTTGACACTGGTCAATGTCAGTTGTGAGAAAAGCATTCGCACATATGCATGGCAGCTAGCCATCCTTTTTGCACCAAGCAGTTGGCTTTGGCTTACTCTTAGCATTTCAATAGATATGATAGCGCCATCTACAGTGTTATACAAGCGATTAAATTATGCAATATGTACACACACACACCCACGCTTACAAAAACATGTGCTCATTGCCAAAATGTGCAATAACATATGTGCGTGCCACGTAACTATTTTGACGACTCTTATAAGAAATTAATGTAGTTCATTTGACTCTTGACTTGAGTCTGTTTGCTCTTAATTGAGAGTAAGCATTTATTAGCCTTTATTATTACCGGTTCAAACAGCACTCAGTCTGGTGTGCAGCCACTTTAGTTGCATTTACGAAAAGATACGCCACTTAAACACGTGGCAAATTGGGGCTTCCAATTCCGAAACTGATTCATAGGCAGAAATAAAAAACCCGCTTATATATACAATAAAACCACTCATACAACGAAAAAAGTAATTGTAGTCTCTTGGCAACAGCAAAAAAGCTGAGCTTGTCAATTTGTATTTGTATATGTTTTGTATATAATTAACACACACGCATGCATGTACGCACGCACATATCTAAATATATATATATTCATTTAAAATGCCGAATGCTTAGAGAATATAGCAAACGGCAATTGCTCATAATTTAGTGATAGTTTCATTTAACTTATACATTTTGTTTATAACTAAATCATTTGTGCATGCTTAACCATACTAATCTAGTTTTTAAGTATACATTTATTTAACATTAATTTTAACCTCGCATCCTCGCATTCATACACAAACCCGCGCTAAGTAGACTTAACTGGCATGTAATCGATCTCAAAGTTACTCATCGATAAGCTGCTACTCCATACTTGGCAGTTAGCATCGATTGATTGGGTAACGATGCGTATCGATTGCACGCCAAGTTGGGCGCTAAACGTTCTCGTTTTTTAACGCTTTGTTTACATTTACATTTATGCATGTTTTAAACATATTTTCATTTGGTTGTGGTGGCTATCAAATTTGTTTGTAAATATTTCAATTGTGTACAAAGTGAAATGTGCTTGATGTAAAATAATGAAAATACGCAATTAAACAACAAAAATGCAACAAATCATAATCATTATCATAATTATCAACCTAACCTCACAAAATGACGACTCACAGAAATGGAAGAAAAAGAAGATGGGAAAAAAAATGAAGATAATGGATGATGTTGAACATATTTTGTAAACTTTTTGGGAAATTTGCATTGTTGTTTATAGCAAAATGGGCAAGGATTTTGATGCTATTGGATTCGTCAAGGATTTCGCTGCCGGAGGTATCTCCGCAGCTGTCTCAAAGACTGCCGTCGCACCCATCGAGCGTGTGAAACTGCTTCTGCAGGTTCAGCACATCTCGAAACAAATCTCCCCCGATCAGCAATACAAGGGTATGGTTGATTGCTTTATCCGCATTCCAAAGGAACAAGGTTTTGCTTCATACTGGCGCGGTAACTTGGCCAACGTTATTAGATATTTCCCAACTCAGGCTCTGAACTTTGCCTTCAAGGACAAGTACAAGCAGGTAAGCAATCGTCTTGGCGAAATCTTTACATATTTGATTCACTATAATTGTGCTTCTTTCTCCCTTCGTGTAGGTCTTCTTGGGTGGTGTTGACAAGAACACCCAGTTCTGGCGTTATTTCATGGGCAACTTGGCCTCCGGTGGTGCTGCTGGTGCTACCTCCTTGTGCTTTGTCTACCCATTGGACTTTGCGCGTACTCGGTAAGTAACAATATATACATAAATATATAATTATATTTTGATATATATTTAAATTTGTTCCCTTTTAGTTTGGCTGCTGATACTGGCAAGGGTGGCGCTCGTGAATTCACCGGTCTGGGCAACTGCTTGACCAAGATCTTCAAGAGTGACGGCATTGTTGGCTTGTATCGCGGCTTCGGTGTCTCTGTCCAGGGCATCATCATCTATCGTGCTGCATACTTTGGCTTCTACGATACCGCCCGCGGCATGTTGCCCGATCCTAAGAACACACCCATTTACATCAGCTGGGCTATCGCTCAGGTTGTTACAACTGTTGCTGGCATTGTGTCCTATCCATTCGATACTGTTCGTCGTCGCATGATGATGCAGTCTGGCCGCAAGTCCACCGAGATCATCTATAAGAACACACTGCACTGCTGGGCCACCATTGCCAAGCAGGAAGGTAGCGGTGCCTTCTTCAAGGGCGCCTTCTCCAACGTTCTCAGAGGCACTGGCGGTGCTTTCGTGCTTGTGTTGTACGATGAGATCAAGAAGTTCTTGTAAATTTAATTATTAAATTATTCAAAAATCAACAACAAAACAAAAACATAAACAAACAACAACTACCACTACCAGCTAATTATATTATATAAAGATAAATTCAACAACTGCGCGAAACATCAGCAATAATCCAATATAATTACGAAATTATATTATATATAATAACTGGAATATAATTTAATTGCACTTGCATAAATAGCAAACAACATTTGATGCCCAGATAACAACAGCAACAACAACAAGTAGAACAGTAAGAAAAGCAAAAGGAGTCGGAATCAGGATATTTGGAGCGGAATGGACAAAGCCAAATCTCTCAGCCACAAACACAACACACAAGATACAAACAACAACAACAACAATATCAGACGAACATTCTAGACATATATTTAAGTTATAAGCTAGTAGCATTCTTGTTAAGTTCGACAGGTGATTGTGGCAGAGCACAGGTGCGTCTGTATCTCTGTCTCTGTTCTCAACGAAACAGTCGCCCCTCCCCCTTTTGCCGATCGTGAATGTTTGATCGTATATATAGAGTGCGCAATATAAAAAGAAATATTAAGAACCATTTCTTTAGCCTCTGCAGTAACAACAAACCAACAAAAAATCAACCTACGGTTGGTTAAAAATATAAAAATTGATAAAAATAGTAGACCAATTGTGTTTTATTCGCAGCGATCTCGCTCCCTCTCTCCCTCTCCCTCTCTCACACACACTCGTATAGTCTTAGAGCGGGACAGGCTGAGCGGAATGAAACGTTTGAAACGCTGCCAAATGGCACAACGACTTCAATTTCCCAACAAATTGTCCGTTACAAATAATGTTCTTAAGGGAAATTTAAGCGTTTAATGGATTTGGAGAAATCTTCGAGAAAATACCTTGAGTAATTCAACATTCATTCTGTGGAACTCACCCCAAGATGTCGCTATTGATGCACGCGAGTTCACCACTTAGCGCAAAATTAATTCCGGCAGCAAAAAGTATACAAACACTTTCCTTGTCGGATTGAGTAATTTTATCAGATCAAAGTAGGTTTTCTTTCGACATTAGCAAGCATTTTCTCAGCTTAGTAGTCGTCCGAGTTAACGTCGTGGAGTTTGCTTCTCATCATTTTTAAAGCAGCCCATTTTGTACGGAGCTGGTTTTATTCTAGACCCAAATATTTCGGAAAAAATTATTTGAAAAAAACAAAAAATTATTTTTTTTAACTTTTGATTTTCTTTGGGCTTTAAAATCCTTTTTAAAAATTTAGCTGCAACCACAACCCGGCGTGAAATCTAAAACAAACCGCAAAAAAAACCAAACTCAACAAAATGGGCGATGAAGGTGGCGGCATGAAACCCGGAGGTGATTTAAAATCCTTCCTAATTGATTTCATGATGGGCGGCGTATCGGCTGCCATCGCGAAAACGGCGGTAGCGCCTATCGAGCGCGTCAAATTGATTCTCCAGGTGCAGGAGGTATCGAAACAAATTCAATCGGATCAACGTTATAAGGGAATTGTCGATTGCTTTGTGCGTATTCCGCGCGAGCAGGGCTTCTCATCGCTATGGCGCGGTAATTTGGCCAATGTGATACGATACTTCCCAACGCAGGCGCTGAACTTTGCCTTTAAGGATGTGTACAAGACGGTGAGTAGTCTTCGAATAGTTGCCCAGCTCTATTCAAAATGAAAATATCTCTCATTTTTGGTATATCTCTTATATATTTGCGAAAAGGTCTTAAAAATCTCAAATGTTGCGTATTTTCTATTCATTATTTAGGTATTTTTGGGCGGTGTTGACAAAAAGAAACAGTTTTGGCGCCATTTCATGGGTAATTTGGCTTCTGGTGGCGCTGCTGGAGCCACTTCCCTCTGTTTTGTCTATCCATTGGATTTTGCTCGTACGCGGTAAGTTGCATAAAGCTGAAATGTTCGAATTGCACAAATCGACAGTTGGCGGATACATATATAGTAACAATTCAATATATATATACAATTGAATTGTAACTATATATATATATATATATATATATATATATATATATATATATATACGCAATATCTGCGTACAACTTACATATGTAAATATATATATATATATATATATATATATATATATATATATATATATATATATATGCATATATAAGAAATGGAGCAAATTACTAGCGTTAACAGTTAATATTATTCACTTGTAGCAAACAAGTAACAAATTGTTTCTTCATTAAATAATTCAGAATTCAAAAATATCCATTTGCGAATTGTGGCCTTGCCACTTTTAACAATTGAACTGTAACTAAAGTCTGGTTAATACAATTTGCTTATAGTAAATTATGCTTAAAGAAATTATTTGGATATATTGAATAATAATTGCTGCAATTTGCAGTTTCATTTGCAAATTTACAGCTGGCGATTGGCCAATTGCTTGCCTCTTGACTCAATTGAATTTTTAACTAAAGTCTAAGTAATACAATTCAGAATTCAATTATATAAAAATTTTATTAAATTGAATTCCATCATTTCAAATGTCTTCGCAATTCGCAGTTTCATTTGCAAAATTGCAGCTGGCCACAATTGGCTTACGTGATTTTAGCATTGCCACTTTACACAATTGACTTGTTACTAAATTTAACCAAAATACCGTATTTCACGTCTTTTGCAGATTGGCTGCCGATGTGGGCAAGGGTGGCGAGCGTGAATTTAATGGCCTGATCGATTGTCTGCGAAAGGTGGTGAAATCAGATGGCTTGATTGGACTGTATCGTGGCTTCGTCGTATCTGTGCAGGGCATCGTTATTTATCGCGCCGCATACTTTGGCTTTTATGATACATGTCGTGACCATCTGCCAAACCCGAAGAATACGCCCTTCTATGTCAGCTGGGGCATCGCCCAGGTGGTGACCACCATTGCCGGCATTGCCTCCTATCCGTTCGATACGGTGCGTCGTCGCATGATGATGCAGTCGGGTCTGAAGAAATCTGAAATGATCTACAAAAATACAGCACATTGTTGGGTAGTGATTGCCAAGCAGGAGGGCATCCCCGCCTTCTTCAAGGGCGCCTTCTCCAATATTATTCGCGGCACTGGCGGCGCTCTCGTGTTGGCCATTTACGACGAGTTCAAGAAGTATGTGTAGATGCAAATCGGACGCGTCATCGCCGCCATCCACTTCAACCAGCCAGCCATAGAAAAACCAAACTATCGATGGGAAAAGAATAAAAATTAGAAATTAAGTAAACTAGCCGCACAAAACACAAAAAAAACCAAAAATAAGACAACAGAAAAAAATTTACAGAAAGAACATCAAAAACAGCAGAAATCTGGATCGAACACCTAGGCGAATCGAATCGAATATTTTTTTTGGTGTAATTATGAAAAAAAGAAAAACGATTGGACAAAATTTGAAGTGCAATAACATCGCGAAAATCAAAAAGGATATTAAAATTCATTTGAAAATGTAACAGACAATTGTTTCTTCTTCTCTATGCATTAACCGGTTCGAACCGTTTACAAATTCGCCCAAATAGGTACATTTATAGCTTGGCTACGATAGCCAAGTTGCAATCCAGCGGCGACTAAGTGTAGGTACATAAACGTGATATCAAATTGCATCGTGTTTAGTCAAGTCACAAACCAGCACACAAGCGGGTACATTGCTAAACAAATCATCAGTCGCGTTAGTCCAGTTGCAAACCAGCGGCAAATTAGTTATCCCACTCTTTAATAGATATTCTAGTCAAGTTGCAAACCTTCTGCAATACGGCTTGCGTAACTTAACTGCTTAGCTACTGCCACAAGAGTCAAGTCAACAACCAGCATTGAATTAAATAACTTTTATTTTATAGTTACAAAATATGAATAATTTATTGAACTTATTTCTTGTATTTGTTTGTTGTTGCAGTTGCCTTGTATGTGCGTTGACCTTAAATGTTAGCAGGCGGTTTAAGTTAAAATAAGCACTAAACTAACATTAAAAACAATCAAGTCGCGCGGGCCGAGTCAAGCCCCGAACTGAGCCTGTGCATGAACTGAACTGAGCTAGCACATGAACTAAACCACTAACCATACAACACATAGACTGGACAACTGGTACAATTTAATGTGCACACTTATTTTTTGACATTAGAACCCCCTCAACTTCGTATTTGCTCGGGTTTTTACTTTTAGGGTCGGGAGAAAAAAATTTCTGATGGCAAAATCATTCCGCTTCGAGCGCTCGACGGTGATGGTCGATTTTCAAAAAAGGCATGGCATGTGCCGCTCTTTCCCTTGCTCTCTTTCTCTTTCTGCCCTATGCTTTTTACTCTCTGCTCTCTTCTCACAAAAATATATGTATGCTGGCACAAACAGCAAGCAGCTCACAAAAATTGAAATTTCTTCTCGACGCGATCCCATTGGTTCCCTTCTGAGCGAAGAGTATACCGAATTCTTAAACGGCTTTGCCATGCTCATGCAAAATGTTAGCGTTTTCATGATTATTTGTGGAAAGGGTATGAAAGTGTTGACGTGCATAACGAATATTATTTCTCGATGACCATACACACACACATTTACACTTCCTCGCTATATGTGTAAGCATTTATGTGCTTGTGTGCAATATTCTTGCTGCCGCCTGTAGAGCACTATTAGAACCCCCAGCAGTTGATTTTCGTTCGGTTGGGTAGCGATGTGAGCATACATACACACACACATTTACACTTCCTCGCTATATGTATAGGCATTTTTGTGCCTGTGTTAGTTATTATTTGTTCTTTAATATTGAAAAAAAAATTAATTAAGTAAACGATTTTGGGTAATTTTAGTAAAAGAAAACTGAAAATGATTCGTCGTGAATAAGAATTTTAAATTAAATAAAACATTTAACATAATACATGTATATTATTGTTATTAAAAGGAAAATATGACTACATAATGAATGCATAATTTTTGCATAAAAGGGCCATTTTACCTGTATATCTAGACATGTGAATAACATGTCCTATTTTTGCCTATAGAGTCAAATCTGGTACTACATATTAAAGAACAAATAATAACTAATCAACAGGTAATACAAATTAATTGATCTCTCCTGAAATTCGAACCCAAAATCGTTTACTTAATTCAAAATTGAGGTAGGCACACGCCCAATATTCGAGACCCATGCACGAAACATGCAAATGCCCCGGCAGAGCATTCATTCAAATTCAAAGGCTCACATCAGCTACCCACAGCAATCGCTGGGAAAATAGAATTGCTACATGCAGCAAGTGTATCGCACACAGGCACATAAAAGCCTACACATACATATAGCAAGGAAGTGTAAATGTGTATGTGTATGTGTGTGCGTATGCAAGTTCACATCAGCTACCGAAACGAACGAAAATCAACTGCTGGGGGTTCTAATAGTAGTACTACAGGCAGTAAGAATATCGCACACAGGCACATAAATGCCTATACATATAGCGAGGAAGTGTAAATGTGTGTGTGTGTAACCGAACGAAAATCAACTGCTGGGGGTTCTAATAGTGCTCTACAGGCGGCAGCAAGAATATTGCACACAAGCACATAAATGCTTACACATATAGCGAGGAAGTGTAAATGTGTGTGTGTATGGTCATCGAGAAATAATATTCGTTATGCACGTCAACACTTTCATACCCTTTCCACAAATAATCATGAAAACGCTAACATTTTGCATGAGCATGGCAAAGCCGTTTAAGAATTCGGTATACCCTTCGCTCGGAAGGGAACCAATTGGATCGCGTCGAGAAGAAATTTCAATTTTTGTGAGCTGCTTGCTGTTTGTGCCAGCATACATATATTTTTGTGAGAAGAGAGCAGAGAGTAAAAAGCATAGGGCAGAAAGAGAAAGAGAGCAAGGGAAAGAGCGGCATATGTTATGCCTTTTTTGAAAATCGACCATCACCGTCGAGCGCTCGAAGCGGAATGATTTTGCCATCAGAAAATTTTTTCTCCCGACCCTAAAAGTAAAAACCCGAGCAAATACGAAGTTGAGGGGGTTCTAATGTCAAAAAATAAGTGTGCACATTAACTTGTACCAGTTGTCCAGTCTATGTGTTGTATGGTTAGTGACTAAACTGAGCCTGAACATGAACCGAGCTGAGCGAACTTGTAATTGAGCGTTCATTCGTTACTGTGCCGCTAAATTTAAATGAACAAAAAAAAAAAAAAAAAACAAAAAAAAATAATAATAATAATAATGATAAAAAATAATTTTAAGAACAACTTTCCAAACAAATTCCACTTAAATCTTAAACTACGCTATGTTGGCTTTCGTGGTGGGTGCGCTGCTTGCTGTTTGTTGTTTTCATTTTCATTTTCTCCTAATATTTCTTCTTTTTTTTTTTTGGGTGTGCATGACTAAAATATTTGTTCCGCTTATCGGTTATAGAAACGAAACAGAACAGATCGCTTTGCTCGGCTTTGGTGCTCTAACTCTTTTTAATGTGTGGCTCCCGATCTGTGCGTTAGGAATAGGAGATATGTGCCCGCTGCATAGGCCAAGAAATTGAAGAGGCCAAAAACGCCGGCCACTACATTTGCGCCACGTCCGGAATCATTTGTTTCGGTCCATCTGGCCAGCTGTACAATAAATCCAATAAAGTAGAGCAGTGTCAGCACAGCCGTTACCAGCAGTTCCTGCAGGAGAGACAGAGAAAAAGAGAGAGGGAGAGACAGGGCGTATAAGTGATAACGATTCTAGTGTGACCAGCTGCGACTCTTACTGAAAATATCCAATTAACGGCCACGTTGAGCGCCTCGCGTATGCCCAGGAAATATGCCGCAATCAACAAGAGAGTAAATATGAATGAGATGACAACGGCGAATAGGAAGAAACTCGTTGCTGCCGCCTGTGCTGGCGAGGCGCACGCCATGCAAATGATGCCCAATATCTGCAATAAAAAAATAAAAAAAATAGAATAAGTTCCAGCCATTCATAAATATAAGAACACACATACAAGCAAATTCTTCAATTGGCATTTAGTGTTTTTTTGGGTGACATGATGTCACCTTAAGCAATTGAACAATGGCAACCAGTTAATTGCCATACATAAATACTAAATATCTAAATCGCGCTGAGCTGAGAACCTGTAAAGTAAGCAACGTTTTATCCGACCGCACAATACTCTGAGCACAGAAACGAACTTGTTTCCAAGTATTAATTACTTTACATATGTGTATTTTAAACGGGGTAATGAGTAGACGGCCCATTCAATTAGGCGCTTATAATAGAAATATATTTACATATGTATGCCCATATGCCAAGCTACAAGTCTGCCACTTGTACATACAGTGAAATGAGCCAATATACTCTTAAGCCAGTTCGTGAACTGAGTATAAATTTGGTAACGCTGCACTTTGACGCCCAACTCGTACCTGTGTGCGTGTTTGTGTGTGTGTGTGGGCGCCGACACAGATTTCGATGACATGCCCATTTAGGTTTCTGATTTGTTGTATTTTTGCTTGCAATTAAATAGCAATAAGCATTAGGCGGCATTCGCGCACATACAGGTGTGCGCACGCAGCTTTCTGTGTTTGTTGTTATTATTGCTGGCTAAAACAAAAGGCAGACGAAAAGTGAAAGCTGAAAGTTGCAGACATTGCCAAAGCCAAAGGCGACCTGTTGCTAGCAACAACAACAACAACAACTGGAGTCAACTGGTTCTTGTTTATGTTATTGTTTGTCTTTTCTTTGTTTTTGTTTTTCTTATGCGCCGCTACACACACACACACATACACACATGTGCACACATACCCACGCATAATGTTTGCGACCGTGAAGTAAAAGCGCCGCCTGTCGCCCAAAAGTTGATTGAACTGCAATGCGCGCCTTGCAGGCAGCCTGCTCTTGACCACAGGCATTCGATTTTATTTGACTTTTTAGTATTTGCTGACAACTCTGCGCAAAAATTTAGCTAGAAAAAATTTGCGTCATCACGTTTCAAAAATAAAAATAAATCTCGTATATGTAGGCAATTATGTATTTGCTTTAAATATTTATCACAGTTCGCACTATATATACATATATTTGTATATGTATTTATATACACAGCTATAGAAATGTATTTATGTTAGAGAACTTAATGCTTCAATAGCCCAGACACTGGCCCAAATTCAGAATCAGATTTAGATTCATATTCGGTTTTGATACGTCTGGTTGGTAAATAATCAAATGCTTTATTTGCCCTGTGAAGCATGAAAAGTGCTTGATCGATGGCGCATGACAGCAATAGCTGTGTGTAACTGTATCGCCATTTGTCTAAATATACATATATACATACATACATATATATGAATATGAATATCGATAACTATCAACAAATGCTCATGTATCGGTAAGAAGGATGCGCTTTGGCGGCGTTTTACTTTTGCCTCTCAATGGTCACAGATACACACACACTTACATACCCACTGACTTACACTACAAAGATAACGGTTACAGTCGCCGCATTTGTTGCGCATACTCAGCGCGCCTTAAATGCAAGTTTATGACGTCAGCGCACAGCATGTAAACAAAAGGAAAACAAAACCAAACTAAACTGCGCGCCTAGGTTAAAAAACAAATAAAAGCAAAAACGTAATTTACGTTTATGACAGTGTCAATTCGTACTTTAAGATGAGCTCACTAGCGCCTTGGCACTTAGTCAACATTCCGGACATAACCTATAAATTACATATTTTGCATATTAATGTATTTGCATATTTTTTGTTTAGCTTCTTAAATTGAAATCGTAACAAGAAATTCCTAGAGCAACACGGAATCTGTGCGTGTGTGTGTGTCATAAAAATTTGAACAATGTAAGTGGCTGGCACAAATGGCGCTGCTTTGCATATACGGGTCTATATGTTCGATCTTACGTAATGCCTATATCAAAATATATATTTTTAAAATAGTCAAACAAATCGTGGGCAGTATTTTGGTTCTTATCGTGCCTAATCGCGATTTGCATACATATATATGTATATATATGTAGATTGCTTTAAAACACACACACACACAAACACATGCATACGTACATAAGCTTATGCTTACAATCGACCCTGGCACGACATAAATAGCTGTATATGAGTGAGTGTGCGTGTGTATGTGTATGTACAACAACAACAACAGGTTTGTCAACATGCTGCACAAATGTTTGACCAACATTATTAACAAATGAAAAACCGCAAAAAAATAAAGCTAGCCAGAGTTTCCGTTAGCTGCTTGGCTGACTGGAACTGGAACTGGAACCGATGTCGTGCAATCTTATCGCCCTTATAGCCATAGCCTGCTGATACGGCGACCGGCTGGTGCGCTGGTCTATCGTTTTGTTTATTGTTGTTTGATGGTCGATAAGATGCACATAAATAGAATATCAACTGAGGCACAGCAAAGGCAACTTAAGCGTCAAGTGATCCACACTGATCGCATGAGTAATAAAGCCAATAAAGGACGACGAACAGTTAGTCAACACCAGGTGGGCGCACACAGAAAGATGTAGAGGAAGATAGATATATGTAGAGTTAGTAGTATGCTCGGGGGGATTTCACTGTTATCTCTCTAGTTGACGTTTTGTTCGCATTAACAATGCCCATTAACGGCCTGTTATCGCTGCGTATGAGTAATGTGCCCACTGTGAGTCACATGAGACAGGGCTATTCAGGATTATTGGCCAATTAATAATCTTTTGATTGATTAAAGAGATGGAATTTCATTAGTTATCATAAATAAAATTTATTATAATCCAATGATTGCACTCGATTGATTGCCAAAGATTGCAGCTTTGGAGTACTCAAATAATTGCTACTATTTCCTAGTGGAGCTGCAAGTGGTTCCGATTCGCAACTAGTTCTTTTTTTGAAATGGATTTGGAATTGATGGAAATATTAACATGCTGTGAGCATTTGAAATGAAATGGAAAACACTTTTGCCTAAAAGTTGCGCAAATTCTTTTCGTTGGCTCAACTTCAATTTCTGCCTATATAAGTAGTCTTAAGAATCTATAAAAATGTTGTTTTTGCATTCCCCCGACCTGTCAAATTCTTGCTCCCGTAACAGGAAACTTGGTTTGAAAATATATATTTCATATGTTAATTAATTTATCTCTATGTAGAACAAAGTAGCTAAGCGTTAAGATTACACGAATTTCTCTATGTATAACAAGGAATTATAAATAAATAAATTCGGCATATTTTTTAAACACACTTCATACATCATCTATCATAATTGAGTATGCTTAAATTGAATAAATTTAACTAATTCATATACCCATATATATGGCATATAAAGTCGCTCTACTTAAGGTGCTGCACGAGCTTATTTCTATGGGCCTTGTATGCCCGATTGAGGCTATCTATGCTAAAGCTGCTCTATCACTTATCGAACAGCAACGAAGCGAAATCAAAAGAAACGAATGTTGATAAGATTGGGAATGTAAAGTGCATTTATCGCTTAAGCAAGAAAAGCAAAATCATTTTAAAGGCATTTTTAAAGGAATGGAAAATTAGCTGCAATTACAATTGGCTAACATGTGAGTATTGCATGGAGCATAGCAAGTGAATATTTTATATGATTGTGGAAGGGCCTGAGGCAGTGTCGGGGGTTAAGCTGCACTAAAGTGGAGGCAGCTTAATGTGATTTGGTCAATGATATAATTGTATCGGATTTGTTTGTCTCGAATTCTGACATTCTATTGATTTTTTCGCCACAATTTGTGGCTAATCATTGGAAATGTGTGCATTATTAATGCGCTGGTGTCCTTGTTAACGGTAAAAAACACGTTTAGCGTACTGCAAATGTGTGTGTGTGTGTGTGTGTGTGTGTGTTAGCATTGGCAGTGAAGCTTGCCGCAAAAAAAAAAAAACAATCGCTGCCTGATCTAGCTTTCACCAAGTTATTTTTTTTCTAACTTGTAGCAACAAATGCGATGTGTGTGTGTGTGTGTGTGTGTGTGTGTGTGTGTGTGTGTGTATATGCCTGTGTAACACACATTATTGTTGTTGCTGCTGCTGCTGCTGTGGTTGTTGTGGTCGCGTGTTGGCGGCCACCTGTGGGCGGGCAACCACACAGCAAAAACAGTGAATAATAAAAAAAAAAAAATACTAAGAAATATTGTTTGTCATTTGATATTTTGTTGTAGATGCTTTTTAGTTTACTTTTCAATTACAAAGATTGCTGCAATGCAAATTAAATGCAATTCATTTCGTTTCATTCCATTCATTCCCTTCCTTTGCCACACACACACAGCGCCTTAGGCTTGGCTTAACCGCAAGGCGCGCGCCTGTTAAGCGAGCAGTTGCAGGTTTAAAGCCCAGCGTGGATTTATTTAATAATATTTTTAAAAATTTGATTTATTAATTTTTTATTTTTATTATTATTTTTTTAAATATACATTATCACTTTTTTTTATTTTATGAGATTTTCGTATTGAAAAGAAATTTCTTGAAAAATTCAATAATAATACGAGCACATATTAATTTATATATAAATGTGTGTACGTATATATACTATATATATACATATTATATACATGTATGTATGTATAATTCGCTGCAGTTAATTTAGTTCATGTTTTCATTGCGGTTCTTGTGGGTTGTTGGCATTCGCATGGCTAACTGGTGGCGGCTTCCCACGCGCCCGCAATTGGGTTCACTTATACCTATATAAATATATAGATTTTTGTATATATAATATACATACAAACATCTACACATACATATGCATTTCATATACATACATTAACTCTATATGGTATAGCTGTGAAATGGCACAGCTGTACAATTTTAACTACTTTTTTTTTTAATTTTTTTTTTTTTGATTATTTTTTGTTTGAGAGTTTTGCTTTTATAAATTACATTCTCGATTTAAAAGTCATTAACTGATGTTTATGTATATATATGCATATATTGGAGTTGAATACCGACCACGTGTCTTGCTCACATGGTGCCCTTTTGGCTATCTTATCCGCCTAATGAGATCCTGTCACACACACACGCACACATAGAGACTTGAGACCAGAGATAGCCAATGGCATATATAAAGAATGTAGCACGATGGCAAGATACCCTGTTTTTCTTTGCACTAGCCTCTGTTATAGTTGCTCGATCAGATCGATCAGGTTTCTTATTTGTGAAATAATTTTAAGTGATAATCGATAATTATATCGATCTTTAGTTGAGAAAACACATGCCCATAATATTATCATTATATTATATACCAATCTCAAGATGTGGCTGTTAGTTATCATTATAATTATTATATAAAGATAATGTTATTGTTGTAATATAGTTATATAGATTGAGATAGACTGTTGCATAATAATATCGAAATTCGGCTGATTATTGATCTTAGTCTATCGTTTTTTTCTTTTATTGAAATGAGCTAGACTAAATGATATTATTAAATAATATGTGTACATATGTATTTATCTCTCTGATTAATAATTATCTAATAAAATGTACGAAATGTTCACGCATTTTCCATCTACATACATAGAGTATAGGGTATATTCGTGGTACAACGATGTCGGCCAGCTGGCGTGAATTGTGTATTAATTGACAGAAGGCATTGAGAAATCTATAGATAAAAGTTCAATTTACACAGATAAGCTCTGTGGGTGGCTCGCATCGAGGTGGCGAGCGGGCGATCGTAGAGGGTTTCACAGGCAATGCGGCGTATACGCAATGTGCCGTATCATATTCGTTGTTTCCATGTGATTTGCCTAGTTGCGTCGTGTGCTGCGCTCATCAGTTGAAAAGAGAGTATATTCGTTGCAGCAGTTATTGGAATGGGCGTGGCGAATGCCACGATAAATCCCGAATCATATGCATATGATATAATATTAATATTAGAGAGTTAGAGTTAAATTATCGATCAAAACCCGTATTGTAAAAATAGGTTTGGCTTTATTATAAGTGTTAAGCAGTCTGCTATGCTCGGCTGCAGTAAAAACTTTGGTCTAATTAGCTATTTGGGCCAGTTGAAGAGGTAAGGGGTGAATAGAGAGAGAGTGGGAGGAGGCAAGGGAGAACTGGGAACTGTCATTGGTGAGCTTAAGTGCCATTTGGTGTACTATATACATACATACACATGCATATGTATATGTAGTTAGAAGTACATATGTACATACATATCAATGTACTTACCAATTGGACTATCTTGATGAGGCCCGGAACCGTTTTAAAATAACCGAGATTCAAGCGAATGGAGCTCAAGAAGCTGCCATTGTCACCGGCTGAGGGATTGCCACCAGGTGGGCCAGTTGTTGTTGTTGTTGTGCGCTCAACGTTGACGACGGTCTCGACCATTTTGTTGTTTTTGTTAACAATATAACTTGAACTTTAATAAATAGAAAACTATTAAAAAAAAAAAGATATACATATATATATATATATATATATATATATATAGATATTAAGATTTCAATGTATATATATATATATATATATATATATATATATATATAGATATTAAGATTTCAATGTCTATATTATATATATATATATATATATATATATATATATATATAGAGAGAGAGAGAGAGAGAGAGAGAGACACACAATGTATGTATATAAACAACACTCGTATAGATCTCCCAAGCGATCTTGTCTTTAGAATTGTCACAAAAAAACAAGACAAAAAATATGCATAGATTTGCGTTATATGCTATAGATACATGTGCACATATATACATATAAATATAAAGTGTATTTATATATATGAGAGCTGCGCGCGTTTTATACCAGCTAGTTAACAAATCGAATTTATATATATACTTTTATTTTAGATTTATGAATGACTGCCAAGCGTTGCGATTGCTACTATGTCCACGGCTAACGAGACGCGTCTAACGACTGACGGCCACAACTGACACTGACTCTGACTCTGACTCTGATTACTGCGGCCGCTCTGGCTGTCGCAGTCGCTACTTACTGTATAACGGTTAACTGCACAATAATTGCTGCTTGTTTTTCTTTTTGCCGTTTTCTAGCACTAAATACCAAAACAAATACCAAAATCGCTCTCTTCATGCTCTCTCTCTCTCTCTCTCTCTCTCTTTGCGTTGCCGATCGGCTGGACAGCCCTTTGCTGGCATACTTTACTTTTCGATGTGTATGTGTGTGGCTGTGTTAACCCACTGCACCCCACACACAAAGCGAATCAGGTTTTGTGACGCCGACAAGAGCCGAACAAACCTGAGTAATCGGCAACATTGTTAAAAATTGCTTGGCTACACTGTGCTGCTATGCCGACTGCACACACATATGCAAACACTATGTGTAGAAGATTGCAATAAGTAATGTACTAGCCTCTCGCTGACGTCACAAGTTAAGTTTTTTGTATTTCAGCACATAGACATCATCGCCGCATGATAATGTACATATATAAATGTTTAATTGCTTAAACTATAAGTAAGCCATATAAAGCTATGGAAATGTTTTATTTTAATATATTCATTTGCGTTTTGCCTTTAAGCTTGTGTACTGGAAAATCAACTGTGTTCGCAATATGTCTTATTATAGTATTTATATGTTTGAGCAGTATTCAGTGCTAAAATTAATATAATAACTTATTTAACATGATGTAAAATCTTGTGTCAATTAGTTTGAATGGCGCAATTAATTTGAAAAAGCTTTGCGTTACCGATCGTTGTTACAGATAAAAAATACCATAATAAGCATATACTTTTATAAAGACAATCGGTATTCTGAACACTGTTAGAGCTGCTGCGCGTGTAATCGAAAAATCATTCGATTGTTATATACGACATATAATTTGGCAACAGCCCATTACGATTCAAGTTCATGTGTTTTGGAGACAACGATGTTTATGTGTTGGTTTAATAGTAATATTATATAATTATTATGTGTTTTTATGAAGGTAAGGCACAACCGCAATAATTCTCATTCAAATTTAATTTAAAAAATACCACACGATCATTAATTTAAAATATTAAGTGAATAATACGGCAAAAATACTAAAAATATAAGCGTGACCGTTTGCTGCTAGAAAATGCACATTTTCGGTATATTTCGGGGCAAAATTTAGTGTGATCGTAAAATAGGTGAACAATTTGCTGTGACGCTGCCATTTGGATTTGGGCTCTGTTAAAAATCCACAAAACAAAAAATCATTTAACCAGGTCTTCACGGCTCCGTCCAGCCAAAAGTAATCCAAAAAAAGAAGGAAAAAGAACTACTGCAACTGTTGCATGCGCGCAGCGCAAACAACAATCAATGTGCCACACATTGCATGTTTACAAACACAACGAAATCGCTGCTGCTGCTGTTGCTGTCGCTGCTGCTGCTGTTGCTGCTGCAGCTTGTTTCGCCAAAAAACTTGCTGCCAAAAAAAGTTGAGAAAAGCGAAAAATAGATGTATTAAATAAACTATACAATTATAACGGAACAGTTCAATCGTGCAAGTACTTAAACATCAGTGCCAGTAGACAAGGCGAACTACGAACATTTACCTGGACATTGGCACACGCATATATCCACATATATATATACATATATATTTATAAAAAATAGTATATATTAATATATTTCTTATTAATATATTTTATTTAAATATATTTATATGTATATATAGATATAGATATATACATATAAGTGTCCGCCTGCCTGGGCTCTCGCACACATCTCTGTCAGCCCGCCCGCCCGCATGTGGCGTTGGCTACCGACGGCTGTCGAAACTGTCGTTTAGGCATTTGCGTCTGCTCCTCCTTTGCAGACCATTTGAATCCTCAAGTGGTTGACAAAAAGCAACAACAACAACGACGAAAACACGCAACAACAAAAAAACACGATCGTGACCTCATCAACAGTCCATCACTAACAACAACAACAACAGTTATTGCTTCTCCTGCGCCCAGCTGGGCTTCGTCTTCAGGTTAGCTGTGAACAACATTTATTTAGCACAATTTTTCATTTATAACTAATTCGTATGTATAAATATTTTATGTTTTGCTTTTTGCATTGCAGCAAGAATCCTCGTGCAGTGGAGCAACAGCTTATAAGGCGTACCTTAGCAGCAGGTAAGATGCACCGCGATTCGATTCGGCTATCGCAGCGTGATCGTTGATAATTATGCCCTGTACATCAGTCCCTTAAAGTGGGGTATATTCGTTGCAATTGACATACAGATTAAACATGCATTATGTAGACTATATATATTTATATATGTTTATACTAGCATTTATCAGCGTACAGTGAACATTCATTATAAGCAACAGCTCGAAATAATTGCTCAAATTGTGTAGTAGAAATAATTTTAAATAGACTATAAATTGAATCATTATTGAATCATTTTTTAAATCACTTAAAACCCTAAAACCAATCATCTATAAATTAAAAATAGGTACACTTTAATGGGCACTACTTCAGGTAAAATTGCATTTGGTGCATTTAGTTTTAATTTTTAGTTCAATTAAATGACTACCGTTAGTAGAAACAATTAGTCATAAGCACAGTCAGCCAGTAAACGTCACTTAAAATTAGTTGATCAAACAGTTTCTGTGCCTGATTCCTTCTTTAAATTGTATATATATATATAAACAATCTATATCTAACTCTTTAAACTATTTACAGTGCTGCTCTAAACCCATTCACAATATAGCCAAAACAGACGGCGAGGCGAATTGCATGCGGCAGTTGAAAGCCAGACACAGTGGAAGATTGGACAGGACGTTTAGCAATTAGTTTAGCATGGATGTGGAAAGGCGGCGTCGGTGAGTAATACTATATACTAATAGACATATACGCACACCTGCTTTAAATCGCACACACACACACACACACACAGTTACGCATGAATTGCGACTGGTGTTCAATTAATTGTCTAAAACTGAATGAGTGCTCAGATTTGTTCACTTAAGATTTACAAATTTAGCTAAAAACAAAACAAGTAAATGTGCTCTAGGATGCATGAACAACTAACAAATACCCTGTACTCAGGCTTGATCTTATTTCTGTTAATATATTCGTTGCAGCAGTTTTCAAAGGATATCAAGAGATCGAAGCTTTTTAACTAAGTTAACATACATAGAAGCTAGAGTTGTGCAAGTATACAAATCAATATAGATCAATTCGATTAGAGCGCTTTGTACATAGTTTGAATTATTAAGCTTTCCCTAGGCAATTGCAAGCCATATTTTACAATATTATTAGCTATATTAAACAATAATAACGCTAACAATAAGATTAAAATCGAACTATACGATCGCTGCAATCTAAGTGAACTATTTCTGATAATTCTTCAAATTATATTTATCGATCTAGAAAGCTATTTAGCTAACTTTGACTATAGAACTATATATCTATGCAAAAAGTTTAGTAAGACAGATTAGGAAATGACTCACCATTCTTAGTAAAGTAAAAAACTCAATTAAATGTATGTATTCAGATTAATCGCATTGAGATTTCTGAAGAGCCTATTTAAGTATGTGCAAGATGTTTAAATTTAATGAGTGAGCAATGAGTGGAAGGTACTACTTTAGATATAGATGAATACTAATTGCTAAAGTATGCATTAAAAGCGTTCTAAATAATGCCCAAAATGAGCTAGGTAGAAGTATGACGAATTAAGTATGTGCCTATATGAATACTAATCGATTCTATATAGTTGCACTAAATGAGCTAAGTGAGTGTCGTTGCTTAATCAGATTTGGATTATAAGAGAAGCGGTTAGTCTTTAGAGTTAAGGAAATGTGTAGAATGATTATTTCTGCTATCGATAATTATCGATTCAATAACTAGCCAACTTAATTTATATTGATGCTACTTGATATGTGGCGGACTCTCAGCATATTTCAGTCTAGATTAGCATCAACTTCAACATGTCTGCAGCTATGCAATATACCCAATAGTGCGTGTGTGCTTGTGTATAGGGTATATGAAAAACATCAGTGCCGAAAACACCTAGCATAATCAATGTTCAAAGCGGCAGCGGCAATCAAATTGACAAGCGAGTGAGCAAAACGATTTTGGCCATGCCCGTGCCTGGTGGCCGGGCGGGCGACTTTTCATAAATTTGCCATTTTCGCATTAAAATTTGTAAGCAAACCAAAAAAAAAAAAAAAAAAAAAAAATAGAAATAACTAAAAACAAATAATATATATAATGTATATATACATTTATATATATATATATATAGGTAGAAGAAAAAAAAAAACATCAAGCTGCGACTGGACCAACAAGCAGAGAGCATTATTTCAGTTGCAGGCGGCGCATCGCAGTGCGTGAAACGCGTTTCGCAAAAGCTATAAGAGTAAAGATACACAATTATATAGGAGCATATAGATATATAGAGTGGCTCTGTGCTCTGTGGACAGAGATATGTATTTGATGCCCGCTGCACTGCATCTGTGTGAGCCGGAACGGTACGTTGCGTATCCTAAATACAAGAGGAAACAAAAAAACTGAAAAAAAAAGAAATCAAAAGAAAAAGAAAATCATAAACGTTTTAAAGAAATTCTTCAATTTTTATAAACCATACACACACGCACACACACACACAAAGGGAGAGCATTGCAAATGTATTTGAAATGCGCCAAAAGGTGCTAAAAACATTTGGCCATAAGCAAAAGCAGCTACGCCAATTGCAATGCACTTGGCCATTAAAAACTCACAACAGCAGCAGCAGCAACAGCAACAACAACAACAATTTATAATAATAAACTTAAAAATAATAATAGCTTAAACGCATTCGCATTGGCATTGGCACGGAAATGAATTTGAATTTAAATTTCTTCTGCTTTTTTTTCTTTTTTTGTTTTTGTTTTTGTTTTGTTTTGCTTGTGCTGAAGCGCAAAATTATTACGCCAAATTGTTGAAATACCTGGACTAGCTAGCCTGTGTATCTCTCTCTCTGTGTATCTCTGATTGTGTGTGTGTGTGTGTCTGTGTGTGCCTTTGGCTTTGTATTGGTGCCGCGTTGACAGCTGCCTTAACTATATGCAGCTGCATTAAGCGTGCGTGTGTGTGTGTGCCAAAGCTTTCGACTCGAAAGCAAACAGCGAGATTTATACGAAATTTCAAGTTAATCAAAAGAAATGACAAATCTGTGTATATGCGGGAAATTCATATTGTATATGTATATAAACAGAATATATATATATATGTATATATATTCGTATATATATTAAATATCAACAATTGCCTCTTCGAATCTTCAATTTGTTGTTCAGATTTTGATACTAGAATATAGCCTCTATAGAGTTGAATGTCTGAATATCTGAATATCTGAACACACTCGAACATTTTAACACTCAAATCAACTTAGAGAATATCTGATGCTTCGTCAACTAGAATCATTCAATACAAATATATAAAGGTCTTTTAGAACTAAATACATATACAAATTATATGAAAATCTTGTAGAAACATATCGTATTTTAGCTATTATATGTGTTATTATATATATATATATATATATATATATATATATATATATATATATATATATATATATATATATATATATATATATGTATATTTTCAAATTTGCTCAAAGCTTATACGCTTTTATGCTCGCTTACAAACTGAAAAGAGTATATTAGTTTTGTACTATCTGAGTCTGTCCAATGAAACGTACAACGAAGCTAGAGCAATATGAGATTTATACATACATATGTATGTATATGTGTGTTTATACAAAATTTCAACTTTATAAAGTTACTAAATTTAGATATATTTTCAAATGCTCTGAAGCGTATTAAGCTTAAATTTAACAAAAATAAACTAAAAATAAATTCAAATAAATTAAATGAAATATGTCATATCAAACGAAACTAATATATAGCAGTCTAAGTTTCATCTATAGACTGACCAAATTGAACAGGTCTTCAGATAGATCCAAGTTACTAAACTAGATACTATCTAGTATATATGCATGTTTGATTTCATTGGGGGCGTGACAGCTTAAAAACTAACCAATTTTTGAGCGAGTATTAGGCAGTTGATTGCACCCAAGCCATACAACTTTTTTTGGCCAAAAAAATCTTGCTTGAAAGGAGCTACAAAATTTAGGTGCCCGTGCATAAATTAAATTTACAATTATATTGTCTCTAGGTGACGATAATGTTGTCGCAGCATATTGTTGTTGTTGTTGTTGTTGCTATTGTTGTTTATTATGTATTTATTATTGTTGCTGTCGCTGCTGCTGTTGTTCATAATTATGTTGTTGTAGACATTGCCAAAAAAAAAAAAAAAAAAAAACAAACAAAAAAAAAATCTCAAATACATTTTTGAAAATTCCACTTTTCCATGTTGGTTGTTGCTATCTGTTGTAGTTGTAGTTGCAGCTGTTGCTGCTGCTTTTCTCGTTGCCGTTGTTGTTGTTGTTGTTGTCATTTGTATTTGGCTTTTCTGTCAAGCCGTATCGGGCGATGATGAAATCACAACAATTCAAACACCTTTTAGTATCAATTTTGCGCCGTCTGTCATCGGCTCCACAAAACACTTCAAAAGACGATCTCTGCTTGTCTCCCTCTCGTTCTCTCGTCTCTCTTTCTCTCTCTCTCTGTCTCTGTCTCTCTTTCTCTGTCTCTCTTTCACCATCATATCTGTTAGGCTTATTAGTTCTCATATATAATAGCTGCATCGTATTGATTGGAAAATGTTTAATTCTGTGACTGTCAAACGTTGTCTATCTTTTAATTTCTGTCTCTATTTATCTACTTCTCTCTCTGTCTCTCTCTCTCTCTCTCAAGTCTGTATGTATATATATATTCATTTAGTTGTCTTTGTTCTCTGTTCACCTCTCTCTCTCTCTCTCCCTCTCTGGCTTGTTCCTTGTCATCGGTATCGTTCTTCCTTTCAATCTCTTGATTCCTGTATTTCTTGTATTCCTTTCTTCGCCTTTATTTTCATATCTCACTTACCCTTTCTCTCTCTCTCACTCACTATCTCTTTCTTTCTCTCTCTCTTACTCTCCCTTTCTCTCTCTTTCTCTCTCTCTCTCTCTCTCTCTCTCTCTCTCTCTCTCTCTCTCTCTCTCTCTTTCTCTCTCTTACTCTCTGTCTTTAATGGATTTCTGTCCTATATCTCAACCTAGTCAGGATTTGTTACGTTACGTAAGAAACATTACGTTCCGTAAGTGCTTAAATATCTTGCTTACTCGAAATGTTATGCCCTTTTGCTTCCTTGCATTGATTAATGATCATTCATTCATTCATTGCTATAATCTCGTAAATATATTATAAGTAATATATATATAATATGTGCGTATGTATAGATTGCCCATGTATATAAATTTATTTATTTATTTTTTGCGATAAGAACTTCATTTCTTAATGAAACTTTTTTTCAGCTTGCGGTTTTTCATGTTTACCCCCAAAGAGCTGAGTAGTTTAATTGTTGTTCAATTAGTCAGTTAATCAATTCATTCAATCAATAAATCACGATCTGGGCGAAAAAGTTAAGTTTGCAAGACTTTAAGTTGCAAAAAGTTTTCCAACTATTTCGACTTAGGAACTTGCTTCTGCTTCCTCTTGTGTTTCTAGTGATTGCGTTTGCCCCTTTTGTACTGTCGGGGGGCGTGGCAATGTGACTGAGTTATCAACAACAAAACAACTGCAAGATTGAAGGTTCTATTGCACGCATAACGACTTGAAAATACCCTGTATAAATTCAGAAAGACAAAGATTTTTTTTTTTTTTTTTTAATATTTATTTTAAATTTTAAAAACTAAATATAAAACAATATAAATATATTATTCTATTACACTTCTAAAAATATTTAAATCATTAAAATTTTTAGAATTATACTTAAGCTGAGAATTTTGCCACCCATCGATAGCCTATATAATAATATACCCAATGTACTCTTTCTATTATATTTTTTGTCTGTTTCGCATGCAGCGAGTAAGAAAACACGATGCATCGCTGCATAAGTTAAGCATATCAAAAGTATATATATGTATGTATAGTAGAGATATACATATATATATATTCCAACAATTTATATCAAAGTCAACATGCTGAACGTTTGCCTCTGCGATAAAGTCAAGGTTCACAATGCAAGAAAACAAGGGGGAAGTGAAAAAAAAACACAATTTATACTCCCCATAAAGTCGAAAATTCTATGCCCTAATGAAGTTAGAAAGGCATGGAGTATATGACTGAGAGTCTAAGAAAAACTAAACGTTTATATAGTATTAGAAAATATAGAATATGACATCGATTGATCTAGTATTTGTCCTTATAGCAGCTATATGATATAGTACGAAATTGTTGAATTACCTTTAATATACATTTAGGAGGCTAGAGTTGACTTGTTTGATAGAGTATAGTAAGTTTTGCATTTGTTAATTTTAATGATCCATTTGGTAAACAATTCCATACTTTTATTGACAATCTTTAGCCTATCAGGCTTGCCAATAGTTTATTGGATTTCTATAATACTGCATGGTCGTAGCGCCCGTTTGTCTGTTGTTTTCATATTCTTGAGTCATGCAACCTTTACGGTGGGGGGAGGGGCAGGCTACGAGGTGGATCGCTTATATCAATAAAGCGTGTGAGTAATCGAACGCGCTTTTTTTCCGCATCATGTAAATAATGAAGCTGATTACGAAAAGTTCCAGTTGTTGTTGTCGGAAGCGGGCTATCATGTCTTTGCAATGACTTAATAACACTAATCAACACCGAAAGCCTTTTGGGGTGAGGAAAAATTGCAGAAAATTCTTTGAAATAAGACTAGATAATTAACCACATATATCTATATCTATATCGATCGATATTAATAGAAATCTGCCAGAATATTGATTGGTTAATTATATGGAGAAATTGTTCTTTTCCAATGTATCATTATCGATAAAAATAAAGTATTGTAATATCATAATATATGTAGTGATATTAATAATCGCCTTTAACATCATATGATTGTGTTGAGCGATGCAGTGCAGTGTCACTCACCATAACATTAACGACAATATAGACAAAAACAATTCTCAGAATTTAATAATAAGAAATCAATGGTATGCGGTATACTGGAATTACGGGAGCTGACGTTATTGTTATCGCTAATCTCAATCAAAATGATTTAAATGGAATTTAAATATATGGAAACCTTATCAATTTCTTATCATCAACTATGGAAAAAGTGATGACAATAGGTAGTATAACAATATATTGTTGCTAGCGTTATCGTTTATCGATAAATTAGTATATATATCCTTAAGATAAATGTTGAACTTTTACTTTTAGCTAACTTCAGATTCTCCTTGATTAATGATAAAGAATGTTTGTAATCGTCTATCGATAAATTCATTTAAATTCGATTAGCCTTTTAAATGACAAACTCTTGTTCATTTTCATTTGTAGAGCAAAGGCGCTGGAGCGCGAGATGCGCGATCCGACCAGCAGCTGCAATGTGGATTGCCTGCTGGACACAGTTTCGGCGCTGGTCAGCGATTGTTCACATGAATCGCTGAAGCGTTTCAAGAACATCGATCAATATGCATGTAAATGTAAGTATTATGAACTGAGATATCATCCATATATAGTATATCTATATATACATTCGTCTCTACTTTATATAGATAAGCCCCTGGCACAGCAGATCAATCAGCTGCGCATGAATGTGGACGATTTCGATTTCATCAAACTGATCGGAGCTGGTGCCTTTGGCGAGGTGCAGCTAGTCAGGCACAAGTCATCCAGTCAGGTGTATGCCATGAAACGTCTATCCAAATTTGAGATGATGAAGCGTCCGGATTCCGCCTTCTTTTGGGAGGAGCGTCACATCATGGCGCATGCGAACTCCGAATGGATTGTACAATTGCATTTCGCATTCCAAGATAGCAAATACCTGTATATGGTTATGGACTTTATGCCAGGCGGTGATATTGTCACGTTAATGGGTGATTATGATATACCAGAGAAATGGGCCATATTTTATACGATGGAAGTGGTCCTCGCTCTGGACACCATACACAATATGGGCTTTGTGCATCGTGACGTTAAGCCCGACAATATGCTATTGGATAGCTATGGCCATTTGAAGCTAGCCGATTTTGGCACCTGCATGCGCATGGGCGCCAACGGTCAGGTAGTGTCCAGCAATGCGGTGGGCACACCCGATTACATCAGTCCCGAAGTGCTGCAGTCTCAGGGCGTGGATAATGAATATGGCAGAGAGTGTGATTGGTGGTCGGTGGGTATATTCCTATATGAGATGCTATTCGGCGAGACGCCCTTCTATGCGGACTCGCTCGTTGGCACCTATGGAAAAATCATGGATCACAAGAACTCTCTTAGCTTTCCCGCTGAGGTGGAAATCAGTGAGAATGCGAAATCATTGATACGCGCATTTCTTACGGATCGGACACAGCGTTTGGGTCGCTATGGCATTGAGGACATCAAGGCGCATCCGTTCTTTCGCAATGATACCTGGTCGTTTGACAATATACGAGAGAGTGTGCCGCCCGTTGTGCCGGAGCTGACGTCCGACGATGATACGCGCAATTTCGAGGATATTGAACGAGATGAAAAGCCCGAAGAGATGTTTCCTGTGCCCAAGAGTTTCGATGGCAATCATTTGCCCTTCATTGGCTTCACCTACACGGGCGACTATCAGCTGCTGTCGAGCGATACAGTCGATGCAGAATCAAAGGAATCACAATCGGTGAATAGCAGCACCAATGCAAATAACAATCATGGACACAATCATCGCCATCGGCCATCGAATTCAAATGAGCTGAAACGGTTGGAGGCGCTGCTCGAACGGGAACGGGCTCGTTGCGAGGCACTCGAACAGCAGGATGCGAGATTGAGGCAACAACTTGATGTGATCACAAAGCGAGAGGCCGATTTGCAACGCATAGCGAACGAATATGAAATGGATTTGAAGTTGAGGCAGCACAACTACAAGGTGGCCATGCAGAAGGTTGAGGTAGAGATTGAGTTGCGCAAGAAGGCGGAGGCGTTGATAGTGGAGACTCAGCGGAAGTTGGAGAACGAGCAGAAGACACGCATGCGTGATCTTAATATAAATGAGAAGGTTCTCACGCTCGAGAAGCAGCTGCACGACATGGAGCTGAGCTTTAAGAACGAAACGGAGCAAACACAGAAGCTGAAGAAGCAGAATGCCGAGCTGGGCTTCACGCTGAAAACGCACGAGGAGAAGGTGCGCGACATGGTCGAGATGAATAAGACACTGCAGAAGGAGAAGGAGGAACTAGATCAGGAGAATGCCGATCTGCAGGCGCAGGTGGCGCAAGAGAAAACGTTGCGCTCCCAATTGAAGGTCGTGCACAAGGAAGCTGAGAATAAGATGCAAACGCTGACAAATGATTTGGAGCGTTCATTGCAGCGTGAACAGAAGGCGCAGGAGGATAATCGTTCGCTGCTGGAGAAGATTAGCGAACTGGAGCGAACGCATGCGAGTCTCGATTTCGAGCTCAAGGCGGCTCAGGGTCGCTACCAGCAGGAGGTGCTCGCGCATCAGGAGACGGAGAAGTCGCGTCTTGTCTCTCGCGAGGAGGCTAATCTGCAGGAAGTGAAAGCCTTGCAGTCCAAGCTCAATGAGGAGAAATCCGCACGCATCAAGGCCGATCAGAATTCTCAGGAGAAGGAGCGACAGCTGAGTATGCTGTCCGTGGACTATCGTCAAATCCAGCTGCGTCTGCAGAAGCTAGAGGGCGAGTGCCGGCAAGAGTCGGAGAAGGTGGCCGCACTCCAATCCCAGCTGGATCAGGAGCATATCAAACGCAATTCGCTGCTCTCCGAAAGAAGTTTGCACACTTCGGAGGTGGCACATTTGCGATCACGCGAAACTCAGCTGCAAAAGGAGCTGGCAACGCTACGCGAGGCTAAGCGACGTTTCGAGGAGGATCTAACACAGTTGAAGGCCACGCATCACGAGGCACTGGCCAACAATCGAGAGCTGCAAGCTCAGCTGGAGGCAGAGCAGTGCTTCTCGCGCCTGTACAAGACACAGGCGAACGAGAATCGCGAAGAGAGTGCCGAGCGTTTGTCCAAAATTGAGGATCTGGAGGAGGAACGCGTCTCGCTGAAACATCAAGTGCAAGTGGCTGTCGCTCGTGCAGATTCGGAGGCACTTGCTCGCTCCATCGCCGAAGAGACGGTGGCCGATCTCGAAAAGGAGAAGACCATTAAGGAGCTCGAACTGAAGGATTTCATAATGAAGCATCGCAACGAGATCAACGCCAAGGAGGCAACTATAACTACGCTCAAAGAAACCGAAGCCGATCTGCACAAGAAGCTCAAATTGAAGTGCAACGAATTGGAGGAAATGCTCGCGCAGCACAAGAAACAGATCGACGAGCTGCAGCAACAGCGAATCGCCAAGGACGAGGAGATTGCCAAGCTGGGCGAAAAGTGCAAGAACGAAGTGCTGCTCAAACAGGTGGCCGTGGCCAAGCTAACCGAGGTCATGAATCGTCGCGACTCCGACTGGCCAAGTAAGTCTAAATACCACTTCCGAATGTACTTCACTATATATTATATATATTTTATTTCTGTATTTTATAGAGCAAAAGGTCAAGGCTCGCTCCACCGCCGAGCTGCGCAAAAAGGAAAAGGAGATGCGTCGCTTGCAGCAGGAGCTATCGCAGGAGCGCGAGAAATACAACCAGATGCTGCTTAAGTATCAGGATCTGCAACAGCAGGCCGTTGAAGATCAGCAGGTGAAACAGAAGATGAGCATGGAGATCGATTGCAAGGCGACCGAAATAGAGCATCTGCAAAGCAAGCTAAACGAGACGGCGTCGCTCTCATCGGCCGACAATGATCCCGAGGATACTCAGGTATGTCACACAGACACACACACAGAAACACGTTATATACTCTATACTCTATACTCTATCACTCCTTCCATATATTTGCCGCTGTCCATTGCTACTCTCTGCTGCTGCTCGTCACTTTCTACTTTCTTTTCGCTTTTCTTTGCTTACTTACTGCTCGCATGCTCTAATTTAGCACTCCTCTCTGCTCTCACTTACACAGGACTCTGTCTTCGAGGGCGTTTTGTCTGTGCCAAATAAGCAGAATCGTCGCCGCGGCCAGAACTGGAAGCGACAATATGTGATCGTCTCGTCCCGCAAAATCATCTTCTACAATACGGAAAATGACAAGAATAAAACGACAGATCCCGTGCTCATACTCGACCTTAGGTAAATCTTTGTTTGTTAATCACATTTGCTATAGATCACAACTTATCTTGTTAAATCTTCGTTTTGCAGCAAAGTCTATCATGTGCGCAGCGTTACCCAAGGCGATGTAATACGCGCCGATGCCAAAGAGATTCCGCGCATCTTTCAGCTGCTCTATGCCGGCGAGGGCGCCTCCCATCGTCCAGATGAGCAGTTGGATGCGACTCTGCATGCCAGCAGCAACGAGGAGCGACCAGGGACCATTTTGCATAAGGGTAAGACTTAGCTTTTAGATATTGATATCAACATCAGCTAATCTAAATCTAAATCTCTCATTCTATCTCTCTCGCTTCTCGATCGTTTCTTATGATCGTCTCTCTCTTTCACACTCTATTGCTATCACTATCTAGGTCATGAGTTCGTTCACATTACGTATCACACGCCATCATTCTGTGACGTCTGCGCCAAGCCGCTTTGGTCCGTGTTTAAGCCGCCGGCGGCCTACGAATGCAAGAGGTAAGTCCACTCCTATCTTGAGCATATATACATATATATATTTATTCACATTCTCTGTCTTATCTCCAATCAAGGTGCCGCAATAAGATACACAAGGAGCATGTGGACAAACAAGATCCACTGGCGCCATGCAAACTGCATTTGGATCCGCGCAGCGCACGCGACATGCTGCTCTTGGCCAATACGCCCGAGGAGCAATCACTGTGGGTGGCACGGCTGCTTAAGCGTATACAGAAGAGCGGCTACAAGGCCAACTCGTCCAACAACAACACCACAGACGGCAGCAAAATATCACCCAGGTAAAACAGAGTCAAGAATCAAAAACAGAAAAAAGAAACCCTGTGAAAGCTGCTCAAAATCCCCGCCCAAAATCCCCATTGACGTTGCCAAACTATTATAGGAAGAATCGTAACCCACTCGCTACTAATTTCGATGGCTTTTTGTGTATCTAATCCCAAGCTAATTGATTTCGTATTTTTCTTTTCTCGCTTATTTCACAAACTACTCGCTCGTATCGTTCGCTACCTTCTGTTCGAATCGAACCATTCGAACCTCGATCTACTCGTTACGCGTTGCTGTATACCAATTACACATCATCATCCCTTGATCATCATCAACTACCCATCACTACTATCACCACCACTGCAGCCAATCGACACGTTCCGCTTACAAGCCGTATGCGCCGAATGTGCAACGTTCTGCCACGCTGCCGGCCAACTCTTCGTTGAAGCAATGAAGCTCGTTTGGCATACAGAAAATTAGCTACAGATGCATACACTATACATACATATATCTATATATATATATATATATACACCCTTATATATATCAATATGTATATGTATATATATATATGTATTTATATATGTAACTAACTGGAGCATGTGACTAGAGGTGGCGCGAAGAAGATGATGCTGATAATCATTTCAAATATGTAGCTGGGCAATTGTTGGAGGAAAAAAAAACAAACAAACAAACAACAAGCAAACAACAAAGGGTTGTCTTCTAACAGATTGTATCTAATGTTCATACCAACTACTTATAACTAAAATATTTACTTAATTTACATAAATGCATACTACTACAACTACAGCTACTGCTACTACTACATCGAAACCCGCATATATATACATATATATAATATTTTTTGATTCATATACACTAAAAACTAAAAAAAAAAAAAAAAAAAAAAAACAAGAAACAAGAAAACTCTATAAATGTCAAGTTATGTAAGCAACAACAACTATATGTATATGCTCTATAAAAAATTGTTTTTGCTATGGCAACGTCAACTTCCACAACCTGAAACGTTAACTGAGTTCTCTATTATAAAATCTAATAGGTTCGTAATTTAGTTGTACTTATAAACATATATACCATATACCATATATAGACTCTATACATATATATATATATATATATATATATATATATATATATATATATATATATATATATATATATATATACAATTATTTTTTTGTATTTCCCAACAGTTTTTGTTAGTATTTAAGGCTAAGGCAAAGTAACGAGTGATTTGTAACGAAAACGATAACGATAGCGATATATATATATGTATATATATATATATATATATATATATATATATACATATATAAACTATAAGCAACGAGAGTCGAGTGAAAAGTTTTATATACCATAATCACATATATACATACATACATATATATATATATATATATATATAGTCTATATTTTTATCGATATATATTAACATATATAAATCTGTGTGCCTTGCATATTTGTTGTAGCGAATTTCATTGGCCAAATGTTTTTTTTTTTTTTTTTTTTTTTTTTTTTTTTTGGAAACAAAGTTATAGTTGAGACAGGCATGCACTATAAATACATAAATATATAAATATATGCATATATATTTTATATAGATATATATATATATATAAAATACTTAAGTCGCTTGGCAGCTAAAGTTAGTGACATATTTAATACTTGAATTCCATTTAATAGCACTTCCAAAACTAATGCAAACATATTAATGAAAAAGAGATAAAAGATAGAGAAACCATAACGCAGTTACTTAAGAGCGCAAGAGATGGAGCTAATTAGCGGGTTATGGACGGTAAACAAAAATATTAAAAAAAAAAAAAATATAGAAAAAAATAACATGGCACAAGAATTTGTTTGTGTATGTGTAAAGGCTACATCTAAGTATTAAATATCAAATATGTTTTAGTTGTTAAGTTATAAACAAATTATTTATTTTGTCTCTCTCTCTCTGTGTTTGTGTGTGTGATTGTAATTGTGATTGTGTTGGCGCCATCTAGCGTGCAGCAGGCGTAACTAAACAACAAATCTTTGCCTAGAACTAAAAACTTGTGTATTATTTCTGTTTCTGTGTAGGTGTGAGTGTGTGCTTGTGTATGTGTGAGTCTGTGTATTTAATGTATAAAATGTGAGCGCTGTTTAACAAAAAAGCAAGTGGTGAAAAAATGGGCGGGGCAAATAAATATTTCTACAAAGAAGAAAATTATTGCATTTATCACGAAATTCGATTAATTTTTGAAGTCTTGGACATATTTTTCTCATATTAAAAAAAATCAAACTTATATATACATATATATATGTTAGACTATAATTGAAGTGTGCCTAAAAACTTATATGAAATTTGGCAAAAAAAAAAAAAAAAAAAAAACAAAGATACGAAATAAAACGAAATGAAATGAAACGA
This sequence comes from Drosophila koepferae, assembly GCA_030914345.1. Classification (NCBI taxonomy): domain Eukaryota; kingdom Metazoa; phylum Arthropoda; class Insecta; order Diptera; family Drosophilidae; genus Drosophila; species Drosophila koepferae. The sequence goes on from JAUESR010000209.1 coordinate 4,619,900, forward strand.
AAACAGAAATCAAAATGCTAAAATGCAAAAGTAATCGCATCATCGATTGATCGATAAGTGTTATCTCTGCAAATACAAGAAACATTCTACTGACAATTTTGACTTCTTTTAGTCTTTAGTGGAAACTAAAAAAAAAAAAAAAAAAAAAACAAAGAACTTTGATCGAAAGCGCTGCTTTGCTTTATTTTTTATTTCTATTTTTATTATATTAATTTTATTTTTATTTTAATTATTATTATTATTATTATTAGTCGTATTACGTTTATGTTTAAATACTATTGCTAATATATATCAAAAAATGCGTATGTAATTAAATGCCTATGAAAGTCGAATAGATTTGCCCAAGCGCAGCTCTACAAGTAAATAAAGTAATATGTAAAAAATTAAACAAAAAAAAAAAAAACTACACAATTTTCATTTTATTTTTCTATTTTTTTTTTAACAATTTCTTTTTAGTTGTTTACATCGTTGTAGATTCCTATTTGGTAATACAAATTATTTTCCGTTAAACGAAAAACTAATTGGAATATTCGTTTATAAAGTGTAAAGAGCGCATATTAGTTATTTGCACTATTCGTTTTGCTGTCCCTTGGCTCTGTTTCGTTGTCTATTTGCTTAGACTCCGTCCATCCTCATCTATTTATGAAATTGTATGTTTGCTTTCCTATCGATTCGTACATTTATCTGTCGCTCCAAGTGTCTGTGAGTCAATCTATGTATCTGCCCATTATTTTATTTATCTGTCTATCGATCCACTTATATGCCTATCGATCTTTCTATCTAACTGTGCCTATCCATCCTTAAGCTAATTTATTCTATTGTATCTATGAATATGAATTCGTCTATCTAACTGTCATATATGATATATGTATACATCTATACACATATATCATTGATAGGCAAAGAGAAAACTCAATGTTTACCTAGGAACAATCATTTCAATATTCATTTTGTCAATTATATACCTAACCTTATATAAGATTTTTGTTTGTTTGTTATCTATGTAACTTTCTTAAATTTGGATTTAGTAGCAGCTCCGTTCTGGATCTGAGCAGCAACATGAGACTGTCCCAACGGCTTTTCAACAGCTTTCGGAAACGTATTCGTATTGTCAATGCCATGGAATGGCATTTCAATGAAAACAAATGAAATCAATTTAAGATACACGCATATATCATAATTATACAAATTTATATACCCAAACAAACTGTATACTTAACTCTAGCCCTAGCTCTTAATAAGTCTGATTTAATGCAAATGAAAGCAATCACTATAAATATAAATAAATGTTGACAAAATAACTCAACAAATTTAAATGTGTTTTGTATTTTATTATATGATATATTATTGTATTATTATAATGTATTTCGCACAAGGTAAGTTAAGTTAATCGCTACTCATATATTCTATGAGAAAAGCAACGGAACATTTATGATATAATTGTATAATCTCTGTTATGTCTTGCGTTTTGGATTCCAATATTCCTCTAATCCAATATAAAAATATTCTTACCCATTATATATTTCATAACTAGTACACTTTTTCTATATGGATTCAAATCAATCTTGCCAGTTTATCAAGTAACTTTCTCAGTCTTTAAACTATACTAATCTGTCTTATCAAATGTAGTTCTTCTTATTTTATTTTTCGTTCCATTTTTCCCATGTTACATTCCTGATCTTGGGCTTGGGACTTGTCTCTGCCCCACTGAAACAACATTTATCATACAAATTATGAATACATTGTAATAATATAAAGAGAGAGGGACAGAGCGATCGAAATCGAGAGCGAGGGAGATATGACTTGAATATTAGATTAGACAAATGGCTTCTTTCAAATCCATTGATTGCTTCGGATTGCATTTGCATGCGATGCGATTCGATTCGACTCGATGCGTTGCGATGCGATGCGATTCGAAATTCAGATTACAATTTTTGATTTCTAATTTGATTCGATTCGTTTTCAGTGTCGTCGCTCGCCGAACAAGTTTTTATTTATTTTTTATGGTTTATTGTTTATGATTTTCTTTGTTGTTGTTTTCTTTTTTCTTTTTGAAAAATATATATATATATATAGTTTTTATATGCTGGTCAAGAAAGGGTTTTATCTGTCTGACAACGTAGGCAAGCTAATTTACCGCAAAATAAAGTTTCTTAGATTCGAAAACATATATAATTTTGCTTAGGTTTTCCAATACAATTTTTAAAGTTTTTGGCAATAGATCTGAAGCTTTAAATCAAACGATTTTTTAAAAGTTTTTCGATAGATTTGAATTGAAAAAATATATATATCCTGATTTCCAATTTTCCAATTAATCTTTTTTTTAATTCGCTTTATATATGCGCTTAATAATTTATTTGAAAAGAATAACTAAATTTAAATATAGCGAATTATTGAAAACTGACATCACAGGGTATCTGCTAGTCGTGTCACACTTTTCATACATTTTTGAATAGGCCCTTCCCAAAGCTGTCTGTCTGTCTACTTGTCTCTAGCCCTCTTCCCCTCCAGCCTTTTAACACCTACCCCGCCCCTCTTACCAGCATTGACATTTTGTAGTTCAAGGTAAGTTGAAGCCAGCTGTTAATTGATTTTTTTATTATCATTATTTTAATTTTAATTTAATTATATTTGTCTTTTTTCTGTTTCTCTTCCAGTTGATCAATTTTAGCTAAAAGAACATCGGGTCAGAGAGCGGCATATGATTATTAAGCCATGATCGTTGGTATTAATCCTCTCATTGACATTATAATTAACATTGTCATTAGCGTAATTATGATTGAAGTTTCGCCCGCGCCCATAATATAATTTTTTTTCTTTTGTTTTATTTCTTTCTTTTTTTTTTATTTTGAATGCAAATCAGTTCAAGGCCATGCCATTATGGCATACGAATCAAATGATATCAATGTATATATCTATATCCATATATGACATATATTTAGCTATATATATAAATTAGATGTGTATATGTAAAACTGGATATTTCTTCTGTTTTTTTTTCCTTAGTTTTACATGCCGCATCTTGATTTGGTACTCGGGATTTACCAGCCGACGTGTTTAACAACAACAACCACAACAACAACAATTGCCCCAAAAATCAATAAATTAATTAATAAAAATTCATAAGAAAAAATGAAAAAAAAATTATAGAAAAGGAATAAATAAATGGAATGAAAAGAAAAATGAAGTTGATGCTCGCAAAGAATGCGTCAGGCGAAAAGGCACACTACCAGATACCCTGTAAGAAAAAATTGTTTCTATTTATATTCATATAAATATTTAATTTTTTGCATATACAAATATTCATTTACATTTATAAAAAATTAGTTTTCATTGAATTTTTCCAATTTAAAGTTTAATCTATTACAACAACAAAATACTCCACAAAAGTCTCAAACTGACAAAAATACAATAAATACCGAAAAATACCATAAAAGGGATAATATTTGCCTTGACTATGATCACTTGACGTTACACAACACTGTTTTACAACATGCAGCTTTTGGATGAATTTTGTATAACATCCATTTTGTTATATGCTCAATCTACCCGTTTGCTCAATTTTATGTTTACAGGGTATATACTAAACACCAACAACAACAACAACAACAAAATAAAAGCCCAGCCTCGGCTGACTACACGGCGTCGTCGTCGTCAGCCGAAAGACCAAAGAAAACCTGTCAAAAGCCAACAACAAGCGCCGGCAGCGCTGTCAGCATGAGCAGCAACCGAGGCAGAGGCAGTGGGAGAGCAACGGCAACCGCGACAGCGACGCAGACGCAGACGGCGGCAGCAATGACAAATTGGCTGGCAAACCAGAAGTGCGCCATGCACTCTTTGCATATAATTACGAACATGGTCTGCCCCAATCCGCGCTCCAACTCCCCCCGGCCACTGCCACGCCTTGCCCTGGCCTGTCCTCGCCCCCTGCTGCTGCTGTCGCCGCCATTTACAGTTGGCAAGTTGGCTTAGGGCGGGCGGGCAGCAACCTGTTGTTCGTCTCTGTCGCCGTTGCTGGCGTCGCTGTGGCAGATAACAGAAAAGAGAAGAAAACAACAACAACAACAACAGCAACAACAGCAACTTCGACTGGCACTGCTGGCAGCCAGAAAAATATTGGATGGCCGGGTAGGTTAACTCCATGCACACGGCATAAGTAACGTTCAGTCAGCCTCTAGAAGTCGATCGTGATCGGTGGCTTAAGCTTAACTCCAGCGCTCAGCACTCTCAGTTGTGCCCCACACACACACACATACACATATATATATATATCTCTATAAGCCGAAAAGTCTTCACACTCACACACGCTCGCACACTCAGTCCTCCCCAGTGTCTGCAGCCCGAAGAAAAAATAAATAAATTACAAATAAAAAAATAAAATAAAAAATCGTCGTGAATTTTTTGTTCGTTTCGCGCGTTTTTAAATTCGAATCAAACAATTTTTTTTTCCAAGTTTTATAAAATATTCACACACACACACAGAAACATACAAAATGAAGTACTTCAACATGTGAGTGATACATATTTATATATATAAATATATTTTGCATTATATTTACCCTTTTTTTTTGTATTTTTTTTTTTTTTTTGCTGACGTGTTTGAATTATTTAAAAATTGCAGTTTTATTTTTAGCCTTTTTGAATAATGTATGTCGAAATAAGCTTGATCGAACTGGTAATGCCAGCGTTGCCAACTATTCTTAAGCTATTTATGCTGAAATACCTGAATACCCAGAGTGCAGCCGAGGGGTTTCCATGCAACTGACCCATGTAACTCGGGCACTACCAGAGCTAGCACTCTGAACTTCTGTATGCAGCATCTTGAGTGGATCTATAGCGTATATATATTATATTTGCAACTTCTTTACCTTGTAATATGCATGATAAGCAACCTATAGCTATGCCATTTATAGCAACTATTATATGCATTACATTATCATATCTTATATATAGTATTGCAATATTCTCCACATACTTTATCTAGCTACCTTTCTTGTGCATACTCTATTTTTTATAGTGTATTCATTGCTTTCAAGCAAGAAATTAAGAGGAAAAATAACTATATATTACTAGCTGAAACTTTGAACAGCTCTTTGCTGGGTATTCGCTAGTCACACGACTGACGTTGTTTTTTTTTCTATAATTTGGGCACGACTTGTTGCTTGAAAGTAGGTGCAACAAATGTGTGTGAATCGAATGCCTGAACTGAACTTTAACACGCCAACGTCTTAAGCAAAATGCCGAAGTTGATGAACATTTGTTGCTGTTACTGTGGTTGTTGTTGTGGTTGTTGTTGTTGTTGCTGCTGCTGCAGTTGTCTTGTGACATTTGCCGGCACAAAGAAATGGCAAATGGCATTTCCCAGCGACGATGGCCGTTGCAATTGCCAATTGCAGCAGCAACAATGATAGTCGTCGCAGCAGCAACAACTTGCTGTGAGAAGCGTCTGTTTCGCTATCTGTTCCAGCTGTCAGTGCATTGATTGAAAGAAATGTTTCAAGGTCGCCAGCTGATGCTGCCGTCTGCTGTTGCTGTTGCTGTTGCTGTACCCATTGTCGTCTGCACGCCAGCAGCAGCAACAACAGTTGGCAGCTGGCTGTGTGCAAGTGTATTGGATTAATTACCAAGCAATTGCAGTTGCAACTGTCGTTGCTGTTGTTGTTGTCTTTTAAATTAACGGTTGCACTTTTAATGCAAGCTGACAGACACATACATATATGTTACATATATATAAATGTATATATAATATGTATGTTAATCGCATTGCGCGAATTAATCAACGCCAGCAACAACAACAACAGCAGCAGCAGCAGCAACAGCAGACGCCAGCAACAAGCGCCAATTTGACGGCAAGATCAGGATTTAAATTTAGTTTCGGTTGCTTTTTTTTTTGGGTGTTGTATCTTGTTGTTGTTGTAGTTTTGAGTGTTGCTGTTATTGTTGTTGCTGTTGCTGATGTTGTTGCTGCTGTCGTTTTACATGCGTTTCATTTCATTTTTGCCGCACACAAATCGCTCGCATTATGCAATATTATTTAAATAAGAGAGATCAGATCATGTGCATGCCAAAAAGCCAAACCAGAATACACACACACACGCACATTTTAGTGGATGTTGCGGACCAAAAATAAAATGAAACAATAACAAAATATTTGTAGACAAAAAGACAATTTTTGTCTTTTGGTATTTTTAACTTATTTTCAAGGACTGTGCGAATTGGCAACATTATGTGTGTGTGTGTGTGTGTGTGTGTGTGTGTGTGTGTGTGCATTTCATAAGCCAAATTCAATGTAAGTCAACAGCAACGACGACAACAACAACAGCATATAAAGAAACTGTAACACAAATCAAAAGACTCAGGCAACGAACTTGGTTTGGTTTTGCTGACTTGGCTAACTGATTGGGCTCGCTGGCTGCAGCAGCAGCGACAACGACACGTACACAATGCACCGTTATTGAACCCACTTAACACGACAACAACAACAATAACAACAATTGTGCACGTTTAGTTGTTTTTCTTTTAGTCGTAATTGTGTTTCGAACTATTAGAAACGCTATGCCAAAGACACATAGACACACATACATATATATACACCCATATATACCTATATATGCATGGATATATATTTAGCTATGACTATGGCTGGTTCAAATTCCAGATATAGTTGGGCAATTAGCATAGTGACCCGTTTTGCATAGCTGAGGGCATGGCTATTGCCAATAAAATTCGCTTTTTTCTGAGCTGCTTTTTGGTTGATGGCGTCATCGCCATGAACTAATTCCGCATATGCGAATCATAATCATGTGATATATACATATATATATATATATACATATATGTTATATATCTACATAAAAACGTATCTTTAAACAAAGCTAAACTCTTAAGAGTTTTATTTGCAGTTTTGTTGATCGAGCTCTTCGAGGCGCTGACTTGAAACGCAAACACTTTGTGTAAGCAAAGTGTTGCTCACTGCTATAGCTCTTAATACCCTGTAAAATATATATATATTTATAAATATATATAAACATACATACATACATATGTATTATATACATTTTTGTTGTTGTAATTTTTGCAGCATTTAATAACTTTTATATTTATATTTATTATTTAAATTAATTTTTTAAACTAAAATATTCATTATATTGCCATAAAATACAAAAATTATAAATAACAATAATTCTAGAAAATATTTAAAAAATTTAATTTAGTTATGCAGCGCTCTGGAAATTTCTTTACATTTCTTAAAGTTTAAGTTAAAGCGAAAAATGAAATTAATAATAATTTTAAAAATATTTATGGTGGGTAAAATAAAATGTATAAATCCAACAAAAATTAATAATATTATTATTATATTATTATAAGTGCAGTTTGAAAACATATTAAACAAAGATTTCTATGAAATTTAGAGTACATAAAAATATAAATGTTTAAAAAAACTTGTAGTTTAAAAAATAAAAACTTAAAACTAAAAAAAAAAAAAAATTAGCAGTGCAAGGATTTCATAAAAAAAAAAAAACAAAGAAAAATATGAAAAGAAGTAAAAGAAGAATTTCGCATTCTATTCAGTTTTATATTTTTTAAACATATATATATTTTTTAATTAAAAACATTTTTGATTAAAAAAAAAACACACACACACACACAAATTATATATAATTCTGAAAAGTTGCTAAAACAAACTGTCCCTTAGAATAATTTTTAAAATATTTTTAAATTGACATTAACAAATAATTTCCTGGTTTTTAATTGAAAATGCAAAAAATATAAAAAATATATACTTATCAATTTTGTTTAAACGAAAAACTTTAAACTATATTAGTTTCTCATGTTTTCAAACTCAATTAATGAAAAGTATTTTTAAATATAATTTGCATATGTTTTTAATTATTATTATTATTACATTTTTTTTGCATTTAAAATAGTATATTTCATAATACATAAAAATTCAAATCATATGAATTACGAAATGGAACCAGTTCGGTTCACAGACAGCTTAAGCTGAGCGTATAAGAGTGAGCGCATAAGTTAGTATAAGACAGCCGCAGAGAGATGCAGCCAGTTGCCATTGAAGGGTATGTTGCTAGTCGGTAGCTACACTTCAAATTATCATTTCCATAATGATGATGTTGCTGACAATGATGGCTATGATGATGCAGCATCCATCAACCAAGTGGTTCCGCCTTCCACTTATTGATTCTCGACAGCTTTTGCTTATCATAAATTTGCAACTAATGTTGCTCTTATATAACAAGGCTTGGCTAAGAAATGTGTGTGTGTGTGTGTGTGTGTGTGTGTGTGTACTGAGAGTGTGTGTAGCATTGTCTCTAATAGTTTTTTTGTTTGGCTCCCCCGCTCTAGCTCTATAAAATGCCAAAAAGCAAACCGGTTAAGCCCAAAGCCAAATGTCATATAGACTTGGACATGGCTTGACTTGAATTTCGATTAAGAAGTAAGCAGAAGCAACATCAGCAAAAGTAACAACATCAGCAACAGCAACAGCAACAGTTATGGATTCCAGGCACGCCAGCAACACGCACCCACAACAACACCAATATGCCTTTCACCTTTCCATGAGGCTGCGATTGCATAAGTCCAATTGAAATGCAAAGAGTCGCTTGGACATGCCACACGGTTGACCCTAATCAATGCGAAAAGATGCAGCCCGCCGGCAACAGCAGCAACAACAACAGCAACAGCTCAAGCTAACGGCAATTGCAGCTGTTGTCTTGGCTAGCTGGGCGGCAGTGGGCTGTTGGGCGTGGCTGGGGCCTCTCCCTGCTCATGCAGTTGAATTTGAATGCAACTGTTTTGTGGCTTGCACATTTTACCGTTATTAGCCAACAGCAAGCGCGCATTTAAATTTATTCTGGCTACGAGCAGCGAGCAACAGGTTTTCATTGCGGCTGCTGCTGCTGCTGCTGCCGCTGCTATTGCTGCCTTTTGCATAAGCACCTGTTGCCCAAAGGGGGGAGGCTATAGCTGTGCCAGTACTTGTACCTGTGTGTGTATGTATGTGGGTGCGCCTGAGCAGAGGCAGAGCTAACCTTAGCCTATGTTTAAGCGGCAGCGACAGCAGCGGAACCGAGTCCCGGCCAGAAGTATTTCAAAACAAGTTCGCTGCCTAAGTCTTTTGTTTCTTCGCTTAATTATGAATTTAAAATCGAAAGTGAATAAGAAAAAAGCAACAAATCGACAAAAACAAAAGCAAAATGTGAAAAATAAAAGCAAAAACCCGTTTAGCTGACCTTTAAGCATTAATAATTGTTAGCACAGCGCAGGCGCTGAAAGAGGAAGAAGCAGCAACAGCAACAGCAACAGCAACAGCAGCAGCAGCAGCAGCAGCAGCAACATCAGCAGCAGCTACAGCAGCAGCTACAGCAGCCGAGGCATACATATCTTTATGGTCTAACCGATATATATACATTTATATGTACATACATAGCAGATAGATATAGTAATGTATGATACGTGTTTTTTTTTTTTTTCTTTTTGTATGTCTTTTTTTATGAACCAAGTCCGGTTCAGGTTCTCAGCACAACCCGTTCAACCAGACTGTAAAGATATCATGCATATATATATATATAAATAATATATATACTATATATATATCTAAAAATATATATTTGTATATATATGAGAGATGGCAGCTAATTGAATATGGGGGATTTCAATTGATATTGTGCCTCGTGCTCGTTGGGCAACATATTTCGGATTGCGAACAGCGAGCGAGCTGACAGCTTTTATTTCATTTTACTTTTTCTATAATACCCTGTTTCCATATCGGGGTATATAGGTTTGCGGGGCGTGCATGAGACAATCAGAGGAAAACGTGGACACAAAAGAAAAACTGTTTATATATGCATATATTCTTGATCGGTTGAACGCACCAAGTCCATCCAGTCGTGGCTCCTTCATGGATACATATGTATAAATAATAATCATATATGAAGGAGATAAAGTATATGCTAGTCGCATACTTTCGGCGCTTACAAGCCAAGCCGGCTTACAGCAGTTAAACATGCATACGTGTTTACACATACTAAATGAAATATATGTTTTCTAACCTCAAACAGCATACATAACCTCAACATGTTTTCTTCTTAAATATACTACTATATATGAATATACTACCACAAAGGGCAAACATAATCTCGATCAATATAGAATTGCCATGTTTTGAAAGTCTTTAAGGCTTTAATTATTAAGGAAAACAATTCTTTCGAAAAACAAAACGTTTTTAAGCCTTGCTCTGGTAAACCTTCTACATAACCTCAAACTGCACTTTATCTCCTTAAACCTTCAGTTTTTCAATGTGTTTTAAAGGATTTTTATTATAATAATCAAAGTTTTTGCCTTAAATAAAAAGCACATAATCTCAACGCTTCAATATAACCTTAAAATCCTCAAAATAACCTGAAAATTGAAATTGATTTTACTTTTGATTTTGTAATTGATCTATAGTTGCCTGCTTTTCATCATCTGCGCACTGTGCTACGGCCTGGTTGCCGCTCAGGAGGAGGGAGCGTCAGGTGGCAACGTTTCGTCGGCGAAGAGAATCGCTGCACTGCGTCGCCCCGTGGGCAAGGCGGCTAAGCCAACAACAACGACAACGGCGGCGCCGATCAACGACGATGGCGCCGAGGAGGATGACTACAATGAGGAGGGCGGCGCCGGCGCTGGCGACCATGGCAGCCAGTATGGCGATGAGCAGGAGGATAGCGGCGTCAGCTCCACGACCACCACAACGGAGGCACCCAAAAAAGTTGGTCCCGTGATCCGGCCATTCCGCTCCAACGATGATTTCCTCAATTCGCTGAAGCGTCGCCAGCAGAATGCCAAGAAGCATCGCAACGAGAAGCCAGCCAGCAAGCCGGCTGCCAAGAAGACCGACGAGGAGCACGCTGACCATGAGGAGGCTGCCAGCGCCCAGGCACCGGCACCGGCTGCACCCGCTGCTGGCCACGCCAAGGGCGGCTACAAGAGCAATTCGGCACGTAAGTGATGCTAAATCCCATTCCAAATCCCTGCCGGAAATTTCAAATTTTCCATCCATTCATTTTTACAGTTAATCGTCGCAAGTTGACGAAGACTGTGAAGACGGAGCCAGAGGCGGACGCCGCTGCCGAAGAATCGGAGCAGCAGCAAAAGGAGGAGGAGCCAAAGCCCAAGCGTCCGCTCAGCAGTCGCCTGGCCTTGAGAAAGCGCAACTAAGCTAAACTTACATGCATAAATATGTACATCTACACACTTTTTTAAGGCACTGTAACTTAACAGTTATGTTACACACTCTTCAACTCCCACTTCCACTCTCCCTTTCTCTCTCGCTCTGTCTTTCGCGCATGCATGCATGGCTAGCCCAAGTAGAGCTCAAGCTTGGCCTGCTAGCAGGCACGCATACATGCATGCATACATATCATATAATCAGCTGACACACACACACACACACACACACTGTCTCTCTCACACTCATTGCTAGCTAAGGGCAGCTCAAGCTCTGCCTGTTTAGTTTTTAGTACATTTTTTTTTCAACATGTGGCGCTACTGCATGTGTGGCTGAGTGCGCGTGTTGGAGTGTTGTAGCAAGGATTATTTATGTATTTTATGCACCACACTCACACACACGCATACATACACGTGCATACACAGCAGCTCAATTCACAAAACACACTCACACTCACACAGATACCGCAACCCTTTACCCACTTGCCTTTGTGCGCTTGTATTTGTGTATATATATTTGCATTGGAATATTTATAGCTCATATATCAGCGCACACACACACGCAACAAACACAACAAACACGTACATGTATTTCACTTAATAAACAAACTAAAATAATGCCTAAAGCAACAACAAACAAACAACCATTACAAATAAAGAAAATAAAAATGACAGAAAAAAATATTTTTATAGAAAAAATTCTTGTATTTATTTTCAATCTTATTTGTTTACTTTTAAACTGACTGGCTCAGCTCATTTCTAGCTAGCAACAAGGACTGTGGGTTGAACCGGTTAAAACCGTTTTTTTTAAGCCAACGCGCCACCTATTGGCGTTAGTTATAGAATGGCCAAATCAAGAACGCACTCTAGTTTATTTGAATAAATCTCATATATGAATACAGAAAGACAACATTTGATATTTTAGTTTAACTTTCAGTATTGTATTGCCAGATCTAGGACAGACATACTCATATTTCGATGTAGCTCAATAATTTTTTGTTATTCTAAGTTTCAACTATTTCCACATTATCTATTTGGTTTTTTTTTTTTTAATTCCTATCCAAACCGAATAAATAAATCTCTAATATATCTAAATCTCTAATATTTGCAATGCCTGTAAAAGCTCTGAAAGTTTTCAATATATAAACAACATTTCATTTCAATACCTTTGTATTTTATTTGTTAATAATTACAGAACACTGTAAAAAAAAATCATCTTAAAATGGAATTGTTTCCAATAGCGTTGGGGAGGGGGAATGTATCTCTTCTTCTTGGGTTTTAACAATTCACAATTATGGAAACCGGAAACATTTCATTACAAAAAAATGTAAAAATTTTGTAAAATCAAAACTTATGTGTGATATAAATAATTGCTATACATAGGCTATACATATATATGTATATGCATATATAAGTACAAATTTGTTCATACATATATATATCTATATAGAAGTTGCTATTCGTTGAATGTGAGCAATTTATATATATATTCATATTTGCATAATTCGTTGTCTCTCAATACTTAGACATTAAGTACTATATATTTGCTTCGATATTTGCTTTACGTTTAAATATATTCGAACAATGTATATATATATATATATATATATATATATATATATATATATATATATATATATATATATATATATATATATATTGAATTTTTTTTTATTTAAAAAAAAAAATAATATTGTGTAAAAGCATTTTTATATATTGACAAGAATTTTGCCCGCTTTTCTTTAAGAGTTAAAAATATGCACTTCGAATAGATCGTGAATTCGAATTTGGTCTGCAAATATATATATATCTATATATATATATATAGAACACTAACAATCGAGTATTAGCTTTAACCAAATGGCGCTTCAGACATATATATATATATATATATATATATATATATATATATATATATATATATATATATATATATATATATATATAGTATATAATATTTGAATATTTCAATGTTTCCTAGTCACAAGGCACATTTTCGTTCGAGCTTAGTAATAGAGACATAGACATAGATATAGTTATAGATATAGCTATAGATTGTTATCTATCATTATAAATTACAAATTGGGGGCGTGGCTATGACTTATAGAGCGTACTTTTCTTTTCATTTTTTAATAAAAATATGTTTAGGTTTGTAATATATATAAATATAAAATATTTGCTGTAGCCAACATGAAATGCTTAACAAAAAGTAAACAAATTGAATATGAAGATGGATGTGTATATGGATCTGGATGTGAGTGTGTGGGTGTGTGTGTGTGTGGATGTTATGGGCGTGGCTGGTTAATAGTTTAAGTAGCAATTGCCGTGTAGCCATAAAAAAAAATAAACGAAAAATATGGAATAATACTACATTTAAGTGGAGCTTGTAAACTAGAAAGCAGAAACAACAGCTGCAGCAGTAGCAGCTGGAGCGGGAGCAGCAAATGTAACCCAATTGGTTCATCGTCGCCCACAACGTCATCATCAGGTATGATGCCTCGAATTGCGCATGAGTGGCACCAAGAGAGACGGCGGTCCCGCTTGTCGCAGAAATGGATGAGCCAAGAGCTCTGCGGCTGTGGCACGTTGTGCCGGATCCCGGACGAGCATGCGATCCAAAAATGATTGCAGACGTGGCGACACTTTGTGGGCGTTCTTCAGATTGGGCGGCTGCATGTCACGAATGCGTCGCATTGCCTGCAACGGCGGCTCGTTGAAGAACGGTGGCTCACCGTCCACCATTTCGATGACCATAATGCCCAGCGACCAGATGTCCACGTCGGGGCCATATGGCAGACGCGAAATGACCTCGGGTGACATCCAGTACGGTGTACCAACCAAGGATTTCCGTTTGGGCAACTCCTGCGACACTTGCGCACAGAAACCAAAGTCCGACAGCTTTACTCGACCATCGGCGGCTAAGAGGATCGAATCGGATTTGATGTCGCGATGGATGACGCCCTGTTTCAAAAGGAAATGGAAATGCGATTAGTTAAATTATATTCGCTAGAAGTCTTAATGGATATGTATAACTATATAAATGTACTATATTTCTAACTATCTATCTCTCTCTCTTTCTCTCACTCACTCTACTCACTCTTCTCTCTCTATCTCTCCTACAGTTTGTCTTTGTATCCCTTTAAGTAAGTATCACTCTCTTTATCTAATTTTCTCTCTCTCTCTCTCACGTTCTATGTAACGCAGTCTCTTTTTCTCTCGGCTCACTCTTCTCTCTTTTCCATCTCTTCATGAGTTTGTCTCTGTATCTCTCTCTTCTACTCCCTTTTCTCTCTCTCTCTCCCGCTTGCCATACCTTTTCCCCCAATACTCACTTTACTTCACCACCCCTTCTTCTTTGATTAATTCAATTTCGTTTCAAATCGCTCATGATCAGAAAATATATATACCTTTTACTAGGTATATAACTAAACATTAAATATGAATGTACCCACCCCGTACATATTATGTATGCACATGTACATACACATGCATAAAACTAACTAAAGAACTACCTGTCTAAGCCTATTATTCACATTCAACTGAACTTCTATTTACAGACAAAGGTTTGGGTCAGCGAAATTTGTGGTTGTCCAAAGCACGTAGCATCCAACCAGGTAACCACCCCATTCACCCAGCGACCCGGCCGTCCAAGCACCCACTTAACTGGCTATCGCATTACCTATGCGACGGGCGACATTTGGAAATGGAAATGGAAACCAAACCGCAAAACGTCGCGAAAGAAGAAAGCGCAAAAGAAATAAAATAGAAAGGCATTGAAAGAGTGGACAGAGAGAAGTGAAAAGGCATTGGGCGAGGCTTGAGGCTTGAGGCTTTCGGCTTTTGGCTGACAACTTGGCTGGCTAACTTGTCTGTTGGCTATGCTATGCTGGTCACGCACCTGTGAATGCAAATAGGCCAAAGCTTTCAGGCATTGCTTGCAAACGGTGGCAATTTGCTCCTCATCCATGCGGGAATGTGTGACAATGTCGGTGAGTGCGCCGCCCTCCAGATACTCCATGACCACCCAGAGCTCGTCGTTGACCAGAAAACTGGAGTATGTCTCCACAATATTGGGATGATGGTAGTCACGCATGATGACCACCTCGTTGAAGAGCAGCTCGCGTCTCTGCTGCTTACGCAAATCCATTTTCTTTACAGCCACTTGACGACCTAATAGAGCGGGAGGCATAGAGATAGAAAGAGAGCAAGGATGAGTTAGTATATATCAGTTATAAGATTAACCACTCACCTGTTGACTTGTCCGTGGCTATGCACACAGTGCCCGTGGAGCCCTCGCCTATTTTGTTAAAGTTCTCCAGATTCTCGCGGGGATCACCGGCGGATACAACCATCTGCAAGGCGGCACGAAATTGTTCGTGCGTCAGCCTCTGCTCCTGCTTTGGTTGCGCCTGTGCCTGGGCCTGGGCAGCCAGGGCGGCGGCAGCGGCATTGCCACTCGAACTGGAGCTGGCACGCGATGCTGTCGCTGCTGCTGTTGTTGATGCTGTGGGCGCTGTCTTGGCGGCGTGTGGATTTTGATTTGGTTGTTGCTGGGAGGCAGGATACATTGGATAGCTTTGACCGTTGTTATTGTTGTTATTATTGTTGTTGTTGTGATGCGAGCTGGCCACTGAGCTAACTGGCGACGTCTGCTGCTGCTGCTGCTGTTGCTGCTGCTGCAGCTGCTGCGGCATGCGAAACGGATCGGTGCGCACAGCCAAAGGAGCTGTTAGCCCGCCGTTGGAATGTGGATGCGGATGCGGATGTGAATGTGAATGTGAATGAATATGCTGACTGGTATATAATAGATTATGTGGCATTGGTTGCTGCTGTTGCTGTTGTTGCTGCTGCTGATGTTGCTGTTGTAGCTGCTGTTGCTTGAAGCCAGGCGTGGGCGTGCCGGCGGGTAGCTCCTCTTCTGGCACAGCGGGCGGCACATTCGCCACTCGCCTCACACGCGGCGGACTGGAGCTGCGCAATGAATTGGAGCGGGCCACATGTGAAGTCTTTGGCAGCAACTGTTGCTGCTGCTGCTGCAACATTGCTGGATTGTTCATCATCAGGGCGCTGCTGCTGCTGCTATTGAGCGATGTTGTGTCCGCCTTATTGTTGTTATGATGCGGACGCACAATTGTCTTCAGATCTAGTATTTCTGTGGGCGTTATCTCCGACGGATCCACCAGGGGCAACGGGCGATTGCTGGACTTCAAAATCTGATTGTTGCCCACTATGGAGGCCCATTGCAATGGCAAGCCGACATATTTGTTCTCTCGCTTGTCGAAGCCCGTGTGCACGCGATGCTCGAAATTGCTAGGCATCGAGATCAGCGGTTTCTTCTTCTTCTTTGTGAACATTTTTGCTTGTTCCGTTATTATGGCGCCGTCAATTGCAATTGCCAGGGAATTGTTAGTTCCCTCGTTCTCTCGTTTGTTGACTTTTCTTTTACCCGCCCTTTTGGCTGGGCCCGTCAATAGGCGACGACAAAGTCTTTGGCCACACTAACACATTCACACTCACAACACACACAAACAAACACAGACAGGCACACACTCATACACACACTCGCACTAGGGCGCATACAAACATACAGCGACGGATGCGATTTATGTGGATTTCGTGTTTAGTGCTTTCAAACGACTTTCACATGCACAATTCGCATGGTTTCATTAAATGCTGAGCTTATTTATCAGTTAACATAAATACACTTTACACCAAAAAACAAATAAAAAAACAAACAAACACAATTTGAAACCTAATAAAAATAAACTTAAAAACTTATTAATTGCCGATGCTAGCAGTTATCGCTGGCTCTGTTGCTACGAGAGAGCTGCAAAACTATCGCCTAATGCTCGCGATACTATCGTTGTCGTGACCCAAATATGTGTGTGACGTGCGATAGTTGCCATGCACACTTAGTCCATTTTTTTCACTGCATTTTACAGCACTGTGCAAACGTTTGAAAAAAAGGTCACACAGAAACTCGTGTGCATTTACATATACTTTGTAAGCGACACATTCTTATTTAATTGATATAAACAAAAATGTCAAAAGCACATCCGCCAGAACTGAAAAAGTGAGTAATAGTAGCCAGTTGATGTGTGTATGCTAACTGTTTGTTTCGTTTTTGTTAGATACATGGACAAGCGAATGATGCTTAAGCTAAATGGCGGTCGCGCTGTCACCGGCATTCTGCGCGGCTTCGATCCCTTCATGAACGTTGTGCTCGACGATACGGTGGAGGAGTGCAAGGATAATACTAAAAACAGTATTGGCATGGTGGTACTTACAACACTAAATGAATTAATAATATTTACTACAATGTAACATTTATTTATTTATTTTTTTTCCAGGTAATTCGCGGTAACAGCATTGTCATGGTCGAGGCTCTGGATAGAGTCTGATGGGCAACCCCTAAAACAATTGTGTCCCTTCAAATGCATCCACTTTGGATAATTTAATCACCATACGAGTGATTTATGCGTCGGAAATAATTACCAACTAGTTCTAAGGCTCTATAATAAAAACATTAATAAATTTACTATAAAAAAACTAGTAAACTTTAAATGTGTTCATCATATAGTCAATATATACTTTCAAGTTTTTGCTGGCTTCTATAGTTCATGTATATCGTTTACGATGAGTAAAATTGATTATATCAACTATACTCTGTAAAAGAGTAAGGGTAAAAGTAGCAATTTTAATATCTCTGGAAGTTCTTGGAGATATGTATATATTCTTGACGCTCATCAACCGGTCTAAATAACCTACAATTTCTAAGCTTCTCCACGACTAACCAGTCAATCTCGTTTCTTAGACATATAGACTGAGCTAACTCGTTTGACAATCCATATATAGTATATACATGCTCATGGTATCCTATCAGCTGTCATACAATATTTAACATTAGCTATTCAATATTCGTATCCATCTTTATCTCTTGATAAATTTTTGGAGCAGATAAGCTTTTTGTTGCTTAATGCTTAATTGTACTCTATACATGATACGTTAAGGATAGGCAAAGCTCATATAGTCTAGCTTTATAACAGACTTCAAATTGTATGCTCAAGTATAATTCAATATATATGAATTATTAATCGCTTAGAGACATTATTCTGATCCTCGAAGCTGCTAGTTTTAAATAGGAATTGATATACACATTTGGACTACTTGAAACTTCTAATTGGCCCAATCATTTCAACTTCAACTATGTTGCCCGGCAAATGAAAAATGGCACATGTCGAGGCTTATGTTTTGTAGACTTTAGTGAATTGTTTTTATATTATCGCCCGTTTTTGCTTTTTTGTGTGTGTGTGTGTGCAAACAACAAAGAAAACTCTTAAAAGTCTAAAGTAAATGTTTTGTATTTTTATAGACTTCTCGTCGCGTTGTCCACATTTCAAACTCTACTTGGAAATAACAATGGGGCCCGTTTGCTTGGCAGCGTCGCGCTGCTTGGCGACGATCTGATTGGCAATGCGATCCAGATCGCGCTGTCCAATCGAGCTCAATTTGCGGCCTCCCTCGGGGTGCTTCTCAACAAGGCGGGCATGCTCGAGGGCCTGCAGTGCCTTGCGGGCAGCACCGTCAGCGGCACGGCAGAAATGAGATGGATGTACACCGTTGCGCTTGCGACCGCCATAGATCTTTGTAATGGAACCAACGCCAGCTGGACTGCGGTGATAGAGATGGCGCATTATGGAGGCGCAACGCACATAGAACCAGTCGGGATCGTAGGGTGCCAGTTCCTTGAATTTGGCTGTCTTGATGATGTCCATCTGGTCGGGCACCTTCAATTTGCCAGTCCTAAAATATATAAAAGTTAATAAATACTCGATATATACAAACAAATATGCATATTTGTGAGGTTATGTCTACACAAACACACACAGACAGATTAAAGTGTTGTGTAGAGCTCACACGAGACTCACTTCTTAAGGAAAACAGCGACCGCCTTGGTAACGGCATGTTGGTCAATATCCTTCACTGTGACACCTGGCATCTAGAAACGAAGAAATACAAAAACAAACATTGCATAAAAAAAAAAATTTATCAAAAAAACACGTTGCTATTCGCGAACGCGCGCACACACACACACGTTCGCACGCACACATGCAAAAAGAAAAACAACATTCTACGAATCGCAAATTTGAATGCTTTTCAAGTGTTTAATGAACATTTTGCTATTTTAAATTAACTCAATTGCAACATTCACTCTGTCACTTTAGGGGACACACATTTTCATTAATTGCTAGGTATTTGCGGCAATATTTTCAAAACTAAAAAAAAATATATTTGAGTAAACGAACGCGAGCACTACCTTGCTAGTCAAAGTCAACCGGAAAAAAGAACAAGAAGCTCGAAGTTGGCTGCGGTTATTGTGGATAATAAGGCTGCCACCTAATCGTAGGAAATTGCCAGTGCTGTTAATAAACACCGCGCAATATTTATCGATTAGCACCAAAATATCGATGTCTCAAAAAATTAAAAATATTAACGAATTGCTTTATTAATTATTATTAATAATTGGTATATTTTCTTTCATACGATGAAAAAAAAAAAATTATTTTTCGTTGAAGTCGTATTTCTTCCAGACATTCATAAAAGTTTTTACTTTTTCTTTAATATTTTTGTCCAATCCGGGCTTGCGCCAGCAATGCGGATTTAGTCCCAACATGCCGCCAATAATTGCCTAAACAGATAAAATGAAATAATTAATATATATTATATTTTTTTTTTTTAGTTCAAGCAAACCTGTGCAAAATTTTCTGGGAAACGGTCTTCATCCTCGATGACGTGAGCAAAGCCCCTACCCATGCCAAAATGTACCCAAAAATATGGCAAACCTTTTGGTATAGCTTCACATAACGGCTTTCTATCCAAGGTTATTAGCTGCTTATTAATAGACCACTCCTGCTCAGATTCCTCGATGGCCTTTTTGAAAAAGAAGGGCGCCATCTCACCATGCGAGTCCGGTATCGGCACACAATGCACAGCCAAGTGTTGGCGTTTGTACAACTTATTGGCAATCTCGAAAAATATCACATCCTTTTTCTGGGCAGCAAACATTTGTGTTAAGGCAATACGATAATTAGTTAGCTCCTCCCATGCATCCTCGTCGAGCAAGGTGCAGGCAGATACATGCTGCATGGAAGTTAAAATGCAGTGATTCACTTGCAGACCCACATTAGTGGGCAAAGTCATATAGATCTTTGTGCCCATCGATAGAATCAGGTACTTTTCCATTTTTGCTGAATCAAAGCAAAGTTTGCAATTATCCATTGCAGCAGCAGTCCGCTGATGCTCCTTAATAGCTGCTTGGATTTCACGCTGCTCCGAGTTATCTTCGGCAATATTCTTGCGAACACAATCCTCGAAAACGCCATCGAGATCATTGTTTGATTTCTTATTCTTGGCTAGAATATTAGCGTACTGCAAATTTGATTCAGCTGCAGTAGCATGCTTCTCACGCTCAAACTGAAAAAGACACATCATTTAAGATATATAGTTAGAACTTATATATATATAAATAAATAAATATATATATAACTAACCATCATCTTGATATCGTAGCGATCATCAGTAATAATATAGCGGTTACGCTGTCCACCCGAAGTACTTGGCCCCTTGTTTTGATTATTCGCATCCATTTTGCGATCGACTGATGGCATAAGTGGACGAACATTTCCGCTGGCATCGGTGCGGGTAAGCAAGACGTGCTCAGTCTTCTGCTTGGACTTCATGAACTCGGCAGCTGATTTGCCACTGGCCATATATTCGGCGCGCACTTGACGTGCCAACAACAGTTGCTCGTTTAGCTGTTTAGCCAGCTTCACATCGCATTTGAGCTCTGCTTTGATGGCCTTGGCAGCTAATTCATTAATTTGCTCATCTGTCAAAAGTGGTTGCTCTTGTTTGACGTCCTTATCGCCCGAGGAATCGGACAGATTGAAGGTTTCACGATACAGTGAGCCCTTTAGAGACAAAGCGTTATTTGTACTACTCACGCCCGTTGAGCTTGTGGCCGGCTTCGTACAAACGTTTGTGTAATCATAACCTGAACCCATTGGACCGCAGTCATCGTCAGTCTTCGGCTTTTTAAAAGCTGGAAGACCAGTGCCATTTTTCTTCCAGTACGGATTCAACTCGTTCACGTTTTTAGTTGGATCATATGAATCAATTTGCTGCTTTGCATTGGGCTTAAATGCTGTCTTGCGCTCCTTGGTAAAGGTGTTCATCTTGAGATTAGTGCTGTCAGTCATCCAGCTGTCACGCTTCATCTCAGGTTCTTGCTTAATAGGTAAGGTACTAATCACCGCAGAATCATTATCGCGGCTCCTCTTCACATTACTATTATTATAATCAGAGTCCGAACTGCTGCTGGAGCTAATACTATCACTGTCGCTTTCGCTCTCGCTATAGCTTTCGCTATCACTATCGCTAGTGGTACTCTCATATTTAGGTTTTTTTTTGGGCTTTTTTTTCGTAGATTTATTCGGTTTTACAGGCTTCTTGGCCTTCTTCTTCGACTGCTTCTGCGGCTTGGCCGGCTTCTTCGGCTTCTTAGACGACTTCAATGTAGTCTTGACCACTTTGCCCGCTTTGGGTTTAGCCTTTGGCACCAACGGTTTGGTATCCCTTTCCATTCTTGACTTGTCACTGTCCGCTACTTTCGGCATGGCCTGGGGAAGGATGTTTGATATTTTCGTATAGTGTTTTTTATTTTAACATTATTTACCTTTTGTACAAGTACACCGCAAGTTAGATTATTTTCTTGTTGAGCCTTATATTTTTTACGTTTAATCTCAAATTCGCAGAAATTCACTTAGACGACCGGTTCCTTCAAAAAGCACAATTCATTTCAGTTTGATACTGACAAGAAATTCGTAGGTAAATAAATTAGTGCTTCAAATGCATTCTTTGATGTCAATTTTGAAACATCTGTTCCTGTCAGAATATATCGATTGGTTATTTTTTTGATTGATATCAAAAGTAATTACCCCAAATTTAAAAACGTTTTCAAAAATATGTAAATTAAATCAAAAGGTCATTTGTGTTGAATTAAATGAATATTTTTGGATTTTTGTCGGGTGCAACCTGGCTTAATTTTAAAATGCATAACTGTTTTCTTAAGTTTAGCAAATATATCGATATATCAATACCGCGAATGCTTGCAAATCGTGAAATGCTTACCGATAGCGCTATATGCAAATTGCACAGCTGTTGCCATATTGTGGCTTGATTTTGTTAATAATTTATTGGCGCTGGGTAGGAGTCTAGTATATAAATATGCCGTTGTACGAAAGTGTAATGCAAGAAAAGCCCCCAATCGTCCTAGATATTGGCAATGCTTATACCAAGTAAGTAGAACGACTGCAAGAAGAAAACAATTTTGTTTTGTTGCTGATGATATCATCGCTTTATCCCAATTTGCAGGCTCGGCTTTGCGGCGGAATCGCATCCACGTAAAATAATACCAACTGAAGTGGTTTTGACCACAACTGGGGAGACAAAGCTGCTCTTTGACTATGCTACAACCGAGGAGCTGTACGACCAAATTGTGGACTTTCTGCAAACCATTTTCTTCAAGTACTCAAGAGAGATGTTTATTATTAAATTTTATTTACTTAATTATTGATCAATTACAGACACTTGCTGGTCAGTCCTAAGGAGCGAAAATTTGTGATTGTGGAGAACATATTTGGACAGACAATTATACGAGAGACGCTGGCACGGGCACTCTTCATACACTTCGATGTCTCTTCGGTGCTTTTTGTGCCAGCTCATTTAATTGCTCTATCCACGTTGGCTGTGCCAACAGGCCTGGTTGTGGACATTGGATACAGTGAGACGACGATAATGCCCGTGTTTAGTGGTGTACAAATTATGTCAGCATTTAAGGATCACAGCTACGGCAGCAGAGCAGTGCAGGAGGAGATCAAACGGCAGCTGCTAGCAGCGGGCGTCAAGGAACAATTACTAACGCCCAGCGTCCTAGAGGATATCAAAGTGCGCACCTGCTTTGTGAACAGTTTCGAGCGTGCCTACAACGAGGAGAGGAAGTTGCCACCCGATGTGGAGTACGGCATCTGTGATGATGACTCTGTCATTAACATTCCCGGCAGTCTGCGTGAATCAGTTTACGAGCTGCTCTTCGAGCAGAACAACGAACGAGATAGCTTGCCGCATTTGATACTGCGCGCCATCCTCGACTGCAGTATGGATGTGCGTCGCGCCCTGGTGGAGAGCATCTTTGTAATTGGCGGCGGGGCCATGGTACCGGGTCTGTTGGCACGGCTCAAGCAAGAGCTGCAGCACCTGCTGGCCAATGATAGCTACTATGCAACGCGTTTCCACGGCCAATTGCAATTCAAGTTCTATCAAGCGATTGGCAAACAGAATTTCACAGCCTGGCTGGGCGGCTCCTTGTGCGGCGCTACAGATCTTATACAAACCCGTTCGCTAACCAAGGACTCGTACCTAAGGAACGAGCATGTGCCCGACTGGAGTAATCTGTGCGACAATCGACATGGTGCCTAAATTGAAGGAACTCTTGTCTTTCTATATATATATATACATACATATACATATATGCTATATATACAATCTATGCACACGCGTATATTTATTACAAATTGTATCATATATACGATCCTCTCCCTCTATATCTCTGTATTATATTATATAGTAAGCTAAAAGTGAACTTTTGTTTTGAGTAGGAAAAATGACATACGAGTATAAAAAATGTTTCTTTTGCGCTTAAAGCTAAAAAAAATGTTTCTTATGAGATTATTGTGCATTGAGAAACTCGATATTTAAATATACATATATATATAATTATTCAATATCTGCATATCAATTGTTGTTTTAATAACTTGGCTGATTTTGTAAAAAGGCGTTTTGGATTTCTTTTCGTTCTTGTTTAATTAGGAAATGCGTTTCGTTTACGTTTCTTTAGAATATATTTGTAACATTTTAAGCATCGTTTGCTAAATTTGTTTTTAGTTTTATGTAAACCCGTTTTTCTTCAAATTTATTTAATGAGTGATGCCCAAATAGTATATATCTAGGATCATCGACTATTAAATGTCTCTCTGTACTTTACGGCACTTTGTGTTTTACATTTTTATTTGTTTTCGTTTTTTTTTTTTCATTACTATTTTATTTTCTTACAATTTTGGTTTTTCGTTTTTTATTCGCTTTTAAAAAATATAATTTCAGTTTTTGAATATTGTAAAATATATCCCAATGTGTGTACGTGGGGGTGTGTGTTTGTGTGTGTGTGTGTGTAGGTGTGTATACAAGATGCATATTATTAATAACTCCTGTTTGATTAGCCTAAAACCCTAAGCGTAATTTAATTAATTTTTTATTCTTCTTCAAATATGTATACAATATTTGTTAAGGGTATTCTAATCTTCCGCTTCTTCTTCTAATTCGAATATACAAAGTGAAAAATGATATATATTTATACATATATAATTTATATAAAAATGTGGGCGCTCAACTTTTGTTTTACTGCAGGGCCGATTTTGCTGTTCGAGCATTATTATTGCTCTCAACTAATTTATATATTTCTATTTCTTTTCTTTACTTATATGCTCATTTCATAAACATTTGCTTCGCATTTGTGCAAAATAATTAACAAATTTTTGGGAACAATAAATAACAAAAGCTGCTGCCAAAACAAGTGGAAAACGAACTACAAGAAGGTAGGAGTAAGAAAAGGTGCTAAAGGAACTTAAACATTAAAAGTGTTATACAATAAATAATAGCCAAAAAAAAAAAAGTTTATAATTTTTTTCCTTGTGTTTGTGTGTGTGTGTGTGTGTTGGAGGAGCAGCAAAACTTGCAGCAAATGTGGCAGTTGGAGAGATGAATCCTTTGCTGTTGGTTAAGGTATAGGGGCACAGCTGGGAACAGTTCGAGTTAAGGCTGGAGTTGGGGCTATAGTTGTAGCTACTAGAACAAGGCTTTGCCGCATTTGGAATCCACCTATTGGCAGCTCCTGTGACTAGTCAGCTGCAATTGTTAATTGTAACAGAGAAGAAGCTTTTGCTATAACCACATCTAGATTTATAGCTATAGCTATTGCGCTGCATTTAAAATTTGGATTTGGATCGTGTTGACCATGAGTGTAGGTGTGGCTTCAACTCCTCTCCCTCTCCTGTTGCTGGTGTTCAAACGTCTGTGTCCGCTGCTGTTGCTGTTGCTGTTGTTGTTGCTGTCTAACTAGTTTATAATTACAATTATTTTCAGTCGTCGCCGCGTCGGGACGGCATCGACAACATCGATATTGATATTGATATTGATATCAACATCGACATCATCGGCATCGGCATCGAGTCGTCGCCGTCTGTCACTTTTCAGTGCGGAACAGCTTGCTCAAATTGGCATTCTGATTGCTGTCCATAATGTCGACGGTGGTTGTGTTGTTGGTGGCATGCTTTTGATTTGGTTGCATCGGCGGCAAATTGGCGATTTGCACCTCGTGTCGGAACAATTGATTGACGCTGCGACCCACCAGTTGAGCCGTCAGCTTCTTGAATATATCCTTCTTGGCGCGATCCACCTTGTTGCCCTTGACGGGAGCCACTGCGATTTTCTCATCGAACTTTTGCACATCCGCCGCATTGACGCTGGGAATGTGTTGCAAAACTTCGCTGAGCACTGGGAATTTGGGTCGTAGCAGCTCATAGAACTGAACGCCAAGTGTTATTAAGCCAGATTGATTCGCTTCATGCTGGCCATGCACCTGCATGCCCTGCAGCACCGCTGTGAAAGCACTCACAGCCTTATTCTCATCCATCAGCTGCTCGGCGGCTAGGAAGCGCATAACAGGCGCCGCTATATTCACAGCCTTCATGTTGCACATGCCGTCGTTCCAGGCGATCGCCTTCAGCAGCGTCATCAGGATGTAGTTGCCGATCATGCCGTTCCGCAGCAGCTGACCACCCAGATCACTGATGGTGTCCGAGAGCAGGGCCGTTTGCGATGCGCGAGACTGTGGCGCACTGTCCATGGAATGCTCCTCGTTCTCCATGGCCACCACATTAGCGCCGCCAGCAGCATTCACATGATCCGCACCAATTTGACCACCCACCAAGGCGATCTTTAGCACATCCAGATATTCGCGTGTGAGCGTCCGATTCAGCTGATCCTCGAGCACCTCCTGTGTGTCGTTTACCTCGCCATTCAGTTGCCCCGACTCGTACAGCGACGAGATGTATATCCAGCGCCGTGTCAGGCGCTCGCACATGAGTGGAGTCAAGTGGGCAAAGAGCGGCACCAGCACCGACTCGTAGAAGCTGGGCGGGCACGAGTAGACAAATGGCTTGAAGAATACTCGGATTATGGGCCGCATGCGATAGTCGGGTATGATGTCCATGCAGCTGAACACGTTGCTGATTATGGCATCGGACAGACCCACCAGCTGGTAGAGATCACGACCGAGAGATGGACCCGCCGAGCCCATCAAATGGTAGCAGCCCTCGGTGACCTGAGTCATAAAGGATTGCATCTTCTCAAAGGCGGTTGGTTCCGTTTTGATGGTCGGATCCAGAGGATCGGCTGGTATGGCGCATATGCCCATCAGCAGCTTCTTCTCATGCTCCAGCATGCCGTGTATATTGCGATAGCCCTCGGAGAGGGCGGCCAAAGCCTCTGGGCGGAAGAGCTCATTAAGAACACGCATTAGGCTGAGCACATGCGAGAGTAGCGGCACCACATGCTTCGTTGCTGGATTCCTGCAGATGGGATTGCCCAGATCTGTGCAGCCAATGACAAAGCCACCGCGCTGGGCACGATCTGGATCATCGGGCCAGGTGCAACGTTTAACGACACCCAGGACTACATGCAGAGCATCCAAAATCCGTGAACGTTGCACAATGGATGGATCCCGATCGATATCATAGACCGGTGGCTTATCCAGTCCAACGAAACGTATAAATTCTAGCGGGGATTTGAATACTTCGCCAAAGCTGAGCCATTCGCTGCGCTTCTGCTGAATGATGTGCTCGATGAAGAGCGTCTGACGCTCAAAGTCACAGAAATGATTCGAGATTAGGATGAGCGCCTCCTGCAATGTGGTACGCATCATGCGGCACATATGCGGCGACGATGGCTCCTTGAGCAGGCACTCCACATGATTGTTGATCTGCTCGAAAACGGGCAGCAACAACAGCGGATATTTGTGTGCCAGTTTGACCAGCAAGGAAGCAGCATGACGACGCAAATTCTTGGCAGATTTCTGTTGCACTTTCTCCAGTTCGTTGGGGGGCTTCAGCACCAATGCACGGAAGATCTTGTCCAGGACACGAGGTAGCAACGCCACCCCACTCATGGCAACACAATTGTTGGGTGTCAGTTGGCACGACGACATGCTGAGGAACACAAAGAGCGCTGATATGCATGATAATAAAATGGAATAGATCAAAGGATTTGACGTCTCCAGCTTGAGGCACTCCTCCAGCAAACGGAGGCCACCGGCGACAGCTGGCCGCTCGGCCACCAACAAAATGCGACTAAGTACACCGTCCAGGACACAGACCAATGCATCCCACTCCAAGTAAATGGGATCGAGTACACTGCAGCTGACGTTGGAGATTTCCCGTTCCGATTGAGCGTTTCGTAATCGTAGCTGTAGCCACTGTTCACAGTAGCCGTACGTTACCAATGGCTGGACCAGCGTCGCCTGGCGAAAGATCTCAAGGAAGTCTGTCCGACAGCGAAAGAAGTATATGGCAAAATCCTCTTCGCTGTCGTATTCCATGCGTATGTAGGCTTCTGTGCTATTGGGCGACAGAGATTGATTGACTCCATCCGCTGTTTGACTGGGATACGATATTTTGACAATGCGCGGCGCAATGGTGTGTATTAGCTTGGGAATGTAGTTGACCATCAGATAGTCCTTGGAGCAGCCGTCGTGCTTCAGCAACAGTTGCCAAATCAATGCAGCTCCATGTGCCACAGTCAGCGATGGATGCTGGACGAGCAGCAACAGGCACTCAAACATGACATTCAATTGTGCGGGTCGCTGTGTGCCCTCATCCTTGCCCCAGAGCACAACCAATTGCTGCACCATGCCGTTCAGCACTTGAATGATTTTCTTAAGGAAGTTATGCTGCTGCTCGATGTCCTGCACATTGGTGTTGTCCACTTGCATCTGGGTGGATGTGTAGATGTAGCGTAACGGCTCCTCCCCATACAGCTGGAGCAGAGGTTTACGCTCCTTTGTCTGGCCCTTGCGATTCGTGATTTGTGCGAGGCATTCGGCGGCGTTGCACTGGAATGCTTTATCGTTCAGAAGTATGCAAAGGAAATGCATCAGTTTGCCATTGCTCGACATGATGTGATTGATGCTGACCCATTCCACGAAGCCGCTCAACGTCAGTAGCACCATCTCGACGACTCGACTGTGGGCATTCGCCTTGTGAAAGTTGCCCAAGCGAGTTGTTTCCCGGAATGCGGTCACATGCTGTTCGATCAGCCGCAAAAAGAACTCGAATATATCATTCATGTTGTTGTTGAGCGCCTGATACATGTCCTTTCGTCGCTGGTTCGATTCGATTGTCTGCAACAGGGCCACATCCTCGACCAGACGCAGAAAGACCAACAGAACTAGCTCCGTTTGTGCCTCGCCATTGGTGCAGGCCTGCGATAATTCGGGCAATAGATCCGACCACTGCTGCGGCCATTCACGTTTGATCATCTCGACAATGATCCGCGAGAGAGCATCCTTTAAGTGCAACAGCGTACGATCCTCGGCCGGGCCAACGCCCAAGTTTAGCATCTTGATGGCATTATCCTTAATATACACCTTCTCCTCGTGCGTTATGCAATTCCATTTGTATTTGACTGTGTACTCGATTAGCTGAAGTCCGAAGTGTCGCACCTCCTGATTGAACTGAGCCGAGCTAGCCAAATAGAGGCCCACTTGGGCGCAGAGCGGCGACTCCTCCTTGAATCGCTCGCAGGCCATGTAAGCCTCCAGCCGTGCCTGTTGTACAGTCATTGGGTGCATTATCAGGTCCACGGCTTTTGCCAACTCTGCGGCTAGAGCCTCCGTAACCCCATGCTGGGCCATCCTCCACGAGTTTGCTTCTCAATTCGCTCGATCTTCACCTAAAATAATATATTTAAAAGCAAGCAGACAACAAATACATATATTAAAAAAAGTCAAATAAATGCTGCAATCTTTTTAATTAAAATGCAATTCTTCAGCTAGATACCCTACACTGTAAATCATTGTTGTTTGTTTACATAGAATGTAATAGCATATGGCAGACGTTTATTTTTTCGAACGTTCAGCTATGGAACTCTACCTACTCGACATACCTACTCTATTTGGCAAGTCGACACATCCAGTTAATACTTTATAAACATTTACATTCTATAAACAATTTTTCCCGCATATTTCCATTCACTTCATCCGTTATGAGAGCTCAATTTGTCTCGAAGAACTCAATATATATCCCGTGTTGTATATCAAATTTGTTGTAGAGTATTCAAAGTTCACCACTCCCTTGCTAACTTCCACCTATTTTTTTTTTTTTTTTGTTCTTTTTTTGTATAATTATCTTTCAGTTCTTTTTGCGAGTGTTGGTAAATTGTTGCACTTGTATTGGAGCACGTTTAGCTGCAAAGCTGTTTTTCCTTCACGCTAAGCTTTAAAACACTGTTTCATTGGTATGCGTGTGTGTGTCTGTGTGCGTGTGTCTGTGCGAGCGTATATTCGTCTAAAGTAACGGAAATGCTGCCATCCTTTGCAATTGGCATTTGCTGGAATGTTTACACTGTTAATGCACACTGTTATTGTCTTACCCGGTTTGCCGGTATTCAAAGCAAAAATAAATAATTGAATGCTGAATTGTTTTAATGCTGTTGGTGCTGCTGCTGCTCCTCCTTGGCTCGGCCGCCGCCTCTGTTGCGCGCGCGTGTGTGTACTTTCGATTTTTGTGTGTTGCTGCTGTTGCTGTTG
This sequence comes from Drosophila koepferae, assembly GCA_030914345.1. Lineage (NCBI taxonomy): Eukaryota > Metazoa > Arthropoda > Insecta > Diptera > Drosophilidae > Drosophila > Drosophila koepferae. Next base: position 4,650,102 of record JAUESR010000209.1, read on the forward strand.
TGCGGAATTTTTTCGCCAATGCGGTTAGGGCCCCAGACGTATGCGATTGCGATTAGTGTTGCTTGGCTTTTGTGGAGTTCGTGTGACTGCTGCACTCTTACCAACTGTTGTCGCTTATTGTTTGATATTTCATTCGAATTTAATTTACATTTAGAATTTAATATGTGTTCACATTTGAAATGATTTGAATTAGGTGTAATCTGTCTTTTTTCGGGGGGCTACGTTTTCGTGTGCAAGGAACGCAGCATGCTGAGTCGATAACTGAGTCTCGTGCGATACACTTGCAATCGATAGGAACGTTGTTGGTGACAGTGTTGCTAGATGATATTCGCTGAAGTTGTGCAAATTAATTCGAGCACTTTAAGTTTTTTTTTTTTTTCAGAAAACTATGATATATAAACTATCATAGTGGCAATTAGTAAATGCATAATTAAATATGCTCTGCTCACAATCGAACAAAGTGTGAAATATAAAATTTTTCGTGAAATGCATAATCAGCTTTGACCATCGCGCCTCGGCGCAGTTGATTTATCGAGAACATATCCACGGAAGGGATACATTGACCAACACTCACTGCTCTCAGCCGCGTCTGGAACTAAACATAACAACAGCAACAACGGTCCCGGCATGTGTGCGAAAATGTCGGAGCGAAGCGCGGTGCCAAAAAACTAAAATTTCGCGAGTTGCTGGAAACAATATCAATTCAATCTGCAACAAAACAAGTTTAGCAGTCAAGTAAATAATAATAAAACAATCAAATTTAGCAGTCAACTTATATCACAACATATATTTATATATACAAATATATTTAATATATATATTTACATATAAAAATATATTTAACATTCGATGCAAGGACAAATACAATAAGAATGGAGTGGTTTGAAATTAAGGCAATTGATAATCGATCAGTGATATTTCCTGACCGTTCCATACCTGGTTACGAGGATGTGCTCAACAAGCAGGTCGATGAGCACAGCATTGCCTGTGAGTAGTGTGGAATTACAACAATGCCTGTGTTTATAGACATCTCGAATTATTTTATTTATTTACTTTACCGTTCGTAGCTGATTACATTGGAGGCATCATCAATAGCGGCAACTGGGGTTGGCTAACGCGAAAGAACGCCGATACGGCGACAATTTTGATATGTCAACTGAGCAATGGGTATCGTATTGCTAGTTATACGTTTCTGCGTGAGAACGAGCGCAAGCAGAAGCTGAAGAGCTGCATTCGTTGTGTGGAGGAGCTAACGCCCACGAGCATTGGCAATCGCATCCTTCTGGCTGTGTGCATTGAAATTCAACCGGGAAAGACGCAATTGGCCTTCTACACGCCCACCAATAGCCAAGTGCTGCGCTACATTGAGCTGAATAAGGCTGATATCGCAGTCTCCTGCATGACTTTTCTCGATGAGCGTGTGTGCGAGAAAACTATATTTACTCAATTCGATGGCTGCCTGGCGCTCGGCACACATGGGGGCAGTGTGCTGCTAATAGATGTGGATGCCAAGCAAATGGTGGCCAAAGGATGCGAAAATATTGATCAGCACGACACCGAGGTGCAACGAAGCGATGTTAAATGCCTAAAATCCGTAACTCTTTTTGAGACAACTCTCAGCCAATGTCGTCAGGCGGACATTCATCTGGCATTCGAGGTGAAGTTTCCTGCGATTTCTTATAGTGGCATATCCAGATTGTTACCAGTGGAATTGATAAACGGCTTCGCTGCCGGCCTGATGGATGGACGCCTCTGGGTCTATGATCTAAGAAGTATGCATCCGGTTGCACAGATACGCCGGCCCGTCGATGTGTCGCCCACGCCTATCGTGGGACTGTGTCTCGTTGAGCCGCCGGATGATCCGCAACCATGTTATTACATTTGCGCCGTCTACGATGAGGGCGATCGGCTGATTACTTCGCTGCATTCATTCAACTACAAACGACCGGTTCTGTCCGAGGATAATGGCGACTTCGCTCTGCGCGACTTTCAAAGCGCATCCACACGCATTCACCTGGCATTGGATAATGGCATGTGTTCGGTCATTGGCTGCAGCACAGCCTCCACGTTCGCTCTCTCTGGGGAGTATGGCACCGTACTGACTGCTATTACCTGGCGCTCGCACAAAGACAATCGCACCAAAATGGTCCTATTCGATATCAATCAATGGTACAAGGACGAGATGCCCAATAATCCCAGGCAGCAAGATGAACTAGATTATCTATGCGGCTTTCTCTTCTCGGGTCAGCAGACCTCACTGGCCATACAGCTCGATACAAGCTCGATTATTCCGTTTGTTTCCATGCAGCGTCATGATGCTTATTATTTTCCCAAAGCACTATCATTCGGTAAGTCTCGCAATGCGCAGAGGATCAGATGAGATGGAGAAAGAATTGAGGAAGTTTGATGTTAAAAATGAAAGCTTGAATTACAGTGCGAGCTTAATCGTAATCATCTCTCTTCTATATCTATCCGCATCTCTCTCTTCTTCCTTATGTCTTTCTCGCTCTTCCTTTTTTATGTCTATCTCTCGATTTATCTTTCTGCCTCTCTCACACTCTTCCTCTCTCTCTCTCTCCCGATTTGTCTTTCTGCCTCTCTCTCTCTCTCTCTCTCTCTCTGTCTCCATCTTTCCTACTCTCTCTGTCTCCATCTTTCCTAATCTCTCTCTCTCTCTCTCTAATTCTTTTCCTATCCATCTCATCTATCATCTATCCCATCTTTTTCTCTCCTATCATATCTTTTATCTCAGTTTCATAATTGCTGACTTTTCTCATTATCCCACTGTCTCTCTCGCTCTCTCTCGCAATCTCTCTGTGTTTTGTAGATTGTTTCCTGATGACAATTACCGGCTGCCAGCATTTTGAATATATGGGTGTTCAGCGTCGTTTTTTGAATTCGCTGTACTACAGCAAGTCGAATGTGTTCCTTAATCCGGATGTGTATATCAGGGATATTCTAAACCTTCGATTGGTGCCGCAATTTCACGATTTCGAACCGCATTTGCCGCTCTCCAAGGTATGTCCTATTAGCATGACAATTCTACACAGTCATTCCTTCACTGTGGCCTTCTCCTCCTTTTGCAGTGCGAAATGTACGAGTTGATTATGTCGATGGGTCTCGAACAGGATCGTATGTGGCTGTTGAATAGTTGTGCACGCAACTGCATGGACGGCAGCTTTTTGTGCAACATGATGAGCTCGACAAAGCTGTCGTTGTCCATAATAACCAATTGGATTGTGAAGCGTGCCAAGAACATCAAAACACGCTGCGCGGAGCTATGCCAGGGCATCTTTGACTATGGCGGGTATGCGCTGGATGAGCGCGAACGCAAGGAGATGCTGCATCTGAACAGTCAGCTCAGTAAGCTGCACGATGTGCAGGCATTGCTCAGAGAGCTGGCCAAAAGTCGTTTAAATAATGACCTGGTCAGTGATTTGGCTTTTACGCAGCGTACGCTGAATGTTCTATATGAGTATCAGCGCATGCTGTATTGGTTGATTGACCGCAGCATCCTGCCGGAGAGCAGCGAACAATCGCAGCAGCCGTTGCCATTGATACGCCGTGCATATGATGAGCGTCGCGTTCAATTACAGCGTTCCTCCCAAAAAAATGTGAAACTCTACATAGATGAGCAACTGCATCATTGCGGATTCAAGACGGAACTGCAGCAACAGCCTAAAGATGATGGACTCTATCCACCGCAATCTCTGAAATCGTTCATGCGTCTAATGCTGCTGCAGGACGTGAAGTTGGAGCATAAGCAGGAGCTAATGCTGTATTTGTTGCTGGACATGGAAGATCTCGACAAGAATAGTAAAAGCGAATTGTTCAAGGATTTTTCCATGTCATTTGGTATATCTGAGCCACTGGTGAAATGTGTGCGTTCCTTTTGGCATCTGGACAAGGGCGACTATGAGGTGAGCTATCTAGCTTTCCTTCTCTAATTGAAGTCTTCTCACATTCTCACTTTCTTGCTCTCTCCCTCAGATGGCAATTGACTCTTTGTACAGAGGCCGGCTCGGGTATAGCTTCTATACGGAATGGCAGACAAAGCATTTAATTGATACGCTACTCTATTACAATGCCAATCCGGAGGCAATGCAGGTGGTGCAGATGCCGCCCGGATTCGTCTCCTCTGAATTGAAGCTTGAAGTGCTCTTGGCCAACAATAATATACCGGAAGCATTCCACCATGCACGCGTCTACATGGACGACAATGGTCGTCCATTGCTGGAGCGTTTCTTCCGCCACTGCATCATAGAGGGCAAATTTAGTGTTCTGGCCACTTTGTGTCTGCGCGACAATGAGGAGCAGCTCATCTATCGCCAGCTTCGACAGTGCAAGACCCGCGCCACAGACTGCATTCAATTGATTCTGTTGCTTAAGCGCTGCAAATATATCGAAGCGGTGTCCTTCATGGACGAGGTGGCCGCGGAGCGAGATCAGTGCGACGACACAAGCGGCATTCTATCCGCCTATCGTACGACCATGGCACCTGTTACCCAATCCATAGCGGGCACATACTTCCGCATACGCGACAAACTGAATGCGGATCAGCTGAGAAATGTTCCGCCGGAGCCGTTCAGCTGCCAGCTGGCCAAGCAGAGCGCCAATGGACAGATTGACAACATTTTTCATAGCTCCGCACTTAGCGCCCACTGGGCGACACACCGCACAAACGAGCAGCAGTCCCACAGATTGGACAGCCACAATATGCCATTCTTGCGCAATGCGTCGCAGTCGATAACGGAGGCGCCACAGCTGCGCCGACATGTGCGTCCCATACCATTCCAATGCGCCGAGAAGCGTCTGTTTCCGAGCTGCAGTGGTAATTTCGGTCCACGATCGAAGCGCCGTCGCCTATTAGACGATGATGACTCAATACCCAACTTTCGTCATCTACATCAGGACGTATTCGAGCTGCCGTATCAAGAGCACACACAGAATTTGGATCTGCATGGATTGCGCTTGGCAAATGATCTGCTACAGCCGCCCAGTTATCTGTTGTCCAAATCAAACGTGGAGTTGCCAACCAGCTCCAGGCAGGAGCAGCGTCCCACAATACTTAAGCGACGTTCAACTCGCCGCCAATCGATACAGCCGCCAAACTTTAGTTTCCGGCCGCCCATACCAGTGGAACGCTCAATGCAGGACGTGGAAATGATGGAGATGGGCGAGGAGGGGACCCAGTCGGAATCGGAATTGGATGGTGACGAAATATTTGTGGAAATTGAGCAAGAATCAACAAACTCCAAACCCGAAGTGGAGCAGGAACAGCAACCCGATGACGGCTCGGACACAGATTCTGAGTATATGTCGCCATTGGCGTCGGCGAATGCTTCATTTGCTTCATACATCGGCACCAATCGAGAGCAACAGCCGCTGCATCAACGGTTGGAGCTACTGCAGCCCATACAGCAACAGCAAGAAGAACCACAACGTCCATTGATCGCGCCCCCAACTGGTCCGCAGCCTCGCAGCTCATTGAGCAGCGGCTTTGGTAGCTTTGCCACTGTACAAATGGGCAGTACCGCGGGATCGCTGCCGTCGAACGCATTTCAGCCGCCAGTTTGCTCCTCGAGAATGTTCGAAAGCAGCCACCAGGTGAAGATATCTGAGCGAACTACCATTTGCGGGGATCTAGATGAGCCGAGCAGCACGACAGGTACTTGGTCCATGCCACTCTTGATGGGGCGTCAGCCAGTGCATATTGGGACAGCATCTGACAAACATATGCTTCAAATGCTGGACTCGACGCTCGGCATGTCCTCCTATGATATGACATCGGATCTCTGTGCCGATCCGGATGGGGCAGAGAGACGCAGACAGGCAAATCAAGAGCTAGAGACGGGGTCAGAGCAAGAGCCGGAATCAAAGGAAGAGCCACAGTCGGAGTCAGAGCCAAAGCAAGAAGCTGAATCCGAGGCTGCTTCAATTCAGCCTACTAACCAAGCAAGTCCTGTGGAATACATTGATCTGGATGACGACGATGAGGAGGAGTTGGAGGTGGGCCTCGAGGAACTGCAGCCGGCTGAATCCAAGGCAGACGATGAGGAAGATGCTGGTAATGAAGTGGACCAGGCGGATCAATGCACATCCTCCACCTTTGACCAGACAACAATTCCACTCAGCTTTAATCGCGGCTCGCCCAGCTATAGCGTAAGCAGCGAACTCTCCGATTTATCCTCACCACGCACGGATGCGCCAGTTTATTCAATTGTGGTGGAGTCCACCAATTCAATAAGTGACTCACGTTCACCCGCCTCCCATACGCCCAACTCTTTTTTGCCCAGCGATACGAATGTCTCTCAGAACTCAAGTCCACGTGCTCATGGTGTTGGCGGTGAAGGCGGCTCGAATCGTTCACTCTATCGTGCAAATAGTTTGGAAACGGTGGATGATCTGGACACCACGAAGGGTTCGTTGGAGGAAGACGACGATGTGGATGAGGAGGACGAGTGTGTCATAGCACTCGATGGCACCGAGGTGCGTGGCTATGTGGCTCGTCCCGAACCTGTTGCTGCTTGCAACAGCGCTGAATTGTTTGCCTTCAAGCCGCAGGATGAAACAGAGCCGCAGGCTAACCAAGCACCATGTGCATCATTGGGCGCCACGGCTAACAGTGATTCCGTAATGGCCTATACCATCAACTTGGACAGCGTGGACAGCGTAGAAGTGCAACCGGCAATGACAACAGTTACCACTGTTGTCGGCTCTAGCAATGAATCCGTGACCACGGTCCAGCAGGAGAAGCAAGAGCACGAGCAGTTGCAGCCAATGAATGTGGATGAAGGAGAGCAACCTCCAGTGGCATCTGCAACAGTAGTGGTACCACCTTCTCAAAGCTCTACAAATCCAGCTGATTCACTTGCAATCAATCTAGACTCTGATATAGAATCAGATACCAGCCTGTTGGTGCTCTCCGACAAGGAGGAAATGGACATGGACGTGGAAATGGTGGAGGAGAATAAGGCGACTGCGACTATGACTGAGAAGCAGGATCAGCCCTTGAAAATCGCACAACCCACCCAAGGGAACAGCGCTTCAGAGCCCATTATTCTAGATTCCGATAAGGAGGCAGAGTCTGAGCTTGATCAGTCCTTGGAAATTTCGGAGCCCACCCAAGGAGACAGCTCCATTAATCTAGATTCCGATAAGGAGGAAGCTAAGCTGGATCAGTCTTTGGAACTTACAGAGCCCAACCGAGAGGACAACTCTACGCAACCCGTTAACCTAGATCCCGATGTGGTGGAAGCTAAGCAAGATCAGTCCTTGAAAGTTACACAGCCAACCCAAGAAGACAGCGTTGCTCAGCCCATCAATCTAGATTCCGATATTGAGCTAGAGGTTGAGGAGGAGAAGGAGGAACTGGACATGTCGTTGCCCACGCATAGCGAGAGCTCCACACCGGCAAGGATGCGTACGCGACGCACACGTCAAAGTATGACCAGCACGCCGCCCGTGCCGGAGCGCAGCATACGCCTTCGCAGCGATGGTAATCGTAAAAGTATATCATCCAATCGTAGTACTCCATCCCCCTCTTTAAGTGGGCGTCGGTTGCGTTTGCGCAGTGCCAGTAGCTACGGAACTCTCCCCGATACCGATGCAGAAACTTCAAGCGGCGCAACTGAGAGTCCTGTTTCGACCAAACTATCAAAACGTCGTGTTCTGCGTGGCAGTTCGTTGCCGCCAATATCAACGGTGCCGGTGTCCACACCCAAGCGTCGCCAGAAGCTGCTGGCCCGTCCGCTGGAGGTAATAGACGAGTCCGGTGAAGGTTCGTCGTCAAACACGCCACGCACACGTTCGCGCAGACAGTTGGGTCAGCCGACGGCCAGCAGTCCGTCTGTGGTAGTAGCTGAGCAGAGTGTTGACGGCGGACAGACACTGAAACGCAAGCTGCGCAGCAATAGCGAGCCGCCTGTGGCAATGGGTTCCTTAGTGCCAGCCAAAGGCAGACGTCGACAGAAACCAAGCACAGAAGAGCAGTCGAAAGAGGAGATTGCGCCAAGAAATCTTCGCAGTCGCCGCAGCACTAACGAAGCGGAAGCAGAACAAGCTGCGGTATCTTCGCCAGCTGTGTCCAATGGTAAGTGCTTAGCATATCTGACTTCGGCCTTAACTAAAAGCTAATATATTTATTTGCAGTTAGTGACGCCAGTGTGCCGCTGAAGAAACGTGGACGTACCAAGAAGTAGACTTTAGTTGATACAAGCATTATTTTTCTCTATATATTTTATAATAATCTTTGGATCGTTCATTGAATTTTAATTGCTAAGAAGCGCAAAGTTATATTGAAATGTTATATATAAAAAAAAAACCAAGAAAAATAGAACAATAAAAAAACGGGGAATAACTGTTGAGCGTTTGGTGTTGCCCAATCGTTTGTTATTGTACAATATATCGATAACATCGTTATAGAATTGCAAGTGACTTTCATACGTAACAAGTTCAACGCAAAGTTGTCTATTAAATATGATTATGTATTTATTTGATTATCTATGTATTTAATCATATACCATAGTTTTAAACACTATGCAATTGTTGAATAAAAAAAATAATGGAGTTAAAAATCTGATATGCAAATTACAGGAAAGTTTAATAGCAGCGACCATTTGGCTGGTTGACTTCTCTACCGATATATTGATAGATGCATGTGTGGCAAATAAGATAATCGATTGAGCGCAGTATTTAAATATAATAAATATATATTTGCGATTCATTAAAAAATATATACAAATATATACAACAGTGTAAAACATAAACGGCAACAGAGCGGCAAGTGGGACATCATTAAAGCTAAACACTTTACGGTGGATGTCGTCTATAACTACACACATACTCCCATGTATGTGGTGCATCTAAGTTTAAATTTAACACCTAAAACTTATTGCCTAACGTGTATTTTGTGAAGTGGGTCACTGGACTTAGACCAGCGTCGACAGCTCGTGTAGCGAAATGGTAATGTTGCTCATGTCCAGCGTTGGTGGAATCCCCGGACTAACCGATCCGCTGGCCTCACGTCCCATCAGGCAGCTGCCATTGGCCGCAATGGAAATTGGCTTGGGTGTTGGCGGCGTCGCTGTTGCCGGTCGGACGAGAAACGGCGAGTTGATAATGCCGCCCGTATTATTATTATTATTGTTGGTGGACAGCAGTGGATTGAAGCTGCCATGCGAATGATTTGGAGAGACGGGCGTCACCGAAGTAGGATGATGCAACATGGAATGATTCTGTTGTCCATAGTGCGGCAACACAGCTGGACAACCACTGCTGTTAAACAACTGGACTGACGGCAAGTGTAGCGACATATTGAGAGGGGGCGTGCGGTAGCTAATAGTCTTCTCCTTCTGCCATACGAACACGTTGTGCACCATCGCGCCACCACAGAAGACGATGCCAATGCCAATAAGAATGCTGGTGATGATCGCCGGCGTTGAGTGGAAATGATTAAAGGTGTACAGTATGATTCCAGTAAGAAAAACGGGTATCGAAATGAAGAATCCACTCACGGCGCACGTGCGGCTGGCGCTTGACTTCTCCAAGTACTTGTTATCACGTCCATCGAACATGGGTGAGCGCAACAGCTTGACGGCAAACAGAAATTGTATTGCGCAAACGAGCAGACAGCAGAGATTCAGGGAGAGCGACAGGGCGCACAGTGCCAATGTCACATCGTAGACGATAATGAAGTCGTCGCTGCTGATGCTGCGCGTCACTGCATCCTCACGGGTGTTCGGCGAGATCTTCAACAGAAAGATAAGCGAGAGCAACGCCAGTAACAATGAAACTGCAAAGAAAAGAATAAACCATTTAAGTGCTGGATTAACACGTTTCGAATATTTTTTCTGCATTTCTATAGATTTTGTAATCACATCACAAAAAATTGTAAGCTAGTAGTGCTGCTTAGCACTGTTGAATGATATTGACTGCTTGTGCTGGGAAAGTCAGTGCTGCCTTGTTTTTTCAGAATATCAAAATCTGGATTTAGTTAAAGTCAATCTGACGGGAGAAAACGGATAAAAACACTGTTCACAATTCAATTACTAACAGCTGTTAGTGTTGCCATATAATAGAAAGCACAGCTTTAAACTACGGCAAGTGCTGCCAAGCAAAGCTGAAAACAGTGCTGCCACTCACCTAAGCAAAGCAAACCCAAACTGGTCAGCACTTCGCGTGGTCCTGGGCCATGCTTGGTCGGCTTTATAGTCGTCTGCAGCACTGAATTTGGATTGATGCCCAAATTGTTGCAGTGGCTATAATTATGCATATTGTTATTATTGTTGTTAATATTGTTGTTGTTGCTGTTGAGGATATGCTGGGGCAGGTGTATTGATTGCGGCTGATGTTGTTGCTGTTGCTGCTGCTGCTGCTGCTGTTGATGCGTGCTGCTGCTGCTGCTGGCCAACATGTGCTGATTCGTGTAGGTGTGATGATGCAGACTGTTGCCATTGCAATTGCCGTTGGGCGTGAGTGGCGTCAGCGGCTTCATTGGCGCCGCCTGTGTGGAAATATTGAGCAATGTTGATGCATTTGCCACACTTCTCACGCCGCCGTTCAGCATGGAGTTGGATGCATTCAACGCGGATATATTCAATGGCTGCGGCGGTCGCAGGTGTATGTTGCGTGCCGTGCTGGCAACGGCAGCTGCCACCGGTGTCGGAGAAGCGCCAGCAGTTGCCGCCGCCGCCGCCGCCGCTGCTGCTGCTGCCGCTGCTGCTGCTGCTACATTTGGCACGGGGCTGGTGGCAATGGTGGTGGTTGCAGCTGATGCGGCCACCGCTGCTGAGGGTGGATTATTAGTGCTGTTGTTGTTGTTGTTGCCATTGCAATTGCCGTTGTTGGCATTGCTGCTGCCGCTGCCATTGACATTGCCGTTGCTATTGCCATTGTTGTTGTTGGCAGTGCGCAGCAGCTGTCCGTTGACAGGCACAGCGGCTGTGGCTGCGCTGCTCGCATTCGAAGCGTGCTTCAGCATTTCCTGTCCAGCTAGTTGAGAGCCTTCTCGCTCTCTCTCTCTCTCCCTCCCTCTGCTTTGCTCCTGTTTCAACTGCCTCCACTTCGACTATGACGCTCTGCTGCCACTGGCACCTGCTGCTGCTGTTGCTGCTGCTGCTGGCTGGCTAAGTCTGCTCGGCAACGCAATGTTCCATGGATGGTTCACATAATGAATGCCGTGTGCCGGGAAGTCTACGCAACTGAAATTGAATATTCATTATAATCATAGTAATAATAATATTAATAATAATGCTGCTGCTGATGATGATGATGATGAGCGAGCTAATAGCATAGTAAAAACTTAAACTATAATTAAAATCGTGATGCCAATCAGGATATTAATAATGCTGATGATAATGCTAATGAAAATATTAATAACTATGATGATGATGACAATGATAATAGTGATCATGAATAAGGAAGAAATGATAGCGTATGAATCAACAAAATAATAATGATGATGATGAATTGTCCAACAATAATGATTTTAATAATATTTAACATAAAATACACTCTGTTTCCATCAATTCATTCTATAAGAAAATCCTTCTCCTGAGATAAGTGAACAGAGTAAAACACCAACATGCCTGAAGCGGTCGAAGAATTCAAAGTAGAGACTATGATAGAGCTAACGTGTTCAGGGAAGGGTCCATGACTGATAAGAAAAGATATAGTGGAGGAATAAGAGAATGCTCGCATTGGAGAACTGCCCAAGTAGTATACATTTGGCCCGATCGTAGGGGCTGTAGGTCTATTTCCAGGGGCAACTACTAGAGCTTTTTAGATAAACAACATGCAGTAGAGCGGACTATTATTGAGACCATTCCAATAATGAAAGAACAACTAGGTAAATCTTATTTTTATATATTAAAAAAAAAATTCTTAGTGAACCAGATAAGAGATCTTAGAAATGATGTTGGGGTTAATATAGAATCAGGAAGTATTTAAGATATTGCTTTCATTCCTTTCTCTCTCTCTCTCTCTTCCTTGCTTTCTCTCTCTTTCTCGAACCTCAAGAACCTGCCGCATATGTATCGAAGCGGAAAACAACTTTCCCAAAACTCTTTGCCACTGCCCAAGATTTACCTTTCTGACAGAATCTCTGGATTTTCAATTCTGGCCCCATAAAGTGTAGGATCGTCATTTAGCTGGCTGAGTGTTAGCCCCCATCTTCTTTGCTGCTTTTGCTATTCTCCTCTCTTATCTTCGCCTCTCTTCTGAGCTGTTCTCTTGTCTGCTCTTCAAATTTTCCCCCACTCATTTAACTCTGCACCGTTTTAATGGCTTTCTTCAACGTTGTTTATCATGCCACGGCCCAAGCTGAGCAGCCACTCAGATAGAGCTTGGATACACCCAGCTTGCCAGATGCTTAGATACAGATACGAAATACAGAAGCATTCGCACGCTCAGTTTGCGCCAGAGAAATTAGAGAATTAAGTGGCTAGAGACACGTAGAGTCAAGTTCCCTAACCGATCCATTTACATATTGTCTGTCGGTTTGGTAGAACCAAATTCGGAAAAAATCACGTTACTTTTCAAAATTTCTTGTACAAAATCCTTGGCATATTTATGTTGAAACCACAATTCGAATTAATTAAGCGCAATTTTTTTTAGCTGACCCTCTTGTTATACCCTTTCACTGGGCATATGCGTTAGCTCATCTGTTTTGACTAGCTGGAGAGCTCTTGAGATGTGTACATAGGAGTGCAAGAGTAAGGAAATATCGAAATAGAGAGCGAATATTGTCTTTCCATTTCAGTAGGTTATCGTATATTTATGAAACTAAAACTATCTAAAGATCTATTATTCTAAATATATATATATCTTTTATTGGCATAACAATTGAATAATTTTTCCAAAATTTCATATAAATCATATTAATTTCTTTGAATATCATATTTAAATTGAGCCAAACTTAATATTCAAGTCTCATTTTGAGGGTCTTCATAGCAAAAGTTTGAAGGTTTGGCTAATATCGTATTGAATATTGTTTCTTGAATATTGTATATTTAATAACATTTCTTACATATCATATATTGAAGATATATCATATACATTATATTGAATATCGTTTGCCAAATATTGTATATTGAATATTGTATGTCTTTAAATCAAGCTTTTTTTTCAATAAAACGAAACGAGTAGCGAGGCATACATATAAGGAAATGCCCTAGGTAAGTCGCTTATGATAGTATACTGATTATCGTATCTCAACTAGCTAGTAGAGCGCATGTAAGCTGCAGTTTATCTTGGGATCGTATAGATAATATCAGCTAAGGTATTTAAGAATCTTACTATAACTATGCCTATCTTATATAGATAGTTCCTATATATAATCTTTATTGAATATTGTATCTCTACAGCAGCTAGTGTATTTTGATTTCGGTCAAGAACTTTCGCCTGTTATTCTTTTAATTTTTTTTTTACACTGATTTCGCAGATGGTTTGAGGCGAAATTTTGATTACCTTGCAATTTGGCACATGCACAAAACACCGAAAAAAAAAAACAACAAATAAAAAAAATATATGCATACATACACGTGTGTTTGTGTGTGCATACATACATACATATGTATGGTAAACACTGTAAATGCATTTTGGCGAGCTGTTAAACAAGTTTACCTTTTATTTATGTTTTCTTTAGCTTTTTGTTTTTGTTTTTTTTTTTTATGTTCTTCGATTTTGTTGTTTCTTTAATTTCCGTTGCGCGGCTGTGACATTTGCATAGCCATGGCTAAATAATATTTTTGAGTAGCCCGAAATTAATTGAAAAATTGGCTTGCTACGTGTGTGTGTATCGATGAACGGGACGGGTCTAGGCCTGGCTCTGCCCCAGCAGCGGCATTTTTAAGAGAGAGTGAGCGCGAGAGAGCGTGGAGTTAAAACGCGACGCGACGAGTTTGAGGCACGAGAAGCAACTGGACGAGCACGAGCATAACAAAACGGAGTCAAGCGAAGAGACAGGCTGCCCAACTTACATGCATATGTATGTGTGCATGCTACGGCTCTGGCGCGTGTTTGTGTGTGTCTGAATAGAGCGGGCGACAAGTGAACGATGAGCGATGATCAAGTGACAAACAACGACTATTCCCGAACACGAAGCCGAACCGCAGTCGGTATCAGCCGTTGGTTCTAACCGCAGGGGCTACTGTCGCTACCGCCGAAGCGACTGTTGCTGTTGCTGTTGCTGCTTCCACTATTCGCATAACCAGTTAACAAGGCAACACATATACAAACATATACAGCTGCATTTGTGTGCGTAGGGAAGAGATAGAGCGAGCGAGTGAGCGAGCGCTGGACACAAGGCTGACGGTAAAATAACAAACAAAGCCGCGGCACAGTGGGAGAAGGCTATTAGCAAGACTAACAATGAATAATTACTTAAAGTTATATATTAATATATTTATAATATAACATATAAAATACAAATAATAATACAAATATATTATATGTTATTAATTGATATTGACAATTTACTGTGAATCCACTGTGCAGCAAGTAAATAACTTGAACCTGATCGGCGCTCTGTCTATGTTGCACATCTGCATTTGTATCTGTATGTGTCTATAGGGTATAGGCAAATCGAGAGCGTGTTGGTGTGCCACAACCAACCTCAGCAATAGCAACAGCAACAGCTTCAACTTGCTAAGCCGCATTCCTCGAGTTCCGGCTGGATCTGGATGGGGCACAGGGCGTGTGCTCTTTTGCATTAGCTCGGGAGCTTGGCTTCTGGTTGTTGCCCGTTCCAACTTGCCACAAAACAACATTCTGTGTCTACTTCAACGTGCATACCAAACATTCATAGCATATGTACATAAATGCATAAATGCATATATATGTACATACAAACAAACATTTATTCCTATGAAAGCAAACAACGGAAACTACATCAATTCTATTTCTTTCTACTTAATTTGTCATCAATAATTTACAGATCAAGTTTTATAATATATATAAATAGAAACATTCGTTAGCAGAAATATTGTTAAATATTTATTGTTTTCCATTTTTATAGTTGTAACGCTTTTTTTTAAATCAGTCAGACCGGCAGCCGGTGCTGCCAGACAATTTGACATATACACATTCGTATATTGTGCAGCACTGTTTTGTTTATCGGCCGGCCGCCATTATTTTGTTTTGTCGCAGTCTATCGTCTTACCTCACGCATTGTAATATTATTGACGAAGATTATCGTCATTCCGTTGATAATAAGATAGTCGTATTTTATAGTGGTTTCTAACGCGATCACATACACTGCCAAAATAGACATGACTGACCCGGGCAAGCTATCCGTTGCAGTCGTCTGCTCATCGAACATGAATCGCTCCATGGAAGCGCACAATTTCCTCGCCAAAAAGGGCTTCAATGTGCGTTCCTACGGCACCGGCGAACGGGTCAAGTTGCCAGGCCTGGCATTTGATAAGCCCAATGTTTACGAATTCGGCACCAGCTACGAGGAGATTTATCG
The DNA here is from genome assembly GCA_030914345.1 of Drosophila koepferae. Taxonomy (NCBI): domain Eukaryota; kingdom Metazoa; phylum Arthropoda; class Insecta; order Diptera; family Drosophilidae; genus Drosophila; species Drosophila koepferae. Next base: position 4,665,571 of record JAUESR010000209.1, read on the forward strand.
TGATCTAGAGGCCAAGGACAAAGAATTGTAAGTTGCCTGTATCTATGAATCATTAATCATCAATTCTCAATTTGCAACCGCTCGACTTTCACTCCAGTTACACGCAGAATGGCCTGCTGCATATGCTCGACCGCAATCGTCGCATCAAAAAGTGCCCAGAACGCTTTCAAGAAACCAAAGAACAATTTGATATTATTATTACGGTAGAAGAGCGTGTTTACGATTTGGTTGTGATGCATATGGAATCGATGGAGTCCGTGGATAATCGACCCGTCCATGTGCTAAATGTGGATGTCGTTGACAATGCAGAGGATGCGTTGATGGGCGCCTTTTTAATAACGGACATGCTAAATTTGGTAAGTTTGATTTGTGTTTTTATTTGCATTCTATTTTATTATTTACATTTCGTGTGTGTTGGCTAATTTGCTGCTGATGATTTGCAGATGGCGAAATCAAATGATATCGATAATGATATCGATGAAATGATACAGGAATTTGAGGAGCGGCGAAATCGTGTAATCCTCCACTCTGTGCTCTTTTACTGACAGCCGAAGACGTTTGGTAACGGTACTTGTCCAAACAATCACCCGCGCTCCACACTCGATCGACGCAATCGATTACGCTTATCGATACGTTAAGATTTGTAAATATGATGAGCGGATCGATGATAAATGTCCACAATGCATGCTTACCAATAGGACAAACAACAACAACAACAGCACACTCACAACAAAGAAGGTCGAATTTGAAAATAGAAAAGAAAAACCAAAAACAAAAAAAAAAAAAGCAAAAATAATGATACAATAAAATTGTAATATATGTTTACTGCATGTGCTATGCATGCATTTATAATACATATGTATATTTGTATATATAGGAGATATATACATGTGCATATGTATTTTCGATGCGATTTTAGACTATTATCCTAGGCAAAACACGTGCAAATCTCTGATTGTTTGTAATATTTTATATGATGTTCTCAACGTTTATTTCTAGTTTGACTGTAAATATAAATCAATGAACAATTTCGATTATTGGCATTTAAACACAAAAATAGAGAAAACACCAATAATATACAGTGAAAGCTCTCTTGAACGAGCACTGCCCACAAAGATGCCTTCCTCAAATGACATTGTCTTTTTTTTACACTTTGCATACAAAAATATTGAGAATATAGATGAAAAGGTAGCGGCGCTTCAATAGAGTGTTCACTGTACATGCATGAATAAAAATAAAGATATATACATATATATGTAATTATGTATATATTTGTCACAATTTGTATGATAAATTTGTTAGGTGTTTCATTTTATGATCACATTTACCTGTCGATGGATTTACGGCTTTCGACTACCTGTTAGAGAGGCAACTGATAAGCTCTTGGGCAACCATACACACACGCACACACACACACACACACTATATGGAAGACCTTTAAAAATCCTCTGTTGGTGGTAATCTCTATGAGTGTACATTACCTAGAGATATGTCTGTCCAATCTAAATGACTTTCATCTAACAGCGAGGCAATTCAAACATTATTGTATCAGCCGGAAAGTTTGAAACGTTTGTGGAATGATAATAAATAAAAAACAAATGCAAAATATTCTAACCGCATTGAGCTTTAAACTAACTATTTTTGAAAATAAAAAAAAGAAAATGTTTATATTGAAAGCTATAAATTAAATGACTGAAAGCAAAAATGTGTTTATATATATTTTTTTAAGTTGCAAATTAAAGAGTTTTTTTTTAATAAACAAATTTCAAAAATTAATTTGATAATTTAAAGAATTTTGTTTAACTTAAAAAAACCGGAAATCGAGCTTGTTCTTAAATTTTATATTTCTTATATATTATTTCGACAGTTATTTGCTTTGATACGATTAGAAATAATGTTTGATGGCATGTTTATTGCATAAACGCATATTAACATTTACATTGGCTTTTGGCTATATGGAAATGTAATTGAAATCGTGACATTGCGAATTGCGCGTATTTTACAAACTTTTAAATCGCATTTCTCATTCTTGTTGTTCTTCCCCAACACTGGCTACGCCTTTCGTTATGACCAAGAGTTGTGTACTTGTGCGTGTGTGTGTGTGTGTGGGCCTATGCACAACAGGAGAGCCCGGCACATTGCCCGTTGCCCGCATTCAAACTGAAAATATCTCAAGTTCGCTCTCTTTCTCTGCCTCTCTTTCTGTCTCTCGCTCTTTGTTTTTGTTATTTTACATATAATATATGTAGCGTGCGCTTGTTGTTGATGGTTTGTTGGCGTTGCTTTATGTTAGCTTTGCACACTTGCTTTGGAGCATTCGCGCAGCGATCGTCTTAAGCTACATATCGTTAGCATTTGGGGAATTACAAAAAACTAAGCGGCATAAAATACGAAACCTTCTTGCTAAACTACAAAGATTGCGGCACCAAAGTAAACAAAATAAGAGAAATAAATAAAAAAGTGAAAAAATAAATAAAAATAAAAAACGATTAATCAAAACTTCGTTCACGTTGCGCTTGCGTGCAAGTGCAGCCGTGTGTGTGAGTGTGTTTATGTGCGTGTGTTGCCAACCAAAGCAAAAATTACAATTTTTTCTACACTTGACCTTTATTCAAAATATTGGCCAATAGTTTAATTAAGCACCGCACAGAAAAACTGAGTAGAGTTGGCTTAAAAACTCACATCATAGAAAACTGTCAAAAAGATATAAGTAAACAAATAACAGTTAGCACACAACGAAAATAAACATGGGTAAGTCCAATTACGATTTACGATTTACGCATACGATGATACACGAACCAGTCAATGAATGCAACAGTTAGTGATGGGACCGAGGGGAGTTGGAGATGGCAATGGCATTGATGTTGGTGTTGGCATTGTGAAGCGCAACAGGTGGCGCGCAATGTGCGTTACCGTACTGACTACCAAGAAGGAAAGAAAGAGAGAGAGAGAGAGAGAGAGAGAGAGAGAGAGAGGGAGTGCGAGAGTGTGATAGCGTGAGGCAGAGAATGGGCGACGAAGAGCGCGCGTAAAAGAATGCCCTTCAAATTGCGTTCTTTAGGTAAAAGGGTCACCTACAAAGGCTTTGCCGTCGGCTTATCGCAATTCCAATCACTTCATACCTCATTCTCCAATTATCTGTTGTTGTTATTTGCATTCACTTCATAGATTAATGCGCTAATGTTAACCTTTTCAAGTTAAAGTTGAGTGGCACACACACACAGAGAGAGAGAGAGAGAGCGCATAGAGAGAGCGTACATTGGCATTGAGAATTAGCCAATGTTAATGACATTGAAAATGTACACGTAAATAATTACACATGCATGAATGGTGTACATACCTCACGAAATATATGTGTGTGTATGTGTGTGTGTGTGTGCGTGCATAAAAAGCCTTTCAAAATGTATTTCAATGCCTTGTGCAAGATCAATGCTAAGCACGATGCTGAGTCATCTTGTAGGCGTAAAAAAAACAAACATTGAAAGCAATAAATATAAAACACGAAAATATGAGAAGCCAGTTAAGAGAACATAACAATAAATGAAAAAAAAAAAAAAAAAATAAACAATTTGCTTTTTTTTGTTCATTGCGTGATTTGCAGCGATCGCATTCCTGTTTGTCATTGCAACTACAGTGAATGCACGCATGTGAAACAATTCAGTTGCAGTTCTAACAGCAGTAATTCGATTAGATTCATAAGATAACTTAAATTCCAAACATTATAAATAGACATAGCTAAATTAGACTTACTAGAAAGATTTCGCGAGCTTATCTATATCTAACTCTAATCTAGCTATATTTTAGAAAATTTAATAAAATTTTAAGATACATTCTTAGACAGATCTTACCATATATGGACATCAATCTATAGATATAACTTACTAAAAAACGTATGAATATGAAAAAAAGTGAAAATATATCATATATGTAAGTATATCTTTATATATGTCTATATGATCCATTTTCAACTTTTTACAAGCATTTGAAAGCACGTTTCTTTAGTAATTCATATCTAACTATATAGTATGATATAGCGAGTTATATCTAAATTACATACGATAGTAGCATAAGTCACATCTAACATATATATCTTACATATATCATCATATATAATCAGATGTGACCTACTAACGTAACGTGCTCAAAAGCTCAGTAAAGAACACAAAAAGTAGTTACAAATGCAACCTATGAATATATGTATAGATAGATATATGATTTGTAAAATTTACACTATTATATATTATTCCTTAGAGAGAATTATATATATCTTCCATGTCATTTGATTGCACATGAAAATAAATAGCCAGATCTGAATGCTTTGCGAACGCAACCAAACAATTTCCGTCTTTGACTTTCAGCTGTTATTGCCATATATACAAATGCATATAGAATATGCACATATCTCCTCTAGTAGTATGAACTTATCTGTCATACAGGTATGAGCTGGGGACTAAGATATAGTAAACGTTTGAAGGTCAAGCTAAGAGCATTTGCTGATGTTATTTATTACGTTGCTGGTCAGCCGATTGAACGATACGCGCGACAGAGTCGATCTTTAGTTCTTGGGTTCAAAATTACAAATTGAATATAATATAGATAAAGTGATAAAGATACAGTTGCATTTAACGCCTGAGTCTGAGTATTTCATTTCCTTAAATATACAAATTTTAAAAATGTATAAATTTGTTTAAAACTATATTTTTCTTTTGCTTGCCCAGACTGCAAATGTTCAGAGCCCTCCGGCACCTTGGATCTCATTATCAATACTCTGAAGTGCTCAACGATGATATGCGAGGGCACACACTTTGACGGTCAAATTCCGCACACCTTTGTGGTATTTGGTGCATCGGTAAGGGATCGACGATCAAAAGAGGATGATTGATAAATATGATATATGAACTCTATAGGGATAATCATCAAAAATTGCATTTACAGGGCGATCTGGCTAAGAAGAAGATATATCCCACATTATGGTGGCTATATCGCGACGATCTGCTGCCGAAACCAACAAAAATTTGCGGCTATGCGCGCTCCAAGATGACAGTGGATCAATTAAAGATGTCATGTGAAACGTACATGAAGGTAAAGTTGGAAAAAATCCTTTAGTGGGGCGTACACGACTAACCGATACTCTGAACTGTATCATAATCCAGTGATGTATAGCATTATAGATAGACAGATAGACTGAAAAAACAGATGAATGGACACAAAACTAATATACTCTCCTTTCATATTGTGCACGGGTATACGAACAATCAACCTTCGCTCTAACTTCTTCTCTCTTCTTCTATACAATTCTCAATCGGAGCTAAATACATAGGCTCAAATTTGTTAACAAATATTTACTCAAATTGCTTTTGCCATCTGTCCCTCTACGCGCTTCTCAAACTGATGCAAATCCTTGCTCTGCTACCCTTGACAGGTGCAACCGCATGAACAAAGGAAATATCAGGAATTCTGGAGCTTGAACAACTATGTTTCCGGACCATACGATGAGGCATATGGCTATGAGGCGCTCAATCAGCATCTGGAACAAGTCGAGAAGAGACTTAATGCGAACCGCATCTTCTATCTGGCATTGCCACCCACAGTCTACAACCAGGTGACGTTCAACATTAAGCACAATTGCATGTCCAAGGGGTAAGTGGCACACATATTCTTAAGCCCGAAGTGGATCATTACTAATGCTGCCTTGATCCCTCGTTAGTGGCTGGAATCGTGTGATCGTGGAAAAGCCTTTCGGACGGGATGATGTCACCTCGAAGGCGCTGAGCGATCATTTGGCCGGCCTATTCGAGGAGGAGCAACTGTATCGCATCGATCACTATTTGGGTAAGGAGATGGTACAAAATCTGATGACCATACGATTCGGCAACAAGATCCTGAGCTCAACATGGAATCGTGAGAATATTGCTTCCGTCTTGATCACGTTTAAGGAGCCTTTCGGCACCCAGGGGCGTGGCGGCTACTTCGATGAATTCGGCATCATTCGGGATGTAATGCAGAATCATCTGCTGCAGATTCTATCGCTGGTGGCCATGGAGAAGCCGTGCAGCTGCCATCCGGACGATATACGTGACGAGAAGGTCAAGGTGCTGAAGTGCATCAAGCCATTGGAGCTGAGCGATATGGTTCTGGGCCAGTATGTGGGCAATCCTGCAGCGAGTACGACCGAGGAGCAGACCGGCTACTTGGATGATCCCACGGTGAGCAAGACATCGACCACGCCCACCTATGCCATGGCCGTCATTCAAATCAACAATGAGCGCTGGCAGGGCGTTCCGTTCATACTGCGCTGTGGCAAGGCATTGAACGAACGCAAGGCCGAGGTTCGCATCCAGTATCAGGATGTGCCCGGCGACATCTTCGAGGGCAATTCGAAGCGCAACGAGCTGGTGATACGGGTGCAACCTGGCGAGGCGCTCTACTTCAAGATGATGACCAAGAGCCCAGGCATTACGTTCGACATTGAGGAAACCGAACTCGATCTAACCTATGAGCATCGCTATAAACATTCCGTATTGCCGGACGCCTACGAGCGTCTCATTCTCGATGTCTTCTGTGGCTCCCAGATGCATTTCGTACGCTCCGACGAGTTGCGAGAGGCGTGGCGCATTTTCACACCGATCCTGCACAAGATCGAGCATGAGCGCATCCCACCCATTCCCTATGAGTACGGCTCCCGTGGGCCCATTGAGGCCGATCGCAAATGCTTCGAGAATAACTTTATCTACTCTGGATCCTACAAATGGCATGGTAATAAGGCCGATGCATCGCATCTTTAATTTGGGACTCCGTAGACTCTTTGGTTTTTATGTTGATCATTAACTTACTCTAGCTACATTTCTATATATATACATATATATATATATATATATACTCGATGTGTATATACCTGTATATATGCATGTCATAGGTGTTTTCTTTTACTCTACTATCGGTTAACTCAATAATGTCTTTTTTTTTTTACCTACAATTAAAATTTGTTGTATTGAATTTATCATATTTGATGTATATATCTTTGGGGAGGTAAATATTATTTGTTTTGCAGATATACTAACGTATGCATACAGATAGAAATATAGCTTAAATTCACTGTAAACTCATACAGAGAAACGGCATTCGGAGTTGTTTGAACTATTTCGGTTAAAGTAGTTACGAATTGGAATTTTTATTTATTCAATAAGATAAGTTATATCTTTACCCTTTTCGGAATCAATATAATTTTTGTGAACGAACTTTTTTACCTTATATATCTATATATATATATACATATACATTACATCAAACTTTGGAATCAAATTACTTTTAATATTAAACAACATAAAGATATCTATATATTTATATTTATACATATATACACACGGAATCGTGCACAAAGATCGATAACACAAGTGTATATCGATATGTGCACGATACAGCGATTGTCTTTACCTCTCTGCTTAACAGACCTAAAGGAATGCAATATGAAGTGTAGAAATATGGATCCCGTCGCCTTATATACAATTCATGCAGAATGTGTGTGTATGTGTGAGACGGAGAGATAGAGAGAGACAGAGAGAGAGAGAGAGAGAGAGAGAGAGAGAGAGAGAGAGACAGAGAGAGAGACAGAGAGAGAGAGAGAGAGAGGGGGGGGATATGTTAGACAGATGCTATGGTATGCTCACATAGCCAGTGATTTTGGTGGATTGAGTGGTTTGCATGGCGATGTAGCCGGAGGGATTGGACAGCTCAGCAACTGGAGTTGGAGAGGATGGACTTAACATGCTAACATATTCCAAGGGTTGAGCGGGCGCCAATATTTCCGGAGGTCGAAAATTTCCGTAGAGCACCGGTGGATAATGAATGGTGGAATCGAAAGTTATCTGACGCTCCAGCAGATCGTCCTCCTCCTCCTGCTGCTGCTGTTGCTGTTGTTGCTGCTGCTGCTGCTGCTGCTGCTGCTGCTGATCGATGGGTAAAAGTGGAAGATCCTGCTCCACTGTGGTTAGGGCCGGCGGCACACTTTGCAGGCCCTCGGGCAGATCCACCTTAATGTTGGACATATATTGAACCTTGCGCACACAGAAATATATGAAGCCGCCGAGTATGATCAGCGCAATGATGCCCTGGAAATTCTGCATCGGATCCGATTGGACGACCGGCATCGTTCTCAGTGGTCCATGGTACCAGGCCAGCCAGCAAATGCCACCGCTGCCATCCACATCGCGGTCATCATAGTTCGCCGAGACGGCCCAGTTGTAGGCATCGATCAACATGTCAGACGGTGGCTCGTATTGGCACTTTCTGCAGCGCTGAACCTCAGCGGATTCAATGGACATGCTCGCATTGCAATGGCTGCGATCCGTTGTGTTCCAGCTGCACCAATAGACAGTGTAGCTGCTCAGCAAATTATGTTCCTCTGGCGGATCCCAGGTGAGATGCTGCTGCTGCTGCTTCTGCTTCTCCCTTTCCTCCTCCTCCTCCTCTTCCCGTTGGCTAATGGCCAAGTTCTTGGGCACTCGTCGCGCTCGCATCGACTCGAGCATTCGGGGTATTCGTATCCGACTGCTGTTCACCGAACTGCCCAACGAATTTTGACTGCGCACGACTATCGTAAAGCTATCGCTGTCCAGGCGAAGATCACGGATTACGGCACTATTCGAGTCAATGGCGACTCTGGCAGCTCTGCAAAAAAAAAAAAAAAAAACAAATTGAAGAAAATAAGTTATTCATCTTCATGAGGATCGATAAGTTGAAAAATCGTATGTATATGAACAATAATACATGAATGTATTGATTGTTAAGCCCATCGATATGCCACTAAATATATGCAATGGATAATTCATTTATAGTTCTACAATTCGATCAATTCACTAGTAGATTAATCGATAAGTTTATTAACAGAATATAACAACTGTTTATAAGTAAACATACTTTGAATTGGCTGCAAATTGGCATATATATATAAACAGGTCCAGTTCGAGACACATATAGATATAAGTCGATTATTCGATCAGATGTCTAATCGATTAATATCGATCAGACAAGACATTAATATATTTATTGTATCGCAGATAAAATCGTTAAAAGTTTGGCGATTGTAAATTTTAATCGTTTACTCAACCTGTCAATTAATCGGTTAGTCGATAAGCCGATACTAAAATAAAATCGATCAAGCTAAGAGTAGATTCCTTCAAAAATCTATAATTTGAATTATTGATAATTGGGCACATCGGATCTTCGATTAATCGATTATCGGTAATTCGATAAACAGAAGGCAAGTTTAGCAATTCTTCCAAAATCGCTCAATTTTCGATAGGTCGCTTAATTGATTAGTGGCTAAGTCACCAGCAAAGAGGCATTATTTCTTCTTTCTAACTCAATTGTACAATATAAGATTTACAGGGTATTTTCGTATCGCACTTGAAGACTTTTTAATTGTAATATTATAATGCGACTTCCGCAATTCAACACAACAATTGGATTTTTACGACAATGCCATTCAGTTCTACGAAATATTAGTCATTTAATCGAAAATACGATACATGGTTTCGAGATTACGATACACTGTAAAAAAAAAAGGCTGATGGGCATTGGCTGAATAGCTGAATTGAATGCTAATTGATTGACTAAGCGAATAACAGATTAATTAATTGATTGACTGGTTGATTGATTGGGCGACCAAAGCATTGACTCAGTGACTGACTGATGGAGTGAATAACTGATTGATTGATTGACTGTTTAAGTGATTGACTAGCTAAATGAAAGTTTGACTGATTGACTGACTGTGACTGAATGATTGATTGATTGGCTAATGTGCTAGCCACATCACTGACTAATAAATTAATCATCTATATTATTAAGTGACTGACTGATTTATAGACTGACTGACTGAGCTAGGGATTGATTGATTGATTGAAAAACTGACCAACATAATAATCTACATTGAACTGAATCGAATGATTGATGTATGATTAACTCTGAAATGTCGGATAGTACGGAATACAAAGTATATGTGATTATGAAATTCGCACAGAACCGAAGCCAGCGATAAGGCTAGAGTTGATTAAAGCGAAGCCCATTATAAGGCTGACTCACATCATTTTATTCGGATCGTTGGCCTTCTGTATGGTCACGTTGTAAGTGAAGCGTGGACCATTATGCTCCACTTGAGGCAGCTGTTGCCAGTAGATGTGCAGCTCGTTTGGCCGCTTGGGATCTATATGATAGCTGCTTGGCCAGACGTTGGGTGGTCGGGCCGGCAGCTCCGGGCGTGTGTAGAAGCTGTAGACAAAGGTCTGGCTCCAATGGGCGTGCACATAGTCGTAGCGACGTTTCAGCTTAATCGTATAATTCTGATAGGGATGGGGCAGCCGGTACAGGCAGAAGCGTTCCCGATTTATCAGCTGCTCCGGATCCGGCCAGATCACGCCGCTGTCATACGGCAGCAACTGTTTTGACCATTCGATTTTGTAGCCAATGTGGTTTGTGAATCGCTTGGCGCTCCATTCCATGCATATCGATGAGCTGTTCACGCTGATCACATGCAAATCGGTTCCCGGCTGCTCCAGCACGATCATTTCTTCGCGCCTCAGCTGAAAGTGCTGCTGATACTCGCCCAAATGATCATGCAGTGATAATGTGAAGTTGAAAGCCTTGCGGAAACTATTCAAATGTCCGATGCACTGCATCCGTAATCCTTGACCAAGCGGCTGGCATGCGTTCACTTGAGCGCCATGCTGCAATGTGTAATTGGCCTTGGCATCAACCTGATCACTCATGCTTGGTCTGCTGAAGCTGCAATTGAATATCGCCGGTCGCTTGGCATCCTCAAACCGGCAACTGAAGTCCTTGATCTGCAGCCGCACGCCCACTGGGAAGAACGAGGAAAGGATCACAGTACCATTGCACAGACACTCATAGCCATATGATCGAGCATGATGGGGGCGAGCCGAACGCTCCTCGTGATATATACTCGTGCTATTGAGTATGCTCACGGTCACATTCGATCGACGCGCCTGCATATATAATCGCTGGACGCCGCCAGCCCCACACAGTTTAGTTAAGGCAGCCAAACTGTCGGCCCAGCAGGTGACGTTGTATGCATCGCCTTCGCGCAAATTACTCTTGGACGGCTCAATATGGAAGTGATCGAGTAGATCGTCGCTGGCCAGGCACAGAGAACACCAATAGCTGGCAACGAATATGCTCACCATAATCAAGTATCGTATTTGGAATTGCGAATTTCTGGAATTATGTGACGCGCGACGATAACACAACATAATCGGCGTCATATTCATATTTATATTTTTTATGTTTATATATACATTTATATTTTTATTTTCATGCGTTTGTGTGTGTGTGCGTGTAGTACTATTGTTTATTGTTGTATTGAAATTTTATTTGATTTGTTGCTGTTTCTATAAGCACCTCACCCCATGGACGCAGCTTTCGAACTACTCTCCAACTGTCGCTCGTAATCAGTTTTAAGCGCGCCTGAGCTTCAATTCCGCTCTTGATTGATAAGCTGCAAATGTAAATACAAAAAAATATATTAAAGTCAAACATTAAACAAAAAATTAATGTAAACGTATCCGAAGCATCCTTTGAATGCTTTTCTGATAGCAAGCTCATTTCCACATTCCTTTGTATACCCGGAACCCATTGAAAATGGTAATTCAGGGTATAATGGTTTTGCTAAAAGTACGTAACAGGCAGGAGGAGGCGTGGAAGACAGCATAAAGCATATACATACATATATATTCTTGATCAGGTTGACGAACTGAGTCGAGTATTCTCAGGCACTATTGAATTATATAGCAGATTTTATGTATTTATATTTAAGTTGTTCTTTTAATGAATTCCTTTCGTCCGTACGCTCTCGTCGCTTAAAGTGAACTAAACTGAGGAGACTTAAAGCAGATGAAATATGTATAGTTTGTGTACACTATGATGATGTTCGGCTAGTCCCGTTACCTTTAAACTATTTGCTTCATGTTCTGTTCTTAATGTTGCTTTTGCTATTTTGCAACATGTTGCTTTTGCTATTTCGCAACAGGCACCTTATCAACATGCGTGTATAGCTCCATAGTCGAGAGGGCTCGACTACGAGATACCCTGAACCCCCCAAAAAAAAAAGTGATACTTTTCTTCTGCTAACTCCGCAGTTGCTGCCGTAGCTTGGGGGTGGGTTGGGCTATACTTCGGACATATATAACTCCATTTCTAGATGGACGATCTTTATGAAATTTTAAATTGGGGAACGAATGGGGCGTGGCATCCAAAATCTCAAAATTGCAATCTGCGTATCCATAATCTATATCTAAATATATCAATTCGACGTCTCTAGCTCAAACGGCGTAGAAGGTATGCTCAAAAAACGTATAAAAAACGTTTTTTCGATTTTTATCGATAACTTGGATCAGTTATCGAAAAAAACAAACAAAATAAACAATAAAATACATATTTTTGTTGTGCTGATCAAGGATATATATGTATGCTTTGTGGGGTCTGCAACGTCTCCTTCTGCGTGTTACATACATTTTCACAAAACTATTATACCCTGAATTCACAGTTTCAATGGGTTCAGGGTATAAAAATATTTATTTTTTTTATTTTTCGGTGCTATACATATTTATGGGAAAAACAGTTCCGAGCCGAATTCCTCGAATGGAGAATATATTTTGATTTGTGCTCTGTAGCAGACGGTTTGTGATTATCTGTAAGCAGTAAATGTCATATCACATACGCCCCCTGACATCTGTTTGAATAAGGAGTTAAGACAAATTTAACTAAATAATCGGTTATTATCGTGTTTAGATAACTTATCGAAAATTTGTATATTAATTTAGCTCCCCAATCTAATCAAGGCGGCACGCCTCCTTCTTAATGCATATTCACAAAACCAATATGAATTTCAATTTTGAATGAATTAAGGTTATCAAAGTTCTTAGATGCACTAACTTTAATTTTCACTCTTAATCTTAAACTTACTCTGCTCTACTATGCTCATTAAATAATTCAATATCAATATTTCTTATTATATACATATAATAATTCAATATAATATAATAATAACAAAAGCCTTTAAATTGAAATCTGAAATCATTAATTGCTTCCAGATAATCAGATGTCAATCATCAATAACATTCGTTCGATTCGTCGAATATTACAGAATTCTTCAGTAAATAAGTTCCTGGAAAATCCAGCCGATCTGCCAGCTATCAGCTAAAAGAGCAAAATGTATATATACTACTTACCAGATGACTCTACTACTAAGGAGACTAATTGATTATAGCCCTAGGTGCATAGCTTATGGGTATATATGGGTGTATCAATCCAAAAGGTGTGTATTACTTGATATATACTATCTATATATCATTTCGAAGTACTGAATTTTTGAAGCGCACGAAATCCTCTCAAATAAGTAAACTGCACCTTGATCGATAACTTATCGATAATTGGGAAACAAATGATAAACTCACAAATAATGAGACTTTTGACTCTTATATGATTACACATGCGAACTGTCGAACCATACATAAATAAATATACTATATACATACATATAGTTTCTATGGGGGGTTTCATGGAAAAACCCATATACCCTAAATCGATAATTTTGAATGGTTACAAAAAAAGAAAAAGATCTGTCTAAAAATTATATATTTATATTATGTTCTAGGTAATTTAATCAATGGAAATTATAAACATTGTTTGGATTATGGATAACTTAAAAAAAATATTAAAAAAAAAAAAACAAAAAAGTTTATCTTTTTTTTATGATTAATTTCTATTGGAAGACAAGTCGACAAAGAGAATAAAAATGCCAGTTGATGTTTAGTTTTCTTTACATTTTCCTTTTAAACTAGATGGTATATATATATATGTATATGTATACATGGATATAGATATACATATATAGATATACTATATTTATAGATATAATTTATAATCTTAAATTAGCTTGGCGCATTGACATTTGCCAATTCGTTTTACATATAATGTATGTTTACATGTAGTATATATGCATAGACTTATACATATATATATATATGCATGTTTATATATATAATAGGTAGTCATGTAAAGTTAATTATATATATATATTTATTTATATATAAGATATTTCATAAGCAATACTAGGGCGTCATTAATTATTAAAACTTCGCAGAAAAAACTAGCAACGAACATATGACAAAACGAAAATTAAAAATTTGCATAATAAATTAAAAAAAAGGAGCAAATGTTTAAAAGTACGATGTTCGATGTTCGATTAAAACGTAAAAGTTACAATGTAACAGGGTATAAAAAATGGGAAGAGTATACAAATAGTTTATTAAATACAAGTGGCCGGGCTAAGTGTGTGCGTATGTGTATGAGTGTGAGTGTATGTGTGTGAGCGTATGTGTGTGAGTGTATGTGTGAATGGCTGCAAGGACCAAGCTGATTTTGCATGTGTGCTAAATGAGCTAATTGCTAAATGTAAATTTCATATGAGTGTTGTTTTCTCTCTCTCTCTCTCTCTCACTCCCCTTGCTCTCTCTTTTCAGGCATGTGTGTGTGTGTGCGTATAATAACGTTTCATATGCAGCTAATCCACAAAAACCTCTCTCTATCTTAAACTCTCTCTGAGTGTGTGTTTGTGTGTGTATGTGTTGCTCTCTCGCTCTCTCTCTCTCCGACTTCATCTCTAGCTTTAGAGCATATGTCGATTATGCGCCAATGCAGTTAGATCCTGTGGAGTCACATATCCACCAATATTTGGCTGCAATCTTTGCGGCGTTTGCTGTGAAAGCTGTGTCGTTGCCGCAGCGGCAGTTGCAGCCGTTGGCTTGATTAAGCCATTCCGCTGCAGTTGCTCCATGGCCGTATAACCAAAGCCATTAGGCATCATTAGCGGCGTGGCAGTTTGTGTTGTCGGCATAGCTGTTCCAGTTACTCCACTCATTGGAGCCAGCGGCTTCAGCTTGTGTAGATCCGAAGCCTGCACATAGTTGCTCGTATTGAGCAAATGCATCGGCGCTTGAGTTGCCGCTGAGGCTGCTGCTGCGGCAGCTGGCGCAGGTGCTGGTCGCGACTGCAACACCTGAACAGGTACATAACCGCTCAAGGGCATGCTCAACTGTCCATTGGTGCTGGGCAATGTGTTGGCCATGCTGCTCGGCGTTGACCAGTTCTTCATTTGTGTGGGCTTTATGTAGCCACCAGCATTTGGATTTGGATTTGGATTTGGATTTGGATTCGCTTGGCTGCTTGACTGCAGCTCTGTGGCGCACATTTGGCTATCGTCGTCGAGCAGCAGTCCTCGGCTCATCGACATGTAGCTGGATGGTGGCAACGTTGTCAACGTTCGCTCCTCATACGCATCGCGTTGCTCCAGCATGCCACCGCTCGAGCTGTTGGCTAAGAGCAGCTTGGAGCTCTCGTTGCCGCTGCTGAAATCTTGCGGCAAATCGTGATGCGAATAATGTGGAAGATCAAGTTGTGTAGTAATAATGCCTATACCTCCGACACCGCCCCCATTGCCACTAGTGCCGCCACCACCGGAGCCAATCTCCATGGGTTTCTTGAGGGTCTCATCAATGCCCGGTGGGAGCACCAAACCAATATCGGACATCTTCAGCAGCTTGCGATAGGCCATGTAAGCGAACGCACTGAGAAAGATAATCGAGGTAACCACCTCCACAGAGGTAACGAACACCTTAAAATTGCTCTGACCCGGCGAGCAGCTGACCTCATGAGTGGTCCATTCGGATTTGTATAAACGATAGAGACTCGAATTGAGATAGTTTTGTATGTCGCTCCATTCACTGTCCGCCAATGGGGGTTGAGCATCGCATTTTTGGCTTTGCATTGAACGACGGATAAATGGCTTATCCATATGGTTTAATAGCATTGGATCCAATGGCTCCGCATTCACAGCTCGTACCTTGTAATGAAAACGATGTAATGGCGTACACAGTGGCGTAGTCATCACACAGGTGAGATTTGGACGTGAGCTTATATAGCTTAATGGTTGCCCAATTATCGTATTATTAGCATTCCTCTCAATTATGGCCACTTCATAGAACTCCAACAGTCCAGCCGGTTGCCGAGGCGTTGCCCACTTCAGCACCGTGCTCCAGTGTGAATTCTCCACTTGCAGCTTAATCGGCGGCGAAGGCACTGCAAATAGTTGTAATTATATAATTTTACAATTAAAATATTACAAATAAGCATTAACAAATTTACGAGCCGCTGAACTGATCAATCAACGAGACGCGCGCTCATTTTTATCGATAGTGAACGAATTGTTCTATTGAGCTATTATTCTTAACAAAGCGAACCGATTACGAGGTTCGCTGATTTAAGTCGTGAATTTATGAGCGACTGAACAACGACATATCGATTTAAACGTTCTTTTGAGCTATTGTTATTTAAATTAATCGATTTAACTCAAATGAACTGAAGTTCTCCTCTAAAAGAACTAGTTGTTAAAAATTTAAAGCCCTAACTTAACGAATATTATTTGAACACTTACATCCAACCGCTGTCCGAAAGCGTATCGTATTACTTGGCTCCGAGTAGTGTACAGTTTTTGCACGCAAACTAATCTCATATTCCGTATAGGCAGTCAGGTTATTTAATACATAATGTTTCTCATTGTTGACCAGCTCGGCGGTGAGAGTGGGCACAGTAAAGTGATCGGTAATATTGTCATGGGTTATGCTGCCCCGATACTCGACCAGCATGCCATTGGCCTTGATCGGTTGCTTCCACGCTAGCAGCACACTCGAGTTGGTCACATTCAAATATGTTAGCTGGCGCGGCGGAGTTGGTGCACCTTGGGCTGTGCGCTGGAACAGCTCATCGCTGTATTTGCTGGCGCGCTTTGGCGAATACATGGACATCTTTACGGTATAGAAAGTATAGGGCTCCAGGTTAACAATTTTATAGGATGTCGCATCTTTGGGCAGCTCCATGGTCGTACAATTATCTGGCTTGCCGTCCGATCGCTTGCAATAGGTCAGATTGTAGCCACTTAAGATCGCCGCACAGACACCTTCAGTGCCCCACTTAACGGTAATGGATGTGTCCGTCAATTCACCAATGGCCGGATCCATTTTGGCCAGGTCATCATTGCCATCGCCCGTACAGGTTACCCAATGCATGCCCGTATTCCGGCCAACAAAATTAGCCGATACGGCCATTTTCAATGATGGCGATTGCCCACTGGCCGTGCTGTACTCCAAGCGGTCCGGAGAAACATGCTCAAAGTGAATGGTGCCATTGCATTTGGACAACAGAGCCGGCTTTGCGTTGCACCAGAACACCGTATAGTCAATCAATTCCGAGGTGTTCTTCGGTGGCTTCCAACCAAGCGTGTAGCTGGAATTGCTCGAATGATAGACACCCTGTATCTTGAGAGGCATACGCAATCGCCTATCCTCACTGCTGATGCTGGGTATATAAAGGCGACTCGCCTCCAAAGATGTGCCCATAATATTACTGCTCCGTACGTAGATCTCGTAATATGCATCCCGTTTCCAATTGTCAATTGTCGCCGAATTCGTATCCACTTTTATCTTGGAAGCATCACTGTCAATGAGAAGAAGGTTATGTGGAGAATTTCGTCAGTAAACAGGTTTTGCTCATGGTCAAAATATTAAAACAATTTTTGAATTTGGAAAAAAAAAAAAAATTTATATACTATGTACTTTTCAGTTATAGCTTATAAAGCATTAATTGCGAAATTCCTCATTCTGATATTTTCCATATCATGCTTTCCGTTAATAATTCGGTATCAATGCAAAGCTCTTCAAAAGAAAATCTTTTTAAATTCAACCCATATTCTAAGTAATTGAGATAACGAAACAATTTTACGAATATTAACGATACAGACAGAGAGACGGATAAAGAGACATACATATAAACATACATACACACATCTGTATATATGTATGTATGTATCTAGAGATAGCTACGTAGCGTGTTAAAAATTTCTTGAAAATTGTTTATTTTTAAAAATTCTTTGAATTTGTGTATGTTTGGTTGAGCATTCATTACGTTCCTGCAATGCTGGGTATATGCTGTTTAATAAGAAATGCGCTTTAATAATGTAAAAGCGAACAAGTGGAATATTGACAAGTGGATGGCAAATCGACGGGTAGATACCCTAGCTAAAAATATAACATGATCTTATATGTGTATATAAAAAGAGTTCAACAATTGAAAACCAAAGTTATGTCTGCATCTGGACTGATTCTTCGTGAAGTTTTTATTTAATATGTATATATTGCTGCTATAGGAAAAATCTTGATCGTATTAGATAATAACAATGAATACCTTTAATCTTCTATATTTGATATTGTTACTATGATTTTTTCCAATTCATAGCTCTATATAAATTTATGTTACATATTTGTTGACTGCACAGTTATGCCACACATTGTTAGGGTATTGCTTATGAATGCTTTAGCTAGATGAAAATTAATGGAAATTTCTCAATGTTTCAGTGCAGTTCCGCATCAGACATGCGCCCAGATGTAGTCGTATCTATGTATGTGTATATGTATATGCATGTGCAGAAATATAAGTATGTGTGTGTGTGTGTGTTTACATTAATGTATTTAGTTATAATTCGACTTAAATAACGACGCTTTGCTGCAATTTGAGAATCGGAATATGTATGTATGTACATATATTCATACAAAAACATACATATGCATGCATGTAAATCTGTATGTATGCATAGGAAAAACGATTGTTGCTTGCAATGTACGTTTGCTAATTGCCCAAATATTTCGTTTATTAATTGTTTATTAAATAAGTAAAATGCATCTACAGGAACAGAGTATCACGCATTTGGTTGCACCCAACTGCAACGTTACTTGTTGAATTTGTTAATAGTTCAAATGGGTCAGAAACCAAGCTTGTATATCAAGCTGTGCACTTGATGCCGAATAGAATAGCAGAAATAATAGCTTACACGATAAATCTAATTATGATTAATTATTGATTAGTTGGAATCATACACAAGCGATTCTCAAGAAGTAGAAATCGCTTGAAAAACAAACATTTCACGTTAATCATTTTTATGGCCGTATTCAAAATATTTATTTTTGTGGTCAATAAATCCAAACACTGATGCACTGATGCGTGTGTGCGTTCGTATATACATATGTATATATGCTAATCATGATAAAACATGAAAAAGAAAAAGTTCATTATCGTAGTTATTATTCATTAATATTCATGAATGCTCGCAGCATTTAAGGGAAATTAACTTGAAAGATAAAAGAAATTTATGATTGCAAATTCTTGTTGTTCATCGTGTAAACTTAGTACTTTCATTGAAATGGATAAGGCTTGGCTTATATGATTATTTACAAGCATATTATGATTCGTGTAACTTTAATTATCAAGACAAACTTTATGATAAATTAATGATAATATTCAATTTTATTTTACGTTCACGTTCACGTTCAAGCCTTCATCGTGCCAACATACTTTTAGATATTTCAGCTTCAGTTCAGATTAATCGCACTTTCAATATAAATATATGACAATAGAAAACATTTAAGCTTATCATGATTTAGTTGAAGCGTGTAAACAATAAACTATTACTGCTTATAGAATTTTGATCAATACAGATAAATCAAAGTTAAACTTTAATGTTCGTCGTGTAAACGATTTGTATATTCTACTCACCTGATAGTATCATTGCATCGAAGCTCGCTGATAACATAGGTAAAGTTGTCACCATTCATCTCATGCTTCTGCAGCTGCTCCCAGTAGAGGGTGAGAGATGATTCCGAGGAGTAGACATAGAAGCTGCCATTGGTCATGCGCGGCGGCCGTGCCGGTCGCTCGGCAGCTGTGCGGAAATCGTAGTTAAGCGGCGGACTCCAACGTGATTTGGTTTTGTTATTGCGCACGCGCAGCTCCAATAGATAATTGTAGCCGGGATACGGCAGTTCGGTTAGACAGAGCGTATCCTTGGCAGCCGACGAATTATTGCGCCACATCGGACGCACCAAGGTGGGAAAGTTTTCGGGGGTGACATAGACACGCCAAAGCACGCCACCAACGAAGTTACTACGTCGCGGCATCTCCCAAGACAAGCAGATCGAGTCCTTAGTGCGATTGAGCAGCTTCAGATTTTGGCCGGGACGCGCTAGGATCATCCGCTCCACATTATTCACCTCGATATCCTGGCTGGCATTGCCCAAGGTGTTGGCAATGTCCAAGCGAAAGAAATAGATTTGCGAGAACTTCTTATACTGTTCGCTTGTTATGTTACAATTGACCAAAGGTGCCGCATCGAAGTTGCAATCGACATAGTAGCGATAATTCGTATTTTTATCCGTCGTAAAGCTGATATTGTATTTGGTATTGATGCTATTCCGTGGCTCGGTGAAATTGCAAAACATATAATCCCAATCGTAGCTGGTGCAATTGAAATCCTGCACTGGCAACGGCTTGGTGCCAACATCCACCTTTGAGGAGAACATGCCCATCTCCTTGCACATGCACAGGTATTCGCCCTCCTGGTCGGACATGTTCTTGAACGACATTAATATGGTGGTGTCGTTGATAATTTGCAGATCGCTGCCATTGAAGAAGCGCTGAACACCATTGATGTTCGCCTTAAAATACAAATCGTTCACCCTACAAGTCTCATTTGTTTTCGTAGAATCGAAGAACGCCTGATTAATGGTGCAGGTGATATTCAGATCACTGCCCACGGGCACCTCCGCCTTCTCTGGCACCACCCAGCCGGGCGACGGAGGCTGTCCGTTTAGGCCCACAATGCAGCAGGCAAAGACAACAGCGAGAGCATATGCTATTTGTTGCATTCTCGTTTGTTGGCAATCATTGATCTGCATCTGCAATTATATACCAAAATTCACATACATTATTATTATTTATTTATATATTTATTTATTTAAATAGGTCCGCACTTGCACACACACAATCATTTATTTGAAGTAAGTACACACCTTTGCTATTCGATAGACAAGAAAATACCTGGGGCACGGGTGCGAGGCACTTGTTGGCACTGGTATTGGTAATTCTCGGAAAACCGTTTTATATATGTTACCCAAAAATTCCAAGAACTGATTTTTATGGCATTTTGATTCGTATGCTTGTACCAAATACAGCTCTTTCGTTTCTATGCCCAAGATAAAAATTGGTTTTGTAACGAACGTTTAGTTTTTATATTTGAATAATTATAATCAACGTATTTTGTTTTTCTGTTGTTTATTGTTGCGTTTTAATAAACACATGCACACGATCTCACTACTCAACCGTTTGCTTTGCCTTATGCGATGCCTTTTGCTTGTCGTTTGCTGGAACTTCAGTGTGACCGACCGGTATGAAAACGACACAGATATTTTAACGACAAAAAAACGATATATATATATGTAGAAATAAATTTAAACCATGTCCTTATATTAATTCAAAATTTCCACTACTTAATTTGCAATTTATTCATATATAATTGTATTATAAATATTTTGTATTATTATTTTACATATTTGAAGTGTTGCAATGCTATATCAGTGATTTGATGTTTAAATTGAATGCATTTTGTAACTGCGCCATTCATTAATCGAGAATGTAGTTCGAACATACCACTGTGTGACCATAGCAAGAGGTTTTTTTTTGGGGTTTATTGACTAATCGCCGCTGGTCACACTTTCTTTGTGTGTGACATATATATGTGTGTGTGTGTCGTATGTGAGAAAGTGACGAATTACTTTTTTCAAATGGAAAATAATTTAGTTTGAAAGCACGTATAAATTTCAATAGGCTATCACAAAAAAAATATAGAAAATAAAAAAAAACTGAAAAAAGACCTTGTGAAAACACAGCACTATATTAAAAAAAACGCATATAAGTAGTGCTGAAAAAAAAAACTATCAAAATGGCCGAAGGCGGTAGTAAGCGCATCAACGTGGTAGTTAAAACGCCAAAGGACAAGAAAACGGTTGAAGTCGATGAAGATTCTGGAATTAAAGATGTAAGTATGAATGTGCAAAACGAAAACACTTGGTCATTGGGTAGCGGGCAATAAGTAATGGGCATAGGGCAGCGGGCAGCGGGCAGCGGCAGGGGCCGTCTAATAAAACATAATTATTGCGGCTAAGCACTGCTCGGAGGGGTGGGCACACTTGTCTTGTGTGCACCACGTATGTGTATGATGGGTATGTGTGCGTGCGTGCGTATAATTGAAGGTACAGTGCATTTTTTCTAGAAAGGATGGCAAAGTGCAAATACTGTATGTGAATGTGTGTGCGTGTATGTCTGTCAGTTTGTATAAATATTTATGATGATGGGGCAACATTGTTCGTAGTATTTCTTTACGCTTTTGCCATTAATATTGAATTGTTGTTTTTATTTGTGTTGATTCTGAATTGATTTCTTTCTTTCGATTAGTTCAAAATTTTGGTGGCACAAAAATTTGAGGCTGAACCCGAGCAATTGGTGCTAATTTTTGCTGGTAAAATCATGAAGGACACGGACACCCTTAAGATGCATAACATCAAGGACAATTTGACAGTACATCTGGTTATCAAAGCGCCCACACGTACCAATGAGGCGCCGGCACGTGCACCGGCCGATGTGCGTCAAACTCCGTTTGGCTTGAATCACTTTGGTGGCTTAGCTGGCATGGAAGCACTAGGAGCCGGTTCGAATACCTTTATGGATTTGCAGGCACGCATGCAGAATGAATTGTTAAATAATGGGGATATGTTGCGTTCACTGATGGACAATCCATTGGTGCAGCAAATGATGAACAATCCGGAGACGATGCGTCAGCTAATCACATCGAATCCGCAAATGCAGGATCTAATGCAGCGTAATCCCGAAATTTCGCATATGCTTAACAATCCAGATCTGTTGCGTCAGACCATGGAATTGGCGCGCAATCCGTCGATGTTGCAGGAACTAATGCGTTCGCATGATCGTGCCATGTCGAATTTGGAATCGGTGCCAGGTGGCTATAGCGCATTGCAGCGCATCTATCGTGATATACAGGAGCCGATGATGAATGCGGCAACCGAATCCTTTGGACGCAATCCTTTTGCCGGTCTAGTCGAGGGCGGCAGCGGCGGTACGACTGGTGTAAATCCACAACAGGGAACGGAGAATCGCAATCCGTTGCCGAATCCGTGGGGCACTGGCAGCGGCAATCGTAGCGGCACCAACTCCAACTCTCAAAGCAATAATACAGGCCCAAACAATCAACGTGGCGGCGATCAGCCACCAAATAATGTACTCAATACACCGGCAATGCGTAGCCTGCTCCAACAGATGGCTGATAATCCAGCATTAATGCAGAACCTTTTGAACGCACCCTATACACGTTCGATGATGGAATTGATGACCCAGGATCCAGACATGGCGGCCCGTTTGCTTAGCACCAGCCCCCTATTGTCTAACAATCCTCAGTTGCAGGATCAGGTGAGACAGATGATGCCACAATTTATGGCCCAGATGCAGAATCCGGATGTGATGAGCATGCTAACCAATCCGGAGGCAATCAATGCCATCCTGCAGATCCAGCAGGGTATGGAACAGCTGCGCAGCGCTGCCCCGAATCTAGTTGGCACACTGGGCATACCGCCGCCACCACCAGGCGTCAATAATACTGATCCGGCTAGCGGTGATGGCACCACAACAACCACAAATTCCACTAATAGCGCCAACAATTCAACAACGCCGAACAATGTATCGAATGCCTCAAATCCACCATTGGCTCCCGGCGGCGGACCCAATGCCCAGCTTTTCAACGATTTCATGTTGCGCATGCTCAATGGCATGGCCAACAATGCTGACAGCACGCAGCCACCAGAGGTGCGCTACCAATCCCAATTGGAGCAGCTCGATTCCATGGGCTTTGTCAATCGCGATGCCAATTTGCAGGGTAGGTTACCAAACTATCTAAATATATAGCTATAGATATATATCTATTTATATGTGTGTGAACCAATATTCTATTGGATCGAATTAGTTATAAATCGTTGCTTGATGAATGATTTATAAAATATAGTTAGTTCACTAAATATCTAGACTTCTCTCATATAATCTAACTAGTCGGTGAACATTTTAATGAATCTATTCGATTCATTAGCAATGAATCTATTCGACAGATTAGCAATAGCAGAGGATGAAGAGGAGTAGTGTGCTTTAGAAAGGATTTACTGATGATATAATATATAGATATAGATCTATATTATATATATAATATATAAATATAAAGTTGACTAATTGCTTGAGTGATTGAGTACTTCAACTAAACTAGATAACTACATATATATTTATACATTCATTTATATCCATATCTATTCTATATATATTCATCCGATCTCTTTATCTCTCTTTATCCATACAGCTCTTATTGCAACGTTTGGGGATATCAATGCAGCCGTGGAGCGTTTGCTGTCGCTGAATCAGTTGTCCCTGAGTTAACATTGTTAAGGCGAATGCCTTCAGTACACGCCAATGTCGTCTCTATATATATCTATATCTATATATTTGTATACGCATATAAATATATATAAATATAAATATATATATATATATATATATATATAAATATAAATATAAATATATATATTTATATATATATATATGCTTGCTTGAGTGTACTTATATATATTTATATATATATATATATATATGTGTGTGTGTGTGTTTGTTTGCGTGTGTGTGTGTGTCACCTGTGATATGTTGGTGTGCATATCAAATTATGAATTTGCTAAATCGCATATTAATCAAATGCCACGCCCCAAAGAATGAGGCTAACAGCGGGGCTGTTGTATTTGCTGATAAACCTTGACACATACACACACACATCGATATATATATATATACATATATATATATATACATAACAAACACACACACACTCAATACACACCAGGTACACAGACAACACACTTAAGCAAGACACACACAATATATATACACACACACACACACACACAGACACACATCTAGCGTAAGCAATTCAGATGCGGATGAAGAGGAACACTTACGCCTGGAAGCCTATAAATTTAATACACACACACATATATACACACACAGAGTTTTGCTTCAAAATTTCCACAAAACACAGGATAATAAACAAAATAGAAAACCATAAACAAACTACAAACAAAAAAAAAAGAAACAGAAAAATAACAAAAATGTAAAAAAAAAAAAAATTCATAAAGGAATATATATATATATATGTATATGTAATAATTATATTTATACATGAAACAACAACAAGAAGAAGCCAAAGTCTGGGGCAGAACAGCGATATTGTTAATAACAACTGATGTGTCACTATATACATATATATATATACCATGTGTGAATATATAGGATTTCAAATGTGGGGCAAGGAAAACAGAAGCTACAAACAAGTTTCTAATTCAAATTGTATAACATATAGTCAACAATTATATATATAACAAATATATATATACATTTTTTTTTTATAATTTTAACAAACTTTCATTCTGTTTATATTTGTTGATGTACATTTTCCATAAAATGCAAGACATATATATGAATATATATGTATATATATGCATATATATACATATGTATCATATGTATAAAATATTCCACGGTGTTACAAAAAAAAAAAAAAAAAACAAAACAAAAAAATACAAAAAGACGTAAATATTTGAAATTCCTTAGAACCAAAAAAAAACTTAAAAAAAAGTTCTTTTATGTCATAATTTGCGGGTCGATGGTAGCATTGGGGGAGCTATATATCAATATAAATCTGTTTTTTTCCAAGGGAAGCTTAAAGGTGCGTGTTCCAATTTAACATTAGAAATATGAACGCAATCTAACATATATAATATATATGTTTGCAGAAGTTGGCAAAGGACACGCCGCTACATAAGCTACAAACGAGTAAAAATAATATAATTAAAAAGAAAAATGAAAAAAAAAAAACTTATTCGTTAGGATAAGTACGTTTACGTGTTTCTGTGTGAAAACCTAAAAGAGTAAAATAAAATAAATGTAAATGGTCAAATGTTTTTCAAAAATTCAAACAAACAACTGCCAAGCTTTTAATCGATAGGCGCCTCTGCTCCTGTTGCTTCTTCAATGGGGTCGACTCGATACTTTTGAAACAGCGTTGCCATACCTCAAGAATGTCCTGAAGACTTTTTAAGGGAAATACAAGTACGTTAGAAATGTGGCCAGCTTCAAATGCAAACAGTACGCACCGGACGAGTGAAAAGAGCATAGCAATAGAGAAGCAACAGCAATACAACAAAATGAATTAGAGAAGGAAGGAAATAGATATACAATCCTTTAAGGTTAAAGCAAAGTTTCAAATATATATAAATATGCTATATTACTTGCATATTCAAATATATGTTAATAGCATAATAGTAGTATTTGTTGACCGACGTTATGGATATTTTCTTAAATCGGTAAGTGTCTAGATGGACAATAATATATGATTCTGTTTGTCTATATGATACTTTGATCAAGTTATTCCTTCATGTCTATCAAATCGAAATCAGTATAATCGATATCTAGCGATTTGAATTAGTTTTATGAACTCTTAGGATATTTTGGAATAGATTTCTTGTTGAACAAGAAGGAAAAAAATAGGTAACAATAACCTTCTTAGACCCCGATAAATTTATATTATTCATGATAGTATATCATCATATCATTTTAATCGAAAAACTTTGATTCGCATTATCTTCTATGGCATAGCCTGAAAGATAATGATCTTGAAATCTATATAAGAGCAATCGATGGCAATCGGATGATTCCTGAAAATCATAGTTTTTCCATTTTTAAAATTCCATTCAAATATAAATATTCATATTAAGTTTAGAGCTTTCTATAGTTAATTATACGCCCTGATTTAAAAGGTTTTATTGAATTCGGCAACAAATCTTAGCATAATGCCAACGTTAGGGGCTTATAGCTATTGACATGGTATTACATAGATACACTGAGAGAAAACGCATACAGTGACAAACACGTACAATATAGCAAATCGAAACGAATCAAATATATATATACAAAATACACTGGCGACAAATCGCATATTACATATAGAGAATTTAATTAATATGGTATACACTGAGATAAATAGCTACGTATATATACAGTGAGTCGACTTATCATGGTGTATACACTGAAGTAAAAGCTATACAATAAGTTGAATTGAGTGGCAAATTGAAACACATTGTTTGTATATACTAGATACACTGAAACAAATACATAGATACATAAGGACAGTGCTTTACACGATATACACTGAGACAAACACATATACACAAGCATACTGAATTCTTACAAAATTGACAAAAAAAAAAAACTAGAACAATGCTTAGAATTTGAGGCTGTACGAGTCTTGATAAGGTATTTTCTGTTCCCAATTTTTGCAGTGTATTTTCCGCTACGATTAGAGTTCCTCGAAGAAGGCGACACGCGCTTTGGTCGAACCGGATTTGAGTTTCTTAAGCGTTGAATATTTATTTTCGCCCGCCTTTATCTGCGCCTCGCTGAGTATATCCAGATTACTTTGATTCTGTTCGATCTTGTGTGGTGCGATCTCGCTGCGCAGCGTTTGCAATTGATTTTGCACCTGCTTCTTGGACTTGCGCAGGTATTCCAAGTGGCTGCGCTCCATCTCATTGGCGATCTGTTCCATTTCATTGTCGGTCAAAATAAATTTCTTGGGCTCAAAGTCGTCCGAAATGCCGCTAGAATTATCGCCCATCACTATGTAGTGGGAGTCAGAGTTCGTAAGCTCCGCTCCCCCGGCTGTTTCCAGATCATTTGTGGAGCTGCTCGTGGTGAGCGAAGGTGTACTAATCGCTGCAATGCTTGACGGATTATTGACATTGGCCTGGGAGACTGTCGATGCCGTTAGCAGACTGTCCGTTGACGATTTGCGTCCACTGTTAAGGAAGTTCAGCAGACGTGCGGTGGCTTCTCTCTCGGCCATCTTGGCACAGATCAGCTCCTTCTTGAGCTTCTCTGTTTCGGCTTCGCGTTTATCGTTCTCCACAGTCAGCTGAAGCATATAGAAGTCAGCATCTCTGATCTTCTTCTCCAAATCGTGCTTCTCTCGTTCCACCTTCATTTGGCGCTCACGCAAACGATCCATTTCTGTCTTAAAATGATTCGCCTTGCATTCGGTCAGCTGCATTTGCTCCTCATTCACGCGACTCTTCTCGAAGTATAGCTCCTTAGTCTCCTCGGAACGACGCTGCAACGGAAATTTAATTGAGTTGATATTACGATATATGTATATATATAATATATAGATATAGGATCGATCTGCTTACCAGTGCATCGCTAGCCATACGCATCTCGTCCTGCAGATGCTCGAGCCTCTTCTCCAGCTCGTAGCGTTCGTGTTCCGCCTTCTCGCGCAACTGCTTCTCCCTTATAAACTTCTTACGTTCGATTTGGCGTCGCTGTTTTTCCTCCTTTGCCTGCGCTTTCATCTGTTGGATCTCCATGGTGTCCGGCTTGCGGCGTCTCATATAGAGATCGTGATTGCCCTTGCACAAGTCAAGTATCTACAAATGGATGACATTAATATTAAGGATATTGAGGTAAGATGTTTGCTTAAGAAACCGTACATATTGTCTACAAACTCATTTAAAAGAGTTCTTCACTCACCATTTTATTAATGTGCAAGTCCTGCGAATAAAATATAAAGTTCGACACTTTGGCATCCACTAAACGTATCGTGAATTTCTTGTCATCGAAACTAACGTGTCGTATCTCGTTCCATTGGAACGTTGTCTTTGGGGTTAGCTTGTCGCGTTCATCATAGATGTTCAGACCCACGGCCGTAACGCCCAGCCACAATTTGGTTTTGTTCTTATTCTATGATCAGGAGATTGAGAGAAGCTAAATCTGATTATCTGTGAGGTTTTATTTAGCTTAACTGTAAGATTAGGCTTTGTTAATGTGGAATTACGAACATTTTAATACTCGAATCAAGATTCGTTTATTCATTAGGATTAGATTCTGAGGTAAGAAAGTAAGGTACATGAAAATACATAATACTACGTTAAACTATGAATAAAATTAGATCGATTTGGAATTTGAATTTAGTTAACTTGGGTTAGGTATGAAGTTAGATACTTTTCGAACTCTAAAAGAGGTTAGGTTACACACCGTAATAGGAAAGTAGTTAACACCATACATGTCCAGATCTTGTGCGATTTTTAGATATTCCATTTCCACTTCATCACGTGTCATGGGCTCGTGATCCATGTACCTAGAATTTCATTTAGATATTTAGTTATAGAGGCTATATGGGATATATGTTTAATTACTCACCAGGTCTTGATGCGCTCCTCCCACATCTCGGGTGTCATTTGATACTGATCGGTAACGCCCTTGGGCAGCAATTCACCGCCGGCCAGCATGCCATCCTTGTAGGTCTCATAATCGTAGGGCCCATACTGAACATGGACCGCATACGAGGCAAGCAGAACGGATGCCTCTGGCCGGCAATAGATGTCCATCGAGAGAATGCTTTGCTTTACTTGCAAGAAGAACAAATGCTGCGTTATCTCCTGTATCAGTTCTTCGCTGACGTTCTCCGGAAAGAATTTCGCATAGAAACTGAAGACGTAAATGTTATTGTTTGCATGCAGTTCGACGCGCTGATCTTTGACCTTTTTGTCCATTTTGAGCCAGGAGACATTGTTGCGCGTGTCGACGTATTGCAGTCCAAAATACCATGATTCACGCAACCCAATCGTGCGACAGACCAGATCAAACAACTCTTGCCCGGTGGAGCGCGTCTCCAATTCGAACTCCAGCTCCGAATCGAAGGTGCTTACCCGCACCGGCAATGAACGGTTCTTCTTCGAACCAAATGGGCTCATCATCTACGGCGATGGCGATTGTGATTCCGATTGCAATATCGATTGTGATGTATTGTTCAGCTATTACTATGTGCACATGGATACATATATGTGTATATATATATTATATATATACATAGATATGTATATATATATATATGTATATACTTATAATTGGCTATTATGTGAGGCTATTGTGTTTACTTGTTGCACTTGTCAAACATTTTCCACTTCGTTCGCATTCGCACATATTGCACTTATGTATATTTAAATTATTTGATTTCTTTCGTGTAAATACTGGACTGGCACTGTGAAGGCACTTAATTTAATATGTTATAACTAAATTTTTAACAATATAGTACAACATTTTTACGTTGTCAAAAATAAATTGCGAGCGTATAAATAGCAACAACAAAGAATGAGTGTGGCTATATGCATGTGTGCGATCGCGTGTATGTGTGTGTATATATGTCGGGCATGAATGCGTATCAATGTGAATGAGAGAGCGACAGCGAGTGAGAGAGCGTTCATTCGCTGACAGGAGAGCGAGCAATCGCTTATTGCATTGTCTCACTTGACACAACCAACAGAGTAACGTTAGATATGCGAAGGCACAGTGGTGTGCCGTTATAAAAAGGTGCTGGAAATTGAAAATTCAAATAGGTTAATCAAATGTGTTTTTTTCTTTTTAGAAAATTCCTATAATACTTTATTAACAGTATTGCTGTTTCATACATGGCTTGTTTAACTTTAACTTAAGTATATTATATTGAAGTACAAGACTCCAGCACACACCTCTAGAAATTTAGAACAATTGTATCATCTATTAAACATAGTTAACAGATTTAACACATGTTTGCGTGTGCAGAGAAAAATTGGAAAAGTCTTATATTGTTTATGTGTATGTAGGTATTTCAAAATCACTAATTATATATATGTTAAGGTTTTCTTTTTGTTGTAGAGGTTTGTATTTAACAGCTGTTATCGTTAGCTAAAGCCTATTTTTAATCTTACATACATATATATCTATATATAATTCGAACACATTTTGTCTCAATTCGGAGAAATTTATATGTTTACAATATATAAACTGTTTTTTTTTTTTTTTTTTTCGCTTATAAATGAACATTTAAAGATAGAAGTTCGGTTAAGTAATCCCTCTGAGTTTATTTCCTTGAATTATTGGCACTATCAGCTACGATATTGCTATTTATTGTTTTAACGAATGGATAAGGCAAGCGATTTGATTATTCCTTGTTAATTTTTGCGTATGGAGTTATTAATTATTATGTTTATATGAGATTTGAATTGATTTGTTTTTGTTATTTTTGTTATTTTTTCCTTTTTTTATCACCTTGAGTAAAGCGTGTTGAATGCACATTTATTATTTTTATTTTTCTTGTATCTTTTAGAGCATTAAGTTGGATCCACTTGTGTTTTATAAAATCTTAGTGATGATTTCGCTTGACACGTTCAACGTGCAAGTCATATAACATTTTGTTCTTTTCATAATAGTATGGATTTTGATCCGCATTCAGTTCGGGATTATAAGCATATATGCCACTGCCGACCACTTCAGCAGGACTAATTCCTCCATTTTGGATCGTTGGTAATATATAATTATTATCATTGATTAGATTTGGTATACTGCAGTTGCTACTGCTGCTGCTATTCCCATCGTCGTATGTTAAATGCAGATTGTTGATACGTTTGGAGAGGGGGGTTGATTCACAAGGTAGATCATCTTCCCGACTACGTTTTCTGTAATTAGGTTAATAATATACATATATTAATATAAGTATAAATCTAAAGACAAAATATACAAAATATGCATATATACTATATATACTTTAATGTATAGAATATATATATCTGTGTGTGTATTTGAATTATTGATGAAATAAAATTTGACCATGAATTAAATAAACTGCAGGTCACTGTAATGGTGTTCATGCATTTGTGCGTTTCTCAATTTATACATGCGCATGACTGCATTAAGTCGCAATTGACATTGCTCGATTTCTTGAATTACTCATCTATTGACCGATAAATTATTTACCTGGTTCTTAAAAATCCAGCCATTTTGATGTCATCCCAGTTGCCTTGCAATTTTTGTCAGTGCCTGGCGATTAGATATTTGGTCGCCCACTTTGTTGTCGCTGGTCCGTGCTCTTGTTCTTATTCTAGATGACAGATGAGAGAATTGCATTCAACCGGAGTGGCAACATTGTATCATAGTGCTGCCATTTGTAAACGTCAAAGTTACGATAGGGATTGTCACAGTGGCAACTCTCTGCTTCGTCATTCGCACGCATACAGATTACTATTGCTGCAGAGAACGAACACACAAAAGAAAAATAGTAGTTTTCTATACGAATCGACGCCCAACCCAGCCCAAAAAAATAGTCAAAACTAAACAAATTTCTCTGCCGTTTTCAATTCAGATCAGTTGTAAGTAATATTGCACAAACCAACGCAAGGGCATGCATTTATTAACTGAAAAATAGCCAATACATATGGTGCGCCAAGAAAGAGAAAATTCTCTAGAGTGAAAAGTGACGAAAAACGTTAACGATGACTGCTTTAGCTGCTTGTGTCTGTTCTCTACGTGTGCGTGTGTGTGTGAGTGAGTGTACGTCAGTGTGTTGCTGCAAACGATTGGCTCAATTTTATACTTGCTGCTGGCAAATTTTCGAAATGTGAACATAATTTGTGCATTTCGTTTTGCCTGGCTTTCTAATAATTATAAACTCCCCGTACGTGCCTGTGCGAGTGTGTGTGTGGGCGATGCAAAACAATATGCGCATATGCATGTGCCTGCATGCGTGTGTGTGTGTGTGTGTGTGTGTGCCTGTGTATGTGTATATATTTATACACAAGTGCATTTGTGTCAAAATAAATTAGCATATTGGCTGCAGCAAAACTACGTTTAAGACACACGCGCGCACTTAAATACATATGTATGCATATATGCTATCAATGTGTATGTGTGATTTGGTTATGGTAGGGGCCGCTGCATATTTCATATTAGAACTGCCTGCGCGCTTATCTAGGTACTTTGTGTCTGTGTGAGTGCCTGGTGTTGTTTTTTTTTTTTTTTTTTTCTTTTTTTTTTCTTTTATTCTGCACGCACACATGCACAGTTTGAGTCATCGCCTTTGCCTGCGGCTCTCTGCTTTATGCTCCATTAAAAAGGAAGCCGGCGGCGACGACGATACCGCCCGGCTGTCGTATGTGTGTGTGTGAGTTAGTGTCTGTGAATAGTAGGGTGTATATGCGTATGTGTGTTCTCTGTGTACAAAGTTCCACAGATACAACTCATACGCATAGATAAGACAATAGTTAAGCAAAAAATAAAAAATAAAA
Organism: Drosophila koepferae; assembly: GCA_030914345.1. Taxonomy (NCBI): domain Eukaryota; kingdom Metazoa; phylum Arthropoda; class Insecta; order Diptera; family Drosophilidae; genus Drosophila; species Drosophila koepferae. The sequence continues at coordinate 4,698,777 of JAUESR010000209.1, forward strand.
TAAATAAAAAATTACAAGTAAATGGCAATATGCGTCTTGCCGCTGATATGAAGTATTTTTGCATATATATTTTTTTGTTTTTAAATTATATATCAGTATGGATGTGTGTGTTTGTTGATGATAACAAAGCGCACTCCCAAACGAGCACAATGCACCCCCTCGCATGCCCGTCCACCCCTCGCCTATTCTGATGTATAACCACCCTACGCCTGAAAAACTTGACAATCACTTGGCCGGGCAAGGGCCTTCCCTTATTTCCACACCTACGCGCCCCTTTGCGAAAGTAATTAAGGCACACACACACACACACACACACACATACATACACACACACATATAAATATGTATACGCTCATGCACTCATACACATACATATTCACACACATGACAGTTTGGGTTACAGTGAAGCCTGTGAAGTTGACTGTCAAACAAGCGTTGCACTTTGGCAGACTTAACTATATGAATCACTTGACTCCTTGGCCTACAGTGAAGTCTATGAAGTTGCGCAGTAATGAGGCAATTAATTTGACATCTCTTGTAGCCATGCTTGACTGTATGCAGCACATGACCAGAGAATTAGAGTTGAACTTGAACTGGCAATGACTCGTATATTGTCTCGTATTTTCAGTGTTAACTGCTTCGCTTCGATTTCGCATTAATACCAATTTGATATTTGTTTTTCGAATTTGAAGAAATCGCGTTACATATAACTCGTACGGTATGCAAACCATCAAGTGCGTGGTCGTCGGCGATGGCGCAGTGGGCAAGACCTGTCTGCTAATCTCGTACACAACCAACAAATTTCCATCAGAGTATGTGCCAACTGTATTTGATAATTATGCGGTGACCGTGATGATTGGCGGTGAGCCGTATACGCTGGGACTATTCGATACCGCCGGACAGGAGGATTACGATAGGTTGCGTCCATTGTCATATCCACAGACGGACGTCTTTCTTGTCTGCTTCTCGGTGGTCAGTCCCAGTTCCTTTGAGAATGTCAAAGAGAAGGTAAGGAAACATCACGAAATTGGGAGCGGAAGTGAACTGTATTAATATAGTATTGATTGTCATCTGTTACAGTGGGTGCCCGAGATAACGCACCATTGCCAAAAGACGCCGTTCCTGCTGGTTGGCACACAAATCGATTTGCGCGACGAGACGAGCACACTGGAGAAACTGGCCAAGAATAAGCAAAAGCCCATCACATCGGAGCAGGGTGAGAAGCTGGCCAAGGAGCTGAAGGCGGTCAAATATGTGGAATGCTCGGCCCTCACGCAGAAGGGACTGAAGAATGTATTCGACGAGGCAATTTTGGCCGCCTTAGAGCCGCCAGAGCCGACCAAGCGGAGGAAATGCAGATTCCTCTAATTTCTTATGTTTCCATTTGTTGTTTGTGTGTCTTTTTTTTTTTTTGGTGTGTTTTTCGGTTGCTTCTTATAATTTTCTGCTTCGCTCTTAAAAGGAAACAAAGAGAACCCCTATATAACTATATACATATATATACGCTTATATATGTATATGTATTTAACTTTTCCCTGTCTTTCTCTTTTAAGGTGTTTACAAACTATTTTTTTTTTTTTTTTTTTCATTTTGCTTTTTAACCAGTGTGCGCTCTATCCAAGCCAAACCTTAAAACTTTTATTATATAATTATATATATACATATATATATATATATTTTTCGTATCTAAACTCTCTCTCCCCTCCATATTAAGATAAAAGAGAAAACAACAACAATAACATAGCAAAACAAATTATTTATATTAAGAGAAGCAAAAGAGAAAAACAGAAAAGCAAAACTAAAAATGAAAAAAAAAAAAATAAATAAATAAAACAAACAAAACTGAAAACTTGTGCAAATTTGCATGTTTTGCATAAATATAACTATATATATGTATATTTGTATACTATATATATATATATATATATATATATAAATATATGGATATATAGATGTGTGAAAGAAGAAGAGCAGCTCACTCCAATAGAAAAATCAGCGAGCAGAGAGACAACAAATAATCCTTATATATATATATAAATATATCTGTCTATATATACATATATATATATATATAGATACGTGCATATGTCTACCAATTGTTTACAAACAGACACACACACACATGCAATAAATAACGGTACACAAAATATAACTAAAAAGAAAAGAAACAAAACAAAAAAATTATAATGATAATAATAAATGCTATGCGTAATGTATGTAAAACGCAATTATGTAATAAACAAAACAAAAATTAAGAGTATTGAAATATATAAGTAAAACGTTGCAAACAACAACACAAAAATTAAAAAAGTTTATTAGAAACACAAGAAAATGCAAAAAAAAAACAACTAAACTCTATATAAGTATAATCCAAACAGAAACGAGAAGCAAAAGAGAAAAAATTGTATTGTAGTTCAGCATAAAAAACAAAACAAAAATGTAGAAGAAGAAGCAGAGACGAAGTTGGCAGATGGAAGAACTAATGCATTTTTTAATATTTTTATATGTATACATTATCAATTTTTACATTTTTTTTTTAGACATTAGAGATTTGACATTATTGATTTCAGATAATATAATAAAACAAGAAAGAAAAAACAAAAACATATATATATATATATAAATAATATATAAAGAAATCAAATGAAATCAACTATGGGTCAATGAAGGGAGAGGGATCTATGTAAGCATATGTATCGTATCATCCGTAGATATTACAGGATGAGAATGTAACTAAGTCTGAATGGTTGATTCTTATAGTATATAGATGAGGTGGTAACTGTATTGTTATAAGGAAGTATCTATGCTATAAAGGATGCATATATATCTAGTAAAGAATGAGATAAAATCTATATGGGCATCTGTATCTATATAGGGATGTTTCCATATCTGAGTATCGATTGATATCTATCCTTTAAGCAATGTAGTTATATATTAGTGTTTATTAGGATGTATTTAGATAAGATCTTAGTATATAAGTTTGTATCTGTATCTGTGCAAGGTTGTATTTATGTCTATAGGCATGTATCTATATCTGTACAGGCATATATCTGTATCTATGGACTATATTTTTGTCTATGGAAAAATATGGATGTAGATATTCCAACTATACATAGATACAGCCTTGCAGAGAGCTATATACCCATATCATAGTCATGGTTTCTATAGTTCTGTTTCGGGTTAGAATGAGATGCGGAGTCCAAACCGTTTTCATTAAGTATAGTAGGGGCAACAGCTATACTTGTATTTGCTGCTCAGTTGTATTATCCAATTATTTATAAAACTTGTTCCAGGTCAGGCTTAATCAAGCCGTATATATATATATGTATATACAGATATACATATGTTGGAACAGCTGCAACAGTCATCATATGAAATCGTATACGTTTTTATCTTAAGCTGTTTTGCTTAATGAGTTATCAAGTAGTGCACTGTCTATACGATTTCTATATACATATTGCGCGAATTCGACATATTGGACTTTATAATAATGAAGTATAGCAGCCAGAGCTGGACATTTTCTTTGTTTGTTTTTTATTGCTTATTATAAACTCTTTGTTCGTAGCTCTACGACTATCAAAAGTCAAGTACTTAAATAGATATAGCAGGAACTATATGATATTGAATGAATCGTACAATTATGCCATATGACTGCTATAGTTTGTCCTGATATCAGTTTATAGATTTATGTCTGGTTATATATTAACAAAACCTTATCAGTTATAGAACTTATATATTACAATAATATAGTTTTCTTCTAAAAATCGCTCTCGTTCCACTAGAGTGTTTTGATCCACTTGCATTTGATGGCCGCCTGTTCTACGTCGTCAATCATCGACTGCTGAAATCCTGCGCTGCCTGCTATGTCTATATTGTCAATGTCTTGTCGGAGGTTCTGCTCCGGATCTTGGAGTAACTGCTCGATGCCGTGCCAGGCAATCATGACTCCATTGTCGGAGCAGTAGAGCTTCGATGGACGATAGCAACGGCAATTGTAGGCGCTTGCCAAATGCTTCATATTCTCGAATATGGTATCATTGTTGGCCACGCCCCCCGAGATGACAAGTGTGGGCGGCGCTGCTTCAAAGAGCTGCCGCTCCAAGCAATACTCAAGAGCGCGTTGCGTCCGATGCATTAGATGGCGACTGACTGCATTCAGCAGACCAGCACAGAAGTCCTGATAATTGCTAATAATGCCATCTGGCGGTGTTCGCTCCTCGCGTTCCTGCTTGCGTATGGCACGGAAGGAATTGTTCTTGATACCCGCAAAGCTGAAATTGCAATTACGTTGCTGGGCCAAAGGTAACGGAAACTCAAATGCATTTGGGTTCTCGGCATTTTGAGCAGCATGTTCGATAGCTCGTCCGCCATTCCACAATCTGTACTGTGGGAGCACATAGAGCCGTAGACGTCGTGCAATCTTATCGAATGCCTCGCCGGGAGCATCATCTAGTGTTTCGCCGAGGAGCGTCAGCCGACCAGGTCCATTAACCATTGCCAGCTGGCTGTGACCACCGCTAATGAGTAGGCAAAGATATGGATAACTTATTTCAGTCGGATGCTCCATGCGCGCCTGCAGAGCATGTGCCTCCATATGATGCACGGGCAACATGGGCTTGCGATGACGGCGTGCTAGATGACGGGCAAAGCGCAGACCTACAATTAAGCTCAAAGGCAGGCCCGGATGTGTGGTCACCGCAATTCCCGCCAGCTGCTCCGGTTGCAGTTGAGCCTGCTCCAAGCAGCGCTCATAGGCAGCTGCAATGCGCGCTCTATGTAGATCCTGAGCACGTGGTGGTATAATGCCACCATAACTAGAAATTGTTATTTATATAAATATTTTATTTTATACTTTGTTTATTTTTGTTACCGCGTGTGAAACTTTTGCTGGGACTCAAGCACATTGGCGTGCACCCGACCAGTTGTGTCTACTATGGCTATACCGGTGTCATCGCAGGAGGTTTCAATGCCCAGCATATAGCTGACTAAACGTTTGCCCAACCGACTGCTGACGGGTGGACATTTAGGCAATTGCAATGCGGCTGCATACATAACACACGATCCACCGGCTTTTCAAATTAAACAACAACAACGCATAGTAAATCCTGTGCACATCTGGCAGCGTTGGCCAGATAAACAGCTGCTTGTGCAGGCTTCGGCACTAAAATCATATGGCAGCATTCACACTTAAGGCATAAACAGCTGATGGGACAAGCTTTTATATGCATTAAAATATCAACGGAAAAAATTAAAAATTAGCAAAAAATAAAGGAAAAAGGAGAATTGGGTGTTGACTGTATTTTATTTAAAATTTTTTAAGTTGCACTAGTGCAGCAGCTGTCAATAGCACCACTAACCATACAATGGTTAGTGATAGCACGCATCTGGAACATCTGGCAGCGCTGGCTGTTGCTGAATTTCAAAGTTCTTAGCGCCAATTGGCTGCACTGACCATCCTCTCTCTCTATCTAACAATTATTTAAATACACTTTAAATAATCTGTAATACATATTAATTTATTTTTGAAACTATATAATAAATAATAAATGATTTAATCAGCTTGCAAGTGGAAAAGTGTAGTTTCTAAATAGCTGCATATGCACGATTTGCATACACACCCCAAAACACAGAACACCACGTACACCCCCTCTTCAACTGTTTATATGATCATCGAAATCCTTAGAAATATGTCTATCATTTTGGACTATACACCACCACACATATGTCTATAAATATGTATGTATATGCACTTGGTAAGTGTAGGCTAATACTAGACTACTTTTTTTTTTTTTTTTCGTTTGGCCCTATCGTTCGTAATAGACGCGATAATAAAGCGTTTTGGAACGCCAAATGCTGTAGCTATTGTCAAATTTCAGCAAGTAAACTCCCTCGCCGGGATATGAATGCGATCCCACATAGACTTCGTTGTAGCATTCGCGCCGATATATTGGCACAATAATGGAAATGGGCGGCTTGGCAGCGGCCGCCGCCGTTTGGGCGGCCATCGTATTGCGGTCCTGCGTCATGGAGCCGGACTCCAAATCCTCGGTGGTCGATAGATAATCCTCATCCACGCAGTCCTCGTCCTCATCGCTGTCGCTCACGTGCACCGTCACCTCACTGGTAACGGGCTTGGCCCACTCAAAGTATATGCCAAAACCAATATCGTAATTGTCGGTGGCAAACTCCCAGAAGATGCATTTACCATTCATATTCGTGGGTACGCGCACCTGCAGCAGGAATCGAAGAGAGACTTATCAATCAGTTCTATGAACTATATAATATAAATATAGTACGCACTGTAACTGTATCACCGTGTCCAATGGTAATAACGCCATCACCATCGCCGGCAGAAACTTCAGTCTTGAACTGTTCGATGTCGGGCCGTGTCCAAATCTTGGCCGGACGTATCATCACATAATCGTCATATTCATCGTTACCCGCCAGCTGCTCGGATTGCTCCTGTTGCTGCAGCTGTTGCTGGCAACCAAATGCGTTTAGATGCAGTGAGTCCATGGCCTGGACGAGATTTGGATGGCCAGGACTGTTGTTGGTGGTGGTGCTGCTGCCGCCACTGCTGCTGTTGATGTTATTGTTGTTGTTGTTGATGTGGTTAGTGCCGACTCCGCCGGTGTTAGTATGTTCCTGAAGCTCCTCATGCAGCAAAGCGTCCTTATCCTTGTCCATCTCCGCTGTCTGCTGTTCCTCCTGATTTATATTCGATTGCGCTTGATTCTGCAAATGCAGTTGCTGCATATATTGATGATAATGCTCCCGCTGCAGCTGATGAATGAGCACAGCCTGCTGCTCGGGATTGCCAGGGAACTGCTTCTCCGCGTACAGCTAGAAGAGTGGCCAAAGGCAACAGGCAACAGAACACACAGAGAATAGTTAATATTATATATTTATTAATGAAAGTGTATATCCTTGAAATTTCCGTTTATGTCTGACCCCATTTAGTGCTTTTGTGACTGTGACTCTGACCTCATTCGAATCGCTGTCACCGGCAATTAGCATTTATTATTGACGAGTACGTCAAGGCCAAGTAGGATGGGTACACAACAGGTGCAACCGTCTGCGCCCACATAAAGTGCTGCAAGTCCATAATCAACGACTGTGAAATACCCTTTAAATCGGGTTGAAACGGAAGGCAAAATTTGATAATAGGCGCATATATATATCATAATAGATGTATATAATCAACTTTCTGGGTAATTGTTCACAAAGTAAATATGATCAACTAATCAGGTATATTACTTGAAATAAATTACTATAAGCTGGTTCATTCGAACATTTCTTAACTGATTCATTTTTGAACCAGTTTCAAAATACTGTCATTCCTTAAACATTTTTAAAGCCAATCGCAACACTTTATTGCCTTTCAATTCGATTTATGAGCCACAATTCAATGAGCTTTTAACACTTCTGAACTAGTTCACAAGCACACACAAAACTTCGATTGCTTTTCCGGTTCACTGAATTGTTTGAATATGAACACAGATTTGCAGTAGAACTATGCTTTGTTTCGCAAACCAGATTTTCCGTATTGAATAAACACAGCTCTCTTTTGCTAAATACCAAATTATAAGGTAAATAAACAGCTGCTGTCACAAGTCCAGCTGCACAGGCTGTCATGCACCCCTTGGCGACTTAAATTGCGTACGTGGTATTAGAAAATCGATAGCGTGTGCCGAGGCCGTTAAAATATTACCTTAAATTGCTGATACGTTTGCTTATTAAGTGCGTCCTGTAGCTGGCGTCGCTGCAATTCCTCTTTGTAGCCCTCCTCGAGCAGTTCCTGCTGTTCGCGTTCGCGCTTCTCACGCGCCTCCTTCTCTTGCTCCATGCGACGCAGGTCGGCTTTCAGATTGGCATCGCGATTCTGACGCACCGCCTCAATGTAGGGACGAAAGGCACTGCACATTGTATCCAACAGATCGATGAAACCCTCCATTGCCTGTTCCCGTGTGATATCACCCAACAGCTGCCAGTGCTGCTGCCTGTCACGCCCGATCACGTCGAGCACCCCAAGAGCCGGCGCATGGTTTGTGTTGAAGGGTCCCAGGGCGGCCTGCTGCTTGAAGGCGATCAGCTTGAGATTGTCCTCGTAAGACAGATGTATGGCCTTGCCTGAGTTTTCTGCAAAACAAAGATGACAGGAAGCCATAAATATGCAAAAAATATTGCAAGACATCTGAAATTTGTGTCATTACGTTTGTAGAAGGTGAAGGCGAGCCGATAGAGCTCCAGCAAAGGAAATCCCCATTTCTCCAATGTAGGTGCACTGCCAGCTCTGGTTTTATCCATTATCCCTTCTATTGTATATTTGTAAAATGGCTTCTAGAAAAAATCTTTGGCGCCTCAAAAGTTTTAGCACAGTAGAAAACAAAAATAAATAATAAAATCTGACTGTGTGTGTATATGGAGATGTGTATTAGAAGCACGACATATCGATATGTAACGATAGTTTGATTACCGGCTCAACGCGACCGCCAACCAAACAATTTTGTCTAGCATCAACCGAAATTTTTATTGAAATTTTTATTGAAAATGAATAGGTTGAATGTGATGAAGATGCAAAAACCTGTACATTAGCAGAATAATATATCGAGTTTTAAAGTTCGATATCTTTGCACGATTCCAGCACCAATTAGAACACATACAAACAAAACTTGCTGACGTCAAAAGTCCATTAATCGGCATGTTCTAAATTATGATCGTTTTACAGCACTGACCTACCAACAGCTGTGTTGATTTACCTACACGTGCGCTTATTATTTTTGTTGGTGATTTGGGATTTGGGATTGGTGTATACAATTCAATTACAAATATGAGCAGTACGCGTTTCTTCCTTGCCGATTTGCCGGAGAACACATCAGAGAAGGATCTACGTGGCCTGTTTCAAGACTATGGCACGGTGCAGCGAGTGGAACTAAAGACGAAGGAGCAATTCGTTGATTCAGGACAAACAATTACGAAAGTTATTGCATTTGTGACGCTACAGACAGACGATGCTAATTACTGTATGCAGGGGTAGACGGAGACTTTAATAGAAATTATAGAAAATAACTTAATTACAATTGCAGGCCTTAACGAGCTTAATTGGCAGTACTTGCATGGCTGCCAGCTGAAAGTCTCGCTAGCCAAAGAATCCTTTTTGGATCGTCTGAAACGTGAGCGGGAAGAGGAGCAACAGCAAGAGGATCAGCCAACTTACAATGAACCGGATCAACGTAGTTCCCGCCTGCTAGTACAAAATACACAGAACAAGCGGCGCGTCTTCGGTGAGCACGAGGAAATCGACGATGACGAAGTGGCGCCCGAACTGTTGATAACTAAGAAGCGCGCCGCACACTCAATGCACAATGGCAAAGTGCGTGACTAACTTTATCACATTAGAATTCGGTTTGACTCTTTAACTTCTCTTGTAGATTGTCATTCAGCAGGAGCATGATGTGAAGCCTCTGCACATCATCGAGCAGCAGAAGAAGTCCACCACCAAGCAACTAGATGCCAAGGCTTCAATTGCAGACTTAAAACGCAAAGAGTCGCTCAACAAAATGAAGCAGCAGCATCAGCAAAAGAAGTCGGCCATACAGCAGGCATTGTCCTCCGCGGAGGCCACAAAAGCAAAGCGCATCAAGTTTAGCGATGCTGAGGAGGATGAGGATGTGGAGCCGAAGAAGGCTCAGAAAGAGAAGCCACAATCCCGGAATCTGTTCGATGATGAGGATGGGGAAGAGCAGGTTGAGGAGTTTGTGCTGCCTGAATACAGCAGTAAAAAGGGCGAACGTTTGGTGGAAATGCAAAGCAAACAGAGCTTAGATCCCAGATTTCGTATAACAGCCAATTTTGTGGGTGACGAGGACGACGACAACAAGGAGCTGGCAGATGAGCCCGACCAACCAGAAGAGAATGCCCAATCCAATGAACGTGACTGGCAAATGGGCATATTGGAGCAGGTGATTGGACGCAAAATAGATACAGGCACTGCGACGGCCGCGAAGGTGGCCAAAAATAAGAAAATGTTGCGCTATGATCCGGCCAAAGAGGAACACCAGAAACTGGTGCGGGTCAAGGCCAAGGACAATGACAAGGACAGCGCTAAGCAGCAGCCGAAGCAAAAGGATGAAAAGGTTAAGGTAGAAGAATCTACTGGACCAGCGCCCGTCTCACAGAGTGCCTTCTATGTGGTCACGGATACGCTTAAGGAATCGCTGAAGACGCGCGGTGAAGGCTTCAGCCTGTTAGAAATGTTTGGCAGCAGCCACGAAGAAGCGGTTGCCCAGCGTCAGGATCAGCTGGAGAAGTTGGGCCATGAAAAGATATTGGTTAACAAGTCCAATAAACTAGGACTGGGCCAAGTAAATCCATTCAGCTACGACTCTTCCGACAGCGAAGATGAGGAGCAGCCGCAGGACAACGAGAAGGAGAAGGATCAGCCGCAGCTGGCTAAGGAAAATGCCAAGCCAGCCAAGCAGAAGCAAAAGAAGGCGAAACCCTTTAAGGAAACATTCTTTATACCCAAAAGCGACGTCAGGCTTAAAGGTACACATCAAAAGTATATGATGAACTATTCAATATATCTATATATCTCTTACAGAAGGTGCCAAGTTCTTCAAGTCGGCCACAGCTGAACCTAACAACGAAAATTACGACGAGGTCAAAAAGCGTCTCAAATTCCTCATTACCAAGAAAATTGCAAAGATTCAGAAAAATATGCCTAACAAAGTTGTCGAGAAAAACAAAAATAAAAAGCGAAATAAGCTGTAAGCTAATGTCTGAGGTTTTCGCTCTACCTATCTTTGTGCAAGTTGGTTAGTGACCGACTCCTTAGTTAGCTGAGTAGACTTTAAAGGCTTTCAGCCTCTCCATATGAGTCAAACGGGCAGTCACTGTCGATTCCCATTTTGTGAGTCACACCCTATCTTCCCCGAATAGGACACTGCTTGACTTTCAGGGGGAGTAAGGCGCGCGGCAACCGACTGGCGGATGAGCCTCCGTGCTTAAGAGGGCGTTGATGACTGCCACACGAAGCAAAACGAGCGGACGCCGAAGCCACAGAGATGTCTCGCCCCCTTGCTTAAGGCTTCCCCGCGCTGTGTAACTGACTGCCCGCTGCTCCCCCCCCCCCGTTTCCCGGCCCCCCCTGTTATTTTCGCTCGTACATCCCGGTTTTTTTTTCCTTTTCCCCGGTTCTCGTTCCTCCCGTGTGTCGGGTCAGCGGTTGTCTCTGCGCCTCCCTTTGTGTTAGACATTGCTCCCCTGTGCCCTTCACGCACGGTTTCTGTTTCGCCTGATTGTAAGGCATGCTTTTGTTATTCTGCTTCGGGTCGCTGGTCATGTTCCCCCTTTTGCCCCCCTGGTAACTTCGGCCGCCGTAGGGCCAGTCACTTCCCTCTACTGTCACTGGGTCTTTGCTCCTGGGGTTTCTTTACCTGGGCCTCTTTGTTCGGAGCCTGGGCGAGTGGACGTGCTGAGCATAGGCTGTGCGTTCGGAGCGACGCCTTCCCTGAGGGTCATCCCCCCCGGCTCGATTCAGTGTTCTTGCCCTTCCGTTCGGCTCTCTCGTGAGTGCCAACCGTCACGATTTGTTTATTATATTCACTGCTCCTGTCTGCTGATCAGAGGAAGGGCTGCTAGCGGTAAGGCGACGACGCGAGAGGACCACTTCTCTCTGGGTTAGGGAATGATTCTTTGGAGACCCCCTCTTCGGGGCCCTGGGTGAATGCACAGCTTGAGGGTGCCAATGCAGCCGGCCTCCCGCGGTCCGCACAATGGATTTTTTAACATGCGGACTACCAGAGCCCGGGATGGGTCATCGACGCAGGGGGCCGCGCGACCAGCGCCTCTCTCCGCGTGTACGTAGATGGCTGCGTTCGAATCGGGACTCTTGTTGTTCACGGAAGAGTGCCGTGGTTCTATTTTCTCAACCAACCTATCCGTCCTGCTGGGGTGGAACTTGTTGTCTAATCAGCATCAGCGCCGGTGGACTTGACAATCGCTCCCCGTTCCTTTCGCTTCGGTCACCCACTACATGTCTGGTGTTTGTTGAATTATAGCTTGAGACTGCTGTCTCCTTTGTACATTTGTCGTTGGTCACCCGTGACTACCGACAACGAACCAGAAGCGAGTGTGGGGGCCCGCTGTCGCTAGTGGTCGGAGGCGGCTCGGTTCCCCCCCCGACAGGTCCTTATATTCTATTTGAGAGGGCATGATGCGCCTGTCTTCCACCAGAAAGTTAAAAACGCTAAGACATATGGGGAAAATCACCTAGTTCACCTGGATTTTTTATGATTCGGCTGGTATGTTTTTCCGAAATTGAAGGGGGTCACAAATGTTCAGAGAGGGGTAGTTGAGCCTCTTCGCACGACTCGACCTGCTATTTCTAACTTGCTGGGTCCACTCGGTGACCCCCCTACTTCCTCTTCCGTGATCTCGAGATCCCATGTGGACATTTTGTCCCCTCTCCCCTTCGCCAGTATCACGCAGTGTTTTTCCTGGTTGTCGGGATTCGGATGTTTCTCCCCTTCTCCTTCTTTTTTTGCCTTCCCTCATCGACCTGTTTGGCTCGCGTGCCACGCGTTTTTGCCCCTTTTCCTTTCTGAATCGCTGGTCCTGTTTTCTTTTTTAGGTGATGTCCTATCGCTTTCTCTTCTCCGAATGCGCACGCCCCCCCCCTTAACCCCCGGCGCCTCGTTTCACTTTTGTTTTTTGTCCCTTTTTTTTTCCCTGTTCCTGCCCGCATTTCCCCCCCCACGGTTTCTTGCTGTGTTCCTTTTCCTTTTTCACTCGGCTTTTCGGCCCCAGGGCGTCCCCCTTCATCTACCCCCCTCTATTTCTCCTGACACCGCCTTGTTTCCGCTTTCCGCCAATACTAGTGTAGGCTCATCACGGTTGTTATTTGGTTCTCCTTGTTTTCGGCAGCCCCTGGTTTATTCGTCGTACTGCCCCTTTCTTCTTGTCACATCGTCTTTCTCCAGTTTTGCTTTGTCAGTTATTTGGCTTCAATTTTCTTGCGTCTGCGCCGCCGTTCTGTACCCCGCTTTTCCGCCCCAAGTCCGATTCTGCATTTTCCCTCCACTATGTTCTGTGTGTTTTTCCTCTTGTTCTAGCTCTCTTTTTTTTTGTTTGATTTGTTCCGGTTTCGGTGTGGCCAGCCTGGTTTCCGCTTTGATCCTGCTGGTTTTTCCCGCGATTGGCGGCGCGCAGTCCCTGCGACTTGCTTTCTTCGTGCTCCTATTTTACGCCCTGACTTCTCCCTTTCGTTCCGCAACTGTTTCTTTTTTACCACCGAACAACTTGTTTTACCTCTCGTGTCAGCTCCCCTCCCATGGTGTCCCAACTTTGTTGGTTCTTTTGGTTTGATCCCTTTTGGTTTTCCGTGTGTCGCTTCTCCGTTCCACATCGCACGCCAATTTTCCTCCCCCTCTAGTCCTAACCACCACCTTGTTTCCCCTCGCCTCCCACTCCCCTTTACTCTTATTTTCTTTCCCCCCGCTTCGCCCCTTCTGTCGTCCCACGTCCCACTTTCGAATGCTTTGTGGTCCCCGCCTCCCCTTCCCGCGTAGCGCTGCTACCACCGCGCTTACTTTTTTTTTTTTTTGGACCGCGCTGCCCTATATCCCTCCCCGCTTGTTTTTTCTTTTCCGGGCGTCCCCCCCTCTTTTCTTGTTCCCCTCTCTCCCCCCTCCCTCCCTCCGCCCCCCCCGCCCTTTTCCCCTTACCCGCTCAGCCCCCACACCCCGCCCAACCCATCCCCACACAAGCTACATAAATCTACATGGTATAATTTCGTCGTACATACAAGACATGAATATATGAATGAATTTGAAAAAAAAAAAAATATTTTTGACCACATGCATATAAATATAAAAATTATATATAAAAAATATATATGTATAAGATTTGGTTGCGTCTATAAACTAGAGGATGCATTGCAGCTTAAGCCTAATTTAATAATTAAATAGTGCTGGCACAAATATTGCCAATATTATATAACTTAGACAAGGATTGCATTTACTTAGTATTTAAAATTGTTTTGATTTTCTTGTTGCTTAAGCACTTGGGGTATATATATATATATATATATATATATTAAGTAAACGTTGCAAAATCTCATTTAGAATCCGAGTCATTGGCTCGTCTTTGGCACTGCATTTAATTGTTTTTTGTTTGTTTGTTTTACGTTTGATTCGATGCGATTTCTACGTCTGCTCCTTTATCTACTCCTTTTTCAACATCAACTACTTTCGTTTCCACTCCGATCGTAGTTGCTGCTCCTGTCTCTGCTTCTAGTTCCACTCCTGTTGACTCTGCGTCTGACTCCTCGGCCGCAAGATCGGCATCTATTATGCCATCTATTTCCACACACTTCACGGGTAAATCTAGAGCCGGAGTAACTGTATCCAATGCCGTATTCGCTGCTGTTTCCGTTTCGGTGGCTTTGCTGGCAACTAGTGTCTGAAATTTGCCCGCCGCCAGCTGCTCGATGGCAATGACTGTGCGCTCGAGCAGATTCATGAAGCGCTCCTCCCGTGCATCCATGCGCTTCAGCAGCTCCTCGTCTCGCTTCTCCCGCCGTTTCAGATACTCGATCAGCTCATAGTTGGTGCTGTCCCCATCTGTGGATGTGGACATCTTTCGTTTGCCACTCTTCAGCGATGCTGATGAACTGCAATCAGATAGATTATCCGTATCCACAATCACATCCGGATGCAGAATATTCTGATCTATGCTTGGCGAGTAGAAATTCTGAGCGCTGCAAAGGGAAGGAGAGAAAATTGGAAATAAATGCATATTTAATTTGGCGATTTTACTCAGTCTCACCCATTGTAGTTGGTCTGCATTAGCTGTATATCATCCGGATTGAATTCACCTTCGGAGAGCGGCTCGGATCTGTGTGAATAAAGATATAGATGGATAATGTATTTAGAGGTTGATGTAAAGACTCCAATCAAATTTAAAATTTTGACTGTACAAAAACAATTTGAACAAGTACGAAGGCTCTAGTTGAAACGGCTCGACTACGAGATACCCTGTACAGTGCAAAAAAAACTAATACTATTCTTCTTTACGAGCGTGCTCTGCCAACTGCGCAGTTGCTGCCATGGCTTAGGTGTGGGTTGGACGCTTATAGCTCCATTTCTAGATGGATGACCTTCATAGCATTTTTGTAGTAGATTAAGAGTATCTAAATGTATCTATTTGCCAAATTGCAAGTCTCTAATATTTGAAATGAGGCGCGAATGGTGCGTGGCATCCAAAATCTGAAAATTACAGAATCTTCGTATCCATAATATTTATATAATATATCGAAATATACAAATTTGAAGTCTCTAGCTTCATGAGTTGATATAATTTTACTAGCATCTATAGCTTGCTCTATGAGCTAGCTGTTCAATATGATTGGGAAGTCATTCACTTCATGGATGGTAAACAGATGGATTTACTGAGTGAAAACCACACTTTAGCAGCAGCTTCACCTTCCTCTTCAATCAATATTTCAATCAATCAATTAATCGACTGAGCATCAGTTATTGAGGCAACGTATTCCATGACTATCATAAAACTCAACTCGTCATTCACTAAATTCATTAACTGAGAATCGCATAGAAAGGCTACTTTGGCTACTCACTTCATGGATATGTTATTGTCATTGCCGCTGCTGCTGTTGTGATGCAAGTTGAGCGCTCCATTGCAGTCCTTATCGAAATCTGATGCTTCGGGCGGCTCGTCATGCAGGCCATGTCCATGATCCTTAAATGCGGCACTGTGACTGTGACCGTGACTATGATTGTGACTGTGATTGTGATTGTGGTTGTGGTTGTGACTGTGGCTGAGACTGTGGCTGAGACTCTGATTGAGACTGTGATTGAGGCTGTGGCTGAGACTGTGCTGTGGCTCTTGATCCTGCTCCTGGCCATTTGGTTGCTGCTGTTGCTGTTGTTGTTGCTGTTGTTGCTGCTGCTGCTGCTGCTGTTGCTGCTGTTGTTGTTGTTGTTGCTGCTGCAGCTGAGCAACGGCTGCTGCAGCCGCTGCGACGGCGTTCGCTAATGGGTTATCATCGTACACGCCGGGCACGCCCACTTGGCCAACGCCCACAGGCAACGGGGTATTCGGGCAGGGTCCCTCGCTCAGCTGCGTCTCCACGAAATGATTCGGCATGAAGCCGCGCTCCATTTTGCTTGCCCCACTATGCGACGAATCTGTCGAGTGGGCGTGGCTCAGACTCTGCAGCAGATTGTGCTGATGTGGCGTCAGCGTGTCCTTGGTGAGCAGAACACCCAGCTCGGCAGCCTGCCGACGCCGCTGATAGTAGGAGAGCTCATTGTGATTCTTGCTAATCAGAGCAAGACGCTTGCCATTAGAGCCCCAGCACTCGCCGCGCTGCTCCTCGATCTCCTTGAACAGGAACATATACGGCCAGTTACGCCGGACGTGCCGCTCCGGATTCTTCTTCAGCTGTGTGTAGATCTTCTTCAGGTTCTCGTAACGATTGCAGCACTGCTTGGCCGTCCTCTTGCGTGCGCTGAACCGGTTCAGCACCTCGGCGACCATTTCCCATACACTCGCATGATTCTTTCGATTCGACTGGAACGCGCTCTGAATTCTCTCCGACTTCACGATGTTCAGCAGAGCCACAGACTCGGGTACATTGAAATAGCTTTCGGGAGTGCGCGGCGCACGCTGATGATGATAGCTACTCGTCACGGTGGGCGGGGGATTCTTTGTCTCCTGAAAGACAAACATAGAGAGAGAGCGAGAGAAAGAGAGTGAGTGAGTGCGAGAGAAGAAAGAGAGAGAGAGGTAAAATAGGGAGAGTTCAAATTTTTTGAAAAGAAAAATTAGCGAAAACAGAGAGAAGCTATACAAAGTGAGTTCAAAAATGGAGAAAAGAAAGTTGAAAAAAAAAAATGAGAGAGGGAGAGCTCAAAATCATTGAGAAGCTGCTCCGACATAGTAGAAGAGAAGGAGAGAGAGAGAGAGAGAGAGAGAGAGAGAGAGAGTGAGAGAGAAAAAAGGAGCTTAAGAAATCAATTGCTGTACGACAAAGGAATACCCCGTAGCTACGGACTAAGTCAATTCAAATTTGGGAACACGAAGTTAGGCTTTAAAAAAAAAACACGCACGCAAAGAAAGAAAGAGACAAAGAAAGTCAGAGTCTAGTCAAAATTAGTGATCTAGTAGTCTAAAATAGGTGGCAAAGGGTAATACATGTCTATATATGTATATACCTCTCTCTCTCTCTCTCTCTCTCGCTCTCTCTCTCTCTCTCTCTCTCTCTCTCTCTCTCTCTCTCTCTCTCTCTCTCTCTCTCTCTCTCTCTCTCCCTCCAGATTTTACAGCATCGACATGACATCTAACTACGTCTTCTACTTTGCTTTATCTTTCAATGATATTGCATATTCTTTCTAATCTCTCTAATTTATTACTCTTCCTATACCCCTCTCTCTCACGCTCACTCTTTTTCTCTCTGTTTCAAAAAAATCAAATCTACGAAAAACTAAGATATTTATCTTCTTTATTAACTTTTTTACAAACTGATTTTTCAGTAATATACCAAATCCATATTCTCTTCAATACACTCAGTTTGAATTGTAACAGGGTATCAGCAGTTAGAAACGGGAAAATTAAAAAAAAAAAACATGATCATTGCCAGATTTCGAATACGAATCATCAAAGTAAACTAAATGAATTGATATGATCCATGTCTCAGAAATCAACTTGACCCTAATGAAGACCTTCCAACTGATAACCGCCTTAGAGCTCACCCTCAAAAAATTGAAGCAGATCGACTGGCTTTCACATATTCTAGCTGAGCATTGAGAGAGGGTATGCAACTGTAATTAATTTAATATATATATTATGTATGCATACACAAACACATTTGTAGAGATCAACTGAATTTTTGGGTAAAAGCACTCTGGGAACTTTGGGTGTCACTTGATGCTCCGAGAAATCAGGCATAAAACAAAAATTTGAACTGAGTTCGCGAATGCCCCGCTGCCGCACCCTCAACTCGAATTGCTGCGCGCCCACCATTGGTGCAGTCAAAATAAAGCATTTATACATAACTGTAATTGCATAGCTTTGCCATGTTCGTACACATGTGTGTGAGCGAGAGTAAAAGAGAGAGAGAGAAAGACGAAGGCAGACAGGCAGGCTAGTTTGGCTAGGAGTTTGCATTCGGCATTCTCGCATTGCAATCGCGCATAACAGAGAGAGTGTGAGAGAGAGGGAGAGAGAGAGCGAGCGGCAGACGTAGTCGCTCGCCGGGGCGTTTGCTCGAGCTGCCTCTCTCGCTCTCTCGCAAAGAGATTCACTCTTCAATATTGTTGTTGTTCTTTTACTAGGTTCTTTACTTACCATTTGAAAATTTTGTTTGAGTCAGCAGCTTATTTCACAGAAGCGACGGCGTCGACGTCAGCTGCTACGCTGCAGCAGCAGCAGCGAGCGTTTTGTGCTGAGAAAGCGTTACGCGAAGAAGATTCTCGCGCTGTTCTCTATTCTAACTTTGTATCCGTTATGTTGTCTTCTTCTTCTTCATTGGCAACGTTAGCATTACAAAAACAATCGAAAAATAAAAAAGGAACCAAAACAAAAAAAAAAAAAAAGAAGAGAAGCAGAAATCGTTTTAAAAATAACGCACTTCTAATTGATGTGTACACACTGTAAGTATTGCATATGCTAACGCATACAAATAGAAATGCACGCTGCAAACGTGCATGTACATATGTATGTGTGTGCGTGTGAGCACTTAGTAAAGGCAGCAGAAATATAAAAAAAAAACTACACTCGAATTGCTTGGTTTCTTTTCCTCCAATGTTTTTATTTTAAATTTTAAATTTTTGTTGTTGGCTGGTCTGTTTTGTTTTTATTTTTTTCGTCGATGGCGACGACTATTAATATTTAGAAGTTAACCTTTTAGCCCCGCGTTGCGGCTCATCGGCTACAGTTGAAAAAAGCGCGACACAAAAACAAAAATAAAAGTAAAACACAAAATTATACACTCACACATACAGACATACATATGCATATATGGGTGTGTGTGTGTGTGTGTTGATACAATTTGCACATGTATGTGTGTGTGTTTCGTCAAAGCAAATATAACTGACTGCTGCGCTAGTTGTTGCTTTGTTTTTGTTTTGCATATTTTGTATTTGTTTTTGTTTTTCCGTTGTTTCCTTCGCGCATTATTTTGAGCATGAGCGCAGGCAGAAGCACAAGCATAAGGCACGAGCACGAGCACTCGAGCGCTCTCACGCACGCACGTTCACTGGCCAATGGTTAATTCTTACACTTGCACTTTGTTGCACTTTTTTCCTGTTAATACATTGTGTGATCCAGTGCTCTCTGTTCGACGCACGCTCTCTCTTGCTCTCCCTCTCACTCACTCTCGCGCCTTCTTGTTTTCTTATTGGCTTCCCGTTTACAGAGCTACCTAGGTACGTACATATGTATGCATGTAATATACGTATGCGCAATCATACGCACACTCCCACTCTCACACACACACATACACATTTGCATGCTTATATTGGCGCGACCGTGCCAATTGTCCGTTTTTTTTGGGATTTGCAATTGAACTAACCAACACAAAAATAACTTAACGAAACGTTAAGCAAAGAAGCAAACAAACGGACAACGAAAATGAAACTGAACTTTTCGTCGCGATCCCGTTGCCGATACTAACGGCAGTCACAGACACAGACACACATTGTGCCAAGTTCTGCTACGATCGTTAGGCAGACGGACGACGCTCGCGCTCGTCGCTGCTGCTGCTGCTGCTGCTGCTGCTGCTGCTATTGCTGTTGCTGCTCCTCGGGAACTGCGTGCCTCGTTGTGTTTCTTCTTCTTCCTATTGCTCTTGTTGTTGTTGGCCTGTGCTTTAACTTAGTAGATTGCGATGGCAGTATTGGTAGCGACAGTGGCAGAGGCACCAGCAGAGGCGTCGCGCTCTCACTTTTTCACATGTGTTCAAATGTCTCAAGTGTGTGTGTGTGTGTGTAAATATACATAAATACATATGTATGTCTACTTATAGAATCGAACGTAAAGACAACGGCAGCAGCACGGCAGCAGAGCAACGGGAATAGCGACAGTTAACTGATGCGCCCAGCCTATGGCGATTCTGATTTCGATTTCGAATCCAACAGTCGAGCCAAGGAATTACACACGCATGCAAACAAATGTGCTCATCTCTCTCTGTGTGCTTGTGAGTGTGTGCATGTGTGTGTGTTTTGCTCTCTGGGGGCATGGTGCATGCTGCTGCAGGCAAAAGGAATCTATGGGCATATTACTGTGCAACAGCAATAGCTACAGCAACAGCAGCAGCAGCAGCGAGTGGGAAAAATCGTAGACTAAAAATAGATACAAGTATGTTCGATATATGTATGTATGTACATACATGTACATACTATATGTTGTATATATACAAGTGTATGCGTGTGTGCATATGCACCCCAAAGAACCGGAGACTCGGTTGATGATCTCTCAGAAAAAAAAGTACTGTTAATGTAATATGAAAGAACTCTACATACAATACGTTCTAGTACTACTAACTACTAACTAACTATCAAATAGCTGAATAGAGATTATATTATTATATTTTAATAATATCGTATTTTCATATATTATAACTTGAAGATCAAACTAACTATATGATCAATAATTTCAATATAGAATGCCTTGGAAATGAACAAAAAATTCCATATGAAAATGATATGCGATGTATGTCAACTAGAAATTCTATAAAAAGTGAATAATGACTTATTATTATCATTATTCTTTCAGAATATTGCTAAGCCATTTTATTTATAGATTACTATATAGAATACCAAAGCATGAATGAGAGTATATACATACATACATATGATATATGTAAATAACTAAAACAAGCCGAAGGCCTTTGTAGCCAGTGCTTTAGCTATATTTAGTTCTAGTTTTAATTACTATTAACTACTATAAATAAATAATAATAATAATAATAATTAGTATACAGAGCAAATTAAGATAAAAACTATATGTATATAAACAAATTTTTAAAAAATCCTGATTGAAATATAAATGCTAAATGAATTGTAAATAAGGATTACAAAACTATGAATAATGAATGAAGTGAATGAAAAAATAATGATGCATGTAGAATTGGGTTTAATGAATGAAGAATGAATGATGTACAAGAGATGAAGTATAAAGAATAAAGTGAAACATTTGTTTAATTATTAGAATTAGAATCGTGAGTTAAAGAATCCTGAATGAAGAAAAATATATGAAAAATGATGAACAAGGTTGAATAATGATATTTATTCATCAGAATCATAACTGAAGAGAAGAGAATGCTGACTGATAAATATGTAATTGGGCACAATGAATAAAGAAAGATGAATCCTAAGTCAAGATTGAATTGAATTAAGACTGAATAATCATAAGTGATAAATGAAGAATCGAAAATTATCATTGAAGAAACAGAAATGAAGAGCAGGGAATAATGAATGATGAATAAAGAAGGAACAATGATGAATGATGAATAACAATTGAAGAATGTAGAATTGTCAATAAAACAAAAATCACAAATTAAAAATTGTGAATGAATAAAGAAATGTATCATTCGATTCGTTTCGCTTGGGTTTAGCTGCGATTCGTAACCCCAGTTGGTTAATTCTTGAATTATTTAAGGTATGTACATACGATTCGATTTCGATTTCGATTTCTAACTGTGTATTGAGCGGCTGTTTAAAGGTTGATCTATAAAATATGCTAAGAATATGCGCACAGTTGTATTTTTCCTTCTACTTCTTCAAACGCCTAAGTCAAATGGCGCTTGACCTCTGACCCAGTGTCCAATTGAAGGTTTTCGATTCGATTTCGATTTCGATTTGTGTTTATTCCAAATCAAAATCATTTCATTTCACCCATATAAACAAATCTCGATCGCCTTCTACATATGTATGTGTTATGCTGCATATATTAATATGTATCTGTATCTTTGACTGAATTTGTATCTGAAACTGCGTCTGCATCTGTAACTGCAACTGCAACTGCATCTTTCCGCAGTAGCCTTTAATGTATCTGTAGCTGTAAATGTATCTGGCTCTCAGCTATATCTGCTTCTGCAGCTGTAAACGTATCTGGGATCTGTAGCTGTAGCCGTATGTGATTCACTTTACGAGCTCTCGTGCCCACTCTCTTTAATATTATTTTTTTTTCTAGATATTTTTGGTACAGCTGCTGGAGCCGCACTGTAAATGTTTTTCATGCCGTTATTCTTATTCGTGGCGGATGCCTCAAAGCGAACGAAAGAAAACAAGTAACATGAAACTATCGATGGGAAATGCTCGACTAGCGGGATACTTTGCACTTGTTTATTGATTTATATGAAGAAGGAGTGAGAAGGAATGAAAGCAGGACAGATAATAAGAAGGAGCGAGAGAGAGAGAGATAGAGAGAGAGAGATAAAGAAAGGCACAGAAATAGAAATAGAGATAGATAGATCGAGAGAGAGAAAAGAAGAGAGAGATAAATAGAGATAGAGATGGATAGAGAAATGCAGATAGATAAATAGAGATGGATATATGTATATATGGAGATAGGTAGAGTGTGTGGGAGAGATAGGGAGAGAGAGAGAGAGAGACAGATAGGAAAAGAAATAGAAATAGAGATAGAGATGGATAGAGAAATGCAGATAGACAGATAGAGATGGATATATGTATATATGGAGATAGAGTGTGTGGGAGGGATAGGGAGAGCGAGAGAGAGAGAAAGCGAGAGAGCGAGAGAGAGAGAGAGAGAGCGAGAAAGAGAAGGAAATTGAATGGGAGAGATAGGAATGGGAATGGGAGAACGACTTAGATAAGAAAAGGGAAAGAAGAGGACAGAAAAGAATGTGAGAGAAAGACACGTAGCTACTAAGAAAAAATAACGAAATATAGTTATATATGCAACTGAAAGAGAGAGGGAGAGAGAGAGAGAGAGAGAGAGACAGAATCCTAGCTCCATATTTATTATTATCAGAAATATTTACTTATCTGA
This sequence comes from Drosophila koepferae, assembly GCA_030914345.1. Classification (NCBI taxonomy): domain Eukaryota; kingdom Metazoa; phylum Arthropoda; class Insecta; order Diptera; family Drosophilidae; genus Drosophila; species Drosophila koepferae. Next base: position 4,721,811 of record JAUESR010000209.1, read on the forward strand.
GAGAGTTAAATAATTATATCAAAGCATATACCCCACTCGTAACTATTTTCAGTGTATGTTAGGGTATAAAAATAAACCAAATCGCTTTCAATGCCCCTTCATACACACACTCACACACATGCATAGACAGACGAAAATAATGCGAGTTGTGAAGAGTACTTTGGATGGTCTCTCGTCTAGTTACGATTGGACGGCAGCATTCGGGGTTATCTTTGACTCAATAATGGAAGACAAAATACTAAAAACCAACTACCTCCTCATGCATCGAGTACATACATATGTGCATACATACATATGTATGTATGTATGTATATAAATATATATACGTGTATCATCATTATAACATATTATTATATAACTGTAATAACATTTCACATTCATTTTTATAGATTAAATTGAAAGATAGTCGTAGCAGAGTCTATATAAATATGTATATGGGTTTGTCTATGACTATGTATATCATATATGTACATATGTATGTACATAGTTTAATGGGTTTCCTTTCAGGTATACATACGTACACATTTACGTCTATTCCATATTCAAATCGTTATCTTTCAGAGGGGGCAAAATGCTAGGCGTTCATACACCTAGAAGGATGGATAGATGGGCAGAATGGCGAACGGAAGGATGGACGGAGAGAAGAAAGCACGAACGGAAGGACAAACGGACGGAAGGATGCTCAGGAAAAGAGTTGATTGATAAATATGCATACATATGTATGTAAAGACGAATGAACAAAAACAAAGAACGAATAGGTGGAAGATCGGACAGACAGGCGGACAAACAGCTGGATAGACAGACAGGATGGCTTGTCGGATAAACGGATAGAAGGGCAGATAAGCAGAATGACGAATGGAAGAGAGCACGACGAAGCAGAAAAACAAAATGGCGGAATGACGGACATACAGAGAGATTAAAGAATGAACGGACGATCAACCTAACGAATGGACAAACGGATGGACAAAGAATGGATAAGCGAACGGATAAGCAGACAAAGTGAAAGCCATATAGGAAAGCGCATAAGCTGACATATAGCTGCTAGAATAGAGTTAAACAGACACAAGCACAGATAAACGGGGTCAGTGGATAGACAAACGGATAACCGAATGGGCATATCAGAAAACTAATATACTCGCTTTACACTGCAGGAACACTCGTTCCTGACAACCCAGTTGACAGAAACAATGAAATCAAATGAAATACGAATCAAATCCAAATAACATTTATAAGACCAAAAGCCAAAAACGTCTATAAGCTGGGCAATTGAAAATCTACTTAAAAGATATATATAGCAAAAAATTTGCAATTTTGTTGCGTAGTTAAAAACCAAATGCAAACAAAGCAAAAAGTAAATGTTTATGCATATGTAAAGATATATACATATGTATATGAAAAATATGTATATATTAAATATATGTATGTACATACATGCATATGTATATAGATATATTTGTAACGATCTCTCTGTATGCTCTGATGATCGATATCTTTGCATTTTGTAGCTATTGTCTTTGCATCTGCTTCTGCTTCTGCTCCTCACTTTTTTTCATCATCAACAACATCATCATCTTCTTCTTCTTGCTCTTCTTCTTCTTATATTTCGTTGTATTTCTTATATTTTCCCCCAGTTGTTTTTCTTTTTATTTTCAGTTGGTTTTCTTTTATATCTCTTTTTTTTTTTTTTTTTTTTTTTGCTGTTTTGAAAGAAAATGAGTACAAGAGTTATTTTTAGAATATATTTTCTTTCAGATTTTTTACTCGTTAACATTTGCCTTACGCTTCGTTTTTCGTAGTAGTTGCTCTTGTTGTTGTTGTTGTTGTCGCTGTTGTCATCATCATCATCATCATCATCATCATCAGCATTGTTGTTGTTGTAGCTGATGACTGTATCTGTGGGGGTCTTTGCTTTGGCTTGTATGTCTCGTAGTTGGATTTTTAGGATTTGCTTAAGTAACATTAGTTTTCTATATATACATACATACAGACACTCACACATATGTATGTACATATGTACGTGTGTGTGTGTGACGAATTGGTGGAGCCATTTACAGCATGAGAGAGGGGTTGGCTTCAAGAGCGGCATCGCACACAGAGTGGGAGAGGGAGAGAGCGAGAGAGAGAGCGAGAGAGACAGAGAGAGAGAGTGAGAGAGTAAGAGTGAACGAACGAGCGTTGGGTCTGGGCGAACGAGACGCTCAATAAGATTTATAGTTGCTATTTTTAAATACTGGCATATTAACAACCGTAGGGATCGCGCGTACACACACACATACGCGCGTATGTAAAATAGTACACTTGATATATAAGTAGCATACGTGCATACATGCATTTATATATACATACATACATACATGCATATGTGTGTGTAAGCATTTATACAGATGGCTGGCATTCGGCTTGCGCTGAACGTTTTGTATTTGTACATGCATTCAAAAGCAAGTAAGTGTAAAAGAGATGGGCTATGCTCGACTCACAGCTGACCTGTTATGTTAGCTGTGCCTGCATTTTCACACGACATAAAAACAAACATATTTAAAGATGTTAATTTTGAAATATTATGAATTTGATTTTTTATTATTGGAAAATTTGAATTTTTATTTTACATTTATTTATATTTTATTTTTTTAAAAATTTATTTTTCTGATTCTTAATATTAATATTTAAATTTTTGATTTTTGACAAATGTTAGTTTTATATTCTTCTCATAAATTATTTTGTTGTAGCAAATATTTTAACTTAATTTGTTTACTCTCCAAACAACAGTTTTTGTATTTCTATTCCAGATATACGATTGCTTTTATTGAATATAATCAATATATTTAGATATATTTTTTATACTTAATTCATTTCCATGGATTCTAATTTAAGCTATGTATGAACTCTATATATTCTTACTTTAAGGCTTTAGTCCATTTAGTTCCTGAGTCTATATCTATATCTTGCTAATACATATATCTATGAGATTCAATAGCTACTATATTTGTTTGTTTATAAAAATACAATTATTGCTTGGCACATCGTATGAATAAATTCGCATATTTTCATAGTTACTTACTTTTTTTATGCGAAATACGCTAGTAAATTCAATACACTCGTCTTGCCGTTGGCAAACAGAGTATTCAGAAATTGTTAAAGTTGTAAAATTTGTTAGGTTTAATGAACCCGGAAAATGCGCACAAAAATGTGTGTAAAAGCTAAAAACAGTTAATGAGAGAGCTTAATAGAGAGCAAATGAGTGTGTGAGTAACTGTGTGTGTGCCATTGAGAGAGCGAGAGAGGGAGAGATAGAGAGAGAGAGAGAGAGAGAGAGAGCAATTAGAATTAAAGCATTTCTAATGCAGATATAAATAAATGAAAGGGTCAACACAAAGCGCCATCTAGCGCAAAGCAGGCACACACGCTCACACACACCCACACACATAGTGCATACGCATGCATTGGCCAAAAGGACACAAGAAGTGTCGCATGATTAACCCTGAAAATTGCAACACAAAAGAACTATACAAACAGACGCTTACGCACATGCACGCGGACACATTGAGAGAGATGTGTCGCTGCTAGAGTTTGATTCATATTCGAATTGAATATGTTGAGGTGAGCCCCCAAACGTGATAACAGGTGTGTTTGCCGTCTTATGGCACACACGCCAGCATTTTGCATAGCCTTGAGGGGTGAGCCAAAATAAAGAAAGTGAAAGTACACACAGAAAGTGTGTGTGTGTAAGCGAGGGCGCAAAATTGACGCTTGTGCGTCTGCGCGATTGGTCGCTGCATTTGCCGTTGCCTACTTTCGAGCGTCGCTTCTGCTTTCGCAGCAGGATGTGCGAGAACAAGCGAGAGGGAGAGTTTGCACACCGTGTACAAAACAACAACGACAACAACAAGTAACTCTCTTATAGATACATACATATGCACATATGTGTTTGTGTGTGGGCGGCAGCAAGTTTGTGTGTGTGTGTGGAAGTCGAAAAGCTTTGCTAGGCTGGAGTTGCCAGATCCTCTCGTTTGGTCACGCCAAAACATGTATGTGGCCGCCACGATGGGTCTGGCAACAACTTGTTAAGCAGCGCGCAACAAACTTCGCGCTCTCGCTCGCACACGCACAGCTGAAGCTGTAAAGGGCAGCGGTGAAAGCTTTTTCGCTCTTTCTCTCTTCCTTTTTGTCTATTTTGTATGTGTGTATGTGCATGTGTGAAACGCCAAAAGCAACTGTGTAGGAAGAAGCAGCAGCACCAGCACTTGCCGCAGCAGCAGAAGCCAACGACGACTCTAACGGAACTGAAACTCGTATCTTTTTTTCCTCGAAAGAAAAACGTAGAAAAAGAAGAAAAACGGAAAAAGAAAGTTATACACACAGGCAAAGACTGCAATCATTCATTCACAGTTCGAGTCCGGAGTCCTGCTCAAACTGTAGCTAAAAAATTCGCGCGTGCTGGAAAAAAAATACAAAAATAGAAGAGAGAAGGAAATTCGCATAGCAATAAAATCAAATTAGAAGCAAATTGCGCTTTGCTGCACGAGCAAGTGGAATTTTTTTTGTATTTTTTTTTTATACCTGTAACTGTTTTTTTTTCATTTGGTGTAATTGTGTATATGTATGTGTGAGTGTTTGCTCTCTTTTTTTTTCGTAAATGCTTTTTATCAATTATTCGCAACAGTGCGCGCGTGTATGTGTGCGTGTGCAATTACTGCATTTGCATTCCTGCTGAGTGCGATTGTTTGTGTGCTTGCGTGTGTGAGCCACGTGAATCAAATGCGCGCAACAATACTAATACACATAGACGAATATCGACACACACACACTCACATACACACGCTCATACAATAAAGGCAAACGCTGAGAAAGTGACAAAAGTTAAGCGGAATTCGTATTTGGGCAGTAGGGCAGCTGCGTCAGCGTCAGCGCCGATGTCAATGTCGGCGTCGTTGCTAGCTTCGCTGCTGCTGCCTTTTTCGCCGTGCGTGAAAGTGAAAGTGAAATTTGTGTGTTAACGTGTACATATGTATGTGTGTGTAAATGTTTATGTGAGTGCAGGAAATTGAAATTGAAATTATAATTTGCAGCTGTGGATGGTAAATAACAACAGCAGCAGCGACAGCAACAAATAGCTTTAAAACTGTTGAATATAGAATGACGTTGCAGACAATAATCAATGTAAAATATAAAGCGATAAAAGCAACAGCAGCAGCAACATCAACAACAACAGTTACAGCAACAGCAGCAACAATAAGCGTCCGTCTGCGCCACCGTTGACACGCACGCACCCATACAAACAAAGCAGACAGCCAGACACACAGACAGCACACGCAAGTACAAAAAAAAAAATCACTCACACACACAGGCACACACGCACAAACACATACATTGAGGGCAGTTAGGCCTAGCGCTGCGTGGGCGCAAAAAGGAGCAGCAAATACAAATTGTGCACACGAACAACAAGCAGCATAGCGCAACAGCGAGCAAGAGTAGAAAGCGAAGGCGAAGGCGAAGCAGCGACTGCGACAGCGGCAGCGCAACAGCAGCGCTGATTAAAGCTGTGCACTAACAGTTAAACAAAAACATTTGCGAACATAAATAAAAAAGTGCCATTCACACACAATGAAGCCATCGGACTTGCTGCTGGTGTTGCAAAAGGTAAGAAAAAAAAAAAAAACATTAAAGCGAAAAAAAAAATTAAAAACAAAAAATTGAAATGCACAGCGAATTGTGCTGACAACTGACACTTGTCACGCGGCGAAAAATGGCGTAGACAAATGAAGCATTTGCCTAGGCGAATCTGCTGTTAAATGGGCATTATAATAAACGCCCACACACACACATACACACGCAAGCTAGGGCTTTCATTTTACTGTGTGTCTGTGTGTGTGCGTAGACTTATGCAAATCCATTTTGACTGCGAAGTCTCGCTGCTCCCACACACACATACAAGCATACCCACACCCACACACATGCACAAAAACCAGTACGTGGCAAGTACGACGTCGACGACGAGCGCTAAAGCCGAATCGCAAAAAAAAAAAAAAAAAAATGAAAGGAAAGTACAAAAAAAAAAAAAAAAAAAAAGAACACCCTGTGGGAGCGGGACCAAGCGGTTCGGGGTTAGGGCATGCGAGCAACAGCGAGTGGGCGGCCAGCGTTGGGGGTATGGCTGAGTGCTTGTATAGGAGTTTCAGCGTTTTGGCTCCGCTGGGTGTTATCTTTATGGCTGTGCTCAACCGAGTTGCCCAGTTACCCAGTTACAGTTTTTACAGTCCCCCAAACGCACAGAGCGTATATATTTATATAGCCCCTGCTGTATACACATATACTACTATATAGTATATATATTGTACGCTATATACTCGTGCACATACGAGTATGTCCACTTTGGCCAGCCAGTGGGTCGCTGCCTCTTACAGTTTTTTTTCTCCTTTTAATGGCCCACTCCGGAAAGCTATTACTAGCAACAACAATGAGAGATAGAGCAGCATGAAGTAGAATCAGCAGCAGCAGCAGCAGCAGCAGCAGCAGCAGCAGGAGCAGCACAAGCGAGAGCTGCAGCGCTAGAGCTGACCAACTGTCCAGCGATTTGCAGCAGTGTATCAGAAGTTGTGGGAAACTGCTGAGCGGAAAGCGTAAAAGTTTCGATAGTTACTCAACAAGTAACGAAATTAATTAAATGAAATATTGTATATGTATATGTAGTATATATCTTTATGAAGAATTTGCAAAATTTGTATGGAAAGTTTTACAACGATTTCCCGCAAATTCATCAATTAGATCAGTCAGTGAATCGGTTAAACGATAAGCCCAGGGATACTAGCTCTACTAGCTTAACTGCAACTAATCCTGATTTCTGCAACTGTAAATTAATCAGGAAAGCAGTCAGCTAGTCAGTCAGTTAATCATTTACTACGAGGATCTATATTATTAGTCCTAACTGCTGATGAGTTGATGTACAAATATCAATCACTACATCAGTCAGTCAGTCAATCAATCCGCCAATCATTTACTACTATAATAAATGCAACTAGTCTTCCTCGTAGGATCCATGCAGTGCACATCAGTCACTCAGCTAGTCTATTAATGAGTCAGTCAGTCAGTCATTGAAACAGTTAATCATTTACTAATACATCAACTGCTATTATGCCTGTAAGCTAAGCTAAATTTGAGCGTAGTTCATCAAGCACTCAATCAGCCAGCCAGACAGTTAAATTTATACATTACTCATTCAATCATTCAATCAGCCAATAATTTATGTCCTAGTAAGATAAGGACATTAACTTCTGAGAGCTGGAACTGTACAGCAATCACTCAGTCAACCCTTTTGCTTATCAAGTACTCAGTCAGTCATTCAATCAAACTTTCAATCAAACTCTCAATCATTTACACTTTGGATGAATGCAACTAGTTGTGCTATGCACGAGTACTCAATCACTCACTCAGTCAATCAATCAGTTGTGTCTGTGCATGGCTCGTCAATCATACAGCTCTTCAATCTGTCAATCATTTATGGTGTCAAAATAAAGGTTTTTTTTTATTATGCATAAAACATCTTGTTAGCCAATCAGTCATATACTTCATACGAGTATATATACATATGTATATATATTCTATGTATCATATACTTACATCTATACGTATATTGATTTATATACACATTCTGCACTTTTGTGTACATTTACTATATTATTCCATGACCTAGTCTTGCTCTACTAACTTTTTCTGCTGTTGTTTGTTTAACAATAAGTGACAGCTGATTTTGATCAGTGTAGGAAACAGCTCTGGGGGGAAACTCTGGCAAACTGTTAACAGTTGCTCAATAAGTAACAAAAGAGTTCACAATGTCCCTGTGCGTGTGTGTGTGTGTGTGTGTGTGTGTGTGTGTTAATGTCAATATATGTACGTATGTATGTGCTCGATGCTATTCTCTAAATATCACTCATACGCACATTACTCATACGCCCCACTGGCCAAATCGAAAATAGAATAAAATTTTCGACCAGCAAAAAAAAAAAGTATTTGCAACGTGGGTATATCATTTTGATTTGGTTTGCTTGGGCTGTAGATTGATGTATTTAGATATGATTAGAGATTTCCAGTTGTATATGTTTTAGTTATATTTACGAACTGGAACTTTAAGAGGAAAGAAAGTAAGCTCTAATCAATCAATGAATTCTCCCACATTTTCTAAAACTGATCAGGAAAATGCTGTTATCAAATTGAAATAAAATATCTATAGGCTGGAACAATTAAAGGAAGTCTTCTGTTAGCTCTGATTAGTAAGCCCAAGTCAGACACTCAACAGTAAGAAATTTCTCGCTTTTCATTCAGCTTTCAACTTTTGTCGCGGCTTGCCTAATGAGCTTATCATTTAAACAAGTATTATTCTAGCTTATGTGGAACTAAGCTTCCTCAAGGATGCACTCGAAAGTGCCGCCAACTTGGTCCCGTTCGCTCTTGCTCCATCTTCATCCGTCTCTTTCGTTTCGCAATTAGCTTGCAACTTAATCTTCAACAACAACAGCAATGCGTCAAGTTTTATCTACCGTAGAATAAATAGTTAGCTACTTAAGTACTCAACCATAATCAGGCCATTGAAAATAAATTTGTATATTTTAATGAACGCTTCACAGAGCACGGGATTAGGGCATATTAGTTCCTTGATCTGAGTTGTCGGTTGGAGACTTAAAGCTAGGCTTTTCTTATCTGTTGCTTTTCCGGATATTCGTAGGTATCCAAGTTAGTTGGCTTATAGGTTTTTCTTGCCAGCTTTTCGCGCTGTTTTACAGTTCTTTAATATGTTTTTCTTTGCAGCTTTTCTCGGCTTTTGCTTTTGAGTTCTTTTAGAGTTTTTGCTTGCAGTTTCTTAGCTTTTCATTTGTAGTTCTATTACGGCCGTATCTACTATCTTTTTTTTTTTTTTAGATTTACAAGATTTTTCTTCTATCTGAACTAAATTTTCCTTTAGTTATCAGTTTCTTGCTTTTTTCACTCCAGTTATATCTTGAGAGCTCTGATGCGTCAGTTCTTTATTGATTTGATTTTCGAGTTTTCCTTGTTATCTCTATCTATCTGAGCCTTCACAGCCTTAGTTTGTTAGTCATATCTGCTATCTTCTTGAATATTATGTAGACTTTTCTATTCAGCTCTGTATAGTAGTCATTTTGTAGCCCTTTTTTAGCTGACCTTTTCGCGTTGCCGATAGAGTATTCCAGAGTCATCGAATGGCATTTGCAGCGCATTTTTCGTTAGCCTTGAGCTCAGTTGGCGGGCAGCTTGGCTTGAATTGAGTTTCCAGTTGATGGCATTTGATGAGCAGCAATGCGGGTACAGTTTGTGGCTGGGTGCTGGGGCAGGAGCAGGAGCAGGAGTAGATAAAGGGGAAATGGCTGGGGGATAGTGTACTGAGAGAATGGGTGTCATCCTTCAAGAGCAGCCGGCAGATGATGACAAACAAAGCGCCAGTTCGACTCTTGTTTGCCATTCAGATCTGGTTCTGGTTCTGGGGCTGCGGCTGTGGCAATGGCAACGGCAACGTCAACGGCTGCTGTTGATGTTGATGTTGATGTTGTCACTGCTGCCACCCACTCACCTACGCCATCAACACCAGCCCTTCCCCACCAACCGTCAACATCTCGGCTCTGGTGACCTTTTTGCTTTGCAGCACCATTAATAACAACCACTTCAAAGGGGCATGAGGCGACAACAAGGGCAGGAGCTGAAAGGAGAGACTTTAGAGCAAGTGCTTGTTGCATTTGGAGCAGATAGCATGGGATAGCATGGGTAGAGGCACTGGCATTGGGAGTGGGAGTGGGAGTGAGAGAGGGAGTGTGTGTGTAAGTCGGAGTACGTGTGGCAATAGGGCAGCTTGCTGTTTAGCATAGCAATGAAGTGGTTATATAACAAGCTCCGAGCACCAACACCAGCAGCCACGCCCACAGCTGCAAAACACTGAGCTCAGTCTATAAATATGCACACAGCTATGCATGTGGAAATACACTGAGCGAAAGCAAAAGAAAGAAACAATTGGCGATTCTAAGCATAGAAAATATTATACATAGATATGCAAGATATATGTATATATGTATAAAAAATACTTCGAATATATATATATATCGATGACCAAAACATTTGTTTAAGCAGAGTAACTATATTATTTTTGACAGTGTATAAGTATATATATATAGATATGTCCTTTCAGTGAGCTGCTGTTGCTGCTGCGTAGGCCGCAGAAAACTTGTTGCAAATATCGATTGGTGCCTTGCAAAGTCTGCCTGCACACACACTGAAAAATGGTGGGGAAAGGGGAGGAAAGGGGGCTTATGGTGCGGTACGTGGAAGGTTTTTGGGGCTCGTGTGACTGCGGGCCTGTTGCAGGCATTTTCAATTTGCGCTTTGGCATTGAGCGCACTCGACTTTTAACAGCTTCCTTTTTGCCTTTCACATTTCATTTTCTCTCTTTTTTTTTTTTTAATATATTTTTTTGTTGTTCCTCTTTAATATTTGATTGCCTCGCATCACTTGAATGCCACTTTCACCTTTTATCATATATATATATATATATTGATTTACTTTTTATATATTCTGACTGACGTCCACTTGGCTAGGATGTCAATTTATTGAATTATTGTTGGCAACTGCGGCTGCTGCTGCTGCTGCTGCTGCTGCTACTATTTTTACGACAGCTTCTAATTTCTCATTCCACTTCCTCTTCCCTTTCCGCTGCTTCATTTATATCTGTGCTGCTCTTCGGCTGCCGCTTCCTGTCGTTTCGCCATCGATTTCGGGCAGGTCAAGTTCAGGCTGCCCTTGCCGCCGGGCGTTAGCTCCACAACACTCCTGCCGAAGCTCATACGTACCAAGGATGTGAAGCAGCTGCAGGATGGCAATGCACAGCCCACAAAGCCCAAGTTAACGGTAAGTGTAAAGATTATCTGTACAATTAATAACAGTACAATTGACAAGTACTAAGAACAAAATTTAAATATATCTTCAAAGTGAATATAAAGAGAGATATTCATAGATATAGATATAGATATAGATATAGATATAGATATATATATAGATATAGATATAGATATAGATATAGATATAGATATAGATATAGATATAGATATAGATATAGATATATATATAGATATAGATATAGATATAGATATAGATATAGAATAGATATAGATATAGATATAGATATAGATATAGATATAGATATAGATATAGATATAGATATAGATATAGATATAGATATAGATATAGATATAGATATAGATATAGATATAGATATAGATATAGATATAGATATAGATATAGATATAGATATAGATATAGATATAGATATAGATATAGATATAGGTATGTTAGAGTTCATGGAATACCCTTGCTAGCTTCAGCACCCAAAAGTATGCAATAAAATATTACATACCTAGCAACTCGATACGATTTGCCTAAACAATATATAGTATATCTGATCTGAAATGAAGTAAAGGCTTAAATTTCAATCGCTTTCTCCTTCTCCTTCTGCTTCTTCTACTTCGTTTGATCCACTAGAAATGCCTAAATACCCTCGATCTAACATCCCTGGGCATTGGATCATGTTGTGGCACCGGCATGTACCTAGTTGCGGGCCTTGTGGCCCAGAAGATGGCTGGACCCGGTGTGGTGATTAGTTTTATTATAGCCGCCATAGCGAGTATATTCTCAGGTAAATTTCAAATATATAACCATATATATAATACCTAAATATATAATTATATATATCGTTAAGGCGCTTGCTATGCGGAATTCGGCGTTCGAGTGCCACACACTTCCGGCTCGGCCTATATGTATTCATATGTGGCAGTTGGAGAATTTGTAGCTTTTATAATTGGTTGGAACATGATATTGGAATATCTAATAGGTAAGCTAAAGTAGTACTATATGAAATATTCAATATTCATATTACTTATTCCATTCACTTGCAGGAACAAGTGCCTGTGCATGTGCATTAAGCTCAAGTTTTGATTCTTTGACGGGCAATGCCATTGCGACTGCGATAAGTGAGTCAATTGGCACCATATTTGGTAAGTGTACAATGAACTTTGTCTTGTCTTGCTGTATGATAGAGTGTATACAAACACTGTTTGCCTAATTCTAAGTTTCAGTTTTGATCGTTTTTCCCTTAATTAACTTTCTTTCAAATTTATTTATTCTTCTAGGCAAACCACCTGACTTTATAGCCTTTGGCATAACAGTCATCATGACCTGCGTTTTGGCGATGGGCGCCAGCAAATCCGTCATCTTCAATCACACCCTGAATGCCATCAATCTGGCCACGTGGGTGTTCGTTATGGCCGCAGGGCTCTTTTACGTTGATACGAAAACGTGGTCGGAACATCAGGGCTTTCTGCCCTTTGGCTGGAGTGGCGTAAGTACCACTAAATCACATGAGATATCTAACTATATTGTATTCTCTACTTATTCAGGTTTTCTCGGGTGCCGCCACCTGTTTCTATGCATTTATTGGTTTCGATATCATCGCAACCACCGGCGAAGAGGCACACAATCCGCAGAAGAGTATACCGAAGGCAATCGTTGGCTCGCTCATCGTTGTCCTCATTGCCTATGTTAGCGTCAGTCTAGTTCTTACTTTAGTTGGTGAGTTAAACAGCTGAGGAGCCTATTGAAATCAATTTCGGAAATTCTGTAGAGTTCTCTTTGTCAATGTTCTTTCCATACTTTCTGTCAATAGTATTTCGATAATGTATAAAGTTCTAGAAGTATTCTAGGTCTCGAATTAGTTACTAAGATTTTGAGGCATACAACGAGAAAGTATCGGAGTTATAGATTACATATTAGACATGGATGTTCTTCATATATAGTAAATATCAAAAACTTTGACACCCAGTAGGATAATATTGGATTTGGAATAACTTTAGAGCTCTTATTTAGCAAGCGATAACAATTTGATAAAAATCGATTTTGATAATCGATTTTTATGGCATAATTCGTTACATATAGCTAGTTCCTAATATCAGATCTATTTTGTGTACATATAACTTTCTCACTTACTCACTCTCTCTCTCCCACCCACTCTCTCCCTTTCTCTACGCACCTCAGTGCCCTATGATCACATCAATGTGGGCGCCGCTCTAGTGCAGATGTGGTCCTATGTGAATGCGCCCAAATGTCGTGCTGTGGTTGCAGTCGGTGCCACAGCTGGCCTCTCGGTAGCGATGTTTGGGTCGATGTTTCCGATGCCGCGCGTCATCTATGCCATGGCCCAGGATGGCTTGATATTTAGGTGAGCTGTGACTCGAGTCTTAAGTGAAATTGTAGCCAAACTTATGCTTCCTTACCCATTGCAGGCAATTGTCGCATCTGTGGCAGCGCACAAATGTGCCCGGCTTGGCGACTGTGGGCAGTGGACTGGCCGCCGCGCTGGTTGCGCTAACCGTGCGCCTGGACATACTCGTGGAGATGATGTCGATTGGTACTCTGCTGGCCTACACCCTGGTGTCCACCTGTGTGCTGGTGCTGCGCTATCAGCCGCACAGTACGTCGCTGGTGGAGCTGTTGCCGGCTCAGCTGCGTACGCCGCTGGCACCGGGCACCGCCACCGATCCGCATGCTCGTCCCTCGGAGGTGCTGGAGCCGACTAAGCTAACGATTAAGCGTGTTACGCGCGGCATGTCGGATTCAGATGATTCGTTCATTGACGACAGTCCGGAGGGCTATCTGGGTGGACGGGATGATCAGTTTTTGGTGTCGGATCGTTCCGAGAATAAGTTCTATGGCAGCGTTCATGGTGCCCCAACCGGACCCACTGGACAGGCCACAGCCTTTGATACGATGGGCCTTAATTTTATAACGCGCAAGATTCACGACTATGCGTACCTGTGCCCCGGCTTCTTTCCCTGGGTGAATCCCGGTCAGGCGACATCCGAAAGTGGTATGTTAAAGAGTATAGACGATCGCTTTCCTGTCTTCCTCTCTTCCGCTGTCCTATTCTCTCTCTCTCTCTCTCTCTTTTCTGCTCTCTATCTTTTCATATTCGATATCGAAATTCAATATTCTCGTTGGTCTTTTGCTTTCTCTCATTTCGTTTTGATTTTTGCTCCCGATGACATCGTGACTCCGAAATTGTTAACGCATCCGAAATCCGTAATTCGAAATTCGAAATCCAAAAATCCGACTTCGAATATACACCGTATACACAGGCATGTATGTCACGAAACTAGTTGGAATCATGTTCGGTCTCATATTCTTCTTGGATTTGTTTGCGGCCATCGGTTGGTCCGGCGGCCTCGCCATCTTCATTTATATCATTTTATTTATCGGCATATTTGTGATATTATTGATTATATCGAGACAACCACAGAATAGGTAAAGCCAATAATTACAAAAGAACAAAAATATATATCCTATTGATAACCTTGCAGAGATTTATTTTTTGTTCGAGGAGTTCGAGTTGAGTTAGCAATCCGAAATCAATCAACTTTTTGTCTGCTTATTTTTAGAAAATTTTCTAATGATCAATATACTTTTCATTAAATAATGATGATCAGTTTCATGGCTGTATTAATGTCAATAATATAATCGATAAATATCGATAACTAGACATTCTCTTTGACCATAATTTGATTAAATGTTAAAAATTGATGACGCCTCAGATCAAATGTATTTGTATCTAACGATTAATTTGAATGATTTGCACATGTAAATCAATCAATAAATATCGATAATTATTGATATACTATAATTATTTTGAAGATACATTCTTAACAAATAACTTGAATTTGCCATACATAAAATGTAATTATAGCGCATTATATATCGACAATTGTATATGTATATAAATCGATTACTTGCCTCAAATCGATAAAAGCCAAAGTTAAAAACAGTATTACTTTCACTCTATGATGAAGGCTTTCCGAACTCTAGTTGATATCTTCTGCAAGGGTATTATATTACATATTTGGCTTGCCGAATTTCCAAATACTTCACACGTAATATCTCTGCAAATGCTCAAATGTAATTGTTCTCTTCGATCTTTCACAGATATGCACTTGCGTTTTTAACGCCTGGACTTCCATTTATTCCGGCTATCGCAATAACTGTTAACATTTATTTAATATTTAAGCTAAGCATACTAACCCTCATTAGGTTCACTGTGTGGATGACTCTCGGCTTCATAATGTACTTCTACTACGGCATCACGCACAGCAGCATGGAGCAGACTAGCGACGAGCTCGAGTTACATGTCGACAAGGATTATGTGAGTCTGCCAGAAAATCTTTGCACATGAATAACTCTATTCATACGTTTATCCATTTCCAATTCTAGAGCAAAAACGTCGATGATAAAGCCGTTTGGGATCAGCAGTCCTATAACCAGACGCATGAGCCCGTCTGGGCCAGCAAGGAAGTCAAGCACTCCACAAGTGAGTGACAATCTAACGATATATCTTTATGAATGCGTTTCTAGGTTCATAAGTGTTAGACGTGCCTATTCATATTTTGTAAAAAACATAATTGTGTTTTTTAATAAATCGATACATATCGATAATTTGATGCAGATAAGTAATAAGAATAATATTGGGAACACTCGTTTCTCTCGCTCTTGCAGAGCAACGGTATAGCTATGGCAAGAATGCCACGGCTGGTGGTCAGACTGGCAATCGGAATACGTCCAGTGGCAGCAAATCTGGCGCCGATGCGGCTGCGACTTCAACTACAGATGCGAGAGCTGCGCCAGCGCCGCCGGCGAGTGCACGAAGTGCGGAGGGCCGAAGCCGTCCATTGGAGCATCAGTATACTGGGCAATTTAGCATGTTTGTGGATGAGAATCAGTTTCCCACGTGGGATGACTAAATCAGCCCGAATCGTTGCGATCGACCTAGCGATAACATCTATCCGTAAAGTTCAACTTCCGTAAGTTCATTTCCGTTTTCGTTCGCGTTTGCGTCTCGATGTGATCGTGTAACAGCCAGGCAGCTACATTCGAGACGCAAGCTAAGATCGATATATATAAATATATATATATATGTATGCATATGTATGTATATATATTCCAACATTATCTAGATGACCCACGATATTGTAAGCAAGCAAAGAGCTGGCAACATAATGACAACTGTAAATATGTTATATATATATATACATATACATACATGCGTTACATACAGTGCAGCCCCAATGGTTGTTGTTAGTGCCATTGAGGCTCCACTGTATCTAGCACAAATATATATACATATATACATACAACAAACAAGCAACTCAGCATCAACTACCTACATACATATATAAATATATATATATATATATATATATATATATATATATATATATATATATATATATATATATATATATATATATATATATATATATATATATATATATATATATATATACTAATTATACAAATATATATACATTAAAAAAAAAAAAGTTGTTGTAGAGCCATGTTAACATGTTAATACTGTATTCGATTGGCAGCTCGTACTTTCTCTCTCCTTCACATTTTGTTATCAATTATCGAATTTTCGATTTGCCAATCGAAATTGAGTAAGAGGAAGCATGACAAACAGAGAAAATAACTGCATATTTTTGAGATTGTTGAGCACAAATCATTAAGCTGGCCATATATTTATGTGAAACGGAATTATTTTAATAAACTAGTTCAAAGTTTTGCGCGCACATGCGTGTGTTCACTGTACAGTATGCACACCTAAACACACACACAAACACATACACGCACGCAGACACACGCATGGCTATTTAGCAAATGTAGTTTTAAGGAGAAGCACCGATGACAGAGGCAAACAAAACAAAACAAAACAAAACCAAAGTTATAATAATGAATGTATATATGTATATGTATATCTATATATAGTATATATTTATATACATATATATGTTAACACTCTCAATTCTATGTATATTATATTTATGATTATTGACATTGCCATTATATACAGTTATTGTTACTATATATATGAATTATATCGATACGGTTTATATATATATTACGAATACTTCTTATACGAGTATATATATGTATATATATACATGAAATGTTATTGTTTCTCGACTATTCTAGAGGCTTGCGCTAAACTTGATTCGGTATTTCTTGTTATCTAACAATTTAAAACTATGCAAACACAAGAAAATAAATAAATATATATATAAATAAAATACCAAAAATATAACAAACGAAGTGAGCTGCAGTGAAGTAAGCCATAAAATTTATCATATTTACTAATCGCAAGCAAACCTATTCAAATTCAAACATTTATATAAAACAAAACAAAACAAAATACCAACAAAATACCAACAAAATCAAATACTTAATGCATAACAAAAAATACTAACATTTATATACAATACATACATTTTTCCACTTTATATACTAAAAGCAAGAAAGCGAACAAAATTTTTAAAACTATATTATGAGTAAATACCATTTATAAAAATACTTAATACTTAATTCGTTTACATTTTCATTTAAACTTAATAAAAAAAATACTGTACATACACACATACACACACATAGCACACATTTTATACAAAGAGACTCTAACGGTAACATTAAACTAACAGTATAATAAAAAAAAGCATGATCTAAATGAAAAGAATATATGAACTACCCCCCCAAAGAATGGTACAACCAAATACTAGCAAACAAATACCTAAATCTTTGGAGAAACTACCAAAAAAGAAACCCAACAAATACAACAATATACATATATATATTATTAAAATCTATTACACTTAAGCTTATGTTTAAGGCGCGTTACGTATGTTACATATGTATAATCCAATAGCAAAAGTTGTTTGGCCCCCCTAAAAAAAAATTAATAAAAAATAATAAAAACAAAACAAAACAAAATATAAAAAAAAGTTCCGAGCATCTAAGGCACTTGTATTTCGACTTATATTATATATACCATTAATTATCATTATTATTATTCCTATGTATTCTTATAAAGCTAAATCAAATTCTATGTAAAAAAAAAAAATATACTTAAAGCAAAAAAAAAAAAAAAAAAAAAAAAACCAAATCCTTCATTGATCTAAATGTACATAGATAATACCCAATATATATTTATATCCTAGTATTATGTAACCTAATATCATTTCGATTTCTTGTCCCTTTTTGTATTGCGTACAACTCAATTCAATTTAAGTGCCAAATGCACGCATCAGCTAAGAACAAATAATTCATAATACAACAAATATTAATTCCTCAAGTTTCAAGAAAGTTTTCTGAAACTCTTTGGCACATTGCTTCAATTCGGAGTGGGTTTGATTTTTGTTAGTTTATAATTTCCTTAGCATTTTTATTTGATTTATTTATTTTGCAATAACTGACTTGTACATACTCAACTACAAACAACTTATATAATATATATACTATATATATTTTTATGAAACAATACTAAATACCAACAAGAAACATACCAAAATACTTGCAACATAACAAAAAAAAAAAAAAAAAAAAAAAAAAAAAAAAAAAAAAAAACAACATATCCTAAGACACACGAAATTGAAAAAAAAAAAACAAACCGTTTACCGCCAGACAGATCATACGTACAAGGTATCTAGTAACACTAGACAAGCAACAGCCCAACTAAATACTTAATACTTAAAAAAAAAAATAATAAAATTAAAAAAAAAAAACAACTACGAACTCTTTGAGAAGTTTGTTTCTTCCACCACTTGGTTCTTCTGGTACCACCTAAAGAAAACGTTTATAACTGTTATTATACATATAAAACTGAACAATTATGAAATATTTAATATTAATAGAGATTATCATCGATTTTCCACAGTTACAATGAATTTTTTGTATGTATATAAATATGTATATATACAAGAAATTTGCTTCCCATAATATACTTCTGCATTTTTTATATTATCTTAATTTACATCATTTATAATTTTTTAACAAACAATATATATACATATGTATCTATATAGATATAACAGTCAAAATATTGATTGAACAATATGAAAATGGGAACATTTCTTCAATAAACTTTACAATCACTCCATGAACTAGTTCATTTAACTCGAACCACTTAAAAATTAATAGAAGAAGTCACCAAATAGCAAGCAATAGATGAAATAGATTGGGTCACATCTGATTGATTGATTGATTTGGGTACTACTGAGCAAGCTGGAAACTTTAAGCTAAATAATTGATGGAAGTGAGCGATTGATTGATCGATCGATCGATCGATTGATTGATTGATTGATTTGGGTGCTACTGAACAAGCTTTAGTATAAACTATAACGGGTCACATTTGCTTGAATATTAGATAAAATAGTTGATCAAAGGATTGATTGATGTAATTAATGAAGAGGCAAGAGCCAAAAATTGACCATTGATAAGCGACTGATTGATTGACGATTAAAATTTGATTAATTATTGATTGTTAGTAGATTGATAATTGATTGTTGATTGACTGATGATGATGATCAATTAATGATTGATTGGCGATTCATTATTAATTAACTGATGATGACTCATTAATTGATTACGAATTCATTGATGTTCAATTGTTGATTGATTGATTATGATTAATTATGTAATTAATCACAGGTCAATTGATAATTGATTGATGATTGAAGATTGATTAACGACTGATCGATGATAATTAATTGTTAATTGCTTGATGATTGGTTGAATGATTGATTGACTTGACTTGAATTTGGATTAATTGATGATTGATGACTAATTAATGTTTGTTTATTTATTGAACTTTAACAAATGAGCTCAAGACGAAGCCAAGTAACAAATGCAACAGAAGAGTACATAAATATTTTATTGATAACTTTGATTGATTGGTTCAATGATTGTTTCCATTTCCAACATGCACATACAGACACACAGAGACACTTATAAACGAGTATGAAGTACCTAAGTTTTTATTTATTTAATAAGACTGAATTTCTGCATATGATTTATTTGAATATATTATATACACACATGCATACATGGACGCATACATACATACATACATACATGCATACATACACATATATACATATGTATTATGATTATTGTAAATATATTTATAGCATTTAAACACGATATACATATATATAATTATATATGCATACATACAGTTTGAATTATTTTTATGTATATATACATACTTAGCAACTTTACAACTTTAGCTAATAAAGCATCAAAATTTTAAGATATATATTCTCAACTCATAAAAAAAAAACGCAAAAAACTCAAAAAGAAAAGAAGAAGAAAAAAGATAAAGTAAAAGATATGTTAAAGAAAAAGCTATTATATTATATATAATATACATATATATACATATATGACAAAAGAAAGGAACCTTCAAGATAAATATATATGTATATATATATACCAATATATATTTATGTATATATATATATATTTCAATGGATCGATAACAGAACAAACCACAAAAAAAAAAACAAAAACAAAAAAATAACTAAAGGATGTTAAATTAATATAATGAAACAATTTTTTATTCAAATACTACTCTTAATTTGATTTATGTGTTAATAACTTATTAAATGATATTTCATGAGAATATTATATAAAAAAGTGAAAAAATAAATAAATAAAAATTGTTAGGATATTCAAAATATTGATTGAATTGTAGTTTTATTTTTCTTTTTTTTTTTCATAAGTTGGAAATGGGAATTTGTTTATTTAAGGTGACCATGGAGTCAAGTCATTAAAAATAGAGATTGTTTGATGTCTGTTTTGGGGTCTCGCTTCAAAAATCGAATTAAACCGGTTTTATAAACGACAAAAGTTCAATTTTGGAAACTATGTTATTAAGGTGACCATGTTGGAGAATTTAGAATTTATTAAGGATTAAGGTGATCATTATTATGAATAAACTATATTAAGATTTTATTCAATATTCAAGCTCAATATCAAATTAAGACTGAGCCTAAGCAGATGTAACAATGGAGGATCGGAAATTAAAGTGACCACATAGGGCAATTGAAATACTTTTAGCGGATAAACTTTAGAGCAGATTTTAAACACTTATCTCTGAGCCAGACCAAGACCAAGTTAAGAGCAGACTAGGTAAAATTAGCAATGTAACCCCAGATAAATCAGTCCAACATTTCAACATTAAAATTCCAACTAGCCCAACAATCAGATATAAAGAGCCAAGTCATTCGATTAATACCCACAAACTGACCTTAGAGAACCAGAAAGAAATCATGAATATTATTTAGAATCTACGAAACATTTATTTTAATGCTAATTGTATTTACAAAAGCCAAGATAATGGAAAAAATCGAGAATGATTGAGATAAAAAAAAAAAAAAATTGAAATTGAAATTGAGAAGGAAATCGTGCAGATCTCTTACTTTAAGTAGTAACTGGAGTGTGGCAACCCTGGCGATGTATAGCTGTTGATTGATTGCTGATTGAAGCCCAGATTGACTGAACCGAATGGCTTCAGATTGAAGCTTTGACGCTGGCTCAGTGTATCATCGTCTGGATAGTTGACCAGAAATCCATTGGAATTGGGATGGGAATTGTTGGGCTGCTCCAGATAGGGGAAGGGATTCGGATTGGGGTTCGTATTGGGACTCGGATTGGTATTGCCAGCCTCTGCTGTGTCGCCAATATCCTGCTCTGGCGCTGCGGCACCGCCGCTAATGTCGCCATCATCTGCCGCTGCTCCTGCTCCTGCTCCTGCCTCTGGCGCTGTCTCTGCCTCAGCCGCAACCGGAGCCGCAGCGCTGCCCTCGAAGAAACTGGGCTTAGAGTAGATATCTGCAAAGTGTTGGAGAGAATCCAATTGTACGGCAATTAGTTAAAAGTTTGCGTATTTTACCAGCGGGTTGTGCATACTGATAGATCAGCTGATCCGCCAACTGAGCGGGTGGGCGGCGCGCTGGCAGTGCTGGCGGTGCTGGTGGTGCTGGTGGTGCTGGTGGTGGCGCAGCTGGCTGGGGCTGCGGCTGTGGACGTGGTCGGGCGCGTGGACGGGAACGTGCAAAGGGCGCTCCATAGTCGTAGTCATAGTCATAGTAAAACTGACCCACAGGACGTGGCGGAGGACGAACGCGCTTTGGTGGTGGTGGGGGTGGTGCTGCTGTAGTTGGTGCTGGTGCTGGCGCTGCTGTAGTAGGTGCTGGTGGTGGTGCTCGTGGTGGTGCATCGCCATAGTCATAATCGTAGTCAAAGGGTCGTGGCCACCAACCAGGTCCCGGGTAGAAAGGTTGAGGTCTGCGTCGCGGTGGTGGCGGTGGCGGCGGCGGCGGTGCTGGTGGCGCCGCTGTAGTGGTGGTTCTCATCATGGCGGGTCGCCGAGTCGTCTTGGCATTGATTACATTTCGCGTAATGTTCGCCTTGACGCTGGACAAGTCGGCGCTCTTCTGCAGCAGATTGCGCAACAGCAGGCCAAAGTCTAGGGTGATGGTGCCGCGTTTCGTCCTAGTCTCGCCCTCGCTGAGGCTCGGCCAGACGGTCAGCAGAGCGAGCAGCATTAGACAATACCTGCACTGCATCCTGGCCAACAATGCGTTCGTGGAGTCAAGTCAATTCGATGGAGTTGTGGAAGCGTTCGCTAAACCGCGCTGTGTGGCGTTCCAATCAGAACTGGCGAACTGCCCGCTGGCTGCCTTGACTCGCGCCTGGGCGTTGCGGATAAAAGCCAACGAGTTAGACGGGTTCAACAGCCAGCCAACTAGCCTCTCAGCCAGGCGAGCCAGCGAGCCAGCGAGCTCTCTGTCAACGGGTTCTGTGCGTGGCAACAATTACTTTTGCACTACTTTTTTGTGGCACTCGAATAATTCGTGCAAAAAACTCTAACTGCGACCCCACCAAAGCTCAGCACAGTGGGTCATTCAGTATATTGTCCATTGCTAACGGTAATTGGGTAGACAAATTATATGAGGTGATCGAATGGGAGTTACTCAATATGTAGCCAGAAGGTTCGGTTTCTCTATGTGTATGCAAAGATGGAAATAGAAAGATAGAAATCGGACTTTAACTATGTCTCCATCTTTGATATTTATGCACTCTATGATTTACTCTCTCTCTCCAAC
The DNA here is from genome assembly GCA_030914345.1 of Drosophila koepferae. NCBI lineage: Eukaryota > Metazoa > Arthropoda > Insecta > Diptera > Drosophilidae > Drosophila > Drosophila koepferae. The sequence goes on from JAUESR010000209.1 coordinate 4,744,841, forward strand.
TTTCAGTGTCAGAATTTATCTCTCTTTCTCTCTATCTTACAATGTCTCTCTCTCTCTCTCTTTTTTTGATTATTTCTCTCACACTCTCTTTTCTTCTTCTATTTAACTCCCTTTCTCACTCTCTATATATCTCTGTCTCTCTGTCCGCTCTGTCTCTTTCTTTTCTCTTTTCCTTCTATCTTAATTAGCCTACTTGATTATATCTATATCTTACTCGTTCTCTTTAAGACTATTATTGTCTCTTAGATGGTATTCCGTTCTGTACATTTTATATCTCTCCAAATCTTTCTCTCTATGTTGCTTCTTCTCTTTTGCTCTCTCTCTCTCTATAATTTCTTGATGTCATTATCTTATGATCTCTCTCTCTCTCTCTCTCACTCTCTCTCTCTCTCTTTCTCACTCTTTTCCTCTCTGGTTATCTCATCAACTCTGTCGCCTGCTCTCTTACTCTTTCATCGCCTCAGTCTCCCTTGACATTTCCTTTTATCTTTCAGCTATAGCTCCCATGCTCTCTGGCTTAGATCAAATCTAAAAATATATATTTAAAATTGCAGTTTCTTCCGTCTCCATTTCCATTCCATTTCAATGGTCTTCATACCACTGTGCGCACACTGATTATAATGATACATATGCATCGAATTTTACTTGTAACTATTATGAGTTTTTAAAGCCAACTTGTTGCACTTAGATTTAATTTAGATACCCTTACCACATACATGATGGACTATAGGATGCGTATTTATAATGGTTGAAGTATATCAAATTTACAATATATAATTTATGATATATATATATGAATATAGTAGTATAGTAAAATGATATATATGTTCTCATATTTACTAATTTGTATTTGCAGGGTATTCGCACAGTCGCATATCCAAGCGTTTGGCATACGTTCAGACGTGCAGGTTATGTTTATGCATTTGCTTAGCAATTAACGGCCTTTACTTTTAGTTAGGTGCACTGAAATCGAAGTATATATGTCTCTATATATAACACATATACTTACATATACTTAGATAATAGTGTCAGAAAGATCTTGTTTGTTTTCACAGCTGAATTCGAATTCGAATTGAATTTGATTGAAAGGCATTCAGTAATTGTAATTTGTACACATTCAGAGATAGATATATATATATATATCTAAATCCAATTTATAGTGGGGAAAAATGTTTACATAAACTGCTAAGGAAATTGAAAGTCGAGCAGAAGCGGTGGAAAAATGGGGAAAACATAAATGAAATCGAGAGTTAATCTGGTCTGGAATTTGCCTGGTCTGGCAGCCGTCGTTAAAGCCCGTTTCCCATAGATATTTTTTTCGTTTCTTTACTTTGTTTTTGGATTAATTTTCCATTTTCCTCGTGGAAAAATTGAAAATTCGTCAAGTGTTGCGTGCGAATCGCTAATAACTGACTCCAGACTCGAGCTCAGACTTGAGACGTTAGGCTCAAGGCTTACGCGTGGCAAATGGCTAAGAAACTCCGGCAGGCGGACAGAATGTGTGAACGACTATGAAATACCCTAGCTAAAATGTGATGCAATATCAGTTTTGCCTTGACAGAAAATGAAAGCTACTGAGAATGTTAATAAATATGAAATATCCTTGCTATTGAGTAAGATTTGCTAGACTATGAAATACCCTAACTAAAAATGGATTTAATAATATTAAGTTCGCTAAAGAAGAAGTGGGACAAAAACTATATTTCACAAAATATATTTTATTGCGGTATATCTTGGTAAAAGAAAATCAAGACAAAGTCGATTCGACTATGAAATACCCTAACTTAAATATATCTAATCTGATTAACTTTGCTCTGAAAGCAGCAGAAAATGTGTTGAATAATATATAATTCAAATAACCTTCCCATTATCCTACTATATTTTGTAGGTTAATCTATATAAGACATGGCTCATCTACTATACAATTCAACACAAATTAGTCGCATTTCATTCTAAAATCGATTTACAGCGTACCCATATAAGCGTGAATATATCATATATAGATCGAGTTTACAGTTTTAGTTATAGCTTTTCTAATCGAATTTATATATCCTTTATAATCTATATTATTTTATTTTTATATAGGCAACTAACAAACTGCTATCAGTTGCAAAAATGATAAACCTAACCAATATACTCTCTTGTTAACTTAAAACAGGGTATTGCATGGCAAACAAAGTAAATCGCAATTGCAGATTTGAACGAGTTATGGAAGTTGCCTAAGATAAAGATTTGAAATGCGAGACATTAAAACAGTTTATTACCAAACATAAAACTCTATATACTATCATACATATATGTACATGCATTTACTCATGCATATATATATATATATATATATATATATATATATATATATACATGAGCTATGAAAATATCATAAAGATTTGCAGTTCCATTTGCGCGTCATTTGACTAAGCTACGACTAGATTTTGCTGTGAGATGCTTGTGGGCGCTGTGATGACGGCCAGTGACACGGTGGGCGTCACCGGATGGGGCTTTGGCTCTGTGGGCGTGCCGCGTGAGCGTAGCGTACGTATGATGTACAGTTCCACTTGAACAAACGGAGCCTCCACACATAGATACGAGAGCAGAGAGATGAGCAGCGTGATGCCAAAGTCTGACCAAAAGTGCAGAATCTACAGAGAGAGAGCGAGAGAGAGAGAGAGAGAGAGAGAGAGAGAGAGAGAGAGAGAGAGAGAGAGGGAGAGAGAGATTGAATGAGTGAATGCTCAACTATGATTACTCTCGGCACAGACTCACTGCATCATAATTGGAGAAATGTTGACTGCTCTTGATGCGACCCGTGTTGACCATCTCGACCAGCAGATGCCAGATGAAGAGGCAATAGGAGAGCTTTGATATCGGCTGCCAAAATGACCAGCTGAGCAGGGTATTCACCACACCGCCATGTCCACACTGGCAGGCCCAGATGAGCCAGCAGATGGCCAGGGGCCAAGCAATGCGACTGCAGCACAAATAGAATGCCCCGGCCAGGGGCGATATCTCCATGGCATCTAGTCGCGTATAGGGATAGACGCTCCAGATCACCGTCGCAATGAAGAGCAGCGCCAGCAGCCAGAGCAACAGCATCAGCCACTTGGAGAGGCGATGCCTGCGTCCCTGCTCGCCGTGCAGAAAGTAGCCAAAGAGCAAGCCAATCAGCCAGGGCATGGCGCGAGCATGAGTCGTATAGTAGATCATGCGCATCTCAATGCTATCCTCACCCAGATTGCTGTCCAGGCATAATTGATTAATTAATTGCATTTGCTCTGAATGAACGGATATGCTTTCCACTCACCCCTTGCGGTTGAAGACGGCTAGCTTATTCAACATTATGATGCTGAAGACACAGCCGAAGAGCAATGCAATCAGCAACACGATTCCGGCCACAGCACGACGACGCCAGCGGTAGAGTGGCCAGAGCAACAGAGGGGAGAGCAGAAAGAGCTGCATGTCCACGGCCAGATACCAGGCATGACCCAGACACTGTAGAGGCAATAAAAGTAACAGTTGACATGATTGAGTGGTTGATTGACTGACTCATATGGATATGGATTAGAAACACTTAGGCTACATGGCAAGATAATATGATAAATCATTCCATGCTGTGTATGTCAATCATTTTGATTGATTGACTGAGTGCTAGAAAATACAGAAAGTCTAGGGTGGTCGTATGTCATAATGATTGATTGCTTGATTGATTGATTTGACCATTATTAACTACTATGAACTAAGAGTTACAAGGACATTATAGAAGAGTAAAGCAATTTGAATACAAGTTTATCTAAATCAATCACTTTGAATGATTGACCTATTGATCGACTGATCATTAACCATTTAGAAGTGTTACATAGAATAGTAAAGCAATCTATATATATATATATATATATATATATAAGTCAGACTCTCTATATCAAACCTTTTGACTGATTGAGCTGATTGATTGATTGACTCACCCACACCTACTACAAACAACGATGATCATATGTCTTATTGAAAAAAGAAAATCAATCAATCAATTTTGATTGATTACTTGAATTGCTTGGAGAATGCTTTGACATCATTTGATCTTGCAAAGTCTAATAAATATCTCATTTTCAACTTACCATGCGACCGGCTGCAGCATAATTCTGAACGTAGAGCAGCGTCGCCCACCAGGTGTCGTAGCACAGCTGCGAGGAGCTGGTGAATTGCTGCCAGAGTGGTCCGCTGTCCAGGCGCGGGAACAGCGTCATCAGAAAGAGCACAGCGATGGCCAGCACAGGTGTGAGGCGCACGATGCGATGCAGGTACATAAGCGGCACATTCAAGCTACCCGAACGGCTGTTCAAATGAAATACCATGAAATGGAGATCAAGGAAACACTCGCTGCTGCCCCTACACACCGTTTCAGCTCGCGCAACGTCGACATCACGAGCAGCATTCCGCTGAGCAGGAAGAAGGTGTCCACGGCTATGGTGCCGCTCTGCAATATCATCGAGAATGGCGTTTGCGCCCAAGCGATTACCTCATAGCTGTTCACATTGGGCGCCAGCACCAGGAACATATAGTCATGTCCCCAAATGATCCAGATGATGGTCAGGCAGCGTATGCCATGCAGACAGGGTATCAAATGAGCGCTTGGCTTCGAAATCTTCATCAGTTGACGTAGATTCTGGCGCAGCGAAAAGGCAGCCAACAGTTTTTGTGATCCTATGTAGGTGATGGTAATATAGATAATGTATATAAGAAGAGGGAATGAAAGCGAGAGAGAGAGAGAGAGAGACCTTAGTTTCTAGCTTGAATAATTAGATGCTATTTTGAGCTTTCAGTTAGTTCTTACTAGTCATGATCTTATGCTCTCTAATATACTTCATAAAGTATAGGTTATATTATGATTATATAAGATTATAATAGATCATGGTAACGTAAAACCATTAAAGCCATATTAATCCTATGATACTAAAAATTATTGGAATACGCGTAGATAAACTAGATCAAGTATACCCCGAATTGGCTGGAGTATAAAAGTATAAGGGTGTAGGAGAATAAGAGTATAAGAGTATAAGGGTATAAAAATATTAGAGTATAAGAGTATATGAGTACAAGGGTATAAGAGTATACGAGTATAAGAGACTCGAGTATAAGAGTGTGACGAGTATAAGATTATGAGCGCATACGAGTTTAAGAAAATAAGAATATATACGAGTATGCGAGTATAAGAAGTATAAGAAGAGTATGAAAAGCTCAAGACATGGCCTAAGAGGCGTACGACTATATAGGCAGCTCCTTCAAATAATTCATAGAAATATATATAAGACTATATACATAGCTCTCTATATACATATACATGAAGAACTCCTTGATCATTTTCATTTCAACAAGCAAACTTATCAGTATTGAGGTTATGCCAACGCCTTAGGTAAGTTTGGCACCTACCTTTGAAGTAGTCCAATAGCGTGCAGAACATGACGAGCAGGGCCAAAGCGATGAACAAGACACTAAGGAATAGCTTATAGAAATCAGTATATGACATATATCGTATATATAGAGATCAGTCGACTTACATAGCGAACCAATCAAGTGCCGTCATGGGCTCTCTGGCGGCCAGGGCGCAATTTGATTCCTGCACCAATTGCAGCTGCGGCGCCACTGCATCCTTGAAGATCAGCTGTAGATAGTTGTTGAGCCAGCGATTGAGCTGTGCGGCGCTGCAAGCAGCCGGAATGCAGGTGCCAATGCTAATGCTCACCGTTTCGTCATCGGGCACAAGCGCCTCGAATTCAATGTGGGCTAAGCAGTATTTGGTGGGTGTTTGGGCGGCCGCTGAGCTGATCAGGCTCTGGCTGAGACTGAGGCTCAGGCAGGACTCGTAGTTGCCAAGATCACTGAAATGGCCATAGAGCAGGCCGTGCGGAAACTTGCCCCAGGCATCGAGCACTACAAGAAACAACGGCATGAATGAGCAGAGCTCCAGCTGAGAGTGGCTACGCGCAGGAAAACGGCTTACCTTTCACGGCTGGCAGGATTTGCTGCTGGGCTGCCTGTAAGAGTATGCCCACCTGTGTGGCACAGAGCAGCTCATCATGGGAGATGTTCGCCTGCTGCAGCACCTGATAGCCAAAGTTACTCTGCTGCAGCCAGGTGAGCAGCTCCTGCTGACTGTAGGCGCCCTCAGCCTCCTGCTGGCCCAATGCCAGCGCCAAGCAAGCCCAAAATAATAGACCCCGAACAGCGCCTAGACGTAGCCCTGAACCAAACAACCGAACTTTCTCTAATGCCATGGCCAATTATGATTGTTGACGGCGATGCAATTCATATTTATACGGCCGTAACACAGTTGTTCTTCTTGTTGTTGTTTTATTTTTACTACTACTGATATTTTGTGTTTTTATTTTCTAATCGAACTCTTGATAGCCGTCCCGTACCGCCCGCCTTCCGTAACCCTGTTTATCTTAGACGCTCGCACTGCAGGTACTACTCTACAAGCTGGAAACTAAGAGCTTTTTCCCCATAGTCGGCCGCCCCTACCCCAACGCAGTGCATTGACCGATAGTTAGAATAGCAGCCAAAGCACAAGTATTGCACTGATGATCAGCCGCACAGCTATTCGACTATATACTATAAGTATTAACATATATATATTTGTGGGATTTATCTAAACGATTTACCCATGTCATACATTATAATGAGACACTAACTCACTTCACTTACCCCTTTCGCTCTTCACATTGTTTAAGTGAATTGCGACACGACAATTATCCAATATCCAATAGCTCAACTACTATTGCTATCCACATCTGGTTGAGCCAGTCTATTCGTCATCTGATTATATACAAATTTCGCTTTAATACCCTGTGTAGGGCTCAAGGTTTATTCGTTTTATGAGTTCGAATCAGTTTTCTGGGCGCGTATGTAACAAACAGGTGTGATAAGGCAAGGAGCTTGAATTCCTTCATATTAAGATATTAATAGTATTTCTTTGATATTAGCCAAGTTTTATACTACTTTTAAGTTACTATAAATAAATAAAATAAGAAATCGACTCTTATAGAGATAGGGCATTTTTAGGTATATTGAGTATACAAGACGCTATATTGTAAAGTCTTATTTGTAGAGCTCTTGAATACTAGAAAACAAATATATATATATATAGTATAAGAAAAACTTACAAAATTGATATATAAATTGGTAGAAAAATCTATCGATATCTGGCATAATATGGTCAAAAAGTTATCGATATTTTTGAACTGAACTTCAATACCCAATTAGACGTATAGATTACTGTATATCATTGAATACAGCCAAAAAAAAAAAAAAAACATTGGAATAATGCATATAACATATATATCTAGATAAGCGATTGCTTGTCATATCCTAGGGCTAGGGTATCTCTCATCCCATCATTCCCAACAGACTACACCTGATATGCAACGAGGGATTTTATATTACACAAAAGGAGCAATAACCGATAAGCAAACAATTGTAAAAAATAAAAAAAAAATAAACAAATCTCAAAACGTTAAGTGGGGAGAAGTACGAAAAAAATCACGTTCGATGTGTGCAAGGGGTTGGCAAGGGACAATAGGGAACCTGGGGGGAGGGGCGCTCTTACTATTTATGATCATACGGATCATTCGACAGCAGCGGCCTTGACGGCATTCATAACTGTTAATTGTGTTGCAAAAATGAGCTTATTGCTCGGCTGCTCAACGAGAGAAAAAAGCACAAAGCTCTGAAAGCTTTTCACTTGCGATATTACGTAACAATAGACGAAACAGCAATAGATCGTCGCTGGCGATAATGATAATGACAACAATGATGATGATTATGATAATGATGATGATGTTGATGATATATACACAGAGACTTAGTTCAATCTCACTTTTCAATACAATTTACGCATGCAAAGCTGATAATAAAACTCGGTTCTGATATGAATGGTGAATGAAACCTTCCTCCATAGATAGTGGTAGTGATAGTGATAGTCAACTCTTTTGAAACTATATATAAATTTTATTTTATTTTTTTTTTTTTCAAGAATATTATATATGAATACATTAGAATCCGCTAATAACGACTCCGCTTATAGCGATCGTACGGTTATTACGACGCAGATTCAAGTCGCCATACAAAGTTTTGTTACCAACTTACACTCATGTATAGTTATAGCGCCTTTCGGGCATCATGGCAGTTCCTTGAACGTCGTTATAACCGTATTCTTCTATACATACTTCCTATATTCTATGAACATAAACATTTCTTTAAAAAAAAATCATTTAAATAATACAATTTAATATACAATGTTTTATATATTTATTTTTTTGTAATGAGCGTTAGAGGTAGAATTTTGTAAAAATTTTGAAAATATATCTTCCAAGTACTTCACGTCTTCATTTATTGCTTAGCAATCGTTCCTTGTTCATAGCCCAAGCGCAGCTCATTCGCAGGGGAAGCGGGGGGAGCGCAAGCGCAGCGGCGGCGAGGCGGGCGGACCCAGCGGCTGCGGGGGAGTGACGGGACGGACAGAGAGTGGAGGGGCGGGGCCAAAAAAGGAGACAGAGACAGAGACAGAGACAGAGAAAGAGACAGAGACAGAGACAGAGACAGGAGACAGAGACTGAGACAGAGACCGAGACAGAGACAGAGTATAGAGACCGAGACAGAGACTAGAGAACGAGACAAGGGATTGAGACAGAGAGTAGAGACAGAACAGAGACAAGAGAAGAGACAGAGACAGGACAAGAGGAATAGACGAGAAGAGACATTGAGACAGAGACAGAGAAATCAGAGGACAGAGAGCAGAGACAGAGGAAAGAGACAGAGATATTATATACATATACATATACATATACATATACATATACATATACATATACATATACATATACATATACATATACATATACATATACATATACATATACATATACATATACATATACATATACATATACATATACATATACATATACATATACATATACATATACATATACATATACATATACATATACATATACATATACATATACATATACATATACATATACATATACATATACATATACATATACATATACATATACATATACATATACATATACATATACATATACATATACATATACATATACATATACATATACATATACATATACATATACATATACATATACATATACATATACATATATAATTAATGATTCATTCATGTATCAATGTTTTTTGCCCTTCAAAGTAATCCACATCAGATAGTATAAACGTATGTCAATGGTTTTACTAAGAATTGAAGCACTTCAAATAATAACTGTTTATACCCTGAACCCATTGAAATTGGAAATTCAGGGTATAATGGTTTTTTTAAAAATGTATGTAACAGCCAGTAGGAGACATCGCAGACCCCATTCAGTATATATATTCTTGATCAGTACAAAAAATAAGTTGATATAGCCCTGCCCGTCTGTCCGTCCGTATGGATGTAGAGATTTCGAAAACTACAAAAGATAGAGAGCTGAAATTTACTACATGAATACTCGTGTGTTAGTTACGCAGTACGATTTTATTGTGTTTTTTCGATAACTCATCCCTTTTCCAAATTATCGATAAAAAGAAGCAACTAGCAGTGTGCGCACTCATACGTTCGTAAAGAAGCAGAGTATTAGTTATTTTTCAGGATTTAGGGTATTTCGTAGTCGAGTAGTCTCGAATAGAGCCTTCTTACTTTTTTCTAATCTACAACAGTTACAGCTGCTCCTTCGACACTATCTTGATCAACTCGATCATGGCATAGGGTTAAACAATTACTTAAAGATTTTACCAATTGAAAGAGACCTCATATTGAATATAACTACACATTATATATTACATATACATATCCATATCAAGTATTTTATAATATACAGATCTTTATATTTATACAATTTTTATAGTCAAGTTCTGAACCAAAATATTACTATTGAACATTTAACAAAAATAGATTCATAGGTCTAAGTTTTGGGCCACTTAAGTAGATCGTTATTGGGCTGATAAAGAGTCATGGCTGCTGCCTTACAAATTTGATGGTAAGTTATAAGAAGCTATGTAGTAGTAGTAAAGTATGAGTCACTTAGGACTGACTCCAGAATAAGATTTGCTTATCTTTTACTTAGAATAATAACATATTTCTCAGGCGAACATGTTATCTTAGGCAATACCAAATTGTGACTAACTTTAATTGGCTGAACGAAAATATTTATTTCTGATTCACTCGTGAAAGGCGATTTCAAGTGGCCCATAACAAATTTGATGATAACTCCAGTGTTTATTTTATTGATATAGACAAGAGTAATATATCAGTATAAGTGTAAGTATAAGTATAATTATAAGTATTTTAACATTTCAAACCGTTTTCGCTTAAATTTTGGCAATTCGAGAAGGTATATACATATATTAGAATTGGTAATCAATAAGTTTTTTCATATTATTTAAGTCACCTTAAATAGAAATCTTGTTAACCGTAGCGCACTTTTACAATTTCTGAAAACCTTTGTGCATTAATATACAGATACTAGCCGACTCCACTTAAGAATACGCAGCAGATAAAGGTATCGCTTATCTCCAGACATGGGCTCGATGTGGGCAGAGTATATAAAGACCAGTATGGGTAGTACCATGAAGCACAAATCACAAAATGGTCAAAACAGTCGCAGCCATTTTATACCTATTCTGTGGGTTTTTCATCACGATCAACGCCTCGGGTAAAAATGTGGAACAACCACAAAGTTCTCAGATGGAACCCATGGACTATCAACAGATCAGAAAGCTGCAGTCGCTGAGCTTGGAATTCACGGAATATTTTCAAAATAGAACAGTGAAGGACATGGATGTATTCGGCACACGGCTGCCCAACAAGGACGATCTGCAGTGCATTGCTGATATGAGCAAATGGATGAACGATCTCAAGTCCGGCAGTCTGTGGTCCATGAAAAGTATGTAACAATTAATTACAATACAACTCAAATGCATTAAAAAATAACAAAACAAAACATAATCTTTCACTCTTGTGCAACAGTGATCGATGCATGGGGATCTATACCATCGGGACTATTCTATTTGAATCTCATGGATATGGGCAACTATGGTGAATGCATCAAGATCCACAAGGAAGTGAGCAGCGATCATTCGATCAAGGGAAAATATTGCTTTTTTGAGATACCCATTCTGAAGATGCTAGGTATCCCTGCCAGCAGAACGCTAAAGATTGGCATTTGCTTTCCATCCAGCTGTTCGGCAGCACAAATGGACGCATTTCTCGGTAAGGTTATTCAACAATTGACTGGATTGAGTAGTAAAACGCACTTGATGAACGAAAACACCTGTCGGACTGATGAACGAGAGCCTTTGGATGGCATTGCCATATTGACTATGTAAGTGGAGGAAATACGAAATGTCCCACAACTAATTTTCTATAACACTAATTCTTTGGATCGTTCACAGTGTTCTCCTATCGATATTTGGTGGCTTAGCTCTGCTGGCCACTTTATACGATTATTTCCTAGTGTCGGATCAAGGTGAGTTACATCTGTTAGACATCTTAAACTCTGCCCCACTCAACGCTTACAATTTCCATGTACAGCTCAATTGCCTGCTTTGATCAGAATCTTCTCTATACGTGCGACATCCCGATCACTCTTCAGCATCACCCCGCTAAAGTCGAATCCGAATGTAATCGAGTGTTTGCATGGCATACGCTGTTTGTCCCTAATCTGGGTGGTCTTGGGACATGAGTACATGTTTGGTCTGACTGGTCCTAATATTAATAAACTTAGCGTTGTCTACGTAAGTCAACCTACATTCTAAAGCAAATAGACTAGACTGATATTATTTAATTTTTTAGTGGGCCGAAAAACCCTTTTCTGAAATCATAATCCATGCGGTGTTCTCTGTAGACACCTTCTTCTTCTTAAGTGGACTCCTCGTTGTTATGATTGCACTGCGTGCTATGGAAAGGTGAGTCTATCTACTCGATATTTAATAAAATAAAAACATATTTTCTAAACAATCGGAATCATTTCAGAGCCAAGGGCAAGATGAATGTCCCGTTGATGTATCTGCATCGTTATCTACGTCTCACTCCTGTGCTAGCTATGGCCATATTAGGTTACATGAAATTGATCCCTCTGTTAGTGGATGGTCCGGTTGCCAATATTGGCTTCGATAACTATGACAAATGTGAACGCACTTGGATGTGGACGCTGCTCTTTGTGCAGAATTATGCTACCACTGATATTGTAAGTAGCTGCGAAATTTAACATGCATGTCAAACTCACATTTGTTTTGATTAGTGTTTGGATCACACTTGGTATTTGAGCGTGGATATGCAGATGTATTTACTCTCACCCATATTGCTCTTTGCACTCTACAAATGGGGCAAGAAGGCAGCTATCGGCGCAGTGGTGCTTATCGTCTTGCTTACCGTGTGGCTCTTTACCATTATGATGGTAGAGAAGCATTCCATGTTTATAAAGTAAGTGCTCAATACAAATTAAGACATTCTTTCAATTCAAGCTTAACTATGCTAAGCCATAGGGTTATCAATTATTATTTTGCTCTCTGTAAACTCAGCCTAACCTCATCTAATCTTCTTATTTTTTGTTGAACAGAAATCAGGATGGATCACAGCGCTTGCTCTATTACTACACCCATTTTCATGCGACTCCTTGGTTAGTTGGAGCCGTCTTTGGCTATTTCCTACATGCGAATCGTAGCAAAAGCTACAAGCTGAATCGCTTAGTAGTCTGGTCTGGCTGGCTGATAGCTCTGGCCATCCTCTTTGCCTGTCAATTTTCACTGTTTCCCTATGTCAAGTGGACCGGTCCAGGTCTGTCGACATTATCGGATTCACTCTACTATTCCCTGACCCGCATTGGCTGGCCCATCGGACTTTGCTGGGTGATCTTTGCCTGCATGCATGGATATGGTGGAATGGCAAATAGTTTCCTCTCCTCGCCGCTGTGGCAGCCGCTGTCGAAGCTCTCCTACTCCGCCTATGTATGGCATATATTCATTCAGGAAATCAATGGCAGACGTTATCAGACGAATACATTTTTCTCAAACTACGAAATGGTAGCTTGCTTCAGCTTGTCCTAAAATTTCACATTTTTACCAAGTCTTCTTCTTTTTTCATAGATGCTCAAATTCTGGCAGGACTTTGGCTTTACTATGATCACTGCTTACATTGTGTATATCATCATCGAAGCACCACTGGGTGGCTTAGAGGGCCTGCTCCTACCCAATCGTAGACCTAGTCCAAAGCCAGCGATTGAGACAGACTCCCAGCCAAAGGAGGAGCCTGAATCAAATAGAACCCCGAATCATTTCTACGAGAAAGCAAATCTTCCAACACTGGAGAATGATGTGGAAGCAGCTCCAGATGCCTCCTCCAGTGCTTCGGCTGCGAACACATGAATTTTCTCATCTTTTTTATTTATTTATTATATTAAGTTCTTCTACCCTGAACCCATTGAAAATGGGAATTCCGTCCGTCCGTCCGTATAAACGTCGAGATTTCGGAAACTACAAAAGCTAGAGAGCTGAACACTCGTATGTTAGTTACGCAGTACGATAACTCATCATGTTTTTTCGATAACTCATCCCATTTCCAAATTATCGATCAAAAATTCGTTTACATTTTTAAGGGTTTTTGGGCATAACTTCTTCACCGTTTTAGCTAGAGACTTATAATTTGTATATTTAGATAGATGGATACGTAGATTATGTAATTTACAGATTTTAGATGCCACGCCCACAATTTGAAAACATCGCATTTCAAATACTAGGGACTTGCAATTTGGCAAAAAGATACATTTGGATGCTCTTAATATATTCATGAAGATCGTCCATCTAGAAATGAAGTTATAAGCGTCCAAAGTTCAGCCCAACCCACCCCCAAGCCACGGAAGCAACTGCGCGCGCTCAAATATGCGTAAAGAAGAAGAGTATCAATTTTTTTTGCAGGGTTCAGGGTATCTCGTAGTCGAGCCGTCTCGAGCCTTCTTACTTTTTTTTTTTTTTTTTTTTTAGTTGTAAGTACATTTAACTTCCTTTAGTGTATTTTAATTATGAATAGAAATAATACTACAAGCAAGAACAATTCAAATGAAAAAATTTTTGTTTCATTCCATTTAGGAGAACTGCTGGGAACAGCTAATATTCCAATCAGTCTATGCTTTCATATACATTTTGCACATTGGGGGGAAGGGTTTATTTACACGGTAAAGTTGATAGCTCTATATATGTATGTACATATATAAGTCTATTTACGAATACGTTCTTTAATTTGTGTTTATCATCAATACTTCCTCATAAAGTTTTCATGCAATCTCACAATAAATCACTTCATGGCCGTCTAGTTGGGCCAGTTAAGTGGATCGGCCTAGCTAGCCTTATCAGCTATGGTAGCTATAGTAGTATTTAGCGGTAAAGCAATTAGCTACCCAAGAAATTAATTGAGCTGATAAAGAGTCATGGCTGCTGCAGTGCTTTAGACTAAGGTTAGGAGTTTATATACCTACACGTTAAAGATAAACACAATCATTACAAACGTTAAGGTAGGTTCAAAAGAGTTGGGAAAACTTTCTAGTCCTAGTCAAAGTCTTTCATTCAAAATAATTACAAACATGTCAAATAGAAATATTACCCACCGGCTCGTGAGCAAAGTTTATAATTGGCTGAACGAAAATAATTATTTCTGAATCACGCACGAATGACAACTTGAAGTGGTTAGTTAGCAATTTGGTGATAGCTCAAGTGTTAATTGGCTACCAGATGACAAATTCTGCTTTACCGCTATCTGAGTATAATGTATATCGATTGTTTTATAGAATGGTCTCGAAAACACTCATCATCAACATCATATTCTTAGAAGTAAGCATTTAACGGTAAAGACTGTTCGAAAACTTTCTAGAATAAGAAATCCAGAACATTCCATTTGTTAGAGTAGCAAGTCAGTCGTATTGTGTCGTATCGTATTGTATTGTGTGAGGTCAGTTTGAATGTGTCGACTCGGTTAAGTTAAGTTGAAGACGTCGCAGTACTTAAAATCTGTACACTTGTTACTTATAATTTGATTTTGTTGCATCTAGATTTACAAAACTGTTTTTGATTTATTTCAAGAAAACCTCAACAAATAGAGTGTATCTAACTTTTATTGCATGCTATATGCTATATATGAGTATAAGTATAAGTAGACGTATAGGTATAAGTATAAATATAGTATAAGACTAAACTTCTCTTCATCGAAATATTCATAAAGTGCTTATATGGAATTACCATATCTAATCGTAAATAATTTTTTTATTCCTCTTCGGTGAATCTATAATATAAAATGACTTCTGCTCCAATTTAAGCTATTTTTAGCATGGGTTATCAAAGAGTTCGTTTATATTGTTATAGCCTTTAAATAGAACTCATGATATCTCTGGTAGACTACTGCAATTCCTGAAAACCCTTACTTAATCATTGATTAACAGCGGGATTCACGAAACAGTACGGTCCTGATAAAGATATCGGCTAAAAATGTGGAGCAACCGGCCATGGACAATCAACAGATCGGAACGCTGCAGTCGCTGTTTATCCTTTATCAGTGTGATCATCGGACATGAGTATATGCTTACCGCGATTGGTCCCAATGTTAATGAACTAGGATTTATCTATGTAAGTCAGCTTGAAGGATATTAAATTGATATTGTCTGATTTTCTAGTGGGTTCAAAAAACATTTGCTCAAATCATAATTCACGCCGAATTCCTTGTGGATACCTTCTTCTTGCTGCTATGGAGAGCTGAGTTTACAATACTCTAGAAAGTAATATCATATTTTCTATGTACGGATTCATTTCAGCATCAAAGGCAAGCTGAATGTCCCGTTAATGTATATGCATCGCAGCCGATGTCAAAGCTCCGCTACTCCGCCTACGTATGTCACATGTTCATCGAAGAAACCAATGCCAGGCAGGGTCTACAAAAACCTTAATCCTTCATGGCTACTCCCAAAAGTCCTCGATCACAATTAAATATCGCGCAGTCATGAATCAATGGTGATTAGTCGATTATTGAATACTCAACGACCTTCTTGATAAGCTGCATGGCTACAACTACACTGTATTGTCCAATTCATACAAATTTCAATTTTAAAGCAAAAATAAATAAAAAGTAATAATAATAATATAAAATAAACTTACCGTCATGCTTATCAGCAAAAGTAATGTCTGGTATTAGCCTAGACAATCAATCACAAGCCTGAACGTATTCTTTATCTAATGGAGTTTGAGTCTATTTGAATATGAGATCGTGTAATTGTATATGAAGTAGGAGTACAGCTAATTAAATAAAGATCGCACTAATAATACCTAAAAGTATACCTCTTTTAATTGTAAAATCTATGCTATGCTAAATATGCTTTACAATACAAGAAATACCTATTTAACAGGGTAACTAAATTTTTATATAACAAAATGTAAACGTTCATTTTGAGTATCAGCACTCGTATTAAAATAAATCCAATAAACGTTCTCGTAGTATTCTGCAAAACATAAAACTGCCTAAGCAATTCTATCCTAATATCTATCCTAAAAGAAGTAAGAAGGCTCTAGTCGAGACGGCTCGACTACGAGATACCCTGAACACAGCCAAAAAAGTGAAACTCTTCTTTTTTTACGCACTTATAAGCGCGCGCTCTGGATTGGCTGAATTTTGGTCGCTTATAACTCCATTTCTAGATGGACGATAAAATGAAATTTTCAGAGTATATTAAGAGTATCTAAATCTATCTACGTGCCAAATTGCAAGTCTATAGTATTTGAAATGCGCTTTTTTTAAATTAGGGGCGAAGGGGGCGTGGCACCCAAAATCCATAATATCTATCTAAATATATAAAGTTGAAGTCTCTAGCTAAACCGGTGTAGAAGTTATGCCCAAAAAACGTAAAAATTTAAACGAATTTTCTATTTTTTATCGATAGTTTGGAAATGGGATGAGTTATCGAGAAAACAAACTCGTACTGCGTAACTAACATACGAGTATTCATGTGACGGACGGACAGACAAACGGACGGACGGACGGACGGACAGGGCTAGATCAACTTATTTTTTTATGCTGATCAAGAATATATACACTTTATGGGGTCTGCGACGTCTTCTTCTGCCTGTTACATACATTTAACAAAACCATTATACCCTGATTTTCAATGGGCTCAGGGTATAATCAGTTAAATATTCTCAATATGACTTTCAATAAGTATTATATACAAAAAATTCCATTCAACGATTATTTGGTGGGTATCTTAAGCTACAATTATATATGATGTCTAGAGTCAAATTAATTTGATAACGAATGTCTAGCTAGACGTTATCGGAAGTACATACATGTATATAGCTCTCTGATTTCTGTGAATCATCTATTGAAGTATGTATGCAAATGTAGAATGATTCAAAAGTGGGATCAAAGTTCAAAACTATGAAAATCTTTTCAATGCGTTCAGTTCTTTTAGTTTGATTTCTCCATATGTCATAAGCTGTACGAGTTGAACTTTTTTTTGATATCTCATCCCATTTTCTAGTTATCGATAGTATTCAATACTTTGAATTCGTTATCAACGAAATTGATGTACCGTTAGATTTCATATTTCCTGTGTATGTGCAGGATTCAGAGGATCTCATCGTCGAACAGTTTCGAATATAGCACTATTATTTCGTAATTTCAGTTTTGTCAACTTTAATTTTAAATATTTCTTTTTTGATTAAAGTTAAATATTTTATTTTTAATTTCATCATTCCAAAAACTTCTTAATAAATTTGATTCTAAATTTAGTTTGTTTAATTTAATTTGTTTTCTTACAAATATTTATCATATATTTATATTTTGCATTCTAGTTTGGAATTGTAAGAATTAAAAATTAAAAAAAAAAAGATTAAATATTTATATATCACAATTGTTAATTGCATAAACAATTTCAAATAAATATTATATACATATTTAAGCTTAGCTACTTTTATATATAAGAAATTAAAACCTAACTAATCGGGACTATCTTCTGCTCCAGTTCAGGAGCGTTTTCCATGATCGAAGGCTCCGCCTGAGCACTCGTGATCGTTGGAGCTGCAGGAGTTGCGGCTTGCTGTGGACTTTTACGACGAGTGGGCAGCAGCATCATTTCCAAGACAGCGAATGGCGACTCGAACAGAATGTACATTAAATAGGATAGCAGAACCGTAAAGCCAAAGTCATGCCAGAAGCGAAGCATCTAAAAAGAGAGATTTATTTAGTTATATGAAAAATATTATTTACCTATATGCAATATATACGCACCACTTGATAGTTGCTGAAGTAGGTGTTGGTGCGTACGATGCTCAGATTGTGAATCTCAATGAATATGTGCCAGATGTAGGCGGAATAGGAGAGCTTCGAGAGGGGCTGCCACAGCGGCGAGGAGAGGAAACTGTTGGCCAAGCCGCCATAGCCATATTTGCAAGCGAATACCACCCAGGCCAGGGCCACGGGCCAGGCGATGCGTGTGAGCGTCACATAGAACGCCTCGTTCACAATGGGCATATCAATGCCATTCGCTTGATAGGTATAGTCGGCGAACATGCAGGTGAATATGATGGCCAAGCAAATTAGCCAACCCAGCCAGACAGCTAGACGATTTAGGTTAAAGCGCTTGCTACGATTCACATGCAGATAGTAGCCGAAGAGTAGACCAATTAGCCAGGGTGAGGCGCGTGTGTGGGTTGTGAAATAGATCTTATCCATGCGGGGGGAGAAGCTAAATCTGTAAGGAAAGCCAATTTTTTGAAGTCATTTCACTTAGCACTTTTGGCTAACTGCCTGGCAAATGATTCAGATGCGTATTGACAGTTGGAAGCTCTATAAGTAAAGACTCTACACTTCAATGAGCTCCTTATATTGGAAGGAAAATCTGAACAATGTGGCAACTCTGCCTGTTAACTATATGGTTAATATTACTGAGAAGAAGTTTTATAAAAATATTTGCAATTCTAGCCAGCTATTATCACTATACCCATAATAGTCCATTCATCAAATAACAAAAAAAAAATAGTTTTTATTATAACCAAGTGGCAACACTGGTCATGCTAGCTAGCCTGCGCCTATATAGTGTTGGAATGGCAGCATTTAAAATAGCAATACATAATCTGAATCATATTAAAGAAGCAGAGAGCTGGCAGCAAACTGTCTGTTAAATATTTGACATGAGAGACAATCTACTAAAAATGCAAATAACGCTAAGCTTTTAATTAAGTTAGATACTTACAAGGAATATCCCTTGATAACCATCATGCTAAAAAGACAAGCGGCCAACAGCAGCATAAAGATGACTATTCCAGCTACCGCCTTCCTGCCCCATTTGTAGAGTGCAAAGAGCAGGATGGGCGCAATGATATACAACTGCATGTCAACGCCCAGATACCAGGAGTGATCCAAGCACTGCCAAAAGAGAGAACACAATGTTAGTCTTATATTCATATGGATAATATATATAGAGTTTGATCAATTACAAGTTTGTCAGTGGCATAGTTTTGAACGTAGAGCAAAGTCAGGAACCAATTCTCTTCGCAGCCATTTGATATTCGTTGGATTAAGGTGTTGTGCATTGGACCCGTACCCAAGATAGGTAGAATTCTCATATAGAAGATTATGGCCACGGCTAAGACTGGCGTAAGACGTAGATATCGGTGCAAATACATCAATGGCACATTTAGCTTGCCCTTAGATCTGAGAGACAGAAAATTGTGATTAGCGATGATTTTGAATTGAAAATGATCAAGTGAGGTTAGGAGAGTTGATAAATTCAATATCAATATTTTTTCTATATTTATATAGAGATAGAATGAAAGACTTGAAAAAAATATTGAAATTATGTCTAGCTAAATGCTGATGGGGTTAGAGTACCTCAATTGAGCTTGTGTACAATTTATATAAATAAGGTAAGACTGGATAATGTGAAACTTGTTCAGGTTAGATTAAATGAATTGAGGTTTGGTCTCTGATCAAACTATGGTAGCTGGAGATAGTTCGATCAAATTAATCATAACTTGATACTAGAATAATAAATATATGAGCTTTAGTTAGATAATTAGCACAACGAAGTGAGATGAATTTACTTACAAGACAAATAAAGTGAGATTATGATATAAGTAAACAAATCATTTAAAACCAAAACTGAATTACAAAATTACCTCTCCATGGTGCGCATAGCAATCATAACCACGAGCAGGCCACTCAGAAAGAAGAAAGTGTCCACAGAGAACAAGCCATGGAAGGTGAACATGCTGTAGGCCGATCTATACCACTGCATAAATTGAGAGGGAAAAACACTTGTGACTACAGTTAACTCAATAATATATATATATATATCTGTTCTACCTACCGGAACAATGTCGACCATATTATTGTTGGGCGCAAGAGCCTGGATGATATGGTCATGGCCATAGATAACCCAAATCAGAGATAAGCAACGTATACCATGCAGGCAATCGATGACATTCGGATTCGTTTTGCTATCCACGATACGAAATAGAGTGCGTGAATTAGCACGTGCCGAAAAGACTTTGACCAATGCGGGTAAGTTCTCTACGGGAATAGAAAAAGAACATAAAATCAATTCTATGGGAATTGTAGATAGGGGCACAGTGACTCACTCTCATCTTTGCATAGAAAGTAATCCCAACAGGTGGCCAAAACCATGGCGACTAAGAAGATGCCAAAGAGCACGCTGGAAGGCAAGACGGATATGACGAGTGTGAATGAGGAGCAATCGAACGTATTGCATCAAAGCTCTGGCACTTACATTGTAAATATTGCTAGACCATCGAGTGGCTCCTGTTCTGCAGTCTGACATTTGCCAGTTTTTATCAGTTCCGTGCTCAGCTCCAGATTGAGCAACTGCTTGAAGAACTGCCGCAGCAACAGATCTATATGATTCGCCGTGCAGGAGGCGGGAAAGCAAATAGCTGTCTGAAAGCTCAACAAAGCTTTTAGACCGGAGCCGCTGTCTCCCAACTTGGCCAAGCAGTATTTACCTCGCACATTGTGATCCATATTTGCCATGGGTTGATTCACCCTAATGCACTCATCAAAGTTACCCAAATCCTTCAAGTTGCCGTGAAGTAAACCAGCAGGTAAACTGCCCCAAGAGTCAATCACTGAAGAGCGAGAGAGAGAGAGCGAGAGAGAGTGACAGTTAGAGCTGCCTTTGCTTCAGTTTAACCTCACTTACTCCGCAGCGCCCAAAGGCTGCCATCTTGTAGGCCCTGGCTGAGCAACGCGATTTCTGTCATGCATTGTAAATCCTGCTGATTGGGAGATTCTGCGGCTGGCGATTGCACATCTCTGATCGTTATGTTGCGATAGTGGTCAATGAACTCTACCGCCAGGTGGCGCAACTGCAGCAAACGCTGATGACCTTCAATATCCAATGACTCGGCCCACGTCTGGCCCAAAGCAATGGCCAAGCCGCAGAGCACAATAACGTATAACTGAGTTGGCAACATTCTCGTTGGCTATGGCTGGTGTCTCTAATCGCATGGCTATCCGTTGCGGTTCCTTTTATACCAGCCTGATAAGCACTGGCGATCTGCTTTAAATTATTCGTCTGAACTTAATCAATAATCGGCTATTGATTAGACCCCAACGACAGACAACGCGGTGGCTCGTGAGTCGTTTGTCCACCTTCGAACCGACTTTTTTTTTTTGTCGATTCACTAAGGTATAAGCGTGATTATTGCTTTCTTGCTAAATCAGCGGTGTTCTCTTAGTCACAATAGTAGCAGTTGGGTTGAATGTAAGATTAACCCACTGTATATACAAGTATAGTTGTCATTATAGCGCAGATATTAAATATATATAGGTAAGTTAGTTTATCTAAATCTAAATGAGTTTTTTTGTTGTATGGGCTGCCCAACTGATTGATTGATTGTCTGATTTACTGACTCATTTATATAATATATAACTGTTCAATTGATTGACTTACATCATATTTGGTCGCCTAACTGATTGACTGGTTGATACACTGACCAAATGATTGACTGCCCTAACTAATCCCTCGGTCAGTTGGGGCTGTCAATCATTTGGTCAGTGTATCAATCAGTGGATCAATTAAGTGGCTAAATGTGATGTCAGTGTGATTAACTGTTAAATTGATTGATTGAATTTCAGTTTGATTGATAGTTTAATTATTTAATGGATAAACTGTCTGATTGAAGAGCAGTTTGCTTGATTGAAAGTCTGATTGTACAGAATATATTACATGTGTTGATTGATTGATGATCGGTGCACAGTCCAAGTCACCAAAACTATATAGTTTAAGTTTGAAATAATTTTGGTATTGAAGTCCATTTTTCATGTTCAGCCGATTAAGATCTAGATTGTTAAGTATCGTCTAGCTCTTATCTAATCTAATGCTCAAAAAATATGTGGGATCTTAAGAAATATTAATTAGTTGGCCAAAACATTTCAATTGAAATCAAAAACAAATTGAATGATCAAAACAATAATATGACCTAACTTAACTTTATAATGTGCATATAAAAATTAAGTAGAAGTTTTTTCTACAGTATTTGTTTGCACTTAATCTAATCGAATAAAATTTGTTACTTCTGATGAAACTGTAAAAGAACAAGTACAATTCCAAGTGATTAGTCCGTAGCTAATATATAAATATTCCATGGTGAGTCACACGTGGTCAAGTAAGTGAATAATAATAATAATAAATAACTATGTATTCTTAAGATTTGTATGCATAAAATATGACTGCTAATGATCAGGGCTTATACAATCTTATCATATCTAAGAGCGCGTCTACACAAGTCTCCTCATAAACCTCAAAAGCCCTCATAAACGAATTTTAATAAGAATTTTTGAACAGTGGCTGCTACCTTTAGACTTTTAGGACCACTTACTTATCGTAATTGTAAATGCTATTTTATTAGTTATTAAATATAAGCTTTTGAAATGATGGCGCCAAGTTTTTCTGCGATAATAAATTTACTGCGATTAATCGATAAGTCGATAACATGTAATGTAACAAAGCTGCTACATATTTTATTTATATATAATAGCTGAACAATTTGAAATTTATACATGCAAGAAAAAAAATATATATTATTTAGAATAATGAAACAAATAAATTATTATAAAATAAAGCAAATATAATGTAATGCAAGAAAATTGTTTTAACAAGCAGTTTAGCGTATTTTTATGCTCAATAAAAATTGGTTATTTTTGACGTCACGGCGGAAACAAAATCCTGTTAACGAACCGTCTCCAAAATTTTTATCGATCTAATTTTTAATATTTCATTTCATATTCAATTTCAGTAGAAAGTATTTGCTTAGCGATTGCTTATTTTTATGTACATTTAAATAGATTTCTAAAAAATACTCGTAACGCAACTCTGTCTGTTTTGCCATTCACATGTACGAGCACCGTGCATCTCTGTATGTTTGCGACTATGAAGAAGAATATGAGAGCTGACAGCTGTCAACTCGCTTTTCCTTTCTTTCCGGTCTCTGCTCCATAGAAGACGCAAAGTACGTGAAATTTATAAAACGAAATCTGCCAAATAATTGCGAATCCGCAAAAGTGTTTAATTAAATGAAATTGAATTGAATGCGCTGTTAAACGCAATGGCCGCCTATATACGTGTTGTGTGCATTATTATTGCATATTGCCAATTATTTGACAACAAGAATATCATAAACAACAACAACAATAATAACATAAGTTCTAATATGTTTATATTTTTTTTTATCTTTTTGTTTTCGTTGTGTGCAGCATGTTCATGCCAAAGGCTCATCGTGTCGCCATTTATGAGTACCTCTTCAAGGAGGGCGTCATTGTGGCCAAAAAGGATTTCCATGCACAGAAGCATCCTGAACTGGAATCGATTCCCAACTTGCATGTGATCAAGGCTTTGCAATCACTGCACTCTCGTGGATTGGTCAAGGAACAGTTCGCCTGGAGGCATTACTATTGGTATCTGACCAATGAGGGCATTGAGGAGCTGCGCACCTATCTGCATTTGCCACCCGAGATTGTGCCCTCCACCCTGAAGAGGCCGACACGCTCCGAACCGTTGCGTCCACGTCCCGCTGCCGGCGGTGCACGCGGCCCAGCTGACGCCTCCAAAACAGGCGAAGATCGCTCCGCCTACAGACGCGCCCCTGGTGGCAGCGGCGTCGACAAGAAGGGAGACGTCGGACCCGGTGCCGGTGAGGTTGAGTTCCGTGGCGGCTTCGGACGTGGCTCGCGCAACTAAGACGGTCACTTTTTTTTTAAGTTTAAAACGAATTCCAACAACAACAAGAAATGGAAAACAATTAATATTGTGTGTATGTTTTGTATTATGAAGCAGAAACAAATTGCAGCAATGCAAGATGACTAAAAATAATTATAAAGCAAACGCAAAGTGAAACTAGAAATCTGTCAATCTCGTCTTTTTTTTCTTCGTTCTGTTTACGCGCGCTTTTGGGCAGCGAATCGGTTATACAGTGGTCGCTCGCTTAAGGCACTGCCCTGAGCTGTTCGGTATTCCTTGGCTATGGCTTGGATAGCACGCTAACATATTCGCTATTACCAAGAGCTTTTGCATATGCATATGTATGAATGTGTGTATATACAGCTGAATTAATTATGGCCATGTGCGTTTGCAGAGCAAAGGCCGGTAGGAAAAAGACGTATATATAGTATATGGTATATACATATGAAGAGCAGATCAAATCTATAGTATGACAGTACGGAACCATGCTTTTTGAAGTATTGTCAACCAATAGAAGAGATGCATGTCTGACTATGGTATTTGACTAAACAAAATCTCATTAGATATACGTTAATTATGGTCATTAGTTAATGTATATTGATATAAGAAGAGACTGAGTCGAGAAGCGTTAAACAAGCGAGATGTGGTAAGAGCGTAGTTGACTCAATGAGCGCCTAGTGAAAGGCACAGTAAAGCCTCTTAACTATACAGTAAGATCTTGGAAAGAAATGTGAAACAGAAAGGAATATATCGACAAAAATCTTACTATCAGTTGATTCAAGCATATGAACAAATTAAAGACAAATGTTTAAAGCAAACATTAAAGCTTGCTTTGAGCTAACTTAGTCTAGAGCATATAGAGAGCAGTAATGCAATGATATTTCATCAGCTACACGAAGATGACTCTTACTCTCTATAGATAAAGTGTCGAATGCATCTCTCAACAGACGTTTGTCAGTTCCATTTTCAGTTTTCAGTAAATCTGAAACGAATATCTAAGTTATGCATATGGCAACAACTAAATAGAATATTTTTAATTGGATTCATTATGAACTTTCAAATTTAGGATCTATTTATTCACATACATATATTTGTGTCTTTATCATTTATATTTCTGAGATGAAGCTGTAAATTACAAGATGTGTTCAAGTATGCTTTACATTTACAATAATAATCATAATGGATTCATTAGGAAATTAATTTATTTATGTATATATTTCCTTTTATTGAGGAAAATCTGAGACGTAGCTCTAATGTACGCGATTTGCTTACATGCGATTATAGCTATATTCTAAATATTTAGAACAGATTACAGAATATATAATTACAACTATTTCTAAATATTTAGAACAGATTGCAAAATTGATTCTCTTTGATTTGTTCCCCCTTAAAACATTTTTTTCTTTCATTCAAGAAAATTGTTTGGGTATATACAAATGTTTATATTAATAGCTTAAGTTGATCTGAATTCCATAAACAGAGAGAGGGTTCTATACTGTTTATTTTTCGGTTTAGTTCCATTTACTTGTAGCTTTCTTTTTCAGCTTTTTGAATGTCAATGGAAGGACGCCTTGATGCACACTGACAACGAATTAATCAACTGGAAATCGGAGTCGTAAAATAATAAACAAAAGTTTACATTAAACAAAATGAAATGGAGCTGGGCAAATGAATCCCCCAAATCAAGTGCAAGACGAGCCGAGAGACAAGGCTGAATAAGCGATAAGCAGAAGCTCAGCTGGATGAACAGAGGAGAATGTGAAATGGAATTAATAGACTTACAAGTACAATCTAAATGCATTTCATGATATGCATATGGCCGATGAGTGATGATGGCTAACGACTATTAGTTTCTTGGACACCTTACAATTGAATGAGTTTGATAGATTCATGATGAACTATGAGCAATAGAGCTTAATGGCTAACGATTATTGACTTGGACAACTCAGCCATCGTCAACAAAGCTAAATACATTTGAAAATATGTTTCGTAATTTACAATAAAAACTAATTATATATATTTAATTTATATACAAAATGTTTTCAATCGTTTTTCTTCATGTTTGTCTCTAAGTGTACACCTAAAGTTGCATTAATAATTAATGCGTTTTTCTCTTGCGCTATCGACGCTTTATGACGATTTTCCCCTTGGCCAAATGCGACATGTTGATCTTGAATTTGCTCTCATTGGTGCGCTTAACCCAGATCTATAAGGAGAAAGAAAGAAAGAGAGAGAGAGAGATAGAGAGAAATTAGCATGTAGATGTATAAAGGACATTCCATGTTGCTCTATATGTATATATAGATAGAAATATAAGCTATATATACAAATTGTTCTATAAAGCATATATGTCAAACTATTAGGATTGAGTTTGGTTTATAGATAGATATATATATATATATAGATTTGTATATGGCATCAGTGTTCTTGTACGCACCACTTCGTTGCCAATGGCCGTGATGGTGGCTGCAAATTTGTTCGTATCCTTGCCCTCGACATAGATCTGTTGGCCGCGACAGAACCAGCGACGTTCGTAGAGCAGCTTGTTATCCTCGATGCGTGTCTCCACATAGCTGTTCGCATCCGAGAGCAGCCCATGCGACGATTGTTGCTGTTGGTGCTGCTGCTGTTGATGTTGCTGCTGCTGCTGAGTGTTTGTGTAGGAGCCCATGCCGTTCTGTTGCAGCGGCATCGGTTTGCCACGCTGTATCATCTTCAAATCGGATTCGATTTCCTTATCATCCAATTGATAGACCAGCAGTTGACCCGTTGCCGGCTTGCGACGCTTCTCAATCACCGGCAACGGCTCATTCGGCCGCCGTCGCAGCTTGCGTGTGACCGTTGTCTTAATTTCCATGGAATCATTGGTTAGCTCCAGACTATATCTTTCATTCTCAATCTGACGCTTGCGATCCTCAAAGTCAGCTATTAGATTATCCTTGAGATCCATCATCTTCTCATCGTACTCCTTCTGCGCTGCATTCTTCTCCAGTATATAGTCACGATCGACGCATTCCC
The DNA here is from genome assembly GCA_030914345.1 of Drosophila koepferae. Classification (NCBI taxonomy): domain Eukaryota; kingdom Metazoa; phylum Arthropoda; class Insecta; order Diptera; family Drosophilidae; genus Drosophila; species Drosophila koepferae. The sequence continues at coordinate 4,772,155 of JAUESR010000209.1, forward strand.
GCATATACTCCTTGTAGATCTCGTTGAGGCGTCGCCGCTCCTTAAGTTGATTATCCAGCTTACGCAAACGCTTTATATAGTCAGGGTGTAAATGTTGATTCAGGTCGTCCAGTTGCTTGTGCAAATTGATCAGCTTATGATGATACATTCTGTAAAGGAAGAAAAGTTTTATCAGAACCTATTGATTACTAAAGAATTAATCAGGGCTTAAATTAGGCTGGGATCTTTGAAATATCACTGACTACATGTGTCGATAAATTATATAAATGATATAGAACATGTCTGATTGATAGTTTTATCCACTAAAATATATAAAAATAATTCACATACTGTTCCTTCAGCTCGCTGTTGCTGCCAATGTTGTTGTTGTTGCTGTTCATAAAGTTATTGTTGTTGTTGTTGCTGCTGCTATTGTTATTGTTGTTGCTGCTGCCATTATTGCTGTTGTTGTTGTTGGAGGAAGAATTGCCATTGGTGCCGCCATAGCGATGCGGACTGCGAAATTCAGTTTCGCTTGCATCGTCCGTATCTGGAATTGTGAAGCGTTTCATGATTGACTGTCAACTGCGATTGCTTTTCATTTGCAGCTGACTTTTGTGTGCATTTTCTCGCCACTGTCAGTTTTGCTTACCTTCTTCGCTGCGTTCATCACCAATTGACTCGTCGTCGTAATTGTCGCCCGAGTATAGCGTATAGTAGGCATTCATTGTGACAGATGTTGCTGTTGCTAATAGCTACTTGGCTGCTTTTAATTGTTTAAGGTTTTTATTCAATTTATGGGAATTGTTTATATTTCGTTTCACTTTTAATTTATAGATATATACACACATGAACGTTGGCAAACTACGAGTGCTGTACAATTCACTGGTTTTATTGCTCTGGCAACTCTATTGCACTTTAATCGATACATTATTTACGTGCTTTGCAACACTCTTACTTGAATCATCGTGACACAAAGTGACCAGCTTTGTAGTTTTCCTTTACTCTTTGGCGGTACATTTAAAATTAATTTAAGTTAACCTAAAAAAACGAATAAATTGAAAAACATTTTAGATTGCGTAAAATGTACTTAAAAAATAGAAAATAGCAAATGAATTAAATATACATAATTCAGTTCAAGACAGTACAATTGAATTTGCTGATACAAATGTAAGCAAAGCATTACATTCAAGAACTTTCTGGATATATATAAAATTGTATGATTCATAGTTTTATCTATATTATTATGAATGGATATACTACGTATTATCATAGTGGATTGATGTAGGCTATACTACCCACGTCTTAAAAAGCGCCCACAATTTTATGCATATATAGATTTTTGTCGTACTATATATATAAAAAAAAAGTGTTCAAAGAATGTTTCAAAGTTTATGACAACGCACAAATATGCCAGCAACAATAACAACAAATATTTATGTATACATACTTATATATATTATTAGTCTCGAAACACTTTTAGTTTTTGGCATTTCGAACGCTGTCGTCAAGCGTTCACGCCCACGCACGAAGATCTATTTGCCTTAGTTGAATAATTGGCGTATTATACATCAGCTAAAAATTCCATGCTAAATCATCGCTGGCGAATTTTGATTGATTTGCATGACATATGCAACACATAGATATAAAACTATGTATGTATGTTTATACATATATATGACAGCTACAGTAAAAACTCGAAAAGGAAATTTAAAAAAAAAAAATCTTTTATCCCTTACAATATTTTAAAATTATATTATATCAAATTAAACGGTAAACGGTTCAAAGGAAACTTTGACACGTGTTCGTTTAAGCCAGTCGTCACTGTACATAAGCATCTTCATAAATCTATATAAGAGAAAATCTATAGCTATGGCCGATGATGAACATTCTCGACGAATGCGAATGGGAGAAATTTTTGTTTTTCTTAATTTCGATGTTTAGTCGCATATTGCAAATGCACAGACAATATATATATATACATATTTACTTATACATATATAATCTTAGCAGATTTTGGGATCGAGATCTTTGTCGACTTCAAGGTCGCAAATTTCGATGAAAATGAGTTTATTGTTTGGACAGCGGTATTAACGGCCATGTGGGGGCGCTACCAAGATGATTATTATTTTATTTTTGTAATTCATGATTGAATTTATTTTATTATCTACATGAAAATATATTTTGGCGTATTTTGATGTCGTGACAATTGCTGAAAAACATTTTTAAATTAATATTCACATTTAATTCCAAGGGACGATGACTGGTGCATAGCGTTGCCAGACCGTAAAAGGATATCGCTCGTAATGCTGTTGCGGTTGCTGCCGCCGCCACTTCAATAACATCGATTACTCATCACGCTTCCCATTTGTTTACAAACAAATCGAAATTAATGTCGCCAACGTTGCCGCCCACGTGCTCACACTCACATACATATGTATTTAAATACACATACACACTCACTCGTGTTGTTTCTAGAACACTTTGCTAAAGTTACAAAGTGGCTTGAAAATGTGTCGTTCTCTGCCCTAAAACGGGCAAAGCGTCCAATAAAGCTTTAAACCAGTTAGCATTGCCGTTACCGGTTACAATTCCACCACCCCCACAATAAATGATCAATGCGCACAATGAGACAGCAAACTAGCCAAGTAGCAAATGCAGCCTCATAACAGAGTATTGTCTATTTTTAGCCGCATGCAGTAATTTGATTTGATTTTCAATTTAGTATAAGTATGTATTTATTTCGGAATGCATATTCAATGTTCATATTTGCAATTAACCAGATAATTACGAAAAACATATTAAATGTTTAACATAAACAAACTAATCAAAATATACGATTTTGAAAATTTATTTTAATACTATATACCAAATACATTTCCATACATACATATTTACACACAGATGCTAACATATGTATATATAAATGCACGTACATATACACGCATATTCGTAAATGCATCTGAAGATTGAGCAAAACAAAAAAGTCCTGCCGCTCCAGCACCTAACAAGATCTTGAGTAGGGCTGTGCAACTGTTGCATACCCTTTTTAAGTAAATATTATATACATTAAATAAACTTTGATAACTTCGATTGAGTTACCTCTCTTTTATATGTATAATATGAAAAATATAAATAGTACGTTAGAAAGCAAATTTTAATTTTGGTGTACTTTACAATATATTTAATTGCAATGCGTTTCAAAGTACATCACTAAATTGTAAGGGACTTTAGGGGTAGGGCATTCGTGAGAGTTCAACTTCAAAATACTTTGTATCGCACTCACACTCACATGTGCAAACCCATTCACGCTCGCACGTTGTTGTCCATTCACTTGTTTCATGCCGGCGCGTGAAAGAGCGAGCACGAACGATGGAGAGAGCGGGTCGTGTCAGTGTGTGGGTGAACTCGCTGCCATGTTGGCTTCATTTTGCGGTAAGCAGTACTCTTTCTCGCGTCTCTCTCTTTACGCGTTGTGTTCTCTGTGTGTGGTTGGGACCGCGGTCTGGCGGCGCGCTATAAAAGCGTCAACACACTGAAAATGCAAAACAGTCAAACAGAAAACTTTGAGACGCGTTGAATTGTGCGACACGAGTCAATCAGCACTCATACACATCTATACATTATACAAACACATTAAAAGAATACATATATTGTGATTTTTTTTGGTTCTGATTAGAAAGTGAATACACATATAATATAAATACGCACACTAAAGCACAAGCTGACCAAGTCCAATAAGTAAAAAGCGGTGCGCGTGAAAACAAACCGAAGCAAATACAAGAAAGAAGAAGACGCAGCGAAAGCAAGAAGTTTTTTAGTTCTATCTTACACACACACACAAACAAACAAACAAAAATGGCCGAGGCTAATAAGAGAAATATTCCCATCAAATTGGGCGACTTCAGCGTTATCGATACGGAATTCAGCAGCATACGTGAACGCTTCGATTCCGAGATGCGTAAAATGGAGGAGGAGATGGCCAAGTTCCGTCACGAGCTGATGAACCGCGAGGCCAATTTCTTTGAATCCACCAGGTAAGCGTCCAATAACATGTTATATTAATATCCAATTGGAATGTGCTAATGTGCTTCTTCAGCATGGGTGTACACTGTGTGTATGCATGCGTGTGAGTGTGAGTGTATGTATGTTTGTATCTTGTTAACATTATTTGCGATCAGTCTAACCAGAAATGTTTATCCAGATAGGGGCCAAGTTATTGCTGATAGTTTCTTATCAAAATAAAGAAGTTAACGAGCAGCTGAATATAGTTAAAAATAACTGTAGTTTTTGTAATTAGTGTTGCCTAACGTTCTGCATTCAAAATGTTTGCGAGAAATGCAAAGCAAATCTTAAGGGAATTATGTATTTTAAGAATTATTAAAAGTAGAGTATTAAAATTAAATATTAATCATAAACTATGTATATTTGTTCTCAAATCAGCGAAATGTTTAGACAGACAATAATGAAATATGTCAGATAATGAAAATGATACTCAACAATAGATTGCGATGAGAATGTTACGTTTTTGTTTAGGATATCCCGAACATATTCAACTTATAAATAGCCTTAGCTGACCATCATCATCAGCTGGATTACGTACCGAAACTTGGCGCTGAATGCCCCAGATACTCGAGCACACATTTTTCTTTTATTTTCCTCTTCTTCTTCATCTTCAGCATTTTTTTTTTTTTTTTGGTCGGGGAAATGAGTCACATTCGCTTTTCACACAATCTGCTTCCCTGCCACACACCCCATCTAAATATATGTACATATGTACATACATTTTCCATTTGCCTGGTCGTGAGCACAAATTATTTCATTCTTTTTTGATATATTTGAAAATTGCCAAAAAATATATACATATATTTTCGAGTTTATTTTCTACACGATTTAATATGTTTCTGCCATACAGAATATATTTATAACTATTTACACATTTCTTCCATTTGTTGTTGTCTGCGAGTGCAGCCCTGCTTTGTAACGGTAACCCATGGTTGCATTTTGAGCTAGAAACAAATAAGCATATTTTAGCACACTTTATGAGATGTGGCGTAACGGAATTTTTTCTGGCATAGTTGCCAGATACACGCACACACACACGCACATGTCGACGTGAATATATAAGTCAAATATTTACTAAATAAACAGACAATGTGAAGGCGGCCGTTAAAGATTCAAACAAAACAAGAATATGTACTAAATACAGCACAGAAGTGTGCACGCACACACACTCACACATGAACAAATGAACGTCCATATGTATATATATGCATACATACATAGTATGTATAGCTAAGAAGAGCAAAATGACGTCGCCAACGTCGCCGTCGACGTAGACATCTACTACGTCGCCGTTGCGGTTGCGCCTCGCTGGCCTTTCCAATCTACTTGCGGCGACAACGCGGCAGCGATGTTCGCGTCGCGTGGGCGCCACTTGAGGGCGAATTCGAAAATCAGTCGCCGCGAGTGGTTTTCAGTGCTTCGGCCATGGGCAATGACATAATCGAAGCGATTTGTTATTGTTGTTGCTGTTGTGGGTGCTTTGTTGTCTTCGTTCAATGCATTTGCATGCGCAGCAGCAACAAAACAACTTTCGAAGCAAAGTTTCTGGACAGTTAACTTTAACCGCTAGATTGCGTGCGAAACTAAAGTTTCGTCCCAAACTGCAATTAACGAAGGAAATTAGACTATGTTTATGTTTTTAGCAGCCAACCCACTGTTAATGCAACAAAATTTGACTGACAGCGTGCAGAATGTTCGTTAAGTGTGCTAGAGATGGGCAGATGGGGTCGGTCGGTCGGTCAACTCAGGCCAGCGATGGATGACTCAATAGTTCCATTTGCTATTGCTATCGAGCAGTGGCCCTCTCGTAGGGCTATGGCTAATCCACAGCTGCTGTACACTAAATGAAATGAAATATTATTGTTTAAAAATAACTGATCACGTCATCGTCATCTGGCTTCAGTGAACCTATACAAAAGACAACTAATTGATTTTGTTTATTTTTCTATTATATTGCAGTACACATAGAATCACATTGTAAATAAATTGCAATTGTCGTTGCTTAAGTGCTTAACTATCTATGTAGATTCAGCTCGTATTCCAGGTTGATTTATCGCTCAATTTGTTTTTAGCCTATTGTATATAGTAAATCGTGTGCATAAATTGTTGAGCTTAGGCTACGAATTGTTACATTTGTTTATGCAAATAAACCGAGATATATGTATATACATACATACGTATATGGGAAAGAAAAGTCTATTTACTTGCTATTCGATCTACGATTTAGCTTATCGATCGATTTGTGGTTAATCATAATACGACTTCATATATATAATGTACTTCAATTTATTATATCATATACTAATTGCTACAGTTTAAAAAAAATTGAATTTCTTTTTTTTTTTTCGATCTTACATCTGCGTGGGTGTAAATAATTATGTACCACTGTACAGTGCATGTATGTGTGTATGTATGTGTATGTACATATATGTATGTATGCACATGTATTTATCTGTTAATTTATATGTTTGCTGCCAATTTATTTAGCCGTGAGTGATGCAACTGATGATGCTCACGATAATAAGTAAATGGTCAAAAGATGATATCATGCAAATTTTTAGCACAAAAATGTTTCGTAAGCAGCGAATCAACGACACTTGCAATGGTTGCTGATCAGCAGCAATTGGCTATCGATTAGCATTCGTTAAGTTTGCTTTCCTTTGTCAACTGCACGCAGGCAGCTTAACGACAGCGTCGCCTCGTCTGACATTTGATATACTTAGCCATTGTTGTTGTTGTTGCTGCTGCGGCAGCTCTTTCTCTTTTTATACAATTTCTACGCGCAACGTTTTTTTTTTTTAATTCAATAACAATAACGAATAACGAAAAATATGCATGACATCATCAGCGCTGCTAGGGAGAGAGAGTGTGAGAGAGAGAGAGAATTAAAGTGTGTGCCGTCGTCAAGTCGCTGTCACTGTATGTGTGTGAAGAGAGCGCCAATACATCGCTGTGTGCGTGTGTGTGTTTGTCTGTGTGTAGACATTGGCAAGTAAGCGCCAACTGCTGTTCCGGCAGGTGCTTGGACTTCCTCAAGTTCTACAGCGACTTGTAACCCCATTAGCCAAAATTTAGAACTAACGGTTTCTACGATTAGTCACATACCTTTGGGTAAGTAGGGAAACAGCTGCCGCTGCTATGTACATATGTATGTATATATGTGTGTGTGCGTGTGCTTTGGCTGTATTTGTTACATTTGGTTGCATTTAACCGTTGCACGTTGGTAGCAAGGTCGACTGTGGGCACGCTTACCGTTGCCAGCCAGTGGCACGCTTATCAGCAACGTTTCGCATGCGTGTGTGCGTGTGTGCGTGAGTGTTTATATGCATGTGAGTGTGTTTGTATTAATGTCGTGTATAGTATAGCATGCGTGGTCAGCGCTCGTCTTTCCTCTTACTCTCTCGCTGTCTCTCCCTGTGTGTCTTTCTCTCTATCTTGTTTTTGTTGGTAATTACGGTTCATTGGTCTGCCTTGTTCAAGTTTTATTTGTGTGTGTGTGCGCGTATGTGCGTGTGTGTGTGATACCTTTTTGCACCTCAGAAAATAATTGTACAGTTCAATAAATAAGCTTTTTTCTTAGATTATAATACATGAATATATTACATATAAATATATCTCAATCTTTTCTCTATTTTCTTTCTTCCTATAACCTTTACATGCTGCTTCGGAAATAATAATAAAAAAAAACAACTGCTATTAAAATACATATATATATATATATATCTATAATTATTATTATCTATACTATAATAACTTTCCTCACGAATACAAAAGCTCTACTAAAAAAACAACAACTACAACCAGGTATTCTATGCTCTCTACAACAAAATTGGACTACAAACTTTTCGTTTACAATTATTTTATGTTGAATTCTTGTTCACACTCAAATCGTTAATAATACACACTTCCACACACATAGATGAGTTGGTAAACACTTATTTCTACACATACTATTTTCAGTATGTACTTTAGTACACTGTTGACAGACAGTTTCATGTGTTGTCATTTCTAAAAGCTTTAGCAATTCCTTAATTTTTTTTTTTTTCAAAAATTTCACACAAATAAACTAAATGCATATATAAATATAGTATGTATATGTGTAGTTATATATATAGGCATATATATTAGATAATTTGACAGATGTTTCAAAATGTATATTTTTTATAGCTCATGCCACATGCAGACAGTTCAATCAACTTTGCTTGATCTTTGTATTGTGTAACTTTTCCAGCAGTATTCAAAAGTGTTTATATATGCCCTCGCACCTGCCTCATGCTCTCCCTGCTCATATGTATATGTCTCTCTCTCTCTCTTTAAATTTTTCTTAGTTTTTTTTCTGGGCCATAAACTCAAAAATTTTGGCAGCTTTGCCAACATTTTGTGCCCATTGTTTCGGCATAGAAAAAAACAGCGGAAAACACTTGAGTTCTAGAAAAATATGTCTGCATATGCTCAAATACTAGAATATTCCCACAAAAAACAAAAAATGAGACGATTCATATGTACATTCATATATTTGTATATGGCAAACTCAAGCTGAGGTAATGATTTATAAGAATAGAAAATGAGTTATAAGCTGAGATTTAGAAGCTTGTCAGTTAACATAAGAGATGTCTGAAATTTAATTAAAATTTAAGTAATAATCAGAATTATACTCATGTATAAATAGAAATTGAATATATAATAAGAATAGTACCTTCAACTAATGAGATATATTAAGAAAGTGAGAAAGAAGATGGGAGAACTAAGCTAGACAGATACAATGTTCTACTTCAATTACATATATGTACATATCTATTTCTTTATATATTAACATATACGTATCTCCTTATAGATACACATATCTCTATCTCTGTCTACTTAAATCCACCCCATGAGCCTAGCTCCCCTTCTTCAGCTTGACAGCTGCTCGCACAGATTCTTAAAATAAAACTGCTCCCAAGCGGAAATCCGAGCTATTTATAAAATACGTTAGGTTAAGACAGAGAAGAAGAAAGAAGAAGAATGAGCAGAAGCTGAGCAATGTAATGCAAGGCTCAGTTCGAATTTAGTTGCATTTGAAGCGCGTTTGCCAACGGTTTCCAAAAACAGAAAAAACTGCTTTCTCCTACGCAATGGACGCCTTTACACGCACTTTTCACAAAACTTTTCGCACCACCTCTACAACAACGAGAACCACGAAAACTAGCTCAAGGTGTTTCTAACTATTGTTTATAACTCTCTGATTGATTATTATTGAATGAGACATGAATTTGAATCATATATTAATGCTGAATTCAAAATATTTTACTTGCAGCTCAACAACAAACTCGGCCCTGCCTTCCCGAGTGCCCAAGCCACAGAATTATGTGTCCGACATCAGCTCGCCCTTGATACAGGTATGTTATAGCTGAGCAATCATTCTAAATTCTAGCCAATCTGATATATAACGTATTTCTTTTTGTCCTTAACAGGATGAGGGCGATAACAAAGTGCTGAAGCTGCGCTTCGATGTCAGCCAATATGCACCCGAGGAGATTGTTGTGAAAACTGTCGATCAAAAGTTGCTGGTAAGATCACGAATCTAAATATATAAAAAATATCTGTCTATCTATAAGTACATATAAATTCAGTTTCAGTTAAGAGTAGATCGAATCAAAACACGACATTGTATATATATTATATTATATAGTATAATATGATAAGATATGATATATGCAATCAGTTAAAATATGTTCATATAAAATATAAAGTATTTGATTTATAAAATATGTGAAATATGAAATATGATATATGAAATATGATATATAATATATATTATACATGATATATGATATATATATGAACGAATGTATGATATGATAAAAGATAGACTTATACGCATATATATTATATGATATGCTAGAAACTATTATGCATATTTTTATAATATACATATATAAGCTTATGACCTAATGTTTGTCCCTTTCATATTAACATTTCGCTTTTGTTTCTGTTTCAGGTGCATGCCAAGCATGAGGAGAAATCAGACACAAAGAGCGTTTACAGGGAATACAATCGCGAGTTTCTGTTGCCGAAGGGTGTGAATCCCGAATCGATTCGCTCATCCCTGAGCAAGGATGGTGTCCTGACTGTGGACGCGCCGCTGCCAGCGCTCACTGCCGGTGAAACCTTGATACCCATTGCGCACAAGTGAGATGGGTTCACCCGCTATTCGTAATCCTACCTATCCACAGGCCAGCTATACACAACACCAACAAATCCTTACTAAAAAAAAAAAAAAAGAAAAGATGAAGTCGAAAATAGAATTCACAATTGGCCTAAATTACATCAAAAATTGTTTTTTTTTTTTTCGTTTTGCTAAAATATAAAAATATAACTGACTTACTACTCATACTTAACTGTAATAACTTAAGTGTAATGCAAATTATTATTAAATTTGATTAATTTAATTCATATTTATAATTCACGCAATTAAATGTTATTATTTTCTTGTCGTAGCAAAGTTTGTTTGTTTTCATAACTCCTCAAGCGGGGGCTAAAGCTTACAATAAATATACGCTACTATTAATGGGCATTAAATAGTCGAGCAAGCTATTTCGTTTGCAAGCAGTATTCCATCACTTGAAGAAGTTGCTGACTTTTCTTTAGGATTCTGTTCTAGAATTCTTTTAATGGGTAACCTTAGTTGATCAGCGATAAACTGTTCTATGGCTGGACTATATTATATCCATTAATAAATGAACGCAACTATATTTTGGTTTCCATATTGATTGGAAAAGTCAAAAATGTTGTCCAGCAATTGGATGCATAAGCCTTAAAGCATTGAATTTCAAACTTTTTCCTTGAGAGAACTGAATGCAATTCAAGCTAAATTCCTAGTTCTTTATGCATACATATATACTCTGATGAATATGTTACATCATATATTATATTAGGGAAGGTCTAAACTCTATGAAATTGTTCTCCAGCTGCAATAAAAAAAAAAAACTATTAGTACATGATCTAAATATAAACTATTGAGATATACATATATGTTATGTATTTACTTAGTTGAACCACTCTCGGATATCACCAGCAAATTAGTTAACACCAGCCAACACAAAACTGAGACCCCTACTCATATAGCCACTTCTCCAAAAGCGCCCAAGTATTGCAACATAATCGTAATTACGCAGCCGCAGCATCAACAGCGCCACTTGAACCACTCTCCGCCTGCTACTCCAATATACGCATCTAGCTGTTGCAACATAGTTGCCCTCAAGTGACGTAATGCGAGATTGTCACCGGAAACCAATCCGCGGCCTCAGCAACGGTCATGCAAAACCGCTGACGTTGCTGTCCCCTCCGCCATTGCTGGAGACGCTGTGTCGTAGCGGGTTTAAGAGCGGCCACGCTGGAACCGCTGACACAACAGACGCCGCTGCTCACGCCGCTGCCGCTGCCGCTGCCGCTGCAATGACAGCTGCAGGTCGCTTGACCGAGGGAGCAGTAGTTCTCTTCCAGAGTCGAGTCGGACAAGCTGAATTCTTTTGTACTAACAAATCGAAATAAAGTTTATAACGTTATCCTGATTGACTATCTATTTAATCCTGAAAATGCAGATAAATCCATTGTAAGTATACAAGGAGGTGGAAGCCACTAGTATCCTGTAGCACTACTATCCTTGCATATTCATATACCAATATACAGACATATATACTCTGATGAATATGTTACATCATATATTATATTAGGGAAATTCTAAACTCTATGAAATTGTTCTCCAGCTACTATAAAAAAACTATTAGTACAAGATCTAAATGTCAACTATTGAGATATATAATATATATAATAATGTATTTACTTAGTTGAGCCACTCTCGGATTCAAATTTGAGTTATCTTTGAATATAGTGTCAAATGATGCATGAATATTTCGTTACATACTGTATGAATACATAACTCATTTTTTTTTTAGTTAATTGCTGTCGATCGTAATGTTAGAGCTTGCAACCACGACAAGCTAGATTCAGATATAAATTTTGTTATGTACATATAGTAATTCAGAGCGACGTAGGAGGTGGTGGAGCATGTTGATGAGCCAATTGAAGCCCCTCTCAATCAAAACTTGGGGCCGCAATAAATCAATATATATATATATATATATAGTTGTCTATATAAATATGTATATGCATAAATCAATATAACAAATATATATTTATATACATAGCTGTTGCTTCCGATACATACGCCTAGGTATGTACGTCAAGAACTTTTCTCCTTTTGGCTCACAAATATAAGTTCTGATTAGGCTCTTCTGTTACTGCATTGCATGATAGTTCGATATATCAGATGAATTGATAAACAAGATATACAGAACAATTGTAGTATGCATCCGGAACGAGACCTTAAACCATCTGAATCATTGGAGATTGATGGAGATCCATTGCGTTTGCCAGCAGCACTGCTAACCGATGATCCACGCTACCGCATCCGTCCCATGCAGCAAGTAATATCGGCACTAGTTGGTGGCTTGATCACAACATTTGTGGGTAAGTATAGATGCACACATATTCGTATTGGTTAAGTCAAAAAGAGAGTGCCTTCTTAAGTGACTCCAATGGAAGTAGTCAAGACACGAGTACAAACTCAAACGCAGACCCATGCCCGCCATCGTCCAGTTGTTTCCAAGCTGTGCTATGTCTTTCACAATGGCTTAATGACGCACGTCTGCAAACCAAACAGTACCGATTGCTTAGCCAAGAGCGCATCGGCCGATGCTGCCAGCATGCGTCCTCTACGCGGAGCTATGGTAAGTAGTAGTCTATTTAGTGGATCACTTCCACAAGCTGCCTTCGAAAGAGAGTAAAGTATAATTACAATATCAGAGCTAATGTCTTACTTCTCCCTTTCTCTCTCTCTCTCTCTCTCTCTTTCTCTTTCGTTCTCTCTTTTTTTCCCCCATTCTGTCTTTTAGGATGCCTTTGTCAAGATCATTTGCGGTCATGGCGTCTTCGGCTTGTGGGCAGGATTGAGTCCCACGCTTATCTCAGCATTGCCATCGACCATTATCTACTTTCTCACCTATGAGTACTTAAAGCATACTTTTTCAAATTTCTATTATTTTTGGCATCCACCCGACCACCTCACCAACCAGAGTAACGACACGGGCAAGATTATGAAGACATCGGCGGACACGAGCTTAAATTTACCCTCGGTGGTGCCAATGGCATCGGGTATATGCGCTCGAACGGTTGTGGTGACAGCCATAACGCCATTAGAGATGGTCCGCATTAAGATGCAATCTGGCATTGTGACGTATAAGGAGCTGTGGGTTGTGCTTCGTTCACTGATAAAAACGCACGGCATACTTGTCTTGTGGCGTGGCTGGCCACCGACCGTAATGCGGGATGCTCCCTTTTCGGGCACCTATTGGGCCGCATATGAGTCAATTAAGCGGGCGTGCAATGTGGCAGAGCCAACCTTATGGTTTAGCTTTATGGCGGGCGCAACATCCGGAGCGGTCTGCCTATGCCAACATCTACAAAATTTGCAATTGATTAATCTTTTTTTTTTTTTAGTTGGCCACATTTGTTACAATGCCTTTTGATTTGATTACTACCCATACGCAAATTGAGTTGGGCCAGGATGTGTTATACCCGAATTCAAAGAGTGCGGGAAAAGGCAGCTCAAAGACGACTGTTTCACCGTCCCTATCTAAGGCATCAGTGCTTGCACGTATCAAGATGATATATCACAAGCAGGGTGTACGGGGTCTCTATGTGGGGGTTATACCTCGTATGCTACGCGTTGTGCCAGCTTGTGCAATTATGATATCGGCATTCGAGTATAGCAAATCGTTCTTCTTTCGCTACAATCTCGGTCTGAAGCATACCGGTATGTAGCATAACTGTATTCTATTAAAAACACGAATATTTCGATTATCGACTTAATATCGATAGCTTTTTGCTTAGCAATTTCCAGCACCAATGTATAGGTGATCAAAAATTACAGAATTGTATAATTACGTATAATGCTACTAAATACTTAAGAGATTCCAATTTGTAAAGCTTACTAACAAGAAAAAAAAATCATATTAAGGCATTACAAAACTGCCATAAACACATATTGCGAAAAGAAAAACTGGCAACACTGACAGCGCGAACAGCTGTTGCATTGATAGTGCACGCAACGCTACACCTGTTTAACTATCGATAGTTTTGAAACCAAACACAAACGTGGGGAATCTATGAGCAAATACTTTTTTTGTTTGGTTGTTACGTTTATCGAGGGCTTTTGAATGACAAAAGTAACGCGCAAACGAGTACGCACATTGTAACATTTAACATTTACTGACCTAGATTACCAACGTACCAATTAGTGCGGTGAAGCATGCCGGATTCAAAGGTAAAATCCATTGCAACTCCCAAAGCTACAATGGAGGGCCATAGTGGAACACCGGCAAATCCATCGCAATTTAAGATGACAGATCCCAGATTTCGTATACGTCCGATGCAGCAGGTTATCTCCGCGTGCACGGGCGCAATGATTACCGCCTGTTTTAGTAAGTCAACAATTAATCTCCTATTAATGCAAACAATTATCTATTAACATACATATGCATGTGTTTGCATGATAATTTCATCATAATTGATGCGAATTGTAGTGACACCTTTGGACGTAATCAAAACGCGTTTGCAAGCCCAACAGTCAGCGCTGCTATCAAATAAGTGTTTTCTCTATTGCAACGGCCTCATGGATCATATATGTCCCTGCGGTCCCAATACGCCCACCCCGACGGCAGCGTCTGCGTTTAATAAGATTTCTTCCACTTCCGCCTCATCGTCCTCCCACTTTACGGGCACCATAGTGAGTCGAAAGAGCATGTATATAAATTGAACGATGAGCTATTAGTTCTTAATCACTTCCAGGATGCTTTCATCAAAATTAGCCGCGCCGAGGGAATCGGCTCGCTCTGGTCAGGCCTTAGTCCAACTCTTATCTCAGCGCTACCTTCGACCATTATCTATTTCGTTGCATACGAACAATTCAAAGCACGCCTTATCGATATGCACTATAAGTACCTGTCCCCCGTACAATCATCCGCCTATAGCCGGAACATTCCGATGATGGTACCATTGCTGGCGGGCGTTACGGCCCGCATATTGGCTGTGACCGTTGTCAGCCCCATCGAAATGATACGCACTAAGATGCAGTCCCAGAAGATGACAAATGCCGAGATGTTAAGTGCTTTACGTCAGGTGCTGCAGTCGCAAGGAGTGCTCGGGCTGTGGCGAGGTCTACCGCCCACCATCTTAAGGGATGTTCCCTTTTCTGGCATCTATTGGACATGCTACGAGTATTTAAAAACTAGTTTTAATGTGGTCGAACCTACGTTTGGCTTTAGTTTTGTAGCGGGTGCTATTTCTGGATCGGTAAGTAGCGCTAATTGCTGACTTAATTCACAACTAAAGAACTTCTCCTCCCTCTCATTGCACCTGTAGGTGGCCGCAACAGTCACAACACCTTTTGATGTCATAAAGACGCATGAACAAATCGAATTTGGTGAGAAATTCATATTTACAGGTAGGCCTGTCATTTGCTGTGCCTGGTTGGGGCTGCTTCGATAGCTGTCATCGATAGCGCCAACATCACTTGTTGTCTTGTCTTGTTATGGTAGCTTCTATTTCTAATCTCTTTCTCCTGGTAGATAATCCACCCAAGAATGTGCCAATAACAAACAACAAAACAGTAATGGACCGTTTGGCAAGCATTTATCGTGTGAATGGATTGCGTGGTGTCTTTGCGGGACTTGGACCACGACTATTTAAAGTGGCGCCAGCATGTGCGATCATGATATCGACATTCGAATATAGCAAGTCGTTCTTTTATCACTATAATGTGGATCAGCATAATCAGTCTCAGATTCTGCCTGCTTCGGCTCGTGACAATAACACAGATTTAACAGAGGAGAACACAGCCCCAACTTACGATTTAAGGAGGAAGAATTGAATTTGGAGCGAATCAAGTTGCTCTCCACGTGCCTGTAAATATGTAAATTAATACCAAAGTTAAAGAAAATAACAAAATCGCTGGGAAACAACAATTAGACAGCTTGCAATTTTGTATGACTTTGTAAAATTGATGAGTGAAATAAAAAAAAATTTTTAAACTATTTCGCTCCATTCAAAAGTGAAATGTTTGGCGCCATATCGATAACATGCTACTGTTAATAGTGCGTGTTTACACTAGATCTAAAAAAAATTGCTAAAAAAGACTTCTCTATTCCATTCAAAACCGTGAGACAGACTACATAAATATTTTATATTCATTGTAATAAATAGTCCGTTTGTGATTACGCTTTAAATTAAAAAATAATTGTTAGAAACAAAATATTTATTACAATTAATTAAATGCCAGATCTGTTTAGTGGTTTTGCATTATTGGTTACGACATCGATAAATGACTAAATGCTACTATCGATAACACCATAAACACGTGCACAGTCTGCCGTGTTTTGGTTTAGTTTGAGTGTTCTAAATAAAGACGAAAACATGGATGATTCAGATGCAGTTATGATTGATGCAAACGCATCTAAGGACAATACAACTCCAAATGCCACGAAACAAACCAAAAAGGCCAAAGCCAAAAAAGTGATCAAACCAGAGTCAAAAATACCCCGTGGTCAGCCAAAATCCAATCGACCCTGGAAGACGCCCAAGCAAAAGTAGAAGTTAAACAATACAAATGCAACACATGCTCACAGCCTAATCTTTATTCACAGATTCAGCAACATTAAGAAGACTGTGAATCGATTGACATTTGAGAAGAAAGTCGCTTTGCGCAATGAAATACGTTACATTAAAGAAAAGTCCAATCAGATCAAGGAACAGCGCAAGGAAGCCGCCGTGCAACGTCATCAGCGACGCGTCGAGAATGCCGAACGACGTTTGGCCAACGAGCGACGATCCGAGGTCGTGCAAGTGATCAAGAATCCTGCCAAACTGAAGCGCATGAAGAAGAAGCAGATGCGTATGATCGAGAAGCGCGATCTTAGCCAAGTGAAGGTGGTCTAAATATATATGTGTATAGATCTTAGGTTACAATTTACTTTTCATAAATAAATCTAGTTTTATATGCGAGTTGCTTGTGAATGTAGTATATACAAAAGGGATATGTTTATTCATCTATCGTGAAGGAACGACAGAGAGAGTGAGAGGATGAAAGAGCAAGACAATGAGAAAAAGAGAGGCACGTAAATATAAAAAGAATGTAAACTATCATTTGTTTTTTAATGTTTTTTGTTTAATGTACTAAACTATAGCAATTATGTTCATATGTACAATGTTTAAACAGTTAACACGCTTATTTCTTTAGACTACTTTAACATATTAACATAGTATTCCAAATTATCATTAGAAAATTTCATCTGCCCGCAGCGCACATCAGCACGAAATTGTGTTAAAATCTGTTTGCGTTGTTCGTTTAACGCACGACTTCGTAAACGTTTCTCTGGCTGCTGTTGTGTTTCATCAACTCTGTTGGATTTCATCAGACTCTGAATGCGCGCTCGCAATTGTAAATCCAATTGATGGGTTAGCGATTGCAATTGTGGCTGCTTTTCCTGCTGTGCAGGCGTAACAATTAATTGGCTATTGAGTAAAGCTTGTAAAAAGTTCTGTATTATTTCGGCTACTGCACTAAAATCTATTATACTATTAAGTGTTAGTGTAAATTGCTCCCATGCTAACGCTTTGCTTGGTGGCTCGAGTCGCATTTCCATTTGTTGTATTACCGCCGGTGGCACTGCTCTGTCGGCTCCGCGTTCCGCATTGGCAAGCAGAGACTCGGTCAAGCTGCTAACCAGATAAAGTTGGGCGTATAGACAATTCCGATCGCGACATAGTTGATAGAGTTTATAGCGCATACTGCGATAATAATGATTATCATCACATATAATTAGATAGTTGTCGCTGTTATTTGTTGTTGCCGTTGATCTTCGCAATTGTACTGGCAGCTCGGCCTTGCCTGATTGTAGAACTATAACGATTTGCTCCAGCAAATTGTATATAAACTGTCTTTGCTCTTTATATTCTGTCTTGTTTGTAGGTTGTATATCGAAGTGATCATCGTAGCACAGATGCAATATCTGCCAGCCAGACAGTACATCTGGTTGTTGATGTGTTAGCCACTTGCTAAGATTAGTTTTGCCAGCACCCGGCAGGCCGATCAAAGCAAGCAGACAAATACGCGGCATTTCTATAGTGTACAACTATATGTATGTTTGTGTATGTATGTTTATGTTGTTTTGACTCCTTAACTGTCTAATATTGTAAATAAAAGCTGTGGCATGGCATTCCAATCCATATGTTGCTGCTGCTGCTACATGGCCAATTTACCCGACGTCGCCGCCGGCGTTAGCACTGCGACAGTGGGTTCCTTTTCCTTAAGCTGCTCGTTAATGCGTTCCTCTTGCTGCTGCTGCTCTAATTGTTTGGCGTTCTGTTGTTCCATTTCTTCCATGCGCTTAGCATTGATTTTCGTTTGCACATCCACATAGGATTTCATCATATTTTGATTAAAACGTGCAAATTTTGTCACACATCGATCCACGCAGATAATCTGTACAAATATAGCAGTATTTAATCAATATTACAGACATATAGTTCAATTAACTAGCTCACCTCCTGCTCGAACAGTTCACGTTGACTGAGATTATCGACGCAGCGATTGAAGCACAATTCAGTGACTTTGTTGTATAATGAAAGAAAATCTTTCAGCTGCAATTGAGTGCATATAGATATTTATGAATTAAAAGTGTTGCATTTATGTAAGCTAAACATACATTACGCAAATTCGAATCCATTGATTAAATTATATTTGTAGAATGCCTCTCAGAATGTTAACTTCAAATTAATTTTTAATGTTTTTTTTTTTTTTTTTGGATAACCGACAGATGGCAACAGCTGATTTACTGATTCTATTTGACAAGTGCTGTTTAATTTTTTAACTATCGATAAACAATTAAATGAAAATATAAATTATCGGTGGCCACATGTTATGTTAATATTTTAATGCTGAGAAATAACAGTAACCATACAATAAGTTGTCTCAAGATATATCGAAAAGTTCATATCCAAGCGTAAATTTAAGCGTTGATACTAACAGCTATTTGAAATCTCAAAATGATGCTACGGATACATAAATCGATCAATGTATCGCTTAGCCGATAAAAAGCTAAAATGCACCGTATATTTAAACTATATAGAATTGCCGAATTTTTATCTATTTTTGTGTATATATATATATATATATATACTATGTATTTACATCAACGTAATATTTTTGATTGATTTCAAATAATAAAATAATTCAGAAACTATGAACTAAGATAGATAATAATTTGTTAGCCATTATATCCAACATCTTCATCTGTGTACATTTTAATGGGTTGATCGGCTGTTTCGTTCACAGTTTCCATCATTTCAACATCACGGCACTGAGCGGCCTGCAACTCGCGTCTAATATCCGCCGTTATTTTCGGATGAGATTTCTTTCTGCAATAAAAAAGCGTTAAATATATCTCAATGTTATATTCGATAAACATTTAAGATGGCGATATTTACTTTATAAGCTGCAGCAACGCGTCCTTTTGCTCGGATGAAATATCATTTTTATAGCGTTGGGCAAATGTCAGCAGGCTTTGATGCCACAGCACAGGCAATTCGCGTTTATCCTGCTCAAATCTGTACAGTGAAATGCACAATTATTGAATAGGAATATTTCTAAAATCATTTACAAGTGATTTACCTCAGAAAATGAAAGACTGCCGCATCTATAACACGATATGGCAAAGCATAGCGTTTGTCCAGGAAGTAGCGTATAAATATCGAATTGGCACCTGAATAGCTCATCTCACAGATCTTCAGCAGGCATGCAGAGGAGTGCAGCACAGGTATGGAGCTGCGTGCGATAACGCTGCCAAATATAATTGCCTCCCTCAATGTGCAGTCTCCCGACTCGAGCAATGGCAATATGATGCCCTTCATAAAGGCGGCCGGTTTAAAGAGCGCCCGCTTTAGGGCATTGTACAAATGCATATTGAGCTTCTTGTATTCGCAAAGATCATCGCGAACGCGTGGCAATAGAACCAGATTGTAGAAACGCTGTGCCATCGCCTGGGAGAGCACCGAGCAGAAGATGCGAGTACCTTGGAACATGGCAGCGGCGCTCCAATTGTGGGGCTCTGTTATGAACAATATTTGTTCCCAGTTCCTTAGCTTGGGTATAATCTTAAAAGCTTTCGGTATCTTGCCACTGCGATAGCGTTTGAGCACCTCTCTGACTCCCTCATACATTTCCTTGACTTTTGGATCGATTTCTTCTATTTTCAGTGAGCCCTCATCTGAGAGTTTGGTGTGTATGTCAGCGCCCTTCTCCTGAATCTTTTGCATTATAAGCTCAGATAGATGCAAACTTCGTTTGCCCTCCTTTGCGGGCGGCTTTTGGAATCGTGCGAAGGCAGCGACATCTTTTGCGTCCATGTGCAATTCATCCATGAAATCTTCTTCGTTAACATCTTCTTGCACGTCTTCATCCATGTTATCGTCTAAAGGGTTTAACAGCTTTGGTAAAAATAAACTAATTTACTTTATATTTTTTTACGTACTCAAGTTAAATTTGATATTCCTTTTTGGTGTTAAACTTGGAAAGTTTTCCTCGTCGAGCTCCAGTTGTTGTTGCCTGGCTGCTGCCAATATTTTTTGACTGCTTTTCTTGTCAATATTCTGTCAATTAAACAAGCAACTGAATCAGTTTTGTTTTTACATCTAGGATAGCAGGACCTACCGGTGACTCTTCAGCACGGAGCCTAACTTTGCTTTCCTTGGTTTTAGCTTTAGTCACTTTGCCGTCTGTCATTTGCTTGTCCAGGCTAACATTTTTGGGTGCCGCCACATTTGCTTTCTTAGGTTTACCCATTTTTGTGCACTTCTATGACCAACTTTTTAATAACAAAACCAACAAGCACAACACGTGTTGTAATCGTTGTTTATCGTGTGGAAACACCCTGTTTTCCAATTTAGCATCATGGTCACTCTATTATTTGACAGCTGTAGTTGGTATGTGTGTATTGGAAAATATCGATGAATATAGCATATTTGAGATGGGAGACATAGTTAGCTACATCCATTAATATACTGTGCATTTGAGACATTTAATTTATTATAAATTTAGGCTAATTGAAATAATTAATAATTGAATATTATGTGAATATTTAAGAGTCAACATTAGGCTTGTAATTCGTTCTTAATCTTTATCGATAGCTTGTTGTCGGCATATCGATTGTTCACGATATAAGATTGGTTGCTGCATCTCTATTTCCTTTCCCTTACCTAGCTGGGATTTGACAAGACCGTTTCTTTTTTTTTCTGTGTTGATTGCAGCAAGACCAACATAATGAAGGTGTGCAAAAATTTTGTGAAAAATATTCTATCAAACGCAGTAAACATAACAAAATATTGCTAAAAACAGCTAGCATTAATATTAAACTTGTGCAAAAATTAAGTGTTACTTGAAAAACTAAACTGATTGCCCTAAAAATCAAAGATAACAATTGCGGCAAATTTGTATATATGTGTATGTACGTGAACTAAACAACAAATGTATGTGTATACTTACAGCTCAACGTTTCTTATCCCGCAACGGGATGCCAAAAGCTGTTCGAGGTTGTCGATGAGCACAAGCTCCGTGTGTTCTACGAGAAGCGTATGGGCCAAATTGTGGAGGCCGATATTCTGGGTGATGAATGGAAGGGTTACCAGCTGCGTATCTCTGGCGGCAACGACAAGCAGGGCTTCCCCATGAAGCAGGGTGTGCTCTCGCACGGTAAGTAAATTAAACATTTTATATACAAATCAGAAATCGGTAATTACAATGTCCAATTCTATGTATAGCTCGCGTCCGTCTTCTGCTGAAGAAGGGACACTCCTGCTACCGTCCACGCCGCACTGGTGAGCGCAAGCGCAAATCTGTGCGTGGCTGCATTGTGGACTCCAACATGTCTGTGTTGGCACTCGTTGTCATCAAGAAGGGCGAGCAAGATATTCCCGGTCTCACAGATACCACAATTCCACGTCGTCTGGGACCCAAGCGTGCCAGCAAGATCCGCAAGCTGTACAACTTGACCAAGGAGGATGATGTCCGTCGCTTCGTTGTGCGTCGCCCATTGCCCGCCAAGGAGAACAAGAAGGCTACCTCCAAGGCACCCAAAATCCAGCGTCTGATCACTCCTGTGGTCCTGCAGCGCAAACACAGACGCATTGCATTGAAGAAGAAGCGCCAGCAAGCTTCCAAAGAAGCTGCCGCTGACTACGCCAAGCTCCTGGTGCAGCGCAAGAAGGAGTCGAAGGCCAAGCGTGAGGAAGCCAAGCGTCGCCGTTCCGCTTCGATCCGTGAATCGAAGAGCTCTGTTTCAAGTGACAAGAAGTAAATGTGAAATGGCCAACAATTGCTAACCAAACATCTACACACATCTATCCACAATAATAAGAAACAAATTTTGTAGCCATCTCGTTAATAAATGTGAATGGTCAAAAGATATACTTAAGCCAATACGCTTCTACCATTTTTTTTTCTTGTGAACAATCCGTGTGCTAACCTGAAAGACGAAAACCTATAAAAAAAAATGTGCTCAAGTGAATGTTTAATCTGCAATGGATCATATAGAAACAGTTTCCAACTAAGCTCGATATGTAGCTTAAGGGCAGGTATAGAATCATGAAAATGCCTTAAAAGCAATATATACAAAAAGAGGCCTGTAAGAATTTTCTATTTAGAAATTATAGCTAAGACTATATTTAGAGTCTATATATTTCGATTTGCCACTATAGCAAACTTCTTTTTTAGACAAATCAAACTGTAGGTATTGTCAAGCTAGAAAATTATAATTAAGAGCTAGCAAGAGGCTTCCCACAAATGAAGACACTTTAGATCGAATCTTAATGTAATTCATTTCAAAATTTTCAGCTGTAATTTAATCCATATGCGATCCTGTTAAAGATATCAAATTTAATTTTGATATATCCCAAGTTCTTTGAAGATAAGCTGACTTAGTGTAGTATTATAGAAGAGATTCTAAACTCTATTTGATATTCTTATTGAGTTGAAATATAAGGTTCTTTTAGCTTCTTTTCAGCTTTTGAGTATATTCTTAAAGTTAAGAATTAGGGCGAATCACAATTTTATCCTTTTGATAGTAACTTTTCTATGGATCCTGATCTTGTATGTGTTCAGGGTATGTTATACCCAAAAAGATCGTAAAAATTTATATCTACATAAAAATATAAAGCAGAGTAGAGTAAAACATTTTGATTAGTTAGGAGCTTTTCACGGATAAGGTTCCCAAAACGGTTCAAGTTGTATTTTAAGCTTAAAATTCTCATACCTAAATAGGGAACAATTTGTAGCGAAAATGAGTGAGAGGGTGAGAGTGAGAGAGATAGTTGAAGAGAGGGATAAGGAGAGTGAAACGGAGAGATATAAATCTATAGAAAACTGATATATTCATACATATGTAGAATCATTCTAGAGGACATTGGGAACCTGATTGATAGATAGATCAAATAATTAGTTAAAGATTAAGGGGATCCTTGTGTATATCCTTATTCTTATCATCCCAGATCTTCAAAATTCCAATCGCTAGTAATAGTAAATAGTAAAACTAGATTTTGTTGTATATATATTTGTATAATATTTAATGTATTCACTATTCATTTCACATTTGATGGGGAACATGTCACAAAGCTTGATAGAACAGAGCGCACATACATACTACATATATAGAAAGACTCATGAACGGCTCTCTTCTAATTCGTGCGACTCGAGAAACAAGACAAATATATTAATAATAGATTATATATATATTTATATGCTTGTGAGTGTATCTATATAAATGGTATGTATATATGTAAAAACAATAAGAATGCATAAGGAGAGGGGCAGTTGGCATTGAGTCGAGCTATCCAAACACACAATCAGCAGCGTGCGTTAATACAGTCCACATCCTTGTGTAGAACACCTACGATGATGCTGCGCTAATACAATCCACATCCGTATAGAAAGATATGCCTGCTGCAAGTTATCTGCCATTGGTGTCGTTGGCTCCATTCGTCGGCGACTCGTAGCGCGCCAGTTTGGCCTCCTGATCGGCGAGCAGCTCGAGCAGATCTTCCTGATCCTTTTGTGTGGCTAGCAAAGACTCCTGGGCAGCATCCGCTCGCTGCTTCTCCGCTGCCAATTGCTGACGCAGCGTTTCCAGTTCCTTGGTGATTCGTATGTTCTCCGCAAAGTACATGTTCGCCTGATACCGAGCAGCATTCAGCTGTTCATCGTTGGCAGTTTCTGTTGGCGTTGCGGTTGACGTTGCGGTTGCCGTTGTAGTTGGAGTTGCAGCTGGAATTGTAGCGGATGCTGCTTCTGTTGGCTGCGCCGCCAGCTGTGCCTTAAGCAGCGTATTCTGATCGGCCAGCTGTGCCTTGAGCGATTGTTCCTGGCACAGTTGCTCCTTCAGCTCGGAATTTTGTTGCTCCAGCTGCTTACTAGACTGCTCCAAAGCCTGTATTTGGGCATCCATGCCGCGTATGATGCCCTTGTATTGGGCCACCAGAGCGGATGCCTCTGAGCTCAGAGTAAGCTCGGTCAGTTCAATGCCATCCACATCGAAGCCGCTGACCAGCTTAGCTATCAGCGCCTCCAGACCTTTGTACAATTTACAGTACTCGTAATCCAACAGCAGTTCGCTGGAGCCCTTGGCGCGTATCTGTGCCTGCTTGCACGCCCGGCTGTAGGCCTCATGGCGCGACACTTCGCTCAGCTTATTGCAGAAAGTCTCCTGACCGATGCGCTTGACGATCAGCTGACTGATGTCCTCTCTGCGCTGGTTGGCCAGCGAATTGTCGTTGAACTGTATACAGAGGCCCATAAGAAAGGCGCACATGCCCTGGACCAGATACTCCCGTTCGTCATGCTCATTGGAGCATAGCTGGGCCGTTAAATAGGCCATGGTGCCCTGGGTCTCGAGCAGAGCTTTGACGGCGCTCGGACAGTGTGCCAACCAAACGCTGAGCAGCATGAGCAGTCCCACTTTGCTCTGCAGGCGGTAGCGCTCCTGCTGCATCAGACTGGTGCATTGCTCCAGCAGTGTGATGGGTCGTTGGCCGCCAGGCGTGGCCAGGAGCACACGCAACAGCTCCTCCTTCTGGGCAACGTTCTCGACGAGCGTATGCATGAGGGCCACAGCAGCGAACCAATTGGCCAGCGTGTCTGTTGAGAAGAGCCCAGTGCATAGCAGCTGCCCGGTGGACAGCGAGCTCACATCCGAGGCGCTGGAGGGCAGTAGCGTCTGTACCACGGCACGTTGGCCATCCGAGTTGCGGTAGAGATAGCACTCGAAGCAGTAGAGCACCGCACAGCGCAGCGCCAGTAGCTGCTTCTCATTGATCATGGACATGAGCAGAACCACAATGGCCGGTCTTGGTGGCTGACTGGGCGCCTGGACGCGACTCAGCTCGTCTTGATTCTCACGATCCCCGCGCACCACCTCCGCCACCGCATTGATGGTCTCCGTCAGTATGTCTGCTGGTACGCCGCTGCTCATGAGGATGTCGCAGAGCGCCTGCAGTAGCTGTGATTTCTGCATTACACGCTGGCACGCGCTGACCACCTGCTGCTGGTTACTGGGCGTCACCAGGGCGCGCACCACCTGTAGCATGCAGTGGAAATTTGATACCTTTTGCGGCGTCCAGGCACTCTCGTCCGCCTCGGCATTGCTATTGGAGTTTAGCAAGAACATTGGGGCCAGTCGCTGTATGTAGGAGCCCTCCTTGAAGAACTGCTGATTGCTGGAGTTGTTTTTGAGTAGATTCAGCAGCAATATAAGACAGTCCTCGACCACAATGCCGCCGTCCGAGCAGCCCTCCTCGCGCACAATATCGAACAGACGATCGAACGCATTCTCGAATGCCACAATCTTCTGGATATTGGAATTGCCTTTGGTTAACTCGATGAGGAGCAGGAGCACATCGTTCCTGATTACTTCACGGCTGTCAGTGAGGAGATCCATTAGCTTGGACACGCCCATGGGACTGACTAGCACCAGTTCTTGCAGCTCTCGTGTCTTATTCGCAATCAAAGACGTTATTAGCTGTATGGCTCCACGGCGGACACGAAAATCATATTCATCGAGATATCCCATGACGAGGGTGACATTCTCGGGACTCTTGATGAACATTTCGGTGAACTGTTCGCCCACATTCACGGATACGGCCGGGTTGTCGGCCTCCTCCTCGAATTCTTCGCTGGTGACGATGTTGCACAGCGTGTCCAGAGCGTAGCTAATGATTTCAGCGTCCTGGCCATCGTTTTGCAGCACCTGCACCAGGGGTGGCATGCCTTGGGCACCCACCTCTATCCGATATTTGCGCGAGAGCGCTTTCAATGCCCGGCATGCATCCCGGCGATCCTCGAGCAGGGTCGACGAATACACCCGATCGACAAGCTTCTCAACTGTTTCGGCTGCACTGGGCTGCTGACCCGGCTCTGTGCTGCCCAGCACGGTCTTGATGCCACTCTTCAAGAACTCCATCCACTTTCTGCTTAACTAAACGACGTGTGCAATATGGTATGGTGTATATTAAGCTAACACACATATATCTGACACGTCAATTTTTATAAAAACAATATACCACGCAAGTGTATGCACACCCAAGGCAGAGATAATTGTATTGAAGATACATATGTATTTGTGTAGTTTTTAATTTAAATAGTCTTCAGTTCGTTCCACATTCTAAAATTTTGCGTCTTTTTAAGTATGATTAAACAATATTAAAATAGCTGAAGCATCAATTTTTCAAATAGGGTTCGACGTTCCCTTTTTTTTGTGTATTATACGGCATTGTTTATAGCACAAGCCAGTGAATACACACTACACAGATTACAAAAAAAAAATGTTAAACGCCCTTAATCGGAATATTAATTAAACTGAAACAGAAAATGTCTTATTTAATAAATTTCTCATAGCAGTCACTTTAACATTGTTTGTCCCATTAAAATAATGTGTCAATAACAATAAGTGATAATTTATTGAATGTGACTATCGATAACATAGATAACATATGTATGTTAAGAACAGCTTGGTATTTTTTAGTATTAGACCGCCGCATTATAGAAAATTCTGTGCATAGAGCAATACTGGTTGAATTTTTTTGTTGTAACTTTTGCTGTTTTTGTTTATTATGCATTTGTTTGCAAATGTGTTGTTAAATAAATGGACGCCACAAATGCAACTACATAAATAAGAAACAAAATGAACGTTGCGCAAATGTGGCTGTGGGGCCTGGTCGCGCTCAGCACGCAAACGACCTTTGTTGTGCAGGCAATGTGCCCCAGTAAGTGCAGCTGCAAGAATATTTCGGAGAATATTCAGTCATTGCGCGTTCGCTGCGACGAGCTGCACATTGTTAATTGGAGGGAGTTAAACTTTGGCGATGATGTCCACAATATAGTCAGCATGTATGAAAAATCTAACATATGGCCATAAACAAATTTTAATATATGGTTTACCTTGCAGCAATGCCAGTAAAAATGCGATTGCACAAATAAGCGAAGACGATTTCAAAAGCTTTACAGAACTTAAGCGATTGGATCTATCATCGAATTTGCTCACAGAACTGGACAAAAAGAGCTTTGGCAATGGTCTGCCCAATGTAGAACGCTTGCGGCTGGGCAACAATTCTATAAGTCATATATATGAAGGAACATTCGAACAGATGCCGAAGCTAAAGCAGCTGTAAGTTCTCCTCTCTTAATTTTGTAAGCTACACATGTGAAATTTCATTTTCTGACTCGTGTTTTGTTTAGGGACTTGTCGAACAATCCATTGGCCTGTGATTGTGGTTTGATTTGGTTGATTGCTTGGTCCAATGCACGCGACATACGTCTACTGCCGGCGCCCAAATGTGATTCACCTATAAATTTTCGTGGCATGCCGCTGAAGAAGCTAAAAGTGGGCGTTGACTTTCGTTGCGAATCACTGCTTCAGCCACTGCTGGAGCTAGTGCCCAAACAGAATCAGGTGAGTGATATGCAGCACAGTCTAATCAAATACATCTTTATAAATTTTAATAAACTATTCTTCAGATTGCCTTTGAGGGCGATGAGCTGCAGCTGAAGTGCTTTGCTCCACGCGTCGCCATTGGCGCTCCTCGTGAGTCGGAGGATTTGCCGACGCGAGCTTACGTCTTCTGGGGCTGGTCGGATAAGATAAGACAGCAAAACTCTACAGATGATATCATCTATCGAGATCCCACCAAGGTGTTTAATGATGTGCATTTGGAAACGCGTCATTCCAACGATTCGGGCATATTGAATTCGATCTTGCGCATTGGCAGCCTAACACAGAATCATACGGGCATGTGGGACTGTACGCTGCGTAGCCAGCAGGCGAATCTTTCCCAATCTATTGTCCTGCATGTGGTAGCCAAGGGCACGCTCTACTGCGATGCCATGATTACCCACACCAACAAGGGTAGCTATCACTGGCCGCGCACAATGCGTGGCGAGACTGTACTGCAGGCCTGCGTCGAGGAGCCCAGCGATGCGAGCTTGCAGCGAAGGGCTTCGCATGAGTGCGGCAACGACGGCCAATGGCATCGCCTGAATGTCGAGAGCTGTGTCTATGTCAGCGAGACGACGCGCATCTTCGAGCAGTTTGCGAAGGTGAACCTTACACTGACGAAGGGCAAAAATGCGCTAGAGATTGCGAGACGACTGCACAACTTTACGCACATACAGACGCAGCTGCACAAGATACGGGATCCCATGGACTTGGAGTATATAGCGCGAACATTGCTTAAATATCTCGAACAGCTGGACGCACATCAGCAGGAGATAAGCTACCTGCTAATGGACATTGTATCGCAGCTGCTTACGTTGCCGGGCAAAATCTTTGAGGCCGCCCAACTGGAGCAGGGTACAAGCCATAAGCTGCTCCACATTGTTGAAGCCGCCGCCTTGCGTCTGGCCACCAGCAGCACCATTGGCGCCGGCGAGGGTGAGGCAAGCGATTGGCGACGCCAGATGCTGCAGCGCAACATCTTCGTGGAGTTCTTCAACATTAGCCTGGAGCAATTCCTGAGCATGTCTTGTGTCTGGCTCGATGGCAGTCAACGTGGACTGCAGTGCAACAGCGCAAATGATACGATACCCATGTATGAGCACGGCGACATCGATGCTGCCATACAGGTGCCCTACCAGGTGCTCAACGACCAATTGATATCGTCCAACAGCTCAAGCAGCCAGCAGCGCAATTTAAGACTCATGATCACGCTGCATCGCAATGCCAAATTGTTGCCCAACTTGTTGAGCGAACAGAATGAGACGTTATCATCCGTGGTCATCGGAGCGCGTCTCTACAGCGATAGCGAGCCATTCGACAACCCATTGCCAGCAGTTGAGGAGGAGCTCAATCTGGAGCAGGACGATGTCTATCAGCAGCGCATAACCATAATGCTGCGCGCCCATCCGTATCATGATGAGCGCAGTGCCCCGCTGCCCGCCTGGTGGGATGAGCAGCAGCAGGCATGGAACACACGAGTCTGCCAACAGCATTATCAGCATCGCACTCTGCTCATGTTCAGCTGCAGCAGTCGCAGTGGCTATTTCGGACTGCTACAGCGGGCTGCCTATCTCAATGACTATCGCAGCGAACAGGCGGGCGCTCGCTTCCGGCACGCTCCACTGCCCATTTATGTGGGCTGTGGTCTGTTGTTCGGCTGTGCCTGGTTCAACATCGTCACTTTTGTGGTCTTCGGCTGTGCCATACGCATCAATCGTGTGCAGCGCCACGCTCTGGTCAACACCTGGCTGGCCTTGTCCACGCTCTGCCTGACGTTCATGCTGGGCATCTATCAGACAACAAATTTGCTGCATTGCCGTCTGTTTGGCTTGCTACTGCATTACCTCAGTCTCTGTGTGCTGCTCTGGCTGTGCGTCAGTCTGAGTAGCATGTACAAGCGGCTGAGCAAGTCAACGACGGCCACGTCGCTGCCATTGAGCGGACAGCAGGCGCTGCCCATGCAGCTGCCCCAGGAGCCGCACCAGCGTAAGCCCATATTGGGCATCTATCTGGTGGGCTGGGGCATTGCGCTGCTCATATGCGGCATTAGCAGCGCTGTCAACATGTCCGAGTATGCCGCCTACAGCTTCTGCTTTCTGCACAACTCGACGACGCTAAATGCCTTAGTTGTGCCTGCTGGCATTCTGCTCATCTTCAGTGGCTTCTTGGCGCTCTGCATCTACTATCAGTTGAGTCAGCAGGCGGTGAATGTGCTGCAGCAGCAACAGCATCTCGGCCAGCGTCAATACTCGGACAATAATACCCAGGCCACGGAGCATATCGATCTGGATTGGCTGGATGTGAACGGCTGTGCGACCGTCAAGCAGGAGGCGAGCAGCTCAGCCTTGCAGCTGCAGGAACAATATAGTACACTGAGCAATCCGTTGAGCAGCATTGTGGATGACTATGAGCGCTCGAATATGTCGCATCTGCGTGGACATCTGATCTTCTTGGTGCTCTATGTTTGCGCCTGGCTATCGGCCGCCTTCTATGTGCACAGCGAGGAGGAGCTCTATGTGCTGAGCTTTGTCGTCAGCTGTGTGGCATTGGCCCTGTTTCTGCTGCTCTTTTATAATCTGACCCGGAACGATGCACGCCAGGCCTGGGCCCAACATCGTTTGGCCAAATCCAGTCGTTTGGTGGCCTATAATAATGCAAGGAATGGCAGCAGTCAAGCTCGTGCTGCCGCCGCTGCAGGCACATCGAGTGTCAAGGCTGGCCAAGGCGCTGCCATGATTAGCAATTCGATTGTCGCCTACAAAGCGGGTCCCGGCAGCCTCTACGAGCCGAACAACTCGGCCGGCTCACGCTCGAATAGCCAATGCTCCAATAAGCAACGCAGCAGCAGTGCCCGAAGCATGCGCAGCCAGAATCGTAGCAATGGCCATTTGGACTGCACCACACAGCAGCTGTTGGCTGGAGGTGTTGGTGGAGCAGGAGGCGGAGGAGTGGGCGGCAACTCAGCCGCATCTATTACCATAATTAACAACAATCACGGCCAGCAGACGCTGAGTGGAGCCTCCGCTGTCTCCCAGCAAACGGGACAACATCATATACTCCATGTGGGCAACGGGCAGGAGTGCATACCCAGTGCGGAAATCTTCTACAATCCGAATCAGATCAATGTGGCACGAAAGTTCTTCAAGAAACAGAAGCGTCTGGCCAAACGCAACAATTTCGAGCTGCAACGTCAGGCACTGCCCCAACAGCTGCACAGCCAGCATAGCCTGAGTGACGCCAGCTCCGAGCAGCTCTACGCCCGGCATCACAATGCAATGACTCTCCTGGCCGGTGGCAGCAAGGTGAACAACACGAATCTGCACTACAAGTCGCAGGTGGAGCAGCAGCAGCACAAACGATTTGTGCCCGCTTCGAAAATATTGCAAGCGAATATCTACACGAATATACCCGAGACGCTGACACCGCAGCATGAGGTGATCAAACTGCGCACTCCCTCGTTGCTGGACGAGACGCTGCACGAGCATGATGACGAGCTGTTGACCACGCACGAGGATGACGACGGCAGTTCGTTGGATGAGCATGCACCGCTGTATGCCAACACAATGCCAGGCACACCGCAGAGCGAGCTGAATGCGCATGTGTTCCGAGAGCGAGGAGCACCTCTGAGCTCCACGCCTGTGAAGCGACCCAGCTTGGAGGCTATGAATAGTTTGGGTTTGCCGGAGGCGACGACCAGTGAGGCAGCTGCTGCCGAGGAGCCGCTGCTGCAGAAGCACGAGATCTATGTCTCGAACTCGCTGCAGGTGACCAATAGCATACGTCTGGAGGATGACTTTCCCAGCGTGCTCATTCGCTATAGTCAGCAGCAGCAGTCCAAGTCCTTGAACAATATACACGACATGCTTGTCGCCGGTGCTGCTACCAAGGAAGCCAACAGCAGCGCAGCAGCAGCTGCACTGGAAGGCAACAATCTGGGCTCCTTGGCGGGCAGCAGTGGCAATTCGTTGGTCACTCAGATGATGTACTCCTGCTCTAGTAGTAATCTGCCTCAGTTGCAGGCCACGCACAATGCACGTAGTCGACCCGCAGGCGTCGGCGGAGTGGATCACTTTAATCTTCCGAGCAGTACGCGCCTGCTCTCCGCCAGTCCGACCAATGAGAGCGATCTGAACTATCAGAACTCTGAGATTAGCATACGCAGCCATGGGCTGTATGCGCCCCAAACGGACAACGATTTAAATTTGACTTTAACGGACGATTTCCGTTGCTATCAGTCCTCGAATGCTAGTGACGCCGACGTGGATGTGCTCAATGAGTTCGACGATGAGTTTGTGGCCAATGGAGATGCGGTCTATGCACTGCATCAGAACCAGCTGCATGTGGGCAATGGAGGAGCAGGTGGCGGGGAGGCCACGGCGGAGGCCACCGAGGAAGATGAGGTTGTTGGTGGCGCGGATGAGGATGAGGATGACGAGGAGGCCATGAATAACTCCATTGACGAGCTATACGAGGCCATCAAGTGTCGCAGTCCGCTCAGGGGTTGCAAACAGCTGCTGCAGGAGGCGCACAATTCGCCAACAGCTGTCGAAAGATTGCGAAAGACTGAGCCGCAACTGCAGCATCCATCCTTCAGCAATTCAAATTCGAATCCCAATCCCAATGCCAACTCGAGCAGCATTCAAGATCATCTCAATGAAACTGTGGAAGATGATAGCAGCCAAAGCAGCGTCATTTCCTATATCGATCCTAGAGCAAACAATCCTAGTTAGCTTATACACTAGCATTTATACTATATAGACTATAGATATTTATACATCTGTAACTAGATGTTGGCATAGTTATAGAGACGATACGACAAACCCTCCGTGCTTGGCTGCCATGCCAATGCCAAAGTATTCCTCTCCTCAATAGAGCCTAAGATTTTTTTTAGCTACATATATTTACTGTATATTGCATTTGTACTTTTATATGCTTCATATATACCGATATAATAAGTATATATATATATATATATATATTTGTCTAGGATAACTCATTTGTCATTAATACTTCACACAACTCACTTCACTCCTATAACATCTATTTATTATGTCTATATATAGTCATGTAAGAAATCGCATAAAACAAAAAATGAGATTATGAAAAGCAAAACAAAAACGAAATTCTTCTAGTATATATACATTAAGATATAACTTCATAAAACATCGAGCAAATAAGTCAACTGTAAGCTGAACTCATCTAAAGATTAAAACAGTTTTTAAAATGTTGAATTTTAGTAACTAAACTTTTGTGTATTATGTATTTTATATATTTAACAAAAATTAAGTGCGAATAATGAAATTTTAAAACAACAAATATTAGTCTTTTATTTATTCACAAAAAATAGAGGAAATTAAAAAAAATGTTTGGTAAAAGATGTTCGTATAAACGTGATAAAAATATATTTTACTTTTACTATGATTTACTTATTATTATGTGGGAAGGACTAAATTTAGCAAATATTCAGAGAAAACGTTTTAGTGAAAAATAAAATAGATTTGGGAAAATATCAACTGCGAGAAGAGAGAGAGAGCGAGAAATATTTATAAATGGAAAGGGGAAAATATTTAGGGAATTATATTTGTTAAGGTAATTTATTGTTTTGCGAAAAAAGGAAATTTCATAAATTTCCCTTTTCCGGGAAATATTTGCATAAATATTGAGGTCATTAGCTGTTATATGGGAAAAGGGATACAGCTAAATATTTTATGGCTATGATACGGAAAAGAAATATCTAGGGAAGAGTATTGGGTTGATTTATTTTATATTTAAGAAAATAATAATTTAAGAAAAAATAACTAGATGAAGCTTAAATATAGCTCTTTAAGCCAAGTGTTAACTCATATAAATTAGACATCAATAATTAATAACGATCAATTTTTTTGTAAAGAAATTACAAATGTTTAGCGTTTATTTATATTTTACGGTACAGTGAACACATTTAACAGCTACTTGTAAAGTAGATACAATTCGTAGGTCATTCGTTAGCTAGACAATCGCACAACTGACAGTCCAATGATAAAATATGTAATATATAAGAATATTATTTGTATATGTCGTAAATTAAATAACTACATAAATGTATATGTAAAACAAGGTTTAGACGAATGTGTGCGAAGAGCTGTGTATGTGTGTGTGTGTGTGTGTATAAATATTTTAACATTAATTTACTTAAAGTTTAACAAATAACGGTTTAAAAAAATGCTGCAATAGATGCACGCTAAATACAAATACATATGATATATTACTAATTAGTTGACATATTGATATTGCTGCGCCACTAACAATGAAAACGAGCGCTTGTGCGTGTTTGTTCTCTTCTAGATACAAAATAACATTATTCGATTTATATAGATTAGTTAGATGTGGAATAGATACAACGATTCGTATATTCAAATGCTGCGTATGGACTTCCAGCGTCGCAGCAAAAGACACGCCGAGGTCAATCCACTGGAATATTGGCTAAATTCGCTTATGTTTATGTTACGTGTTGGAATGTCGATTTTCTCTTTTAAAGTCTGCAATTAGAGTAGGAGATTGCAATGCATGTGGAATAGTATAATTGGGTGAGGAATACCTTGTAGGCTTCTGGAATCTCAGCGGGTGATCTGTGCACAATTGTACCATTTATATATAACATATTCGCTGCACTCTCCTCGGGCAACGTGAGCTTCTGATAGGTGAAGCTTGCTTCTCGCTCCATGCGCTTCACAATCTCCTGGCAAGTAGCGCTTGTGCTCACACATAGCACATCGGGCCCAGCCATGGTGACATAGTACTTTAAGCGCTTGCAACCATTCACCTGCTCAAGAAGAACAAATTATTTGCGATTAGAATTGAGCTTGAATAAAGTTCAGCCATAACGCACTCTAATAGGTGTTACTGGATATTCGGGATATGCCATGGCCACAGCGCGAGCGCCCTCCTCGTTCGTGAAGCTCGAAATGCCAACGAAAAACTCGCGCCCTGCAAGCGATTACAGAGGTTAAAGTAATTATTATAGAAATTGCGAAAATACTGATTTATTTGATTTTCTTTTATTTACTTACCCGTAAAGAGCACATCGCCGCCATCCAATTGGGCATGAGGATCATCGATTTCAATAACTGGTATATCCAGCTCCTTCTTCAAGATGATGGCCATGCTCTCCGCTTCGCGTCGTCGTTTCGGATTCTCCGATTTGCCAATAAGCGCAACTCCATTGCATACCACGGCGCTGCTCTCAACGAAAACACCTTCGGGCAATGCATCATCCGGCGGCAGCTCGATCACATCCAAGCCAATTTCACGTAATAGAGTGCAATATTGTTCGTGTTGTTGTTTTGCCAATTGGACATCAAAGTCGCCCGTTTCGAGCAAAGCATTGGATATTCTAAAGATCGCACGCAAATTACGAATTAAACGAATTAACAACAATCAAGTGTGAATAAACGAATGAATGAATGAATGAAGCAATTTACGCCTCAGCACGGGGTCAATGTATGGGTGACAATGTTTGTTGGTGTGCCCCAACCCTTAAATCTGGCCCCACCCAAAGCCAACCACTGTGCCATTGCCTAGGCAACATGACCTAATTTCCCCATCCAGGTGTGCGCAGCGCTGCGCAGCTTCGCCAGGCGGCTTCCACTTACCTGGCGACAATTGCATGTGTATATTTTGGTGACATCTTGGACACTGGTTAATCCAGCGGTGCGCGGTTTATATCTGGACAACACCAGTGGGAGACACAAGACCGAATTTCAGATGTTGCGTTTGTGTACTCGCCATAGAGAGCCATTCACGTATGGCCGCAACCACGCTGACAATCACACTACCGAAATATCTCTGTACACTTAACATTGCCGCCCAAGTGATCTGTTAATTTCAAGTGATAATGATGATGCAAATTGTAGGCACAGTTTTGTTCAATATTGTTTAGCAGCTAAATAGATTAATATGCGATATAATAATAAAAAGCAATTATATTCAATCATTCATAAATTAAGGCTTACATGCCTTTTGGCCGCAGCAAACTTAACAGTATTGCTCCACAGTTAACATAACTACTCAGTATTTAACGAATATTTTAACAGAGCGCCAAACCTCTTATATTGACAGTTATTTTTGAAAAGCTCATTTGAAAAAGATTTAATTCTCTGTCAGTTACAAGTCAACAAAATTCAGTTAGTGAAATATCTATTGTTGAATTTCGATATAATATAAGTAACATACAATTATAGACAAATATTTATGAAGTGCAGATACAAAAGAACAAGAAGTTAACAATTCAATTAGTTGATATACATTTACAATCATGTTTCAGAATCAGGTGGTATTGACGCGCGAGCGTCGTCGCTTTGGCCGCCAATGCGTCTTCGAGGATCGCAACGAGTTGATGGTTAGCGTACATCCGAGCAGCCGTCTACGCCTCAAATATATTATGGGCAATCCGCAGACACGTGCCATGCAGCTAAGCTCCGTGATGGCATTAAGCGAAGTGGAAACAGAGAATGCAACCTATGATGAGCATGGCATGTTTCACTACGAGGGGGGCTGGCCCAAGGAGGTGAACATGAACGACGAGGAGCAAACGCTGCGCCATCGCAAAAAGGTCGAACGAGACGATGCTTGGGGCGAAGAGGTCAAGGAGCT
This sequence comes from Drosophila koepferae, assembly GCA_030914345.1. Lineage (NCBI taxonomy): Eukaryota > Metazoa > Arthropoda > Insecta > Diptera > Drosophilidae > Drosophila > Drosophila koepferae. The sequence goes on from JAUESR010000209.1 coordinate 4,808,961, forward strand.
CATAAGAACCACAATGAATACAGCTCGTCAAAACAATGCCATTAACATATATGATCATTTCTTTGATGATCTGCCACACGATATGGGCCGCACCATTTGCATGCCGTTCAAGTCGCGCACCATCAACATAATTCATGACATGTGGCAGCCACAGCGTTACATGTCCGTGATCAATTGGATGCCCAATGATAATAGACAGATCATGACCCAGTATAGTAATCTGTATAATTTGAAGGGCGAGAATCGTCGCATGGTCACGAACGATGACAGCAACGGCAGCACCAATGCCTTCTACGTCTGGGATGTTAAGAATCCGATCAAGCCCTTGTATTTCTATGACAGCCCGGAGGTTATATCATGTGCCAAGATCTGTCCCAAGGAGGAGAACAATATGGCAGCGGGCACATACACCGGCAAGGTCTGCATTTGGGAGACCTTCGAGAGTGGCATGTGCATCAGTACGTGCCCCATGGAAGCGGCACATCGTGAGCAAACTTCTTCCCTGACTTGGGTGTATTCCAAATCGAATACAGAATTCTACTCGGCCTCGTTGGATGGATCGGTTAAGTTCTGGGACACTCGCGATCTCAAGATGCCAGCCAATGAGATCCTGCTAGAGCCGTATACACGCAATCGTCAAAATCGCCAGAGTTCCCATGGCTGCACCGTTCTAGAGTTCGAATATACCATACCGGTTCGCTTTATAGCTGGTACCGATATGGGCTGCGTTTTCGTCGGCAACCGTAAGGGCTTAAATCCCGTAGAGATGCTCGTTGGCAGTTTTAACATCTGTGCCGGGCCAATTCGCACGATCCATCGCAATCCGTTCTTCGTGAAGAACTTCGTCATTGTTGGGGACTGGCGCGCCCGCATCTGGTGCGAGGAGGTGAAGAACCGTCCAAGTACCATGTATGTAAAGAAGCGCTCTCAGCTAATGTGCGGCGCCTGGAGCAGTGGACGCGCCTCGCTGTTCGTCACTGGGGACATTGATGGAGTTGTTGATTTTTGGGATTTCCTATTGAGTCAAAGCAAGCCCATCTATAGCATAAATTTCCGTTCAACCATCACGGGAGTTGTCTTTCAGCCGGGCGGACAGTTTTTGGCTATTTCCCTAGCCAATGGCGATACGCATATCATGAATCTGGACGAGGCCATGAAGAAGACCACCAGCAAGGAGAAGGCACTCATGGCGGCAGTAAGCTAACGACATTGATACATTGTCAATCCTTATCTTCTATAATATTTATTTTCCTTATGATTTTTCCCGCTTTCTTTTCCTTTACAATTTCCCTGCTTCTTCATTCTTCCCTCCTCTCTTTATCTTTCTTTAATCCATTCCAGATGTTCGAGCGGGAGATTACGCGCAGCAAACTGTTAGAGGCGCGCGTCGATGAGATCAAGCTGCGTCGTCGCACGCTCATTATGGAGGAGGAGGAACGCCAGTCGAAGGCCGCCCTCGTTGAGGAAGCACCACCGGTGGTGCCCGACTTAGAGCTGGATCCCGATAATCCTGATCAGTTCATCAAGATGATCGAGTCCGACGAACAGTTTCGCCTGGCTCTGGCCAATTTCCATGAGACTCTCGAGAATGTCGATCGCAAGCGGGCCGCCGAAAAAAAAGTCATGGAACGTACCGATTTCGAGCAATTCTATTTGGACAATCTGGCCGAGCAAGCCAAGCAAGAAGAGGCGCGCAAGAAACGTCCCGGCTCCATCACCTCCAAAGAGGCCAGAGATTTGCGCGCGGCCAAGGCAAAGGCAGCAAAAGCAAAAGCTGCAGCAGCCGCGGCTGCCAAAGGCAAGAAATAATCCATGAAATCTGTTCTCTTTGTTCTTTGTTCAATCTGAAAGTCAAATGTCTTCAAATATATGTATATACATATATATCCATGTAGAGTTGTTCGAATTCTTGTACTGATTTGCTTACATTGCATTAGCGTGACAGGAGTAGATATCTTCATGACTATATACTTACTTATATATATGTGTATATATATATATGTATATATGTATATTTAAATTTTGTTTATAATGTGTTATGTGTGCATATATCAACACAAAATCTCATTAGCCAGCTATTAGATAGAAACACTTTAATAACCCACTTTGTCTAAAATATGTTCCATTTGACCTACATGTGTTTCCTATTAAATTCCCATTCCCATTCCCATAGCTCTGGCATTAATTGAGATCGCAATTAACAATGTTTCGTTTACTGTTCCATTAACTTAAGTTAAACAAAAAAATAAAATAAATTAATTATTATTGTCTGACTCAGCTTAGTGACACAATCTAGAGCAGATAATAAGTTGTGAGCCATAATCAAGTCGCAAATATTATATTCATGGGGGCCAAGTTTGGGGCTAAATTTAAAACATGGGTCAGCCTCATGAAATTTTACGATCTATTTAAAATATGTATTATTCTCGTCATTTTGATCGATATCAACATTATCTCAATCATCCTGACTTTGAGCATTATCATCATCATCACTATTCCGTATCGCGATTGCCATGATCGTTATCACTACGATCATTATTATCATGAGAAAAAAGCTCTAGCTATATTCATTATCGTTATAATTAACTGTTTATTAAGTAACAACCTTTAAGCTCTCTAAATTCACATCTTGTACAGATAAGTAGCTATATATAATAAAAATATACACTAAATCCACAAAGTTAAAAAAAATGAAGGAATATAGATAAAGCTGTTGAGACTTAAAATTATCATTGGAAGTTCCGCGTTTTAGCTTTAGTTTCTTAGTGTTTCTTTTTGGTTTATTCTTTTGGCTTACATCTTGTCGGTATCGACGCCCGTGTCCAGGAAATCGTTGACCAATCGCATCGCCTTTCGGGGTATCAAGCGAGCCACCTTCTCAACAACCACAAAATGCCGAGGAATAGACGCCTCTTCCAGACCTTGACGCTGGGCAAGGATAATAGATGTGGCCGCATCCTTAGGCGAAATAAGTTTCATTGCATTTGGGAAACGATAGCGAGGATTCTTGCACAGACCCGTATCTATCATATACGGATAGATAGTTGTCAATTTGATCTGAAGGGAGATAAGTAATAGATTAGGAGAATATATATGAGGAGTGCATAGTAATTGATATTATATGTCTATCTAAAACTTACGTTTGTTTGTGGATTCTTCTGACGCAGTTCCTCAGCCAGAGCTGCCATGTAGCCGCGCACGGCGAACTTTGTGCCGCAATAGGGCACCAAATTGGCCAGGCCAAACAGACCGGCGCAGGAGGACAGAGCCACAATGTTGCCCTCATTACGTTCAATCATATCGGGCAGGAAGGCCTGAAGGATCTGCAATAGAGAGGGATGTATAGTCAAAGAGGATAAAGGAGTGTGCGAGAGAGACGTACCCAGAAGTGGGCGAGCACATTAATGTCGTACATGAGACGCGTCTCTTGTTCCGTATGCTCAAGAAGCGGATGGCAGGGCATAATGCCAGCATTGTTGATCACAATGCTAATGAAGCCGTGCTCTTTGCGTAACTTTTCAGCCAGCGCCATGATATCCTCGCGCTTGCTCACATTGCAGACGTAGCCGTAGGCTGTGCCGCCTGCCTGTTTGATCTCCTTGACCGTCTGTGAGTTCGTCTGCTCATTGATATCCCAGCAGATGACCTTGGCGCCAAAGCCAGCATATTGCAGTGCCATTTCCTTGCCCATGCCATGACCGGCGCCAGTGACCAGCACAAATTGTCCATTTACATCCGCAAGTGGTCGGGTGGTGAACAGCTTGACAATCTCCTCGATAATTGTCAGCCAGAATTTGAACACCAAGATCACAATGTCAACGATCAGCAGCACTATATTATATATATCGTTGCTCTGCCCGACCGTACTTCCGCCACCATTGCGGCTGTTGTTGCTGCAAGAGTTACAGTGATGAAATTCATTAATCAGTTGAGAGCATAATTGGGAAAGTGCGTGACAATGGCTAATTATAATGGGATCCCATCTAATCTAATATTAAGCATGTGTGACTGCTGCGAGGGCTGTCATTGATAGTGTGCACCAGTTCAGCTACTTTATTATACTGTTTTCACTTAGTTGTTAATAATAAAAGCAAATTTGCCGTTGAAACGTACATAAATATTATTGCACTTCATTTAGTTTAAATTTAGAAGTGCTGCCAGATTGCTGTAATTAACTAAAAAGTCTTAAAAACTAACAACACGCTGAATCGCCTTTAGTATTTTACAGTATTTTTCTAGTAATTTTTTCCACCTTTTTTTACCTTTTAATTATTTAATTAAATTTAATTTCATTTAATTTTTTAAAGGCAGACGTGTATGCTTGTGAATTGCACTGGACAACATCAAGTATATACATCTAAAATGTAAATGATTTCACATTGTTTCGATGCGTGTAAATATAAATAATGTCAAACTTTCAAACCGCGAATACCAGCTGGTCACACATTGATTTTTCCTTTTCAGTCAAATACAAAAGAAAAGCTCTATAAATATTTATATTGAATATAAATATTTATTCAAGTAAATAATTTAGGTTGCCACATATAATTTTTCACTTGACGCACAATATTGTTATTTTAGAGGCAGCCCTCGTATAGGCTAAATGTGTGTGCATGTCGTGCGCGTGTGTAAGTGTGTGTAATTGTTTGTACGTTAACGTATCCATAGGTCTTTAGGTCGAGCTCCAACGGACGATTTACACTTTCGAGCATCCACAGCACCAAATACTCATTCACATTCGCTTTTATCTTTATCTGTCAGCAGCTGCTGACCAAGCGACCTCTGACAGAATGTTTGTAATTCTGTTGTTTTTTTTTTTTTTTTTCAGCTCAGCTTCATTTTTACTGGGTCGAGAGACAGAGCGGTAGGAAGAGGTGGAACAGCTGCTGCAGTTACGGTCAGCAAATTTATTGTTTTTCTCGCTGTCTCTGGCCCATATTGTATGTTGTTTGTATAAATATAATATACATCTGTATATAATGGCCAAAAAGCTTATTACAAAAACAGAATAGCAACAAAAGCGCATTGAGTAAAACAATTGTATAACACGAGCTGGTCATAACCTATGCAATAGACCCTGAACTCAGATCTAACCTTGGCATATACAGTTCGGCCCTGGCTTTGACATTGATTTTAACTCGTTCGGAGCATCAAAAGCACCCACAATAAGTCACATTCAAATCAGATATCAAGTGCTTCTTCAGAAATGATAAGTTTACTACAAATTTGGATACTATTACAGAATTACGTTAAGAATAATGATATTCTAAGTAATTTCTACGTTCAATGGAATGCTGTCTATCCTTAGTTTTATGCGAATAGAGCTGTTGCTCAAGATTTCCTTTATGAAACTTGTTCGGGGCACTAGAACTTTTTGCCTTACAGCATATGTATATTAATATTAACCAGATACTTGTACAAATATCATTTCAATATGATATGAAACTATTATTATATGAGAAAAGGTATTTAAAACAGGAAATGTAGCTGCTTGTGGACATTTAGAACTATTAGAGCTGCCTTAGATCTGTGTAATTTCACAAAATCTCTGAAAATTATTCAACTTGAAAATTATACATGCATGCTCAGTGTATGCATGCTAGGGTCTCTATTGTAATGGAAGACTCTAGAATAAGTATATATTGCTCATAAAATAATATGTCTATATACATACAAATATAATGTATTTTCGCTCTTGTTCATTAAGGGCTTAGCTCTAACTATCTATACTTTGTCGTAGATTATGCTATAATAGGCGAAAGTTGTGTTGATTGATCCCGATAATACGATCATATATAACAATCGCCATATACTAAGCTTTTTATTTAAGTTTCCTATATGTGTGTTGGTAATGATATTAGAAAATGATGTATGATTGTAATTAGCTTGAAGCATTAGGGATCTTTTGAACTGAATGATCTTTTCATATATGTCAATATATGGGAAACCATCTAAGTATATCTATATCTATCTAGAGTTTGATTATATTAGTCAATCAATTAGTTGCACATGCTAGTCCAATAATTACATCTACTTGACTTTGTTGTACGGTTTTAAGATGAGCCATTTAACGGCTAATACTTTGTTAGAGTGATAGATTATTAAGGCGTTTCAAAGGTTGGGCCTAATAACTGTGTCATAAAAAGTATTCACTACCAATTGAATTAACAGCCGGTTCGATTAGCTTCTAGTCTTTATATATTTATTGTTTTTTTTTTTTTAATTGGCAAAGTGCATATATATATATTTATTTTTAGGACGGAGTTAAGAGTCAGCTAATTGCTCGACTATTCATTTACAATAGTAATCTCTAGCAACTGCTACACTTCACAGATAACAAAAAAAAACTAAAGTTCGGCTGTTGGGGTCAGAGTAACAAACGGACCTTATCTATGGCTCACACATACACACTGACTGAAAGAGAAATGAAAGAAAGAACTAATAGAACATTCACATTACGTGTCATACGAGCCATATTATAAAAAAAAAAAAAAAAAATTTTGTATTTTGTTCTTTTTGTATTCTATATATGTAGCACATTTGTCAATAAGATTACGATTTTTAATTTTTTTTTTCAAGCCGAATCAGTTGTTGCTAACTAGTTCATAATTCTATTTTTCATTTTTTTTTTCATTTTTATTTTTATTTTTTATTTTTGGCTTTATATTTGTTGTTGCATTGTGAACTCGATTTGGTTTTCACTCCACACTTCTTATCGCTGAGCATCTTGATTATTTTTTTTATTTTTATTTTATTTTATTTTTTTTAATTTATTTTTTTTACTAACCTTTGAATGGACATTGTTGTGCTGCTGTTGTTGTTTAAGGATCTCTTGGGTGTTTGATTGTTTTTTTTTTTTTGTTTTTGCTTTTATTTCGCTTCGGGCACCCAAACCGTTAGCGCCTGTTAACGAATTCGAACTGAATTCCCACAGAAGTAAACAGTACGCAATGCGACATGCCGGCAGGTCGTATGAGTGATTATGTATTTTCAAAAATAAAAAAAATAATAATAAAAACGCTCACACTCACACTCACTCACACACTCGCAGCATGGGAGAGCATGTTCTATAAACATTTTACTGTATCGTTCCGTTCTGCCGCCAACCCTACAACGTTTTGATCTATATAGAACTAGTGGGGGAGAGTGAGAGAGCTAGAGAGTGAGAGAGCGTGAGCGTGAGTGAGATTTGAGTGTTGAGTGGAAAGCTGGGCAGATCGCTGAATGAGTGTGAAACTGAGTGCCGTCAAGTGAGTGTGGGGAGAGTGTGTGTGCGTGTGCTCTAAGTGTGTGTGTGTGTGTGTGATAATCAGCGTCCGATAATTATATTCATGCAGTAATATTTATAAACAACGAGGGACTATATTTTGGATTTGACTCGTGTTATTAGGTGCACACATATAGACAGAGACACATACATATACTTACGCTTACATTCACTCACACTCACTCACACTCACTCTCACTCACACACGCACACACATTCACTGCATTCACATATGGTTCTGGGCCCTTTATCTAGATTATTGTGCATTTTTATCGCTAAAAATACAAACAGAGCTCCGCCAGAAATGAGTTTCCATATACAAAGCAAGAGTAATGCAATCGGGCACGATCCAAAAACATCAGAAGTTTCCAGCATTTTAAATAATACCGTTTCGTAGATACCCTAAATAGTATTTTCCGATATGACACGCCTCTAGTGGGCGTATCGGAACAACAAGTAGTATATATTTCAAATTTCTTCTCTCTAGCGTCAGCTAACAGCGAAATGGTGTGCGTGCATGTGGGCAGGCAGACGGACGGACTGGCGGACAGGCGGACGGACGGATAGATGCATAGCAAGGCGAACATTACACAAAACCGATATATACATTTCGTTTGGAGAATGATTACAAATGTTCAGAATTGGATTTTTTGTAGATATGGTATGTATTGCTATGTATATGTATATATATGTATATGTATTGATATAAACAAAGATAAAGAAAATTATTGAGAATTATAGAGTTACGAGTTTATACATACATATGTATGTATGTAGAAAAAGATATCTAAAGATCAACACGAACTGCAATGTAAATAGTACTATCGATAAAACTCTTGCGACATATGTACATATGTTGGACGTAATTAAAGATAAGGATAGATAGACACATATGTATATTAAGCTGTTCATTTCTTTCTTTGCAACTGCCAAGTAAATAGAGCTAGGGAAAACTATCTCAATATCTTAATAGATAGAGAGAACTATGGCAAAGCACTTTGTACATATGTATATATTATTTTAGTTTATTATTTAGTCAGTCGATTTAATTTCAAATAAATAAATAAATAATGGGCATTCTTCAGTCATCTTATAATTATAAATTTTAGGTGATTTCCAGTTGATGAATGTAAAATATTAGTTTATCTGTAATGTTGTATTTCGTATTTCGCACTACTCATAGCTATTCTTATTCAAATCTTAGCATGACAGGGTATGAATTTTTCAGTTCTCTTAGGCGTTTTCTGCTTCCCATTGAAAATGGGAAATCAGGCTATAGTGGTTTTGTTAAAAGTATGTAATAGGCAGAAGAAGGCGTAGCAGACCCCATAAAGTATATACATTCTTGATCAGGGAAACGAGAATGAATACTATACAGATTTGAATACTATACTTCAATTTATCATACTGCAGGGTATCAGTTGTCCTACCATGATTTATCAAGTTTCAAAACAATTGCTAAGATGCCACCGCTTTAAGATTTCAAAAGCTGCTAGACGGCCCCATATCAACAACCCCTTATGGGGTATACCTCCATCAATACGATATGCATTGGGGCGTTACGTAGTCGTCACGGTAAATCAATATGAAAAGCCAACTTTGAGTCAATTGATGTGATGCATAAAGTGTGATAAGCTGTCCAGTTACGCTTGACTGACATTTACCGAACTATCACATAGGGTGAAGTAAGTGACTGTGGAATGTATATAACGGAAAGTTTTATAGGATATGGTATTATACTTACCAAATTCTTAACTATATATCTAAACCGCAATTTAATCTTCGATTGTATAAATAGATCTGGCTAGCAATGCGCTGACGCGAAAGTTGAAAGATCGGGCGCGCATATAGATGTTATTCAATGGCTATTCGAGTAGTATTTGATAGTATTTTATGCTTGGAATAGTGAAAACAAGATTTTCAGATTGTATACTGAAAAACTTGATGTTAGATGGCCTTGCACGAGAGACTCAATGTGTGTCAGGTTACATACATATAGGCAAGCGAATAAGCATATGAGTATGATTAGATATTATTGTATATATTGCGCTCAGTCTAATTCCCATTCCGGTTCGCCTAAGCATTGGATCTTTTGTTTTTGTTTTCTTGTTGTTGTTGCATTAGTTTGTGCAATTTTCAATTTGCAATCTGAGTCCAAGTGCAACCGAAACGGGCAACTGCCAGTTGGCAACCGGTTGTCAACCGTTTATATACTGGGTGTCAGCTGCATCTGCCTGTCTATCGGTCTATCTGTCCGACTGTCTGTCTGACTGTCTGTCTGTGAATACAGCAATCGAATAATTTAGCTTAAGTTGTAAAAGCGTCACCTCTGCCTGCACACTGAACCAATTGATCAATTGAACACATGAAATGTTGACAGCTTTACATTGTTTTAACTTGACGTTTAATAATATATATCTAACTCTCACGTCTAATAAGTTGTAATGTGTTCAATATACTATCTTTTTTGATCGCAAAAAGATACATAGATACATAGATACATAGATACATAGATACATAGATACATAGATACATAGATACATCATTAGATACATAGATCATAGTGAAATAGATACATACGATACATAGATACATAGATACATAGATCATAAGATACCATAGAGACATAGAGATACATAGATACACGATACATAGATACATAGATACATAGATACATAGATACATAGATACATAGATACATAGATACATAGATACATAGATACATAGATACATAGATACATAGATACATAGATACATAGATACATAGATACATAGATACATAGATACATAGATACATAGATACATAGATACATAGATACCTAGATACATAGAATACATAGATACATAGATACCTAGATTACATAGATACATAGATACATAGATACATAGATACATAGATACATAGATACATAGATACATATGATACATAGATACATAGATACATCGATACATAGATACAGAGATACATAGATACTAGATACATGAGTACATAGATACATAGATACATAGATACATAGATAATAGATACATAGATACATAGATACATAGATACATAGATACCTAGATACATGTAGGATACATAGGATACATAGATACATAGATACATAGAGTACATAGATACATATAGATACATAGATACATAGATACATAGTTAAATAGATACATGATAAATAGATACATAGATACATAGTACATAGATACATAGGATACACTCGTTACATAGATACTAGATACATAGAACATAGATGACATAGAACATAGATACATAGATACATAGATACATAGATAATAGATACATAGAGACATAGATAATAGATAATAGAAATAGATACTAGATACATAGATACCTGATAATAGAGACATTAGTACATAGATACAAGATACATAGATAATAGATACATAGATACATAGAACATAGATACATAGGATGACATAGATACATAGATACATAGGATACTAGATCATAGGATACATGATAAATCAATACATAGATACATAGATACCTAGATACATAGGATACATAGATACATAGATACATCGATACATAGATACATAGATACATAGATACATAGAACCATAGACATAATACATTAGATACATAGATACATAGATACATAGGCTAGATAACATAGATACCTAGATACATGATACATAGATACATAGATACATAGATACATAGATACATAGATACTAGATACATAGATACATAGATACATAGATACATAGATACATAGATACATAGATACATAGATACATAGATACATAGATACATAGATACATAGATACATAGATACATAGATACAAGATAATAGATACATAGATACATAGATACATAGATTACAGTAGATACATAGATACATAGATACATAGATACATAGATACATAGATACATAGATACATAGATACATAGATACATAGATACATAGATACATAGATACATAGATAACATAGATACATAGATACATAGATACATAGATACATAGATACATAGATACATAGATACATAGATACACTAGATACATAGATACTAGATACATAGATACATAGATACATAGATACATAGAATACATAGATACATAGATACATAGATACATAGATACATAGATTACATAGATACATAGATACATAACATAGATACATAGATACATAGATACATAGATACATAGATACATAGATACATAGATACATAGATACATAGATACATAGATACATAGATACATAGATACATAGATACATAGATACATAGATACATAGATACATAGATACATAGATACATAGATACATAGATACATAGATACATAGATACATAGATACATAGATACATAGATACATCGATCATAGATACATAGATACATAGATACCTAGATTACATAGATCCATAGATACATAGATACATAGTATACATAGATACATATAGATACATAGATACATAGATACATAGATACATAGATTACATAGATCATAGATACATAGATACATTAGATACATAGATACATAGATACATAGATACATAGATACATGATACATAGATACATATATACTGATACATAGATACATAGATACATAGATACTAGATACATAGATACACTAGATACATAGATACATAGATACATAGATACATAGATACATAGATACATAGATACATAGATACATAGATACATAGATACATAGATACATAGATACATAGATACATAGATACATAGATACATAGATACATAGATACATAGAGTACATAGATACATAGATACATGATACATAGATACATAGATACATAGATACATAGATACATAGATACATAGATACATAGATACATAGATACATAGATACATAGATACATAGATACATAGATACATAGATAATAGATACATAGATACATAGATACATAGATACATAGATACATAGATACATAGATACATAGATACATAGATTACATAGATACATAGATACATAGATACATAGATACATAGATACATAGATACATAGATACATAGATACATAGATACATAGTACATAGATACCTAGATTACATAGATACATAGATACATAGTTACATAGATACATAGATACATAGATACATAGATACATAGATACATAGATACATAGATACATAGATACATAGATACATAGATACCTAGATTACATAGATACATAGATACATAGATACATAGATACATAGATACATAGATACATAGATACATAGGATACATAGATACATAGATACATAGATACATAGAACATAGATACATAGATACATAGCTACATAGATACATAGATACATAGATACATAGATACATAGATACATAGATACATAGATACATAGATACATAGATACATAGATACATAGATACATAGATACATAGATACATAGATACATAGATAATAGATACATAGATACATAGATACATAGTACATAGATACATAGATACATAGATACCATAGATACATAGATACATAGATACATTAGATACATAGATACATAGATACATAGATACATAGATACATAGCATAGATACATAGATACATTAGATACATAGATACATAGATACATAGATACATAGATACATAGATACATAGATACATAGATTACTAGATACATAGATACATAGATACATAGATACTAGATAATAGATACATAGATACATAGATACATAGATACATAGATACATAGATACATAGATACATAGATACATAGATACATAGATACATAGATACATAGATACATAGATACATAGATACATAGATACATAAGCTACATAGATACATAGATACATAGATACATATATACATAGATACATAGACTACATAGATACATAGATACATAGATACATAGATACATAGATACATAGGATACATAGATACATAGATACATAGATACATAGATACATAGATACATTAGATACATAGATCACTAGAATACATAGATACATAGATACATAGATACATAGATCATAGATACATAGATACATAGATACATAGATACATAGACTACATAGATACATAGATACATAGCTACATAGATACATAGATACATAGATACATAGATAATAGAACATAGACTACATAGATACATAGATACATAGATCCATAGATACATAGATTAATAGATTACATAGATACATAGATACATAGATACATAGATACATAGATACATAGATTCATAGATCCATAGATACATAGATAATACATAGCTACATAGATACATAGATACATAGATTACATAGATACATAGATACATAGATACATAGATACATAGATACATAGATACATGATACATAGATACATAGATACATAGATACATAGATACATAGATACATAGATACATAGATACATAGATACATAGATACATAGATACATAGATACATAGATACATAGATACATAGATACATAATAATGATACATAGATACATAGATACATAGATACATAGATACATAGATACATAGATACATAGATACATAGATACATAGATACATAGATACATAGAACATAATACATAGATACATAGATACATAGATACATAGAACATATCCATAGATACATAGTACATAGATACATAGATACATAGATACATAGATACATAGATACATAGATACATAGATACATAGATACATAGATACATAGATACATAGATACATAGATACATAGATACATAGATACATAGATACATAGATACATAGATACATAGATACATCGATACATAGATACATAGATACATAGATACATAGATACATAGATACATAGATACATAGATACATAGATACATAGATACATAGATACATAGATACATAGATACATAGATACCATAGATACATAGATACATAGATACATAGATACATGATAAGATAATAGATACATAGATACATAGATAATAGATACTATACATAGATACATAGATTAATAGATACATAGATACATAGATACATAGATACATAGATACATAGATACCTAGATACATAGATAATAGATCATAGATACATAGATACTGCTACATAGATACATAGATACATAGCTACATAGATACATAGATACATAGATACATAGATACATAGATACATAGATACATAGATACATAGATACATAGATACATAGATACAATAATAGATACATAGATACATAGATAATAGATACATAGATACATAGATACATAGATACATAGATACATAGATACATAGATACATAGATACATAGATACATAGATACATAGATACATAGATACATAGATACATAGATACATAGATACATAGATACATAGATAACATAGATACATAGATACATAGATACATAGATACATAGATACATAGATACATAGATACATAGATACATAGATACATAGATACATAGATACATAGATACATAGATACATAGATACATAGATACATAGATACTAGATACATAGATACATAGATTACATAGATACATAGATACATAGATACATAGATACATTAGATACATAGATACATAGATACATACGATACATAGATACATAGCTACATAGATACCATAGATAATAGATACATAGATACATAGATACATAGATACCATAGATACATAGATAACATAGATACATAGATACATAGCATACATAGATCATAGATACATAGAACTAGATAACATTAGATACATAGAACATTAGATACATAGTTACATAGATACATAGATACATAGATTAATAGATTCATAGATACATAGATACATAGATAATAGATACAAGATACATAGATTCATAAGATTACAGAGATTACATAGATACAAGATTACATAGATACATAGATAACATAGATACATAGATACATAGATTCATAGATTCATAGTACATAGATACATAGATACATAGATTACATAGATCATAGATTTTACATAGATACATAGATACATAGATACATAGATACATAGATTCATAGATTCATAGATACATAGATACATAGATACATAGATACATAGATACATAGATTCATAGATACATAGATACATAGATACATAGCTACATAGATAACTAGATACTAGATACATAGATACATAGATTCATAGATTCATAGATACATAGATACATAGATACATAGATACATAGATACATAGATTCATAGATACATAGATACATAGATACATAGATACATAGATACATAGATACATAGATACTAGATACATAGATACTAGCTACATAGATTCATAGATTCATAGATACATAGATACATAGATACATAGATACATAGATACATAGATACATAGATACATAGATTCATAGATACATAGATACATAGATACATAGATACATAGATACATAGATACATAGATACATAGATACATAGATTCATAGATTCATAGATACATAGATACATAGATACATAGATACATAGATATTCATCCATTTCCGTATAGTAGTGGGCGGTTCATTTCAATTCGAGTCAGACTTCAAGCTGGTTAATTAGGTCAGGAGCACACACACAATGTAGACGACCTTTGCTAACTGCTAATCGACACTTTAGCAATGCTTGATTGACGGGTTCTAACGGTCAGTTCGAATTAGATCTACAAGCTATGAGCGCGCATTTTCGTCGTGACTGCCAAGGCGAAGCAGCGCCACTTGTGTTCATGTGCGCAGGCGGACAGTGCAGGTCATTCGATTAGAAACTGTTTTGAAAGTAAATTGAGGAATGTACTTAAGTAGATATTTATTCATAATAAGTATTCATGATTGACAAACTGAAAGATCGAACTGAATAAGTCATTAGCCAATTGATCAACAGATCCACAGTAAGTCTGATTAACTGAATGTATGAACTAACATACTGACTGAATGATTCATAGAATAAGTCATTAGTCAATTGATTAACAGATCCACAGTCAGTCTGATAACTGAATTTATGAACTAACTGACTGATTGATTCATAGACTGATTGAATATGGGAATGAAAGATTAATCGATTGATTGACTGACTAATTGAATCGTTGACCAGTTGATCCACCGACTGATTGACTTACGTGATAATTGACAGATTGAATGAACACTGTCAGTCAATCGATAGTCAGTAATTTATTTAATCAGTGACTGACAGATTGCCTGATTAACTGTCTGGATCTGATGGATTAACTGACCCAACACACAAATATGTAAGAGTCGTAAACTTTTCTTCCTTTTTTCACTGTACATAATCATATGACATGAACTGTTAAATGATTATGAGATTAACTACTGCAATCTAAAATAATCGCTATTTATGGGCCAGGTATCGCTTTAGACTTGGCCACTTATTTCATATTCAGCGTGACTCATCAGTTATGAACTCAAGATCAAGTTCTGAAATTAATCTATTTGTTTTGTGGAAAATTAGTTCAATTGACGTTTAATTGAAAATACACAAACAAATAAATATCTCAACGGTTTTATTTGCTCAAACAAGATATATGTATATATACATATATGTGTATATTTTAATAAATCTCTAGACTTGAAGTGTGGAGAAGAAGGAGACGACTGCGCTGTCGGTGGGCAGGCACTGTCCAAAGGCTTCGATTAGCAGCGGCTCAGCTGTAACTGTCGCCATGAAGTCATCTAGAGAGACCTGTTGAAAGAGAAGGGTTAAGTAACAGGGTATGCAATATTATGACCCTTTACATACCTTGCCATCCTTATCCAGATCGAATTTCTTAAGCACAATTTCCACAAGATCTTTGACACCCTCGTCTGGATCCTCGTCTTGCGGCTGTTTGATGAGACAGTTTCGCAGCAGCGTAAACATTTCGTCCTTGGTTATAAAACCATCTGTATTCAAGTCGTAAACTCTAAAGCAGAAGGCCGCACGTTCCGCCGGAGTCCCGCGGAGAAACGTAGAGAGTCCAATTAGCCAGCCTTCGAGCCGCAGTGGCAAGCCCTCATGTGCCTTGTCCCAGCTGCAGAAGATGCGCTCCATGAGTATCTCCTCGGTAACTATGTCGAAGGTGCTATGCAGCAGTTCACGGAATACGATGCGATCAATACCCTGTGGGCAAAGAATATAAGAGAATAGAGATAACAATTGGCCAATGGTTCTATGAATAGTTAGCTCACCTCTACAGCAGCGTGCGGCTTGGCTATGGCCGCGCTAGAGGAGCTCGAGGCTAGAGTCTTGGCCGCATACTGACAATTCGATACCAGCTTGCGATAGATCCGGCATAGCGCATCCAGTTCGTCTCTGTTGAGAATGTAATGAAATATACATGATTCAATTGGAATTCGATATAGCTTAGTCAGTTTTCATGAATTGAGAGCTCTAAGCTAGCGAACACTTTTAGATATTCTAAATGGCATTTCTTATTCATAATAAAAAAAACATCTCAGTTTTAAAGCCATTATTTTAGTCTGACAGTGCGCAAAATATTCGAATTCCCTTGCTTGTCTACCCTGAAGATCTTGTTTAAATTGCGTTGTCAAGCTAGTATTATCCATGTCAAAGGGTCTTAAGCTCTTAGTTCTCTCCCTCTAGACTTAATAAACTTATTGATTCAAGATTTCATATGCATTTCTAGCACATTAGTCCCCAACAGTCCTATACGAATTTCAATTTCCCGTAGTCCCTAACATTCACTTCAGGAAGACAACTGTTGTTATATATTTGTATACCAGACGGAGGGAAGCTTCTAGACTTAGCCTTGTCTTTTTGTCTCTTTAAACCCGTTCATATAACAAGTTAAAGCAAGTCTCTTGAATGAGATAATTGTAGATAATCCAATGGGTTCTACTAATTATAACGCACTGTAGACTGGGTTTCACTTCAAGCATTGTTAGCTCCATACAAATTTGGAT
Organism: Drosophila koepferae; assembly: GCA_030914345.1. Taxonomy (NCBI): domain Eukaryota; kingdom Metazoa; phylum Arthropoda; class Insecta; order Diptera; family Drosophilidae; genus Drosophila; species Drosophila koepferae. Next base: position 4,827,006 of record JAUESR010000209.1, read on the forward strand.
CTCAGCAGTTTACCTTGGCTTATCCCTGCTTGAGATAGTTTTGTAAACACACTCTAGGATTCACTAGATCTAAGGACGTATGTAATAGACCTTGAACTGTAAGTCTCCTCATAGGGACTATCACTGTCACTGCTGATCCTGAAGCTTTGACCTCACTGCCTCTCTCTGAGTACTTCCTGGATGCTTTCATCAGTACAATGTTCACTCTTTGCCTAGTCGCATTCAACTGCCCCAGTGCAGCTACTCACTTTGTAAACCGTGTCTTCTTGCGCAGACTGTCCAACAGCTTGGGATTGATTTTGCCGCTCAACTCGTCCATTTTACGCTGTCGCTGTAGCCGTTTGTTCTGCAGGGCAGCCGCTGCGGCCTTCGACTGGTTGTTCGAGTTTCGTTTGCCGCTGGCAAGGAATACCGAAACTGTTTTCAGAATCGTTTTGTTCGCATGTAGCGTGGATCTGCAGGCCCCACCTCCTGCCCCACCTGCGCCAGTTGCTGCTGTCGCAGCTGCTGTTGTTGCTCCTGCTGTTGCTGCTGTTGGCGCCGCTGCATTTGTTGGCTGCGTGCCATTTGTTACCCCAGCTCCGGTTCCATTCTTGGGTGTCGGTGTCGGGGAGCGACCCTTCGCGGCGCCCGCCTTGCCTGCCAAACAACATTTTTGCTAGCACATATCATTAGGGCGCACACCGAGCTCTTTTTCTCTCTGTGTGTGAGTGAGTGTGAGTGAGTGTTTTTACTATTTGTGCTTCATGTGTCAAAGTCAAATCAATTCTTGACAGTCGACGCCATCGACACGCAGAGATACAAACACCCTAGCAAGCCTTAGGACTCTACCTCTTACGGACCTCCCTTTCAATTATACGATTGGAGTTGGGCAGCGCCTAAGAAAAGGCCAATATGCATATAAATTGCCACCAAAACTGTATAAAAATATTTGATGTTCGCATATCGTTCATAAATCAACTACAAGACAATATACACTGTGAGAAAATTCATAGTGTATTAGGAAAATCATCAAAAAACGAAAGATTTTTCATTTTTAAATATAGTAAAATCTCAACTCAACTGCATTCCTTTTTTTTTTATCAATTTAGTATCATATCAATATTTTCCGATTGACCTTAGTCCAATGGGTGTAACGTGTGATATTATATCTAGTATATCTGCTTATCTATATTGATCTATCTGTTGCTCAAAAGTGATTCAATTGCTAAATTGCTTTGTCATGCTTGCTTAACAGCTACAAAATACAATATAATTGTTGCGTCAATTTGGCCTCGCTCTTATGAAGCGTAAGATATAGAATATTTCCGTATTTGCCATGCCTTGAGTGAGCGTACATAAATGCATTTTCTTTGGTCGACCAACCGAAGTCTGTATGCCAATATATATATATACATATATATACATCTACATTTTGATAAAAAATGTAATATAGTATTAACCGATTGGTCAGGCTTTTTCTGGGACTAAAAGACTTTTTGCGTGATATATAGTATAAGAATTCAACTGGAATATGACGGTTGAGTTCTTAGGCTAAGAATAAGAAAATTTTGTATAAACCAGATTAGCCATGGTTACAGTGAGCGCAAGTCTGAACAATTTATCAGGCGAACTTGAATATCTCAGAGATTGAAGAAACAGAAATGAATATACTCGTTTTTACTGTGTAAACAGATATTATGAATAAAGCTTGCAAATGTAGCAAATCTTATGCACATATCCAGTAGCTAACATTTATTTCTCTCAGTGTACTCAATCAAACATTTTCGCCCCATAAAAGTTAACCCATTGCGAATGCAGTTTGTTTGCACATGGAAGACAGTAATTGCACGAACTAGATATGTAGCTAGATAGCTATATGACACACACACATACATAGACACACACACACACACACTATAGTATTTATAAAGTAGTTGTCTATTTGAAGCGTAACGTGCTGCATGTAGACTGCCTTAGCCGACACCACACTGAAGCCCTTTAACCCTTGCTCAATCTTTAGCCCCTGCTCAGTGGCCAATTGTTATTAACTTCTTTGTTCAGTTTGTTTTTCATGTCGCTTTGTTGGGTACTTTAATTTTATTAGTGCTACGTACAATTGCGAAAACAAGTCTATATAAAGAGACATGCATACACAAACACATACATATAAATATATGTATATAGCTACAGCTGTATATCAATGGAATGTATGACTATGTTCGACTGCCCATAAAAGTATGCAACGAAATGGGCCAAGTGGGCGGGGCGAATCATGGCGGAGCATGGGCCAGTTGACATGCCGTCAGGCTTGCACGTAATTCCCACATAATTTCTGCAATTCACCGTTGCCCCAAACAACAATCAAACAAAATGGGGCAAACCGAATGCCAAGTGAATGTACATAGGCCCAAAGACACATACATACATGCATACATACTTATATAAATATATATTCCTTTATACTGAAAGTATGTGAGCTCTAGAGTTGATTTTTGATTCGTGACACGATCAAATTTCGTCAGCTTAAGAAAATGAGAATAAATGCCGTTCAAAACTATTTATCCCTAATCCCCCAAAAAATGAAAACTAATTAAATTTCTTAATCTCAATCCAAGCCAAATCTAAATTAGCCTTTAGACAAATCCAAAAACCTCAATATACTCGAATCAAATTTAAATCTCAGACCCCTGAAATTTCGAAACGTATTCGATTAGAAACCAGAAACTAAATCGAGAAACTTCGCAACTAACTTTACGTCTTATCGTTTAGAGTTCTGAATTATTAATTGAACCCAAAACGAAGCGAGGCTCGCATAGAATGAAATCTAAGATGAAAATTGAGTTAAGGCACAACGATAAATCATAATTCAAGTTCGATCCAAAGCAAACTCGAATCAAATGCTGAATAGAGCTTAAAAACGAAACGTAGATAGAAAACTTAGACGGACTGGCATGGAATTAAAACAAATTAATCCGTGCCGCAGGAAACCCAATAAAATCGAGTCATGAATGAAAACTGAAAACCAATATGTATATTAGACAAACCCATTTTCAATTCGAAAATTGTACGAATTGTACTCGAAACCATATCCAAATTGTAACCTGAATCGATACACGAACTAAGAGCCTTAGCAAGCCCGAACCGAATCGAATTTGAACCCTAATCGAAACCAAATCGTAACTAAGCCAAACCAATATGCAAATCAAAAGCGACCCTAAAACGAAATGACTGAGATTTGAATAACAAATGTGTATTGTTCTGTCTCATTATAGTTCAGTTGTGTAACGACACGAGGTCATCTCTAAAACACACACACACGGAGACACACTCGCACTTTATTATCTATTAGCTTCCGGGCTGGGGGTAACCCTTTTATATTGGTCCTTTGATTACGGCAACTTCTGGGTTCGCACTTGCCACAGCGTGTCCTTTCATGGGAGCTGTATAAACAGAAGCTGAGGTGCGTTGTGATTATATGCCTTCAGATATTTATATCTATCTATTACGACAGACATAACCTCACAAAATGCACTTTGAGAAAAGTTTCTTTGTTTGGACTCGAAACTTTCTTCTTTTTTTTTTCAACCGTTGCACTTAATTAGAGTTTCTTTGTTTTTATTATTTTTATTTATATATATATATATATATATATATTTTTTTTTTTATTTTTTTTTTTTTTTTCAATAGAACTCTAAAGTTTTCTTACCCATTGCAGTTGGTGTCCTATTGCTGCTGCTGTTGCTGCTTGTTAAAAAACTTGCGAATTCCTCGAGTTCCTTGAGACGTGAAACAATGGTAAAAATACTCGGAATACAACAACAACAAGAACAACAAAAGCCCTATGAGAGGGAAAAAACTTCTTAAGGCAATCAACAAACTCAAGTTTCCAAGGCGAAACGCTGAAATGTGTTGACAAAACCACATTGTCAGTTAGCCATAAGGTAGGTCGCCTTTCACTGGAGCTCTTATACCCGTCCAGCTAGATTAAGATGAGCATATTGGTTGTCATTTCTAACTGACAATCTGGCCTGTTCACTGTGAATATAGTACGGCAGTAGTAGGAACTAGTATAGTAGAGGCATCGTCCTCGTCTGAAAAATTGTGACGATTTTTTCCCTTACGATCACTGTGGGCATGGCACATAGGTATAAAACAATATCAGCAAAAGCTAGGCAGCTCAAATTTGGTTATGGAATTGCTATTGACTTCTCCTATATATCAATTTAAGGAGTCTTGTCAGAGAAGTGAAAAATCGGGTTCTATTCTATTTTAGATATATATTTATATATACACTTCTTGTAGGCGGAGCACATCACGCACGTAATTTCTTTTCTACCTTTCCAGGGTCTATTTGGCATCTAAATTTCGTCTCGAAACTCTTCTACACATCCAACTTAATATTATATATAATATATATATATATATATATATATAAAAGGACAAGTTTCAAATTATTTTTCAACTATTGAGCTCAAACTAAAATTTTGATATCCAACTTATGCATGCTTAATCATGCATGGCCAGCTGCGATACGCATCATATTAGATCTACTGGGCATACGAGCGAGTGTTACGCAGTCAGTTGCATTGGTCTACAAAGTTCTTACTTGTTTTTTATTGACAAAACAACGCATGGGGGAAGGCGGGGAAGCATCGTGACGTTCTCACAACTCAAATCCGATTGAGGTTAATATATAGGTTTGGCTGAGTGGGGGGCATTAAGGGAAAACTTCGTAGTAGCTACTACTAATACAAAAATTGAGTTTAGTATGTACAATAATTAGTAGGAAAAGCGCCTAAAAGGTTCAGAGTAGAACATTAAATTAAGAAATTAAGAAATTTTAAGGAAATTCTATGCAATAATTTACACCAAATCATATAGACTTTACCAACTCGTGCTAGTCTTTAATTTATTTCTACATAAACAAAAAAAAAAAAAAAAAAAAAAGATTAAACTTAGGCGTTAAAGGCGTTGTTAATTTTACACATAATATATATATAAATGAATCACTGAACCCATTGAAAATGTGTAATATGATTTTGTGCAAAGGTATTTAATAGGCAGAAGGAGAGGTAGGTGACCCTTGATTAAAGATAATGAGCTGATTCCATTTAAAAATCCCTGCCTATGCTGCTGTTCACATCGATCACAAAAACTAGTAGAACTATCTTGATCATATACTGAAAGTTTCGGTCGAACTCGTTAAGTAATGCAGAATGTATTAAATAAAATATCGAGTGGCAAGAGCACGCGATTTATTTAAGGTTAGGTTGAAACTGATGTGTGTTCTCTTTAGGTTAGGTCGAAGCTGTTGTCGATCCATTGACCTACCTTAGTGATGTCTTATTAGTATATCTCAGCTTTGTCGTTATATATAAGTCCATTGTCCTTTGATCAGTTCCTTGGTAAGTTAATTTCAATTATATTTTGTTATAGTATTTATTTTGATATCCATTTGACTTTTTCTTGAATTCAATATTTATGATCAGTTAATAACATTGACCTTCTTCTATGGAGACAACGGCTAATCTTTCCGACTTTGTGACTGATTCGAGCAATGGATTACAGATTGTCGATGCAATGATGCTATCGACATCGGCTCTTAGAATACGAAAATTGATATCGCTATAGTCGAGTTGACTGTACAAGTAAATTGGTAAGCGATTGCTCATCACCCAAACGCCTTGCCTTGGCTCATGATCAACTTTTAGATCATTGGGAAATTGAATCAAAGTAGAATTCTCCGATGGGTCAAGCAGCATGCCCAAATTGGATCGGGTATAGGGTTTACTGGTGTCCCAACATCCAACATTATCGCGATGTACTTGAGTGAAGAACATGACGCCGTTGCGAGCAATGCCCGATGTCGAAGATTGACCATCGAATCCCCGATCCCCGATAGAGACGAACATTTTCGATGTGTCCACAGTGCCGTCAGTCCAAAGGGATTCATTTAGCAATAGATCTGTAGACACCATGAATTCCTAACAAGCAAATGCAGAAATATAAAATATCAAGAGCTATTAACTATAGCCAGCCTACTTACCTTATAGCTCGCCATTGGATGGAAATATAGCACTCGATCAGAGCTCCTTGGTCCATTCGATAAACTCATGCCGAACACACCGTCCAGCCACTGGAAGTTCAAGCCGTAGACATTAAAGTCCGATGCCAAAGGATTGGGCGAGAAATTATAATTAGTCACGCGCCAGCTGCGGTTCTTTGCCAAGCTATAAACAACGATGCCGAATCTCCAGACGTCCGTGACAAAGACATGGGCATCCAGGCAGTCGCCATTCCGTATATCCACGGCAATATTCGAGTGCAACGAGTCCTCTTTGATCTGTGATGCGGGCAGTTGATAGCGCACTATCATTTCATCCGTGCTCAAATCGAAGGCCACAATTTTGGGTGGACAGATTTGATTCAGTTTGACCGTAGCATTCACGATGCCCGAATCGATGGCCCACAGCCGATTACATTGCACATCGACTGCAGTGCGATAGACGGATATCAGCTTCGAGCAGTCCGGATTGTAGGGGCTACTGTGTGCCTGCCACGATGGATATGGCTTGACCGCTGGACTAATCTCCTTTGTCGGATATGTCACGGTGACCAAGCTAGCCGGCACACCATCCTTCCAGCGCGGTGTTGTGATGAACAGCCGATTATTAAACACATCAATGCCTAATGGTAAGTTATTTTTCAGTATAAAGTCACTAGAGTTGGAAGAAAAAAGAAAAATAAATCAGCATTAAATAAAATAAAAATATATATTAAATATATAAATATGATGTCAGTAAATACTGAATACATTGGCGAAACTGGCAGATCTTAAGAAGGCCGCTTAGATAACTTTCTGCAAATGCCTTGAACGTGAGCAGATAGATCAAGATTTGACAATAACTAACTAGCATGATGTAGATCCGTAATGATCATGTTAGACTTAAACCCATTCTTGGAGCAACTATTTCTCTGAAAAAATATTTAATGGCGAACATGCATTTGATGAGCATCAACGTTAAAAAGGATATAGGGGAAAGTGTGATGATCATGTTCAGCATAGATCGCTGAAGTTTAAGCATCTGAGTTCTGTAGATCAATTCAACTGAAAATAAAACACATTTGGCATAATTTAAGATAATGTCTGGAAACAGAGGCTGCAAGCTATGAACTATATATAGTTGCAATCAGAATAGCCCAATATGATGTAGATGGGAGTTTATTAAGAATATCTGTAAGCTTGCACGGCAAAGATTTAACCACTCTATAGCTTCATTCCTCATTCTCATTACTTTCAGAGCTTTGCAAGCGTGGCAACGTCAGAATCATGCTACTTAGCGCTTAATTAATAAGCTAACTGCGCAATCAAGCCAGTTTAAGCTTTTGAATGTAAATTAAATCCCACCTAGAGCTTTTCTATGAAAGGTAACCACGCAATCAGACCACTCAGAATTTGCTCTTATGCGCCTATAGATAAGAGCACATTTGAACAAGTTTTGAGTGCACAGATATATATACCCAACTTGCAAAGCTATCTTGATAGTTAATCAGAAAAATAATACTTTGAGCCAGCATTCATGTCAGGTTTTTATCCTGCGTTCGCCTGACTGGATAGAGCCATAGTCCTCAGCTTGGTCATTCGTTCATGTTCGTCTCCCGTATAGCACATGTGTATTAAGAAGATCGATCTCACCCTAAACCAAGTCACCCGAAGATCGATCTCACCCCAAACCAAGTCTCCCGAAGATTGATCTTACAATAAACCAAGTCTCTCGGAGATTGATCTCACACTAAACCAAGTCTCTCGAACATCGATCTCACAATAAGGCAAGCCTCCTGGAAATTGATCTCACCCTAAACCAAGTCTCCCGAAGATCGATCTCACCCCAAGCCAAGTCTCTCAGAGATTGATCTCACAATAAACCAAGTCTCCCGAAGATTGATCTCACAATAAAACAAATCTCTCGAACATCGAACTCACAATAAGGCAAGCCTCCTGGAAATTGATCTCACCCTAAACCAAGTCTCCCGAATATCGATCTCACCCTAAACCAAGTCTCCCGAAGATTGATCTCACAATAAATTAAGTCTCCCATACACTGACTTCACAACTCTTGCAATTGCAATCCAATGTGTTTGTTCACTTGTTTTTGGAGCGTTCACAAAACCAATTTAATCAATCAATCATTTATAGCACAATACATACAAATATGTATGTATTATTGAGGAACTCTGGCCAATTAAAAATTGCATAACAGTTTTCCATTGGCTAATTACCCATTTTTGATCGCCAATTGTCTTTCGACAAATGTGGGATACTCGAAGTCTATATATTTCCACTCGTTGACAACTTGAAATAGATTACTATTTCGTTTATCATCTGGCTCTGTTGGGCTCTGGAGCTTGAAACGTGTGCTTGGGCGAGTTTGATCCGCGTTTGCAGCATTGACACAAATCGAATTGTATCGAAGGCCAACGATCGAAAGCAAAATAATAATTGGTAAATAACTCGATTTCATAGCTTATATATGCGAAACTGGTTGGCTGGCTATATGCACATAATATGTACTTGTAGAGTTAGATTTATGAATCGGTTTTCGTTTTCTGCTACAATGCCTCCAGCAAACAGCAACAACCAATCTCGCTCACGCACGAAAAACAACTGAAACGAAGTGAATGTCTTTTCGCTGTTAAGTACTGTAAGCCAAGTTTACAGCTTACAGCTTATATATGTATAGATATATACGTATGTATATATATATATATATATACAGTGCGTCATTAGGTTAGCGCCCCCTTTGTATACCCTGAACCCATTGAACATGGGATATCAGGGTATAAGGTTTTTTTTTTTTAAATGAATGTAACAGATAGATGGGGGCGTGGCACACACCATATCGTATGGATATATTCTTGATCAGAATGATGATTCGAATCGATCTAGCTCTTTTCTATCCATTTAATCAGTCTATATCTGTCCATCCGTCTGTCCAGCCTTTCGTCCATCAGTCTGTCTGTTCTGTTATCCGTCGATAAATTTTTTTGTCCGTCCATCCGTGCATTCATCTGTCCTTCCGTCCATCTGCCCTTCCATTCCAACTGTACATCCGCTAGTTCATCCATTCGTCCGATTATCTCTCCGTCCGTCTATCCATCTATACATTTGTTCATTTGTCCATCCGTCCATCTATTCATCAGCCAGTCCATCTGCGCATCCCTCCGTTCATCCACTCGACCATCTATCCGTCTATTCGACCGTCAGGACAGTCCATCTGTCCATCCGTCCGCCCATCTGTCCGTCCATTCGTTCACCCATTCATCCGCCCCTCTATATGTCTGTCAATATCCCCATCTACCTTTCTGTCCATCCATCTACTCATCCGTCCGCCTATCCATATGTGTCCATATGCATCGATCTCACTGGTAGGCGTTGGTAGGGGCCAAAAGCGCCGCCTAAATGGTGTGGGCTCACTTCCTGTCGTAAGATTTTATTTCTTTTTCTTTTTTTAAAAAACATGAAGTAGTTGTGTCGTAGAGGCTTTGACGAGAAGTTGGTGGCTTCACTTCCTGGCGATGTCATTTAGTTTTGTTTTTCCTATATTTTGAGAAACATTTATGTTGCGGGCAACAAGTTTTTATTAGTCGAAAGTTTTGATTTGTTTACACATTTTTCTGCTTAAATAACTACATACATACATACATATATATATTTATAACTGCGTGGGCTTTGAGTGTCTAGGCATATATACAAGTACAAACGCAGACCGTTTGGGTTGCAGGGTATAACCCCAGTCGTGTAGTCCCGACCAAAGCTATCTTACTTGTTTTGCATTATGTTGTTTTCCGGACTCGCATGTGCAACTATTCCTAACCAACTACACCCAGACATTCTCTATGATATTAAGGTCAGGGTGGTATGGCGGCCATTCAATGAACTCGATATTTTGGGTCGGATCTCGCTGTGTGAATTGGGACCGGATTGTCCAGCTTATATTCCCCAATAACTTTTCAAAGTGCGGAAAAGCTGTGCCATACTAAGAGACATCTATCCACAGCTCCCATTCGTCTATGTTATGGAGATCATGCAAATATGATTGCAAAAATTTACGTACTTGCACTGGGAAGACCAAATTATATGGAACTTAGGCGTGAGTGGATTGAATTACAAAAAAAAAAAAAAAAAACTCCTATTTAAACCAGTTTTTTTCTTTGATTCGTAATACAGCTAATGAGCATTAATATTTTTTCAATGTGGATCGATTATCTGTCGTATCTGTTATTGCCAATGATATTTTTTTTAGCAGAAAATAAATAACATTTGCTCAATGTCTGTTAGCGTTTTACTTGCGTTTCTTTGTGCAATTAGTCCAAAATTAAAGTAAGCTTCAATCTATAATTGTTAACCCAAGCTAAAACCGCATCTCTACCCATATAAACTTTTTGCCAAAAGAATCTTTAATTGGTAACTGTGATTGCCAATTTGTGTTAATTACTACAATTGCATGTGGAGGCGATATCTTGACGTAAACATAAGGCATAAAATATACAGCTCTATGCTCACAAAAATACTTAGCAGTGCTGCGCTATATAAGATACAAGAGATACAACAAAGGCAAAACAAATCAATATCTAAACGTTTTACTATCGAGTTTTATCTTTTTGCAAGAGAGAGATCACAGATGAGGATAGAAAAACCAAAAAATAAAACAAGTGAGACTATTTCAGTCGAGCACTACCGACAAGTCAGGCAGGAGAGTCTGCATTCACTTAAATTTCCCATAGTTCCATTTCGAAACTATTTAAGATATAGTTTTTCCTAAAGGTCATCATTTCTGATCTTGATTTGTCTACATGGCTACCCGGATAGACAGGCAGAGGGAATGACGTACAGCCGGACAGAACCAATATGCTCCTTTGACATTGTGAATGAGTACATATAACAGATGAGTAAAAGTGAGGCGCTAATCTGACATATGTTTATATCATATGTGCACAATCGTGAATTTGCTATATTTTTTCGATTTTTTTGTTTTTTTATTATTATTATTTTGTATTATTGAACTCTCTAAGTTAACTAGAATACACAACTCTACGCATTTCATTAAACATTATTAAATTGTTTTTGTTTTTTAGTTTTTGTTTGTATATTTATAATTTTTTGTTTATTTTCGTTTTTTTTTTTTTTTTTAGTTTCTGTATTATTTCTTTAAGACTTAATTTAGCTTTCCGACATAACAACTTAAAAAAAGAATAAACAAGGACAAGACACATATGAGAGCTTTCGAAATGAAATGTTTTACTAGCTTAAACAAAGAATTGAAAAATTTGTAATTTCGTGTTCATCATTTTAATAAATATATAATAGATTTGATGCTTGTTGTAACACACGATTAATTGGCAACCTAGTTTTATGTATATACATATATAGATATATGTATGTGTGTGTGGGGCTGTATATATATAAAAGTTTACACTAACAACTTTGTAACTTAAGATTAGTTTCATTTTGTTTGTTTATATTTAAGCATTTAACAAATAAGAGCTGCGTCATAGTTAAAAAAAAAAAAATTAAATGTTAAAATTAAGAATTAAAATGAAAAACAAGAAAGTTCACTTTGATTGAATGCATTGAATCCGTCCCAAAGGCGGACGCCTCTGGCTCTAAAATAGTCAAGAGTATGCGTGGATGGGGCGGCGCTTGGGGCGTGTGACAGGTGGGCGGAAGATGGGTGTGCATCGGTATGGTGATTCTGCTTAAATGTGTCAACAGCCAAAAACAGCTGACAAAGAAAACAGTTGTCCATGTTTATATATGTACTTTCTTTTTTTTTGTGGATATATATATGTGGGGTATATACAACTATATAGTCAAGACGGCACACACATATATATAATATTTCATGTATCATGTATCTGTGTGTGTATTTTACTTTTTTTCCGTTTTTTTCTTCATCTTCTCTAAGTTATGTATTGGATTTGCAATGCAATCGCAACTCTTGTCCATTCAAAATTATTATCGTTCCTTGCTTTCGGTTTGCCTTTTTTCTTGTTTTTCTTTTGTTTGTTTGTTTGTTTGTTTTTTTTTATACTCGATTTGTCAGCTACTACATAATTGCTATATTACTAAGAATTGTTTCAAACTTTTTGTTGCTTACAGATTAATATACATTTATAAGTTTTTAGATCATATATATTTATAAGTATATCCATCGAATCACGTTCTTTATATGTGTTTACATATATATATATATATATATAGATAGATACATATATATGTGTATGTGTATGTGTGTGTGTGTGTGTTTGTTGTTCAATTGTATTTTATATATCGTGGCGATCTGATCTAGTTCAAATCGAGGCATTCTAGACAGCAGCTAATAGAGCTGCCGCTACTATTGTTTTAGTGGTTTCGATAATATATTTAAACCGATATTATAACTCCATATCACGGGCCTCGTCCTCGCTGTAGTCGGACATGCTCGACTCGCTGTCACTGCTTTCGCGCTCCTGTTGCGCCGCGCGCAGCGCGTCCTCGGTCGCATAGCGCTGCACATAGTCGGCGACCTTGCGATGATACTCCTCCGGCTCGTGCAGATAGAGGGCGGCTGCATCTCGATTTAATGGATCGACTGGATTTGGATATGTGAGCAGTTGTGGCAAGAACGATTCAAATATATTCGATAGATCGTACAATGCTGTCCAGGCTTGATTGATCACATCCAGGCAAACGGTGCCCGATGATTCGTCAATATTGGGATGATAGATCTTATTGACAAATCCAATACTTGGTGATTTGAATGGATAGTTGTCGGGCAGATAGACGCGCACCTTCCAAACGCCGCCCTCGTAGGGCGTGCCCGTTGGCCCGAAGAACTTCACATGGAATTCGTTGAGGCCACCAAGGATCGTGACCTCGTGTTTTGATTCGATTAGCTTGATGACATCATTGTCCATGCGTCGTTTACCAGCGCTGGGAGATGACATTTTGTTGCTGCTGTTTTGTTGTTGGTTTCTTACTTTCTTTCTTTGTGTTGGGACTGTGGGGCTCTATAACACTGAGGATACGGTGCGCTCGTTGTATACGCTAAGGCTGAAGCGGTGATTGTTGCTGCTAGTTTTCTTGTAGCAGTGTTTGCTGTTGCTGTTGATTATATTGCCAATGTTGTTATTAGAACTATTGCTATTTGACTGTATTGCTGTTCCCCTGGCCAAGGCACACATCAAAACAATAATCGGAGTTGCGATCCAGGTTGCTCCAGCTGCTGCTGTCTGCTGTCTGTCTGCAAATGAAATCAATTATCAATTATCAGTGTTATTTATGCATGTGTCAGTTTGTTATCCTTATCAATGCTATCCCAACATGGTTGACCATGAGAGATGATGCTGTTGCTGCTGCAGCCAGGTCTTTACTCAAATGTAGGTCAAATGAGCCCAGCATAGAGAAAATGTATTGGCTATCTCGCTCGCACAGCCTAAATTCAAACGAAAACTATGTCAGCAGCGCACTTAGCAGCGCAGTTGCAGCTTTAGAAGCAACAGTAACAATAATGTGTGACGTCGCGACGTGCTGCCGCAGTCGCTGCCATTCGACTCTCCTCCTGTCTGCCTGCCGCCTGCCCACACACACACGTGCATACATACACACACACACTCTATTTACACATCATTGCATATGAGCGTAAGGTGGCTGCGGTTGCTGTGCGCTGCAGTTGCCATAAGCAACACCAGTAGAAACGGGTATGGCATCAAGGACAAGCATGCATTAACGGCATTTGTTGTTTATTTTATTTTATTTTATTTATATATATATTTATATATAAACACTTTTATTTTTTTGCATACTTTCCAGGGGGGGTTCGAATTGGAAGCGCTTCAATTCTATTTGTGTGCTCGCTTACTGTTTGCCCTTCCAATACTAAATACTGATTCCCGCACCTTGGCAACAATTGAAACTGTTTTGCTTTGATTGTTTTGTCATCTGTCTCTATCACCAGCACACCGCTCTCCCTCCCCGCAGACCATTTTGTTGCTGACGCGCCTCACTTGGATGGGCGGCTGTTGTTTCCAAACAAGCTCAGCTGTTTAATGTTATTGGCTGACTTGCGGACGAGAGCAAAAGAATATGAAAAAAAGAGACAAAAAAAAAAAAAAAAAAAAAAAAAAAGAGAGTGAAGTGTTAGCAGCAACCCCCGTGACAAGCATACAGTGCGCACAACCATTGTTAAACGCAACATTTGTGTCTAGTATGCATCGCGTATATGTTTCTATATGTATATATACATTTTGTGTTTCTAATTTTTTTTTCTTTTCTTAAGCGCGTTGAGTCAACCAACTGCGTATGAGTAATATTTATAGAATAGCTTTCGCTATGACGATGCCATTAAGTATATTCTGTATCCACAAACATATGTACAAAGTGTTGCTTATTCGCTATTTCCAAAGCTATTAAATATATATGTATATGTATAATGAAACTAAATATATTTTAAATGAAACTAATATGTTTACCAAATTTGATATTTGTAAATTAACTGTTATTGGATTTGTTTCACTGCTGGCGGATTCACTGTATCTTTTTTTGAAATTTATTAATTTCAATTTGCACGAAACTGCACGAAAACAATAGGGAAAAAACGAACTGACAGTTAACTGTCAGCGCACACTGTTCCACTGGTCAACAAGCTGCTCTCTTTTGGATGAGCTAATTCAATTCGTGCTCGCCTACTCTGTCTTGCCAACTGTGTGGCCCTGTGTGTCGTTGTTTCTTCCGTCTCCCTTGTGCTTGTGATGGTGTTGTTTGTGTACACACTGGTTACGCTTACAGTGAAGCTCTTAAATTCAATTGGAAATGGTTTTTGGTCAGTTTGTTGCTTCCCTATTGAGTTTTGCCAAGTTTCACTGTACGCGTTTGTTGTGCTGATATATATACATTTACATATATACACACACACACACACACACACACACACACACACACACACACATACAAGCGGGGAGAGGAGTTCACTGTTGTTATTTGCGTTCGTTTTCTATGTTTTGTTTGTTGTTGCTGCGTCTCAGCTGTGTGCTGAGCATGTGTGAGTGTGCGCGAGAGAGCGCGCGTGTGCCTGTTGGTGTAAAGCCCACGCTCTCGCGCTCTCCCTTTCGCTGTCCCTCGCTCTCTCTGTCTTTGGAAGATCAAAAACAACAACAACAACGCAGTGTCGACTAACCAAATGACACTCAGCTGCAATTTTCGTTCAAAACAACAACATCAACAACAACAACAACAAGAACAACAACAACAATAACAACAGCAGCAGCAACAGCAGCCATACATATGTGCATGTTATTGTTGTTTTTCCTTCTCTTTCTTCTTTTGCTGTGCTTGTTGTTGGCTGTCTAATAATGTTGTCACATACATACGCGTACAGATGTCTTTGTATATGTGGATATATTTCTGATTATGTATTAATACATTTAAAATCACGCAAAATTCAACAGAAAGAAGAATAGCAAAGAAAGCTAATGTGAAAATGAAATGAAAATTAAATTGTTGTGTGCATGCTTTCTCTCAATATTCTGTGGACACACCACAACAACTGACAGACACAAACATGTACGCACACTTATAAACACACGCAGCTGACTGCTTTTGTTTTTATTTATTTATTTTTTTAAATTTCATTTTTTGTATTATATTGCATTTTCAGATAATTACGAAACTTTTTGAAAACAATTTCAACAAAAAACACGCACACGCACACATGTAAAGAGATAAGAGACTCGTGTTGTTATTTTACTTCTTTGGTTGCTTCGCTCTGTCTTTTGTTTTATTTATTTATTTGCTTGTGATATTACATTACTTTTTTTGCTGCCGTTTTGTTGTTGTTTTTAGTGGCGCTGCTTTCGGAGTCGTATTTGTTATTGTCTGGGGTTTTTTATTTGTGCACCTTTGGCCGTCGATTTGATATTGCTCTTGTTTTGTATACAGATAGATGTATATTTTTTTTGTGTTGTCTACTTCAACTAGTTACTGAAAATTAACTGGCAACAGAGTTTGGAAGCCCCCAGCGAGCAGCGCACGAACATCTGAAAGCAGCATAAGAAGCAGCAGAAGCAGAGACAGAGGTAGAGGCAGCGACAGCGACAGCGACTGCGAGGGAGAGAACTCGCGCACAACAGAGCCAACGCGACTGACAGAGAGGGAGAGAGAGAGAGAGAGAATAAAAAAAGAGTGCAGATAAAACAGAGCAGACCAGGCTAATGCAAACGTCAGAGCGAGAGCGAACGTAACGCTCTAACCTGCTAGCGAGCAGACACGAGCAAGCAAGAGAGGGAGAGCACGTCCGAGAGAGGCTCCCACAAAGCACATGTACAAAGAAAATCATACTAACAAAGCGAGAGCCAAAGCAAAGCCAAGCAGCAATAACAACAATAACAAAACTGTGCAAACAATATTAGGCGAAAGAGTCAGTCGAAACAGAAGAAGCAACAATAACAACAACAGCAACCAGTCCCCACGATTCTGCCAAGCAAAGAAAAGCTATAATCAAGGACAGCAGCTGTAAAGCATACACGACGCTAAATGCAACACAGACACGCTCACACTCATACACACACACATACACACACGCACACACATTTATAGTTGCGAAGCGCATGAGACAATCGGGCAACGCCGAAGCTCTCAATGCCCTTCATTTGCCAACAAAAGTTTCGTGCTTATTTCGCCATGACGCACAACTCAGTGAGTATCCCCACTTTCCACTAATCCCCTCACTCACATACACACACACCCACACACACGTACAAAAAAGACCTTCCAAAGCACAGTTCCAGTTCAGCTGAAGTATGGACTTAAAATTTGAAGCTAGGCAACCTAACTGCAGGGGAAATTGATTTAAATGTGAAACTAACGGGGTCAAACGCATGCACATGCATGCACGCCTGCCACTGTGTGTGTGTGAGTGTGTGTATGGCGGGCTCAGTAGTATAAAATTGTATGCAAAACAAAGTTCTAAGCACGCAACAATTTATGAATTTTCAAAAAGGTGTTTACTCTATCCACTAACCACTCTCTTTAGAAACCTCCTCTTGCCCTCACTCATGCTTACTCTTTCACTCCCCCACTCCAAGCACACACAAAGCAGCCCTCAGGCCACACGGTCATTGACTGCGCATTAAAGTCTACCCAAGTGCATAATGAGGCAAGCGAAAATGAAGGAAGGGCAGTGGCGAAGTGTGGGGAGGATGGCTTAAGGCATAAAATGGGCTAACGGTGGGTTGGCCAATATGGGCTAAGGCCAACGACAATTACAAATGGTGAAGAAAAATCAAATTAAAATAAATAAACAAAATGTTTGTAAAAGCTTTCAGACGCAAAGCCAACACACATACACACATGCTTACAGACGAATGTATGTATGTGTGCATGTATTTGCGAATGTGTTGGTGTGTGTAACGTTTCCGTTGCTGTTGCTGATAAGATTTAAAACGCAAAAGCAAAAACGAAAAGAAATCATAAACACAACGCAATAAGCATGCAAAAACAAAGTGCGTAGTAGAAGGAGAGCAGACAAAAACAAGAAAACATAGACACACACACACACGCTGACATGTACAAATGTATGTAAATAAGCAACGAAGAAATTCGAATCGACACATTCGGTATAACAGTTATTCATAACAATTATGGCCGTGGTTAAACAATTCGCAGCAGCATATCGAAACCCGAGTAGGCGCCACAGTAAAGAAAGATAATAGCAAGGATACACATTACATGCATACAAATACACGCAAGTATACATATGTATGTATGTACATATACATACGCTTTGAAAATTGCATGCAAACCTAACTGTAGTTCCAGTATATCGACTGATGGGCCTGCAATTATTGAGTATAGAAACCAAACGCCAAAAGCAACAAAATAAAGGAAGAAGCAAAAATAACAAATGCTAAACCAAATTACAACGGCTATTTTGGCTTTGTGCGAATCACACTTGGAGCAAACGAGCTAGAGAGAGAGAGAGAGAGAGAGAGAGAAAGAGATATATATGTATGTACGTAGTTAAAGAGCGCCAGCAGAGAGCAACACAAAACTGCAAGGGCTGCCTACGAGCAGACACACACACACACACACATGCTTATACAAACACATGCATGTATGCATTTATATGAATATACATATGTACATATATATATATGTTCAATGTGCATACGTAAGAGCAATATTGGGCGTACAATGACCAAAATTTTGAAGACAATAGCAGTACCAGCAGTAACAACAGTTAGAACTTCTCTCAAAGGAGCGCAACGATATCTGCAGCTGACCACACTTAACGGCTGACGTTTTGCAATTACCGTATGTTGTTATTGTTACAATCTGTGTGTGGTACCTCCTTCCCCCCACACACACATACGCACTCACACTAACACTAACACACGTAAATTATATTTAATTGCGAGAATTTTTGTTAATAAATAGTTACAGTGCAATTTGTGGTATTTCGCTAACAGAAATGTTTGCATTTCGTTTGGCCATGAGGGGGATACCTTTTATTATGATTTCTCCGTTTTATTGTTGTTTGTGTGGCTGGCGCCGCCTCTGATTTTTACGCTTCGATACGTATCCACATTTTTGTATGCATCAAACGCCTGTGCATTATTTTACGGTTGCTGTTTTTTCTTTTACTTATTCGACAGCGACAACTGTTTAATTATTATCTAATTATCTATGAAATTCACTGCGTTTGCTATCGCTTCATCCGTTTTCTTTCAGTTTCTCCCGTTTCTTGGTAGCTATCTGTCGTCTTCAGCTTTCCAGCTGTTATGCTCAACTCAAACTGTAAATATTAATCGATACGATTGTGATATTCGATAGCTGTTAAATTTCAAATTAGCTGGTCATAAATCGTCCCTGCTGACAAATCTGGTACGCAGCTCACAACATATGATTGATATCAACAGATGAATAAGCGCTGCATTATGTTGGTTCGAAAAAAGTGGAAAATTCTTTTTTGCAAGCATATAAAAATAAAATGTTTTATACAATTGTGATTACCACACTAAGAGCAGCATATCAATATAATGTTTTGAACTGGGAGTAGCTCTGTTAAGTGCATGACATTCTAGCTATGTGGCAACGCTCACATTGCACTGGCAACACTGCCGATATGTGCAAGTCGTATATACACAAAGAAAATTGATAAAAAAGAAAAACATAAATTTCAAATAAAAATCATGAACTTTACGGCAAACAATTGCTAATGCACACCAAGCACATATCAACGCTAGCACCAAGCACAAAATCCAAACACACACATCGCACATACGCTCAGCAAACGCTTGCAAAATGGTAAGTCTTACCGCTAAGGCCAACCACTCTGATGAAAGTACCCCAAAAAATGAAAATGAAAAAAAAAAAAAAAAAAAAAAAAAAAAAAAATATATTAAAAAAAAAAAAAAAATAAGAAAAATAATATGCATAAGAAATGTGAAAAATTATGGAAAAAATTCATATAAAGTCGAAGAAGTGAACGGATTGATTGGCCCTAGTGTGGAATACATAATAGCCGCGATACTAATGTAAATGCGTCATCCGTGCAGCATGCCGCATCGATGACGTCGGTGGAGGTGCTGCTCAATGAATTCTACCAGCCGACGACGAGCAATGCACGCAAACGTGAGATTGAGACCAATTTGCTGGCGTTCAAGTCACAGCCAGAGGCCTGGCAACTGTGCCTGCGCGTTGCGACCGCCAGCAACAGTTTCACAGAAAATCAATTCCTGTGGTTCTTCAGCACCTCGACGCTGGAGCATACGATAACGCGCCGATGGACACAGCTCACGGCGGCCGATCGTACGCTGCTGCGGGAAACACTATGGCAGAGCTATGCCCAGCTAGTGGTGCTCACCGGCGCACGTCGGCATCGTGATACGCTCGCCCAATTGATTGCGCTGCTTGGTAAAAGAGAATTCCCTGAACAGGATCCAAATTATATGCAACATTGCTTAGAGCTAACAAAGACACGATTTAATCTTGGCATCAATCTGCTGCGCGTCACCTCCGAGGAGGTGGTGAGCAATCGTGGCGACCTCACCAGTGAATGGAAGCAATACTTTCACTCGTGGTAAGTTCACAGTTCGAGGAATATTGCTATATTGTGTTTAATCTTGCATGCAATAACTGTTAAATGCCACTCCCCCTCTCTCTCTATCTCTCTCTCTCGCTCGCTCTATCTGTGTCTGATTTATCCCATATATATATATATATATATATATGTATGTGTTTGCTCTGTGCAGCATTTCCATGTGTATACCCGATGTTTTGGACCTGCTCACCAAATATCTGTTAATCGCCGTTTGTTACATCAATGGCAAAGACATTCATACGTCCATACCTAGCACATACATGGATTACAGCCTGACCGCAGCGCTGCCAAATGACAACCAATTAAGGTAAGTTTATAGAAAAATTTAATAATTAATTCGGGGCCTTTCCTCAATTCCAAATTTGTCTATCCTTCAGCAACAGGTGATCAGTTAAATCAGGCTTTTTTTTTACAGTGCTCAAAATTAATTGAAATTTACTTCTACTCATTGCATATAAACTCAATTCTGAAGAACTCTAAGTTATAGTATTTTCAATCTCGAATAGATTTAATAGATATATATTATAGATTATATATCATTTTTTTCTGATAAGCTTAGCTTAGTTTTACATAAAACACCTTTGCAAGCAATCAAGCTGTATTTTTATACAAATATTCCAAGTTCTAGTCCACTATCATAAAAGTAGTCCAATTACATTACTAAACATTCCATATCGACACAAATTCCTATTGGAATTAGTTATAAATACCACGATTTAACACAGCTGTACGTTTTATAGGAAAATAAATCAAGAAGTTTATACTGTAAAAGTTTCCTATTAAGTAAACTAAATAAAGTTTAACGACAAATAGAAATCAAAAATATATGAGTAAGGAGGTATTAAAAGCCAGATTCTTTGATAAGAGATAAGCTCAAGGAATATCGCAATTTGAAAGTCTTTTATTAACTGTTTCTGCTTTTCTTTTGGGCTCTTGCAGTTCCTCTGTGCTGGAGCTGCTCAGCTGTGTGCAACATTTGGTCTCCTGGATACGCACCGATCTGATCTCTGAATACTTCCTAATGAGCATACTCGATTTATCGCAATGGCGTCAGGCGAACGAGAACATCTCGCTGGGTGCACTCTCCGTGCTCAATGAGTTGCTTTATCTACAGAAGCCTCTGCCCTTTGCTTTCACGCTAATGAACGGAGTGAGCGGACTGCTCGAACAACACAATAGCGTCAAGCATCAAAGCGAAATGTATAGCGATAAGTTTCGTGAGCTATTGCGTTTATATAGCACCAAATATGCGGGCAAAATGATGTTGGAACCTGAAATGCTTGACTCATTTCTCGATCAGCTCCTTCGCTGTACCAGCAAATGTAAGCGAAGAGTGAACACTCTGCTCTCTTTCCCACTGTCTCTCTCTCTCTCTCTGTCTTTTCGTCTAACTTATTTTTTCTGCTTTCACAGTGCATGGCGCTCTGGACTTTACCGAAAAATTGGATATCTGGACGCCCATCATTAAGAACATTGCGGATCAGCCAACGCCATTGAGCGTTCATCATGGCGAGATTATGACAAAACTAGTCGATGAGATAATGCGACGCACACAGTTTGAGATCAATAAGCACGAACTGGAGCTATTGGACAATGAGCTAATGGAGGATGATGTGCGTAACTAAATTGAATATATTTAAGTGAGGTTCAGCTAGAAAAGATTGACTTGAGAGCATTTTGCTGCTACTTATGTTGAGACTCATTAACTATTCATATGGTTATATATATTTAGCATAAAGTTTACTAAGTGATTCATGAGATAAAGTTAGATGAACAATTTTTTGAAACTAGATTAAAATTGATGTAGATTTTGTTGAGCTGATGATTTTGAGCCAATTGTCAATTGGAATATTCTATTATATATTCTCATGCGCCGTTTGTGAGGCAATTAAACAAAAACTTTATGGATTATGATTGAAATTCAGTTCCTGAATAAATTATAATTCAAGTACAGTCATCTAACCGATACATAAGCGTAAATTTAGAGCTTTTTTTATAAGCAACCTCCACACATGTATCTATATTGATCGATAGAAGCAAGCATAGTTTATTAATGACTAGAGAATCTAGATTTTTAGCTCGTTACTCAACATCGTTATAGTTTTGCAATTCTTCCTTGATGAATCACTTGTGAAGTAGTCATAATTCAACTACATATCAATATATTATATATGCATTAATTGCATTATTTTGGCTTTTACAGACGCCCACAACAGAATGGCAACAATTTTTGGACCAGTGCTTCGAGTGCCTGGCCCTGTTGGCAACAACACGCGGCGCCCACATCGTGTTTGCTCAGGTCTTTGCCCACTGGTCACGACCGCAGACATATCTGTTGTCGCTGGAGCTGGCGATAGATCATGGCGGTCGCTGTTATGAGGCGGCACGCAAACTGAAGCTCGCCAATGTTGGTGAGATCTTGAGAGATTTTGCAACCGTATGCCAGGCGGTGGTACGATTAGCTCCACTGATGGATACGTCACAGGCGCCTGCGGATGTCGTTGATGAGATGGAGCGACAGTTGCATGTGCTCTCGGACCGTTTGCTGCAGACACTGCAGCTATTGGCGAGCAATCGAATCGGCGGCAGTGAGTCGGAGAAGGCGAGCTTTCAAATGGACTTGGATAATCTGTGGGTTAGCCAGAGCCAGTCTAATTGAATACCTAATCATATATACCTATATCTCTTTTATCTTAAATAGCTATGCACAAGTTCTACTGGCCATACGCAGCATCTTTCCGATGTCCAAGTCCCTGAACAGCGAGCAATTGCTGCATCGTCTGTTTGCCATATTGGGCAGCATCTTTGCGGGCAATACCTCGCCATCGGCTGCCTCGCCCATTGTGCAGCAGGCGGCGAGTGAGGTGCTGCTCTTCATAGCGACTGTGATACGACCCAAATGTCTATTGGATATACCCGAAATACAGAGTCTAATGCAGGCGGGACCACGGCTCGGCGGCCAGTTGCCGCGCCAAGTGTGCATCAATGTGCACATCAGCTTGGTCAGCTACATGGTGATGCCATGGAAGAATGTGCCCGAACAGCAACAGGACTATCCGCGTCGTCAGTGGATGCTGCGCGAATATATTGGTGCATTGTCGAGAAATTTCCAGGAACTAGATCTACCAGCAGCCGGTGAGAGCAAAGTGGCAGCCACCACGCTCAGCCTGTTGGGCACATTCACGGCGCTCATTGACTACTTCAAGGCGACAGGTGCAACGGCCAAGGATATACTCGCAAATACCTTTAAGGTGAGCATTGGGAGTGGTAGATGCAAGTTCTAAGAATATATATATAATATAGATATATACAAACATGCATGAGTTATATAATATGATAATTCTGTTCGATTGTGTCTAGTTCCTTTGACAAGCTTTTTTGCTGCACTTTTTTCTCTTAGCTGAAAGTTTTCCATATATATAACTATTGATAGGTTTATCTATGTTTTATGTAGTGCATATATTTCGTATACCTCAGTTTCCCATATATGTATACAATTATACATAATTTCTTCAATAGCTAGTTTAGCTTATACCAAAGATCTGAAATTTTTAAAATTTGTAAATAATGTTTACTATATCAACCTCTATTTGTCTCTTCTACAGCCCATATTGAACAAAGCGTTGGTGATCTTCAATAGCTATGGCCTAAGCAGCATTGCCATGGCCATCACCGTGGCCGAGTTCAGTCTGAGTATGTTGCGCACTTTGCCCATTCATTTGGGAGCACAGTTCATCAAGGAGATGATAACGCTGTTCATCGATGTCAGCAGCAGGTATATAGAATATATATATATATATGTACACCAGCTATTGCTATCTCTTTCTAAATGATGTTCTCTATCTGTGTCGCAGGGAGCAGTTAACGCTCAGTCGCTTGGCCGTCATGGAGAAGGTACTGCAGATGTTTCAATTGGTTGTCGAACAGCCGGGCAATGCTTCCACATCGCTAATGCCCAGCATTTTGAGCTTTAGCACACAGCAAATACTTCCGCTGTTGCAGCAACAGAGCGCAGCCACCGATAGCAGCGAGATAACGAGTCTGCTCTTTGCACTCTTCGACAGGTTAGCTATAATAATATCTATATAATATCTATTATAAATTTTGTTTTTATCCTTGCAGCGTTCTGACCTGCAAATGGCAATTCTTCTATAAGAATCAATTGAGCAATGGCCATGGCAACGGCCATGCGAATGGCCAGCAGCCAAGCAATTTTAATTGCAGCGATAATCTGCATCCGGAACACTTTATGGCCATCATGAATGCGTATGGCCAGATGCTGGTCAGCGGCACAGATCCCAGCAATGTGCGCAGCGTGCTCGTCTCCATGCAGAATGTGAACGAACGCAGTCGCTTGTATCAGCGTGCTCTGTTCAAGGAACAGCTATTGGCCTCCTTCCAGCGAGCGCTGCTCAATCTGCTGTTGAGCGGTGAGGGTGCTCTACATTTTGATCTAATTGCCCAGGCACTGTTCGCCATGGGCCAGGTGGATCATCGCCAGCTGCTCGAGAGTTTTGTCAATGCGACGCTGCCCGTGGCGCAAACAACGCTCGAGGATATATGCCAGACAACTGTATGTTTGATCAAGTTGCATAACTTCATATTCTTATAATAGTAAAAATTAAGTGCTCAGATTTAGTTATAGATTTAGCAATATGTAGTCTAGTTATAAAAATGTGTATATTATAGCTTCTATCATATATTTATTTTATAATATAATACATATCTAAATGCTAGTTAACTCTAAGGTTGCTCTCTCTGCTGTTACTATCTTATAATAATATGCATATATAATAATATAATTTTGTTCTATGCTCTTTCAGGACATTCCAACGTTTACGCAGAAACTGACGCAGCTCATGCAGGATGCACACTGTGTGCATCTAAATGAGACAACGTAGACGAATGCGCCATATGGAGACACAACAAGGAGCAAATACACACATTCGCATACAAACACATATACATACATACATACATAAACACACACACACACACACACACACACACACACACACACACACACACATACACACACAGTCTGTCCCTTTCAGTATATTTTGTGCCTATTTTAATTTTATATTTGTTTTGTATATAAATATGTATTTGAACTACATATATATGCATATAGATATATAAATATGTATATATATATATATACATATGTATATAGATATGTGTATATATACCTATATATGCAATAACTGTTCTTACGTTAGCGTTGCCCCTGCTGTGTGTTCCATTAAGTATATAAGATATACACATATGTGTATCGATAATTTATGCAATTTATCGATATATTATGCAACTTCTGTGGTTTTATGTCCTCGAGAGAAATTCACAAAAACAATTTATAAAAGACAATTTTAGCTTGTAATGAAATTCCGTTAAAAAAAAACAGTTTAGGAAGATGAAGATTAACTAATATAATCATAATGATAACCAACGTATGTATGTATATATATACATATATACATGCATATGTTTTAAATCTATGATAATTATGATAACGACATAATCACATGCTTCTGTGTCCAAACATTTTAAAAACATGAAAAAAGTCATATATGTATACTTTAGACTATATATAATGCCCATCTATTCTATATGTGTGTTTATATATATGTAGTAAGTACATGAAATTAGCATTAATCCAAATACAAATCCAAATCGCGATCACAATATTTAAATGCATTCATTTACCTAATTTATTATTTTCTATGTATGTAAAGTCCATGAAATGAAAGAAATTCAAATCTAACGAAAAAAAAAAGAAAACACACACACTTACATAAACACACATAAACACGATTTAGGTTTAAGACCTCGACCTTTGCATCGCATTCAACTTAGCCGTGGAAACTACGGCAAACTGACGCAATATCATTTTTTTTTCTTTTATGTTCGCTTTTTTCAAATATTTTTGCAAATGCATTTTTCTGTGTGAAATAAAAACTATCAAATAAATTAAATAAATATTTGTATTCTTTCTTTAGTATACTTGGAAATAGAACTAGAGATAAGAAAGATATACATTGCAAATGGAATGGAGAAGGTTTGTATCAATAATTTGACTCATCGATAAAAATCGATATTTTCATTCAACTTAAGCAGTTGAAGCATCATTGAAGTTAGAAACATTAAATTTGGTACATAAATATTTTATAATTTTATATATGCTGCTGAGTACCGAAATTATAAAAGAAAATAATATGTAAGCACATATCGATGCTAAATTGCAGTCCAGAAAATTTATTAAGATTGTATAGCTAGAAGTGGAGTTTCTTGAGGACAAACTAGACATAATTGGGTTAGATAGAACAAATTTTGCTCTCCTTAAGCCTATGCGAATATTTACAAGAAATTTCCTTTGCAAACAGCTGAAAGTGTTTACATATCTATTTCAAATATGATCTATAGAACTCGGGTATTATATATACATTTATATATGTATATATATATATATAACATAATATAAATTGGATTTTCAGTGTTTTACAAAGCAAGCAAGAATATAAAAAAAATTATATATAAAAGCTATTTGAACTTTGAAATGTTTTTGTTTGCTTTGCCTGAATAGAGCCTATTAATAGACACTACAGATATAATATATCTAATCTAATCTATTGTGAGTCCAATTGAAATGCAATTAATCAAATAAGAAACCAATTGGCTTTGAGCTGTACAACAACAAATGCAAATCAAAGCATATTTCTAGGCTCAAGAGCTAAGAGTGGGCATTGATATGGAATTGTTGAGACTGCGCCGAGGGCTAGAGATGTAAATAAGCAAAAGCGAATGCTATAAATAGAACTAAAGAACACTTAAGACAGACAGCGAGGGAAGGAGGAATAGAGTGAGAGACAGAGAGAGAGAGAGAGGAGGGCGGCGGGAGGGTATTGAAAACGTAAACAAGGGAGCAAGTCCTTTAAAAGCGACAGCTTCCTCTGCATTGTTCCGCTTACATTGAAAACAAAAGCGAATATATAAATATATCTGAAAAAGAAGCAGAAATTGAATTTGTATGAAAAGCGAAAGCAAAAATTCATGAACAATAGAAGGAACAAAATCATAATAATAAACAAGGAAATTTAGACGAACAAAAAATATCACCCACTTCCGTTGCAGGTAGATTTTTGCACAGGTAATCGCTGCTTTGCATATGAGAGCGTGAGCGAGCGAGAGGGAGAGGCAGCATCTCGAGCGCATCCTGCGGAAGTGTATGAAACTAGAGATGGAACGTGTGCTAGTGTCCTTCAGGACACGCGACAATTGAATGTGAAATTGAGGGCAAACAAATATACAGATGACCTATACGATTGATATCCCGTACGTGATATACCCTGTTCGCCAGATGCTCTGTATCTCAGATAGCCCGTGCGCAAGATACTCTGTACCCATGATACTCTGTACGCTGGATAGCCTATGAAACACATTCGACTTTTTGCTTACTCCAGAAGAAGTCATATTACTTGTGCTATCGAATTCCCTTTACTTCCTCAGCCAACATCGATTTTTTCCAGGTATTAGGTATGTCTACATATCGAGTAAAGTCTCAACTGTGTCGTGTTTTACTGAAAACTTTGAGGTTTACAGCCATAATCACTATTTTGTCAAAATCGGTGCTATCGATAATTTATCGATTTCTGATATACTGGTATTTGTATATTTAATTCAGGCAGACAAGGGTCTTGCTAAATAGTAGCTCAACATATTGTACATTTATAAATAAACAATATAAATTATAATACCGTTGTCGATATGTCTCGATAACTTGAGGATGTACCGTATGGATGTATCTGGTTATACATATAACTTAGAGTCTTTAAGCACTGAAATGTATTAGATTTTTAATTATTTATTCTCGATTAAAATCGATATATGTATCGATTTACGCATTGAATCGGGTTGATATTGTATAAAGCTCACTTTACTCTATACTAAATTTAAATATTGTATAAAGTGCAGATTATACATATTTGACTATTGATAAATTGATGGATAAGCCATACTTAAGCCTAGCAATAATTAAGCCTAAATTGTTGCAAAAGCACGATTAACGCTCATCCCTAGAAGTAAACAAAGCAACGTTCAACGCGACACGCGATATCTGCGATCACGTAGGCTCAACAAAAAGCTGAAAGCGAAAGAGTGTAGGAAGCAGAAAGGGAAACACGACGAAGCAGCGCTTACAACAAGTGTTTAAGTAAAAGTGGAAGGCAGAGACAGAGAAGGGGGCAGAGACGGTGGCAGAGACGGGGGCAGCGACATTCGAAAGGGGAACGAAGGGATGCGTTCACATTTGATTTGCAAATGGAGCGCATTAGGCATACGCTTGACTTGAGTATGGGTATGGGCTAGACTCTAGACCATGTGGGATCAAGCGGGTAGGTCAAGTTGACGTCGCGCATAGTCCATCTATCGATGGATGAGTATAATTAAGCAAACCCAGCGAGGGACCACACATAGTTGAGCACTCGCAGCACAACAGAACAGTTGACTGGTGAGCGACTCAGAAAGCACGAAATCAGGAGAATCAGGAGCCAGGAATTAAATACCTAGAGGACCAAACAACAGCTAAAGGATGTCTGTGGAAACGGTGCAGGAGACGCTGCAACAGGCGGCGAAGTCGAGCGGCGGCTTCTCGCCCATATTGACGGGTTTGTTGGGCACAATCATCGTGATGGCCCTGTACGAGTACTGGCATCGGAATACCAGGGAATATCGCCTGGTCGCCAATATACCATCGCCGCCATCGCTGCCACTGATCGGCCAGGCTCACTTGGCCGCCGGCTTGAGCAATGCCGAGATTCTGTCCGTTGGCTTGGGTTACCTGAACAAATATGGCGAGACGATCAAAGTTTGGCTGGGCAATGTACTGCTCGTTTTCCTCACGAACCCTAACGACATCGAGCTGATCTTGAGCGGACACCAGCATCTGACCAAGGCTGAGGAATATAGATACTTCAAGCCCTGGTTCGGCGATGGTCTCTTGATCAGCAACGGTCACCATTGGCGTCATCATCGCAAGATGATTGCCCCGACCTTCCATCAGAGCATCTTGAAGAGCTTTGTGCCAACGTTCGTGGAGCACTCGAAGGCCGTGTCCGCACGCATGGCCAAGGAGGCGGGCAAATCTTTCGACGTGCACGACTACATGTCCCAGACCACCGTCGACATTCTCCTGTCGACAGCGATGGGTGTCAAGAAGCTGCCCGAGGGCAACAAGAGCTTCGAGTATGCCCAGGCTGTCGTCGACATGTGCGACATCATCCACACGCGTCAGGTGAAACTGCTCTATCGCCTGGACTCGATCTACAATTTCACGAAGCTGCGCGAGAAGGGTGACCGCATGATGAACATCATCCTGGGCATGACCAGCAAGGTGGTCAAGGATCGCAAGGAGAACTTTACGCCAGAGTCGCGTGCCATCATCGAGGATGTCGCAGAGTCCACGTCCGCCAAGCCGGCGGCCAGCAGCGGCAAGACGGAGGGACTACGTGATGATCTGGACGACATCGATGAGAATGATGTGGGTGCCAAGCGTCGCCTGGCGCTGCTCGATGCGATGGTGGAGATGGCTAAGAATCCGGACATCGAGTGGAACGAGAAGGACATCATGGATGAGGTGAACACGATCATGTTCGAGGGACACGACACCACCTCGGCGGGCTCCAGCTTTGCGCTTTGCATGATGGGCATACACAAGGACGTCCAGGAGCGCGTCTTTGCCGAGCAGAAGGCCATCTTTGGTGACAATATGCTGCGCGATTGCACCTTCGCCGACACCATGGAGATGAAGTATCTCGAACGCGTCATCCTAGAAACTCTGCGCATGTATCCGCCAGTTCCGTTGATCGCCCGTCGCCTGGATCACGATGTGAAGCTCGTGAGCGGTCCGTACACGGTGCCCAAGGGTACGACTTGCGTCCTACTCCAATACTGTGTGCATCGTCGCCCCGACATCTATCCCAACCCGAGCAAGTTCGATCCCGACAACTTCCTGCCGGAGCGTGCAGCCAACAGGCACTACTACAGCTTCATTCCCTTCAGCGCCGGACCACGCAGCTGTGTGGGCCGTAAGTACGCGATGCTGAAGCTGAAGGTACTCCTCTCGACCATTGTGCGCAACTTCATCGTGCACTCGACCGACACGGAGGCCGACTTCAAGCTCCAGGGCGATATCATTCTGAAGCTGGAGAACGGTTTCAATATTTCGCTTGAGCCACGTCAATATCCGACGGCTGCGTAGATATGAAACGATGATAATACTTTGAACCGATGGAACCCGATTTGCTACAACTTCTATATTGATATCCTTTATCTATATACAAGTTTATCCCAACCACACCACATCCAGCCGCAGAGTCAATGAGTTAAGCGCAATTGCAAAAAGAAAAAGAAAAAAAAAATCGAGAAAAAAAATCAAGCAAAAAAAAACCTTAAAAAATCGAAATATTTTCATAGAGGAAGTCAATAATATTTTTTTTTGTTTTTTTGTTTTTTGGTGTCTCTATATCTATAACCGTTATATATCTTCTTTTTCAATCTATTTTCAAATCTTTATACATATATGCTTTTTTTTTTTTATTTTAGTCTGTATTGTGATTTTTTTTTTGTTTTTAATATTTATTAAGTCACATGGTTTATACGAAACCCAAAAATCATGAAAAATATATATCGAAATAAAGCAAAGGCAGTTAAAAGAGCTGCAGAAAATATAATTGTAGCGTTGTTCGTTTTCTTATATGCATAGATTTGAATAGGGCCTATTATATGGATTTTGTAATACTTTGGATATTTAAAAATTTCTTGAAAATCGTAAAGAAAAAAGAATACCCATCAAATGTTCCATGAATATAACCTCAAATCATTTTACGTTTGATCCTTGCCGATTTCGATAATATCTGTCTCGTACTGCTTGCCAATGATCATTAGTTGCTCGTTCATGTGCCGTTGTTTATTTTGGCAGTTGTGCACGCGACATTTTCGATATGCTTCAAGGATGTCAAGGGAAAAGGGTTTGAGGTTAGATTTTCGACAATTGCAATAAAAAGCAAAACGAATGATCAAACTTCCGGCTGGGCCGAAGCGCATCAAATTTCCCGTCCAAACAGGTAGATGCTATTAAAAAGGACGAAATAATAGAAATACAACAAATTGGTAATTGTAGACGGGACGCTATTTGCCTAGCGCAAAAAAGGACAATGACCAAGCAGAATACATGTGAGCGTGTGTGTGTGTGGCAGGACCTGCTCGTCCTTTTGGCCGTCTGCACCCCCTTCATTAATCTTGTTAGCATCGCGTTACGGCGTCTCGAAAAGGCAGAGCGGAAGAAACCGAAAGGATTTCCGTTTCGTAATGCGATGCTCGAACTGTAGCTGGAAAATTGGATAAGAAAACTGGCTTAAGGCTTAAAAGTGAAAGCCGACACACACACGCACACATGTGCAAACACATGTATTGCAGAGTAATTTTTATTGCAATCGTTTCCATTACGCCCAAACACTCACAGCCTCAAGGAGCCAATAGTTCCATCACTAGTTTTCGTCATGCGTACACACATGCATATTTACTTACATATATTGAAATGCACTCATTTCAGTTTCTCCCATACATGGTCAGCCTTATGCAGCCAATAGTTCCATCACTAAGTTTGCTGCACACATGCACACATGCTTATAGCTGAGATCTCATTGCACTCATTTAATTTGCTTCACACATACACAGATGCTCAGGCAGCCAATACTTCTATTTCTCTCACCCGCGAAATACTCCAGCATACATATACACACTTATCTAATACCTCGATGTCAGCGAATAGCAAACGGCTGAGCTTTACGCGGTTTACTTGCCTTACTCACATGCATATATACATATGTACATACATACATATGTATGTAGCTAATGCTTATGCATGGAACCGTTTGGATTGCTTCACGCCCATGCGTCGTACAAACATATGTACATACATAAATACATATGTATGTAGTTTGTCCGCTACAACTGCTGCTCATACACACACACACAAATATGTACATACATATACAATGCTCATGCGTCTTCAGCTAATAATCCAAATAAAAGTAATCAACTAAGTTCAGTTCTTCCACACACACATGTACGCAATTCTTCCTTTACGTACCTATGCATACAATTCTCTCTTCTAACATACGCACGTGGCTTATGCCGCTCGCTCTCTCACACTTTATCCGCTTCACAGATACGCATTCAACGGCAGCTAATGCTGCCATGAGCCCTGCACGTTTTATACACATACTCAGCCCAATGCTCCCATCACTCGTTTCATACAGAACACTTACCCCTGCTCCACCTCTCGATCCAACGACTCTTCAAGACAAGCAAACATGCTGATTAAATGCTGTCGTTATATAAACAATGGCATTTGCATTTGTCACAATCGTAGCAATCGTCGCCGATTAATCGCATTAAACGAACGCCTGGCCCCCAAAAAAATGAAAACGAAGAACGAAAAGAAGCGAAATGAGGTGTCAACTTAAGTTAGTGAAAGGTAACCGCAATATAATGCTAACAAATGTTGCATTCGAATGGGGATCAAGGACAACAATATTTTGACATTGCGGCGACATTAAATGCAAATATTGCCAAGCGCAGCATTCCACAAGTGTTTGTTGGTGTTGGGGCAGTGCACGTGACAATTGAATATGTATGCAAATGCAGATCGATTAATCGCCATTTGTTAGCTATCGAATCCTTTTGCATCGCTAATTAGTTTAACTATTGTGCGTGGATCGTAATAATTGCGTGCGTTTTTTTTTAAATATTTTTTTTTAGTGTGGCTTAAGTTCAAGTGTTTGTGCAGAAATAAATAGTGAAATAATTGCAGTTAATGGAATGGAAATCATTAAATAACTTTACAGGCTATTATTTAAAGTGATGCAGTGAAGTAAAGCAGATTAAATTTGAAGCGTGGGCGTTGAGCGTCTTCTCTGTATGTGTAGCTAAAGTTACGTAAGTTGAATAAATAAATATGCATTAAATAAGGAAAGTTGTCAAATTATGTAATTGCTCATGCTAAATATGAATTTTATTAAAATAAATATTTCTTATTAGCAATAATGGCTAGAGGGGGGCAGAGGAAAAGGTTGTAAAAAGTAAAGAAAATATGTACATGTCGCCATTAGTGGAACATATTTAGAAGTGAGTGGGAGTAAAGGGGAAAGGCGATCTACACATGCTAGCAAAAGCAAAATAAATATGGCGTTATGGTGGAACTTAACAGACTGTGGAGCGTGTTGCTGCTGTTGCTGGCAGCACTGCCAGCAGAGAGAGAGAGGGAGGCATATAGATTTTAGAGAAATAGAAATGGGCCGTGTGGATTTTGTTAGCAAAACTCAATAAAAATACGCTATAAATTGTGGATGCAGTTTTCGTTAGCTGCTGAGAAGTTAAGTAAGGGAAATAAAACGCAATTGCTGTGTATTCTAGTAAATTATTATCTTCTACTATTTTATCTTATTGTTAACTATTGTAAATTAATAAAGCAATTTTCTTTTAAAATTTTGAGAAATCCTTAAGAGTTTATTTTCTTGATCGACACAATTTGTAACTAAAGATTTATTCTCTACTCATAAATAACTATAACTCATACATCTCAGATATATTGATTCCCGAATATCTTTTAGTAGTTGTTCATTGTACGAAAATAGTTTTTTTTTGCCATCGATTGAGCTGTTTCCGGGCTGTCACTGTGGCAATTGTCGTTTTATAAACTATTCAGAGACCAGAGACCTCACACTTTGAATTGTGTAAGCAAATCTTGAGAATTTGTGTTGCCAAATCTTTGTGTTGGCCCATTATCAAATTGAAGTTGGGCAACTAAAGAGAGTCACAATGACACTACGAGGAATGCAAAAAAAAAAAAAAAAATGCTGCCTGGCGTGTTGCACATTCACCGAACAACAACTGGGAACAACTGGTAACGACTGTGAAAAACTGTCAAAATTGTCGTTGCGACAATTGTGAGTTGATGTCTCAATGTTTGCTGTAGTCAAAACATGTAACAGCAGGAGTCGAAGGAGCTGGCTATGCAGAACGATCAGCAGGAGCAGGGAGAGAGAGAGAGAAAGGGAGAGAGTGAACACGTGGAGATAGTAATAGAAAATTTCCAGTGAAACATGTGTAGGCAGGCCTCGGATGGGGAATGGGATTTGGGGGAACAGCAGCTTAAACTGAAACAGAAGCAAATGCAAACATGTGTTAACCTTATGAGAGCAGCCTTGGAACACGCACAGATGAGGCTTATGAATGAATGAATTTCTTCATTTACATAGACATACATATACATGTATGTATATCTATTGGGAACTATCTTCAAAGAAATGTTCTGATTATGCACAGCAACAGGGCTTAGGTCAACCGCAGCTACTTGCTAAGCGGTTTATCAAAGTGTTAAGTAAACCGGGTCAAGATGTTGTCCTGTTGTTGTGCTGGCTGCTTAACCGCTTAAGGACTTAGGCATAAAGCGCACACTTAAGTGCCTCATTGTCCCAGCTGAAGTGCAGCCACTCGAGGTAGATTGTGGCCAAGGTGCTTAGCCAGGCACGCGGCTCAGCTTAGAGACAGACTCATGTTTAAGCCAAATGAAATCGTTTAATTGACACCGCAAATCCTTCAAAACCAAGATCAGTTGCTTAACCCAGTCCCAAATCCAAGCAGCTATAAGTTATCTTCATTTTATGAATGAAAATCGATCTATAGAGACAACTACTGACAACTAGATGAAGTATAAAAGGATGCGCTTAGCTTAAGGATGAACACTCAAATGCGATTTATTGCTATGGACATATATATAGATATATACATTGAATTGAAAGTTGATATGATATTAAAAATAAAATATTTATTTATCGTTCTCTATACATACGCCATGCTAATATTTTCTTAAGATAAAAACACACTCACACTCCCATTTAGAGCACATGCTACTACTATTGTCAGGGAACTCTCTTTACGAACGTCACCTTATCCAAGAGTAAATTGAAAGCGCGTGTTTCGCCTCCTTTGGCGGGGATCAGGGCGTAGCACCTGGCCTGGCTGGTAACGTTATAGGCGGAGCCTTTCCTTCGCAGTCTTTGCCACACGCCAATGAATAATGAGTTATTACATTGCAATGATTTATGAATATTCAATGGGTGACATGTGCTTGTTGTTTACCAGCAAGAATGAGGGAGAGGGAGGTGTGGCACATAACTGTGCAGACGAAGAAAAAGAAGAAGAAAACAAACCTCTGTAACCAAATACAGCGGCAGAAGGTCGCTTGATCAAGAGCAGCCAAAAGGAGCCAAAGGGTAATAGCCGTGTAGGGAAAACTCCTGCATGAATATTCATCTGCTAAGCCTTCTACTTTTGACTGAATGAAGAACAAACAAAAAGGCTGCGCAGTTATAACGGAGCAATCAAATTGATTTTTGACAAGCAACGGGAAAATTTGCCAACGGGAATTCGAAAATGTGAAGTAATTTGAGAGTGCACGAAATCGAAGGTGTAATAGGAGCGACTGAATGAGGGAGAGAAGGGCAATGCGATGTTACTCTCCCTCTCTCTCTTTGTCCGCTTCTCGTTCCCTATCAAAAGAAGGCGTGTCACATTACCTGGCCCAATATTAATAAGCATAACGGTGCGCCATATCTGGATTTAGCCAGATGAACAGTTATCCTAGATGAATGACGAAAAACCGTGCTCGGGGCACCCACGAGGGTAGCCTAGACAAACACACCTGGAAATGGGAAGCCGACAGCGAATAACCGAAGACGAAGTCGACTCGAGTTGAGTCTTTTTAAAAAAAAAACTGGCTCTGGACCTTGTCTTGGCTGTGGCTCAGGCTCAGGCTCTGGCTCTGGCTCTCTGGCCCTGGGGCTCGCTCGTATTACCCGAAGCGTCCAAGTAGCGGCGCGCTGCAGATGCAGATGCAGATGCATTGATGCAACTGCCGCATTGTTATGCCACAGCACCTTTTGCCCCTCCATCCATCTTCGTCTCTCCTTCGCTGCGGTTCTTGGACTCATCTTCTTTTATTCGACTTTGTTTTTCTTCTCATTTCTCTTACCCCATGTATGTATGTGTCCTCTGTGTGTGAGTGTAAATAATTTTGCATCATTTCGGCTTTTGGGCGCGCTTTGTCTTGTGCCTCGAGCGCCAGGCTCTGAAGCGAGACAGGACATGGACAGCTGCGCGGGCGCTAGCGCAGGACACAACACAACACAAAAGGACAATTTATAGTGAGAGAGAAGTAGGGAGAGAGGGAGCAAGACAACGGGCCAGGACATTAGCAATAGATTTTAATGATGCATATCCAGTATAAGCAGTGAATAATTTTATATATTTTCTATGGGAATCATCTAGAGGAGAAAAGACTTTGAGCTGAGGGAAATTTTTGCTTTAATGTTGCATGTGCTCAACGGAACGAGATTTTAAATATTATATATTCTAATGGTAATTAAATAGTTTGTAATTTTATTGTCTCATTCTTTGACATATTCCATCATATTCCATCAAATGGGAATTTTATCAAATGTAGCTCGATCATCAATTAGAGAATCTTTAACCCTTTGATGCTGGCTTTTCACCTTGACCTGAGTTGATGAATTGTGATGGTAAAAATTAGAAACACTAAATGTAAATACTTTGTGGTTTTGCCCCTCATCAATATGCGAGGAGTAGACGCTAAAGTTTAAATGGAAGAATGGAGAATGAAAATGAAAATCCCATGGAAAAACACTTGCAACGTATTTTTTTTATTTATTTTTTATTCCCACGTTGGGTTTAGCAGCTCGAACTGTTGTCAGGACGGGCCGAGGTCTCATTTGAATAAAAAGCAGCCGAGGCGCGGTGCCTTACCAGCTCATGGAACACACGCACAGGGCAACAGCAACAGCAACAACAACAACTACCCGATCCTTCGTTGCCTTATGCAAATGTTGCCATATTTTTGTCTGTCTATCTAGAGTCCTGCGTGTGTGTGTGTGTGTGTGTGTGCGCCCATGTCCTTGCATGCTTCGTCGCTTATGAAAATGAACATGATATGCTGATTTAATTTCGTTTTTTTTTTTTCTCCTTCTGAACATATAGAGTAGGGTATAGTATATGGCCTGTCCATTGTGACGGGACGGCCCGGCTGACTGAGACCCTTGGTCCATAGTGCACATATGGCCTTTCTCTCTCTTCCTCTGCCTCACTCTGTGTGTGTGTGAGAGTGTTTAATGCTAATGACATTGCATGTTTCATTGTCATTAAGCATAACATAAAATGCAAATGGAAGTGGAAATGAAAAACCGTTAGAATATTTATTTAAAATATGCACTAAAAACATTTGACCAGAAATTCAAACAATAATATTGCACAATAAGAGAAATGAATAAATATAGTTAAATTTTGTGGCGATTTTGGGTAATTGAAAAGTGAAAAAATAAAAACAAATATTTATATAAGGGGTTAAGCTTTCACTAATGATTTGAAATTTAAAATCGAAATACTTGAGAGTTTTTTTTAACTCTAAAATTTGTTGCAAAGCATTTGGGAATCATATATTACACCAGAATTTCTGTGATCTGCTGCGCCTTTTTCTTTCAGTTCAATTGTTTCTACTTTTTGTCTTTAACTCTATAGTGCATTTAGATCTTAACATTCAATGCTGCATCTCGAATTATTGGAATTAGAACATATGCTGAGAATGAGATGCATCAAATGCCTCAGTTCGTGCGGTAGCCACGTGCATGATCGAAACTATTTAAATGACAACAATCTAAGCTAAGTTTCTTTATACACATACTGAACGACGAGCATTAGTTTGCTCTTCGGGGTGGTTATAAAACAAGTTATGATCTGAGAACTCTCTAGATCAATATTTGCTTAGGGCTAGAAGTATTCATGCCTTGGGCTAAATGCTTACATTTAGACAATGCTATACTAAAAATGCAAAAGAATTTCAAGATACTTAAGAAAATGGTTCTATATCAATATATATATAGCCAAAAGTATCTATTTAAATTGGACTTTTAAAAATTCTCAGTCTTCACAATTAATTCCCGATAAAATTCTGAAATAAATGAGAAGAATTAAGCATTTTAGTTTTTTTTTTCTCAAACATGTATTTAATTTGATAAATATATATCTATATATACAAATATATAAATATATAAATATATATAATTCACTTATCAACTGCAAATCAACATCTCAGCTTAGACTAGG
The DNA here is from genome assembly GCA_030914345.1 of Drosophila koepferae. Classification (NCBI taxonomy): domain Eukaryota; kingdom Metazoa; phylum Arthropoda; class Insecta; order Diptera; family Drosophilidae; genus Drosophila; species Drosophila koepferae. Next base: position 4,865,360 of record JAUESR010000209.1, read on the forward strand.
CAAAAAAATTATCTTAGCTTAACTTAAAAGCTAAAAAAAAAAAAAAAAAAATTGAAAAAGAAGTTTGGTTAGGTTAATTCGAAGAATTTTTTGTTTAGTTTTGGTTTAGATCACTAGGTGGGTGGGGTGGTGCGTGTTTTGGTGTCGATCTAAGCTATATATATATACAAGTGCGATCTTTCCATTACTTTTTCTTTCAAATGCCCGCAACAGTGCTTGCATCAGATTTGGGCGTATGAGCTGCCTCCCACCAATCGATGGCATCGATCATGCTCTCATCGGACAGGCAAACGCTGACATTGTGCGCTGTGGATGTCGAGTGATCCTGCAGGACATCGCTGAACTCCTTTTTAAAACTAGGCAGGCCAGCTACGATATTGTCATAGATGGAGACAGTCTCCTGATCATAGAATGGGGGCAAGATGCCAGAGCAGAGCAATTGCTGTTGGTAGCTGTTGTTGTTGTTGTTGTTGCTGTTGTTAATTGCTGGTGGAGAGTTGCTGTTGTTATTGTTGTTGTTGTTGTTGTTGCTGTTGTTGCTAGTGACATGCACAAAATCGCCCTCGCTGTATTCCTGTTTGATCAGTTGTTGTTGGCGCTGCTGCTGTTGTTGTTGTTGTTGTTGTTGTTGTTGTTGTGCGGCACACGCCTGCAACAAGAGTTCATTAGCAACGGCAACGGCGACAGGTGAAACTGCAGCAGCAGCAGCAGCGTCGCTTGGTGGTTGATGCATTGATGAACTGCCTCGTGTTGTTGCTGTTGTTGTTGTTGTTGGTGAAGAGCAGCGACTGGTTGTTGTTGTTGTTGTTGGCACGGGCGATCGCGATAAAGGCGAACTGAATTTTACACATTCACCGTTGCTGGCTGCAGCGGTGGTAGCAGCTGCAACACCATCAGCAATTGCTGCCGGGCAATTATTGCTGTCGTCAATTAATGCATTGAACTGCTCCTCATCCTCATCCGCCAGACTTGAACTATCCGGCAGCATATCCGGCGTAAGCAGCTGATAGGTGCTCGTGCCGGCAATTCGTATATATTGCAGGCCATTCAACGTGGTTACATTTGGCAGCAGCAGCAATTGCTGTTGCTCCTGTTGCTGTTGTTGCAGCAATAATTGCTGCTGTGTCAGTTGCTGCTGTTGTGACAGTAGTTGTTGCTGTGGCAGCTGCTGTTGTGGCTCCTCCGTTTCATAGTTGCTCAGCGAATCATCGAAATGTTCGTCGAGTCCATCGAATTCGTCCTTGATAAACATGAAGCTATCATCGCCACTCGACGAGCTATTCGAATGGCAGCCAAGCGGCGGAAAGTCAAACCCGAGCAATTTCTCCAAGCTGCGTATATATTCGACAGCCATGCGCAATGTCTCCACCTTGGATAGCTTCTTGCTGGCGCCACGTCCTGCGCCCTGTGCCTCAAATGCCTCGGATACTTCGTCGGGAATACGTTCGCGGAGTGCCGCAAAGCCATTGTTCACCTGCTTGACACGATTACGTTCTCGAGCATTGCGCCGTGCCACAGCCTGTGGAAGTGGCAGACCTTTGCGTCCCGGCGTGCCAGCCACACGATGCACTAGCTCCAGCTCCAGTTGCTGCTGCTGCTGCTGTTGCTGTTGCTGCTGTTGTTGCTGTTGCTGCTGCTGCTTCTTCTCCAGCTGTTGGCTGGACTTTAAAGTCTTCTTGCTGACCTTGCTGCGTTTCAGTTGACTCAATGCTTGCTGCTGTTTGTTCTCCTCACTTTGCGACTTGCTGGCGTTCAGTGGACGCTTTCGATTGATTGTCGTTGCTGTGTTCAATGTTGTTGCCGTTGTTGTTGTTGCCGCTGTTGCAGCCGCCGCAGCGCCGAGCATGCCGAAATCCTTGATTTTTCGTATAATTGTATTCTGATTGTTAATGTGCTGCTGCAGCAGCGTATTGGCTCCGCTCTCGCTGAGCACATTGTGCACGGTGATCTTTCCAAAGGATTTGCTAGCACCGAGCGGGGTAACTGCCGAGCGGGAATTGCATGAGTTGGAGTTGGAATTGTTGTTGGGATTGGGATTCTCCTTGCTGACATTTTCATTTCGAGCTCCATTTTTGGGCATTGGCGGCGGCGGCGATGGACTAAAGCTTAGTGCAGCCATTTGGTAGAGCTGCACGTGGCCTGGAGCTGATGGTGATTCTGATGCGTTGGCCCTGATCTCACACAGCTCTGCTGGATGGTGATACTTAGTGATACTTTTTTCTGTTGATCTAGTCAGACTGAGTTGATCCTGTTGTCGTTGCAGAGATCTGAACTGGAATCTGAAGCTATTGCATCGATTGGACTGACTTCTTCTGGCTTTGCCTTGGCCTGATCTCCTCGAGCTGAAGTATTCCTGGTTCGATTCGAGTTCGGTTTGGTTTTGTTCTTTGAGAGCTGATGGCTTTTTGGTATAGGTCCTTACGGCAGGACAGCTGCTAGCGTTCTGTGTCGCGTGCCCAGACCAGAATGTCATGGGGCGTCTGCAAATGACGTTGACGTCGCCGTCGACAGCGGCGTCGTTGGCAGCGCTGCCAACGGAAATGACTTCGTTGACTGATGGCGCACACACACACACACATGCACACACAACAAAATTATAACGTATCCTTCGGTGCTGCTTATGTAAAACATAATGAAATGAAAACAACAAACGGCATTTATTTCACACACACATTCACACACATGCATGACTTTTCATCCCCTAGGTATTGGGTGTCCCTGCGCTGCTACCTCGATCCACACACACACTCGCACACATAGTCGCTTACACCTCAGTCAGTTGTTCCGTTCGTTTCGGCTTTTGGGAAAACTAACATCTGATCGTAACGAACTCATGTGAAAGATCCTCTCGTCCAATTTTAAGGGTGGAATTGCTGCGGCCCAAGTTTTATGCCTTTACATAGCCATAACACCCGAATATACAATTCTGGCCCTGTCCCTGTGTATGTGTGTGTGTGCGTGTGTGTTTATATACCGCCCCTTCCTATAAGCTTTGGCTTTGGCCCGGGTCAGACAGGGATAGAGAGGCAAAGACAGAGACAACGATATCTGCAGCGACAGCAGCGACAGCGGCAGCAGCAGCAGCAGCAGTAGTCGAAAGGGAATAGTGCCAAGGAGCACCTTGGTTCCCACACACAGAGGCATAGATCACCTTATGTTTAATATATATATATATATATATATATATATATATGTAGGGTAAAATTTTATATACTATTAAGCAGATCAGATTATATATAACTTATATATTCTTACATACAAATACAGGCTAAGTTATCGTATGTTTATTAGCTCAACTTGTGTTCAGCCAACCTTCAATTTCAAAACTTTGGCATTGTTAAGCTTAAATATTGCATTTCTCTAAGAGAAATATCCATATATTTTTTTTCATATTATTATGAAAACATTACATTTTCAGTCAACCTTATTATTTTTGGACTTTTCGTTTTTGTACATTCAATAAAATTTTATAAGCAATTTTTTTAAATTTAGGTTTACAACTTATGTCAAAGTTATTTAATTTGATTTTTTTCGAGACCTTCATTTTGTTTGCTTAGGTTGCTGTTTGACAACTTTCTTTCTTATATTCAATATAATATATTGTTATATAGAAATATTTCTATATCAAATTCTTCATTTATAAAATTGTTTTTCATGTTACCTAGAAAATTCTTAGTATGAAAGTTAAAATGAAAATTAAGTATTGAAAGCTCTCTGCTTTAGAGAAGTTCAACGAAATGTTAAACAAAGTTTGATTTCATTTTGAGCATTTGTTTTCGTCAGTTGTTTTTCTCAATATTCCTCAATAAAGCATTTTTCCCATCTACAATATGCAGCTTGAGTGGCTGGCAAATTTTTATTCTCTTCTTTTTCGTCTTCTTCTGCTCATTGAAGACGTCAAGTCGATATAACTTTTCCACTTAATCACTTAGGTGCAATTGGCATTGTTCGCATGATTCTGTGAGACTTTAACGCTTGTCGCCTACCAAATTGCCATTCCCATGCGAGCTCTCAAAAGAAACTGCGGGTTGTTGTTGCTGTTCCTATAGTTGTTTTCTTTTACTTTATGCACTTTCTAACCCCTAACTGGGCAGAGGTGTGCACGATCATAATTCTTAATCAATGCAGTCGTTTGTCTTCTTCTGAAATCATTTGCCAATTGTTGAGCTAATTAAAAAGAAGAAGAAAGATTGCGAATCTTCAATTTGTATGCTCTATAAATTGTAATTAAAATTGACAGAGCTCAAATTTAAGCTATTGAATATTGCCTGGACAATTAGGGTGCTGTGGGAAAATACAAAATGCAAAAAGTTCCAGAAACTAGTTTAAAATTTCAAATATATATAAATATAAATCTATATATATATATATATATATATATATATATATATATATTTTTTTTTTTTGGTTACCTTTCTCTGTGATCTATGCCATGGCTGGAGTCTGGAGTCCAAAGGCAAGGGCATGCTTCAGTTGTGCCTTTCAGGTAGTTGAGCATAGACCTGAAACACAGCTTAAGTGTGACTGTGTGTGTATGTGTGTGCGTGTATGTGTGTGTGTGTGTGTGTGTGTACTTGCTACACATTTTATAAACTTGAGTTCACTTGAAAAGTTCAAGGAAACGTCTTACGTACGCTAAGGATGAGGATGAGGTCGACCGGTTTGAACAGACTGCAGGAACTCTATAGCGTACTGAGGTCCTTTTTTTTCGTGAAGAGTATCGAGTGAAGTATTTTAACTAAGTTTATAACATGCATGAGAAATATAGTCGATATGGGTATGAACAAGCTTTATATCAGATTAAATAAGATTACACTTTGAAGAATTATGAATAGAGATGTCTATTGCAATGATCTAAAGATACTATAAACGGAATATTGTAGCTATAGAATATAGCTGCAAAAATGTATAGCGCAGAAAGATTATGTTGTGAAGAAAGGAAAATAAATGTTCTAAATTGTTAAAATACAATATATACTATAAAGAAATATAAGAAATTATGCAACCGATTCATGAAATTTTACGTGCGTATCTGATCAAACAGCTTTTGTAAGGATATTCAAAATTCGTTCACTTCAAATTAAGCTCCTTTTTCGTTTTGGTATTTCTTGTTTTTTTTTTTTTTTTTTCTTAACAAGCAGTTAACAGTTGTGTGACTGTGTGTGTTCCAGATCGCTTTTGTTGTTGAGTAGGCTTTGACTTGGTTGCGTCCCACTTTGCCGTCACGACACGCCTGTGGCTTTGCCTTGCAGTTGAGCATATATGAAGGAGCTTATATATATATATATATATCCTTATGCTAAAGGAGTAAAGTACATATATGTATATGCATAAATATATACTCATTTATGTGCTGTGCTTTATGCGAGTGAACGAGTCAAGTAGTGTTTCGCCTCTCCGCACTATCACCAAATTATAATCATAAATAAATAAAGCTAAAGAACATGAAGATGATGATGATGATGATAATGATAGTAGAGTGAGTGATGCAACCCCTTGAAAGTATTTTTTTTTTTTATTATTAAAATTTTAACTAGTTCTGTTCTTAATAGGGTTGAAAGTCGAGCGGAGCGATTATTATAAGCATTATAATAATTATTAAAATATATGTGCATATGTACATATATATATAGTTTTTATAGTTCAGTCAGAGTGGCAAAAAATACCAAGTGACAGATCGAAAATATGTTGAAATTTATTGTGGTTAACAACCCTTAATATTTGCAAGCTTATAGAGCCTGGATCAACATGAATAGCCCAGTTGAACTAGTTCCATTTGGTCAATCGATGCTTAAATAAAATTCGTTTCTAAATATTTCCCTCATCTGTTGGCTAAATAAATTTCTTTTCTTTCATATCTCCAAATACATTTTTCCTTATTATTTTCCTTTATGCATTTTGAGCATCATTTAACTTTCGAATTTCTTGTGAGTTACATCCTGCTTACCATCTTTGAGAAAGTACAACAATTTGTGTAAATAGAAATTTCCAAAAAAAAGGAAAGGATCTCCTCTAAGATTTGTCTAGGGTTTATTTTATTTGCATTCGCTGGCATTGATTTCACTGGGAACTGGCCATAGATGAATGAATATGAATATGACTATGTGAATGTGCTCATATATGTATGTGTGCCTGTGCATGTTTGCTCTGCATGGAGTGAGCAGCATTTGAAATTGGAGTGAAAGCAGAGAGGAGGCTTCTCGATATCTCTGTCACAGCCGCCCGGCCCTAAATCAATCAGGCAAACACTTTCGAAAATATTTCTTACATAAAATTAGCTGATCCGTGTTCTTGTTGCCATGTACATCATACATCAGTATATACATATGTATGTGTATACATGTATGTTATATATAGCTCCTACTTGTCGTCAACTCAAGTGTCCTTGTACTTTAGTGTCCTGCTGATTTGTTTCTTGCTTTCTTTGGGCATCTGTGCGCACATAAATTTTCGTCTATATATATACAACACTCATATATACATATGTATGTATATATGTATGTCTGTGTACTCAGTTTGAGTGCATTGTGTGTGGAATTATGAATTTATGAGTGAGCATTCGATTATGGAAACTTGAACGGAAATCCCTTTACAGCAGCGGAAAAATGTCTCAAAAATGCGGTAAAAGCCCTTGGGAATGCCGAAAGAAATGTCAAGTGGGCAGCGCAAGTAATGTAAAAGGATATTAAGAGCTTCACAACGGGGTTTTTGGAGATGAAAGCAAAAAAACAAAAAAAAAAAAAAAAAAAAAAGTTTTAAAATTCGAAAAAAACAAAAAATATATGTTTAACTTATTGTATTTGTGAAATCAACTTAATTGTTAGCGATCGATTGATTAAATTTAAGTTAAATTTCATTTGAAGTTGGTGAAGACTGAAAATATGGCATATAATATATTTATATAGACGGTATATGTATATAAGAGAATTTATATATGTTTTTCATTATGAATCTAGATATTCATGTGGCCTAAGCGAAAGTAGTTTGATATATAAAAAGGCTTTAGGTAGCTATAGATACTCCATCAACTTTTATAAACTAATAATTTTTTTTTATGATTTCACTTCTTTTGCTTTTGCATTTCATACATCAGCCATACTCTATGATTCCCATAGGTTTTTGCCATCCAAAATGCAAACGGCATGCGCCGAAAGTGTGCGTTCATATGGAAAGAGATTTGCATTTGAGTCACATTTTGGCCAAATGCAACAATGAAATGTGAAGAGGAAAAATTGAAATTTGTAATAGGAATTCAAATTGAAAACCCTAGCGAAAAAAAAAACACACACACACACATACACAAAAATACATTCAACAGCATAAACAGGGGCTGCACGTGCACGTGCAAAGGTATGAAAGTCTGCCAGGTACACCATTAGGCGGCATGCCAATGGGCGTTGGGGGTTGACGGGACAGTTAGCATGAAATAAAACTATATACAAATGTATATACATATACATATATGCCAGGCTCACCCTCAATCCGAGTGAAATCAACAAATGAATCTATATGACTTTTTTTTTTTTGTGAAAAAAGCATTGCATTTCGCTACAGGACAACGCGATCCTGATCGGCCCATGAGAGGGACCAATCGAGCGACCGGTTTGACGCCAACAACAACCACTGCGAATGGTGGCACCAGGGCAGGATAGTCTTATGCTCGCTCACGAAACATAGATGAGAGTATATTAGTTTGCAGCAGTTGAAGCTGAAGAGACTAGGGAAATTCATGAAGGTAGGGCTGCACTAAACATTAAGCAAAGGACTTTTTTTTTTTTTTTTTTAAATTGAAAAGTAAAAATATAATTAAAGATTTCAAACCAAGAGGTGTAGTTGGATTAAAGAAGAGTATTTAAATTAAATATTGGATATCGGTCACCTTCTGGTTTCTTTGAAAATTTAAAATAACAGTAGCTAAACTGTAATAAGTAGTATAAAGCCAGAGCGGTCAAACGGAACTCATTTTGCTTTGAAAAGCAATGTCTCTAGATATTTTTCAATATTTAGTGGATTCAGTTCCGAGACACCTACAAAATGTGATTAAAGCCCAAGTAAATATGTCTACATTCCGTTACTAGGCTTAAGTTTCGTTCTTCGTTCTTCTATTCTTTTAAAGTAGTTATTTAGCTCTGAGCGAGTATTCTAGAATCGGACACTGCCGCTCAGTAAATTTATTATCGGCTTTTGGGTTTGCCAGCCCGCCTAATGCCCATTGTTGGCATGTCCCGCGTGTGCCGTGCTCTTCGGCCATTGGCAGCCGCGAAAAACATCTGCTCCTGCTGCAATCGCTCAAAGTGTGCTCCTTATTATCCATCCACAGCCATAGCCAGGAGCAGAGTCAGTCAGTCCAGGCCACGTTCTCTACTTGGGCAATCGCACAGCTATCAGCAAATGGTACGTGAAGCAACCCCTATTGGAGTTGCTGCTGTTGCTCTGGCATTTTGTCAACAACAAATGTCCACGAGGTAATTTTGAGAGAGTGTATGAGTGTGTATTCGTGTATGGGTGCGTGTTTGAATGTGTGTGTGTCTGTGTGTGTGTGTGTGGAGTGCGCGCGCGCCAACAGCCTGATCGCTTGTCAGCCTACGCTGCTGCACATTAAGTTTCAACAGGATTAGTGACGCTTTGTCTATGACTATGCATATTTTTCATTATATATATATATACATATATATATACATATGTGTATATGTGTGTGTATATATAAAAATTTTGCTGTTGAAATTTCTGCTGCTGTTGTTGCTGGGGCGGCAATAACTATTGTATTGAGCTTTTTTGTTTGGTGTCCTTGTTGTGCACTACACTTGAAACGCATGTTTGATGTATGTATGTAGATTATTAGATCAAGTTTTAGTGAAAGATGTTTTCTAACCAAGATATTTTAATGTCAATCTAAAGTCGATACATAGATATATACTTTATACAATATATCATTAATATTATATTGTATTCACAAATACATTTCTCAATTTTTTTCCGCTGATAAGAATTAATTTTCGCTCAGATCTGTATTTCAAACCTTTCCAGAAATATTATGTAGCTCACATGAATAGTCAGCATAGCCGTAACCTGAATTTATATATATATACATATATATATTTATTTGTCTTGGTTTTTGTATTATGCCTACCCACCCCAAAAATGGAACCTATATGGCTCTGGGCATGTGTAATTGCAACTTTTTTGTATGCATTTGTGAGCCGAGAGAGGGTGAGATAGCTAAAGTTATGTGTGGTGCAGGAGGTGGGCGCATGAAAGGGGAACAATGCGCAAAATTAATGCGCTAACAATTGAAAATGGAATAAAATCTATTTGAATAACTGATTAAAATGGGGTAAACTAAAGCTTTTGGGCGCAAACTTGTTGCCGCTATTGAAGAGCGACAAAGAAAGGAGATGGGAGAGACGAAAAGCAACGGTAAGGGTAACGAAATCGGGAACAGGAACGGGAACGGGAACAGGAACGGGGTTAGGGGTGAGCAACGCGCACGCGCAACGAGGGTCCTTCATAAAGGATTTAATCAGCGAATCAGCAACAGCAGGCGGAATTATGCAAATTTAGCATAAAAGACTGTGGCCGGTAATTAAAATGAAACTTTAGACACGACAAAAAATTAAATATAAAAATTTGGAAATTAAATAACAAAAGCAAAAAAAAAAAAAAAAGGAACATTAAATTAAGCGCATGTTAAAAGTAGAGTAACGAAGCATGAATACCCTTAACGAAAAGTTGCAAGGCAAAATTAATGAAACATGAATGCCGAAAATTGATTAATATACATTTGAGACAGGCTAATATCAAAAGTGCTGATAAGGTAAGTAAGAAGCTTAAAAATTCTAGTAGTCGAAGTAATTTCACTTGGATTTAGCAGCGTGAATTGCATTTCTTTCCTACAGTTGGGAAGCCTCGTACAAGATTGTTCTGGAAGTTTTGTGATTTAAATTTGATATAGTTCTCTTTATTATGCACTTCATGGGCACAATTCATGTCAAAAGCTCCATGCCATATTCCTAGTGTATGTAAACAAAAATGCAACCACTTTAATTTGTAGAACAGAATGACCTTGCTGCGAGACAAGAATAGGAACGGGGACAGTAGCTGATAGAGGGACAAGAAAAGGATGACAAAAGAGAGAGAGAGAGAGAGAGAGAGAGGTGAAGTCATTGCTGGACTGAAGGTTTACATATTAATGAGCCGCGTGTGGCACAACGGGCAACGGGCGAGACACACACACACACACACACACACACAAACATGCATACAAATGAAATCAATGACTTTTTCTGCCCGCGTGTCCATTCCCCTATATTGCATCTAGCACCTACCCTGGCGACTGCTATCCTCTGTCCCTTGCCATTGCTTGTACCCCTGCTCCTGCCGCTGGCCCTACTCCTTCCCCGTCTCTATCTTTTCCACTGTCCTTTGCCACTGTGCGCACGCGCGTTTTGAAGTCGCGCCGCTGCAGGTGTTGAATGAACTGGTTGCGTTACGCCTTATATATCATCTAGCCAGTATGCCGTATGCCGTATGCAGGATGGTCCCCACCATTTAAAGTTCGAGTCCAGGACTCGAAGAAGTCGCAGCACAACAACAACATCACTCGGCTCGCTTCACTTTTAGCATAATTTTTACATGTCGCAACGTAGAGGACATTCGAAATTGTTTCGCATTGATGGATCTTAATTAGTGCACGCATCTCTGATTCCTGGGCGAGATTGCAACGATTTCAACCTGAAATTTTGTGTATGTTCCAATTTAAGTTTTTTTTTATATATATATATATTTTTTTAACTTTATATGTAGTTTTTTAGTGAAGCGAACTATGCCTTGCCTGTGGCCTTGAAAGTTTAGTTTAAGCTTTATTTAGGTAGTACAAGCTTAACAATTAAGAATGAGAATTCATCTTTGATATTAATTAGTGGAGAAGGTCAGATAAGGTGATGGAGCGCAGATAAGTATCAGAGTCAGATTTACGATCGGTATTTGAGTTTTATAGATCAATTATCATTATCATAGCATTTAGCATCCATCATGCTGAGAGATACTTCCAGAACATGTCGAACTTAAAGTAGCATACTCTATCCATTTTGCTTCGAAAAGCAACGATGCTGGGGTAGCAACTACTTTTTGTGATCGGGTGAGAATTAACAGAAGAATTTAGAGAAGTTCTTTATTTATGTTCTTTCAGTATTATTCTGACACATACATATAACTTGGTGCAATGCAGCACGATTTAGTCTATCGCCAACATTTATTTGTGGTACATAGCTTGAATTCTCTTAAGCCTTTTCAGACATTGTTAACGATTTTTTTATGTACCTCTTTAGTCAACTCTTTAAATAAATTGTATTGATTTTAAATAGAGCACAAATCATATTTTGAATCGATTTCTCAGGCACTTTATAGCTAACCCCCTTTTATCAGTGCAAAACTCCCGGTCGAGTCTTTTGTTAGTAACTCTTTTTTATATGATTTCTATGTCAAGCGTTGATTTCCTGTGATGAAGAAATTTGTTCCTTTCCTATTTTCTCTTTTTGGTATTCTTTTGTGGTAAATTCATTTGGTGTAATTACCGCAACCCGTTTTTTTTGTGTTCGTACAGAGAGATACGGCGAACTGCATGCTTGAGAATTGGCAAAAGGTTTTCGTTTTGGTATTTTTTTTTTTTTTTGCTTTCGGCTTAGAAATATTTACGGGCCGTTGCATTTAGCTGATGCGGTTAGGCTGTGCGATCGTCTCCTGTTACTCAAACGAGGATCTAAATGCACTTGAATGATCGCTTGATCGAGTCGTGTTGAGTAGATCCCTCGAGTCCTGAATGCGTCAAAAGTGAATTGTAGCTCGAGGATTTGCAGCTACTGAAGTATGCCGACGACTACTTGCTGTCGCCAGCAATTGTGTGTCCTGTGTCTCGTGTCCTCCAGCCTTATCTCGAGCTGCGCATGCTGCGCCACTTGTAATTAGACAAGAGCGGGCGGGAGCTCTGCTTTAAGGTAGCGGCTCGCAATTAACCTTTAATCGCTGTTCTGGCACTTGCTGTCTGGCAGTTGGTACTGCAGCCAGATAAGATATGCCTGTAACTTGGCTCTGTCACTGCGCACAACAAATTATGGTCCTATTGATAAGATTAGCACAAAGCAGCAGCTGGTAAACTTGCTCTTGTTTTATTTCTCTATTTTTCCTTTTTTTTTTTGGTTTACTCTTGATTAATCATAAGTTGTTTTCAATTTATGTTCTATAATAATTGTAACGAGTGCACAGTGGCATGTAAGTTAAGTATTGCTGAGGTCATAAAGTATAATCTATCTATGATCTGCACTTAAGTCTAGTCTGCATAGTGGATTGCTTGAACTATGAAACAGTGACATTAAATTCATATGCGGCTTTATACAGAATATCAGATCTTTGAGAAAACTATATCAATTTTTAAAGAAAATTTTCTAAAATTATATAATGAACTTTCTTTCCATCTCTCTGCCAGCTCTTGCTTTAAGGTTTCTTTAAGATTTGAGGCAAGTTTTATGGCAAATGTGAATCTATGTATGAAGATGGATCATTGTCGGCCTCTACCCACTCTATCTCTCTCTCTGCTCTTGCTTATAGATAGACATGCTGTCTATAGTGTGTCTCAGACATATGAGGCTCTCCCTTGCAAGGGCCTTGGCTTGTCAACTCTTGTGCAATTTCACGGAATTTCATGGTCTCAATTGTTTCGTTTAGCTGTAGACAGACGGAAGCCCTGGCTGCTTGTTTGATTAAATGATTTGTGCATTTCGTATATATTTTTGTTATCTGCTTCTTCTTGGTCAAAAATAAAAAAAAAACAATCAACTGACCAGACACCATATCTCACCTATGAATGGACTCACTCCCCAGTCGTGTGACCCTATTCTCTTGCAACCTGGATTCTCTATGCACATGGCAATGTTTACTCAAAACATGCCCTCGCCGAACAACAGGCGAAACGCCCCTATATCAACATTTTTCTTCTATTTCCATTCTTTTCATGCATTCTCGTATTTATTATCTTTTTCCCTTTGTGAATTTATATTTTTGCACTTGTTTGTATTTTTGCTCAATTAAAAAAGTTCCCTTTCAGCATTTTTTCTCTTAGGATTTTCTTACAGTTTTCCTTTGTTCGAATTGCGTGATTTTTGCTTCTTTTTTCTTTTCTTTCTTTCATCATCTCTTGCTTCGCTATCATTGCATTGTGACTTTTGGGTTACCTTTTGGGAATCCATTTGCCCTTCAATGTGCCCACATGCTGTGCGTTTGTCGAACAGTGTGTAAACAATTGTTCAATTGACCGATTTTCTTTGCACTCTTGTTGCATTTTCCACGGAAATTACGAATGGTATTTAACAAATATCAACTAGATGTAGTTGGACATATTTATGCGAGAATTACATATGAACGCACACACATTCATATATATCTATGTGAATTGCAACGATTCATCTTTTTTTTTTTTTTTGTCAATCTATAGTTTGATTTGACAAATTGCATTTATTTTGTACTATTGTTGTTTATTCCTTAAGGTATATGAGTGAAATTAATAGATGTTATAGTAAAAATATGAAATCAAGTTGGTATAGATAAGGATAGAGAGAGAGAGAGAGAGAGGGAAAGACACAGATATATATGTAGATAGATGTAGAACTGGAGATAGAGAACAATATAGATAGAGAGAGAGAAAGCTAGCAAAGAGAAGTGGTGAGAGGTAGGCCCAGACTGAGAGAGAGAGAGAGAGAGAGAGAGAGAGAGAGAGAGAGAGAGAGAGAGAGAGAGAGAGAGAGAGAGAGAGAGAGAAGAAGTGATAATAAAATCTTTTATCTTCGCTTCTCTTCTCTTAACTAATATCTCTCAAAAACTAACATATATTATATAGTCAGCTGCTTTAAGCATCCAAGTACGAGCACATATATATATATAGAATATCAGCCTTTGTCTTCCGCAGCCTTATTATATACCGATAAACGAACGTTTATCGCAAATTAAGTTGTCCGACGTTGTAGCATTTGTTTTAGAGAGTGCCGCAAAGGCGTTCTTTTTTTTTTTTTTTTTTGAAAACAAAAAAAAAACAAAGTAATTCAGATAAATTCCCACACCCTGGACACACCTGTAGCTAAGTACCCCTTAAAGCTGATTAATTGAGCTGCTAAAGCGTTGCTCAGACAGTTGGCCAATTGGCAAAGCGGTCAGCCTGCAGTCAGCCAGTTGGCCATTTGTCGGTTGCTTGTCATCCGCTGAGGCAAACAACTTATAAACACGCGTTCAAGGTGGTCCCAGGGGAACTCAATGGTCAAATCGGGCCACGAAGAAGTCAATTAGCCTAACAAGACAAGCCAGCCAAAAAGTGAGCTGCGAGTTCTTAGTCGTTTTAGCCGCTTTAGCCTTTTGGTCTAACCAAAAACCGCAGAGCTACCTGTTGCACGGCTTGTCTGTCTGTCCGTCTGTCTGTTTCGCTGCTATCAAATGAATTTCTCAAATGCGCTGTGTGGTCTATGCCAATCAAGCACTTTACGCCCAGTCCTTCATTAGCAGATACACTCTAAACACAGACACACATACATATGTATTTGTGTATGTATGTATATACACTGAACGAAATGGTGCAGCGATTTCTTTGCCACTGTTTATCGCCATGTCGCCGCAGATAGCGCTATGCATCAAACGAAGAAAAAAAAAGAAAAAAAAAGCGAAAGCGACTGAAGCTGTAGCTGGAAATGGAAATGAAGAAGAAGAAGAAGAACAAAAAGGAGAAGAAATAGCATAAGAAGCTGGAGACAACGACTCGGAACTGCTTCCTAAAGCCGAATCCCATTATAAAAGTGATTTGTGAGCTTGGAATTTATGCGGAATTTTTGTTGTCTAGAATTCCTGATGACGACAACGACGAGGACGACCCAAGAGCTCAGCTAACGAGCTGGCTAAATGACTTAATTAGCCGCTGATGCGCAAAATTTGCTGGCCAATATGTTTATGAGGCTACAGATATAGCTGCAGCTACAGCTATGGCAGCTATGGTTGCATGCTCTAAATACCAAAATGTATCTGCATTAACAATTAAGTTTGGCAACGGGGCGGCAACAACTGAGACAGAAACAACAACAACAACAACTACAACAACAACAGCAGATATAGTATGAAGCATGCTGTGTGCCAGTCTAGTCCTGGCTTAAGGGCTCTTATCTAAATAGGCGCGTCCAACAAAAACAAATGGTCAAGTGGATAGATAGCCAGTTGAAGTCTCTTTGCAGTTGCCCGTCTGTAGCTGACTCGCTTGTCGTCTAATTTGTGCACTGTTAAATAAACAAACATCTCAAGGATTGCAGCAGCAGCCGGAGTGTCAGCATCAGAAGCAGGAGCAGACACTTGACTTGCTCCTTAGCTGCGGCAACATCTGAGGGCGAATTTTAGTTTTTGTTACATGCCGCCGTTTCGATAAGAGCAAAGAGTCTCAAGTGTCGCCGAGACCACGCGACCAGCAGGCAAAGGAAAGAGAAATTAGAGCAGGAATTACCAACAGAAAAGAAAAAATAAATCGGAAGTAAAAGGCAGCAGAGAGAAGCCCATTTAAGAAACTAAACTAAATTGAAGCAAAATGGTTTGGGAAATATATTTAGAATATAACAAAGTCTGGAAAGTTCAGAAAAAGAAGCGTATTGAAATTGAGCTGTGGTAGAATTAGTGAAAAATCCGCTAGACGAATGTCATTTCCATATAAATAAATGGTAGTAGAAATATATATTTGATATAAACATATGCATTAAAAATAGAAGCAATAAAAATAATAAATAAATTCAAGAAAGGAGAGAAACAATCAAAGCAGCAGCAGGTTTCAGGAAGGGTATAACTTTATCTATATCTAGCTGACTATAAAAAGAAGGAAAACACGTGACAGGAAAAATCTAAAGTGTTTCAGCTGTAGACATCTGTCAAGCAATCAGCTTAGCAAAAAAATATATTTAATAGAAGGCGAACCCTTTACATGCGCTGGCAATAGAAACAACGTGATTAATCCTTTAGCAGTTCCAAGAAGAAGGCGCAGAGAATTGCATAAAAAATGAAATGAAAATGCAGAGAAAAGCAGATACTGCAAACAGGCAAAATATATACACAAAATCGCAACATTGCACAAAACCTCACGCACACAACGGCTGAGATTTTTCCCAGAGAAATAGAAGAAAAACGTGTGAGACAAGGTGGAGATGCAGAGACATTCCGAGAAGTAGCAGCCTGTGGAATAACAGCGTTTTGTGCCAATTTTTGTGGTTACAGCCAAACACAATGATATATATGTATCTTATTGATACAGCCTGCCAGTAGACGAGATCGATCAACAATGGCATTGAACAGCTCTGAAGATTCTCTCTCTCTCTCTCTCTCTCCTTCGCTCTCATTTTATATACTGTTCAGTTTATATTTGCGCAATATTCCTGAGCTGTGCAGCTAAGAAAATGTTTTTGGCTGCTGCTGTTTGGGAAAAGGATTAGTCGAGAGTAAACATTTTGGCCATTTGAACAAGCATGAAGTAGATGATGCAGGTCCTGAGGCATAACGAGCAAAGCCTTAGATAATGTTTGTCTAACAGATAAAAGAAGTTTTCTTAAACTAAAGTAAAATTGAAGACGGGCTGTCAGTATATGAAACCATTGAATTCAGTATAAAGGCTCTTCCGATTTGATATATACTATATACTATATTCATATATGAATTACTTGAGTATAACTTAAAATATTTTCTATTTAAAATATTAGAATTTATAAGAATTAATAGTTTGACTTGGTTTTTGAGGCATAACATGAAAATTATGAACGCTTAAAAAGAATCCTTAGAAATTCAGAATTCAATTTTATTTATCTGCCAGTTATTCAATTCTAACTCTGCTCCTGCAAAGCATAAATCTTAACTATCAAAGCATTGCTAGTTATTATATTGGAATTCTTTCATCGAATAGTATACAGAGAAATCATAAATCAGCTTGATAACAATTTTCTCAATACCTAATGAAGAATTTAACTACCGCGATATTTCAAATGAAATTGAAAGGCAATGCGACATACAAAACAAGATGTAGAAGGACTTGAACTTGATTTTATATTGTTGGGCCAAGGCACGCCCTGAGTAGCAACAAATTCTCCTTTTATAGATGGGCATATCAATGTCAACATATCAATTTCAAATTGAATTTTCATAGGAAATTGTCAACACAATAAATGTAGAAGACGACGAAGAAGAGGCGATCTGAAATGTTATGAAAGTGAAATCGTATCTGGGTCTTGGATTTTATTTTGCCTACTTGGTATGGTCTTGTTTTTTTTTTTTTTTTGTATCTGATCTTGATCTAATGTTTTGGGCTACTGATTACATAATAAAACGCCCACGTTACAAGATCAAATTGTCAAGAGATCTCAAATGTTCAGATTGTTTTACTTAATAAATCAAAAAATGTGGAGCGGGAGGCGCGAGCGGTGCCACCTACGGCTCCCTGTCGCATGTTTATGTCATGTTCTTGCACCTGCAAATAGAAAGAACATAACGACAACAACAACAACAACAGCAATAAAACAGTAGCTCTACCTGCTACCTAAAAGGCTTTAGGTATCGTCGTCTAGCTCTCCCAACTATCTATAACTGACATCACATTTGGGTTAATTAGAAAAGAACCAAGTCATAAATTGTAACGTTTTGAATGTTACTAAAGCAGCAAAGGGTATATTGGCTTTGTGTAGAGTCCGTTTTATGTCGATCCTCGATTTTTATAAACATATCAGAAAGTGTATTATGGAGTCGATTGTGACCCATACTACAGCCTTTGCATTTTTCACACACTATCTATTTTCGTTTTCATTTAATATTGAGTTGAGTAAGTGAACTTTTTATAGAATTTTTGTTTAATTATAGAGAATATATGTATATTGAAAAAATAAATAATAATATATTAAAAAATAATAAAAATTCTTGATTAAATTTAAAAATTGTATTTAGTTTTTTTTTTTTTTTCTTTTTTTAAGTAATTCCTTTAAAGTATTATTACTCTAATAATTCATTTTTTTAAATTCTCAAATGCGAATGATTTGCTTTTCATTTCAATTTGTATAAGATGACGATATACCTATACTATATATGATAATAGATTAAAGATTATAATATGGCTGTAGCTCTTTAAATGTAGCCATAAAGTAATATTAAATACTTAATAATTTAAGTAATACTAAAAACTTAAATATTAAAAGCCAGATTGATATAACATGATAAATTGATAAAAATGGTATTAGCTTTAATGTATCTCCAAATATAGGCATATACTAATATATCCAATGAACATTGTATATCTGTAACATAAATATTTCCCACAAAAAGAGCATTAAGACTTCGATGTGTTAATTTTTTTTTGTGTTTGTTTCGATGATCATGTAATATCCCCAACGTTAATTTGTTTTCTTGGGGACCAGCAACATAATCATACAAATATTTTGTAACATAAATTATAAATATTTCCATGCTGAATGGAACTAAAAAAATGTTGAGCAATGACAAAGGCCAGAAAAAAAGACAAGACAGAGAAATCTTAAAGGATGTTTACAAAAAAGTAAAAGGATCTGAATGGAGTCGGTGGAGTGGAGTGTGTCCACTGCGAGGGGCTGCAGTTCTTTTAGTTGTTGCTGTTGCAGTTGTGCGAGGCAAACGGTAAATGTTGCACCTGTCCGATCCTTACGACGCATCCTGCAATGCAGGCAGGCAGCTGCTTTACCTTTATACAGGTGCGCGTGCCCAGGATCCACACGAGAAACAAATGCAAAGACGTCAAAGTAACGACAGGCAGGCACAGACAGGCGGCAAAAAAAAAAGAGAGACAGAGAAAGCGTTTTGGGGCTAGCTTCCTTAAGCAGGGCAAAGGGGTTAAAGGGTTAAAGGCATTGGAGCCATATTAACTAAATGATCTATATGACCCCTCCAAATGGCTGATTCGTCGTGTCGCGTCTTTATTATTATGAAACTTCCTGCCTCCTCCACCCCCCCCAAATGACGAACGGAAATGACAAAAATGAGTTCGCTTTCCGGTTGGCCAGTCAACAGACAGACAAAAGAAAAGGGGGAAATCTTGTTGCCAAATTGAAATGCAATAAAATTTACACTTGCAGCAGCAGCAACAACAACAATTACAATGCACTTGGTGGACTGGACCTCGGCCCTGCATTTATGTTAACTACATGGTAAAACGGCAGAAGCGATCAACTTCGATCAGCAGACAATACAACAAGTTGTTCATAGCCCAACAGACGAATGTGCACCACACAAAAGTGTCGAGAGTGATGTTACATAGTAACAGTCTCAGAAATATTCTAGATATATCTAAATGATATAAGAAGCAATTCGTAAATGTAAAAAATGAATTATATAATATTATTGAAGTAGCAAAAATCTTATCAAGTTCAATTAATGTGAATTTTGTATTGCTGTCGCCTGTTTGGCTTTAGTTGGAACGACAGCAAGCAAACAGAGACAGACAGACAATTCACATCGACATCGACATCGAAATGGACATCGATTGCAGCCGAGAGCATTGTTGGAGGAGTATAAAGTGCTGGAAGAGGAGCAGGAGAAAAGAGGAGGAGAGGAGGAGATGAAGTCGAAAGAGTAGGAAGAGCGAGAGAAACGACGTTTTCCGTTAACATCAATCTTGAAGATCTGAAGCTGAGGCTATAAGAGACGACCCCAATGCAGAGCCAAAGGGATATGAAGTGGATAACCATAGTATGGGTCTAAACATGTGTGTGTGTGTATGTATGTATATGTGTGTGTGTGTGTATGATAAACTGCAAGTCTAACTAAATGACCTGAGGACTATTGTGATATTTTATTGTATTAAATCGCATCCGACACACGACGACGACGCCGACGATGAGAAAGAAGCGGCAGCAGCAACAGCAGCGGCAGCAGCAGCAGCAGCAGCAGCAACAGCAATCGAAGTAGTAGTAGTAGTTGAAGAAGAAGAAGACAATGCTTGAATTTCAAGTTTGAAAGTTCGACGTACGATCAAAATCGAAACGCAAACGCAGGAATAAGAGCTGCACAGGAAGCGCCAACTTGCGCCAATCTTTAAGCGTGTTATTAGTGTTTCGGCATATTTATTTATTATCATTCAAAAACGAAAGAAACACAGAGGCCGAGAGATAGAGTGAGTGAGAGAGAGAGAGAGTGAATTAACGAGTATAAGACAAAAGAGAGGAAGAGAGAGAGAGAGAGAGAGAGAGAGAGAGAGAGAGAGAGAGAGAGAGAGAGAGAGAGGGCGGTACCTGACTCTGGCAAAGAGCTGAAGTTCAATCAACGTTTTGCTTACAACATCAACTTTTGCCCCCTGCGGAATGTGCTGATCACATTGATGACATAACTGAGCAGCAGGCGATTTGTTTTTGTTTTGTATTGTTTTTCAGTCTTGGTTTTAGGGAATTCGTAAAAATAAGCCTAATTTCTACATTTAAAGTGCAAGTGCCGAAAAGTTGCGAATTGGACGCTGGGGATTCTTCAAGATCATTGACCGACATGAAGATCAAACAGAAAAATGCGACACGGACAAGCGGGCCAGTGGGCAAGTAATGGGGCCAGCATAGGATGCTTGCGTTGTGAAACTTGGCACACGAGGCACACATCAAGCAAGCAAAATGCACCACTCGAGAACAATTAGTTTAATTATGTTGAGAGAATAACAAAAAAAAAAAAAACAAAAACAAAAAAAAAAATTATAAAATAACGTAGGCCAATTTTCGGGCATGAGGTGACAACGATGCGACATGATGATGAAGAGCAGCTCGTTGTTACTGTTCGCTCTCTGTGTGCCTCTGGCAGCTGTCTACCTATGCTTCTTAGTTGGCATCACGGCAAAAGACGGTTGGCGTAAGGGGACGGCTGTGGGGTAGCCACCACCATCAAGATCATCAATTGGGTAATTTTAGCTGTGCAACTTGTTAGCACCGGGTCCCGCATATGCAGCGAACAGCCTGTCAGAGCGTTGACGTCGCAAGTCAAGCCTTCAAAATCAAAGTACAAAAAACAAAAAAGTAAAAATAAAAAAAAAGCAAAATACGAAGCGGAATTGAAGCTCAGTCAGAATATGTTCAAGTCTCCAAGTCGCCAGGTCTCAACTTTCAAGTCTCTCGTCTCCATATCATTAGTTGTAATTGATCCTGTGTGATCTTTTGATTTTGCGTCAACGCTGATGGTTTTTTGCATACTCAACGAAAACGAGAAATAAAAGTGAAAAAAAAAAATGTGGAAGAAAAAATAAAATAAAAAATATGAAACACCAGCAGCGACTTGTGGCACGATCTTCGTCTCCCGTCTCGCCAGCTACTACTGGCCCAGCCCCTCATTAACATGATCATCAACGCTGTCGTATTTGCTTGGCTGCTCCAGCAAATTAAAAACAAGAAAGAATCGAACTGCAGCGAACTACAACGAAGTTGAAATACTCTCTCAAAGAAGCTTGTCGTGTGAGCAGAGAGAGAGCAGAGAAGTTGATAGTTACTTTGACCATATCCAAGGAGGAATAGACACCGCATGTACATGTATATGTTAAAGGGGTGGGCATATCGTCCAGATCCTTGTTAATCTCTGATATTCGGAATGGGAAGACGCCACTACTACTTATGAGGTTTATATCAGTATAGATTGAACCATGTATATTCAAATACTGTTTGATAGAAGACATATATCCCAATTGAAAGTCATATTTACACAGCCTACAAACTTGCCAACTATATTAGAATACCCTATGCAGAAGTGTGTAATGAGTGGCATGGCGTACGCACTTTTTGCATGCGGCCCACGTTCCGTCGTCGTCGTCATCGTCGGCACACGACGTTCTCAACGCGAGTCGCAGGAATTGCGCGTCTCTGGTCCAGCCACTTGCACTAGCTCTTGCTTCGCTTTCTCTCTCCATCTCCCTCTCTCTCGCCGTCTCCCTCTCAGGTTGTGTGTGTGTGGAGAGAGAGCCCCCATGGTCTTGGGCTGAAATGCATTTTATGCTGGTGCTTCAGTAATTGCCTGGGTCCTTGGCATCATTTAAATAGCTACTGCGGGCGAATATTTAACTAACTAAGTGCTGTCAATATCCTTTGCCCCCCTCCTTGAACTCTTCCCTTAGTTATTAGTCCGCATATCGCATTTGCATTTGTTATTTTTGTCCCTCTTTTTTTTTTCGTTTGTTAATAATGTTTTAATTTATGTGCCGCAAATTTGGGGCTGGCACCGGAATCGGAATTGCGCGCTTTGGCAGCCATGATCAATGTGGTCCAAATGGTTGGCGCTGCCTACATCTCCACCTTCATGTCCGCCTAACCCCCCGGGGAGCATTCAGTGTCATTTAGTTAATGGGCTATAAATTGCAGTGCTGGCCGCTTAAGAACAGACTTTGGCCCAACCGAATTTTGTAAGCTGCAATTGAAAGACGATTGGTTGGTCGGCAGTTATATCACTAGCGACAGAGCTGAAGAGTAAGAGAAATGGGAAGGGAAGGGAGAGAGAAAGAAAAGAGGAGAATGTGTATTCAAATTTGGTGATATGATAGAAAGAAGCAGCTAGTAGCTCAAGTGGAAGCTGTGGGCATAGAATTATAAGATGAAGAATGAATACTTGATTACATCAATGAATGTAATAAATAAATATAAAAATATAAATATATCAATAAATATAAAAAATAATTAATAGATTATTTAAGAAATCTATATCCCCCACAGTCTACGGAACTAGAATTCATTTTCTGATTGATTCATTATTTATTTTCCCTACAATGCTACATATAATATATAGATAATGTGGCTTAAAAATTTATTTTTCAATTTTAGAATTTATTAGAAAACTGTATTAATTTTATGAACTCCATCACTCAAGTGCTCAAATAGAGCAGACTTGAAGCTTCAGTTAGGAGCCTTGACAAATGGACGTAGAGCTCGAACTGTGTTCCATTTCTGTGACGAGTGTTGCATCATTCATGCAGCTGAGGCAAAAATATTAACAAAGAAAAAAGAAAACGGTAGCAACTGTTGCAAGTTGCAACTGCTGGCAGCCACATGCACCGAATGGGCTTCAGATGCTTTCCATGGAAAAATCAGTTTGATGGCAAATCTGAAGCGCCGTTAGGCGTTGCCCATGGGGAGGCGTTGCAGAGAGTCAAATAAAAAAAAAAAAAAAAAAAAGAAATGATGAAATACATATAAGAAAGGAACGGTACATGCGCCAGTGGCAACTGGCAACTGGCAAGTGGCAAGTGGCAGGCGCCCGGAAGGTTCCGCTACTATCGACAGCAGCGCATCAGCAAATTTGTGAATTTTTACGCTGGCTGCAAGAAGCGCGCCGTAGCTTAATGCGAGTAATCGCTGGGGATCGACGAGCAGCTCAATGGGGCAACTGGCAAACGGGCAAACGTCCAAGTGGCTATGTGATGAGTTGCCAGAGCCAACAACAGCTCTCTGATTCTTGATGATGATGATGAGGGCGACGGCCAGTAGAAGGCTTCGGCTTCGGCTTGGGCTGCTGCTGTTGCTGCTGCTTCTGATGGTGTTGATTGTGCGCCAGTCAAGTGTAAGCTGCACATTAGTCAAAAAAAACAGCTACAGTGAAATGTCTACCCAAAACAGACTGCTCAACGAGCTAGATACTCTGTAAATTCAATTGCAGGCTATGAAGTCCTCAAAATCGATTGATTGCAATAATTGAAGCCACAAAATTCGATAGAGACACAAAAATGATATCAAGACACATATTATCGATTTTTATCGATATCAACAATGTTATGTTATGCTTTTGTCATAATTATGGCTTACTGATAAGAGTAGAGATCAGTTCACAAATCATGTTATTTCCAACAATTATCTATCGGCCTAGATATCGCCTACTGATATTTACATACAGATCTTGTCTATTGAATGCTTTAAGCTTTACTTTTTATATGATTCTTTCTCTGCCTGCTACACACGTTACCTTCACATACTCATATCCCTTTTTAGTTGCACGCGTACAGAGTATGCGAAAATGATGTTGAAAATAAATAAGTTGCGCCGAGAACTTAAGCGGCTTACGCACAGCACGGCGTCTTATGAATGAATACCCATACCCAAACCCAATAACCCCAATCCAATGGCCAAGCGCCCCAACACCCCCTTTCGAATCGGTTCCCTCAATTCGTTGCCAAACTCGATTCTGTGGCCAACAGGTCAGCGACGTTGCGTGTCTTCCTCTTCCTCTGCCACTTGTTGTTGTTGCCGTTGCCGTTGCTGCTCCTCTTTAATCCTCGCACTGTGATCGTCTAAAATGGAACTGGAATTTAAGCTCAGCATTTGTTGTGTGTCTGTCTACAGGCTTTTTAGCTCGTGTTTGTCGTTCTGGCTGTCTGTCTATATTTTATTTAGAGCATAGCAACTATTTTTAAGAGTGTGCTACGATTGTACTATGTAAAACTTATATCTATTTATAAGTTATTTATAAATATAATCGAAACAAAAGAATTTCGCTTTGAAAATTTGTAGCCTTCTTCTTCTACTTTAGTTTTGGTTTGAAAATTAATTTACTTATCATACAGAAGTTTATTTTATTTGAAAATTTTTATTATATTTTTGTTGAGACCTAGAATTGAGCTAGCTGAAGTAGAAATCAAAAATCCTATTCTCAGATATTCAATGTCAATGGCTTCTCTAGTAATAATATTATTACTATTAATTAAGGTATACTTGAGATATTGTAAAGAAAACATATATTTCCTATACTATAATCTGAGATTTTTATATTTATTTTAATGAATATGCAATGGAATATAAAATATGCATTGAAATGTTTCCCATTAAAAAACAATTTGTGAGCTCTTAAGGATTCATCAAATTTGCTTAAGTCAAGTCCGCAAATAGCCATTAAAAAATCATTTTCCCGAAAGATCTATTTCATTTATGAAATCTTTAACAAAAAGTTGTTTCAGAATTATATCAACATTCTCCCTTTCTTTCAAATATAAATTATAGAGCATATGCCATTCGGCTGTGGAAAATGTCGAGTTCGTTACTGCGCCAGAAAAATTAATTATGAAGAGCAGCAGCTAAATTCGCACCAGCGCAAAGCTGTAGCTTGAGCCTGAGACCAAGTCGTGGCTCGGTGGCTCAAGTCTGAACTCTCAGTAGGAGTTGGAATTGCAGACTGCGGCTGTGTCTGGATCTTAATCCACTTGTTCAAACGCTGTTGATATTCATATGCTTTGTCAGTTGATTCGCTAATATGACGTCTGATGCGGCTGCTGTTGCCAGTTGTAGCTGTCTCTCTCTCTCTCTCTCTCTCTGTCTCTCTCGTTCTCTCCCTCTACAATCTCTGTGGCTGGGGCTGCGAAAATTTGCACTTTTGACTTTGGACGCACACACAAAACTTTTAATTTTGCGCGGATGAAGCAAAATAAATAAAGCTTGAATAATGGGCTAAGCTACCTCAGCAGCCATCTCCACAGACAGACACAGTGAAAGAGAGAGAGAGAGGCACAGAGAGTGGAGATAGAGGATAGAGATAGAGAGGAAGAGAGAGTCGGAGAGGTGTAGACCTGATTTTTGGGGCCATCAGCCAGTGCTAAAGTCACTCATTAAAGACAATTTCGACTCTGGGCTGCAACTTTTTCCCAACCGACAATATTTGCGATGCGGATTTTTGTGGCTCATAATCTGGCGGTCAGCAGCAAACCAGGAGCAGGAGCTGAAGCACGACTGCTCCACGCTGTATTTGATTTGTGAGCGATTTGATTTTTTGATTTTTGCCACTGCTGCACGTGTGTAGAGGAAGTGCGCCGAGAATGTCGGTGTTGCGCGCTCATCAGCGATAATGATGGCCAATTATATAGAGAGCAAGCCCCCCTTTCACAAATATCAAAAAACCAACAAAAAGTAAAAAAGAACATAAACTAAAAGATTTGAAATCCTTCTGAGCAGAGAATGTAGACTTTACACTTGAAGAAAATGCATGTCTATATCAAATGTGCATTTTATATAGAATATAAATACTTGATTAGTATAAAGAGTTCAGTATATTTATTGATTAAATGCAAGAGTTGAATTGTTCAATCATTTGATAGTAAATTAGCAATAATTTCTTGTGCAATAATTTGTTAAACTCAGTTAAACATTTTATGAACATTTTAAAAATGAACTTTAGTTTCTTAATAATTTCAAAACAATTCTGTTATTTTTTTTTCATATATTATTTAAATATAACGATATTTCGTTTATATTAAATTTTTAATAAAATTAATATGATTTATATATAAGTTTCATTTGTCTGTTAAAAACTTTCATTTACACTTGACTTTGCTCTGAATCAAATAAGAGTATATCTGTAAGTTTCTGTTTCTCTGAGTGTTTGTGGGACTTGGTTTGGAGTGTGGGCTTCGCGTGGCTTCTTCTGAAGTTTGCTCGATTTTATTAAGTTTTTGTTACTTTGTTTGTGTGTGTGTGTGGATCAGTTGTCAATGGGCAATTGATATATGGTCTTTGGTTGCGTTTGTCGTTGTCTAATGCCGCGTTACTTCATTAAGCAAGGCGGCCGACTTTTAATTATACGACCAGCGCAGAAGAATTTTAATTTGAGCTGCTGCAGCAGCCAAGAGAGCTACCAACTACCTGTCTCTCCCTTTCTCACTCTCTCCAAAACTTCATCCCACTCCTACTTGCTGGTTGCTGTGGCTTCCTCAATTTATGCCCCAACTGGTGCACCTCTCTTTGCGATCTACTCGGACTTCTGTGTGCAATTCATTGTCAGCAAACAAATGCGAATGGCTGGTGATGAATGCTCTGCAGCCACGCACATGTGAAGGAGTTGTTGGAGCAGCAGTTGGCTAAGGATTCTAAGGCGCATTATGCGCACAAATTAATTTATGTGCTGTGCGCAGCTTCAACTGGTGCTAGTCAGTAGCTAAAGTTGAGATGGCGTTGGGTCAATTGTTTAGTGCAGATACTTTGTAACAAATGACAATTGCCTCAGCTCAGCAGCTGTTGCTAGCGCCATCTATCGTTAGCCGTGTTGCGCTCATTCTGACGAGAGATGGCGGCACTTGAGCAAAGGACGAGTGGAAAATTTTATCTAGATGAAGTATAGATTGTATCTTTTTTTGCGAGTTTAACTACTATTTTACAGGGTATTTGACTAATCGCGCACATTTGTCAAGCTTTTCAACTGGTTCACACCACAATTTGTGCTCAGGGATTTGTGTTGGGGATCTGCGTTTGTTTGTTTGTTTGTTTCATGGCTTTGGCTTGGCTTTGGCAACCGACTGGACTTGGGCTCCCGTTTTTTTTTTTTTTTTTTGGAAAATGGGGAACTGGCCGCGCAATTACGCGCTGCACTTTGATTCCCTTTGGTTTTGGCTTTTGGCCAAGGATTCAAAATGTTCGTGTTTAAGCGCTATTAAGTGGCAAAAATCGCGCGCGCATCAACTGGATGAGTGGATGAGTTGAGGTGGATTCCGTGGATGTGAATGTGAATGCGAATGTGAATGCGAGTGTGGCTGAGTGGTATGTGACCACGCGCATGCTCAGTCAACGGCCTGGGCCGCCTGCGTGTTGCTTGTAATTAAAAAAAACATGCCAAGAGGAGTAGGAGCTGAAGTTGTAGAGTAGCTGATGCTGCTGCAGTAGCCGAAGCTGTAGTGAGGCGGGGGAACAAGGCCAAGGCGAGTATACAAACAGCGAAATCAACTTATTTGCCTTTCCATTGAAATAATTAGTTCAAAGTTAAATATTGGCCCTGCTGGCCGACGAGACAGAGACAGAGGGACCGAGGACTAGAGGGAGATAGGGATAGAAGAGCAAATGTTTGGTTAAGCTTTGGGCAGGATGAAGGAAGGCTTATCGCATTTAGGCGCGGAATTAATCGATTTGCGTACCGGGTGCGAAAACATTGGTGCGGCTTTAATTGATGCGCGCACAGCACGACAATCTTGTGCAACTGGAGCAGAAGCTGGACCAGGTAGAGCTACATCAGCCAGAGGAGGGCAGAGGGCAGGGAAGATGTAGTAGCAGTGGGGGGTGTCAGTCGATGATTGGATAAAGTTGTTAAGCTATTGATTAGCTGCTGCAAGCAAAGCGATAACCAAAGTGCAGTTGCCTGCTGCCAGAGCATCATGTCAACAACTGAGATTAACTAGCAAAGCGTTCGATAGCGATAACGATAACTGATCGAATGCTAAATAGCACTTAAGCATTCGATAGTTTATCAGAGATTTGTATGAAATTCAATTAATGTTTTCCTTGATTTTTTATACAAATATTCATCCTAATATGAATACATTACGCCATTTGATCTATCGTAACTCGTAAGCTTCACCAGGATTATGGATTTAATAGGTTCATTATTCATTTTTATGGATATATTTATAAAAAATTGAAGTCTACAATTTTTTATAAATATACATATATTTTTCCATATACGATATATATATTTTTGGAATTTCCTTATAATTATTTGTTTTTTCGTTAATTACAGATCGTGTTTGATTTTGAAGTTTTCGCAGTTTTCCCACTATAGTTTTCTACTATAATGACAATACATATAAGCAATTGTATGTATGTAGAGTAGCGCAACGTAGAAGACCTTTGCGTTAGTTGAAAACAAGAAAAGGTTAAGGACCACCTTGGGCAGTGGGCACAGCAGGCTGACCAGGCAATTGGTATTGTGGAGTGTGTGGTCCAAGCCGGACAACAGGATGCAAACGCTGAATGCAGTACAATGCACAATGTCCATGAATTGCATAAAAAGTAATGAACCCGAGTCAACTTGAAAACTCAGAAAGAACGAACAGCTCAATTAACTAAAGATAGAATAGAGCAACTGAGAGCTAGGCATGAAAGCGGGAGCGGGACAGGGATGGGTACATGATGCATAAGTAGGAAGCAATCGGGAAGCGCTGTCTGCCCGAATTTCCGGCCAAATTGAATTGTCAGCAATGAATAAGAAGAAATAAGTAAATGATGAGCATCAGCATGAAAGGAGCCACAAGGACGAAAGGAACCCACACACAAACACACACTGGACAGCTGGAAAGATGAAGGAGCATTGAAGGTAAGTGAACTTCCCACTCGATCTTTCGTATCCAAAAAAAAATAAGACTTGATTGAAATCCCCCTTTTTGGACGGATGTCCGGCGCTCCCTCCGAATTGCATTGAAATGAACAGAACTGAACTGAAAAAGGGGCCGACAGTAAAATCGTGCTATTGCCCTGACAGTTTCACAGTTTTTCCAAATTTATGAACCGATCAACGAAATCGGGTCATAAACTCTATCGTTGAACTATTTGACGATGTGACACGCGCGAATTTTCCCTAGAAAAACTCGAAAATCTATCTAGTACTATATAAAAGAATTCTTTTCGGTTTTCATTCGATTCAATTCTATACGATTTTACCGTCTATTGTCTCGTGCAGACAATGGCCAAAACCGTTGGCCAAATACGTTTTCAATTAGAAATTTACGATGCAGCACTGCATTGTCCTTTTGCGCATATCCCTTTGTGTTGCCTGTCTTGGGCATACCAAACAAAGCAAACGCTGGGCGAAATGTGAACTGTGAACTGCGTCGTACTGCATATCAAATTGATTTTGGAATTGCCACCTAGGCCAAAAGTCGGCCAAAGCTTTGACTTTGTACTATTGTCACACTAATCTATTTCGAATACGAATTCGATTCAGTTTTTGGCTCATCAGCTGAATTTGCCACGAATTGTGCACAAATATGTCGAACGCGCCCATAAAGTACATTAATTCTTCATTTGATGTCAAGCTGCGAGAGAAGACATACTGTCTACGCGAGCTGTAACTCTCCCTCTCTCTGTGCAGCTGGGCCAATGGAATTTTTTCTTTTCTTTGGTATTGCCTTAAGGTGCATAAATCTAAATCATTTATCGTTGCCATTTGGAATTTTCATATGAATAAATATATATTTTGCTTTGCAATTTTTTTTAGATTTAATGAATTTGAAAATTTTCGAAAATTTTTTTCAGTTTTTTTTTCTATGAATTGTTAGTATGTATATGATTCTTAAATTTATCTATTTTTTATTAATAAAAATCTTCTCTTTACTAAATATTATATATAATTTTTTTTTTTTTTTTTTTTTTTTTTTTTTTTTTTTGAACACCTTAATAAACACGCTCTCAACTAGTTAATTAACATGTCTGCTGAAATGCTCTGCTTTATTGTATAAAACTTAACTGTTCTTGCTTTAAATGCATATTTATTTTTAGTCCATCAATGTCTGTGGATTGCAGCATCAGCTAAAACTCAGCAATCGCGTTTTCGCTCGTTTCGCACA
This sequence comes from Drosophila koepferae, assembly GCA_030914345.1. Taxonomy (NCBI): domain Eukaryota; kingdom Metazoa; phylum Arthropoda; class Insecta; order Diptera; family Drosophilidae; genus Drosophila; species Drosophila koepferae. The sequence goes on from JAUESR010000209.1 coordinate 4,895,694, forward strand.
TAAAAATTAATACGAATTTTTTGTTTCATCATTTTTTTTTTCTTTTTAGTTTTTTTTTTAATCGTTTGCGTCTCGAGCTGCTGGAACGGCTGGCGTTGGAACAGCATCAGACGGAATCAGCGCCTTGCTCTCTGCGAATCGGGTTTCCTCTTTGAGTTGTCATCAGCAAACGATTCACCTCGAGACTCTGATTTATGCGAGCTTCCAGTTTCCAGTTTGCAACTGGCGACATATTTTGCTTCGCTGCAGTACTCGGTGCAGTACATAAAAATTTGTCAATTTTAATTGAATTTACAATTTTAGAATTTTTCCATTGCAATTTTTTGTTGTTGCTTATTTTTAGAATTTTTATCATGATTGAAATGTGCATTGCGCGAATCACTTTTTGAATGCCACAAATTATTACAGCTTCAGCGTTTATGAAGACGTAAGCTCAAATTATGGGGCAGGCTTAGAGAAGTTTGAGTTCATGATGATTTTATATGCACATACATATATGTATATAGTATGTTTATTGATGATGATTTTAAGATGATTTTATGCTGGAAAAAGTTCTGTTAACTAATCTAGACTAATATGAACTAAAAGGTTATAGTATGGCTTTATATAGCCTAAAAGAGTCCAAGATGCAGATGAGACTAGATGATCTACTATATTTTCATGCACCAAACTTTTTCTTTCAACTCACTCTTAAGTAGTTCTTTCAATGAGTCATCAAGGAAATTTAGAAATGTTAATGTCGAAAGAAAAAAAAGAGTCAAGTTAATGGTCTCTACTGTGGGCCACCCCAAAATGAAAAGGTCGTAAGTCATGTGTGTTTAGGAAGAATGAGAGGAAATGTTCATATCACTTTCTGATGTCACATTTTACTTCACTTATCTGGCCATTGGAATCGAGCGGCTGTGAGGAGGAACAGCATCCCAGTTTGGCTACTGGATAACTTTCATATGTGACAGCGAGACACGACGACATCTTTTACGAGCATAACAAATTTTTGGTTATCCTTTTTCCCTTAATTTTTTTTTACTTTTTGGTTTTCGTTTTACGACTTTCACCTACCGCAGGACACTGTTAACCCCTTGCGGCTGGCAATTAGCAAGGGACAAATGACAGTGAGAGACATTGGTTAAGATAGTGGCAAGTAGCCGAAGGTGCGCGTCCTCGATCTCTATCAGCTGCTATGGCCACAGAAAGTGTGCGAGCGTGAGTTAGTGTGTGCGCGTGCAAGCGAGAGCGAGAGACAGATTTGTTAATTAGAAATTAGGCAGGACCCACAGCAGAGGCAACTAGCACACGCATTAGTCCTTATCCTTTAGCCCATATCCTGGCACTTGCTGCTTTCTTAACATGACGTTACGTCAATTAGGCCGCTAATAAAGTTTTGAGTTTTTGAGTATTAAGACGGCATCTCATAGCGTGTGTTTACTTAGTATATTGCTTCGAGGAGGTATTGGCTTTGATATAATGTTAGTTTAAGGAATTGAAAGTTGGGATATATATTCGAATGTACTCTTGCCGCATATAGATTCTTTTTGGTTACGTTCTCTAAGAGGCTTTTGATTAATATCTTGGAGTCAAGTTCATCGATAAAGACTAAAAATTGTATAGCTCTATCTTGAGCAAAGACTACCCAGCTTTGTAGGAAACTGTTAATCTCCTCCACAGATATATTTATGTATATATCAATTGAGAAACATATAAAGAATATATTTTGCTCTGCAAGCTCTGATTACAGTCGACTGCAATGTTCTTCGCTTTTCTTTCCTTTTTTTTGGGTCAACCTGTACCTTGGCAGTTGGTTAATGCCAATGCGGCCTGTCCTCGGATATAGGTTACTAATTGTTTGTTATTAGCGCGCGCTACGGTTCTTTAACTGTTTTGTTTTTTCTGTTGTTTCGCGTGGCTTTTTTTTTTTTTTTTTTGCTGAAGTTGATTATTTTCAACGGTATTGGGAAGTTTTTTTGTTCTCGTTTTTTTTTATTTGGGATTATGCGCACGCATTGATTGTAATCTTGGTTCAGCTGAGAGCTGGAACTGGAGCTGGAACGCGTTGATCGATAGCCATCACAACTCACCTGATGGGCCGCCGATCGTTGCTGCAACTCGTTTTCTGCTAAGTTTTGTGTTTTTTTTCGCTTTGTTTTCTTCAAGCTATACCCTGTAAGCAATGAAGATTGACAAAATTGTGGGTATATAAATACAATGTGTATTGAAGGAGAGAAGTAATGTAATGACATTTAGAAATGTTTCTCCCCTTTCAGTTTAATTTCATATTAATTCAACTATATATATGGATTGGGAGAGTCTTGGGATATGGAATTGAATCACTATATATTGTAGCCATGTCTATGTAGTTTATATATCGTAGCTACATGTCGAAGCTATCTACACATCGGATATAGATCGGCGCTATGGATTGCAGCTGATTACACAGTAACTGTTCGTCGAACAACTTGACTTGCTTGAGCTGTTTCACTTATGTCTTTTTCTTTTTGCATAAAACGCGCCTCATTTGCTTTACATGCCACAAAAGTTGAGTTGATTTTTTAAAAAGCGTTCAGCGCCGGCGTCGCCAGCCCCATCATGAGAGCTTGTCCGCTTTGTACACTCGGTACGGACCACCCAGGCAGTCAATATTTACCACCAAGGTTGGCCAACGGCAGCATAGCCAGCATCACAGCACCACTGCACCGCAGCCATCATCTCGCCCGTTCGTATGGCATCTTTTGCATTCATTTCGGGCTGCAAATTAGAAAAATGTTGCACGAAAATCAATAAAAGCTAATGGATGATCATTTGGGGCGGCATAAATTGGAGTCAAGCTACATACACACAGGCTCGGCCATATACAAATATATGTATATACCATACACTGTATGTATATATATACATATACTACCTCTGGGCTAGTTGGGTTGACCGGCAACAATGTGAGATAATTGCAACGAACAACAACAACTTCGGCACTTATATTTTTTTCTGTTGTAACAGCATTTACGAAAAAATATACGACGAACTAACTACTTATAAAGAGCAATTTCCGTTTCATCAAAAATTTTCAATTTGCTGAAGAGTTGATTTAGTTAATTTTTTTCTCGCTCGCCTATATTTGACTAATGTTTGGCTGAAGTGTGAGTAGTGTAAGCAGCACTTGGACTGGGAGCTAACTTTGACTCCAATAAAAACTATATACATACATTTGTTTATATTTATAGTCGAATTATTTTCTAATTGAGACTTTATTGAGCAGAATTGTGAATGGGGTAAAAGATGTATCTAATAGTGAACATATTTAAAGTGCTAATTATATGAAATTTTTAATAGAAAATTTAATTCATTTTTATTTTTTAAATTTTTGATTTCTTATTATTAGTAAAATATGTAGCTTCATCAAATATTCTATCAATTCTATATAGAAAAAGAGTTTATTCTGTAAACATCCTCATCCACAACACGGAAATGATATTCATATTGAAAAAATATTTTTGTATGGAATACAAATACGCAAATCTCTAGTTTTTTAGTAAAAAGAGAAAGACAGAAGAAAAGGACTTTTTTTTTTTATGGGAAACAGAAATACACTTCAACAGATTTGATGCATTGGCGGATATTGAAGCAAAGCTGCATTCAAATGCAAATGCCAAAAGAGTCTAAAAGAGCAGAACATAAAGCAGCCGCCGTTTAGTTAACTTTTGTTAACTACTCATAAATGTTAATTAACTTGCCAAGCATAGCAAATGGACTTGTCACCTTTTCGGGTTGACCCAATGGACAAAGGTCAGCCAGTTGTGTGGACCTACCAAGTGGCTAAGCGCAGCCGACTAGCAGCTAAACAAAAGAGTTATTGTCCATAATGTATGCAGATGAAAAGAGTGCGCTATATAGAGAGGCAGTATGAAAGAGAGGGCTATAGATGGTAAGTGATGTGGCATGACCTAATGTTGCGCTACACACACAAAAAAAGGGCACAGGCTGTGTCGCCTGGCCGTGTCAACTCAAATTCGTTGCGCTACCAGCACCAGCAGTCAGAGTTCAATGAATAGCAAGTGAAACAGAGCAACAGATAGAGAGAGGGATAGATAGGGAGAGAGAAAATGAGAATATATGTGGGTGTCAGTTCGCTCAAGTCAAACAAATTGAAAATTTATCACCCGACGATGATGACTTCTGATGCCAAATCAAATGCATTTTTTACACTTTAGAGCGCGCTGGCGAGCCTACACTGTACAGGCCGGCGGTGCGTGAAGCATTCGCAAATTGATTTCAACTGCCTCATCATGAGCCGAATCGAACTGTGCCAAAATCCAGAGCAAACTCTATAGACTAGCCGACACCAGATTCAATTTCAAAGCGAATTCACACGCAAATGCCGACACACAGAGGCAAAGTCAATGGCACAGTTATAAATACATATACATATGTATATATATGTATGTATGCATATACAGCTGTGGCCACACAAATGGATATGAACTTGAAGAATAGATAATGAGATAATCCAAAAACTATATTAAACTAGCAAATTGTAAGAAATATAAGAAATTGCTAAACAAAAGCAAGTAAAATTTCCAAGTCGAAAATGCCTGACTAAGAAATACCGTGCAAGAGAAATATCGAGCTGAGAAATCAAACATTTTTAATATTCTAATAAGCTTTAAGCTTCACAGCTTTGACAACATGTGAATAATGCTTATTGATTTATCTATTTCCATAGAAAATTTGACCTGTATTTGCTATTGAGACTTTACTTATAAGTGTTCCAAACTTCAACTTTTACATGGTTTTATCTAAGCAAAAAAATATTTGAATATATTATTTTTATATACATTTTATTGGCATAACCTTAGCAGCACATATATGTATATATGTATAAAGAGGCGATTGGACTTTTGTACTAGCAGTAAATCGTATCAAAGTGCCAAAGGCTCTCTCTCGCTCTCGCTGTGCGCATCAAGTTCTTAACTTCAATTTTTATTTCATTTCGCGCTGATCGATTTTTGCACGCAAAGTGTGAGGGAGTCATTCAATACTCCTGATCGCCCCCCCTCCCCCCTCCTCTCCTATACTATAGCCACGGCCGCCCCTTGCCACGCCCCTGTGCATTTTGACCATTTCGTAGTTAGGGATTGAATTTATTGTTAAAGCCAATCTCAATATATTATTGTGCACATTGTTGTTGCTCTTGTTGTTGTTAGCGGGCAAACAAGGCAACTTCTGCACCTCAGTTGGGATCGCACCTCGCTACCTCCCTCTCCCCCCACCATATACGCTCGATGTGGATGCAACGAAATATTCAGCTGCAGTTGGTGGTGTCGGTCGGTGCGTTATCGCGCATTGGCTCCACCTACAAAGCGCCCTTGGCTACCGACCTGCCGTGTGGATCGTATCTTATGTTTCAGAGGTAAGTGTGGGAGGAGGAGGAGTAGGGGGATCAGCAGCAGCAGGAGGGGTGGAGGCGACGGGCGTTGGCTTATGCATTGAAGGCAACTTCACATGCAAAACAATAATCAATGCCGCCTTGCCGTTGCCATTCCATTTAAAAACGTGTTAAAGAGGCAGCTCCAGCTCCAGCTCCAGCTCCAGCACCAGCTCGAGTCAATGGGCAATGCAACGCTTCCCTTTCCGCCCCCGCTTTTACACACGCCCACATTGTGCCGCCCTGGCTTATTTGATTTTAGACGCGTTCATCGCACCGCTTGCGGCTTGCTTTTTGGAGTTCTTTTGGTGCCCGGCAATTGGGTTTCGGGTTTCGGGTTTGGCTTTTATGAATTTATGATGTGATTTCGATCATTTGACATAATCTATTTAGCCAGTTCGGCTCGATGCAACTGCAGCAACGGCAACAATCACTGGAACAGCTTGAATGCGCTCTTTGGCATTGGGGGCATAATTTGTAATGAGATAATTTTATTTGCTTTGTGCAATGGATTTTTGCAGCCTCCAAAAGAACAAACGAGCTCTTCAGTCCGCCTCGAATGGCAGACAGCGATTGGGAGTGTGTGCGCCAGCTTGATATTATATGCGAGTATATTGGCTTTTTGAGATGAAAGACTTGAAATAAATATATATTTTTGCATATTTTTGTTTGATTTAATGGAAAGATATAGATATGTGATATTTGTAAGTAAATCTGACACTATAAACGAGCATAATGCACTCGAACGTGCCCAACTACAATTTTCTTGCAGATCTAATTGATTTCTAGTATCGAATTGAGCTTGGATACTGAGAATTTATAAATTACAAAAGTGTTGTTTAGCGTTATGATTACCATTTGTATTTATTTATTGAATATAGTACATATATATATAAAGTTGGTATTCAGAGAGCATTAGCATAAATTGAGATTACGATTGTTACTATTTCAGACAATTTATATTTTTTTGTCATATCTAGAGTAATTTCATTACTCAAAGGATATGTATATGATTATTATTATTATTATTATTATTATTATTATTATTATTAATATTATATATAAACATGTATTTTATATTTGAAACTTTTATTTTCCAACAATTTAATGAACATACATACATATGTATGCAAATATATATGAGTATATGCTCGCCAATGTATGTCAGAAAGAATTTAATCACATTTTCACAAGCTTCGTTATCTATATATTTTATATTCTACAAATACAATTTGTACTGAATATAACTAGATTTTAATATATCATTAATTATGAGCTGAATAAATTGGCTATGCACGTGGCTTTAATTGGAGTGGAGCAATTTGATATAACATGCTGGAATATAAATAGTCAAAATACAATATAAGAGACTTATCCGTATTCGTTCCATATTATCATGGATAAACATTTAAATATATTACAATTGATATAACGATTCTAATTAATGAATACTTTGGAATTCAAATACCTTGCCCCAGATTGTAAAGTTCAAAGTGCGTACAGCCTATCTTCTAGTCGAGTACTTTCATCTAATGCACTCACAATTGTTTTCTTAACTTGGAGTGCTTTATCTTAATTACAATTATGTTGAAGTCATATGATACTGTGATGCAATTCCGTCAGCCATTCATACTCCCATTTTTTAATAGAAATTAAATTTATATATATATATATATATATATAATAATAATTATTATAATCGTTTTTCTCAGAATATATTTGCAATACCTTTTATGATCTGACAACGGAGTATATTAGGTTGTTGTTGCTTTACCGTGAAACTCTCTATGCTCCTATGGGGCATAGTCATACATGCTTCTTTGTCTGGCATCTATTCAAGACTATAAAAATATTTTCATTAAATGAAAATCCAACTGTAAGCGAGTGTTATGCAATTGTATACACCCGACCTACGATTTTTATTCTATATATATAATTTTTGGCATTTGTTTATTTGTTTATCGGCAGCCGTGTGCCATGCGCCTACTTTTTTATATCTCTTCATTGATAGGTAGCACCATATCTCAAGTACGTAATTTTGGGTTGCCTGCGAAAAAAAAAGTGTCAAAGCCCGATAAACTCTTCTAATTTTAATAAGAAAGAAAACCAGAAAACCAGCCAGATCTGAATTCAGAATATGATTAGTTGGCCATCAGAGCAAAGATTAGGCACGTAGCTTAACTAACTGATATTGGTTCAGTGCTCAATAGATTGCTTTTTGCAATGGGTTGATCAGAAAAAAATGATACTATTTTCGATAGCTATACGTGAGCACTTGCTTAAGTTATCGATAACATATTAATGCTGAAATACTTTTTACTTAATATCAGTTCTTTGCTTTAATATAGCTTCTGAACATCATAACATATACCATATGATATAATTTCATTAAAGAAATCCATAATAATTTATGATTACAATTTGTATAAGCTAGTGTTGTAAGAGTTTATTTTTAGTCATACGCCCTTAGCAAATTGTCAACTAAAGCAACAGTTACACTCTATTGCAAGTGATTTTGTTATCAGTGATTGCAGTATGTAAGCTATCAGAACATTGATTTGTCATTTACTATCGATAAAAGTGACATTAATTCATTTCATAAAGAAGAAGATAATAGTGTTAATTTTTACATACTTGCGATAAGGCATAGAGACACGAGGCAGTCATAACAAAAGAGATACATATATACATATATATACATATATATATATATATATTTATTTATTTTATTTATTTTTTATTTTTAAGTAGGTTAACTTTTGGTAAACAATTTTCTATGAATTCCAAGAAGTTCTACTTATATAACAAGTAAAAATGCTTTAGTCGAGACTGCTCGACTACGAGTTACCCTGAACCCTGAAATAATAATAATAATAATAATAATAATAATAATAATAATAATAATAATAATAATAATAATAATAATAATAATAATAATAATAATAATAATAATAATAATAATAATAATAATAATAATAATAATAATAATAATAATAATAATAATAATAATAATAATAATAATACTCTTCTTTATGAACGTATAAGCGCTCTGCTAACTGCGCGGTTGCTGCCGTGGCTTGTGGATGGGTTGGGCTATACTTTGGATGTTTATAGCTCCATTTGCCAAATTTGCATGTCCCTAGTATGTGAACTAGGTTTTTTTTTGTTCAAATATCTATATATATGCAGAAGACTTGGAGAATTTAACTCTAAAGATGAACGAGATCTGATTTTAAAACTGATTCTCGTTAAATGTTAAAATCGATAACTCTGAAACGGAGATAATTATCGATTTTCTCAAAAAGAATCTCGTATACCGCGTGCAATACACCGACCTGTAAAAAAAAAATGAATATATACTGATTAAGAATATATACTTCTGCCATGCCTCCCTCTGCCTGTTATATACTTTTAACAGAACCATTATACCCTGATTTCCCATTTTCAATGGGCTCAGGGTATCAAAATGGTCAGGAATTAAATTAGGCAAACACTTAAGGTTTGTCTGATAGACGCACTTACTGCACTTGTTGAAATATTGAACTAAGCCAAGACTTTGTGAAATGCCGACCGAAGAGACTAGTAGAGATAACATATGTATATGTAGTATGAATTCTGAATAACATTTTTTCACAAAGTTTTCCAAAGAGGCTTATAGGCGAAATAACTAATAGGGAGAGTGAGAAAGGGGAATTGTAAATAAAATAAGAAATCTTATGCACGAGCGTAAAAGATCTCATCAAATGACTAAATGAGCCTAAAGTTTGAGATCGATGCTGATTGATGCCACGAGAATTGAGAGTCGTCTATTATTTAAGAGTAACTTGAGCTGAAGTAACTTACTACGTTAGTGCTTGCAAGCTGTGTAAGATATTATATTAAATTAAAAAACATTAAGTAAAAAATCAAATCAGTAATGCGTAATATAAATAGAATATAAGAATACTAAAATCTATAGACAAGTCAGACATAAATATTTATCTTTGAGTACCAATTGCATTTGTTAGCTCTTGAATTTCCCAAAGTTTGGTTAGCTTTATACAATGACGCGTAATAGCAATTGAGGGATATCAGCAGAAGCAAAATTTGATAAGCAGTCAATCAAAATTGTTAAGACAGTATCATGGACAGATCTGTGCTGTGATTTGATTGTAAAGTGCCTAGGCCAATATAGATAGGCGATTTTAGTATAAATATCACCCTAAATAGCTGTCGAGAATTAGTCGAAGTTTAGTAGACACCAATTGAAAATATGCTGAAATCAATCACAGTACTTGCTGTGGTCCTGGCTCTAGCCAGCGCCGAGCTGCACCGCATGCCCATTCTGAAGCACGAGAACTTCGTGAAGACCCGTGAGAATGTCAAGGCAGAGAAGGCGTACCTGCGTGGCAAATACAATCTGCCCAATGCTCGCCTCAACGAGGAGGAGCTCTCCAACTCGATCAACATGGCCTACTATGGCGCCATCACTATCGGTACTCCTCCACAGAGCTTCAAGGTTCTGTTCGATTCGGGCTCCTCCAACCTGTGGGTGCCATCGAGCAAGTGCTGGTTCCTTGATGTGGCCTGCATGAACCACAACCAGTACGATCACGACAAGTCTTCCACCTACGAATCGAACGGCGAGAGCTTCTCTATCCAATACGGCTCTGGCAGTCTGTCCGGCTTCCTGTCCACCGATACCGTTGATGTCAATGGCCTGGTAATCAAGAAGCAGACCTTTGCCGAGGCCACCTCTGAGCCAGGCACCAGCTTCAACAACGCCAAATTCGATGGTATCCTTGGTATGGCTTACCAATCCCTTGCCGTTGACAACGTTGTGCCTCCTTTCTACAACATGGTCTCTCAAGGACTCGTCGATAATTCCGTGTTCTCGTTTTATCTGGCTCGCGATGGCACCTCCAACGAGGGCGGTGAGCTGATCTTCGGTGGCTCCGACCCCTCTCTGTACACTGGAGACCTGACCTATGTGCCCATCTCCCAGCAGGGCTATTGGCAGTTCGCTGTGGATAGTGTTTCCATCGATGGCCAGACCTTGTGCGACAACTGCCAGGCTATTGCCGATACTGGTACCTCTCTCCTGGTTGTGTCTGGAGATGCCTACGATATCTTGAACAATCTGCTCAACGTTGATGAGGATGGCCTTGTCGATTGCGCCGCTGTCGATTCGATGCCCGTGCTCAACCTCAACATTGGTGGCACCAAGTTCACCCTGGAGCCAGCTCAGTACATCATCCAGTCCGATGGCGAATGCCAGTCGGGCTTCGAGTACATGGGCACCGATTTCTGGATCTTGGGCGATGTTTTCATTGGAAAGTACTACACTGAGTTCGATTTGGGCAATAACCGCATTGGCTTCGCTCCAGTTGCCTAAGAATTGAAATAAACTAATCCCGAAATGTAAAGAAAATTTGTATGATTTGGTTTTGAGAAAAAAAAAAAGAACAAGTTAGAAGGCTATACTTTGGAACTTAAAATAACCTAGAGATTCTGTTTACACTTTAATAATATATTGCGTCCTATGTTGTAAAATATTTGAGTAATTTCAATTTCGTTATTTGTATTTACTTGTATTCTCTGTGAGAATATTTTGAAGCAGTATTTGGAATAGCGTAAAGATTGTTTATAAGATGACGTTTTTTGTTAATGTGAGATTTGTACGTATTTGCAGGTAGATAATATACTATGATTATGTAAGACTAGTGAGAACTTGCTGAGCAGAAAGACTTTAATGTGTGCCAGATGTATAAAACTCTATTTGAAACGTTTCTCTTGAACGCACCACAAGATTAGATTTTACATGATTTTTGGCTGAGAATTTTCAGAAATTGAATTCTTTTTCTACAGAGCTGATTCTGTTCAAGCTGCAATACTTGAATAGAAATCGGTGTAACTTGCAACTTCTTCCCTCTCATTTGGTACTGAACAATAAAACGAGCGATCACCCCAAGTTTGCAAATCAAAGACATTTTATTTCAATTTTCGAGAATATAATATGAATGCGCTAAATTGCAATCTTTTACTGCATCATTCTGTCATTCTGTTGCCTTTCTATATGTTCAAATACTTGTGACATTTTGGAAGTGCTGAATCAGTATGATTTTGTGTGAAGAGAGAGTTTATTTGAAGAACATTGATGAATATAAATATCATGTGTGCTGCTTTTCTTTGTCGAAAAAAAAAGACAATGCTTGGATTGAGAAATATTCAAAAAGCGCAGCGAAGACAATGCAAAATTTGATTTTATTTATTAGGACACGAATTTATCAGTTTATATTCACTTAAAATTTTGTATTTTCTTGTACATGGATTTTTTTTTTTGCCATCAAATATTGTCATTCTTCAACTATTATATAATCTTAACCAATTCGTGACAATAATCTAGCATTTTAAACAAATAGTTTGCTTATTAATATATATTTTTCATTCATTTACATTTATTTATGTACATGACTTTTGAAATAGCTTGATGCTTTGTATATTTATACTGTTGGTTTTAGTCAGCTAATTAAATCAAAGTTCTGCCTTATAGTTGCCAATTCTGCGTTGCGGCAAATTAAGTTATATAAAAAGATTTAATTGATAAGTAAATGCTGTAAATTTCGTTATGTATAAATGTTATTCCTTAAATATGCAATACCATTCATATATCTACTGTATTGATCTGTATTGTCGTTGGAGGTCTTTCCCATACTGGAGCTAAAAATATAGTTTGACATGTCAAAACCGAACGGGTGATCAGTTATGTGAAGAATCAGATTAGACTGCCTATATAAAATAAATGACTAGCTTGGTAGCCCATGATCGTGTGTTTACGCTCAAGTGCTGTGGAGTTTCCATCGTTCGAGTGTTAGAAATACCCTTGTGATAATGCCGGAACCTTTAACTACTGCCCTCTTAAAAATATTTTGTTTTAGCTATCGAGCGTCATTTGTCTAGTGAGCAATCCAATCTAGTAGATAGTAAGGCAATCGACTTGATTTAATTTTTGTTTTTGATATTTGAAATTCATCAGCTTAACGATATTAACAATCTTATCTTGGGATAGATAGGAAAACCCGTTTGGTATAAATATCAGACTAAGCAGCTGTGGAGAATTAGTCGAACTTTAGTAGACACCAATTTAAAATATGCTTAAAGCAATCACAGTAGTCGCTGTGGTCCTGGCCGTGGCCAGCGCCGAGCTCCATCGTGTGCCAATTCTCAAGCAGGAGAACTTCGTGAAGACACGCGGCAACATCAAGGCCGAGCTCTCTCATTTGCGCGCCAAGTATGGTCTGCCAGTGGGCCGCGCCGTTGAGGAGGAGCTCTCCAACTCGATAAACATGGCCTACTATGGTGGCATCACCATCGGTACTCCACCACAGAGCTTCAAGGTTCTGTTCGATTCGGGCTCCTCCAACCTGTGGGTGCCATCCAACAACTGCCCCAGCTATGCCTGCGAAGTGCACAATCAGTATGACTCCAGCGCCTCCTCCACCTACGAATCGAACGGCGAGAGTTTCTCCATCCAATACGGCACTGGCAGCTTGTCCGGCTTCCTGTCCACCGATACTGTTGATGTGAACGGACTGTCCATTAAGAGTCAGACCTTTGCCGAGGCCACCAATGAGCCAGGCACCAACTTCAACAATGCCAACTTCGATGGTATTTTGGGCATGGCTTACCAATCTCTTGCCGTTGACAACGTTGTGCCACCCTTCTACAACATGGTCTCTCAGGGTCTGGTTGATCAGTCTGTCTTCTCTTTCTACTTGGCACGTGATGGCAGTTCCACCCAGGGTGGTGAGCTGATCTTCGGTGGCTCTGACTCCTCTCTGTACCGTGGCGACTTCACCTATGTGCCCATCTCCCAGCAGGGCTATTGGCAATTCACCATGGATGGCGCTTCCGTTGAGGGCTACTCTCTGTGCGACAACTGCCAGGCTATTGCCGATACCGGTACCTCTCTGCTTGTGGCTCCAGCCAATGCCTACGAGATGCTGAACAGTATCCTCAATGTCAATGATGAGGGTCTGGTTGACTGCTCGACTGTTAGCTCCTTGCCCGTGATCAGCTTCAACATTGGTGGCACCAACTTCGATCTGAGCCCCTCTGCCTACATCATCCAGTCCGATGGCGAGTGCATGTCGAGCTTCCAGTATATGGGCACCAACTTCTGGATCTTGGGCGATGTCTTCATTGGACAGTACTACACTGAGTTCGATTTGGGCAATAACCGCATTGGTTTCGCCCCAGTTGCTTAAGCAGTAAACGATCCTTTAATGAAAGCAAATAAAGTGATATCATAGAGCATTATATTTAGTTAGTCTGGACTAACGTGCATCTATAATATTTTGTAATATCAACTTTTGTTTCTTTTTTTTTTTAAACTTAAATTAATATACAGTTTTGCTTCAATTTGTATATCTTTTTACTATTCCGTGAATCAAACAATATCTATTTTATTTATTTATTTTGTTGTTGTTGATAATTATGTAGATAGTTATTTCACAATGAGTTGTGTACTATTTTGGAATTCCCCTACGCTAACCATCTGTAAGGAGGGCTTTACAGCCTATTGATATATCATTTTCTTATTTTAGCCATCGACTCAGCTGTTTCGCTGACCAAATCAAAGTTTTGCTATTTAATGCGATTGATCCTAGCAAAATTTTGCATTTCTATAATTTGCTTGTGATCGAAATTAAATTATTTATTTAGCATTTAATGTAAAATTGCATGATATTTTGCATGGATTTTGTGCCTTGTGATTTCCCCTTGGTAACGGTTGTAACGCTTTCTTTATTGAGGTTTTCGACAAAGCTTTCTCGCTGCAGTGTCTTATGCCTCCTGTGCCACGTCATCAATGACGATAAACACCGTGTTGTCTAAAACCTTTGCTGACTAGATATAGGAGATACCCTGTATTGTAAGTAGAACAAATGAAAGGTATATTGGCTTATATATATTATATATATAGATTATATATATATTAGTCATTCAGTCAGTTAATAAAATCAGTTTGTAAAGCAAACAATCAATCGGTTAATGCCGAGTAAGCCACTCAAGCATTCCATTAGTTAGTCAATCAGATTTATACATAATATGTACCTCAATAAGCTAATTAATCAGCTTCTCAGTCACTGCATTAATTTCATTAATTTCTAAAACTAGATTCACCTATTAGAATTGATCCCAGTCTATTTACATGGTATCTATGCGAGTCACTTGTTTGCATGTTCGCTCTGAGTCTATTTTGGGGGACTTTGTTGTAGTTTGTTGGGGTGATTAAAATGCCATCAACGAGTTCTTTTAAGTAGTTTTTTTTTTTTCGATATAAGCAATCTTATCTATGTCACAGATTTTTAGCGATTTGATTGATTTGCCCGATACGATAAGGAAATAAGCGCCGGTCATATAAAAGTGCGTGGTATCCGGCATTCCAACTTTAGTATAGCAAATAAAAATATAGTAATAGGAACAGCATGTTGAAGCAAATGCTACTGTTGTACGCTCTGCTGCTGGCACAAGCTGGCGCCCATCTACATCGTGTGCCGATCTATAGACAAAAGAATTTTGTCAAGACCCAAGGCAATATTAAAGCCGAGTTGGCGCATGTGCGTGGCAAATACAATGCATTGGATAATATTGCCATGGCAGCAGCAACTGGAACAACAACCACCCCCTCGACGAAAACAACTAGCCTGCCAAAGGAACAGCTAGCGAACAGCATGAATATGGAGTATTATGGCGTTATAACAATTGGAACACCACCGCAGACCTTCAATGTGCAATTCGATACGGGCTCATCGAATCTGTGGGTGCCATCGTTTCAATGCCCCAGCGAAGCTTGTCAGGATCATATGAGCTTTAATCCAACATTGTCGACCACTTATAAATATACGGATCAGATGATAACATTGAATTACGGAAAAGGTGGTATAACGGGATTTCTGGGCATCGACGTGATCAATGTGGATGGCATGAGTGTAACGAATCAAACGTTTGGTCTGGCCACATCTGAACAGAATAATGATTTCCTGAACGCCGGCTTCGATGGCATATTTGGTATGGGCTATGCGAGTTTGGCTGCTGACAATGTGATACCGCCATTTTACAATATGCTGTCACAGGGTCTAGTCGCAAATCCCGTATTCTCGTTTTATTTGGCACGGAACGGCACCTCACAGCAGGGCGGTGAATTGATTTTTGGCGGATCGGATCCATCGCTATATAAAGGCAGCATGGTCTATACAGATATAACTGTACAGAATTATTGGCAATTCAATATGGCCAATGCGACAATGGGTAGTCAAGTTTTGTGCATCAATTGTGCGGCTATTGCCGATACGGGTACTTCACTACTAATGGCACCCACGGACATCTATAATAAAATTAAAATTCAGCTGGGTGTTGGATCGGATGATGTAATTGATTGTTCGAATACGGCGAACATGCCAACTTTGAAGTTTGCCATTGGTGGAAAGATTTTTGGTGTGCCCAGCTCGGCGTATATCATTCCACTTGAAGACAGCTGCATGTTGGGCATTGGCAACATTACAACAGACTTTTGGATACTGGGCGATATTTTCTTGGGACAATACTATACGGAATTTGATTTGGGTAAAAATCGCATTGGATTCGCTTCAGTCGGTGGACTAAACTATACTGCGGGTGGTGGAGCGTCTAGCTTGAAGCAGTTGCGTCTTGTGGAATTTGCTGCATTGTTGGCTGTGGTCTGGAAGATCTTGGACTACATCAATTGAGAGAACATTTATTAATCTATTAAATTTTTATTAAAATTTTTTTTTTTTTTGTGTTTATTAAACTATTATTATAAATCTCTGTGCTGAATCTAATATGCAGTGATATCGATCTGAAATAAAGAATGTACCGATGCTACGAAATAATGAATTGGATATAAATATATTTTAAGTATATTTTATAAAGCTGCTTTTAGCTTATAATATACTGCGCAGCAATTGGGATGATCTTCTCGCCAATCGTCAGCTGATTGAGTTGCATCTGGAAATGGGAACCGTTGCACACCAATGAAGAAGAGAGAAAAAACTGAAGCCAAAACAAATTGAGGACTGCAAATTCTTTTCATCTTCTTGTGGCGCTTAATTGGGCCGCCGTTGAGCGTGATTTATTGTAAAAAAAAGAGCAAAGTAAAAGATGAATTCTTGCAGTTGCTTAACTTCGAATGTACGCATTATTTATGTATGTGTTGTTATTTGGATACCCTGTTATCAGTTGGTAACGAGTGAAAAGAAAGATATAATGCTTCGCTGATAATGTGTGTCAAAGTCGAACAAATGGATATTTTTTGGATATTCTTAAACAAAAGGCTATATAAAAAAGTCTTTTAATTCGACCTCATCATAAAGCTCATGAGAGAAATATTCAAATTTTCATATATAGTAGATATATGTATATCGATAGTTATCGATTTATGTGCAATTGTTTTTTTTTTCATATCTTGTGGAGTATAAAACATTAATTAAACTGTATAATATTAAATTATTCTACATTGCGGAATGTTTCATAATTTGTCCACTTTGAGCTGTTCCAGGGTATATTTTAGTCGTGCACTCTTTGCATTGAAGCTCACTTTTTACTGTTGTCAGGGATTAGGAACTACACTCGCAGCTCCCACACATAACAAAAAATGCAGTATACATATATATTTATATATGTATATATATCTTATGGATCAAAAAACGTTGTTGGTGGGCCAAAGAAGAACAATCAAGCAAAACTTTAATGAGCGTTGGGGGTTTTAATAAGTGCAATTGCCTGGTTGGTTAACAGACTGGATGCCCGGTCAGCTTGTTGGAAATTTATTGGCCAAGCAATTGCACAGTTCGAAGCTCATCAAATACCAATAAAATATCATTTGTTGTAATTTGAGGGGACCACCACCAGGCGACTTTATATCTTTCGAGCTTTAGCTCAAGCTATGGCGGCTCTCGATGTGGGTTTCAGTTGAGTGGATTTGAGATTATGATCTGTCGTTCTCTCTCATATCTCCCTCTCTCTCTCTCTTTCTCTTGTATTCTTTGTCTTTGCCTCTTTCTTGGAGCAATCTGTCTCATTAGAGTTGCCAGAGTGCTTGATTTATTGTTGTTCGGCTCAGTTGTTGTTGTAGCTGTTGTCGATAAATCACATTAAAATATTTGCTAAAAGCAAAAAAGTAAAGTGGAGAAGAGAATCGTTTGGCTGTTTCTTTTGGTCTTGACAAATCTCTAAACGAAATCAGTTAACAACTTAACTAATGATTATCGATGTGTGCTTGAGCAACACCAACAACAACAGCAAGAAACAATCACCAACAGCAGAAACATCCAAGAACAACATTTTCGATAAGCGAATGCAACAACTTTTTGCCACAAACCACAACAGATCTGCAGCAATCAAATACAGATATAAACGTATACAGGTACACACACACATGTGCACACATGCGCACACACGTGCAACAAATGAAAACATCTTTGATAACGGCTTTGTCGCTTTGGCTCATCTGCAAATTGTGCGTATTTGCATAGTTCGTTAGTTCTTGGGCTACGCAATACGCACTGACAAAAATGTTAGTATACTTGGGAAATTGGAATACTCTATCTGGAAATGTTAGTGGCAGTGAACTACAAGGCATAGTAGAAGTAGAAGAATAACAGTTCAATCACATTACGTTAAAGGGTTAGCAGTGTTGCAAAAGTGTTATAGTAATATAGCTGAAAGTATGTGTATAACAGTAGTATAATAATATATCACTATAGTAGTAATATATAGGTATATTACTTGCATTAGAGTTTTAAAATGCTTTACAGTTTCTTTTCGGGTAGTATCGGAAAAGTTAACTTGAAATGTAATAGTAGTATAAGAGTGATATAAAAATAGTATAACAGAAATATAACAGTTGTATAATAATACTGTAATAATGGCATGTTAGTAGCCCAACAATAGTATAACAGTTGTGTGTTTCTGCTCACATATGAATACATTTGAAGCCGTTCTGTATTCGTATTCGTATTTAACGAAGATATACTATCTATTTTGGGCTCTTGACTAATATTTTACAACTGGTATACAATGCATTGAAGCACTTTGCAAATCTTTGGCAGTGCAGCTTCGTCTTTAATATATTCAGTTATTGGCAGCTAAATATGCAAAATCCCTAAACGATATCCTACTCTTTCTCTCTCTCTCTCTCTCTTTCTTTCACTCTCTCTGTCTCTCTCACCCTATCTTTTCCTCTGTGTGTGTTTCTCTTGATACCCTTCAAAATATGCAAATTAAATGTAAATAAGTTTGCAACTATTCGGCAAAGCTCTTTGGCACATCCATCCATTCGATCAGAACGTATGTCTTCGTCGTCGGTCGTTGCCAGATGTTAAAGCTTTGATAAGGCTGCCAACTTGTTTTTTTTATTGTAAAATTTCGCAGTTCTCAGTGGACAGATAAGAGTCGCATCTCAACAATTTTCCATTTGGCCTACGTGAAAACAAAGTACGAAAGATGCAGGCAGAACAACAGCAGCAATGTAAAGGGAATCTGGAGAACAGACAAAGACGAAATACTCTTAAGGATTTGAGGCTGAGACGTGAGAGAGGATGATATGGAATAGGTATTAAGGAATATGGAATATGAAATATGGGAATATAGAATATGGAATGTGGAATATGAAATATGATTTATGGAATAGTTTGTTTAATATAGCATAAAGAAAGAGATCGAATACAATTTATGCTATGTTTTCTTTCAAGTGTTACATATTTCACCACATAGTTGAGGGACTCGTACGAGGTGTATATTCAAAAAGCTAATAAGAAGCACGTAGCATCTGATAAAGGGGAGGAACAATCGATAAATTGTGAGCCAGTGCTGCCAACTTGTCTCGCTACGGTTGTTGTAGCTTTAATAATTGTGAAATTGTTTATTATGAATGCAATTAGTGCGGCGTGTGAGTGGGGAGATAAATCAAAAGGATAACAGCGATAAGGAGCGACACGAATTGGACAGAGCTTTCCCGACTGTAGCATTTCGATAAACGATAACACGTTTCATTTGTCTTCCTCTTCGTCTTTAAGTGATTACACTTTATGAGTTATTGTTGGTGCTGCTGTTATGGTTGCTGCTGCTGTTGCCTGCTGCCTGCTGCCGCTGCTATAATTATTATTGATATTATTTACTTTAATCTGCTGCATCGCGCTGCAACTTAATTGGAATGAGTAAAAGTGTATATCCCCCTGTACGTCCTTCTGCCACTACATACCTACCTCTACCTCTCGCTATCTCTGTCTGCTTGTCTCCCCTGCCTTGTCACGCGTGTGTGCGGCACACTTTTGCGCCCCGAAAAAATGTGTAATTTGTAGCAATTTTGTCCCGTCTGAAACTGGGTCAAACTTTTATAGTTGACCGCCATAAATGGGAGCCGCCATATAACGCGAGCGATCTGAACTCCAAAAATATGCCAAAAAGATACACAAGTCAGAGTGTGACTCTAGTCATGAGTGCCTGACGATAAGATATCCTTTCTGAACACTGTTGTGGGTTTCTCTTGAGGAAGGCAAACAATATTTGCTCTTCAATAACTATGATTGATTAGTAATATATATATATATATATATATATATATATATATATATATATATATATATATATATATATATATATATATATATATATATATATATATATATATATATATATATATATATATATATATACATAATATAAATATACAGGAAAGAGAAGAAGTTTGTCTTTAGCTTGAATTGTTTTCAAGTTATCCAACAAAGAAATACAGAATTTTATCAAGTTTTCGAATATGTTAAACTTTCAGCTCAAGGATATATGCATATATACAAATATGAAAATGAAATGGAAAGCAAATGGAGTTACGATATTAAATACCTGAGTACTATGCCTCCTTCCACCTATTGCAAACACTGCCACAAAAACATCATACCCAACCGCATTGGGTTCAGTGTATAAAAGGGAAAAATAAACTCGATGCAGTTGCCTTTGGTGGCACAATAAAAATTTAGTTTAATGAAAGTGTTTTTTCTTTATTTAATTTTGTATTTTTTGCTGCTCGGAATTTGATGGCTTGATTGCCAGACACTGGGATTATGATATAGTTGAGAGATCAGTGCGCGATTTTGATGACGTTTACGATTACGACTACGATTACGAGTTTTTTTTTTTTCTGTACTCTTGTAACCTCGAAAGCGCGTTGAAAGCGATGAAGATTCATGATTTTGTTGAAGTTTTACATTTTTGACTGTGCTTTTTTTTTTGGGTCTTATATTTCGCCTTGGCATTTATGGCATAATTTTGGTCATCATTTGGACAAGTCATGATGATAATGATCACGATGATCAGCTTGATTATATATATATATATATATATATATATATATAAATATGTATATAGTATCTGCCATCGGTAGGCAACAGTAGCTGCTGTTGCTGCTGCTGCTGCTGCTGCTGATCTCTCAGAAGTCAACCCCAAGGGTCCAATGTAATGCGGTAAACCAATTTTATTTAAGGGAAAGTTTAGATTTCTATCTTGAGATAACTTAAAATAATTATACAGAGAATATAGTGCACATTATATGTGTGAGAAAATTTATTAGATAAAAAATAAGAAATATTTAAGTAATATTATAATGCTTATATATAATACGTAACTGGATCTGAAATTTGTATCTGTCTTTAAGAGGTTGAAGTGAATGAAATGAAATGTGTAGAATATGTCAATATGTATAATTCGAATAGGCCGAGTATACTAAAACAACAAACTTAACCTTACCCAATAGATAATATCTGTAAAATTGAAATATGTGTTAATGCAATGGAATGTAATTTATGTTACTTATAATATGATTGATTTTTTGTTTCGAAAATAACGAACTTTTCGTTCCTATCTAAAGCTCTTAGCTTAGATGAGGAATCGTTGTTCTCTGACTCAGTCTAGTTATGTTATCGCACACCTAACATTAAAAAAAAAATATTTGCATAAAAAAATGAATTTAAAATTTATGCTCTGAGTGAACTTAGAACTTATCATGAATATATTACATTAAAATATTGAATATTTCCAAATAAATTTCATTATGTAATTCCAAATTTAAATAAATATATCATATATTCCAGCCAATTAATAGCGTATCCATGCATTATGTTTAGCTAAAAATCTCTTTTTCTGTTTCTCTTCTTATATTTTGCAGTCTAATACTCTCTTTCTTCCTGAAATGGGTAAGTTCTTTGATTTTTCAACTTATCTTATCTCTGCAAATATCTCTCATATATCTCTTATTTTTTGATAATGTTCCCAAGATAAAATCGATTCTTTCGACTATATAAAATAAAATCTATTAAGCCAAGATCTAAATCGGTGTTTAAAAGAAATTTCTGACATAAATTAGCAATTTATCAAATAAACTCATTTGGGGAAGTTCAGTGAGCACGCAAAAAAAAGGGCTTCACCAAAGTGACTTAATTAGCATGCAAAAAATGCATTGGGAATCAATCAAAAAATTTATATATGTATGTATGCGTACATGTGTATGCATATGTAGGTTATGAGCGAAGAGTTGCCAACAAAATTATATGAGAAGAACAATTTTTGGAATCGGGCTCAACTTTCTTCCAGCCAGCCCATAATGAGAGGAGTCTTGGTTTTGAGGTATCGGGTTGGGGTTTGGGGTAGCCAAAGGCAACGCTGCTAATTGAAATATTCTTAATCAGATTTTGGTTTCTCAGCGTTCGATGTATTTAATCCGCAATTATCCAAGGGCTGGGAGGAGGAGGTGGTGCTCAGTTGATTGCCCGTGCTGCGGTAAGGCTATGGTTTAATTTAGCGTTAAACTAAAAATAAAGCTCAATGGATGCTGGAATCTCACCTTGTTAAGCGGTCCAAGCAGCAGTCCAGGCAGCATCAGGTTGTGGGCACGTTCGATTGGCGGCACGCACCGCTGCACCATTCATTGCCAACCACTGGACCAGTTCTTAACAAGGTAGGCGCAACGCAACCAAAAGGGCAAAAAAAAAAAAATATATACATGTAAAAAAAAAGGCGATATTGCTCATATATCTGTAAAGAAAGTGAGCCTTTCTTTCAAAGCTTGTGGCTTTTTACGTGCGCCAACTCGTTGAGATTAAAGAGCTGCCGTTTAGTGGCTACTTAGCCGGCGATAAAAAGCCGAACGTGAAATTGCATTAAACAGCAGCAAAACCTTTGTGCTCCTCCTGGTGCTGCTTCCTGCTGCCTGGGAAGATTTGGGGCAAGCTTAACAAGCTTGTAAGCTTAAATGGGTTTTTAAAGAGCTGCCGCTGCTTGAGACACAGTCGAAAAGCCACTGTTAATAATCTCTGCACAGCAGCCGCAACAGCAGCAGCAATTACAAGTAGCTCGCTAAGATTGAAAACTGTTGATGGAAACCTGACAAAAGGCTTCGCAGAGCATTACAAAACAGAACCGACACAGATGAGCCTAAAAGCGGCGCTAGCTATGAATGAATTGAACTAGCATGATATCCTATAAAGAGCGAAATTAATTGAAGAAACACAATATAGAGAGATATGTGATTGAGGAGGTCTATGTGATTGACAGTTTTGAAAAGTCTACTCAAGTCTAGAACTAATAGTAAATACATATATCAAGAACTACTATATATATTATATTCATAGATTATTCCTTTTAGTTTTTCAGTCCATTGAGGTATTTGATTATTTGTCAATGTTGTACGAAGTATAGATATTTTTTTTTAAACTTCAGCTTTTATCATCCGTGAGAATTATATGATTATATTAATAGTATCATATACATATATCATTAATATATATCCATTAGATATCTTAAATTTAGCTATTATAGTTAGCATATTTTATTTGTTCTGTTTCCTGATAGTAATTTTCTGATCCTTAAATATATGTTGAACCATATTCTTCCCATTTAGAGAGAATTACAGCTCGACTAGCTGCTAGTTGATCAAGTTATCTAAGCACTGAAAATGCTTACAGGGTATTTCAAATTTTATTGACAATGCCCGCTGTGTGCTTAGCCAGCGCATTGAGCGTTTGCTGCAGACACAAAAGCTACAAGAAGGCTAATGCTATTAAGCCTTCATGATCATCAGGCATCAGGAAAGCAACAGGCTGGCAGGCTGGCACTATGGCTAGCAGGCTGACTGGCTGGTTGGCTGGTTGGCAGAAGGTACATCACTCAGTTGCAGACTGCGGTGAGATGTAGACATAGGCTGCCGTCATGGCCAACAATCTGTCCAAAAGCGATAAAGTTATAATGGCGCAAATGTTGGACACAGTTTTCTTTCCTTTTCCATCTCCTTCAACGGGCCACATCCATAGCCAGTGTCTGTGTTTGTGTCTGTGTCTGTGTCTGTGTCTGCCTACTGATCTGGCTGTTGATCTAAGTCGACGCGTCTTAGGCTTAAAGCAAAAACGCGCATCTTTATCGCGATGTTATGTGTTGTGTTGCCCCCATGTGATGTGCTCGACTTTGAAAACTGTTTACAAACTGTCTGACAGAGTTTTGACTGCCGTTTTGGCTCTCTCGATCGGACGGTTGATGTCGCCGACGTCGATCGGTGCACCATATATACCTCAATGCCGTCATGCCGTCATGCCGCCATACCCCGATCCCCCATGCCAATGCTCTGATGATAGATCTCTTTGCAGAAGGACAAGCCATGGAAGGCAGACGAATGGCTCTGTTGTTGTACTAGCTTCAGGCGACGACACGCTGTGTCTGTCAGTCTACAGTACCTCTCTCCCTCTCTCCCTCTGTCTCTCTCTCTCTCTCTCTGTCTCTTTCTCATGCTTTCTTGCCAAAAGGGCGGCACAGTGGGCGTACAAAGCAAACACACAGAGAATAAGCGCTTAAAACAATAATATAACCATAATGAATATCATAAGGCATAAGCTTAAACAAAGTTCAACAACAACAACAAGAAGAAGATCAAGAAGAAGCAGAACAGAAACTATTGTAGTGCAGGAATCAAGTGATCTGGAATAAATAGCATACACTTCGCTGCACGCAAGCCAAAGAAGACAACAGGTTCGCCTCATGCCGTCTCTCAATACAATGGTTAGGATCGATCTGCTGCTTAGTCTGTACTTTGTCAAACTAATTATAAATTTAATCCCAAGCGTGCGCACTGATCGCATATGATCTATTTTTGTGAAGCTAGTGGAAACTGCGTTGCTGCGCCAATGTTAAGGAATCGATCGATCGATCGATCGAACGATCGTGCGCGTTTCGATTTAGCTAAGAATTGATTACAAGTGAGAAGTGAACTTCAAGAGCACAAGATTGCAGTGATGGATCGCGCTTAGACATAGTGTTAACTAAAAAGCGATACTCGCTATCGATTGAGGTCGTAACAAGTAACAAATGATCACAAACTCTTACAGATTGTTTTAATTAAGATGATGTGCTCAAAATACATGCCATGTGCACAAATTGAAATTGAGCTATGGACATATGTGAAAAATGTTGCCCATATAATGGTGCTTTCGGTTTGCTAAGGAAGTAATCCAAAAGAGAAAGAGAGAGAAAGAGTGGGGAAACTACAAAAGTTCCAAGTTTTGCAAATCAGAAAAAAATCTTTGGCTGATTAATTGATAGACGATTAATGTCTTATGATCCCTGATAAAAATAAAGTCAAGTTAAAAAAACAAATTTATTTTCTCTATATATTTCTTCCCATGTTATTTCATTCTCATTTCTGAGAGATCGCAGATGTGAATAATCTAGTCTCTAATATGATAATGAAAGCTAAATAATATATAAATTTATTGTAAATCGATATCAAGAGTAGATTATGCTTGCTGTTAAGAAGCAGAAGATCTTTATATGATTGCTTAAGTTAAGCTATGATAAGATATGATATTAGCCCCACTGTGCCACAAGTATTGCTTCGCTCTTTCTCTCTCACTCTCTCTGTCAGTTTGACTCTCTGCTTGGCGATCCTCATTTCAATTACGATCACTCGCAGCAGGCAAACTGCATTAGATGAAGTTGCGTCATTATTACGATTTATCTGAGGATCAGCCATATAAGTTGAACGATGGCAACGATCGCTTAATTGATCGATCTGTATTGTTTCAGAAGACTGGAAGCGTTTGCATCTAGACACCTTCTCGGAAAGAGAACCATACGCTTGCATCTCAATCGCAACCTCGCCCCCGCATTGCAATTGCGGCTGTCTATAGCCTCGAGCTGCTGGCGGCTATTTACACAGTTTGAGCCATAATTTAGGCCATATATCAAGGCACTGGCCGCTTGACGGGACAGCAACGACTTGGCACTGACTTTTTGGCCCAGTCAGTTCAGTACCAGCTCTGCTCTGTCTGCCGCTCAATGTGATATATGACCGCAATGTCCTAATGATAATGACGTGTTGTTGTAGGTGGGCAAACAGAGACGAAGAGTGAAAGAGTGACGAGAGTTGAGCTGAGTAGCAGCTTATCACAGAGAGTTTCTTTTCGATATACGTATATCTTCTACATATATATATATATATATATATGTAAATATGCTATATGTAGATATATGTTATGCGAGTATTTATTGATTTAAATTGTGCTGCGGCTTATTGGACGACGCGCGTTTGACACACTCGGCAAATGTTGACAAAGCGCCCGGTGGGTCGGTTACCTGGCTGACTGAGTGGTTGAGTGGTTTAGTGATGTGGTTGAACGTCCCTCGATTGTCACTGCCTGACGCCTGACGCCTGCCTGACACAGTTATGCAAGTTGTTCACACACAACACCCACGCAATCCATTACAGCCAGTTGAAGGAAGAAGTAAGTGCTCGAGGCACTTCTTTAACCGACTCAATTCGATTCGAATCGATTCGTTTGCGATATTTGATATTTACATAACAAAGAAACCGACAACGAACCAATTTGTGTGCAAACAA
Organism: Drosophila koepferae; assembly: GCA_030914345.1. Lineage (NCBI taxonomy): Eukaryota > Metazoa > Arthropoda > Insecta > Diptera > Drosophilidae > Drosophila > Drosophila koepferae. The sequence goes on from JAUESR010000209.1 coordinate 4,922,045, forward strand.
TTCCCCTGAAAAATAATCAACCGATATCAGTTGAAAATCATAAATGAAAAAAAAAAGGAAAAAAATGAAGGGAGAAAGCAAACAACGCGCGCCAAAATCTTTCTTAAATAAACGAACGTCATATAGATATGTATATATATGTATCTATATATATAAATATGTATATCTATGAATCCCCTCTCTTTCTGTCTTGACTTTGTTCAAGTGAATTGTGAATGTGTAGGAGTGATTATCTATGCATCTATTTATTTATCTATAAGCACATACTCTCATTATCTATTGGCACTTACATTTATCATAGTTCTCTGCATATACATATGTATATCTCTAGTCATACGTATCTATCTATAGTCGTTTCTTATTTATTTGCATAACCAAGTGATTTACATTACTTGGGGTTTTAGCATACGGAAATGACAGATAAACAGGCGAGTGCACAAAACTGTGTCATTCTGTTGGATAATTGAAAAGAGGGAGAGAGAGGGTGAGCAACAGAGAGAGAGCTATAGAGTTCAATATTCTAGAGAAAAGTGTGATCTACATATCGGAATTTGTTTACTAGCTGTGTCAGAATTGATTGAAATGATCGCGGCTATGAATTGCAAGTAATTTGCATTGATATCATATTGATTATATATAGCTGTAATAGCTACAAGTATATATTCTTCAAATTCATTGACTTTGATAAATATATTTAATTTCGTTCGACATTTAAAGTTCTATATGATTCAAATAGCATGATTGAATATCATTACTAAATTGAACTCCTTGAATGTTCTTAAAATTCTCCTTAATAATCTATGTTTAAAATATAACCATCTTAATGGAATATCAATTCATGCACTAAATAATGATCCTCATATATTGCTAAATCGCGTGTTTTCTCAAAAGTTTCTTTGAAGACATACAAGATCGTCCGATCATAAGATTCTTTCGCATGTTCTATGTAAAAGTCGCGATCATTTTGGTTGAAGCAGCGACAATTTACGATGCGCCCCGTACAATTCAAATTCTAACAAACTGTTCATCATCTAAGTGACAGTTTCTTGTTGTTGCTGAGGGATCGCGAGGATCATCGGAAATATACATATAGATTTATACAAATATATACATACCATATACATATCACACAGCGATCGTAAACTATTTTGTCTGCTGTCAAAAGCAAAACCAAAAAAAAAAAAAAAAACACATTGAACTTCTCTGAATTTGTTGTTGAGATTTTCTCTCTCTCACTCTCTGGTGATTTTCATTTTGTGATCTGTTTGCATTTTTGATTGATCGCTTTATACCGTAGAAGCAAAAGGAATGAGAGTACAAAATGTAAATGCTGCAAACCACAAAAAATAAATATATATATATATATAAATACATATATATACAAGGTAGGATCATTGGCATCGATCATCATTTGGCGGTGCATATTTGTGGTCTTTGTTTTTGAACGATCGCAGCTTCTCAGCGAACGTCAACAAATGTTGATAATCAAATCAAAGGCACCAGCACAGTGTACAGATCGAGAAATTGTGATTGTGTGTACTCGTTGCAGGGCAAAGGAACAAACCATCATAACTTCAACCTTCACCTGTATGCGAGTGTGTGTGTTGACTTTTTGGATCTCTTTTTTTTTTTGGGTCTTTCAGTTTGTAGCTACCTACGCGCAATAAGACTTTCTGGATCGATCGAATGATCGGCAATCGTTGATATTGATGCATAATTAAATTTAAACAAATCAAACTGCCAGCGCAGCAAAGGAAACAGAAATCAAGTTGTACTTGGAGACCACCAGGCGATTGGCGCAAGTGAAATAATTTGCTGGAAGACGAGATTCAAAGAGATGCACGATCATCAGCAAGGCGATCGACCCACACACACACACACACACTCATACTTACAATGCAGTGGCTGCCACAACAAAAAGTAAAAAGAAGAAGAAGAAGAAGAGAAAAAAACAAGTACAACTTGTAGCTGGAGCTCTCTGAAGCTTCGACTGTCTGCGCGCTGTGATCGTTTAATCTAGCGCTAAAGATCAGGCCAGGATCGTCCTACGTACCGAAATGCTGAAATGATTGAATTGTGTCTTGCTGTCGATCAGTGCGTGAGTTGGCCAGACGGAACACAGTGAGTCGACTGATCGCCAGACATTGATATTGTTGCATTGATATTGAATCATGTATGTAAGTATGTATGTATGGAACGGATCGTCTCTGCTTTGGTATGCAAAACGATCAGCGCTTTGCATAATGGTAGACTCTTCTCGACTCTGAATCTTGGCATGCAAATCTCTCTAGGTTGTTGGTTGGCTCAACGGCTGGCTGGCTGGCTGACTGTCTGAACGGCTCCTTTATGTGACTTTGAGTCCTGTTTCCGATCGCTGTCGCAGACTTTCACAGTTTTATAACAAATTTGATTGAATTGCCTGCCTGCCAGCCCCGATCGATGGTAGGCAGCCAGCCCCCGTCATTCTGTGTGCTGTGTGTGCCTCTTGTCTTTGTCTGCACCTTGCAAATGATTATGAATTGATTTTTGATTGCTTTTAGCTTTATGCATGCATATTATTACTCACATCTGAATATATTTTCTGTTTTCGGTTTTCTGGTTTGGGTTCCGGTACGTTGTATTTACTGTTATAACAAAACTGCTACATCAACAGCTGCGATCGTTTTATACATATATATGTATGGACATGGTCTCTTCAAGGTAATTAGCACACGTGTGCACATGAGACATGCTCTTTGATCTAGACATGTGTGTCCAGCTTCCTTTTGGCAGAAACTATCCAACTATCTACATGCATAGATCTCATATAATCAGCGACGCAATCGCACGTTTCACATTCGTTTTTGCATTGCACAATGATTGAGTCATCTCAGTGCATCAGATCATCCATCATCGATCTTTGGACATACGCATTGTTTTGCCATTCATATGCAGGTAGCATTGTGAGAGCATAGAAATGCAAAATAGTTATTTAATGAAGTGTCCTAAGACCCGCTGTCGATGTAAACTAATGTGCCTTAATGTTTATGCAAAAGAAAAAATACGTTGCCACGTATCTTTGCAGATCGTTACATGCTGGATCTTTGTCAGCGAGCATCTTTGAGAGAAGTTTCTGCACGTGCTATACACTAGGGAATAGCTGTGGCCAGCAGGTAGCTGAAAATTTGCAACTCATATGTGCAGTTGGGCATAGATCGTGTTTAGTATGCAATCTAAAGATCTAATACTTAATCTAAGAAACTGAAGATGTAGACTTAAGTATCTGAAGATATAAGAAACTTTTGCTCATAAGAGCCAAGAAGAATCTGAATGTAAAGATAGTAGTAACTAACTATATAAAAAACTTCAGATCATCATAAATGCTGAGGATCAAAGGATTCACAACTTTCAAGGATCTAAAAGTCAAGTTGCCAAAATATAATTACAATTTTTTACTAAGTTGTTGTAGAGAACAAAATCATTTTGATTTCATTCTTTTTATTGCAGATTTATGAAAAGCTTGTGCAATATAATAACCAGAAGACTTTTGTTATTTTCTAGCAAATTAATTTGTTAATTCTAAAATATATTTCATGTATACCAAAATCTTATTATTGACTACTACCCGTTTGCGATCAGCAATGACTGCTACTAGCATATTAGTACTTTCAACTACTACTACTTATACTAATGTGAGATGATGATGTTGATATTTTAGGTATCCCGCATGCTGTGTGCATATTATCTATGGCTGCATCTGGCTATCTGGTTGAGTTAAGCACAAGCGCGATTGTAAGCAGGCATTGTGAGATGATAAGCTTCCATGTAACTGGCAGATGGGGGCCAATGATATAGAGGCAGGCAGGCAGGTAGCTATAGAGAATTGGCTTAAATCGATTTCTTATGTTGCCGCGCTTATCGATCGCGGCGACAGTTGGACAGGGAGAGTGTGGTGGTAAAGAACCAGACAACCGGGCGAGTGAAGGCAATAAAACGGCAAACTTTAAGATTAGCCAAGTGGCAAAGTTGATTTCCATATCAGTGGCCGGGGCCCATAAGTTGATGTAAGATATATTAAGAGATAAATAACAGTGCCAGAAACAGATCGATTCGTTGATCGCTGATCGCTGAGCGAGTGGAGTGCAACTTTATTAGAGCCTCTTAACACGATTGCCAATTGATAGCCGCTTCTTAAGCTGAAGCTGTTGCTGTTGCTGCCAAAAGACATTAACAAAACTGCCGGCAACGCGATCGGCTCATCAGCAAAAGAACTGAACAGAACCAAACAGAACAGTACAGAACAGATCAGATCTCTGATCAGCGCCCGATCAGCACAGATCAGCGCAATTAAAATTGTTATCGCTGTTTGTTGTTAATGCTGATGATGTTGGCGATCTGCGAGTTGCCTCAACTTCCTGTATGCCCACTGCCGCTCAATACACTTACCCAATTAGGGAATTATTCACTAAGTTGTGAATTTGAAATTGTGCAGCTCAATCGAGTGGAAAGTGTTAGAATTACTGTTCAAATATAGATAATATACTTGACAATTATGAATTATTATATTTGATGAGCTTGATATATTTATATGTTGACATAGTCTGTTTTTTTTTTGTGCATATATGTATCTATTTCGAACTCTCAGTTCTTTTCAGGCTTGGAGTTTAAGTTCACTAGATCATTTGATATTTATAGCTTAATGCCTTTATAAACTTGGATTGTTATATAGCCGGTTCTCCAAATGCTCCTACGCTACAAATTCAAAGATTTCTTTCCTTACTACTATAAAAACTACCTAGCTTGACAAATGTCCAATTTAAAAGATTGAACTGAATCATTCAATGAACTAGGAATGCAACTGTTGTCAATCATTGATCATTGACATTGATCATTACTCTAATTGATCTACTCTTGAGTGTATTTGCTAGTTCGGTGCATTATCGATTTGCATTGCGTTCGCTTGTTTGCTTCACGCCTTTGGCATTTCGCTGAAAACTTAATTTAATTAATTGCCAAACACACACAGAAAATTTTCCCATAAAATGTTTCACTGTCCAGTTAGTGGTGGCAATAACCAAAAAGATACGAAAAAAGAAACGAAGTTGGCGATCATCACTTTAGGCGCAAACTTGAATAATTGTTGCATTGGCGCATTGGGCATTTAAAAGTGATTCGTTTTACGAGCCCATTGCACTCGCCTTTATGATTGGCAATTAATTAGGCTACGAAATGCGATCGAGTGAGTCCAATGAACGTTGAATGTTGTACATTGAAAGTGGTTCGCTGTGCTGCTGTGCGATTGCATTGCCTTTGGGGGTTATTTGTTTTTACAGCTACCGTATTTAATAGTTGCGTCTCGATTTGTTTGCTTAATTAATCGCAGCTGTAATAATAATAACAATAATGTACCAATGGGTTCTCGTCTCTCTCTATCTCCTCTCCTTTGTGTGATATAAGCAGGCATGAAATTAGTTTTCGTTGGAAAAAGTTTCTCAAGTTGAAACTGAATCGATTAATGCGCACAATTGCATTTGAATGGCAAATGTGGCGCATTGCTCGATTGTTTTCGATTGTCTGCAGCCCTCAAGCCTCGCACACTAATCTCCGGGGCCTCACACTTGGCCCATTGTGTCGCCCATTGTGCTGCGGCGATTCGGCATGGCAATAATAATAAGAATACTTTATACATATATATATATATATATATATATGTATAGAGAGAAGCAAACCCATTCCAAAAGGCATTCGAATGGAATGCTGCATGCTAATCCTTTGCATTCGGCTGTGAGACGTGTGTGGGCTGCGCCAGCGTTGGATTAATTTTTTTGTGATGCATTTTGCCATGCAACGAGTGCAGCGAGCATCAAAAAGAAGATCACACGAATCAAAAGAAAAACAAAAAAATCAAAACTATGAACAAGAGAAAAAACTATATATTTTCAATGTCCAGTTGCATGTATGAACTAGAAAATACTGTGTGAAATGTAAAATTCGTAATACAAAATATTATTACTATATTCCTTAACAAAGTTGAATCTAAATATGTCAATATATCAATATTAAACAAAGTCTATATAAGTATAGTTTTACAGATTTTCAATGAGTACTGATTTGTTATTCATTTTGCAATGCAAAGAGTTTGAATGCCTGTAAAATCTTACAGGAGTTGCCTTATCGAACCTACCTACGGCCACACATAATATAGACAGGGTATACAAATGCGTTTTTTATTGTAATATTGCTCGACATTCAAAAAAGAGAAGCAAAATGAAGCAGATCTATGTAGAAGTCGAGAGCTAAATAACGAACGTGCCAAGCAAAAACAAATATATATATATATATAAGATGAGATCCCGCACAGAGAAGCGAGTCAAGAGACCACCCTTAAGAACCGCGTGCCTAGATACCAAAATTTATTGCTGCCCAGAACAGTCCAGAGAAGATATTTGTGTGTGTGTGTGTGAAAGGACCTTCTTATTGCCCGCTCGCATGCCGAATACTTCATTTCAATTTTAATTAGAGCAACGCATGGAATTTTTCTTTCATTTTTTTCCCGTTCTTTACTTAAGGTCAACTTGGATTTTTCTAGTTTTCCTTTTTGGGTAATTTAAATTTTAGTTAGTTAGGTCGGCGCATTTCGTTTGATATTTGGTTGCGTCTGGGACTCTTTATAATTAGATGGCAAAATGCCGCTGCAAGAAATTGAAATTGAAATTGATTGTTAAATAATTTTCTTGTGCCACCTTTGCGGGGTCCAACTGATTGGCTCCAACTCACATGGTCGGCGACTTTTTAAGTGCGAGAAAAGGACAGATAGAGAAAGATAGAGCGAGAGGAATGGAGCGAGGAAGACAGGGAGTTAGAGCATCTGTGCAGCGAGGGGAGTGCGAGTTGTTTTTAGCAAAAATGTGAAAATCTAGAGCAAATTGAAAAATATGAGAAGAGAAGGGAATTATTCAAACTGAAATGGAAAACATTTAAAAATGAATTTGAAATAGTATGAAATGCAAGTTGGTAGATTAATTTGAAGATTATCTATATAAGATTTGGGTTTATAGAGTAGGAAATATCTAATATGTTTTTTATATTTAAAACGTTTCAGTTGCACCTCGCATTAGCCACTTGCTGCACGCATTCCTTAACTGTATGCAAAATATGCCGACACAAATCAAAAATGAAATCGCCAATCGCAAAAGCTAACGAGCCAAATGGAACGCTGAAGCTTGCAGACGACGAGTAGAGCGTAGTTAAAACGAGCCTGAGAGACAGACAGAGAGAGAGAGAGAGAGAGAGAGAGAGAGAAGTCTGAAGAGGGGCAGCGTCTGCGCATGCGCGGAAGCAATCGCAGAAAATTAGGCGTAAATTTTTATTGGGGCGACAGTTGGAGTTGGCCTTTAACTTTATATGACTGCGGCACGAGAATTGGAATTTGAGTGGACTGCGTGTGTGTGTGTGTGCGTATGTGTGAGAGTTTATATATATAGATACATATATGTATATGTGTGTGGGGAAGTACAATGCAAATCCACTTAAGTGGTCACAGCCCAGCCAAACAGCAAAGCATTTTGTCCAAGCAGTTCTACAGAAAGAAACAACAACAACAAAAAGATGAAGGGTTTCAAGTCTGTTGTTTATTTTTTTTAAGGCGAGTATTGAGGGCGGAACAGAAGCTGACCACAACAACTCAAATATATATATATATACATATATTTATGAATATTTCAATAGAAAACGGAAGAGTTGAGCACACGATAGATAGATAATAGATAAATAGAGATTGATGTCTCCAGAGAGTTCCAAGTAAGGAGCAGGAAGTATAGCTATAGTATTACTGGCGTCTTACCAGGAATTTAATATACATACATATACAATATAAATATATATCGACTCTGTGTATAGACCAGCATAAATGCAAGTTAGGCTGGCTTGTGTCTGGCGCGTGTTGTTTGTTGCCAAAATGCTGGTAGGAGGCCGAGGCCGAGGACGAGGCCGACGCCGAGGTAACCGCAACAAGTCCCAATAGAGAAATTAAATATCAGCCAGGTGGTGTGGCTGTAGCTGTAGCTGTAGCTGTGTCGGAGTCGGAGTCGGAGTCTGTCAAGGCTGCACAGCTGTACGGGTTCATTTCTCTCGTGCCATTTGCGCTAATTGTGTGTAAATATTTTGACCAGAGTCGAGGCACAGTTGACCCAAATGAGCAACTCTATTATAGCCAAAGATATATACGTATAGAGAGACGACACAAATCTCTATTCATGCCGTGACAATTAGAAACTGCTTAGCTTTGTTTCACACACACACACACACACACAAACAAACACACATGTAGCGAGTGAGGGAGAGAGATCGATTTGAGCCTGTGTGTGCTCGGCTCAGCATGCTAATAACAGTTAAGAGCCCAAATGCTCATTTCAAGGTAGTTTTAGCGAACTGCTGCGCGCTGTGCGGTCTCAGCCAGCATTGTTTTCATAGACAATGTTTTGACCGCATTTGCCAAAAACCAAAATAGATACATACGTACATACATACATATATTTATTATAGATATATATATATATTTGTCCACTAACAAAAAAGGGCCATAAAATCTCAACTCTGTGGTGGTCCTCAATTCGATGCTCTTTTGTTTCTCACTCTGCTTTCGTGTTTGTGTCACATGAAAACGCGTTTTTATATGCGTGACATCTCTATATAACAGCTAGACTCTGGTATTCATCTGCTGCTGCTGCTGCTGCTTCTTCTTCTTGTTCTGCTTTAGCTATCTGTCTCTATTATGGCGCAGGGGTCTTGGCGGGTTTCGAACTCATTTGTGGTGGGCGTTTGTCAATTGTTATTGAATTGAATTGAGTCGAGCAGAGCCTTGGCAATTGTCAATTGTTTTCTTTCGCTGTCATTCGGCAAGCAGATCGAGATTCGATTCCAGCGATAACATTCTCTACATCTACATCATCATCATCTTCTTCTTCGTCTTCGCACTGAGTGTGATTTGTGCATCTGCTACTGCAAATTGCATTAACTTGGCCCATGGACAATTGAGGCGTGATTTGAGGCGTTGTGTGCGGTAGCTGATTTCCCTTTAACGACCGCAAATTCATTTTTCTCCGCATTGTTCCCATTTGCAATTGTATTTTCGGCCCTCAAGGGGATATTGATGGAACGGACTCTTCCAGCGAAACTCTCTTTATTCGAAAGACAACAAAGAGCTCCACGCTCACCTTGCCACTCATACAAATGCAATGCAATTGCAATCGTCATACAATAGAAACATTTATTTAAGAGAATTTAATATTCTACTCTTTCTTAATATTTTCATTAATTTCTATGTATATTCAGACAATTCTATAATTAAAATAATATAAATTTTACTTGTTATATGTGATATTATTCTATGTGAACTTAGCTCCCAATTGGGGTTGTATGAATCAGCTAGATCGTAAGACTATAGCATATAGTTGCCATGGGCTTCATAAAATTTTTTTAGTTTTAAAAACTTTTTTTGTCGACAAATATTTATATGAATCGTAAACAGATCATGCAAAATTGCATAAATAACGCTTTTGCTTCTGGTAGAAAAGATTATTCTCTTCGATTTATCATATACCATAGTGAATATCGAAGCAGTCTTCACTCAAATACATTGATTCCATGTCTACGAGGATATTTCGTCTTTTCCGATAATTATGAAATTTTCGGCTTTAAGCTGACAGATACGAAAGTATGTTTGAGATATCATCATCATCAGCATTTAGAAATAGAAATTTTTTTGTGAAACTCTCGCTGCCTTTTACAAAGCTGTCACGCCCACAATGTGAGCGCGTGCTAGCCCCTGGCTCAGAGCTCATTACGTCAGCCTAATCCAAGCGTCAAGCATGTCCAGGCACAGGCAAAAGATTCTAACTAGCAGACGGATCAGCAGCTCTCCGCCGCGCTCTCTCTCTCTCTCTCTCTCTCTCTCTTTCTCTCTCTGGTGCTGGGTTGAGGCAGAGCTGCGCGCAAAGCTGTTAAGCGCATTCGACGCGCATGCCGCCCACGTCCTTTGCCCATTTTACCAATTTCCCATTTCTCTCTGGCTCTTGGTGAAAATTAATTAGCTAAAAACCTCGACGAAAAGGTGTTGGAAATCTCTGATTACGCTGGTAATTTAAGACAGCATGATGTGTAATGCGAGTATATTTCATTTCGTATTTCATTTTTTTTTTTTCCTTCCCGTCCGACACATTTCGTCGTTCGCCCCACACAATTTTCCTTATCATAATCATATTTGCCACGCCAAGGCAGTTTTTCTCGCCATTCGAGGTGAGTTTGCAATTCTAAGCCGTGACAGGAAACATCTCAATTTTGTTTGTACGTATATCCTGTTCGAGGTGTCTCTATCAATTTTCTGTTTATCTGTGTTATTTTTTTTGTGGTTTTTTTTTTCCATAATTTTTCACAGTTTTCTTCTGCTTTATTTAGTTATTTTTTTTTTCTTTTTTCATTTATCGCATTTCCTTCCGTTTTGCTTGTAATTTCAAACGTCAATTAAAACAATTTTTTTTTCTTCTTATCTATCTAAAGTAGTTTGTTCGCACTTAGTGCCTGGCTGATCCACTTTAGAGAGCGACTGGTAGCTACAAGTTGCCCTGCATCATATTTTCTTCTTCTTCTTCTTGCGCTTGTACGTCGTCTGCCTTCCATTTGCCTGTCAATGCCCATGGAGATATCTAAATTTGTTTGCGCTCTCGAGGCGATGACAGGCTGGCGAGTCTCTGGATTTAAACGCCTGTTGCCTGTCAATTACACGTCACGATATGCACCACAGCTCAAAAACTCTTTCACAACCCAAAAGCCAGACACGCGTCACACGCTCAGCTGCCGTTGCCGCCAATATATATATATATATACATATATACCTTAGGCACTGCTTCTGTATGTGTGTGTGAATCGATCCAGCAAGCGAGTATCTACAAGTGCGTCAGTCGACGCTTCGATATCTTTCATTGCGTTATGTGGCACATGCACTTGCTTGGAGTATTTAAAACTGTTTTTCTCTGACTACGTTGAGACAGTTTACAAGGTTTTATTTATTTATTTATTTAGTTTTTTTTTTTTTTGCACTATATAGACTATATTTGATTAGGAAAGAGCTAAGCGCATATCACAGCAGCTACAACAGGGCAGATACACTTTAAAGAGAAGCTATATATTCTTGTGCAAGTTTGGTATCTCAATTTTAGCCCATTTTCTTTGCAGCTCTTATATTATTTAAAGATGCATTTATGTTATATTGATTAAAACTGTGGCTACTCACCAATTATTTATTTACAGATAGTATTCCATTTTGTTTATATTCACTTCGGCTTTCTTCAATGTTGCCATCTTAGAGTTCAAAGCAAGTTCTTGGTTTCTTTTTCCAATTGCTTTAAAATTTCGAAAATTTGTACTTTTACTTTATATTGCTTCGCGTACGATAATAAAAATATTCGAATGTGAAATTGTTAAACAATAGTAACTGATACTTGCTACGCCTTCTATGAGTGTATAAATTATAGATTTATATATTTTTTTATGGATGTTTGTCTATATGAAATTAAAATATCTCAAGTCTCAAGTGCCAATAGTATTCAAAATATAATAGATTTCATACAAAAGTCGAAGCAATCTGACCGAATTTAATACATTCTGAATAGACGTAGTCATATAATATATGTATGCGCATAATTCTAGCTCTTAAACTGCAATAGAAACAGTTTGTGTCGACTTTCCACGGCCCCAATACATCTACAATAAATAAATTTGTGTCTTGAGTTACCTAGTCTAGTATATATTGTAAATTTATAATATATATCACCAATTGCCTTATATTAAAGTTTATATATACCAATATTCTAGATTGCCAAATGGTTTGCAGTAAAACAGCTAAGCGAATGGATGGACGGACAGACAAACAGAAGAGATAAACTTGGGCGTCTTATTAAATCTATCTCAATTTATATTTAAAATTTACATTATATTAAACACCAATGTCATTCCAAATTTATAAGAAAAAAATTGCATTTACTTTTTCTTCTTTATTTTCAAAAATTATTTAATATAATTGACTAATAATAATTTTCTAAAAAAATCCCATGCAAGTGTTGGCCTTTTTTTTTTTTTTTTTTTGCTAGTTTCCTTTGATGCTGCACGACGTCCCTTTTTTTGTGGGCGTTTTTGGTAAGGTCAATGAAACCGCTTGGCACTTGTTCGAACCAAAAAAAAAAAAAAAAAAGATATGCTGCAGCGCCTCAATTAAAAGGACAACCTGCTGCGCTTGCTCTGAATTTTATTAAATTGGCGGAAGCAAAATAATTCGGAATGAAAATAAATTCAATGAAACAGTGTCTGTCTCTGTTCCTCACTTGTCTCTCGTCTAGCTGAGGGTGTTGCCCGTGTTTGAGGCAAGTGTTTAGGCCATAATTGTTCACGCCTTGGCCGCGCAATAGACACTTTGATGCGCCGGCGTTTTTGGCCTACATTAATTGCTCTCGCACACACATCCTGCCAGGCCTCTGCCTGCTTGCTCTATTGCTCTATGCAAAGCGACGCTAAACGCTGAAGCGTGCGTCCTGATCGGAAATCGGGCGCCGAATTGCAATCGTAGACAGAAGAGATGAAACGAAGAAGGTAAACGACGGGCGTGAGTTGATTTCCCAGGAAAAACATAAATTGTATGCCCGCTGAGCAAGGCGGACAGGATCGGCGGCTGGGCTTCAGCATCAACTGAATGCTGAGCCACAGCGACACAGGGTCGAGGTTGTACGCTACACGCTGTTTGTACTTAATTGCAGTTACCAAATGAAATTGATACTCGGTATCTGTAGCTGCACCTAGCCAAAGGTCAGGGCTACGGTCTTTTGGCGAAAAACCAGCGTGGACAACATTCCCAGATAAGATTAGCCCGCATTCGGTAAAAGATACAAATGTATCTGCAGGGATTGCACGTGCTGTGGGCATTTTGATTCCGGATTTTGATTAGTTAAAGGTTTGTTTCAAGTGTCAAGATAGAACGTTAACATTCGATACAGATACTAAATGTATCTACAGAGACGATATACATGTTGTTATATGTAGGATTGCACATGCTGAGCGGTAAATGAGATGCAAGTTTTGATTAGTTCATGTTTTGTTCAAAGTGTCAGAACAACGATTTTACATGTTTAGTAGATATGCAGTCTCTAGAGTATTTTTTTTTTTCAGGACAAAGGGTTCAAATGTATCTCATGATTGAGGAGAGGTTTGATTGGTCCTGACAGATGTGGGAGGAGAGCAATTATGAAATTTTGTTTCCCACCTAAAATCGAAAGTATTTGCTGTGAATTGTCAAGAGTTGAGAGTAGCATATTGCAGGCTCTGCAGAAGATATAGAAATCAAATTTAACTCTGTCATCTGTGAATAATTTAGCATCATTAATATTTAGCCAAAGATACAAATGTATCTCAGACTTCACATAGATATTTGATATGAAAGATATCTGTAAAGATACAAAAGTATTGAATATAATGCAAATGTTGAATAAATCAAATCTAAATTCAAGAACTATGAAAAATAAGAAATAAAAAGAACATATACAAATTATCTGTTGAGATACTTCAGAACAATCAAATCTGATATGATATAAATCTCTGTATACATATAGTATATAATTCATGTTTAATACAAATTTTGCTACAGTTTTCTTGAAAAGTTCTCAGACTGTGTTCGGGATCACATAAATTAAGCCACTATTAGACTAATAATACCTTTACTATAGCCCTAGATTTTCATCAATGTTGCGTTCATTAAGAATTAGATATCTCTCAACGCTTGACCAGTCTAAGTGGTTTTTTTTTCTTTGGGCCATGGGAATATCGGCGAGTTCTGTGGCCAAAAATCAGTGCATGACAAAAAAAAAGAAAGATTTAGTTAAAAATCGCATCGAGCAATCAGACAAAAAATAGACAATGAGAAAAGCGAAAGCAAAACAAAGCGAGACAACAGCAGAGGCAACGGCATTAGCCCGCGTCGTAGTCAAAATTGGGCTGGGGTCGGCCGCATATATAGCACTATAGACGTTTGCCCCATGCCGGGCATCAAAGCAAAGTCACCGACCGTAACCCACACTGAGAAACTAAAAAAAAAAAATATATATATATATAAATAGAAAGAAGAAAATGTCAACCACAAAACGGCGGCAACGAGACATCGATCGATGGATCTGCATTCAGCGACCACAAAGACTGAACTCGATGATGATGATCAGCTTGATAATGAGGTTGAGGTTGAGGTTAAGACTGACGCTGTGTCTGAGGTTGAGGTTGAGGTTGAGAAGTTGTCGATGGCCATTCTGATTGCTTTGTGAATCGATTTGGGGTTCCCTTTTCTATTTTGCACATCGCATTGTTTCTTGTGACTGCCTCCTACGATGCGATAATCGATTTATCAAAAAAAGCAAAATACGCTTTGCCAAAAATCTTCAGCAACAACAAGAAGCGCATCTCTATATATATCGATGTATATAAATATATGAAAGGAAAAGCAAAAGTAGCCGCCGCCGTTGCCGCCGTCGCTGTGACTCGGTTTGGTCAAAGAGGGCGGCAAATTTTTAACGCGCATTCATGTGCATTAAGATGTGAAATTGTCATCATTGTCCCGAGCATTGTGCTGCATGCAACGGCCCACATGCGACAGCAAAGAGAGCAACAGTCGGCGGTCTGAGCGTTGACAGCATTAAAAGTCATATGAATAGATTGTCATATATATATGTATGTATGTTTGCAGTATCAAAGGGAAACTAAAACAAAAATCTTTTGGTTACATTCGCTTAGGAGGATTCGCAGTCTATTCAGCTCGCCGACATTTACTTTTGCCCTGCTTGCCACACCCACTTGTGGCCACAAAAAAAAAATAAAATCGACGAAGTTGAAAGAGCAAAAATGCATCTAGTGGGCGTCAACACGGCTCTGCACGAGTTTTACTAACATTTTTGCCGCCTCTAAGTATTTCACACGTGCAAGCCGTGAAGGATATGCATGGATCTATGTAGTTACTCTGCCATCAGATTCATTTGTATCTAGATAGATTTGTGAGATACTTATTGTACCGTTCAAGATACAGGATAATGACAGAATTATGCAAATCATGAGATACTTTTGTGCATTTGTATCTTATAGATATATTCTATATATCCTTGAATCTATATATCCTTGCATCATTAAATAAAGCTTGTATCTAACTACACCTTTGGTACTTTTATAAAGATATATTATATATCTATATTTTATACTTTCCAGTTATCTTTAAAGAAAACGTCATCTTTTAAGTTAAAAATGTAAAATTTTGTTAAATTTGTTTAGTTCTGGCTCATGATGTGTGTGCAAGGCTTCATGCTTAAGGTGATCTATTGTTGTATTTGTTTTCTGCATTGTTTGGAGGGCCGAGTGCGCTCGCTGATCTGAGCCATGGCCCGTGACATTGTCGCGCCTATTGAATAGCGAAACACATGTGTGCGCCGTCCGGGATTTTTGGTTAATTTCTGCCTGGTTCCGGTTCCACTTGCCAATGCTGAAAATTCACTTGCAAAAATGCAGCGAGAGGGAAACCCCGAGGATTCTCCGGCTAGCATAAGCGTAACAGGTAGTGATGAAATGACAGCGACATCTATGCGTTTAGACACGCTTCAATGTCGTGACGAATGTCCTTTATGCCGGCAATGCTATTCGTAATGCTAATGACCAGACACAGAGAGTCGCCCCGCAGTCTAGTAAAATTTCTTAAAATGGGAAACCCTAAGGCAACTCGTCGCCTCGAACTGTTGCAAACGCTGCGCAATTCGCCGAGCTCAGTTAGTACTCAAGTTGCGCAGCTCTTTAAGCCAACTTTAACCTCCGAAGTTGACCTTTTGATAGAGGAACCGAAATTTCTTTAGCACAAAGGGAGCTCACTTGGAGTTGCGGGGGTTGTCGAGAGCCCAAGCCAGAGCCACGCATCAATGAACAATTTCGTAAATGAGAACGAGAATGTCGTGATCAAAAAAGGAAAATAAAAATCGAAAGGAAAATAGAAATCACTTTTCATGCGATTGAAGCGCTGAGAGCGCGCATAGACAATGCTCGTTCAGGATATTCCAGTGAAATTGTTTTCAATGGGATTTTGCTTTTCGTTTTTACGTTTCATTTTGCCTTTGGCCCCATTGTCTAGCCCGGGATGGATATGGCTCGATATGGCTTTTGCTTGTGCTCGAAAAAAAAAAACTAGCTGACATTGATTGCCTGTGTTATGTTTTTTTTTTTTTTTTTTTTTGTGGAGTCCTGCCACGATGGGAACCTGCATGGCCAGGAGTTGAACACGTGTGAGTGAGTGTGCTGAATGCAACTGCGTTTCACGTTTACACATTGATTGATCCTGGCATTGTGCTTAGGCGCTTTTGTAATCTAACTGCGGTTAGTTTTCATCATGTCAACAATCAAGTCAAAGTAGAGCCCGCATCTAGTCTCTCTCTCTCTCTCGCTCTCGCGCTCTCCCTCTATCTATTTATCATTCTTTGCTCCGACTGCCTTTTGTGAAGGGTTGTACGGACTGTAAAGTCATTTAACTACCGACAGTTCACACTGTGCTAAATGTAGCGTGTGTTGAGGCTCAATAAAATAGCAAAGAAGACAACAAAAAAAAAAAAAAAAAAACAACAAAATGTGATACCAAAGTGAAATGCAATATCGTAGATTACCTTTTAGCTGCTGCTGGCATAGATAACTCTATATAGTTCGGGGGTGGCTCTTGCTGTGCCGTTTGCGATAGCGACTTTAATAATCAAACCCAACGATCATGTCGTGCTGTTTAGGCAATCGCTTGCACCAGATATTTTTTGCGATTTCAGTTGAAGTTTTCATTTTAATCTTTAGCAGAAGTTGAAAATGATCAGCGCTGCAGATCGGCTGATCAAAATAAGGTCTTGCTAGATATGAATAAACTACAAAAAGACGTAGTATGTGGAATGACAGCTCTATTAGATATTTTCTTAGAGAAGATATAGGGATCTAGTCAGCTCTCTCTGGATATCTTCTTCGAGAGGATATTTTATAAAAAAGAATGTGGCGAACAGAACCAATTATCTTAATTATATTTAGTTTAGGAACTAATTCTCCGTATATATGTTCTTCAAATATCTTAATACTCTTTAGAGTGTTGTTTGCACTTTAATGAGTTTTCTTGGTAGTTTTGACAAAATGATCGTCCCGACTAGAGCTGATCGTGGCAACAGCTCAATTGGTTTAGCCTAGCCTATGGCTCTTGCTTGACTCTTGTCTGGTAGCACTCGGTGTCGCCTCATTAATGAGCTACTAGGAAAGTGGACAACTGTCCGACTACCACTTGACGCCTGCGCTAAGTGCGAAATCTGACAAGAATAAGTTCGAGTGGCCATTGATCGATGGCTAAAATCTATGCTGGACTCTCGAAGGTAGCCAAGGCGAACGTTGAAAAATGGGAAAAAGGAGTCAGCGCGTGGAGGCGCAACAAGCGCTCTCGTATTTTGACACATGGCTCATAAATCTTGTCCAGCGATGCGTTGCCCGTCATAAAGTCACATAACTCATGAAATTCGAATGCACTAGTACAAGGAGGACAAGTGTCCTTACAGAGCAGAGAGGGAGATGCGCCCAGTTTTCCTTTGAATTGCGACACGATAAAATAACATGCGACTCAAATTTCTTACAATGCTAGAAATATGCATGCCCAAAACAGACATACGTATTTGGATGAAAGTAGTATGTAGAAAAACACAGGCGCATTATAAAAATAAATAAACGACAAGCACTTCAGGACCTCGCAGGACAATGTCTACAGATATCTGTATATATATGTGTGTGTGTGTGTGTGTGTGTGTGTGTGTGTATATGGGAGCCAAGGACTCGTGTGTCTGCGTCTCTGGATGCAAAACAAATACGCACTTCCTGCTACGAACGAAACGGCGGACATGTCTCGATCTAAAGTGGCGCACAAAAGAAGTTACTTCCTGGCTAAAAAAAAAAAAAAAATGAAAAAACAAGAGAGAAAACCTTAAAGAAAAAGGACCAGCTCAAATGAATTTATTGCAATTGCTGTCTGAGCGTTAGCTAAGCTGAAATCTGAAATCTTAGCTAAAATTGCATAAAAACTCGAGCGATAGACAGCGCACGTCAGCTCAGCCCGAGTCCTATTAAGGGACATTGGCTTAGTCTCGTATTTTGACACCTAGCAGCAAGTCCTTGTCCGCTGGACACTGAGCCGAGCGCAGGTCTAAGCTTCCTCTCGATATGCGCTTGACAATGCACGGATTTCAGTCAAACGTCGTCTCTGTCGCTCGCCCTCGTCCTCGCTCGTTTCATCGTTTCCTGGTCGCATCTTAAGCTGACATACAATCATATTTCGCATTGTCCTTTTCTTATTTCTTTTTTTTTTTTTTGCATTACTTTGCCTTGCCTTGCTACCGTACGCTCGCGCACTCTCTACTACTACCTACCATTTGGCACTGCCTCCCTTTTTAGCTGTACTGTAGGCAGCTTCCTTCCTTCCTTCCTTCCGTCCTTGCGTGCTGCCTTTTGTTGTGCAGCATCTTTTGAGGCAAATTCTAGCTGAAAATTCTTAAGTTAGCTCTGCGATCGTTCGGTTTCCTGTCCTCTCGGCTCGCTGGCTGGGCGGGTCAGATATGCGGAGCAACACCCTACAGACGCTCCTCTCCGCCATCAGCAGCACTTCCTTTGATTCCTGCACGTGTCCGTTATGGACATTTGCATAAACTATATTTGGTGGGCGTGTCGCAATTTGCATTTTCTTAGATCGCATTCCAGACCAAGCCCACCACCTGGGCATTTAGCATAATTATTATTTCACCAATATTTGGAATGTCCTGCGTCTTGGCACACGCCTAGGAGCATGCAAGCTCTTCCTTTACTCATTTTCTGCTAAACTGGCTGGCTGACTATGCGTCAATATTTAGGGGTAGTCGAGATGAGGCGAGACGCAAGTTGTTACCCCGGAAGTGCATTTTATGCCTTGTGATTACGTCCAGCTTTTTCCTTTCTGGGGTGCGCCAGACACGTGAGTGCCTGCCTAGTTGTTAGCTACACCTAGGCTTCGTCTCTGTTGCTTTGGTCCTGCTTCAGTCTCTCAGGCGTGACTGCCTATTTCCGTTGGCGGCCCAGTCGGGCAATTTATGCGCCATTAACAATGCCAAAGACCAAAAATTGAAACTCGTTAAAAAAAAAAAACAGACCGAGTATATGTATTATATATCAACAAATATATTTGCTGTTATTTCCGGTCGAGCATTTGATTAGTGCGCGTCATGAGTGGGTTGCCATGGTCGCCCTAGTCAAGCTCATTTCATTGACCAGGAAGTGCTCAAAGTCCTGATGACTCATTATCCATAAAGCACATGTCGATATTTTGGCCTGCAAATTCCTGCTGGGCAATTGAGTTGCAATGGGGTCCTTACATATATAATTATTATGTATTTAAGATACATGGAAAATTTCATTAATTTGCAATGCATAAAATCGTCTTAGCTAAAATATATATGCTAAATATATTCAATTTGTTGTTTCTATTATTCTACTCTTTAAAAAGGTTATTAATTATTATTTATTGATATTCCTTATACAAATACCCATTAGAATTACTTTCATGAATATACTCGATAAGTAAGGGTAGCTCTTGAAAATCTTCTTTGCATCGAGCACAATATTCTCTTCAGCTCTATTTATGGAACTTTTTCATCAAAATACTTCAAGCCACTTGAATATTTAGAATATTCATAAATCATAATGTGGATAAGATAGTTGAGCTATTCATATTCAAAGAGCAATTGATGCCCGCTTGAGTGTTCTAAAATGTTTTCAAAAAATCTCTTTTTAGACTTAAATCAGATTTACTTCACTAAGTTCATTGAATAATCCAAATTTAGTTTCATATCGAATGGGTGGTAGCTCAAGTAGCTAAAGCCTATGTTAAATATGAAGAAGAAGAAGATTGGGTAAATCTGGTTTGTAATGGTTAAATAAATGAAGCATTAGAATATCAGACTTTGCTCGGGGATTTAGGAGACCCTAGCCGGCAAGTGCCGAGATTCGTGTTGATTTTGAGCTTGATTTTGATTTGCTAAGAAATTGCTTCAATATTGCTTTCTCTATAATTTTCTCTATATAACTTTCTATAAACTTATTTCTGTTTGTTGAGACTTTATTAAGTTCATAATGTCATAATGAGATTCCTAATTGTCTTTAAGAGTTTGTGTATTTTGTAACATTTTAAACATTTATAGATTCAATTTCTTAAAGTATCTGATTTTCGCCTTTTCTATATCATTCAATTTTAGTTACGGTTCATTTCCGTAGCTCTTTCCTTCTTAACATCTCTTGTTATTAGTATATAAAAATATTATTAAAAATTTTTTTTTTAATCTGGAAAGTCTTGTAAGTCACACACTCATCCACACACACTCTCTCGATTTCCATCATTCTCTTCATCTTTCTGTCTAGTGCTGTTGATTGCCATTCTTTATAAAGAACATTTGCTGAAATATTTAAGAAATTGTGTTTTGTTTTTTCGTTTCAATAATAAGTTGTTTTGATTTTGTTTTAAAATTGAGTTTTTTTAATTTGTTGTTATTATTGCATTTCAATAATAATAATAATAATAATACTTAATAGCTAGTTTAGTGTCTTCCATGCTTATAACAAAACTTAAGATTATGAAAAAAATTATTTAACCTAGGTTTTTAAATCATTGTCTTCCAAAAAAAAAAAAAAGGTGGGGCTTAGAACTAAGAAACTTCTAGAATCTGGGACTTGGTTGGTTTTTGTTTTCCATATGTTTTCACTAAGGCAACAGTTGTTTTCGTTTTTTTTTTTACACTTTGTACAGCATCCTGATGAATGTTTTGTTTTTTGGCTTGACTGGATCTGGATTGCGATCGCTTCTATATCTCACTCACTGTTCCTGCCACGAGGAGATGTAGTCGAGCAGCTCTTCATCATCGGGCTGCTCATCGCTGAAGCTATCGAAGGATTCGAATTTGAATTGATGCTGCAACTGTTGCTGCTGCTGCTGCTGGTGGTGTTGCTGGTGCTGCTGTTCTTGATCGGGCAGTTCCTGTTTCACATAGCTGGCTGAGAGATCGGAAGCATCGCTATATGAATGTGTGGGCGAGCTGCTCGAATGATACGAGTGTCCTGCATACTGGATGCCTTGCGGTCCCGGAGAGCTGCTGCTGTCGAGACTATCGTAGCTGCCATCATTGCTGATGTCGTCGTTGAGGCTGCTACTGAAAAGCGGATGCCTTGGCTGTCCATCATCGAGCATGTCCTGCAGGCCACGGATGTATTCGACGGCAATGCGCAGCGTATCCACCTTGGAGAGTTTCTTGCTGGCGCCTCGTCCACCGTTCGACAGCGTATTGATGACGGTCTGTGGCAAATGCTGGCGCAAGTTGACAAATCCATTGTTCACTTGCTTGACACGATTGCGCTCCCTGGCATTGCGACGTGCCACCGATGGCATTTGCTGCTCGCCACTGGCTCCGCCACCATATGGCAAATGGGTAAAAGTTTGATACTTCTTCTTGGAGAGCATCGGGCCAAGTGTCGATTGTTGTTGCATATTCTGCAATTGGCTGTTGCCCAGCGGCTGTGGCTTGGGCGCAATCAGCTGATGTTGTTGTTGTTGTTGCTGCTGCTGTAGCTGCAACTGTTGTTGCTGCTGTTGCAATTGCTGCAACATAATATTGCCAGTGCTCAGCTGGAAATGCGAATAGCTGCTGCAGACGGTCGTCATGTTTATCCTGAACTAAATGCTGAGTTGAGTTGAGTTGTTGACTGTGTGGAATCAAATTCCGCAATGATAAACTTCGTCCTGCGCGCTCGCCCTTAAGTAGCTGCCGGTGGCAGCGCAGCGACTGCGCGACAACTGAGCGATCGAGCTACCTGCCCTCGGGGCATAGTCTGCGCCTGCGAGCACAAGTGATCATGCGTGCTCTCTCAGCCAGCCCTTAGCTTGCCCTATCTCGCTCTCTCGCTCACTCGCTCTTTCAATCTTTTGCTGCCTAGGGGTTGCGTTCGTAGGGGTTGCTCTTGCACCCGTGTGGGTGCTAACTCGCTCTCTTTCCCTCGCTCTCGCTCAGCCCATTCAACTTGTCTGCTTTTTGTGTTCGTGTGCGCTTGTGTGTGTCTGTGTGTGTCACAATTCCCTTTTTTCTTTTGGGAAAAACTGCATCGAAATCGAGACTTAAATCTTATGCACAATGATCCTAACTGCTGATCCTTGTCACAGAATATACATAGGAGAAGAAAAATATGTATGTAAGAAATGAGAGAGAAACGAACTCGCTTTTCAATGCACTTCCACTTTTATTTTTTTTTTTTTTTGTCAAGCCTAAAGAAATAAATAAGAAAATTTACTGCGCACTATGCTCCAGCTCGCTCTCTCACAAACAGAAATACTCTCTCGCTCTCTCTCTCTCCTTCTGTGTGTGGAGATGTGATCCATCATGTGTGCGCCACTGGCTGCTGGCACTTTCGCTGCCTGGCTAGGGAGTTGGGGGCATTATGTGATCTGTTTAGCTGTTGGCCTTGGACAGCAGACGGGGGCAACTGTTCTTTAGCATTAAGCATTTGCCGCATTGCCGCATTTGACACGTGCTTCCGATTCGAGGCTGATTAACATAAAGTTACAACAACAACAACAAATCCCACAAGTGTTTGCCCTCTCATGCATATCAAGTGCGAAAGGGGCGTCTGCCCTTGGCTGCATTTGCAACTCATTTGCTTAAAGCTTTGTCACGAAGCTGCAACTTGACGTGCCTGACAGTCCGACAGCTCGACAGCGCGACAGCCACGTAAGCCACGACACTGTCTGAGATGTGGACATCGTATTTTTTTTCCCCTTTTCTTTCAATACACTGTAAGCTAGGGCATATAGGTTGCGCTTAACTATGTGAACTCTGCGACTAGAATAGTTTGAGCTGAGCAATTTAGCTGTGTATTAATGCTTTAGTATTTAGATAGCCAAATAATTTGTATGTAATGTATACATACATTTTAAACCATTGTCAACTCATTGAACTGAGATGCTAGTAGAGCTAGAGCTGAAAAAATTGATGCTGTAATTCTTTCTATATGTATAATTTTTGTTGATAAATATATGTGGTATGCATATAAGCACACATGCTATATTATTGAACTGAGCAACTAGAAGAGCAGAGCTGAGAAATATTAGTTTGTTGCTATCTTTCGAAAGCAAATTGGAATTCAAATATGTATGCAAGAGAAGTAAACATTTTAAGCCATTAGTAAACTCATTGTCTTGAGGAAGAAGAAGAACTAGTGCTAAGAAGTGTAGTTTCTGGTTCTCATGTTGCATTATTTAAGATAAATAATATATATCAACATTTGCTCATTTATAAGATCAAATGTAATATTCATATTAATAATTATAGAGTATATGAATAATTGTTATCTGCATACTTTTCGAATTTATATATATTTAGTATAAGGAATATATATATTTACAAGTTTATAAGTTATGAATTTCCTATCATATCGAAGTATTATGTTTTGTCTATTGTTTTATCTTAGCTGCCTTACCTTACCTTAACTTTTCCTGAGTATTTTGTGAGGCAATTTTAATCTTAATGATATATGAACTCTTTCATATTACACCAAAAACTGCATCGTATAATATCTATACAAACATTTTAGACCTAGGTAATGTAATTTTTGCCTACGACTAAGACTGTCTACCTGTGCAAACTCATTTAGCTCTGCAACTAATTGAATCATGTAAGGAGAATGGTATCAGAAATGCTCTTATAGCTAAAATTCCACATAGCTTATATCTTATAATATTGCTAAAAATAAATTCGTTCGATTTGCTGTGCTGCCTCGTCTTGCAGTGTATCTCTGCAGTTGAGTTTGTTTGTGTTGGTTCTTATTTCTCTGGTCTCTGCTTATGCATAAGCTCTTGGCGCTAGGCAGAGTCGTGGCCACGTGCGTCTCGCTGGCTATTTATACGCCCGCAACAAGTGAAGTGTCCCCCCATAAAGCACACTCATAAATTTGTTATGGACCGTAACAATGTTGCTGATCGACGAGGATCAGAATCAGACTGGCATTGAGACTCAGTAGTCAGGGTACGTCTACGGCTTCTGCAACAGCTTCGGCCGCGTCAGTTTGGGTTGATTTTCAAATACCGTTACAGTTGTTGCACCGAACTCTCTGGGGTAACAAGATTGCGTCCCCCAATAAATGCATAAATGTGAATAACAACGTTGATTAACCTTAAGCAGGCAGCTGCCACAACGAGTGCAATTTGTTTCAAGGGATTTTCAGGTTCAGCAGCTCAGAGTCTCGTTCCCACTGTGTAGTTTTTTTTTTAATCGTTTTTTAAAAGCTGCCATCGATTCGTATTTTCTGCTTCTTGTTGTTGTATTTCATTAATGCATTTCTAATATACTACAGAGGCAAATGCTTTGCGTCATCGCCTACACGCCCAGAGCGTACTGGGCATTTTCCTCAAAGATGGAAACCTATATGAAAATCCATTTTCAACTCTTTTATTTTCCATTTTCCACAACACACCCATAAAAAAATATGTTTTGGTAGCATTTTAATTAGCTTCTGCATTTCTATTTTTTTGATTAATTAAAGTGCATGTAATGCCTAAGGGTTGTGTGAACGAGAACAGGTAGCTCTGAGGGTCCTTCAGGTATGCCAGGAGTCAACAGGATCAATTGCCAGGGTTGTCAGGCTGATCCATTTAGATTACCATCTGGCGGCATCTATGACACATTTTCATTTCGGTTGCATTCCAATTGGATGTAATGCGCGATGATACTATTTTCTTTAGCGCCCTCTAGCGTTTGAGTTTGTTCGTAATTGGAATGTTGTAATTCCAATTAGTGGTTAGTTGGGAAAATGTTGACGAGAGCTCTGAAGTGACAAAGAAATTTAAGAAATATGCTACATTTATATAATGCTATATAGCTGAATGGTAATATTAATATGCGTAAGAAGAAGAATTTGACCTTAAGGGCGTATAGATATTCGTTGCAAAAATGTTTATATCGTATGAATACATTTTTGCATTATATTTTGTAGATTACTTTTAATAGATGTTATGTTCTAATGATCATATAATCAATTTCTATTATAATTGTTAATGCATAGAACATTATTTTTAGATATCCTTCATTACGTTATATTAGGGTTTTCCAAGAAAAAACTCCAATATAAAGAACGGCCAAGGACAACATAGCGCTACTTATATCTATAGACTTAAATTTTACTTGATCTTAAATGAGATTCCAATTCTAATTCTAAATTTTCTCTTTTCTAATTCTCATTTCTAAGCCAAGAGCCAGTCACTTCATAGTCCTTATTAGAGACTTAATTCTGCCGAATGGGTGTCATTTTTTCTTCGGTCCTCAATAATGCAAATGTAAATTGACTTGATATAATAATTGATTTACTACGATTTTTAATACACCTTAAAGATATTCATTTATTATAGTAAAGATATTTCATAGTAAAATTACGTATTTTATTTTTGTAATATATATTTTTAGAAATATCAACTAGTTAACCGTATTGATTTTCTATCTACCTTGCTTAACCCAACTTTTTACAGCTGCCTCACAGTATGTTTCATTCTTGGCTTCTGAGAACTCTGGCAAATGTCTTTACATCTGTTCCGAGTCAGTTTTACTTGCTGCACGTAGAACGGAAGCACACGTTAAATGTCAACACTTTCGCTTCTGTAGACGCTGTGTTAGCTAGTGCAGCTATCTAACGATATCGATATCGATATGACAATTAATTACACACTTTATGTGACGTTTCTGTTCATTAAGGCCAATTGATATTCCGTACAGCAGCCACTGATGTAGCATACTCAATCTCAACTCTAAGAAACCGCTGGCAACACGTACGCGTCGAACAAGTGCAAGACGTGATGGAGTAGGTCAGCATATTTACAGATATTTACAGTTTGACATGATTTTTTTTTTCTTCTTCTTCTGATTTTGGTTTCGGTTTCGGTTTCGATGTTGGTCAATTCACACGATAACGATATCATGAGCGTGAAATCTGTCGCCCTTTGGATGCTCATTAAAAACGGCATTGAGTGGGTATGTTAGGCGAGAGAGGTGTTTGAGTAAGCGAATGTAATATATATGAAGTATTCGAGATATATATCATAATATATTTATGTATATATATGTATTCTATATTGAATCTATTCAGTAACGTTACATATAGAAAGCAGTGATCGCATTGATATTTGGCGTAATTTATTGTTTATATTTTGAATATTTCTCGAGAACTATAAACGATTGAGATTATAAACTCGGCAACTACAATATGTTGAACTAATTTATACTATAGGAGCTCTAGCAAATCTCTTGTATGCATATTCCTATTAATTACTAATTACAGGGCAGCTACAAGTACAGCAACGATGCCTAACCGTATGTAGGGTGTTAAGGGTGTTTCTGGCTTATCGCAAATCTTGTGCTCAACATTTTCTGTTATTTTTCGCCTTCTGCAGCACTTCTACATCTTCGTGTAGATTGTCAACACATTAATTTGAGTTTTTATGGCTGTTATTGGAGTCGGAATCAAATGAAAGAAACATCAAGCGGAAATTGTTAGTGTTCGATGTAAAAGTGAAAACCAACAAAAATACAGGTGAAGCGTAAGAGGAAGAGCTTTCAGCGTGTGGCGGAAGATTTGGCTTAAAAGGGATTTGGATGCTACATGTGTGTATGTGCGTGTGTGTGTGTGTGTGTGTGTGCTTGCTGAACTGGGGAGCATTGCATTTGCGATTCGCACGATCACACCTAATAACGGTAATTTACACGCACGCCACTCGTCGCGCGATAATTGCGACGGCACAGGATACGCCAGGCTAAGAAAAGAAAAAACTACGGAAAAAAAGTCAAAGAGAGTTCTCCTCCATGAAGTGCTCCCATGAGCTGATGAGTTGAGTGAGATAACAGTGCCGCAGCAGTTATTAAAAACGCTGCGGCGGTGGCGGCGGTGGCGGCGGCGGCGGCGGCGGCGATGTTTGTGCTGCCTCTACGCGCTGCCGTTGCAGTAACCGAATACGCCGCCAAGTGCGAAAAAAAAACAGTAACACCAACAACAACAGCAGCAAAATCGCAGCTTTAAAAAATGTTGTCGAGGTGTGAAAAATAACTGGGCACAGGTAGCCAAGCAAGCAATAAGAAGTGTAGCCATTGGGGGGGAGGAGGTAGGTGAGGTAGGCTGGGCCTGAAGCCTGTTCCTGGGCACGCATCGAAGGTGTTGAAAGCTTTGCGCTTCTAAGAAACGTTTGTCGTTGTTGCTGTAGTTGTTGTTGCTGTTGTTGTGATTTTGGCTGGTTGATATGAGAAGCGGCGCGCTACTTCTGTAGTACGGCATCGACTCCCCACACCACACAACGAAGATGATATTTGTCGATGGTGTCCGAGGTGTTAAAATTACCCCAAAGGTACATAATAATTACCTTAAATTGCAAAAACAGCGAAATAAATTTTCAAACTGCCAGAGACCGCGCTGCCCAGAGCCGACTTACGATAGCTAAAGGTACGTGTGTCTCTCTCTCTCTCTCTCTTCCTCTTTCCTCCTTGCTACCACTCCAGTAGAAAGAGAAAGAGATAGAGATAGAGGGAGAGAGCGAGCAGGACTATAGGGATTGTAGGTCGAAGCTGAAATACACTCAAGCATATGTTTTATTTCAAATTAATTGTGTATGCTTGGCTTTGGGAATATGATCCTTTTGAGAGCTTACTGCATTTTCTATGAGGTTTCTCTGCAATAAGAATTATATCTTTTCGAGAAATTTTCTATATTGATTATTCCCAAACAACTCCTTACTTTCCAACTACAACTTTCCTAAACAATTCCCTAAGGTTTCTCTTCAATACATCGCCAAAAGAATATTCCCTAGGCTTCTATCTATGACAAAATCCTTTCGGAGAATTATTCCAAAATATTTTCAGCAGGATTGTTTTCAAGTCTCCCCCGTCATTTATTGGAGATTGTACTTATGAATATCCTTAAGCAATTTATCTCTAGATTCTTCCCATCGATTTATTCTACTACAACTGCTAACCCAAAGTATGTGAATATATGTCAATATATGACTTATGCTCTTTCGTGTTATAAGTTTCATATTTGATGGTAAAACTGAAATACCCTGATGCAGAGCATTAAACAAAAATGAAAAAAAAAAAAAACACTTCTTTCAGCGGTCACGTTTGAAGCGCATCCAAGAAGAAAACGACGATGCAGCAGCAGTCGCCCTAAAAGCGTTGCCAGATCGTTACGTTTGGCATGCAAATGCCGCCGTATGGGGCGTGTGTCCTCCATAAAAATTGAATGCTGGGTTGTGGTAATTAAGCCAGGCCAGCATCAATGAGGAGTGTGTGTGTATGTGTGTGTGTGTGTGTCTGTGCCTCCTTGTATATCGATGGGGACATTTTGTGAGTGCTCCGGCCGAAGAGTAATGACAAGACGCGTCTTTAGACGCAGTTCAAGTGGTTGCCACAGGCTGCTGGCTGCGGCGATCTATTTAATTAATTGCTAACAAGTCGCAAAATGTTTAAATGGTTTATGGCAGGCAGGCAGGCTGCAAGGTAGGACGTATGGCGAATGGAGTTGCCGCTGTGAGGTCGCCTTGAAATCGCTTTGGGCCTTTGCCCATAAAGACAAATTGTGGCAGCTTCACAATTCTGACCAAGCTGAACGTTTGTGGCGCTGCCATAAAGCTGGGCGCAATTTTGGGTAACGTGACGATCTATATATGTGTAGAGAGAGAGAGAGAGAGAGAGAGAGAGAGAGAGAGAGAGAGGAGAGAGAGAGAGAGAGAGAGAGAGATTTCTTTTATGGGCTAGGTCATGAATGGAGGCTTTAGTATGTGGTATATAAGAGATATATGCATATAGGGAGTATATATGGTATATATATGGTCCTTATATGCCACATTGTACGGTGCATTGACATTTTTTGCTGGAGTGCTTAAAGCTCATGCGTGTTGACAGTTTTTTTTAGGTTTTTTTTTTTGAGTGCAGACAAATGGGAGAGAGGAAGCCAGTTGGACGACATGAATGTCAACGCGATTGCGATCATGATTGTGATCAAAATCTTCTTGTTGCTGTTGTTGTTTGGTTGATCTTGGCTGAAGCGCGAAGCATATTTATCACAGTGAGAAATGAGTTGTGAGGCAGCAATTATCATTAAAAGTAACATGACAGCTCAAGTGCCGCAGACATTTACCCAGAGGACTGTGAGACAGAGGTAGCGAGTGAGTAGGCCAGTTCGAGTGAGAGCTAGTGAAAATCTGTTCAATTTAGATTGATCTGTGCCTAATTAATGATGGATGCCCCATGGCTTTAGCCCGCAAAATTATGCAAAATAAATTAGAAAAAAAAAAAATAAATAAATAAATAAAACAAAACGAAAACAAATAAATAACGATAGCTCCAGGGATTTGCGCTCTCTGTGGTGGAAAACAAACAAAGTTAATGAATTTGCGGTTCGTGCTGATGGAGCGACAGGCGCAGCGGGTGGAAGACGAGTAGCACACGCCAGGGCATAAATATCGAATTCCGCTGAAAAATTGTATATGTGCCCACTGTGCGGCTCACTGTTACAATTTCAATTTTCTATAGAAAACAAAGCGAAATTTATTTTTTATTTTATTTTTGATTTTCTTTTTCTGCTCTCTGTTTCTGTTGCCTTTTTTTGATGTAATTTTTCATACGCGTTTTATTTTTTTCGTTTCATTCTCTGTCGATTCGAAGCAGATGCAATTAATCTAAATCCAATTATAAGACAAAGCGCAGCAAGGACCATTACACAAAGAGCAAAAAAAGTCTTCGGACTGTATCTGTATCTGTATTCGTATCTGTATCTACATCTTTAGCTGTGGCTGTATCTGCATCTGTATCTTGAGCTGCATCTTTTGGCTGGTGATATACGCCAATGTGCAGCCGATTAATATTGAAATCAATACGCTTAACAGCCTTTTGTTTGCAGCTCCCATAGCACTTCCTCCATTGGCTCCAGCATCTTGGCTGGGCTTTGCCCTTTGGGCAAGCATATCACATTACGCCAGTGCAGCGGGCTAACAATATGCATGAAGTGTCTAAATTGGTGTTGAGCCATATTACCTGATCTGACTGACCGGGCAGCCATCCTCCAGGCATGGACGCAAGTAATGGACATTCTGCGCGATGTTTGCATCAAGTTCAAAGCCAACTGAAATCGAGCTCATTTCACATTTGCTGAGGGTATTTAGTCTTTGAGAAGATGCTTAAGATGGATAGTCAAATAGTAGAAAACTTGTTTGATCTTTCTTAATGTTGTAGTACTCATGTGAGTTGAGCTTATGCGGTAGTAAATATGTATTGTATATTTGTAAGTTAGAGTAAGTTAGAGCAAATTGAATAAAAACAGTTTTACAACTCTGTAAAGAGTCTTGAAGGAGAAGAATAGAACAAACCCCTGATTACTAAATGCTGTTGACCTGTTATATTTAGAGAGTTTTTTAAATATGTTTGAGTAGCTGAGTTCATGTGAAGATTATGACTAGATCGGCTCAACTTGTCTCACTGGGCTCTGCCACTGCTTGCTTCTGCAACAATCTTTATAGCCTAAACGTCTTAGGTGGTTAAGTAATAATATCTTTAATGCTTACACACTAACTCTACGTAAACCAATTTCAATTGATCTTCTTGATATGATACCAAGTTAGGTACAATTTAAGAAGATTATACTATATAGGATATATGTCCCTTATAGGGAGAGCATGTGTCTGGTCACCTGACTTTCATAAGATGTCTGATGTCCCTAATTCAGTATAATTTAAGAGTTTATAACCTAATCAATGAAATACTCCTATTATTGATCTACTCAAACTTCAGCTCAATTGCTAGCTAAAGAACGACCAAATGTAGCTGCAACAGCAGCAATTGAGTTTGATCATAAGCGCCTTAGGCTATAAGCCCTCATGCACAACAATTCAAAGGCAGGACACCCACATGAGTAAGTGAAGACCACACAGCAAAACAAAAAAAACTAAAAAAATGAAGAAACTTAGATACAAAGTTCAACTAATGTACTCCAAAACTACTCCACTGATAAGTATCGATTGGGTTGCCTAAGTCAATACGATTTATGTCACTTAATTCCATCGAAAAAAGAAAATCTGACAATTGCAAATGAAATTGACCAAGAGTTGGGGCAGTTGAAAAGTGTAAGTAATATGTCCCGCATGATTTTTCCTTGCTCGAAAATTCCGAAAGGCTTAAGAACGAACAATAGAATTAAATATGAAAAAAAAAAAAAACATATATCAATATCTATATATATATATAGATGTATTCGATTGCTCGTGCTGGATAAAGTCAATGAAATTTATGACTTATTTAACGCGTCGCGGCACAAATAGCACTCGGAATTCTAACAACTTCTTTTTCGGCTACTTTTACCTAAGCGAATGACAAAGCATTTTGTGTGCGAGCTCCTCGTTGATCCTGAGGGTTTGCTCGCTGCCATTACCCACAGGATCCTGTGGTCGTTAATAGCGCATTAATTTACTTCAAGAAAACATAGAGAACAGAAAAATATAGTTTTTACTAGTGTTTTATTCTTTATTATTATTTCTCCATTTACTTTTTCCTTCATTTCGTTTTTATCTATTTGGTATCTGGCAGGACGCATCGTTATCCTGCGGTGTAGTTTTAATAATTTTCATATTTCATTGTTGGTGATGTGCCTTTTTGTGTTTGGTCATCGCATTTTGTGGAAATTTACACCAGACTCTATCGCAACTATGATCTTTATGGCCCTCCAACTCCAACTCCACTCCCCACTCCACTCTGTCTCTAGCACGCTCTTTCTGATGGATCAGCGCTTAGCAAAGTGCTGGAATGTGTCGTTTAGCTCTTTAAATTGTCATTTAAGCGCTCTAATGATCATCAGATTCGTGCCTTACGTTAAGTGCATTTTGAAAAGCTAAATATGGGATTTAGATAGTGTGCAAAATATATATATATATAAATATCATAAAAATATTAGGGATCAGCGCCATGTTTTTGTAACAATATGAAACGAATGTAGAAAAAAGCATTAATAAAAAAAATTTGCTGCATTTGAGAGATTTCTCTCTAGATGAAAGTTACTTTATACAATAGTACTATATTTATATATATATATATATATATATATATATATATATATATATATCATATCCTTTTTTCGTTGCCCTCGCTGATCAGCTTATAAATCTCATACAGCAAGATCTCACGATATATTTCAGCGGAAGTGCAGGAAGTTGTTAAGCATAAGCTTAAGTAACATTTTATAAAAAGCACAGCTTGGCCCTTTGCTTTGTCTCGCTCTAGCCTCTGTGTGTGTCTTTCTCTCTTTTACTCTACGCTGCTTTACAGACATCTGCTTGACGCGTGTTAAACTTTCACTGTGGCCACAATTTGCGTGCATGGCTGCTATTTTGAATGCCCGCGCACGATTGTTGATTGACTGGACACGCGTGATGAGCTCGACAAAGAGAAAATGAGAGAGAGAGAGAGAGAGAGAGAGAGAGAGAGTGAGAGTGAGAGAGAGACATGGGGAGAGCTGGCCAATATGCCTCGAAGATCATCGGTCAATTCTGGCAAAGTGTTGATAACTTTATTTCAACTCTCACGATTTGCCAATGCCAATGAGACCCTCCGCTTTGCGGAACTGGCTAGTTAAAAACTTATTAAGATCTCGTCTCGAACGATCAAGACAGCCATAAATGATCACTCTGATCTGGCAGACCTCACAGGAAATACGCTAAACTCATTTTAATTAGACTTGATTAAAATGCAATTTTCGAAACAGGCAAAATTTCAATTGTTGATCCGTTGCAGCGACGTCACGCACCCAATGTCCAGCTCCTGGAACAATGCTGCTGCAGCTGCACAAGTTCATCTTCAACGTTGCTTGCTGCTGCTGTTGCTGCTGCTGCTGCTGCTGCTGCTTCTTCTGCATCGTTGGTAAATAAAGTCATTAAATTCAAATCAAAATTATGCCAGCAATTTGGTTTTTGGGTGGCCAATTGATTTCGGCCCTGGATTTCAATTACCTCGAATCATGGCTATTGATGACCAGCAACAACAACGAGCCAAAAAAAATTAAGAATAAACATAATATCTTGGCTAAGGGTAGGCAGCATAGTTTCGCTAATCGAAACTCAATAGCGTGTGTGTGTGTGAAGTGTAAAAATATGATACACTGAGCGAAATCCTCAAGCAAAAATATATGGAAATATACTTGAACACATTAATATAAAAAATAAACAAATATGACAATTTTGGTTTATATTGAAATATTTATACATTTTTATTTCACAATAAATAAAATGGATTTATTAGGCTTAACGTTGTTGTCTAAAAAACGTAAATCAAGATTAAGTATATATTAAAAAAAATATATATAAAAATAATGACTTTACATATTAGAATTTCCATGATATATTTCGGGTTTTTCTCATCTGAGTTTTTTGCAAGTGTGCAAAGAGCAATGTGTAAGATGAAACCCGAGGCACATGCCATTTGGCATTGGCATCGATTACCCTACAAATTAGGCACGGCACATGGGCAATAGGCGAGCGAGTCAAGTCGGTAGCATCACGTGGTTGGGCTACTGTGCAACGAATGTGAGCTGCAGTCAAACCAGCTGGCCAGCAAGCCAAGCTAAAAAGATTTTCGCCCAGATGGCTGCAGATGTCAACTCGGGGACAAAACTTGACCTTGCGACCAGAACTAAATGCAATTCAGTTGCAAAAGAATTTCGATTTGGTCATTAAATTTCATGGCTAGTCCAAATATTGACACAAAACAAATACAAAATGTGAAATTAATTTGGCTACAGTTGAGCATGGAATAAAAGCGGCTTGCAACAGTGGCAGTTGTAGTTGCATCAGTTGCGCTGCATGGCGCCACAAGGCACACTGTGTATAGGCTCATCTAAATCTCATCCAAGACATGTGCGTGGCTCATTCGAAACTCATTTGAATGTGCTCACTGCTGCCCCGTTTAGCTCCACATACATAGAAAGAGAGAGAGAGAGAGAGAGAGAGAGAGAGAGAGAGAGAGAGAGAGAGAGAGAGAGAGAGAGAGAGAGAGAGAAAGAGAGAGAGAGAGAGAGCAAGAGCGAGTGCAAAGCAACTGCAACAAGCTGAATGCAACATTTATGAATGAAAATTTCGCACGCTTCAAGCTGCTGGCTCTGTGCGCAGAGGGGCTCACAGTGGGGACATGGACAGGGGTAGACCTCTGCTGTTGCTGCTGCTGATGATGCTGCTGCTGCTGCTGCACCTGATAATTGACAAAACCTGACAGCACTCGAGCCCAGGCATCATCATCAACATCTTCTTTCACGTTTATTTTTTTTTTTTTTTTGCTTGAGACTGTTTTTATATATTTTTATTTTTGGTCAAACCCGTATGGGAAGTGGAAAAATTAAAACAGGAATAAAAATGCAAGTGCTATATAATAACAAGTCTACTTTGTATACACTGCGAGAGTTGGTTAGTTGTGAATAGAGATTCAAAGATATATTTATATAAGGAAATAGATAAATATATGGCGTATATATTTATGTATGAGAGAATGATGATGGATAGAAGGATATATAAATCGATTAATGTATAGATAGAAAGGTAGATTGATAGATAGATAGATAGATAGATAGATAGATAGATAGATACATAGGTTGATAGATGTATAAATAGAGTTATAGATATCCAGTTAAATAGAGAGAATGCAAACCAATTAAATAGGCAGATGATATACCCACTTATAGATACATACATAAACCTATAGACAAATATGTATGTATTTTAATGACAGATAGATATATAGGAAAATAGACAAGCAAATAAATACAACATGAACTATAACAAGAAAGATGAATAAAGGTATATATGCATAAAGTTTATATTATATATGCATATAGATAGTATATAAGAGGCGATAGATGTATAATCAACTATAAAAATATAAACATAGATATTACAAGTTTAAGCATCGAATAGAGAAAAAATATAAAGAAAAGTATATTTGAGAGATAAGAATTTAAAGAATATAAAGATTGATAGATAGATAAGCAGATATATATATAACAATATACAAAAATGTATATAAATCTAAATAATTTCTCAACAATCTAGACGACAATTCATTATGATTGCGCTACCTTAGCAGTTTTTAAATATTATTAAATATTGAATTAATTTACAAACACAAAAAGTATTTAAAGTTGAAATCAATTTAACTAAAGCATCAATTACTAAAGAACTCTTACAATGACTCAACGCATAGCCGAGAGACTCGAACTAGAACTAAACTTGAGCTAGGGCAGCGACTTGATTTCATTTGACAGTTTATCGCTGAGGTTTTGCGGTTGCGTTGCGCTGATTGCCCAGCACAGGCGATGGCAAGGCGCGGTCTGGGCAAGGCACTTCAAGTGGGTAAAGAATCAGTTAGAGAAGAGGTCAATAGACGTATTCCTAGAACTGTCTAAGAGAGACTGTGTATCTTCTATATGTATCTATGCATTTGCGTGAGTGCCTGTCTTGATGCATGATATGAGGTTGCATTTCATAATATTTGCGGCGCTCAAGTGTTTGCGCACGATGAAAGGATACAATCACAATATAACATGAGGGCGCAAGGATAAAGGACATCTTTATATGGGTAGGGTCACATTATAGTGCGAGATATAAATGAGATGTGGCACTTGCATGCATATCAACATAAATATGGACATAGGACATGTATGTATAGATACATATGTATATCATATACATAAATATATATTGTGTGGGCGCACTTCAAAGGAATTCTGCTTAAATGTTTGGTCATTGCGTGGCGCAATCCTTTTTTTTTTTTTTTTTTCTTCTTCCCTTGTGTGTTTTCTTCAGTTCGCTCTGAGGGCCAGCTGAGCTGAGAGTGGCAAGGGGGCAACAGTTAAAAGGATTACGCGATAAACTCTTGAACTGGTGGTGCGCGTGGCTTATGCGTTGCATCCTGCGCCAACGGGTAATTACAGCGAATGATTTATGGGGCAACGGGCAACGGGTACGGCCCGAACAACTTGGCCAGGCCAAAGCAACAACAACAACAATCGATCGATCAGTTCAGCTCTGTCCGCCCATTTTGGCCCCTTTGGGCGCTTGCTTGGCCAGCTCCAAAAAAAACTAAAAAACGAAAACAACAACAATAAAACGCATTGCAGATGCGTCTTGGCGATTTTTATGCAAATACACGCGTTCCCCCTCAACACAGCTTCCTCTCATCTCCTGCTCTGTGTGAAATTTTTTGCCCAGTGTTTGACAAACTTGATGCAAAGCGTCAACCGCCACCGCAGATTGATGACATCCAACACAAACAGAGATGCGAGAGCAAATGCATGAGAGAGACAGAGAGCGAGAGAGCGGGAGAGAGGCAGATATATACAGAGATGCACAATCTAGATTCAGAGCTTAAACACTGCAGACTTCAACAAAAATATGAACTCTACTATAGCATATGCTCGAATGACAGTTACTCTGTAGACAAGAGAGATAAAATAATATAAATGGTATATATGGTATATCTTACCATAAATATCTTGTACCATGTAACAATATTATATTTAATATCAATGCTATATATCTCTATGCTATATCTATATCATATATATATATAGCTTTAGTAGTTCTCGATTAGTTAATTAGTTAAGCTTTTCCATAACAAGTTACATAATACAATAAAATGTAATAATTAATCTTAGAAGGAGCTACATACTAAATTTATTTCTATTTTTATAGTTCCCCCACATAACTTGACTTTTTATTATGGTATATACTAAATAAATCATTTTGTATTCTATATATGTATATAAACATACGTAATTCACTTTGTAAATTCATTCAAGCCAAATTACACTGAATGTGCCGATCTCTCATGTAACTAATATATTGTATAATATTAATGTATATATATAAATATTATTATATTAAACATGATTTTATATATGATATATATTCACATTCAATATCCAAATTGCCTGTTACCCAGACACCCTAACAGCTTGATATACCCCATGCATAATTATATGCATTCTTTTTGCTGGCTACATCAAAAACTATTTGCCGCTTTTGCGATATTAATTTTTGCCTTACTTCAACTTTATGAGCAAAATCCATATAATCCATCAAAGAACATCTCAGACGTTCGCAGTACGTGTTATGGAATTTCAATGCGAGATCTTGGCAAAAGCAACAACAACACAGACAGACAGACAGATAAATATATATATATAGACTGTATTATAGTATACATTTATGTATATACACCTATGCTACGTGCCAGCTCTTGCGTCTCTGGCACGTGTTGGCAAAATGTTGTTGCTCTTGTCATGGTTCATAGTAAAAAAATCTCTTAAGTGCTGGGCAATTAGATGCCCAAAACATGGTGAAAAGAAAAAACAATACAATATAGAAATTGAAAATTGTATGTGAGAAATTGACATTTTGTTATTGCAGTGCAAAAGTGGAGACGCCCAGTAGCCGAAGCTGTTTGTGTTGATATTTCAGATTAAAGTATACTTGACTTTGGTCAGTGCAATAATAATCCATAAAATAAATATGTTCGGGTCTTTAATTAAGGCAAGGCAGCACGGGTGGTCGAACTATTAAGGTAGTCCCTGGAAATAAGATAAATATGCCCAAAAAGATGTCGATGATGTTGTATATCTAACATAAATTGAATCTATAAATACTATAAAGTGAAAAGCATTACATCATCTCTATGTAATCTATATATTATATGATTTCCCTATTCCAACACGTTTTTCTTCTCTAACGCTTGGCCAGATTTCAAGACTTCGCGCCAATTGTCCAGATTATATGCGAATTGGCCTGCTAATGCGCACAGGTAGAGCTTTAATCCTTTACTGGCCAGCTCAGCCGCCCTGTGGGCAGGTGGAATCTTAAGCACCCTAAACAGGTCAGCTTGAACAGGTAGGTGAGAGGAGGATCTATTCGGGGTTTTCTACTTGAAATAGTTGAGTCAATTGTAAAGTCAGGGTCAAAGGCGAAGGCGAAGGCGAAGGTCTTTAAGGTCATAAAAGTACAAAGAGCCGTGGAAAAAATGCAGCTCTCGGAATTTCCCGACTGTCGTAAAAGCATTTTGAATGATTCCGAAATCTGGGAAAAGGCAAAGAAGATCATCATCATGATGATGAGGATGAGGATGAGGCTGAGAGCTGAAGCTGCGACTTACGGCACTTGGCGTTAGGGCCACTCTCTACTCTGGCCTTACCTAAGCGCCGGCGGCAGCAATCGGCGAGCAAAGTTATCACATTGAGTATGTAACTACATTTATCACAACCTAATATGACAAGTCGAATAACTTTTGCCCGAACTACCCGCAGCCCCGCAGCATCTACACAACGGTCAGCATCCTTGCGAGTTGTCTTGACAACTCTGCTTATCCCTTGCTCTCTTCCTCTTTTGCTCTTGTCTTGTGGTATCTGTAGCTGTCCAAGCATTTGAGTTTCGCTAATTGGAACATATTTTTCTGCATCGGCAACAGTTGTGCTTACCCCGATGTAGGGATCTACGGCATGATGTACGTGCATTCAGTTTGGGATTTATGCATCCTTCTGCAGTCGAATGAAGATATCAGACAATATATATTTTGAAGCTGCTCTCTTTGTCGCAAGTGCAAATAGTTGGGACTATCGAAATTCGTGGCCTTTCTATACAGCTTGCTTGAGTAGAGGGGTAGAGCTGTTGCTGGTGCCCCCTTTCGCCGCTGGGCGCGAAAGGATCGCGGAGCGCATCAATAATTCATAACGCTAATTAATAACGCCCCGTTTCAAATGTTGCGTGCCCCAACAACAGCGGAGCGCAGCAAGCCAAAAGATGAAAGCCAAAAATGCCGCCCTATGCACATAACAGGATAATGAACTCGAGACACCACGCCCACACAGCGACCCCCGCGCATCTCCTGCTGCCATTGCCATTGCCCAATGCCTTATTGAAATTCAAATAAACCTCGTTTCATTCTTATTCTTACTTGTTTTTTTTTTTCTGGTACGAAGGAGTTTTTGATTGCGTTCAGTTTAAACTTTTAGTTTGTGGGGATTTTCACTACTCGATTTTCGGATTATGGAACGAAGGGTATTTTGGATTTGTTGTGATGAATGTAACGGGCATATGTATAGGGTTTGCATATACATATATAGATGGTAAACATACGAGTATTATAAATATATTTGTATATATGAATTCATATTCTTCTCCTGTTTCAGCTGAAAAGTTTTGCATTTAATAGAATTAAGATTTCTTTTATCAAAATATGCAAGGAATCGATACAAAATTTAACTCTTTCGATCGATAGAGTATTTCATAGCTCGCACAACTCTTTCTACATTTCCCTTACCCATTTTTGCTGTTGTTGTTTTTATTATTATTTTAAATCCTTTTTTTTTTGGGCTATCGCGGTGCTCGCATCACGCCTTAGGTGTAAAAATAAATGTTTAAAGTAACAACTTCTTAAAGAGCTGAATTATGGGCCACATGCGAGCGAGTGCTGAGCCCCCGCACAACTTGAGAATCGCCATCAATCTGTGGATCCTTAGAGAAAGACAGACGGACTCAGAGAGTAGGGAAAGTTGAGCGTGAGAGAGAGTGAGAGGGGGAGACGAAGACAGCGCCTTGGCTCGAGCCTGAGCCTATAATTTGTACAAATTTGTTGGACTGATTGATGCGATGGCGGCGCGTTTTGTCTTGCCACAAAGTTGACCAAAAAGCGGCGCGCCAAAAAATCTATTAAACAACAACTCTCAATGCAGCTAAAAATATATAAATATATGTATATATGTATCTGTATTTAAGGAGCAGCTGAACAGCTGCCGCTTGACAGTTGTTGTTGTTTATCAAATGCTCATTTCTTATGCTGCTGCAAAGGTGAAAGTTCTTCCGGCGCTGTGTCTCTATCTATCATAATCCTTGCCTACTATTCTAATACAAATGCGCCCCAAATACCCTAACTCCAAGACAATCGCCGCATTGAGTTGTCAAGTGTCAGCGTTGACATTGAAAGAATGGTATAAAAGTGGAAAAGTAGGGCTAGGTTAGAGCAAGACTCTATGGGAAATGGGCATCCAAAGGGTGACAAAGGTATCTTTTTCTTTCATTTTTTTTATATTTTCTTTATAGAAGTATCTTTTCATTGTTCTGCTGCTCTTTAATGTGTCAAAATATAGTCCAAGAGCGAGTGTTTTTTTTTTTATTTTTGTAATGCAAAAGTGATTTATTGTGCGAGGCGTGGGACAATCAACGCTTGAACAATCAACTCTCTCTCTCTCTCTAGATAGAAAATGAAAAAGGATTTGAATTGAAATGCAAACAGAAATGGTAAGAGCAGAGAATATACTAGATAAATTGTTTTTCAATGTGGACTAGAGTGGATGTTGAAACTGGCCTTTGGAGAATCATGAAATTGGTTCAAATCAAGAGCGATATTATTTTTGCAGCTGTTCAAGTCTTCGATATTAAAAACTTTAGACAATTCATTTGATCGTGAATCAGCTGAGTAAAAAGACTTTGTCGATATGCTAGATCAACTGTTGATATGCAATGGCAATGGCATCAAGTCAGTCAATTGACATTCTGAGCAGCACAAACAGCTTTAAATACTTATTAAATATCCTATTTTTTATTGATAAATATAAATTCATAAACAAAAAGATCTCTTAAAGAATGAATATACTTTAAAGTAGTATCTATGTCTTTAGATTACTATAAATGAATCTTCTTATACGAATCTTAGCTTTACGGATTATTATTTTTCTTATTAATAATGCTATAAACTTTCATATAAAGAAAATTGATTTAAAAATGTATCTAAATTTTTATTAATGTATATGCATATATACAATTATAATTAGAGCACATAGACTAAAGCACTAAAACTAAAAGATACTCTGTATTTCATTCATGCTATTCTTCTTTCATATAAGGTATTATGAATATATGAATATATATATGAATAGTCTCTAGCTTTATGGTTTGCAAGATTGCATTGCATTCAAATGGACTCTCGGACAGACATTGACTATATTAATCTGAGCAAGAGTATCATCAATTACATACATTCATCATGAAATCAATTGCTACTTTTTTTAAGTATTCCTAAATGCATATTTTTATTTGAAATAACATTGAATCAAATGCTTTGCTTAGAGCTAGCCTTTCAAAAAATTTGACTTTTTGTCATGTTTCGTTAGAGTATATATATATATGTACATAAAATTTGACTGATTTTATCTGATTATAGTTATGATAGTCTTTGAAGTGGCTGCCGGCTATTTCCGCTTTGCGAAATGCTCAAATTTCAATTGAAATAGCATATCTGTGTGGAAGTTATTTAAATTTGCTGTCGATAACAATTCACAGTACTGTCTTCGGGCCCTGTCTACGTCCTCTCTCACTCACTTGTACTCACTCTCCCTATCTTTCATTCTGTATATTTGTATATACGTATATACATATATCTAACTCTGTCTTAGACGCCGTCTCGCTCAAGTGTTTCAAGAGCACGCGTCAAGGGCGTCATTTTTTTCCATTTCGTTTTTATTTTCTATTTTTTTTACTTATCAGCTCTTATGGCCTCTGAACCTGGAAGGTATACTACCTGCGCTTTTTCTCCCCCTCTCTCTGTGTGTGTCTTTTTTTTATACGTTTAATTTGAATTTGTATTTTTTTTAGTTTTCAACCACGCGCCACATAATAGGGGCTTTTACTTTTACTTTGGCCTAATCCCTAGCTACCTGATGATGTTTTCCTGCCGATAATGAGGCGCGTGTCGAGCTGATTAGTCGGGAGAGAAAAGGGTTAAGAGCTTGGCTCGGTTAGCTAAGCTGGCTGAGTGCAGGTCTGGAAATATTTATAAATATTGTACATATAAAAACGTTTTTATGCTTACGAATTTGTTATTTTTATTTCATTTACAACAACTAATTAACATTTAATAATTAGCAATAATAGAAAAAAAATGTTTTATAATATATTTTATGAACTGGTGTCGAGTTGCTTAAAAAAAACCTTTAAACTTAAACTAAACAAAAAAAAAATTGTGCTTAGGCTAAGAAAAAAATATTAAAACTATTTCTATATATAAAAATTGTTTATATGTATTGAAATAATATTTTTTTTTATATTTATAAACTTAATAACTGAGGGCAAAAAAAAATTGTTGCTTAGATCTAAGAACTGAGTCTATTTACAATTTGAGGCACTTGGTTCAACTCAAAATATTTGACTAGATAGCAAAACAGCAGGAGTTTGTTTGCAGTTTTGAAACTTTTTTTTTTTTTTTAAATTATTTTCTATTGCTCCTGCCAGAGCGATATATAGTCGAGAATTTCTTCGTCGTCGGGCGTGCAGTCCTCCTCGTCGAGCTGAAAGTGTTCGTATGGCTCGAACTTGAGCTGCAGCTGAGCATCCATGGCGGCCACAGGTGGCGACAATTGCTGCGGCTGCGCCTCATAGGTGCCCGAGTCGAAGGACATGCTCGAGTTGAACGAAGATGTGGGCGAATGGCAGCCACCGGCAATATTTGTTGTGCCGGCTGAAGTCATCATTGACGTCGTCGTCGTCGTCGTCGTTGTCGCTGGAATTGCTGTCTGTGCATTGTTGGCATTCAGGGTGATGGGCGTTAGCGGATGATTGGGATATTGTTGGCGCTGCAATTGCTGTTGCTGCTGCAGTGCTGTGGGCGTGGCTTGAGTCAACAGTGCGCTGCTGTAGTAGAGCTGCTGTGCCAGCTGCTGGCTGGCACTAGAGCTAACACTGGAGCTGCTGCTGGAATTGGAGCTCTGGCTGCTGGTCTCGTCCAGGCATAGATTGAACTGGGCTGCTGTTGGCGTGCAGCTGGTCGTGCTCGGTCCACCATTCAGATCATCAACCAGATCCTGCAGCCGCCGTATGTACTCGACAGCAATGCGTAGTGTGTCCACTTTTGAGATTTTCTTGTGCGGTCCTCGACCGCCACCCTTGGTCAGATCCGCAATAATGGACTGGGGTATGTGCTGACGGAGGCGGGCAAAGCTATTGTTCACCTGCTTAACACGGTTCCGTTCCCGGGCATTGCGACGCTGCACAGACTGCGACTGATCGACATTGTAGGGCGACGAGCAGCTGGAGGATGATGAGGAGCTATTGCTGCTATTGCTGGAGGAGGCATTCGCCAGTGCCATGCCACGCGGTGTATATTTACGTGTCTTGATCAGCGCGTTGCCGCCGTTGCTCGATTTCAGCTCCGGTGCGGGCATTATGTGCTGATAGCGAAACATTTTCGTTGCGCCACCGATTGTTGTGGGGAATAGATCGGCGGCGTTTTTGCCGACGGCGCTTGCGTTGAACACCACACTTGACATCGCGATCTCGCTGTCTATCTCTCTCTCTCGCTAACACACGCACACACGTTTAACGAAAAAAAAAATATTTTATTTAAATATTTAAAAAATTGTGTTTCCTTAGTGCAAGTCTTGTTATATATTTTCTTTTGTTGGCAAACGTAAAAGTTTTGTTATTTTGTTTGTTTAGCGTAGCTCAAGTTGATCGTTTGACACCTTGCACAAGAATGAGTCCCTTCGTCCTAAACCTTCATGTTTTGTACCTTTCGCATTAAGCAAACGGCGCACACCGAACTCACTCAAGCGTCGCTCACGCGCTCGTGCTCGCTCTCTCGGTCGCTTACCTGTGCAGCGACTGCAACCACCTGGCAATTGAGTCGGCGCCGTTGAGCCACAGGTAGACATAGAGCAAGAGAAACAGTGCTTCGCTTTGAGCTCTCTCAAATTCAACTCACACACTCTCTCTCTCTCTCTCACTCTCTTACACTCTCTGTCGATCATCTGCCTAGCTGCCTGGCTGCCTGCCTGCCTGCTCGCTCCTGCTTTTGCCTGGCTCGATGATAAGGCACTCAAACTGTTCCCACTCAGGCAATAAGCAACAGTTGCACTCAGGGCTTCAATTTGAGTGTGTTTTATATTGCTTTTATTTCTGATTGAGGATCACTTGAGTGTTTCGCATATGTTTTGGGAGAGCTACATATATGGTGAGCTGGAGAGAGAGAGAGAGAGAGCGAGAGAGAGAGGATCAGCAGCGCGCGCACCAAACAACTGCATATAAAACTTTATTCAGCTTTATTTGCAGCATATTTTCGAGTGATCGTGAGCATGGCTAGAACTTTGCCGGTTCTGATAGAGATCGTGGCGAAGATGATGACATATATACTTACTTCATTCAGCTTAATTGAAAGCATATTTCCGGGTGATCGTGATTGTTGCTAGATCTTTGCTTATGGAAATCAAAGCAAGAATCACTTGGCAATAGATAATTACAAGAAGCGTTTTGCGACTGCAGTGATCGGTAGATCATCCACGAGAATTTCACTTCATTCAACAAAATCTGAAACATATTTTCTGTTCATACAGCGCTGAGTTGCCAAAACACAATGATCATCAGCTAGC
Source organism: Drosophila koepferae (assembly GCA_030914345.1). NCBI lineage: Eukaryota > Metazoa > Arthropoda > Insecta > Diptera > Drosophilidae > Drosophila > Drosophila koepferae. The sequence goes on from JAUESR010000209.1 coordinate 4,966,631, forward strand.
TGAAGTCACTCATTCAGCTTTTGCTCTGACTCTCAGAGCTTTGGAGCGTTTTTTTCTTCAGGCGATTGAGTTGCCAGGATTAAGAGGCCAAGTGGCTCAGTGGTCTCAAGTGCTCGCCTGTGAATACTAATTTAATGATTTGAGTGCATTTTTGTTTGTCTGATTGATTCAGTGGCTCGAGCTATGCTTAGCTGTTGGCTTTGATTTTGAGCTGCCAGAAACTGTTCCCAGTGCCAAATTGCGCTCAACTTGATTTTTTTGAGCTGTCGCGAGGATCAGTAGCATGCGTTTGAGCAATTGTAATTGAGGAGAGTTTAGCTGGCAGCTGGCTGTCCTGTGCTCTGTGCGCCTTTATGGCTTCTGACTGAGTCGGGGAGGCTCAGACTGAGACCGACTGTGCTGGCTGACTTGGCATGCCAGCAATTTGATTTCCGTGTTAATTAACTTAGCAAAACTCGCGATCGTCGTTGTCGTCTTTACTCTTTTTAGCAGCCCATTTCATGTGCAGCTCACGCACACGCCCCTATTCATTAGCGCCGCCAGTGCAAGAAGAAGAAGACGATGAAGAATCAGAAGTCGAAGCAGAAGCAGCAGCAGAACTGCAGAACTGTGGAACTGCAAAGAAGGCAAGAGCTCGCCCCCAAAACGCTTTGGCATGCGCGTGTCACCAGGTCTGTCTGGCTCGCTTTGCTTATTAGCTATGCAGAGTGAGGCTTGAGTTAGGTGTTCGAACAATTTCACATATGCCCCTCTAATTAAACGATCAACAAGATCACAAGTTTTTCCCTGCATGCTGCAAACTTCCGTTTGACACTCTACCTACCTACCTACCATACCTACCTCCCCCTACCTCTCATTCTTTGGCGCGCTCTCTCTCTCTCCCTCTCTCTCTCTTGCTTGATATTACTTTTTGCCTGCTCATCGAACGTTTGATCAGTGCGATCTGTGACCAGGTGCTGTTGCCGCTGCCGCTGCCGTTTGTCGATTTTCGATTTGGTTTTATTCTGGCATTGTTTTTCACTCTTTCAACTCGTTCCCATTGTTTGTTTTGGCCACATTTTTGTGCTGAACCATCATCGATCGAAACGGTAGCCGTGTCAATTTTCCCATTTTCCATTTGCCAAAAACCAAAAACCGAAAACCGAAAACCCTTTTTGACAGCCATGACCGACGAGCGACTGATCAACCGATCGACCGACCGGCGCTGTTTACTTTGACAATTTGCGTAGCGTTCGCTTCTTGTTTGCATGCTGCAGATTCATTTCTTTCTTTATTTCTCCCATTTTTCTGCATTGTCATGCCGAAGGGAGCTCTTGGGCTTAGACTCCATTATTTTGGCATCATTAACACTTGCATTGTTCGACATTCTCTTTTTCACTTTTCGCATGTCCTTTGACATATCCTTTCCTTTCCGCTTTTGCTATTCAAATTGATTTTGATAAATGCAAAATTCCTGCTGAAATGTTCAGAATAGTTTTGCGGATTTTTTTTTTTTTTTTTTTTTTTTTTTTTGTGTCTGTTGTGTGGCTGCCTAGACTTTTGTCTGACCCGTAGAATGCTAGCTGGCTGGTTGATGATGGCGCCCATTGTTGTAGTTCAAGTAGTGAATGCGGCATATGTTGGCTCGTTTGGTTTGAAGTGCATTTGCGTAATGCTTGTCAATGGCAGAGAGAATAGATCGTGTCAATAGATCGGCTAATGGTCAGTCAAAGTACTACGTCAATTGTTTGTATACGCAACTGATGGATCGAAAAGGGGTTGGCTTAGGCCAATGCAAATATATGGATTAACAGTAGTCTGTGACTATTGTTAGACAAGCTCCAAATAGGTTATATGATCTGTAGATCACATAATAGGATTGACAATTTGACAAGAATGGATAGTTAGGAAGTACTGAAGGGTCATGGTGCATCCGTAGCCTCTACGTGCATTCTTTGCTTTCTATTGTAAGCACAGGGTGGGCATCATTTGGAATGCATATCGAAGATTTATTTGCAATCTTCAAACAAACAGAGAACAAACTGATGTTGTTCTACATATTTTCCCATCTAGATACGCACATCTGCAAGTCTTTGAATTCAAGAGATTGCCTTTAGTAAATCCTGATCTTATACAGCGTGTGCCACAGATCAAATGATCTTGGAGTCAAGCTTATATACATATGTATATGTATCTTCATATTTTGCCGCCAGCTCAAAGGAATGCCCAGCGATCAAGATCTTTTACATATGAGCAAAACGAAAGACTTGACCTTTGACTGATCGCTGATCACTGATCGTATGTCAGCTCTACCTGCATGTGGGTTCGAGTACAAATGTAATCGTGGCAGCAAGGAAACCAGATCAGTTATCATTACTGATCAGCTGATCTATGGCTGATCAAAGTGATCTTTGCCAAAAATGGTTGAGCTGCAGATCGTATGACTTTGAAGACTTTGAGCTGCCTTTGCTGGTCCACGGCAGTTGGAAGCAACAATAACAACAGCAACAACAATAGCCCCCGCCTTGTTCGCCGCGTCATATCCTTTTGCAACGCTTGGAAGATTTAAATGCATAATTATTTTGATATGAAGCATAGTTCCGGGAGACGTGGACGAGGCAACTGCAATAGCAGGGCGCGTGCGTTAATTGCGTGCGAGTGAGACAAACAGCCAGAGAGAGCGAGTAAGAGAGTGAGCTGGACTGGCATATCCTGCGCTGAAACTGGGGCGCGTTTTTCCAACGAAAACTTGAAATGCAAAAAAAAAAAAATAAATAAATAAATAAAATGAAACAAAAATGAATGTTAATTGAAACAAGTTTCCGCCAGGACCTGCCTTTGAGCCTTGCTGGCCATGCCACGCCCCTGCCCGTTACCCCGGCTCCTGTTCTTTATTGGTCTCTCTCTCTCTCTATGCTCAGTGCTCCGGCGTAGTCCAGGCAACCGACTCGAAGTTGTTGCTGTTGTTTATCCCTCAGTCATTTTCGTAGTTAATATTTTAATTAAATGCAGGCACAGGACTCGGCAGGCTCGAATGCGAGCTGACGCGTGGCAGGTGTATTTACGCGACCAAACATCACGAATCGCTGCCGCTGCGCGATCGCTGGCAACGGGGCACGGGCTTAGAGACAGCCCTCTCGCTCTCTCGCTGTCTCTCTCTACGGCTGCAGCTGAAAATGAACGCACACAAATCCATTTGGCTAGGGGTTGCCTGTCTCGTATCCAAAAAAAAAAAAAAAAAACAACACAGGGGAACGAACGAAATATAAAAAAATAACAGAAACAGACACACTAAATAGGGGAGCTGAACTGAGAGCCCTCGGAGCGTCCACGCGACCGTGCGAGCGGCTCATTGAACTTTGTGTGCGCAGCCAGCGCAAAAGTTCACGACGCCAAAATCCAAACTTTGCTAAGCTGAGATCGACGTTCAGCTTTCTGATTCTTTTTGCTACCCTATAAATGACTGTCGACTGGCTAGAACATGCAACTGGAAACATCGACGTGCGATTTGCAAAATTGCCGTGAACTAGTATTGCAAATAGTTCATTTGAGCTGAGTTCAATGAAATATCGAGCTACATGTAAATATTAAGTTTATGTGCAGATTTAGCTAGTTCATGTTAACTGAAGCAGTGAAATGAATGAGCAATTTTACAATTGTTTGCATTTAATTGTTATAGATTTTTGGATCTAGTTCATATGAACAAGTGACGTATAACTATGTATTTTTTAATGTGTTTTATTATTATTTTGTAATTGTGAATGGAAAGTATGTAAACTATTGAGCTAGTTCATATGAACTACAAGTAAGTGAACAATACTAGCTCATTGAACTATACTAGTTCATAATTGGATTTTAAATTTGACTTAGAAAAAGCATCAAAATGGCGCTTTATTTATTATGAATGGAAAGTACGTAAACTATTGAGCTAGTTCATATGAACTACAATATTGTGAACTATACTAGTTCATAATTGGATTTTAAATTCTATTTAGAAAGAGCATCAAAATTGCGCTTTCGTTTGGCATAGAACAAGTTTTGGAATAAATTTTGTTTTGTTTTATTTCTCGGTTTGTTTTTGTTTTTTTCCCTTTTTTTGGAGGTTTGCTTTATGAGTAGTCGCGGGCCAGAGGGACAAACCCACAAAGACAGACACAGCTGATAACTATCATTACCCGCAGCGACAATGTGTGCGTGTGTGTGTGTTAGGCTTTTGTTTTTGTATTTGGCTACAATTCTGCGGTCTGAACATGAGCCTGCTTCGTCTGATCATCAACCATTTTGATGAGCTGCAAAGGAAAAGGCAAACGGCAAACGGCAACAGTCAAGGGGCAAGAGGCAAAATGCAAGAACAAACGGCAGTAGCACGCACCATTAGATGCGGTCAACATGAAAACATCTGCTCTATGCCAGCTCTCTCGCACTACTCTCCCTGCATCTCTCTCTCTCTCTCTCTCTCTCTCTATCTCTCTCTCTCTGTATATGTGTGCATTATATGTCTTTTGGGGTCAATAGCTAGACGTATCTTGGCTTGCAGTGAAACGTGGCGCGCGCCATTTTCCAAGAACCACAGGAAAAGTGTTTCGAAGCGTAAACGAAGACGCAGACGAAGCAAAAGAAGTAGTAGAGGAAGAAGAAGAAGCCGATGAACAACATAATAATGATAATATGCCCCACAGATGAGATGGCAAATCAAGTTGGCAATGCGAAAAGCGAACTGGATGCAAATGAAGCCATTTGCTGTGTCCCACAAAAATTGATGGCCAACACAGTTGCGGCTCATTAAATTTTAATCAATTTTTCGTTGCGTGGCGCGATCGTAAATCGCAGTTTAGTTCGGGATTAGCGCATATAACGTTTAATTTTAAAAACGCATAAAATTTTTGTAACAATGTCTCTCGCCCTACGCTCTGCCATCGCAGACAGTCGCTGTCGAAGCTGATCGCGATGCGAATGCGAATGCGAATGCGATCGGCCTAGAAAGATGCGCCCAGCGTTCAACATTTTGCGCCTTTTAACGACGCCAGATAAGCAAAAAAAAAAAAGGGAGTAAAAAAACCAAATGAGAAGCCAATAAGTGCGCAATTGCCAATATGTGGTTGACTAGAAGATACCCAGCAATTTAATCTTAAATGTATATTAATTATAGCTTAGATAGTCTTCGAGCTTATATATAAATTTTAAAATATATTTTCAGAGTTTTTCATATAGTCTTTGGGCATAGAAAATTTGAACTAAATACCTTCTCAAACTTAGAATTAGCAAAGAACATGTATCTATTAGACTTATATTGATCTACATTTAAATACCCTCACTTGGTACAGCATTGAATGGTGGCTGGGTATTAAGGCTGAAACTTGTTTATGCGCTACTAGCTGCTGCCACGCCCCGTCGCCTGCAACGGGGCGACTGACTGCGAATGCGACTGTGCGATCTGTCCGATCGGCAGCCGTTTATTGATTTTTTAATGAAGCGAACGAAGCAACGATCACTTTTGATGTGATCCAGAAACCCGAAAGAGATCAACCGGAGCAACAGCGGCAGCGGTAGCATATGAGACTATCTATATGGCTTAAGCCATACACTCACATAGATGTATATATGTGTGTGTGTGTGTGAGTGAGAAAAGACATACCTTCTTCTTCTAGAGCACATCCTGTCTAGCCAAATATTTGGCAAGCAAGGAGCAAAAAAGAAAACAAACCATCAATCAATCTGACTGATCGGCATTCTAATTTGCTGCAAGTGCCAAAATCGACACCTTTTGCTGCCTTAGTTTTTGTGAATCAGTCGTTAACAGATCGATGTGCCGTGCGTCTATTAGTGGCAATTTTCAGCTGATTTACGCAGCAGCAGCATGTTCCAATTAAAGTTCTCTAAAATGCCAAGTGAGCCTTTTAAAAACTCATTAATCACACGCTTAACTATGCCCCTGAACCCACGATTCGCATTCGCATTCGTATTCGCAGTCTCAGTCGTCGTCGCCTTAACAAGATCGATTTCAAATATTGCGAACGCAAAAAAAAAAGGTGAAAACCAATTTGCACCTTCGACGTGGCAAAAGTCCCTTTTGCTTAGCGTTAAGTATCTGCCTTTTGGCCCTGCCCAGTTTTGGGTTCGACCGCAGCTCGTCCTGCAGCGAGCCCAGCCCAAGCTGCCGATTCGTGTTTTTCTATGAATTTCACGCCTACCTTTAACGAAAAAAAAAAAAACAGAAAAAATTGTCTGCGCTTCATTGCTGTTCCAGTTCCTGTTCATGGCGCGGCGCCAACTTAATGGATCATACATCAGCCTAACCACTCATCCAAGGACTCGGAAACGGCCATAAAACTAAAAAAAAAAAAAATGAAGTAAAAACAGCTGCTCTTCAATTCCATTACTGTATATGTTGAAAAGCTTGCTTTGCGCACGGACAGAGATTAATTTGGATATTCAGCATATTTTTTATGATATGCTATGGATCATATGCTGCACTTTCTTTTTGAGTATATAGAAGACTTAAATATAGAATTACTGTTGAAATGGATGACGCTGAAAGATTAGGCAGACGTCTGTATTCTGTATTACAAATAGAGCGATAGCGAGACTTCCCCTATCTTCTTCTTCTTTTCTCTACTACCTCTTTATTTTTTTTTCTAAATTGTTTCTGTTCCTTTCTCTAATTTTATTTGCTTTCATCACGTTTTTTCGCCTATTTTTTCCGTTTTTTCTTCTATAAACTTTTTTTTCTCTCTCTCATTGGCATTTTACCCTCTCCTTCTTTTCTTCTAGCATCTATCCTCCTTATGTCTTCCCACTTCATTTCTTTTCTTCTCTTCTATTTGAATCTTGAAGCGGAATTTCCTTCTGTGCCTTTTTAGCTCTGCATTCAAATTATGTCTAGATCTTTGGCTCCTAAATGTTTTATAATTTAATACAGTTTTTTATAGGCAAATTATATATACATAAATTTATATATAAAGATATGAAACATTTACAATAGCTCCAATTAGCTTATGCACGACTCTAACTAGAGTCTGAACAATATTTTATATTATATCACATCGGATTCTAAAATAACTCTAGTCAGCCTTTAGCTTAGTTTGTCTTGCCCTGAGGAGCTGTCGGTCTTTTGTTTTTGTTTTTTTTTTGTAACTTTTTTGTTGGGTTCCAATTAAGCCATTAAATCTAGACATGCACCAATTTAGACGCCTTTCAAATTATTCAACGACCACACATTATAAATTTTAAGACAGCAGACCTCAGTCTCATAAAAATACAGAAAAGAGCAGCTGAGCAACCTATTGCCAACTGAAACAGAGAGACTGAGACAGACTGAGACAGAGAGAGAGAGAAAGATATAGAGAAAACCCAAAAAAGCGAGACAAACTTTTGTCACAAAATGTCAAAGTCCTGCGTGATTTACTTCTCTGCCAATTTCTCTGTCTGTGAGGCGAGCACACACAGAGCAAAAAAAAAAAAAAACACTTGATGTCCCTTTCGTAGTCTGGCAAATGCCCAGAATGGGGAGCCAGGGCGGTGCCGTTGGAGGTATTGGGTCTCTGGGGTGTCTGCTGCTACGTTTGATTGCCGAGAAATTAAAACGTTACGCTCGTTGACGCAATGCCCAAAACGATGTTGACATGCGGTTCGCCTTTTTATAGTTTTATGTGATTGCTTATACAGCGAGGATTCTTTAAAGTCCTCTCTTCTTCCCCCCATATATATGTGTGTATATATGCCCTCCCCACAGCGGCGGCCCATCAATCACAGGTAACAGCAGCAACAGCATCAAGTTCAGCAATCGACATTCGAAGGCCAAAAATGCAATGCTTGCACATTTTTTTTTTTTTTTTTTTTTGTATACCCTATAAGCCATTAAAAATGGTGCAAAGTGTGGGCGTAACATTATACAATTTCGTATTGAAAATATTTGGAGCAGATTCTTGAAAGCTCTGTAGATAACTCTATGAAGTTCTTTACCATTTCATTCACATACAAATCTACGATAGATACTGCAATACGACATGAATATCCTTCAGTTTGAAATATATGTATATATGCTCCTGTCTAGGGTATTTCCTAGCACACATCAATTTTTTAGCATATCACACTTAGTTGTTACTAATAAAATTGCATGAATTATATGCTAAGCATTATTCAGCTACAACAGCCCCCGCGACTTGGATGAGGCTCACCATTACGACAGACACCATCGACTGTATGCGTGTGTGTGTGAATCGGTGGGCAATAAGACAGAGAACTGTTGCCCGCGGCTATAGCATCTCGTAATATAAAACTTTCAACACCTTCGCAACAGATTTTCAAATCTTTATGGCAAGCTCGGGTGGATTCAGCTTTGGTTTCTCGTCTTCTGGCTGCCTTTAAATTGTTTCTGATTAGTGCTATAGCTGCAGTTGCAGTAGACACCTCCCTCCCTCTCTCTCTCTCTCTCTCTCTCTCTCAATCTTATTCTCTCACTGTGGTGATATATCTACCTTTGCGTTTCTTGCATATATAATTAAGGCGTTAGTTGTGATTCGCAGCTCGAGTGCCCAATGCGAAATAGAATGTTGAAGCTCTAGAGAAAATTTTACGAAATCTGTACATATGAAATTATAATATATTGCAGGTTTCGGGGTAAGTGAAAGGTCTTATTCATGCTAATATAAAATATATATCTGTATATAATATATGTATGTATATATTTCTGTATTCTCCTTCAAAGTTAGGCTTTTACATTATATATTTATGTTTTTATGCATATATATTTTTCAATGAAATTTCTAGACCATATTATAATTTGTATTTATAATATTTACCATACTTCAATTATATTTACTTAACAATTTATTCAGTTAGCATTGCGTTTGGTCTCAGCAAAAATTGTCAAATTTTTGCATGCCTTTTACTTTCACAAATATGCTTCTACTTCCATCAAATTGACCATTGGGCACTTTATTCAAATGCAGCCAAATGGCAACACGCAATGTCTCTGCCTCTTAGCACCCGCTACGGCTGCAGCCTCTGACGCCCTCGATTTAGTCCACAATTCCGTTTAGCTGTCTGCACTTGAGATTGTCATCATCAGCACCAGAAAAAAGCGACTTGGTAGCTCCACACAGACTCTTCCACTCTCTCGCTCTGCCTCTCCCGCTCCCGCTCCCTCTATTTATTCTTGTTTGGTGGGACGGTAGACAGGATGCGTTTGTTTTTGTTGCTTTTAGACTAATGCAATAACAAATATTTATACTTTTTGCGATAAATGTTTGCGTTGGTTAATAAAGCGATTTGTTATTTCAGTTTCGTGCTCATAATTTATATGCTTAAATTGGATTATGTGGTAAAGCCAATACAACCACTAACCGACCGCCCCCGCCACCTATCCTTGTTGCTGCACACTCTGTGTGAAGTTGCGGAGGCGGCGTTGCGTTGGTCCTTTTTTTTTTTGTATGCTTGCTGAGCATCGTCAAGCGCCGCAGGCTTTTAGTCAAGTTTCAAGGTGTGAAAAAAAAAAATAATGTAAAAAGTTGAGATGCCACAAATACTTTGTTTACTTTTTGCGAGGCTTTTCATTTATTTGTTGCCCTGTGCTCCGTGGGCCTTTGAAGGGTATATAAGTGAGTAGCGTAAGATAGCATTTCATGAAGTATATTCGATTAAAGAGTTGACATTTTACAACTATTAGAGACTGATGATGAAGGGAGGGTAATACGAGTAGATAATATGGATTCTATGGAACACTTTGAAGACCAAGAGATAAATTTCCACTCACATAATTCTTTAAATATTTATTAAATTGACACTTATTCAGTTTTATAGACTACAGTCTGTTCGCTTCGCAGCTCTTCTTAAATTGCATTTCTAATGACTTCCAGAGTTCCATCCGAGCATTCATCAGCGTTGTGAACTGCCCACAATTTCGATTGCCTATTTGTATCCTCAGTTTTTTTTTTTTTTTTTTTTTTTTTTTTTGCTTAATGGTTTTTGGTGTACATGGCAAATTACTTAACCAAGAAGTTAATGACAACACCTACAAGAAGCAGATCGAAACGATCGCAAAAAAAAAAAAAAAATGCGAGCACTTTTGATCGCAGCAAGAAACAGAGCCTAGCTCTGCTGGGCACTTAGGTAGCTGTCTGGCACAGCTTGAGTGGCAGAGAGATGGAGAGAGAGGAAAATGGGGTAGCTGAGACTGAGACGATCATTTACAGCGGCAGCGGCGATCATTTATTTAAAAATTATTGCCACATCGATCACTGGGCAGAGACACACAGAGTCCGAGTCGCAGTCGGAGACACAGAGATCGTTGAAGAGGTCTCCGCTGCCAGAGCATTTCATTATTATAGGGCAGCAGCAGATCGTTGCTGATCGTCGCTTTGCTGCTGCTCTCGTTTTTTTTTTTTTTTTTTTTTTTTTGCGCATTTGACGGAACAGAAACTGTATCTGAAGCTGGCTGAAACCTGCGACCGGATATGCTGCACACGCACAAGCTGAAATGCACTACATTTATTTATGGATCCGCCTGCCGATCGCTCGCTGGCTGGCTCTGGCCGATCGAGCGCTGAAACAGAAAGCAAAAAAAAAAAAAAAAAAAATCAATTGTAATCTTTGAGTTTGATGAATTGATTTGAGATTGCGTAGATTTTGATAAGAGACGCACAGCAAACGCTGTCCGTGTGTTGTAAGCTGTCATTAGAACACCGCCCCATAGCCGTTGATCCTCGCCAAGCCGCGCCACGCGATGATCGCAATTAAGCACACAGTACACAGTGCACAGTATACAGCAGACAGCGAGATCTTTGAGGTACGGGGCGATAAGCATAGACATTATAGGCAATTTGTTGTAATTGAAAATTAAAGTGTCAGCCTGTGGCATTCATTAATGCAACAGCCACAAAACTGTGGGCACGCCTTTAAACCAAAAAAAGACAACAGCAACAATAACAACAACAACAACAACAAAATGAAGCAAAATTTAACTTTGGCGATCTCTGCGTGGACAGTTTTGTCGTCGAGCATCGGTACACGATCGGCGATTGCGATAAGATGCGCTTTACAAACCTTGGCTCGCAGCGGATCACCAACGCCTTACATTAAGCTGATATGCAAATTATGCCAGCCCTGTCGAACGATGGGGCACGTTTTTTTTTTTTTTTTATTCCAATGAAACGTCGCCTGGTCGGATCGTTTAAATTAGCGTTAGCAATAAGTATGCCAGGGTCAGGCAACAGCTCAGCCCGATCCTTGGACAGATTATCGAGCGTCGATCGAGGCGTTCATCGTTCACTGACGTCTTCTGCCTTGTATTTGTATTTAAAAAATTTACAACTTTTTTTTTTGCCAACATTTTAATAATGTTTTGATGAATTTTATATGCGCCGCTTGTCGTCGCCGATCATGACTTTGATCATGGCTTTCGGCGCTTAAGCACAACTTCAGCTACAGCCGCAGCATCAACTCCTTTTGATTCACTCTTGCAGTGCAGCGAGTGTCAGTTTATGAGCTTCATTATATTGAAACTGAGTTTTATTTTGTATGCTCTACAATGGAGCTCGAACACTTTTGAAATGAATTGAGCAACATTCAATGAGGTAGTCTGAAAGATTGAAAATAAATCTCATTGTTGTTAGCGAACGTTTTGGGCAAGCCTTTGGCCTGATCTCTGATGTGATAATCTGCAGACCTTAGCACAGATTTGTGGTGGAATCTTCTGCTTTAGCTTCTATAGTATTCATTAATTCTTTTATACCATCAAAATCATATATTATAAATGTGATCTTCAATGATATCCAATCTATGCGATCATGTATTCTCTAGTGATTATCCATGTATACTGACGAATCATCAATTGGCAATGATTGAACTGGCTAATCTAGCGATCAGCTCTATGATCATATATACTAATATAAATACTACTGATCAGTCATATGTAGTGTATATAGTTTGCGACATTGATGTTAGCAACATTTTCCAATTTTAATAGTCAGCCACATTGTCGCGATAGGCGATCAATTGGTTGGATCGCTGGGCCGATCGATGATTATGTTGTTGGCATATTTTACGATCAGCCTAGCAGCTATGCATGTACTTGCGCGTGTGTGTGCGTGTATTTACATATATATATATATATCTGTGAATCTGTGTTTTTTCGTGGGGGCTATTCAGATCTTGGCCTGTCAGCCATTTGACAATGGACTAATTTACGAAACACGCAGGACTTTGCAAAAGGATCTCATGGTTTTGTAAGATCACCAATGATCGTTAATCGATTAAGTTGGTGGAAGCTGTGCGCTTTTGTCTTATTTGGTTTTACTGGTTGGTAGCAAGGGCTGCTACCTTATTTTGTCGCTAATAAAGAACGTGATAAATTGCGCACAAAGTCTTGGAAATTGAATGGGTGAAATGGGCTCAGACGGGGCCGAGGAGTGCTCAGTCTACCTCCGCCCCACATCGGACAATCATCGGGAATGAAGCGATCTGTTCGTTCGTTCGTTTGGGTGGCCAATGGAGCAACTTAATTTCAATCGCTTGGCTTATTGTTATGGCTGGCTGCAAAACAATGGGGGCAGCAGCAGCAGCCGCCGAGCACACCCAAGGAGCAACTAAAAGCGGCTCAACAGCAGCGGGCAGTCGGCAATAATAAACTTTAAGGATATATCTCTAGCTCTCACTCTCTTGCTGTGTGTCTCTCTCTCTCTCTCTCTCTCTCTCTCACTCACTCTTTCTGTCCTGGCTTCAGCCAATTATTGTGTGCGTTGTTGCAATAAATTCGTTTATCGCCGCAGCCACAGCAGCCAAAATCATTTAAAAGCGATCAGTTTTGGCTTGTCTCGCTGTTTTTTTTTTTTTGTGTAGTATATAGGTATATCTGTTTTTAGTTCAGATTAAGTGATTGGCAAAGTTTTATGGGTCGTTGATATTGATTTTTCTTTTCCCATGTATGTATATACCCAGCACTAATTTGCAGAGGGTGAACGGCAAAGCAAAGTCAAGAATTGAACCAAATAGCTTTAGAGTACATAATATAGTGCATTATGAAATCATCAGCATATCTTTATTATTATTATTATTTTTTTTATTCCTTTTTTAAGCATTGTATTTTCTGTTTTTTAAATTTATATATTTATGAATATTTTATAATATAACATTTTAAACAATTTTGAAATGAATTTTGATTATATATTTACTTAACAGAAATCCCTTTAATTGTCTGTCTTAAAGATCTCCTGATAACAGGGTATATGCCTAGTCGCATGCTCTCAACTAGAGCACAGTTGCATGTTTATGTTACTTATTTTTAAGTCTCCCCTGGCAGAAGTTGGGTGCTTGGGGACAACTTTGCTTACAAATTGATTGAGTTATGTAATTGCATTTTGCTGCTTTACATGACTGCGCTTCACATTTTAATTAAAAAGCAGCCAAAGGGCGCTTGAGCGACAGAGACGGCGACAGAGAGAGAGAGAGAGGGAGGGAGAGGAGGAGAGTGCAAGAGTAAAGTCGACTGCCGGTTGAACTTGTCACAAAAGCATTTTTAGCGGCAATCAATGCCATTTCGCCGGGCCATCGAATTGCGGGCTGCTGCTTGAAGCACATCATAAATCACACACACACATGCAGAGTGATAGAGAGTGAGAGAGACAGAGAGAGAGCGAAACATAGTTGAAGTTTAAGTCAACGTCAACGTGCACGTCGAAGTCGACGTCAAAGTTAACGTCAACGTCAACGTCAACATCTCTTTAGCATTTTGCGAGCGAGCGAGCGAGCAAGCGCGCGCGCGCACTTGTTGTAAATTTCGTCAGAAAAGTCAGAGCGGACAAGTGTTGCGGCCACCGTTGCCACCGGCTGCTGCTGCTGTCGCCGCTGTTGCTGCTGTTGCTGCTGTTGATGTTGCAACGGCTGCCAGGCTGTGCCCGGCTTGGCGAGATCAGGCCAGGCATCGGCTTGGCTTGGCTTGGCTTGGCTTGGCTGCATGACGTGCGCACAATGCGTGCGCATAATTCAGCCTGTTGCCAGCTTTTGCAGTGTGTTGCATGCAACACGCCGCCCCATGATGCGACTGCTGCTGGTGCTGGTGCTGGTGCTGCTGCTTGAAGCGCGCTCATTCATTCATGCAATAACTGACAAGCAGCCCCCTGCCACCGCCCCCTCCCTACAAACGTGGTCAGCCAGTTTTTGGCTCATTGATTCACGGGGCACACACATTCCTTTTGCTTGCCACTTGTCAACACTTCATTTCGTTGTCGTTGCTGTTGTTGTTGCTGCTTGCTCAGTCAACTACTCCTTTTGATAAGTCAATCATGCCAAGTGGCAAGTTCGAGTGTTGTGGCTGCTGCCGTTGTTGGCGCAACAAGTGGCATTGTATGAAAAAAATAAGAAAAAAACCGCCAGTCTACAATTTGTGTGTGTTTTTGGCGGCCAAGTCAAGTGCATTGTGCTTTGTTCTCTGCCTTTGGCTCATCAGCTTATTGTTTGATCCTTTGTGGCATCCTTTTGATGATCATCCTTCCATTTGCAAGACATGTTCTCTCACAGTGCAGTAAAAACTGAAACTGCAATCCCTGGGAATCAATCGAATGCGCATTAAATCCATTAAACACTCACCAAGTGCATGTTGGCAAAAAACTAAAACTATGAGAGCCATTGTAATACCCTAGAATATATAAATAATGTAGAGTTATTTAGTAAGGGAATAAGTTGATTATTCGAATGAATTAAATTATGTTATATATAGTCGTAATCTATCTAATAGACATGCATATTCTCAAGGTTTGTACACCAATTGGACTTTATCTGCATACCCATCATAGTTCAAATGTCATATTTTCCAGAGTTACTAAAGATGCCAACTGCCCAAGAGGCAATGTATTATTGTTTCTTCTTATTACGCACCCAGCAGAAGTTGCTTACCAAATCTGACAGCTCTAACATATATAGTTACCCAGTTCCTTGAGACTGCTGATGTCCGATAAGCAGTCCAATTACAACATATTAAATTTCGCCCAATAATAAATACTTGAAAGCTGCAAGCTTTTCTGCACTTTCCCCTTTTGGTTGCCAGCAATTTGCCTCCACTTAGCAGCAAATCCCAAATCAGTAATCGCTTTGAGGTTATCTTCTGTTTTCTCACTTCAGATGGTTCCTTTTCTTTTTTCATATTTTTTTCACGTATTGCTCCAAATATTTTTCACAGCTCATTAAAATGTAATTTGAGGCGCGAAATGTTTTGCGTTTTGCGGCCTTCTTTTTGACTTAATTTTTGTTGTTTTTGGTTTTTTGAAGCAAGCGAGTAATAAACCGTTGCATTGATATGATCTCAGCTTAAAGAGAGACGGAGAGAGAGAGACAGAGGCAGAGGGAGATAGAGTGCAGCTAAATGGCAGCTTAGTGTTGCACTTGAGCATTCAACAATTTAATTAAAATGAAATTTTCGAATCTCAGAAGGGGACTGCAATGCCAAGCAATGCAATGCAACTGCTGCCACAACTGATCTTCCTCGATTGTAAAGCTCCAAAGAGTGTAGATCAGTGCTGTTCAGGGAAGGATGAGGGATGGATGAGGGAGAGAGAGGGGGTAAATGAGCGGCCAAAGTCAAAGCTGAAGGTAAAAGCCAATGCGTTTCATAGTCTCCTCTCCCCTCCCCCTCTCTTGTTTGCTGACGATGATCAATGATCGCAGCGCCGACGCCGACACGTGATCAAGATCACAGCTACACACACACAGACACGTACAGACAGAGAGAGAGAGAGAGAGAGGGGGTGAGAGAGGGAGAGGGCAAAGTGTTCAAGGGGCAGTAACTGCTATAAGCGGCATGTAATGCGCCATGCATTACGCATATCTGGCGTTGTCATCGTGTCAGTTGCCTCGCATATTATTAATTGGCTGCCCATAGAAATGGGGGAAGCATTGAGGGTGCCAGAACTGGTGAGGGGGGAGGATGAGCAGCATATGTAGTCTACATCTGAGTCTCGATTCATAAATGCGCTAGAATTTATGTGTTAATTTGTCGCGCCGCCAAGAGTTGTTGATTTATTTTGCAATACCCTCATATTTAGAGAGTCGCATGCATATTATGTGAAAAATGAGACTATTGATAATAGATGTTGATATATATCGGTGAATAAGTAATATATAATTTAGTATAATTATTTGTATTATTTGTATTATTTGGAATATTTGGAATTATTTGGATTTTATTTACTTTAAGGAAAAGTTTGCTATTCTGATGTAGTCTGCCCAACCTTCCAGTCAGTCTTTCAATTAATGCAATGTAATTTTGCTTTAAATATAATATTTGATGTATCAAAAAAATAGAGCTGTTCATCAAAGTGAAAGCAAATTGTTTAATTTTAGGAAAAACAATTTACTTTAATAGAACAAACTGTAAATATTAATGAACTGTAATATCAGCTACTAAAATATAGATAGATATGTACATATTCTCTTGTCTTATCTTATAAAATTAAAAGCAATACTTGATGTAGTGCTGATCCTTAAACGCTTCTGCTTTTGTCTAGCTTCTAGAGTATTTAATTTGCAGTAGCTCATTCCGTTAACTTTTTTTTTTTTTTCTTATTGTGTATCGTCCGAGTTTTTGCTAGCTGTAATTATTTTCGAGGGCAAGTTGTGGCAAGCGGTTGCAGCAATTTGTTGCATTGAGCCAGTTGCGTCGGACATAAACATTTATTTTGTGCGCCGCAATTTGTATTGTTCGCATAATTAAATTGACGCTTGGCATTCCAATGCTCACAGAGCACAGACTGCTACCCCCAGCTTCAACTGTAGCTCATTCCAGTGGCAGTGGAGCCAGCTGAGGCAAGTGGAGCCATTGGGGCTATGGCTGTGACACGCGCAGTCGCCAGTTTGAAGTCGGCAGCCGAAGGCTTGGCTCCTGCCTAGTTGGTATAATTAGCAACGATTAAACACTTGTCGTCCCACCCAATGCAGCAGTACAAAAGCATTTTGCCGACTCACAACAATGTCTACGGGGTTCTTTTGCGCGTCTATTTAGCTATTTTATAGCTCCTAACTATACACTGAAAGGAGTTTCAAAACAATTTGCGTTTCAGTTTCAGGATCTTCAAACTTTTCTACGAAGAATAACAGAAATATGTTCAGAAATATAAGTAATCAAATTTGTTTTATTTACTCAAGTTTTAATAGTCTAGCCTAAATAGTACTCGAGCAAAATCCATGTGATTTCTAATACTATTAATAAAGTTTAATCATTTAATTTTACAAAAATTTAGAAAAAAATGTATATATAAATTCAAACAAAATTCATACCAACTTTGAGTCGGGTTAAAAAACTCTAGCCATTATTTTCTTAAAGTGTATATAATTTTATAGCCTGCATTCGGCCTCTGGCCTCTGGCAGCAAGGCGGAATTTGTCAAGCGCAAGGACACATAACTGACTGCAATTAGGTGCTGCTGCTGCTGCTGCTGCTGTTGGCGCTGCTTCTTCATCATGTTCATCTTCTACATACAGCCTCCAAGGAGCACCGCTCCCTGGCAATGGGAATTGTTGTCAGGCTTGTTTGATTAGCGTGTAATTGGCCTGTCACTGGGCCAGTTCATACGTACGTACGTACGTACGTACGCATCCATCCATCCGTGCCCCTTGTCGATTGCCCGCTCCCCGCTTCCATCACTAAATACTCAATTATAAATTTATTGATTTTAATGAACGTTATCAATTTTCAATATTTAAGCAAAAAAATAAATACTAAAGTCAGACAACCTAGCCATACATACATATATCAATCAAGCCTCTCTGTCGATACCATCAGCATATCCATTATCATTATGAAGATCATGCTCATTATCAACAGCATCATTATCGTGTCGCAAGGTCGTAACTATCACATATGCATAGTGTGGCAGCTATAACTGGCACTAAATACTTACTTGACTGAAAGCTTGTCTCTGGTGTCGCTTACGACGTTGTCTAATTATATAAATTACTCGATTTTGTATTTTTACGTCACGAATGCAAATTGTAAAAAAGAATCGGAGACAAGAGGCGTGAAATATATCTATCATCAGTCTTCAGTGTTCACTGATTAGCCAGCAGTTATCAGTCATCAGTCATCAGTCATCATTACTCGTTAGTTATTAGTCATTAGTTATCAGTTATCAGTTATCAGTCATCAGTCACCAGTCACCAGTCACCAGTCACCAGTCACCAGTCACCAGTCATCAGTCGTAGTCATCATTATCAGTCATCAGTCGTCAGTCATCATCACTCGTTAGTTATTAGTCATTAGTTATTAGTCATTAGTCATCAGTCATCAGTCATCAGTCTTCAGTCATCAGTCATCAGTCATCAGTCATCAGTCATCAGTCATCAGTCATCAGTCATCAGTAATCAGTCATCAGTCATCAGTCATCAGTCATCAGTCATCAGGCATCAGTCATCAGTCATCAGGCATCAGTCATCAGGCATCAGTCATCAGTCATCAGTCATCAGTCATCAGTCATCAGTCATCAGTCATCAGTCATCAGTCATCAGTCATCAGTCATCAGTCATCAGTCATCAGTCATCAGTCATCAGTCATCAGTCATCAGTCATCAGTGATCAGTCATCAGTCATCAATCATAAGTCAACAGTCAACAGTCATTAGTTATCAGTCATCAGTCTTCAGTCTTCAGTCATCATCACTAATTAGTTATCAGTTATCAGTTATCAGTCATCAGTCATCAGTCATATTTCATCATCACTCATTAGTTATCAGCCATCAGTTTTCAATCATTAGCCAACTGACTCCGTCATCAGTTATCAGTCATAAGTTCTCAGTCATCAGTCACCAATCATCATTCAACAGTTTTATATCATCAGCCATTATTCATCAGTTCTTAGACATCAGTCATCAGCCAACATTTATCAGTCATCAATCGTCAGTCTATAAATATCTATATAATTTATATATATGCAGTCCATCAAGCAATCATTATAACAATATCTCGATAATTTCTATCAATATCTATAACTACTTCTTCTACATTGCTCTTGCCCTCATTTGCCTTATTTCCATATTGGCTTCTTGCTCTTTTCCATACGCTCAATTCATATGTAAATCCCCGCCGCAATGTGTAATGCATCAAGCCAAATGTCAATTGAAAGCTGTGCAAACAGCGCTGAGGAGCGCGCGCTACACGCCAAGCTAGAGAAACCTGAAGGATATGCAAACAAATAAATAAATATTTATAAGGAAACAGACAGACGGCCGAGCACATAGGACGACACACACGCGCCAGCCAGCCATAGCTCTAGCCCATACACCATAGACCCATAGAGCATAGACAAGCTGCAAAATATGAAGCAAGAGCCGTTGCGCTGGGCACGGACTGTGGCAGGGGCAGGAAGACGTTCAGGCAAATGTGCAAACGCGTGCGTCTAGGTCCTCGTTTCAAGTGATAAGAAGCCGGAGGCGAAAAAGGACTGCGCGACACCAAGAAAATATTAATTTACACGATTTGTTGTTGTTGTTGTAACTGAATGTATCAGCTGCTTGGAAACAACAAAAAAAAGGGCTGCAAGGATTGCGCGCCAGACAATCATGGTGTATCTGCTGCTAAGGCACGTCCACGTCCTGTGCCAGGCAAATACGACACTTGGCTAACCCCATCGCACACACCACACACACACACACAAATAGAAGCGCCGCACACACCTTGCCTTATGGAATCAAGAACGAAATCAAATACAACCAACAAAAAAAAACACACGAAAATGAATGCAGTTGACAAGCGACGCCCCCGACATGTGCAACACATTTGCAGCTTGGATCATTGATGATTATAATGATTATGCCACAGACACAGATATGCACATAGTCAAATACACGCACACACACACACACACAGACAGACGTAATCAAGCGCTGGCAACATGTTGTTCTGCAACATTGTTGCCAGAGACATAAAACCGCCCGAAGAGTTTTGCATCTTAAGTCTGCTCCGAACATTACCCAATTAGTCGCACCTATAAGACAGAACTAGTTTAGAAGTTCTTGTAACATCACAGACATTAAATTGGCTATATTGCACCAGAATCGCAAGAGATTTACAATAGAAGTTGACAAGGATCAGGACTATGGACTCCGCTATGGACTATACAATGTAGTTGAGTTCTTTGAAGATATTTGGATTGGTTTTTGGTTTTTTATTATTATTTATTATAATTTAAATTTTGTGTAAGAGATTTCATTTTTATCTTTTGCTTAATCTTTTAGCTACTTCTTAGATAAGTCTGGAATGGTCTAGAACAATTGAATGTTATGGCAGTTCCAATATCAGATTCAGAAGCTTTAAAATGTTTTTGGCAAATTTTTAACTCAATATTGATTACATATAAAGCAAAAGAGTTTATTATATCATCACATTCATATTATTTTTCATAAAAATTGAACTTGACTCAATAATATGAATTGCTGATCTTGCTGTCTTAAATATTCCCCATAAAATGCAAATTGAATCAATCTGAACAGAACTAATACCAAAAATATGATTCAAATACCTGCTCAGCACCTAAAACTGAAGAAGCTTCCATGTGGTCCAGCTCTATCGTATGCAGAACTAGATGATCTAGATGACAAATGGATTAGGAAACAGTGCAGAGCCAAAACAGTAGCAGATGAACTGATGTCTCTACTCTCTTTCTTCAGGTATTACAGGTTCTTACCTATTATGAGTTAAGATCTGCGATGCAAACTCTATTATCATTTCGGTTGCTAGATGTCATAATTGGGCGGTTGCTGTTGTTGCTAGTTGTGGTGGCAATGCAAATAGGATTTGCATTACGCTAGCCGCAAATTATGCAAAATGTTCTTAAAGATATGCCGCTTAGATTAGAGAGGTGAAAGACAGAGTGAGAGAGAGAGAGAGAAAGTAAAAGAGAGAAAGCGAGAGAGATGCTGCTGAGCCTGTGGCTTAGCCGTAGCTAAATGCGGCTTTAGAGCCTTGTTAGGCGTGAGATTTGTTGTCGGCAAAATTTCAAATACAATTTCATGTTTTTCCAACGAATATTTTCTAGTGAAATGGGAAAAATACACGCAAAACACACACACACATATATACACAAGCACAGAGAACAATGAGTTAGTTTTAGGGCTGCTGCCAGGATATGTTAGGATTTGTTTACATGCAAAATAAGAGCGTGTATAATGTATGCTCTATGCATGTGTACATATGTATGTATGTATGTGTGTGTGTGTTTGTGAATGTGTGTATGCATGTGTGTAACTTGTGTGTAACCTGAGCCGTCGACACGAGTCGCAGCAGCAGGCGATAAACATCAGCTTAAAGCAAAAAGTCAGAACTTAGCAGGCAAGCCCCCAGGGCAAATATAAACTGCCAACTGCAAACACACACACACACACACACACACACACACACTCACAGGCGCACGAAAGTGCATATAAAATCCATCTCTGTGGCATGTCTACCAGCTATATATATTCATATATAATGCCTGCAGTTAGTTCTGGGGCCGTCTGCCAAAATAATTAAGTCGTTTCGCCAACAATTAAATAATTCTGAATACTTTTACTTGAAAAGTTCTGCAGCAGCTTCAACTGGTGCTGCTATTGCTACTGCTATGGCTGCTGCTACTGCTGCTGCTTATTTAGTGGCACGCAATTTGTTTAATTGCCATTTTCGCTGCGAGCGACAGTTTAACATACGAGACGACGCCTCAAACACACACAGCGTGAGAAAAGCATCAAATACTGTCCCAAAGCTTAAGCTGAGCATTCATCATACGACACGCTCGCACAGTGCTACGAAAGCCATTTGGTTGTCATGTAAATTTGAAAGAGAGTGTAGTGAGAGAGAAAGAGAGAGGGGGTGAGAGAGATTGGTGCATTCAATTGGTAAAACAAATTTTGTATATTTTTTATGATTAGTTATATTATATAGAATCTATAGATCTATTTTATATATATAAATGTTGTACCTATACATCATATCATTTTTTAATACTTTAATACATACATAAATTACTCGATCTTCATTATTTATTTATAGAATTTTCTCTTTGAGATCTGCTAAGACATTAAGTTTTTACTATTTTTATGAACTAGACTTTGAACTTGAAAGGCGCAGAAGAACATTATAATAAGTTATGTATTAGATATTTCACTTTTTAATTGTATCCTGCAAAAGTTCTTGACTTTTGAGTAACTTTTGTGCCACTGTCCTGGCGGCAGGCGCTGCACTTGGCATGTGGCTTTCACTGTTGTCTGTCTGCGTCTGTCGCTGCAATTTGACGGCGTTGGCAGCCGGGGACTACTGTGCAACGCCCACTTTTTAGGGCGCGCGCATAATTACAATTGTATTTTTATTTTTATTTTTATTTTTATTTTATATTTTATTCTTTTTGTTGCATTTTATTTGAGGTTTTTTCCCTGTGGATTTGTGCGCATGCGAATTCCAGGAGCTGTCGCACAGCTGAGAGCCTTAAGTGCCTCGGGCTTAAGTGGAGACAGCGGTGCATAGCGCAAGTGTGTTGCTGATCTGACTTTGTACGAATGTTATATATACATATATATATATATAAATATCTCAAAGCAGCTTGAAGACTCCAACTATGTAGCATTGTTTCGATATTACTTTTTAATGGAACTGGAAAGTGTATACCATATTATTTTTGCATATCAAAGGAATTCAAGTAAATTGTTTTATCTTACTTGAATATGCCGATGTAAAAGTCCCACAATATATAACATTTTCATTGCTGCATCTAAATTTTATGTAGAATTTACCACAATTTTTTTGAGAATTTTTCCTACTTGATACATTTGGAAGAATTGGTCTTCTAATCGATTCGCACGCCTTCGATTACTTTTATATTTCGCACTAAAAACATGCGAGAGGAGAGTCGTATCAATTGTGCATTAGGTAGCAATTGTCGCATGTGTGTTAGTTGCATTGTCCATTGTTTGCTTGGGCGACCATTGTCCAGGCGACACTTGAGAAGCAGCCGGCAGCAGGCAGCCGAGGCTCGCGTGCGTTTCTGTGGGCGTTGCTTGAGGGGCGGACACCGAACAAATCGTCTTAACTCTCTTCTAGTTTGTCAAAGGCAATTAAGATGACCATTGTGTTTTGGAGGCGTGCAAAACGCTTTGTGCTAGCTGCACCACCAGAAAACGACGGCACACGCTGCGAATGCTATGAATGCTGCGAATGTGACTGTGGCTGTGGCTGTGGATGTGGTTATCTTTTTTAATCTGCACCGCACCAGTGCATCGCTCTAGTTAGCAGAAGAGAAATAGAGCCAATTTAAGGACCGAATTGTCACTCATTGTCAGCCTTCAGCGTGGTTTGTCAACATCTTTGTTTAGCATCTACGAAATCTTCACAATCTGCTGATCTAGATCCAGATCTTTGGTTGACTTTGTCACCATGACATGTGTGAATCGAAAGCCGCTTGGCCTACTCGAAAATCGGTTTAATTTTTCGGGGTTTGCGGGTAAAGTTAATCAGTCAGTAACAGCTATATGAGCTAGAACAGTATGACGTTTTTGCTTAAGTCATCCTGACGAAATTATTTGTTTCGATGGTAAAGTTTGTTGTTTGAGTCTGTTGGTTATTGTGTTTTTAAAAGAAATTCGTATGAGAAGCAGCAAGTTCGTTGCCTAAGTCATTGTCTTGCATGGTCAAGTTTGTTGCCTAAGTCTTTTGTTTTAAGTCATGTAATTTTGTTTATTACACGCAAGTTTGATGAATAAATACTTTCGCTAATTAAAAAACTCAAATTTTTTCTCTCCTTAATCTTTTGTCTCCAACAACTAAGTTTGTTGTCTAAGTCATTTGCTTTGCTCAAGTTTGCCTAAGTTCTAAGTTGCCTAAGTCTTCATTATTTCGAAAGGATTTCGCTCTGCAAGTTCTAAGTTGTTTGCTAATGAAGTTAGTTATCTCAGACTTTGTCTTTCAGCAATCAAGTTCGTTGCCTAAGTCATTTGTTTCAGCAATCAAGTTCGTTGCCTAAGTCATTTGTTCCAACAATCAAGTTCGTTGCCTAAGTCATTTGTTCCAACAATCAAGTTCGTTTCGCCTAAGTCCTTTGCTTTTCTGCTCGCTGCCATTGCCTTAATTTTGCATTCAGCCCAGCCCTGGCTGTCTTGCGGCTGGCTTGCTCTACATCAAATCAATCAAAGTGATGCGCTTTGATGGACAGATCAACGACATATAACGAATGCACCCGAAACGGCATTAAAATATTTAACTAACAAAGCAGCAATCGATGAGAGGGGACCATCATGTGGCGCAGAACTTTATTAAAGGGGAGCTCGTCTGCTCGAATCGCAAGTTTAACATAAAAGCAATCATAATACCCACACAGTGCTGACAAAAAGTTGTCAATTAGGTTCATCAAAAGGCATCCTCCCCCTGTCCGCACGCTTTGAGCTGTATGTTAATGTGTGGCCGCCCGAGTAGTCAAATGGAGATGCTGCAACTGTAGGAGCAACGATCGCCTCTATGCTGATGAACATCATGATGATGCTGCTGATAATGATGATGATGATGATCCGTGCAGTGATCGTTGCGATCGTCGACTTTAACCACCCAAGCAGCGCATTTATTATGATTGCATTTTGGGCAAATGCTTGTGCGTTGTTTATGCAGTGATGTCTGCAGCCCCGCTGCTTAGTTAAATGAGACATCAACATTGATGACGAGATCTTTGCATATATGCATTTGGCGTTGGCCCTGGCTTTGGCTTTGGCTTTGGCTTTGGCATTGAATCTACCAGCTAACAGCTACCAGTTACCAGCTACCGGTTAGCGGTTTTCTTAGTTGATCGCCATGCACTTGCCATTCGATATGTTGTTGTTATTGTTAATAATGATGTTGTGTTGGTTGTTGTTGCATGTAACACCTCCGCTCCCGCTCTCCAGCATCTCTGCCGTGTCGTGCTGTGCTGTGTTGTGTGTGAGAAAGCGGTTCATTTTGCAGACTTTTGCAAGTCGTTTAATGTCTTCATTACGCTGCTTCCCCAAAGGCTCAGCAGCCACAGCAGCAGTTGCATTGAAGACCCTCAGCCTACGCCTGGGCCAACGTTGTCATCATCATCCATGTTGCTGTTGTTGTTGTTGCTGTTGCTGTTGCTCTTATATATTGTTTATTTATGAATGTCATTCAATTTATTATATCATTGTATATTTGACTTGAGAGGGAAATGAACGCATTTGTTGCTGCCTTCACTGACCGATACAAAGGGCGCTGAACCAGCATCCAAACGGAGCCCACTACACACACATACACACACGCACACTAACAAGCTCTTGTAGGAGTTGTCGTTAGCGTCGGTCATCATCTTTGACTTGGACTTGGACTTGGACTTGGTCGTCTTGAGCTTGGCAGCATTTGCATCATTGCCAGAGCTGAGCTAAAGTCAATTGAATTAACTACGAAAGTCCATAGAAAAATGTATATAGTTTGTATAAAGTTAGTTTAGATATATATATTATAAGAAAACACGTGATTAACTGAATATTTATTGATTTATATAATGAAAAAAAAAAATCTGTCAGTATTTCAACTACGATCCAAGTTTGCGGTCTCTAAAACAAATTAGCTTAGCCTAAATTATGAAAGTCAAATATGATATAAATCAGCTGATATGTTCGCATGCCAAGGTACTGTGATTAGTGAGATGTAGAAATATTAGATATAAGTATGAGAAGCTTTAGTTTCTAAGCTTGATTTAAAAAAAAATATAAGAGCTCAAGAACTTACAAAATTTATAAACTAAACTTTTTTTCTTGATCTTTTATACTTACTTATACCTGTCCAAAAAAGTCAAGTTTGAAAAAATTTCGAAATACAAATGTATCTTATATTTTATAGTCTATTAACACAAAAATCTATTTAACTCTATTTAATGACTACTAAAGATCTGGTATGCAATGTACTAAGAATTTTTGATAATTTAAGCTCAAATTACGCTTAAAGGAAAGCAAACCTAAATAAATTTAAGATCAATTCTAGCAGCTTTCTTTCTCTATAAAACCTTAAAGCGCATTTGTAGTTCGATCATTTGGGGCATTTGTTTTTGTGGTCTCCTGGTTCGTTTGTGGCAATGTTCTGATCGCGAGCACTGTTCGATTATTGTATATCATCATGCTGCAGACGTTGCCAAGACGTTCCCCTCATATTTGTTGCTGCGGCCTGGTTTTGCGGGGCGCTTAACAAGTTGCCAATGCTTATGAGTTGTGTTCGTGTCTCTTCCGTCCTGTCTCTATATATATATCTCTCTCTCTCGTTCACTCTTTATGTCTGCCTTTCTCTTTCTCTTTCTCTGTCACTCTGGCCTGTGTCTGATCTGTTGCATTGCATAAGATAATTGGTGATTTTCATATCGATTTATGCATCCGCCTAGCCGCCTGACTTTGGCTAGGCATCAGCGAGCGGACGAGCGGCCGAGCGGCTCTATTTAGGGTTTTTGTCAAACTGCGATCAAAGACTGATAAATGTCGCGGTGCATTAGGCGAGCGATTAGCGCGCAGCACGACATGGCCAGAAATACAATAATTAAATCATAAATTGTGTCGAGGGGGGCGTAAACTCAAACAGAATTTATTGCTCTATTTGGGCGAAAGTGTTTCGATCCAATCAAATCACAATAAAAATAGTCACACGCCCACCAAAGAAAATAAAACATAACCTATATAGAGATTATGTGTGTGTGATAAAAGTAAAGAAACAAAAGAAAACATTTGGTAAACATTTATTAAACAAGCCACAGCACACGCTGTGATCACGATCTCTGATCTATCTCTAGTTAAACTTTCTTCTCTCGCTCTCAGCTCGAAAGGGTTTGCGTCTGCGGTTTTCCTGGAAGGCCTTGTTGCTGTGGCGGCATCTCATAATCAGCGCAATTATATTGCATTTTTTCCAAAAATGTTCAAATTCCGAGAGATCGCCGAAATGCGTCTTTGTAGCGTGCCGACAGTACGTGGCTGGACAGCAGCAGGATTACAAATTGGAGTGGGAGTATGAGTAGTATGAGTGGGAGTATGAGTTTTGGCGTCGCCAGTGGCCAGTCGCGAGTTTATTTTACTATTTTTTTTTTTTTTTTTGTATCCTTGTTATCCTGGCCTGCAACCGCAAATGTGCTAACGAATCGTTTGCAGCCGTCCCGTGTGCCCCGGGCACAAACATTGCCCAATTAACGCGAACTCGAGCTAGCTAGCAACTACAAAACTACTAGCCGTCTGGGCGTTAAACGTTCTCGCACCTCCATCGATGACTCGACGCAAAAAAAAAAGAGAAACGAAATGCTCAACTGCACAGTCGAGAGCAGCCTCAAAAATCGACCTCAAATTCAACAAACGTTTTCGCGGCCTGTGTAAATACTCTGGCTCGAAGCCAAGTGCTTCCTGACTTTGCTAGCAAAAACAACATTTTGTGCCTTGCATCAAGTCAAGAATGTTTGACATTCAGTTCATAGTGCAGTGTGTAATGGATATAGATGCTGGCTATAAGTCTCTATATGAACGCTCCATTCACATGATATTTGATGTGTTCGAACGTGAGCCCAAGTGAAGTTCGCTTCATGTAACTGATATGAGAGAAATTCAATTGTATTCAATCGTATCTCTAACTGTCTACGTAAGGCAAGATCTTATGGGATACATATTAATAAAGTGTTGAAGCAACTTCATATAAATATGAATAAATTCGAGCTAAAAAAAAGAATATTTAGATATTTTTTTGTATACACCTAATCTTACCACGATCTTTGAGAGATTCTAAAAAAGACTGCAATCTTCCTTTATTAATTTTTCCTAGTACTAATTTAAAGCCTATATATCATGTCATATATATCATGTCATTAAACATGATATATTTCCACTGTAGGCAAATGAAAGCTTCGCATCAAACAGCATCTAAGTACAACAATGACAAATAATCCCAATGGAGCAGTTGCAAACATGTTGGTTGACAACAGCATAAAGTTGATATGCTTTAGACTCCTAAGTTGGGGGATTGACATTGTAATGCACTCAGCATGTGCATGCGTCTGTGTGTGTGTGTGTGTGTGAGTGTTTGCTTGTGTATAATGCGCCTTTGTCAGAATTTAGTATTTAAATTATTTTAGCAGACATTTCCATGGCATTCGCAGTTTATTGCACTGCCTGCCTGGGTGGTGGCGACGTTCAGCACAGCCAAAGTGTATCGACTGACTCCAAAATGCGTGCGGCTTACAACGTTGAGAAGTGAGCGACACTAATCCTGAACAGATCCGATTACTGACAGCATCGCATCGAGTCGCGTTGAGTGGCCAAAAGTGACAAGTGGCGAAGCGACGGCCACAACGGAAGAAGCGGTGCAAAAAAAAAAAGGATATACGCACAAGTGAGTGTATTCCGGTGGGGAGTGCATCGCTAAGTGATACTCCTTAATTAAAAGACATTGCAGTATTCAAGTCTTTAGCTTATGAATTAGACGTTTTGATATGGAGAGATATATGGACAGAGAGACGGCGAGATAGATGGACAGACAGGCAAAAGAAAGAGAAAGAGATAGAGAGAATGAGAGGGAGAGGTGGAGTGAGGCCGAGAGAGAGAGAGAGAGAGAGAGAAATTGTAAGAGAGAGAATGTAAGAGAGAGAAAGATCTAGAAATAGTAGCTAGATCAATATAGTTAAACGTTCCGCTCGAGCATCGAAAACTTCTCCTATAGACAAACAGGTAGGTAAACGAATAAATACACAGACAGCCCGATCCAGCCCGGCTCAGCAAGTCTTTGCGATCGATAGTAATAAATACTTCATTGCAACGATCCCAGCGCATTCTAAGTGCTTAAAATATATTAAAAAAATATATCCTAAACTCCCATGATCAGGCAATGCCAATAGCCCCAGCTCTATCTACATTTACATCATAGATCATTTCGCTTTGACTTTATATTGGAATAAAAGCCAGCTTTAATACATATCATTATTCATGATTCACAATTGTATTGTTGTCATTGTTCGTAGCTAATAAAATGTGATAGTTGCAGCGCGAGTCCTTTAATAGAAAGAGATCCTTGTTAGACACTTACAATTTGTAGGCGATTGTTCAGTTTGTGGTATGTGAATTGTCATAAATCGCTTTCTAATCGTTGCATCCTGGCATTGTCCTGTGTGCACTGATCTCATTAGTACGCCCCATTTAGCACCTTTCTATGTGTCGATCAGGTGCACGTTGCGGCGTTGCCTTTTGATCTGCTGCCGCCTTATTATTAGATCAAGTGAATTGAAATAAAAGAAACTCAATTCGATTCGATTCAGTGCGTTACGATTCTTTTGTATTGCAACACAGCACGCCCCACTTTCCACTAATGATTGCGCATCATCCACAGCTTCTCACGCTCTCACTCTTGCTCCCTCTCTCTCTCTCTCTCCATCTGTCGTCACGCACTGATCAAATGTCCATTAATCGTTTGAACAATTGCAGTCTGTGCTTGGCCAGGATGCGCGCAGAGACCGTAGCGAAATGTTAGTTAAATATTTGCATACGTGAAAAACTGCGAACGGAAACCGGAAACCGCTAGAAAATCGACTTTCCCACACACGAAAACCCCGTTTCTAGCTGTAAAACAGCTAAACAAACACGAAAAGTACCGCACGACACATTTGTGGCCTGAGCCGATAAAAAAGGCCAACCAAAACCCACATCAAATTCTAAATCAATAAAAGCAACAGATTCTCCACCGATGCGCTTCCGCTTACCCTTGCTGATCTCCGATTGACTGGCTGACTGACTGCCTGAGTGACTGCCTGAGTGACTGGAAATTGATTTGAACGCCCTCGCCTCCCTATAAAACGGCTTCGACTCATCAGCATAACAAACGAGACTCGTAGTCACAGCCCTTTTGCCACTTCCCGCTCTTTCACATCGGAATCGGTTTTTGCGCTTCGCTTCCATTTTTCACACCCGATCGATAGTGGAAGCCACACAGGTGCCTCGCATACGGCTTGGCTAGGCTCAGCCTCGTTAAGTCCCAACAGAACGTTTTTCGTAGAAACGCATCAGCATCAGAAAAATAACAAAAAAATACAAAAACAAATCGATTCGGATGTGTTCGATTTACTTAATTGAATTTCGTTTTAGAGGATCGATCGTTGGATCGATTGCTGCAAAAAGGCGGCTGCCTTCTAAATAGATTCACACGCACGCCACACGGATCAGCCAACGACGAGAATGCTGAGGGATGTTGCAAGACAGAGTAGATTTTGTTTATAGAACTGTATATTTGAATCTCATTTTCTCATATGTAGAACAAATTCGAAGGTTCCAGAGCTGAAAACAATCAAAAAGAGATCGGAAATTATTGAGATGAGATATGAAATAGTTTACAGCAGGAGAGTGTAAGAATATAAAAATATATGCCAGAGATCTATAATGCATATCTAAATTTATTTGAAGGATAGACGAAATGGTTGACGAACTAGTCACTTCATTGTTATTATAATCCCGACTGACTGAATGATGATTGACTAACTGAATGATTGATGATCAGCAACTAGCATAAACTGACTGCACTTCTTCGTGCTCAAGAGAGCACTTAGCCGTGATTTTTTAAACAATTTCTTTTCCCCTCTCAGCCACTTTTCCTACAGTAACTTGCTTGACAATAGCAAAATGTAACGAACCATTTCTGGGAGTAGGTTTCATCGAATCATTATAGCCATTATTAGCCAACTTAAGGTCTGCCCCAACGCAGGATCATTTCTCAAAATCTATTCTCTCGACATCAAGTGGATCTGATTTTTGGTACCGTTCATTAGGGCAGCTCAAGCGAATTGCCAAATGGCAATTGTATTTGAGGGGCGACCCACTGGCTTCCATATAAGATGTGCGCCAAACTTGAAAGGTTTCCTTTCGGGTTTTTTTTTTTTTGCTTGGTGACAGGAGTGCGGCTACTACGCCTGCCGCGTGTCAACCCAGAGGCTAGAGAAGAGTAGCGAGAGCTGGTAGCTCCTGGGTCAATTAGAATTACATTTCGGGGCGCAACCTCTGAAGAGGCTTACAAACGCCTTACATTCTTCCTTTTACACTAGAAGGTGCATTTGTCAGAATAATGAAAAGAATGAAGGAAGAGGACGATCCTTATGCAATTTACGTCGACTACTTTTCATTATCATCATTGTCAATTGTCAGTTTGTCACAATGGACAATGGGCCATGATTCCTGATTTAGGCAATGCCCATTGTAGTTCTTTAGCTTTGCCAGACACACGTGCACCGCAGCACGTCCTAAAGATCCTCATCCTGCCAAAGGATATTCAATGCCCAGAGTGTTTTGTTCGTATCTCGGTTTCTCGGACATTTGCCACACGCTGCGTCCAGAATTTGTATTTTACTTTTTCTTTTTGGTGTTTTGTTTCGCATTCGATTTTGTTTTGGCCCATGCTACTATTTGTTTGCATTTTGTCACCCGCAGGCGTTAAATTATATGCATAAATGTTGACCACAGCTGGAACTAGATATGGAGTTTTGAATCAGAAATGTTTGCCTTATGCAATGCGGAGCCTTCAAAGGATCTGGATTCGACGGAAGCGCCTTCAAAGCACTAAATACCGACACAGACAGAGTCTGCCTGACCTTGTGTTCCATGGAAATTGGCTACCAGTTCGTAGTTTCTCACTTCCGTTCCCGTTCCCGTTCCAGTGCAAGTTCCAGTGCCAGTTCCAGTTCCAGTTTGAGTTGGTCGTCATCGTCTGTCATATGGCGCGGTGTGGTCATAGTATTTCATTGCCATCATTTCTTATGCAAATATCCTGTGGCAGCGTTTCGAATTTATTAATTACCCCACCAAAAAAAAAAAAAAAAAACAAAAAAAATTGTATATATATATATATGTATACATATATAAATATATATATATTCATATATACATATATTGGATGTAGCTTTGGGCTACCGGTTCCGAATGGAAACGGGGCGCCGTTTGTTTGTATCGTCTGTGGAAATCTCTGAAACTGGGCGACTTGCTGCGGCTTGCTGTGTATAATTAAAATGTTCAAAAAAGCGACAGTGTTCATTTTTTATACCCTGTAGCAAAGGCGGCTGAAAGGGTTAGCCTAATGCTATATTATATTAACTAAGGCTAAGAAAGTTAGAGAACCATGAAGGCAATGGGCTAAAAGCAGTGAAGACTTTGCCTTATGTCTGGCGTCAGCTATCTGTAGAACAACTAGATAATTTAGTATACATAAAAGTATAGATATAGTACATTATTTCTATCGCTAGACTTTAAGAGCTATAAACAGAAAGATCAAGTCAGAAGTTGAAAATACATTAAAATAATATAAATCATATATTTATTTACATGCTATACATATCAGCTGAAGCCATGCCTGCTCGATCTTGACTAGACTAGCCACCAAAAATAGAGTGGGTATCTAGCTAGTCGTGCAATCTTTGACTATTGCCACTTTATACTTGTTCATCATAAATTTCAAAAAGATTGCAATTTTGGCGCTGGAGTCGAGAGCGCGCGCGCCGCGGCTCACTTCAAATGGACGACGCGCGGCAATGACAACCTGACCGGAGAATGGCACAAACTAAACGAAGGTGCAAGCGCGAGGAGCGAGCGGTTACAGGGTAGAGGAAGCTCTACAGCATGGCTGTAGTTAAAATTGGAGGTTTTTTTCTTCTTTCTTTGACTTTTTTGAGTTGTAAATTTTTAGTTTTGACTTTTTGGAGTTACAGTTTCAGATTTGGATTGGAATTCGGATTCGGATTTGGCTTTATGAGCTGAACCAGTTTAAGAGGGTTTCTCATTGCGTCAGTTAGTCAATATTTTGCAGGAGATTTTTGTTTTTTAAAGTAATTTTCAAATCAAACCAAGGTCTGGAACTGTCCGAGACACTCGAGGCGATCTGCGCGTGCGCAGCGGCAATTTGATGAAATGCATATGAAATCAAAAGTGAATTACGACAGTTCGCCAGCAACTGCGAGACTCCGAAAGACAACTAATTGGGACAGTCACGCAGCGCATTGCAGTTTTACATTTATAGTTCCCATCTCTCTCTCTCTCTCTCTCTCTCTCTCTCTCTCTCTCTCTTTCTCTCTCTCTTTCTGTTTCAATAAATATATTTATATATATATATATATAATGGAATGATGTTGGCCAGACTGTGTCTTGATGACATACGTCATTTTCTAGCCTGCCGCCGCTGCTTCTGTTCTTTTGGAATTTGCTGCCTTGCGGCCACTGCGGCACTCAGTCTGCGGCAATTAAATATTGTAAATTTCATTATAAAATGCTAAAAAAAAAAAAGAAAAATAAGTTAAAAGCAGTGAAATCAACACGCAGCCAGGCACTAGAGTCATCCAACTGAATGCCACACACAAACAGAGAGAAAAAAAAACATTCCTTTCATTCACTTCATGTCTCATGAAATGCTCTCAATTATAATATTTATATATTAAACATGGCTCAATAAATATAAAATTATTTTAATTCTGCATGGAAATTAGCGGCACTCCAAGCACTATTTCTGGTGCTCTTCATAAAATAGTTTCCTAACATCCCTGACTAACTTCATCTACATTAGTCATATTTCGCTTAAATGCAGCTTGAGCTAAATTTCACTCGAGAAATACAATTTATGTGCGCTGTCTGAAGTCGCAATTAAACATTCTCTCGCTTAGACTACAATTAAAAGAGAGAACAAATAAAATTATACAAAAATTCAGTCTCTTTTCTTTCTTTTTTTTTTGCGTAATTATTTAAAATAATTTCCTTGGCCCAAATTGTGCAAGAATGAAAGAAGGCGCAAGAGAAAGTGCCCCAAGCCAATTGAGACATTTGTCTTGGCCCTTTCGGTAATTAAGCCACAGGAGCACAGAAGAGAATTCTCTACATCGCATTCAATTAGAGACCATCAAAAGAGTACAGAAGAAGAGACAGAGAGAGAGAGATAGAATTAGAATGACATTTGTCATATTACGAAAGTGTGAGTAAGGAATGCAATTTTTCATGAAGTTATATTTTATTGCTGATGGAAGCCGCGAGTCGCAGACGAAGCAGAGAAATGCAGAATTGCGGAAAGGAATATTCAGTTAAAGCAGAATGCGCTTAAATATCTGGCAGAGAAATGTGACGAAGATGAGTGCAAAAGTAAGAGCAGGAGAAAAGAAATTGAAAGAAGAAAAGAAAAAAAGGACACTCAGGGTCTTTCTCCATTTCTGGTACTATGTTTTTAAGCCTTCTTCTACTTTTTTGTCTCTCTGTTTCTCTCTTTGCCTCATTCACTATCCAGCCTTTTCTTTTTATTGATCTCTGTATATAGTATTTATATATAAGTCTCCATCTCAATATATCTATCTATCTAGATCGAGCTTTATAACCATTATAGAAATATCTCTTTTTATCTCTATTCATATACGTCTTTTTCCTTTCATGCATTTCGCTCTACCTCTCGTTCTTTCTATCGTTTTTCTTTATATTTCTTTCTCTCTCTCTCTCTCTCTCTCTCTATTTCCATCTCTCTCTCGCTCTCTGTCTCTCTCTCCCTTCTCTCTCATTCTCTCATTATCTCCACATTATGTTTTGTCATTTAAAAATATAGTTAGAGATATACATATCTCTCAATCTCTGTTTTGTCCAGCTCTATCTCTAAGTTCTCCTTCTCTCTTACTATCTCAATTTCCACTTGTCCCTAATTCCCTACCGCCCAAGCACTCTGATACTCCTCAACTAATGCTCTTCAATCTTTAATATGATTTTCACACTAAAAATCGTGCTCTAAACAATTCCGATCGTTCGCTCATCTAATCCCCTAGGAGAATCGTTAAGTAAATTTAATTGCACTTAGCTACGCTCACTTCATTCACAATTGGAACAACGATTGTCGTTCCCTGTTATTAACATTTCAGCTGGAAAACTAAACTATAAGAAAAATTTAATCAGCTTAGCTGCGAGAATAACGACGGAGAAGAAGAGCAAATTTATCTTATACTATCCCAAGATATTGAAAGACATTCAAACTATGAAATACACACACACACACACATATATACATGAACACCTATGCCTACACACACACACATACGCAACTCAGCGCAGCGATCACGCAATGTACGCAACACGCAATTGTCCTTAACAATTCCGTCTTATTTCCTTTTATTATTTCATGTCCTTTTTGTGGGCGTTGGTTCTTTTTATTTTTCTGTTCGATTTGGAAATTGATAGAAAATGTGGAAAATTGTAACAAAAGATGAAAATATATAGAAAACGCAAAGCGCTTAATTTACGAGCACGAGCAGAGCGACAAGTGGATATGCACTTGTTCTAGGGAAACTTGTGAAACATTTGCTGCTCAGATCTTGCCGCACTTTTCAAGTGCGGCTGGGGGCGTGACATGCCATCATCATAGTTGGCTATCGGTGCAAATATCTGTAATTGCAATGTGGTTTAATCTAGTTGACACAAGTGCTCGCACTGTCCCCCCGTCTCTCTCACTCTCTCTCCCTCTCTCTCTCACTCTGTCTGTTTCTTATTATGGGTGAAATCTTGCTCTGAAAATGAAGAGAGAAAAAAATGTCAGCATATAGGGCTTGAACATAAATTACATTATTCTTTGTCAACATTTGTGAGTCAAAAACGTGTTCGCTGTTCATGTTAAACAAATAACTCACTTGTTGCTGCTGCTGCTGCTGCCTCGGCTGGTGCTGCTGCTGCTGCTGCTGCTTCTTCTTCTTCATGTTGTTGTTTATGCGACTGTTATTTACGAGACATCAGTCAGGCTGCTTTTGCAGGTACCCAAAGCTCCCTCCCCTCCCCCTGCCCCCAGGACCCTTCCCTTTTCCTGCTGCCTCTCTGGGCCTCGCTCTTGCTTGCTGGCGTGTTGTAATCAGAGCATCCTTAATAAATCATAAATTTATTCGGGGTCTCTTGCAGGCGCATGTAAAGACTCGCAGTCAGGGTCTTGCATTTGTTTGCCTGCAATTCTGCATGCATACATACATATACATTATATATATATACATAACTTTATATATATATATATATACGTATGTACATTCGTGTTCGGCTCGCTCGTAGTCAAACATTTTATGAAGTTCACACAAAGAGCGTTCGATTTTGCACCAGTTTTGTCGTATGTCGCCCAATGCGACCGCCACCAGAGACCCAAATCCCTTTCTGCACTCTCTCTCTCTCTCTCCTAACCCTTTCGAAAACTTCTCCGAAAAAGAAAAAAACTTATTGATGATGTTGTTGTATCTCATCTTTGGGCTTGGATTTTGTGCCTTTGCTGCATACATTATTTGCAGCTCAAGTGCAACAAGTGTAGCGTTTAGTTATGCAATTATTGAAATGACTAACAGTTACCCTGGAAAAATTTAGGAATATGTTTTGCCTGTTGCAATCGATTTTCTTTTCCATGTGGGAATGTTGTCAATTTTTAGAGCTGAATGTCTAATGAAAATCGAATTAAAGTTCATTAGTTGGCATAGAGAATCAATTTGGGTCTAGGCACTTTATTGTATTGATAACAAATATGCCCAATGCTTTCTATGAGTGAATGGGGTACAGGAAGTGAGAGTTCGCTTATAATATGCCTTTGTCAAAATGCTTTTAGCATAAGCATATCTTACAAGTATGTCTTTAAGTTCTGCTTTGAACTTCATTTATTGCTTATTGCGTAAAGTAAAGAAGAAAAGTATCAAATTATATTTGGAGGGTTCAAGATATCTCGTAGTCGAGCCGTCTCGACTAGAGCCTTCTTACTTGTTGTTATTGAAATATATGTTAGAGTCCTGTTGCCTTTCAACTTCTAGCTAGAATGGCAAATCTGTCTAACATTCTCAATAGTTAAGATATATATTTTGTTGTTACACTTTAATGAAAACTTTCGTTTTTGAACAGGGTATATGAGAAAAGAAAAGCAAAAACAAAAAACCGGAAATAACAATTCGATAAATGCGCCATGAAGATGCAGCCCCCCAAAAAAAAAAAACAACCAAAACAGAAACCGAAACCGAAACCGAAGCAAAAGTTGAAGCTGTAACCTGCAACTTGTTGCCTGTGTTGCATGAACTGCCAAACCGTTCGTTTAGCTGCTGGCTGCGTTGCGAATTGATTGCAACAGGACCCCAACAACAACAACAACAGCAGCAGCAGCAGCAGCAGCAGCAGCAAAAGCTCTCGAAATTGGCATTCAAAACAATACGTTCCCTGCGCCCTGCTTGACCCACAATTGACCCCACGGCAAGTGACGGAAATGCGTAAGCCAATTCATTTATCTATTAATGGCAGCCGTAAACAGAGACAGAGTGCGAGTGATGGGCGAGGGAGTGGGAGTGAGATAGGAAGAACTGCAGCGGAAATGCGCGTGGGAGTCTTTTGTTGCTTAAGCAAAAAAGTTCTTGACTAGAACATACGCATCCGCTTAGCCCGGATCTGTGCAAATACATATATATATATATATACACACCTCTCTTTCTCTCTCTCTATATATATATATATACGTCTGTGTATGTCGGCTTGTCGGCTTTGCTTTGCTGCTTATCTGCTTTGAAGCATCGCGAATTGTAAAAGCCAGCTTCCGTTCCAAGCAGTGCTCCCCAAAGAGCACAGCTCCAAAGACAATTGCCTTGCTCGCTTGTCGGGGGCGATCGTATATATATATATATATACAGGTATACCTTTCTGTATGCAAAATTGTTACTGCATTTTGTGCATATCTCAAAATTAGTTCAATTGAAAGCATCGATCGAGCGATCGATCGATCGTCTGGAAATGGCGGCAACAACTTCGTTGTTTAACCTTCGCATATGCAAAAATGTTTAAAGTAATTTAACTTCTCTGTTGCGCTTCTTTCGTCGCTCTTTTTGGCCAGGCCAAATCTTTTGCATAATCTGCGCAGTCATTTTTTATTTCGGGTACAATTTGTCGTCAGTAGAAGCACGTAACGGTAATCGAAAGAAGTTTATTTTGCGGAATTTGAAGAACCATATCGATTGTAAATTGAATCCATAGTCGAAGTTCAATATTCATTGCATTTGCTTAACGAAATCAACTCTCGTATACATGTAGGTGATGTTTTATATGTAATATATACAGAGTATCACATTAATATTCGTTTTTTTTTTTTTTTTTTTTTTTTTCAATTTCATCAATATGTAGTACATAGATTATATTGTTTCTTCAAATCACTTAGTGAACGAATTTTTATACAATTTTTTCCTAGAATTTTTCTTTTGGGAGAACTAAGAAATTTTCTCTTTTATAGATCAGTATAAATTTCTTAAATGGACAAAAAAGAGACTCTTCATTAATCTATACTTTCAGAGAATCGCAGGCTCTACTCTTTAGTTCATATGTCTCTAAAATCAAGTCAAATTAAATTTTTAAGAAAATATAATTTTCAAATCATTGACAAATTTAGGAAATTTCCAGATAATAAATAAACAAATTTTTTAATCGAGATATTCAACCCAATTAGAAATTATAGTAATCTAATTAGAAGTAAATTAATTTGTATATATCTTCATAATATTTTTGTATCCAATTTATTTAAAGACAAAGTAGAACTATACTCAGAACTTATCTAGAGAATTCATGTATTCTTTGCTTATCAATAAATTAAATTTAGTCTATATCTCAAAACAAAATAAATCCCGGAAAAATATGCAATTAACTTTAAAAGTTTTTTAAAAATATAAATATATTGTTTAATGAATAACTTTTCCTATCTTTAAACTAATTTCAGTATGTTATGTCCAAACCAAAGACTACAACGTCTTAAAATCTTAAGATTTTCCCCTCCCCAATAAATAGATAAACATTTATGTTTTGTTTTTGAAATAATTTTTTTACTAAAAGTATCAGTTTAGTGTCTTCCATGTGTTTGCTTAAGTTAAAAGAAAAAAAAGGAATTTCTTACAACTAAATGTCTTCCATGTTAAGCTAGTTCTTAAGTGTAGGCAGTCTTATAAACTATATAAAGAACAGGCACATTCAGCGCACTTAAAACTAATTTGTACAAAGTGTTTGAAAAACAAAAAAGAATTCGAAAAAAAAAATTGTGCTTAATAATAGAATAAATACTTGAGCGTTGGCTGAGGTAATACTTGAGGTGATTGAAACTTGACTAGTTGTTGTTTTTGTTGTTGTTGTTATCGATGAAGAGCATGGTTACTATATACTTTATATATCGTCTTGCCAGAGCGATATATAGTCGAGAATGTCGTCATCTTCGCCCCCCGAGCTGCACGAGTTGTTGGGATAATCTTCGTAGCTGCCGGCGTTCGTCTTCTCCTGCTTGAGTTGAGCGGGTGCGCTAGCGAAATAGGACGAATCGAAGCTGGAGCTGCTGGTTGAGGCGGCAGATGACGATGAGCACGTGCTGGAGCTGGGCGAGATGAGCTGCAGCTGCTGTTGCAGTGCATAGAGTTGCTGTTGCTGTTGCTGCAACTGTTGCTGCTGGTAGCTAAAATGTTGCTGCTGTTGGAGAAACTGCTGCTGTTGCTGTTGTTGCGACTGGTGTTGCTGTTGTGGCAGCAACTGTTGCTGATGCTGTTGCTGCTGCTGATCGTTGTCATCGATGACGCGCTGCAAACGCCTAATATACTCCACAGCCATGCGCAAGGTGCTGACCTTGCTCAGCTTCTTGTTGGCGCCGGGTCCAATGCCGCGCCTGCCATTGCTCAGATCGGCAATGATGGCAACGGGTATGTGCTGGCGCAGCTGGCTAAAGCCATTGTTCACCTGCTTGACACGATTGCGTTCTCTAGCATTGCGACGCACCACCGAACCACCACCCAGCAGCTGCAGCGGCTCATCGTCATCGAGTTGCTGTTGCAAATAGCTGCTGGGCTTGGTATAGGGCGCCATCCGCTGCTGCTGTTGCTGCTGCTGTTGCTGCTGCTGCTGCTGATGATAGAGGGAGAGACTTTGGCTTTGATTCTCGCTGCCTAATGCCATCTTTATTTTGGTTTGGTATTTGTTTCTTTAGTTTTGAAGTTTGAGCTGATCTTTTGGTAGTTGGCTCTGCGAGCTCTGTCGCTGTTCTGATGCCCTTCCCTGCGCCGTGCGCGCTATTTATAGGGCAGCACGTAGGCACGATTCTCACCTGCCGCAGCAGCAACGGCAGCAGCCACGGCAGCAGCAGCAGCAGCAGCAGCTACCTGTGTTCCAGACAAAAGGTGCAAACTGCGCAGCCAGCCAACCAGACAGCATCCGCTCAAGGATCACACAGTTGCTCAAACATCAAATGCGACTCACTCAGAGCAACGCGACCCACTCGCTCGCTCGCTCGTTCGCTCGGCAGCTCTCTTTGAGCTGGGAAGAGTTTTGAGTGTTGAGTCGTTTCTCAGACGCTCGACAGAGACTGGGAAGAGTTTTTTTGTTCTCCCCCGTTTCATTTGAGTTTCTTTTCAGCTTCCTTTTCTTCTGCATCTTGTTGTTGCTGTACGGGCAGCTGCTTTTGATTATATGTCTGTGTCCATTCTCTCCTCAGCTTTATCTCTCTCTCTCTGTCTCTCTGTCTCTCTCTCACTCTCTGTTTCATTGGCGCTGTCGCGTGCCGGCTGCGAACCGGTTGCTTAGCCGTTCGTGTGCCTTGCTTTTTGGAGCAGTTGCTCCCATCTGCTCCCATTTGCAGCAGCAGCAGCACTGCCTGCCTAGGAGGTGAACGACAAATGTTGCCTGCTGCCTGACCTGCCGTGTACTGGTCAGGGTCAGGTCACATTAACACCCCGCCCGGTTGCATTTAACTATTAACACTTCCACTGCTAATACCCGTTAGTCCTTTATGGCCAACGTCCCGTTGTCAACGAAGGTCGCTGCAGCACACTCGAAAGCATTTAGCATTTGGCATTTTGGCCATTGTTAGCCAAACGCTGTCGGAGTCAACTCTGGCTGCACGCCAGGCCGCAACCGTGTCAAAGCGTTTGACATTCGCACCTCAATGGCCCAATAGTAAGTCGAGACGAACCGAACCGAACCGAACTGAGGTACGATACCAGAGCGGAGCTGACCACGCTGTGCCTCATTTAACACTTCAGCAGCCGCAGCAGCGGGAGATTGCATAGCATTGCATTTGTCGTATTCATCCAAACATCTGGTCAAAGTTGAATCCCAGTTATGGGCCAGTTGTTGTATCACAGTTTAGACCCAAATTGAATTCGTATTTCGCATTTCGCATTTCGCTTTGGTTAAACCGATTTGCTCAACATTTGATTCGCATCGGCTCTCTGTTGGCGCAATAGAAATTCGCTCTGCACAATTTTTTGAGTTTTCCGGCTTTGGTTTTCCTCAACTTCGTTATCTTCCTATAATATATTTTGTGGCAAGTTTGCGTGCTCGCATCGTTCATATATAAATTGTGAATTATTTTTAACGTCGTTTTTTATTTTTTTCGCGTTCCATTCGAACGTTAACCGGGCCGGTTCGCGGCGTTTCGGCACGCTTAATGCCGCCTGAACAGGCCACAATAACGGTTCAACATGGGCATGGTCGATCATGTATGCTCTACCAGTTACTTTGGATCTATTGAAATATAATTTATGAATGCAATATCTTACTTTATCAAAGATGAACTAGTTCAAATGCTGGTGCAATATGCTCAAGAGCATAAAATAATATTTAATATAGATCTTTCATTTCTTCTAAGCTGAAAATGAAATAATAAAATCAGTGCATATATTATATTACAACAAATTTAATTCTAATTGATGCACAGTTCCTAGATATCTTATAGAATTACATTTGAGAGATCTCAAAATATTATAACTATTTATTGCAATGGAGACAAAGCTCTTGACTTAGCTGTTGTAGCCCATAGCGCTCATTGAGCTCTGGCATTAAGAGCAGCTCTGTGGATGCCGCCACCGTTGGCAAAGCCTCTTGTTGCTGCTGTTGGGGTTTTAAGCCTTTTTCGGTGGCTCAGGTGAGACTGAGCTGG
Source organism: Drosophila koepferae (assembly GCA_030914345.1). Taxonomy (NCBI): domain Eukaryota; kingdom Metazoa; phylum Arthropoda; class Insecta; order Diptera; family Drosophilidae; genus Drosophila; species Drosophila koepferae. The sequence continues at coordinate 5,008,503 of JAUESR010000209.1, forward strand.
AGACAGGTCGAGCAACAACATATATATATATATATATATATATATGTATGTATGCAGCATGCAGATATATTTAGCGATCGGCAGCAGGCGCTATCATTATCTGACACAAAAATTTAATATAAATTATGTTGACATGTTGGCTTATAAACATGCGAGCGAGGGAGACACACACAGAGAGAGAGAGAGAGAGAGAGTGAGGGAGGGCGGGAGAGATGAAGCCTAGTTGAATAATATTTGTGCCCGCTCTCATAATTGCTAGTAAGACACGTTGAACAACAAAACGAATTCACAATCCGAAATGCGAAATGCGAATCCCGAATCCGAAATGGCAATCCGAAATGCATTCACACAGGGCGGAACGGTGCCAGAATCGCGAGATGAAGTCGTCATTAATATCGACTCTGGCCTGTCAATAACTTGACATCGCATCATCATTTCGCCATCGCCAGCGTCTACCTTTTTTTTTTCTTTTTCTTTTTATTATTATTATTATTACTTTTCTGTATGTGTGTGTGTGTTTTTTTTTTTTTTTTTTTGCGCAGCTCCTGGAACTCCTTTTCGGCCAGACGCGACGATCATTCGAATATTCGCAGTTCCACTTTTTTGTTGTTGTTTTTTTTTAGCTTCTTGCCAACTTTCAGACACTTGGCGTTACGATTTTTGACGCGCCCCAAGCCAAGGTCGAGCTTCCAGGTATTTGTTGTTGTCCAAGACGTTTTTAACCCTTAATGTTTGTTAGTGTTGTTGTTTTTAATTTTTTTTTCATTATTGCTCTTGCACTTTGCATAAGTTTGATGTTAATCAAAATTCGACTGTGTCATCTTGATGTCGTTTTTTTCTTTTCTGCTTAATAATGTTGAAGGTAAAGGCGAAAGTTATTTATTGAGAACCAACGTGAACTTGAGAGTTCAGAATATTAAGAAAATATTGAGAAAATTTGTAAGCAGAAGTAAAATCTTATAGATACTGCAGCATAGATATTCTGATATAAGAATTATAGATACTTTATGTATTTTTCACTTGCACTGAAAGTTTTCCTACTTCTTTCAACTCGGAACATCAGAAATATTCACAGTAGTTGGGATTATGTCTAAAATATTTGATGATGATCAGTTGATCAGACGATGAGGATCACAATACAAATTTAAAGGACGATTTGGCAGCAACATTTACTTTCTTCATTGCAAAGATCACTTGATCTCTGATGCCAATTAATAGTAAACAAGTGTTAATCGGAATTAGTATAAATATCAAGCTATCTGCTATTTTATCGTATCATAACTCTTTCAGTTGGCAGCTATGATTTTTATCTGTACCCAACTGATCATACCTAGATAACTCAGATCATTTCTTATCTGCCCGTCTGCTTCTACATCTCTTTTTCCATTTATATCCTCTAGATCAGTCCATGAGTCTCTCTCTCTCCTTTTTTCTCTCTCTTTCTCTCTTCTTTAGACCTACACTTCTGGCCATATCCGTCTCTCTTTCTCTCTCTCCGCTTTTCTCTCATTGAGAAGAACAGAGATAGAGAGAATCATATAGACGTAGTTGCGAGAGAATACCAATATACACATGTATATATGTATATATATATGCATCTGTGCCTTTGTTTTCTCACCCTCTTTCCCCCCTCTGCATTTCCATTTCTCTCTGTTTCTCTTTCTCTCTCTCTCTTGCTGTTGTTTTCTCTGAAGCACTCTCTCTCTCACCCCATCTCCTCGTTCTCGTTCTCTTTTTCTCTATCTCTCTCTTTTCCTGCCCCTCTCGGCATATCTAGTTCGAGTTCCTCTGTCAATCTGTTTATGATTTCAGCTGCATCGTTCTTGCTCTCCTTCACATTTTTTTATCTCTCTCTCCCTCTGTATGCGTCCATTCAACATTCTTTTTTCTTTAACTATATATTTTCTCTTCTCTCTATGAATAACTTTCATTGTAAGCTCAAATAGTTCTGTTTACCTTTCTCATTTCCCTCCCGCCCTTTCTCCATTCTGATCAACCTCTCTCACTCTCTTCCTCTCTATCTACCACCTTTCCCCCTTTCTCTCTCCCTCTCTCTTTCCCTCACTCTTTTGGCTATCATCAATTGTTGTGACAGCAAACTGTCAATCGTTCATGGCCATCAAATTGCCGCCTGATGTGCACATAAAAGCCTAAAAGCCGCGTCCATCTCAATTCACTGCTCCAGCTCACGTTTCAGCTCCCGGTTCGAACTGAACCATTCGACACCCACTCTGATGAAGATCAAGCTCTCGCTCTCTCTCTCTCACTCTTCTACCTCTCTCCCTCTCTCTCTCTCCCTCTCTCTCTCTATCTCTCTGCATTGGTTCGTCTCGCTGATTTATGGGCGGCTGTCAGCGGCTGTTCGACTTCTAAGGTGCGCATTTTGACGCCGCCGTCAATTCTATTGGCCACATTCACAGTGATATTTATGGCCAACACAAGCTGAGGCAGGAACCGAACCACCATATTTGCAGTGCATTTTTGATTAATTGTAATGCGAGAACTTTTGATTAATTGCGGCCGCGTTGCGGCGGCCAAAACATAACAATTTGTTTTCGCATTGCATTAAATCAATGTGCAGCAGCACTTTAAGAAAAAAAAAAAAAAAAAAACAAAACTTGCTGTCTCCCTTCCTCTCTCACCCGCTCACTTACTATCTCTTGTATCGTGTGATTGAATTGGCCAACACCTTTCGTTGCTGTTGTTGTTATCGATACATCGGCAGTATCGATACTTTGGCCAGCAATTTATGAATGGCCCTCAAATCCATTAAGCAATCGAGCCGGGGATAGCCGCCGGACTCTGTAATTATGCAAAAAGTTGTCAAATGCGGCTACAAACAAGCGCGCAGCACGGGGCGTTCCCATGCTGTAACTATCAACAAAATATAATCAACAACAACAACAAATAGCAACAGCAACAGCAGAAGATGCTGTTACAGTGGCAGGGGCAGGGGCAGGGGCAGGGACCAGCGGCTGACAACTGGGCTACAAAATTAACTCGAAAAAAAAATACCGAAAATTGTACCAGTTTTTTTTTTTTGTTGTGCCTTGCACTCGCGTGCAATTTACATGTCTCTGTACCACAGCTATCCATCTCCCCTTGCCCTTTGCTCTGCCCCCCCCCCTCTCCACACCCCTCTCTCTTGTTCTCGCTGTAAGTCTTGCTGCACGCGTTCTGCAAGCAAAACCAATCAACGCGTCTGTCAGTCGCTGCAGTTGCCGCTTATCGGTAGCCGCCGCCGCTGAAATCAGCTTCTGGCACTCACGACGATCGCGCTGCCAGCCGCGCACCGCACCGCACCGCACCGCATCGCATTGCATTGCATCGCATGCACTTCGTCTCGCCGTCACTGCCTCCAGCCGGCTGCCCACTGTCTCTTGGCCCTCTCGGCGATCCGTGCTCGTTGCTCCTGTCACAATTACAACAGCAAGTGCAGCGGACTAATGACAACCACATCGACGGTGGCAGTCACAGGCGCACAGTGGCGCAAGCGACAGGAAAATATGAGGAAAAAAAAAAAAAACATTGTGATCTGTCGTTGCATCTATTGAGTTATTGATCGATGAGTTTTGCAGAAAAAGATCATTTATCCATTTGAAATACATTTCAATCGAAAAACATATAAATTATACAATACTGTTTATATGATTATATAATTATATAGGAATATTTTCTTTATATATGAACAATTTCGAGTTGGCAACAAAACCTCGGTCTGGCATTTCACCTAGGGCGACTTAGATCAGAGCAAAGATCGTAAATTGTTGATATTTATTCTATTATGGCTTCAATATGAAATGAACGACAAATAATATATAGACTAGAATATATAAGAGCAATCGTTTAGAACTTTAGAACTATCTTTCCAAAAGATGCCTAAGTCAATGATCCATGCAAATGCCTCTCTTCTCTCAACTGTCTCATCCCACAGTGCGACAGGGCTCTACAATTGACACGGGGGAAACTTGATATGGCACACACGAGTCGAGTCAAGCCAAGCCAAGCCAAGTCAAGACAAGTCAAGTCGAGTCGGCGCGAAGCTGAGCCCTGGGAGATGAGAGCTGCAGAGCTGGAGAGCTGCAGAGCTGGAGAGCTGGAGACCTGAGTCTTGGCGTGCGCGTGCAGCGCAATTAACTTTGTTGTAAGGCAAGCAGGCAGGCAACACTTTGACATTGACTTGGACTTGCCCAGTGGCTGGGCAGAGCTACCTTTATGGACGAGTGATGGAGTGGTGGAGGGGCGGATGGTCGCTCGAACAGTCTTTGGGGCACACGGCGACAATTTCACCTGTTGCTGACACAGTAACTTATATATTATTTGCATGACTCTGGCCACGAGTCTGGCGACGGGTCGCAAAATGTGAGCAGAGCCCAATTCCATGGAACTGGTTTCGCCCGAGACAGTGCCACGTGCACGGCCAAATAGTTGGCCGTGGGTGGGGCCGTCGAGTTAATTAGACCAAAAAACCAAACCAACAGACATACATAAGTAGTTGGCATTACAAATAGTTTCAGGTGCAGACATTGAGCAAAAAAAAATTAAATAAAAATTGCCTGCTGTGAGGCGTTGGCAACTGGCAATTAGATGCGGCTCTCGAAATGCAATTAGTTTTCATTGTAATGAGCCGTAATATTTGCAGCTTAGCACATCATTAGAACTACAAAATGTTGAAGACGAAGACGAAGAAGATGAAGCTGCAGCAGGAGTGCAAGTGGAAGTAAAAGTCGAAGGAGGAGCCCAGAAGGAACCGATGTGAGCTGCTGACATTGACTCTTCGACTCAATGAGCTGATTGCGTGAGTCGTCTTAACTGATTCTCATTGATTAATTGCCATCATTAGCATATGGAAACGACGGCATATGATTGATATGATATGATATGGCAGTAACCAAAAGCTGGCTCCATCGACCACCGGCGTTGTTTTTGCTCCAAAATGGAATGCGGCTCTTAATGTTTGGGCTCCATAAATGGGCAACATTTGTGGGGCAGCAACAAGTGTAGCAGCGCGCTTAGACTTGAAGCTGCTTGTGTTGTAGCAGGACCAGGAGCAACAGTCTCAACCAGCAGAACCGAACCTGGTGGGGCTGGCGCGCTAATTGTTAACAAATTGTTGGCCAACTGCAAGTGAATCGGGCCACATGAAGCAGATGCTCGATGAGTGATGTCCAATGTCCGATGTCCGATGGTACTCTCAGCGACCAAGTCAAATGGCATTGGCAATGCCAACGACACGCAAACTGTAACCAGAGCTGAGTGCCTCAAAAGCTTGGCGCACACGCAATCCGCGCGTAACTGAAAATCCATTACAAGACAAGACTTCGGGTCACGACACGCAGCAACTGCAACTGGCAAAAACAAAAAAGAATCCCTGCACAGTAGCCCAAAGCACTGCTACATATTGGACAGCAGTGCAGACGTCTGCAATCTTGGCCAATTTGCTGGCGGCTTGCTTGCTTTTATTAGATGCCCTCCAGCACCCAAACAATGTTGCCCCAATTGCAATTCAAAGATATAAAAGCCTTTGGAGGGTCGAGGCCATGTGTAAAACATGATTGAGGCTGTAGCCTCCTCTTGGATTACACTTTTGCAGCTTGTGGTCTACAAAGACTGCACGAACTAGTAGTGGGGAATCTTAGTTAAGCAGAACTGAATTGGGTTGGATTGGTTAATGAATGGAATCAATAATGAATTATTTCCAATTCTAAGACAAGCTGAGCTAAGATATTGAATTGTTGAATTTTAATCTCTTCAAAGAGAACTGAAGTCAATGCATCATCATCGATCTCTTTAACAGAGAGTTCACATCTATGAAAAGTGCAACTGAATTTCCTTAATTAAATTCCCTTTATTATCCTTGACTTACAATTTTTCATTAAATTAAGACAAAAGTCTGACCTAAAGACCTTTCAAGTTCAGCTAAAGAATTTCATATTCAGCCAACAAATTGGGAAACCCAAAAAGTTTTTAAACTATAGATTCTCGGCAATAATATTTCAAGATATATCAATCAAGTAATAAGGTAAATAAAGCCTTTGGGCTTGAACAAAGCATATTCTATGATGAATCCTTTCAGTAAAAGCAATGCGTATTTATTTGTACTAAGATAAAAAACTCTTTGAAGATTGTACAAATATCTCTTTGATAGATTATTTAAATTCATATTTGCAAAAGATGTTACAAATAATTTTCAGACATATAAAGAAATATGTATTATCTGCTCTCCGTCTAACTCTGGCATTGCGAGTCTCAGTCGTAGCTGAGAGCTGAGCCTTTGCTCTATGCCACGATCAACAAGCTCAATTTAGGTGACTTTCAATTAATTCTTAAATAAATAAAATAATTTTTTCTTTTCCCAAAAAACAAACATTATTAACACATTCCTTTTGTTATTAACCATGCTGCTGACAGTTTTCATATGCAGCTTTGTCTTTGTTGCTTTTGTTTTTTGAAGCTTGCAGCATTTTTCTTTCGGTTTTGAGCTAATTGGCCGCCTATAGGTTGGCTGTAAGTATGTTATCAATGGCTAGGCTGGTGGACCCATAATCTGCAACCATCAACATTAACATCAGCATCAACAGCAACAACAACAGCAACAGCAACATCATCATCAACAGCAACAGGAGCAGCAGAAGCAGCTACAGCAGCCAATATTCATAAATGCTGTTGGGGCCATAACTTTCCATTAAGAAGAGTTTCAATTTCAATATTAAAACGTTGCGCTGCGACAGTGGCAATTGGACGATTGCTGCGATCTGGGTAAAAGTGAATAACTACCTGTTTTATTTTTTTTTTGCATTTTGCCTCGCTTCGTTTGGGATGAGCAAGTGCTTTCAGGTGATTCGATTCGATTCGAATCGATTTTGGCCGCGAGCCACATTGGAAATTCATTTTCACTCTGGGCGCAACCGCAAGGCATCCTCATGATGATCTGCTTTGATCATAATTATATTCGACCGCAGGCAAAAGTGTGCTCCAGTTTAATTGAAAGCGGTTTTCAAGTAACGGCCTTGATGCCAACAACAACAACACCACCAAGTACTACAACTGTGCATGCTTCGAGGTGTGAGCTCTATATCAGAGCCTGCACTTGTTTTAAATGTAGGAATCGTTATCATACCCAGTACTTAGCTAAGCTACACATGGAATATTGTTTTAGATGCTTGCAGATATATATACTTGTATTAACAACATTTACCTATGCTAAAATTAAGGTAATCAATAGTTTGAATTCAATTTTGTGTATATACAGGTATCAAATTGTTAACAATTTTTATCCATTAAACAATAAATATCGATCTGAGTAAAAGTGAAAGATATTGTTCAAGCCAAAGTAGTATTCGTAAAAAATATTTGGAGAGCTGAAGCAAAAATTGTTCGTCCCAAGCATTGTAAGCCCTTTTAGCATGCTTATCAAACGTTTACCTATTGAAAAATATAAGCAATAATCGATAATTATCGATAAACATACATAAACTAAGCTAAGCCTTCAGCATACGCAAAATCTTTTAACTTCACTTAATCCCAAAATATATTTAGGCTCTGTAAAACTGACAAATATTGAAAAATAAACCTTGAGAAAGAAAAAACAAATTTAATTTGAATTTAATTCAAATTTCTTCACTGTAAAACCTGCTGCATACAGGGTATCTATGAGCCATGCTCTGCAACGTTGATTAATTTGACTTGTTTTTAATATGAGAGTTGATGTTGGTGCTGTTGCTGCTGTAGTTGCTTTATTGATTATATTGACGAAATGGAAATTTGTCAATTCTCACCTGGCTGGAGTGGAGCAACAATTACCTGGCTATCATCTGGCCAACTGGCCAACTCACGAACGTGGGCACATTTTTGTGGTCTGACCCCAAAGCTGTGAATGATGAGCTTTTTCTTTGCGGCTAACTTTCAGTTTTGATCAACTGCCAGCCCACAGTCAAGGTCGCTGCTGGACGGCAGGGAAACGAAGGGAGTGCGGCTCTTAAAAAAGTCTTTAAGATAAGCGAGCAATCGCAGCCTGTAAACAACTCAATCAAATGAATGAATGCCAGTGTGTGTATGTAAGTGTGTGTGTGTGTGCCCTTTTCTCTCTGCCTCTCTCTCTCTCTCTCTCACTCTCTCACTCTCTCGCTCGCTTACTTGCCATACTCTCATTCTGCTGTTTAGGTGTTATCTACATGGTTATCCGGGTTAGAGTCCAGTCGCACGGCGACATACACGAATAACCTTTTAATTAAACCATGCAACTGTTACTGGCGACAACGATAACAAAATCGTTTGACGCTCCACACTCATCGCTCTTCACGCGTGTTTCGTCATATCGCAAATACCCAAACCCAAACCAAAACCAAAACCCGAACCCGAGTCCGGTACACGATAATCGTACGTACCCAATGGCAACCCAAATGCTATCCGCATCCGTATCCGAGTCTGGCCAACTGGCCACGCCTTATCGCTCTCACGCAGCGTCTTGAGTTCCTTTTCCCTCCGTTTTACTCCTCTTCTTTTTTTTTTTTTTTTTTTTGTTTATCAATGAAACTCGCTAAGGCAAAACCCGACTTCGATACTCTCATGAATGAGACTGCGGTCATTTGACATTTGCCAATGCAGCAACGATTAGATTGGCCGCATTTGACTGCATACCCAGTAAATGTAGGCATTAGAAAGGGGTATCTACATTAGAAGAGTTGCAGCAGAAAGCTACTTTAGCTACTATATTTATAATGAATAGGAATTGAATAGAATTAAATGTTTTACTACTTCAAGATATACAAAAAGATGTTCATAAATGTATCAATAGTAGGTCAATGGTTCACAGAATATAAACGTATACAAATATATTCTTGAGAAGTGCAAGATGATATATGAATTATCTAGGAATATATAACAAATATTACTTTGAATTATTGACAATCTAAAATACACTTCATACTTCACTTCAGTTACTCTAGCATATTAGTGCGTGGTATTTGCTAGTTAGTACTTAGTACTATTCTCTTAGCAGTTGTTGAGTTGGCAGCTCTTCATCTTTGTGGCTGGACAAGTACATTAGTTGCACAGCTGCGTTGTCAGCTCTACCTGGCCGCAAAGATAGCGCAAGATACAATTGTATCTCGTGGGCTCTTTGTGTGGCTGCACACGCTACACACTTGTTCTTGCTCAATCTCTCTCACTCTCTCCCTCTCTCTGTCTCACTCACTCTCTGTCTGACTGATTGTCTTGACTGTTAACAATTTTTATGCGCGCCCACCAACAATGCGGCCGCAGGGCAAAAGTGGGCTGTGCGATGCGAACGATTTTGTGTTGTCCTTTTGATGTTGGCTTTCATTAAAAAGACATAAAATGTCAATCAAGATAATTTCGCAGCTTCCTCTCTCAGGCCAAACGAAATGCACCAAAAATATTTAAAACATTTGCTTGTTGCCATTTTTTGCTTCAGCTTCTCCTTTTTTTTCTGCTGCCGCTGCTGCTGCTGCTGCTGCATCTTCTTCTTCATCTTCGTTGTTTGTCGCGTGAATTGAGCGATTAAGCTGTGTACTTTCTTTTTGTGGCCAAGCGTCTGGGATAATGCGAATTATGCACCGGTAGTACTTCAATGAGTACTTTATACTCACATTCATACTCGAACTCGTACTCGTACTCATTGGCAATTTAGCTGCTCGACTGGCCGATCGGCTTGCCTGGCTGCCTGCTGGCGGCATTTCACGCCTTCACTTTTGTACAATCAATTACGACTTTGTTAAATGCGCATAAAATTTGCTGCATTGTTCGATAAAATTAGCGTCGCTTTTAATTGAAAACGCTCAAACAGCAAAAAAAAAAAAAAAGCGAATAAAACAAAAAGTTCGAAACGAATGACTTAAGCAACGAACTTGAGCAGCGAATGACTTCAGCAACGAACTCGTGTTCGCCTCATTTTTTTTATCGTCTGCTCGCCTTGTTAACAGCCGACAGCTGCACAGCAGGTCAGCAATTGCGTTTAGACTTCAAGCAGTGCCACGCCCACACGCCCCAAAAACCACCGCCCGCTGCTTATTGGCGCCTTCAATTAAGTAGCTCTATTTGCAGGCAGCTTCAATCACACTCACTCTCTCTCTCTCTCTCTCTCTCTATCTCTCTCTCTCTCTCTCTATCTCCTCTCTCTTTCCTTCTCTTTCTGTTTGCCTCCTGAACTAGCTGTTGTTTGGCTCATCAGCTAAATGTGGCTACTGCCCCAAAACGGAAGCCATAAATGGCAGCTTGATATTAACGCCGTCTAGCATAAAATTAGCAAAGAGTTTGCGTTTTTTTCCCTTGCCTTCCTGTTGCATTCCACATGTTGATCGAACAAAATACAGCAAAAGAAAAAAACATAAACGGAAAAACACGAAACCCTTTCGCGATCTACACTAAGTTAGAAGAGTCGAATCAGTTTGCCTTTACGTATGCTAAGGGAGACATTTACCTGTTGACTATATCTTATTTATACTATATTAGTATATAAGATATATAAGCTGGCTGTAATTCAAAGACATATCTTCGATATTATATGATATTTATATACAGACTATACGGACTACAACCACAACAATATTTTCTATGCTTCGTATCTATGACAAAGTAAGATATAAGATATGGTATATATACATATAATTATGTATATATTATATGAAAATTTATATATTTTCTATATCATATAGCTGTCATAGATACATAAGAAACAACAGATACATAAGAAAGAATTTCTTTAATATCTAATTTCGATTCTTTAAAGTTCTATACGGCAGTAGAAATAAATATAAACTATAATCATAGGAAATTCCATTTTCTGATGACGTATGATTTTGTGCAGTAAATTTTACAGTGTTTATCTCAAATATTTTCCCGATTTCATCAAAATATTTTTCGCAATTTTATTAGAGAAAAATCAACAAAGAAAAAAAACGTATTTTTCTGTAAGAAAGTCTTGATATGAAGGAAATTTTTTAAATATTTGATTTGGGTTACATAATAATTCATTGAAAAATACAAATATTTTATCAATAAATTCAGAAATTTACGCCGTTTAGTGTATTCAATATTTGCCAATTATAACTAATGAACATTTCTTGTTTGTTGTATATTTATTTATTTTTGATTATAAAAGAAAAGTGAAGCTGAAAGAGGCTGAAAACCTTTAGCGATTTATTGCATTTGAATATGCGTGGCAGCAGAACTAATGATAGTGCTGGGCCAGTTATCGCGAGACTATCTCAATATTTGTTTAAGCTGCCAGCGCCGCCGCGATGAAATTTCTATAATTTGCATGTGCAGAGTTAAAGCTGTTGCTGCATCTTCTTTTTTTTTTTTGTTTTTGTTTTTTGGCTTGATTTTGGGTTCTGTTTGGAGCTCTCGCTTTCTGTGCGAGTTGCTGTTCCTATGTAAATCATCATTCGGGCAACCGCAAATTAGCCCCACGTATGCATTGGGCTAAGCTGGGCGACTGTGGCCGTCATTTCTCGTTAACGGACAACGAGTGGCAACGGCAGCAACGGCGGCGGCGGCTTCCTCTTAATGCTTCTCAATAAATTTTCAGACAGTCGCGCGCGCGCCCGTATACCGCTTGGCGAACTGGTCTCCGCAAAAGCGGCAGGCAAACGCGTTAATAGAGCAAGTGTTGTTTTGCTCACTTTTGGCGTTAAGTGTTTCGCACAGCAGCCAGGAGCCAACAACTGTGGTGAGCGGGAAGGGGCAAAGGGCTGCGGGGCAGTTGAGACGGCGGAGCTGCTACGTGTATTCGTAATCAAAAAGTAAATAAATGCCGGCCGTCAACGATTGCTGCTGCGTCCTGGCACGTTGCTTTCGCCTCGTTTGTTTGTTTTGTTTTTGTTGTTGTTGCTTTTTCTTTTGTTGTTGCGAAAGTCACAAGCGGTCTGCATGCCACGCCCACAAGCGGGCAATTGCAGCACGCCCGCCCAGGCCCAGGCCCTGGCCCTGGCTGCATATATAAATCATGCGCATAAACTGCAAGGGGCGAATGGCAGCAGCCCATCTCATATTCCCAGCCTCGATCTCACTTTGTAATTATGTGTGAATTTTGGCACAGCCATCATTTTTGAATACCCCCAACCCTGCCCCACCTGCCCCACCACCAGTTCCCAGTCAGCCACAAGAGGCAAGCGCCTTATGCATGCAAATGAATGGACCCAAAACGGACGGAGACGAAACAAGTTTTCAAAGTTTTTGCGCTTCCATTTTTTTTTTTGCGGTTTGAGTGAATGAAAACGTCATATATATATTATTAAATATATATACATATATATGTTTATTAAACACAAATGTTTATATGGAGCATAAAATATATTGCTGTAAAACAGCAGCAAATTGAATAATTTTCAAATACGGCTTTGATTTTCTCTATGAAAATTTCTACAATAAATTTTTACTGCGTTGCCTAAAAGTATGCAATATATTTGTATGTGCCCATAGCAGACGCCCTCTAGCAGAAATTGATGGTACTTTAAAATATGCTGAAAAAATATAAAAATATGCCCTCTAGCAGAAATTGATGGTACTTTAAAATATGCTGAAAATTATGCTTTGCTATAGTGAAAATGATTTGGCTTGAGTCTTGGAAATGGTTGTTGACAATCTTGTCTACATACTACTATTCCAAGTTCAATTACAATTTATGTAGTTCATCTTTGCAGTTATATTAATATATTTACAATTATATATACGGATACATCTGCATATGAATATTCATTTATATTTGGCTACCTAATATGTTAAAGTAAATTGCAAATATTTATTTAATTATTTAATTATTACAGAGAATTAATTCTAAATAACAATATTCATTAATTTAGTTGGAATACTATTGAATATTTCTTGAAAAACCATCAAAACTATTGAATGTTGCAACTATCGATAGTTTTACAGCTCTACTAAGGCCTTCAGGCAGACTATTAATGTTGCAAATATCTTAATTAATTTCTATTAAAAACTCAAGCTCAAATTAATATCATTTGTGTAGTACATTTTATTTCTTTTTCATTTTATCAAATTGTCTTCAGCTCCAAAGACGGCTTCATGAATTAGTTTCTATTCGCAATCGCAAATCAAAAGCATATCTTTGAACGTTACCTCTGAAGTTATGTTACTTAAGTTAGCGCACGGAACTAGTTAGTTGATTGCCCACCAAACATATAGATTTATCGATATTTTTGGTGCGGCATGAAAATTAAAATAGAAAAGTTAATTTTAAAAAATTCTCCAATATTCATCGTTTTATAATCATATAATAAATATTATTCATATGATTTTCAAGTGCTGATTTAGCTTGCGCTGCAAAGTATGCCTCACATATCGAACTGCAAACTTAAAGCATATTTTTGAGCAGTTCGATAAATGTATTTAACAAGCAGTTGGCAACCCCATAAAGTATTTAAATACTTAAATGCAACAAGCAACAGAGTCGATGTAGCCCCAGTCCCCGTTCCCTCCATTTGCTCGTATGTATGCAAGCATCGTTGTCAGAACTAATATGATTTAAAGATTTGTTTTCTATATGCATATTTCAAATAATCAAAACTGAAACTACCCTGCCGAGTCTTTAAATGTTGCATTTAGTTTCATGTATTTTTTATGCAATTTTTTTTTTACTTTTACAAACTGCGCCCAAACTGCAAATGAGAATTTAGACTATTAATATTAATGAATATTTTGAATTTTAAATAACTTGAATTCTCTATCTATCACTTAGCATGGGATCTAGGAAACGGGGATGGTACGCCTTGACGACGTACTCAAATCGTTATGATAAATGGTCATAAATACTGTTAAAAACTTAAATTTGAGGATCCTCAAATCCCAAAGTTGTTTTTTTTTTTTATTCCCTGAGCCCATTGAAAATGGGAAATCAGGGTATAATGGTTTTGTGAAAATGTATGTAACAGGCAGAAGAAGACGTCGTAGACCCCAAAAAGTAAATATATTCTTGATCAGCAGAAAAAAGTCTGTCCGTCTGTCCGTCCGTCGAGATTTCAGAAACTACAAAAGCTAGAGAGCTGAAAGTTCACATGAACACTCGTTTGTTAGTTACGCAGTACGAGTTTATTTTTTTTTTTTTTGTTTTTTTCGATAACTCATCCCATTTCCAAATTATCGATAAAAAATCGAAAATTCGTTTACATTTTAAAGGTTTTTTGGGCATAACTTCTACACCGTTTTAGCTAGAGACTTCAAATTTGTTTATTTAGATAGATATAATGGATACGCAGAATCAAATGTATGTAATTTTCAGATTCTGGATGCCACGCTCCCTTTGCCACCAATTTGGAAAATAACGCATTTCAAATACTAGAGACTTGCAATTTGGCACATAGATACATTACTTACATTACCTAAATGGATACTCTTAATCTACTCTGAAAATTTCATGAAGATCGTTGATCTAGAAATGGAGTTATAAGCGTCCAAAGTTTAGCCCAAGCCACGAACTATTGAGAGCTTTGCCAACTTTATAGCTGTGCTACATTCCCTTTTAAATAATAAATGCGATGCAGAATTTATCTTATTGCATATTTATTATAGTATCAGAAAACGTCAATTCTATTCTTATTCTCTTAGAGTAATAACAACGATTATAACTATCGATTACAACTATCGTAAAACTATGTTAAGGTATTGTATGTTAGAACTGGAGCTGCGTCGTGCTCATTCTCTCTCTCTCTCTCTCTCTCTCTCTCGCTCTCTCCCTACCTCCCTCTCTTTTCCTCTCCCCGTTTGGCTTTCCCTGCTCATGGCTCACAAATCGTTTTCGATGCAACTGTAGCCAATTGAATTTAAATTGGTAACAATTCCAATAAAATTGATGTAGCCACGCTTAAACTACTGCCTGACGTAGCGAGGCTTAAGCGGCGGCTCAAAGGAGTCTCGCCTGTTCCCTCTCTCTCTCTCTCTCTCTCTGCCACCTTAATATCTCTTTCACTCTCACGCAATCTCGCGCTGCCTCTTGCACGTTATCAATGTGGCAACAATTGCATTTGCATTTGGCAGTTGCCTGCCGCCCGTTCTTATCATTTAATGAACGCCCAGCCACGATAGCAGCTTCAGCTTGCAGCTTAATCTTGAGCTGTGCGTCGTTTCCCATTTGATGCAGCTGCCACGCTGCCAGAGGCCGTGCCACACGTTTGCCTTTAATCTTAAGTAAATGGCAGCCTTTGGGTCTTACAGTCTCTGGCTGGCTTCAGCTCTTCTCGCGCACTGCACTGCACTGCACTGCAATGTTAATATAGCGATAATCATGGCTCCATCTACTAATTAATTGACTCTTTGTGTTCGTTGCTTGTGGGGGTCTCATGCCCAATACCTTATACATTTTGCTGCTGTGGCTGCTGTTCCCCTACGATCCTGTGCGACGCGGAGCGGCGCGGCGCGGCGCGGCGCTTTCGTTTCATTAAAAGCCAGTTTCAATTTTCTGCATTTTACTGCCTGATGCACTTTGGCATCTCGAGGTAAGGCGAGGCAGTCATTCGTTCATTTCTTACTGCTCTCGTTGTTGTTGTTGTTTTAGTTGTTGTTGTTGTTGCTGCTGTCTGGTTGGCTTTTTGTGGTTTTTGTGCCTACACATATTTGCACTTTGGCTGGCCGTTGCTGCCGCCGCCGCCGCCGCCGTCGCTGCTACTCAGACCCAAGACCCAAAAGGCATAAGGCAGCGGCAACCCAACTTGCTCATCCTCTTGAAAATATCAACCTCCACAGCCGCATCCCACAGCTTCAAGCATAGTCCACATTGACAGACGCGTCCTTCTTTTAATGCGTTCAATTCATGTGTGTAGATAATTTTGACATTTAGTTTCTTATCTGAAGTTTATTTCTTTTGAAAATGCAAATCTCTTAGCCAGCCCCGTCGACGCTGGGCGTCGCCGTCGCCGTCGTTGCCATCGACTGCGTCGCTTGTGCTGTGAATTTGTGCGGGGGGTCGCTAAATTAGCACCTACACATACAATAATACAATACATACATAAGGCAAACAACAACAACAACAACAACAACAACAACAATCAGCAATCAGCAGCAACAACAACAATAGCAGCTCTGTTGCCACGGCAACTTTATTAGCACCCCAGAATCTGTTTGATCTTTTGCCGCCGTCAATGATGATTAATACACAGCACTTTGGGCATATCAGAGTTCTTATACAAAACAAAAATTTTCACAATCAAATATATATACATTAAAATATTAGCTATATAGAAATATATTAATTGATATATTTGTATATCAATTTTAAAAGAAGTTTTGAATTCGTTTCATTATACAAATGAAATTGAACTTTTAAAGCTTAAATTGTAAATGATTTCTTTAATTTGTT
This sequence comes from Drosophila koepferae, assembly GCA_030914345.1. Lineage (NCBI taxonomy): Eukaryota > Metazoa > Arthropoda > Insecta > Diptera > Drosophilidae > Drosophila > Drosophila koepferae. The sequence continues at coordinate 5,024,836 of JAUESR010000209.1, forward strand.
TTCTTGCAGTGCATTTAGCATTCGTCGTCGCCATCATATTTACTACCTAATCGTTTTAATTTTATAAATATATATATATATATGTATACTATGTGTTTTTTTTTCTGTGCGCAGGATATGGCAAATTATATTTCGGCGCACATGCTTTCAAGCCCAATGGCGAGACTTGAAAGAAAAGTTCTCAATTTTGTTTTGTTTTTTTCTTTTTTTTTTCTTGTTTTTTTTTTTTTTTATTTGATCATTTAATTTTCTTGTATTTTATGTGAAGTTGAGCTTCATTTATTTAATTAAATTGCTTTTTATTGAGTCATGAATTTGGGAAAAAAGAGAAGTAGCAGAGTTTATTCTAATAAATATAATATTTCTTTGGATTGAATCATAAATTAAATAAAGAAAATGCTTTTTTTTTTAATAAATCAGTAATATTAAATTGTATATTTTTTATATAATAAAACTTTAATTTTTTATAGTTCCATGTGCACTTTATTTATTTATTTAAATGTGTATACAAATCTTGAGTCAAATTTCATAATTTATATTTTCTTTTATTGAATTTTATTTGAAACTTTTTTTATTTAAATTTTGTAATCAACATTTTTTTATACCCTGAACCCATTGAAAATGGGAATTCAGGGTATAATGGTTTTGTGAAAATGTATGTAACAGACAGAAGGAGACATCGCAGACCCCATAAAGTATATATATTCTTGATCAGCATAAAAAAATAAACTGATTGAGCCCTGTCCGTCTGTCCGTCCGTCCGTCTGAAGTCGAGATTCCGGTAACTACAAAAGCTAGAAAGCTGAAATTTTTTCTATAACTCATCCCATTTCCAAATTATCGATAAAAAATCGAAAATTCGTTTAAATTTTTTAGGTTTTTTGGGCATAACTTCTACATCGTTTTAGCTAGAGACTTCATGTATGCATGTACATTATATTGAATATATTTTTATTTTATTTTATTTTATTTTTATTTTATTTAATTAATTTTACATATTTCACAAGTTTAGTATTTTTATTGAATTTAATTTGTATTTAATTTTTATTTGTACCTATACAATTTTCTTGTCTCTTTTTATTTTTTTAATGCTCCTTTGAGCATATATTTTTTTCTGTTGATCGGGTGCTCGATTTTTTTTTTATTTAAGTCTTTTTTTATTGTTTTGAGTTGAGTGGCCTTTGTTGTTGTTGTTGTGCTCATATCCTGTGATATTCAGGCAAGCGCCAGGCTCCGTTACCTGCCTGACTGTCTGCCTGACTGCTTGCCTGGCTGTTTGTCTGTGTTTCTGCCTGAATCTGCCTGGCATATCAATTTCAATTGGTTCTATTATGCGATCGGGCCAATTGTGTAGTTAATCGCTTGCTAAAAATTGTAGACGAGCGTCTTTCAAGCGGAAATTCAGATCCCAGCGAGCAGAGAAGCATCAGCATGTAAACTGTAGATAAGCGCGTATCTATTGTTATCAACTGAAACCTGTTCCGGAATAAGCATTTCGATCTCCACGTATGCAGATTATTTGCTAATAATATTTCATAAATGCAAATTGTAAATTGATATATATATATTTGAATACATGTTATATATAACTAGTTCCAGTCAACAAAGTTGAGGCAGAGCGAGACTGGGCACAGTGTCTATGGAATATGCGGCAAACGTTTGTGTAACTCAAGCAGCAACCAGCAGCTCACATGGTACAGCTACCAACAGAGCCTACCACAAGTTTAAGAACAGCTAAATTGTGAGTCAAGCAGATTACAATTTGACTTTGTCTCACTTGTAACTATGTAAAGTTTTATAGATACTCAAGCCTTAACTGAACTATAAATGTTTTTAGAACTCTTCTCAGCTTTATATTTTATTAAATTTATAGATGTAAACAATTTGCATAGATTTCTTAAACTTTTTTGTTGTACTTAGATTTCACATTCATATTTATATATGTTTTCATAACGAGCTCTTGGAGTTCTTCTCAATTAGCTGTTTAAATACTTTTCCAACCAACTGTGTGTGCATGTAAGATTGTCATATAGCCAGAGCCATTCGAATACAGCACACATTTGTTAAGTACGTGTGGCAGCAACAACAGCTAGTACAACAACAATAACAGAGATACTTTCCATTCCGCTTTATGCTCTATTCTAATCCCACTCCCTAGGCCCATTCCCAGTGTCCGACGTAACTTTAGATGCCACGAATGTCCATGGGGGAGCCGAGGCCACTGGTGTGGCTGTTGTCGTTGTTAATATTGTTGTCGTTGTCTGACAACTTGGCTTGACTTGCGGTAATTCACACGCTCGCCTCGAACATGCGCTCCTGTGTGTAAAGCTGGCCACTGTTTGGAATGATTCTTGCATTGTAATTATCGCATTAATTCTATGGCTTCAGCAAAAACGTTGCTGCTGTTCATATTGGGGGGGGGGTTACAAACCATCCCCCAACCCCCAACGTTCCGTCGGCACATATTAAATTGCAAACGGGCGCCAGTCAAAGAGATAGCAAAGGCAGTCGACCCATCTATCCAACTGTCCGAATGTGAGGTCCGGGCTTGGGGAATGGCTTTGGCTTTGACTATGGCTATGTCTATGGCTAGCCGGAATCGATGCCAAATGATTTGATCGATGAGGCAACAGAGATCGCCGATCGCCGATCGCCGATCGCCGTTCATCGATCGTAGATCGAGGATTGGAGAGTGGAAGACAAAAGCGGAGCCAAAAGCCAAACATCGTGACTTGCAGCGTTGTCGTCGGTAAAACATCAAGCATACTAAAATAAAGTACTCAAAGCGTATTTAAAAGCACTAAACACAAGTACCACAGATTAATAAGCGCTTTTGAACTCAGCCGACCAGAAAACTAGTTAATGGCCACAACAACAACGACAACTCCGCAAAAAAAAAAAAACCAAATCTAAAAAATATGAACCAAAAAAAATAAATAAAATAAAGAAGTTGAAAACGGCGCCGGCGACTACAGAAAGGGAATGCCTCATCCATGGATTGTCAACATCGTCAGCGGCTTTATGGAACTCTGATGTTACTTCGTAGTCGACTGGGCCTGGTGAAATGGTGTTGAAAACTGCTGGTGGAAATCCATGTCAAATGGCAATTGGAAAAGCGCAAATAGGCAAAGCAAACAAATCAAGAGCCAAAGCAAATGGCAAATAGTGAAGCAACTGCACGTTGTAACCGACTGCCGAATACCCGCTCGCACATGCACAGCCAAAATAATTTATATAATTACAAAGTTCAATTTAAATGTATTCTGAATGAAGATAGTCCAACATTTTAATTAACAAATAATATATGTATTAAAATGTGGCCACCCTAATCGTTTGGTCACATTTTAAGATAGTATTTTATTTAGTATATATATAAGTATATCTTCTAGTTGTAAACATAAATAATTCATCAATTATAATATATCAGCTTAACTGAACTCAAAATGCAATATTTGGTCACCCCAATATCAATTTCCATTCCCATTTAAAATCTAAGCTTAGGCAATATAAATTGCAAACGTGTTTTGAAGTAAGCATAAAGCATATTATTAAGATTCTCTCAAGAGACAGTTGGACTAAAATTTGGTCACTCTAATAGCAGTTCCAGTAGATAGAGAATGATATATATATAATATATGATTTAAAATGAACTTAATGCAGATTATTCAACGACTTTCCAGAGACAGGTGTATTATAAAAATTGGTCACTCTAGTCTTTGTATCCCAATGTTTACGTTGATATCCAAAACATTTAGAGTTTACCAATAGCTGTGTTTATCTTAAGAGCTACAAAATTTGGTCACTCTAATGCCCAAAGTAATGATGGATGATGATTTAATAGAAGGTTATACTCGTTATGCATTTTGAGCGAGTATATGACAAAGACACACACTAATACAGACACACATGCCATTGATGATAAAGATGATGATGACAATAATGATAATGATGATGATGATGAGGACAACAACGAGTCGCGCACCAAGATGCGCCAAGATGCAGAAGAGACGTCCACGTTGACAGCAGCGAGCAAACATTGTTGCAGTCCCCACTTCAAATTGAAATGTAGCCGGCTGAGAGTCAGCAAGCAGATGAGGGGCACCAGCGTGGAGAGCGAACTCAAAAAGAGAGAGAGAGAGAGGGAGAGAGGGAAGCAACCTGCAAATGCAGTCGCTTTATGTTTGGCATCTGGTAACAGAGCGGGAAACTCTTTGAAGATGCATAAGACAATTTAATAGCTGGCAATGCGTCTTTGTCGCAGTTTTTTTTTTTTTTTTTTTATTGCATTCAAAAATGTCAAAGGTCAGAGCACAGAATTTTAATTTTAAACTCTAAAATTTGCGGAAAAATCTAGTAGAAACCAGCCCAGTTAGATCTTATATATATATATATATATATATATATATAAATATATATATATATATATATATATTGCAGGGTATTTTCAATACACGTTGAATAGCACTTCAAGATCGCTGAACACAAAACGTTATTGTTGTAAGCTTCGCAAGCAAAACATAATCAAAGTACTTGGCCTGAGGCAGTGTATGCTTATTCAGTCGTATGCTTCGTGTTCTGGAGACAATGCAAAATGATCGACTGAATCGAAATGCCTTGCAGCGTTTCGTCTTTTATATATATGTATGTATGTATGTATGTATGTAGAATGTACTTGGGTGCAGGCCGTGGCACTCAATGCAAACACTTCACATCAAAAGAGCGAGCAGATAGGCGAAAGAGACAGCAAGAGTAGGGCAGAAAGAGAGGGAGAGAGGGAGAGAGGGCGACAGACAGACGGGAGGGCACAAGTTGTAAACAAAAGATGAAGCCGAGGAGGCCAAAAGTAAGTGCTTACATTAGCTATTATAGGGTAGCGGCTGCCCCTGCCACATGCAGCACATGCAGCCAGCCAGATTGATCCCTTTGATGATACATATATATATAGAGAGAGAGAGAGAAATATATATACGGCCGGATTTTCAAAGATCAACAAACAGCCCGTGCAGCGATCCGAACATAAGAGTTGTCGAGTAGTCGTATTATTGTCTGTCCCATTGCTCAGCAGCTCAAGAGGGGGCCTTAAGGCGACGTGAACGGCGGGAGCAGGGTATGGAGGCTTACATGGGTATTAGCTTCGATGACAATTGAAAGATCGCTGAAAGTGGTTGACAGTGCAGGGGCAAGTGTAGAGGGCAGATGCACTGCGGAAGTGTGCGCCGATTTGCTGTCAATTGAGCGTGCCACAAATCCACAACAGGTGTTGCAACATTGCAATTGATCAACGATCTTCATTATATGCATATTTCTATGCCAAAGCTACGTTCAACCATTCACCATTCAGCATTCAGCATTTGGCATTCAGCATACGGCATACGGCATACGGCATACGGCATACGGCATACGGCATCGACATTGGCATTGGCCGTGGCAATGACGGTGGAAGTGCTGCCGCTGCTGCCACCAAACGTTGCCAGCCATGTGCAACGCCTCCTTTTGCTGGTGCGGCGATAAAAATCTCGCTACGCTTCGCCCAACTGCGTTTGATGCGCCGTCGTTGGCGCAAAATTTGCTGCAATTCGTTTTGATTTGCGATTTGTTGCAGCGCCGCCTCTGCGCCCCACCAAAGAGGGGCAACAAGGAGTAAAGAGAGAAAAAGATATTTATATATGTATATAAAATGAAATGAAATGAAATGAAAAAAAGAATCTTATCTCAGTGCCGGAAATCAAAGCGCACATCAAAGATTGCCGACACCGACGTCGTTGCTGCTGCTGCTGCTGCTGCTGCTGCTGCTGCTGCTGCAAACGGAGGCCGCCCAACTGCCCAGCTGCCCCGCCTCTCTCTGCACCCCCTGCGCGGTGCCGCTCCCACGCGGCCAGCGACATGGCAGACCACCGCCACCTTTTTGCTGCAAGGGGCCACCTTTCAGTTTTGTTTGATGTCGTTGCTGTTGTTGTTATTGCTGTGGTTGCTGCTTGTCGTGTATGCGATCAAATTTCTCATTCGCCCCACAAACAAGGAGCCAATCACACACACACAGTCGCAGTCGTCCGTCTCCTGTCCATGGCGGCATAGCTGAGAGATCGTTTGAGAGGCGCTTTGATTGCCACGCCGCGCCGCCTGCGTGGCTCACCTGCCACTGTTGCCGCCAACAGGTGGGTCAGCTTGCTGTCGATCACCCATCATCGATCATCGATCATCGATCATCGATCAGCAATTGTAGACTCATCAAGAAATTGATGCTCGATCGGTAACGGTGCATTTGAAATTTTGAAAAAAAAAAAAATAATAAATGAAATAAAAAATATCATAAAAGTTGTATTAATTTAAAATTTATTTACTTTTAGTTAACTGCTGCAAGCTAATTAATAATAAAGTATTATTTTTTGTAAATATATATTTATTACAATACTACTATAATTAAACTAGAAATAAAAATTATATTTGTATATTATAAAAAATTATTACATATATATAATTTTTGATAAAATGCAGTTTTATTTATACATAGCTTAAAATAAATATATAAAATTGATTAATATTATTAATGTAGATATATATTTTTTTTATATATATGTTTTTTGTAATATATTAAGATCCAGTAAAATAATTTTTGTATTTACTGAAGTTAAATTAAATTTTTTTTTCAATATTTATATTACAGTAACTAAATAAAAATTAATTATTTTTAAATTGGCTAAAGTTAAATATATTTTTAATATAATACTTTATGAAAGTAAATAATAAACTAAAAGTTAAAATTCTTTGAATCGTATTAAAAAATATAAATTGAATATAAATTTAATTATATTATCATATAATAATTTAAACAACTATTTATAATTTTTATTTTTTTTTTTTGTATTTAAACTACATAAATAATTTAAATAATAACATATTAAATAATTATTTGTACAATTTTTTTATTTTTATTTTTGCGCTGTATTTTAACTAAATGATTAATAAAAAAAAATAAAAAATAAAAAATTATTTATATATATTTTTTTAATTTTAAACAAATTTTTAAAAATTGTTTTTCTGTATTCTAATTACATAAATAATTAAAATAAACCCTTATGCATAATACAAAAATAAATTATTATAATTTAGCTTATATTTTAATTATTTTTTGTATAATTTAATTCATTTCATTGAAAATTTCACATAGATTCAGCTACATCAGCTGTTCCTCTGCCAGAGGCAATTACAAACTGTTAAGCATAAACATTATTGTTATACAAAATTTGCGGGCGTATAACAATCACTGTTATACTAACATCTATTGTTGCTCTTGTTGTTGTTGCTGCTTAATTACATACATTTTGGTCTGTGACAATGCAAATATTTAATGCACCTGAAACGAACAAAAATTCAAATTGTCTAGCGCCCTAACTGTGGCTTCACTCTCCCAAACAACTCGCTGTCTCTCTGGCTGTCTATCTATCTCTCCCTCTCTCTCATACGCTGTGTTGTTGGTGTGCGCGCTCAGTTTAGTTTCAGCTGTTCCTTCAGTCGCTCTCTCCACTCACTCACTCTCTTGGCGACCGGCTGAGCTCGATGAGGCGCAGTTCGTTTGGCCGCTTCGTTCAGTCCACGTTGAAACATCGAGCAGTGTGGACGCGTTGCAGTCGCATCTGAAGGCAGACAATTTACGTACGTTTCACGTTGTGCGCTTGGCCAATCGGAAATATAGTTCTTATACAATTATAAATCGAGTCAAATTCTTGATTTATCCATTCATTTATTGTTTTTTTTTTTCACGTGAGCGCTCGCGAGTGAAAGATTCGCATGTTGTGAACGATGAGGTCAAATTGATCTGTAAGCCTCTAACGAATACTGAACTAGCTATATATATATATATATACCTAGTGTACGGTCAGCTAAACCAGTGGCAAGACTTCTTAGTTAGCCGAGCATACGAGCATTTAGTGCGTAATGCTGGCGGCTAAACTTTTGCTGACCCTGCTCGCCGGCCTGCTGCAGTGCAGCGCCCAGACACAGGCAGCAGCAGCGGCGGGCAGCATAGCCAACGGCGGCAACTCCAATGGATTACAGTGTCAGCGCATCGCGGTGTCCGCCTGCCAGGGGCTTGGCTACAATATGACCGCGTTGCCCAATCTCGCGGGTCACACCAATCAGCTGGAGGCTGAGCTGCAGGTAAGACTCAACCACCCAAACATCCACCCTCTCCCGACAAGCTCCCTAGCTTTGTCCCAGTGCCGCTGCCGGTGCCGGTGCCGGTGCCGGTGCCAGTACCGATGCCTGTGCGCCGATAAGCGTTTGGCTTTCTGTGTGTGGCCATAAAAACAATTCTTGACGCTTACGTGCGAAAAAAAAAGACAAAAAAAAATTGTTCAAAAGTCACAAAGCATTGCGAAAGTCATCGGACTGCGACGCCTGAGACGTAGACGGATCTGTAACTGTAGATATGGACATGACCAGAGCCACAACTCCAACTAAAGCTACAGCTATAGCTCCAGCTCCAGCTCCAGCTGTAGTCAAAGTCGACGCTATGTCAGTTGCTGTGACGTTGACGGCAACTGGCGGCAGTTCATCAAAGCGCCTCCACTTTTTAGCTGTTTCCTCTTCTTCTTCACTCTTTTTATTTATTTATTTTTTTTTTTATATGTGTGCACAAACATATATAAAAAATGTTTATATATACTATGTAGAGTTTTTGTGGCTTTTCGTTTTGGCTTTTTCGTTTCGCGATGTACACAAGATAACAACGAAAGCAAGAGAAAAACCAACAATAAACTATAAATTGAAATTGAATGACTGAGAGAGCAATGTCTCAAGAGACGGCGAAAAGTCAATTAGAAGAAGCCATCTAAATCGATTCCATAGCTTAACTAAGCTAATTGAAAACATGATGAGAAACTGCTAATCCATAAATGAGCCAGATAGCATATATATAACTGGATTGCATATCATATATAAAGATCAGAGGACAATGCAGCTTAAGGAATTCTAGTTTAGATGGCTAAGATTTTTGAGCTATGGATCTCTGGGGCAGTGTTTTTAAGTAGAGCTGACATAATGCTATTATCTGAACCCTTAAAAAGCATCTATAGATCCAAAGCCTAAAAGGTTTTAGAACGCCAACCTAAATTTCGCCACACCTATTCGTATGCCTTGCCCTGATGTGTCCTTAAGATCTGTGTACTTCACATAAATTGTCTAATTGAAATCAATGTTTCTATATAAGATACCAAAAGATAATATACCACTATATACTAAGACTTTTTGATTGCGACTCGAAGTACTCATTGTGATTTGATTCAAGAAAATTCGTTTGCTTATACCCAACATCTATAGGACCTATCCTAACTTACACCAACTGAACTCTTAGTCTATACTAGCTATAAATTTACATAAATGTATAATTTATATCGTAATGTTTGCTATAAGCAAGAGTGAGAATGTAAGGAACATTTGATAACTTACTTATGGTCCCTTCACTTTGGATATTTTCGAGCTCTTTGCTTTATTATCTATAGGATGTTTCGTCTGCCTATTGCTGGGCCAGGTCTATTGTAAGGAAACTCCATTACTTAAAGCATATCTAGGCAAGTTAGCAAACACACACACTACTCACACACACTCGCACACCCAAGTTATCATTCAAAAGACTCTGGGAGCAGCGACAGCCGCAAACATTTAATTGCTTTTCAATGTAAAACGCTGCTTGCTATCAGTGACTGCGACGTCGACGCTGGCTGCGGCGTCGCCTTTGCATGTTCCAGATAAAATGATAAAAGAAAGAAAAAAACTAAATGAAAAGAAGCAGCAGCAGCAAACAATATGTGAAGAGGCAACTACAAAGAGCAAAAAACAACAACAGAAAAAGAAAAAAAAAATGAAATGAAATGACGAAATGAGCAAGAAATTGTTAACTGGAACTAAAGTTGAGCATTTTTTTTTTTTGTTTTTTTTTTTTTTTGTTTTTTTGGCAGTAAGTGCATTTGAGGTCAGCTTCATTCTTGGCCATAATTTACCATGGAAATAGTCGAAGCGAGTGCGTGCCTAAAGCTGTAGCAGACGTTGAAGAAGATGAGGCAGCAACAGCAATGGCAACGGCAACGGCAACGGCAACAGCAGCCGGGGCCAGAGCCAGAGCCAGAGCCGGATAATGCTGATGGTAATGGGGCAAACGTTTAGTGGAAATCTAGAGACGAGCTGACGCGATCCACAAAAGCCGAGTTTCGAATAGGGAGCGACATACACACACACCCAAAGAGAGACAACAAAAAGAGAAATAGTGAAAAAGAAAGAAGTGAAAAATGAAAGAAAGAAGTGAGAAATGTGCGACGCGTAGACAAATGTTGCGGCATTGCAGGGGTCGGAAGATGTCGGACGTCGGCCGTCGTCTGTCGGACGGTAGTCGGGGTCATGGTCGGGGCCTTTCTTTTGGCCAAAGTCCATTAACACCTTTTTGCCTGTTGCGGCGTTCATCGGGCTCTTTTGAGCATATCTTGCATTTCATGCCCTACCCCTACCCCTGGCACTGCCACTGCCCCTGAGCATGCGCCGCTTTCTGTTTTGGTCATTTGGTCATTTGGGATGCTGAGCGGCGTTAAGTGCAGCGGCTCTTGGGCAATAGAGACAGCAGCTGATAGCAGCTGCTGCGACGTCGACAGACAGTATCAAAAGTCATAAAACGGTGTACTATGTCGGTATTATATACCCTGTAATAATGTATGCAAAGGGCAGGTAGACTGCTAGAGCATAGAGAGTTTAATCAGTTATATGATATAGAATATTATTTGTATATTATTCACAATATCTTACAATACTCTTTAGCTGCTTGCAGAGTATCTGGTAGTCGCGCATTGCCCATTCATTTTGTTGCCTTTATATTTTGGAGGCGTTCGGCTCGCGTTGCCGCCTACTTTGCCTTTCTTATCGCAGCCTGCGCCTGGCGCTGTTGTAAATGTTCGTTCTTATGCCCTAAATGGATGTCTGTCTGCCTCTCCTGCTGTCTAACTTCCATTATCTTGTGCGCCCTCTCACTCTCCCTCTCTCTCTCTCTCTCTCTCTCTCTCACTCCCTCTGTCTGTTTAGATCAACGAAATGTTCAATTTTGCAGCCACAGATGCGTGTGCATGGCTGTGTGTCTGTGTGCATGTGTATCTGTGTCTTGTTTAGATGAAACTCAAACAAAAGTCGAACATGTTTCAAGTGGGCAATAAAAACGAAAGCAGCAAACGAAATAAAAATGAAATTAAATCGGAAGCATATAAAAAGCAGATCAAAGACTTTTCAACTGCAAGCGGATAGAAATAGGAAAAACAACAACAACAACTACATACATACATATACATATAAACCCAAAGTTATCAAAAGAAAAGACCAACTGAAACACCAGCAACAACAATCATCAAAAGCTTTGTGTGGCCAGATGCAAATGCATTCCATGAACCAAACTTATCAAAGCTAAAAGCGAAAATGTTAGAAAAGGCAATAAAAGACAAAATTCCAATCATTTTCCCAACGCAAAGACAAAACGTTTTCTTTATCTTCAAATTGTTATTGAAAATTTGGGAAAATTTGGGAAAATACTGTATGATCAAGTACATGTGTATAGGCAGAATACTAAATATATAACATGAAAGAAGAAATACTAGATAAAGTAAATAATCAAAATGTATTTAAATATGGCAACACTACTTTACTAATATGATATAATATATAACAAATATATTGATTATCTTGTATTCCTGTCGATTGGGAAAAATGCTTTAGTTAACATTTTACCAATTTGCCATGGAACACTTTAACAAGTGTCCAAGTTCCTCAATTTCGATTGATGTTTATCTATAGAGAGGTGCGCTCTACAACTAAGGGCGCAGCAAAGGGGACCACGTAATGGATGAGTGGGAAGGGGGACAGTGGAAGGGGGCAATTGGTAATGGTGTTGCAGCACACGTTGAATTAATTTGCTTGTAATTGTCCGTTGACGAGCACTTTGTCGGCACTCGGTCGTAACGCCCACAGAGCAAATAGAAACAGAAAGAGAGAGAGAGAGAGAGAGACACAACAGTATGGAAAATGGAGAGATATGGAAGTGAGCGCAAGTGCAAGATGTGGATTGTGAAGGGTCTGGTGGGTGTGTGTGTGTGTGTGCCATGCGGCATGTGGAGAGATCTGACTAGGCTATTTAACTTGACTTGTTTATGCCCCAATGCAGCCGCACCCCACCTGGTCACCCAGTCAGTTGTTGGCCGTGCTGTATGTCGTCTGCTAGATTTTTATTTGTCCATTATCATTTCACGTGTTCCTGGGGCGGAGGATGATAAGGGCGCGGGCGGCGGTAGAGAGAGGGAGACGGCCTTACTCGCTGTCATGTTTGTCATATCGCCTTCGATAAAGAAACAAAAAAAGAAAAGGGAGAAAAAACAACAAGCAAAAGAAGAAGAAGCAGCAGCAGCAGAACGACAAGCTGCGGCCCGTCGGCCGTCGGATTTATGCCTTAAATATGACAGATGAGTGCGAGAGAGGGGGGGAAACTCTAGACTCTAGCTCCTCTACCCGCCACTCTCCTCTACACAAGCGACACAACGAAAGCTGTTGCGCTTTATAGCGTTTATGTAAAGTAATTGTAAATATTTGAACAGCGTTTTGGGCGCTGTGTTTGGACAACGCATTAGCCGCTGACACAGCGAAGATCTGAGACTCAAATTGCCGAGGTGCCCAAAAGGCAGCACTTACCCAGCCCCAGCCCCAGCCGCAGCCCCAGCCCCAGCCGCAGCCCCAGCCCCAGCCCCAGCCGCAGCTCTAGCGACAGTCCCCAGTCCTCAGTGCCAGTCGCAGTCCCTTCCTCTGTCCCCACTCGCTGCTCTTCTCATACGATTATTAATTGCAATAGTCTCCCCACAGCACACACATGACATACACATCACACATCACACATCACATGAAGCCGCAAAGTTTCCTCCATAAAGTCAACGATGGCGACAATAAAATTGTTTGATTTTCAAAATCAGAGCCCATTAGGCATTGGTAGGCTAGCATTGGGTAGGGCACTGTGGCAGTGTCAGAGGCATCTGATAAACAACAAGCCCAAAGGGAACACTTCAAGCTGAAGAAATTTTAGATGGCCAAACCTACACCAGCCCAGCCTTGTACCGCCCCCTTCAAAGGCAGCCATAAATATTTATGGCAATTATGCCGCTTATCAAAGAACGCTTTCCATATATCTGATATATATGCACACACACACACACACACACACACGCACACAATCACAATATCAATATCTATATCTATATGCCCACAATTGCTTCACAATTTGATTAAAGAACTAAGCGCAAAAAATTGTTTCACACAGTTTTTTTTTTTTTTTTTTTTTTTAATAATAATAATAATGAAATTGCAGACAGATTGTGAAATCGTAGCCAGACCGTAGACTCGGATCAAAGTTTTCAGTTCGAGCACGTTGAAGTCATCCAATTCCAAATACCTAAATCAACAATAGAGCATAAAGTAAACAATTGCAAAAAAAAAAAAAAAAAATATTTTTAAATCAAAATTAACATAAGCAATTTCAATATGCAGAATGGAAGTAGATATGATATGATTCCTCGAATTAGTTCAGAGAGCAAAGAAATAGGGCAAATTTTGAGTTCGATTCTATGAAAAATAAAAACTAGTTAAATACAATTTTCTGAAATATGAAAATTATGTATTTTTTATAGAATTTCTATCCACATATATCAATAATAAATGCATAAAAATTTATAAAAATATTATTGATATATAAATATCATTAATATATGTTTTCAAAATATTTCTCAAAAATATTTCATTTATTTCTTATGAATATTCCCAAATGGAATCAATAATTTATTGTTATAATTTTGAACATTTTCACATAGTTATTATTGCATATTTATCGTATCCCAAATTTTGCTCAATTTCTGTATCGAAAAATTCTGGATTTATTCATTAATAATCTCAATTGTGCACCTTTCTAAGTATTGCCTATAGGATATATATATATCAACTGGAGCAAATCTTATTTCCATGCTCGAAGCATTTTAGAAAATTATTTCTTGTAATCTTTTGTTGCAGCAATTGCTTCAAAATGCCGTCTATATCTTCTGTAACCTATCGTCAGTCCTTTCATGAGTATAATATCAATTTAGGGAGAAGTCATGGGTAGTCCGATTTTTAGTCTATTGTTTGTGATATAAATTTTATACTTAGGAATAGGCAAACAGATATCGAAAGTAAACGAACATATATAAATAAAAATATTTATTGTTTTGTATAATACAAAAAAACAAAAGCAGAGCCAAATTAAATATACAAAAATTATGAAGAACAAATTTTGCTTAATTTTATTTTAATAAATAGTATTATCTTTTATTTTTATTAAATAAAAATATATGTACATTTTTTTTATATCTATTATTTTAATACTATTTATTAAAATAAAATTAAACATATGTTTTTCTTAATTTTTTTATAATAAATTTGGTTCTGCTTTTGGTTTTTTGATTTTTTTTTTTTTTTTTTTTTTGTCGTTTGATAAATACTTAATGTGTTTGCATTGCTATCAGCTATCATTTTTCTGTACAACAACAAAAAAGTGTTTTCTGCTGCATTGTTGTTGTTTTCTTAGCAAAGAAAAACTCATCCAGAGTTAATCCGTGGCGGCGTTTTGATAAGAGTGGCTCGCTTATCAGGCAGACGCTGAAATGCGAAGCGCCAAGTTGTTGTTGTTGTTGTTGTTGTTGTTGTTGTTGTTGTTGGCTGAAGCTACCAGGTTACGTTTTTAGATATACACACGCATATGTATACATATATATGTTTGTATTGTAATTATGTGGGCAAATGTTCGTAGAAACAAAAACAAAATGAAAGCAGCAGAAGCAAAGCAAAAGGCGAAGCAGCAGCAACAAAGACTCAAAGAATGTCAGGGCGGCATTTGAGGGGACTTAGCAATGATAATGTCAAATGTTTGAGTGCTGCCGACCAGCAACAATAATAATAATAATAACGACAGCAACAGCAAGAACAACAACAATGCGAACCCCAAGCATAATGCATCAGTTACACATGGACAAATGACTTTGAAGTTTGGCGCTGACAGTTCAAATGCCACTGAAAGTGGATGCGTGTCTGTGTGTGTGTGTCTCTCTCTGTGTGTGTGTGTGTGATGGTTAACTATGGATCGTTTGTCATTCGATGGCCGGCATAACTCTGGCAACGATTTGATATAATGATGAAGCACTGTGCAATGTTGACGAAAACAATTTTGACAAAAGGTTGCCTCCAACATTCACAATGGCTTTTGGCCAAAACGCTTGCAACTGTTGCCCGCTGCCCGTTGCAACTCTCTGTGGCTATGGCCGTGGCAGTGGCCGGGTGCCGGGTGCCCGCTTTCCGTCCTGGCAACAACAATTAGTTGGCCCGGCTCGAACGAACGACGATGACGACCCAAAGCACAAAAGCACGCAAAAAATGCAGCAACGTTTTTCAAATGCCGCACCAGGGACCAGGGAAAAAGCCAGGCAGGAATGTCAGAGTAACGATGCGATGCCACTGAGCGAAAGAAGCAAAAACAAACAAGTGAGTCGAGACGGCTCGACTACGAGATACCCTGAACCCTACAAAAATCTAATACCTTTCTACTTTACGAACGTATGAGCGCGCTCTCTGCTAACCGCGCAGTTGCTGCCGTCGCTTGATGTTGGTTTGGGCTATACTTTGGATGTTTATAACTCCATTTCTATGCTCTTCATGAAACTTTCGGTATATTAATAGCATTGAAATCTACGGACATGGCTATATAAATTTATTTTTATGGTGTCTGCGATGTCTTCTTCTGCCTGTTACATACAATTTCACTAAACCATTGTACCCTGAATTCCCATTTTCAATCGATTCATCATGATCAGCATCATTATTATGCTACATTGCCTTAAAACATAATTATTATAATCATTGGCATTATTATTAGGATTCATATTATTGTTATCATTACTACTATAATAATTGTTGTGATACTATAATAATGATCATGATCTTGTCATTGTCATTGTCATTGTCATTATCATTGTCATTATCATTGTCATTGTCATTGTCATTGTCATTGTCATTGTCATTGTCATTGTCATTGTCATTGTCATTGTCATTGTCATTGTCATTGTCATTGTCATTGTCATGGTCATTGTCATTGTCATTGTCATTGTCATTGTCATTGTCATTGTCATTGTCATTGTCATTGTCATTGTCATTGTCATTGTCATTGTCATTGTCATTGTCATTGTCATTGTCATTGTCATTGTCATTGTCATTGTCATTGTCATTGTCATTGTCATTGTCATTGGCATTGCCATTGCCATTGTCATTGTCATTGTCATTGTCATTGCCATTGCCATTGTCATTGTCATTGCCATTGTCCTTATTCTAATTTTCATCATTGCCATAATGAATATTACTGATATTATTGTCATTACGAGATTTGTCTTCATTCTTGTAATGTTTTGCAACAATCATTAGTATTAAGCCACCAATGAAGCAAAGAATCGAGCCTTCTGGCAGTCAAGCATACTGCCAAGGATGTCTTCTTTTTCACGGCATACAGAATCGAACTATAGCTGTGTCCGACTGTCTGTCCCAGGGTATACAGAATGCAGACAGCAATAACAACAAAAATCGCGTTGGCATGAAATATAAAAAAAAAAACCGACACACACACACAGAAAGCGGAGAAAAAAAAACTAAGAAGAAGATGTAGAAGAAAAGGAGGGAATAAAAAACAAAATATAGCAGGCAAAGTCGCAGCAGCCGCCGCAGCAGGTTTGTGTCTTAAGTCTTTTGTTTTGCAGCAGGATGCTGAATGCCGCCGTGGCTGAAGATGACGTTGAACTGTGCCAGTGTTGCCGATGTTGTTTGCCGATGTTGTTTGCTGTTGTTGTTGTTGTTGTTGTTGTTGTTGTTGTTGCAGCGCGTAATTACATGGCAATTAAGTTAATTGAACTGCGCGCCTGAGCTCGCGTGAATTGCTTTGGCTAAAGATAATTTCCCAGCCATCGCCCGACCGCCCGTTGCCCGCCGCCCGCCGAATCATGGGCATATGGCAAGTGCGCGTGGCGCAGCTGCAAAGCTCACACAATGCACGTTTTTTTTTTCTTTTTCTTTATTTCTTTCTCTTTAGTCAAAATTTCATGTAAACTGGATGTATTATCCATGCGTTGGGGAAGCTGACAAAATTGTCAGCCCCAAAACCGAGAGACAAGCTAGACGCAAGTGCAGCCGACTCAGTCGACTCAGCCGACTCCATGCTCAAATTGAATACATTAAGCCGAGCGAGCGATCGTCCAGTTGTTTGTGTGTTTGTGTGTGTGTGTGTGGCTGGGTCAGGGCTGACCGGCCAGCCTGCCAGCCTGTCTATATATAGTGTATATATATATATGTATATACAATGGCTCGAGACGTTCAATTGTAACTGTAGCGTGCGCAAAACTGAGCGCAATTGCTTTCATGTACTGCCTGGCCATAGCAGCAGCGGCCGTTTCAGTTGCAGTTGCAGTTGCAGTTGCAGCCGCTGCCATTGTGGCTCTCCTTTGAGCTGTCTCTGTGTCTGCCAGTCTGCCTGTCTGCCTGTCTGCCTGTCGGTCTGTCGGTCTGCCTGGCAGATTTCTGCCAAAGATTAGCCGCCGCTGTCGCTGACTGTTTGTCTAACTGCTGCCAATGGCAGGCGAACTGCAGCCAAAACCCGGCAAAGCTGCCTGGCATCGAACTGCCAAGTGAAGTCGATGCTGCAGTTGCCACAGTCACGGCTCAGCTGATTAGAAACGCTTACCATGTGAAAAAATATATATTTTATTGATCAATTGCTATAAAACTTACTCAATTTGCAGTTATTGTTTGAACATTTGACTTAGAATCCTGATTCAAAGTCTGTGCTATATGAATTTATAGAGAATTTGTATAATTTTTAAATAGAATTATAATAATTATTAGAGAATTTCTTAAATTTTATGAACATCTATAAGACCTATTTTATTTTTTTTTTTTTTTTAAATTTATTTTTATTTATATTATTTTCTCTTTAGTTTTATGGAATTTTTGCATGACTTTTATAAATGATATGCAGATTTTCTAAGATCTTGTAGCTATAATAATTTTAATTAATTGCATGTTTTTCGACTCTATGAGACAATAAGTTAAGAGGTCTTTCTAGGTCTTGGAGCTACAAGTTTCTTCATTAAAAACTCTCTAATTTTCTAACTATTACTCAGTTAACTCTATTATATATGTATATCTTTTTTATTATCTTTAAAGTAACAAGATATCTTAGCTATCATATTTCTCAGCTTTTGTGACTTGAATCATAATAAAAATAAATAATATGATGCGCTACTTTATAAGACATATGAATGTCTTCTCACAGATGTTTCATAACATATCCTAATATTAAAGCCAATATATTATTACTCAAAAAAGAATTGATATATCTTTCAATCTTAGCCTAGTTCGTTACGTTTTAAGACAAGTTAACATAATTCCATTTATATATTATGACTACAGTGCTTCTATTTGTATGAGTCCACACTGTGCCTGTGATGCGATTGCCTGCTTCTAGCACTGTTGCTGCCATTAAGCTCTAGCTTTTTTTTCTTTGCTGCATTCCAGCCTGGCTGGCCGCTTGCGCTGGCAGGCAGGCAAAAGCCAAGAACGTCGGCAAACATTTCATTTCATTTCATTTCATTGCAATTCGTTTCGTTTCATTTCGTTTGGCTGGCCATTGCATTGGCTTTTGAATGACAATCGTCGGCAGTCAAAACGTCAATTAGCTGTGAGAAGACATTCATATGTCGGCAATGCCCGCTGACAGTTGCATGCCCCGCCACATGTTTGAGCCAACTGCTCCAGTCGACTGTGCCGCTTGCCGCTTGCAACTTATCGGCTGGCTTAATTATAGAGACAAAAGTCGGCCTGATTGTTTCAGATCTATCTAACTATCAGTTTTGCTTGGCCAGCAGCTATGATGTCATCGCAGATTTTGCATTTGCTTTTTAGCTTTTCCCCGCTCGATGGCGGCGGCTTCGATTTATCATCGCATCGTTGTCACGCGGCGGCGTCTTAATTATGCAAATTAACGCCTGACGGCCAGCAAAGCTCCAAATTTGCCTCTCACGGTAACCTGTTGGCCAGCAATAACAAAAAAAAAAGAAAAAAAAAAAGCAACGCTAACTCCACAGCTGGCCCCAAAAAACACTCGCGCATATTATTCATATTTGAGTTCGCATTTCTAGCTGGGGATCGCGAACAGAGCTTCGCTAATTGCAAGCAGCGCTTTCAAAAACAAATTAAATCAATTGGCGCACTTCAAAGCGACCGCTGCTGCCGCTTCCAATACCCCAGAGTGCCACATGCGATAATCCAAACGAAATTCAAACTCTACCCTCGCTACACCGCCACAAACAGCCGCCCCCGCATGCCTTGTGGCACTCGCCTGGCTTTTGGCTCGTATCAAATGGCTCACAACGTGGCCGTTAAGCGAGCAACTAAATCAAATAAAGCGCAAATCAAATAAATGCACTGACAACAACAACAGCAACAGCAACAACAACTGACAGCAAGATAAAACGCTGCCGTCCTGTGCTCATATGAAGATCGTGAACGACGCTTTTGTCGGCTGACCAAACTTGACTTTGACTGGGCCAAGCGCGGCTGCCAAGCTTCAAGATTTAATAGCTGTGCGAGCCATTCACTGTGTGCATGTGTGCATGTGTGTGTGTATGTGTGTGTCTAGTTTGCGGTACTTTGCTCAAGCATTTTGCAACACTTGTCACTTGTGGCAGCTGAGCAATTTGTGGAGGCTAAAGTCGCCGCCTAGATGCAGCCTCAAGATAACACAAAAAAAAAAAAGTAAACCACTGCGAAGATGCTCACACACATAGAACACACACATATACACACACACACATATATATATATATATATATATACCTCTAGCTCACACACATCGAACTCATTCATAGTTCTAGCTGTCTTTGGAGCTCGCTGAAAGCTCAAGTAGCTGACTGAAGTTGTTAGAACTCACGCATCATCATCATCATCATGAACATTGTGCTCATGATGAGCTGCGCTAATGATGATTGGCATAATAATGATTATGGAGATCAGTCACGCAGCGAAATGCTGGGAACGCAAATATTATATAGCAACAGTTTGGCATAAATAGTATAGCAGGAAAGATCTAAGAAATAGCAGCTGAATATGAACTGAAATTGGTTAGAGATTAGTTAAATTATTATATATAGAAGTTGTGTGCATATATATGTATATAATATATACTAGCAAATATATAGAGCTAAGATCTAGTCTAACAAATCAGTCAGTCAACTTTTAGCTACTGTTTCATTCAATATCTTAGATGACTTGGCTTGCAGCAAGCTAATCTTATAACAAATTGCAGTTGCAGGTGCTGAGGAGCTGGAACTGTGGCTGCAGCAGGGGCAGGGGCAGGGGCAGGTGCCAGGCCAACTGGTTGAGCCAAAAGGCAGAACAGTTCCAGTTCCACAGCCATGCTATCAAGTTAGGTTGGCGCTTAAGCCTATAATTTGTATGCTCGGCCTGGGAGTCTGGGGAGTCTGAGGAGTCTGGGCACCCGGAGTGCAGGTAGCAATGGCCACGTAGCATGCAGTCATGTAGCATGTAGCAAACGAAGCCGACAACAACGACGACGTAGCGTAGAAAATTATAAATTAATCCATTACTTAAGAGCAGATTATGCAGATGTCTGGGCGCATTAAATGTCGCCGGCGAGCCGAGGATCATGGCTAAAGGCATTAAGCGTTAATGAATGGAGGATGCCGCCAAGCCTAGAAAGACTCTGGCCCCAAGCATAGATGCACACACACATATATATATATATGCACACTTGTATGTATATGTTTATGGCTCTAGCTAGCTCTGTGCGTTGTTGTTGTTGTTGTTGTTGTTGTTGTCCCTTTCGAAATATTCAAAGCCAAAGTGCCGCAGCAACAACAATCGTTGGGGCAAACATGAATGCTTTGCCTTTTTGGCTTCGCTTTGCTTTCATTTCATTTGATTTCGTTGCGCCGAAATCATTAATCAAAATCGAGAAATCATTAAGTTTGCGTTTACGTTCAGGTGTCAACTGTGCCTCATGCTGCTGCTGCTGTCGTTGTTGTTGTTGTTGTTGTTGTTGTTGTTGTTGTTGTTGTTGTTGCTGTTCCTTAACTTGTAATTGAATTGTGAACATGGCCAGGCAACAAGCCAGCGTCGAGACGGTCGAGTCGAAAACATTATCAAAGCGAAACAAGATTAAATGTTATTTAGCTTTGCTCGAGACATCGTAATCGTCAAAGAAACAACAACACGAAAAATTTAAGAAAAAATAAATAAATAAATAAAATGAAATGTGAAAAAAATGTGTGAAACAGGCTGAACTGAAGGAATTGCCGCCAGTCAAACATATATATGAAAAAACCTTATATGAAAGGCATAACGAATACGAAATGCTCTTGCATAAGAAATATAATGATGTTGAAAGTTATTAACTAAGAAATTACCTGTAAAGAAAAAAAGATTTTCATAAATAAATCATCAATTCCTAATCCCGTCTTCTGCTCTATTCCCAAGCTCTATTCCTTAACTCCAATGCTCAACTCCTTAGCTCTCTCTCTCTCTTGCTCTCTCGCTCTCTCTCATATATATATGATACTTATAAATGATACAGTGAAACCAAACTTCAATCAACTTCTAGCAAAATTAAATTAATAAAAGCTAATTTTCAAGCTGAAACTCCTCGAGCAACGCGCAGTTAGACAGAGTTAGAAAAGCTTCAACTCTTCTCTCTCTCTCTTCACTCTATCTCCTTCACTTGATAGGCTCAAAGACCATTTGCCTAACAAACTTGTTGGTAAAGTTAGCATGCCCTATAGAATACATATATAAAATGCCAAAATGAAATCACAGCCGCAACGAAACTCGACTTTGAAAGCGTTAGAAAAAAAGAGCTGTTAATTTTAGCTGAAACAAATTAAGCATAACTTTTTCACTTTACACACACACAGACACGCACACACAGACACGCACACACACACGCACACACAGTTTAACTCGATGACACAAAAGTTAATTTCATGATCGATTTTTTTTTTTAATTCACGCTAAGCTTGAAAGCAATTTTTGTATTCTTAGCATATAAATACCAACAAAAATGTCGATTTCAGTTTTTAGAGAAAAAAACGTGTTTTACAAATATTAAATATATCTTTTTTAAAACTGGATATTACAAAAAATTAAAAAAAAAAAAAAAAATAATAATTCATACGTAAAAGTTTTCTTGTTATTAATATAAATTTTTCTTATATATATATGTATATCAATTAAAAAAAAAAATATATATATATATATTAATATTTTTGGAATACAATAAGAAACTGAGCGAATGATCGGATCTGATTATGCATTTATATATTATTATTTATTAATTTTTTTTTTTAATTCTTGTTTAATTAATCAAAATTGAATTCTCATGATATTTAGAAATATCTACAGAAGTATCTACAACTATAAATAAATATTACTTACAAACTGTCAAAATTAATTTTAAAAGCATAATTTCCTAAAGCTTTGCCAAATATGGTCAGCTCTATTTTTAATTTTAACTAATTTTTGTCTCTTTTTTGACGTTCTATGCCAGTCAGGCAAAACGAATTGATTGCTTTTTGTCGGGTGTGCACAGCGTTGCGCGTCGGCGCGGCGCAGCGAATTGCGGCCTCTTTTTTTATGTTTTTTGTTTCATTTTTTTGTTGTTTTCTTATTTTTTTTTTTTGCGGCAACTGCGTGGCCAAAAAATGCTCACAGCGTTGCAGATTGCATTCGATGCGCAGACGCAAAACCGCCTCGGCTCGGGAATGGGCATTGGGGCAGGCGGCTGGCTAGCCGCATGAGACGATGGGGCTCGGCGCGGGAGCAGGGGAGATGGAGTTGAGAGAGAGAGAGAGACTGTGGCCAAGTCGGGTTTGCCCTTTTACATTTGGCAACAAAAAAGAAAAAAAAAAAGAACAGCACAAAGCGGCATTAATAACACATTTCAGACACTTGGCCGGCCGTTTGTTTGTGGCTCAAAAGCGTGAAACAGCTTTCGTAGTTGGTCTACCTCTCTCAGTCTCTATGGCTCTCCCTCGCTCTCTCTCTCTCTTATTCTTTTGCCCTCCCTCCTTCAGAGGCTGAACAGCCTGTGTCTATGACTGTAAATGCGGTTGGCTTGTCTATTAGGTTGATTGCCTTTCAGTTTTCGGCCTGGGCTATGACGACGATGATAATCATGATAATGATAATGCTGATGCTGATGCTGATGCTGATGATGATGATGATGATGATGGGGCTCTGACACTTGTTGCCATTGTTGAAGCCTGACTGCAGCATCATTAAATTATTATTGCCTCTGGGTCATAATAGACAACAGAGACAGAGAACGATTGAGCGAGGCAAGAGATTGGGAGAAAGGGCAAGTGGGATGGATGCTACCTCAATCTGACAATAGTTCACGAGCGGCAGCCTCAAAGTTAACAAAAGAACTGAACAGAAAAATCAAAGCGAGAATCAAAGTCAAATAGAAAACGACTTTGAAATACCTCGCAAGCAGTTCGAATATCATTAAAGTTCTATGAAGAGTTGCTCAAATCGTAGCTAGTCTAGTTCAGATATATATAGTATATATTTCTATATTCACATCTGGTATATATATATGTATATATCATATTGTATTGCTGCATGCATATATCTGAACTGAAGGGTATACAAATTGGATATTGCGTGCCTAATGCGCTGTTCCACATGACCAACGGCAATACAGTGATTCACTGCGTGTGTGTGTGTGTGTGTGTGGCTATTGACTGCCCTAATGTACCTTAATTATAGCCACAACAACAAGAAGTATGTTGGCCAAGACAACAAAAGCGAGCCAGAGCACAGCCAAAGCTGTGCCAGCTGAATGAATGCGAAGCTGAAACCCAAACTCAAGCTCGATGAATGTTGGTCGCCAAGCCGAAGCAGGCGAAGACGAAGGCGAAGACGAAGGCGAAGACGAAGGCGAAGGTGGAGCTGGAACTGGAGTTGGAGTTGGAGTTGAAGCTCGGTCGGGACTTGGTTTTGGGACCGCATGTCAACCCATCAAATGCATGTCAAAGTGCCGCACTGGGAGTCACAAAGCCAGCGCATTCTTTTTTTTTTTTTTCTGGCTGTTGTTCTTAGCGTTTTTGGGCTCTTTCCTGAGAAAACGTCTCACTAATTTGATGCAGTCTTTTTTTTTCTGCTTATTTTTTGTGTGGCTAAGATACGCGTTAAGCGCAGGCCCCAAATCCGCAACCCTTTTTGGTCGTCTTCTAGACACAAATTCCGCAAACTCATAAATGTTTTATGCCTCGCTCGGGACGTTCGGGGTTCGTCATCGTCAGTGTCAGCGTCATCATTTGACGGACATGTCTGGACCCCGTTCGCCTTTATTATTATGTATCATAATTTCTTGTCTCTCTCTCTCTCTCTCTCTCTCTCTCTCTCTCTCTCTCTCTCTCTCTCTCTCTCTCTCTGTGTCACTCTTTTAGCTCTTTTTGCTTTAGCTCGCGGATCGTTGCGATTGAAGTTGTTTCTGGCATTGCAATTAATAGTCGCAACTCGGAAACGGTTTGATTTGCTTTTTGCTTTTTGCTTTTTGCCATTTGCAGGCATTCGATGCATTGCGTGTAATTAGACCGTAATTGCATTTAACACTTGCGAACGGGCATGGGAAGCCATATCGATATTGACTCACCTGCCGTTAGGCCCCTCCATACTTTGCCGTTCACATGTGCGAAGTTTGTCGCTAATTTTCACACAAACCACATTTGTCATCGGCTAATGGGAAATTCAACAATATTATCAAAGAGCTGCATTCACTGCATCGACTACAGCTGAGGGCAAGTCATGTTAAAGTCTGGGAATAAACTCTGTCTTTGTCTATGTTATAGCAATGTTATGCGACATAGCATGTTAATGTCATGTTAATGCCAGTAGGCAAACTGTTTTCATAATTGGACTACATAAGTGTTGCTCGAATAACTCTTTTGATTCCTATTGTTCCTTAAATATTCAAATGTTTGGCGGAGTATGCGTGACCGACAACAAAAAGTGTATATAATCTTGAAGAGGTTGTAGTCTTACGGGTTCTCTGTCAATCCGTCTGTATATTGATTAATCTATTATTTTTTACGTTTATCCTTAGTCTACATTCTGCAATATGTTCGTTTGCCCGTCTGTCTGTCTATCCATTTATCTGTTCTTTTAACAGTCTATATTTGATCTATCCTTCCTTCCGTTCTTTCATATATCTCTACTTCCTTCCATGCTGCCCACGTGCCACCTTTCCGTTCTCCATTCTTTTTGTTTTTTTTTTCTTTCTGCGCTTTCTTCTTTCCGTTCTTCTTTCCTTACGTTCTTCCTTCCGTCCTTCCTTCAGTGCTTCCTTCTGTCTTTCTTTCTTTCATTCCGTTCTTCCTTCTTGCTGTACTTCTTTCCTTTCGTGCTGCCTGTATTCTGTGCTTCCCCTCGTCCTTATTTCCGTCATTTCAACTTTCAATTCTTTCCTTCGTTCTTTCTTCCAATTCATTCCAACTTTCAATTCTTTCCTTTGCGTTCTTCCTTCCTCCTGTGCTTCCTCTCTCTTCATCATTCTTTCTATTGGTCCTTCTTTCCGTTCGTCTTTCCTTCCCTGCTTCCTTTCTGGCTTCCTCCCTTTCTTCCTCCCGTCTTTCCCAACGCCTTTCCCACTGTCTTTTCTTTCGTATGTTTGCTGTTGAGCTTCGCATTACAAAGTGCAACAAATGCAATTAGATAATATATATATATATGTCTATATATCTTTTTTTTTTTTTTTTGCTGTCGTTTACTTTTTTCCAATTTGATATTGTTAACATTTGATGACTGTTGTTGTTGTTGCTGTTGCTATTGCTGTTGTTGTGGCTGTGACTAGACGCGATTCAGTCGGCAAAAGAACAAAGAGATAAACGCGAAAAGCGCGTCTACGTTTGACTACAATTTTATTGCATTTTTATTAGATAAAATTATAGACATCAATGAAGAACAGCAACAACAAATGCAACAACAACAACAACAACAGCCATAGTAACAATAACAATTAACAAAAGCCAACGGCGCCGACACCCCTGTCCAGGTGTGAGGTGTGAATGGGAACGCCGACAATTTTATTGTTAAACATTTTTTTTTTCTATTGTTTAGAATTGAGTTTTTTTTTATTTTTATTTTTTTTTTTTATTTTAGTATTTGTTGTTTAACTTGGCGCAAATATTTGCTAGGTTTTTGCGTTCGTTGCGCCGCGTTTTTTTTTTTTTGCTCACTTCAATCTAATTATTTAGCGGCAAACTTTCAAGTTTGCCTGAGGCACAACTACTCCTTAGCCTTAATTGATAAAGTTCCAGATCTATGAAGCCAGATCTATGTTGTCTGCTTTCAAATAAAATGGGCTAATTATGCCAAGCCCAAGCGTCGAGAATGTGAATTTGAAAAGCTCTGAAGCGAGTTGGCATTCGGAAAGGGAGCTGACTAAAGTTGAAAAGTGTTGTAAATTGAAGCTATAAATTTTATATACTATATTTACTTAGTTTGATATAATATATATTAGGGTATAATACGAGTACGAGTACGAGTACCCAATCAGATTTTGTTCTTAGACTTCGTTTGACTTTGCGTACAAATTTGTATAGTTCGATATACTAAGACAAATGTCTCTAACTATATATCTAGATTACTTTCTATCATGAAATCTAACTAGCTAGATGCACAACAGTCACAAGATTGATCAAAAACGATTTTTTGTTAAAGTTGTTGAAAATTTTTGATTATTCAGCAAGATTTTAGTTTCAGTGATCGTTCATCGCTTTCCGGATTGCCGGATTGCTGGCTTGACTGGTCAATAATACAGGATGTTCGTTTATGATTTCTTCCTGGCGTCATTCCTTCCCACGGTCTTCAGTTCTGGCTTTTCATAATACAAAACTTAATTCTATGATTTATGAATATTAACTTAAGATCAAGTCTACAACATATGATACGATTTTATAGCTCAATATCCAACTAGACTAGATATACTTTGTAGCATAAATGGATACATATGCTCGAAGAGTTATTCGCTCTGATCTTGCAACTTGACATGTCGAAGACTGGTCGACTAAGCTATTGCTCTTGTCAACCTCCACAGTTATTGAATATTGAATAGAAGTATGGAATAGTGTTGCCTGATAGACTCTTATCTAAAAGACTGAAGTGTGCAACCTGATGTAGAGTAATAGCAGGGCGTAGTGGAAGGGTATACATGACTACACCTATATTATGCCGCTGGCATTTTAGATAAAGTGCAAAGTAGTTACGCCTCTCTTAAATTCTATTAGCCTCTGTTATTATGCATAAATTTATAATAATTTATAGACTCACTCACTCTTATCTCCTCTCTCTCTCTCTCTCTTTGCAGATAGCCAAACTGTTGCCATTGATCGAGTCTGGTTGTTCGCGGCGAGCACGTTTTTTGCTCTGCTCGGCGCTATTTCCGCTCTGCAGCCCGGATGTGCCACGCCCAGTGACTGCTTGCAAGTCGCTGTGCGAGACAGTGAAGGGGGAGTGTGCAGCGAATGCGGCGCCAGAGCTGATGCAGCTGTGGCCGCAATTTCTCAGCTGCGACTCGCTACCCCAGCCAGAGAATCATGAGCTCTGCATGCAAATACCGCAGGAGGCGGCGGCCAGTGAGAGTGCCGGCGTGGGCGTGGCAGCGCCAAATGCCGATGGACAGCCAACAACAGCAGCAGAGTCGCCGGCACCACAGCAGCAGCAGCAGCAGCAGCAGCAAATGTATTGGTCCTGGCTGGCCTGGAAGATGTCCGCACAGCTGGGCAAATCGCCGTCCAGCAACGGACTGCCGGGCTCAGCAGCCAGCCTAGGCGGCGGGAGCTTCTGTCCGCAGAACTTCAGCATGAGTCCGCTGAGCGCCGAGGAGTGTCTGCCGCAGTGTCAGCGCGATGCGTTCCACTCCACGCAGCAGAAGAAGCTAACCGAGAGTCTCGTCCTGGGCCTGTCTGCCGTGTGCTTTGTGCTGACGCTCTTCGCGCTGGTCACGTTCTGGGCGGAGCCAACGCGCTTTGGCTATCCGGAGCGTCCGGTGCTGTTTCTCTGCTTGTGCTACAACCTGTTTAGCGTTTGCTATCTGGAGCGCATTGTCTTTCATCAGGCGCGCAGTCTGGCGCTGCTGCAGGAGCCGGGCGGCAGAGGTGGTCGAGCGCCATGTGCGCTCACCCCGCCATGCCTGGCGTCGTACATCAGCACCTCGTACCTGAGCCTGTGCGCCGCCAGTTGGTGGCTTATCTTTGCGCTCTGCTTCTATTTGTCCTCTCACAAGAAGTGGTCCAGCGAGGCGCTCGAGAAACGTTCCGGACTATTCCATGTGCTCGCCTGGGTGCCGCCGCTGGCGCCACCCATAGCCGCACTACTGCTGGAGCGCGTGCGACCCAGCGAGCTGACGGGCATGTGCACGGCGCCGGGATTCGTGGAGCTGCCAGCGCTGGCGTTGCTGCTCCTTGGCCTCTACTTCACGCTGCGCGCCTCCCGTTCGCTGCACTCGCTGCAGCAGCAGCTGCAGCCAACGCTGGCGCATCAGCGCTTCGCCCAGATACGCAAACGCTTTGTGATCTTCTCGCTGCTCTTCTTCGTGCCGACGGCGGCGGGCGTGGTGGCGGCCTTCTGTGAGCGGTACGTGGACGCAGTGCCCAGCTGTGCGACGCCGGAGGATTGCGAGCAGCCGGCTCAGCTGAGCGCCTGGCCAGCGCTGGTGCGCATCTTCTTTCAGCTAGTGGGCGGCACACTGACCGGCATGTGGGTGTGGTCGCGCAAGACCTGCGAGAGCTATCGCAGTCGCCTGGTAGCCGGTGGCTCGCCCAGCTCCTCGCTGATGACGCAGCATAAGTCGTCGGCCGCGGCACTGCCCAAGAAACATCTCTATGCCAGCGGCAAATCGATGCTGGCCGTGACGGCGCCTCCAGCCTCCGCCCAGGCGCCGCTCTATGCGGGCATCAGCTTCCACAACGTCCCAGTCTACAATCCGCATCAGTCGCGCGTGTAGCAGCCACAGCGAGACTCGGCCTGGCCGGATCTCAGCCTTGTACATATAGCTCGGGCGGGCTGCACACTGGCCGCCACACGATCGGCTCTGATCTACGAGTACGTCTGCGTGGCCAGCCCGCAGCTTCGATCTTAATCTAGCCCCTAAGTCCTAAGCCTAAATCGAAAATGTGTTAATAGCTTTAAATTCAATTTGATTCAAATATGTAAATAGTTTTTTTTTTATTATTATTATTATTATTAATATTATTATTGATAGCGCTTAAGTGTATTAAAGGAGATAAAACAGAAAAATATAATATAAAATTATTTAAATTTAAACATTTATTGCTTTTTATTTCAATTGTAAGATAGAATATGAGAATGTGGGAGAGTGTATGTAAAAGTCAAAAGGAGGCGTGGCAAATCCGACAAGTAAATATAATTAATGGGTATAACGTAGCCTGAGGCCAATCAGCCATGTCTGACTGTGCGTCCATTCGTATAATATAAAATCATATAATATAATAAAATAATAATAAAATTTTAAATCTCTGAATTTGAAAATATTCCTATATAACTTATCCACAATATCTAAAGACTTGACTTGTTAGTGTAGATTCCTATATAATGCAATGCGACTTGAACAATATATAAATTGAATTTAGAAAATCCTTCTAGAAATTATGTTATTATTAAGTATAATTGAAATTCCCATAGTAAAGCCCAACTTAATGAGTATCTCCTAGTCGAGCAATCCCGACTTAAGCGCTCTTATGCTTAGCTTTTATTCTTGATATAGAATCAGCTTGCTTCGTATTAGGGCAGAAGGCTAATGCAATTTAGTTTCACATGATTTAGGTATTGTTAATATAAAATCTAAAAATGTTAAATAAGCTTTTTAAATATTATATAGTAGTAGTATGCACCATATAAATATAGCTGTTATAACTTGCATAGCTATTCATTGAACTTTTTGAAATTGATTCAAAAATCAAGTCAAGTTTATTCGAAAAGCGATATAAAAATATATAAGTTATGGTCAAACATGAAGAGGCTTTATCTTGATCAAATTTGTCAAAAACTTCAACTTGAAAACTTCATAAACTTGATAAGCTTGAAAACTTTTGATTAGTGGAAAGTTTTTGGCTGCCTATCGAACAGATCGCGCTGCAGCTACTACAGCTGTTAGTTAACAAAATGTAAAGCATATTTGCCAAATTGCAGCAACAAGTCAAGCCCATGCATAGCTTTAAGGCTTTTTAAGCTGATGACCAATTACCAAGCAATGCTACAATTTCTGAGCCATGCTGGGGTTAATGCTTAAGGCAGATGCGCACAGCAAAACAAAAATTGTGTATTTAAGTAGAATTTTAATAGCAATGAGAGCTGCCAGAGTCGCAACGAAATTAAGTTAATTGCGACTACTGTATTTAAGTTTTTGTTTTTTTTTTTTCCAACTGTGAGGGAGAGGCAGCTGGGCAATTAGACATAAGTTTAATGAGAGACTCTCAAATTGATGGCAACAATTTCGGTCGCATGCTCAGCTGTTCATGTTGCAACAACTCGCTGTGGGCAACCCTTTTGTCCGCCACCCTGTAAGTGTCACACAAAACATACAACAACAGCAACAACAACAACAACAGCGACAACAACAACCCGCTGCAGCACGCAATTAATTTGATTGAAGCTGCCACACGGCGTGCCTCGCAACGTTTCTATCTTACAAATTGCCACGCTGCCGTTGCAAGCAGCAGCAGCAACAGCAGCAACAGCACCAAGCCACTGTGCAGCAAGCGTGCAATTAACTGTTGTGCGCCAAGATCAAAGCGATTAAAGCCGCTGCTACGTCTAAAAAAAAAAAAAACTCTATATATATATATATATATATATATATATATAAGCTCAGGCGTTGCCCGCGCCCCTTTGGCTGAAAGCGAAACCCTGCGAGACGAGTCGAGCCAATGAGGCTTTATCGTCATCATCATCATCATCATCATCATCATAATTATCATTGCCTGTTGCTTGTTGTTTTTAGCTGGCCAAACAACAAAAGAACGTGGCCCAAAATGCCAAAAGGGAGCAGAGCAGACAGCAACAGGAGCAGGAGGGGCAGAGGCAGAGGTAGAGGCGCGGCTTTGCAGGTGGTTGGCCCAGCCGGTGCTGAGACATCGTGTAAGCGGCTCAAATGATTGCTGACCATTTACAAGTGTTAAATGTGCATAAAACTTGGCCAGCATTCAGTCGGCGTTCCAGCTTTAGCCAGCACAACTGCAATTTTCATTATAAATGCATCGCATTTGGCCAGCGGGGGCGCAACATGGCCGCACTTGGCTTGGCTAATAACTCATTCAGCTGGTTGACCAAAAGCCGCACTCTTCACTGCTTTTACATATGCCCTGCACTGACATGGAGATGACCTTAGAAAGGATGAAACAGTTAGCCTAGGGTCCAGTGAATGTTGTTTCTGTTGGCCAGATGCGTTGATGAATTGTGATTGGTCAACAAACAAAAAATAAGCATAAAGAGTATCCTTTCCGTTGTCAATGGCAGGCAGTTTATATGTGAGCTATCTGATAAACATACGTTGCCAGTATATCTGCATTATCTGCTATCAATTTCGCAGGTATAGCGACCGCTAACCGATCAAATTAGCTACAAGCCTTGTTCGAAGCACTTTATTCCCATCGCACAACTAAAAGCTAATTTATGCATTAACAAAAATTTCCATTTCGTTTTTTCTTTACATTTGCCTTTTGTGTATATAAGAAATGCAGGGTAGCTGCTAGTCGATCGCAGCTTTGATTTTTCAAGTAGCTCAAGCAGTCGTCAGCAAATTTACAGAACAGCCCCAAAGTATGCAACACTTTTTATAGCAGCAACAGGTTCAACAGCAAGCACAGGGTGTTTCAGCGCAGCTCTAAAGTATGCAACGCAAATGTATTGAAAAATGTTTATATACATTTTAAAAATTGATTATGAAATTACGAATTGCTTGACATTTGCGTAAACATATTTTACATGCGTACAACTTTATTTTTATTTATTTATATACATGTATATGGTATATATATATATATCTCTCTCATAGCTTTGCTAAGCCATGTTATCGATAACATTTTGGACAAGGCAGCTCTAAGCTTTGCAGCAGCTGTTTTATGTTGGCCAAGACCGGTTTCTGTTGACTGTTGGCTCAAACTGTTGTGATTGCGAGAGAATGAAAGAAGACCAGAGGAGAAAGCATTCTTGCTAGATGGATGCCAGCTTTGTCTGCCGCTGCTGTTGACGTGTGCAACAGTTGAGAAAAGAAAAGAAAAAAATCCGTTTTTTAATCATTTTTATGTTTGCTTAATGTTTCTATTATTAAATTGACTTACTGGAAATATGGCCGCGAGTGTTGTTAAGGCGCCCAAGTGTACGGCGAAAGCCAAAGAGGTGGCCAAAACGAAACCAGCCCAGACCAGCGATGACAACGGGTGAGAATGCGCTAAAACAAAAGACTGAAGCAACAAACTCAACACTAAACTGCATTTCTCCATTGTTTACGTGCGCAGGCGCAGATGGGCATTGCTGGGTCTCGTTTTCCTCATCACCTTTGCCACACGCTTCTACAAGGTAACCGAACCGGATCACATTTGGTAAGTGTTTGACAAATGCAATTGTCCAATTGGATCTGATTAGAACTTCATTTTTCTCAGTTGGGATGAGACGCACTTTGGCAAAATGGGCAGCTGGTACATCAATCGCACTTTCTTTTTCGATGTGCATCCGCCTCTGGGAAAGGTGAGAAGAATTCCAAATTGAAGATTCGTACTCTTTTGTCTTTCTTTTTGCTCTCTATCGCTATCTTACCTAACTATCTATTTATTCATATTTCTTTCTGCATTTCCATATCTAAATATATTTTATTGTATGTATCTCTTCTATCTTCCTCTCCTTCTCCATCTCTAATCTAATTACTTATGTCTATAACTTTCGTTCTCCATCTATCTTTTGTATCTATCTATCTATTCTTGTCTTCCGTTCTATATGTCCGTAACTCTCTCTCTCTCTCTCTCTCTCTCTCTCTCTCTCTCTCTCTCTCTCTCTCTCTCTATGTCTCTCTATGAATTTCCTCTCTCTCTCTCTCTCTTTCTCTCGCTCTCTCTTTGGAGATGCAACCCTCTATCTCTCTATCTCTCTATTTCTCACTTTGTTTAGAAAGAGTTTTTGTATATCTATCTCCATATCTCTCTCATCTTACCTTTATCTCTATATATCTCTCTCTCCCTGTCTCTTGTTCGCTCTCACTCGCTCTCTCTCTACCAGTTTCATTCTTTCTTTTTGTTTCCTTCTCTCTCTTCATCTTAACTACTTTCATTCTTTTTCATTCTTTCTTTGTCTGCCTTTCTCTATCTCTCTCTTTCCTTCCTTGTCTCATTTTTTTTTGCTTTTTCTCTCACTCTCTCACTCTCTCACTCTCTCTCTCTCTCTCTCTCTTTCTCTCTCTCTTTCTCTCTCTCTCACTCATTGTCTGTCTCTCTCTCCTTCACCCTGTTCCACTTACATGTTTACCTAGTGCTCTATTCTTCTCTCTAGCCTATTCTCTTGCTCTCATTTAATATATACCTTCTTCCCTCTCTCATACTCACTCGTCCCTCTCTCTCGCTCTCCCTCTCTCTCTTTCAGATGTTAATTGGCCTCTCTGGCTATTTAACTGGCTACAATGGCACCTTCCCCTTCGAGAAGCCTGGCGATAAATACAATGGGACGCGCTATGAGGGCATGCGCTATGTGAGTATCGGGCTTAAGGCAGTTCTATCGATAATTTATAGCTAAACTTTCGACCTTGCAGTTCTGCACTACGCTCGGCGCTCTCATCATGCCCATGGGCTTCGATACGGTCTATGATCTGACGCGCTCCTATGAGGCGGCGCTGCTGTCGGCTGCCTACCTCATCTTCGGTAAGCGACGAACCTCATTCAATATTCGAATGACTAAGTTCAGTTCAAATTATTGCAACAGATGTGGGCATGCTGACACTCAATCAGTATATTCTGCTGGATCCGATTCTGTTGTTCTTCATGATGGGCTCGGTGTGGGGCATGGTCAAGATATCCAAGTGCACCGCCGCCGGTGGCTCTTATACGTGGCGCTGGTGGCTCTGGCTGCTGCTCACTGGCACCATGCTCTCCTGCACAATAAGCGTAAAGTTTGTGGGTCTGTTTGTGGTGCTGCTGGTGGGTTTGCACACGGCCAGCGAGCTCTGGCTGATCCTGGGCGACCTCGAGAAGCCCATTGTGGAGACGGTCAAGCAGATTGCGTGTCGCGCTATTGCGCTCATCATCTGGCCCGTGGTGCTCTATACGATCTTCTTCTACATTCATCTGAGCGTCCTGAATCGCAGCGGCCATGGCGACGGCTTCTACAGCTCGGCATTTCAGTCGCGACTCATTGGAAACTCTCTATACAATGCGAGCATGCCGCGAGACGTTGCCTACGGCTCGCTGGTGACCATCAAGAATCACAAGACGGGCGGCGGATATTTGCATTCGCACTCGCATCTCTATCCCAAGGGCAGCGGCGCAAGGCAACAGCAGGTGAGCTCTTTCAGGATGAGTGAATTAATGGAAGATCCGTAAACTGAACTCCATATCCCACAGATCACCACGTACACGCACAAGGACGACAACAACATTTGGCTAGTAAAGCCATACGATCAGCAGGAGGTGCCCAAGGGCAAGCTGCGTCTGCTGCGGCACGGAGATCTCTTGCGGCTGGAGCATCTGGTGACCAAGCGGAATTTGCACTCGCATAACGAACCCGCACCCATGACCAAAAAGCATCTACAAGTGACTGGCTATGGCGAGGTGCGTTTGCATTGCATTGCATTCATAATAATTCATAAAAAAAAAAATTCAAATTCAAATTCGAAAATGATTTCATTTCTTCATTTGACAGCTCGGCGTGGGCGATGTCAACGATGTGTGGCGCGTGTTAATTGTCGGCGGCAAAGTCAATGACACCATACACACGGTGACCTCACGGCTAATGTTCGTGCACTATCTGCAGAACTGTGCGCTCACGTCCAGCGGCAAGCAGCTGCCCAAGTGGGGCTTTGAGCAGCAGGAGGTTTCCTGCAATCTCAATATACGCGACAAGAATGCTCAATGGAATGTGGAGGATAATCAGCATAAGCAACGTAAGAGCGCGCTCTCTCTCTCTCTCTCTATCTATCTCTCTCTCTCACTAACTGATCTGTGCCTCTTCTAGTGCCCAGCGTGAGCTTTAGCGTCTATGCGCCAGGCTTCTTTGCGCGCTTTCTGGAGTCGCATGCGGTGATGCTGCAAGGCAATGCAGGCCTAAAGCCCAAGGAAGGTGAAGTCACAAGTCGACCCTGGCAATGGCCCATTAATTATCGGGTAAGAGACTGCACAGCTAGCAGATTTATAGTAGCTCAGAGTATGAGTCCACCACATTCATCGTATGCCATGCCTCCCACATAAATAGGCAATAGCAAAATACTTGACGTATTTCCACGTATTTTCAGGGTCAATTCTTCTCGGGCAGCAGCTATCGCATTTACTTGCTGGGCAATCCCTTCATCTGGTGGAGCAATCTCGTCTTTCTGCTGCTCTTCATCATCATCTTTCTGTGCAATGCCATTGTGCAGCAAAGACGCGCGGGTCTGGCCGCCCGTCAAGCCGCTGCAGTGCAGCTAAATGTCACACAGGAGCTGTGCAGCTGCTGTCCGCCGGAGAGTGTACCAAAGCCAGTCGACATCGCCGCAGCGCCCGTTCAGAGTCAGCGGCGCATGTCCTTGCAGGCAGCTGCCTGGCTATTCATTGGCTGGCTATTGCACTATTTGCCCTTCTGGGCCATGGGTCGAGTGCTCTACTTCCATCATTATTTCCCAGCGCTCATATTCAATTCGCTGCTCACAGGTAAGTCTATATATATATATGAATATATAATCTTAGACTAACTGATATCAGTACTACTCTGAGCATCTCAGCTAGACTAACGCAGATATAGTTTAAAATATACACACAAGTTCACTGAAGCAGCTCAATTTATAGTATATAGTAATCGAGGTTATTAGTATAGGGTATCTAGAATGCAGGCACACTCCGACAAATTGCTTTTCTCTAGATTCCACTCTATGTATAACGTTCAGCTTACTGTCTTCAGGCATTCAGTGGCAATTGCATTGCATGTCAATCTAGGGTATCTATAAGTCAGATACTTTTTATATATACTTTATGAAAATTTGTCTCTTAATAGTATTCTGAAAATAAAGCAAGTATAGAAATTTGTCTAAACTCTAGTAGTATGCGGAAAGTAACGCTTCGTCGGCACTCTTTACATTATGTATAGGGCATACGCTAGTCGACTACTTTTAGCCTATATTGTAGTACAAAAATATGCCAACTAGGGTAACTTAGGGTATCTGCAAATCGGTGCCTTTCAATATATTCAATATGGAAAATTCTCTAGCTAGTACTATATACTGTATATAGTATAAGGTATGTACTAATGCATATATACTAAATAAATAGTATAGGGTATGCACTAGTACTTATACTACTACTGCACGAAACAGACAAACACATCCTCAGCTATATTTAAGATTTAGTATAAGGTACTAGCTAGGCGGAGTCATTTAGCCCTCATCAACTAAACGTAGGTTTCTTGGCTAGTATAGAATATTCATCATCTAGAATATTAATCATCAGCTTTGTTTTGGATTCGTATAGGGTATTCCGCAGTCGGGAACATTCATCTGCTGCTCCATCAACTAATTCTTCTAATCATCAGCTAGAATGTTCAAGTAAAGTAGAATGTTCAAGTAAAGATAGGCTTGAGATTGGTTTGGGGTATTCGAAGGTCGGACAGATTATCTACTTCATCGTCTTCCCAACTCCTTCTTCAGGGTTTATATTCCATAAGAGTAATATTTGAGACTCGTATAGAGCATACGCCATCTAGCTCTTCAGCTTCATCACCATCTGCATTCCCTTCTTGGGGAATTATGTTCCACTAGAGTTATATTTCATATAAGCATAGAGTATTCACACACACTCATCTTCTCTGTTCTTCGCCTTCTTCGCATCACCTTCTACAGGCATTATGTTCAACTATATAATACGATCGCTGCCCCGATGGCTGCAGCATGCGCTGCTCGGCTCGCTGCTCTCGGCGGTCGTCTACAGCTTCGTGCTCTTCTCGCCGCTGGCCTACGGCATGAGCGGACCGCTGGCCAATGAGCCCAACTCGACGATGCACAACCTCAAATGGCTCTCGACCTGGGAATTTTAGCGAATCAACATTTCCATATATATATATATATATAATATATAAAGTATGTGTATTTATTTATTTATATAAATCTGTGTACTAAAAAAATTGCGCTCCGATTAAATACAAAAATATATATATATATTTTTTAAATAATAAAAAAAAAAAGTATCAACATATGTATATCTTAGCCGACAATAAAAAAAAAAAAAAAACATATATATAGATAACCAGATGCAAGTTTATAAATATAAATAAAGCATTCGCATTCGCATTCGCATTAGCATTAGCCTGACCTCAGTCGAAGATGCCCAGCTCATCGAAACGTCGCAGTGCATAGCGCAGGGTGTCCGTGGTGCGTGGGTTGGAGGAGAACATCAGCTGGACCTTCTTCTTGGCAAAGTCCTGGTCGGTGAGGGCCTCAATGCTGATGTCATAGGAGTCCTCTTTGCGCATGGTGACCATCGGCAGAAAGGCATAGGATGAAAAGAAGCCGTACAGCTCTCTGGCATTGATCTCGTGCTTAATGTCCGCATAGCTCGGCACAAACTCCGAGTGCATGCGCTCCAGGCTGTCGCGCAGTGAGGCATAGTACGTCTGGATGAGGAACTCGCGCCTGTGCATCAGCACGTCCAGCTGGACGCTGCTGTTGAGAAAGAAATTGATGTCGCAGCCAGGACTGCCAAAGAAACTGTTCTGAAAGTCCACCTAGGAGAGAGCAGAGATCGTTAGGATTTCAAAGGAGATCCCAATTAGTGGGCACTCACAAAGATGGCATCGATGGGCTTTGTGGGCAGCTCATCGTGGTATTTGTACATGAAGTTATTGACCCACAGATCGCCGTGGTTGAGCACTGTGATTTCGCCCGGTATCGGCCGACCGGTTATTACTAGATTCTCCTTAATGTTGTCGCAGTGGCGATGTAGCTTCTCCGCCAGCTGCTCGTAGCCAGCCCACTTGGCTACCACGTTGGCCAGCGTGCGCAGCTGAAGGGTCATAAAGTTGATGAAGCGCTCATTGGTGCGTATGTAGTTCTCGTCCAGCATGCCGCTGGTGAAATGTTCCCGCACACTGGGCTCCTGTCAGAGACAAAGTGAACTATATAGACCACTCAAGCGATTGGGAAGGGGATCAACCCCAGTTTTGGCTTACCTTCTCGGCCAGCACCATGGAGCTGGCATGGAATTTGCCCAGCTTTTTCAATATCACCACACAATGTTCCTCGTTGAGGCCGCTCTGGCGATTGGCCAACTTGTAGCCGTACTGTGTGAGATCGTCAAAGACGATCGTCTGAATGGGTTCGCGTGTCGTGTAGAAGCATTTGGCGCCAAACTTTGAGCCGTCACCGATCAGCACCTCCAGCTTGCCGAGCACATCGAAATAGAAGATCTTCTCGCGCAGATAGACGGCCAGCTCCTCGAGGAACTGTGTGGCCGGCGTTATGGCAATGCTCTTGACAATCAATGCCAGCTCCTCGTCCAGCTGGCGTTTGCTGCTGCGATAGAGAGCTCGAGCCCTATAGATTTTGCTGCAATAGTTCTCCCCGCCACCGCCGCTGGACTCGGAGAATATGATCTTCTTGATGTCGACGCGCATATCGCGCAACCCATCCTCGAGAGCGGCCTTGAAGAATTCCTCGTTGAGATACTTGGGCGGTTCGCTGATGCGCTTCTCGCCTTCCAGCTTCATGCTGTGTGCTTGAGCCAAATCTTCTTCAAATACGAATCGAAACTAACTGATGTCCTTAACTATCAATTGAAATAGTCCTCGAAGCAATTAAACTTTGGCTTTGCTTAGTCCGTCGTATCCTCTATCGATATCCTTTGAGCGAATGCGTTTTTAGCTGTCTGCTGCCTTGGTCTGTGTCGCATGGAAAACTGTGGCCGGGCCAGACGACTTCTCTAAATATAAGTCTGATTATCGACTTTTGCCACGGCGCTTATCAAAGTTGGGTTGACATTAACTTCGTGCCGACATCAGCAATCGGCGAATCAATACGCGCTAAGTCTAATGCACATGATATGGAGGGACAGACATATACATACATAGCGTATATATACATATATATATATATGTATATACCTACTGTATACTAGGTAGCTATATAGAGATGTCCAGTCGACTGCACTGAGCTGTCGTGTTATAATCATAATATTTGCCAATTAATCTATCTAATAAAACGTCGAGTGGGCACTGCGACGCAATGTATATATAAGAACTATGTGATACCTCCACACTTTCCCCCCCGTCCTCGAGGAGAGCTGACTGAATCGATCCAGGAGTTATATTAGCTACTATAGACACTATAGCCCTGCCATGATTTTTTTTTTAGTCTAGTGATAAACATCTCCAGCATACGTCTCTCAAATATGTATGTATATTTATAAACAATCAAAAACTTTCACGGGCTCCGATGCTGATCTTTCTGATTATTATACCCTAAATCCATTGAAAATGGGTATTCCGGGTATATTGGTTTTGTGAAAATGTATGTAACAGTATGTATATATATTCTTGATCAGCAGAATAAGTTGATTGAGCCCTGTCCGTATGTTAATTACGCTGTACGAGTCTATTTTGTTTTTTCGATAACTCATCCCATTTGCAAATTATCGAAAATTCGTTTACTTTTTTATGTTACCGTTTGAGCTAGACTCTTCGATTTTATATATGTATATTTAGATATGGGTAAGCAACTTTTTAATATTCCGAAAGTTTCATGAAGATCGTTCATCTAGAAATGGAGATATAAGCGTCCAAAGTAAAGCCCAACCCACACCTAAGTCACAGCAACTGCACGGTAAAGAAGAAGAGTATTAGTTTTTTTGCAGGGTTCAGGGTATCTCATAGTCGAAACTGTGTTTCTCTGTTTTTTTTATAGAATTTACTTATATATAATCTATATATAGTATAGCTATAGTATAGCTATGTGGACCTATGGAAATATGTGTAGAGCACATGGATTTTTGGGATGCAACCAACCGGAACTTATGAAATCTTTGGCACATTGAATTTAAAATAGAAATTCGATCTAAATATTAATATTAATAGGACTATTTATCCTATTGGTTTGATTAGATAAATGATGTATGACTCTATGACTCTATGACTCTATGACTCTATGACTCTATGACTCTATGACTCTATGACTCTATGACTCTATGACTCTATGACTCTATGACTCTATGACTCTATGACTCCATGGATCTATGACTCTATGACTCTATGACTCTATGACTCTATGACTCAATGACTCTATGACTCTATGACTCTATGACTCTATGACTCTATGACTCTATGACTCTATGACTCTATGACTCTATGACTCTATGACTCTATGACTCTATGACTCTATGACTCTATGACTCTATGACTCTATGACTCTATGACTCTATGACTCTGTGATTATGTGAAAACTTTCCAAGTTCTACTTAGTCACTGCCTCGTTCTGCAATTCTCATGACTTCAGGAAACACAAAATTTCTGCCCAAAGTTATATTGGCAATCTCAAATATATACAATAAGCCTAATCGCTAAATGCATATATATGAACACACCCATTTACAATGTATTTGATAGATGGAACGTAACTTGGGTACTTGCACAGGCTTTGTCTGCTTCGAGTCATGCACGTGTTTCCATAGGTTTTTAGGGCTTATCAGTTGTTAGCTATATATACATATACATATATATACATATGTGTATGAGCCATGCCCTTAGTAACTTGCCTTGAACCAGCAACCTGTCCGATAATTTACAATTTATATCAAATTTGTTGCCAATCTAGGAGTTCTTTTGTGCTGCAATTCCAAATAAAAGTGAATGCATAAGAAATTTAATTAGATCTCAATTTCAGTAAAGACGTCTTTTCGATGCGCTTTGAATATTTAATTGAATTCCAACTTTTCACTTTCTAGCTATCGATTGCTTGATTTGCAGACAATTAATAGCTATAGTACACAGTCTTCAAGTCCGTGCCTGATAACCTGTGTCATGTGTCATGTGACTGTGAGTGTGCGTGTGCGTGTGCGTGTGTGGGGGTGTGTGTGCTTATGCGCATGTGTTGGCGCGGAGACTGTGACATTTGCCAATGACCCATGATTGTGATTTTGTATACCGAGAATCCATTTGAAGTGTTAGTACAGGGTATCAAATGGATTCTCGGTATACAAAATCACAATCATGGGTCATTGGCAAATGTCACAGTCTCCGCGCCAACCCAAAACACAAAATTACGTATACATCATTATCTATCTAAATATACAAATTCGAAGTCTCTATGTAAAAATTACGCTTGAATAACATTAAAACAAAAAAAAATTAACGAATTTTCGATTTTCTATCGATAAATTGGAAATTGGATGAGTTATAAAAAAAAAAAAATAAATAAATAAATAAAATAAACTCGTACTGCACAACTAACATTCATGTATTCTAGCTTTTGTAGTTTCCGAAATATCGAAAAACCAGTATACCCTAAATTTCCATTTTCAATGGGTATATTCTTGATCACGAATCAGAGCTAGCCATATCCATTTGATTCTATATCTTTCAGTCCTTCTGTTCGTCTGGTTCTCTTTCTGTGCATCTCTCCATCTATCTTTTCGTCTGTCAGTCCATAAATTCTATCTATCTATCTGCCTATCTGTCCGTCAATCCTACCGCATGCCTATCTATCCGTCTGTCTATCCGTCCGTCTGTCCTGCCATCCATCTATCTGTGTGTCTATATCCATCCGATTGTCTATACACCATTCTATTTGATCGTCTGTTCCCCATCTCTCCATCCCGCATACCCTTAATATGCCCTAAGCAAATCTCATGCAGGGTATCTCCTCTTCGAACCCACCCGACTGGGAGTTATTTGTTTTTGGTGAGCTGCAGAACAACACAACAACACAACAACACGCGAGATCTGAGAGGAGGCTGGCGAATGCGATCAATGAGGTGGCTGGCTATCTATTAAATTTAATGATTGCACTTACAGTGAATCTCTTTGTTTTGATTGTTATTGCTCATTAATTACTCAATGAAATGTTGTGCATTACTTTCAACGTGCAATCAACAATTGCCGACAATTACGTCATCTGTGGCCAAAGTGCATTGGGGAAACAGTTCGTGCCGCTATGTTGATCAGATATGCTGAACTGTTCATAAGAGAACGAATGGCACCCTTCTCGGCGATTCTCATGACATGCTGCTACGTGCTTCAACACAAACCAACACATACACACACAACCTATGAGCAACTCTGAGTTAATGAGTTTGAGACGGCGTTGATATGATTATCTTCGATTCACAGCCACAATAAGCCGAGTCTGGCAATCGTCTAGTTTTGCCATCTTCAATGAGTCTAAAAACTACAATGAACATGCACAGAGGTGATAAGCTCCCCATAAACCATGACGTACTTGTTATAGAAAGAGAAAGCCGCTCATTGAGCTGCTAACCTTGATGTAGATGGGAACTGAGCTCTGTCGCTGTCTCCGAGCCGACTTGATAAGGCTGCATCGCGTTGATCTTAGTTAAGGCGATAACCTGCGACTATACGACGCGTGGTCCCAACTCAAGTCAAATTATACACAATGTGAGTTTGATTTTTACTCAAATCATGGATCAAAGAGCAAGCTCTGGATATTAATTTTCTGTATATGTTTAGCTCTCTGCTAAACTGAGTTGAACATAGTATATCTAAGATATGATTCATATGAAATTCTTCGTACTGTCTGATTGATGTTGAATGATGTTTTTTGAGATAGATATCAAGAGTAGTCGATTCATTCCTAAACAGTATCAATCAGCCATCTTCATATAATCCTCTTCATATGTCCTTCTGTCTGACGGATGCTCAGCTTCATCTAGACTTGTTCAGGCGTCCTTCTATCCTTCTGTCCGTCCGTCAGCGTTTATCTATATATCCATAAGGATGTCTCTTTGACCTCCGTGCGGCTTCATCGAGACCTTCTCATCTATCTGGCCATCTAGCACCATCTAGACCTCTCCATATATTTGTCAGTGCATCCATTCGTCCGTCCGTCCGTACACGTGGCCCCAACTAGACCTCTCCATCTATCTATCTGTCTATCATGCTAATTACGTTTGCTTCAAGTCATTAAATCAATATCAAACTTTATCTTTTACAAGACTTGATAAACGTTGTCTGATCTAGAAAATCTCCTAAAATATGGCGTCCTAGAGCATCATATTCTTTGGTCATACGAACGCATTCCTTACCTTCCCAGACTAGAACTCCCTCTCTTGACTTTTAGCTCCTTTTTGGCCTTTGCACTATTCGAACTCATTCGAGATGCTCGAATATGCAACTCAGATCTATTTGATTATCCCAGCTTGACCATATTGAAGTTAACGTAGGTTTCATCGGCTTCATCGTTTTGTGCCAAGCAGATGCGTCGCCTTAAATGGATGCCTGTAGATATAGAAGGGTGTAAAGTACGCCGTACAATATATTGGTGTACTTATGTATTAGCCTTCAGGCACTCGAACTGACTTGTCTTGGCATAAAAAAAAAAGCCAGTTAACTGCAATCCAGAACTTGGCAAACATTGGCGATTGGTCAATTTGAGAGCTATATAGTTATGTCTAGAGAGCACGAGTGCGACGAAATCGAAGTGCAGCGCGTAGATATCAAACTAGAAGTACCCCAGGCAGCTTGTATACCTCAATAGATAGCCGATAACAGCGTCTTCTAGCACATTCGAAACGCTTTCGAACTGTGTCAAAACTCAAGTAGCATCGCCTTATTTACCTTGTCTACAACA
This sequence comes from Drosophila koepferae, assembly GCA_030914345.1. Lineage (NCBI taxonomy): Eukaryota > Metazoa > Arthropoda > Insecta > Diptera > Drosophilidae > Drosophila > Drosophila koepferae. Next base: position 5,069,024 of record JAUESR010000209.1, read on the forward strand.
ATTCACACACATACCCATCTGGCTAGCTCTTGAGCAGCGGCATGCCACAAGATTGCTGATAGACCCTATACACATACATATTTATATATATATGTTTGTATGTATAAGCACAATCTGCACTTGTGTTTCACGAATCACCAACAAATTTTTATTGCTGCGCAAAAAAATAAATTAAACTTGAACTAAATTCTGTGAGTTTAAATTCTGCGAATTTATTTAAAGTCCAATCTAATTTGAATGAAAACATATATGCATATATAAAAGGTATACGGCATTAGCCAGCCAAATTTAATGGGACTACTTTTCTATTTCTATAAACTAGACTAATGGCATTCGATTCCTGAAGAAAGTGGAAAGGTTCACGAAAGTGCGTCGATTGGAGAAAGACATGTACATATGTAACGTTGAGGTCTAAGCCACTAAGGAACCTAAGCTAAGCAAACTATTTTTATCATATCTACATACACATCACTCCCCCATCAGCTTCACTCTCTAGCTCTAGGGTATTCCCATTTTAAAATGTTTTCAAATATTAAATAAAAATTCGGCTTCTGTGCGGCACGCCTAAGACCCAAGTCATGTTGACATGTGTAATTGATAGACCAAGAAGATTTCCATGAGTCGCAGATCTAATGCCCTATAAAGCAAAATATATTTATATATAAAAAAAAAAAAAAAAAAATGAAATTAACTAAATAAATTATTATACATATACCTTAAAATTGTTGTACATATAAACTGATTATAGGAAAACATCTGGTTTAATAACAGACATGCGTGATCTTTGTTTGAGGTAAAGTTGTCAATCGTTTTATTATTCATATTTTTCACAAATTATTGATATAATTGATAGTTAATCAATACGTAAGCATAATAACAAAGCTCGTTTTTTGTCGGTTTTATTAGAATCCATGCTTACTTATTGTTTATTGTCTGTATACAGTATTTTTCTTGCCTTCTCTCTATTTCCTTCTCTCTCTCTCTCGCTCTATATATATAAATATATATATTTCTACCCCTCACCCCCACTCTCTGTTTTATATTTTCTAATACTGTCTCACTAAAAATTTTGATATAATTCCCTGTTATTTTATAATACTCTCTTGTTCTCTTTCCTTTTGTGTCTCTCTTTATCTCAAACTCTCAAAAATTTTATAGTAAGAGGGAGTCCTCCCTCACTCCCTCTTTCTTTGTCTTAAGTTCTCTTTTTTTCATTCTAATATTTCTCCCTCTATCTTTAAAGCCCTTTTTCTTTTCTTTTTTTTATTTCCTTCTTCCTCTCACTGTCCTCCCTCTAATATATTTCTGTAATGCTATCTCTTTCTCTTCCACCTTCTCTCTTGAGCTCCTCCCCTCCGTGTAACTTGTGTTTCCTATATCTGCATCCCTCTCTTTTTCTCTCACTGCACTACTCTCCCTCCCTCTCTCTCACTCTACTTGCCTCTCTTTATTTATCGTTTAATGTTTCTTGTTTTTCTTTTTTTTTTTTGTATATCTATCTCTTTCTCTTTTTCTTTGTTTCTTTCTCTCTCTCTACTTGCCTCTCTTTATTTATCGTTTAATGTTTTTTTTTTATCTCTATCTCTTTCTCTTTGATTCGTATCTGTCGCTAATCTTCCTTAAGCTCCCCTCTCTACGAATCTCAGTCCTCTAAGTACCTTAATATGTCTAAGGTGACGGTGACGGTGACGGTGACGGTGACTGTAGTTTATAATTATAGGTATCAGTTCTCGGCTGCCATTCCTTGACCAGCCTAAGATTGGGATTGATAAATTTGTCATGGCCTCTGGCATCTACCGTCTGACGATTCTGCAGCAGTTCCTTCTGCTTGGGCATCAGCTTTCTATTGGGCATCCACTGGGTCGGGGGCTGAGGCAGATTGTCAGCCATTGGCGAGGCCAAATTTGGAACAGTATTATCAAGATTGTGTTCGCGTATTTCATAACGTTTGAGCACATGCTTAACCTCGTCGCTCAAAACAACGAAGCTGCGCAGCTCACTGTCCTTGAAGTGGGTCAGCATGCAGTAATCCTTGGGATCCTGATGGTTCTCGATAAGATGTGCGGTCGAAAGGACGCAAGCCAAATTCACGCCACTCATTTCGATCAGCATTGTCAGTGGTGCCAGTGGCTCGCCGTTCGGCTGCATTGTCGACGCGTAAACTTTCTCGCCCAACAGCTGAAAGATATTCGGATTATCACCGACGTTCTGGCCCTGATTGTTTGGCTTGATTGACTCTGCCATCTGGCCTGCGGCCAGTTGCTCTCGCTGCTGCAGCTTTGGCTGGCCGTATGGTAGCTTAGTGGAAGTGTACCCACTTTCGTTCAAAGGATGCCAGATATTTGAATTCCAATTGCTATTCTGGCCCATAAAGTTTGCCCGGACTGACGCTATAGTCTTTTCTTGGGCCAGTTCCAGCTGCTTCTTCCTTTGGCGGTATGACTTATGAGTCGAAGATTTGTTGTTTGAAAACTGCCATGTATTCGAAGAGCCATCGAGGTTCAGCTGCTCCTGGGACATTTGTTGCTTCTGCTGTCCGTAAGATGGTGGAGATGTTGCTTGGTTTGCGTTCAAAGTCTGCCAGATATTCGAATCGTTAACGAGGTTTTGGCTCTGATAGTTTGTATTAATTGAGTTTACCATCTCCTCCACCTGCTTCTGCTTTGGCTGGCCGTAAGACTGCTGTGTCGAATCACAAGTGTTATCGCCGAAAAACGGCCAGATATTCGAGTTGCCATCGAGGCTCTGGTTCTGATAATTTGCCTTGATAGCCTTAGCAATCTGCTCTTGGCTCAGTTGCTGCTTCGGCTGTCCGTAAGCTTGCTGTGGTGTATTGTTGTTGTTCAAAAAATTCCATGTATTCGAATAGCCATCGAGGTTCAGCTGATCTTGGGACATTTGTTGCTTCTGCTGTCCGTACGGTGGAGATGTGTGGGTTTCGTTCAAAGTCTGCCAGATATTCGAATCGCTAACGAGGTTTTGGCTCTGATAGTTTGTATTAATTGAGTTTACCATCTCCTCCACCTGCTTCGGCTTTGGCTGGCCGTAAGACTGATGTGTCGACTCACAAGTGTTATCGCCGAAAAACGGCCAGATATTCGAGTTGCCATCGAGGCTCTGGTTCTGATAATTCGCCTTGATAGCCGCAACCGTTTGCTCTTGGCTCAGTTGCTGCTTCGGCTGACCGAAAGGTTGCTGTGTCATCATCATTTGGTTTTCATTAAAAAGCTGCAAAATATTGGAATCGTTACCGAGGTTTTGGCTCTTATAGTTTGCATTGATTGACTTTACCATGTGCTCTTGCTGCGGTTGCTCCTGCTGTTGCTGCTTCGGCTGGCCGTATTGTGGCGATGTCGACGAGTAACTATTATTGCCCAAAACCTGCCAGGGGATCGGATTGGCGTTGAACTTCTGAGCCTCGTAACCTGCTCCGAACGGGTTTGCCATCTCATGTTGCCTCGGTTGCTCCTGCTGTTGCTGCTTCGGCTGGCCGAACAGCTGCGATGTCGACGAGAATTCATTGTCCTCCTCCATAAACTGCCAGGGATACGGATTAGCGTTGAAATTCTGGAGCCCGTGACCTGCTCCGATCGGGTTTGCCATCTCATGTTGCATCGATTGCTTCGACTTCTGCAGTTTCTTTAGCTCCTTCTGCTCCTTGTGCTTCTGCTTCTGCTGCAGCTTCTGTTGCTTTTGCAATTGCTTTTGCTGTTGTTTTTGATGCTGTTGCTTTGGCTGCTGTTTGTTCTGCTGTTTCTGAAGCTTCAGCAGGTGCTTCTGCTGCTGCTGCTGGTGCTGCTGCTGCTGCAGATTCTTCGTCTTCTTTACCGCTAGGTTACCGCAAGCCGCGCTCTTCCAATCCTCATATGACAGATATTTATTCATATCTTTTGCTGTGCCAGGCTGCGGCAATTCAGGATAGTAGGCTAAATTGCTAGCAAAAAATGGCTGCTCGTCTGATGCCTGGCTTTGGAACTGATGGCGATTCTCCGAGCTTGCAGGCGATATCTGCGATGGGATCGGCGGTGAATTCAGCAGTGGGCTGCGATTATTATTAGCATCGTTAGGCGAATTCTGCAGTGGGCTGCGATTGTTATTAGCATCGTTTGGCGAATTCATCTGTGCCAGCGGCATTTCATCGTCCGTAGAATTCTGAAAACACAACCAATTTAATATTTGATCAATAGATTTTATTTATTTATTTTTTATTTATGCGGGATTTTTTTTTTTTTTTTTTTTTTTTTTTGTATACCAACCTTAATTTTTTTGTTCGGATTCATTTTTTTTATTTTATAATATTTTTTTTTTTAATACACAGTCAATTCGATTTTTGAAAAAAATTAATTTTTTTTTTGATACGTTCACAACACGATGTAGACTTGTACTGAAATTTTTTATTCCACAAATGTTCACTTGGAAAATTTTGCAAGGCTAACTTGATGTAAAAAAAACCAAACAAAAAAAATCTGGTATGTAAGCATTACACAGTCGGACATTTCCGAACAGACCCATCTTACTTGAATTACTTATTCTTTTTTTTGGGAAATCAGGGTATAATGGTTTTGTTAAATGTATGTAAGAGGCAGAAGGAGGCGTGACAGATCCCATAAAGTATATATATTCTTGAACAGGGTGACGGGAAAACTTGATATAGCCATGTCCGTCTGTCCGTCTCTCTGTCTGTCTGTCTGTCTGACTGTTCGTCTGTCTGTCTATCCGTATGTTTGAACGCGTCCATTTCCGAAGACACAAAAGCTAGAGAGTTCATTCTTTTTGTGTTAGGTTCGTATATTGCACGCGCAGTACGAGTTTGTTTCACAAATTCGATAACTTGTATATTTCCAGAGTTATCGATAAACGAATATATCGAGAATCAGTTAAAAATTTCGATTTAATTCATCGTTAGAGTTAGAGTCTCCAAGTCTTCTGCATATATATAGATACTACTTTGATACAATTTCGGTTTTTGTCAGATTTTGGATTCAGGTCCCCAATTCGCCCCCAAATGTGTAAAAAATGCATTCCAAATACTAGAGACATGCAGTTTGGTTTAGCATATAGATATGAATATCATATTCATAATCCGTCTAGAACAGAATTATGAATCAATAAAGTTTTCGCAGCAAAACCCATGTGCAGCAAAGGCAGCGAGACAGCAAGCCGCCTGCAATGCTCACACACATACAGGCGTACAAGCGTAGATCAACGTGCGTGTGTGTGCTCGTGTTTTTGCATATATAGTTTCGAATCGAAACGAAGCATTCTTGGAATATGATTCGTTCGAAGAAGGGCACAGGAGATTACGTAGTCGAGCAGTCTCGACTGCAGCTTTCCTACTTGTTAAATATGCATCGCCTTTCTATGTAATTTTCAAGAATTTCCATGAGTTGTCATAAAAGTCATCTGCAAATCGCGCCCACTCTCTCGCTCTCTCTCTCTCTCTCTCTCTCTCTCTCTCACACACACACTCTCTCTCGCTATCTTCCTCTCTTCATTCCAAGCTATGCTTATCACATAAGAGAATTGCTGCACTTGCAGCAAATGATGTTTAAGCTCTGATTCCAAATGAAAATGAAAGCTCTGTATATGCTCAGCTCAGACTACTTCTTGCAGTATTCGTGAGTATATTTTCAGTTTTCATTTATTGTTATTATTTTGGATTGTTTTCTTTTGTTTTTCTTCTCTTTTTTTTTTTTTTGCACGTTTCAAGCTCACGTCGTCGCTTAGTTGATAAACGAACGCGTTTGCGAGCGGACCTGCCACAAGGCAAAAACAAAGCGAAACAAAACAAAGTACAAGTGACTCCAAAATCGGTGAAAAAAAATATAAAAATATATATATGTATATATATAGATATATGTAGATGTATCGCAGATATGGGTGAGTATATAGAGATAAATATTATATTGTCCTTAGAATACTTAAGAAATGCATTCAATATACATATATAATATGTATCTGGATATCTATACACATGCAGCCTAGCTATAATAAGATCAAAGGAAATACTCAATGCAATTCAATTACTTTTATACCATTTTTGGCGTAAAAATGCAAAATTTGTATTTGTATTTTCCGGATAAGTTTTCCTTGATTTCATGCAAAATTCTAGTAGAAAAGCCAAGAGGCTATAACTAAACTAATTTTTAGAGAACGCAAAAAGAAATTAGCTCTTAATATTTCTTAGATCGACGTCTTCATACATACAGCCGGACAGGGGGACGGACGGACGTACAGACGGGACTAAATTGACTCAATCAATAATACTTTTAATTACATTAAGGAGCCTGCCACGCCTCCTTCTGTCTATTATATACGTCGCTACATAAACTTTATACCCTAATTACCCATTTTCAATGGGTTCAGGGTATACAAATAATACGAATTACAATTTCTTTTCTATACGTTAGATTAATTGACGAGACAAAATCAACGGACTGAACTTTTTGGGGCTGTTGTAATCAAGAGAGCGTACATTGTCATTATTATTCTTGTTATGTATATATACAAGTGTTTATATATATATATGTGAATATGCATATATATGTATATATATCTGTTCAAGTCTTTCTCAAATTTTATTTGACTTTTAGTTAAGCGACTTATTGTTGACTCTTTGTTATTGTTGCCTTTTTGCTGTCGCTTTATTTGCTTGACTTCCTTATGTTATTTGCATTTACCTGAGCATTTGACGTGAACGCGCGCGTTCCAGAAACAAGAGTCAAGCATGACACACTGACACAATTCCGAATCTGTACGGCCTGTTTCTTCCCATCCCTCTCGCTCTCTCACAATCTATCTCCCTGTTTACCTCTCTCTCCCACTCTCTCTCTCGGCCTCTCTTTGTCTGTCTGCGCTGATCTGCTCAGTTCATTTGCGTGTGCCCCAATTCGCTGAAAAGGGAAGCTACGCACACACACACACACACACACACACACACATCTATAGTGAGCTTCAGCGCGTGACTCACCATTGGAGCATGCATTTGAGTTGCTCATGATAAAGTTGCGCTGTCACAAATCTTGAATTGCAATTGAAACGCAATTGGCAATGACATTGTGGCTGGGCAGCGTGGGGAGTGTGGGCCCAACAAGTGCATCCATTGGATGCGCATATGCATCTATGTGTGTGTGTGCTTGTGTATCTAAAGAGACGCCAAACACTTGCTAAGATCGTACGTGCCGGGAGCTGGCTCGCGCGCGTCTCTGGGCCAAAAGGCAATCGCACACACACCTTAAGCGCGTGCACACATGACTTGGGCCAAATGCGAAGAAAAAAACGAAATAAATAAATAACAAAAAGAAATGAAAATCTATAAAGCGTTGGGCTCTGTTTAGAATTGTGAACACAAAGCAGAAAGCCAATTGCGCTTATCGCAGCGCTGCTCAGCAGCTCTCAGCAGAGCTGCGCGCGCGCACTGCCTCCCTGTGCCCCCACTCTCACACACTCACACTCTCACACTCTCTCACTCGCATCCAAGTTTCAAATCAAAGCTTCAGTAAAGTTGTTTTTCACATTAGAAAGCTCTAGGCACCGTGGGTCACAGCTCATGCGAACCACGTGCTCAGCGACATGCGCCTGCATGTCCGTTGGCCTGCACAGGCAGGCCGTCCGTCAGGCAGGTGGGCTAACTACCTTTTGGCTAGCCGCAATGTATTCTTAATTGTTATTCATGCATTCATTTTCATTTACCTGCATCTTTGCCTATAAAGGTGTGCGCCGGCAGGCGTCTGTAAGCAGTTGACTTTTCAGTGCTGATCCTCGTGGGTCTGCAAATAAACGTGATTTACGAAAATTATCAAAAACAACAAGGAAACTACGAAATTCCGCTTCACCTGTGCAATTGGGTGGGTTCTGTTCAAATTATTAGTTATTATAATTATATGAATTTTTATGAATTTATTTTATGAATTTCTTTTTCCAATTTTTCGACAATTGTGACAATTCCTATTTCTCGCTGCAATTAGACAGCTCAATTATCGCACATCACTTATCGATTATGCGAATGTCAATTGTTTCGATTCATCGCTAATCCCTATATTAATGGCGGCTTGACTATTTTCCCAAAGGCAACGAAATCAGAGGAATGTCAAATTTGGATAACAGTAGCATTTAAATTAACATTGCTGTCATCCTAACATATGTATGTTAAGCATGCAGAAACACACACACACACACACACACATACATACATATGCGCTCGCTCACTCAGCTAGTTAGGCACAAGGTGCAGTGATTGCCGTGAAAGCTTTCTTTACTACAGCTTGCAAGCTTTTTGGCCATTGTCTACGCTGTTGCTGATGCTGCTGCGGCGCTGCCGCTCCATGACCGACCGCAAAACAAATGACGACACTTGAATTGGGTTAGGCGCAATTGGAGACATGCGTCAGCAGCGCAGCTAGCGGCGCTGCTGTCGTCGCTGACAGCGCAAGCGTTTGTCTTTTTCTTTGTTTACCAGAGCCACCTCGACGCCGGCGTCGCTGTTACAATTACACATGCAGCGGCGACCGTGGGCAGCGACAGCGCAAGTTCATTCGCTCACACACACAGCCAGATACGCACGAGAGAGACGTTGCGCTGCTGCTGGCGCTGCCTGCTGCTGGCTGCCTGCTGCTGCTACCGCTGCCCGTCCATTCTGAGCTTCAATCATATACGACGGACGGGTGCAGACGTTTATTTTGTTGTTGCTGGTCAACAAGTTAGGCAGCTGGGCATGCAATTTCTTGCGCTAGTTTTCAATACGAAATTCGCAAAACTTCAGGCGTGATCAACGTGAACAAAAAACAAAAACGATTAATTAAAATATTTAAAAAATAATTAAATAAAGCTAAAATCAAATACCAGAAACTGACATTTGTGAAAACATTCAAAGGAAACAAACCAACGGATTTGCCCTAAAATCAATCGTATAACTGTATTTACTTTGTTTTTGTTTTTTTATCGGTGCCGTGTCATCACCATCTCTCTCTCTATCTCTCTTTCTCTCTCTCTCTATTGTTGTGTGTACTAAAGCAATTTCTCAAGTGCTGCGTAAATCGAATTTCGCGCGCCGCCAAATTTTGACGTCAGCCGCGCGACAGTCCGCCCAACCGCGAGATACATTTTGTGTGAGATATTCGGATATTGTGATTTTGGCAGTCTACACGTTCGCTTTCCCATATCCCTCAACTTCCAAAAACTATGCGCGTGCTCTTCTTGCTATTACTACTACTACTACTGCAACAACAACAATATCAGCAACAGCGAGCAGAAGAAGAGAGTGACGAAGGTGAAGAAGAAGAAGACGAGCAAGACAGAGAGTAGCGGCAGCGCAATTAGTAGAATGCAGCTCATGGTGCCAGCAGCGAACGCCGTCTCTGCACTGAGCGCAAATGTTAACGGTACTGTTATTGCGTATAAGCGCAAGCCCGACGAGGAGCAGGAGCAGCGACGCAAGCAGCACAAAGGCAACTGTAATGCATACAGCTACAACAACAACAACAACAGTTACTACAACGATAATAGCAACGACAATAGATATGGCCACGGCAACAACTACAGGCAGCTGGGCAAAATGTATTACAATTCAAATACGCGTTTACATTGGGCCAATAACCGAGTGCCGAAATTAACAGCAGCAGCAGCAACAATAACGAATGCAACGATCGCAGCAGTGCTGCTCAAAACCAGCTACAACAACAACAACTACTACTACGATGAACAGTTAGCTCCAATCTCTGTACCAGCTACCATAACAACAACAACAACAACGACATGTGAGTCTCTTGTCAATTGTTATTGCTTTTGCATTTGCCTTCGTGCTCTACGCTGTGTCTCAGCTTCTTCTTTTTTTTCGGTGTATGTATGTGTGTGTGCTTTCTTCATCTTCTTCTTTGCTGCTTTGCTTTTGTTTTGCACAGTCGCGCAGCACATAAACAGAGTCCAACGTTATCGCGTTGCACGTTTTGCACTAGCAGCGACGACGACAATAACAACAACAACAACAATAAAGCAAACAGCTGCGCGCTTGTAAAGAAAACAGCTGATTGCAGAGCGCACAGCGTGGTACAGTGGGACAAATCATGCAAACATACACATGTGCAAATAGGTGATGGGACGGTTAGTTAGATAAATATACAAATATTGTATAAATATTTGTTTAAAATTAAATTTGACATAATTAACTAGTTCAGTTGACGTAAATGTCATATGTTATTCAATCCTTAGATGAGCTACATACATATATGAAGAACTACTTCATTTGAGCTGATTCAGTAGAATTGCAGCTGCAATATTTGTATACATTGCAAAATATTGTATACATATTTTATTGAAATTAAATTTGTATATAATGAACTAGTTCATAGGGCATAAATTATACATATATATTATTATATCCCTTTATAAGCTATATGAAGAACTAGTTCATTTTGAATTCATCCATATGTGCATTATTTAAAAAAAATTAGTTCAATTTTTATTTGATAAAATTTGTGTATATAGGCTATTTCATGAACTAGTTCATTTCTGTGAATTTATTTCATTCATTGCTGTAGAAATAATTTTACATGCATAATTGGGCAGATTTTGTTTTTACCTTTTTTTGATGTAAGCTATTTAAAGAACTAGTTCATTTACACTCATCAAAAAATTTTATATGTATTTTTTAGTTTAATTTTTGTTTTTTTTTTTTTATGCCATATGAATGGGAACTGAGAGCAATATAATTTTTATTGTCCTAGGATATTAACCAAGTTATCTGTGATACATATATGCCATATATCTTGGTATATAAATTTATATACATTTATGCAGTATTATTTATCAACTCTAAAATTCCAGTTAAAGCGCAAAATATTTCTAGCAAATACTTATCAGTCTGTAGCCACTGCTAGATGCCAACCCATACACATACATATATGTATATGTACATATGTATCTTAAGGGGAAATATTTACGCGCTTATATTATATTTAAGCACTGTAAAGCACATATTTCCGAGAAGCAAAGTCCCATGAATCACTTATGCCGAAAACGACAATTGTCGATCTTTCTACACACATGTACGCCCCGGCGAGCTGTATCTATCTATCAATCTATCTAGGCATACATGTATATCTTGAGTCTGTGTGTGAGTAGGAAAAGATTTATATTGAATTCGAGTGGCGTCGTCGACAACCCGGCAATGATGCCGCAAATTGATGCCGGGCCCAAGGATAAACAAGGCATTACGCGTTTCGCTATTCCCACACATGCATACATACATACATACATACATACATACATATGTATGTACATATTTATCTGCTAAGCAATGCGCCATTAAGAAATTAATAATTAAAATCATAAATGCAAACACACATGCACTTAAAAGACGAAGATCAACAACAACAGCTACAGCAACAACTACACAGAGAGAGAGAGAGAAGAGAGAGAGAGGCAACGCACTCAAAGAGGTTAAAGCACGGCAATGAACTTGAAAGCCAAAAGTTTGTTGTTTTCGAGGTTAAAGATGCCGCCCCACTGTGTGTATGTGTGTGTGTGTGTGTGTGTGTGTGTGTGTGTGTGTAGTGGCGCGGGGCTGTTGGGTTCTCGGTTTGGCATTGGCATTGGCATTGGCATTGAACATTTGTCTGCAATTCGCCTTGAGCTTTCTACTCCTTCCCCCTCAACCGCTCTATCTACCACCCTCTCGCCCTACATCTCTTTCACTCTTGCGCTATCGTAAAAAATTATCAGCAGTTTCTGTTTAGCGTCGCATATCGAACAAGCCCAAATGAATTGCCCAAAAATTGAATAAACAATAGGTTCAATGCACTAAACGCGCAGTAGAATTCAATTGGCAAATATACAAACAAACATTCTCACGCTCGCACATGACTCTCTCTCTCTCTCTGTCTCTCTTTCACTCTCTCTCACACACACACAAAGTGAGCTTTTAGTGGCTGCTGACGCAGAGCTTTTGGCTTGCCCAGCTGCTACTGTTGCTGTTAGCTAACAGTTTGCTGTTAATGCACAAACTCATGCACTGTTAGCTACCTCAACATTTCTACTCTGCCCATCTGCTGCTGTTATCGCTGTAATCTTATTTTGTTTTTGTTTTTGTTTTTTTTTTTTGTGACTTTTGAACGTGTTGCCCATTCAACCCGCTGTTGCTCATGGCTGAAATTATATTTACACATATTTGTCATTTCAAACTTATCGCCAATTTGTTGCGATAATTCTTATATTACGCATACGCCGCCGTATCTCTTGCTGCAACAATCGCGCATTTTGATAAATGTTGTATGTTTTTTTATTTTTTATTTCTCTTTATTTATTTTTATTTTGCTCTCAATTAACAGCAATGTCAATGGAACTTGATGCAATTTCACTTATTTATAATTGCAGCTATAATATCGTAACTTTGCATATATATATATAAGCACATACATATATATTCAATATCGAAATACATATATATCCGTATAAACATGTTTCTGAAGCAACTGAATCAAAGTTGACCTTAAATTGTTACGAAGTAGAATTTTTGTGAATTACTTTAGACAAGTTTGAGGAGTTTTTAGAGTAAATTTGCAATATTACGCATACGCAGCATTGAAAAAAAAAATAAAATAAATAAATAAAACTTTCATTAATTAGATATATTTGATATATTAGATTCAAAATCAAAGCAGAGTTATGTATAAAATTTCTTTCATTTAAATTTGAATATTAATTTTAAAAAAATCAATTCGACTATTTATATTGCATTTTATTTTATAAGAATTAATTCATTTAAACTTAAATATTAATTTAATACAAAAAAAAAAATATAAATATAAATATTTTTATTGCATTTTACTTTATAAGAATTAATTCATTTAAACTTAAATATTAATTTAATACAAAAAAAAAATATATATATATAAATATTTATATTGTATTTCATTTTACAAGAATTTATTAGAATCGTTAAGATTTAAATATTATTTAAATAAAAAATTCTTATGTATTTAAATTTTTATATTTATATTTATATTTTTTATATTTTATATACATATATTTATATTTTTTTTTTTCTTCAAATTAATGCATAAATTTTTCAGTAAATAGCTCGAATTATATATTTGCGCTTTTACTATATTTATTTTCTATTTAAAAAATATATATTTTAATATATATTTATTTAGCTAAATATAATATTTTTATATAGCATTTGTGTAGTCAATATATGTATACACACACATATATATATATATATATATATATATATATATATATATATATTTTTTTTTTTTTTTTTTAATTTATTCTCTGTTCTCAATTAATTAATTGCTATTTAAATATATTAACTGAATTTTACTTGATTTATTTACGCATATGTATTTAATTTATTTTTGTATTGCTTTCATCATTTATTATAATTTTTAATTAATTCAATTATTATTTTATTTAACTTGAGAAACAAACAAAATTGAATGCATTTCTTCTGCAGTCATCAAATATTAATAATGATGCTGTTTGCGCTCTTGAAATGCCACAGAAAGACGCAATTACAATGCTTCGTAATGTAAAACTGTCATTTCCAATAAGACTTCCGTTGCGCCAATCAGACGAGCGCAGTTAGTCGAGTGCTTCCGCAAGCAAAGCTTAGTCAATGCTGAAACTGAAAATGCAGTTATGCCACGTGCCGCAGGTGCGCTCAATCTGTGTGTGTGTGAGTGTAATGAGTGATGTAGTATGTGTGTGTGCGTGTGTGTGTGTGCGTGCATTACTTCCTGTGCGTAATCGGCAGATGATGAACAAAGAGAGCAACAGACAGGAAACGAGGCGAAAAACAAACACAACAAAAAACAACAGCGAACAAAATTCTTGTTTTCGTTTTCGTTTTTTTTTTTTTTACAGTCGACCATGAGCCAAGAATGCAACGCAATGCAAATTGAATGACAGCATGCACAATATGCTGATAATTTGCAATTTATTTATTATTTAGCGCACTCGCCTCGGCTCTCCCCCGTGTCCTTCCCTTGCTGACGCAGCCGAAATGTCGCCTACCCCAACAAGTTGCGTCGTTGTGGCTAGGCAAGGACAGCAACGCGCGCCCGTGGCTAAGGTTGTTGCTGCCACAGATCGTTTAGTGCTTCATACACACACACACACACACACACACACACACATGCATTTATATATAGTCTCTTCGATATGTATGTGCAAAGTTGGTTCAATAAACCTAGCCTGCCCAATATTTTGAAATTGCGCCAGTTGAACGAACTTGTTGTTGTTGTTGCCCAATGGCCTGCAGCACGCGCAACAGTTGTCGCCATCGTCGCTGCCGGCGGCGCTGCCGGCGGCGCTGCCAGCGCTGCTGCTATCATCATATTAACAGAACAGCCACCAAATGAAATTTGCTGCAGAAAGTTCAAACACCTGCAACGACACATCGCTTAGCTTTTCTCCCTCTCTCGCTCTCGCACACACACATAGGCACGCACACTGCATGATTGATGTTAGCGAGCGCTGCAAATGTTAGTGCAACAAGCACAGCAACAGTAACAGCAGCAAGCGCTGCTAATAGCTTAACAGCCATAAGCAATAACAGCAACGGTTCGTTTCATCGATAAGCTTTTTTCACAACTTTTTCTTCTGGCCTATTAATTGAATTGTAACAATAAGGAGACGTAATATATATTAAAGTAAATAAATTTAATATATGTATTTTATAATCAAAATTGTCATATATATATTTTTTTTAGATTTTTAAAATATAAATATAATATTTTCATGAAAATATAATGAATAGAAACTTATACTTTAAGATTAGTCTAACTTGATATATATTATGTTTATTTTTATATACAGTAGAATCAAATTATAACACTTATAGCGTTCAAACGGTTATTGCGACAAAAATGCCGGCTATAGCGTCTTCCGGGTATAACGACGGTCCCTTGAACGGCGTTATAACCGGATCTTCTATATATACTATACTGTACACATACATATATAGCATTATAGTTCATAAAGCTAACATATGGCTCCACATTCTGTTCATAAATCAATTAGCTACAAATTGAGTAAGATTGCTCTATTTGGTAGTGCCTGACTAGAGGATATCTTTAACAGAGCTGCTATTCCAAACATTATAGGCTTCTCCTATAGCATGCAGAGCATATCCACGTAAGCACACGTTCTCTTAAGAGCGTGCTACGGAAACTTTATTGTTGAATAAATTTTCTTCTAGATAAACTTGCTCAATGAAACTTCCAGAGCGTGCCAATGACAACCAGATGTGTCTATTTGCCAAAACAAAAAATCACTAGGATTTGAAATACGTTTTTTTTTTCTCTATAAATTGAAAATAGAGGAGTTAGGTATCCAATATCTGAAATATACAAATCAGTGTATGCATTACAGGAACGCATACAGTACATTTTAAGATTCCAGTATTGGAGCTTGGAATATACTTAGAATTACGTATATTCCCGAGCTAAAATCTCTATCTTGATCAACTGAGGCAATACGTCGTCTGCTCTAGCATGCCTTACACATTAACCATTATGCCCACAAAAATCCCCCAAAATACGAATTGAAAGCCATAAAAATAGTTAAGAGATACAATTAAGTCATTTGATAACAGAACTTACGCTAGTATAGCTCAGCTAACAGCGCACTGTAATCTGTAGGGTGCTTAACATTGTGCTGCTCCCATTTAATGTTAATTATGTTGCTTATGTTAATCATATTATATTTACTAATATTCTCTTCCTTTTTTCTTTTTATTGCTCTTTTTCAGGTGAGTTCATATTTTCTGTTTATTTGTTGTTTTTCCTCTTCATGTTATATGGGTAAGTGCTACTGTTTTCATGTCTTTGCCACGCCCCAAAAATCATACATAAAAGACACGTCGCGACGTGAACAAATAACTTAATAAGAATATAAAATATATATATATATATATAGATATATTTGAATAAGTATAAAAAATTGTACAATTATTTATGATGCTAAACGCGTTAGAAATTGCGCATTTGCCAAGAGACACAAACGACAACAACAACAACAAATGACAAGTGACATATTATTAAATGTGAAACTTGTTGCATTTGTATAAATTTCGAATAGCGCATAAATTTGGAGTAAATTTATTAAAAAGCCAACAAAAACAAACCAAAACAGGAAATGTGTGTGGGTGTGCATAGGAGCAAGCACATGATTGGCAGGGGAGATTGCGTGGGGGGGAAAACGGCTGGGGTTGATTATATGGTGTGGGGCTGTGCCAGGCGAAGTCCTTCGCTGCGACGGTTCAATGAACCAACGAAAAAAACAAAAAAAACGAAAAGTTGCCAAGCCAGCTTCAGGCACAGCAGCTAAACTTTGGGGGCCAACTGCGTATCGGGCCTGGAGACAGCAGGGAGCTAGGGAGAAAGACGGAGAGGGAGAGCGAGGGAGCGGGTGACCGAGCGAGGGTTGCAATTGCGCGTCGCATCGCATCGCATCGAGTCATTAACATTTTGGCAGCAATGTTTCGTTGAACCTGAGCTCAACCAGATAGCATTAAGATTTATACAGAGAGAGAGAGTGAGAGAGGTAGAGCGAGAGAGACAGACAGTTATTTAGCAAGCGAACAGATGTTTGCCTGACGCCATCTGTTGGCCGCATGACGCAACTTGAAACAGTATCACGCATCACGCATTGTGCAAGGACATCTGCTCGCGCGCTCTTAAGGTTGTTGCTCGTTAAGATGCCCCATTATGGGCAACGATCGCTTCATCAATTGAACACACAAAGCAAAGAGATTGACAGAGCGGCAGAGTGAGCAACAGAGTGTGTGTGTGAGCGAGAGAGATAGAGAGAGAGAGGCAGCACACCTGGAAAATACGCACACCTGGCTGCCAGTTTTGACATGTGTAAGCAGCTGTCTGAATAGACTGAGCTATGTGCATATACATATACTTATATATATGCATGTATGTAGATTTACTTGTATGTGTGAGTGTGTGTGTGTTTCGGAAATGGTTTAAGCTATATATGATAATCATATTAAATAAAACAATTGTTGACAATACTTTGTCGGTTTTCCATTTATTCTCAACGTGATTTAGTTGAAAATCTAAAATATTTTACAATATTTATAACATTTGGTTTTCTATATACATATATATTTCTTTTATCTTATGATATGTAAAAATATCTAGATGTAGCTGAATTATGTAGATATATAGATTATATAGATCAAATGCATCTTCAATATTTTTTTTCGATATTTCGTATTAAAAAATTTTTTTTTTAAATTGTTTTTATTTTTTTTTTCGATATTTCGTATTTTAAATTTATTTTAGTTTTTTTTTTTCGATTTTGTTTCGCTATTTCGTATTTTTAAAAAATTGCTTTAAAATTTATTTTAGTTTTTTTTTTTTTTGTAGACAGAAATAATTTATGACTTTTTTATTTTCTTTAAATTCTAATTCAAAATAAAAAAATATTTGTAGTATTTTTGTTTTAATAATTATACATTTTGTATATTAAATATGTTGTTAAATTATAGTTTAACAAATTCTTTAATGTATTTTAATTTAAATTTAATAATACTTAAAATTTAAATTAGTTTAAATTTTCAATTATTTTCTTATCATTTTTTTTTTAATTAGACATTTTTTTTTGTTTTAAATTATTTGTTTACAATTTCTTTTATTTAAATAAAAAATTTTATATTTTTGTTACTTTCTTATTGAAAAATGTTTGTTATTGTTTTCGTTTTCAAATAAATTATTTTTATTATTTTTTTTTTTTTTTTTTTTTTTTGATATAGATTTCTTTTAAACTTGTTTTTGAGTCTTTGGAAATTTAACAATTTTTTTGTATTTTAAATGTTTTTTTTTTTGTTCATTGGAAATTTACCAATTTTTTTTATTTTTTGTAATTGTAAAATTTTTTCTTATATAATTTTGTTTTTATTCTTTGGAAATTTAAAAATTTTGTTTATTCTTAAACTTTTATTTATGATCATTTTTTTTCTAAATTTTTTTCTATTTATAATATTTTTTTTTATTTATTTATTTTATTTTTATTTATTTTTTTCATTTAAAAATTTCAACAATTTGCTGCCGCACTTCTTTTTATAGTTCTCTACAGCATATATAATTCTCTATATAGAATACTTAACTTTGACAGTTATTTCTGATAAAACTACAAAATACAAATATTCCATGTTTAATCAAACTGAAATGCCAAGGCCTTGGCAATTAGGTATTGGATAAACTTTGGAGCTGACGTGGCTCACATGCACTTGATATACATACATACATATATGTATGTATATAGATGGACATATGCATAGTTAGATATATGGATAGCTATCTGAGTGTCTGTCTGTGTTGTATACTAATTACAAAACACGCATTCAGCTCGAGCAAAGGACTTGCAATGTTGTTGTTTGGAAGGCCAACGTTTGCTGTTACTAAGAGCAGCCAACCCCCCACACGCCAACCCCAACCCTCATGTCTGAGGTCGATGTATGTCTCTCTCTCTCTCTCTCTCTCTCTCTCTCTCTGTGTGTGTGTTTGCCCCTTACCTTGTGGCAGCAACAGCCACACAAAGGCGTACGTGTCCATTTGCAATCGGCTGACAGCAGACAAAAAAAAAAAATAAATAAATCAATTCAGTTCATTGCAATGGGATGCAATCGACTGTGTAATACCCCTTACCTGTGATGCATACTCAAAGCCTCAGAGACTTGTGAGCCATATAGATGCATGCATAGATTATATATTTAGCCCAAATGCTCTTCTTCTTCTCTTTCTTCTTTACTTGCCAATGCAAGTGAGTGAGAAGAAGAGCGCGCACTTGACGCAACTGAATGGCACTCGAATGCAACCCTTTGTGGGGATCGCATTGCTGACAAAGGCTGAGCCCTCAAGTGGTGCACAGTGGGGCCAGGCTGTGTGGCTAATAAGCGAATAAGTTGTCATGCTGAACAAGGGCAACCCTTAGCCTAGTTGTGGATCAATAGAGAGACAATTTAACCGAAGGTTAAATATTTAACATGCTTTTAAATGCGGTTAAGTACAATGGACTCTCAGTTAATTGAATTGTTGCGATAAACAGGCAGAGGATATATCCATATATGTACGATGAGTGTAAATTATTGTCAATCCTATAAATATTTCAGATTACACACCTATATAGCAATAAATTTATAATATTTATATATATATTTGCCATTAAAATGTTGTTTATTCTCAAACAAGTTTAGCGAAAATTCATTCTGAATCAGCTTGACTCACGTGCTATTTGGCATTTTCTTATTACGATCGCAACCGCGTGCTATTTCTTTAAGAGCACACAAGTAAGAGAGTGAGTGTGATAGCGTGAGCGGGAGAGTCTGTGCAAGAGAAAAGCCAAATGAAAAGAGCTGACTCAGCATGGCACAGTGGTTGGCAGCTTATTCAGCACAAGCTAAAGTGCGAGGAAATGAATAGTTACAAACAAAATTTGATAGAAAGTATATATTCAATATTTTATCTAGGAATATATACATTTCTATACATATATTTAATATATATTATCCCATTACTCATTTTATCTACAAAAAAATACAAAATATATAAATTTCAAATTTGAAATATCTTATATTTAAACACACTGGATGTACGCTGAATATTTTATATTATATATGTATATATACCCTAATACAAACGAACTCTATCCATTGACCTTTGCAATAAAACAAATCGTTTGTGTTCCACGGTGTCATTAACATTTTGTGAGTGTTGACTCTCGCTCGTCAATAACATAATGCTACGCTCATTTTCGTTGGCTAACAGTGCCATTGTGAGTATAACATAGACATGTGCTCGCGTTTAGCATGAGCTTGTGTTAATTTTAGACGAACTCTCCGCAACGCTCTTAACAGCGACAGCGCAGCGCAGCGTCACTGCAAGAAAGTCAATAAAGCAAACATGTTAAGCTTAACATAAGATGCAGAAGAAGCAGAAGCAAAAACAAAGCCGAACGAGACGGACGTGTGAACGGTTGGTCGGCGCGCGCACAAGCATAAATCGCGATTCTTAATTCCGGCCCCGTTTTTTCGTGTGCATTTCAATATAAACGAAATCATAAATTATATATGCCCAGCCGTCGCGAATTTCTGAATTCGATTTGAATTATAAATACATACATATATAAATATATATATATATATTTGTTTTTGGGGTTTCTTTCTTCTTTTTTTTTTTTTGCGCTCAGTGTGCGGCAAATGCAATTGTGGAATTGCTGTTACAGTTATTTAACGGGTCCATGCAAAACAAAACATGGCGTTACAACATTGCCTGCCAATAGCAACAACAACAGCAACGAGAAAAGCAAAAGCAAAAGCCACTACAACAACAGCAGCAACAACAACAACAACACAACACTGGCACGTAAACAAGCCAAAGGATACGCAGCAGAGGTTGCCACAGACAACAATTACCGCAAGTAGCATAGAGTAGTGAACGAGGCGGCGAAACAAAATAAAAGAAGAAAAAACGTTTGAAAAAGAAAAAGAAAAAAAAAAAAAAACACACAAGCCAAATAAAAACAAAACAGAACAAAAAGAAGAGTAACAAAAGCCGCAGAAGCAGCAGCAGCAGCAGCGCAGTAAAACTCTTACGAAACGTGAATAGCGAAATTTGCTAAGAATCCAATTGGATAGCATGCAGCGGGAGTCGAGTTCGAAACACACTGAAATCGTAAATCGTAAAAGCAGAAAATATTAAATAATCGAATTAATACAAGAAAATTAAATAAGAAAAGAAAAGCGCGCGCGCGCCTGCGCCCAGCAAAAGTCATCAAAGAGAGAAGAAGAAAAATAAGAAAAAATTGTTGTTTATATAATTTACGGTAGAAATTATTTTGTATTTTATTTTATGTGCTAAGTGTGCAGTGAGCAGTGCCAAACTGAAAACAAGTTAATACTAATTAAATTAAAATAAAACACAAACAACAGCAACAGCCGCAAAATGGAGCAAATCACAAACTACTTTGAGCACATGGATTACGTGTCCTTCAGCGTGATAGCATTGCCCTGTGTCATCATTGCCGTCTACGGATTCCTGCAGGTGGCCAGCGGCCTGGCCAAAGGCAAACGTAAGTGCAGCATCTTTCAAAGAATCTCATATCGATTGAGCAATACAATCGATGACTCAATTTACCCCTCGATTACAATAATGTGACGCATCAAGTTTTACGGGAATCGCACTGGCCATGGCTGATACATGAAATGGAATTTATAGAAGGGATATACTATATATTGTATATACTCTCTGTATAAACTGGGTATTCAAATAGATTTTGTTCTTTAAGCCAGGCAATGAGTCAAACTTTGGGTAATCCAAGTGGTTCGTAAAACAATTGTTCAATAGGAATTGCTGAAACTTGAGTGTGTTAGTTTCAAATATAACTATGTTAAATTACACTGGATGTTAAGTTTTTTACTTGAAGACGGAAGATTTTCAATGAGACTTGAGACTTAGTTTACAATCAGAATTCATAATATATTGAGTATGATATCCAATTGTCAGGAATGAATATTTTTTAAGATGTAATATTATTTGATTAACATAATACATTAGAGTGTCGGTTAACATTGTATGTTAACTAAATTCCTGTAGGAATTCATGTTAATTAACATTGATCCCGCTTTGCCAAATTGACATCTGCATTATCAATTGTTCTACTTCAATTTAACATTTTTGCATTAACATACAAATATGAACTTCTTTAAGCGTCTTGGCGTTCTAATTGTAATTCAATTAAATATTAGCTTAAACTATTCCAATTCGCATTGTATTAACCCAAATACCTAGCCATACTGTGACACATAATTCCAACATTTGCTAAACAAATAATACTAAAGAAATATAATGAAAAGAAAAGAAAAGAAAAGAGTTTAGCAGGCTTTTCAGGCATCAAGTTTTAACAGCTGCAATTCGTAATGCAAATATATCTGCTTCTTATTCTGCTTCTTCTTCTTCTTCTGTTCGAACTGGGTCTTTCCCATAGAATGTGACGCGTGCTGCTTAAGGTATATATGTGCATATATATAGACTTGTATTATTTATATAGTATATATATACATATATATATATTAATAGCCCAAAACTACAAGTTGAAAACGTGTTTCACCAGCAAAGACGGAGAGCTAAGTAATTACGTAAAATCCCATCTAAATGCTCCAGAGAGTCAATTAAATATGGTTTATATATACATATAAATATATGTGTACAGTTATTTCTATATAATATATACTGTATATACTCTAAATATATATACATTCACATATGTATATATATATATATATATATATATATATATATATATATATATATATATATATATATATATATATATATGTGTGTGTGTGTGTGCTTCTGCTGGCATGCCGGGCCTGACCTATCCCTCGCTGTTTCGTATTTCTGTTCAGAATCACAATTTCGTACAGTATCTCGAATGATAACGACGTTGAACAAATTAGGCATACAATATTGGAATATAATATGTATATACATTATAAATGTAGAACGGCAGAGATGCACACAGATATTACATACATATATTTATATGTATATACAGGGGTGGTCAAAAGTATTTACACAACACAATATTTTTAGCTTCTGCAACTTCGAAAGCATTTTTTCGTTGTTTCTGCTACTCAAACGCACAAGTAACGGGTTTTTCGTATTCTATGATCTATGCTGAAGCAAACAAAAAAAGAATTAACAAAAATAACTGTCAAATGCCAAAAATAGAGGCATTTGAATTGAAGCCTATGCGTTTGCAAAAGTATTTACACACATTTTTTTTACGTCAAAAGTATTTACACATAACTTTATTATAATATTTTTTTGGATTTTGTGGGGGAATTTCAGATTTTTTTTTTATTTGTAATATTAATAACTAATATTCCGTGATTCCACCTTTGGCATCAATAACTGCCTGTAATCTGGCTGGAATCGATTCTACTAAGCGGCGCGCATAGTCAATATCCATTTTCTCCCAAATTTCTTTGACTTCCTTGATCGTATCATCGCGTTTCCGGGTTCTATCGATTGTTCTCTGACCCTTGATGAATGACCAAACATTTTCAATAACATTTAGGTCAGGGCTCTGGGCAGGCCAGGGAAGAACAGCCATTTTTATATCCTTTAAGAACTTGGTTGGCACTGATCCCTTGTGGCATGGAGCATTGTCTTGTTGCAGAATCCACTCGCTGATAGGAAATAGCCGGTCTCCAGAAGCAAAAGCATGATTGTTTAATATCAAAAGATATCCGGACTGATTGAGAGTGCCTTCTATTGGAATGAAGTCTCCAAATCCGTAATAGCTCATACATCCCCAGAACATCACTGTGCCTCCACCAAATCTATTAATCGGTTGAACTGCTTTTTTCTTTTCCTCTTTTCGTAAATGCATAAATTGGTTAAAATACGAGCCCTGGAACTGAAAAGCAACCTCATCTGTCCATAAAACATTGTTCCAAAACTCTTTAGGCTTTTGAATGTATTCCAATGCAAATGAGAGACGTTTTGCTTTGTTAGCTTCGGAAATGTATGTAGTTTTGCGTACTACGTAGGTTCGAATGTCGATATCCTTTAATCTCCGACGTATTGTAGCATCACTAACTTTTTTTCCAATCAACCGTTGTGATTCTGCAGACAATTTAACTGGACTTATTGAAGGATTTTTTGCGACTATGCCAATTAATCTTCGACATTCCCGATCGTCCATTACCGGCTTCCTTCCACTTCTCTTTAAATTGCTTAAGTTTCCATTCGTCTCTTTTTTATCTTTTAGATTATAAACGGTTTTTCTAGAAATTTTATACTTTTTAGCTAATTCTGATGCTGAAACTCCACTTTTAAATTTTGCTACAATCTCTGATCGAGTTTCAACAGATAATTCGGTTGTCTTCACCATTTTAGTAATTGTACTTTTTAATTTTTCAATTTTGTTTACTTGTTGCACCAGAAAAAAATTAAACTGCACTAAGTCACACCAAGTCACCGAAAAATCGCTTATTTCCCTTGTGTAAATACTTCTGACGCCTCAAAATTGTGTGTAAATACTTTTGCAAACGCATAAGCTTCAGTTCAAATGCCTCTATTTTTGGCATTTTACAGTTATTCTTGTTAATTCTTTTTTTGTTCGCTTCAGCATAGATCATAGAATACGAAAAACCCGTTACTTGTGCGTTTGAGTAGCAGAAACAACGAAAAAATGCTTTCGAAGTTGCAGAAGCTAAAAATATTGTGTTGTGTAAATACTTTTGACCACCCCTGTATATGTATATATGCATGCTTATATCGAGATGTAATTAGTGTAGTAAACATCTTTGTTGAATGCGCTATGCTCCGTTATTCGCCAGATGCTCTGCGTAGTTCGATGCAAATGTGCAGAAATGTTGCGAAAGGTTCTAAGTGGCGTACGTGACCAAAAAGTGTTTGAAAGAGGTTTGAAGAAAGAGTTACGCAGGATATGATTGTTGTGCGTGCAATCTAGAGTCAGTGAGAGCGAAAGAGATCGCTGTATATTCTGTTAGAATAGAGCATGTGCGAGCGAGATGGTATTGATGCTGGAGAGGCATTAACATTTTGACAGTGAAAGCGAACAGTGCACTCAGCACTCAACCAAACGCATAATGTTAATGTCAACTCTGTCATATACATATATATTATAAATATATCGGTCCATCTCTTTTCGACTGTTCAAGAAGTGTTTAGAATATGCCTGTATATATAGTATATATGAGATGAGATGGCACATGAGAAGTAGAGCATATATAATCATAGATTATAAATATTCTTTTTTATTCCCGTCTATTTCCGTATCTCCAACTCCTCTAACTTTTTTCATAAAAATTACACAATTCCCTTAAGAAATAATCTATGATTTATCAACGACTTCTCATACGCTTTCTTAAACTCATTTTACAGTTATTCAATCAACAAGTCTTGAGGCTAAAAATAAAAGTTAAAAAAGACTTAAAAAAAAGATAAAATAACTTGAATCAAGTTTTTTTTTTTTAGCTACGATCAAAAAAACAAGATGTTTACATAATTCGAACAACTTTCATTCCCAAGCCGAAAAAAATCCAATTCAAACTGTCGCCAAAAGCAAAAAAAAAAAATCGCCGAAAAAACTAATTGGAAATTAGCACAGCGCAGCATTTGGCGGCTGACTTACTTTCTTTTTGGTTGAGAAAGGTCTATTGTTTTTTTTTTTATATTCCATAATAAAGTATGTGTGTGTGTGTGTGAATGTAAATAAGCGCAGAGGCTGCATAAACACACACCCTTGACACACACACACACACACACTCAGACACACACAGGCAGCGAGACTAAGTTAACATTTGTCTTGGTTTTGTTTTAGTTGTCTCAATTCTATTTAAATTTATATTTTATTTGCTTTTTTGCTATTTGATCATTTATTTATTTATTTATTTATTTATTTAGTTTTATTTCGCTGTTCTGCTTAGCTATTTCTGTTGACTCTTGGCTTTTTGTTGTTGCTATCTTTGGCCACACGCAAATTGAGTTCACTTGAGTGTGCTTAACTGCAGCGCTGACAGTGGCTGCTAAAAGTAGCTGTCACAGAATTGAGTTGCCAAAGATGAAGGAAACTTGAGGCTGTTAAAGTTCGAAGAGCTTGAACTCTGTTAATTGCATGTTAAATAATGAACTGGCAGCGTTAAGTGACACATAGATAGCAAGTTAAGCTTAAGCAAACAAATTAACTGCAAGTTAAAGTTGAATTCACTCGCACAACTTAAGCTGAACTGCATGTTAAATATTTAACATGCCAAGACCAATTACAGCTAGATAACAGATAGCTCAGTTCTTGAGATAGTTGAAAGTTAATGCCTTAACAGCCTGCCAAAGTGTCTGTTAACTATCAAGAGCATATTGACAGAGCAAAATTGAATACAAATTCATGAAGACTTTAAGCTTCTTGCTAGCATTGAAATCAATAGAGTAGTAATGGCAAATTAACTGTCAGTTAAAGTTTACATTTCATTTAACTTGATTTAGTGCCTGTCAAAAGTGACTGTTAGTTCACCAAAAAATGGCATATATGTTAGTTAACAGCCAGCTAAAGTTGATGTCACATTTATCAACACATTTTATGCATTGAAGCTGAAATGAAATTTAACTGCCTGTCAGCAGTCTCTGTGAAATGTTAAATATATGTTAAATTTATATTATCTATCGAACTCAAATCGATAGTTAGTGCAGGCTCTATCTATACTATATCTATATTTTATTTGCCGGGGCATGGCTTTGTCTCCCACCAGCTTTAAGCTTGCCATGACAGGCATTCGTCAGTCAGTTATGCACGACTCAGCTGCAGCCAGAAAGTTGCATGCTGAACGGTCTGTCAACTGTTGTAACTATGCCTAATTACAGTTGTCGTCGCTTTTAAGCTGGGAGTTTTGTTTTTATTTTATTTGGCCTTTTTTTTTTATTGTAAGTATTTTAACTAGTTTAGACAGATGCGCATTACGTACTACTGCGAATTGGCCCACCCAAACAATGATGATGATGTTGATGATGATGATGAGCAAGCGATACGAGACGTTTTATAAGCTGCTGATTTTTTTTGCAATTTTTTATAGTATTTGGTTTCGTTTTTGTTTTTGTTTTTGTTTTTGTTTTTGCCGCCGTCCTAATCTATATAATATAGTTGTTATTCTGCGCTGCCAGAGATTAAGCTGACGCTGTGTAATTAGAGGCGCTTGAGAACGCAGATGCGATGACAGCTGCAGCTTAGGAAAAAAAAAAATCTTAAAAAAAAAACCGCCTTAATTTCCAGTCAATTGCTTTCACGCAATCGACAGGGAAATGTGTGTATATACATACATATATGTATATGTATATATATATTTATACCCTGAGTCCATTGAAAATGGGAAATCAGGGTATAATGGTTTTGTTAAATGTATGTAAGAGGCAGAAGGAGGCGTGGCAGACCCCATAAAGTATATATATTCTTGATCAGGGTGACGAGAAAAGTTGATATAGCCATGTCCGTCTGTCCGTCCGTTTGTCCGTCCATATGTATGAACGCGTCGATTTCCGAAGATACAAAAGCTAGAGAGTTCATTATTTTTGTGTTAGGTTCGTATATTGCACGCGCAGTACGAGTTTGTTTCACAAATTCGATAACTTGTATATTTCCAGAGTTATCGATAAACGAATATATCGAGAATCAGTTATAAACTTCTATTTAATTAATCTTCAGAGTTAGAGCCTCCAAGTCTTCTGCATATACATATGTATATAGATACTAATTTAATACAATTTCGGTTTTTGTCAGCTTTTGAATTCCGATCCCCAATTCGCCCCCAAATGTGTAAAAAATGCATTTCAAATACTAGAGACATGCAGTTTGGTTTAGCATATAGATATGAATATCATATTCATAATCTGAAGAGATGAATACGATACATACAGGCGTACAAGCGTAGATCAGCGTATGTGTGTGCTCGTGTCTTTGCATATATAGTTTCGAATCGAAACGAAGCATTCTTGGAATATGAATCGTTCGAAGAAGGCCTCAGGGGATTTCGTAGTCGAGCAGTCTCGACTACAGCTTTCTTACTTGTTATATATTCATATTAATTATACGCACTGTTGTTCGCATTAAAACGTTCGTTTCATGTAATTGAGCTGCCATTATTATTATCATATATATAAATATATCTGCCATAAGTTAAAGATAATAATATCTATAGACAAGAGAGTGTGTTTCATTGGGGTGTGCACGACTAGCAGATACCCTGTGTAGTATTGCAAGGCCCGTCTTTCTATGCTTTCATGAACAGCAAATCGGCCATAGAAAACTAATCGATAATGAAAAATCTCGATTTCGATTGAAATATCGATTCCTATCGTTAGGCTACAAATTAGATGAGTTATCGAAAAACGAATGATAATAGTGACAAGCCCCATGCCTTCTGCAACCTCTTACATACACTCATAAACCCCATTTCATTCCATTTGCAATGTTTGCAACATTTTGAAACAGCTTGCAATGGGTTTTGCCTTTGGCCAAGTTGAATAAGATTTGATATAGATCTCTGTTATATAAAAGGGTTTATAAAACTCTTTGGCACATATCTCTTTGATATAAAATATCTGAAACTCTTTGCTCACTTCAGCTCAAATCTGTGCATATTTCAAATAGTTTCAGAGCTGAGCTTTCGTTGCAAGTCATATCTGAGTCATATGGTCTTTGGCGAGTTCATCGTTTTCTTGTGTTTCGCTATTCGTTGTCGTTTTACCTTGACTATGCGCCATCTCTTGCCATTTCTCTCTCCATCTTTCTCTGCTCGGCTGCTGCCCATCTCATGTTTGTTATACAATAATTTATGGCATTAATCTATTTAATTTGGTGTTTTGTTTTCTTCTTTGATTTTGGCATTTTGTTACACAATTTGCTGAGCGCACTCGGTATTATCATCATATGATTTTGATTATTGATAGCGCTGGTACGTAAACGAGAAAGAGAAGCAAGAAAAAGAAAAACATGTTTCACTTCTTGCTGTTGTTGTTTATTTACTTTTTGTTTATGTTCATTCATATTGCGCGTTTATTTATTTAATTCATTTCAACTTTTATGCTAATTTGCTGGCATTTAGTCGCAGTTCTTGTTGATACTAGAACACAATTTTTTTTTTTTTTTTTTAGTGCTATACATATATAGGAACGTATATTTATTTTTCATATATTTTCTATTATACCCTCTAATTAGTTGAAATTATTTATGGGCATTTTAGTGAGATTTTTCCATTCAAGTTGATAGCTATATATGTATATATATATATATGTTGTTTATTATATTTTAATGTATTGTATAGTATTTAATCTTAGGATACCCTGTAAAGTAGTTTTCTTTTACTTTTGTATCTCAAATACAAGTTTTTAGCTCAAATTTTATACTATATTTCTTAACATAACTATATATCTGAAATTTTTTATATTTTTTTATTCATTTTTGTATACCCTGTAAACTATATTTTAGTTATTTACAGGGCATCAACAACAACAACATATATAAACTAGAGTTTGGCTACTTACAGTGTATGCCTAGAACTTATAGTAATATATACATTGTTTATATTTATATTGCTTTAAGCTCTCAGCATACCCTGTAAGTAGCTTAACTCGAGTTTTTCGTCATTTCACAAGTGTTCGTAAAACTTTCCCAGCTCAGCTCAAAAATTAAATAAATTTAGTTGTGTTTTTCTTTTCAGCTTTTACTATCTGCTTCTCAACACTAATTTTCCACAGTTTTGCGCGTGAGAAATTCTCACTTTTGCTTTCGTTTTGCAGCTAATAACTGTTTTGACTTTCGTCGCGTACAGCGTGTCTGTCAGTTTAGCACATTTTTCAATTAAAATTCCCAATTCCAAATTTCGTTTTTCATCATTTCACTTTTGCTGAGCACAAAAAAAAAATATATATATATATATATGTATATATATATTTATACATATATCTTCGTTGACCTATATAAAGTTTAGATCACGCAGCTGCCAAGGCCTTTACATGTTTCAATTGGTCTTGTTGGCTGAGCAGCTGCCGGCTAAAGATGCTGTGGATGGCTCAAGTCGTGCCACGCGTGCTGCGTGCCGCGCGTCGTGACATAATCGACCATGCGACAAAAAAAACAAAATAAATAAAACCGAAAACAGAAAAATTTGCATTCAATTAAGCCAACAAAAAAAAAAAAAAAAGTGAAAAGTCAAAGAAATGCCAGAAGACGATAAAGTAGACGAAGAAGTAGAAAGAAAAAAAGCTGTAGATGGAAGCAACGGTAAATACGTGACATAAGAAAGGTCGTGGCCCATTGTCATGGCGTGGCCAAGAGCTCTGCAGAGTCGCGCGTCATTCACACAGTGCCGGTTCAAGCCAGCTTTGGCTTTGGCCAACACACACACACAGAGATCACTTTTGATATCTCATTTCGTTTTTTATTTATTATTATTTTGTTTTTGGTTTTATTTTGTCAATTTGCTTTTTCTTGGTTTTCTTCTTGGCCAAGCTGCTGATGGCCAAGTCCAAAGCCAAAGCGAAAGTTTTTGCTTCTTTACATTTTTGTCTTTTGTAGCTGTAGCTTTTTTTTATTATTATTATTATATATATATATATATATATATATATATATATATATATATATTTTTTTTTTTGTTAACTTCTTATTTAACCTGGCTTTGTTTTCACTTTGCCTTGGTGCAGCAGCAGCTGTTGCTGCTTGTTTGAACGTGCCGCGATTCAAAGCCAAGCAACATGCCACAAAACAAATCTTAAGCATTATAAGTATATACATATGTATATACGCATATACATATATATGGATATATATCCAAACTTTTATATCTAAATTTTCTTAAGCACTAGACAAAGTTCAGCTAATTGTCGTGCAACTTGATCAAGTAAATTTATATGTATATATACATATATATTTAATTCTTGCCATATCCATTATTTCGTTGACTGATTTGCTCAGCACACCAATTAGTTTTTCTCACTAATGAAACTCAATATGATTGATTTCATTTGAATAATTGAAAGTCATTTGTCTTGACGAGCAGATAAGTGAAGCTATATCAAATATATTTATCAAATATGTATTTCAATATAATGAAAAGTAATCATTTGTACGAATAATCTCTAATAATCATGTATAGTAATGATACGAAATAATAATAATGTATGATCATAATAAAAATAATCATGTTTATTCATATCTATTAACTCATGGTTATTACTCGAGTTTTTTTTTTTTTATAGCTATAATTATTAATGCCATTCGACATTATTACCTTTAGAACTAACTCTCTAACACTGTCTACCACATTTGCTGGCAAGTTGGTGCTTTTCTATGTGCTTCTCAATGCAACATATTTTGCTGTAGCAAAACCTATGCGACGACTCTTTGCCAAACATCTTTGCTGTTACAAAGTCTCCCATTAGACTTTAGCGTTAGTTTCTGTCAGGGCGACCCTTTCACCTATTGCAGTTGAAGAAAGTGTGCGCTGCAGCTGCACCTGGTATTGTATCTCCATTTTTATTTTTTTTTATTTTATTTATCAAAGATGATGATTGCAATATCATCATTATCATTCTCATTCTCATTAATGGTTATTGTCATTGTCATTGTCAATGTCATTATCATTATTCTCATTGTCATTGATGTCCGTTATTCTAATTGGCATTATCATAATCATTAGCAGCAGTCATTGTAATTGGCATTGACATTAACATTATGCTAATTGTCATTGTCATTATTCTAATTGCAATTATAATTATTATCAGTAGTAGTCATTATCATTGTCATTGTCATTGTCATTGTCATTATTATTATCATTATTATCAGTAGCAGTCAGTATCATTGTCATTATCATTATTCTCATTGCCATTATCATTATCATCAACAGCAGTCATGATCATTGTCATTGTCAGCTTTAATTATCATTATCATTAGCATTGTCATCGATATTCGTATTCGCATTTATCATGAGCATTATTATTGTCATTCTCATTATCAATGCCATCATCATTATATTTAATTATACATTCAGTTTATAGTTACTATTCGAATCGAACTTTGTTTTATGGCAGCAAAGACCTTGGTCCAAGAACATGCTATATATCAAGTCCAATCACACGCCTGGAATTCGAACCCGGAATCTGTTTAATCCAAAAAATCCAAAGATCTCACCTTTATTCTATGACATAAAGTTAAAGATTGACAGAATTTGCCAACTGGTATTCTAACAATTCCTATGTTATCTGATCTAGAACAGAAGTGCTATTAGATGTAACTTCATTTCGCGTTAATGATTCAAATTCCATTTTCTGTTCTCGAGTCAAAGTTAGGTAAAGTTGAGCAACTGAGTAACTTCATAATAAGCCTGAAGTTTTGCACTTAACAGCTTGCATATTAAACGCTTCAATGCGAGAGAGCGTGATTGAGTGCTGGAGCGAGACAGACGACTACAAGTTGCTAGAGTGAAATTATTTAGCAGCATTTCACATTTGGTTTGTCTGGCCTTTGTTAATTGTTATAGCCCAACTGACAACAACTCTGACTGGCTGACTGAATGAGTGCGCTGCCACTTTCTTCTAGTCAGGCAAAAAAAAAAAGGCTAAAAATTCGCGATTTTTTGTAGGTTTTTGGAGACTTTCGTTTTGCATGCGAAATGCGTCGTCTCTTGTGTGTGTGTGAGTGTGTGTGTGCGTGTGTGCATTAGTGTTAGTAGGCACTGCCGTTTGAGTGCGTGCTGTCAAGTGTGTTATACAAGTAGCCGCATGCCCCAAATTGAGTGTAACGAATTTGGCCAAGCCAAATGCCAACAACGGAGTGAAACAAAAACGTTGCCGCTGTGTTTGCAGCTAGATTTGGCAATATATGATATATGCAAAAAGCAAGTACAATTTACGTCAAGGGTCAGTCAAGCCAATCGGCCAAGTTAGCTAAGGTAGTTAGCCAGCTCAGCTCAGCTCAGCTCAGCCGCGCACTAGCCGGCTGAGTGAAGCGCGCAGCTGTCGCCCAAAAAGCAATAACTCAAATGCGCTGCGAGTTGTTTTCCGTTGTTAACACGTTTTCACGCGCACATAATTGCAACACACACACACACATACACGGGCAGAGTGCTAAACACTTGTGTGTTTAGTTTTGTTGCCTGCTGTTAGCGCCGCGTCACATTTTGTTAGTGTGAAAAAGCATAACCGAAATTGAGGCTAATTGAAGGCACTTTTACTCTCTCTCTCGCAACATGTGGCAACAGCAAATGTTGCTGGCAACACGCACACACGCACAATGTGTTGTGACATCAATTTGCTAGAAAAGAAGGAATCTTTCGTTTAGCTTATCGGAGAACGTGTTTAGCTTTAAAGCTAACATTGTCTAGCTAAAATGCACATTTTAAGCACTGTTAGTTGCTTGATGGACTGATAAACTAAACAGGCCACAGCAACCCAGTATAATTTATGATCAAATTGATCTATATATATATTTCTATATACTATTATATATTATTTATAAACAAACTGATTTGAAAACAAAGCAGAAAACAAATTCAGCGAACTGGGTTAACAGCCAGCTGTTAATAGCTCAATGTTATTGTCAGCTTTGAATCTGTGCACAAGTAAATCTAGAGATACTTTTCTATTCAATTAGACGCATGCTCGCTCATTGGCCAACAAGTGAGTATATGCGTTTTAGTGTAGACTATTGAAATTGCATATAAATGTTAGCCTGAGCTTATCAATCTAAGCAAGATAACACCATAATCAATACATCTAAATACGTGGGCAAAGAAAGTTTATAATTTGTTTAGAAATGGCTTTGGAATTGTCTTAAGCTTGGGTAAAACGTATTATGGGGCAAGGTTACTATCGAGAGATGGAAACTTTTAAGTGCCTTTTGGGGCGTGGCTTTTTTAAATATTTTGCAATTGTCTTAAGACATTCTTAAGTTTGCTCACAAATTATATAGCCAGGCCAACTGAAGTGGGCGTGGCTAAGCACAAGTTTTGAAACTAATTTTGAAACAGTTTTGAAATTTGTTTTTCAGTTGAAGCAAACAATTCCAATATTTTATAGATAGAGCTGCAAATTTTTAGAGTTGAATTTCTGCAAATTCTTGTTTATTATTGCCTGGGCGAGCATTGTGCAGTCGTTCGGGCACGACTGCAGCATGCTTAGATTTTATTTATTTTTATTTATTTTGTTTCTTGTTTCTTGTTTTTTTTTTTTTTTTTTGTTTTACTCTATGTGTTTGAAGTATTTCTATTTCTGCAAGCACATACGCATGCAGATACGTTCGAAATGTCGTCTCTCTTTCATTTGCGCCGTTTTTGTTTTGATGTCCCATTTCTGATGACATTTCATTCAAAGCGAAATTCAAATAATTGTTGTGACAGGCCATAAACAGCAGATAGAGAGAGAGAGAGGGAGAGAAATGTATGTGTGTGTGTTTGCTCATGTTATGTTTGTTGTTTCTTTTGCCAACTTGTTGATTTGCACACTCATCGCAGTTGCTGTGGGGTGTGTGAACAGCATTACAAATGTTGTAAGCTGCAAGTGTGTGCATGTGTGTGTGTGAGTGTGTGTGAGTGTGTGCGTGCGTATTTCTTTTTGGGCATCAACAATTGATTTATCAGGCACTACACGTTTTACAATGAGCTAATATTAGAATTAACATGAGGAATTCCGCGTTCATTCGTCTTTTTTTTGGCCGTGTTACCTGTTACCTGTTACCTGTTTACCTGTTTGCTTGTTGGCTGCATCAACGTACTCTCATCTTCATGGCCCACATGACTTCCGTCAGTCATTTAAATATATATAAATTGTATATATAGATATATATTTATATTATCTA
This sequence comes from Drosophila koepferae, assembly GCA_030914345.1. Classification (NCBI taxonomy): domain Eukaryota; kingdom Metazoa; phylum Arthropoda; class Insecta; order Diptera; family Drosophilidae; genus Drosophila; species Drosophila koepferae. The sequence goes on from JAUESR010000209.1 coordinate 5,103,413, forward strand.
CTAACTTTCCCAGCATGTACTTTATTTTTCTTATATGTTTGTGTATGCGCTTCCGTTTGTATTTTTGCCTTTCACTCTACCTCTCTCTCTCTATCTCTATCTCCATCTCTCTCTCTGTCTCTTGTGTTGTTGGCTTCTTTGCTTCATGGTATTTACTTATGTTTTTTACGGCTGCAATTGAGGTTACTTTCTATTTAAAATTAAATAAATCAGAGTTTGCTTGCAAATAGAGCCAAAAACTTATGCCATGGCATTTATTTTATTATCTATTTCTCTTGTTGTTGTTGTTGTTGTTGTTGTTGTTGTTGTTGCTTTGGTTTTATTTTTCACCCCAGCTGCCGGCATGCATCAAAATTTGCCATAATTTTTCGAGAATTTTGCCCTTGTTTTAAGCATTTCATCTAGATCCCAATGAGACTTATTTAACAAATGGAAGATACAGTCGCTAGCTACAGCTACAGATACAGATACATCTATAGATACAGATACAGATACTTATGTTGTTTACTGTTCGCACTGTTTATTTCGATGCTGCTGCTTCTACATCCTCTTTGTCACACCTTCCCCACTGTCTCTCCCTCTCTCGCTCTCTTCCTTGCCCCCTCCCTCTATGGCACTGTCTCTGTCCCTGCTCTTGTTTGTTGTTTATTTATATATATTTTGCTCTCATTTGTATTACTTTGATTACTTTTGCCGTTTCGCCGCTTGTCGTTTGCCCGCTGTGCACAAATAAATCATTGCGGTTGCGGTTTCAATATTATATATATGTATACATATTATATATATATATATATATATATATATATATATATATATATATATATGCATACAGATGCTTACATAGAGCATGCCTAAAATATAGTTTTTGCCCCCATGTTGCTTAGACTACATGAAAACAAGCATACAAAATGTTCGACTAAAAGATATTCAGCAATTATCTATAGGTATTTATATATATATATTATATATATATATATATATACATATATATAAGTCTAGCATCCCATTATAAATGGGATAAAAAACTTTCAACAAATATTTTAATAATTTTAAAATCTCAAAGAAAAATAACAAAATATTTTATAAACCTAAAGATACATAAAACAAATTTTTAGTGTTAAAAAGGAAAAAAATAAAATAATATGCAAAAAATATTTTTATAAAATTAAAAATACGTAAAATAAATTTTAGTGTAAATGAATAAATAAAATTAAATTTAAAAAATATATTAAAATAAAAAAAAATATGTGTACGAAATGCATTCAAACATTTTAAAAGGCAGTATATATATTTTTTATATTTTTCTATAATTTTTTTATATTAAAAATTTTTTAGACAAAACACTGAAAATGTTCAATTATATAATATTGTTGGAAAGTAATAAAAATATGTTATTATTATATACTATATATATTTTTAGTAATTTTTTTTATATATGTATATAATAAATTTTTTTTTATTTATAGTAAATTTTTTGTGCATTTCAAAAAGTTTTTGAATTAACAAAATTTATATAAAATTTTGTATATCAATCTGAGGCAACTTGCAGCATCTGTTATGACCATCCTTTGATACCCTTTGAGCTGCGCTAGAAAATACAGGGTATACTCCCCAATTGGACAATCAGAAAGCTAAAGAGACACGTCAGCATTGGCATTAGCTGCGTTTAATGCCATTGTTTATATATGTCGATTATAATGCTCGTTATGTATTATTATAATTATGTATTATGTATAAAAGTTCTCTCTCTCTCTCTCTCTCTCTCTCTCTCTCTCTCTCTCTCTCTCTCGGTCTGTCTGTCTGTCTCTGCCTCGCTGTTTCTCTATAAATAAGAACTTTTGCGTACATTTCGTATGAATGAATATGAATTTTTGGCACTTGCTGCCAAAAATATCGAGATCTATCAAAACAAAATACGCCGATAAACAAAACAGCACAACAACAAGTCAAAGAAGCAGAAGAAGCCAGAACAAAATATGCATAATAAAGGCAAAGCATGAAATCATTTTGTCATGAGCACAAATCAAAACAACATTCAACAACAGCTCTTTGCCGTGGACGCCACCTGAAGCGATTCCAAGCATTTGTCGTGGGTGTTGCGATTGAGCAAATGGAAATAGTGAAACGAACAAGCATATATATATAAATACAAGCATATATATATGCATGCATATAGATTCATAGTTCTAGACAGATTGTATTCGTAATCATGATCCATGCAGTGTCTGCAATTGCATTGCCTTTAGGCACAATCAGCTGATCGCACAGTGTTGTATAACGAACGCTGGACAGTGTTGTTCAGTTATAAGAGACTCAAATTGCAGCATCAAATGTTCACAAATCTTAGCTGGATTAATAAATTTGCCTATATTATATAGCTGCTATTGCTGCTCTCAGTCTCTCTCTCTCTCTCTCTCTCTCTCCGCCCCCTCGCCCACATCATATAAATTTCTAGTATTTATCTTAATGTACAAATAGATCAGTTTGTTAAGCCCTTTGATGCTATTGTTGAAGCTGTTCTATAAACTGTCAACATCATCAAATTGTGACAGGCAGCACGCGGTTGGCCTACGGCCTACAGAACTAGGCACAATCACATATATGTATATATATAAACTTCGATTTATCATACTCAGATAACTATGTGTACATATACATATGTATATAACTATAAATCTTTTCAAAGCAATTAAAAAACAAAGGCGCAACAACAACAAGTTCTTCAACAATTAGTTCTATTTTTTTTCCAAGCAGCTACCCTTGAATTTCTGCAAAGTGAGAGCATATTAGTGTGCTTACTTTATTTAGTATATGATTCATAGGCAGGGTATGCTGTAGTCGCCCCTGCTCTGGCCACTTTTACTTTTTCTCTCTCTCTCTCTCTTTTTCTAATGTATTTTCGGTTTGTGTAAACACAACGTCTCATAATGTTTCAAATTAATAACAATTGTTCCGAATGATATGCCGAATATTTGCCACCTCTGCAAGTGCCAAAAAGTTGGCCCCCGGCCCCCTGCCTCAGCTCATCCTCCACAAATGACGCAGACTATGGCGCGCAGTTGGTCTATTGCCCAGTTGCCCAATTTATCGAAATGTTCATTAGATTGCCTACGAAATATATTGATTGGTGATTAGAGCACAATTGGAGTTGGGCGAGTAGATAAGTTAGGTTGAATAGTAATTGATAAGTGCAATAATTAGTTGAATGCGATTGTCATAATGATTGCACGATTCACTCCATATGCATCGAGAAAGTTTCATAAGAGACATTGCACTCTTATGCTGAAAATCGTAATGTAGCTAAACGCTACATTTTGGATAGCATAAATTAACGCTAAAGTAAAGTATATTTATATTGTAAATGAGCTGTGCATCCAAATATATTTCTTAAATTTCTTAATAATTTGTGTCGAAAGTTTAAAGTCGAAACTATTTAAGCTGCTCTTTGATGGATTTAAAAAAAAAAATAAATAAAAAAAATAAAAGTAATATAATAAAAATAAAATATATTTCCTAATAATAATACTAACATTTATTTTAGTATAATTTTTCATGAATAATAAATAAAATATAAAATAATAAAATATATAAGAAATAAAAACAACATAATTTTTTAAATAAATATATACAAAATTAAAAAATGAAATATGTAAAAATAGAACATAAAAGATACATTTAAAAAATAATTCTATAATTCTAAAAAAAAATAACAAAACAATTCTTTTAATGAATAATAAAAATAATATTAAAAAAAATAACAAAAAAATTCTTTTAATAAATATTAAAAATAAAATATTTAAAGAAGTAACATACAAATTCTTTTAATGAATAATAAAAATATTATATAAAAACAAAAAAATTCTTTAAATGAATAATAAAAATAAAATGTATAAAAATAACAAAAAATTATTTTAATAAATATTAAAAATAAAATATAAAAAAATTCTTTTTAATGCTTAATAAAATTTAAATATATAAAAAAATGACCATAACATTTTTTTTCAATAAATATAAAATAATTTTTTTTTAATTTTAAAACACAATAAAAAACAAAATTTTTGACATTGAACATATTTTCAAAAATTTCACACAGTAAAATATACATAGCATAATTAATAACGTTAACTGTTTATTAATCTCTTATCGATCTACCACTTTTTTTTTTAAATTATTTATTGATTTTTTCAAAATATATCTACTATATATCTACTACTATTTCTATGAATTACAGACTTTGGATGCCTTTCTCACTAAAATAAATTCTCTCAAAAAATGAGCTTTGATTCTTTCAACGTTTATTTTCGTAATTCTCTGCTTTGCTTTCTACTCTAGAGAAAAATTGGGCAACTCCGTTTAATTTCTTATTGAGAAAAGTACCGTTTCATAGTCTGTCCAGTGCTGTGAACATACGTATATAAATATATATATTTGTATATAGGCATATATAACTCTTGACATTCAAGGCCTTGATAACATTCTACATAACTATATCTTCTTAGCCTTTTCGCTCTCAGTCATACTCTTTTCGTTTTATTTATTTTGTTAATTTCAATTCAAATGAAACTTTAATTCTACAGAAAACTGATTAATCCATGTACCACATATACATACTATATTTTTATCAGACACTCGTATTTCCCACTCCTTCTGATATCAAGTCCCATTTCATTGAAAAACCTTTGCTCATTTCATTTCATTTCATTCACTTAATTTGTGATCGAGCTGCTGCCAGTGTTGTAAAACGCGCACATGGTCTAATTGGCTCTGCCCGTCAAAGCTATCAATTATAGTATGCGCTTTGGATTATGTGTGCTCCGCACTCGTTGTCAAAGCCATTCCCATGGCCATTCATGCGGTTAGTTATCAGAAAGCAGCAGAGCAGAGGCCGAAGAAGAGGGGAGAATGGAATGATAAGCGACAATTCCCACGCATGATTACTACTGTAAGTGAACGCGTGGGCGGTGGGCGTGGCTTAAGGGTTTAACTTCTGTCTGTCTCTTCTATTTCAAATTTCCATTTGCATTTATTTCTTTTCTATTTTTTTCTCTCGTTAACTCTTTGCCTTTGACGCTGGCGCACATTGCGCATACGCCATGTGCTCAATGTCGTCATCGGAAGTGATTTGTTTATCGATTTGCTGGCAAACAGCAACAACAACAACAATAATACTGCCAACGTTTATTAAAGTGCGCTTGATTGACGCGCCCACCCTCTGCGTAGCACTCGCCCCCCCCCCCCTATTCGCCCCCCTTTATACACGTACGCACACTCATCTTTTCCACGCTCTTTTCCTATTTTAATTGTAATCAGCAATTGTGTGAGGCAGGCGGGGCTGTGACTTTGATAGTTGGGCGTGGCAGGAGGGCAATCAAGCATTAAATAAATAATTGACGAGCAACGAACGTCATCGCGTCGCTTCGAGTCGCGTCGCATTGCGTGAGCTATTTTCCCCCCTGATTAGCAACTGGCTTGGCCTGGCCTGGCCTGGCCTGGTTAATCACGCCCCACACGCCTAGCCGGCCCCCACTCCCCCCACACACACTCTCGTCTCGTCTCGTCTCGTCGCTGCTCAATCGATTCATCAAACGATTTTCAAAACCGTATCTCTTCCTGTATTTTGTCTTACATGAATCTCAATTCATTGAACCCCTCCGTCCGAGCCGACTCTGTGCCATCGGCGCGTTAATCTATTTGACTCCGAGGCACGCAATTGAATGCGAATGGCTTCATTTACAGTGGATTTATTTTTATGGCCCGGCCACAATTATACAATACATTAAAGTGGCATTAACAATTTCCGGTTCTAATAACGCTAAAGCTCACTCGGAACACTCGTTCAACTACTTATTACAAACGCATCGCATTGAAAGCGAAACCAAATGTTTATTAAACGGACGACAACATTGTCACATGGAAGAGCCACAAATGAAAACTCCATAAATCCCTCAGGTTCTTAGAAGCAGCGAAGCTTACCTATTTATCTGCGCATATCTACAAGTTATCTTTAGCTTTTCCTATTAATGCCAAACAATCTCTGTCAACCGAGTGAGGATTCCAGGAAGCATCAGGTAGCGATAAGATGCGAATATGAGAAGATTCGACTGATTGTTTATTATGCTCGCTGATGATGTCAAAAGGGGGCGGGTATATTAGTTTCAAATAAAGAAATTCGAGACAGAAATTATATACATAAATCTTTAGACTTTTACTGTAGACTAGATATGGTTTAGAAATTATATACATAAATCTTTAGACTTTTACTGTAGACTAGATATGGTTTAAGTTCTGGAGATATTATTAGAAAATTTTAGTCTTGAATCTTGTTTATTACAGTCTAAGAGCGAGCATTATGCAGTCGTTGCCCGCAGTCTTAATATTGCTAATGCCCTTATTATTATTATTATAAATTTGAAAGAAAATATATGAAAAATCTTTTGACCCATCCCTTACACTATATCAAGCAACATTCTGGAGATATTACTGACAAAATTTCAGTCTTGAGCGAGCATTATGCAGTCGTTGCTCACGCTCTTAATCTTATATAATCTTCTCAATAAATAATTTACAAAAATCTTTAGACTCTTCATTTAAAGTTCCTTTAGACCATATCAAGCAAAGTTCTGTTGAAAATTTCAGTCTTGAATCTTACTTATTAGACCTTGAGCGAGCATTTTGCAGTCGTTGCCCCATGCTTCTCTAGTATTATTATTATTATAAATTTTAAGCAGAAATAATAATAATATTTTTTATTATAATCTTTAGACTCTTCATGTATGCTATATGCTATATCAGACTCTAGAATCTACAGCCGTTTGTCACAGTCTTAATCTTACTTATGCCTCTCTAGTATTATTATTATACTTATTATTATTATATGACTTTTGCCACTTGTATTTTTATTCATTTTTTTTTTTTTTTTTTTTTTTTTTTTTTTGGTGCGTGAAGTTTGAAAACAAGTTTGCAAATAAAGGCGGCTTTTCGAAGTTCAGCACCCCTAAAACAAACATTATATACAGCCGCACACATATATCATTCCACCACAACATATGTATATATATATATGTTTGTATATAAGCCATTAAGTCCATTTGTCTACGCGTTGCTGATGAGAAACTCGTTTAGGGTCGAAATACGCGACAGAATCTTAAATACTTAGCACACATCGCACAAGTTCGCAGTCCACAAGTTTTGGCAAGTCATTGCTGAACTAATGAGAGCTGTGAGAGGGACCTAGGAATAGGCAATAATTTCGTTTTACTCTCATTAATCATCATCGTCTATATATGTATATGGGAAATTGTCTATATGGGACAATTCCATTAGAGCTGTGAGAGTTTTCTAAGGCAGCTGCTGTTGCTATCGCTTCAACTTTTGAGTTTTGTCCTTGATCCGTACCAACTACGTGCGCTACGAACATGTGTGAAGTTGTCCCAAGCAGCTGCCCGGCTCTAAAGGGTAATGCCGGATGCCGTAGCCAGTGGCTGGCTAGAGGGTGTGCGACGTCTGCAGCGGGGGGGTCTGCGGCTAGAGGGGTTAGCTCTGTTAGTGTGCGCATGCGCATGCGTTCGTCGTCATCGTCGTCTGTGGCTTTTGTGTTGCCATGCGAAAAATTGCCATTTTTTCATTGTCGTTGTTGTTATTTTCTTCATTTTGTTTTTTTTTTTTGCTCAATTTTCGCGTCTCCTTTTGATGGCTCTTCCCTTAATGATCTCTTTTGTTGGTTTCGGTTTGCTGCTGCCGCCGTTGCTGTAATTCGAGGCGTCTGCTGGCATCGTTGCCTTTGTCTGTCTCGCTCTCGGCCGCACACCACCCTCTCTCGCTCCCTTTATCGCCCCTCTCTATGTGTGTCTCTACAGCTTTGTTGGATTCATTCAACTTTGATCACGCACACACACACACGCACGCACGTGTATCTGTGTGAACTTATGAATGATGCCAATGATCATTGTCGCTCGCATCATGATCATGTTTGTTGTTGTCGCTGTTTTTGTTGTTGTTGTTGTCGCTGTTGTTGTTGTTGTTGATGCTGTTTTTGTTGCCACAAATAGCAACACGCGCCGTTTGCATTGCGATGCATTTCCGTTTTGGCAACGCTGCCAAAGCTGCAGACGTGCCGCCAAATGGGCTAAAATGATGCAAAAAAAGAAGAAAAAAACAAAACAAAATGCAAAAAAAAACAGGGATGCCAAGGCAAAAAGCCTACAGTGTGTGTGTGTGTGTGTGTGTATCTGTATCTGAGGCAATTCAACGAACTCGCGTTGATATCATATTAAAAGTTATGACACATTTGAATGGCTGATTTCGCATTAATTTCATATGCGAAATATTTTCGATAACTGGCTTGTGAAAGCGAAAGAAAGAAAAATGACAAGAGTGAGAGTGAGAGAGTGCGAGAGTGGGAGAGAGTGTGAAAGAGCAAAGGAACCAGAGTCTAATGAAAATATCATAAGCTCCGAGCATTGGCATCAAAATATACTTAGATGGAATATGCACACATACATATATATATATATATATATATATATATATATATATATATATATATATATATATATATATATATATATATATATATACATATATATATATATATATATATATAAATACGATATAGCTATATATACACATGCACACATATGTATTTAGCCAGTATTTTTAGTTACTCTCTATAAATAGTTAAATTACTTAGAAGAACAACAAAACTGCCTAAAAGCAACAACAATTTTCAAGCGAGCGATATTTTTGCTTGTGTCGGGGCTTTTTTCTCAGGAATTCTTGATATCATGAATTCGTCATATACTAATTCATGATAATCAATATTAACACACTTAGTTCTATGTAGCTAATCAAATAAATTGTAAACAATAGAGATTATGAGAGAGAGAGAGAGAGAGAGAGAGAGCAAGAGTGAGCTAGAGAGTGAGAGACAGAGAAAGAGTGAGAGATAGAGAGATATAAGAGAATTATAGAATAAAAGAATAAGACAAGAGAAGAATACTAGAATTATTAACTCATTCTGAAAATACGACAATGAGAAAATGAGAGAATTAGAGAATAAGACTATGAACAAGTAATAAAATAAAAGAAAGACAGAAAAAGAGTTAGAAAGGTAGAAAGAAAGAGCTGCAACTCCCAATCTCAAAATATATCTCTAAAATATGGATATGGGAATGAGAGGTGCTGCGAGAGCCAGAGAGAGAGCAAAAACAAGTATAAGAGTGCGAATGAGAGTGAATGTGAATGACAGTAAAAAAAGGGAGAGAGAGAGAGAGAGAGAGAGAGAGAGGAGCGATAGAGACAGGAAATATTAGAGAAAGATAGTGAAATATAGTGAACAAAAAGTGAGCAAGAATTAGAGAGAAGAAAGAGAGTAAGAAATTAAAATAAGAGAATGAGAGAGACAATGCAAGACAGAGAGAAAACGAAAGAATGAGCTTAAGAGTGAAAGATAGAATGGAATTGAAAGTGAGAGAGGCAGACAGTGAGATGATAGTGAGATACAGAGAGAGAGTGCGAGAGACAGAGAGAGACAGAAAAGAGAGGGAGAGAGAGAGCATGAGACACTTAAAGAGCAGGGGAGAGATAGAGTTAGAGAGCATCCTGTTAATAAACTTTCATATATTGTCTTGCTTATGACTAAATGTAGATCTAAGCTAGCATAAACTTGCATATTTGACATACACATCCATACACACACACACACACACACACACACACACATCCACATCCACTAACACAACCAAAATATAGTTCAAGTTCACTTCATCAATTGAAGTTTCCAACTCCAAGCAGAGTATTAACGTGTGCTGTGTGTGCTCAGCTTGTGGGACTTTTGTTAAGTATCATTTTCTGTTGTTGTTGTTGTTGTTGTTGTAGTTGTCGCTATCGTGCTGCTTCTTCTTCATCCTCTTGTTCTTGTTGTTGTTGCTGCTGCTGCTGCTGCTGTTGAGTTTACCCACTACGCAATTCCATTCAGGCGCGATGCTAACCGATCCGATCGTATCGTATCGGATCGTTTCGTTCGACGTCGACGCGTCGTCGACATCGTCTTTTCTTTCATAAATCAAAGCGCATAACTGCCGGCCGGGGCCTGGGGGCGGTGGCGCTATAAAAAGTGGAGAGCGGCAACCTGGGCTAGTTCAACGTTTGGGGCGTGGCAGCGAAGGCCTGACGGCAGGGGGGAGGAAGGGGGGCAGAGGCGCATAGTGTTGGGGTGCTTTTGTTTTGAATTTGAATATTTTGGCAAAAATTACGCTACAATTTCAAGTATCTTTCACTGTATTGGCGCAACGGGTGGCGGGGTAGGCGTGGTGGGTGGGTTATAGCCACACACACACACACACGTACGTAGTCACATGGAGCGGCGCTAGGCACGAGCTGGTACCTGTTTATTGTAGTCGCTTTTGGGTCTGCCTTTTTCTTATATTTATTTTAATTTTTAATTTTCGGCTTTTTTTTTTTCTTTTTGTTTTATTTGGTCAATTTTTTCGTGTGCTTTGTTTTTAAATAAATATATATACATATATATATATATATATATATGTACATATAGATATGTATTTGTTTATTTATAAATTTTTGTATAGCTACTCGCTTTTGGTATTTATTTGTTTTTGTTTATTAAGCGTGGGCTTTGTGTGTGCCGTTATTTTTGCCTTTCTAAGCGCAAATTCCATGACAGTGAAAGCCAGCGGGGGAGCGATAAGATGATATGGGTTATGGTTAGGGGGGGACGGGGGCTAGTGTGCCCGCCCCCAATGATGAGCGGCAAGAAATTTATGTACTCGTCAGAATTGTTGCCACCATCTGCGGCATATGCGAGTGAGTCAACAGAACAAGAAATCTTATTTACTTGAAGATTTCCAAAATGTGGAATTTCAAATTTTAGAAATTCTCAAGTTCTTCACTTTTTATTGCCTTGAGGCATGGGAGGCGTGGCAGGCGGCTTGAAGTGTCTTTAGACTTGAGCAGGACAATGAGCTGACTCGCACTAGCCATGCTTGTCTTTTCCTTTTGTTGAGCAGTCCGTCCGACAGTCCGTCCGAAAGCCTAGCTATCCGTTCGTCCGAGAGTCCCTCCAACTGTCCATCCGTCCGTCTGTTCCTCTGTATAAACGCAGTTATCTCTTAAGACTTTTAGAACCAAAACTTTGCAATTGTAAATCTATATTTCTCTCTACCATTAGCTGTAAGAACTTATCATTTTTTATCGATAACTCATCACAAGTATTTGTTTTTCAATAAATAACTATATTTTTTCCGTTTTGTAAGCATAAAAGCTATATAATAGAGAGCTATAGAAACTCAACCAAACCAAACCAAAATAATAGATATATATATACATTAGATAGTTATTAACACGCTCTGAAAATGTGATTAAAAAATTCCAGCTAGTTCAAAAGTTATGCAACAATTTATTTTGTATAGTAAGCCCAAATTTGAGTACTCCAAGAGAGCATATGAGCTTATGTATTTGTATGCTATATATGATATAATAGTATAATAAGCATATACTGCTTTAAATACTAGCTCTACGCATTATCTACGGTATCTCCAAGTCGAGCAGTTACTCAAGAGTTCACTACATATATTTTCCCATCTGTAAAGTTCCATTTGTTTAGACTGTTTCATTTTTTTGAATCCAAGTTAGTTTGAATTGAAACCAAAGTCTACTGAGCTATATATGTATAAACATTTATGTGTATATATCTCTATATAATCACTTGACTTTTACAATTTCTCCAAAACACTTCAATCTAAGCAAACACTTTCTTGGGTATTCGATTTGAAATTTGATTATAAGCAGTAACCCGATAGATGTCAGCAACACACATATACAATTAGGTAATAAAATTTGTAAAAAAAAAAAATCTACAAGAAATTTTTTCATAACGTTTTAAGTATTTGTGAATGTTGTACATTGTCGATGTGTGTTTAATCGTACAGAGCTAAATCGCAAAAAACAAAAAAATAAATTTTCTGTAAAAATCGCAACATTTTCATGAATATCAAAATTCATCTGTGCAATATCCAAATTCGGTGATGTAAATCGAAAGAATTCGTAAATTGTGACGGAATATACGAAAATACAGAAACCATAGCAGAGAGAGAGGGAGAGAGAGGGAGCGCACGAGCGGTCGGAAGAGAGAGAGAGCGAAAATAAAGCCAAAGCTTGACGCACTGTAAGAATTACCCAGTTGGGCGCACGTTGAACGTGCGTGTGTGTGTGTGTGTGCGCGGCCAGGTGAACAACACGTGCACAATCAGCAAACAACAACAACAACAACAACAACAACAGCGAAAAGAACAGTTGCAATTGCAACGCGTTCAACGAGACATGCGCAACGTTCAGCGCTAATCAAGCTTTAGCTTTAGCTTCAGCTGTTTTTGTTGTTGCTGCTGTGATTGTTGTCGTCACTTTGAATGATTCACAATATTTCTGTCTGTGTGTGTGTGTCGTCATCGATAGCCGCGCGCGCAATTGAATTGTATAACTGGGTTTTTTTTATTGTTGTTCATATTTTTTCATATTTTTCTTGTTTTTGTTTTTGGTTTTTTATTCTTGCCTCCCGCCGTCCTCGGCCTGCTCGCTGCTCCCTTTCTCTTCTAGTGCACACACCTAGCTGGCCGGCCAAAGCGAGAAAGAAAACCGAATCACAAGTCACACGAAAAACAAAAAGAAACTGAACTGAGGCCAAACACACACACAAATTGTTTATATCGCGCTCGTCGCTAAACACGGCGTTTAGTTTGATTTGCACGGCAAGTGCAGGCGGGCGAATTGTGAGCCACACAGGCAGGCGAAAGTCATATCTAATAACGGGTGTCGGCTGTCGCCAAGTGCGACCCGTAAAGCATTCGACTCCAATTCAAGCCCAATTCGCTCACAATAGATACGAACTCGATTGTGCATTAGGCAGCTAAAACAAAAAAAAAAAAAAAAAAAAACAATACAAAAATGCATGTCTTTCTTGAAGACCTACTGCAGTTGCATCTGCTCAAGATTTGTAAGTCCAGTGCGTGTGATTGGGTGTGGGTTTGTATGTTTACCCATATTGCTATTGTCATTGCTCTATTTCTATATATTTTATATGCATAAAGCGCAATTTATATTCATAAGCATATTTAATAAATCTCCTCTCTCTCTCTCTCTGGCAGATGACAACATGCAGCGCTTTGGCAACACGAACACCAACAACCAAAACAACAGCGGCAACGGCGGCAATCATCATAAACGCTGCGCACAGAAATATAATCTAACAGCAGCAGCAGCAGCCACAGCCACAGCCACAGCCAATGCACCCAACTATCAGCAGCAGCAACAGCAACAGCAGCAGCAGCAGCAGCAGCAATGCAACAACAACAGTCGAGCAGCACGCAAGGCGCGTTATAATAACAAGCGCCAGGAGACTCAAGCTTCGAGCAACGGCGGCTCTTACAATATGCAGAAACGCGCCAATGCAGCTGCAGTTGCAGCAGCAGCAGCAGCAGCAGCAGTCGCTGGCAATAATTCGTCCTGGCAACGCTATGTAAATTCTTCATGCATCGAAGGTGAGTCTCTAATAAGCAAATTTAAATCAAAAGCTGATTCATGTTTATAGTAATATATTCACGTTGTTGCTTATAAGAATTCCGAGCAAATCGCACGACAATGATTCATCGGTCACAGTCGACGTTGTCGTGATTGTTGCGACGTCATCGCCAGATTTCTCCAAACTAACTTAATCAGCTGCCATACACATGCACACAGAGAGAGAGAGAGAGAGAGAGATAGATATGTGTGTATTCGTATCTTGATTCAAAGGCAACGCACTTAGAGTGCGCGCACTCACTTTAATTAGGGTCAACTTTATCGACTTTCCCGCCTTATTGGGTCACCCAGCCGCAGCAGCTGGGCCAAAACAGTGCTAGCCATAATTATATACACACACACACACAGTTAGAATTGTGATTGAATGCTGCTGATAGCAAAGCATCTTGTCTTAGCGGTTTTTGTGAGAGAGAGAGAGGGAGATATACATGCATATGTATATACATATCTATATAGATATAGTCAAGTGAGAACACTGATCTATTTCAAAACCCATAACCCTGCCATTGCCATTGACTGTCGGTTAACAACAACAACAAGCACATCTTGCATGGCCATGTACTCAATAGCAATTGGCTGTGGGAAAATCACAGCTGGAAAAACCGCAAGACAATAAAATGATAAAAAGAAAAAGAAAAAGGAAAAAGAAATACAGCCAAAAGAAAAACAAACAGAAATTGTAAAACGCAATTTTTGTTTTCAACCTCACTCAATCAATTTCGTATTATTTATTCGCGCACTTATCTATATCGGAGCCAACGCAGCCTGGCTATCTAAGCAATAATAACATTGCTTTTATGAAGGGCTCTCCAGGCTAACTACCCTTCGCGCCCCTCTCCATACCGTCCACCACTCACATAAATAAACTAGATTTCAATATATATAGTAGTTTGTGGTTTCCTTATGTAATGAAAGAAACGATTTCTAATCTCTAACCAAGTGAGCGGAAGTTGCATATTTTTAGCCACGAATCTTTATATATCAAATATTTTGAGGTTAAGTATGCGGGCTTCTCTCTCTCACTCGCTCTCTTTCTGTGATTCGCAAAAAAACTATTTCCAGGCCTCGCCGCGGTATTCCACTTTGCAATTGAAATGTAGAATCATAAATAAGAAAATTGCAGGAAATCTTCGCTTAAGCTTAACCGCAACAGCCTTAATGAAATATATATGTATATATTTATATGTGTATATGTGTATATATATTTGTACTATATATATATATATTCACTTCAATCTTCCTCTAGCTTGACTTTCGCTTTCAGTAAGAAAAAGTTGTATCACAGCCGAAAATCAATTAAAAAATTAAATACTAAAAAAAAAAAAAAAACTTAAAGCACGATGAGAAAGCATAGCATATAATCTAGTTAGTTTAGGAAGCTGCGAACAAGGCTAGAATAATAATAAAAAAAAAAATAAATAAATATAAAAAAAAAAGTATCAGCTCAGCTATAAAATACCCTGACCGTGAGCTGTGCAGGGTGAAATATGATAGATAGTTTTTTGATTGTCAGCTATGTTGATGATGATCATGATAATGATTCGATTCGTAAATTGCCATAATAATGCTTGAATTAAGAATCGTCAAAATATAAATAAAAAACAAACAAAGAAATGAAGGGGAATACAAAAAAAGTTTTAAAGTAAATAGAAATTTAAAATTAAAAATATGTATATATATATATATATATTTTTTTTTTTTTGAAAGTAATAAAAGATAAATAAATAAAATTAAAAAAAATAATGAGAAAAAGAAGTAAATAATGTAAAACAAATTTTTTTAAATAAATCAATAAAAATAATAAGCAAATAATTTTGAAATAATTTACAAAAATAATTTTAGTTAAAATAAAATAATAAAATAAAATTAAATATATAAAAAATATACAATAGAAAATAAATAAAAAAATATTAAAAATATATATAAAAAATATAACAAAACAAAATATAAAAAAATAAAACAAATAAATAAACAATTAAAAATTAATAATTAAAATAAATAAATAAAAAATAAACAAACACAAAAAAAAAAATAAAAATAAATAAAAAATAAATAAATAAAAATAAATAAAAAATAAATAAATAAAAATAAATAAAAATAAATAAAAAATAAATAAAAATAAAAAAATAATAATAAACAAATAATTTAATAATTTAAAAGTAATTTACAAACAAAAATTTAATTTAAAAAAAAAATAAACAAGTAACCAAACATTTTCTTTTCTTATAAAACAAATGGCCATATAAAATTTTATAAAATAAAATAAAAATAAATTAAGTAAAATTTATATAATATCATACGCTAAATATACTTATAAAGCTTGAGCAGCATGAGAATCAGGTTTTTTTTTTAGTTTCTATTCCAAAAATGAATTTGTCATCTTCAAATAATATTCATTGCAATTCTATTTATATAACAAGCAGTTCATAATAATTTAAAAAAAAGTAAAGCTAAATATTTAGATTGGAATTCGCATTTGTCAACACGTTCGGCCATAGCAGAGTTATGATAAGACTTGCGATATTGTTAAGCCAATGATATCAACAAAAAGCGTTTCGAATTTATATTTATATAAATCAGATATATACAAATGCATATGTTTATACATATGTCTGTAATGTTTGAGATCCATTCAAACTATTTTCAAGCAGCTTTTTCACTTATTTTTATTTGTTTACTTCATTTATTTATATATCAATTTTATTGTTTTTTTTTTTTTTTTTTTCTGTGTCTTACCAAAACTTTCCAGTAAAATTAGTTTTTTTTGTTTAGTTTTAGTTGTTGCCTTTGTTTTTGTTTTCGTTTTCTATTTTTTTCCATTTGCTGTCGCTTGTAAAGCGCTGTTATGGCATTTATTTATAGCAATGCCAACAACAATTTAAGACGCAATACTTGTAGAATCGTAGAATCGTCTGATTAGCGTTTCGATCTTTCAGATTTTGACACTAGCAAAAAAAAAAAAATAAATAAATAAATAAATAAAAATCTGGCGCCATTCGCTGCGGTTCCACTGCCGCTGCCACCGCCACCGCTCTCGCCCAACCCGCGTCAGCACGGCCAGCCTTCCACCCACACGATTTTCCGTTCATATCTGGAATAAATACCGCTTAAACGCCCTGAACTGATAGCCAAGTCAACAATCAGTTTGATTTCATTTGCTACACTCGGGCATTACATAAGTTTTTGTTCGTTTTCTTCTCTACTTTTTTTTGTATTTTTTTTTTATTTTGTCATTGATTAGCACTTGGAGCAGCCGCAGCCGCAGCCGCAGCTCTACTTCGACTCAAATCTAAAATGTTATATATGTATAAATATGTACATTATAGTCTGTTTGAAAAGCGTTTAAAATGTCATTTGTCATTAGCAAAGCATTTATGGTGTCAGCCAATGCATGCTCTATGAAAAGCATTGCCTGATAAGCGAACTAGAACTAGTTCGAACCCAGCTGAACTAGTGCGTCTGTCTTCTCATTCGTGTTTTTCAAGTAGAAATATTGATGATATATAAGCGAGATATAAGCTGAGATATAATCGAGAGGGGGCTTGTCAGCTGATGTATATATGTTATACAAGTATTGGTGCTGCTTGAGCGTTTCCAGACTGTGCTGTGATGATATCTAGAAGTTGGGAAAAACTTTCGATTCGGCTATTTGTCATATTATATATCTATACCTAAGCATTGTCAGATTGTTGAGAAGAAATTTTGGATGCCATATAGGCAATCACTTGCTTATTGAAACTACCTGAGCGTTGCCAGATTACTGAAATATACCATAAAGAGATGCTGGAAACAGCTTTAAACTCAACTATTTCTAATTGGAAGTCATTAAATATATATCGACAATCAATTCATATAGTTGCTTTAGCTAAAGCTTCTTGTGTCATGTGCCTAAACGTTGCCAGATTGTTAAGAAGAAATTCTGATTAAATATTAGCTGTTAAAATTTCCAAATATCTAAAGTTCTTCCACTCGAAAAATATTGTATTTCCGTTGCATGCTCAAGTCTTGCCAGCTGGCAGCTGAAGTCAACTTTCTCTTATGCAATCTGGCATTAGATCGTTAGCTAATGGAACACATAATATATAGCTCATATTATCATATCTCGAATCTTGCATACCACATCTTCTAGAAGTTAACATCTTGCCTCGCAGCAAGCTATACAGTTAAGGTGTTAAATTTAACTACATAGATAATTATCTCTTAAGTGTTCTGTTCGTCTCTGCTCTTCCGTCATTCACATTGGACAACAGATTGTGGAGGGAGAATAAAAAAATAAAAAACCAGCAGTTCCTCTGCTACATAAAACGGCGGAGGCCTTCTCAGCTTCCGATATTAAATCAAAAATTCGGTTGAAAAAAATTTGAGCTTAGGTTGCGCGTTATTAACTTATTGCGATATGGCCAAGAAATTGCTGCAGCTGCTGCACACTTCACGCCTCGCTGCATCGCTTTAAGGTTAATGCGATGCTAAGGGAGTGGAAGTGCCGCGGTGGAGAGGGAGTGGGAGGCGGGGGCAGGTAGGCGTACCACTGGGTATGTAATCCGAAGATGGCGCAAAAAACTTGAGCTCATTTCGTTGCCTTTTTAAGTGGCAGCGCGCAGACTTCAGACAAATGTTAACTGTGGAATGTGGAGAGTGGAGCGGCTAACGGTGTGGCATAGACACACTCACACACACACACACACACACACACACACTCAGCTGAGGCGGCAACACAATGAAGTTGCGCTGAGTCTTTGCATTATTAACCTATTAAATGCTCTGGCACAGAAATCTTGCGCTATTAAGAAGAAGCAGACGCAGCAAAGAAGGCGCACATAAATTCTTTTCATTGCTTGCGGCCCGTCAGCATGCTCAATTCCTTTTGATGCCGGCTGGCTACACAGCTTCTACATCTCTCTTTCTCTGCCCCCCCCCCCCCCCCCCCCCTGCGCCACTGCTTCTGCTCAGATGTTTCCAGTTGAGATACGCACAGCGCACGTTAGCTTCAATGGCCAAGGTTAACACGTTCGCCTTTCGGCAATAGCTCACTGATCTGCCAGATACTCGGCGAACGTAGCTTCGTATCTGGTTCGGAAATGTTTTAGAGCTTTTGAGTTTTTGAGTTATGCCAAAGTGTATTTTTATCTCGAAAGCATTAGTTCATCATCAACTAGGTATCTAAAGGTGTATCTGTATCTACTATATGCTTATCTAAATCTGTGCCTATCTCTCTTAATCTATGTATGTATCTGCAACCTTAATTGCATCTACATATGTATTTTTTGCATCTCTGCCTGCATATGCATTCTAGATCTGTATCTGCTTTCGTATATGGATCTACATATGTATCTTCATATGTATCTATATGCATTTGTTTCAATATCTATCAGCAAGTGCAGATACACTTAAGTATCTATAACTCTATCTTCATATGTATCTACATATATGCATTTGTATCTATTTCTTTCTATCAGCAAGTGTATCTGTGTATCTATATGCATTTGTATCGATATCTAACTGTATCTTCATATGCATCTAAATACATATGTATCTATATCTTTCTATCAGCAAGCGTATCTACTACAAAAGTATCTATATCTAACTGTATATATGTATCTATATGCATTTGTATCTATATCTTTCTATCAGCAAGGGTATCTGCTTATGCATCTTCCTCAGTAACAATTCCTAGCTATATCTTCTTATAAGTATATATAGCTTTTTACTAGAAATGTATCTATAGTTTCACATGTATCTATAGATTCGTATTTATATCTCTAGATTAGCATCTAACTGTGTACTTCTACTCCTGCATATACATATATATATTTAACTTAACCTAACTTTATCTTGATCGTAATCTGTATCTTTATCTATATCTGTATTTGCTTCATTTACATTTCGATCAGATCTAAACATATGTATGTATATAACCCATGCCATTTATCTGTACAATTATCGCTTGAGACTGACTTACATTATCTGTAACCTGTTCTTATCTATACAGAAATGCATTTTTGTGATAATCTCGTGCAATTTGATTGCAATAATTCATAAGATCAGCGTACAGCGCACATTATCTATAGAAAGATAATGGCTATTGTTAACGACAATCGCTCAAGATTGCGTGCCGTGGCTCATAAACATGTAACAACAATATGCATTTACATATGTATATGTCGTGTATATGTGTAGATATGTATATATCTACGGTATATACTTATCATATTTTTACAACTCTCACTTATGCGAAACGACTATGAACAACAAACACGACATCTTCGTCGTCGTCGTCGTCGTCGTCGCCGTCGTCTTATGGTGTCTTGACCTCAATGGCTATTTGGCATGCTTAATTTCGCATACCCTGTATTTACATGCACTAGGTGCTCATATTTGATAGAGCAACTAAACAAGTATTTTTGAAGAACATTTCAATTGAGATTTTCGTTTTGATCAATTATGAATGTAATGAAATATTTGTACATTAAGTCGCCCAAGTCGCTCTTCAATTTACTGAGTAACTGCTTCGTCGAGTTTCAGCTCTCACTGGTTTCGTAATGCGCGCTATAAAAAAAAAAAAAATGCATATTAGTTAAAAATGTAAAACGCGCCTAAATCTTGCCCAAGTGCGACTTATCGTCACGTAGCTCGCAGGGCAACAGCAACAGCAACAACAACAGCAACAACAGCTAACGCATTAGCATAGCCATAAAACCAACTAACCAGCATAAAGTGTTCTCGCATAAACATACATGTTCAGCCCAATATTTACATGTGAGCGACAATTAAGCCTCCCTTTGTGTGCGCGCGTGTTGACTCGAATTGAGCTTGTTTTATTTTTGCTTAGTTTTTGGCCTGGTCTCTTGACTGTTTGTTGGCTTGGGGGACAGGAAACGGCACACCATTTGGCAATGCGAACTCGGCTCGAAGGCCATCGCCAGCTGCGTTTGGCTTTGCCTGGGAATTATCAGTGGCAACCGCAATGGATTGTCATATATGCTACATATATGCATAGCTCTCGCAGCATGCTGAATTTCATCGTTCACACAAAATCTGGGTCACGTTATCATGACTGAAAATAAATGAAATGAAATGAAATAATCGACTGCAAGTCGATTGCTGTTTTCCATGCCCAAGTGCTTCCAATTGCAGCGTGCTGTGAGCAATGAGCTCACGCTGGGTCAAAGCAAATTTAAGTAGTTTTTTTCTATATTATATTTAATACATATATATATATAGTGTATATTAACTATAGTATATGCTTATAGTATATATTAAATAAGGTTTTTATTTTTGGGGATAGCCGCCGCTGATTAGGTGCTTGGTAACGTGAAGTCCACTTGACAACCAACCAGCCAGCCAGCCAGACACAGTCGAAACTAAATGCCATTGGCAACATCTTATCGCCTTGGCAACTAGCACGACTCGAATTGTGTCCATTTGCTCAACAAATTAAAGACTTACATACCTGAGCAAGTGGCTCAAATATATACGTTCACTGAACAGCATTGATAATGATCTGAGTGACAATGTTGAAATCATAAATTCAAATATCTACAAATTGACCTCTATTGATAGAGATATAACAATTATATAAACAAAGCGCTGTATATGTAGGTAAAATACTAAATGTACTAGATATATACCATACTAAATATAATACATATAAGATATATACATAATAAAATGCATATACTACATATATTGTCCACATTGTGCATACTAAATATACTAAATTTACTGCATATACCACACATACTACATATACTCCATATACTGTATATACTGTATATAGTTCATCTACTACATATACAAAATATACTAAATATACCACATATACTACACACTGCATATACTATATATGCCACATATACTTCATATTCAAAATATACCACATATACTACATATACCACATTTATACTATATACCATATATGCTGGCTATACTGCATGTACTACATATACAAAATATGCTAGACATATACATTTATACTAGATATACTGCATATACCACTACTACTACTATACAAATACTATATATAATATAAATACTATGCTTATGCATGGATTATCAGTAAACGGATCGTAAAGCTCGCCACAGTAGCCACATTTTAATACGCTTCACAATCTTATCAGGAACTTTTTAATAGATCATTACTATTATTATTATTATTATCATTGTTATTATAAATATTAATATTCTTGTTGTTGCTATTTCGGTTGGTTTTGTAACAGTCGCCAAGTTATGTATGCAAAAAAATGAAAAAAAAAAAGAAAGGAAAACAAACATGAATTGTAAGCTCATTTAAATGACTTTGGGCCCCGTGTCTCAAGCGTCGCATTCATCTAGAATGACATTAATCAGATCTTTGAGAACAAGGCAAATCTTCGCTAGCTTAATAGCTTGTCAAACGTCTGGCGGGCCTTCAACCAATGACATTCAACGTATCGCATTCATTAATCTCCACTTAAGATTCGCATCGCACTTAGCTACAGTGATCTATAGCATTCTAACCATACATATCTCCGATTACAATTTCCCATTTTTGTTGTATAACAATTTTTTTTTTCTTCTCTCTTTTAATATTTTCAAAATTCCTTTTCGTGAGTTTTTTTTTTTTTTGATTGGATTGGGTATATATATATATATATATATATATATATATATATATATATATATATATATATATATATATATATATATATATATTGGTAATTTATAATACTATTGGAGTTTATACTGTGAGTACTTATATAGTTAGAGAATATAGATAGAGAATATAATCTTGGATATAATTATACTTATATTTTTATAATATAACCTGTTTACTCTCATGAAGTTTGAAGTCTATTTGTAGCTTACATCATTCACATAAAAATTTTTTCTTTAGTATCTATATCTAGTATATAAAGTATCTATATATTTGTTTTTAGGAATCCATAAAAAATTCTATTTAGCCCATCCTCATCACTTGTTCTCCGTTTCCTCTCACGCAGTTGGGATTATATAAACTTTCTCTCTCTATCTCTATCTCCATCTCCATCTCTATCTATCTCTATCTCTATCTCTATCTCTATCTCTATCTCTATCTCTATCTCTATCTCTATCTCTATCTCTATCTCTATCTCTATCTCTATCTCTATCTCTATCTCTATCTCTATCTCTATCTCTATCTCTATCTCTGTCTCCATCTCCATCTCCATCTCCATCTCCATCTCCATCTCCATCTCCATCTCCATCTCCATCTCCATCTCCATCTCCATCTCCATCTCCATCTCCATCTCTATCTCTATCTCTGTCTCTGTCTCTGTCTCTGTCTCTGTCTCTGTCTCTGTCTCTGTCTCTATCTCTATCTCTATCTTTATGTTCAAGTCGAGTATTCTCAATTAGAATACTTTTGTTTGCTCGCATGTGCAACAGAGATAGCTAGATTTTTACTTATTTTGCTCATCTCTCTCTCTCTCTCTCTCTCTCTCTGCCTCTACCGCTCTCATCGGCGAATATGTTTGAAACGCACCTCGCATAATTATGTTGTGTTTACGTTTTAATCGCATATCTACACTTCTTATGCGCGCACACATGAATATTTATATGATTTTCAAGGTTGTTGAAGATTTTGGCGCGTGTGTTTGTGCGCGATAAAGCGCAGAGTGTGTGTGTGTGCGAGTGTGTGTGTGTGTGCGTGTGTGTTCGGGAAGTTCGTTTATCTAATCGCTGGGCCCCAAACAGTTCTCAATGCGTGTTAAAGTACGTGTTGCACATATGTAAACAATAATTGGCAGCTACCAGCTGCTGCTGGGAGCCCGCTTGTCAACGAACGCTCTGCGTATGCGTGATTTATGAGTTGATGCGGAGAAATTTGCTTGACATGCAAAGCTAGCGATTGGCTTGGCTTATTGGCCAATTGCCCACGCAAGTCACGCGCCCAACCAACCAAACAGCCAACCAGCGAGCCAACTATGATGCTAAATAGAGCTCCACATATAGTAGGGGGGTACATATTGGATATCCGATATGTCCTTCGGCCGTACGCAGAGTCAACAAACTGTGATATGATATGTGTGACTATAATATATATTGATGTATACATATATGTATATGTATATATCGTATGACTTGCTTCAACTGAAGTTGCTGCGCTGCACTTTTCTCTCTCTCTCTCTCTCTCTCTCTCTCTGTTTCTCATCACACTCAATTTATCGAGCATCAAATTGTCGTGGGAATCTAATTTGCAAGCAAAAACTTAACAAATTGGCTGAAATGCAAATGCAATGCATAAATAGATAACAATTTGTTTGTTGTTATTATTGTTTTGAATCTGTTTGAAGCACTGGCACAGCTGGCCTCTCTAACTATAAATGCGTTTAGCTCGGATCGACGCTTAGCCACGTGTCGCTAACAACAATAAAAACATAACCACACACACCCCCCTGCCATCACCGCTGCCCATTGCCTGTTGCCAGCCTCCCAGCGCTTGGCAACAACGTGCTGCCCCGCCTTCCCGCTTCGGCTTGAATGAACGGGCCTCAAAATGCGGAAGTCGGTTTTCGGCTCGTAATAATTATGTTGATCATGAGTAATAGCTCAACATCATCATCATCATCATCATCATCATCATCGTCGTCATCGTCATCTTGTGTGAGCGTGTAACAGCGGCAGGCGGTCACGCCCCTTTCTTGTGTGTTTCCTCCATGAGACAAAAGCAAACATATGGCTCAACCCCTCTCTCACTCACCATCTCTCTCACTCTCTAAGCTTTGCGTAGAACTTGCTCAGCGCATAGATACGCCTTGAAGCTGTTTTATATAATTGCTACACTTCTGTTTAGTCTAGCTACATTACAGGGTATTCATGGCTGAGCCTATTTCTATTTCTATTTCTTTTTGGCAATAAATTGTATTATGAATGCTGAGCAAAGTCACAAAATGTGAAGCACGTGGCGCGAGCAATGATGCCGACCGGCTGATAACAACGATTCATGAACAAACGCACACACACACACACATAGAAGCATACGCATGCTTACGCACACACACACACACACGCACATGAAATTGTTATCAGCTCAGCAATTAGCAAACGTAAATTGACGTCAAGCAAATTTACTATACCTGAAAAAAAGACAAAATAATTATATATACATATACTATATATATATATACATATATAGATGTTTGGGTATTCACATGCGAAATTTGTGCACAGATTGTCAGCGGGATTCCGCTTGCTAGGGGGGAGGAGCGTTGTGGGCGTGGAAGTTAACTAGCTGCTGGTAACAGAGCAGCGAACAAACTAGTTCATGAGCGTAACAGAGCGCATATAATGGAAATCTGTTTTGTTTTAATGTGTTTCAATTTATGTGGAATACGAAAGAAGAGCTAACACGCTTCAGAAGTATATTGTGTTATGTTAGCTGATGCGAACTAGTTCATAATTGAGCGTCTTGTGAGCGTGTAATTATAAAAACGGCAAACTTATTCTTTTAATCAGAAGCTATTTATACGTAAATGCAGAATAAAGTAGATAATTCAATATATATACGAGTAAGGCGAACGAATGAGCATGGAACTAGAACTAGTTTCGGAGTGAACACAACTAATTTCGCAAAAAATATTTATAATTTTTAAGTTAAATAGTTTTAAGAACTTAAAACATCAGTATACAAAGAACTTGATTATGAACTAGTTCCAAGATGAACTGCATTTAATTTGTATATATTATAATTAACTAGAACTAGCTCATTAGTGAACGAGCTTAGATTGGGTTAGATTAATTTAAAAATACGTACAAAGAACTGGAACTAGTTCATTAGAGCGCTACATTTCATATTGGCATATAACGGCTTCTAAGACTTGCTCAACAATGCAGAAAAAATAACTACTTACGAACAATGAACTGGAACTAGTTCATTAGCGAATTACATTTAATGTTCTGATGGAACACCTTCAAGTACTTGCTCAACAATTCTGAGAATATAGTGGTTCATGATGAAAGAAGTAGAACTAGTTCATTCGTGAGCCACACTTGATTCATTAACAAAAACTAGAACTAGTTCATTTGTGAGCCACACTTAATAATTTATTAAACAAAAACCCAAAACTAGTTCTTTCGTGCACCACACTTAATGTGTTATAAACAAAGAACTAGAACTAGTTCATTCGTGAGCCACAATTAATGATTTATAAACAAAGAACTGAATTCAGCTCACAAGTAGCTCAGCATTTCACTAATGAACTCTACCTTAAATGTTCAGTTATGAAAATATAACATATATATATACACATAATAAAACTAGTTAAAATCAGTAAGCCATGAAAACGAAATCAAATTCAGGCAGCCATGAGAGATCTGTTCGTTTGTACAGCAATAGAAAACTTTTAGTTTACAATTTCATCAGAGTGAGGTCAGAGCATATGAATTCGATATTCTGAACCAGTTCAAAATTCATTCTATTTGCAATAGTTTAAGCAATTGCAAATAATAAATTGCACAATTGCTAAACAACGTTAAGTAACTATCGCAAGTTAACAAAATTCATACAAAAACTTGGTCTGATTTTCATTTTTTCTCTTTTCTGTGTTTTCTCTTTTGCAGAGAAATTCCTGGGCCAGCATAATCCTGGCCATCGGAACAGCACCAGCAGCGAGGCAACTAGCGAGGATATCAATTCCAGCGACGAGCATCTGAACAAGTCCAAGTGTCGAGTTGGCAACAATAATAACGGTAATACAGTTGGCAACATTGTTGGCAAGCGTCAGCAGAAACGTCAACAGAAGGCACAGCTGGCTATAAAACAGACTCTGGCCAGGCAGACAGTGCAAGGATCGTCGTCTGGACAGGTGCAGGTGCCACAAGAGCAGCAGCAGCAGCAACAGCAACAGCAGCAACAGCAACAGCAGCAGCAGCAACAGACCAATAAAGCCAACGGCAAGTGCAAGGGCAAGTGGCGTAACAACAACAACAACAATAATAATAACAACAACAACAACCACAATAATAATAATAATAATAACAACAATAACGGCAACGGCAACAATTGCAATTCAAAGCGTGGCAAAGCGAAGCAAAACAAGTGCAACAACAATAATAGTAACAACAACAACAACAACAACAACAACTACAACCACAACAACAACAAGTCACACAACAACAATAGCTGCAACGGCAACGGCAATAACAACAACAGCAACATGAAATGCAACAGCTCCAATTCGTCGTCAGCCGCTAGCTCACCAGGCGGCTCACCGACTGGCAGCAGCTGCAGCAGCATACGCAACCACAACAATAGCTACAACAACCACAACAATAGCTACAACAATCAGCACAACTATAACTACAATGGGTACAACAATGGTCACATCAATAGACCTGGCGTCAAATCAATAACCAGCTGGCAACGCGAGGAACGCCAACTGCACAAGGCTCAACGTCAGAATTTGAATTTTTTGGTGCCACCGCTGCGGCAATACGAACGCCTGGAAATTGATGATGGTGCACTAATGCGTCAGCTGCGTCGCTATCTGATCGATCATAATCTGTTGCGTGTCTACGGTTTTCCGGTGCCCAGTGTGGTGCACGAGGGCGCCATCGAGATCTTCAAGTGCTTGCCGCACATGAGCTTTGC
This sequence comes from Drosophila koepferae, assembly GCA_030914345.1. Taxonomy (NCBI): domain Eukaryota; kingdom Metazoa; phylum Arthropoda; class Insecta; order Diptera; family Drosophilidae; genus Drosophila; species Drosophila koepferae. The sequence goes on from JAUESR010000209.1 coordinate 5,130,609, forward strand.
GGCCGCCCATGTCATGGCCGTGGCAGAGAGCAGCTTGACGGTTATCAATTGTCACGATGGCCTGAATACGAGCAATTTCGAATATGCTAATGGCCAGGAGATTGGCCCCGAAGTGAACGAGGAGATCATCATTGGCGGCGGCACTGGCCATCACAACAGTAGCAGCAGCAGCAGCAGCAGCAGCAGCAGCAGCAGCAGCGGCAATGGTGGCAGCAACAATGACAGCAGCAGCGACAGCCCGACAGCAATATCCACAGACTCTGGCAATATATCGCCCCGTTCGATTGACTCGGAATCGGGCGGCGAATGGAGCGGCAGTGAATGTGAGTCGGCGCCAAGCGCCGAGAGCACCTATGGCCTGGAGCTATATTGCAACTATCCCACAGTCGAGCGCACCTTGGCCAAGCAGTGTGTGCGCTGCAAGCGCGAATTCCTGGTCGACGATGTCAGCGGACAGTATTTGACGCGCGAGGAGTGCACCTATCATTGGGGCAAGTATCATCGCTGCTATGATGGCAATGTCTGGGTGAGTCGCTGGACCTGCTGCAATGGCATTGAGGAGAAGGATCCCGGTTGCACGCATCATGATGTGCACGTCTGGACCGGATCGGTGGTGGGCGTGAATGGGCCATATCATGATTTCGTTTATACACGTCCGCGCAGAGCAAACACAGCGCGCTCCCGTGAACCGCCCGCTGTCTATGCGCTTGACTGTGAGATGAGCTATACGGGCCGCGGCCTAGACGTAACCAAAGTCTCGCTGGTGGCCCTCAACGGGCAGCTGGTGTACGAGCACTATGTGCGTCCCGATGCCGATATTGTTGACTATAATACACGCTTCTCGGGCGTCACCGCCAAGGATCTCAAAGCGAACGGCTGCAAATCGCTGGCCGAGGTGCAGCGCGATTTGCTGGAGCTAATCGATGCCGATACCATACTGATCGGACATGGACTGGACAATGATTTGCGCGCCCTGCGCATCGTTCACCATACACTAATCGACACATCCATTGCGTTTCCGCACACCAGCGGATTCCCCTATCGTCGGGCACTGCGCCATCTGACCAAGACGCATCTCAATCGTGAGATCCAGACCGGTGACGGTGCCACTGGACACAGCAGCTTCGAGGACTCACGCGCTTGCATGGAACTGATGCTGTGGCGTGTACGCCGTGAACTGGCTGCCGGCATTGCCTGGGAGGATTAGTTAGCCAAGAATATAGAATGGCCATGTTCACATACGGATCAGATCTGTGGGCGGGGCAACCCAAGTACTTTTAGTTTATAAGACGTTGCTAGTTTTAGTTCATTTTGGGGCGATCATCAACGGACGATCGCTTGTTGTATTTAATCTCAGCCTCTGTTTGCTTTGTCCTCCTGGCCTACACACATGCACAAACAAACACAAACAAGCACACACACTCCATTTATCTCTAGCTCCCTCTCCCATCTCTCCAACCCTGCAAAATTCTGTCAATTCCGTCTTGATCTAACTTTATTTTTTTTTTTTATGAGTCCCGCCTCATCTAAATTTCACATCCCAATCCCCATCCCATCCCAACCCCAACCCAATCCCCCATCCCTTTCCTTTCCTTTCCTTCCAAATCCTCTTCCCACACTTATTATTCGACTAGATTCAAAAGCTTTGACGTCCCAATCTGGCAAAGCGTCTGGGAAACGCAAATGCGAACTGAGATATGAAACCCTAACACGAAAATCATAAACACACACACAAAAAACAAGGAAACAATAAAAACGAAAAGAAAATCAACCAAAAAAAAAAAAATGAATAAAAATAAATAAAAATAAAGGAAAGAATAAAAAAAAAAACAAGCAAACAATAATGGAATAGAAAAGCGAAAACAAAACAAACAAAGCACAAAACAAACAAAATTGACAAAATGTCGTTTATATAGAGCGAAGTCTATTTTTAGTTATACGATATATATAATTGCATACATAGATACAGACACACATACATATATGTATATATATATACATATATGTATATGTACATAGATCCCATCTATACATATATATGTATATACTTATATATACGCACAACTATAAATTGTAAGCATATACATATATATAGTATATATACATTTGTATATATATAATGAACACACACACACACACATTTTGTTGTTTGTTCTTTGTTTTTTTTACTATCATTCTTTAGTTCCGCTAACTATTCTCTAATTTTGATATATAACAAAAAAAATCAAATTTTTTTTATAATAATAGTAATTATATATTATTTTCGAAGTAACCACAAGAAAAATGTACTGAAGTTTTAGCTGTGATGTTTTTTTCACTTTCTCACATATTTACAAAAAAGCAAAAAACAAAAACAACAAAAAATGCATAGGAAAATAAACAATTATTAAAATAATATATATATATAAATTACTATATATATATATAAATAATTACACTGCGCGCAAAAATGTAAAAAAAAAAAAAACTGACAAAGATCACTCCACTATTTTTTTTTTTTTTAATTTTGGCTTAAACTAAATTAAAAATAAATTGTTTTAAGTTAATTTTTTTAAATTAAAATTTACACTTTTTTCAAATATTTTTTCGACCCTAAATACGAATGAAGCATCTCATAAACAAAAGTGAAAAATAATCAAAGTCAAAGTAAAAAGAGCAAAAAATTTTTTTATATAAAATATTATGTTAGGTTTATACTCTGATACAAAGTAAATTTTTTTTTTTTTTTTAGCATATGACTATTTATTTTGATTGAAATTCATGCCAATTTATAAATATATACATATATATAGATAGAGAGAGCATATACACATATACATATAGATGTGCATGTGTATGTGCAAAAAGTTCATTAAAAATTTCTTCAAGTGTATAATTTTTACATAGAACAACAACAACAACATCAAGCTACAACTACTACAACAATAATATTAATTAGTTTAAAGATCTACAATTTAAGAACACATAAAATATTGTAATAGATATATATATGTATACATACATATATATATATATATATATATGTAATTTTTTTTTTTGTAGTAGTTCGTAGATTTTTACTACTATTTTGTAATGATTGTTTCCAAGACAAAAATGCTGCAAACACTATATATATATATACGCGTATATATATATATACGATTACGTTTCAAGCAAGATTCTCCAACAACAACGACAACAACAATTACACGCATATTTACTGTAGAATTGATGTTCCTAGCAGCAGCAGCAGCAGCAGCAGCCAACCGAGAGATGTGCGGCGGAAGCGAATGTATTTTTATATTGCAAATCAAAATGTAAAATGCAAAAATGCAAAACTGCAAAAATGCAATTCTTGATTGAAATACACACAAAAAAGAGTAATCAAAACAAAACAAAACAAAAATTAAAAAAAAAAAACAATTTAAAAAAAAATGAAATGAGAACGATGAAGAAAATAAATGAAACATTAAATTGTTTTCAAACGACATTTACAGAAAAAAAACATGCACTTTTCGTTTTTATTTAAAGAATGGTATTGGGGATGCAGTAGGGATCTGCTATGGATAGAGGTTGGGCTCAGGATTGAGATGGGGTTTGAGATTCGAATCGATATAGGGATCTAGATGGGAATCAAGATGGAGATGAAGACCGATTGAGAGATCGAGATGGAGATCGATTGGTAAATCAAGATGGAGATCGGTTGAGAGATCGAGATGGAGATCGAGTGAAATATCGAGATGGAGATCGAGAGAAATATCGAGGTAAACCTCAAAATGGGGAGACGATGATCGAATTGAAGATCAAAGGAAAGATCGATTTAAGATGATGATGATGATTGACATCGATGGAAGAGCGAAATCGACATCAAGTGGGGAACGATATGGGTATTGAGAGGAAGATCGAGATGCAGATTGATAAGGAAATCGATGGGAGATCTTGATGAAAATTGAGATTGATGACAAATCGAAATGAAGATGAATTGATAGATCAATGGGAGATCGATATTGAGATAGCGGGGGATATCGATCGTGAGATAGAAATCAAGGGATAAAGCGAGAAAGTGAACGAGATCGAGATACTTTTTATATAAGACATCACTTGATGGAGTCTCTTCTGCACTCAGCCATCCATATGATATGTATTCAAGCATGAATATGTGGGCGGCTCTGCAGCACTAAAAACTGATTGTTTTTGAAGAAATCTGATTTAGATTCGAATGTAAGCAACAGCATGGAATTTACAAGCATTTCGAACGTCAAAACGATCGAGCAAAGAATCATATCATGTTTTCCACAGATGATTGAGATGAAAAAAAAGAAACTTGACTTCAGTCTGTCACTGCAAAAGACAACGACGTAATTTACTTTGATTTCGTACGTAACCACTTATGTCAATTGTCCGGGGTTCCCACGGCGCATAATTTAATTTACAATATATATATATCTTATACTAGATAGATAGATGGGGATGGTCTTAAGTGCCTTAATGCATTTCCCCATTAGATATGAATTTGAAGTAATGAGAGTCTCTCTTCGGAGTGACGATCAGTTCAGTTTGAAGTGCTGTAAGTCAAACTCTAAAATTGTAACTCGAAATGTGAATCTACAAAATATAAGATAATAAAAAAAGAAATGCACATATTTTGTGTTACTATTCGAACAGACCTCGTAGCTAGAGAACTGCGCTCTGGCATTAAAGGAAATTCTCTAGTTGCCTTGAAATGATATTTTGCATAATCTCTATGAAACGACAATTTGTTTACGGCTCAAATTAAGTTTTGAGATACTTTTCTTTTCTTTTCCTTTTAGCACTTAAGCTGGACATTAATTGAATACAATTGATTTGAGGTAGCCGCCGTTGACCTTTGAGCCTGAACGAACTAGTTAGCTATTCTATATAGGGCTGGCCAGCGGTTGCAGCAAAGAGATAATAGAGAATCGAGTATTTCTCACAGCCACCAATGTGGGCATAATAATAACAATAATCTATTTCAATTATTTTTGATTAACAGCTGTTACATGACCATGCTCGTGTCACCTTCATAGCCATCATCCGTAGTGCGCCCATGCCACCACCTATGTATGTATGTACATATGTATCTGGGCCACACGACACGGCTTTTTGAGGTCAATGCAAGATGAAAGCTCACCAAAGCCAGCCATCGCTCACCGATAATGAAAAACGTCATTATAGTAATAGTAATGAAATTAATAATAGTAATGATAGTAATAGCAATCAACATCTGTTGCTGTATAGCAATGCCAGCTGTGAACAGGCTGTCTTTGTCTCTGCTTTACATGCGACTCCAACTACGACTGCGACTACGGCTCCGACTGTGTGCTCAGCTGAGCGGGTGCGTGCCATCGAGTGATATTTGCTCAACTAAGTAACCAGGAAGTGTTAAAGCGTTTGCAATCTATTGCAAAAAAAAAAAACAATTAGCAGCCGAAGCACTTCAGAGACATGCATAGATATACATATAGAACTATATAGTATATACTATATAGTAAAGCAGTAGCATAGCAAGAGCTGGCAGTGCCAGACTTGCTGATACCCTGAACACTGCGTGCTATGCCAATCGTACTACGCTTCTTTTATAGCATACACAGCAAGCAACGCATAGCAAACAATATATGCACACACACACACACACACACATATATATGTACATACATACACACACACGCACAGGTTTAAGCACGCGCGCTGCTAACTGCGCAGTTTACGCAGCAACTGCGCTTGAGGCGCGCCTGTATGGTTGGGTTTGCTATGTGAGCTTAATTGTTGAATAACTTTTCTTCCAGTTTGGCTTTCTTAAGCAAATTTTTAGAGCGTGATAATAGCAAACAGATGTGTGTGTGTGTGTGTGTGTATGCCAAGCCTCATGTATATGAGTGGTAGTGGAAGTGGAAGTCTCAGCAAACCAAAATATAGCAAATCAGTGTACTCATTGCAGCAGCCGGCATAGTTAAGCTCCAGCTATTGTGGTTTCTAAGCAAAGCTTAACAAACGCAATCAAAGGATTCCTTATTATCGACAAGAAGAACATGAGCTGAGTTATCGATCATAAAATGATTAAGCTAAGTGAGTATGATTACATGAATTTATATTTAAAAGTATTCATAAATAATTGAGACATGCCCAGTTCGGGGTTGAACGATTTCGAATGATGGATGATATTTATCGATAACAATAAAAAAAAGAATGGAGATATCAATAGAAGAATCAATGAACATACATGTAACATATATTCAATATTCTAGCTTTTGGTTCTAAAGGTGGGCAGATAGACAGGCGAACAAAGAGATGGAGGAACAGAGCAGCGGGTGCAAAGATGGACAGAAGAACAGACGGAAGGATAGTTAACTGTAGGTGGACGGACGGATAGATGGCGATGTGAACGGACGGCTAGATAAACAGGTGGGCGGACAGACACAGGGCCTATGGATATAGTGACAGAGGACAAAAGCTTAAAAGGACGACGGTACGAGCGGATAGGAGTTCAGAGAGGCGCACGGACGGATAGATGAACAAGTGGGCGGAGAGAGGACAGGGGCACAGAAGGACGAGCAAACAGGGGAACAGAAATACACAAAACACCTACGGGCATGGGCACAGAGAAATAGACGGACAGAAAGACAGACAGATGAAAGGACAACGGTACGAGCGGACAGGCAGTCAAAGGTTTAAAGAACAATGCAGGTTGTTAGACAAACACTTAAAGCACTTTATAAACTCTGCCATGACTTCCATTACCCAATTCCCATTTCAATTGAGTTCAAGGTAAACTCGATTTTCAACAGCTGGCCAGAAGCTGTGCGCTGCATACCGTTTGCCCTTTGCTCAGCGCTGCAATTTGGGTCACTGCACGTGTGTGTGTGTGTGTGTGTGTGTGTTGCAGTGAAAGTAGAAAGCGTTTCTCCAGATGATGAAATACCAAATTGTGTACAGATGACTTCTGCAGCAGGCAGCTAGCCAGCCACGCAGTCAGTGGCTGTGCCACTTGGGGCAAGTTCGCTGAATCGCCAACTGGCAATGCAACTTAACAAACTTTTGCCGAATATCAAATTTTGCCGCTGTGTGTGTGTGTGTGTGTGCGTTTTTTTTTTTTTTTTTTTTTAAATTTAATTTTACTCAATTTTTATTTGGTTTTTTGTTTTCGTTGGTGTTAGAAACGTGCAGCTCGCTCTAAGCCCCCCCATATAAAGACGGAAGCCTGAGAGGGTTGGTGTGGGGAGTGTGTGAGAAGGAAGGGGATGGAGGAGGAGAGGCAAGCGGTGAGGTCGAACTGTGCTATCATTTGACGTATGAAGGCGATCGACTAAATATAAATTGAATGTTCGTGTTTGGCACATTTGTGCTAAAAATCGCATCGATTGTTTCAAATTGTCGAATAGACATTGTCGAGATGTATTTAGACAACTAAGCGATATACATAGTAGTATACTGACTGCAAAATTTGTACAACAATGTAGATATTCTCAGTGTGTGTGTGTGTGTGTGTGTATGGCATGATCTACACCCGCGCCCTAATGCTCCATATACACGCGAGCGAATGAGAAAAAATAAAGATAAAATGAAATAAAATTGAATAAAACATGTAAATAAATAAGCGATGATAAACAATATACAAACACATACATATATACATATACATATATATGTGTGTGTGTTTCTTATGCAATTGAAATATCAAAAATAGACCACGATATACATAGGTAGATAACAGATGCTTTATCAACTATCTATGTAGATAAAAGATGTTCAATAGTGCGCCGGGCAGGTGCAGGTGCAGGTGACCTTAGGAAAATTGCATTTTGAGTGCTTTAATCTAACTGCGTTGCAAATAAATTACAAACTGTTTGCTATCCATTATCTATTTATACACAATTTATCTATATTAGATATATAAATGTGTGCATTGTATATAATGCTTAGGCTAAACAAATTCAAATAGCATAAGAGCAATAATTCGCACACTTATCGGCCTATCGATAGTAAATTGCAATGTTTGATAACAGCGTTATCTAACTATCAGTTGCAGTGTTGGGCAATGGGCGCGATTGCAGCGCATTTGGCGCGCAATTTCAAAGGTTCGACAGTTGCCTTAAATGGACAGTAAGTATTAAGAAATTTAATGAGCAGATTGAGATAAACAAAAAAATCATTTTTTTTTTTTTTAATGAAATTTATGACTAAAATCGTGAATCATGCTCGTTTGTCTGTATTGCATGTATATGCGTGTAAAAATTCAATAAATTTTCGATTTAACCAAATATGGCCAAGACGAGTTCAGCGTGAATCATACGTGTGAGCATTTTTTTTTTATATATATATACTTATTTGTTTCTTTCTTCGAATGTGTCGTAATATAAACATAAATAGAAGCATATTTAGTTGATATCAGTGACAGCATTTTATAAACGAATTTATTGTGTTTATTTTCTCTACTTGTTTGCCATAAATATAAATAATAATAGTAATAGTAATACTAATAGTAATAGTAGCAGATGTATGCCAGCTGAGGTGATAGCTCGTGCCTGCCAAACAGAACGTGATTTGTTATGGAAGCGCACCAGCAAATGCAATTGTTGGCGCCGATGCTGTCCATTATACAACATTGAAACCAAAACGTACAACGAAAATAAATAAAACAAAAATCAATTGTAAACAATACCAAATGTGTGTATCTCTCTCTGTGTGTGTGTGTGCGGCAGTTTGTACATATTTGAAATCCGATGCTAACGTCGCGTCGCGTCGCCTCGCCGGCCAAATGTCGTCATTTTGTCGTCTTTGGTGACGTGATTATTTTTCGACTCCGGCTCGCACTGTAGCTCTAGCTAAGTTTGGTGCCTCGACGGCCCCCATATGACATAATTCTCCATACATGAGAATCTGAATAATGCAATTTGCATGCAATCTGGCCAATCAGAATACGCCAATGTCAGTGAATTGCCATTGAGAGAAGTTCTTATCAATTTCTTATCTATGCAATTTTGGCCAATAAATTTTATATTGCTGACATACAGCTTGATCATGTATATATATATATATATATATATATATATATATATATATATATATATATATATATCAATAAAAAACGGCTAACAGATTTATCATGTCGTTCAAAAATATTGCCATGAACAAAAAAAAATGTTTATGCGCGGCATAACTCAAGCATAAGTCGCCTAGGGGCAACTGTGGTCACATAATTCTTCACATGAACATATATACATATATATAGTTGCGTGATATATATGTCCATCTGTCCGCTTGGCAATGCTGTGTAAATGAGCATGTGGTCAAGAGTCAACAATTTCCAGCTACAAATCTAATGAAATGTTGCAAGACTTGACGTTATTTTTGGCAGAGGCAAAAGGCGTCATATACATATATACATATATAATCACATATATATATATATACATATATAGCTTGTGCAATGCGTCTCTGTTGCTCCCAGCTTGGGCCATCTAGTTCGCTTTCGCTGTCGCTTTTACCAAAAGGGAAAGGCATCGAAAGCCGCTCGATCTTTCGCTCTCTTCTTATACCCTGAACCCATTGAAAATGGGAATTCAGGGTATAACGGTTTTGTTAACAGTATGTAACAGGCAGAAGGAGGCGTGGCAGACCACATAAAGTATATATATATATATATTCTTGATGTGGTTGAGGAGAACAGTTGATAAAGCCATATCCGTCTAGCTAGAAGCTTCGTTCTCTTTTTTTTTATATCTTTATATCTAATTGATTTGTTGGCTTCTTTCTGCGGCTAGCCGCTTAGAAAATTGGCAATTTGTTTGCTTTGCTTTGCTTTTCGCCTTGGGCCACTTATCTAATCGACTTCTTTCTCTTGTCTAGCTGCCCTCGCTGAGCTAAGCAACTTCTTGAAAGCGAAAGTTAGGCAACCAGTTAGCTCTGACAGGTTTTCACAGCCAGACAAACTTATCTAAACGAATGAATACGTTTCTCGCTTAAATCTAATGAGCTTATCTAAGCGATGGAAACGGCTTCTCTCTGTTGAGTTAAACCGTTAGGTGTTAGCTGTTAGATGAGTTTGCTGTCTGAGACAAATTTATCTAAATTTGTGGATACGCTTTTCGCTGTAGTCCAACAAACTTATCTAATTGATGAAAATGACTTCTCTCTGGTATAGCTAGCAGTTAGCCCGTAGCTCTTCGCTCTTAGACTGTTAGATGAGTGTGCTCTCTGAGACAAACTTATCTAATCCAATGTTCAAGCTTCTCTTTGCAGTCAGACATAGATGATGCATATTCTTATTCGCTTCCGCTCTTCTTGTAAGCCCATAGTAAATACTATCTCTGTTCAGTTAAATCCATTTTAATAAACTTATCTAATCTGTTGGCATGGCTTCTCTCTGCTGTTGTACGCCACTTTTTAGAAACGAAAGTAAGGCAATCTGTAAGATATATGTTATAGATAGCTTGACAGGTTTACTCTCTGAGAAAAAACTGATCTAATAGTGAATACGCTTCTCCCTTCGATCTAACAAACTTAACTTTCCTATGTTTGGTCCATCTGTTAGCTATTAGGTATTTGATATTTACTCATCTGTCCACTTCAGGCAGTCACAGATTGACTTCTTAATAGCTAACTAGTCTGGGCTCAACAAAAATTTCCAAACTGTCTCCAAGCGCTTCACTGTCTAGCTTAACTTATTTAATCGTCTGCCATGGCTTCTCTCTGCTGCCTTGCACGAAACTTCTTGAAAGCGAAAGTGAGACAACCTGCTGTGCAGCTCGCTGCTTGTCGGCCGCTGAACTCGATTGAACGCGCTTAGTCAAGTTGAAGGCTTTCGGTGGCTTTGGCCGACTAAATAAACCCGCCTTGGCGGCCAATTTCATTTTGTGTTTATCAGCAGCTGCTGCTGTTTGTCGCTTCAATTCGAATACAACGAGTTTTACATGCTGATGCGTGAGCGTTCGATGCGTATTTACCTTTCGCGCCCACACGCAGAGAGAGACGGAGAGAGAGAGAGAGAGAGAGAGAGAGAGAGTTTCTGGGCCACAGACAAGTGGAACGCCCCACGCTGCATTGCCACTGGCGGCGCCGTTGTTAGTGAAAGTTCAAGGCTGTAACACACACATAAACACACACACACACACACACACACACACATACTTACCTGTACAATGAAACAATAGCTTACCTGCATTTTTCTATAATTATGTACATTGTAGGCAGGCAAATAAATTCGCATAAAGCTTGTTTAAACTTGAACTGTTTGATAAAGAACATTTTCGTATATCTCTCTCACTACCTCACACCGTCCCTCTATCACTCTCTCTCCCCCTCTCTCTCTTGCATATTTATACATATGAATCAACATATATTTGCCAATGTGTTTTATTGGAACTCGACAAATACACAAGCCCGCGTATTGTCCTTTGCCCAACAATTGCATTCACTTATGATTATTTGCACATGGTTTACATCTGTTGCCATTGAACTTTTTGGTGCACAATGTCATGGAGCTTGCCTGAACAGATGAATTGAATTGAGTCCAAACACCCCCAACAGTAGTCGGATGAACTGCTACGGCGTCTGTCTAACTGAATCAATTTTTTGACTATATGTTTCCTGGACGCGAATAGTCTTTAAAGGAGTAGATATTGCCTAGCTAATTTCCATTTGATGCAAAACATTCCTAACAATACTTTTAGCGAATCTACCTTCCTTTTTTTTCATCTACTTCATCTGCTACTCATAATATCTAACTCCTCGGCTCTGAAACAACTATTGGCGATTTCTTTCTGTATTTCTGTTCCGATTCTATTTGTCCCTCTTCTTCGTTGTTGCTCTTTTCTAGCGCTCTATCTTTCTTGCTGTCACTCTATCCCCCTGTGTTAGTTCTCTCTCTCTCTGAGCCAATATTTTCTTCATTCCTCTATTACTCCCTCTCTCTTTCTCTATCCATCTATCTCTTTTCGCCTTACTCATTATCCCTTTCGACCATTTTGCCTATCTATACTTATTGCGCGATTTGACTCTTCTCCCTTCACGCTCTTCTCATCCTTTCTCTCACTCTCTCTCTATCTCTCATTCTTTCGCTCTCCCTATCTATCTATCCTCTTCTCTCTTTCTACCTCGTTATCTGTCCCTTTCTCGCTATCATACTTTGACCCTGCTTTATTTCCGCTCTCTCGTCCTGTCATTATCTCTTTCATTCTCTCTTTCTCTCTCGCTCTCTCTCTCTAACTCTCTCTCACACACACACAATATTTGATTATCTATTTAACTATCGTTTCTCGCTCTTTCCCTCTGTGCCTTTAGTTATAGTTTTTGCCGTTGTCTCTTCCCATTTTCCTCTTACTTTTTTTTCCCCCCACTCTCACTATATATATATTTTTTTTTCTTCTCCCAATATTCGTTTTCACATTCTCACATTCTGCATTTCTTTAATATACACTTGGCCACTTCCAATCTCGGTCCCGCTCTATCTTTATGTTTGTCTGTCTCCCTCCCACTGTCTAATACATATATCTTCTATAGCTCTCTCTCTCTCTCTCTACCTCTCACACTTTCTACCTTTTTCTTTCTTTCTCCATTTATTCATTAATCATGCCCACTTTCAATACTCGCTCATGAAGCTCAACGAGTATATTGGTTTTACGCAGTATTCCTTTGGCAGCTTAAGATATTCTTGCCAAATCAATTCTCCCAAAATTGACACATGATATTTAACGCCAACTCTTCTTCGTCGCTGCCTAACATAGGCAATCATGACTGTAGTCTGTGTAGCTGTTGTCTGCTGTCTGCTGCAGTGTTTGGCAATTGGCAGAGGCCATAAAGAAACTAGTTTCGTTTCGACGCCAACACCCTTGGGGGCGCCGTCAAGCCAAACTCCAGCGCCAACTCCAAACATATTGCCGAAAATAACCTGTAAAACTAAATTTGTGCATCAACTCGATGTTTAATGTGTGTGATGGGCCGTTGGCCAGCTTGTCACACGACTTTCAAAATATATATATAAAAAAAAAGATAAAATACACAAACTAATGTGAAAATGCTGAAAAACTTGTGAGCTGAAATTAATGGCAATTTGTTGGGGAGTCTGTTATGCTTGTTGCAAGTTGCATGTTGCATATTGCATGACGACAATATATCATTTTTTTCTCTCTCTCTCTCTTTTATGATGTAGGCGTAGCTGCATTTCCTCAATGTTGCTCAATCCGGAAAATTCAAAGACGCTCGTAGGCAGCACGAACAGGCGCCGTTATGATTGAGTAATTACGAGCAGATACAGAGGCGCACACAGATGAGTAAATAGTAATTATAAGACTGGCAGGTAAGTTAGCTGAAAGACCAAGCCAATAGCTTGCAGAGATTTGCACAATATGAAAATGGAGCCAAAGAGTCTTTGGCGCTTGCAGTTAGTTTGGCCTTTGATCAATGTTCAATGTATATTTATGTATATTGTCAAGTTTGGCCATCTTAATTGATCATTTTCATTTTTTTTAATGAGTGGGAATTTCTAGTCACCTCTCTTCTCGTCCACTGACCAATCATAACAACACTGTTCGACTGACCTAAGCCGCCATCTTGCTCTCAGCAACAGTGTCGTGACTGAGTTCAGCAACAGCTATGGCTGTCTCACTCTATCTCACACGAAGGATGCAAGCGAAAAATTAGAGGCAGCAGTCAAGACGCAAACTCACACGGATAAGAGCTCAAAGCAAGCCTCACACTAATACAACTGCAAAGGCAGTCTGTAAACAGCACAACGGAATTAGAAAACTTGGAAAAGAGAATAATAATCTATTAATTTTGCACATAACACGTTATAATATTATGCCGATATATAATATTATTGCGATGTTCATGTTTTGTATTTGTAATTTATGCTTTGATCACTGTTCAGGCTTACACGTACAAAATGTTTCTATATACACAAATGCTAGCTAAAATGTTTCGAATTAAGCTTTTTAAGTTTGTCGAGCACATAATTGCAGGTTGCTTAACTCTGGCTACGATGCGGGTTCATCATAATTGTATTCATTAAATATACATAAAATATATAGAGGAAAATAATAAAAGGAATTATAAAACAAATCAACAAAAAGTGCACGAAACGCGGCCAGCTCTTAAAGGCTAAAAGGCTACGAATGTCGCCGGCTATTGCTGCAATCAATACTCGAGCGCATTTGGAAGAAATTTCTCTCACTTTGGCCTAAGATACGAGCTCTACTCGCATCGCACTGCTAATTGCTGGCCGATGTCGATGCTGCTGTTGCTCCTGCTGGATTTGTTTGTTTGTAAATGATCCCAGTTATTTCGTTATCCTTTTGTATGACACAGCGCCTGCAAGGTGAGAGAAACAATGATTACAAAATTGGTCAGCGATTTAATTAACTGGACTGGACTTACTTATTGCCACTGTATAGGCAAACAGTGGCCGGAACAGTGCTGTTTGGCTCCAGCTTGGCCACCTGCTCGGATATGGCCATTCCAATGCCAGAGACGTTGGGATTAATGTTGCCCTTGGCTGCAGCACATTGCAAAAGTTGAAAGAAACGGCAAAAACAATCAACAATATAAAAATAAGAAACAAGTTGGTTTACGACAGATTAAAAACATATGTACATATATGGGCGTGCACACACATACACACGCTTGTACGCAGATAGTGGATTTTTTTCTTTTTACTTTACTCACCGCCCAAGCACAGACCCTGCCGATTCGCCAGTAAGGCACCCACGGTGTCTTGTTGTGTTAAGCTGCAAAAGGAGCAAGTTAATAATGGTCTGGGAAAGTGGATTATTGTGCAAGACGTACATTTCGCTCAACACTTTTTCCAGCTGCTGCTCCATTTGTTTAGTTTCAATTTGCCAACAATTGTATAAAACGAAAACAAAGAATAAACCAAAACAATGCTAATTCCGAACTGGACTATCGACAGTGCTGGCTATCGATAAATGTGGGTGGCCACAGATTGACTTCGAGTGTTGCAAAACACATTAGGTCCAGCATTTGCAGCACTTGTGTTCAGTTTCAAAAGGCTAATTTAAATTTTGACAGAATATATTTTAAATTCAAAATGCAATAAAGAAATGCACCATATTAAACAAAGAATAAAAATCAACGAGTTGTTATTGACATCTATTTTATTGCAATTTGCATGCAGGCGACTGCATTAAATCAAATTCACGTTTACAATGCCAAATATATTTAACAATTTTTGTTGTTTGAAATCAAATTACAATAAGCTGCGTTCCGCGTATTTCATAAAATATTTATGTATTTTATCTTATATGTTATATACTCTATGATGATGGTTGTGGAGCACGCCCATTCGGAATTACTGTTAGCCGTATTGAGGC
This sequence comes from Drosophila koepferae, assembly GCA_030914345.1. Taxonomy (NCBI): domain Eukaryota; kingdom Metazoa; phylum Arthropoda; class Insecta; order Diptera; family Drosophilidae; genus Drosophila; species Drosophila koepferae. Next base: position 5,145,935 of record JAUESR010000209.1, read on the forward strand.
CTGATGCGTGTTTTGGATCGAAATATATATATATATATATGTATGTAGCTTTAACATTTATATAACCGTACATATTGCGAAATATCGCTCAAAAATATAAAGGTATGTATTGATACTAAGTATACTACTACTGCCGATAGTGTATTTCTCATTTCATGTGTGTTTCATCGTGTACGTGTGTGTGTGTGTGTGTGTGTATTTCTCCAGTGTGTATGCCAGTGTGTGTGTTGTGTTTATAGTTTAAACGATTTCATATTTCTCCACAAACAAAATCGTTTCGCTTGAATACTTGACAGACGCATCAGTGTCCACCTGTACGACATCCAGTGCACTGATTGCCGCATATGGCGTCTTTGAGACAAACGACACTTGCAAGGGAAAGAAGTCGCTCGGTATGGAGGCGTTGCAGCTGAATTCCATTGATCCCGACTTATTCTCGGCATCGATGATGGGAATGTGCCACTCTAGCACATGCTTGCGCGCATCATAGTTGTAGGTGCCGTCGTATTCGGCCACAGATGGCTGGACATTCAACCTGCAGCAATGCCAAAAGGGATTTAAATTAATCTAATCAGGGCTAGCATATGTGATTATATTTACGGCAATGGTATAACTATGACGACGCCCTGCAACTCCAGATGCTGTTGTTCCAGTTCGTATTCAATGTTCACATCGCAGCCGCCTTCGCCGTTGTCCGATGGCCAACAGTTGACTGCATGGGAATGGATAAGAGAGAGACAGATATACATAGATATTTAGTTACGAATACATAAGGTAGTCTAGACGGATGAGCTCACTGGTCAATGGAATGGCCGATTCGTCCTGTGAAATGAAGCGCCACTTGAGCACACCCACATCGGTGTTGAGGGGGAACGGCTTGGCTGGATTCTTGAGTCCGATCATGGCGCGTGTCTTGAACAATTCCTTGTCTACATTTGGATGTGTCTGCAGCTGTATGCCCTGTGTATCATTGTTGGCCAGCTTTACCTTGATCCGTCCCAGATTCTCGTCGGTTATGCGCAGCGTCAGCAAGCCGCTAAGCTCAAACTGTTGTACACCGCCATCACGACCCAGACGCACCACCAGCTTATCCTCCATTTTGAGATGGACACTGCGGAAGAAAAATATATATAATTTGCATTGAGAAGTGGTAAAGAATAAGCTATTCATTGCCTTACCTTTCTGTATGTATATCCGCTGAGATTTTAGCTTTTGCCGCTGCACTGGCGCTGGCCACTGCGCCGGAGTTGCCCGCAGCAACAACAGGTGCCAGGTTGGCAATCTTCTCGCCCTCGCTTTTCAGCTGATCAACAAAGCTGTCCACATCCTTGGACTTGCCGCCCAATTTCAGCGCATTGCGCGAAACGGGCTTACTGCAAGTGCGAAAGAGAAAGCGTGAGAGAAAGAAAGAGAGGGAGAGAGAAACAATGTAAATTTAAATGATATCTCATTTCTAGAGCTTATATCAATTTCCACTTACATAGGCGCCTTGTTAGAAGAGGACATATGCTTGGTGTCCATCTCAATGGATGGTGCTCCACTTCCGCTGCCACCGCCGCTGCCAGTGCTGATGCCGCTGCTGCCAAAGCTGTCGGAGCTGAAGCCGCCGCTGCGTCCGCCCATGCCGCCCATCGAGGGCCCGCCGCGTTTGGTGGCCTCCATGCGCTGTCGCTGCAGCTCCTTGGCCTTCTCGCGCATCTTTTGACGGGCCTCGCGCTCCTGCGTCTGACGCACAGCCTGGTAGACCTTCTCCTCATGCGAATCCATCTCAACGAATGTCTTGATTTGCGCCAAATTCACGCTCTCCCTATAGCCAAGGGCGACAATCTCGTCAAAAGCAAATATCAAACTGAAGGCATTCTCCAAGATCTCCTTCTCGTCAAGCGAGTGGCTGTACTCTGGAATCTATGCGTAAAATATATATGTACAATTAAATCTGATATAACAATTCTATAGTCGTCTGCACGCACCACTTTAGAGAAGAGACGCAATGTTTCCAAGTCCTCCAATATATTGCTAGCCTTTGTGGTTATGAGCAACATATAAAGCTTCTCCATCGGCTGGTAGACGTAACGCACCGAGTCTGTCTCCACATACGTGTGCTGCTTGCCGGCTGTCATTAGCTTGGGGAATGCTGCCAGCAGCCCCTCGATGCGCGCCTTCGTCATCTCCACGAACTGACGTGACAATATGACTACGTATTGCAAGCGTGTGTGTGTGTGCATATGCATGTGTGAGAGTTGGAGTGTAAAGAGTGTGAGGTTAGAGTTATAAGCAGTTTAAGTAAATAATATTAATAGTGACTTACCTTTGCCATTTCTTGTGCAGACACCTGCAGCAATGAGTACCTGGGATTAATCAAATACAAATGAGATAAGCAAAACAGCCGACGTAGACGTATTTGCACGTATTTGTGTGCGAGCTTACCATTTTTATGCAGCGGTAATTGAGTCAGCTAACGAATACCTAAAAACACCTGGCTGTAATAAGTGTAGTTCGAGCAGTAAATTTACTGATTTGGAATGATCAAAACAAATCGCTGTTAATCAATCCGCATCCGCGTAGCTGACGTGTTCGGTTCTGCAACTAAATGTTTACGATTGCGTGCGTATGTGTGTTAGCGATGACAGCGCAAAGCGCACTGACAATCGTTTGTTGATGTCACAATTGCCTCGATTGAGTATGCGACAAAGTCGAGAAAGAGCGATAATAACGCGTTTACTTTTCACTAATAAATTACTAACATGCTCATTGTGATATGTGCATTTAATTTTGTACTTTTTAATTCATTAAACTCAGGAGCTTCGAAAACTAAAATCGATTTTGTCGTCACTGTTGCCGGTTCTGTAGACTATCGATAGTATCGAGTGTCTTTCGATGCTGCCATCTAGTTGTGCAACACTGAAAATGATAACACAATACCAACAACAATCATAATGTGGTTGGTTACAGGAGCCGACTTTAATTAAAACCTAATAATACAATACAAAATATATAAAATATACAAAAATATATATGCGTGCTTGTAAATCAATACAAACATCTGTGAATTTTGACTGGCATTCCTATCTCAACCGTTTGTCTTTTTTTTTTGTACTTTGGATAGTCCAGATTCGTTAATTCCCTAATCGCTATCTAAGATCAAAGTGTCCATTTGCTCAGCGACGTCATTCGATTCCGCGTTGTCCTTGGTTCCGTTCTTCTCCTTGGCATACTCAGCACTTAGGATGCGCATCACCTGAACAGCCGTTAGATTTTCACTTTTGTGTTTATTAAAGTTATCCTTTACATATTTCGCAAATCCCGTAGCTTCACGCACCGGTGTCTGCACAACGCCGCCCAATTTGGTCTTTTTATTGCGATATAGAACAATGGGTCCTTGGCAGTATTGACAACAGTATTGGTCAACCTTACGTGACTTGGAGTGGGCGTTTAATCTGCAATTGGAGACGTATTTCAGATTGTAAGGGAATCGCTTCCGACTAGTTAAGTTATACAGTAACTTACGACATATTACACGCTTCGCATTTGTATGTGAATTTATATTCAATTTTGTACTGGTGACACACTGAAATCGGTGGCAATTCCGGAAATTTGCTAAGAGCACGATCTGCCCAGCTCCTCCAGACAGCGCCGTGCCCGCCGGCCCCATTGAATATCCATGCAGCAGCATGGCAGAGCTCATGTATTAGAGTACAACGAAGCCGATCGGCACTGGTCAACACCTTGATGCTCAGCTCAATCACGGAGCTACGCATACGCATCCTGTCAAGCAAATAAGAAACTAGAGTATGGCATAAGATCTTTCTCTATGGCCCAGAGCCCATAGCCCATAGCCCCAGTCTCGATTGAAGCACTTCTGCTTGTCTTTACTTACCTTCGCTTATTGTTGCACCTGCCAGCTGTATTGCGCAGCCTGGCCGACCAGACGATGGACACATCTAGTTGACTGTTGAATACCTTTGCATTGTACATTTTATAGAGCTCGAGGGCCAGGCGCTCCTTATTCTTGGGGAAGTTCTCACGGTAAAATAAGGCTGTCTGGTCAGAGAGCTCACGGGCGACCTCTGGCTCCAGTGACTTGAGGAAGCCATATGGGCCCCTCGGCGGGCTCTTTTTGGAATTTTTATTTTTCATAACTTTCCTAGCACGAACCATTGTCCTGGTTGGCGGCGCTGTCTTCGGTGTGGGTAAATTGAATATGGGTTTCGCTTTAGGTGTTTGCACTCCAATGCCAAGCTGCTTCTTCACTTCCTGGATACGCTTGTGCACATTCGAGCCCGGTAAATAGATAATTTCCAATTGATCTAGACTATTTAAGTCGAGCGCTTGATCGACAATTCGTTTAGCTTCCGTGGGATCTTCGTAACCTGTGTTTGGTGTAAAAAGCTGCCGTCTTATTGGATTCACTGGTGTCGTTGGTGTTGCTGGCAGCTTCGATTTAGTGGTAGCTCGACAAGTCCGCAGTATATCCTCCAGTGCTCCCAAACGTTTGGGAGATGTTGGTGCTGTGTATTTGTAAAAAAAATGCCAATATTTCTAACTTATAAAAAGTAAAACAAATAAAATTCTTGCGAGAAACTAATGGTTCGAGAGTTGCATGACATAATGGTCAGCGTGTAAAGTTTTTAACGGGATTATTTGTTCTCACATCGACTAAATTTTTCAACTAATTAAAAGTGCCTACTACCGACAGGCTTAATTTTAAATGCTCAAACTCATATCCAAGGCTTACTAGCTCAGCCCCCATTTCAAATCTCTAGCAAAGCACACTCACATTTAGTGTTCTTCGGCTCATCCGGACTGCCAAACGCCTCGGCCTCGTTCTTGGTCAGATCTAAATAGATGACACGTCCATCTGACTTTGCCTCATCCCCGTCCTCATCCTCACTATCCTCACTGCTCTCCGTGGCATTGGCATCGTCATCATCCGAGGCATCCGTGCCGCTGTCCGTATCGACCAGCGCTCGCCAGCGTTCCTCGTCAATGTGTTTGGTGCGCACGCGCGGCCTATTCGGCCGTCGCTCACTGCAGGTGGCCGTAGGCAGGTGCGTGGAGTTGAATCTATTAGAGTTCAGAGCGCGTCTGACTAGAGAATCGAAAATATATCAATTAATATAAATATGCAGCTATATATATATATAATGCTATATATTTACATATGCTAAAGTCGCCCACAGCACTGTCGTTGGCCTGGGCAGTTGTCCGAGACGCTGCCTTCTCAGCTGGCGTCGCTATGGGCTGCCTGGGCTTTCGCTTGATCTCGGTGAGCGGAGCACGCCTACCCGTTCCAACGGATGGAGTTTTGCCACCGCTGCCGCTAGAGCGTTTGAGCGTGCGTATGACATCCGGCGTTTGCCACGATTTTCCATACAGTTGATTCAATAGCTTTTCAGCTTGCGTCAGGAATTGCTCATCCTCCGATGCATCGCTGCCCAGCACAGAGCACTCCCGCTCCTGCTCACGGTCCAGCTCCTCCTCTTGCCCCCCATCCTGCTCTCTATCGCGCTCCTTCTCCTGCTCTTGTTGCCGGCACAACTCTGCGCCTTCCTCGGACGTGACCGCAGTTTCTACAATGCTCTGTTCCGCCTCCGAGCTCGAGTCCATTGTGGGTATTTGTATCTTAATGTTAATCTTGGCCGATATATTAATGCTGCTCACTTGTATGGCAGGCGTATGCTCCAGTTCCTCTGGCTCTGCCGATGAAGCCGAGGTGGGCCTAGGCGGCGTCTGCTCCAGCTCGCTGCTGGTCTCCGGTATAGTTTCATCCAGAGTCGTCTGTTGGCCAGATACGTCAGATAGCGGCTCCTCCAAATTGGGTGTGTTTACCTCTGTATCGTCATTCGCCAGCCGCTTGCTGTTGTCCTCGGAGCACACTGTGTTGACCTCCGTCTCATTGTCCGCCAAGCGTTTGCTGCTATTCACTTGTTCCACGGAGCACATCGTATTGATCTCCGTCTCATTATCCGCCAGGCGTTTGCTACTATCAGCCTGGTGCTGGGACACAGAGAGTAATTCTGTGCAGTCAATCTCACCAAGGCTCATGGACTCCGTGTCCGCACTGGCTAACCGTGTGATGTCGCCTAGCATGTCCACGCTGCCACGGCGTATGATCTCACGTCGCTCGAAGGAGACGTCACGTAGAAACGCTTCTATGCGCTGTACCTTCACATTCGACAGGTCAGGAATTGAGGTTGGAGGCAGCTGCTCACTGACCGTCATGCTCGTCGGCTCCGGTTCGTTTTGAGGCGCTTCCTGCTGCTCATGTTCACTTTCACTGCTATCCGATATGGTAATGCACGAGGCGCTACCGTCGTCGTCGTCGTCGCTCTCTGCAGTGGTTGATGAGATGCATATGGATTGCTCTTGCGGCAGCCTCTCCTCGGGCTGCATTGTCAAATTGGATACCTGCGTGGATAGGGCTTCCACATCTACGTCGACTGTTTGCTGAGTGTAGCCATCAGCGCTCATCTGGAGTGCTTCCATGTAGTCGGAGACATCGATTTGCGACCTGGCGTCTTCTGCTTTCGGGGTATGCTCCTGGCCCATTGTGTGGGATGATGAGGAATCGCTGCGCAGCAGTGGATGCTCGTAAGACTTAACTGCCGCAATATCATTTAGCTCGCCCAACAGTTGGCGGCTCACGTTGCTGTTGCTTCTAGTTGACTGCGGTTCTGATAGGGGCTTCTGTTGCGGCGTTTTACTTGCTAACTGTTGTTTTTTGTTCGAGGAGAGCGTCAGCTTGGCGAATTTCTCTTTGATCGGCACGTTGACGGTCGTCGGATCGACTGTTCTGAAAAGCTTGAATCCATTCGGATCCGCCATTTTGTTGGCGATTTTTTTTTTCTTTTTTTTAACTAAATAACTGTAAAAGCTCAGCAGAAAGAAGAGCAAAGCAAAAAGTAACACAAATAAAAATACAAATCTATCGCGGGCGTCTAAACAAACTGCATCCGGCTTAACCAGTGTTGTAAAAGTAGTTCGTGAACCAGTGAATTATTTGAATTTCTTATTGAAATTGCTTCGTGTTTTTGCACTTTGCTTATGCTTTGCAATTTCATTAAGATTATTTTGTAATTTTCAAATATTTATAGCTTTATACAAATATAAATAAATTCGCACATATATTAATCATAAGCCTCGGCAAACTCATTTTAACTGCTCAACGGCCGCTGCATCATTACCCAGCACTAAATACCATTTATGCTTTATCGATTACTTCGACCAAACATCGATACGTTGCGGCGGCACCTCGGTCAAAGACAATAACAAAAACATTTTTAATTTCATTTGTTTGTTTGTTTTGAGCACCTGTCGCAATGGCTGTCAGCGCCATCGGCTCCCTGTCTTCCAAGTTAACGCTGGCCCTGCTTAATTTCGTGCTGGCCGTCAGTTCCGGCTGGGCATTGAAGCATTACAGCATTGGCCGCTATGCTCTGGCCGCATATGGATTATTCTTTGCACACAGCGTCTTCTCTATCCTGCACTGCACGCATCCCAATCCCGGCCAGGTGCAGCGACGCATTTGTGAGCTCTCGTTACGTTATGCGCCGGTCATCTTTGTTACACTGATTGTTGGCCAACTACAGAGCATCTTCAGTGGCAGCTCGCTCCCAACCTTTGCTGGCCACTCCAGCTGGCGTCCCATTGTACTCAGTTTGTACATCAGCCTATTGATACTGGGCAGCGTGCGCAGCTGCCTTAAGGAGAAGTCGACACTGGCCACTGTCTTGGTCCGGCTCCAACGGTATAATCTTGCAGCCTGTGTGATATGGAATGTCTTCTGCCTGTGGCACATTGCCATTGCGGATGAGTTCTGGTGGTCATTGGGCTTGGCCCTGTTGGTGCTGCTTAATCACCTTGTACTCTGGCGGCTTACACTGAGATACAACATCTCGCTACTAGAGGTGGAAACGGTTGGCATGTGCTTCTCCGTCATATTTGCCATTAATGCAACCCAGGAGATGAGCGGGAGCAGAAGATGATGAGAAGGATGGCAAAGGGAATAACGAGAATAGAAGATGGAGAGTGAAGGAGGAAAGAACTATAATGGAAAATAGAGAATGGAGAATGACTGATGAACGGATCGAGGATAACAACAAGGACGATGACGTCGGGACCAGGCAATCGAGTTAACCAATTGTTTGATTGATGCTGCATTTAGCACAACCCATTGAGACATATTTATACTAATTAAGAGTTGATGTTTTTTTTTTGATATATATACTTGTTAATATGCAATTCATTTGAATGAATATATTTAGTCAATAAACGAACGTTTTTATATGCTCTATATCTGTGTGGAATGAAATAGTTAGCAATTTGCAATTGAAATACATTACATAAATATACTTATATATATATATCTTTACCATTTATTATGATTACGTACATGTATATACTGTGAAGATGATCGCTAGACTTTGCTCTTATTACAATATAGACAAACTTAAGGCTTTGCAAATGTAGTTATTAAGGAAAATCAAGTTTAAAATCAAATTTCTAATTGTAGTACAAGTAATTGAAGAACAAATAAACTTTACGCCTAATCACTAAGAAATGCTTGAATGTGTGTAGAAAGAGAGGGAGTACTAGAAGAGGGAGAGGGCATAGGGTCGATGACAGAGGGAGTGTGTGAGAGAGAGAAAGAGAGAGCTGCAGACGCTTCTAGGCGTGCGTATTGTCATCCTCGACAAAATCCTTGGCCTGCTCACGGGTCACGCAGTCAATGTGGCTAACTTTATTCCGAAACCGTACACCATAGAACTTATGGGCATTCTCCAGCAATTCGGGCCTAAATGTTGTGGTAATAAACTGGGCTGTGTCGCTCAGCTCGTGTATCATGTCAGCCACAGCCTTTCGATGCATGGCGTCCAGGGCCTATCAGAGAAGCAGAAGGAGAAGCAGATTAGCAGATGCACAAGCAACAGGCCAACGGGCAAAGGGACTCACCTGATCAATCTCATCGAATAGATAGAAGGGTGCCGGATCGCATTTCTGTATGGAGAAGATGAGGGCGAGCGCAACCAGAGATTTCTGGCCACCGGATAGCTGATTCATTTCACGCATTTCAGCATCGACGCCCGTAAAGGAGACCCGTATGCCAATGCCCGTGAAGGCATCCGAATTGGCCACCTCCTTTTCCATTTCCTCGCCCTCGTTGTCCTTCGTCTTGAGTATCAAATACCCGGCGCCTTGGGGCACCAGCTTCTTGAACACCTTCGTGAAATTCTGGGCAACCTGCCGGAAGGTGAACTGTATGGCCTCGACCTTCTGCATCTCCAGCGATTGGATGAGCATGTGAATCTTCTGATCGCCCACGTCCAGCTCCTCTTTGCGCCTGTATAGCTTTTCTTTTTGCTCCGAGAAGCTCAGGAACTGATCCAGGGCCTTCTTGTTCACGTGATTGTACTTTTTCAGATGCTGATTGGCCTTCTCCAGCTCCTTGAAGATGTTCTTCAGCGAGATGCGTGTGTAAGCGGCATCCACCTGCGGCAGTGCACCCAGGCTGGCTATCTTCTCGGTGCATTCGTCGATCTTCTGGTTCAGCATATTCTCTTTGGTCGTCCATTTCTCCAATTGTTTGCTATCCTTGTTGATGTTCTCTTCGGCCTCTTTCTCCTTGCGCACATGTGTCTCCAGCTCCTGTTGCAGTTCCTTCTGCAATTGGACGGCCTCGTTGACACGCTTCTCAATCTCCTCCAGATCCGCATTGACCTTCTTGATGCGCTTCTCCGTGGACACCAGCTCCGTCTTGCAATTATTCAGCTTGCGCTTGCGATCCTCCACAGAGATCTCCTGCAGCGCCTGTATCAACTCGTCCCGTCGCCTAAACAGATTGTTAATCAATAGATTATCCAACTTATTCTTGCGCACCTCCAGCTGCATGCGCTGGGTAAAAGCCTCCTTGTTCTCCTGGTTGAGACGTCGGATATCATCGTTCAGCTGATCAATCTCACGCTGATCCTGCACAGAGAGCGTGGACATGAGCTCCTGCTTTAGCTCAGCCTCCAGACTGGCCTTGGTACTGTTCATCGCCTCCAGCGAGGCCTTGCACTGTGCCAGCGAGCGCTCCTTGGGCGCTCGATACTTCTCGATGCGCACCAGCTCCTCCTTCATCAGCCGGATCTCGCCCTGCACCTTCTCGAACACATCCTTCGACTTGCCCTGCTTGGTCTCCGTCTTTTGCATCTCGGACACAATCGAGTTGATGTTGTTCTCCGTCGACTTCAGCTCATTGCGCAACTTGCTCAGCTTCTTCTCGAATTCGGCGATCTGTTGTGTGTACTCCGTGCGCTTTTTCTGCATCTCCAGGCGTGAACGCGACGTATTGAAGTAGCCGCCGGTGAGCGAGCCCTTCGAGGACACCTGATCGCCATCGAGCGTGACACAGTCAAGGCCCGTGCTCTTGGCCAGCTCCGTGGCACGCTCCAGATTACGACAGATCAACGTCTTGCCGAATATATAGCGCAGCGCCTTGTCGTGTTGCTCGTCGTACTTTAGCTTCGATATCATTGGAATCGAATCGGGATCGTCTGGATAGTCATGCACCTTCACCTGGAGGCGATTCAGCGGCATGAACGTCACCTCGCCGGGCAGCTTCAGTTTGTTCATCTCCTTCAGAATCTGTGTGCCCTCGTATTCCGATTCGACAATGTGATGGAACAGACGATTCGCTGCAGTCACCTCCACGGCCGTATAGATGGTTTTGTCGCAGCTGAAATTCTCAATTACCGGGCCGTAATATGCCCGAGCAATAGCCGCCGACTGGCCGCCGCGCTCCACGAAGCTATCGAGCACCTTGCGCACCGAATCGCAGCCATTGAGGATGGGTTTGCCGGCCATACTGCGCAGTGCTTGATCTGCACGTGAGAGCTCCTCCTTTTGGGTCTGTAGCTGCTGGGTCATCTGGGTCTCCTTGCGCCACAGTTCGTTGCGCATGGACTGATACTGATCCTTGGTCTTCTTCAGTTCGTAGTACTTTTTGTTGTGCTCGTCGATCTGGAGGCGCAGCTGTTCCAGCTCGGAGGAATGCTCCTCGATCTTGGTGCCCAGATCCTTCTCGGACGTGGCATCCTTCTTGAGATCCTCTACCAGTTTAGCGTGATGATTGATTTTGTCCTTGGTCTGTTTGCTGATCGATTTGAGCTCATTGTGTATCCACTTGTCGCGATCCTCACGCGACGAGAACTGCGAGCCGCGTCCCTGTTTGGCGTACAGCTCCTTACGCTTCTGCTCTTTCAGCTGCAGCTCGCGCGAGCAATCCTCCTCCTTGCGTTTCATTGCCTCGTACTTGGGCTTCACGTCGTCCAGCTCGTTCTCACGCTCCGCTATCGTCACCTTGAGATTCTTGAGCTCCTGATCGGCGCGCTCTTTGGACTTGTTGTCGCCCTGCACCTCGTCATTGAGATCCACAATGGTCAGATCCAGTTTGGTCTTTTCGCGCAGCAACTGCTGCTGTTCGGTCATCAGGACGGAGCGCTCCTCCTTTGTGCTGAGCACCTTCTTCTTGGCCTCCTTTAGGTTCTTCTGCACCTCCTTGATCTTCTCCTGCGCCTTCTGTATCTCGATGTTGTAGTTCTTCTTTTTGTCCGAGGAGGATTTGCGCTGCAGCTGCAGCTCTTCGAGAGCGCGCCGTGTGTCCTTCAGCTCTGTCTCGTAGCGTATATACTCGAGAGTGCGGCGTGTCTTGTCCCACTTCTGGTACTCCTTGAGCTCCTCTTTCTCCTCCTCAAGTGTCTGCAGCCTGTCCTCAATTGTCTTTAAATATTCGCTGATCTTCTCTACTTTGCCATCGGTTTCTCGAAGAAGATTTAGGGACTCCTCCTTGCGTTCGTCATAGACACGTGTGCCGGCCACTTCGCGCAACAGCTTCAACCGATAGGAATCCGCGGCGGTGGCCATTTGATTAATCTTACCCTGCTTGACAATATAATAGGGATTGGAGCTGGAGAAGCCAGCCGACTCCAGCAGATTGACCACCTCATTGCGCGGCACCACCTTTTTGTTCAAAAAATACTGATCCTTCTTGGCGCCAATGACGCGCCTCAGGTAAATCTCCTCTTTGTCGATCTGCAATTGAGCTATGTAAATAGATATTTCCTTTAGTATATCGCATTCCACTTACCGGCACACGATTATCCGAGTTGTCGAATATAATCTCCACATAGGCCGAGATGACGCGAGCGCCAGTTCCCTCATGCAGCAAGGCTTGGCGCTGCTCCGGACGCAAATGCGTGAACTCATCGCTCAGCACGAATTGTATAGCTGTTGTGGATTAGATGGCACAATCAATGACGAACTACCATATGTGCGTATTTAGGATTGCACTCACCATAGAAGAAATTACTTTTGCCAGAGCCATTGCGTCCGACGACGACGTTGTGACGCTTATCGAATGGTTCTACCACCGTCTGGTCCTTGTAACTTTTGAAGCCTTGTATAATAATCTGGAAATATTTGACAGTTAGTTGAGGAGGGGCACATAGTAGGCCATGAAATACACACCTGCTTAATGTGCATTTTATTTTGACACAAACACACATAAATTGTCAGCTACACCACAATATTGTTATTTGCGCCAGCACAGGGTTGCCACTTGTTTTTCCTATAGCATTTGTATACGACGAAAACTCTGCAAGACTTATTCGCGCGTCAGCTGCTGCACTAGAAGTATAATGTTAACTATACTTAGCGCCATTACTATTCCCATAACAATGTTCAAATTAGGTCATGGCTTTGAAATATAAATATGCTAAATAAAAGCAGAACATTGTAACAAATAACTGCCTACGTTTTGCTTTCCAAGTTAAAAATTCGAACTTAAAATTTAAGGCTCTATTACCGTTTTTGCAGCTCAAATTTGCGTTAACAGAATTATGTAAACTTCAATTGGCGCCAATAACTGTTCCCATGTTAAATCTTTAATGAATCAATAAATTTAATATTAATATCAAATATTATTGCCGATTTCAAGACCGTTTCTTAACTCTAGTTGCTAAGTTATTATCAATATATAGCCAATTTGCTAGCTTTTGTTTCTGACCAAGCATTACACAATTATTGTAACCGTTTATAAAATTTTCAAATTTCGTAGGGTATTTTTCTGTAAAATGTAAATTTTAGTATTTTATATATATCTTCATCTCAGTGACTAGCGGGCACACTCTTGAACGCCATATCAGTTTTAATTCAGACTTTCTTGCGCATGGTTGGTGTGCCCCGCCAGCAATATATAAAGTTGTCGAGTTATTGTTATTGATTGCTAAATAACAAAGTGTACGCAAACAAAAGCCGGCAAACTCGCTGCAGCCGAATAATAACCAAAATAAGCAATAAGCTGAGCTTTCAGCGTCGTGTAAATACAAGTGGAGGAGAGTGGGACCAGATTTGTTGGGCTTATATATAGATATATATATATATATATTTTGTTAAGTGCAAAAAAAGTCGTGCATCGTGTGCCAAAACATAGATCGAGAGAAAGAGGAGAACACAGAAATTGGAAAATAAATAGCGAAATAGCAAAATAGCAATTATCCAGCGCAGTAGCGTGTAAAAGAATTAACAACAATAACAGCCATAAATAAAAGCCGCCGCCGCCGCCAACGCCACCCAAAAGAAAGTGTCACTCTGCTGCGCTCCCCCCAAGCCCATCTTCAGCTCCTTCTTCTCCAGCGGGGAAACAAACCCACCACCAACACAACAACACAACACTGAAGACGTCGGCAGCAACGCAGCGACGCAGCAAGCGCAGTTTTTCGCACAACAAAAACAATAAGAGAGCGGCAAAACGGCGACTGCGACAGCGACAGCGACAGAGGCAGTGGCAGAGGCAACGCGACTGTAGCGATAAAGTGAAATTAACTCTAATTTATTTAAATAATAGCCAATATAACAATTAAGAAAAAGCAACACCAACGAGAACAACCAACCAACCAGCAGCACCACCAACAACAACAACAAAAGCAACAAAATGGCAACATTAAACAAATTTACAAAAACTTTATCCAATGATGAAAAGGCCGAGATAAAAGAGAAATTTACAGAGGTGAGTTAAGAATCTAAACGGCATTTAGCATAACTTGCATATACAACTATGTAATTAAATATTAAAATATATATATACATATGTGTATGTCTGTCTATATATATAATATCTTATGATAGATTGATATATGCAAGTGTAGGATAACTTTTGGGCTTCAGTGTAAAAGGCTTTGGGGCTGGGCTTGAATTCGTATCCCAATTGCATGAGTCACTTAAAGGCTGCGTCGCAAAACCGTTAACCGGTGCATGTGGGCGTCGGCGTCAACGTCAGTGTCAGCGTCAGCGTCCGCGTCGACTGCGACAATGGCCTTCAACAACCCCCCATGAAGAGAGCGACATCAACAACAACTAACGGTAATGCGCCAGCCAGCGCATGCATACACTTAAACACATATATAAATATACACATACATATGTGTATGTGTACGTGTGTGTGCGTGGGGGAGCGCAGCGCCGTGCATGGGGGAAAAACGAAAAACGAGTTCCCTTGGGTGGTGGCCGCGCCATGTCTTGGGCTCTGCGGCCGTGGCATGCAGAAGAGCTACATAGCTAGAGTGCAAAAAAATCAGAGACACAGCCGCAGCAACAGCAGCAGCAGCAGAAGCGCGGCAGCAACAGCGCATGCGCTGCTTGCCCCGTGCTGACGCACAAGTTCAATGTCTGCGTAACCCCCCCAATGCCACCTTCGACACCCACATGACTAATCCTCGTCAAACTAGGCAACGGGCAAGACAACAACGCATGCTTCTTTCACTTTACTTGGAATTCCATATGAATTTCGCGAAAATAACATTTGAATAACACACACACACACACACACATACACTCAGAGCTGTGTTTGTATGTGGGTATGCAGGGGCTAAAGTATTTTCATAGTATGACAACACGACAGAGCGCAAAGAAGGCAAACAAAAAAACCAGTTTCAGCTTAAAATAAAAACACACACACACACTCACACACATGCAAAGACACGAGCAGTGTCAGAGGGAGCGGCAGAGAGGGAGACAGCAACGGAGGCTTTGGCAAAGATGGGAGAGCGTGAAAAACTACGACTCAGCAGCAAGCAAGCAACAGCAAGCCAAAGTCGAAGAGCAACTACAGTAAAGACTCTGCTAGGCGAACATGCACGTTTAGGCTATGTTGCAGTGTTATGGAGAATAAACAACTAAATGCATACATATTTACAGATACAATAGTATTTATTTTCTTTAAATTTACATATTGTATGACCTAGTCGCTGCCCTGGTGCTGTCTGACTAAGCGAACGATCACTGTACATTAACAGCGACGCTGCTTTGGCCCCGCTGTCTGGTTCAAGGGGCAACAGTAATTGTGTACAATTTCTTTAGAGTACTTACACCCACACACATACATACACACATACATACATACAGTGTGTCTCACACATTTAATAGCTCTCAGGTGTAGCTTTTCGATTTGCCAACTGTAATTGCTATTGCTTCGTCTTCGGCCGCCCACTCGCCGCTTAATGCATTTGCGTTTGTTAACAGTTAAGCAAGCGGCGCGGGAGCGCACGCGCGTAGCGTTAATCAAAACACAATGTGGCATTGTTGCGACGAGCGCGCTCGCGCGCGTACTCATAAATATGCGTGGCAAGCGAAACGATAAAAAGGACAAATGAAACTAACACTGAGAGAGGAGCAAGTGGAGAGAGAGAGAGACAGAGACAGAGACAGAGAGAGGGAGAGAGGAGCGCTGCTTAAAATAACAATGAATGCAGCGTAGGCGATGGCAGGCTAAATTATACTGGCTCTCGCGCTGATTGACACTTAAATGTAGATTTTGTTGTTGTTTTTGTTGATTTTATTAATCAGAGCTTTTGCTGCTGCGTCGAATGACTAATGCAAGTAGCCCGACAGCAGAGTGACAGAGAGCGCGCGAGGCCGGGACTTGTTCCGCATTTAAGTGGCCGCCGCTTTGCTTTTTGACTTTGCTTTTGTTTATGTCAATCAGAGACAGAGTTGCCACACTCGCGCACAAAGCCCATAGCTGTTGTTTTTCTTTGCGGCGGCCCATGTGCGCGTGTGTGTGTGTGTGTGTGTGTGTGGGAGTGTCAGCAGTAATTGCTGCAAAGTCTTGCATTTTAAGAGAAGGAGAAGGAGAGAGTGAGAGAGTGGGCGAGGGAATGAGAGACATCTGTAATCGTATATGTGTGTGTATGTGTGTGTGTGTGCATGCTACATATATGCATACATATTTTTATGGTTTATCAGCCCGCTTACAGCTTGCATGTCTTAAGTTGAATAGAGAGGCGGGCAGCACATAATTCATCGAGCAGCGTTTATTAGGTCTGCTCGGTTATTGTTGTTTTTATTTTCTTCTCTTCTGTGCCCATTCGCAGCAACAACAACAACAATTGCGTTTGTTGTTGTTTGCATAGCTGTGGGCATGGCTTTTATCAAGTGCACTTTAAGTGCAAAGGGCACACCAAGTGAGCGCAAGAGAGATGGAGACAGGGCGATGGCGAGGGGAATAAGTGAGGGAGGGATGGAGGTAAGGAGGGGAAGCGCATTTAAGGAGAATGCTACTTATGAATATCCACTTAAGCATTCTTTGCATTTAGACAAAGCCCATATGACGTTCCGTCGTTTTATTAATGCATATGCAAAACGATTTACACTGTCATTCAAAAGTCGTGCAACACGAGCAGCACAGTGGTGCGTGTTGCATTCAAATTGACAAACGATTTCGCCTATGTGTTTGTCATGTAGATAACAATGAATGCAGGCAGACAATATATGTGTATGTATGCATGTGCATATGACATATGACATCAGTGCTATTGGAATTTGAAATGCAACAAAATGAAGAAAGCAAATTTACATATTTACTGTGCATACTGTGTGTGTGTGTGTGTGTATGTCTGCTAACTGTAAAATACGTGATAAGCATAAAGAAATCAATAACTATAATATATGCATAAATGCTTATTTATTATGCAATTATATAATTTGTACAATGACAATTTGTATTAAAACTTTGCTTTTTTCCTAACTAAAAATCAAACGCAAGATTTAATCCCGAAAGTTTTGCGTTATATAATTATAATATAATTCCCAAATCATATGAGAAAAATGAAAAGTCGTGCGACCGAGCATTAAATGTTGAACAACAAAATTTACTGCTGAACATAATATTTTGAAAAACATTTAAAACGAATATTCAAATAAAAATAGTTTTGTTAAAGTTTTTTTTTTTAATTTTTGTATATTTTGTATTTTATATATACTTATTTTATTTAATTATTATTTTTTTTAATTTTTACTTAATTTGGTTTCTTTATTATTAAATTAACTTGATATGTACTTTTTTGTTTACATTTATTTTTGTATGTTATGTACGTATGTATGTATGCTGCTTTAGTCGATTACAGAGCTCTTAATATGATTGGTATTTAGTATAAAATGTTGACCTCTTATATATCTGTATCTATATAGTTTGTTTTCTTCAAGACATCCCAGCTTATTTTGCTTCATAGTCACGATTTCACTTTGGTCATAACGACCTTGGCACCACTGTACACTAAATGCAGCGAAAGTGATTTTTAATGCGTTTATTGCATCGCATGCCAGCTGTGTGGCAACTCTGTCCGTCTACCCGTCTCTCTCACTCTCTCCCTCTCTCTGTGTCTTTTTTTCTGTTTTTGGCGCTGTCACTTGTCGTTTGTCCTTATGCAAAAGTTTTTTTTTTTAAGCTTTCATTTGGTTTGTTTTTGATTTTTTTGCGTGCAGAGTTCCTTGAACTCGGATTACCAGTTACTTTATGGCGACGATAACAACGTTTATAAATGTACATATATCTATATATGTATGTTGTTGCATTCCCAAAGTATATATACACACATACATATGTGCGTATATATATTTTGATCAGTTTATTTGCCTGGCGAGTTTTCACTTTGCACAAAGCGCGAGAGAGTGAGGGGATTTGGTGATGAGAGGAAAAAGGAGAATGAGATGGAAAATGGGAGGAGTCGGGGAGTCAGGGCGTCAGCCATGTAAACAGAGACAACGAACGATTTACTGCCTCATTACCAATATTTGTTGGGGTTGGCAGCAACGCAGCTAGGCTAACTGTTAATTTGTCATATGACCAAGCAGCGTTTACGCTAATTAACACACGCCCTCAGGGTGTGTGTGTGTGTGTGTGTGTGTGTGTGCGTGCTGACCGTCGTCCCCTAAACTTCCCTCCCATCCCCAAACAAACTGTAAGTCTCGAGTCTTTTATGAGTTTCGTCTGCGCGTAGTTTCCCCAACTGGCTGAGTCATTTAGTCGCGGCATACATATCATTTATCCTTATGACTAATATACATGCTGTATTATGTTTCACACACACACACAACAAATTGCAATCAGTCTAACGGCCACGCCTTGCACGAACTATGAAATGAACTGCAAAATAGAAAATAAAACCTACAAAATGTGGAGCCACGGCAGGGGCAAGTGGTCATTGGGCTTGTCTATGCGGCGGATATGTGTCACTACTGATTATACAATTCACTTAGCTTGCCGCGTAAGTAGTCTCTCTCACTCTCTTTGTCTGTCTCTTTCTAACTGCCTCTGTGTGCATAATGCTCGACTCTTTATCTTGTTGGTCGCATTGCCAATTTCTACATAAAAATTTATTACATGCAAGCGCGACTCGAGTTGAATCGACTTGATTCAACTCGAGTCGACAAGCGCACAGAGTCAAATTTGCTGTACGTGTTACAAATTTCAATTGACTTCACGATAACAACAACAACAACAACAACAGCAACAGCAATAACAGTAGCAACCATAACAACAACAATAAAGTTGATGAAGACGACAACACGAATTGACAACGCACTGGACGCTGCTGATGCAGGTGACAAAATTGTCAATAAATAAATTACAGAGAGAGTTTTTTTTTTTGTACAACATACAAGTAAATTATTATTAAAAAAAAACTGTCATTACTAATTTATTACTAATTAATATTATTATTAAAAAATAAAGTAGTATTATTAATAATAAATAAATAAGTATTATTATTATTCATATTTTAAATTAATAATATGTATAATTATAATAATGAAATAGCTATTATTATTAATAATGAATTAGTATTATTTTTGTTTTAATAAAAAGTTTAGCTATTAATTATAGATTAGTAATAATAATATTCGTTAAATTATTAGTATATTAATTGCATTATTTTCAATATTATTGATATATTAATTTATGGAAAATTCAAAAAATTATTATTGATTTAATTATTTTTGTTTAATATTTATATAAATATATAATGTGAATATTAAATAAATTAATTTTAACTTCTATGATAATCGATTTAATTAATTGAAATATTTTGAAATAATCATTAATGATCGAAAAATTTTTCCAATTAATAAAATTATTATTATTAAATAAATAAAAATAAAAAAAAAAATCATTTGTAATGTATTATAATTAATGACAAGAATAATGCAATTAATAATAATTAAATACTAAGTAATAATAATTTAATTATGAATAAAAATAGAAAAAAATGCATTCTAATAATTTACATAGATATTTATTTATTTAGTATTTATTAGTACTGAATAATAATAATTTAATTATGAGTAAAAATAAAAACAATGTATAAAAACAATTTTTATAAATAATTTTATAAAAATTAATGCGAATAATATGAATAAAGATTAGTCGAATATAGAATATATACAATTTCATCATTAAATTTTCCCATTCGCTTCAGAAGTGTTTGACTTATTCATGCACATATATATGTATATCTATTTGGTGCCCTTTAAACTAACACCCATCGAATATTGGGAGCTTATGCCAATGTTTCTGTTTTCCCATGCTCGAAGCACTTCAATAATTCAATTGTTTTGTAATCTTGTGCCAGTTGCTCCTTCGCTGGCCTCTTTGTCAAATCATATCATAGAACGCTTCAGTTTTTGAGTGCAAGAAAAATTCACACATTTTGTGGTTGGTTACTGTGACTCCAGCCCTTATATGTCTGTTGTTTTTGATTGAGATGTTTTATTCCCTCTCATGGAAATAGGCAAAGAAATGCATGAAACATTCAATGGAATGAAACGACTTTAGTTAGAAATATAAAACAAGCAGGCTCGCATCGAGACTGCTCGACTTCTAGATACCCTGAACCCGGGAAATAAGTTAATACTCCTCTTCTTTACGAACGTATGCTGCCGTGGTGGATTGGGCTATACTTTGAATGCTTATAGCTTCATTTCTAGATGAACCATCTTCATGAAACTTTCATAATATGTTAATAAACACTGAAATGTGTATAACCAAACTGCCAGTCTCTAGTATGAGGGCGAATTCGGGGCTGGTATCAAAAGTCTAACAAAAATCCAAAGAAAAGAAGACTTAGAGACTCGAACTCTAAAGATGAACGAGATATAATTGTATAACTGATACTCGATAAATGTCAAAATCGATAACTCTGAAACGGAATTAGTTATCGATGAAGTCTCTAGCGTTTCCGAGAACGATTCATTCATATGTATATATCGACGGCCGGACGCATATTTCTATATCAAATTTTCTCGTCAAGACTATATTCACTTTATGTGGTCTGCCACGGCTCGTTCTGCCTCTTAACAAAACCATTATGATTTGCCATTTTCAATGGGCTCAGAGTATAAAAATCTATTATCAAATAAGCCGCGGACATTGAAAATTCGCCAAACTTATTGAACCACCCACTCCATGTATATGGCAAACATGTAGCTAAACAATATTGCTAAAACATGTCACATTTCTGTAGGCCCAACAACATGTTCATGTTCTGTATACAATTGAGTTAGCAACTCTGTTCACTTTTGTCGGGTGGCAACGACTTTTTATGATTGTCTTTCCCCGGTGGCATTTAGTTGGCCGAGACAGCGAGAACTGTAAATACATTGGCATATGCATAAGCATGGGCTGGGCTCATTATTAATTTTTGTTCAATTGATTTCCTTTGACTATTTACGATCGACTGCCAATGAGCTTTGCGGCATGCATAGATATGTTCGCTAGATACTCAACTACTATACACTTTGACTCTGCCTCTGCCTCTGACTCTGACTGTGACTGTGACTGTGACAGCGCATGGTGTTGATTAACATGTTTTCAATGCTGTTCGAGTTAGTCAGCCAGCGATGTTGGCGATGTTGTGCTGATGTTGTCGATTCAATCAACGTCAAACGCTGATGTAATGCCGCCTTTGTTGTCGAGGTCGGGCTTCAGTTGGAGTTTGAGCTGAAGCGAGAGCTGAAGCTGAAGCTGAAACTGTAGCTGCATGCAGTTTGGGCCAACATTAAAGCCTCCCCCTTCGTTTCCATAAAGGTTCGTGCCTGGCATGAGCAATTGGAATTTATCTAGTGAACTGGTTCCAGGCCACAAAACCGGTTCAACGAAAGCGAAAAATAGCAACAACAACAACAACAACAACAAATAAAACCATAACAAAGTACAAATGCGATAAATACAATGCATATATACATAAACATATATGTAGAGCTATATGTATGTGTGTGTGTGTGTGTTTGAATACATAACTGTGCATTATATTGAGGGCAATTTCGTAGTTTCCTCCTGTGGTGGGTGGGGGAGCCACAAAAAAAAAAAAAAACGAGTTGCTTGCGTCACAGAGGGCAGCCATTAAAGCTGCGACATGTCATTAGACGCGACCCGAACGCACGCTCAAACAGGTAATAACTAAGCCACTAAAAGGCAGAATAAAAGTGGTAGAAACTGTGGTGGTAGAGCCAAGGGTAGAGGTAAAGTCAGCAAACAGCGTTTAGCATCTTTGGCCCGCTAATGAACTTCATTTGCCGTAAATTGACTCCAAATGACAATCACAGCAAAAGTTCATTAACTAAACTTTCGCGTGTCGTCAAGAAGAATCATAATTACTATTCGTGTGTGTGTGTGTGTGTGTGTGTGTGTAAGTGTTCGCCGTATGCCGTTCCATTCTGACCTTTTTACCTAGCTTACCGTCTTCTTGGTATTTCTGTGTGTCTTCTGTCTTCTCTCTACGTCGTTCTACTACGTTGACAGAGCCACCAACATTGTTGTGCCATGCAATGACAGTGGAAAGGCCAAGAAACGTACTTGAACTTGCCAAAGCTGAAGGTGAATATGAAAAAAATAAACAAGTACCTTTCATATGCTTAACAGAGCGAGAGCGACAGAGAGAGAGCGGGAGAGCGGGAGAGAAGAGAGGCACACATATGATTAATTTGACTCATATTTGTCACAGTTCAGTGTAGTTTGTTAGAATATGTTATTAATTTAGAAAAATACTAATTGGTGTGTTTTTCAGTGGGTGTACTTCACTTGGGTATACCCTGAACCCATAGGCAGATTTACTATTTTAAGCATTCTTAAACTATGGGAACTTCATTGTTGAATACATTTTCACTTACATGAAGTTTGTACATTCAATTTCGAATCATAATAATGACATGTAGGATAGATGTGTATCAAATATTTGCCAAAGCTTTATTTAAAATTATGATTATATTTTGGTAATTTAAAACAATATTTCAAATATTTACTCAAATTCGAAGAGCACGTTTCTAGCTCTAACTCTTGAGCTGGTTCAAGCTTCAGTTTTAGGACTCTAGGACAAGCTGTGTCAATCCTGGCCAAGGGACTTATGAGATGCCCTAAGCATGAAAGCAGTGTTCTTATAAGATCACTAAAGCTAGAGTCATAGATAATGGCTGGATCGATTCAGCTCATGCTTTTGATCTAGACTTTGATCATTACTAAATATTTAAGCTTTCTTCCATCAATTACATACCGTCTCACAAAACCAATCTACCCTGACTTTGCATTCTCAAGCAGTTCAGAGTATTCAAAATAGATTCAACACTTGCAATGTCAAAAGTGTTAATAGTTTTTATTACTTGATTGTTCTATTATATTTATGCAAATGGAAATCATGTTTCAGATTGATAAATATATTGTATATTATTTACTAGATATTATATTATATTATATATTTTCAACTCGAAAGAGCTATCGATTTTGAAGCTCAAGCATATTTATGAATTGGAACAGTTGATGAATGCATTGCAGCTAGCTTGAAAGCTGTTTAAATACAATTGTACGCGATGCGAGTATAAATTCATTGTCAGCTGAAATGAATGGAGTGGAATGTAGTGGAATGGAAAGTGCTGCAGAACAATGAAGAGAATAGAATGATCTAAGTGCAGTCACAGTCACAGTCACAGGCGTAGTCACAGTTAAAAGTAGTTCATCAAAAGAAACAATTTAAACAGCTGGCTCAAAGACTTGAAAGACTTTTGGCTAGAACAATGCCTGCTCTTTGTGTGAGGAACTTGAGATGCGTCATCAGCCAAACTGAGCATATCTCAAGGAAACATACATATTTCGAATAGGAATCATATATATTATTCTTTGTGTGGAGAGGCTCGAGTTTTAATAAATAACTAACTGCCGTCTTATCGACAAATTTGTTTCTTATCTGTGGGCAAAAATGCTTTTAGATTTATGTTTAACAACACATCAGAGTTGGCGCACGGCAATTGGTACATAATTCCCTGGCTGATACAATGGCTATTAAAAAACCAATTACGTTTAAACGGCAATGTTAGTGCCACAGTACGCTCTCTGGTGGAGCTCTCTCAAATTTTCGTTTCGTTCCACGATATCTGGAGTACTTCAATATAAGTTATAAGCGCTTACATATATGCTTCAAATACATTGACTTACGTAAGGTATTCGAGACAGAGATATTATTTCGATGCGTAAGCAATTTGCTAAAGGTTCTTTTTTTTTTTTTGTTTTTTTTGGCACTCAATGAAGGGTTGTCACAGTTGCCATAGAAAAGAGGTTTAAACATATTCAAATTGTTTAATAAACAAAAAAGAGAAAGAGATTTTTGGGCCATTTACATGACAATCGAGCAAGCGGCGAATGCTCTAAGCATATCTATGTGCAAAATATGCAAAGTTTGTTGAAAAAGTGTTTTTGATCTAGTCGAAACAACTCTCCTCCCAGTTTAAAGAGCAGTTAGCTCAATAACATGACAATAACAGCTCGATGTGATATCAATAACATGACAATAACAGTTCAAAGATTTAGCACTGTGCATCTACACTCTTTGTTGGTAAATGTATTAACTATATACATATATATATATAATCTCAAATCGGAAATCTGAAAACAGATTAAGCGAAATCAGTTTAATTTTGAGTATATTTTGATAAGGCTTACGTTATGGGTGTTGAACATTAAATAGAATCTTTGACAAGTGCAGCTTAACTGATTGAATGTCGTGACAACCCTATTACAACAACTGACGATAATCGAATGTAATCTGATATGCTTAATCGATATCGCTACAATTCTTGTTGACTGATTGACTGACTGACTGACTGACTG
This sequence comes from Drosophila koepferae, assembly GCA_030914345.1. Classification (NCBI taxonomy): domain Eukaryota; kingdom Metazoa; phylum Arthropoda; class Insecta; order Diptera; family Drosophilidae; genus Drosophila; species Drosophila koepferae. Next base: position 5,170,401 of record JAUESR010000209.1, read on the forward strand.
ACTGATTGACTAGCTGACATTTTGGAATTCAATGTAGAGCAAGGTATCGAGCGTTTGCCTGTTGCTTGTTGTTGGCTTGTTCGCTTGGTTGAGTTGATTGGCTGGCTGGCTGGCTGGCTGGCTGCTTGACTTGGCTATCTGTTATCAGAGCGAATGACCAAAATACCAATACTCACACACACACACGCACACGAGCTAATTGTGAGCTCATATGACTTTGTTTCTTCTTTTTCTTTTTTTAATGAAATCAAGTGTCAGGCCAATTAAATTGAAACACAATCGTATTGAAATATGCAAATTAAGTGGGAATGACTAACTCCGCTAGAGTAAATGAACCCTACCTGATTTATATTAAAATAAGCAATGTGACTAACTACCATTTGTGAATAATGACCATTCAAACTATAAAAGCAACCACAATAACATTGCTGCAAGAGCAACGCAATCCATATGTATCCATGATTCAGGGCAGAAAAACAGCCGCTCTTCAATATGGTTTGGTCTCTCACCGATCGATTTGCCGCCGGCTGCTCGCTCAGCCGTTATCAACTATTAAAGAAGAAGAAGAGATAGAGGGAAATGAATGTAAAACAAAAAAAAAAACCTGCTGTGCGTTCGATTTGTGGGAGAGGTGGGCGCATGAGCGAGAGTGGGCCTGCTGGTTCTGCCTCTGCCTCTGCCTCTGCCACTGCCGGCTGTGCTTGCGGCCTACCTTCTGATAAAAGAAAAGGCATAAATAGTGCGCACTGCGTCAGGCGCTCAATTAGTAGTACAGCTCGTCCAGAGGCGCCCACAGCAAAACGCCAGAACGCAGAGTATATTCCAATTCCAATTCAAGTGTATTTCCCATAAATCCTTAGTGCGCTCTCGCTCTCGCTCTCACCCACTCCCTCTCTCTCTCTCTCTCTTCCTCTCACTCGCTCGCTCGGTCGCGACCTGTGCCAAAGTTCCAACGCGCTCTCGCTGCATTTACGGTTCGCGAGCTCTTCTCATTGGTTTCGCATATAACGGTGTTTCAGTTCTGTCGCCTGTCGTACTCGTGCCGCGCTCTCAATTAGATCGTGTCTGTGTGCGTGCTCTTTGCCTTTTCATCTCTTTCCTTTCCTTGAACTGTGCATTTTGTTTTTGTTTCGGCGCGAGCGTGTGTGTGTGTGTGTGTGTGCGTGTGTATTTGTCTTCAGTCAATTTACTTAATTCACGCATAATTTTTTTTTGTTTTGTTTTTGTTTATTTTGCCCAGCAATTAAGTGGCTAAACGCAAGAATTTAATAGAACATTCAAAAATCGAATATACACAAGCAAAGTCGAACGAAATAAATAATATCGAAAGAAAAATGGCTGATATCTTAAACATTGAGCATCACCAGGCTGTCGAGGAGTTCAGGCAGAATCTAGAGGAGATGCTGCCCAATGTATGTATATAAGTAGCTATATATGTGTGTGTATATATCTATATACTGGCGACATCTAGATGGCGCCACATAATCATGTGAATTGCATTGCCTGCATGTTCTGTGCCATTTAGATACGCATGACGACATCTAGATGGCGCCACCAGCACATTTAAATTGCATTTTTCCAATATTTTCTCAACCAATTTCATATAGTAGAATTTTTATTTTATTACTCACAACTCACGTAATCAAGAGGTGTTTGCTCTCCATAGTGGTTGTGCGCTTGTTGCCGTTTGCCATTGTTGTCGGGAACACTTTATGGTCGTTTCAGAATCGATAACGCAGGCAAGCACCGAACAACAACAACAGCAACGACAACAATTATGCGCTCTGTTGTTCTTGTATTTTATAGACAGTTACAGTGAACACCTTTGATAAAGTTCACGCGCCTCAAAATCACAATCAACTGACCAGAAGAAGGCCCAAATCGAACTTCCGTTTCATGTCAGTCATTCCATGTTGGCTATTTGGCCTGTGCGTGGCTTATCACAGCGAAACTATTTGGCCTAGACCATTTTGGCCACCCGTGCAGGTACCACATCAGTCATTCATTTCCATTCCTTCTCCCCTAACTTATGTATATATATATATATATATATATATATATATATATATATGTGCGGTCGTAAGCATTACCATATAACTGAACTGGTGCTATTTTCGATTTTGTTGCCATTTTGCCACGAAAACTTTATCTTATCGGGGCAACGCGAAACAAACCAACGAAACCGTCAACTTCATCATCATCATCGTCATCGTCATCGTCGTCATTATCGTCATCATCATCACCATCGAGCCAAACGGCACAAATACCATATACAAAGGCATACAAGCCATTCCATTTATACATGCCTATATCTGGCCATGATGAGAATTTCACACCAGCGTCAGAAACGCTTGCGGTTCCTTAGCCCATATCGAAATGTTTGCACTTCTCCAATGGAGGTGGCCAAAAAAAAAAAAAAAAAAAAAAAAAAAAAAAAAAAAACTAACGAAAATATATTCTCTCTAATATCAATCATCCACTCGACAGATACCATAAAAGCTCCGTGGGGTTGGGCTGAACGGGGATGGGCTTTGATTTGATATTTTCTATTTCCCTATTGGAAATTATTCCAATCTTAGCACTTTTCATAATATTCCCTCTTGTATCATATATTTACCCTGAATGAAATTTCTTCAGTTCTGTTCATATGGTTTCCAAGTTGTAGTTTCTTATCGGGCACTATTTTATATAGCTGAACTACTGAGAAATTGCCGATTATTGTTAATACACATTAACACTAGCCTGCAAGGTTATTTAGGGATTAGAACGGATTTCATATTGTAAATAATTATATGCATATATGTATATATATTATTAAAAATTTAATTTAGTAACGATTCTAATATAAAAAATTAAAAAAAAAAAAACTATTTTAAATATGCAAATACGAAAAAATTGTTTAAGAAATAAACAAATATTATTTTAATATATGTATAAAGTTATGCAAAATATATAAATATATTTATATATATTAAAATATGTATTGCAAAAAATTTTTAATATATAAAATTATTTAAAAAAAATATATGTATATATATTTTTTTTTATATATATATATATTTTTTTAAAATTAAAATTATTAAAAATTATAACAAATTTTAGAAATATATTTATATGTACATATATAAAAATAGAAAAAAAAATGGTTTATTTATTTAAATTGATTTATTTCTTAAATTGAATACAATTAAATGTTAAATTTTTTATATTGAATACTCCAAGTTTCCCACATGCCCTAACAATTTTGGTTGTGAAAAATAATATATACAATAAATAAATAAAAATTGTAAATTATGCAACAAAAAGGTATCTTAAAAACAATATAAAATGAAATGTAAACAAAAAACGTAATGATAAAAAAAAATATTTACATATATATATATATCTGTACATATATATCTACATATGTAATACATGCAACAGGGGAAAACCTTGTCGCTATTCGACATTCCGGCATTACGCATGCCACTTCAATGCTGATGATCGCAGCGTTTGAGGCACTTCGATATCGATAACGATTGCGCACGATTTGCTAACTTAAGCTGTCACAATGATAGTTCAATTACGCATACGCATATAAATATGTATGTACATAGATATCGCTCGCTCTATATATGTACATATATATTGACGCATACGTCAGTTGAGCTGTCCGATAATCAATTCCAGAGACTATGAAATGATATGCAAGCGCCTTTGGGTCGCTTCGGGGTCTGGGGGGAGGATGGCTACGGGAAAGCCTTGGCAAGCTATTTACCAATGATCTAATTGCTGTGATGGCTGCGAGGCTAGGACGGGGCACAGGTAATTAATCAAGACGACTGATAAGCGCGCTGAAGATAGTAGGGAAGCCATCACAATATGGGGCGGAAGATGGAAATGGGAATGTGATCGCTGCTCTCCTTAGATATGCGAGGTGAGCTAAGGTGATTGTAAAGAAACATATGCCATCGGCACTATTGTAGATCGATCGATGAGTGAGTGCTTGGCATCTGCTTAGCATTGCCATTAGTCAATACAGGCAAATTCGAGGCGCTGAGTCAGCAGCAGCAGCAGCAGCAGCAGCGTTACTAGAAATGTGCCAATGAGTAAGATGGTCTTAGTCATCGTCAGCGTAGTTGTAATGTGTGCGAAATGCGGCTGTTAAGACTAAATCATATTAACCCTATCTATATATATGTGTCTGTCTTGTTCGATTGCAGCTGGATGCGAACAACGATGGCTTCATTGATCTGAACGAACTGAAGGATGCGCTCAATCAGGTGGGCTTTAAGCTGGCCGGTTATCAGGTGCGCGAGATGATCGATGAGTTCAAAGGCAAACAGCGCACGGCGCATCAGGGCAAATTGAATCTGGATGAGTTCGAGACGCTGTGCCTGGACCTCAAGTCCAAGGATGTGGCCAGCACATTCAAAACGGTTGTGTCCAAGAAGGAGAATCTGGAGACGTTAGGCGGCATGTCCAGCATATCGTCGGAGGGCACCACACATTCGGTGCGCCTTGAGGAGCAGCTGGCCTTCTCCGACTGGATCAACTCAAATCTGGGCCACGACAAGGATCTGCAGCATCTGCTGCCCATTGACCCGGAGGGCAAACGCCTCTATCAGTCGATCAACGACGGCATCTTGCTGTGCAAGATCATCAATCACTCCTGCCCCGACACAATCGACGAGCGCGCCATCAACAAGAAGAACCTCACCGTCTATCGGGAGTTCGAGAATCTGACTCTGGCGCTCGTCTCCTCGCAGGCCATTGGCTGCAACATTGTGAACATCGATGCCCACGATCTGGCCAAGGGCAAGCCGCATTTGGTGCTCGGTCTGCTCTGGCAGATCATTCGCATTGGCCTGTTCAGTCACATTACCCTGGACAGCTGTCCCGGCCTAGCTGGTTTGCTCTTCGACAATGAGCGTCTCGAGGATCTGATGAAAATGTCGCCAGAGGCCATACTGTTGCGTTGGGTGAATCATCATTTGGAGCGTGCTGGCATCTCGCGCCGCTGCACCAACTTCCAGTCGGACATTGTCGACTCGGAGATCTACTCGCATCTGCTGAAGCAGATTGCCGGCAACGAGGCCGATGTCAATCTGGATGCGTTGCGCGAGTCCGATCTGCAGCAACGTGCCGAGATCATGCTGCAGCAGGCGGCCAAGCTGAACTGCCGCAGTTTCCTCACCGCACAGGATGTTGTCAACGGTGTCTACAAGCTGAACTTGGCCTTTGTGGCCAATCTGTTCAACAATCATCCCGGCCTGGACAAGCCCGAACAGATCGAGGGTCTCGAGTCCATTGAGGAGACGCGCGAGGAGAAGAGTAAGTGTGAATCGATGTCGATGTCGATGTCGATGTCGATGTCGATGTTGGCATTCCTAATTCAAACTCTTTCTTTTTCTTCTTCAGCGTATCGCAACTGGATGAACTCGATGGGCGTGGCGCCATATGTGAACTGGCTGTATTCAGATTTGGCCGATGGTTTGGTCATCTTCCAGCTGTTCGATGTCATCAAGCCGGGCATTGTCAACTGGAGTCGCGTCCACAAGCGCTTCACGCCGCTGCGCAAGTTCATGGAGAAGCTGGAGAACTGCAACTATGCCGTTGACCTGGGCAAGCAATTGAAGTTCTCGCTGGTTGGCATTGCTGGACAGGATCTGAATGATGGCAATGCCACGCTCACGCTGGGTACGTTGGAGAGAGTGAGAGAGAGATAGCTTATTAAGCAGCTCAACAGCAGAGCTATAAATAGACAGACAGCGAAGCTAGGGAGAGGTTCCTAGAAAGATAAAGAGCGAGGGAGTGATGAAGAAAGGAAGAGACGAGCAGAGAGAGAGAGATACAGAGATAGAGTTAACTATAGATCTTTACATTACTGAAAAGACTGCGAAGCTCGGGAGAGTTTCCTAGAAATAAATGAGGAAAGGATGCGAGTGAGAATAAGAGAGAGGGATATAGATACCTATAGAAATTAACTTTACTGGAGATCATTTGATAGATCGGCATTCGTCAACTTTCCAAACATCTTTACTTCCCTTGCGACCAACATATTATAAATGAATTTTGATTTAGTGTTCATTCTCTTAAGGAACTTTAGACACAGATATTTCCACTTTAACATTGTTGAGGTATCTAGAGACTATTATGTTCAGGGTATAAGCTGAGATCATAATATATATACATACGCATGTCATGAAGATATCATATGAAGATGAAAAGTTAGGGCAAAACAAATTAAAGCTTAGCCCAATACATATATATTCCTGAAGAGAACCGACTATGATGAAATAATGTCTTCTGATATGTTAGCTTAGTATAAACTCTACATATGTATATTCAGAACGAGATAAGTCTGAGATATGATCATGTTCATCCGATCAAATCTTCCAGAATTGGAAGTAGAGAGAAGAGGGGATATAAAGGTTTAGTCCACAGTATATGCATACATTCTTCAATGATATAATTCCATCTTCTGATCTCTTTAAACTACCTCTCTTAAACTACGAAAGCTAGAGAGTTGAGTAGAATGAAGCTCATCATATTTTAGTTTGAAAAATCAACTTATTTTTTCATGATCTAAAATTCGTTATTAAAATTCTAGAATTTGTTACCTATAAGATCCCATACGTAACAGCTTTAAGAGCCTTAAGCTTTATCTTCTAAAAACAATTCAAATATTTACAAAGCATAAATTCTAGACAGCGTATATGTCAGTCACAGGTATTAGCTGACTCTCTGAATTTCTTACATGTGCATATATTGAAATTACTGAATCTCCGTCCTAGTCTAACCCGTTGTCGTGCATTCACAGCTCTGATCTGGCAGCTGATGCGCGCGTACACGCTGTCCATTCTCTCGCGACTGGCCAATACGGGCAATCCCATCATTGAGAAGGAGATTGTGCAGTGGGTGAACACACGTCTCTCCGATGCCGGCAAGCAGTCGCAGCTGAAGAACTTCAATGATCCAGCGATTGCCGATGGCAAGATCGTGATCGATCTGATCGATGCCATCAAGGAGGGCAGCATCAACTATGAACTGGTGCGCACCAGCGGCACACATGAGGTACGTGGACAACAAGCAGCAACAACACAATCATCATCAATTATCAAATTACATTTTCTATATCTGTTTTTTTTTTTTTTTTTTAGGACAACCTGGCCAATGCCAAGTATGCCATATCCATGGCGCGCAAGATTGGCGCCCGTGTCTATGCCCTGCCCGAGGACATAACCGAGGTCAAGCCCAAGATGGTGATGACCGTGTTTGCCTGCATGATGGCGCTGGACTATGTGCCCAACATGGATAGTGTTGATCAGAACAACCACAACAACAGCAACAACAGCAATTGAATTGCGCAGCAACAGCAACAACAACAACAACAACAACTCAATTATACAACTACAACTAAACAACAACAACATGAAAAGGGAAAATAACAACAAATTGTAAAGAAAAACAAAAACAAAAACAATCGGAATGTAAGCAATACGTACGCATGTGTCTTTGCCGTAATCAACCTGAAACTAACTTAAACAAGTGGCGCAACAACAACAACAACAACAACAACTATCAACGAGCTGCAAATTGTTCTTGTAACGTTCTTTTAGAATTTTTTTTTTATTATTATTATTATTGTATTATTTTTTTTGCTATTGTAATTAAGCGTAAAAAGTTAACAAAGAAAAAACAAAAAAAGAGAGAAAACCTAAAAAAAAAAAAAGAAACAACAACAACAACAACAACATACCCACACAACACCTTTTGTGTTGTTAATTTATATATAACTATATATATACCTATATATATATATATATACTTTTTTTTAACAAAAATGTATTGTTTAATTATATAAACTAAAAAAAAAACAACAACAAAACCTTATTTTATAAATAAAGGTTTGGCCTCTTCTGTTTACGTTTGCGATTTGGCGCCGAGTTGAGCGTGCAAGAAACATTTGCAATAACAATAACTAAATATATTGTAATATATATATACATACACACATATATATATATATGCGCCTATACATATACCTTATATATATACATATATATTTATATAAATAGAAATCTATTTTTGCATACAGAGTTTGCCCGAGTCGAAAGCAAACTTCTTTCTGCTGTTGCTCTAATTGCAAGCTTACGCTATGTTTATGTTTATGTTTTCATAGATGTATGTATATTTCTTATATATATGTATGTACATCTAAATATATATGCTTATTCATTGCAGTCTCGCATTAGAGCGAGATGGCAGACAAACGTACATACACACACAGCGAGCGAGCGAGCGAGAGCGCAATAGAGCTTGAAGCGCGCCGTCGCCAATTGAGCTTATTTTTTTTTTAATATATGTATGTTTTTTTTTTTTTTGGTTTAACTTAGTGCAATGAGGCCAGCGGATAGATCAGAAATATGGAGCAAGCAAACAGAAAATAATAATAATAACATATGTATTATGCAAGTAAAAAGTAATATATTATAATAAAGAAAACAAAAAAAGAAGAAAGAAACAAACAAAAACAACAACAACATCAACCGTGCAACATTTCATTTGAGATTACACAACAACAAACAAATTTAACTGCCAATTTCAAAATTTCCCACTTTTATTCGTATTATTCTAGAAACTCAAGTTATTTGAAGCAAATCGCCGTTCTGTTAGCGCAGCAATTAAATATGGAATGCAATCTCAAGTCGTAAGCACTTTTGCCAGCTGCTCCAAGGGGGCAGGTGTCGCAACCCGTTCACCCGCTCACCTGTATACGTGTATATATATTTATGTATATGTATATTGTCACACAATCTGAAATCAATTATAGTTGCCAATCGCTTTGGGCCTTGGGTTCTGATAAGCGCGCTCACGTGGACCCAAAGGCTTATCGAACTAATGTGATCTCAGTTATTGATTTTCGTTTTTTTCTTTTTAATTTTTCTTTTTATTTTTTTATTTTTATTTATTTATTTTTTTTTTTTGAGCAAAGTCCATGCGTCATAAAGACGAAGGCTGATCGGCAAACGTTAAGCTAATGTAGTTAGAGGGAGAGAGAGAGGGGAAGTGAAAAATAGTGTGAGAGTGAGAGAGAGCGAGAAATAGAGAGATAGAGATAGTGAGAATGATAGAGATCAAGAAGGGGAGAGAGGGAGGGATAGAGAGACAGAGATAGTGAGAGTGATAGTGATTAAGAGGGAGAGAGATATATATATGCAGAGAGAGAGAGACAGTGAGGGAATGAGATAAAGAGAAGGGGATAGAGTGACAGACGGGGAGAGAGAGAAGGAGATAGAGAGCGAGGGAGATATATATATATATATATATATATATATATATATATATATATATATATATATATATATATATATATATATATATGCAGAGAGAGAGAGAGAGAGAGATAGTGTGAGAGGTAGAGAGATTGTGAAACACATATAGAGAGGGAGCGAGAGTGAGAGAGAGACAGTGAGAGAATGAGATAGAGAGAAGAGGATAGAGCGACAGATGGTGAGAGATTGAAAGTGAGGGAGAGTGATATAATAAGAGAGGGAGAGTGGAGTATAGAGAGAGAGATAGATAATTTAAGAATTCTTGGAAAGCTCACGTTCATTTAGAACATTCTTATTCGTTTTTCTATGTTCTAATTCTAGATTAGAAAATCATTTTTTTATTTGATAAGTCTACAATTTGAATAGAAATTTCAGAATTTCTCTTTAATTATTTTTGATATAGACCTTATTTCTTCAAATATATTTTCAAAAATTTTTAAACACTATCTAGACAAAATAAACTATTTTTTTGTTTTAATTAAAAAATTTTTGTTTGAATGTAATTCTTTTTTTTAGCCCATAGTTCTTTTCTAGTTCAAATTCGAGCTTTATTCCTATTTGTCTTTATTTATTTTTGTATAATCTAGTTCTGGGATTTCAAATTTTGTGTATTTTACAATATTTTAAATTGCTTTGAGAATTGGCAAAAAATTCGAGAATTTTTAATTATTTTAATTTTTATTTGAATTACTTTTTAAGCACATAAACTCGGTCAATTTTTACTCTAATTTGATGAACTTTATGAAATTTCAAAAATATAAATATTTTTATAAGTATTTTTAAATTCTTTTATTCAAGCTTAAAGGAGGAGCAACTCGTAGCTGCGTGGAGTAGAAGCGCTTATAAATATATATATATCTATATATATATATATATATATATATACATATGTATACATATATTTATGTATATATAGCTTAGATAAAGATTAGATTATACATACAAAAAAAAAAACATTTATAGATTTGTATATCGTTGCCTCCACCATGTCCACTAAACAGGAACAAGAGGAACTGCAGGAGCTGGCCGACGTCGACGCACGATTTTGGTCAATCGGCGAGCAGGAGGCATGGAGGCAACAGTTGACAGCGCTGGCATAACGGTACTATTCATGGCCAGCACCTGTGGAGCCAATGTAGTGCCGCCATCGACATTGCCATCAGCCGGCGGACTACCTTGAGCATAGCTGTAGCTAATGGTTCGCTTGTAGATCCGCTGCTGCTGCGTTTGCCTGGCGTGCGGCTTGGCGCTGCTCTTGCTCTTGCTCAGCTTGTTCAGCTCCGCATCGTAGCAGCGGCGCAGCTGCTGCCCGCCGCCATCCTTGCACTCGTAGCAGACGCTCTTGCCCACCAGGCGACGCTCGCAGAGGCTGCTGCTGTCGCTGGTGCCTCCATCGGCGGGCTGCACGATTGTCGTGTGTCGCCTCTCGTTGCGCCGCTGACGTGGCGGCGGTTGCATTGGCTGCTCCTCCTCCTCCTGCTCCTCCTGCTCCTCGGGCTTGATGTCCCGATAGCGCCTATACTGGCTGCCACTGCCGTAGGCATACTGCTCAGGCTGCTCCTCGTGCGAGTAGCTGCACGTCTCGGAGACCTCGTTGTTGCGCGGCTCCCGACAGATTTCGCATAGCTGCCCATTGCGCCGTACGTGTCGGCAGTGCTGCTGCCTCTGCTTGGGCTTTTGCTGCTGCTGCAGATTGCTTGCCTCCGCCTGTGATTCGACGCTCTCCTCCTGCTCGGCCGCATCCTCGTCACTGTCGTCGGGTAGGCGATCGAAATACTGGCGCACAAATTGCTCGTAATTGCGCTCATAATCCTCGCCAGAATGGCCCTCAATGCTGCTACTCGTCTCCAGTTCATCGACATCATCATCATCATCGCTGGCATCGCCTGCATCTGTATCCGTTTCCAGTTCATCCACTTCGCCATCGTTCGCATCCTCGTCCAGCTTGGCCTGGGCCACAGGCAGCTGTGCCGCTAGAGCCACAGCTCGTCCCGGCTGCACATCGTCACCAGTGAGCGCATCCAGGCGCTGCAGCAGCTTGCCCGGCGCAAAGGCCTGCCAATAGTTGACTCGATGATCGTAGCCACCGCCAGCGACCGCACCGACCAGCATCACCAGCATCAGCAGCAACATTGCGATTGCGTTTGGAAGCGCTGCCTCCAGCAGCGGCTGCCTATATATGCCAGCGGCTGATCTAGTGATGCGTGTCCAAACCAATTGGACACCGATGATTGGGCAATGGCAAACCGCAGCGCGTCAGGAAATGCAATCAACGACGGCGGCGTAGACTGGAGGAAGTGCGAGTGAAAGGCATAGATTCGTGGCTGGCGCTTTATTGTGCCCAACCATGGCGAAAAGTCGAAATAAAAAAAAAATGAGAACTCTAGATGGGGTTCATTAAACTAAGGCCAATTGGTTGCTAAAAAGTTTGTTTGCTTGTCGATAAATGATTGGCCCATGGACCAAGAAATGGATTAGAACAGAGGCCAGTGACTGTCAGTGGATGCCATGGGACTACGCGATGCGCTGCACATCGCTGATGCGCTGGGCGCCGATGCTCGGCTGCGGCGCTTTGGGTGGGGGCTGGCGCTGGTGGCGCAGCTCGCGCCGTTTCTCGCGCATAATCTGTTTCGTTTGGGAGGTATCCAGCTCCTCCCAGCCCCCGGCATTATCATCTACCCAGTCCTCGAGATCGGCCTGCAAAGTAAAACAAGTCGAGTCAGTTGACGGCTCTTAATGGTGCACTCACTCGCCTTCCACTTACATTAACACTAATGGGCACAATATCCTGTGCCTTCAATCTGGAGAAGTCTGTTGGCGCTGGCGTCGACGCTTCTTCGTCCAGATAGTATTTCAGCTGCGGCTTGATCACCGGCGTCAGTTCCTGCACATGTAAAGGGATAGATGTGAGAACGGGTTGATTGGGTCACCTCGGGGTTTTACTTACGCTGAAAAAGTCTGGCTCCGGCTCCTCTTTGGGCGGCGTTGGCGGCTGGGCCATGCGCTGGCGATACTGTTCGATGTGCTCCTCGACGGTGCGTGGACTGTCGTCCCATGAGTTCCAGTCGCGTTCCTTGCCACCGCCAGCGCTCCCGCCACCCGACATTACCGGCTTAGCTGTTGCTGGAAAGTCGCCAATCGTGACGGCTTGGAGCTGGTCGGCGGCGCCGTGACTGAACTTGCGGCGTCGCGAGAAGCAGCAGAGGGCACGCCGGAATAGCGTTACGATGCCCAGCAGGAGCATTTTGATTTGTTGCAGTACCATTTGTTCAGAGCTTAATTGAGTTTTTTTTTTTAGTGAAGGGGGGAATGGGGTTCAGCAAAAGTAAATGGGGCACAAAAGAGAAACAAGCAAAACAAATATGATGTGTCGTGTGAGTGTGACCAGGCATGGTGTCGCTGTCAGCTGTTTGCTAACAAGCAAAAGCTGCTAGCTACGAAAGCTGTGAATCGATGGCACGAATATTATGCGTTAATTGCGTGTGTTCACATGTTCAAATTGGCTTGCGCGGATTGGAAAATTAAATAAACTTACCGTATTATAAATAAATAAATATATAAACAAAATATATACATTTTTGAGAATATTTTCAGCTGCCGAAAAAATACTAAATTTGAATTCGAATGATTATTCGATAACTGCTCGATAATTTGAGCATCTGGCAAAGCTTTTCCAGAGAAATTCAAATTTGAAAAAAAAATCATTTTCGCTTCTTTATTTATTTATTTATTTTTTAATTATATCTACAAAAATTACTATTGGTTAATTCTACATATTCATAAAATTACAACAGCAAAGCACTTTTTACTGCGCAGTCCTCATTCACACACATTATTCTGTTCGATTTTGTTACGCCGACGGAATTTAACGAACAACACTTCAATGATCCATGGCACAGCGCACAGGGCCATGAATACGTTTAAAATGTGAAAAACCAATAGATAGTTTTGTGTGCGATCCCGTATATAACCGACAATGGGGCCAATGATAAACATTGCGTTGCCCTGCGTAAACATAAACAGGCCATAGCCGCTGGCAAACCTGTGAAACAAAAAGAAAACACACTCATTAGTTCTGGGAATTTGATATTGTTTCACTGAAAACGAACCGATCTTTTGGCAAGTAATCGGCAAACACCAATGGCAGCGGAACATGTATCCAAGTGCGTAAGAAGCCAAGCACAGCTGTTATGCAGGCCATGCCTACGAAATCGGTGATGCCGTTGAAAGCTGCAATTATCAATAAATATGAATGTAGTTTAATATGTGGGCAAACAATCATTCAATTCATATGTCACATACCAAATCTGGTAAAAACAGTGAAAAGTGAGCCGGCCAAGTAAATGTAACGTGCGGGAACTTGTATGAAAATCGCAGTGATTGCCAGAAATATACGTGATAGCAGATCTGCAGCTGCACCGATGGCTATGATATTTGCGGTATCGAGCTGTAAATAAAAATATATCAAACCGATAAACAGTATGAAAAATACAATTTTCAAATTTCGCAAAGCCAGTAGGAACTCCTGGCAACGCCAAAAAGCAACGGTTCTTTTTCGAAATGCCAAAAAGTTATTGCTCTCTCTTTTTTGTGAGCCGTCTTAGCTTGTTGCAACGGTGAGCGAATGAGACAACGGCTGAGAGCTTCAGCAATAATGAAAATGGCGCACAATTCTGCCGGCAGAGGAATTTCGACTTCGCAGAAGTCAAGAGAATTTTCGTCACTTTACTTCTGAACGGCGCCAAGGAGACTACACTCGTGACTAAAAAATTCTCTAAAGTACAAAAAAAAAAAAAAAGTTTTTTTTCAAAGTGATATATAAAGACTTGAAATTTCTGCTGAGAACATGTAAGTACATAAATATATTCATAAATATTTATAATTGAAAGTGCATTGCTAAAAACATTGAGAAAAGTGAGCTAGAAATAAATTTTTTTTTTTTTTTTTTGGAGCACCCATTATTATATTTTTCTTCTCTGAATTCTGCAAATTTTAATTTGAATGCGCTTGCGCAGTCTCATTTACCAAAAAATGCGTAAGCGCAAGCGCGACAAAATCTAAAAAATCGCGCGCTGGGCCTGCGCAAAAATTAACAGAGAAAATGAAAAACGTGCGTCGATTCAAAAATGGCGGGCGGCAAGTTGAGACTTTTGTGGCACAAGTAGCCCGAGCAAGCGCATGCACATGTACATGTGTGTGTGTGTGTGTGCATGCAAATAGAAAGAAGGCAAATAGAAGAAGAGCAGGTAGCAAGAACGTTTTCATACATGTATACATGCATACATAAATGAAAAGTACATAAGGGCACGCGTGGCATTTGAGTATTAAAATTGTAAAAAAAAGTGAATAGAATATGCAGTTAAATTTGTAACGAAATTCTTGGTTGAGATTAGATGTTAGTTATGAAAATATAGGAAACGCGCTTCTGAAAGCAAAAAATCAAAGCGCCAACGTGTTCTACACATTCGAGAGCATACAAATGTGAAATTTAAATTTAAAAATCTTTAACAGATTTCTGGATGTTTGCAGTTAGGTGAAATTCTAAAGGAGTTTGCAAAATTAAGTTTCACGTGTGACAGCAAAGAATCAAGATGGCGGCTGAGCACATCAGTGTGTGGTTAGGTGAAGTTGTAAAGCAGAATGCAAAAGGAAGCCGTACGTGTGACAGTAAAGATCTCAAATTGCTTAAATAAAATTGATTCTTAAATACAAAAATAATAATAACAATAATAAATAAATAATAGATTGCTCTACACAGTCGTGAAAATAGAAAAGTGAATGAAATACAATTAAATCATCAAAGCAATTCTTGATATTGCATTTTAGCTGCAAATTGGAATATGAAAACAATATGGCGTCGCTTCAAATAGTGTACATGTGAAAGCAAAGGAAAAGTATATAAGGAGCATGCGTAAAAGCGGAGATACAAAATGGTGGAGAGCAGCAAAAATTTGTGCGTTTATAAAAGTGCAATTTAATGCGGTAAAATTGCTAAAGGAATTCTATATATTTGAGGTTAAATGGAATTAGAAAGGAAAGCGAAAAAGCGAAACGCCTGGCAGCAAAAATTTTTTAATTGTGAGCAGCTCTACCAGCTCGAAATGTGAGTTTAAAACAAAATATTAATTTAAATTCTTTACGCCTGCAGGTTAGCTAAAGTTGTGAACAAATAATATGCTCAAAAAGTGCATTTACACACACCTACATATACATATGTATATATATATATGTATATATATATATGTATATATATATATGTATATATATATATGTATATATATATAAAGTCAAATATATAAAGAACACGTGCTTCAACGCATTTGCTTGTAAAGTAAATTTTGACGTTTGAGGTGAAGACTATGAAAAGAGAGAGAGAGCGAGAGAGAGAAAAAAATATGGCGTAGCTTCAAGATGGCGGCCAGCACTGCAAGGCCTTGTAAGAGCACGTTTACAATGACAGAAATAATTCGAATTTACATTTTTATTTATGTATATAACTTTCGTAACTTACCTTGCTGTAACCCAGTTCGAACAGATAAGACGGATGAATGGTGAAGAAAGCAATGTCCGAGTATAGAGCGAATGTGATGCCTAGAACGATGTTAACGTAGATGGGTTGCTTGAAGAGCGTTAGGTCGAGGAAATCGGCAATGGTGCCGCAGCAGCTGCGCTTGGCCACTGGACTATCATCGGCGGTGCCATTGGCAATGGCAGCTGGAGCATTGGCAATGGGACTGCTGATCACGGAATGGCGTCGCGATGCCTGCAGGCTGTGTTGCATTTGGGGAGATGCATCGGTGACCACCATCGGGCCGGACCAGTTGCCCAGGCTGGTGATGCTGGAGGAGCGACTAGAGATTAACTTCAGCATGTGCTCATCCACGTGCGAGACACGACGTGAGCCCAAGTGTGAAACTGGCAGTGATTCGGGTACAGCAGTTCCATTGTCCCTGGCTGGTCCGAACTCAAGCTCTGGTATTGGCATCAATGGCGTCTCTGGCTGAATATGCACCGTGACCGTCGGCTGCACGGGCTGCAATTGCTGTGCCTCCTCCTCGACAGGCACGCGTCGCATATGCCACTCGACGGGATGCATGAGCAACATGCCCAGCACGGCGTGCGCATTGATGCCCGTTAGCACCAGCAGGCAGCCACGGAAGCCATACGTCTGCAACAGCATCTGCATCAGTATGGGATATACCATCGAGCCGAGGCCAATCAGCGACTGGGCAAAGCTCATCCACATGACGCGATTCTTCACAAAGTAATTGTTAAACGACGTATAGCTGGTGGGAATGATTAGGCCAAATCCGGTGCCCTGCAACAAGCTAAAAGCGAACGTCAGCTGCAGCGTTGTCTTGGCAAACACCTGCATGCCCGTGCCCAGGAAATAAAGGATACCACCGGCCAGGCCCACGGGTCGCATGCCGAACTTGCGAAACAGTGAGCCCGAGAAGAGCCCAGCAAAGCTTGTTGAGCAAAAGAACGAGCTGGTAATGATGGCAATGGCGCTCGTCTCAGCGCCGATGCTCTTCAGGAAATCGCCAAAAATTAGGCCAAACGAGGGCAGCGCTGCCAAGCCGCTGATCTGCAAGATATATGCAGATTTAGATTATATATATATATATATATATATATATATATATTGATAAATATATATTTTTAGATATAGATATACATATATTTATTTATATTTTTCTTGTTTTTTTCAGTTGATACTTACAAATGGCAACGCCATACCAATGCAGACGAGTATGCCCCAACCGCCATCGGGTGCCACCCATTGATAGGACTTGGTTTTGGCCGGTGCATCTGCTGCTGCTACTCCTGCTGCTCCTGATCCTGCTGCTGTTGCTGTCATCTTAGCTGCTCGGAAGTCGTCCGGTAAGTGAATCGCGCCGAAACTAAATTGAAGATCTCATCATCCGCTTTGCCTATTAATCATCAGCATCTGACTGCTGACAGTAGCAATTAGTTTGAATTGTGATGCTCGTTAAAGCCATAAAATCTGTAGATAGATTAGATTAGAGCCAGCTAAAAGTGTGCCTCTATGGATGCATGGACAGCACCTTACACTGTAATGATGGCCGTATCAAAACTTTTGTCTCAAGCCCCATTCACACAGTACTCTCGTTCAGATGGCATCAACCTTTTTATTTACCATCTATACTCATTGAAAATTTTCAATTAGGGTATCATGTTTATGTGAGAGTGGTGGCGCAGGATACCGAGCCTGCGGCATTCTAGCTATGCCCAACTGTTCTCAGATAACTCAGAGAGATCTTGTTAACTTGAAATGTGAAATGCATATTCCAATATATTTTGGGTTGCAGGAGTCAAGGATAGCTCATTGCATCTTATAGATGATAAATCGATAATTCAATTGGAATTTTTCCTATTCTGTTTCTTTTTTTCAATAACTCTGCATCACTGCAAACTGATTGGAAAACCAGCTCTTCCTATATTTCAGGGTATTTCCTAGTCGAATGCTTGCTCTCTTCCACCTTTTTTTCTTCTTTCTTACAAAACATGCAATTAGAGCCCGAAGAATTCTTGGTATCAACAATCAACAGCTATCATTTAGAATATTTTTCGTTATCAGCTAACTATTTACAGTGCGAACAACGTATGCGCTGGTTGTTTAGATAAAGTGCCATCTCTCTGAAATCCCCGTGAGATTTATAGCAAGTGCCCGAAGCCCTAGCCTCAGTAGAAATGTCGCTGGAGACTAGTGGACGTATAATTTATACCAATTTAAATTTATTCTTCACGCATTATTACCCAGACTCTTTTGTTTGGTTTCCTCGCCAATTTTATGGCCGGCAAGCAACTGAGCCCAAGATCTGTGCTCTGTAATAATTATCATTAACACATTATCATTATCAATTTCGTCATAGTGTTTGCCATATGGAAAGAGACAGTTATTGCTTTACAATCGAGTTCAGTTTACGGAACTAACATTATCGCTCGACAATTTGTTTTTATTTCAAACGGCCTTCAGTTGTTTACTCCAATAGGGCGCTGCTCGACTAGGCGTTATACCTGCACCGACATCGGCTTCCATATGAAATCTTTTAATATACTGTATAAGAGATGTCTGCTTCAATTTAAACTCTTCTCTGTTATTATATCACTTTATTTCAATTCTATAATATATCATCTAGTTATATACATACATATAAACATCTAAATATATATATTTATATATGTTATGTTTAAGGCAATATCGTCAATGCATATCCAAAAGATAACACTGTTTCTCTAAATATAATCATATTACTACACAAGTATACTGTAATACATTTCTCATATATATGCTCTAGATATATATAGATATATTTTAATTTACAAAAAAAATCGGGTTTTATATACTTCACACAACATATTCCTTTCAAGTTCTTAAGTACATACTGGTTTGTGAGTTTCTTAATGAACTAATGCATTTCATAACTTTGTATTAGTGTCTGTGTGTGTGTGTGTGTGTGGGCGTGGCATATATAGCTGCCATATACAGTTGTAGGCCCAAACTTAACAGTATGCTTCTTGGTCATGTCATCTCCTATATACTTTAGCAATGTTTATTGCTTACCGTTGCTCAGTTTATTATAAATTTCTTGTCATTTTTCGATCTATATATATATATCTTACAATAAGGCATTATTTTCCATGTCCAGCTAAGCATTTGCCTAGGTATACATAGATAGTTAGAGATATTGTGTTTCATGTTAGTTGTCTGGCATTTTCTTGGCTAAATGGAGAACCGCATGCGGATGCATATCTTTGTAGTTAACATTTTGTTGCTCGCTTTGGGTGGGTTATTTGCATTCAATTGAATATAGATACATATATAATACATTGTTTCTTTCCATTTCATTAAATGTATCCTTTTTTTTTTGTATCTATCCTTCTCTATCTCTCACTTTAATTCGAATAGAGTATTTGATAGATAGATATTATTCTCTTCCTCTTTGTGTTACTTTATCGCTCATTATTTATCCCTCTATATTTATCTATCTCTCTCTATTGCTGCCTCCCTCTTTCTTTATCTATAGAAATAGATAATTTCTTATCCACTCTCTTTTTTCTGTTTCATTTTTTTTTTCTCTCTATCTCTATATATATATATATATATAAATATATGTATATCTGTATTTCCCTCTCTGCCTCTCCACTCTCTTACTCTGTGTATACATATATATCTTTGTTTCTCTCGTTTCTCTCCCTCTCTTATCTTTCTGATTCTCTGTCTCTTTCTATCTCTGCCCGCATAGACATTCTTGTTTTCCCCATTTCTATATATCACTTCTTTTCTCTACTCGTTCGTGCCGCTTTCCTTCAAGTACTGACTCTATCTCTCTCTCTCTCTCTCTCTCTCTCTCTCTCTCTTTATTTTTTTTGCTCTTTGCTCTATTATGTATTCTATTTTCCATTGTCATTCTCTTTCTATCTTCTATCTTGCTCTCTCTCTTTCTAGCATTCTGTTTCTACTTCCATCATTCTCCATTCCTTTGTACCTTTTCAGCTCCATCTCTATCTCATTCACTTTTCTCTCTCTCTTTCTTTCTTTCTTTCTTTCTTTCTCTCTCTTTCTTTAGTGTATTGCCCAATTGCATTTGCAAATGGTATTCAATGCTTCTTGCGAATCAGCAATTTTTTCTGAGGGGTATATATTTATATGTATATTTATATATATGTATAAATCGTGTTTTTAAACTCATTTCACTTAACTTGGCTTCTGTTTCGTGTAAATGTTTGTAAATGTTTCTATAAATAGGCATAATGAGTTTGGTGTAAATTGGTAAAACAATTCCATGTCCAGTTACAGTGTTTGCAGTTGTTCTTTTCTATAGTTAGTTAAGGTATTTACACACATATCTATGTTTGTTTGTATATATTGAAATATATATGTATATGTAGGTAGTTCATGTTGGGATGTTCCATGGTCATCAATTCTTAAAAAACATATATTTATATGTATATATAAATTTGTGTATAAATTTTAAAGCCAGTTTTGGATTTATTGTTTTTTGTTTTGTTGTTGTTGTTGTTTGTTTTTTTTTTTTTTAATGCCTTTTGTTCATATTCAAATTGTACAGTTATGTTTTTGTGTACATTGTAAAATATGCTCGACTTTATTTCTAACTTAGAAACTATCTTTGAACTATCACATACAAGTTCATATAATAAGTAAACAAAAAAAAAAAATTGTAGATAAAATAATAATAGAGACTAATAGGTATGAATGATATTAAAGGCTGTTCCATTAACAGATCTTAAGTGGAACGCACTTAACATACATATATAAATATGTATATATATATATATATATAGGACTGGCAAATGAGAGTTTAATACAATTAGAGGCGGGGAGAGGGTTACACAGTTGCTATATTATTATAATTATAATTTTTTTTCTTGATTTTCTGGGCTATTTCGTATTTAGTCGCCTTGATCAGCACATCAGGAAATAGCCCACAAAAGACATACTTTAATTAAGTATCTATAATGTTAATTAAGTATTAAGTAGTTTGCATTTGATGAGTTTTTTCTTCTTCTATTATGCATCTCTGTTAATTCTCTCTTGATCTTTGGCCTTTTTATTACAGCTTGACATCCTGTCCGGCTGGCGCTGACGCTGCTCCAGTTCCAGTTCCAGTTCCAGCTCCAGTTGTCTCAGCTGCTCCTTCCTGTGTGGGCAAGTTAGCCGCATCGGCGGTGCGACGACGCGATTGAATAAACTCCACCAGATACTCAATGCCCCAGGCCACGGCGCAGATCATAATGCAAACGGTCTGCGCGTGTATGCAAACGGGATAGCTATCGGTAAGATCACGAATAAGACCTGAAAGCAATCACAATATATTGATGAAAAACTATTTATTTATATAATCATATATATATATATATAGAACTTACCAATCAGTGGTCCAAAGCTAATGACAAACAATGCCTTGCCCACCAGATGCCAGCCAAAGGCCGAGGGCAGCTTTTCCAGCGAACAATACTCGGAGACGGTCAGCGTGAAGTTGCTCAACGCCGAGCCGCGGAAGAAGCCGCATATGGATAGCCAGACCATCAGCTGTGTCCAATCCCTCTGCTCAGCCATAACTACGAAGAAAATACAAATGTTATATATGCATTCATTGATATCTACACCAATCTCGACTTACTGGAACGCGTGATGCCCACAAAGATGATAGAGACCAGAAAGATGGTGCGTTTCTTGATCGTGGTCCTATCGAAGATGGGCGGCAATACAATACGTGCTGCAATATCCGTGATGGCTGTAATCGATAGACAGAAGGCCACATCTGACTTGGAGTAGCCCAGGTTGGCAAAGAAGAAGGGCGTCACCATTTTGAAGTTCATCTCGGCCACGTAGAAGATGGACAGGCCGAACAGCAGATTGAGAAACATTTTATCCTTGAGCATGGCAATGTCGAGCAGATCGGCAAAGCGACGCCAGAAGCCTGGCTTCTTAGCACTCTTCTTGGCCTCCTCGTCGGCCAGTTCGGTCTGCTGTTTCTCTAGCTCGGTGGGTTTCATTTTGATGAAGCTATCACGATGTCCGCCCATGATGCTGCCCGTGGCAGTGCCGATGCGTCGCAGCTCCAGATCATTGCGCTCGAACTCATCGTCGCCGGTATTCAAATGGACCTGAAGAATGGAGCCAGTGAAATCCATGTAGGATAGATTCGAGGTGACGGACGCCTTGCGGCAGCGCAACTGCGTCGTATTGATCTCCGCCTGTGAGGGATAGCCACCGCTGCCGCTGCCCACATCCGCGGATTGGACACCAGCCAGAGACATGATGCGTGGAAAGGTCGGCCGCTTGGTCAGGCCCAGCCTGGAGCCGTTCATCGTATTCATGGCCATTTCCGAGTAGTTCTTACGTATCGAGGGATGACCATGCTGATGATGATGCTTGTTAAAGAGCAGCGTATTTAGCTCTGGCAGCGCATCCTCCTCATTGCCATCCTCTTTGATCACATTGAAGGTCGGCGCCGGATTGGCCGCTGCCCCAGTGCCAGCCGTCAGCTGTGGCTGTGGCGTCGGCAGCGCCGAGATACACATCAATTCCTCATCATCAAACTCCTCCTTCATGTGCCATTTAACGGGCTGCAGCAGCACCGAGCCAACAATTGCATTCAACGCCACGCCCGCCAGCAAAAGGACCGCACCACGAAAACCATAAGCCTCCAGCAGAATTCGCACCAGTTGCGGCATTATCAGCATGCCCATCGCCGTGCCCGCCATGGAGAGACCCACCGCCTGGCCGCGCTTATGCTTGAAGTAATGATTCAGTGCCACAAAGGCCGCCGACGTGGACAGCCCGACGCCGATGCCATTGATAACACTATACGTACTCAATATGTGTGCCATTGTCGTTGCCGGCGAGGTCAGGGCCAGGCCCAGGCCGCAGAGTATGGAGCCAGCTATGGCCACCTTGCGATAGGAGAACTCCTTCAACAATGGCCCAACGAACAGGCCCGAGAAGTTCATGCACACATCCATCGTGCTAATGATGACGGCTGCCCCAGTGGTGCCCACATTGAGATCACGCAACGTATCCCCAAACAGCAGGCCAAACGACGGCTCAATCGAGCGGGTCGCCAACTGTAAGTAAGAGAGAAGTGTATATGAAATGAATGTTATCTCTTTATAGGTATTAACTAACTGACAAGAGGAGGTTACACAACCCTGAGGCTAAGTAGATGCTTTAAGTGAGTGAGTGACGTGCGGTAAGCTATTATATAAGAGCACAGAAGCTTATAGAAAAGTTTGAATGGTGTTATCTAAACAGTTATTGGAAGGTTCCGGTCTCAAATTGATAGAGCACCCGAAGTTCATGCATATATGGGAGGTAGGGAGATTTACAGAAATAAATATATGATAAAAGAGCTCACAGATTATGAATATATAGGTATATATGTATATAGTTAGGATATATAGAGTTGTGATAATGATTGATTGACTAACCTATTGATTTACTGACTGAATGATTGAGTAATTGAGAAAGACTAAGCAATATATGTATATAAACACATTGATCTCTTCATTGACTGATTGAATGGCTCGTTGGTTGATTGACTAAGCGATTCACATCAACTTACAGAAGAATATATATAAGGCAGATCATTTTATTAAAGCATTGATTGACAGACTGATTGAATAGCTAGCTGACTATTGATTGATTGGCTTATTGGCTAATTAAACAATGTAAGACAGATTACTTGATTGACTGATTGATTTGATGACAGACTGGTTAAACAGTATATATAAAACAATGATATATAGATTCATTTATTGATAGATAGATTGATTGATTGATATACATTGACTGACTGATTGAGCAGTATTCGTAAGATAGTTGGTAATAATATATTGATTGACTGACTTAGTCAATCAGTTAAGTTTGTAACTGAATTGATTGTTTGATTATAGACTGAACCTATTAACTGATTGTAATATATAAGACAGCATATATCGATTGAATGATTATCATATTAAATGATATCTCATCATGCAAGTAAGTCAATACAACGGTATTCCGATCTAACTAAATACAAAACCCAATGCCTTTGCTATAATATATCTCCCATAATACTCCTCGCGGTCTTTACGATTTCTCCCATTACTTTATGTATAACTCTAATGATTTTAGCATTTTAGCTTTAGGAGAGTTACAATACATGGGTGAGTCAGTGCATACGTAACTGTAAAATATTAGTTATGAACATATTCTTAATTGCAGACTTTATGACAGATGCATTGGAACTAAGGAAGCCATGGATGGCCATAATATATGACCTTAGCCCGCTTTTTATATTGGCCAATTTGTTGAAGCTAATCGGGTGCGCACAGCCGCGTGATTTATCGGCCAAACAAATGATAATCAGCAAAAAATGTGTGAATTCAATGCGATCGAGGACAACGTCATCATATTTTCGACTTACTATCAGCAGTAGCGCAGTAATTGCGATAAGGCCAGGTAAGTAGACAGAATCTATTCCTATACCTATACCTATAT
This sequence comes from Drosophila koepferae, assembly GCA_030914345.1. Taxonomy (NCBI): domain Eukaryota; kingdom Metazoa; phylum Arthropoda; class Insecta; order Diptera; family Drosophilidae; genus Drosophila; species Drosophila koepferae. Next base: position 5,194,749 of record JAUESR010000209.1, read on the forward strand.
CTACACCTTACGTATTGCTAACTAATGTCAATGTTTCTCTAGTATCAATGTGAATTATGTATATATATCAATGCACTTGACGTTGTGTCATTTGTCAATCCCTCAACTTAAATGCCCTTCACTGTATCATGCAACAGGCTAATGATTCGACAGCCCCAAAAAAATAAAACAATATCTCTGAGCGAGAAACCTTCAAGCACACCAGCTTACTCCATGCCCATGCGCCATTCCCCTCCACAGACAGTAGCTTCATTTGTATTCAACTGGATATTTTTTTATTACTTGATATTCGCGCGCTTCGTTTTCAAGCTAACATTGAAACTAGCTTGAATGAATGAATATTTCATTAATCTGTCGATAATATCTTCTTTTTATGAATTCGATATGCAATCAATTGCAGATTTGGCATATGTTAAGGATTTCATAAGTTCTAAGAACTTAAGTGGCATTAAATCTCTCATCCATATTATCTATTATAAGACTTCTCTATAGGGAAACCCTATATTAAGAGGATGATTATATAAGCTTGCTGTTTTGCTTTTATTAGTTGATTTCTAGCTATTTCTCCTCAGATCCTAGAGAGTATAAACTTCCATTCCATATTCAATTTGTTAATTGACAAATTTCTTATTGTTTTCAACCTTAAAACAGGCGCTTCAAATATTACACTTGTTTTTATTGACGATGACGACGACGACGACGACGACGACGATAATGATAATTATTCGTGAAGTGCTTTATTTGTGACTTTGCAACGATTATTTATTGATTAGGACTGTTATTGATTTTGGCATTCGCGTGTATAGCAAAACCTACCCCTGGCTGCTGCACCTAGTGCCGTCCCGAAATTTGTAGAATTCGTGTTAGATGTTTATGGGCGCTTCATTCAATACGTTAATTGCTCGATAATTGAATTATCACCAATCATAATTGAAACTAGAAAGCAACACGCGCTCGCGTAATGTCAGACTAAACACACGCTCCTTAAATAGCAATAGATATGGCCAACAGTCAACAGCCAATAGCCAATAGCCAATAGCCAATAGTCATAATGCCAATAGCAATGGCTCGAATAGCAACTAGTTTGTTGCCTAGCGATCGAGTTTAAGGGGTTTCTATAATTGGGCGCACTTTGATTTTGTCAAATCGCATGTGATCGCGACATGTTATCAATCGATTCGCACCAACTCAGTTTGCTTATCGCACCAAATACACATATGAAATGTATATAGTCGACTACCATTTATGTATGTATGTAGTGTTTCGATAATATCGCATTAAAATCTGTATGGCAAGAATTTTAATGATCCGAGATTGAAGGTGTTATAGTATAGTATATGATATATTATATATCCTTGCTTACAGTTGTATCCATAAATCAGAGTTTAGTTTATCTATATCATCATCTACTCTTGTATCTGTTTAGATTATCTACACACATATAATTCTTAGTCTAAAGTCTTTAGTATAACCCATAGTAACATGAAATACAGCATTGTCTATGCATTAGTATATTTAATATTAGTATATCAATATTAACATTTTATATTTTCGTATCTATATTTCTCTCCCTTAACTTATATATAACATTACTATATATATTAGTATATTTACATAGTATTATCATATATCATATGCCTTTCTATATCATTATCTATATCGTTAACAAATTTATGCATATGTATAACACATTAATATATGATTCGATTTTGTTATTGTAGTTATTATATTATCATTATTATATTTATATCTGATATTATTATATAATATAATCACTATTTAATGTTTGATTAGAACTGTTGCGATTTAGATTTATAATCATTTGTCCCACATTGAGAGATAGTTTATATAGTTTTCTTATCTTTTCAAATCATTACTACTATATAATTGCTATAGGCTTATCATTAACAGCATTATCATCATCATTCGACTTTTGCATTTCAAATGTTTGAAGTGTTTTTTGCTGCTGTTGTTGATTTTCTTTTCTATTTCAAAACATTGACTCATTCGATTCACACTTGCTATTCCATTATATTTGTAATTTTTTTTTTTTATTCATTTCTTAATGCTGTATTATGCAAATATATATACGTATACTAGTATATATATGCATACATATATACAGCTATACTTATAATTTTTTTTTCGCGCAAAACAGCAAAAGTCAAACAAAAATCGGGTCGTTAATCGTTGAGCCGCAAAAATGCTCTAAATCAGCTTTAGATTTATATTTATTAACCAACAAACACGCCCCTGAACGCCCCCATCTTTGTCCTAGTTATTGAAAAGGGTGCGACTATTGAGTATACATATACATATTATATATATATACATATATACAAGTACTAGACTTTTTTATTATTTGTAAACATTTGTGCAATATTTTCCAATCTAATTTACAAGTAGTCGCCGTGAGCACTTGCGTGAAATTAACGTGATATTTGGATGTTCGTTCGCTCAAGTCGACTACAAATAAAGCCAAGCAAGCAGCAAGCTATATAACTTATATCACCTATACATATATATATAACATAGATGTATATATATTTAGCTTTCGCATTAGACCTAAACTGAATATATAATATTAAACCATAAACTTACAAATTGCAAATTTATATAGAGTATGTAGCAGTCAGGCAGGTTTTTTTTTTGGCTATATACATACATATATCTATTAATTTAGGCAGTCGAGCTTTGGCAGCTCATATAAATCATTATATAATATACTATGTATACATATATATGCTAGTCAGACAATTATATATTTGGCAGTTCAAAGCGAGTTATATATATATACATATATAAAATATTCTTATTATTATTGGCGATCTACTGATACTGATACTGATACTGATACTGATTGCCAATAATGAATAATGAATAATGAATAATGAATAATGAATATATCGAATATTATAGATATGCGACAACTAATTTTCTAAATAAATAATTTCATAAATAACAAATATCGTATATAACTAATATCGTAGATGGATAGAAGATATCGGATATTGTAGATATTCGATATCGAAAATATATAATATTTTTCATGAATAACGTAAATATCTAATATTTGAAATGAATATCGTAAATAACTAATATTGTAGCGGAATATCGTATATAGCAAATATAGTACATTTCGAGGATCTTAGATGAATAAATAGTATGTATGCCAATATCGTAGATATCGAATGCCCATAGATAACAGTTCTATTCGTTGAATATTCCAGATGAATATAGTAAATAAATAATATCATTGATATCGGATATCGGATATCGTAATTGTATATACTCTTTGAATTGATTTCCAACGAAATCTTTAGCGGGAAAATAAGTTTCGGAATTAGAATACTTATCACGTGCCCGCGTCTGACAGGTCAGTTAACGTTGGGTCAAAGTTCAGTTAAGCGCACGAGCCAGCGTCGTGCCTGACGGAATGCTTAGTTTCATATACCATTGTATATATAGACATTTTATTTATTAAATTTTTTTTCTAATTATTGGCTTGTGTCTTCGTTGAAGATATGAGCATTTGTCGCAGACACTTTGATAATTGCGTGACAATTGTCGTTATCAATTTATTTATTTATTTGTATTTTTTTTTTTTGGGCTTGATGACGTCGTCAGCTATTTGAGTCTGGGCATGGGGAAGAACTACAGACAGAAAATGACGTCGCCAGCAGCTCAATTTGACTCGATTCGATTCGAGTCGTTTCGCTTCGCAAGTTTTAGGTGCTTTCCTAGCTGTAGCCGCTTTGTGGTGACCGTAAATCAAGCTTCAAAGAACCATAGCCATTTGGCTGTTCGTGTCCTCGACATCGGCGTCGTCGTCATCATCGTCATCGTCGTCATTGTCATTGGCATTGCTTTTGCTTTTGTTCTATTGATTTCCCATTAACTTTTGCGTGACATTTTTTGTGCTTTTTAACTTGGGATGTTTTCCGTTTTTGTTGTTTTTTTATTTTAATTTTAGAGAGGGCTTCGTTCCGAGTAAAGGCAGTAAAGCTGGCACACCTAGTAGCACCGCGCTGGTCTGCTCTACTCTAGTAGCCACTCAATGCGTGGAATTTCATTTGCTGACGTATCCATCATGCAAAACTCTGCTACAGGGCGTAATTGGGTTTGGATGTTAGCGTCCATCCTCAACAGTCAACTTGCGGTTCACTGAAGCTGTGCTAGCAGCAATAATTGTATTACCCTTTAGAGGTACTATTTATAAAACGAACAGCAAAGTTCAGCAGGGAGTGCTTCGAGTTGAATATTTTGAGTGCTTGACTAGAAGATACAAATGATATTGATAATTTAGTGTGGAGTGATTTTGGAATAGGAGATATTTCAGAAACACTCTACACTTTTATAGATATACTACAAGCAACTATTGCAACTATTTACTGAATAACTTTTATTTTAGATATGATTCTCATTAACAGATAATCGAAATATGAGCATTTCTCCAGAAAAGTCAACTTTTTGTAACGTTCGACCCGTTGGTTTTTTGTAATTATCTTGAAAACGCAGCAAGAGCTATAGGATAAACAATTTTGCAAAATAAAGAAAGTTTTTTTTTTCAGCACTATAATTGTTGCGTTTTCAATATAATTACAAGGAACCAAGGGATTGAAGTTGACTTTTCTGTAGAAATGCCCATATGTTTTTATTTTATTCCCATTTCTATATCCATAATCAGAAAATGTAGAAAATCTTTGCCTTCATCACATGAGCTGCGAGACATTAAATTGAATGTCTTCAGCTTTTGTGGTATTCAAGCCAAATGAAATGATTGATTATAATTGATAAAAGGCGAATGGAATGAGTGTAATGAAAAGGAATGAATGATAAAGTCGTACATCGCATGCCAATTTTATGTAGCTATTACTTTTTAAATATTTATAACCTTAAAAATAAAATTAATTATAATCTACATGTAACTATTACTTTTTAAATATATATAATCTACATGTAACTATTACTTTTTAAATATATATAATCTACATATATCTAGCTTAAGTTTATATCGAGTGACGGAACAGATACTATATCTAGCTGCACTCAATTTGTTCTCTTTATCAAGAATATATATTACGGGCTCTGTCACGTCTTGCTCTTTCACAAGACTTTTTTATACACTGAAAGCACATTTTCAAAGGGTTCATATATATATAAAATAAAATTATTTTTAATGCATGTTTAAGAGTTAACTATAAATTTAAAAATTACCCTATAAATTGTATTTCGCGTCTAAATTTATATATATATAATATTTATTTTTATTACATTTATTTCACTTGCATATCTAATCTAAGCGTCGCGTATTAAGTTGATTAACCTTTTGTAAATAGAAATTTCCCTATACTTGTTGCTACTAACTAAGCTATAAGTTATATATGTATATATGTATACCTAGTATTTATATTTAGTTTAATATAATGTAGTATATCTACTTAGCTGTGCGCTGAGTTATGGCTAAGTTCAATGGCATTTTTTGCCGTTTAGTATTTGATGTTTTGCTTGTTTCGTTGACTCGTTCATAATTAAAAGCAAATTTACACTTTGTGTGCTTTAACCGAGACGAGTCTGTTAACAATATCGCCTTAAACTTGAGAGAGCTCCGCTGCCCTAAATATATATACACATATGTATATAGAGTTATATATATATATATGTTGTATATTGTTTCTCATTTGTGGCTCTTATTCATTTTCGTTAATTGAAAAATGCGTTTTGTTTAATGGGCATTGGCTTGGGGAACAAACTGGTTGCTTTAGCCTGAGATAGGGATTACAGCGGAAGGGTGTAAGGCTGTGCGTTTCAAAGATCGATGTTAAATAAATTTGAATTGAATTTATTGTACATACGATTGTGTGTGTGTGTGTTGGCAATTGAAGCAATTAATTGTGAAGTACATTTCACTATGTGAAGCGGACACACAGCAGTCACTGTGAATGTGACTTGTGACTGGGTCTCTGCTTTCCACTGTCAAACATTTCAATTAAAATGTCGAGCAGTTATACAGCCATATATATATATATATATATATATGGCGAACTGAACTCTCGAGTTGAATTGAACGCTTGAGCGCTTGACGCATTGAAGGCTGGCCAGCGTTGCGGGTGTTTGGCCCGGCTGGCGGCTCACTCGCGCTTCGCATGATCGCAATCATGTGATTTATCCAAAGACGTATATATATATATATATACATATATTTCTCTCTCTCTCTCTCTCAATATATATATATAATTACACAAACAGCTAGAGACAGTTGTGAGTGAACGCTTTTGGACTGCAAACAAGTTTTTTTTTTTTTTTTTTTTTGTTATTTTTTGTGGCAGCAGCAGTAGCAACAGCAGAGGTAAACAGCAGCGGCCACTGCAGTAAGCAACAAGACATAAATTGCAACCGAGTCACGTGATCGCCAGCAGCATCAGCTGCACGTTCATAGTTGGCTTTGTAGCAGTTGTTGTTGAATTTGTTGTAACTGTAACTACAAACCAGATTGGCATCAGTTGTCGTCATGGCAAGCAGCGCGCATTGTTCACTATTGACATTGAATGCTGCTCTCACATGCTCCTCTTGGAGTTGGCCAACGGCTAGTGGCAGGCTAACGCTGAGGGCTAAAGGGAACCACAACGCCATAAACGATTTGCTATGTGCACGTGCTGCTGTCACTCGACGCCCAGATCACAGTATAGATCTGGGTGTAAAGCAGTTTGCATGTCCTCTTTCTTTCTACTTTATTGAACGTCTGCTTCGTGACATTGGCATTAGCAACAATTTCATATCAAATAGCCAAAACAAATTATGGCCATTTGCAGTTGGCCATGTCTTCGAAACAATTAGCGCGAATATCCTCTTCGGCAATCATTTCATTTCGCATTTACCTGCCAATGTTTGCCATTTGCACTACTTTACTTGAATTCCTTTGTTAAAGCAAACTTGTGTTTGCTTTACCGATTTCAATGAAAGTATTCTAAGTCTCGCACATTTCAACTGTAAAACAAATTCGCTTCTTCGCTGTAGGGTGTTTTCTAGGTTATGCACATTTTTACTTTAGTTCGTTAATTATTTATTAAAATTTTTTAAAATTTTTATGTTTATGCTAAGAGTTTATAACGCATCGAAATTATCATATCAATTAAGTTTATAGCAAAATTAAAATTTAAAAATTTAAAAATTTTCTAGACTATTTTTGATACCCTTTGAAAATGCGAGTTTCAGCAGAAAGTATGACAGAGCCTCATAAGTTTCTTATACGGATGACAAGCTGATTCTAGACATCTGTCAATCTGTCCATTATATATAGATAGTAGTTCTAATTGTTGATATATTAAATAATATTATATAGATAATAGTTGTAATTGTTGATATATTAAATAATATTTGTTGTTATACATTAATTATTATTTGTTTGATATATATTAGTATATATCATTATATATAGATCATATTTATTATATTAAACATAATGTATTATGTAGTACATATTATTTATTATATATTATACATTACACATATTCCTATATTAACTTTCCTATCTTTTTCCTTCATTCCTTTATTAATTCATTCCTTTTCTATAGATAACTCATTCCTCTCCTTTAGATAACTCATTCATTTGCTTTCAATAACACATTCCTATCTTTCCATAATTCATTCCATTTCATTCATTTCAAATTATATAACAATTATTTTCTGTAATTAGGTTTCTTAACAGTTCCAGTATCTGCTAGTCATGCACTCCCCATCTACTAGAGCTAGAGAGCATTCTTATCCATTGTTGTGCCTGTTTCTTAAAGCTTTCAGCAATTAGACAATATTTGTGTAAATTGGATTTCGACTAATTTACACAAAATAATTGCGGCGAAAAGTTAGTTCAGCTCTTTAAGCACTTAGCTCTTGCATATATAATTATGAAAGGTCTAATATCAGTGTGCTGAATTCATAGAACATTCAATTACGGAAGTCTTTAGAGTTAGGTGAATGAAGGGCATGTGACTTCTGTATTACTCATACATTTATTGGTATTTGCTATAAGTGCTCTTTAAATTTATTTTGAGCTCATTGAAAACTGAAATTTTGTGAAGCATTTATGGATTCATATGTATGTATATATGATATATATGTATGAGATGAGACGCAATTTAGCTATCTAGAGAGAGTCAGACTGAGTTTCCTTCGAATGATCGATAAATTTGTTGAATTTTCGATTAAAATCGATTTGTCAAATGATTAGATTAGAGCTAAAATCTCACAAGTTGAATATGTGGATATATTAAGTATATATGCATATATTATGTAGATACCTTGGGATTTATTGTGAAGGCTTTGCCTGTTTATCGAGCACTCGAAAAACATGCAAAGCCTTGCGAGATTATCTTATTTGCAATGTGAATCGAGTTCAATGCACACTAAAAGTTCAGTTCCTTCATCTTCTGCTTCGCATCACTTGACAAATGCGAGCTGAATATTCATAAGATAATTATTCGAGTGTATGTAATGCCTTAATTAATAATGCAAATCTAATTAAATTTCGATCATAAACAAGAGTATAAATATTGTATTTTCATATACATATTTATATATTGTATATTTGTCTACTATAACAACTATTTTTATGGATTACCCTGCTATAATTAGCATCATAATAAATGACATATATCGTTCCTTGGGCCATTGTTTGTTTTCGCTGTGACTTCATCATCGAGGGCAGCAAATTGAAACTGGTTTTTGGGGACACAAGAGGTCTATAAATAATAGCTATATAAATAAATGTATATATATATAAAAACATGTATTTACATTTATATATATATATATATACGATATATGTCTTTGCTAATATTTGATTTAAATGGCGTTTCGATATACGATATTTGGTCTGGACTTGAGTTCGGGCTTCTGAGAACTTTAGCGACAACTTGCCGAGGTGTTAATCACTCGACTGTCGATAAGAAAAAATAAAAATAAAGTCTACCAAAAACGAATGAAAACAAATAAGTGAGTTGGGCAGCAACGACTGCATAATAAGCGTTCACTGTTAGGAGAAATCCACTTCAATAATTTTTGACTAAAATTCAAGAAGGGGAGATCTGAATATATGTCTATTAGATATTTATGGTATTGTTGTGTCAACACTGATAAAGTGTCAAATTAATAGTATGCATAATCTTGCAGTTAATTCAGATTACATTCTTTATTAATGAAACAAATTGCCTATCTCTACCAAACCAATATACTCCTATCAGCAAACTTGAGAAACTGCAACTGAAAGCAAAAGCTAAAAAAGCAAAGCACCAAAATAAAACCCAAATCAATGACGATATTTGTTATATCGCTTGGATTTCGCTAAATTGGCGCAACGATATAAAAACCAACAGGCAATGCTTCGTCTGCTTCTGCGCCTCTTCTACTTCTGGTTTTACGTAGTGCGGGACTGGGACTGGGACTGCCTCGGGTATTATCACAAATAGTAACAACAGCTAGCAAATTGTCAATAGTAAAGCTTCAATTTGAGTATTGACACTGAGAATCGACAAAGGCAACTGCAAACGGAACAACAGTCAAACAATCCCGCATCGATATAATTTATGGGTAAACATTGTTACACAGACACACACACACAGACAGACAGACAGACAGATACACACACACACATCTATGACAACTATCTATAGAGACAAGTGAAAGAAAGTTCCGAGTTTGTGGGCGTTTTGCGTTGGGAGGTGAAAAAAAAAGCCAGACAACAGCTAAATGTGTGTACAAAGTCCACGCAAAGATTTTGCAATTTAAATTTGCATGCCCGCTCAAAAACGTAGGAAAGAAGAGAGTATATAGGTTCCTTAATTGTGCGTTAACAGCTGAGAGTTTTTTAATATGAGAAACTCTTCACGGTAGACTCAAGCGACTCTAGAGACATTATCAAAGTAACTCTAGATTTGAGAGTCTTTGAGCAAGTTCTAAAATTCCAGATTTACTCTTAAGTTAAAGACATGTATAGACATATAAAATATATATCTTAAGATATACCCAGTTGTTTGGATCCTATACAATGTGTATAAGATATATCACAATGCAATATCATTACAAAATATTTTCATATATTCATTTATATATATATATATACATAGCTCATCTATTGCATTCAATATTTATGCTTTGACGTTTATTTATTTAACTCTTGGCAACGTTTAGCATCAGCGTCTGGAAAATGAATTTGTTTTGTATTTTACTATAGCTAACATCATATAGTATATACTATATGTATCTAGTGCTGATTATATTGAAAATCGACGCGATTAGCTTGGTTCCGGCTAAATGCGGCAATTATACGATGAGCTCACACACAATTGTAGAGCTCGCTTGCAGAGTAATGATGCAATGCAATTTTGTATTAACGCAGAATTCAAAACTTTTTTTTTTTTGGCTTCGAAGTTCCTGTTCCTTATATTATTAATTCTTTCTTTTTATTGCATTGTTTTCGGGTTTTATAACGTTATTAATTAATGTGCTGTGAATGAATTTCTGATTCAACTCTATAAATACAGGTTTAGAAATTTTTGGAACTGCGCAAGTTATATGGTCGTTATCCAACATCAAGTAGATATTAATTCGAATATCAATTAATCATATGTCCTATTCATTCAAAAGATATTTTACTTAAATATATAACAACATAATAATAAAATAATAAAATAATAATAATAATAATAATATAACTTATAATAATAATAATAATTAATATAATAATAATAATAATAATAATAATAATAATAATAATAATAATAATAATAATAATAATAATAATAATAATAATAATAATAATAATAATAATAATAATAATAACATAATAATATAAATAATAATAATAAGAGAACATAATGAATTAAGAATAATAATAATAATAATAATAATAATAATAATAATAATAATAATAATAATAATAATATATATATCTAAAATCTAATTTTCTATAGTATTCATATTTGTTATTTCTATATAATTTCATAATTATTTTATTTTTTCTTATAGAGGTCTAAGGATTTGCTTTTTCATTTAATTAATTTTAAAAAAAGTTTGGCAAATATAAATATTAATTTAAATAATTAAATAGTATTAAAATACTTTTAGTAGTATATACTTTAGTAGTAGATTGCACTTTAGTTATTTAATTTAGTAGTAGTTGATAGTACTATTGGTAGTAGATACTTGAATACTAAATTCTAGATACTGATTTGACTTTACTTAAATTTACATTTATCAATATATTTTTTTAATAATGATTTTTTCTTTCTTAAAGTTTTTACAGCCTTGGAGTGTTCCTTTTTCAGTCACTTCTCTCCACGGAATTCTAAGAAAATTTTTGATATTCAAATTAGATTTATTTATTCATTTAATGAGTCTGAAAGGCTCAACTAGAGCTGAAATAAGTTGGAAAACATTTTCAAGGATTTTTTTTTTTATTTAGATCAGAGCATGCATGCTTCGATATTGCCTTATCAAAGTTTCCAAAGTCAATGCAAACAACAGTTTTTAATCAGAATTCTATTCTAATTTTGTCTTATCTTTGCAATAGACGCATCTCACGTGATCTATAAACAAATAACGCACAAATTAGCTTCACGCACTATTTGACAATAACTTTTATGAGATGATTAAGTTTGTTTTTTTAAAGAGCTATCTGAGAAATAAAGAGAGAGAGAGAGTGTGAGAGAGTGAATGATAGAATTACTTGATATTTAACTATCTATAGTTTAAGCTGATTCAATTATTGTATTAGAATCAATTCAATAGGGCCTCAATTGGCATCGTCAATGATTTAAATGCGATTAGACGTGTTGCGAATGATAACGGAAAGCGAACTGATTAACCAGCCACTGGACTTGGTCATATAATCGACTGATTTGCGTTATCAATAACTAAGCAACTATACGTTAAAACTGATTATGATGACGATGCCAACAATGTTTCGTTTGTTTTCCATTTTTTTTTATACGCTAAAACCCTATTCAGAATGGGAACTTAGAATATATTATATTAGGTTAGAAGTAAGTTTAAGTTTATATATATATATTGTACATATAGGACGAGTGAGCAACGCTAGAGGCTAAAAATTTGTATATACCGTATTTTTGTTCGATAATTGAATATATCGTTATAATCTTTATATAGTCTTTAGATTTTTGATTGATTAGGAAAATTTGCGACAAAATCTATGTCGATATGCATCTCTCACACGAATGATTGAAATATAATATCGGGCAAAGTATTTCCTAGTCGCCTATTTTGTTGCTCTTAGCACTTTTACTTGTTTGTTTTCGTAATACGCCCATAAAAATGCATATTATTGATACGTAGTGTTTGCTTTTATTTTCTCTCTATTTTCTCATTATTTTTTTTCTTGTTTAGTTAGGAAATATGAGCAGGTCTAGAATTTGACATCAATTAAGTTTTACGAGGGTGCTTTAAATTTTAATTTGCGCATTAAAATGTCAAAGTGTGCCCAACAAAATTTCGAGTGTTTCCTCTGTGTAAGTTGTTTTTTTTTTTTTTTTTTTTTTTTTTTTTTTGTTAAATCGGTTAAATCGGGAGAAACACAGACTTTGTTTATGCCAATATTTGAGTTTTTGAGAGTTGATAATCTTATCAAAGTTAGATTTTTATTATTATATTGTTGCATGGGTTACTAGGTAATTAGCGAAGAACTAAATCGGCAGATGTTCGGAGTTGTTTTGCTGGTTTTATAGTTTATTATGTTGTTAGCCTTAGAAATTATCTTTTCTATCGAATATCGATGAAAATCTCCTTCAAATCCTCTATTATTCGGATTACATACCCTAAAATCTTTTCATACGTACAGCTCTAGTGTAGTATATTTATAATCTCTTAATCTATATAAAATCGAATGTAATTTTAAATTTCAGTTTTTTATGGGTGGTTATGGAAATAGTTAAGTTCTTGCATCTATATATCTATCTAAATTTTTATTTTTTTTTATATTTAGTGAATCTAGACTGTGTAGGGCCCGGGGGGGCTGAATATTTCGGTCTTGGTACTCGTTAGTTTATAGAAATCGAGTACAAAACCAAAGTATCAGCCTCACGGCGCTTACATCTTCACAAATTAACATTTTTTTTATTATCAAAGAATTTTATTCATTGATATAGTGAGGAATTCCTATGTGAGTTCAAGATAAATTTGGATTAGTCCTATGGGCTTTGAGCAGAACCCTTTAAACGTGATTTTAATATAGATTGTCTAAAGTGTTGATGCTCAATGCTCATAGTTCGACGTAAACAGCGTACAGTATCTTCCCATATATCATATAACAATCCTATAACTAATACTGACTGATTGAGTCCCATGAGTTGCCATATATTGATTTTGCCAGTTGTCAGTATCGAGAGCAGAATCAATATATTGCATTCACGGTGCTCATGTTATTACATATGAAGATTTTTTTGTTAATTAGTTCAAAGTGTTGCATAAAGTTCAAATGACATCAAATCAGTTCCTTGACATCAACAAGATGAAGATAAATTTCGTTTATTTCTATGGGCTCTGCGCAGCGGTCTTTTAACGTATTTCTACTATAAATCGCGAAAAGTCTCGATGCGCAAAGTTCATGGATCTAACTAAACAGCGTTCATTGTCTACGTATCTCCTATATCTATAACTTCAGTGAATCAAGACTTGAGTCCCGGGAGTCTCAGTACACTGGCTTTGCTTCTCGTCAATATCCAAAAATCGAGAGCAGAGCCAATGTATTGGACTCAGGGACCTTATATTATTACAAATGAAGATTTTCTTTTATTTTTGAGAAGTGCTGAATCCATAAAGTTCAACTGAAATCAAATCAGTTCCTTGATATAACCAATTCAATACAAATTTATATTAGTGCTATGGGCTCTGCGTCGCGACATTTAAGCGTGATTTTAATATCGTATAAAATGCCGTTGCGTTGAAATCATGGCTCTACGTAAACAGCGTACAGTATATATATGTATATACAAATATATCAATGACATATCTAATAGTTCAATGAATCGGGATATAACAAGTTCAAGACTAATTTGGATTGGTCCTATGGGCTCTGCGTAGCAACATTTAAGCGTGATTTTAATATCGCCTAAAGTGTCGTTGCGTTGAACTCATGGTTCTACGTAAACAGCGTACAGTAGATATATATATATATATATATCAACGACATATCTAATAGTTCAGTGAATCGGGATATAACAAGTTCAAGACTAATTTGGATTGGTCCTATGGGCTCTGCGTAGCAACATTTAAGCGTGATTTTAATATCGCCTAAAGTGTCGTTGCGTTGAACTCATGGTTCTACGTAAACAGCGTACAGTAGATATATATATATATATATCAACGACATATCTAATAGTTCAGTGAATCGGGATTAGTCCTATGGGTTCATCGTAACGACATTTAAGCGTGATTTTAATATCGTATAAGATGCCGTTGCGTTGAACTCGTGGTTCTACGTAAACAGCGTACAGTATATATATATACATATATATCAATGACATATCTAATAATTCAGTAAATCGGGATTAGTCCTATGGGTTCATCGTAACGACATTTAAGCGTGATTTTAATATCGTATAAAATGCCGTTGCGTTGAACTCAGCGTACAGTATATATATATCAATGACATCTAATAATTCAGTGAATCGGGATTAGTCCTATGGGCTCTACGTAGCAACATTTAAGCGTGACTTTAATATCGTATAAAGTGTCGTTGCGTTAAACTCATGGCTCTACGTAAGCCGCGTACAGTATCTAGATACATATACATCAATGGCATATCTAATAGTTCAGTGAATCGGGATATAACAAGTTCAAGTCTAATTTGGATTAGTCCTATGGGTTCATCGTAACGACATTTAAGCGTGATTTTAATATCGTATAAGATGCCGTTGCGTTGAACTCGTGGTTCTACGTAAACAGCGTACAGTATATATATATACATATATATCAATGACATATCTAATAATTCAGTAAATCGGGATTAGTCCTATGAGCTCATCGTAGCGACATTTAAGCGTGATTTTAATATCGTATAAAGTGTCGTTGCGTTAAACTCATGGCTCTACGTAAGCCGCATACAGTATCTAGATACATATACATCAATGGCATATCTAATAGTTCAGTGAATCGGGATATAACAAGTTCAAGACTAATTTGGATTAGTCCTATGGGTTCATCGTAACGACATTTAAGCGTGATTTTAATATCGTATAAGATGCCGTTACGTTGAACTCATGGCTCTACGTAAACAGCGTACAGTATATATATATATATACATATATATCAATGACATATCTAATAATTCAGTAAATCGGGATTAGTCCTATGAGCTCATCGTAGCGACATTTAAGCGTGATTTTAATATCGTATAAAGTGTCGTTGCGTTAAACTCATGGCTCTACGTAAGCCGCGTACAGTATCTAGATACATATACATCAATGGCATATCTAATAGTTCAGTGAATCGGGATATAACAAGTTCAAGTCTAATTTGGATTAGTCCTATGGGTTCATCGTAACGACATTTAAGCGTGATTTTAATATCGTATAAGATGCCGTTGCGTTGAACTCGTGGTTCTACGTAAACAGCGTACAGTATATATATATACATATATATCAATGACATATCTAATAATTCAGTAAATCGGGATTAGTCCTATGAGCTCATCGTAGCGACATTTAAGCGTGATTTTAATATCGTATAAAGTGTCGTTGCGTTAAACTCATGGCTCTACGTAAGCCGCGTACAGTATCTAGATACATATACATCAATGGCATATCTAATAGTTCAGTGAATCGGGATATAACAAGTTCAAGACTAATTTGGATTAGTCCTATGGGTTCATCGTAACGACATTTAAGCGTGATTTTAATATCGTATAAGATGCCGTTACGTTGAACTCATGGCTCTACGTAAACAGCGTACAGTATATATATATATATACATATATATCAATGACATATCTAATAATTCAGTAAATCGGGATTAGTCCTATGAGCTCATCGTAGCGACATTTAAGCGTGATTTTAATATCGTATAAAGTGTCGTTACGTTGAACTCATGGCTCTACATAAACAGCGTACAATATATATATATATATATATATATATATATATATATACATATATATCAATGACATATCTAATAATTTAGTAAATCGGGATACAACAAGTTCAAGACTAATTTGGATTAGTCCTATGGGTTCATCGTAACGACATTTAAGCGTGATTTTAATATCGTATAAGATGCCGTTACGTTGAACTCATGGCTCTACGTAAACAGCGTACAGTATATATATATACATATATATCAATGACATATCTAATAATTCAGTAAATCGGGATTAGTCCTATGGGTTCATCGTAGCGACACTTAAGCGTGCTTTTAATATCGTCTAAGTGTCGTTGCGTTAAACCTATGGTACATACATATATGTTAATGTCTTATCTAATACTTCAGTGAATCGAAACTTGACTGAGTCCCGGGAGTTACATTACATTGGCTTTGTTTGTCGTGTTTTCAGAAATCGAGAGCGAAGCCAAAGTATTGCAATCACGGAACTTAAATTACTACAATTTATTTTTATTTTATTTTATTTTTATTTTTTTTTTTAAGTGCTGAATACTTAAAGTTCAAATCAGTCTCCTGATATAGCAAGGAATTCCTATCGTGAAATCAAGATAAATTAGGATTAGTCATTTGGGCGCATATAAAACGCAAAGCTAATGGTTTTAAGTAAAAGTCGTTCATTATTATATATATCATTCCTATATCTGTTACTTCAGTGAATCAAGACTTGAGTCCGGGAGTCTCAATACATTGGCTTTGCTACTCGTCTATGTCCAAGAATCGAGAGCTAAGCTAAAGTATTACACTCACGGCACTTCAATTAATACAATCCAATATCTAAAATTCGAATTCAAGACTTGACTGAGTTCCGGGAGTTACATTACATTGGCTTTTCTTCTCGTCAGTTTTCAGGTCTCGAGAGCTAAGCCAAAGTATTGCACTCACGGCACTCAAAATACTAAAAATTGAGATTTTCTACTATTATTATGAAGTGCTCATTCATAAAGTTCAAATGAAATCAAATCAGTTCCTTGATATAACCAATTCAAGACAAATTTATATTAGTCCTATGGGCTCTGCGTCGCGACATTTAAGCGTGATTTTAATATCGTCTGAAATGCCGTTGCGTTAAACTCATGGTTCTACGTAAGCATCGTGCAGTATCTACATACATATATATCAATGCCATATCTAATAGTTCAGTGAATCGGGATATAACAAATTCAAGACTAATTTGGATTAGTCCTATGGGCTCTGCGTAGCGATATTTTAAGCGTGCTTTCAATATCGTCTAAAGTGTCGTTGCGTTAAACTCACGGTTCTACGTAAGCATCGTACAGTATATGTATTACATATATATGAATGACATATCTAATAATTCAGTGAATCGGGATTAGTCCTATGGGTTCATCGTAGCGACATTTAAGCGTGATTTTAATATCGTATAAAATGCCGTTGCGTTGAAATCATGGCTCTACGTAAACAACGTACAGTATCTAGATACATATATAGCAATGACATCTAATAGTTCAGTGAATCGGGATATAACAAGTTCAAGACTAATTTGGGTTAGTCCTATGGGCTCTGCGTAGCAACATTTAAGCGTGATTTTAATATCGTCTAAAGTGTCGTTGCGTAAAACTCATGGTACGTACATACATCGATGCCTTATCTAATACTTCAGTTAATCGAAACTTGACTGAGTCCCGGGAGCTACAATACATTGGCTTTGTTACTCGTATGTTTTCAGAAATCGAGAGCGAAACCAAAGTATTGCAATCACGGCACTTAAATTACTATAAATGGAGATTTTCTTTTATTATTATGTAGTGCTGAATCTATAAAGTTCCAATCATTTCCTTGATATAGCAAGGAAATTCCCACAGTGTGATCAAGATAAATTTGGATTAGTCCTATGGATTTTGCATAGTAGCATTTTGATGAGTTTTCTATATATATAGATCGTCGGAAGCGCTTCTATGCACAATTCATGTTTCTAATGAAGCAACGTACATTATCTATATATGTATCTATATTGAGACCTTTCCCGGCGGGCCTTAGACTTTGCTTTTGCTACTGCATATTTTACAGCATCCAGTACAAGTCCAAAGTCAAATGCCTCCCGGTGCTGAAATTCTTATAGATGAAGATTTTTTTTTATGTGTTAATGTTATTCAGTAATGCATCCATAAGGCTAAATATTCAGTTAAAAAGTGATTTGGTCATATGAGATAAGAGACCTTCTGAGCAGTGAAAGTATTACATGCGTCATATGAGATTCGCATAACGTGTCTCCGTCTACGTGATTTGAGAAAACCGTTGGAAGACGCGCTCTGTGAAGATCATGCGTCTTATTGGCCATCAATCGATTGCAGTAGACAATTGAAAAGTGAGTGAAATATTATTTCTCATCTAACTCAGATGGTAAACTGAGTGAAATCAGCAAGTGCTATAGATACGATGCCCATAGGAGGCTAGAGTATTTGCCAGTCGTGCATGCCCGTCGTCTATATGGCACTTGTTTACTTGTTTATTAATATATTATTTGCTTGAATGCCAAGCGCAATTGTTTGCAACTCGTTGAGCTGCTTAAATGTGTCAGATACCATCGAGAGTTCACAATATAGGTCTATATTGACATATATATAAATATATCTATATAAGTTGCCTTCAATATAGAGTAAAAGTGAGAAAAGCTTCTTTAAGATTTACATAAGAGCTCTGTGCCTGCAAATGCGCCCTACTAAGTTCTTTCATTTAATAATGCCTCAAATTTGTCATTGCCCTCATATAATCTTTTTGTTTTATAATAAAGATAATGATGATTAATGACACATTTGATGACATTACTGGCATCATAACAATTAGCAATTGCATTTATTAAGTGAAATTTATGAAAAATGAAATTAATTAACATAATAATGATAAAAAGCAAAAATAATAATGATAATTACAAGATAATATAAATAAGATAAAACTATAAACATGAATGCGTTATATATTGCCGGAACTAGTAAATGGTTCTACTGAACTACATTCATGATACATATATCATTAACAATGTGTTCAAATGTGAAAATGATTGAAAAATGCACATTTTAATCGAGAATCGTGAATAGTGGTAAGCTATAGCCTTAACTGTGTTCAGTGCCTGATATACCGTGTGAACTTGTGAATGATTCAATTGAACTCGATATGCATCCATCAAAAAGTTATTGAAATTATTATTATTTCATTTTTAATTAATCAAAATCTAGTAGTTTAAGTGAAAGTTCCATTCCTGAACTTTTTAAGCTAAAATATATATAACGTGTGAACTAGTGAATGGCTCAACTGAACCAGACCCCTCTAGATATAACTCATATAAAAAGTAATAGACCAAATCTTATCGTAAATGACGCACATTGCAAAGAAGAATAATATAAAAACTAACCTATCCTAACTGTTAACGATCTAATTTTTGTTGTTTTTGTTTTGATGAGCTGAAATGAGACTTACGTTGACCAGACTAACGCCGAAACAGGCTACCCAGCCCCAGCCGCCATCAGGTGCTACTTTTCTTGGTGGTTTTGTTGTCATTGTTGTTAGTTGCTTGACTGATTTGTCTTTGTTGTTGTCTTTCTTCTTTCTTTTTTATTCTTTTCACTGCTTTAGGGTGTATCAGGTGTGCAATTGTTGTTGTTGTTGTTATTGTTATGGCCGTCCTTCGTCTATATAGCCGCGCATCGACGTATCTAAAGAATTATGAATAATTTTTTATTTTATTTTATTTTTTTTTTTTTTTGTATTCTTTGCGTCTGCTTCGTTCCGTTCTTGTGTTTTCTTTTAATATTTTCGCGCGTTGCGTTCCGTTGTTCGTTTCTTTCTTTTTTTTTTATGGAGCGTCGCGTTGGGTTTTTATTTGTTTTTGTTGTCGTTTTTTTTTTTTTTTAGATTTTTGCTCGTATTTCGATATTTGTCGTCGACATAAGCACAAAAAAAAATTGAAAAAAATTTAGGGGATAAAATGTATTTTGTCAAAGTTCTGAAAACAATGTTTTTTTTTCTCTTATTGTGTATTTGAGTTTATCGTTTCTTTCTTTTTTTTTTGTATTTTTTACTTTTTACTTTTTACTTTGCTCCTTTTTTTGTTTTCTAACATAGTGCCAAGGTTATTTTTGTTGTAGTTGCTAATTTATTTTTATTTACTTGGCTGCTTACGTGTGTATGTTGGTGTGTGTGTGTAGGTGTGTGTGTGTGTTATGTTAATGATGTCAAATCTGTAGCATTACCTATGTAGTTGTTTTTGTTTCTTGTTTGTATTTCTTTTCTTTTTCGATTATAACTTGTTCATGTAACTTGTTTTTTATTTAATTTTTTTGTTTGTTATAGATATATATTTTATATATGTACATATATTTTTATTTTATCAAATTTCTCGCGATTTGCTTGGTGTCATTTAATTCCATTTCTTATCTCAGCGACGTTTTTTCCATACGCAATTTACAATTTGCAGTATAATGATTTATTATAACTTAAAACTGCCACAGAAGCGAGTACGAAAATGATTTTCAAATATACATACATATGTTTGTATATACCTCTAAATATATAGTAATATATATATTATGTTACAAGGCACGTTTTAAACGAAACTATAATAAAACATTAGGTCTAAAGACGAAAACGCGCAAAATTTATACAAATTGAATTTGGAACGAGCGAACGTAACAAAAAAAAAAAAAAAACAAAAAAAAAAAAGAAGTAGAATATGTAAAATATTGAATGGTAATATTTGTTTTCTCTTTTAGGCTCGTCTACGTTTCGTCAAATTTCGCCTTAGTTTCCAGCTGTTCCAACTGTCTGTTTTTGTTGTTTCTTTGCTTTAGTTTTTGTATTTTATTTTTATTTAGTTGTTTTTTTTTATATATATATTTTGTGTTCAATTGCCTCTCTCGCGTTGCTGGCTGGTTGTGCCGCCTCCGTCGTTCTCAGCGTATTCTTGCCGTTTGCTAGCGTGGTCGCTTCGTGCAACGCTATTTATTACAAACGGGGGTGTGGGGGCCTAGCCGGGCTCTCCGCATCGGTTCGATGTGTTACGCGCGACTGTTCAATCGATACTGACTGGCCGTCGACGTCGCCGCCTGACTGCCTGCCTGCCTGGCTGTCTGCCTAGCCGTAAACTGTGTGAGAGAGAGAGAGAGCGAGTCAGAGCGTGAGCGTGAGCGTGAGCGTGAGCGAGAGCGGAAGAGAGCGTGAAGTAGACTCTATTGGAGAGAACGAGTGTGTGTGGGACAGCTGCGCTGCTGAGTCAGTGTATGTCAAGATCGCGTTCTAAAGCCAAAGAGAGCATTGTCTAGTCTGCTGCTGTTGCCTCTGTTTCTGCTACTGCTCCTCCTGGTCCCTTCTCTGTTATGTCGCTGCCAAAAGCGCAACCCCAAAACAAAACAAATCCTACAAAACAATGTTGACTTTCTTTTTTTTTTTTTTGCTTTGTTTTTGTTCTTTTTTTCTTGCTGCCCTGACTAATTACGCGTCTGCTAACTTTTAGCAGCTCCTCCTCGTCTGTTTCTTTGTCGAGGTTCATGCACACATTTACGATACATACGCATATTTGCGTGCACGTGTATGCAAGCTTGTATGTATGTATGTATGTATGCATGTATTTATTTGTTCTTTGTCTTGGCCATGGCTGGAGTAACATTTCTTGCTTGGCGTCTTGTTGCAAGGTGCACTCTGCCGTTGTTGCCTGCGTTGTAAATTCAACACATTGTTCGCTTATCCATTGACTCAGTTGCGCAAACGCGCTCCTATGTCTTTCTTACTCTCCCTATCCCTCTCCCACTTTCTATCTCTCTCACTCTATCTATCTCTGTTACTTGCGCTCCCGCTCTCTTTGTCTGCTTAACATTAACGCAATCCATTCGCTCACTCCCGCTGTTTTATAACTTGTTGCTTTTGCCTTGCAGATCTTCGGTGTGCTTGTATGTGTAAGAGTGCAGAAGAGTTTTTTGTTTGCCTATGTACATAGGCATACATACATATGTACATATATATGTATGTATGTATGTATGTATGTATACGTATGCATATACTTCCACAGGGATTTGTAGGATTAATATAATAGTTGTAAAACCTGAATACTTATATTGTGTACATATGTACGTATATACATTCATGGTATATGTATATACATATGTATGTATATATGCGCATATGTATACATATGTATTTTTTGTACATGTTGCAGGCTCGAGATCATACAGGTTGTCTGTTCAACTACATATTTCAAGAACCTTCCGGAGTTCTATCATCAGCAGACTACGTTATCGTCTATACTACTATTTCGCCATTGTATTTCTACTCTAGCTAATCTGTAACCAGTTAATAGTCATATATATATATGTATGTATATGTATTTCAAATATTTCATATATGTATTTCAAATAGATGTTGTATATTTATAAATGTATTATGCATGCCATTTATACTTAGAACTCCAAAATTTGATCTTGGAAAATTTTACGCTCCTTATTATTATTATTATTTTTTTTTTTTTTTGTTCCAAAGCTTTATTTGTTCGGTGCTCTCGAACATACATATGTACATACAATCACTTAACAATATGCCAGGAAAATTGACAAATAAAAATAAACAAAATATCTAAATTTCTATATAAACAAAAAAAAACCCCGTCAACTATTTGTCGACATTGAGAGACTGAAATGGAAATGAACATTGAAAATCTGAAAACTTAAAGTCTCAAATGAAAATCGCATGCGATTCACTCACATGTTTGTTTACTCGAACGTCCAGTTTCGTGTCTTTTACGTGCTTTTCGGTCTATTGCGGCGACATACGCTTACGCATAAAGCGCACGCATGCTTGGGCCCATGTACACGCATATGCATGTGAGGTTTGTGTATATTGTAAAGCCACGCACTTCACATGCATGGCGTCAATACATGAGTACCAAATCCAACAGTGACCGACCGAACCACCCGCGACAACACCGTTAAGCTGCTCTGATGGCGCCCAGTGTCAGTGTGTGCTCTCCCAAAAAAAAAAAAAAAGAAAAAAAGAAAAGGCTTAAAGAATCGATAATGAGAGCAAGGGGAAAAAAAGAATGCAAACAAGCCTGCCTCATGGACATGTAGTGAGTCCCTGTAGCCGGCAGATTGTTTGCTACATTTGCTTCCTGATGTGTGTTGTTGTTACTTTTACTTGTTGCTCCTCCTCTGGTGACGTCATATATTGACACACACGCATATGCGCAAACAGATGTACATACGTGCCTATGCTTGTGTCTATCCGTGTGTGTTTGTGTGTGTACGTTCATGCAAATAATCTCAGTGAGTGAAAGAGAGCGAGAGTGAACAAGAGACTTAAGCTGTGGGTGCTTAGAAGTTTCGCGAACAGCTTGTGCTTAAATAGTTTTATTGTCTTGTAAGAGGACAACAGTAAAATGTATACCAATACATGCGAATGTATGTATGTATGTCTGTATGTATGTCTGTATGTGTGTGTGTACATTAGCATATATCGTTTTACAGGCAAGCTCTTTGAAAATTAACATTTTTGACAACAATCGCGGCAAATGTAAGAACAGCCAGCATGAGCTAGGGCCGATGGCAGGGAGCGAGTGAGCGAGAGAGAGAGAGAGAGAGAGAAATAGTGTGTACAGTTATCGGTGTCGCTAAATCAATTGAAGTGTATTTACGTAATTTTCTTAATTTTTTGCTCTTTTTCCTTTTTGTTTTTCGAATTAATTTGATTTGGCAAATACGAATTGTACAATGCGCTACAATTGCTATTGTAAGGCATGATGGGTGAGAGAGAGAGAGCTGTAGTGTATGCAGTTAACAGTGTAGCTAAATGATTTGAAGTGTGGTTGAGGTTTTTTGTTGTCCTTTTTGTTTTGCTTCTTTTCACTTGGCAAATACGAATTGTGTAATGCGCTGCAAATGAGTAATCTTCGTCATAGAGAGTAGCGCAGATTAAAATGTTACTCATTTATTATTTATTTTAAGCATAATATGCACACATATAAACATACATATGTATATGTATTTAATACATTGCCTTGTTCCATATGCCCACATAATTACATATATTTGATGATAGACGAAACATTCTTTGATTCTTCTTGTTGTTGTTGTTGTTGCTAGCTAAGCACATGCCTTAACAAATAGCCCCCATGCAATGAACTGTGCATGGCAACGGGCGAAAAAGGAAATTAACTAACAGACGGACTGACAGTCTGATGGGGTGACGCATAGACGCACTGATAAAGTGTGTGATTGACAGAGTGATATACTTTTAGTTCCGTTGTCTGAAGCGGCAAATACAACAACAACAGCAATAAGAAAGAACAGCAAAACAACGACAACAAATTGGTTTAGCATTGGGCACAACAACAACAGTTAGCTGACTATACATATTTCCGGGCCGGTCCTACATACATACATACTACATATATGGAGCGGAAAATATGTGGTCAACAATCGTCGGCATTAAGGGACATATCTATGTACCTATGTATATACTTGTTTATACTTATAAATACTACAAATAAATACAAATCGTATGTGTGCCTATAGATGCCTTATATATGACATATATAAGTTGTTTAGTAAACTTTATATGTCCTGTATAAGTCATTTATGGGTCTTACATATCTTCCTCTACCTATAAATAACAAAATAAAATAAAATAATATATTTGCATTATAATATATTCATTTAATTATGTGTGGTATGCTTAAATGTGTGCACTTCTTCCTCACTCGTGACATTCGTGAGAGAGAGAGAATTAGCGAATTCGATATTCATTTGAGCATTCTTCCCATAATTATATATATATACATATATGCATACTATCAATATCACTGATTGCCTCTGTGTATATTGATTAATTCGCGTGATGCTTACGTCTGTACAATCATACATACCTACATATATAGTAATTGCTTATGAATTTCTCGTGATATTCACGTGCTCTTTGTACGATGCCCCCGGCTGGGTTCTATTATAGTCACAAGTTCCGGAGTCACAGATATCAATGGTTTTTCATTCAATTAACTGATGAACGAAACAATTTAAAATTCATTGAAATAACATCGGACTATAGTCCTATATCACAGTTAAATTATTTGATCATGAACTGTAAAATGGTGTTCACCTTTGTGTTATCACTATTTTGCATCTCATTGAGCAATTTGTTTAACGTAGCACATGGAAAATCGGGAAAACGCGAAAATTGCTATAGAAAAGAAAATGTGTTTAATATTATTGGTTTCCTTATGCCTTATCTTAACAACCAACAACTTGTTTTTCGTTGCATACCACAAATTTGGTTTTGGATCTTGCTAATGGTCTCTCAATTTGTATTGACATTATGCAATCATAGAGTAGTTCGGATATGCTCTAGGGTCGTGTAGCGCCAATATAAAATGAGTAGAATATCTGCTACGTAATTATATTTCATGTATATTTGGACAATCCAACAAGTGCATAAAACTATTCGGAATACAGCGAAAAGTGCCTAAGAGTATGTAATGATATAGAAGAATGCGCTCAGAAGTATGCAATACTTTTTGTGTGTTGGTCAAATCAAATAGAATCTGAAATCAAATGAAAATAAATATATACATATACATATATATATAAATTATTAATTATTTATTCGATATACATTTTGACAACTTTATTACAGCTATTGCTCTGTCCTGGCTGCGGCAACGTGGTGTGCAAGGAGTGATTGCCCTATACTCCTTGGATACCCATTGTCGAAGCTAGTGCAGCGCAAACTCAACACCAATTGTGAACATAAGATGCTGCAAATAGATAATCAATCTAAAGTAAATTATACGCATTTATATAGTATATATACAAATGTACCAACGATTTGTCAATGCAGTTGTGCTGCAGCCTCCCATAGCCTCGGTGGCGCAGTTGGCAGCGCGTAAGTCTCATAATCTTAAGGTCGTGAGTTCGAGCCTCACCCGGGGCATGTAATTCTTTTCTTGAACATATTGCAAATCTTACATTTTATTGTGGATTACTTTGCAAATTTTCAATTAAAAAAATGACAAAATTCATCATGAAAAAATAGCAACTGTGAAATATGTACATATATATTTTGCTCTGGAATGTATTGAAATATAGGAATATATTAATAATTATATAGTTTTTTCTAATATATAATTTATAAGTATTTCCGAGAAGGCGCTGGCATGAAGTTCGGAACGCCCAATGGGCGTGTATATCTAATTTGATCGTGGGGCTTCGCAATAGAAGAACTTGCTCTTAAAAATTAGATTTGCCATGCTATATATCCATTAAATCTATTTGCTGTCTGGTTCTATCAATATAAATAATATATGTATTTCAATATAATATATGTTTTTTCCCCAAATTTCAAGTATCATAAATCTGTACAAGTTGAAACCATCATCGAGTAAATGTTCTGAAAGGCATCTAATTACAATAGCGCCAAAATATAATGTTTATATTATTGCTGTAACCCAAGACATTTTCATGGCTGCGCCACAAAGTAGGCAACATATTTCCCCCCATTTTTTTTAGCAGGAATAATCGCATAGAGAAAATACCTTAAATACCTTAAATTTCTATTATTGAATTTTGTGTCTCCATTTAGTTTCCATTTCAAAGAAAACCCCGCATCGCCTCTCTTAGTAATTGGATCGCGAGCTCGAATATCACTCGGAACGCACGCAATATTATATGATATGATTGAGTAGGTATTATACGTATCCTGTTGCAGTATTTCTAGTTTATATATACATTGAAATTTAATTTTTATCTCGATAAGTCTTCCATTCCATTTAATCAATTTCGATAAAAATCTATCAAATGATTTCGTTTTCAGCTACGTACCGCAAATGATGTAAACTTACTTATGATGCATGTTGCTCTAATGAACTCATATTTCAGATTCCAGAACGGTTAGAGAAACAAAGTCTCAGGGCACAGGGTTCAAGGCGCCCTAACCAGAGCACGCTTACTAAATGCTCAAACTTTTAACTGAATGACTTGAACTTGGATACTTGGCTATGGATGGATACACGATCTGTTAATGCTATAATGTGTTTGAATAATGAATGATAATTGAAAGACATGAGGCTCATATATATATATGGCGTATCAAAACCTTTTAAAATCAACCAAGTAATATTCTCAAATTTGGTCTTCTCTATACTCTTTTCCAGCTCATAACTCTGATGTTTAGCTAGAGATGGGAATTACGACTATTAGATATTGACAATCAACTTATTTCAGTTTCTCGATCAAGGTGCAACGACTAAGTCTGTGAGCGGCGTTTCCTTTTTAACAATTTGTCTATAATTTTATCGCTCTATTATCAGCTTATCGACAACGTGCTGCGGGGCTGAGTCAAGGCGCAGTTCGGCTCCTTGGACTTTGTGCTGCCCTAAAATCAATCGTACGTTTTGCCGATATCAAAAAAAAAAAAAAAAAAACTGCCTCTACAACTGTTAAACATGACAAAAATATGGCCTCTTAACTATGATGAACTCTGACGATAGATTTAATGTGGACACTAGTAAAGCAAATAAAATATTCTATAGTTTTTTCTAATTTGTAAAAATTATATATAATAAAATGTATATATGTATATGAATATTATAGATGAATATATATGTCAATGTGAATTTGTTATTGCAATTAATGTGTTTCTATTTTGGTAATCGTGAATTTTTTTTGGGGGCAGGTCTTTATTGATATAGCCACACACAAAGGCACGCACACATATGTATATATATATATATACATACATATTCCATTTGTTAGGCCCCGACTTTAATGGGAACTGAGCAGAAGACACACCCACTTTGCTCTTTGCTCCAAACAGCAATTAGAATTCAGCTTATCGACAACAATTGTAAAATCCAAACGGAATGTCCAAAGGTTCACAGTTAAATGGATGTTTTCTTTTTCTTCTATTCTTTCTTCAGACCACTGAGGAAGCCGCCCAATTACGATATAAATTGTAGCTAAGGCCATCTAACTGAACGAGCTAACATCAGCAAGTCCAATGCCAAAGAGTTGTAAACAATATATAATATATAAATGTATGTATAGTAGGTGTGTTTGCATGCTGATAAAGATCGTCACTTATGGGGTCTATACATATGTATAGCAGGTGTTAATTGGCATTCGATTGTCTCAAGAATATAGAATATACATGATATATATGATTATTAAGACTATAAACTATATAGTGAAAGAAAGTATATATGCATACTTGAACTCGTATATCCGAATCTGAGTCCTAAATATGAATGTGAATCAAAATTAAAATTTTATTTGAACTGTATCTAAGTCTCAATTTGAATCTGAATGAATATATGTTTCTGATTCGGAGTCCAAATCTGAATCTGCCTGTGAATCAATATCTGAATGTAAATGTGAATAAAAATATGAATATATGAATATATATCTAAATCAGAATTCAAATCTGAATCTGATCAAAATCTGCATAAAAATTGAAATCTTAAAATCTGAATCTGATTCTTAGTCTAAATATGAATCAGAGTCTGATTATGAATGCCAATACAAATATGAGTATGAATTTGCATTTGATTTAAAATGTGAATCTGAATCCAAATCTTATTCTCAATACATATATGAATATGACTTTAAATCTAAATATCAATTTGATTCAATTTCTCATTGTGAATATGACTCAAAATCTGAATCGTAATTTGATTCAATATCTGAATCTGAATGTGATTTAAAATGTGAATGTGAATACATTGATGAATATGAGTTTATATCTGAATATGAATTTGATTTAAAATCTGAATCAAAAGCTGATTCTCAATACATGTGTATATGAATATGACTCTAAATCTGAATATGAATCTGATTCAAAATCTGAATCTGAATGTGATTCAAAATCGGATTGAATATGAGTCTGTATCTGAATATAAATTTGATTCAAAATCTGAACCTGGATGTGAATTTAAAGTGCAAGCTAAATCTAAATATGAATCTGAAGGAATTCCCAATTAAAATTATAAATTTAGTCCCACTTATAATTTCCGCAGCAAAAGTTCGTTTTTAAGTACTGATAATATTATTAATTTTTTAACGTTTTTAATTTATATTAAATTGT
Organism: Drosophila koepferae; assembly: GCA_030914345.1. Classification (NCBI taxonomy): domain Eukaryota; kingdom Metazoa; phylum Arthropoda; class Insecta; order Diptera; family Drosophilidae; genus Drosophila; species Drosophila koepferae. The sequence goes on from JAUESR010000209.1 coordinate 5,223,990, forward strand.
ATTTCGATTATCATATCTACCACAGTATTTTTTCTATATCAAATAGAGCTCTCAAAGAGAGAGCTAGGGAAAGAGAAATATACAGGGAGAGAGAGAGAGAGAGAGAGAGAGAGCTACAGATACAATGCGAAATTCCATTTGCCATCGAACCAATATGTGGCATGGCTTGGCTGGGGCCTAAAGATCTTAGATACACATCTGATATTCAATTTGGCTAAAAGCATTACCCTTGGCAATGGCTTATTGCCAGAGTCACAGTGGTGCGTAGAGCCCATCATAAATAAATTTCAATTGAAATGGGAACATTATTTGCTGGCTTTAGAACGCAGTTATTTCCTATAATTTATAGTTTGTAATCTTTGACTTTGTTAGTTTGGTATTTTTGTTGTTTTCGTTTTCGTTTAGCACTTTTGCTGCTTGCTTGACACACTGTGCGTATGGCGTTCAAATCAAACTGTAATCGTTGCCTCTATCGTAATGTATTTATGAATATGTATTTAGGTGTCCCAGTGAGTGTGTGTGTGTATGTATGTGAGTGTGAGTGTGAGTGTGAGTATATGTGAGTCTATTCACTGATAATCGTGCTCGCAAAGGCGCAAAAATTCTTATCAGAAAAAAAATATGTATATATATATATAAATAGTTTTTTTTTTCTTTCGATTTTATACTCTTGCAAAAGGGTATGCACTTTTATTATATAGAACATATAACATATGTAACATGTACAACATATATACTATGTAGAGCACATAGAACATGTATAACATAGCAATTATTTTTAACATATTTACAATGTATAACATGTATGAAATACATGACATGTGTAAGACATATGTATAACATATTACACATACATATGTATATAACGTATATATCATGTATAACATATATAATATGTATAACATGTTCACATATATAATATTTTTATCATTTATAACATGTATAGCACATATAACAGTACAACATGTATGACTTGTATTACAGATATACAAAATATAACTTTTATTATATATATAACATTTATAAAATGTATAACATAACAGCTATAACATTTTTGGCATGATGTTTTACATGTTAAACATTTGTGACAAAAATAACATTTTTAAAAATATTACATAGATGTCATCTGTATCATATCTGGCATATATCAAATATGTCATTTATGTCATACTTATTTGTCAATTCTAAATATATATGTTTCGTAACCGAGAACAACTAACTACGCTACGACATATATTATACATGTATCTCTAAGGGCATTCATTGTATATATATGTATGTCTTGTATGTCCTGTAAGCCACGCTTATTAACATACATATATCATATGTCTATTATATGTCATATATATCCTCCATTATTTAGATGGAAAATTGGAACAAAAAATGGAATATGCAATATATACATCATACACTAAGAAACTTTAGCAAGATCAACTATTTGCTACTGTCAGAAGCAGAGAAAACTTCAAATAGATCGATCCTAAACTTTGTTTGAGAGAGTGTTCAATAGTCGAAGTGCATGAAACGATCTTTTCATATCCATGATTTATAGTATATTTTTGTATATTTTGAAATAGTTGAGCCCAAAATGCGAATACAAAATATCGAAAATCGAAAACGAATGAATACCAAAATAATACGCACAAGCCGATAAGCGAAAGTATATACATACATATACTATAGTATATATATTTTGAAAATGTTGCTCCACATGCCAAATAATATGAAACACAAAAGAGAGTGCGACAGAGAGAGAGAGAGAGAGAGAGAGAGAGAGGGAGTGTAAGAGCGAGCAAGAAAAGTTATTTGTATATAGATGAGAGAGCGTGTCTGTCTGTGTGTGCGTTTGTTTGCATTCGTATTGGTGTTGGTGTTGGTGTTTGTGTTTGCATTTGTATTTGTGGTTTGCTTGCGACTGTTAATACTATAATTTACAAATTTGTTCGGTTCAGTTCGCGCTGGAGAACGTTGCGGAAAAGTTGTCGTTCGTTGTTGGTTAGTCTCGAAATTAGTTAAAAGTTGAATTTTTATTTTTATTTTTATTTTTTTTCTATTTGCGAGACATTTCAATGGAATGCCGGCTAACAAACGCTGTGTGTGTGTGTGTGTGCTTTTGTTGTGATTTGTATTTGGTGAAAGAGCTTGGCATTGGCCAGTTGCCAGGGTCAGCAATAGCCCGGGGAAAGCAACAGCACGTGCATGCCTTATCCTCTAGCTCTCACGGCGCCGCCTTATCTAGTTTTGCGGTCAGGTGTAATGCGTGATTTGGCATATTATCGGTGCAGACCTCAGGTGTCGTTCCGTTAACAGCGCACACTCAACCGGCCATCAATCACAAGTCGTCAAAAGCTTTGCACGGGCTCAATGCGTCGGCGCGCATGCGGCTTAACACCTTGTTGCCAAAAGGCACCGCCCCCAGCCCCCAGCCCCCAGCCCCAGCTCCAGCTCCAGCTCTAGCTCCAGCTCTGCGTCTCTCGGTCCGTTTGTTGATTACTTGAAAAGTTAATTTGAACAGTGGCCGACAACTTGTGGCGTCTCACACATTTTATATTAGCATAATTCACTCTAATCTCGTGTTTTCATGCAATGTGTGGAAATCTTTACACTTGGAACATGAACTTTTGTAAACTGAATTCCATAATCACAAAACTTACGACTTCCTGGCATTCAACGATTCGCAACTGTCATATACACTATGCACGATTACAACTATATATATAAATATATATACATAAATACATGTGTATATGTATGTTTGTATATTCTTGATTTACGCTCTGTCAATAAAAGCGAGTTTTACATTGGGCGGGCAGCTGATTTTCGCACAGTGGCCCACTTCCGTTCATAATACACATACATATAGTATATGCATATGTATGTGATTGAATGGCTCATATCATCATTAGGATTAATAGCTCCAGTAGTGTTATATGCATATATGCATATCAACAACAATCATTTCGTTTGCCTTGAGTCCCAAGTGCCACAACAGTGGCTGCCAATATGTATTCGTCACTCATGATTGATTGACATATGTATGTATGCCAACAGCAAAGAAACGAAACAAAAAAAAAACAAAATAGAAATAGAAATAGAAACTATAATTATGTCAGCAACTAAAAGATCAGCTGTTTAGTGCGACTCTCTATACATATGCTATCTAGAGAGTCTAACGAGTCCAAATCAACAATTTGCTCGCATCATAAATTGTATTAAAGTCAGTTTCGTTTCGGTTTTATAACTCATTTAATCTACAGAGCTCTAATTGATTTACTAAAAAATTGCTCCGCAATTTGTGCTTCATAATTAGACGTAATGAGTCAATTCAATATAAATCATAATATTAGAAACGATAATAAAGTGGAATAACGTTGTGATATAACTCATGGCAGATATGGGTAATAAAGAATCTTAGCAAATGAAAAACAAGAAAAAATCTTGAATATATATATGTATAGTTTTTTTTCGATAGTTTTCTATAGCAGATCTTCTATATGAGCTCGTTGAAGCAAAGAAAAAGAAAGAACAAATTTTTATTTATATATTCTACATATGATTGCCCTCCAAGAATTTCTTATAGAATTGTTAAATAAATTTTACAAAGAAAAACTAGGAAAAATAAACTATTATACATATATATATATATTATATTATAGAAAATTTCCTTGATTTTTGCTGAAATAAAAGTAAAGAAAAATAAACTAAAGTTCGATTATGCACACTCTATAATTCTACCTAATAGAGTTATAGAATATGTATATTCTGCTCTAATGACAAAATCTGGAAAATTTGTATAAGTATATAATTTATATTTGAATATAGTATGCTGTTCAGATAGATATGGTATGCGAACTTTAAAGAAAGTAAGAAAACCAAAATAACAGTTAAAATATTATATATGATATATTTATATTTTTATTTATTTTATGAGATCTGATATTTTATGATTTTCCTTATAGAATTTATTTACCATAGATATGCAACTATATACCTATAGTATTGCTCACCAAAATTCAAAATCGTATTAGTTCTTTACTTTTAGCGCTGTCTGTAAGCAACATGAAAATAAAAAAAAAATATTTTATATTTGAAAGTGTTATTTGAGTAGGAGAACTAATAATAATTACAGTTCTACAGCTAGCGAACAATTTTAATTTCAATATTTAGTGACCTCCCATATAGCCGACAGTCAAAGTGATTCAGTATTATTACTATACGTTCGCTCTCTCCCTCCCTCTCTCTCTCCCTCTCTCTGTCTTTGTAACATGTATATAGTTTTTTTTTATTATTATTGTTAATCGTAAGCGGTTCCAAAGCTCGATTCTCGCTGTTTAGCTTATCATCTGGATAATGTCCAGCTCTGACTATGAGTCTGAGTCTGACAGTTCAGCTCGGTTGCTCCATGGCTACACATAGTTCAAGCGGCGATAGTTCTGATGATGTGTTCTACGTAACCCTAGCGTGAATCGTTAATAATTTATCGAAGTTACGGTAAAGGAGCTGGGGAGGGTGTGCAAGAGAGCAGCATTTGAACTGACTTAAAAAGTGGAACTGTGTGACCTGGCTTATCAACGTGTGCCAATTTCTACGTTTGACGCTGTCAATGGCAAAGCTAAAGATATGAACTGACATGATATCGCCGTCATTGGCATTTATGAGTTGGTCAATGTGATATTCGTCGGCTTGTCAAGGGTCCGCGTCGATATGAGAGCCAATTCGATATCAATTCTAAAATATTGCAGTGCCACGATAAGGACAAGAACGACACCAATAATTTTATATAATGGGTATTACTTGTTGTGTGCGTGTGTGTAAGGCTGCGTAAGTGTGTGTGTTCAGCTTAATTATGTGAAAAGAGAGCAAATGAAATATAATTTGTGGTCAGTGCGTTCAGTGACCACATTGAGTTCGGACCGTTTCACGCCGATGCTAGGTTTTTTTTTTTAAATTTTTTTGCAAACGGTTCTAATTGATGTTAGTTGACAAATCGCTTGATCCGTATACGATATTGGAGTTTTGCACTATTCACAACGAAGAGACTTAAGTGATTGTAATTATTGTTGGTTGGCAAAACGTTTGCTCAATATACGATATTCGTTTTACGATATTACACTTACGGTATGCGAAATATGTATCTAAACGACTGAAGTGATTGCAATTGTCGTTGTTTGACAATACTTTTAACCAATATACGATATATTATTTATGTTTCAATTACGATATTCGACTTACGCTATTCGTAACGCAGAGACTGTAGTGATTGTAATTGTTGTTTACTTGTCAATCAATCCGTTTGAGCATCATACGATATACGATATACAATTGATGATATACGATACACGATATTCACCTTACGACATTCATAACGAATAGGCCGAAGTGATTGTAATTATTGTTAGATGACAATACTCCTTGTGAAATATGTAACAAATATGTGTTTGCTCAATATACGATATTCGACATACAACATTCGATTTATAATCGTATAACGTATTACTTAAATTAACTGGCAAAAGTGATTGTAATTGATATTGGGACTCAATACGATTGCTCAATATACGATATTCGCTTCTATGATATGTGATATACGATATACGATATATACAAATAATAGACTAAACTCATTGATGCTGATTGCCAATGCATTTAATCAATATACGATTTAAGAGCTACGATATATGATCTAAAATTTAGGATATATTTAATCTAAACTAACTGCAGACAACTGCTTAGCTTCAGCTGATTATTGTTTATTGCACAAGGGCTTAATTAACATGTCTGTGCGCAAAATCAGTTGTATAAACACGTTCTATTTGGCAAAATTTGTGAGCTCTATTAATAACATGTTTCGCATGGGCTAACATCTAATCTTATCTGGGTCGATATTGGTTCAGTTTTATTTCATTGTTTTCATGCCATCAACAATATTGAGAGCATTAACGTAACGTTGTCGAAGAAAAAAGCTTTTAATTAATAACGTGTCAATGATAATGATGATGTTCTCCATCGAATTGAGTTGGTAAAGTTTGTATTATTTGCACTGAACTTGTGGGAGTGAGACACTAAAGTTGAGGTTGATTGAATATATAGATGATGAAGAGAGAGAGGGAGAGAGAGCTTTTTGCTAGGCCAAGCAGCTGTTATCGAGAGAGGCACAGAAACTTGCATCTGCTGAGCCAGAGGTCATGATCTGTAGACAAGATGAGCTGGCAAGTCAAATATTGTATGCCTTTTGATAGCCAGCTCGCTGCCTCTCTCTCTCTCACCTTTATACACAGCTGTCTTTAATCTAACAACAACTTGTTGCAGACTTTGGTAGCAGCAGCCGATACGAGTCGATACGAGTGACCACCCAGTGATGCTAGCATAAGGCTCCAATATTTAACGATGACTGATTACAAAAATGGCAGCAACAGCAGCCCGCCTAGCAGCAGCAACACAACCAACAGCAACAACAACAACAACAATAACAGCAATGGCAATGCGCTAAGACTAAACGTGGCCAAGGAGCAGCCGCCCAAGTATGACGAGCAGCCACCCAAGCAGACAACAACAACAACAGCAACAGCAACGCAGTCCAGCAATAAGAAGAAGAAGAAGCGACGGGACAAGGGCGATCTGGGCGAGGATTTTGTGGCGCCCGATGGCGGCTGGGGCTGGTTGGTGGCCATCTCCAGCGGCATCAATATTGTGAGTAGCTGCGCTACAGCTCAGCCTCCCTCTCTCACTCTCTCTCTCTCTCTCTCTATATATATGTACATATATATACAGATTCACATCACATCTGTCTCTCTGCCCCCTTATAGCTGGTCACGTTTGCCCTGGCTCAACAGTTCGGCGTCATCTTTCGTGTTCACTTCGAGCGTTTGGGCATCACCAGCTCCGAGCTGACCACCATTATCAACACACAAATTGCCGTTTCGGCGTTTACAGGTGAGTTGACGTATTAGCAGAGAGTGCCAGTCAATTAGTTAACAAGTGCCTGTAAGTGCCTTGAGTTCCATTATACTCTGTTTGTAAATGAGCAACGGGTATATCAGTTGTGAGTGTACCAACTAGCAGTCAGAAGGCCTAGATGTAGTTGCAAAAATGAAGGAATTCCATTAGAAATACCCTGTTAAAAATGTTGAGGTGGACATATTGACTGTGTGTTTTGCTATATGATAGCTATGATTGACATGATGCTTTTAGCTTAGAAAAAAATGGACAGTGCTCACACATTCTTGGTGGACGATGTGCCAAGTCGATCTAGCCATGTTCCTCTATCCAAACGTATTGATATAGTTATATTGTAGACTATAAAAGCTAGAAACTTGAAATTTTCGGACATCTCCTACTCGTGTACCCACGGTTAGGGCACTTCTACTTATCTAGAATGATGGAAATACAATTATAGGGTATCTCATAGTCATGTATTCCCAACTACTACTCTTACTAGCCCCGTATGATAGAAACAATAGCTTTGTGAAGAATACAGGGTATCAAGCAGTCGCTCACTGCCTACTAGAGCAATCTTAGTAGTCAAGAATGATGAAAATGCCTTGATATGGTATCTAGTAGTCATGCATACCCGACTGGACTGCTTCAGAATGATAGAAGCAATAGCTTTGTAAAATATGTAACATATCAAACAGGGTATCTCGCAGTCCGACACTCCCACAGTAGCTCACTCTACTGCCTCTCTCTATTGTCTCTCTCTCTCTCTCTCTCTCTCTCTCTCTCTCTCTCTCTTAGCTAACTTCGCGATTTGTGTATCTCTATCTAAATTCTACTTCTGGTCTATTTAGGTCTGCTGAATGGTCCATTGTTCCGTCGATTCACGTTCCGTGTCGTGGCGCTGGTCGGGTCGGTGCTGACTTTTGTGGGTCTGTTCTGGATGGTGTTCGCTAACACGTTCACCATTTACCTGCTAAGCTTCTCGATCATCTATGGCTTTGGCCGTGGCCTGACAGTCTCAGCCTCCTCGTTGGCAGTCAACACGTACTTCAAATTGAAGCGTCGCACGGCAACGGCCTACCAGTTCGGTGTCGCCGGCCTAGGACCGATCGTGTGCCCGTACTTTGCAACGTTCCTGCTGCGGGAGTTTGGAGTCGTGAGTACGACGCTGCTGTTCGCGGGCGCGTCGCTGCACACGATCGCCTGTTCGCTGATCTATCAGCCGGTCAAGTGGCATGTGGTGAAGCGGAACAGGGATGCGGAGGCGCTGCAGCCGGAAAAGACGCAGGCGCTGGCTGAGGAGGAGGACGACGACATCATCAAGCATGTGGTGGAGCCCGAGACACCGGTGTTGCCACGTGCCAATGACGGCTGGTTCGGCTCCCGGGCGTCCCTAAACAGCAGCGGCACACGGAATCGCGTCAATACGTGGGACAAGCAGCAGGGCGAGAATGGCCACATGGAGCTGAGACGACTCAGCAGCCGTGACTCGGGTTGTGGACGGCAGCATCGCAGCATCTCTGTCAGTCACAGCATCAAGGAGGAGGCACACGATCAGGACGAGCCCGAATACGAGTACGAAATCGATAATCGGGAGCAAATGCAGCCGCTGAAAGCGACGACACAGCTGACGGCCAAGGAGCAACAGCAGCTGGAGGACGAACAGGAGCGGGAGCGACGCAAGAAGCTGTCGTTCTACCAGAAGATCGTCATATTCTTCGATCTAGATCTGCTGCGCGACATCACCTATGTCAACCTGGCCGTGGGCATTACGTTGATCAATTTCGTGGAGATCAATTTCGCCATCCTCACGCCCTTCATCCTAAACAATTTGGGATTCAATAGCAATCAGATAGCGTTCGCTATGTCGCTCCTGGGCTTCTTTGATCTGATCATTCGCTTCCTCATCCCGCTGATCACGGCCAAGTTCAGTTGGAGCAATCGAACGTTCTTTGTGGTCGGCATCCTGGGCATGTGCCTGGGCCGAGCTCTGCTCTCGATGACCACCAATTTCTATGTGATGATCAGCATCTTTCTCTGGCTGGGCCTGAACAAGGCCTTCCGCACCGTCTTCTGGTCCCTGATCATACCCAGCTATGTGCCGCTGAAGCGTTTGCCAGCCGCTGCCGGACTTCAGCTGCTGATGTCGGGCACATTCTCCATGGTGTTCGGACCGATGATCGGTGAGTAGTTATTGGTAATCAGATCGTTGCACACTCCTATTGTATTTACTAATCAACCCAATGTCCTCGCCCTGTCCAACTACCCCAGGCCTGATACGCAGCACTCCGGTCGTCCTTAACTGTTTCAATCTGCTCTGCGTTACGGCCATCAGCCTGTGGTACATCGAGGACTGGATTCGTTCCCGACGTCGCAAGTCGCCGCCAGTCACCGATGCTGACTTCAAGTGAGCTCCAGCTGGACGCATGCCTGCCCGCCCCCCTACCAACCCCATCATGCATCGTTCATCATCCTCCTCCCCGTCTTAGCCATGCACATATGTAACTTTTAGTCTTTTTTGTTTAGTTTTTTTGTTGATTGTTGTCTTCGTATATATGTTTAATATATAATATAATTTTGTTTTTTTTTTTTTGTGTTTTTGTTTTGTGATTTAGTTTAAAAGTGCATTGTACATTTTGTATATAATTGAATGTAGCAAATTATTGTTAACTGTTAATAATATGCCTAAGCTGAACAATTGACAAAACGCGATTGTGTTTATTTGTTTATATAATATTTATTATTATTTTTGATTTGTTAGCATCACAAACAAATTTGACGCGTGCGCCAATCAATTAACAATTGATTTACTGACCAGCATTTCAATTGTGGCTCTAGACACGACCAAGCCCATCGGGCATACGACACAATTCAATGCAATTTGTAACGCCTGGATGGAGTAGCTGCTTGAGCGGTTGCTGTGCGTTCAGATGAGTTGAGTAAATGTTTAAAGATGGATTTGAAATCATATTTAGCTTAGATCCCATTGGACTTCTTTTAAATATCTATATATATAATATAATATGTAGTTTTCCCAGTCAAGATTTTCATGGATCTCTACAGGCTACAGGAAAAAGTCTAGGGGCTTAGTATAGTATATTAGTATATACAAACTTTCCATTTCCAACAAAATATATTTTAGAATATACTTAGCCCAGGCAAATTAAACTTTTGCAATACTTTCTGAACAGACCTCGTTTATATACATATCATATCATATCATATATGTTTATTTTATTTTATTTTATCTAAATCATATTTTTTTCATTGCTTATTTTCCCCGAAATTGTGAGTACGAATAATTCGCACAGATGCTATAAATATTATTACTCAGTATGCAAGCATATTTAATCTTCGGCTTGACGTCTATTTGTATACTGAACCCACTGAAAATATTAATGTCGGGTATATTGGCTTTACCTCTTATACCTTCCCTTAAACTCTCAAAAACGAATAAAGGAAATAAATAAATTAAAAATAAACAATTAAATAAAATAAAAAATAAAAATAAATAATATAAAAAGAAATAAATAAGAAATAAATAAAATAAAAATAAGTAAATAAATAAATAAATTTATTAAATAATAAATAATTGGATACAGAATTAAATAAACAAAATTCTAGAGAATTATGCTTTAGCACAAACTTAGCAGAGAATGCTTGGCATAGCAGCTCTACACTGATTTCAGGGTATTTTCCAGTCGCCCACTCTCACCCACAGCATTTTTATGTCAAGTCATGCTGGCAGCTCATCAGCAGCAGCGAGCGATGTGTCATGCAATTGTCGGTAATTGGATAGCAAGTCGAGCCGAAGCCGAAGCTGAAGCCGAAGCCGAAGCTGAAGCCAAAGTCGAAGCTGGCAATGTTGCGAAATTGTTGTCATGTGCGTGTGTGTGTGGGTGTGTGCTAGTGTGTGTAGGTGTGTCTGTATGTGTGTGAAGCTGCCAGTGAAACCGAACTGATACGAAAAAAGTTGCCCTTTGGCTCGCTCGAATTAGACAGATTGAATGAAAAAGCTATGCCCGTGGGCAGCAAAATCAGCTGGGTCGCTGATCTCTGCTTTGGCATGGTTAGCTTGGGTTTGCTTGGAAACCGGTTTGTGGCCGTTGCCAATCGTCATCAGCCGTTGTCTTTGCCGGCTGGCTGCCCCAACTCGGGCAATAAACTAAACGCACAAATGTGCATCCCGATGGGCAGCGACGCGTCTGGCAGTTAAATTAGGAATTTACATGAAATGCATTAACGCGAACTTGAGAAACACAAATATCGCAACTGAGCCAAGGCAATCAGGACTCGCCGAGCAATAAAATTCCCGATAGCCCCATTGACTTTATCATTATTAAAATATGTATTTGTGCCCAAGATATAAGATTTGATATGAGTTCGACAAGTCACGATAGTTAATAAGCGAACAGCCAACTCGATTTTGTTATTAATAACTTTTGGGCACTTGACAAAACAGATAAATCAACAAATAAGAATATTACAATCGAGTGCTACCGATAGCTTAATACTCTTCAGCATTAACGGTCTAAATGTCAAGACATTGTCAGATTTCGGCTTTTTCGATATGCCCAAGTTGTATATCTGTAAATTTGAGCAAATCAAAAAGTGAATGTCAATAATGATGATTATTTCACTTTCGTGAATTGATTATAAAAATCCGAAAAAATAAAAAGCTTTTGATAGACTAAATAATCAAATCATGCTATGAGTCAACTGCTCGGTGCAAAGTGGAAAGTCAACAGATCCGACGACAAACTACCCACTAATGCTAGTTAAGTATAACCTATAAAATAATAAGAACAGTGTAAATATTTGCTAATGTTTTCGGTAGGCAGGGAAAGCCGCCCCGAGCTCAACGATATATCTTTATGAGCAGTTAGCAGTCATTCAGAAATCGTCACAATTTCATTTTACAAATTGTTTAGATGGATGAGAGCCACGGAATTTCCAAATACATATATGTATGTATGTATATTGGAAGTGCTTAAGTCTGCGCTCGTTATGTATTTCGATTTGAATTGAATTTCGATTATCGTTATCATATCAGACTCGCAGATATAGATATATATATGTATATGTACATATGTATAATTCAGCTGAAGTGCCTGGAAGCAGACAGAAATAGAACCATTATCAATATGTAATCAATGATTAGATCTTAGCAAGAGCAAAGCGAAAACCTTGGAGTTCCCCATGAGGTGAAGCTAAAAAACCTGGAGCGAAGTCTGTTAATAAATAAATTTCCAGGAATCTTTAGTCTCATACTATATATAATAATTTGAAGGAAAAATTCATTTAAAAATGATGTGATAAGATTACCTTCTTTAAGACGATATTTTATAAATATTACTCATGGATTTCACATGTTTAACAATTTTCAATAATTCCATATCGCCAAGGCATGCAAAATCTATTACAGATAACTAAATTATTGATAGAACATTATACAGTTATCTTATATATTATATAAACACATGTAGTTTATGAAATTGAATACAATTGAACCTATTGAACTTAAAGCTTATACACTGGGTATATAATCAAGTGTGCAAATCGATTTCAAACTGTATTATTATTATTATACTATACTAGTTATAATCTTTTTTCAGCTCTTTTATAGACCTATAAACAGAGCCTGTAATTGTTAGTTGGGTAAACGGCGCTATGACAGACATGAAAAAATTTGTGTTTGTTATATAATTATTTTTATTATCTTGGACAAATATATATACAAATATTTATATATGTATGTATATATTATATACATAGTATATTATGAATTCTCATGGTGAATTAGAATATTTATAGCTGTGTTTCAAGTCTTCAATCACAGACATGCGAGCAAAGTATTTGTATTATATTTTTTTGCGATAGTCGAGCACAATTTCCTTATAGAAACATAGCGACTGAGAGAGAGAGAGAGAGAGAGAGACATATATATATGCCTACATACATACATACATATGTACATATGTACATACTTATCAACATATACATTTAGCTAATTATCTACTTTGTACCTTTTGTGTGTACTATAATTGACTTAATGCGGCATTCCGTAGCACCTGTTTAGAAGCTATGGCGCTAGCGTATGAATGAAATTGCTAGAGAATAGGTAGCAAGGCAAGCAAGTGTGAGAGAGAGAGAGAGAGAGAGAGAGAGAGAGAGAGAGAGAGAGAGAGAGAGAGAGAGCGTAACGCTAGCAAGTATTAACGACGCGTCATCATTAAGCAAAGCCGCGCTCAGAGCGGTGTGGAGTGGGTGAGAAATTTGTGCAATGCTCATGCTACTCATACTACCGTTAGTATATTTATATACCAAAACCATGTTTATGCATAGTATATATACGTATGTACATATTGTTCGTTGCAATTGGCACTTTATACAGCTGCAGCAAATTTGCCGGCGATTATATATTAATGTGGGATCAATAATCAATTGGGCAATCTGCCGCACTCAGCCTTGAGGACAGGCAACATTGGTTGCTCTTTAAAAGTTAATTAACCATCGATCGATCTGTCAGTCAAACTACCTGATTTTTATCTATTTCTCGCAACTTCTTCATTTTTTAATGCTTGTGTGTGTGGCCTGTTCTGCCAGCTGGTCAAAGTTCAAACCCTAAAGATTTCGACAGGCGGCAAGCAAGGGAATCAAAGTGCCGCTGCCGCTGCCGCTGCCGCTGTCGCTGCCACTGTCACTGTAGCTGCCTCTGTCCAGTCTAGATGCCAGCGTCTACGATCGCATTGATTATCTCACATACAAAGTGTGCTGCTGCTGCGCTGCTTTTGCTGCTAAAACAAGTGTGCGAATCAAGCGCTTAAAAAGAAACACAGATTGGTGGAGGTTGATGGTCGTCGTCAAGTGCATGGTCGTGTTGTTGTTGTCCGCGCTGCCCGGTTTGTCAGCCAGCAGCCTACGCATACGGTTAACTGTTAATGTGCCAATTGCACTGCTCTCTTTTCTCTGCCCAACATAGTCTACATGTGTGTGAGTGAGTGAGTGAATGGTGCTGCCAACCAATGCGCTAAGAGTTTGTTAATCAGCATGTGAAACGCGACTGATTGAATACCCTGTAAGCAATGTGCAGATACATTGTCATATGTGTATTAAAATATAGATATTTCAATTAATTTATGTAGATAAAATGTAATTTAAATTAAAAATAACAATACAATATAATTAAGCGAAATAAATTGTTGTTTCAATACTTTAATGAATTTAATTATATGCCATAGATATGAATTGATTTGCGTTACTCATTTGTTGACGATAACCTATAGATATTTGCAATGCAATAAGAATGTCCACTATCACCCTGAGTGTGTACACTCTGTGTATACGTGTATGTGTGTGTGTGTGATATACCCGCAGCACAGCAGCACACTTTTGTGCGGGGTATCGCGCTATAAAACCAACAGCAATATCTGCTCGCAAGCAAGTCGAGTGCTGGACGCGTAACAGTTAACAACACGTTCGGTCGAGCCCGAGCAGTGTGTGTGTGTGTGTGTGTTTACGTATAATTACATGTGTATTAACATTGCCGCTAACATTAACATTTATATTAACAGCAACATTTTCATCTACATTGTTCAAGCCGGGCTTTGTGTTCTTCCTATTGTATTTGTGCTCTGTGCTGTGTAAAATCATCATTGTGAAATAAACAAATAACTATTATCAAACATATTTTTTATTTTTTTGCTGTGAATTTATTTTAAGTGTGTGCGTGTGTGTATGCGTTTATCAGTCAACTAATGAATGTATAGAAAAACAAAATACAAATATACACGTTATTAAATTGAAAGCAAAGGCGAAATCTGACATCGGAAGTGATAAACTGTCGCGTAAGTTAACCAGCAGCTATTGCAACAAGTGTTAATACTACAAGAACGAAGTTAGGCTGGGGCATGCGCCCTTCCTGCATGTCTGTCCCAGTGGCGCTTCCCGTGTGCCCTGGCCAAATTGAGTTAGCCAAGAGCTGGGCAAAAAAAAAAAAAAAAATCTCTGTACAAAATCAAATTATCAATGTTTGAGCTGTACTTTTTTTTATCGTTTATAAAACCGTTTCGCCTTGAGGCTCAATAAGCGTAGTCAACTGTAGAAACTGCTGAGTATTATTTCAAATAGAAAGGGATTTCGAATCGAAAGAGGAGCAACAACATATGACAAGTCATTTTGAGAACCTGTTACTCTGCAATTAGCAGTAGTTAAAGTTAAAGTCATGAAGCATTTAAAAGTTGTGATACGATCAAAGCAATTCCTGAGTTTTTCGGTCGTGTTTTAGATGTTAAAGTTAAGCAAAGTTTAGCTCATCATTATCATTAAATAATGATAAAATAAAACATTGAAATATCTTAGTGAATTGATCTACATACATATATGAACTATGTGATCTACGTCATCTTTATAGTTCATATGATATATAAGTTCTATATGACCAATATGACATGATCTATATGATCTATATGGTCTATATGATCTATATGATCTATATGATCTATATGATCTATATGATCTATATGATCTATATGATCTATATGATCTATATGATCTATATGATCTATATGATCTATATGATCTATATGATCTATATGATCTATATGATACAATCAATACTATCCATACGCATTATACTTATAAATATATATTATACTATTTATACGTTCTATACCCTAAATTTGTCCTATACAAATAATACGATCGATTCAATCTATACGAGCTATAACATATTATTCCATACGAACCATACGATCTATATAATATTTAATTGATTTAACACAAAGATTCAAAGTTCACTAAATTTTTGCTCTCAGTGTGCACTAGATCTTAGTACACTTGCGGACATTATGAAGATTAGAATCTTAGACTTTGATTATTATCGGTGAAATACCAAAATAGCTGTCGAATGAATGTGTGGCTCAGTTATCGCAACGAATGCGATCGGCCGTCGATAAAGATAGGCAGAGGCGATAAATGTCGATCGTTATAGATGTCTGGGATGCCATAGATTAACTATATGCAGCTTGGGGAATTGTTGTCCGTTGTTGATGCTTGTGCGTTTGTGACGAGGTCGCTCATCATGTTTGACAGGGAAATTGCCATCGGCTAATGGGGCAACGATTTTGTTGTTTTATTTTCTTTATTTTTTTTTGTTTTTGGGTTTAGTCCGCTATTGGATGCTCCTCAAGTGGCACTGACTGCAGAACGTATTGAATTTCCAACGCATTCCCTTCACAGAAACACTTAGGGCACACACATTAGCCGCGTCAAATTGAAGTACGTGAATTTATTTGTTGGATTGTTGGACAAACTCAAGCAAAACTCAGTCTAGAGAAATGACTTGAAATGCGCATTAAATGCATAAACAAGCGACACTCAGCCGAAAATCGAAAACCAATACCGAAACCAAAATCTCAGACCAAAACCAAAATCTCAGCTCTGCCAAGTTGTCGGCACGAAGCGGGACAAAGGAGGGGCCGGCTCATCGACACATGTGAGAATGCGTCGGGTACTGGGATTATTCTGCGGCCTATGTGCGGCGTGACTGTACGACAATGGCAACGGCAACGGCAATGGCAACGGCAACTGCATAGCACAGGCTTAGCACGCAGCCCAATAACAATAATCAAAATGCACCTAAATATAGCAATTCCTATAGTAACAACAACAACAAGAGCAGAAACCTTGACTACAACACGTGTGCCGTAATCAATGACACGAAATATTTAATGCGCTGCACTGCACATCTAAGCTGATGGCAGAGCTAATCCATAATCCAGCCCAGTCGAGCTGAACTCACTCAATGTCCGATTCCTCTGCTATCAAAACACAGAACTTTCATTTCAAATTCAAGTCAAGTTTGCATTTAAATTTCACTTTAAATAGCTCAGCAAATGATAGCTGATTCGACTTTGAGATCTACTTGAATACTAAAACTTTAAACTGCATCAATTGCATCTTTGAGTTAAGCAAACTAGCAATGGGAAGACTCTAATTAACTAGGAAAACTATTAATAGTACAACTATAATTAGTTAATTACAGTCAGATTGCTATTTTTCTACTCATTCACTAAGGGAACGGGGTATATTAGTTTTGTTCAGCTGTAAATTCCTCTGTCTCCATGGAAGCTAGAGACAGCGGAATTTGTTGACTGAATTTCAATGGCTCATAATTTATAAAGTGCATTGAAGATGTTGTAGATAAATATATGAAATTGAACATATATGTATATAGATAAATTATTATGACTTCAATGAAGTTAAAGCCTTAAATTTTAGTATTTATCAGAATAGATATATCAATTTAATGGAAGGACTTAAGGATCTTTATGAGGCCAACCCATACCTCTGAAGGCCTTCAAATCTAGCTGAACTGTTTAGATAAATTTATATCGTAATTGCAATTAGATGTTAGGAAAGTCAACTCCTCCAAGGAATGTGAAATATATTGTTGTGATCTGAGCAGCTCAGCTGACAATAATTAACAATAATTAGGCTTATCACTAAGTTTATTAGTTTTTAGTTGGAAGTTCGTATTACTATTCATCTCTAGAAAACATTACATAGATAAGTAAACCCTCAATGTTACACCAACTCCATTATAGACATCTTCCAAGCGTAGGCATTAGTCCATTTGCTATAGGTGCCTGTAGTAGAGGTCAACAGTTGGTTACTAACTGTATCTATATCTTCTTTTTCTTCTTTTTTGCATTTCATTTCAAATCCGATAAACCCAGCTATAAGCCTAGCCAGGATGACCTAAGTTTTACCTACCAAATATCACTGATCCACTTACTACAGATCACATTATTATTTTAGCTAAACTTCAACTACAATATAAATTTAGTTAAACTAATGAATTGTTGCTGTATGCCAGACTTCCAGCCCCAAAGATTAGCGTAAGTTCTATATAATTGATTCAATCAGACAGAGTGCAGCAGAATTTTATTGGCACCTCGACTGCAAGCTATTGATTGAACTCATTTTGTTTGCTCAGATTGAGTGTACGCTTATCTATTTTGTATATATGTATGTATGTATGTATATACGTGAAGGGAGAGGGAGAAAGAGGCAGAGATCGTCCCGAAAAATAAAAGCCATTAGAGTGCAATCAATAACTAGCTGTAACTCGCACCCATATCTATGGGCCTCAATTAACGCTCATTGACACAATTTAATTGTTTAGCATTCGAAGTGAACGAAAGTCAACGCTGAGCGCAATTGGCTTGACTCGACTACACTGAGCGAAAATATATATCTAACTAAATATATATATTAATGTTATATAAATCTATTAGCGCTTGAGTGCAAGGCACGCTCTATTATGAAATACATCTACATAATATATGGTTATATTTGCAATTACTTTTCGCACAGTGTATATTGAGTGCCTTGCGAGTATAATTGAAAAATTGCGCCGTTCGATTAATCTCAATTAAATGGCGAACAAGCTGCCAACTGGCTGGCGAAATAATAGAAAAAGAAAAGGGAAAAAGAAAACATGGTCTCAACTTCCGCTCGGCAGAAGATACAGATACAAGGCAATGTATCTATAAGATACAACGTGAACTACACCTTGTTGTTGTTGTTGTTGTTGTTGTCGTGTTCCATCTGTACGCTGTTCCCTTAAGTAGACAAATATGTGAACTTGAGTAACAAGTGTTTTTTTACTATTTATCTTCTGGCTCCGCGCCTCCTGCTGATAAGCTAACAAGAGAGTGAGAGAGTGAGAGAGAGAGTGCAAGGGAGAGGGCGAGAGACAGCGTAAAGGGCTAGTTACAATGACCTAATCAATAGCGCCGACAGCCTCGATGCCAATATCGATGTCTATAGTCTATGTCTTTTATCTATCGAATGAGTCAACGGCATAGACTAATTACCAACATCGGCGGACGGCGCATGATAAGCCGCATCGGGCCGCTTGATAGCGATGCGGCAGGGCGCGCCCGGTATCTTAGCTGCTGCGTGTTTCCACATGTTATAGCACTCGGTGGTTTTTTTTTTTTATGCATCTATAATCAATACACGAAAAAAATCATAATAAACAACCATCATATATATATGTAGATATAGATATAGATATATTATATAACTGAATTTGTTAGATAATAATAATGAAGTGAGCTAGTTTGATAAGAGCTGCCCTTTCGCGTGGGCAGAACAGATTTTTGATGAAACTGGCTAACAAAGGAAAGACAAATTTGGTAAAATTATATATAGGTAAAATAAATCAAAAATAAAATATAAATCTAAATGAAGTATCTTAAGTAACATATATGTGGCATATATAAAAGATATCAAATATATCAGATATATGTAGTACAAAAGATATCAAATATATCAGCTATAAGTAGTATATATATTTTTGAAAATATTCGATTTGAGCCTATCTGCTCAACTACCTCAGCTAGATTAGATTTGGCACTTGAATCTTAAAACAAAATATGAAATTGTGTATGATATGAGCTATAGCTCTATAACAAGTTTATATATGTATTATAAGAAGTAGAAGCAGTCTATAAGAAGAAGATGATGAATTTTTATTATATATTTACTTTTTATATATTCATATGTATGTTTCTGTTTTATGTCATTTTGGGTCATCATCATTAGCATCATAATATATTCTTCAGCTGAATGATAATTATGAGTAGCTTCCTCTCGCACCTATCCATAACAAGTGTGTTCCTGGCATGGTCTTAATAATCATTGCGCTCTAATTCAGCAACAGTTGGGATAACATTCAGCAACAGCTATACTTGTCTTGCCTTAGAGACGATAAGACAACAACAATTACTCGTAGAACTCTATAGAAGTTCTCAGCCTTGCACTGATACAAATACTACTGCCACAGTAGAAGGCAATCACGACAGTACTAGGAAGCTTGGAGAACATACTTAACAATGTATTTCACAATATCACGTCATATATACATACATATGTATAGATAATATGTATTCCAATATATATATTTACATTATATTGTTCCATTTGTTCAGCCTCAAGCAAACTCAGAAACCCAGCAAAAAATAATCTTTTTCTTATTTATTTCACCAATTAAAATCTGAATTAATTAGAATTTAATCACAATTTTGTTTTCTTATTAAAATTATATATAATTAAATAATTAACTATTTAAATAAGCATTATTATATGTTTCTCGTGTAGAGGTTAGCCAAAAAGTCACAAGCTGAAACCAGTTAGCCCAGTGTCCAACTCTATAAATAGTATCCCATTATAATATTATAGTAGCTATCATTTATGGAATCGGCCTGATTAAAATATAGAATTTTTCTTATACATTGTAATCTGAGTTCCTCTTTGCATTCCATTACTATAAACCTATCATATAATTGCAGCATGAATGAATCTTATGAATGAATCTTATCGTCTTGAATTAGTTAAAATATATAACAGAGCTTACCGTTGGGCTCTCGAGCGGTGAGTTTCGAGTACATCGAGGAATTGCAAATAGTCATCGTGGCTTGCTGGAAATCGAGTGTTTCTCATGACGATCATGAACTCTGACGTATGCGGAATGAGAATCATTAGCTTGTGCTCATCATAATGATGATGATAATGATCATGATGATGATAATGATGATAATGATGATGATGATGATGATGACGCCTTTGCGTTTTGTCATGCTAATGGCGTACTTATTATTGTCCATGCTGCATGACTTGCGAAAAGTAAAACCATTAAATAGCCCCGATCGAAGCGACGACAAATCACAACTAGCAGCAAACCGGTCGAGTTGATAACGCTTGTTAAGTATCTCTCTCAGTCTGGCGCTCCCTCTCTTCCTCTCTGTCTCTCTCTCTCTCTCTCTCTCTCTCTGTCTATCTCTTGGTCAGTCTGTGCGGTGTCAGTTGGGGTCTGGTCTTCAGGCTAACTAAATATTTGGACTTGTTGCGTGTGCTAAGCGAAAGTTATTTGCGTATACCCTGATATCATGCCAACGGGGTATAATGTTTCTTATTTAAAATGTATGTGAGCGACAAAGGTGGGTGTGACAGATGCCATAAAGTATGCATACAAATTAATGGGAATGGAACAGAAGAGTCGATAGCGACCCGGCCTGGTATCTAGTATATCATAATTGACAAATTACTTCTATATAACAAATTCTGATTAAATAATCGATCAAGTTAATGTATATGTATGTATGTTATATATATATGTATGTATATATTGATCAGGACCTGAACCGGAACCTATAGGAATGCCACTTTTTTCCTATAGTTCATTTTATATAAAATAATCGATAAAGAAAATTATCGAATATCAGTTGTATATAGATTAGGCTAGCAACTCTGGCATATTACGATTCCCAAGCAATTCAAAAATTATAGAACTTCAATTTAAGCTAAATTTACCAACTGTGTCATGTATAGAATATCTGATTGATTCTGATCAAGCTTACATCAAATAATCGATATGAAAAGTTATCGAAAATCAGCTTTTTACTACAACTACAAACTCTGGCATTTAGATACTCTTAAGCATTCTTTGATTGATATTGATAATATTTGCTTTAGATAATCGATAACAAAAGTGATCGAAGTTCAGTTTCATAAGACTGGCACATAGTTACCGCCCATAGTTATGACTGATTCTAATATTAATATTTTAACAGGCTACAGGGTATATTGCAGCCGGCTACAGTTGTCTACATTACTCTTGTCTCATTTTGTCAGCCTACACGGGCATTGATCGATGGCATGAGTGCGTGAGGCTGTTAAGTGCTGCTCCCCTTTTCTCAGACTTGATCTTGGTCATGGTCTGCCCCCCCCCTCCCCCTCTCACACACTCTCCTCTCCTTCACAGACTCTTTCACTCAGTACACCGCTGACACTGACACTGTCTGTCGGAATCTCTGACAGCGGGCGTCAATTTATGGCACGCTTCGATGGAGTTCAATGGCAAACAAGACGGCGGCAGCCACGACAACAACTGCAACAACTCGCTATCTACAGCTCCGATGAAGACATCCAAGTGCCAGCAGCCAAATGCACCGGCTGCATCAGTTGCTTGGTTGGTCTGTCTCCGAATTATCGCTGCATAAATAGAACTGTATGTGGATGAGGGCGACAGTTGTATAGGGGGGAGCATGAGAGGCAGAGAGAGGGGCTTTGCTCAACTGCTCTTTTCCTTATAGACTCTTCATTATTTTTACAACCGAACCGAATGATTTTCTTTTGTTTTGTCTCTTCATTTTTATGAAGGACCCAAATGACGGCGACAGTCTGCCTGCGCCTCCTGCCCCTATGCCTGGAACCATAGCGATTCCTGTCTGGCTGCAGCCACAGCCATTAAGCCAGCTTCATGGCATCGCATTGATCTCAATGAACCGGGCACACCCGCTAAGTGATTTCCCAAGCCACGTTCGATTGCTGCAAAGAAGCAACAGCGATTGGAACCACTATCGTGTTTTGCATATAAAAAAAAAAAAAATACAAAAAAGAAAAAACGAATTGGTGGAAAGATCGACGCGGTTTTTGGTCACGTCGCGCCCATATGGCAAAATCAACACAATATAGAAAGCACATGTCTAAGACAGCCAGACCCAGGCCCGTTCCAACTATAATAATAATACCTAGCATAGCTAGCACATAGGGGACGGTCTGGCAACGTTGTTGACGGCGACAATGCCAATTAGCAATTAGAGCATTATCTAGCATTAGGCAATGGCAATAACAATAATGATGAGGTGTGCCAAGGCATGCGGCAAGGAGTCAAAGCCTAACAGCATTGATAGACCGCAATTATCTATCCTACAAATGGCGACAATTTTGCCTAGACATTAACGCGACTTCAAGAAAGCGTTGATCGATCCATAGAGGCGTCTGCTATTAGCTTAGAAATTAGAGTTGAGTGAGCGAGAGGGAGAGAGATGTTAGCTCATGTTTTGGCATGCGCCCAACCTGTAGCTCTTCAATAGCTTTCGCAAATATTAGTCTTGGAGCTGTCTCAGCAAAGTCTTCATTGACTTCCGGTATATTGAGTATTTAGTTAGCCTTGACAGTGCGAATTCAATGTCATGTTGCGCAGTTGACTTAAGCTTATCTAATCTAATGGGAAGCAAATTTGATAGGGAAAATCATTTCCCTTGAGTGAGCAAATATTTCGGATAGTTACAGCTTGCCTTTCATCTCTACATCTTCCAAGAATCATTATCAAGCCAAAAGCTCATCATATCAAGCCAAAAGAAAGGAATTCTGAATATTTGTTTAGTTTCCCATATTCTGTACTTTGAGCTGAGTCCTAGAATCGCAATATATTTAGATCGGTATCTTTGCTAAGGATGCCTACTGTGATGAGCCATTCAAATCTTGTTCTTATTATTCGTATGCTTATTCTTATTCTCTTGTTTTCAAACTCTGGAAAATATAGTTATATCCTATAGATACCTATATATGAGCTATATTCTTCGAACCTGTAAATTTTCAAAGTATCAATCAACTATAGGAAATTCCCAATATATTGGATAAGAAGAATTTATCTCTAGCCCCGCCCCGCATATACTTTGAGCTTAAGGCTTGTGTATAAATATTTATATATAGTATGGATTTAGGATTCTAATATTATTTACACTGCTAGAGACAAAGAAATTCAGGATATATAGTTAGGGATATATTCAGAAAGGCAAAACTGGAATCTGCAAAGCTTTAGCTTCAGAAGCATTTACTACAGACAAAAGAATGTCAGATTTTTTACGCCCTTTCCTGGTGTAGTCCAAAAGTCGTAAAGCCTTATGAGGCGAGTATATTCTCGTCTTCAATACCCGCCAAATGGTTGGGCCAGCGAGCAGGACGAAAATATATTCCGATTCAATCCAATCTAATTCAGCCGTATAATAAACAAAAAAGTTATATAGAAATGAAAACATTTTCCTACTTTTCCTCCTCGCAGATATCAACTACCATGGATAAATCCACGCTGACACAGAAGAATTATGCGAGCGTCTACAATGAGACGACAAAGCCGAAGAAACCAAAGCGTCGCGACAAGAGCGATTTGGGTCCCGATTTTGTGGCACCCGATGGCGGCTGGGGCTGGGTCATCTGTGTGGCTGCAGGTCTGAATAATGTGAGTAGATAGAACTATAATGCATATGGCAAATCAACTAATCCAACGTCTATGCCTAGTTCTTTATGTTTCCGGCGCTGCAGCAATACGGACTGATTTACAGGGCGCGCATGTCTACGTTGGGCTTTGATGCGAAGGAGACGACGATCATTGTGAATGTGGTGATGACTCTGTCCTCGGTAGTGGGTGAGCAGCATCTAGCAGCATCTATTAATTCAATTAGTAATCAATTTAATTGCAATTATATTTCTTTAGGCATTTTCAATGGAGCTATGTTTCGGCGCTTTACCTTCCGTCAGGTGGCCTTGGCGGGCACAACTCTTGGCTTCTTGGGCATCTTCGGCTCGGCCTTCTGCACCACCTTCTGGCAGTATATTATCTGCCTGTCGCTGATCTATGGTGTGGGCCTGGGCATGGCCATGGCCGCCGTCTCGCTGGCTGTGAACACATACTTTAAGCATAGCCGCAGACGTGCAACGGGCTTCTCCTGGACGATCACGGGCCTGGGCCCGATCATCTTTCCATATGTGTCCACCTTTCTGCTGGGCTACTATGGCTCGCTGGGCACGATTTTGGTCTATGCCGGCATTGCGTTCAATGCGGTGCTCTGCGCCCTTACGCTGCAGCCGGTGATGCGGCATGTGCGCAAACCGGAGAAGGTCGAGCCGGATACCGTCGATCAAAAGGATCAACCGGAGCTGATCGAGGCCAATGGCAATCTATTGTCGACGGGCAGCGATCCGTGGAGCGACTACGAGTGCTCGTACTGTCAGCAACAGAAGCGTGCCAAGCGTGGCATCTTCTCGTCACAATATCTCTTCAACGATGACGATCCGGAGCATCCCGGCTATGAGATCACTGATCCGGGCACACCGATGCTTGCACGTGCCAACGATGGCTGGTTCGGCTCCAAATTGTCGCTGGCCTCCGAGCGGCGACAGGTGCTGCTGCGCCAGGCCTCGATCGGTGTTGGGGCTGCAGCAGGCACCAAACTCAGTCGCGAAAACCTAAACAAACTGGAGGAGGCCAACGAGGCGGATCGGTTGCAGCGGCAGCAGGAGTCGGCCATGGGTCTGTCCAAGCCAAACTACTTCAATCGCGAACGCGGCGATCTCGGTCGATATGCGAGCAAGACAAGCATCTACTCCAAGCCCGGCGCCGAGGAGCTGCTGAGCTGCACCTGCGCCGAGGACAAGGCTCTGCTGCAGAAATCAGCCGATGCATTGCGTCTGCAGGAGCAGGCACTCCAGGCCGCCGAGGAGGCCGAGGAGGTGGCCAAGCGCAAAATGAAGTTTCGCGAAAAGGTGGCCAAATTCTTCGATCTCGATCTGCTGCGCAACGTGACCTTTGTCAATCTGGTCATCGGCATGAGCATCATGATGTTCGGCGAGATGAATTTCTCGGTGCTAACGCCGTTCATTCTGGACAGCTATGGCTATACAAATGAGCAGTGTTCCCTGGTCATGTCGCTGCTGGCCTGCATGGACATCTCGGTGCGCTTCTTGGCTCCGCTCTTCCTCGAGAAGGTCGACCTGGACAATCGGGTGCTATTTGCCTTTGGCATCATTTGCATCGCTGTGGGCCGTGTCATTGTCACCATGGCCTCGTCGTTCAATGTGATCGTGGCCGTCTTTCTGCTCATCGGCTTTGGCAAGGGATTCCGTACCATCTTCTCTCCACTGATCATACCCAGCTATGTGCCGCTGCGTCGCCTGCCCGCCGCGTCCGGACTGCAGCTGATCTTCAACACCATCTTCTCCTTTGCCATGGGACCCCTGCTGGGTGAGTATACCCGTAGAAATGGCACATTGAAATCTCTCTAATCTCGACTTTTCACTTTCACAGGCATCATCACCAATGCGTTTGGCTACAGTGCCACCATTCACTGCATCAACTTTCTTACCGGCATCGCTCTGCTCATGTGGATCGCCGAGTCGGCGATTCGACGGGCTCTCGGCAAGCCGTACAGTCCGCCGGAACAGTAGCGTTCAGCTGGGGCAGCCCTGCAGCAGCAACTGAGCTACTTATGCGGCCCACCACTGTAAACTTGGCCCAGGTCAACTCTACATCCATTTCAATTACCTTGTCTATAGTATTATCTTAAGCAATTCGCACTAACTTTAGCTCATAGCATAACTTTAAGCGATATTATCTAACGTAAACGACGTCTTAAGTACTTACAGTAAGCAATTAATTATATGTCCACACATAAATTTATATATATATATATATAAATTTATATATATGTGTTAGATTTAATGAAACAATATTTTTTTATTAAAAAAAAAAAAAAAAAAGATTTATTTTAAACATTTCACTTGATTACTTGTGAACTGAACTGACATATTTTTATTTGACTAACATTTTTAGATCATTGTATTGAGCTTTTACTGTACCAAGTGCATTGGCAGATCTTTCGGATCAATGTGTGAATAAGCTCATAAATAATCATATACATATCGCTCAATTATACGACTTAGGCGCAAACTAACCGTTAATTATAGATTACATATTGTTCAGTAAATACTATATATATATATTAATATATTTACTGGATTACATAATAAATGTCTTTTTTTTTTTTTTTTATTGCACAATTGACGTTAAATAATATCATGAGCAGTTAACCTGTAGCAAAAAAGTTGAATGTAAATTTAAATAAATAATATATTAAATAAAATCTGTGCACAAATTAAATCCCTCGCCAACAGTCGCATCTTCTGGGGTTAACAGCGTACGCTGCTGTTAGTTAACAGCGCGCTAGCAGCACGCTGTTCGATGTCTCTCAATTGAATTGGCATTTGCGCTGATTTGCCGTCCTCGGGCAATTATCGGTTTTTAGTTTGTTTGAGCAGCTAAGAGCGTCGACATCGGGAGCCTCTAACCGTTTGCCCGCCAGCCCGCTAACCCGCTAACCGTTAACCAATGTTAAGCATTGAAGCAGCATGCCAATTGGACAAGTGCAAGTGCAGTGCAACATATTAAACAGATTCTAATTCGAATTTCGGTTTCGGCGTTGCGTGGGGCGGCTTTGAACTTGATGAGCTGCCAAAGTCAAAGCCACTAAATAAGATGTAACAACAAAATTTTATTTTTTTTTATTTATTTATTTTTTTTGTTAATGTGAGAGTGAGAGAGAGAGAGAGAGAGAGAGAGAGTGCACAAGTAAAAATAAAATTGCACAGTCAAAGTGGTAGGCAAAAGGCGCCAAGAGGCAGATCGACTGCCAAAATTGCATTCGCATTGGCTGAGAGGAATTAGTGAGACATATGTATATATAAATACTATATATATATATATATATATATAAAATATATATTATCAGCAAGTTATGCACACACTTGCATAGAGATATATCAATCTATGGCTGATTACATGATATGATTAAATTGGTTCTGTAACATGCTCTTATCACGAATTCCGCTCATGAGTTTGGTGGCAAATCGCATTGAGATCGCCAACGACACACCTGTACACAATGGGCGTGGCTCTGGGCAGCTGCTGTTGTCAAGCGCAAAGAAATAAAGGACCAACAAGCCAATCTAATCAATCAAATTAATTGCTGATCTCAGGCAACTGATCAAACAAAAGAACTATTCTTATCACTTGACTGTATCTAACTCTCCATCTCCCTCTCTCTCTCTATCCTAGTCAATTTATGTAGTAGCTATGTAGTAGACAAAGCTCTACTGTTAACAGATAAAGATAAGAAAAGTGCTATTGATAGAGCTACTATTTGACTTGCAGTTTACACAGGTAACTAAAGAAGTCCAGCGAGTTAGAGATAAGAGTCGATCAATAGCTGAGCTAGTTATACAACAGATATATATATTCTATATATATTCTAGTCATAGTCTCTCTGGCTCTATAGTTTCGACAACATGATTCATTTAGATCATAATTCTCATAATTCGCTCATTAAGCTGAGTTTGGTTTCGCCCAATCTGCTGATAAGACTGTCAAAAGATTTCATGGCAAACGCCATAGCCATGAACCCGGCAACAAATGCGATCTCATACCTGATTGCTGGCTCGTGCAGCAGCGGCGCAGTTAATTGTGACAAATGCTCGTTGGAACTCTATGGCAATTGAGCTGGCTTTAAATTGTTTGGGAATTGACGTCGTTGGCTCGATGAGAATTTCCATTTGACTTGCGTCACTGATGAATCTCCTCATTGGCATTGATTGCAGATTGCAGATTGCAGATTGCAGATTGCAGTTGGGCGAGATGGTGTCCCTGGAGCAGAAGGTCTATGGCGATACAACACAACCATTGCCACGACGCGGCCAACGTGGGCGTGGCTATTACAATCGAAAGGACAAGAGTGATCTGGGCGAGCATTTTGTGGCGCCCGATGGCGGCTGGGCGTGGCTGGTGTGCGTAGCCGCTGGCTTATCCAATGTAGGTAAAAATCGAAGCACTTAGTCAGATTTCAAGCAATTATTCGACGCACTTGCAGATGTCACTTTATCCCTGCCTGCAGCAGTTCGGCCTAATGTTTCGCGAACGTCTCATCGATCTGGGCCTGAGCAGCTCTCAGGTGACGGCCATAATCAATACGAATCCAGCTGTCTCGGCCTGCACGGGTCTGCTCAATGGGCCAATGTTTCGGCGCTTCACCTTCCGCCAGGTGGCCATGACGGGTGCGCTGCTCTGCTTTACGGGCATTGTTCTGACCGCCTTCTGTGATACCTTCGCCGGCTACATTGTCGCCTATGCGGTGCTTTATGGTAAATATTCCTTTTGGCTTGAATATTCCTTTTTCGACTGTCACTCACTGATCTCTGATCTTCCGCTCTCTCAGGCTTTGGCATGGGCATCAGCGTGTCGGCCTCCTCGCTGGCCATCAACACGTACTTTCAGCAGAAGCGCCGCCGTGCCGCTGGCTTCTCCTGGTCAATCACTGGGCTGGGTCCGATCTTTTTTCCCTATCTGGTCACGTTTCTGTTGAGCATCTACGATGTCCAGGGCACGGTGCTGATCTTTGCCGCCATCGCGCTGCACAGCTTTCTCAGTGCGCTGATCTATCAGCCGGTGCGCTATCACACGAGAAGGGATGCAACGGAGTCGGCAGTGGCTGCGGCTGCGGCTGCGGCTGGGGCTGGGGCTGGTACGGCACTCATGCCAGTGGAGCAGCAGCCGGAGATTCTGTGCGCCCATTGTGCGCTGCAGCGTAAGCGCGAACCGGGCGGAATCTTCTCCAGCCAGTATCTGTATCAGGATGACGATGTTCAGCGGCCTGGCTACGAGATCATTGAGCCCGGCACGCCCATGTTGTCGCGGGCAAATGACGGCTGGTATGGCTCAAAGCTCTCGCTGAGCTCGGGACGCATGCGCTTTCGCACGGTGTCCAGTTCAAAGGACTTGGAGCATACACAGCGCCTGCACAGTCCCATCAGCGAGGAGCGCCAGCAACAGCAGCAGGACGATGAATTCCTGCGACCAAATTACTTTCGGCGAGAGCGCGAAGAGTCCATACTGGAGTCGAAGCTCTGCTGCACCTGTGCCGAGCAGCGGGCGCTCTATGCCGCCCAGCAAATGGAGCAAGTGGAGCAGAATAATAACAATGACACCGAGCTGCAGCAGAAGGTCAAGATGAGCTGCATCGAGAAGATTGTGATGTTTTTTGACCTGGATCTACTGCGGGACATAACGTACGTGAATCTGGTCGCCGGACTGACGGTCATTAACTTCGGAGAGCTGAACTTTGCCATTCTGACGCCGTTCATATTGACGGACTTTGGATTCGATACGAAACAGATCACAGTGGCCATGTCCCTGATGGCCGGCCTGGACATCACAATGAGATTCCTGGTGCCATTCATCACAGAGAAGATACCCTGGGATAATCGTGTCTTCTTTCTGATCGGCGTCGTTGGCATCGCCATCGGACGCACCGCAGTGGCCTGCACGCGATCCTACATGGGCATTCTGGCCTGCTTCATGTGGATTGGCCTGTGCAAGGGTGTGCGCACCATCTTCTGGCCACTGATCATACCCGGCTATGTGCCGCTGAATCGTCTGCCGGGCGCCTCTGGCCTGCAGCTGCTCATCTCGGGATTGTTTACGCTCATCTGTGGCCCCTTTGTGGGTGGGTATTATCTGTCGATATCTGTGTGTATCAATATCTATTCAATATTTCTATCCGATTCGTGCAGGTCTTGTGCGTGATCGCTTCAACTACTCAGTGGCGCTGCATTGCCTTGACGCATTGTCCTTCATGGCGGCCGCTTTGTGGACCTTTGAGGCGTTGTGGCGACGACACAGACGCAAGCTGGCCAGTTGATTAAGCGAAATATATAAGATATTTAACTTCTTCTTATTTTTTTTTTTTTTTTTGTAGTTCTTAAGCTCTTTTGTAAAACATGCACATATGTGTCCATATTATATGCTAGAGGATAATAGTAAAAGCCGATGCAGTTTTGCTGCTCTCTTTTAAAAGTACGCAAAATATAACTAATTCTCTAATTGATATAGATTAGAAATTTTACATAATTACTATTGGTACTCACATTCGTGGATTTTTAGCTTTCTCAAATGTGAAGACAATTTTTTTTTTTTTTGCTAAGCCAACTTCGTATAGGGAGTGTGCATTCCAAAAAAATGTAGCATACTTTTGCGCGCAACAGAAACTTTCAGCGCATACAAGAAGTGCAGTTTTTCGCTGCATACTTTTAGGCTGCTTTGATATTAAATGCAAGAAAAACTCATGGAACGTACACATATAACGTTTATTTTAATTAATATATTGAATAAATTGCAATTTTCTCTGCTTAGTTACATAAAAGTGACTTTGATTCGCATTATATATGCCTTATGATAGCATTTTTAATAGTTTATTTTTGTTTTCTCTTTTATCTTTATGCCGCTTAAGTAATTAGAAACATACGTACACACACACTGCGCCGCCGCCCACATGTGCACGTGTCACTGGGGCGTGGCCAAACTAGACTTTCCATATTGCTACGCTCATATATATGCATATATATATGTCTATATATTTATATATATATATTTATTTATATATTTTTTTTATATATGAAGTAAAATTAAAGTTCACGTCACGAAAAAAAAAAAAACAAAAAAAAAATTATTGATATATTTAGCTGTAAAACACATTACCAATATGGATAAAACTAAGTGTACGTGTAAAGCTACCAAATGCAAAAATACTCTAAAATTGGTTTAGGCTTACAAATTAAGTTCGCAACACGATAAGTCAGGTGCATCCATCCGATTGGCCTGTGGAAATATATTACAATAGATGCGCCGCACTGGTCAATAGAACTGCTTTGGGAACTCCTGGCGCTGCAACTCCTGCTGAGTCCTGCTGAGTCCTGGCGCCGCCATCGTGTCCTGGGCTGCGTCCTGCCTCGTGGGCTCTATCTGGGTCTTGGCGATATCGTGGACTTTGGTGTTTGTCGCTGCAGCGCAGCCGCTGCCGGCGCCGCTGTCACAATTGTGATTACCTGAGTGTGTGTGTGTGTGCGGATGCGGATGCGGATGCGTATGTGAGTGGAATTGTACAGTGTTGTATAATGTATTTATGAGCGATATGCATAGGTGAGTGGATGTGTGTGTGTGTGTGTTTGAGACAAAGCAAACATTATGATTACGCATTAAAGCCAACGATTGCTGCGATTGCGATTTACTTTGGAATTGCCATCAATGATCTCCACAGGCTCCGCTGGCACATAGGCGGACAGACCCTTCAAGCCAAATATGTCCGGTGTATAGTTGCGCACCTGTTCCGTTGAGGGTGTGGGCGTGGCGGCCATTATTTCGCTGGTTACTATAGTTGGAGAAAGGTTATTAAGGGAGACATAGAGAGAGATAAGGATATCAGATAATATATGAATATATTTTTGAAAAAAGCTAAAAATAGCTGGAAAACCAGCTGCTATATAGGCATATATATCCACATTTCGCCTAATGAGCAGATCATAAAGGATGTGTCAACAGTCAAATGTCGGAGCTGTAGATTTATAACTGAAGAAGGTCGGGGTTTTCTGAGGTCTCAAAAGAACTTCCATATACTACTATGTGTAACCCCAATATCAAATCTTTAACTTCAGCACAGAAAGACATAACTTAAGATCCAAGCAGTTTCAGTGGTGAATTGGCTAACGGAAAAGCCCAACAGATGGATAAAACCAATATACCCAACTCACTTCATGAGCAAGCTGAAGAAAGATCCCTAGATCTCAAGCAGAAGTGCCAGACTCGATTGCCTTAGATTCAACTTGGGAACCTATCTATCTTACCTGTTGCTGCACCCGGTGTGGGTCGCACACGTGGAAATCTGGGCGCTGGCGTTTGATAGACTGGAGCCGGCACCGAGGCCGATGCGGAGAGCTCACTCTGCTGCTGTGGCTGATGACGCGGCTGTGGCGTGACGACGTAGACCTTCTCATTGGTCTGTGGCAGTATGGCCACCTTGGCCTGCTTCCACAGCTCGACGGGCGCTGGCGTGGATGCCGTGGTGCGCATGTACAGAGGCGTAACCATATCAGGCGTCGACTCAGCCGTGAATGACGCTGGCGTCGTCGTGGGCATAGGCGTAGTGCTGCGCAGCGCTGGGCTGTGGCGATGCGCCGACTCGTAATAGTCGGGCAGCAGATGATTGTGCTCGACAGGCTGGAAGCGACGCAGATGCAGCTGCTCCAGATTGTTAATCGAGGTGGATAGATCGCCTGCATTGCCCAGACTCGAAGTGGCGCCGCCGCCCAACTCAAAGCCACCGCCGCCGACGCTGCCTCGCGTCGTCTTCGACTGGCGCAGAGCCGTCGACGTGGCCGTCGGCGTTGCTGGCGTCGTTGTGGTCAGATACTCAGTGGGTATGTGCTTGGAGCGACCGCGTATGGTTGGCGTGCTGGGGCGATGCGATAGCGAATTGTATTCCTGCTCCGTCCAGCCGTCGATGTTGTGCTGCAGCTTCGAGATGTCCACGCCAAAGTGGGCGGGCCGTCGCTTCGTCTCGCGCTCCCGCTTCAGCAGCTCGCGCAGATTGGAGGCCAGAATTTTGGTTAGGTATTTGGTGGTGCGACGCGTGTTTGGTGGCGGCGCTGCCGTCACCGTGGAAGTGCTGACCAGCTTCGATTCCTGCTGCTCGTGCAGCTCGTTCTCCTGACTGGGACGCAGCCGCCAGCCGGGCGTCCAGTTGATCGGCTCGAAGGGTCGTGGCTTCTGCTTGGTCGTATACGGTATAATTACCTGCTGTGGCCCCGGCGGTGACATGCCCGCAAATTGGCCGCTGGCATCGATGGCGCCGTACGTGGATGTCGGCGTCGGCGCCTGCGTCGGCTGACCGAGACGTATACTCAGCTCGGCGGGATCACGGGTAAATGGACGTGGCGGCACTGCACCATGCGCCTGACCATGATTAATGGGCGAGTCGAGCAGCCGTTTAGGCGTCTCCCGCTGCCGCCCATCACGCCCATGCGACACCAGATGATTGTTCAGCTCAATAGCAGCCGACGGCGCCGGCTGCTCCGTGGTATAGACCACTGAATCGTACACGGGCGTCACGGTACTCGTCTCGGTCAGATCTTGATATTGCTCGGCATAGTAAAGATGCTGCTGCTCCTGCTCCTGCTCCTCCTCGTGCTGCTGCTGCTGCTGTGACGAGGCGGCCGGATAGTTGTCTGCGGCCGGAATTTGCGTCGTTGGCGTCTCAACGGTGATGGGCGTAAAGTGTCCAATTTCGGTGAGCAGCTGCGAGGCGGGCAAATGCTGATGCACTGCACCGCTGCTCAAATCCTCCAGCTGATAGCGCACGGTGCTGATGTCTAACGGCTGCTGTTGCTGCAGCGGTCTATGATTCTTGGGCAGTGCCGATTCTTGGGCCGTTGGCGTTGCCGTCTGACCCAGATCAATGGCATGCGACTGCACATAGGTAGCCGGATACTCCACGGAGGTAACAAAGTCCGTCAGCTGATGGCTTTGCACAATCTCAAAGCTGCTGCTGCTCGACTGCCGTGGCGGCGGCTGAGGTGTTGTCGATGGCACCGCGGGCACAGGTCGCAGCTCCGAGTGAGCTCCAACATTCTCCAGAGGATAGAGCTGTTGCTGCTGTTGCTGCTGTTGCTGCTGTTGCTGCTGATGCTGTTGCTGCTGCTGCTGCTGCTGTTGCTGCTGCTGCTGCTGTGGCAGCGGTCGGAATGGCTGCGCGTTGTAGAGTGGAGGCATGGCCACATGACTTAGTCCGGGCACTGGCAGCGAGATGGGCAGAAAGACGCTCTGTGGCGGCGCCTGGAACTGCACGGCGCGCTGGCGATGCTGTGAGGCTTGAGCCAGAGGCTGCTGCTGCTGCTGCCAGGCAGAGATGTGCTGTTGAGGCAGCTGCTGTTGATGCAGCTGCTGCTGATGCAGCTGCGGTGGCTGCTGCTGCTGTCCGAACATGGGCACCCAGGGATACTTGTTGCACAGGCCGCACGGTTTGCCATCCGCACTGAAATGCTGCACTGGCTTCGGATAGGCATAGCTTAGTCCAGCACTGGCGCTCAGCTGTTGATCGCGCGGCGCTGCACCGGCACCGCCCAGGCCAAACCAACGGGCGACGCGCGTCATGAAGCCACCCTCGGGCGACTGTGGCTCCGAGTAGCCCGCATGTGTAAGCCGCTGCGGCACGGGCAATGCCGCCGATGGCGGTGCGGGCAGTGCAATGGGCGCCGGCGGTGGCGGTGGCACCAAATGATCGGCTGGCTGCGGCGGCGACAGCGCAACGGCTGCTCTCACACACAGCAGCGTTGTCAGCACCAGGCCCAAAGCAGCTGTCAGCCGGCTGCAAGTTGCCTGCAATGAGATGACAAGTGGTTGACAGTGAGTGTGCACTGAGAGAAACATATGTAGTATAAATGAAATGAAGAAATTAATTACTGCTAGGCCCATGTCTAATCCAGCTGCAGACAAGTCTCTGAATAATCTGCAAACTCTACTACACTTCAAGCAGATCTCGACTATAAATGAATCCGAATTGAATAAGTTCAATGAAAATCGCATAGAAGACACACATTGAAAACGAGAGTTAGTTCCACATAAAGTCAGCATACACTGAGAGAAAAGCATTTAACAACATAATGAAACAAAAATCTTAAGGACTGCTAACACAATTCCTACCCGATTCCCGTCCACAAGAGAATCTAAGTGGTATGAGTCCCATTGATTTGAAAATCGCAGAGTAGGGCAACAAGATTGAAAACGGAACTTAGTTCCATATGAAATAAATGCAGACTAATAACACGAGATGGAAATGAAATGAAAGCTCTTCTACTTCTACTCTACTTCACAAGAGAATCTTTACTGAGCAAGTCTTATTATTTTGAAAATCGCATAGAAGAGCAACGTAACTGAATACGAGATCTTGTTTCGCATAAACTCAACATACACTGGGAGATGAGAAAACTAAATATAAATTGAAATGAAAAACTTAGGACCTGCTATCCCAATTCCTACTTCAACTTCAGAATCTAAATTGAATTAATTTAACTTAATTTGAAAATCGCATAGAAGAGCAATAAAATTGAAGGAAAGGTAATATGAGATGAGAGACAAAAAAAAATACTTCTACTTCTGCTCTACTTCAATAGGAATACGAATAAATTCAATGAATTTGAAAATCGCATAGAAGAGCAGTAAAATTGAGAATGAAGATTAGTTACTCATGCTCACTGAGGGAAAAGTAAAGTAAGTAAAGAGCTGGGGGCCAAACAAATCAAAGAAAAATCCTTCTGCTTCTGCTCTATTTCAATAGGTTTACAAATAAGCTCAACGAATTTGAAAATCACATAGAATTCTAACATATGTATATCTAATATATATCAAAATCTAATGTCTAAGCTCAGCATAAAATATCGATTCAGAGAATATCTCACAATCAGTTGAATCAACACAAACTTTCGCTCAGTGCACTCTACTCTTGCCTACAATCAATTTTCCATTTCACTTTTCGGCTCATAAATTGAATGCCCACCGGCGAGATGGCAACCATTAATTTTGGCCAAATTGGAGCGGGCCGATAAATGATTGGCCTTATTGATCCGGTTAGCGAGACCGAGATCCATTATTAAAGCCAACGCACAGTCGAGCCGGTTAGGCTAGTCCGTTTTAATGGCCAAGGTCTGGCGGGCGTCAAAAAAAAAAACAAAGTCAACAGGTGAGTGGTACAGGTAAACACTGGCTTACCTGTTTAGCTCTTTCCCCATAGAGCTACAAAGATATCGCGAAATGAAGTTATTAACTGCATAAGGAGAAGCTTAGAGAACTAGCCTCCTGCTAAGCCAGCTTCGAACACTATTAACACTTCGCATCGATAGCTGAAGTATTTCTCAATTGTGATGATCAAGGATAGAAATATAATGAATTATATAGCGGGCCCATTGATATCGATTATCAGCCCATGCCCGCTCATTTGACGTATTTTCAATTGAAGACTCAACCACCACTGATGGCCAATGACAGATTCACATAGATACGACATAATTGCAAAATAAATGAATCAGCTATTGACAATACTACTACTATATACAAATCTATAACTCAGTACAGCATAAAATACGCACTCACTCAATTCTTCGGGCTCGGCACATAACTCGAGGCGCGCTGCTAATCTCGCGCCATTCTCACTAAAAACTTGAAGAGGCTTCCTTAGATTAAAAGCCAATTAACGTCAAAACCAAGCACAGCCCAATAACAACAATGTCAGATACAGATAACAATAGATATCAAGCTGAATGACAGAATATATATATATATATATGACGGAGAGCGCCTAAGTAAATCAATTAAATGTTGGCCTACACACGCACTGTGGAGCCTTTGCATAAAATATATTAACAAAATATTTGCGTAATTTTGCATATTTGAATATTTGATAGCATTTTAATTTAATACTTCCTAAAAATGAAAATAATTTCTGATCTTTACATTTTGCCTAATTTTCAATTTAATTACAACAAAATATGTTTTGCTAGTCCAATTTGAATATGATTTGAAATATGTGTAACTGTGGCTATAACGAATGAATTTTCGGCCCATTGCGGCTTTCACTTGACTCTAGGAGGCAGGGTCGTGGCCCAAATTGTTAATTGACCCAAGCCAATGGCCAATGGCCAATGGCTACCGGCCGCCAGATGGCGTCATCATTATCATCAACTAACAGCAACAAAGTTTTTGCAATGCTTTTGCTTTTGCTTTTGCTTTTGCTTTGTCTTGTGCTTTCCATGCAACGGCGCCAGACCACAATAAAAAAAAAAAGCTTCATACAAGACACGGCATACCCACAAATATGTTGAACTTCCTTCCATGTGCGTCTAAATGTCAATTTACCATTATTTATGGTTACTTTCGGCATACGTCCCGCTCATTGACATCCACACACACACAGCAGCAGCAGCAGCAGCAGCAGCTAGTTGACTCCAGCTCATGGCATCTTCTCTCTCGGATTGTGGTTGGCTTTTCATTATCTGCAACGATTCCGCATTTCGATCGCCAGCAGCTGCTTAAAAACCACTTATAACGTAAGCAAACCCCAAAACTAATTGCAGTTTTCTTTGGGATTTCAATTTCATTTCAAATTGAAGTCAATTTGCTGGCTGTCAAATGGAACTCTAACCAGTTAAGATGGTTTCAAGTGAACATATTGATTTCATATCTAATTTGACTAGATGAAAATCAAAGATGAGATAAGAAAGAAGTTAATACATATCTTATATATTATATATATAACATGTGTATGTATAAAACTTTTGTAAAGTTCAGTACGTGAAATCTAGGAGAGAAGGAAAGAAAGAGAGAGAGAATGGATCAGAGGAAGAATAGGGAATACAATACAGAAAGATAGAGAGGCAGAAAGAAAGAAGAGTGAGGGAAGATCAGAGAAAGAAAAATATAGAGAAAGACTAGAGAGAGAGAGAGAGAGAGACAGAGAGAGAGAGAGAGAGAGAGAGAGAGAGAGAGAGGGAGAGGGAAGTGGAGAGAGACAGAGAAAGATGAACAGATATACTCAGATAGCAAAAGATTAAAAGAACGAGAGAGAGAGAGAGGGAGAGCATGACAGAGAGGAGAGGAGAGGAAGCAATAGAAACATCGGAAGACAAATTTGAAAGACCGTAATAAGACAGAGAGAGAAACTCAGAGAAAAATACAGAAAAAACACAGGGAAAAATGCAGAGAACGACGGAAAGAGATACAGAGCAAGACATGGAGAGACATGGAGACATGGAAAGACATGGAGAGAGAAAGTGGCAGAAAAAAGATAAAAAGAGGCAGAGAAATGCAAAGAGAGATAAAGAGAAATAAATAGAGATGACAATGTGAAACAGAGAGAAACAAAAAAAAGACAGATAGAGACAGAAAGAGACAGAAAGAGGCAGAAAAAGACAGAAAGAGACAGAAAGGGACAGGAAGAGACACAAAGAGGCAGAAAAAGACAGAAAGAAACAGAGAGAGCGACATGCAAAGAAGAGGGGAGAGAGTTAGAGAGATACAGAGAGAGAAAGAGAGAGAGAGAGACAAAGAAAGAGAGAGAGAGAGAGAGAGAGAGAGAGATGGAGAAGTATAGAAAGATAAAGAGAGACAATGAGAGACATAGAAAGTAAGAGTGCAAAAACAGACATGATTTCATATCAAGTAAGAATCACGTAACAACTAAAACTCCAATTGGACATTCGAATAAGAAAAACTCCAATTGCAATGTCAACAATAAACTTCAATTTAACCGAAAAATGAACTAAATAAAAGTATACCAAAATATGACTGCTGCAACGCCCACAACAACTAATTAAATGAGATATTTGGTAATTTGCTCAGTTTGTTTTTTTTTTTTTTTTTTTGCACAGCTCTCAGTTTTTCTTAGCCTTTTCTTTGAAGTGGAATTGGCCAATTGCGCAGCTCACGATAATCCTAATAACCCAATTTTCATAATATGTGCATAGAAATTTGGGCACAGCTTCCACTCCGCGTGACTCTGGTCAACTTTGAACCGTAGATGGATTATTTTATGGAGCCGGAGCCAACTGAGCTAATTATGTGAAAACTTATCAATGGCAATGGAAATGGAAATGGCAATGGCAGTGGGTGAGCAGCCGAAAACGAGTTGATGTGCGCACAACAATGGGCGTGGACTTTCTCATAATTATTTTTGGGCGAGGGATGGATTTGGCTAAGAGGTTTTAGGCAGAGGGAGAGGGTGTGACGGAGACAGACAACGTAATTCAATTAGAGGCGCTGTGACAAGATATCAAATGAAATAAAACAAAAGCAGCGGGGGCTGTGAAGCTTATGGCCAAGTTAACACTGTTGTTGCTGCTGCTGCTGCTGCTGCTGCTGTCATTGGTAATAAATCGGGGTCAGCGCAATTTCGAAAGAAAGTGAAATTCTGCAACAGTTGGCAGCATCAGCAACAGCTACAGCTGATGTCTCTCAAACAAGCTGCCTCATGGCTACGTTCTCTCTCACACAGTCTCCCACTCGCTCCCTCCCTCTCTCTCTCCCTCTCTCTCTCTGCTGTAAACCCGTTTCGTGTCGATAATAGAGCCAACTGCTGGCACTAACTCAACTCCTTCGCATGCAACCTTGGCTTTGCACTTGAAAACGCCATAAGGTTTGACAAACGAACCCAGCGGGCAGACAATCTATGTGCATATATGTATATAGATACATATGTATGTATGTATATACATATATTCAATCTGAAGAAAAAAAAAAGAAAAACTGCACGCGATTCAACAATGCGCCTGGGAATCTTTGAGCTGTCGACGCTGCCAGCGACCGCAATTGTTGTCGACCTTATATATGCATGGCTCTCTGCATGGATTATGTCTGTACTATAATGTGCATGTGTGTGCATGTGTGTGTGCATGTGTGTGCATGTGTGTGTGTTTGGCTATATGAGCTTGGGTCTTCCTCCTCGCTAGCGGCGGCAAACGAAAAGTGAAATTGTCGATCAAAAATGTGAAAAGAGGCGGCAAATGCAGCAACAAAAACTGTCACAGGCAAACACACACAACTCTATATGTATATATGTATATCCATATATATAAATGCATCTGGGCATATATATATAACGGCATTGGGTTTTCCAAACAACAACAACAACAACAATTGCAATTGCAATTGCAACAACATTCGCAATAATTCACATTAGGCCCCGAGCATATTTCTCTTTCTCGCAGCTGAAAGAAATTAATTATGAAAATACTCAGCGCATGGGCCATAAATATTATTAAGAAGAAAAAAAAAAAAAAAGGCCAGCAACGCCCAGACATTCAACAGCAGCAACAACCACAAATGAGTTTTTATGTGTCAGGTGGAAGTGCAAATGATTATTGAAATGCAAAATGTGACCCATAAAAAAAAAGGCAGCATTCAAACAAAGAAGCGCAAAGCATAAATATTGAATAAAAATAAAAAATATAAATATTAAAATATATATATATATATATATATATATATTATATATATATTTTTATATATATATTTGAAATATCTACATAGATCAAGCTATAGCTGCTTTGCATCAAGTGAAGCTGAGTTAAGACAGGCTGATGTGATGATTGTCTGCTCAGTGATATTTTTTTTCAATAGCTCTATTTAAGCAATGACTTGGGGTATTGATGTCAGCTAGCTATTGTTAAATTCATGAGCATTTGCCATTTAATTACATCTTTTTTAATATTCCCATATCAATTGAAGTGCTCATGCCAACTGCTCCAACTATATCCTATGATGCCTATAAACAGCAGCAACTTTTCACTTTTAAAACAAAAATAAAACCTGTCAAGTGAAAATATTAAAAATAAAAAAATAAAAGTTACAGTTTAATTAAGTAATTAATGTTTTTTTTTTTTATAAATAAATTCCCATGACAAAGCTGCAGCTGCAGTCCAAGCGCAGCGGCTGCGCCTAAGCAGAGCCAGCAGAGCGCATGCGCATAGGTGTATGTGTGTGTGCGCGTTAAATTAACTGTACTAGAGTGTGTGTATTATATGTAAAAGAAGCAGAGAATGCTTGATATAGCAGCTATGCGCATGGATCAGGGTATATTCAAGTCGAGCATGCTCTGCTTTAAGTCAGCTCTTCTAAGCATTATACAATTTGAACTACAAAAAATCCGGCCAAACGTTTTTATGCTCGCCCCAAAAATTTCATATGCCAAGTACAGTATATACTCGCCTGCATGGCCTGTCACCTGTCAAAGATACAATTTTTTTTTTTTTTTTTTTTGGTTTTTTTATGATGCCAAATAATGATCATTTTAATTACAATTGGATAACAATAATGAGAACAAAAGTCTTTCATTTGACTTTACTTTTCTTTTACTTTTCTTTGCCGTCTTTCAATTATTTCACGGAAAGTATCTGGGCGGATATTTCTGTTGTCTCAATGTTGCATATCATTTTGCAAACTTTTCCAAATGACGCTGCACAAAATATCAAATAGATAAAAGAAAAAAAAAAGCCAAACTAACAATACTCAAAGAGACGATATTATGCACCGGAATTTGGGCCACAAGCGAAGATCACGTGACAGCGAGCTTCTGGCGAAATTCCCATTAAAATATAGACATATATATGTATATTAATATGTCCCCCAATATACATATATATACCCGATAATAGCAGTTGTGGAGTGACACAAATAACTTGGGGCCTCACTTATCTAGCTTTGGCATTCCAGATACTATGCCAGATAGGCAACCAAAAATGGACAATGACTGCCAGCAGAATGACCGATTCCTAGTATTGGATGGCGATGATACACAAATAGAGGCAATCAACAATTGTTGACGCATAATTAAAAGCAGTTGACGATATCCCCACCCAGTCTATATCTATGTATTTTAATCAGAATCAATGGTATTGGAATTTTTTTGACAATGCGTTTGGTATATATATAGATAATAATATATTATAGAATTTTCTTTATATATTTATTTATATGTGGAAAAAGTGATAGACAGCGAGTGAGAGTGAGAGA
Source organism: Drosophila koepferae (assembly GCA_030914345.1). Classification (NCBI taxonomy): domain Eukaryota; kingdom Metazoa; phylum Arthropoda; class Insecta; order Diptera; family Drosophilidae; genus Drosophila; species Drosophila koepferae. The sequence goes on from JAUESR010000209.1 coordinate 5,265,997, forward strand.
TAGAGAGAGAGAGAGAGAGAGAGAGAGAGAGAGAGAGAGAGAGAGAAGAGAGAGAGAGAGAGAGAGAGAGAGAAAGAGAGAGACCGTCACTCCCTTCAGTTAATTGGAAATAATAGAGAGATTGGAAATTCCTGAGATTAACAATTATCTTATAAGCAAAAAATACTAGAAAATACGCCCATTTAGAAAATATCCTAAGCTCATATTACTATCTAACAAGCAATATATTAAACTGTCTTTTGGTTTGACTGGGCAGTAGATTGGTAGAACTTGGATTTTCTTACTTTTTATGAATACTTCAAAATAACTGAAGATATACAGCTTTTAATAGATTTGATGAAAATGCAAAGAGTTATCGATACATTAAAAAAGCAACTTGTTTAATGTTTACTTTTAGACTCTCTAAATCTCAGAGCTTGAGAGCAGACAATGCGAGACCATTGGCTATTGCTGCTGATCAAGACTATCTAACGTAGATCTAACACAGCTGCTGCTGTCTGAATTTTGATTTACAATTTATTTCCACTAATCAAAGAATCAAAGAAAACTGTTTTGAAGAAATAAAAATTCAAAAAGTCTATTATATTATATTCAAATACTTTATATATATGAGCAAAAATGTATAGAAATAGATGTTATAGATATATATCTATAGATACATGACTAACTATGATTATCATTATTCACCATCGCTTCCATTTTCATTACTATGATCATTGACATTATCATTCTCATTATTATTTCAATATATAGACATAGCTAACCCTTGCACTACCAACTCTAATTGACTTATATGCTCTAATTATAGTTGCGTTAGCTTCGAAATCGAGTGACCCTAGCACTATATGGCCTTGCCCCAACTTCAACTACAACTCCAGCTGTGAAACCACTCGAATGTGATAAGTTTGTGAAGCTGGTTAATTAGATTGGTTGCGCTTCTCTGTGTGCTTTGTCAGGTGCCATTCGGGCCATAAGAAACGACATTTTGCGCAATTTGTTTCATGCAGATAATTTGTGAGCAATGCGCGAATGTTGGTCGTAGTTGGAATAGCAATGCGGAAAGAAAGAAACGGCGAAAAATACTATGAGTGAGAGGGACAGTGAGAGATGGTAAGAAAGAGGGGGACGGGTATTTCTCTAGCAGAGTCAACAATTGTGACAGCACGCGAGTAATTAACGAGTTTTTCTGTGATTTGTCGCGTAATCGCATTATAAACAAATTATTGCCTCGCATCTGGACCCAATGGAGGCATTATGCTCCACAGATTGATCAGTTAGCAAAGCATCAAAATGATGGCGCCATCGCACTGAGCTAGGTTGTCTGTCTGTATGTCTGTCTGACGTGTCGATGTAACCAACAATTTGCATTGTCTTTGCATAATCGCATCAATCGATGCTCAATTGTCATATTCCAGACCATTCATTCAGTAGCTCTGCTATTCAGCAGCCAGCTAGTCAGCTAGTCAGCTAGTCAGCTAGTCAGCTAGTCAGCTAGTCAGCATTCAGCACTCCCGGAAGACCGCATTTAACACTGCCTGTTGCGGTGGCACATTCATTGCGAGTATCAATTGCTTATGATTGTCATTTATATAGGAGTATATATACTTCAAATATTGTGCATATCCCACGGTTATAGGGTAGACTAGGAAAACAAAATGAAATGCAAGACTTCAACAAGGTCCTAGAGAAAAATGTCTTCTTTTATTTTTGCTGTAAGTCTTGAACTGAACCAACTACTATAGCTAGACAACAATTAAATATATATACAAATATACATATGCTTATATATTTATATTTTCTCACTTCTAGTTAGCCTAACTAAAGCTTCAAATGCCAACAGGAAATCTTCCAATTGGACTGCTTCTTTATTGATGCCAACGGATTGCTAATTTGAGAGCTAGATGATCTCTATGGTCATATATCATATATCATAGATCTATATGATCATATCTATTTTCATATAGGTATAGTATATAGGACATGCAAAGAATACTTATGACATAATAATTTGTTTAATTTTGGTTTAATTCTGATTCTAGATATATATCTATGAAAGTTTGTGCTCTAATAAACATATTTGAAATATATTAATAAAAGATTTAAATAAATAATTCAAAATCGGAATTTATATAATATAGTATATATAATATATAACATAGCACAAAGTACAATAGAATCCGCTTTTAGCGACCATCGTTATACGCGAGAGACGCTATAAGTTTTCGTCATAATAACCAAGCGATATAGCCGGATTCTACTGTATGTAATACTTTCTGATATATATGCGAGATCTGTTCCAAAAATATCTTAGCTTATGTATCTATAGAATATATTCCATATTAGATATTAGATTTCTGTATGTCATTATCTTAGTTCCTTGTGAAAAATAACATATAAAATATGCCACGTACATCCCAGAGCTAACAATGCTAAGACTTTTATTCCCAAAGAAGAGGCAATAGAAATTTTTGGAAGAAGCATATCTCGAATATATAAAATGTATTAGGCGCGTAAGATTAGTTAATTAGCTGATATTGGCTCAAAGACAATTAATTAATTAACTATAGCAGTTGGACAAGATCATGGCACAGAGAGTTGCTGCAGTTCACAATGGGCCAGCGAATGTGATGTGGCCAAGACCGCAGCGACTGGCGCAGCGAAGCTCTCACATCAAATGAAATGGCGAGAAGATACACACAGAGAAAGAGACGGCATAGTAATAATACATATATGATAATAACAGCTCCCAAGATTGGTAACATAATCGGCGCATTGTGGATTTTTATTGTTATATCCATTGTCGCATGGCGCTCCAGTCACCCACAAGACGCCGCAGCTAACTAGCCAAGCCTGGCCCACGGCGGCAACCGCAGCGCCACCTAAGGCAGTTCGAAAAGCAACAACAACGGCACATTTAATAGTTAAGAAAATAAAAACAAAAACGAAAAAGAAAAAAAAAACATTAAAATTAAAATAACTACAGCCGGCACGTCAGGCCGTGCACAGCGGCAAAGGCTGCCGCTGCTCAGGAAAAACAACAGCAAAAAAACAAAAACAAAAAGTGAAAATTTGTCCGCGTCCAAAAATTATGCGCTTTTCACACGCGCAGCTTCAGATTCCGTCGCAGCAGCAGCAGCGGCAGCAGCACTTGCCCGTCTCATTGTCCCGCTAAAGGCGGCTGTGGAGTGGGTGGGGCAGGGGCTGGCGCTGAGCAGTCTTTGCCAGCCTCCAAGACGTGTGACAACGTGCACATCGCATTGGCTTGGAAAATCAACTTCTTTTTTTTTTTTCTTCTTTTCTTTTAGTGTGTGTAGAACCGGTCGCCCGGTTTCGTGCAGCTCTCTGGCATTGCTTTAGTTTCGCGAAATTCACGTAGCTGCTGAGCAGGAGGCGCACAGACGAACGGATGGACGACTGAAGGCGTGCAGCAGGGGGCAGGCAATTGGCCAAGGCAGTGGAGGCGGCCGGAAAGCAGCTGCTCAAACGAGACACAGTGAAACAAGATAGCAAATACCAATTCAAATTGACAAAAAATATACATTGACAAACCTAATCATAACAATATATATAATATTCAAATATAGATATTTAAATATATATATATATATTCTATATATTTGCTTTGAAAATATCTGTCAGATACATAAATGTAGCTCACTTATTACCTAACTTATTTTTGTTGTATTACTATTACTATTTAGGAAAGATCTGGGGCCCAAAGAAAATCCTAGATAAATCATATTTATTACTAATAAACGAAACAGATTTGAATTAATAAGAATAATAAAAGAATTACTAGAATTACTAGAATTACTTAACTAAATCCATTTGTAGACATTAAAGATGAGATGAGTGATTGAAAGAAAAAACCTAATAAGCTATTACGGCGCACAGCAATCAATATTTAGAAGGAAGTGGTTTCAAATTATATGTACGTCGGAGATGGCCCACTTTTCATAATATTGAACATTCCTAGCCACGCTCTACAACGAACTCTCCGCGTTGCTCTCTCATTTTCTGTCTATAAAATTCTTCTCGCAGCTTCTCCCTTGCCTTCCAGAAATTACACTCTGCCTACTCGTCATCTTTTTCTCTCTATACAACACCAGGAACTATGTTCGGCAGCAGCTATGTTCATTATTATTATTATGCTCATTGTCATTGGCATTGTTATTAGTATTATTATTAATTTCATTATTATTATTATTATTTATTATTATTATCACTATCATTTTGAAAAGTTTATCATTATTATAATCATTCTCATTGTCATTGGCATTGTTATTGTATTATATATATAATTGGCAATAACACCCCTATCGGAGCACAGCCTGATGCACAATTTGCCTCCACGCTTCTCTGTCCTGTGCGCGACTTCTCCAGTTGGTAACACCATTCAGGATTGCTTCCATCTGGTCCTTCCAACGGGTTCGAGGTCTACCCCTTCTTCGTTGTCCTCTAACTACCGCATCAAAAACCGAACGAGCTGGAGTGTTATTGTTATTGTATTATTATTATTATTATTAATTTTATTAGTAATATTATTATTATTTATTATTATTATTATTAATTTTATTCATTATTATTCTCATTATCATTTTGAAAAGTTTATCATTATTATTATCATTCTCATTGTCATTGTTATTAGTATTATTATTAATTGTATTTTTATTATTTTATTATTATTATCATTATCATTTTGAAAAGTTTATCATTATTATCATTCTCATTGTCATTGCCATTGGCATTATCATTGTTCTTATTATTATATTTTTATCATTACTATTTTTTTGCATTATTATTATTATTATCATTATCATTATCATTCTTAACATAATTTTCATTATGATTTCCATTCTCATTATTATTATTATCATTGTCATTGTTATTCTCATTATTTATCATAGACCGCTTCAATCGAAACTTTCTCTATTATGTAAAATTTGATAAAAATCTTCTAAATTGACAGCATTATCAAATTGATTTCGGCCCACTGTGCCAGGCGACACATTGTGAACTTGAGTGTTGAAAATGTAAATTAAAACAAAAGTAAAAGTTGTTGTTGTTGTTGTTGTTGTTTCTAAGCATTTTCTATTGTTGTTGAACTTTTTTCGGTTTTCTTTTGTGGCCATTTCTTTTTGGGGTCAAATGCGAACACCGCACTAGATGTGTGTGTGTGTGTGTGCGTATGTGTGTGTGTGTGTGCGTGAGTATGCGTGCATTTGTATTGGGGCCCATGCGTGTGGCATGGCCCAGCAGCTGCCCTTTGGTAATTAAGATTTAGCCGCGCGGCCTAAGTGATGCCAATTAAGCCATATTTTTATGGGCCGCTGGGCAAATGGCCAAATGGTCAGCTAGCCGGGCGTCAGTTAACATTTAAGTTACATCTCCTCTTCAATGCGCACTGCAGTTATGCAAGTTCTGCACGTTATCTAGGGAAATGCCGAAAATTGTTGCATGTTTGTTGTTCATTTTTTCTTTGGAACTGTGGGAACAGCTTGGCAACTTGGACAACCCTCAATTATGAGGCCGGACGAGACAAGTCAAGATGAGTCGCAGTCGCCATTGGAGCTGGAGCTGGAGTTGGAGTCGGAGTTGGAGTTGGAGTTGGAGTTAGAGTCACATAAATAACTGACACTCTGTGTAAGTTGTTAAAATTGAAGTGAAATTGCAACTGATTATTTGAATTGTTTTTTGTTCATTGTTGGTTTTCTCTCTCTCTGTCATCTCTCCCTCTCTCTTTGCTTTTATCTCCATTTGGAGCCATAAAAAAGTGAGCATAATGAGGTAAGCCAAATGACCGCAAAGCCGCATCATATAGTATATTTTAGTTATAATTAAATGGCGCGACGCTAGAGTGCTTATAAATAATGTAAACCAGACACTGATGGCATTGTTATAGTTATTGTTGATTGTTTTCATACGCATCTGCTCAGCTGCTCAGCTGCTCAGGCTGTCGTTAATTTGATAGCTGCTCGGCCAGTGGCTTAATTGGCCGCCTCTTGAATCAAAAGCGTGTCAACTGAATGCATTAATAAGCTCATATAATTTACTTCATATATGTAACACACACATACTCGGCGTATGCGTAACTTCTGTATGACGATTGCTTGCATAATCATAATCATTCGACAGTCGACAATAGTCCATCGTTCCAATTTGGAAATCTCGCTGATTAATCTCTGCTAAATGCAAATCAAAGTTAGCTAAGCCTAATCAGTTTTCTAATCGGAATAGCGGAAGACTTTAGCCAAACGGAAATCGTTCGAAATTTTTTGCAAAATTTCACTCGACAGATTTATTTGCTTAAGGTGAAAATATCTTTGCATATGCCATGCAGTTGGTAAATTTCAACATGCAATTAGAGATATTAAATATTCAATATGTAATTGATGGGCTTTGTTTCCAGCAAGTCGAATCAAGCTAAGATTAACATTGAGGTACAGTATATCAATTGGCTGCTAAATCTAACATATTTCTAGACCCTACACTTTGTAAAACATTTATAGCAAATCAGTTTGCTGGAATCATTCAACATGTGGACTTTAAAAGCTCTGTGTAATGTTAAATATTTTAGTAGATTTTATTTTTGTATTTTCACAAAATTCATAGCAACAACTATCTACATAAATTTGATAACTGCCAGACAAATTTAACATGCACTTTTAAAAACTTAACTTTAAATATATATTTTAAAAATTATTAAAGCTCAACCTGGATTTCCTACTTTTTCTTATTGGTAAAACTTTTATAGAAAATCATATTGCTCAAAATAGGTTATGCTGCTGTTAAATTTAACATGTAGTTTGCAAAAACAATCAAAATGAAGTGAAGTGTTGACTAAATGCTTTGCCACAATTTGAGTTGATAGAAAACTTTTATAGCAAGTTAGCTTCAATATGAAAAGTGACTTGTAAATTTAACATATAGATTGTAAAAGCAAACCAGATTAAAATGTTTAACTTAATATTTTACTATTGATCAAGACAATTGAAATGAATTTATTCCATATTTTTACTGCTAATATATTTTCGTATTTCAGAAATGATTTCAACTTCAGCTGAAAGTCAAATCAACTAGCAAACTAAATATTAAATTCAGAATTTGCATACATAAAACATCTTAAAATATATTAGAATCAGTTGAGCCAGTTTAAAGCAATTTATAGCAGTTTATAGCAAGTCGCAAAGCTTGGCCTATGATAAATTTGACATGCAGTTTGCATAGATAACTCTAAAATTAAGTATTACAAACTTATTTCACTTGCTTTATATAGTAGTTCTTCCATAGCTTGAAAGGCAAATTTCACAGTAAACTTTTATGGCAACTCGCATTACTATGCAAAACATTCAATTGGCAATTGACAGCTAAATCAAACTTGAATAGAGACCTGACAATGCCTAGATCTAACATCGAAATCAACGTGTCAATCATGCGCATGTACATCTCATTTGTTAGGGATCATCGTGAGATCAAATCAATGCCGACTCTATGTGGAACCCACACGTAAGTTGCCCGGGGTCAGCGTCAATCACTAATTGAACTCAAATAACGCCTCTAAATTCAATTCCCATGACGCTCTTTAGGCTTATCAGTGGCATTAGCGATCAGTTCAACTGCCAATTACGCCTTATGCTGGACGGACAGACAGTTGGTAGAGAAATGAGAGATCGCTTCGGCTTTTTGGCATTCGAAAAGCGCAACGGGCGCGTTTTGGTGTGTGTTACATAAAAGCCAAAAAAAATATACTAAAAAAAAAACGATATATAAAAAAAATATGTTTAAATATATTACATTTTGGGTATTGCCATTGTTAAACTTAATGTTATTGTTTCTGCCCGGTTGCGGTTCGCAGGCGGCGCGGCGGGTTTACCTGTGCGTGCGTAACAGGTGCGCGCACCGGCCAATGCATTTCAATTGAAAAGTGAAACACCGAATTGGAAGAGCACCAAAGCGAACTGCCACACATGTGTAACTATGCGATATAGCACCAAAATCTTTCATTTATTTTTCTGTTTGTGTTTTTCCTTTGTTTTCATTTTTAGGGAATACGCGACATGCATAACACATTATATATAGTACTTGTTCGATATATGCATATAATGAATAATGAATAGTATGTAGTCTGCGCGTAATTGTAGCACTCGAAATGGCGCTGATTGTGTAAGCGTTTGTGTTTCGATTGCATTCCAGTTAAGTCGAGGGACTCTTCGAGCCGATAGAAGCCACAATGTCATTGACACGGGCCACAGTTATGCGATTGCACGATGATGGCATCTTAATTTCACATCTGGCTAAGCTGCTGACAACAACAACAACAACAACAACAACCAGCTATAGCTAAAGCGATTGTCAGTTGGCCAGACGACGCATGAACGTGTTGATGTGATAATGCATTTAATTGCCAAGCTCATTGGGAAGTGAAAAGCAAATGCAAGCGTTTTAGCCAACTGCTTTACCCTTCTTTTTTTTGGCTCTGTTTTCATAGATTGTCATGAGCACAACTGCAAATTACAAGTGCAACAAATAGTTTGTTGTCAGGCAACGCGCTCAAGCTAACGAGCCACTCAAGTTGGGCGGCAGGCACGAGAGCAACGGCAGCAACGGCAGCAAGGGGAGCTTAAGCTGCCAGTGGATAAGATAAATTGCATATACCACATGTCATAATATTGAAACATGAAAGCGATATCTAATGTACTTCAAACTGGCTAAAGAGTTCACAATTCTAACTGAAAGTTCTAGCTACAGAAGTGAATAGAGAATCGAGATTTCCAAGTGGAAGTTTTCTAACTGGAAACTAACGAGACAACTGAATAGTCCGGCTGTAACTGAAAGTTGAGACTACTTAATGTATATAGTCAATATATTTAACTGGCAGTTAATTATATTTACCTGAATAGTCAACATGCTTAACTGGCAGTTAATTATGTATAGGTGATAAAACATATTGAACATTGAACTTATTTAACTCGAAGTTAAAGTAAATGAAACTAAATATTCGCATGCCATATGCCATACATACATATATATGGCAAGGGATATATGACATGTGTACATATATGTCTATATATAGAAAGAAACAAGTGTATCTATACTTTCAAAATATATTTGAGCTGTGTTTGAAGCATAAAAAAACGTTTTGTTTCAGTAAATATTACAAATAAAATTAATTTTTCATAAAAAACGTAAAAAAAAATATCTAAAAAAAATCTATTTAAAATAATCTAAATGGAAACATATATTTAAACAAATATATTTATTTATATATATATATATTTTTTTTTATATATATATATTTTTTATATTTAGATACTCCAATTCCACGTACTTTGCTTCTGTAAATTATACTTTTTCAAGTATTTTGGAATATGAATCTTAAATTAGAATCAAATCTATGCCTTTACTAAGGCTCTGAAAACTTATAACCTAAAATGGAAATGTGTTCATATTTGAGCTGTTTTTCTTTTGCTTTTTTCACATATTCAATAAATATTTTTTGGAAATATTGGATTTAAATGAAATATTACATATGTAATGATAACAGTTTTTTCAAATTTATTATTGTTCGCAATTTATTTTTAAATATTTATGTACGTATATTTACATGATTTACGGTATAACCCATTTTATTTATATTTAAAATTTGTAAGAAAACAAGAAAAAAATTTGTTAAGTCATATTACGATTCTTGCAGCTCGTCTGCCGATAACCTTATAAGTAAAGAAGTTCTAGAAATTTCAAGAAAATTTCAACTGAGAGAAGAGTGTGAAAAAGTGATGCTAGAAATGTTATAAAGAGATCACGTAAGACATCTAGAATGTGCTACAAAGACAGATGTGCAGCCTCTAGATCTGTGTATATATAGAGAATATTTTCTGCACATGCAAAAAATAAATGAAAGCTGAAAGAATTTTTATATTTGCTATAATACTTTTTATACTTTACGCCACATACATACATATATCACCGCATTATGTGAAAAGGTGGAAAGTGATTAGCTGGCCTGAGCCAGCAGCTGCCATGAAAGCCATTTCGGAATGGACATTAGCAAGCCCTTGACATTCTAGCAAGTCATTTGCGAGCAGAGAAAACCTGACCTAACCCTCCCTAGACTCGAACACTCGAATAATTGAGGCTCATAAACTTTTGTTAGCCATGTGAAAATTCTTGGTAAATGGGCTGCGCAATGCGTCATTTGTTTTTACTATTTGCTTTCCATTTCCAGTTTTCATTTTCACACTTACCATTCTCAGTGTCGGCACAGCAAATTTCCCAGGAAAAGTCTCAAGTGCGAGGAGCTGTATTTGAGCCCTCGCCGCAACAACTTGCAGTGCAGATGGGTCTCTCGCTCTTCCTCTTCTCTCTCGTTCTTTCAGTCGACGCTGATTGATTGATTAAATCCTGCACGCAGGACAGGTAAAAAAAAAAAACACTCGTTTCTCTTATTTACTTTGATTTATGTTAAGATCACTTTGATGCTTCAAATGAAATAGCACTTGAAAAAAAAAAAAAATTAAGAAAATATATGTATGTATAATTCGATTTTAGAAACTTTTTGCACTCGATTTTTGTTTTTAATTTATAAATATATATATATTTTTTTTATCACTATTTTGTTTTTATTTGGTAATTCGGCACGGATTGCGGCTCGCTGATGTGCACCCACGTATCTCGTATCTCGTTGATCGTATTTTGTATAATTTGTTGTTTTATTTATCTATTTTCTTTGCTATATCTCGCTAACCGCTAGCCAAGCGATCGATGCCACAGACAAAAACTAACTGCACATGCGCGCAGGCGCCCACAAACTGAGCCGCGCTCGTGGAAAATGCGGCAGGTAAAGCAACAAAGCGACGCGTCGCAACGTCAAATCGACGCGTACAGCGCCAGAGAAAGAGTGCGACAGAGTGAGAGAGAGAGAGAGAGAGAGAGTGAGCGAGCTGGAGTCGCATTGTGTATGTCTCTCTAGTCTGTCTCTAGCGCTACGTGAGCGCTCGCGGGCGGTTTTCGCTCAAAGGCAACATGCAAAATGTTGCAAATAAATGTGACAACGGCCGCGCGTGGACTTCAAACAAAAACAAAAAACTGGAATTGAGATCGAGAAACTGAAAACGAAACTCCAAATGAAACTGAAACTGAGCCATTGAGCCATTGAGCCACTGAGACATCCTTGTCCAAAGCTGTCGCGATTGCGCTGTAAACAAATTCAGAGCTGGCAAAATGCAATTAGAAATTCGAATTGCGACAAGAAAATTGATTTTTTGAAATTTTCACACAGAAAATTAAAATGAACTAAAAATAAAAATAAATTAATTGCAATTTATGATCAAAATAATGAGCCATCAATATTCAAAGTAGTTCACAGCCAAAAGTAAGGCCAAAATTTTGAAGATTGACAGAGTTAAGAAAGGAATACGCAGAGGAGAAAATACTCTGCTCTTTTTGAGAAGCCAACTGATGTTGATATAATTTCAGTTGAATTTGCATTAATTAATATTTATATTTGTATACAATTTCCATTCCAAATATTACTCTTATACTATATATATCTATGTAAATATGCTGAAAGAATTATTGCATCCGCAGTGCGCAGATAATCCACAAGCTTTTATCGAAGCAGCATTACAGCCACAGAAAATGACTGTTTTGTGGTACGCTTTATGGCCAGGCGGAGTCATTGCTCCATATGCCTTCAAAAACGATGATTGATGATTGTGGAAATTTGTGCTCCAGTTTGAGTGTTGTAAGCGCCGGCAGTGACAGGTGTGTGCAGAGTTCAAAGTATCTGCCAGTCGAACACGCCCGACTAGAGCAGCTCGACTTCCTTTCATTTAACGGCCCTACTTACCATTGCTTGCTAATTACATATATAGAATTAAAGAACGCTTGTAAATTATTAAGAGTGGTTTCTCTTCAGACTTTACCATTCAATCTCAACAAATTTGAATTCGCATGTGAATGCTCTACAATGCATGGAAAATCAAGAAATATAGAATACATTGATGCAACACTAGGTTTCAGCTGCGCAACAACCAAATCAATCTGTCAGCATTGGTCAGCTCAGTGAGATCATTAGATGAAAATTTTTAGAAAAGATTTTGGTTGACATGCAGATAAGAAATGGAGCTACACACCCTCGTCTCATTGGCTCAACTTGGAATCTCTATTCCCACTACATGAAAAGAGTATATTGGATTTGTGCTTTGTCCGTCCGTTTATCCGTCCAGCCATCCGTCCATTCCTCACTCCGTCCGTCTGTCCGGCAGTCTGTCCGTGTGTCCTTCAAACTGTTTGTCCGTCCGTCAGTCTGTCACTCCGTCCGTGCTCCTATCCATCCGTGCTTCTGTCCATCCGTCCTTCTGTCCGTCCGTCCGTCAGTCCATCCGTCCTTCTGTCCGTTCGTCCATCTGTCTGTCCTTCCGTCCATCCGTCCATCTGTTCGTCCGTCCGTCCGTCCGTCCTTCCGTCCATCCGTCCTTCCGTCCATCTGTCTGTCCGTCTGTCCGTCTGTGTGTCCATCCGTCCTTCTGTCCGTGCGTCCATTCGTCCAGCCATCCGTCCGTCTATCCGCATAGGCGCAAAACAAATTCACAGTTACTTAAGGCACAGGCACACCAAGGTATAGACACACCAAGAGCAAAAGTATATGATATATACATACATATATCACAGCCTCTTGAAGACATGTCAAAAATAAGTGAAGCATTGTCCACCTTTTTCTCAACTACTTAACTGCTGATAACATTTTCTACCCACTCAGCCATGGACATGGGACTTAAGCTAACCCACAGCTTCCAAAGTCTTGTTAATCCATCGTTGAGCTAGATCCGATTTCTTCTTCAGATTCAGATGACCCCCGAACGTGTATTATGCAGTCGATGTCACCCAACTGAGCTTGTCTCACCCGCTTGGCAAAGGGAGAATGAAGAACTTCAGCTAGCCCCGATTTGTCACCGACCAATATCGAAAAGTTTCAACGTAATGGACTGTAAACTTCGTTTTAAACAAACGCTTGGGATTGTTGTCGATTTCATTTGCCTGATGCGAATCGCATAATTTCGTACAACATTTGAATGCTGATCTGGGCTAGCAGTTATTTCTGCTCCTCACTTTGATGCTTGGGCAATGAATGACAGCAGCGACAAGATGAAACGAAATTATGTGTAAATGCGCAAATTACATAAGAAGTGCGAGTATGAGCAACATTCAAATAAAGATACAATTGTATCTTGTCATTTATCTTTACTGTCCCACCCAACAACAGCGTTTTGGGCGCAGTTTCTGTGCCCCAAAAAAAAATAAATAAAATATATGATAATAATAAAAGAAAGGTTCGCACGAAATGTTTGTGATTTGTTTAGTGTTGTTTACTTGTTTGCTGGGTCAGCTACGCAACACTGGCCCAGAAGAAAGCGAGAAACAAGTCTCATCCACTGTTTAGGCACAAAGTCGCATCAGCCGCAACTGCAGCAGTTAGTTAGCTGAGGATGATATTGCCGCTGTTAATGTTGTTAATAATGGCCAAGAGTTACATTTGCGCCATGAGCGTATATGAGCATCGTTTAGGGCCAAATGGCACAGTGTCGGCCAGTGTGTGTTGCACGTAGTAGTAGCTCGTCTCATTTTGTTGGTTGGCTCTAACAGCTCTGCTCTAACGTATTATCATCATCATCATGATGAGCTTTGGCTGCCCGGCAACAGCTACGTGCCTGGACTGCGGCCAATGCAAAAGTGCCGGAAAAAAATTTGAGTGTGTGTGTGTGTTATTTTTTTTTGCATTTGAAACGAAAACAGCCAACTTGGCAAACAGACGACTGCCGGCTGGGATTGAAGTGGATAAAGCTCTAGCTCGGCCTGCTTTAATTGTCGCCAGCGTTGGAAATCATTTTAACGAGTTACGCGCATGCGCAATTGTCCAACCAACCGACAGTTCCCGCTACGTACTCATCTTCCCCCTATGGCCACTACTACTACAACGACTACCCCCTCGCTTCTCTTGCCTCTTGCCTTATGCAATAGTCGCAACGCCGACGACGACTTTCACTCATTTGAGAATTCATCGAGTTGTGGCCGCCGTGCGATTTACTCGCATATTTATTATACTCATTGCAGATGCCCACCTCGCTCCGACCATCCTCCTGCTATTACTCTCAATCAGGCACATTGGGTCTGCTTACTCTTACTTAATCTGTGGGATGTACTCTCTTTTTAATGGTTCTAAAAATATTTTAGATAATGTGTTACCTCTACGCCTGCTGCGATTCCCTCTAACCCTGAATCGTTATATGATTTTATTGAAAGAGAGGCATATTCGAATCTGAGCTGGTTAAGTAGTGAGAAGATGAGAAGCTACAGTAATCGATTGCATCAAATTACTATTTAGTTGAGCAACATATCTGTAGCATATCTTAGTAAATTTCATATGATAATATACTCAAATACAAAGTCTATAATTTTCAACCTAATAATCTTTGGCATTAAGAATCTTTAAAATTTGCGAAAATGCCCGAGTAGGAAATACCCTGAACCTTACACGGCCTTGCCCTTCCATACTCTTACATACATTGCTGAATAACTTTTGTTCCAATTGGACATTGTTAATGAAATTTTCAAAAAATTTTAATGACACGTAGATATATGTAAATATATGCAGCTGAAGTCTATAGTAATTAAAATGTCTTGTTCAATAATATGGGAGGAATATCTCTAGTATTTATATTCACAATAAATTTGAAGTCTTTCAGCTGATACGGTATTCAAACTATGCTTAAAAACCTGAATCATATGATCGATTATTATCGATAATAAGGATATATAAGTTATAAAATCTATGACATATGCATTCATATTTCTAGTCTTTAGCAATTGTGCCTTGCGACATTTCCACATTCATATGGATGGACGAACATTCTGATAGGCATGACTAAGCTCTTGTCGCTTACATACTTTTTATCAAATACATTATAGACTATGTTATCATTTTCAATGAGTTCTGGGTATAAATAGATAAGTATACAAATAGAATAGATCACATTTAAAAGAAATTTCCTATTCTATTGTTGCTATTGACTATTTCGATTCACAACTTGATGAATACAGGATGTTGATTTCGATATAATTTAATAGAATTGGCTATCAAACTGTATAATTAAACAGACGTTACAAAAGATTACAGGAAAATGGAACTAAGACAAACTGAGTGCCAGGTGCCAGTTAATCAGATATTTGTTATTATGCAGATAGATAAGAGCGGATCATACGTGACACTGTTTGATTTATCGTAAGGCCAATAGAATCATGTAATCATGTTCTCAGAATCCGGTTTCAATACCAACGTGGCATTGCAGTAGCTCGACACTTCGTTGTCAAATTAAGCACTTAAATATTGAAAGACCTCCTCATCAAGTGCCATCGATAAGATATGGCGGACAGTCTGTTGGGCGGAATTTCAAAATTAAAACGTCTTCTTATCGCTGTCACTTGAGTATTTCCTATTAAAAGCGAATTGATTTCTGATTTGGCATATCTCTTCTTCAATCAATTAACATCAATTAGACTAAAGTTTATTCATTTCGAAAAAAAAAAAAAAAAATACAAAAAAAATTCCACAAGGATTGAAAAAAAATATCGCTATAGTTATGCATTGCTTAATAGTACACACAGTGGGAAATTTATTTAATTTCTCAAATTCTTCACTTATTTCTCACTGCCCTGCTTGGAGCGTAGTCACCATTATGCTGGAGGCTTGGAGCAGTCGTATAGAGCTGAACAAAATCTGTTTTTCGGATCGAACTGCATACCATTGGGGCATGATTGGACTACCGGGTATATATCGCCATTGTCGTCTTCATAGCAAATTACGAATTGATGGCAATTTCCAGTCTTGGGCATAAATCCAGTTGTTGCACAGTGTATTTCAGGCTCCGGAGTGGTCGATCCCGTTCCGGGTGCGTCTGTTGGTCCACTGGGTCCGGGAGCATCAGTTGGACCGCTGGGTCCGGGAGCATCAGTTGGACCGCTGGGTCCGGGAGCGTCTGTTGGTCCACTGGGTCCGGGAGCATCAGTTGGACCGCTGGGTCCGGGAGCGTCTGTTGGTCCACTGGGGCCGGGAGCATCAGTTGGTCCACTGGGTCCGGGAGCATCAGTTGGACCGCTGGGTCCAGGAGCATCTGTTGGTCCGCTGGGTCCAGGAGCGTCTGTTGGACCGCTGGGTCCGGGAGCGTCTGTTGGTCCACTGGGTCCGGGAGCATCAGTTGGACCGCTGGGTCCGGGAGCGTCTGTTGGTCCACTGGGTCCGGGAGCATCAGTTGGACCGCTGGGTCCGGGAGCATCAGTTGGACCGCTGGGTCCGGGAGCATCTGTTGGTCCACTGGGTCCGGGAGCGTCTGTTGGTCCACTGGTTCCGGGAGCATCCGTTGGTCCACTGGGTCCGGGAGCATCAGTTGGACCGCTGGGTCCAGGAGCGTCTGTTGGTCCACTGGGTCCGGGAGCGTCTGTTGGTCCACTGGTTCCGGGAGCATCCGTTGGTCCACTGGGTCCGGGAGCATCAGTTGGACCGCTGGGTCCAGGAGCGTCTGTTGGTCTACTGGTTCCGGGAGCATCCGTTGGTCCACTGGTTCCGGGAGCATCCGTTGGTCCACTGGGTCCGGGAGCATCTGTTGGTCCACTGGGTCCTGGAGCGTCTGTTGGTCCACTGGGTGCGGGAGTTGGATCCGGAGGAGACTCAGATGTACTCTCATCTAAATTTCCTGGTGGAATTGTGGGGTTCTCAATGTCGCCGCCATCAGCTGGGAGTGCATCCGATTGCAAATCAACACATTTATCCACTTCCGAATTGAAAACCATATTATCCTGACACTTCATATGAACTAGTGTGAATTCACCATTTGGCGCTAGAACGCAGGCATAGAATTCGTAATCATTATCCTCGTCAGCGAAGAAGCCCGTGCCCGCGCAAGGATGACTGTAATCGGCGTGGACTGCTCCAAGCAGCACGAGGCAGGTGGCGCTCAGTGCCAAATGAATGTTAAACATATTCGGGTCTTATTGTTCAATTAGTTCCTTTGATGGTATTATCTCTTGCGATTCGTTATTTGTTTCGACAGACTAACTGGATGGGCACTAGGTTCGCTTCTTTTATAGTCGGCCACAAACAACTTTTCGACAATCGTTAAGATTGCGTCTGATTAGCTGATAAACGCGCCGTCTCTGCCGCTCTTTGTTGACCAAAAGCATTTCAAACACTTTTATTAAAGAACTTTTGTCTTTATTCATGCGAAACGGGGGAAAAAAAAATTGAAATTAACAACCATAACTTAATGAGACTACGCTATACACCAACATAGATTTGAACGATATTACTGGACTGAGTTACTGGGCTTGATTAGGTTTCGATGCTGGCCACCTCGGGGGACTCGACGCTCTCAATAGATACAGGCTTGTTGGCCTTGGCCTCTTGCTTGGCCTTCTCCTTGGCTGCCTTTTTGGCCAGCTTCTCCTCCAGTTTTTGTTGCTTCAGTCGCTCTTTTTCCTTGTTCTTTTCGGCCTTCTTGCGCAACTTCTCCTCGGTCTTCAGCAATTTCTGTTCCCGTTTGATGGCCAACAAATCTTCAGATTCATACGCCTGTCCGGGCTGGTAAACTGTCCAATCGTAACGCCAGCAACGGCCCACCAATGCATCAAAACTTTGACCCGGCGAGCAGCGCACAATGTACTTATGATAGCCACCGCGCAAGCTAGCCACACAGTTGTAGTAGTAGCTCGAATCAATGCCTGCAATGCGTCCAGGAGCTGAGCAAACGAATGCATCATTCTCACATGCCGACACATCACGTAAGCATCGGCCGTAGGTGGGCGAGAAAGCCATCAGTGGGGGGCATTCCAGATCGTATTCGGTCAGCTCACCTAAAGGAGCATTCTGAACGCATTTGTGAAAGCGTTGACAGTCACCGCTGTTATGGGCGAATACTCCGGGTGTCTCGCATGTGAATGCGGGCGGTGCCGATGGTGTTGGTGCAATTGTGGAACCAATTGGCTCAGCTTCCGGAGTTGTTGTTGGCTGCTCCTCGCTGGGACTGGAAGTGGACGGCTGTTCGCTGGGACTGGCAGGGGACGAACCCTCAATCGGACTGGAAGTGGTTGACTGTTCGCTGGGGCTGGTAGGGGACGAACCCTCAATCGGACTGGAAGTGGTTGGCTGTTCGCTGGGACTGGCAGGGGACGAACCCTCAATAGGACTGGAAGTGGATGGCTGTTCGCTGGGGCTAGCAGAGGATTGCTCAACGCTGGGGCTAGCAGTGGATGGTTCTTCGCTAGGAGTGCCGGTGGTCTGCTGCTCGCTAGGACTGCTAGAGGACTCTTCCACACTGGGCGCCGAAGTTGAGGGCTCTGCACTGGGGCTATCAGTGGGCTGTTGTTCGCTGGGATCTGAAGTTGATGGCTCCGCCGCATTGGGATCGACTGTGGTCTCTGCCTCCGGCTCGTTGGGATTGAGTGTGCTGTTTCCATCCTCAACAGTAGCAGCCGTTGTTTCTTCTCCACCTTCTGATGGGGTTTCGCCAGCAATTGTTGTTGTGTCTACCTCCTCTACGGCATCCGTTGTCACTTCCTCTTGC
This sequence comes from Drosophila koepferae, assembly GCA_030914345.1. Lineage (NCBI taxonomy): Eukaryota > Metazoa > Arthropoda > Insecta > Diptera > Drosophilidae > Drosophila > Drosophila koepferae. The sequence goes on from JAUESR010000209.1 coordinate 5,284,611, forward strand.
ACAGTGGAATCGTCAGGTTGTGGTGTGGTAATGATTGTTACCTCCCAGCCGCTACCCTCAGCAGCTGTTGTTGTTTCGCTCCAGGCCAAATCGCCGCTACCCGAGCCACTGACGGCATGAACGCCGCAGGACTTGGTCAACAGCTGTAATCAATGCAAAGTCTAAGGTCAGCTATCCATATCATAAACTCTCAGCCAGATCGCACTTACCAGGGCTGCGCAGAGCAATAGCACTGAGGTGGCTGTCGAGAACAATCCGTGTCTCGCTGTCATCGTTGTTCTGAGTGTTGTTCTGGTTGTTGTCGTCATCGTGTTGCCTGTGGCTAACTTCGGTCGATCGTTGTATGAGCTACTTGTTTTACCCACACTCTATTTTATAGCAGAATCTTGTCGCCGGATGCTGAGCTTATCAACCCTAGCACCTAATTACGATTCGGCCCTATCTCACAGCTCCAGGCCGACTTTAGTATATAGCGCAAATAAAAGCTGTGTTGCTTTAACGTCACCAACCATCGCAAAATACAATTGTAAACCCATAAAGACTCAGCTGTGCGAATAGAGACAGCCACGCCACGTCCAGTGTCCGCGGATGTGAAACGGAAGTGTGTAAAGATATTGTCGTGATAAGCGCAATGGGAGGTCAACCTGAGCAACTCTCCGATGCATCTGAATTCGGCTGGGCCCCGATCGGACACGTCTGTCCCCTACCCAACCCAAGCAATCACCCACCTACCCCCGAACCACCCTCCCACCCAACCACCTATCTCCCTTATTTATAGCCATGTGTTGACATTGCCACATGCCCAGCGATGTGATGAAAACAACAAGTCTGAATCACAGCAATTTCATAATTTTATATTTAATAACTAATTTCAACGTATCTCAAAACAATTTGCACATTAAAAGTTTTCCTTCATGTCTTATAAACATATTCATATATGTATATGTATATGTATTTGGATTAGCTTATTTCCACTATCTGCTTTAGAATCTGTTTGTTTCAGTTTATTCCCCAGATTAACCAGACGAAAAACTATTTGAAGTATGCTCAAAGTAATATACGTTTCCCATGAATCATTGAGCAGGGATCATGCAGTAGGCATCATGGACTGATAACATTTTTTCGCTTAAAATAATTTTGTTAAGGCGAGAGTTGGGCATTATGAAATTGTGGCTAGCAGATAATGAGAATATGTAATTAGCGTACCAAGAAATTAGGTATATATTAGATAAGAGATTTATAAAATATAAAAATTAGAAAATAATACGAATTGTTATTATTAATCAAAATAATTATATAAACATATTACAAGCTTTCAAGGTTTATGTATTTCATTTTATGAGAGATGTTCATTGCCTCAGAGGAGTTTAGGTTAATTTAGCATTTGATATTAGTTTTATATAATATACAAATTTAAAAAATAAATAAAAATAATAAAAAAATTTGTTTTTTAGGGAATCATACTTAATGTTTCAGGCTAGATATTCCATTTTAAAAATATATAATGTAAATTAAATAAGTAATATATATACATATACATATGTATGTAAATTTTAGATAGAAATTTCTTATAATATATGCATTATAAGACTGATTCAATATTCGGTATTAGATAAAAAATAAATAAGAAATATAAGATTTCAAAGAGTAACAATGATTTATAGTTTATTTATCTAATATGTCTATTATACCTCACAATTAATAAAAATATATATAAATAAAATAAAACAATAAAATATATAAAATAAATATAAATTTTTTCCAGCAACCGTAGTTCATACATATATTATATTTCATACTATGAGACACGCCCAATGCATCACAAGAGTTTAGGCTGCATTCGATAGATTATATTTATAAGCAAATTAAAAAAATATATTTATGTATATATAATTATATATTTTTATTTATACAAATTTTAAGGAAGCAAAAAAAAAAAAATAAATAAAATAAAATCAGAGGCGTAAGACTAATAGAAATTCCTTTTGGACTGATCTAAAAATTGAATGAAATGAAGAGTTCTATTTGCTCATTCTTTAGATCAGACTGCTGATGAATGTATGTATAGTACATATAGATGTACTATATGTATGTATATGTGTTATTACACAATTGCTGGCAACGTTGCACTCAAATACATAGATGGAACTTGTTTCACTCGGGAATGGCTCGGATCGTATGCTGCGCGTTATCAGAGTGCGATGTCTGATCAGCTGGCGTGGGGTCATAAACATAATCCTCTGCTGGCGTTTAGCTGGCCGGAGCTGCAGGAAAGCCAACCGCGTCAACAAAGACAAACGATTATTTTACTCTTTCTCTTTTTTTTTTTGTTTCTTTTTTACATATGTATATATCTGACGTTAATCTCGGCCAGACACACACACTCCCATGCACATCCATGCACACACCCATGCACACACACACACCGTCGGCTGTGTGGGTGTTGGTGCGCTGGAGATATCTTCAGTGTGATAAGCGCGATTATTATCACAATTTCATTTTATTTTTTTTATTTTTTTTTCGCTATTATCTAAACGGGTTTCGGTTTGGTAAATGATGAATGCTAACGGCCAGACGACGCGCCTCACACAGTACCAGCACACAAATTCTACACGAAAAGCAAACGGTACGGGATCATCCATCAGAAAAAAACGTTTGCAACTCTAAAGGGAACTTCAATAGAACTCCATAGTGATTGGATAGGAGAACGAGGGAACGAGAACGGGTACGGGAGCGGGAAAATCAACGGAAACAGGACTGGAAACGGGAACGTCAACAGCGGCGGGCATGACCACAATGCCACTGACAACAGCGGCAGCGGCACCAGTGGCTGCAGCACCCGTACGTCGTGCGACTGCCCGAGCCACCGCCGGAGTGCAGCGGCGGCGGGTGGTCAAGAAGCACATACAACAGAAGTATATGCTCTGTGGTTTTGCCATACACGTAAATATCAGCTAACTCGCTCTCACCCTCACACTCTTTTTCTCTCTCTCTCTTGCTCTCTCTTTTTTGACTTGCACTTAGTTCAGCTCTCTCTCTCTCTCTCTCTCCCTACGACCTGCGGTCTCTATCACTCTCTTCCCCATTCTCTGTCTCTCTCTCTCTCTCTCGCTCTCTCTCTCCTCCTTCCATCCCTCTGTCCCTCACTCCTCATCGGCTTCCTCTCAATTCTCTCTCTATCTCTATGGCTCGCTTCTAGGCCTTTCTAGCAACGCCAGCCTATTTGTATGGCAACGTCGTGGAATCGGACAAGGATCTGGTGCTGCGCATTTGGCCAGCAATCGTCTACCAGGCCACCGGCGAGCTCTGTCGCTCCATTATGGAGCACCTGGACACAGAGTATAGCGGACGGGCACGCGAAACCGTTCAATACAGACGCATATTTTTGCTGGCCACCCTCATTACCTGCGTCTCGCTCATGATCAGCGGCATCTTATTCTCATCCGCTTGGGTGGTGGTCACTACCACCACACAGACCGTGGCGATTGTCTTCTACGGCTGCTTTGCGGGTAAGTCCATAGTTATTTTCCATCAGCATCCATTTGAAATGCCCGAACGGCCTCTTAGGTATCGGCGCCAGTCTGTATCAGTGGAAGACGCATGTCATACTGGAGGCAGTGCGTCCGCGTGAGGATAAGTATGTGCGGAAGACGATTCAACTGTGCGGCGAGGCCTTCTGCCAGCTCTTTCTGTCCTTCGTCTTCACCAGCCTGCGCACCTTGTACGGCACCGCGCAGTCCATTGTGCTGATGTCGGCAATGCTGGTGAATCTCATACCGCTTAGCCTGATCATCACCAAGCATCGCGAGGATGCATTCACAACCAAAAGGATCTCAGTTATCAAGGCAGAGTCGGGTTTCGGTGCGCTGCCGTTGCGTGCCGCGCTGGCGGCGATCTTTGTGGCCGATCAAATGGATGGCCTAGACACGCCCATGTCCTGGCGCAATCCGGCCACAGAGATGAACAACACAACGCCAGCATCAGCTGTCGCCGCCGCCGTCGTCGATACGCACAGCAACTATATGCTCGCCACGGATGAGGCATATGTTACGTATGTAAATCCGAATGGCGTCGAAATCATGGAGATAATACCGGAAGAGGATGAGACAGTGTCCATCATGCGCTCCAGCAATGCCACCATCGACAACTACACCATATCGCAGTCCCAAGTGCTGCACAAGTCCCAATCGAATGGTCGCCTCTATTCGCAGAATCCGCTGAATGCGCCAAGCGCCACCGGCAGCTCCTCCCCATCGCCCGAGGCCTATGCGAATCTGGTAAGCATTGGAGCATCTCCAATCCGATCCGATCCGATCTGATGTGATCTGATCTTTTGTTGTTTGCTGACAGCATCGCATTCGACGCATGTCACGGGCGGTTACATCGCATCTGTGGTGGAATCTATTGGATAAGATTGTGATGCCGCTGCAGCAGGCGCTGCTGGTGCCACAGCTGTATGCCACCACGCTGCTCATCTCGGCGGACATCTTCAGCTATGTGATGTGCCTGACGGTGCTGCCGGGCCTGGCTGTTAGCCATCATGCATTGAAAAATGCTGAAATACCATTCCTCTTCTCTCTGCTAGCCTTTCCCTGGATGTGCTTCTCGCTGATGACGCCGCGCTTTGGCTCGAGCTTGTTCAAAAGGAAGCTGCAGTGGTTCACATTTGGCAGCATCTGCAAGTGTCTGGCGCTCATCTGTAAGCATTTGAATTGAGGCATCACTTATTACTATTTACCATAAACACTTATGTAGTTATTAGCTTCTCCACGTCCAAGCTGCTGCTGAGCGTGTCGGCTGTGCTGTTGGGCTTCGGCCAGGTCGTGACAGCCTTTTTGCAAGAGATGGTCTTCCAGTTGGGCATGACGCGCGCCAATTGGACGGCCATTCGCCGTCCGGTGCACTTCACCAACGGCTTGCTGATACTCATCTGGGGCGCTCTCGCCCATTGGGTCGTCGTCCACTATACGTTCCAGGCAACGGTGGGCCTTGCGGGGGCTCTGTATGGAACTACAATATTGCTGTGGAATTTTTTGTTTTTCTGCTGCCAAAGCAAGGATTAACAGTGCGATGCATTATTTTGCATCATGTCTGGCCTTAACATTTGGAGATTTCTAATAAAAAAAAAAAAAATAAATAATATATATATATATATGTATATATATAAATCTTAATATATAAGCTGTAGCATAAATTCTTTTAAAAGATAAATAAAAAAAAAAAATGGCGCAAACATTTTCAATTTTAAGCGGCACATGCGTTTAAAGGAATCGAGCTATCGATATTCGATATGTCTTCGCACAGCCATTTAGTGTTGCAAAATACAATTGGCATTTTTCATTTGCAATAAATTATGTACTATTTTTAATTATTGTTGAATACAATTAGGAAAATTATTTTTCAAAAATAATTTATTTGTTCTATTTAATTGTATTAAATTAAATACTTGAAGACTACAATTAAAAAGATTATTAATTTCTGCTCAGTATTTTTTCTATGGTATTTTTGCCATTTTTGTGATTTTTTTGCCGTTTTTTGTTTTTGTGTTGATGTGGTTGCTTTGTGGATATGTCAGCCCGTCTGTCAGCACGCTTAATTTAAGGCGAATAGGTTTTAATTCTGAAAAAAAAAAAAACTTCGAATTTCAATTCTTTTGTAAATTTCTCATTTTTACCATTAAACTAACTGGTAAGTGCATTGGCATTCAACAATACAACATATAGTGCATTTGTGAATAAGTGAACGCGAACGTTTTAAATCGCGACTGCAAATTTTAAGAGCGGCGTCAAATAGCATCAACCGGCATTGAATTAAGTTAACTTGTAAAATATTTACAGTTTATTTAAAAGTGCGCGATGAATATGCAATGCAATAGCTTTAGGACAAGTTATTTTATTTAAATCATAAGCATTTCGTGTGTTTTGTGTGCGGAATTTCGTGGTAGCTGCATTTTCTCTCACTCCTTTTTTTTTTCTGTCATTCTTTTTTGTGCTCAAGCGGCGCGCAAAATTTGATGATGCACTAGGGCTCTGGTGCTAACAACGTCGCATGGCGGCCATGTTCCTATGCATGATGAGAACTAGTGCATCTGACAGTTTGACGTTTTGTATTTTAATTCGTTTCATATTCGATCTGTAGCTGTGCACACTGCTGTCAGTGTGCGCGAATTATTCAATATACTGCCAAGTCAAGTAACTGTGGCGGCCGACGGTGCCAACTGTAATCCAGAGCAGGCGCTGTCATTCAACGGCGTTGAGCTCCCAATTGATTGGGATACTGCATCTGTGACAAATGGCTCTGAACTTACACCAACTCACAACCCCATAATCACTTCAGACAACAATTCTATATCAACACAACAGCAAGAAGAAGCGGGCTCGAAGGATACTGAAATTCAATTGGTGGATGCAGAGGATTCGGGACTGGTTAAGGTCGTTTTGGATCCGAAGCCGAAACAGGAATCTGATCGGCGCTTAACAGCCGTGCAGCGTTCATTGGACCTCATTGCAGACATCTGCAACAATCGACATCTGAGCTGTCTATGGGCCGTTCTGCTGTTAAAGGGTAAACTAAACGATGTTCGTGATTATCTCTTGAATTCCATAACAACTGACCCGTCAGGTTCAACTGAAACGGAGGAATTGCTAGATGAGATCGATTTAAGAGTAATAACATTATCATCTAGAATCAAAGAAATAAAAGGCAATCAGAATCCAAATCTCGATCCGATGGGCTTTGATATAATTAACTGGATACGTCACTGGTTGCCGAGAGGCGGCCGCAAAAATAGCAACAAGGACAAGGACAACAAGGAGTCATCCAATACTGCTAAAGAGGAAACCAAAACCACTCAAAAGCGCAAGTAAGCCAATCAATGTGATCTAAATATTTATATTAAAATGACTTACCATGTCCCCTATTGTATTGCAGCCATCAAAGTTTGGGCAACGACACTGGAGCTCATCAGTCGATCAAATATCGTCGCGTTGATAATACATTTCCGAAATTTATGCCGAATGACGGTAAGTTCCGCATCGAAATAGGAAATTTCCATAACACATAAAGGAATTTCAACTTCATCATCATCTCAATTTATATATATAAACAATATATGATCTAAACAGTCTGATGTTAAGGAACAATCGGACAACATAGAACACAATAGAAATATTATTTTATTCATATTGTTTAGAAAAATTCTCAATGGATTAGGTTAATCTTCTTCAGCTACGATGAGATTATATTTGACAAATGATTTTTATTAATATCAAAGTAATTGAGTTCCCTTAGACCTCCTCATCATTATCATCTCAATTTATATATGCTGTGGACTAACATGTATATATTGTTGGAACGAAAACAAATATTTGATATAAAATTTCTAGTAATTCTATAAACTTATTACAACATAAAATCAGACTCTATATATCTATAGTTATGAAAGACTGTCATTTATTAAAATTGTTTTTTGCCCACAGCTGACACTAGTTCCAAAATGGCAACCGCAACAGTGCAGCGCAAGGAGCAAGAGAGCAACAACAGCAATCGCAATGCCTCCCAGTCACAAAAGCGTCTCTCGATATTCAATACACCACCGACACGTCAAGTGAATGTGCGCGGTACACTACTGCCCACTACAACGATTGATCTATCCGACTCGGAGGATCAACAGCATAATGAGAGTAACTTGTACCAAACATTTGCCGATCGTCTTGGCACGAGCGGCCAACCAACGACGCGTCCAGCACAAGAATTGGGACGCAGCTCGTCAACCAGACGTCACAACTTGTTGTACTCTGAGGCAGTGCGTTTCGGCACAAATGGCTTCAATAGTCAGCGCCCCTCTAGCAGCCTCTCGTCAACGGAGGCGCGCTTAAATGGACACAGCAGCAATCATTTTGATTCGAGCGTCATGAAGGATACTATTTTAAATTTGGAGGATCAGCGCAATGAGCACAATCAATACATCAATCTGATCAATAATTTAACTCTTCATGAGCGCGATTATGCACGCCGTACCGCCGCTTTGAGTGATAAGGTTAAGGCACCACCGCTGCCCTTGCTGCGCCCGCTTACCCTTAAGGGCCCCGAATGGATGCATGGTTATTTTAAGAACAAGTCCGATATCATCACAAATGAACACTGTGAATTCGCTAAGCTGATAAATTGTAATTGGAAGTCGCAGCAGCAGTCTAATCAAGCACTACAAAGTGCGTCCTGCAAGAAGAAACTGTCCTCAGACACCATCAACTTGTACATAAAGCCCGGCCCCAACAACATACCCAACAGCTCCACCACTGCTATTACCACCAGCACCGCTAAAAAAGCTGAGAAGCCGTCGGGCATAGAAACTATAAATGAGCATATTGGAAAAGAAACTAATAAGTGAGTATAAAAAAAATTGAATTACTACTTGAATGTTGCCAATTGAAAATACTTACATTGTTTTTATAGATCACAATTGATGCCACCGCCGCCAAAAGAGCCGTCGATGTCACGCACTAAAGCGCTCCAGATGCGCAACAATAAATCCATCTATTTCGATGATAACTTTACTAACATCTTTAGCGAGAAATGCGAGCGTTCGCAATCGGAAGTGAATCATACAAAGACTCTAGTTCTTCAGGAGTAAGTAAAAATATATAGACAATCAATGAACGTTCTTAATATATGTATAATGTGTTTGCAGAGCTGAAAAGACAACTGAGGAACGTCGAGCTTTTGAGCAAGGACTGCGTGAGAGCTTGGCCAAGCGTCGTTATGTTGGCCAGACATTATTTGTGCTGGATAAATATCAACTCGATGAGGATAGCGAGCCAGAATTTATTCCATGGAATGAGGCCCATCAACAGCGCTATAATGAACTGGTATATGGCAAGCCCGACCAGGTAACTATAATAATATATTTATATACAATGTTTATATTAAATATCCTCTCTCTCTCTCCCTCCCATTCTAGGTACTTATTTCCAAGTTCAGTCTCAGCATCACTCGCAACGATATTCGCACATTATCTGGCAGTTCCTGGCTGAATGACGAAGTTATTAACTTCTATATGAATCTATTAACTGATCGCTCCCAGCGCAGCGAGGGCAAGCTGCCCAGCGTATATGCTATGAATACATTCTTTATACCGCGCCTGTTGCAGGGCGGCTATGGCAATGTGAAACGTTGGACTCGCAAGGTCGATATATTCAGCAAGGACATAATTCCGGTGCCAGTGCATGTCAGCAACGTCCATTGGTGCATGGCCATAATCCACATGAAAAATAAATCTATTAGGTATTACGATTCAATGGGCAAACCCAATTCGGAGGTGTTGAACGCCCTGGAGAATTACTTGCTCGAAGAGTCGCTGGATAAGCGCAAGAAACCATTTGACACCAGCGACTTTACCATTGAGAATGTCCAAAATGTGCCCCATCAGACCAATGGCAGTGATTGCGGTGTCTTCAGTTGCATGTTCGCTGAGTATATAACACGCAATAAGCCGCTCACCTTCTCGCAGGAGCACATGGAGTACTTCCGCAAGAAGATGGCCATTGAGATTTGTGACGGCGAGCTTTGGATGTAAAGAGCATCAGAGATAGAGAGATAGATAGATAGATGCCCAGCAAATAATACCCAGCATTATCATTAATTAAGCTAGTTTCCATCAAGACCTTTATTTAACATAATTTATTTATTATTGATAATGTGTGTATGATAAACGGCCGGGAGCGTTCTTTACAAGGACCTTAGATTCGAATGTTATCTTCTCAGTTTCTAAATTTATTTAATTTTTTTTTTTTCAAAACAATGGACAGACAACAGAAAAAGCTGCATAATTCAAATCCATTTTTCAAACTTAATAGGAACAATCTAAAATTACAATTACAATTACAGATTCAATCAAAAAAATTTCAGTTCAATTTCACACTAAAGCTGCGAAACATATTGCAGAAACAACAAAACACAAACAGAAACTCAAACTTTTGAAACTGGCAAATAAACAAAATACTCCTATTATTATAGCACACGAATACTAAAAGCAAATCGTGTAATAAAATGAGGAAACTAATCACGATTAAGGCAATGTTTATTATTGGGTTTGATTCTATGGCGCTATCTCCACTTGTAATTACTTTCAGCTATAGAAATTAAGTTATTTTAAGAGCTATGTATCAAAATACAAAGTTAATCAAACACTAGAAATAACACCTCAAATTGGCATCTATGTATGTATGTATAAAGATGTCTCTCTATAAGTCTACTAAACTCTTGAACTAAGCCTAAACACAAATGAAGTTATATTAGATATAAGCCGTATCTGACTATAGAGCGATAATTTTATTTTTAATAATTAAATTTTTGAGAGAAAGAGTTGTAGTTGGAGGATCCAATAAAGATTATACAGAACACCCAAAATATTGGGCGAGAGGGAGAGGAAGAGAGAGAGAGAGGGAATGTAAGTCCTCTCTTTTTACTTACGTTAAAATACTTACCCATAGAATACTAAAATTCTATTAAATGTAAAAAGTTCTGAAACAAAAAACAGCTTAAAGCTAGTCTTCAATCTATTGCTAAATCTAAGAGTTCCACACAATTTCTTAAAAGAAATTGAAGAATTTACGATTTTAGCTAAACAAAAATATAAATACAAAATTATGTTCTGTTCTGTATAATTTTAAGTTTTAACTATATGTTAGTGCTATCCCTTTCACACTTCGGAGCTAATATCTTATGTTACATATCTTACCTTGATTGCACAAAATTTATTTTTATTTTATTTATTTTTTTTTAAATCTAAAAACAACATGTAATAAAGTTAATTTAGTAAATGTACAGCTCACGTTTCTTCGGGGTATGTAACGATTAGAAGAAGATGGCGCATAATGCTGTTGTCTCGCTCTAATCGATTGCTTGTTAAATCTCATGCAGTGGGCAAGCAGAGTATATCAGTTTGCTTTCTTACTGACATTTGCTATATATGTAAACCCTTGTCGAGCAATTTAAGAACTGAGCAGTCGGAAGGGACACTACACATATATATATTAGAAATCGAAAAATACCTTTCGGAACTCCCAAAGAGCGTATACATATATAAACTATAAAGATGCGATTCTAAAGTGCATAGAGCATAATGCATATATATTGTCGATTTCATCTCTCACTATATATATATACAAATTTATTTGTCAAAAATCTGAAAGTTCGTAAATTTTCTTTCAAAATCTTCAGTTTTGGACTGGGCGCTGTATGGTTAACTATATATTAGACATATTTGAAGTCCGATATCTCTATATGTATAGAATATAAGGTATAGAACCGAAACAAAAACAAAACATAATTGGAAAATCATATATGATATTGTTCTGCTTCTCTTCATCTGAAATTGGCATACAAAAATAATATAAAAGTGAAAGTAAACAGACACAAAAGGAAACATAAGGAAAACCTTTAAAATTTTGCCTTCATAAGCGTACATCTAGCTAAATTATATTTATTTTTAACTATTTTTACAGGATTGTGTAAATTCATAGAAAAAAATTAAATAAAAAAAATACCTTAGTAGCTACCATAGTATTGCTAATGTATTTCACACTTACATATACATAATAATAATAATAAAAATAAAATTAATAATAATAATAATGTGTAATCAAAAATTATTTTTCAATTTTTTTTTTTTTTTTTTTTAGTGGGAATTTTAAGATTTTTTTTTCGTTTATTTTTTTTATTTATTTATTTTATTTTTTTTATTTTGGGGCAACTTAAAAAAAAATATGGAGAACCGACGTTGGGAGCCTGAACGTTCGTACACATCATCATACATATCGCATACACTAAAAACAAAGTATCACTTTTCTAAAAGTTTATTTGCATTAGTTTAGTTTCATTCTTATATAACAAGCACGGGGAACTGGAATTGTCATAGTAAATGATGTCAAGGAGTTACGGTTTAATCGAAAATTAAAACGTATATATAAATGATATCGATTCATATATATATATGTCATAATCTACACTGCTATGAATATCATCTCGGTGGCGAGTTGTTCTCTGGCAAAACAAAACGAAAAAGGAAAACCAAAATAAAAATAAAAATAAAAAAAAAAATACAAATTAAATTGTTTCATGAAAATAATATCTGTACATACATTTTGAGGTATATTATAAATATATATATATGTATATGTATATAACGTGACCCGTGCATCAGGCATACGGTTCTTTATAAAGCAGTAACTATCATGTTACCAATTATGCATCATATATATACATATATATATGTATATTCATATAGACATATATATTAGTTGTCAATGGTTTGTCGGTTTGTCGATTTGTCACGCCATATTCTAACTAATATGTATCCCTACTAGTCTAATGCATACATATATGAATTAGGAAGTCTCTCGATATTATCCAGATCTTGTTCGATATCTGCTTGTATTTATTTATTGATAGATTGCCACACACATCGAAGTAAGAGAGTTACACGATTGCGTCTTATCAAAAAAAAAAAAAAAAAAAAAAAAAAAAAGCATAATTTACTCTATATATATATATACATATACATACATATGTGTGTGTGTGTGTGTGGGTGTGTAAGTGTGTGGGTGTGTAAGTGTGTGTGTGTGTGGGTGTGTAAGTGTGTGTGTGTTTTAACTGAGTTAATTGGCCTGCATCAAAGGATCCTATGTCTCTGTGGATTAGATACAATTGTCTCCCTCTAAGGCATTGGCAATACTTTCCCCTAGTTTACATATATGTATATGTTGTTTGTCTTGTCGTTAAAGCTATTATACTTCTTACAGACACAATCTGATATTGGTATAAGCCCAATGGTTTAAATAATACTTCAATATGTATGTACATGGCCAAGACAACGGGCGCGTTGTCAAGTGGTCCGTTTACGTGTTTTGCTTCTGCATTCCGCTTTTCTTGCTTTCATTTAATGCAATACAATTTACTCTGTATATATATATATATATATATATATATATATATATGTATATGTTTAACAGCCTAAAAACATACAATGTTTTATATTCATAATACATCTGGATGCTATCGGAAATCTAACATCTAAAATTAGGTTCTTATGTATTTACACAGAAAAAACAACTCCAGCCAGAGTTTCACTTAATTCGAAGCGGAATTTTAAATTAAAATTTTGATAAAACATTTTTCAACTGGAAATGTTGTTAGCACATTTGTGAACGCAGTTCAAGTAGTTGTTGAAATTTCCGATTTGGACCGATGATGAAAATATAAAATTTTGAATGCTTTTCGTCTCATTTGATATTGATAAAAAGTTATTCGCTTTAAATGCTGACAGTATATAGTATATATATATATCCATTGCGATCAATTTTCAGTAGTAGTATATCTGAAACTGTATGATAATTTATGCGTACATAAATATATATATATATATATATATGGTTTATATGTATATATACATAAATATGTAGAGAGATATCACCCGCCACTGAGTTAAGTATTTCAAATTATCACGTTTCATTGAGTAGCTGCAACTGCAATGAGTAAACGCATCATTTTTTGTTTTTGTTTTTTTTTTTTAGATTTAGTTTTAGTTTTAGTTTGTTTGTTTGTTTTTTTTTATCATTTTCTTAGTTTCATTATTGGTGTGAATCATCTAACTTTAATAAATGGGGAAATATGTACCAATAATATACGTAATATATGTATATACATATGTTTGCATGTTTAGTGGTAACGTGTGTATGTATGCGCTTCTATATGTCTCTAAATGTCTATGTGTGTGTGTGTGTGTATGTGTGTTTGTTTGCTTGTTTGCTGAGAATGACATGGATGAATTCCTTCAGAGTTATAAAATAATTCGTACTTAGTGTTTTAGAGGAGAAACTTATCATTGAAGCACAAAATTAAGATTTGCAGACACATATTAATGTCATTTTAATCTAACCATATACTTATATATTATATTCTTAAAAATAAAACTTATAAAAGGTTTCTTTGTGATTTTCTCCTTCAGTAATTCATGGAAATTTGATTACTTATTATTAAAAAAAAAAAAAAAATTAATATTATATTTCTATATATATATATTTATGTATATATATTATCAATATATACTGGTGCATATATATATAGATATATATATATATATGTTCAACACGCATCAGTTAATCTGGTTATCGATCAGCTGACGCCATTTCCTTGTTCGTGATGACCAACGGATAGTGTATAAATAGTGAAGAGTATTTTACTGCTAGACCTATTGATTCTCGTCATCATCACCGTCACCATCATCGTCGTCGTGCTGCTCATCCAGCTGCTGATGCTGCTGCTGCTGAGCGGCTGCAGCGAGTAACGCGGCTTTCTGTACTGCTTGTGCCTGCGCCTGGATCGACGCTTGCATTGAGGGTGCTGACATGGCAATTTTCCCGCTTGTCTTGTACTCGGTCATTTCCTAAACACAAATATTAATTATTATTCATTCATATGGTAATTATATTTATATATTAAACTTACTCGCTCATATCGTGCCTTGTCCCTCTCTGCCATCGATTCGTACTTTTGCTTCACTTCGGGATCAACGTCTGACCATTTGCGTCCCAGCTCTTTGGCAATGTCACCAACACCGTATTCAGGATTAAGAGCCTTCACTTTATTTCTTTCATCGTTGCAGAACCAAAAGAACGCAGACCTGCAAAATCAAATTGCATACAATGAAATTAATTATTCTTTGATATATATCCATATCAATGGCGATCATTAGTATATAGTATTAGTATAATCAATTTTGCTACGAACTCACAATGAACGTTTTGGCGCATTCGGATCCTTGATTTGTTTTCTTTTCTTGCCACGTCCCACGACCGCACCCTTGGGCGGCACATAGTTTTGCATCTCCTGCTCGTACCGTTGCTTGTCTTTTTCAGCCATTTCGTGGAAGCGTTTCTTCTCCTTGTCAACCATCGTCTAGATGAAACGCAAATACTCTGGTAGACTTCAACTATGATATTGATGGGGTTATTGCTTACCTTCCAGCGCTCAGCGCATTTCCTTGAGAACTCAGCAAAGATCACTGTCTCATCTGGATGCTTCTTTTTGTGCTCCTCTCTGCATGTCTGTACAAAGTATGCGTATGCGGTCATTCGACCTCTGGGTTTCGCATCAGCCTTGCCCCTAACCATTGGACTCTGAAAGGCAAATGCAAATGCAAATATGAATATTAATATTAATATAAATATAAAATAAATTTTTTGTTTTGTTTTGTTATTCTTATCAACTTACCCCAGCTGAATTGATGACATTCTGTTGCTGCTGCTGTTGTTGCATCTGTTGTTGTTGCTGTTGCTGCTGCTGTTGCTGTTGTTGTTGCTGCTGTTGTTGCTGCTGTTGCTGCTGTAGCTGTGCCGCTGTGTTGGCATCCACCTGTCCCTGATTGGCGGCCGGATACCACCATTGGGAGCCGGGCACCGCAGCAGCTGCCGCTGCCTGTGCCATATTTAGACGGTAATCGTAGCCAGTGGTTGCCGCATTCGAGGTGGCAACAACCTGGGCCATTGTTGTGGCTGGATTAGGGAAACTGCTGGCCATTTTGTATGTGAATAGCTGTTGGGTGCCAACGCCGGCGGTGGTGTTGGAGCTATTCTGATGTGCCTGCTGTTGATTTTGCTGGACAACCACTTGGTGTTGTTGCAACTGTTGCTGTTGTACTGCAGCCGCTTGTTGTTGTTGCTGCGCAGCCAGTTGCTGCTGATAGTGTTGAATTGTTTGCTAATCAATAGTTTGTTGTTGTGGTTGTTGTTTTTGGTTATGAATGTGTTTAGGTGTAAGTGTAGGTGTAGGTGTGTGTGTGTGTGTGTGCGAGTGTGTGAATAAGTACGAGGCCAAAACGGACAAGTTATTGCCAAAAAAAAAATACATAAATAAACAAATAAATAAATAAAAAAAAATAATAACATCAAACAAGGACGAAAGCAAAGTCAAGAACAATATTGGCGTCGCACTTATCACCCAATCAGATATTTATAAACAAATACATTACAAATTTACATTCGAATAGTTGAATATTTATATCAAATTTATTATCATTAAGTTCTCATTTACACGAAAACCGCATCAAACTGCAAATGGATGGCAATAATCGATATATTAATCAACACTCAAATTTAAATTATAATGTTATTATTTAAGCATCTGTATAACTGACCTAGCATGCCCCAAAAGCACACGCATACATACATACATAACTACATTCATTTATTCATTGATGTGTGTGTGTAAGAACGTACATACATACATACATACATTCATTCGCAACTATTCAATGAGTGTTTGCAATTAAAATTATAAATGGGAGCGCAACACACACACACACACACACACACGCTACAAAATAAAATAAAATAATATACAAAATATAAAGCATTTTTAAAGAGAACCGTCATACATAGTAGATCTTGCACAGCTTTTGTTGGCATTTGGCGCCAAAAACGATCTCTCATTAGTCGCTGGCGGGTTTCACGCTCAGCAGCACACACATGCATACGCAAGCATACACAGACACGAACATCCACACACCGACACACATGCACTCATACGCAGGCTTGTACATTCACACAGTAAACGGTGAAACGCGCATGAGCATGAGTTCCAAATGGTTGGAGCAGCAAACATCTGCGTTGCACGTTCCAATTCTCAATGATTCCATTCACTTTTTGTCAAGTAATACAAACGCTTCGTTTCTTATTGGCAATTAATGCGTACAAAATGTAAACAAATTGCGATTCTTTTCGTATAAGGTATGAATGTTCGGCATAAAAGCAAGTTGATTCACATGTTCACACAAATGGGAAACAGTATATCAACATATAAACAATAACAAATTGCACTGTATTGTCAAAGAAATCAGCTGTTTTTCTTTTGCGAGTCGCTCAAATGCAACAATAGAGAATTGTTTTTGAAAAAACGGCACGTTTTTAATAAAGAGCAGGTTCATTCGGTTCATGAACCAATTTATCGGCTCTTCTTTTATTCTCTCAATGCCAGGGGTGTCTTAACTACTCATGCAAAAAACGGCAACACTGTCAAAACATACAAACACATGTACATATTTGATGTACGTATGTATGGAGAGAGAACCGCGGTGAGAAAATAAAATATATTGCTCTTTACAATGTAAAGTTGTTTGTGCACATACTAACACATATAAAAATACATACATATGTGTGTATGTACGTATGTGCGTACAGAGAACTGACAAAGCATTTCGAGTTTTGTACACATACACATATACACAGAAACACATATAGACATACCAGTTGTAGTTGTCTTAAAACAAGAGACAACACTATACATTAAAACAAGAGACACACTATACAAAGAAAAGAATTCACATGGGGAGCAGGCACGTATGTATGTATATATGTATGTTTGTATGTACATACACATACACGCATATGTTTGTATGTACAGCCAATTTCAGATTACGCAAGCTTTGATGTTGTTGCATACATGTGTATTTCAAGTTTTCATACATATGTATGTATGTTTGTACATATATGTACATACATACATAAATATATATAGCCACTATATGTATGTATGTATGTGTGTATCACAGGCACAAATACTAAGAAACTGTCCTGTTTGTATCTGTTCAGCATTTGAAAATCGAGGCACATGTCATTTCCAATTTTATAATATTAAAGATACAGAAATACATACATACATACATACATATGTACGTACACACATATGCTTTACATTTGTATGCACATAAATACGCGTGTACTATGCAATTTCGGCTGTTCTAAATTAACAAAATGCATAGTTAACGCCGACTGAGCAACAAAATAAAATAAAATAAAAAATGGCGGCCGTAGATGCGCACGCAAAATAAAAATGTTTCTTGTATGTCTATATGTTCATATGTATGTATGTATGTACACATAGCGTCGTCGTATGGATGCCTGCTTTTAGTGTTCGTATATTTAGTTTCTTCTCAACTGTGCATGTATGTATGTGTGTGTATTTGCTTGTGATGTACATAAAAACGACCGAAAACTAACCGATATTTATGTATGTACATACATATGTACATACATATGTATGCATTAAGATTCCAACTCGGCCATTGTAAAATTTCCATACTCTCTCATGCGTCTCATTTTATATGTATACATCCATGCACACAAATACATATGTACATATGTATGTATATGCTGAAGCGTGTTTGTGTGTGTATTAAAAGTAGTGCGTGTTTGCCAATTTAATTTGTTGTTGGCGGGAAAAAATCTTTAACTTGCGACAGTAAATGATGTCTGTAGACGCAATGTGAGCAAAATAGACGATGAACGCCAGAATAGTTTGTGCAAATATGTACATATATGTATGTAAATACATATAAAAATATACAGACATGTCGATTGCTGTGGTTGTGTGTGCGTGTGTGTGTGTATGTATGTACGTATGGGCGTATGTATGTGTGTATGCGTGTGCACTAAAGCTTACCTGTATTTGATGAAAGTGTTCCATGATTTTGGCCGATTACTGTGCGAATGATTCGTACTGAGGGGGTTGAGGGTGGCGAGGAGTTTAGTTTATATATTTTCAATAGTTTTATATTTGTACGTATTTTTCTGCGTTCTTCCTCTTATAAATTTTTGCACTGCACACAACACAAACTCAATGGCTAAAATAAGTTGAAAGCCAATTGCAACTCGCATTCGTTTATTCCATTTACATATGTATGTACGCTATATTGATTATTATGCATATATATAAATATATATAATATATGTATATATACGGATTTATATATGTACGACGAAGGAACTAGACGCCACACGGTAAAATTTGAAAATTTTTTGTTACCGATTCTTACGGTGAATCGGCGTAACAGCGAACGGAACGATAAACGTAACGTAACGCGAGTTTGGAGTTTGGTGCTTCTTGTGTTGTTATTGTTTGTTTTTAGTTAGTAAAAAATAAACAAACGACGCCACAAACGCAGCTTTATTGCAGTAAATGTGTTTTTGTTGGTATCAATGCGGAAAAGATGAGGTTCGCGCGCCGCTCGCTTGATTGAAAACACACACAGAGAGAGTACCAACAACGAATGCAAAGGCTATTGAATTGAATAGCCGTCTCTGCCTTACTGTGCTTCATAGCCCAGCCTGGCTAGCGCCAGACTTCTGTATGCGTTGAGTGCGCAAGTGTGTGCGTTTGTGTGAGTAACTCTTGTCTGTGTGTGCGAATGAGAGAGAACGAGGGAGAGAGAACAGGCAGCAGGCAGCAAACGGCAAGCAACCAGCGGCGTGCTCTGCTCTGAGTACAGTTTACTGAGCACACTTTCTCTCCTGGTGCCCAATGAGTGTTGAGTGTGTGGATATGTACGCGTGTGTGAGAGTGTGTATGCGCGCATGTGTGTTTGTGTGTGTATGCGCGCATGTGTGTTTGTGTGTGTATGTGTGTATGTGTGTGTGTGTGTGTATACACGTGGTGGAGGGAAACAGGCCTTTTAACATATTTGGCTTGTTACTTTTTATACTAAGGTTCATGCAAACATATGTACACTATATGTATCTATGTATGTATGAGTCTTAAGACAAATGTACCTACGAGCGACGCATTTATGTATATATGTACATTCATACATACATATTTATGTATATATGTATGTATGTTCCTTACTTTAAATGTACTTACAAATAAACCTAAACATATTTAGTTATTGTATATTGTATATTGTTAATATTGATATGCACATACATACATACATATGTATTTACATCAATGTGTAGCATCCTCTGTCTTACTATTTAAATATAATTATTATTTATAAGCTTTCCAAATAACATTCAAAAAGAAAACGCAATAAATCATTTGTATGTATTGAATAAAGCCAAATAAATATACATACATATGTAAATAATTGTACATACATATGTATGTACATATAAATATTTATACAATATGCATATAAACGTGCATACACGTTTGTAAGTAATTATGTACATACGTACATATGCATGTATGTACATAGGTACGTGCCTGTGCATACATATTTATTTATGCACGTACGCTTAAATGTACATACATGTATGTATGTATGCATGTATACATCCCCAGTCCATTCCAACAATACATTCACATTTGTTTTGCGTGTGTGCGTTTGTTTTTCGCCTTTACACAAACACAAAAATGCATGTATTTTATTTGATATACACACACAATGATATACTCGCTACATACACATGTTTCATTTTGCGTTCCTCGTCTGACTGTACTTCCCAACTCTCTCATTTTAAAAAGAGAGAAACATTGTTGGAATAATGCAGCTGTGTGTGAACGTGTTAGTGAGGCCAGAAATACCCAACACACAAATTTTCTTCGATTTTATTTGATCATCACAAGGGTGTTTTTAAATAAATGTATGTACACATGAAACTAACGTACATATATTTTTATGTACATATGTATGTGATTAGTTTTCATCGTATACATAAAGTAGAGCTATAACAAAATATTTAAGATATAATAAAAAAATTAATAAATATATGTATATAAAATATTAAATTATATAAAATAAATATATTAATTGTATTATATTAAAATATGTATGTATTTATATATTGTAATATATTTTTATCTATATATTATAATATATATATTTATTTATATATGATTTACATTATATAAATATAATATATAAATACATAAGTTTTGAAAAAAAAGGATAGTCCGATTCGATAAACGATATTCAAGTTTGGTAGCCCTTGTTTTGTTTCATATTTAAACCGACTAGGGATGGAAGATAATTCACAAAAAGCATACAATAATTAAACGAAATATTGATATGAATTTAATTTTATATCACATGCTTAGAAATTTTAGTATTTTAATTTGTTCATGTCATATAACCAAATGTGTATCAAATACAATAATTTGAGAAAACAATCAAAATGATATAGTTCATGTGAAATGTGAGCTAGTTCAGTGAAATATTTTAATCGGAAACCGGGCATAAATACAGCCCTGTTTCATTCCACTTGTCAATTGTCCATCGTCGAGAACGTATATAATCATATGTTGATATAGCAGTGTGTGCAATTGTGTTAATATGAATTGTCGGTATTAGATCTGACATATTGTTCAATTGCAGAGAAGCTTACGTACAGATTATTGAAAAGATGGCCAACAAATCGGAGATACCGCTGCCAAACGAAGACCTCGACTGGATACAGTTACGTCAGGATCTGGGCCCAGTTGTTGAAGTGGAAACGACGAAGGAACGATTTATGCGTAAAATCAAGGAAAACCCATTGGTTCCCATTGGTATGCCATCTCTATATATATACATATATACTAGACTTGCTCCGAAGCATTGTTATATAAACATTAAATTTCATAGGCTGCCTGGCGACCACAGCCGCTCTCTCAGTTGGCCTCTACAACTTTCGCACCGGCAATCGCCGAATGTCGCAGTTTATGATGCGCACTCGTATCGCCGCCCAAGGATTCACCGTCCTGGCTCTGATCATGGGCGTCGTGATGACCTATGGCGATAAGAAATAATTTGGGATTGCTCCATTGCTAATTACTTACTTTGAAAATGTGCATACGCGTATATGTAGCATAAATTAAACGATTATCCATAAGAGTTCACATATAATGAGAACTAGATATAAATATAATTAGGCATAGAGAGAAAGAGACAGGGCGAGCAGTTGAGCTCGCATGTATTGGACAGTCTCTAATTAGAATAAAATTTTTGCAAAGTTGTCTAATTTGATTTCATCAGCATTGCCAGACGTTAATCGACGTTGCGCGGCTTTCAATTGTTGATTTAGCTTTGCATAATTGTTTGACATGTAAATATTATTAATCAAAAATTCATTTATTTTTACTATTTCTGCAAATGTTTCAATTTCATAATTGTTCATTGAAGGAGAAGTTAAGCTCGTCCGTAGTGGACAGATTCTAATTAGAATAAAGTTTGCGCAAAATTGTCTAATTTGATTTTATCAGATTTGGCATACGTTAAACGGCGTTGCGCGGCTTTTAATTATTAATATATATATATGTTTTATTTTTACTTGTGTGACTTGTAAATATTATTAATAAAAGATTATTTTTTAATAAAGCCAAAAAAAAATTCGTAGACTCTAATTGGAATAAACTGTTGCTAATTTGATTTCGTCTGAGTTCGCATTTCTGTGGTTTGTTCCACGTTAACCGGCATTACACGGCTTTCAATTGTTGCTATAGATTTGCTTACATACTTATAAATGTTAGCTTCTTTTTTTTTAGTTATTTAATATAATTTTTTTTTTAGACTTGAATCCATTCTATTTGAGCTTTAAACACAGATATTTCGACATTGCCATTGTGTTATTATTTTTACTGTAGCTCCGCGCTCTAAAGGAATTTCTTGATTTTTACAGATTTACAAATTTCTGTTCGCACAGCAAAAATGAAAAATGTTGAAGAATACATCCAGAGTGTGTGTATATTGTCTGGGTGTGGCTAAGGCCTGATGCCAGGGGTTATTTGTTACCCACATTCGATGGGAGAGATGCGCGCGCGCATCGAGGCTCTGGGAACTTTTGAATGTTGCAATTGTTTTCGGTAGTTAGTTCAAGGTAAGATTTCAACGGTAAAGGACGCTTATTGGATTAAGGTTGGTTCCAAGTTGCAATAAATGTTGTATTTACAAGTGAAGTGGTGTCAAACGTTTTGCAAATCATATAGAAATATAAAACAAGAGACTAACAAAAATATTTGATATATGCAAAATTGTAAACAAAGCTTTGATTGATAAGAAAAACAATTTTATTATTTTGGAATTTGGGTCGCATCAAATATACAGCATATATAAATATATACATATACATATGTATATATATGCATTTGTATATATCTGTCATATAGAGTTACCAATTGAAATAATACAAATTGGAATAAACTTTCGCCAAAGTAAATACTTTTTTTTGCTGTTTAAGCATTTTCTAATAAGAAATCAACCCTAACGGTTTGTTATGGCAGCTCTGTGTATGTGTGTAAGTATGTGCACGGCAACACACACACACACACACACGCATACATAGGCATTTGTATAAAGCTCGTCTGATGATGGCGTCGCAGGCTTACATACATGTATATACATACATGCATACATATAAGTAGATATTGAGTGACGATGGAAAATGTTTATTATTTACATATTGCAGGTAAACATGAATATATTACTTGGCAATTGTGTGGGTAGCTGTGATCAATTGGCCGGCCCGCCGCCCGATTTCATATTATCGATGCCGCCGCCGCCGTTGCCATCGTTTTTGATCTCGAAGCCGAAGAGCATTGATATACTATTGCCAGCGAATGAGTCGCAGCCCTGCTTTGCGGCATTCATGTGCGGCCAAAATCAACATAATGAGAGTGGCAATGAGCTAATGGAGCTGGTGCGCAGCGATACGAAGAGTATGGAAAATGTTTGGTTTTTCGTCTCGTCGTGCATTGGCATCTTTGTGCTGGGCTGTTTTCTGGCCTTGATTGTAATTCGATGCAAAGAGTAAGTTTATTTGAAATGACATTAAGCAGGGTTGTTTTTGTCAATGAAGCGAACTTTAGTTTATTTGTTCTTAAGCCTTTGTTCATTGAATCAGCAATTCGCAGATTTGTAGAGCTTGCAGCCCTGGTTAACGTTATTATTTGTTTACATTCCGATTGAGGCTAACATAAATTCATGTTTTTTATTGAAATGCAGCACCTTTTTCTCGTATCACGATGCAAATATCAAGCAAACAGCAATTAATGCTTTGGGCGAAGCAACCAAATCAAATGCATTCACATCGGGCGGCATACTCTATCCTTGCGCCACGGCCAACAGTCGAGATTTGCTGCAGAGCCAGCTGGTGAATGATAGTCGTCTGCTATGGGCCACCCTAACACCGCATGGCACACGGCATTTCATAATCGAGAACTCACAGGATGGTCACTACGAGTCCGTGGATTACCGCAGCAAGGCGCACAATCAGGTGTTCCGCGGCTACGCCAAGCAATCCCAATCCTTTGTCAAGGTACGTCAAGTGCGTTTAGATTCACGTGAAAGTTGAGAGATAAAATTTGGTTTGCTTTTCATTCATAGTCCTTCGATAACAATGGCTTTGTTGATTACGACTATGAAGATCCCACACCCTTGATGGACTCCTACCACGATGACATGGACTCCGGCTATCAGGAGCCACATGAAGTGACCGGTTCGTTGCGTCGCTCCCCAATGCGTGCCCTCGCCTCGTCGCCGACCACAAATGATATCTCCAATATCGCCTCGGCCAGCTACAGTGCTAGCCTGGCGCCCAGCCAAGCGGCGCCCAACTCACTCTCCATCAGCCGCAAGACAACATTGTCGCGTCGCATTAGCGATGCCTCCTCCCATAATGGCACACCGATGTAATTCGCAGCAAAACGGCAATAATGTTAATCAAAACGCAATCAAGTTTTATGTTTTTTGTTTTTTTGTAAATTAAGCATGGATTAAAAGCATGGAGAAAGCTGATTCGATGGAATGCCTGTCGTCCAATAAACACAACTAAACTAAACTCAACTCAAATCAACTAAACACAACTCAAATCAACTCAACTAAACACAACTAATCATACATATAACGAGAGAGAGAGAAAGGGAGATACAGTTATGTATGCCATCCTAGCTTAAGCGAACTAATTTAGAACTCAACTTGTTGTATTACTGCTAAATATGATTATTGCGCTATAACTAAATATTATAGACATATGCTAACTAATCCAAATCAAATTCAGCTGCTAAAAACAAATATAGATATATAGTGGAGAGGAGAGGAGAGGAGAGGAGAAGAGAAAAATTGTCCTATCATAAATCTATAAATATATATATAATGAATTTAAGTATATAAATATACAAACTAAAACTAATATATATATATATATATATTAAGTTTCTGATTTTATTTTACACTTTGCGCTCTCAACAACTTATGTATGTTCCAATACATAGAAAGTATATATATAAATATATATAAATTTGTTTTGTGTCCCATTTTAAAAATAAATAATTTATAGAAAAAAAAATTAATAATAATATATGTATATATATATAGATGCAGCTCTTAGCAGCTCAATATGCTCTTGATCCAGTCATGCAAATGCACCTCAATCACATTCACCTGGTTGTAGTTCTTCGAATGGAACTGATTGAAGGCCGTCGTCAGCTGGATAACCGCCGAGACAAAGTCGCTCAGACGCAGTGTGCCATCCTTGCGTATGTAGCGCTGTATCAGACAGTTCATGATGTCGGTGCTCAGCTGGAATCCGATGTCATAGAGAGCATCGCGCAATCGCTCGGCCCGCAGAATGCCCGCTTTCTCTTTTGTATAGATCTTGAAGACGCCCTGCCATGACTTGAGATTCACCATGAATGTCTTGAACTGCTGGAAGGTGATGCGCCCGCTGCCGGTCTTGTCCTGCAGCGCGATCACCTTGCGGCAAATGTCGATGTTGGCACAGCCCTTGATGTAATCATTGGGCAGGCACGCCTCCAGCAGCTCGTGCAGCTCGAAGCAATTGATGGTCTTGTTTTCGTCAGCCAGTTGCATATAGACCGGCTCGTACTGGCAGATGCTCTTGATCTTCTGCACATTGTCATCGGTTTTGAGGGCCGGAAAGGGATCGAGTAGTATCATCGTCTGTGTCTCGAGGCACGACAGCCGGAATGCCGATGTGCCCAATATGCGCACCGTGAACTGTGCCTCCTCGGCCGGCTCGTATGTGGTGGGCATGAGCACATAGTGTCCGATATCCAGCTGCGTATGGTAGCTAACGTGCCGTGTATTGCCGTAGTCCGAGTTGAGGAAGCTCACCTGGTTCTTGAAGAAGTCCTTCTGCAGGCACTCGTTCAGGCTGTACTCTCGATTCCACATGTACATGGTGAATCCGATCACCTTTGGCTCCACGGCCGTATGCTGATTCAGTGCGATGACAATGTCCTGCTTCTCCTGTATGGAGACCAGCAGCTGTGGATTGATGTGAAAGGATTCGTGATTGCGACAACCGCCGGCAGTGACGCCACGCTTCCATTGTCCCTGATACATCTTCATCTTCCAATGTAGTGGACGTCCCTTCAACATCTGCTCCCCATTCGCCGTATCCGAGTCTAGGTAAACAATTTCCAGTGTTGTGAATGTGTGCACAAAATCATAAAACGAGATCCAAAATTCGCCCAGCTCCAGTTGGGCCAAGAGACGTCCACGCTCCGTGGACGAGACGCGCTCCCAGGTCTTCGATGTGGGCGACCAATCTCCAGTGAAGTTGGTCTTCTCCCCAAAGGGTTTCGATGAAAACGTGTCCTTGATGCGCACCAGCTGCACCGAATCACCCATAACCGTCTCCACCTTGTCCAGGCAGGAGAGTCTAAAATCAATATATATATATATATATATAGTATGAGAGTTATATGGATATATGTATAGTCCTCACCTGTAGTTGGCATTGAGCAGAATCCCATTGGAGAGCCTCTCCGTTGTGTTCTTCTTCTGCACGGCGGCATTCTTGACCGCAATGCAGGTGACTATGCATGTGGTGGCCAGATGATCCTTTAGGGTCTGCGGCCTTATCGTATCAGCCAGTATGGGCATGCACTTGACCACACCGCCCAGCAGATCGGTCAGGCCATCGGAGCGTGTGCCATATTTGAGAGCCTCATAGGAGCCGTGCAGCTTGGCAATGGCCTTCTCCAGCAGCGATGCCCAGAAGCAGTTGGACGATTGTGGCTGCATGAATGCCAGACGTCCATTGATCGTGGGCAGGCGATCATCGACAAGCACCTCCACCCACTCACCGCACCACCACAGGCGAAAGCGATAGATGCCCATCGATTTGTCCAAACTCTGATCGGCGGGCACAACGCGATAGAATAGATTCCGCAACGAGTGCAACACACCCAGGCAGGAGACAAGCCAACGATCACCCATCTTGCCAGGCACCACATCGAACTCTGCATTCTCATTGAGAAACGCCGCCTGGGCATTGTTCAGCTCCGCGATGCGTTTCCATTGGAATGTGAATGGGGGCGTTTGATAGTAGAATACCGACGATTGTATTGCTGGGAAATCAGCGTCTTCCCACAATATATTTCTCGATCGGCAGTCGCTGATAATGCGCTCATATTTTGATGCCATATTAATAACATATATATTCCATAGGCTATTATTCACTTAGGCTCACATCTGTCGATCGATACGATTTTTAATAATATTTGATTGATTTTTTCGTTTTATGATTTCTGGTTTTATTGATCTGTGCAGCTTTTGATTTTTGAAGTGAAAGTTAATTTGTGGCCTGCTCGCTTGGCTAGCTAAGTCACTGCCACCTAGTCTAAGCCATTTCTTTCGCACAATGTGACCAGCTCTGCGCGGCGTAGAAAAAACCCCAAATCGAAGCTTTGATCCCAGCGGCGGCTCGTGCGCGCATGCGCTTTGCAACCAAAAAAAAGAAATCAATAAGAATATTATAATTTTAATTAAAAATCAATTACAAGTCAAAATAATATTTTTTTCTTTAAGTAATTTAATAAATGAAGATGTTCATTAAAAAAAAGAAAGAAAATTTGGATCTTTTAATTTAAAATTTGTTTGTTTACTGAATTTTACTTTTTCCTTGAAATAGTTCAAAAAGAAGAGTTAATTTTGATTAAAATTTAAATTGTTAAAAATTAAAAAAAAAAAATGTTTGAAGCTCTAAATTAAAAAAATTAAATTTATTGATTTTAATTAAATTTGAATTTAAATTCAAATTGATTTATTTTTTATTAAATTATTTTGATTCTTAACACATTTTAATTAAATAACAAAAAAGGAATTTTTAATTTAATATACTTTTTGATTACATTTATTTTAAATTTAAATTCAATAAACTTCGATTTAAATATAAATTTGAACAAATTAACACAAAAATATTTTTTAATTTAAATTTATTTCTGTATTGTATTGTTCAATTTTAATTAAATTAAAATAATATATATAATTTTAAAAATATTATTGATAAAATTATATTCTTTTTTTTTTAAGTATTCAATAATAAATTATTTGTTTTGTTTTTACTAAATTTTAATTCAATAAAAAAAAATTTTTTTTTAATTTAAAAATTTGCCTTTATTTATGTTTATTACGTTTTAATTAGGTAAAAAAAAAAAGATTTTTTGTTTGATAATAGATTTTTGCATTTGCACTCCATTTATTTCATTTTGATTACATTTTAAATAAACAAAATAAGAAGATTTTTGTTATTTTAATTGATTATGCTACTTTGCTACTTTTTGCTTAAAATATGGCAGACGTAATGCCCGGATGGCATTCGAGATAATAGTAAATCATAAGCACTATGCCTATGATATAGAAAGCGTTAATCAAGCTGGCTAAAGCTAAGGGAATCCAAAATATACAAGCAAAGACATTTTGCATGAAACATAGCAGTAGATAAATGATATACTTATGCTTTGTGGGTCCATCTGAAACGGGCGTGAAGATGAAAATATAAACCGCGCCAAAGGCCAGGCAGAGAATGTAATTGGTTAGCTTAGATTTAGCAAACTTTGGTGTATCCGCTATGAAGACAACAGAGCCACAAAGCAGCAAATGCAGCAGACAGACGGCAAACGTTTCCATGGGAAATCGGCTGGCCAAATAGGCAATGCAAATGGTACGCGAAGCTTCAAAGAATGTGCGTAAAGCATGCAGATATATACATATGAAAACTTCTAGTTTTAGATTGCAATCAAACTAACCCGTCAGGCAGAGTAGAAACCAGAACTGCACAAAGAGTCCTTTGGTGCCTATATCGTATTTGTCCAGCTGCACCAAACGATTCGATCGATTATAGGCCACCAAGCACCAGGCGAGACTGAGGAAATAGACCAGAAATGTGAGCGCGCGTACATCTGCAAATATCTTGACATTATCAATTGATAAATTGGAAATTATTTAAAATTTCAACTACGATATGCTGTAATACTTATTACACGTTAAGTTTTTCGTATCCTGCAAGACTATGGCCAGCTGCAGAACCTTTTGCGGTGCCGTTTCCAGGAATGAATCGAAGAGCCGCAGGAAGCCAATGTTGCATTCCTCTGTTAAATACCTGCGATAACATCTGCGCGCATTTATAATTGTAGAGATTATTTCGACTATATACATATATATATATATATATATATATATATATATATATATATATATATATATATATTTATTTCGAGTCTTACTCAATCTCGGCCAGCTTGTCGTCCCGCCTTTTAGCCTCGGTGTATTTCAGTGACCAATTAAGGGTCGATATGTCGCGAAAAAGGTATGAAACCACAAGTCTCCAAATAAAGCGTGCGTGGCTAACGGGTTTTTGGCTTGAGTTGCCAGTGATCAGTCTATAAAGCGAAACAAATACATTCCAAAGGATATGACTATAGAAAACGGGAGAAGTCCTTACACATTTGCATAGATTAATGTCGTTAAAACCATGGGAACTATTATGGACATAATTGTCCAATGGCAGTAGGTGTACGCTTCGTCACTCCAATACTCATAGGCCAGGCAACAGTTCATTATGATGGTCAAGAAACGCATAAATGCCGAAATTGCCGTCATAACAATGTTAAATGTTGTTATCTGAGGCGACAATGTTGCCGATTGCATATTCTCCAGTGTTTGGCCATCGACAAATTCCATTTTGTTCAGTGAATCTTAGCAGGTGATATCTGCCGATATCTCCTATACAACTTAACTTGTTAGTAAAATCATTTTCAATCACTTGCTGACTTTGTGCAGTTTAAAATGAGATCGATTCCGTTCTTGGTTTAGGCTATGCTTGAAGGTAAGCCAGTTGCGCATTAGAGATGGCAGAGGCAGGGTAACTGATCTACCAAAATACCAGAAGTGCATTTGTTAAGCGCAAATCCACTAAAATACTGACAAAATAAATACTGACAAAATACATTGTCGAAGGGCCAACTGCTGAACTAAATTCAATTTAATATATTCAGTTTGATTTAGAAAAAAAAACGAGTTCTTCTGAGCACACTTTTACTTTTCAATTAATGCATTAGTTAATTTACATATTCATTTCTTTTCCTTTTCACTTTTTCTGATGTATTTCAATTTCGTTTTGCTTCCAAAGTAATAAAAACAGTAAAGCTTGTGTATGTATATTAGTTTTCATTTGTTATTTTGGCTCATATTTATTTTATTTAATTTGCATAAATATATAAATTTGTATTCGTCATATTATTATAAAATGCTTGTAGAAAGTAATTTACATTTTGCCAAATATTAAGATTGAAAAACAAAATCATTAAAAAAATAAAGCAAAAAGTTAATCCTTCATTATATATGCGTATGTGCTTATCGTTCTGGCACGAAAACTCAAACCGTCTTTCGTTGCATTGCATTATTTTAGCTACATATATTTAAATCAAACGGAACTTTAAGTCGATTGCTGATCTAAATGAGTGTGTAATCGATAATCCATACGATAAACATGATGGCAAGCAGCAGTGAACTATGGTACGGCTTTCGAAATGTCCCAAACAACCGTTTGCCGCCCTCTGTAAGAAATTACTCATTTCATATTGTTACTCGATATTTATTATTCAAATTCACATTAAAAATTCACAAAAAAACAATAATAAAAATCGTTTTCATCAGCGGAAATGGATTCCTTGCGAATGTTAGTGAAATTTTACTTGTACAGATATCAATTGTCGGATTATTATTAAATTCTGTTTTTATTTTTTTTTTATTTTCAATTTTTTTCTTATATGTGTATATTTTCAATTACACTCCAAATTGTTATAAACTTTGAACCTTTACTTCTACATAAATATTTGTTTTGTATATGTTTATGAGATTTCCATGATTTTCATATGTATATAGTAAATATTCGATATTTGATATAGATTACAATAATAATAATAATAATAAACATATCATGTTTATAATACAATTTGTGAAGAAGATATTCTATAAGTTCTGCTCGATCGTTTTTTTATGGAATAAATTTTACTTATTCGCCGAAAGATAAAAAAAAATCTCAATTGACAACTCAATATTTTTTGTTTTTGGCAAGCAAGCATATTTTGTTCTTAGATTTAGAAACATGCACCATTCCAATCCAATTGATTTTTGAAAAGAAATTAGAAAAGAAATTGCTTAAAAGATGAAAACTTAAAGAGAATAACGATCATGATTGTAAAGATTAGTGTATTATTTATATGCGTTATATTGGCGAACGCATTCGCACTGCCAGTCAATGCCATCTGATGATAATTACGGCACAGAGTCTCGTTCCTTATGAAATTGAACATGGACTCTATGAGATTGGCCGGCGTGATTTTCGAGCAGTGTTCCAGATGACGCACAACGCAATTCTCAAATGTGATGATGTCGCCGCATTGCTTCTCCTCGACAACCAGTTTGGGTATAGTTTTGATTTTGTTATTGCTGTCGATCTCATCGAAATAGGACGAGAAGGTGCTATTGAAACACTGATGTATATTGTCCTTTTGCGATTCGAGGCATTCGAAGCCCTCTTCGGCAATAAATAATGCTATTTGGTCGCCATCCTTGTGACAGACAAAGTTTAACAGACTTTTCACAATATGTTTGATCACATCCAAACTATTCAGTTCCTTCTTATCTAGACACGGCTCCAATTTGCTCGTAAACGCGTCCACACACTCTGTTGCATTCGTACGTTTCGCGCAATACTTATTGAAGACGACATCCAGTTCGCCCTGAGGACTCGCCTCTTGGATTTCCTTCTGCATTGTCGTATAGTTGACAATGTTGTTCATGCATTCGCTGAGCGTTGAGAAACCGGTCTCTATGTTGGCGTACGCTTGTTCGCCATTTTCTTCGCCGGAAACTTCGATGCATTTTTTGCGAAAAGCTTCCTTGGCTTGAGTGAAGCTGCTGTTTTTGAACAATTCGTCTGGAATTTGGCTTTGCATATCGAGTTTATCCAGATTTAATTGCGCCTGCGCCTCTAATGTGACGAACACAATTAGGATTGACCAGATCCATGCTTGGGCTGGAAGCTGCATCCTGTTTGTATTTTTTGATTGTTAATTATTTCTTACTCAACTTTGCAAATTCCAATATCAGAACTGTTTTGATTTGCTTTGATGATCCAATCAACAAGACCGGAGCTCCCTTTAAAAATCAAGGTATTGTTTTAGTAATTAGTTGTAAATTGCCATCACATATGCATATTATGTGTACTTGTACTTTGAAATCCGAACCGTATGTGTGGATTTTTATAATTAATTTGTCATTGTGTTTATGTTCACTATGCCCACATTTGCTCAAGACAATATATCGAAAATGATGGAATAGAACAAGAATTTCTCTTGACTCTCGCGATAAACAAAAGAATGTTCATCTGAGCTAGTTGTTATCCGTTTTGCGTAAAATCAGACAAGAAAGTTATCTCTATTATTAAAATATTCTTTTTATCTAATAATCAATGTATTTTAATTTGTTGTTGTTCTCAAGTACGTCTTTTTTGGTTTCTTTTACTTAACATTGACTTTAATAAAAAATGATGCTGTTATTTGATTTATTGGCAACGGTCTGCAAATTTTAAACTTTCGATAAATGATTCGATATCATGCATATTTGCAAAAATTACATCTCTAAATTTACGTAAAAGCGGGAAATTGTGCATAGCTTCAAAAGACTTGCGCTAGTTCATTTATATACGACAGATAAAATGTGTGATATTGGAAATCTAATTGATTTAACCGGCTGGGATGAGCCTGTTAAAGATGAAACGGTCATTGAGGATATACCAATTCAATCAAATAACTTCAAGGGGCCATACGATCCTTTCGACTCGA
The DNA here is from genome assembly GCA_030914345.1 of Drosophila koepferae. Classification (NCBI taxonomy): domain Eukaryota; kingdom Metazoa; phylum Arthropoda; class Insecta; order Diptera; family Drosophilidae; genus Drosophila; species Drosophila koepferae. The sequence continues at coordinate 5,317,515 of JAUESR010000209.1, forward strand.
TCGAAAAAGAAGCCTGCATCAAGGTGTGTATGCACACACATACACACACACGCACACACGCAGATTTATAACAGGATGACAAGCCATTTTCTTTATTTCTTTTTATGCAGGGCGAACACTTTAAGAATGATATTCAAAATACACCTAGTCCACTATTTGAGAACCAAAACCTCATCAATGACTCTTCGCCAATTTCCACAGCATCTGAGCCGAGCAATTCGGATTTCAGCAACTATTCTTCAGTTGGTAATGAATCGCGCCACCGCAGCCTCCAGCAGCTTGCCAAGCTGAATGCGACAAGGCTATCAAATATGAATACACCAACGCATAATCAGTTGGTAAATGTTGCGTCGTGTGGAAATAGCTCCTATTTTAATAGTTGCTTTCTGAACGAGAGTCTCCAAATGATTGCAGCTGAATCGCCAGTGAAGCTCATAGAAGATGAACCCAATCCCATACCAACCACAATGCCGCCTGCCGATCTAACTGACTACACATGTTCCAATACAGAGTTTGAAGTACGCCTCAAGCAGATGCGCATTGCAATGTTGAGCTCGCCGGCTAAGACCGTTGCACCAGAATCTCTCCCAGCACAGACAACGCCAAGCGCTCACAATGCTCCAGCTGACATTGAAATGCTTTGGCAAGAGCTAAAATCGCTAGTTTGTGCACACGTTGAGCCCTCAAAGAGGGATCAATTCAATGTGGTAATTGAATCACTGCGCGCCGCCATTCAATGCAATCCTCCAGCTGTAAAAGATGCCAATGAAAAAGCTAAGGAATCGCCGGTTCTATACACACGTCAAGGCACTTTCGATTTGGATTTAGAGCAACAGGTATGAACTATCACCAGCCAGTTTGCACTCCAGCTAATCTATTATATTCCAATGATAATCTATATAGCGAAGGCAAGCAGATGCTGCGGATCAGTTGAAGGCGAATGGCGTTATGCAAGAGTTTCCCGATGTGATGACCTGCTCGTCGGCTACCTACGATGCGGAGTCAGCTGATAAACCGACGAGTCCGATGAAAGAAACAGAATTTAAGAAAAAATCCGATGCGTATGTGACCGAAGTGGTGAATGACGATAATCTAGCTCAACAAATCAATCAGCTGCTGGAGCGGCATAATCTAACCAAGCAGCAGATCAATGACAATGAGCAGCAGCATCACGAGTCGGAAATGAATCAGCATCCATCAGGCCAAACGGTTATACTGGTGGTCAACTCGACGGGCGGCAATCAATTACCCAATTGTATGGTGCATCCGTCCACAGTGCGAGTGGCCAACACGGCTGCCAAAAATGAGAATGAGAACACGCTGCGACGACGTTCATCCTCGCTGTCCATTCACGACAAGGCCAAACAGGAGCGCTCAAAGTCCATCGTGAAGCAATCATCTGTCGAGGGCAATGGCAATGTCAACGGCAGTCACGTCTTGCCCTTGAAGGAACTGCCAACTGTGGGCGATAAATTCAATGCCATGTCATCCTTTAGACAACGTCGCAACTCCTTTTCAATCTCTTCAACAGGAGGAGTAGGAGGCAAAGGCATTGCATCGACTGCCTCTGCCAGCCAGATCAGAGGTCACATGGTTGGCCGCACCAAGGTGACGGCCATCAATGAATCGGTTATGAAACTGAATGCGTCATCGAAAACGAACACCAAACCAGTTAAACGGGTTGTGCCCATGGTAAAGCCATCACTGGAACTGACGGACATAGCACATCTGAATGCAACGACGCCTCGCTGCAATGTCCAGGACACGCCTTTGGTGACCAAAGGCAAACCGGCCAGCAAACTCTTCTGCACCAGCACACCGATGCCACAAATGCGTCCACTGCAGCGCCGATCCCTGAAGCCAGTGAGCAGCTATTCAAACACTTCCTGTGCTACTAGCTCCAACATGCGAACCGCCAACTACTCTAAGAAAGCTGCCCAATGAAATGCCAGCCAAATTGTGATGTCTGTCTCTCTCTCTTGATAGAATTTAAATTTTATATATATATACACATATATAGTATAAGAATCCGTCCGTTTTAATGTATATATATATAAATTGGCAAAAAGAGGCATGGCCAAATCCGCATTCACTAGATATAAGATTCAATGCCTGATCACTAGGACCTGAGCTAATCTAGCCATATCCTCGTCTGTCTTGATTCATTCCTACATATTAATATAATATAATCATTCACATTTGACCTTGAACGCATGCATTTATTTCTTATTGATTTTATTCTTCAGAATGCTGAGGTGCGTCAGACAGTTGTCGCGATAGTTGCGTCGCTCCACCAGATTGTCCAGCGGCACCATCTCGTTCAGCTGCTGGGCAATGGCAACGGCCGTGGGTCCCTCCATTTTGGGTGTTGGGCCCATTGTTTCGCTGACGGCATAGATCGTTTTCGAGTATCGTTCAAAGTAGTTCTCCATGCCCTCGGCATTTAAATGCGCCGTCTCCAGCGGGCCCAAGAAGGCATAACGCATGCCCAGGCCATCGCTCATAACGCTATCAATATCTTTGACATTGAGAATGCCCGCCTCGACCAGACGCCACGTTTCATTTAGAATGGCATACTGGATGCGATTCAGGGCGAAGCCCTCAATCTCCCGAGATAATGTGACAGGCTTCTGGCCAATTTCATCCATCAGCTCGCGCGTCTTTTGCACCACCTCGGGCTTGGTCCAGGGCGCCGGCACAATTTCCACCAGCGGCACATAGTAGGGCGGATTGACGGGATGCGAGACAACAGTCTAAGGCAAATGGCAATAAATCAAGGCAAGATTAGAGCAAATGATATGAAAAGATAATGTCACTAAAGATATATATATATATATTTATATGTATGTATAATCCCTGTACGACTTACGTTTTCTTTGTGCTTCAGATTGGCGGTGAACAGGGAGGGCAGGAATGTGCTGGTGGAACTGGAAAGGATTGTATTGCTGTCAACCACATCGTCGAGCTTCTTGAACAGCTCCTGCTTCCAATCCAGCTTCTCTGGTATGCACTCCTGTATGAAAATGGCGCCCTTGGCCAGTTCCTTGATGTCATTGGTGCCCGAAATGCAGCTAAATTGTTGCGCCGCATTCAGCTTGCCACGTAGCAGGCCCTTTGTCTCCAGCTCGAGCAGCTCCTTCTGTGTGGCCTTCAAGGCGCCCTGCACCTGCTCCGGCAGGATGTCATAGAGCACCACCTGGTAGCCAACAGAGGCGAATAGCATGGACCATGAGCGTCCAATCAGACCACTAGAGGAGCGCAAATGCAATTATATTTGAAATATATTTGCTTGATATATCCTACCTGCCAACGATTCCTATTTTAGCCATTTTTTTCAAATCTGACATGTTTTATTTTTTGTTCTCTCTCGATTCTTCAATGCGCAGCCAAAAAGGAACACGACTTCTACATTGGACGTACTGCAGGCGTTTGAACACTTATTAGTGGAGTACAACCGGTTTAATACTTATTCTGCGATAACAATAAGAGGTGAACGCGACCTACATATGTACATGAAGTGTGATGTGTGTTGTCTTATTGGGTGTTGCTGATTCCAGTGCAGATAATAGCTGAGCCAACAACAATTCAGCTATGTTCACACTCAACACACACACACACTCGCAGTCGTATGCATGTGTGAGTTTTTTTTATTGCGGGCGACGCATGAAGAAGAAGAAGCTGCTGCTGCTGAGCGAGCGAGAGTGAGACGAGTAAATCAAAACAATCAACCCGCTAGAAATCTTGCAGCAAGCCAGTTTCAATTGACTAAATAAATAATTAATTAAATTTGCTGCAAGCCAGTTTCAATTAACTAAATAAATAAATAGCCGATTTACAAAAAATATATATATTATGTATGTATTTCACGTAAACCGGTCAATCGAATGCATTTTAATCAAAACTTCTTATTCAATTGCGCAGTCAATGCTAGTGCTAATGCCACTGCTGGCCAATTTGCTACAGGGTGTTTGTGCGCTGCTTTACTTATTTCATAAATTTTAGTCAAAATGCCCTTAATTTGACTTTTAATATTAATTCACTTTTATAATGTTTACAGGCCAGCTAGTATCTTTGGGGCACAAACATATGTACACATATAGAAAAAACATTTTAACTACCGTAAGAGATAAAGATGAAGTGTTTGGAATTATTAAATTAAGAAGCAAGTTTTGACAGCAAACTGGGAAAAAATTGATTTATTATACATATAAAAATTAGTAATAATAATTGTAATTAAGTTAGCCTATGTATTAAAAATGCCTAAAATAAAATATTTTTTTTCATGCTATTCTTAAAGCATTTTGTTTGACTGTACGAAAACTTTTGCAGTCAAAAATCTGCCTGAATTTCATGTTTTTAGTTCTAGCTCGTAAACTATAATATATGTAAATATATTTAATTTTTAAATTAAGTAAATTCATTAATTAATTAGGCTATTTCAATTTTAACTTTTTTTTCTTCTGTATCTATGCCACATTTGTGCAGAAAATGTAAAGATGCTGTTGTTTGTACGAAGACATTTTGAATGCACTGTATGTATGTAGTTAGTGTATGTGTGTGTGTGTGTGTGGGTTCATGTGTGCAGCCATGTTAGTTTTGCACTTAGTATCAATGCAATTGCTGTCATTAGCACTTACCTTGATTGAGGATATTCCATATTGACAAATTGAAATTCCATTTACAATAACTATGGGACTAACTGAGTCAGGTGCTCAAATACAAATAAAGAACAAATCTAAATGCAGATAATGTAGATAAGATGGCTCCAGCGCATTTATTAACTCACAATTTAAGCAACAAAAATTAAATGAATTGAGTTGTTTCAATATCTTCATCTTCTAAAAGATTTTTTTAATACAATATGCATGCTTAAGCATGCATGTGTGTGTGTGAGTGTGCGCGCTTGTGAGGCTGCGCGAGTGCCTTTATGTGTATGTGAGCTTGCATGCCTGCGAAGCTGCGTATGTGAGAGTGCGCGTGTGTGTGCGTGTGTCTTCATGTGTGCGTGTGTGCATGTGTTTGAGTCTGCGTGAGTGGGTGAGTCTTCGAGAGTGCCTAAGTCTGCGTGTGTATGTGTGTCTGTGAGTGTGTGTCTGTGTCGTTCATTAGATTTAATTTGCTTGAGACAATTTGTGACAAAAGCGTATCACAGGACAACAGCGACTTAAGTTTCTTGTGCGGGCGAGTATTCCAATTGGCAGATGTGGATGGTTTTCTATATACGGCTATTGAGGAACTCATTGATTTACTTAAGCCTGTCAGCTCGTTGTCAATTATGTATAACTCTGAAAATTGATTATAGATTTCTTCAGCTAAATTTCAATAGTAATTATTTATATACATAGTACATACATACGTAAATTTATAGAAAGGCATTCATTGTTATATGCTATATATCTATTTATGTATATGCATCGTCAATCCTTTTGTTCACTGTGTCTTTGAATGATCTATATCTTACTGTTGTAATTATGTAACTTATTGTGTTTTCTTATTATATATTATTTAACTTAAAGCGCCATCTTGCGGCCTTCGATAGATATTTCGACGGCACGACGACTCTCCTTTGAGCGCTTTGAATCCAAGAAACGTTTCATATGCTTTTCATAACGATTTGGTTTACGTTTCGAAGACTGCAGAGAAATTGACAAATTAAATAACGTAAAATTGATAATTATGTGGGACTTACCGAAACTTCCCCTTCAACTGTTGACTTGGGGCGAATAACGTAATCTTTATTGGAAGGCATTGGAACACGGGCGCGAGCCACCCAGCCGGGATCGCCGGGACGCAACAATTTGTCCTCACTCGAGAAGGTATGATGTAGTGTCGGTGGATGGCTGCTTGATGCCGGCTGCGGATCTGGAGTCTTATGTCGATTGCGTGACATTTGAGCCAGATCACGTTCTTGACGCTCCTCCTTGCTCATTGCTGAGAAATCACAGCTCAGATTGAATATGGGACGGGCCCACTCCGATATCAAGCGGCCAGCCCGATCGCGATTTGTCTTTGTCTCTTGTGGATGTTTGTACAAATACATGACAGCTTTTCCGATGCCCGATTGCTTTAAATATGACTTATCTATGGTTGGGAACTGTCATGGCAATTGGAAGAACGAGAGAGAGAGAGAGAGAGAGGTTATATATATATATGTATGTATTAAAAAGTTATATAGTTTCTATATACTTACATCGGATAAGAGTTTCAATATGCTTTCACGTATTTGCAGACAGGGCAAACTCTTATTTGGCAACGGCGCGAGCCAGTCTGTCAGTACGTTGAGTATGTTGTGCTCCAAAAAGGCCAATTGCAGATCCTTTTTAATTAGCTGGGACATCACTTGTTTGAGCATTGAAATCTTCTTAGTGGCCGGTTTGCCGGCCAAATTCAGCTGACGATCATCGTCAGAGGCATTCTTCATATTGATTATCAATTGATCAATCAGATCGTCATTATCGTTTATCAGATCAATGTCGCGTTTGCGACGACGCACACGTTTCTCCTCCTTCTTACGCATCAGCATGGCATCAAAATCGGATATGAAATTGCTGTTCCTAAATACATTTCAGAAATTTATATATACATATATATAGCTATTCAGGTTTGATCGTTTATAATTGCCTTACTCTGGCTCATTTGAAATGGGCGTGTTCTCATCATCAGAACTTTCCACGATTTTATTCTGTGCTTTGTCAGCCGCCATATCCTCATCGCCCTTCTTCTCGTGCTCATCCTCGTCCTCATTGTCTGTGTCGGTGATCTTAACACGTTTCCTTTGTAGCTTTGGTGCGTCATCTGTGTGGAACGATGCGCATCATATAATAAAGATTCAAATATATGTATGTACTGATGAAGCTTACCCTCAGAGTCGCTAGTGATAGTACGTTTGCGGTTCAGCGCATCCTGGGATGTAACAGAGTTGGCGACACTTTTTGAGCGCGAACGGCGATCAGACTTCTTTTTTGATTTATTATGACTATGCGACGAATCGGCGCTGTTGGAACGACTGCGCGAGCGAACGGAGCCAGCACGAGAATCTTTGGAGCCGCTGCGTGAACGCCTCGAAGTGCTGCGTGAGCGAGTGCCGCTGCGTGAGCGTCTGGAACCAGAGCCACTGCGTGAACGGCGGGATCCACTGCGCGAACGTCGAGATCCGCTACGAGAGCGAGCAGATCCGCTACGTGAGCGCGCAGATCCGCTACGTGAGCGGGCCGATCCGCTACGCGAGCGTCTCGAGCCACTGCGAGAACGTCGCGATCCGCTACGTGAGCGTGCAGATCCACTACGAGAACGTGCCGATCCACTACGCGAGCGTCTGGAGCCACTGCGTGAACGTCGTGATCCACTGCGCGAACGGCGAGATCCGCTACGAGAGCGAGCAGATCCACTACGTGAGCGCGCAGATCCGCTACGTGAGCGGGCCGATCCACTACGCGAGCGTCTCGAGCCACTACGTGAGCGTGCAGATCCACTACGTGAGCGTGCAGATCCACTGCGCGAGCGTGCAGATCCAGATCCACTGCGAGAGCGTCTGGATCCGCTTCGAGAACGTCTAGATCCACTTCGTGAACGCGACCGTCCCCCTTCAGAGCCGCTACGTGAATGTTTCGATCCACTACGTGAGCGTCTGGAGCCACTGCGTGAGCGTCTGGAGCCACTGCGTGAACGTCTGGAGCCACTGCGAGAGCGAGAACCGCTTCGCGAACGAGCAGATCCACTGCGTGAACGTCTAGATCCAGAGCCACTGCGAGAACGCTGAGATCCACTACGAGAACGTTGAGGCGATCCACTGCCCGAACGTGCGGAACCAGACCGACTGCGAGAGCGTCGGGAGCTATCAATAGCACTGCCGCTACGGCTACGGCTGCGAGACTTTCGAGTGGCACTTGGTGAACGATTACCCTCTATTGGAGTTGCTGGCTTTTCTGATACTGGTTCGCTGGGCGGTGCAGCGGATGATTCCTCCACAGAGCATGTTGAATCGACTTCATTATCTTGAATTGTTTTTGGATCTGTGGGCAAGTCTGCGAGCGCATCCGTAATTTTGCCACCATCCGGCTCCTTGTTGAACGCCTCGTCTGAAAAACAAAAAATGTGTGGCCGCATAAGCACGCTAACGCTGCTTTTCCACCATTTTTGCAAAATTACCTTTTTCAGCCCCCATATCCATACTTTACAAGTTAGAAAATTTGGTTCATGTGATATTTAACAATTTGGCGTCTTAATATTTCGCGCTGTTATTAATTTCCGAAAACACTAAGATAAACGCTTAAAAATTCTCAAAAAAAAAGTTACGAACATATACAGATTACATATATGTATGAATGTACAATTCGATTATCTGGACGTTCAGTCAGCTACCGCAACGAAATGAAATTGAAACGTCAAATGTTCGATATGTTTCAACTGACATATGTTCTCGGAACACTGGTTCGATTTTTGCAGCTGAACTGGATTCAGTTCAATCATGATTTTTGTTTATTATTGCATTTAAATGACATGCTGTAATTTTCAGTAACACAAAATAATAGTGTAATAAACAAGTAAATTCAATAATAATTTTAAAAATTAATTTTTTTTTTAAGCTTTTTTATCTTTATTTTTTATTAATATAAATGTATGAAATATTCAATTTGTATTCGAAAAAATTTGCATTAACTAGCAATTTTTTTAGCGCTCTTCCTATTCGATTAATATTATAAGTAAACTAAATTATTAGCACTAATAAACTAAAATTTGAAATTGAGAAAAAAAAAAAGATTAAAATATTAGCCTTAATCGAGAGCGTTGATTGTTTGAGGCGTAGCTAAAAATAACAAATAAGCTATAATATCCGCATAGACCGTATCAGCAACATTCCACTCAAAACTAAGAGTTTATGAATATTGCGTCATATGCGCAAAGGAATTGCGAGATTTAATACAGATATGGAGCAATCACTATTTGTTTTCAGACTACGCTGAACTCAGCGGCGACTGAGTAATTGGTACTTCAAGTCGCCGCTACTATCCTCATCCACCACCCATGGAACACGATTGGCAATCCATAGTTCGTTGTATCCGTCCAATTCGCCTGTTGGGCCGTAGACCACCACCGCCTCCTCCTCCTCCTCCACCACCTCCTCCACCACCGCCTCCGCCGCCCCAGCCGCCACCACTATAACGTCCAGCGTTGCGGTTATTGTCATTCCCACCGTTAAAAGGCGCGAATAAGGTTTTAATGCTATAAGATAAAGCAATAGACAAGTTGTTAGAGCACGTGGAGTTTAAGTCATGGCAATATTACTTACAATTGCACTAGTATATACCAAAGGCCTACGAATATCTCTATAACACGCTCCAGATTCCAAGGACGCTTTTCCCACACACGACCATCTGCAATCGCAATATAATTGAAATATTATACATTTGTTTATATATAAAAATACTTACTGCGGTCTATGTAAACCATGTTGATATCGTGACAGCATAAAAATTTCTATTTTCGTGTTTATTTATTATTTTGTAGTTGATAATTTGGAGACCATGACGTGTCTAAATTGACACAACTAAAACGATATCGATATTATTTTTATCAAGGGTATTCTCCAATATTTGCAATATAATTATTGATATTATTAAAATATTTTTTAAATATCAATGACAATTATTATGCAATATATATTTTTATTTAGAAATAATACTGTTTCATTCTAATTTACAATACATTTTTTAATATTAATAGAGAGTATCCCTGGTTGTGAAATATTTGTTGACATAATGCAATGAATCGATACTGCTCATATTATACTATCGATACGTCGATAGTTCGACTGCAATAGTCAAGTGCGACGAAATACAAGTTGTAATTTAGCCATAACAAAACGGCAAAGACGCTAACGGTGGCGTCTGTTGCTGCACGTTTATAGTTGCGTTAATATAGCATAGACATAAATAACAATACAGCATAGAAAGAACGAAAGCATCGTGGAGCTGACACTGGCCAGAATCACGGTCAGCTGCTACCTGAGGCCGAGGTGAGTTCGACAAGACCGCAATTTTTGGCCCATCTACTACTACAATTACTACTACTGCTACTACTAATCCGTGTCTCTAACCAAGTTTGCAGCCAGCAGAGCTCATCACAGACTAACAAGGTCGTCATTTGATTTCTTAATAATTTGCCCAAAACGCGAATGCTCACAAATATGCATAGAATTTCAATCTGTTCGGATGTAGTTATCATTCACCTCCCACGCAGTTCTCTACATACCTCTTAAGGGAGGGGTAGGATTGGCTGTAGACACAACATGTGCGAGACATGGCAATGAACAAGTTTAGTATATACATATGTATATAGTGTTGATGCGATATTTGATTGTTGATATATTATTATTAATAGCCGGCTAGATTTGCTCAGCAGCTCCAAAACTTAACTTCAAAGCAATAACAAATACAAACAGCATCAGCTGCAACAGTAATATGTGTATATACATACATATGTATACACACATGTGTAGTCATGTGTGTGCTTGGCAGAGTATTCAGTCTTTGGCATTTGGAAAATGCTGCATTTTTTAAAATATAATTTTGCGACACAAACTTTGACGGATAGTTAATAAATAATGACTGTATTCGATGCGGCAATATTTATTTCTAGTTAAGCACACATGTAAGCAAAGGCATAAATAAACACACACACGTGCGTGTGTGTGTTTATACGTTATTCAAATTTGCACTTTGATTTTTCAAAACAAATCATTTACACTTCAACTTGACCTTTGCGGCAATGCAAATACATATACAGAGACGTCTATATTTGGTGTGTCTGTACGTATGTATGTAGGTATTCAAATTAATTCAAATGTGTGTGTGTGCTTGTGTGCGCGCTCGTTCCATATGTGTATCGGTTACAGCTCGATGCACGCTGTCGCTGCCTTTTTGGCAATCAAATCTTGTTGTTGTTGTAGCTGCTGTTTTGTTCTAGCTGCTGCTCTGCTTAGACCGTGTAGACCGCCGCCGCATTGCCTGAGTTTGGTCAGTAATCGTCAAACAACGCGCGCGTACGCATTTTTCTAGCTCTATACGAATTTTGTTGTTGCTTTAATTTTTTGTTTTTATTAGCTGACATCATTTAGCCATTGGTCAGACTTGCTCTCTCTCGCACGCTCTATTTCTTTTTCTTCGTCTCTTCGTGAGTGCGTTAAATTTGTTTATCAAAAACTTCTGCTAACGAAAGGTCTCTGTTTTCTTTTGCTTTCCATTTGCGGCCATCCAGCCAGTCTACCGTTATGCCTGGCACGTCGTCCTCAAAAGCTGCTCGTCGTGCACTAGCGATCGCGCGCTCAGCGTGAACTGGATCCGAGTACGTGTAACGTGTAATGTGTAACGTTAATCGTATAACGTGTTACGCGTAACGGGTACCAATCACATTACTCGATACTTTAAGCTGCCATTTGGCTGGCCTTAATCTTCAGCTTCCTTTTCTTGCCGCCGCTCTGTCGCTCCCTTCTCCTAGCTCTACCTCGCTGTCTCTCTCTCTCTCTATCTATCTCCCGCTCTTGCTTTCCTTCGCTCACTGCTGCTGTCCTTCTCTGTGCCACAACAATGTATTCAGCGGGTAAATAAATAACGTTATATCTACATGTACATGCATATGTACATATGTATGTACGTGCATACATGCCGGCCATCTGGCTTAACATTTGCATGTGTGGCATCTGTTAATAAATAATACACAATCAATATGCTCTCTCACCCATTACTCTCTCCACTCGCATTTTATTCATATGCAAAATTCCACGCAATTCGAATTTATATGCATATTTATGTATGTATATATTTTTAGACCTGTTTATTATTATTTTTTTCGTGCTTGTTCGTTTGCTTAGGATCATTTCAACTTATTCGGTTCTGCTTCACACAGGTCTTAACTATTTAATTTGCTTTCATTTGTTTATAGACGGTCCTCTCATAGCTTCATCTTCTGTACATATATGTATATGTATGTATGTATGTATGCTCAGCACCCGATCTACATGAAGTCATCCCCACTTACACTTGATTTGCTCACTTTGCACTGTTGCAGGCCGGAAATGGATGATCATCCATTTGCCACCGGTCTTACACCCATGTCAGACAGACAGACAGACAGACATTCATATATCATACCATTATATAATTGACCGCTTTTCAATGACCCCCATTTAACGTAATATCAGTAGCATATATTAGCTGCCACCGTTGCCATCCATTGATAAGTTTCCACATTTCGTCTTCTAATTAGCCGCTGCACAGTGGGTCAAGTGTCAACTCACAAAATCCCAATTCAAATTTGTTGTAATCTATTGAAAATGCAAAGTCAGTGTAAAACAATTTTGTTGGAATGTATGTAGCAGTAGGAAGCATACCCATATAAGGTATATACATAATCTTGATCAGCAGGACAGGCTGAAACGATTTAACGTGCTTCTGTATGTATGAACGCGTCGATCTCGAGACCTATCATGATTAAAGAGTAGAATATTTTTGTGTGGGTTTCTTTATAGCACACGCAGATCGAGGTTGCTTTAGCAAATAGATGACCATATTCATTTAAATGTTATCGACTAAAATCCTTTTTAGAATTCAGTTATGACATTGTATTTCGTACATCTTAAGAGCTAGACTCTCCAAATGTTGTATATATTGTGATATGTAGTCAGGAGTCGAAAATTTTTAACGATTACAAATCTTTTGTATATAGTCAAGAGTCCAAAATTTTGATCAATTAAAGACTTCATCAAAATTCAGTAATTTCTCAAAATAGTCTTCAAATTTTGTATATAATTTATGCAATTATATAATTTACATTTTTGGTTTTATTTAAATTTAAAGTCAAATTTTAGTAATATTTAAATTTAAAATAATTTTTTTATATTAAAATTTAATATTAGCTTTAATTATAGCAAATAGTAGAAATCGGGCAACCTGACTAGAGTTTTCCAAAATGTTTTAGTTTAATGTTTTTTATAATTAGAGATTAGATTATGAATTTCTTATACACTCTCCACGTTCTGCAAATGCCAAATAAGTATAGTAAATAATAAATAATATATAATATTAGATATAATTATATAGATTGATTTAAATATACAGTATTCGATTTCTATTTATTTTTATTATTTTCTGACAAATAAAACATGAATACCGAAATCTTTCGTCTCTCACAAAATCGATTTGGTATTGTATGTATTTGTCCCACTGTGCCGTATTATTTGATTAAATTGCTTTTATCAATCGATTAGCGCAACGTTTTCACGAACTTCATATCAGCTCCATGAAGTTTTTTTTCGAGCACGAACATAACATTTCATGACCATACTATAGATGATATCATGCTTTGCTTTCTATATGAATATATGTATATACACTTATGTATGTATGTATGTATGTATGTATGTATGTGTGTACATCTGTGTGTACTAGTGTTGGTTCATTGCACTAATCGCTAATCACTGTTTGCAGTGCGCACCCACGACTACGATTATCCCGAATCGGAAATGGATGAGCGAGAGAGTCTTTACTTTGATACTATCTCGCTGGCCGATTCGGAGGCAGCGGCAGCACATCGCAAGTCGCTATCGCAGTCCCGCAATACCATTTACCACTCGGCGGTGGATCTGGCCGGCGATGAGACGCGCAACAGTTTGCGCAACAGCGCCGCAATGGATCCAATGAGGCTCGCCTGGCAGCCGGGCTATCGGCAGTCGACGGCGCTGGAGCATCTGAATGGTGCTGGCGTTGGTGTTGGCGCTGGCGGTGATCATACGGACGCTGCTATTGCTGCCCAGGTGCTGGCATTGCAAAATGGACGCACACATCTGCCCACCGGTATTGGCGTGGCAGCCGGCGGCGGCGGCGGCGGCGGTGGCTATGGCTATGGCGGCAGCAACGATGATGAGGTCTCTAGACGCCTTTTAAGGCAAAGTAGCACAGTTTCTAATAAAGATAAGAAATTGCCAATTACATACTCCCAGTGGAAATTGAGGGTAAACAACGATAAACTAAAAAAACTAAACAAACACACAAAAAAAAAAATCAACATACGATCAACGCAATAGCACAACATGTGCAAATACTCTATGGCAATATGCTGATACAATATTCATTAATAACAGTTACTCAATGGCGTGCACTGTTTGCCTATTCTGTTACTTTGCAATCGCTCTCACTCTCTCTCTCACACTTGCTCTCACACTCTCACTGCGCTAAGCGTCGCCGCATACACATGATTGATTCGCACAGCATTTCATGGCAACAGCACACACTCATCTCTCATCTCTCCTCTCTCTCCCTCTCTCTCTCTTTCTCTCTCTCTGTCACTCGTTCTCATTTCATTCCATTCCAAGTCGTTTCACTTGTGTCTACCGTTAGCTGCGCACTGAGCTTCGCTTTGGCTACAAATCGAACAGTTTTTAAGACAGTATCTGCACAAGCATATACACACGCACGCATGCATGCATTTATGTGTTTGTGTGCGTGCGTGCGTGTGAGTGTGTGTGTGTGTATGTGTGTGTGTGTGTACATCACATACATATCTTTCTGCTGCATTCGCATTGTTTTTATTTACTTGCGCTACGTGGCTACGTTTTCTCACCATTTTCTTTCTCTTTTTTCTCTCTTTTTTCAATAGTTTGCTTGCGGGAATGGGTAATGGCAATTTTTTAGCATACATAGTACTACCTCAATATATGTATGTACATATGTACATATATACATACATATATACATATATAAACTATAAATTGTATATATGTAAATTAACTTTAAGTTCAGTTTTTATCAAACATTAAGTGAAAAGTTTTTTTTTTTTACTATATTGCTAATTTGGTGGATATTTCTCAGTTTTTAATGGATGTATGCTATGTGCATGGCTCAGGAGTATACAGAGTATGTATGCATGTACATACATACATATGTACATACATACACATATGTACATATATACTATATAGCGTTATTTCTTCCTTTAATATTATTTCAAAAAATTTAAATTTTATTGTGTTTACTTTGAACTTCCCTTGCGTGAGTTTGAAATTGATGCTAGATCAGTTTTCCTTTTCTTGTGTTTTTTTATTACATATTTGCTTTTTATTGTAAAGCGCACCTACCAAAGCTTATAATTACATATGAATGTATAAACCCGATCCCTGATATATGTATACTCAATATATGTATGTGTATATATGTATATAGTATAAAAAGTGATTTGCATTTACATATATTAATTGATATTGATTGATCGCCATGTTAACCTGTTCAACCTCTTCCTTGGCAGACTTATCGCAGCTTCAAGGATGGACGCAGCGTGGACTTTGTGCTGGCCTACAATGGCGACGACAAAAGCCCAACGGCGGACAGGAAACGTCAGATCTTCGAGGAGAATCTGAAACGTGAAGGCCTACAGCTGGAGCCATACAATGAGCAATGGGTGCACTTTACTAAAGTACATGCACCGATGGAGGTGCTGTATCGCTATGCGGAAATTCTGAAGATCAAGATGCCATTGAAGATCATACCCGGACAGGAGCAGATCATTGCAGAGAGCACGCGCGAACTGAAGACCTGCTGGAGTCGCATGTGCCGCAGACTGTTCAGCTCGGTGCAGCTAAACAATGATGTGTTCCCGGAGCGTGGTCAACGCATTCACATGGAGTTCGCTTTGAAATACCTAAAGCTATACGATGAAGAGCATCCAAATTACTTTGATGCCAGCACACGGTATTCGATCATCAATTCCATAATGCAGCGACAGCATTTCGAGAAGGGCGATGAGACGGCCGAGAGTCTGGGCATTGAGAAGCTCATTGAGGATGGCGTCTACCTCTGTGCCTACACGCTGCACGATGTGAGACGATATATACCTCTCTCTCTATATATATATATATATATATAACGGTTTCGTATATTTCAGAAGAATAAACGAGATGATCTGTTGCGGGAATGGGCAAGTCTACGCAATTGGAAGAAGTAAGCACATCGACATCTG
This sequence comes from Drosophila koepferae, assembly GCA_030914345.1. Lineage (NCBI taxonomy): Eukaryota > Metazoa > Arthropoda > Insecta > Diptera > Drosophilidae > Drosophila > Drosophila koepferae. The sequence continues at coordinate 5,333,523 of JAUESR010000209.1, forward strand.
ATCACCAGCTAAGCAACTTCTCTATTGTTCTCTCATTGGCAATTTTGCAGACTGCAGCCGCTGGACAACATCAAGGACTACTTTGGTGCCAAGGTGGCGCTCTACTATGCCTGGCTGGGTTTCTATACGCAAATGCTGATACCGATTAGCGTAATGGGCATTCTATTCTTTCTATACGGTTTCGTGACGTGGAGCAGTGATCCGATTAGCTATGACATATGTAATGGCAACGAGACGATCATGTGTCCGCAGTGTGATCGTGGCTGTGGTTTTTGGCATCTGAACGAGACGTGCACATCCTCCAAGTTCAATTATCTGATTGATAACGAGATGACGATGGTGGTGGCCTTTGTGTTGGCCATTTGGGCGGTGGCCTATTTGGAGCTGTGGAAACGTTATTCGGCTGGTCTGGTGCATCGCTGGGGTCTCACCGGTTTCAATCATCATGTGGAGCATCCGCGTCCCCAGTATCTGGCCAGAATACGTAAATCGAAGAAGCTGCAGGATAAGCAGCTGGATGCGAAAAATATCTTTGATCCCGATGTGCCCTTCTGGAGCTTCAAGTTTCTGCCCAACTTTACGAGCTATAGCATTGTGGTGTTGTTTGTATGTTAACTGTATATATATAATGCCTAGATATTTATACAATTTCTTACTTTGGCAGATGTGCATATCAGTGATCGGCGTGGCGGCTATCATCATTTATCGCATGGCTCAACGTGCCTCCAGCTCAATCATTGGCAGCGAAAACTCAATGACGTACAAGATCATGGTGTTGCCCATAACGGCCGGCTTCCTAGATCTAATTGTTATATCTGTGCTAGATCTGGTTTATAGCAAGCTGGCAATTAGTCTAACCAATTACGAGTATTGTCGCACACAAACCGAATACGACGAGAGTCTTACCATCAAGAACTATGTGTTCCAATTTGTTAACTACTATTCATCGTTATTCTATATAGCCTTTCTGAAGGGCAAATTCGTTGGCTATCCATCGAAATACAATCGGATATTTAGTTTTCGCCAGGAGGAATGCAATCCCGGTGGCTGTCTAATGGAGCTCTGCATGCAGCTGGTCATCATTATGGTGGGCAAGCAGGCGGTGAATGCGATTGTCGAGATGCTTATACCATATCTGATGCGTGTCTTCAATGAGTTCAGTCAGAACTACGATTTCTTCAAGCGTCACAATACAAAGAAGGTGCCGTCGATTAATCAATTTACTGAGGATTTCAATTTGCTGCCAGCTGACAATAATTCATTGTATACCGAGTATCTGGAGATGGGTATGAATGAATGAATTTACTCAATAAGCCATGGCTCACTCTCTCTTTCTTTTTCTCTTTTTCTCTTTTTCTCTTTGTCTCTTTCACTCACATCCATGCAGTTGTGCAGTATGGCTTCATCACGTTGTTTAGCTTGGCATTTCCTTTGGCTCCACTTTTGGCGCTGATTAACAATGTGATTGAAGTGCGCCTGGATGCCATCAAAATGTTGCGTTTCATACGGCGTCCCGTGGGCATGCGAGCCCATAATATTGGCGTCTGGCAAAATATAATGGCCGTCGTCACACACATCTCGGTCGCCTCGAGCGTGAGTATATAATACTCTCTCTCTCTATATCTCTTTGAAATATATATTCACAATTCCATTTCGTGCAGGCCATGATAATTGCATTTAGCTCAAACTTTATACCGAAACTCGTTTACAAAGCCACCCACGATGATCCCGATCTGAATGGCTATCTGAACTTTACGTTGGCCGCATTTTATACCAAGGACTATAAGACGCAAACTCTGCTGGATGTTAGCAACGAGGCAAATGTAACGCTCTGCCATTATATTGAGTTCCGCAACGATCCGTGGGTGAACCCACCATATAAACGGCCCATGATCTACTGGAAGATCCTAATGGCACGGCTGGCCTTCATTGTCATCTATCAGGTGAGATTTGTTGCTTCGTCTAGACATTGTTGCAATATACCATTTTGATTTATAATATCGTTTCGTTTTCCTTTTATCCCATAGAATATCATTAGCATGCTGCAGGGCATTTTACGTTGGGCTGTGCCCGATGTCTCGGCTCGTCTGCTGAAGCGCATCAAACGCGAAAACTTTTTGCTGCGCGAGCACATCATCGACTATGAGAAGAGTCAGGCGCAGGAGTTGGCGCAACAACGGGAGCGGGAGCAACAGTCGACGCACCTGCGTCTAAATGGCAATGGCGATAATGCAACAACTTATGTCTAATCAATCAATCAATCAACTGCATGTCCATCAATTTTTGTTGTATTTGCCAGTATTTGTATTTACAAATTTTTAGTTTTTTTTTGTTGTTGTTGAGTGTATGTATGCCAGCATCGAATCAAGTGCATTTTAGTTCTAAGCATCGTATTGTGAATGATTTATATTTATAGAAACCAATATAACGTATATACTTTTGTATATAATTCATGTGACATGCATAGAGTTCAATGTAACGTACTTAAACCATGTGCGCCCGGTGCCCAAATGTGAGCTCCAGCTCCATCCAGCCAACATACCAACTCCCCCACTCTTGACAAAGCGAAACAATCTTTCAGCCCCGCCCCACCCGGAACAGAACAATTTTTGTTTAAATTGTGTATAAATATGCCAAAAATTGTTAAACTGTTCGACACTGGCATTAAGTACTCCATGTATATATACTTATATAAATATTTAGTATATATATATATATATATATTAATGGCTTCGATCGCTTTGGCCTAGAGAATTTGTACATCTTTGGCGATTGCTGCGCGTTCAAAAATCATTTCAAATTATCTAATCATACACAGTGTTTGTATTCGATCTAATCTTGCGTTTGTACCTAAGACGATGTGTCGATATATGTACATATATATATATACATATATATCTATATATGTATATCTGTATCTGCTGTTAAGCCAAAAACTATCAGATTGCGTGTGCTTAGCATATTTGTATATAAGCAACATCAACATAAACAATCCAATGTACCTTAAACCATCTATACACACACACACAACAAACACACACACACATACACACACCTATACACCCTCATATGTATAGTACGTGCTGCTTTATGTGAATTGTTCATACGATAGATTTTGTGTTAAGTTTGCACTGCACCAGAAAAAGAATCAACAACAAAAATATGTTTTATACAACAGAATATTAAAGTTTAAGGGATGCAATTAATATATTTTATTATTTTGATAAATATATTTATATACAATAAAGAGATAAAGAGGGGGAGGGAGAGAGAGAGAGGAAGAAAAAGAAAAGGAGAAAGATGCATTGTACACAATGTTCTAAATATAAATTTACACATCGAATTGTTAACAATTTACAAAAAAAAAAAAAAAAATAAATAAAAAAAAAAAATAAAATAAAATAAATAAATACAAATACAAATCAAATGAGATTAAAAAATGACTTGAAAATGTTAAAAATAAACCAAACAAAGAGAAATAAATGATAATAAAATTGAAATAAATAACTGCAAATTCATATGAAATGGATGATAAAGCGGCGTATTGAAGAAGTTGGAGAAGATTAAGAGTCTGAAACTCTATATGAAGTTAGTATGTATTATAATTTATGGGTTACATATGTATGTATATATGAGAGGATTCATAGATTTATATATGCATATATATATTTATATATGTATATGTATTTGTAGGTCTATAGCATATGGGCAATTCTCTAGTGTCGAATGTGATATTTCGTACACACTTAAAAAAAAAAAAAAAACTAATGCCAAAACAATTTTTTATTCTGACAAAGAATGGATCTTATAGCTCTTGATGAGCACTATAATTGGTGCTAAGGGTGATTTTGAGCAAGTATTAATTTTCAAGATAATTACAAAAAACCAAGCTGGTCGAACGTGACAAAAAGTGGAAGTTGATTTTGAAATTAACCATTCAATCGCAGATTTTAGCGAAACCTTAGGTGATAAATTATTAAAATTAATTTTAAATTATCAGAAATTGACACTTCTTATTAATGTATTTTATTTGATTCCAAAATATTGAGTAGTTTTTTTTATTTTTAGTTTTAATCAGGGTCGAACGTGACGTGTCGAACGTGACATTTTTTCCACCATACATTTTTTTTTTTTTTTTTACTTTTTATGTAATTGAACATGAATAAAAGAAATAGAAATGATTTTCAATATATTCTATTTATTAATTTTTTGAAAAACTTAACAATATATATAAAAAAAAAAAAAAAAAAAAAAAAAAAAAAAATTCAGAAAAACAAAAATACGATCGTTCGGCATCGCAGTTTCTACTTTTTTAACTGCTTTGGCCAAGCTTTGTTTACATTTGTGAGGATAGTTTGGATTCTGTCGTTCAAATTTGACTACGTTTTTTTGTTTTTAGTTTTTGTTGTCTATTTTGTTGTCGTACACGATCCAATTTTTGTTTCTTTTCGATCAGACTTTCATGTTCATCATCCAGCCATCTCCTCTTTTGTCTAACACGCTGCATTCTTTCAATGTTTTTCAATTTATAGTTCTCATTCTTCACTTTCTCTCTCCATCGTTTGGATTTTTCGCTGTTTGTTGTACTCATCTATAATCAATAATTATATTTTTAATTTCAATATTCACAACCTGGGATGCAAATTCACTTTAGTTTATTCAAAATTTTTCTTTACCTTTTTATGGTGGCGAACGCTACACACTTTAAATTTAATATATATATTGAACGGATTGATATATTCGTTTGATTTTTTTTTTTTAAATTCGCAATTGAAAACTGTGTTTGCAACTGAATTTTGCTGTTTGTTGCTCATATATGTACATTTGATTTACTGATAACAAAACCTATTTTTCGGTGACGAAAAATTTTACCATTTAGGTTATTGCATAATTTCTTTTACATTTTTCTCTTACTATATAAAGGTAAACGAAGATAAAAAAAATTTTTTTTATTGCTATAGATAAGAACATAAATAAAATCAAAATGTGCAATAGAAATGCTCAAATCAGAACTTCTGCACTTGTTCAGCTTTGGGTGTCAATATTTCGAGATGGGTTATGAATATATATAAAATTGGCTTATATTAGTTAAATTTAATATATTCGCTATAAAAAAATGTTATAACGCAATGCATTTATTGACTTTGAATTTTTCGGCTGTGGTTGACTTTTCTGGAGAATTGCCTATATATACATAGATATTGTAGAGTTTCAGATACCGAGAGTATTTGTTATATATAGATGCATATACATATATATATATATATATATATATATATATATATATATATATTAAATAACTATTATATTATATAACTACTATAGGAATCTTTCGATTTTTGGACTAGTGTAATCTGAATTTAGAATGTAGTGAAAGAGAGAGAGAGAGAGAGAGAGAGAGAGAGAGAGAGAGAGAGAGGTGGGGAGGGAGTGTCACCATCAACAAAACTCGCAAAAAAACGAATACTTCTGCTTTACAAAAAATATTCTCATAACACTTGTTTGATACCCATTAAGAAATAATTCCATGTAAACAATGTGTTGCAGATATGCAACAAGGCCACATAAGTTAAAGGCGACCAAAGTTCAGCCCAGCCCACCATCAAGCCACGGCAGCAACTGCGCGGTTAACAGAACGCGCGCTCATAAGTGCGTAAAGAAGAAGAGTATCACTTTTCGTAGTCGAGCCGTCTCGACTAGACCCTTCTTACTGATCGATAATTTGGAAATGGACTGGGTTTCGTCCGTTCATATGGACGGACGGACAGAGGCTGCTGATCAAGAATATATGTATACATATACTTTGTGGGGTCTGCGTTACATACATTTTCACGAAACCATTATACCCTGAATTCCCATTTTCAATGGGAAATCCCCTGAGCCCTTCTCCGAACGAATAGGATTCCAAGAATGCTTCGTTTCGATTCTCCACGCGTAAGAAACTATACATGCAAAAACACGAGCACACACACACGCTAATCTATTATTAATTTCAATGGGCTCAGGGTATAACAAGTAAGAAGGCTCTAGTCGAGACGGCTCGACTACGAGATACTTGGGGGTGGGCTGGGCTGAACTTTGGACGCTTATAACTCCATTTCTAGATGGACGATCTTCATGAAACTTTCGGAATATATTAAGAGCATCTAAATGTATATTTGAAACGCGTTTTTTTAATTTGGAGGCGAAGGGGGAGTGGCATCCAAATTCTGAAAATTACATAATCTGCGTATCCACAATATCTATCTAAATATATTAATTCGAAGTCTCTGGCTAAAACGGTGTAGAAACGATTTTTCGATTTTTATCGATAATTTGGAAATGGGATGAGTTATCGAAAAAAAAAAAAACAAAATAAACTAGTACTGCGTAGCTAACATACGAGTGTTCATGTGCAATTTCAGCTCTCTAGCTTTTGTAGTTTCCGAAATCTCGACGTTCATACGGACGGACGGACGGACGGACGGACAAGGGTCAATCAACTTATTTTTTTATGCTGATCAAGAATATATATACTTTATGGGGTCTGCAACTTCTTCTTCTGCCTGTTACATACATTTTCACAAAACCATTATACCCTGAATTCCCATTTTCAATGGGTTCAGTGTATAAAAAGCCAGATTTGACGGGAAAAAAGCTGATTTGGCAACACTGGTATGTATGTAAATACATATATGTATATATGTACATATATAGCGTTATTTCTTCCTTTATTGTGTTTACTTTGAACTTCCTTTGCGCGAGGTTTTATCTCGAACTGTTTCAATATTTACTGATCTTTCATATACATACATACATATGTATGTAGTATGAAAAAAACTCAGGCCGGTTTCTCTGTAAACACATGCATATGTATATGTATATGCATATACATACATACATACATACATACAATTCGAAGCCGATAAAAGTCCTCCCTATATTTTTCAGATATCAGAATACATATGTTTATATGCATATACATGGATGTTATTAAATATAAATTCACACATATGTATATATAATGTTCAGTTGGATTCTTACGTTTGACAATATCGGTTCAGCTATATTATAGAGCATGTTTTGTACGAATATATGCGAAAAACTGCTATCCTTGCTATCCCGTGAAAAGGGAAATTTAGAAGAAGATACCGTAAGAAATTGATGCTAGATCAGTTTTCCTTTTCTTGTGTTTATTATAACCTGAACCCATTGAAAATGGGAATTCAGGGTATACTGGTTTTGTGAAAATGTATGTAACAGGCAGAAGGAGACGTCGCAGACCCCATAAAGTATATATATTCTTGATCAGCATAAAAAAATAAGTTGATTGAGACCTGTCCGTCCGTATGAACGTCGAGATTTCGGAAACTACAAAAGGTAGAGAGCTGAAATTGCACATGAACACTCGTATGTTAGCTACGCAGTACGAGTTTATTTTGTTTTTTTTTCGATAACTCATCCCATTTCCAAATTATCGATAAAAAATCGAAAATTCGTTTCAATTTTTTAGGTTTTTTGGGAATGCAATTTGGCACATAGATACATATAGTTACTCCTAATCTACTCTACAAATTTCATGAAGATAGTCTATCTAGAAATGGAGTTATAAGCGTCCAAAGCTCAGCCCAACCCACCCCCAAGCCACGGCAGCAACTGCGCAGTTAGCAGAGCGCGCGCTCATAAGTGCGTAAAGAAGAAGAGTATCACTTTTTGGCAGGGTTCAGGGTATCTCGTAGTCGAGCCGTCTCGACTAGAGCCTTCTTACTTGTTTATTCTAAAGCGCTCCAACAAAAGCTTATGATTCTATATGTATAAACCCGATCCCTGATATATGTATACTCAATACATGTATGTGTATATATGTATATAGTATAAAAAGTGATTTGCATTTATATTAATTGATATTGATTGATCGCCATGTTAACCTGTTCAACCTCTTCCTTGGCAGACTTATCGCAGCTTCAAGGATGGACGCAGCGTGGACTTTGTGCTGGCCTACAATGGCGACGACAAAAGCCCAACGGCGGACAGGAAACGTCAGATCTTCGAGGAGAATCTGAAACGTGAAGGCCTACAGCTGGAGCCATACAATGAGCAATGGGTGCACTTTACTAAAGTGCATGCACCGATGGAGGTGCTGTATCGCTATGCGGAAATTCTGAAGATCAAGATGCCATTGAAGAGCATACCCGGACAGGAGCAGATCATTGCAGAGAGCACGCGCGAACTGAAGACCTGCTGGAGTCGCATGTGCCGCAGACTGTTCAGCTCGGTGCAGCTAAACAATGATGTGTTCCCGGAGCGTGGTCAACGCATTCACATGGAGTTCGCTTTGAAATACCTAAAGCTATACGATGAAGAGCATCCAAATTACTTTGATGCCAGCACACGGTATTCGATCATCAATTCCATAATGCAGCGACAGCATTTCGAGAAGGGCGATGAGACGGCCGAGAGTCTGGGCATTGAGAAGCTCATTGAGGATGGCGTCTACCTCTGTGCCTACACGCTGCACGATGTGAGACGATATATACCTCTCTCTATATATATATATATATATATATAACGGTTTCGTATATTTCAGAAGAATAAACGAGATGATCTGTTGCGGGAATGGGCAAGTCTACGCAATTGGAAGAAGTAAGCACATCGACATCTGATCACCAGCTAAGCAACTTCTCTATTGTTCTCTCATTGGCAATTTTGCAGACTGCAGCCGCTGGACAACATCAAGGACTACTTTGGTGCCAAGGTGGCGCTCTACTATGCCTGGCTGGGTTTCTATACGCAAATGCTGATACCGATTAGCGTAATGGGCATTCTATTCTTTCTATACGGTTTCGTGACGTGGAGCAGTGATCCGATTAGCTATGACATATGTAATGGCAACGAGACGATCATGTGTCCGCAGTGTGATCGTGGCTGTGGTTTTTGGCATCTGAACGAGACGTGCACATCCTCCAAGTTCAATTATCTGATTGATAACGAGATGACGATGGTGGTGGCCTTTGTGTTGGCCATTTGGGCGGTGGCCTATTTGGAGCTGTGGAAACGTTATTCGGCTGGTCTGGTGCATCGCTGGGGTCTCACCGGTTTCAATCATCATGTGGAGCATCCGCGTCCCCAGTATCTGGCCAGAATACGTAAATCGAAGCAGCTGGATGCGAAAAATGACTTTGATCCCGATGTGTCCTTCTGGAGCTTCAAGTTTCTGCCCAACTTTACGAGCTATAGCATTGTGGTGTTGTTTGTATGTTAACTATATATACATATATATACATATATAATGCCTAGATATTTATACAATTTCTTACTTTGGCAGATGTGCATATCAGTGATCGGCGTGGCGGCTATCATCATTTATCGCATGGCTCAACGTGCCTCCAGCTCAATCATTGGCAGCGAAAACTCAATGACGTACAAGATCATGGTGTTGCCCATAACGGCCGGCTTCCTAGATCTAATTGTTATATCTGTGCTAGATCTGGTTTATAGCAAGCTGGCAATTAGTCTAACCAATTACGAGTATTGTCGCACACAAACCGAATACGACGAGAGTCTTACCATCAAGAACTATGTGTTCCAATTTGTTAACTACTATTCATCGTTATTCTATATAGCCTTTCTGAAGGGCAAATTCGTTGGCTATCCATCGAAATACAATCGGATATTTAGTTTTCGCCAGGAGGAATGCAATCCCGGTGGCTGTCTAATGGAGCTCTGCATGCAGCTGGTCATCATTATGGTGGGCAAGCAGGCGGTGAATGCGATTGTCGAGATGCTTATACCATATCTGATGCGTGTCTTCAATGAGTTCAGTCAGAACTACGATTTCTTCAAGCGTCACAATACAAAGAAGGTGCCGTCGATTAATCAATTTACTGAGGATTTCAATTTGCTGCCAGCTGACAATAATTCATTGTATACCGAGTATCTGGAGATGGGTATGAATGAATGAATTTACTCAATAAGCCATGGCTCACTCTCTCTTTCTTTTTCTCTTTGTCTCTTTTTCTCTTTGTCTCTTTCACTCACATCCATGCAGTTGTGCAGTATGGCTTCATCACGTTGTTTAGCTTGGCATTTCCTTTGGCTCCACTTTTGGCGCTGATTAACAATGTGATTGAAGTGCGCCTGGATGCCATCAAAATGTTGCGTTCATACGGCGTCCCGTGGGCATGCGAGCCCATAATATTGGCGTCTGGCAAAATATAATGGCCGTCGTCACACACATCTCGGTCGCCTCGAGCGTGAGTATATAATACTCTCTCTCTCTCTCCCTCTCTCTATATCTCTTTGAAATATATATTCACAATTCCATTTCGTGCAGGCCATGATAATTGCATTTAGCTCAAACTTTATACCGAAACTCGTTTACAAAGCCACCCACGATGATCCCGATCTGAATGGCTATCTGAACTTTACGTTGGCCGCATTTTATACCAAGGACTATAAGACGCAAACTCTGCTGGATGTTAGCAACGAGGCAAATGTAACGCTCTGCCATTATATTGAGTTCCGCAACGATCCGTGGGTGAACCCACCATATAAACGGCCCATGATCTACTGGAAGATCCTAATGGCACGGCTGGCCTTCATTGTCATCTATCAGGTGAGATTTGTTGCTTCGTCTAGACATTGTTGCAATATACCATTTTGATTTATAATATCGTTTCGTTTTCCTTTTATCCCATAGAATATCATTAGCATGCTGCAGGGCATTTTACGTTGGGCTGTGCCCGATGTCTCGGCTCGTCTGCTGAAGCGCATCAAACGCGAAAACTTTTTGCTGCGCGAGCGCATCATCGACCATGAGAAGAGTCAGGCGCAGGAGTTGGCGCAACAACGGGAGCGGGAGCAACAGTCGACGCACCTGCGTCTAAATGGCAATGGCGATAATGCAACAACTTATGTCTAATCAATCAATCAATCAACTGCATGTCCATCAATTTTTGTTGTATTTGCCAGTATTTGTATTTACAAATTTTTAGTTTTTTTTTTTGTTGTTGTTGAGTGTATGTATGCCAGCATCGAATCAAGTGCATTTTAGTTCTAAGCATCGTATTGTGAATGATTTATATTTATAGAAACCAATATAACGTATATACTTTTGTATATAATTCATGTGACATGCATAGAGTTCAATGTAACGTACTTAAACCATGTGCGCCCGGTGCCCAAATGTGAGCTCCAGCTCCATCCAGCCAACATACCAACTCCCCCACTCTTGACAAAGCGAAACAATCTTTCAGCCCCGCCCCACCCGGAACAGAACAATTTTTGTTTAAATTGTGTATAAATATGCCAAAAATTGTTAAACTGTTCGACACTGGCATTAAGTACTCCATGTATATATACTTATATAAATATTTAGTATATATATATATATATATATTAATGGCTTCGATCGCTTTGGCCTAGAGAATTTGTACATCTTTGGCGATTGCTGCGCGTTCAAAAATCATTTCAAATTATCTAATCATACACAGTGTTTGTATTCGATCTAATCTTGCGTTTGTACCTAAGACGATGTGTCGATATATGTATATAGATATATTAATACACATATATATTTATATATGTATATCTGTATCTGCTGTTAAGCCAAAAACTATCAGATTGCGTGCGCTAGCATATTTGTATATAAGCAACATCAACATAAACAATCCAATGTACCTTAAACCATCTATACACACACACACAACAAACACACACACACATACACACACCTATACACCCTCATATGTATAGTACGTGCTGCTTTATGTGAATTGTTCATATGATAGATTTTGTGTTAAGTTTGCACTGCACCAGAAAAAGAATCAACAACAAAAATATGTTTTATACAACAGAATATTAAAGTTTAAGGGATGCAATTAATATATTTTATTATTTTGATAAATATATTTATATACAATAAAGAGATAAAGAGGGGGAGGGAGAGAGAGAGAGGAAGAAAAAGAAAAGGAGAAAGATGCATTGTACACAATGTTCTAAATATAAATTTACACATCGAATTGTTAACAATTTACAAAAAAAAAAAAAAAAAAATAAATAAAATAAATAAATACAAATACAAATCAAATGAGATTAAAAAATGACTTGAAAATGTTAAAAATAAACCAAACAAAGAGAAATAAATGATAATAAAATTGAAATAAATAACTGCAAATTCATATGAAATATATGATAAAGCGGCGTATTGAAGAAGTTGGAGAAGATTAAGAGTCTGAAACTCTATATGAAGTTAGTATGTATTATAATTTATGGGTTACATATATATGAGAGGATTCATAGATTTATATATGCATATATATATTTATATATATGTATTTGTAGATCTATAGCATATATAGAGATTGTAGAGTTTCAGATACCGAGAGTATTTGTTATATATAGATGCATATACATATATATGTATATATATATATTAAATAACTATTATATTATATAACTACAATAGGAATCTTTCAATTTTTGGACTAGTGTAATCTGAATTTAGAATGTAGTGAAAGAGAGAGAGAGAGAGAGAGAGAGAGAGATGAGCAGAGAAAGTGGGTGTAGAGTGTATGAGAGGGATAGAGAGAGATAGGGAGGAAGAGTTGAATAGATTAAGAGAGAGAGAGAGAGAGAGAGAGAGAGAGAGAGAGAGAGAGAGAGAGAGAGAGTTATATAGAGAGAGAGGTAGGGAAAAAGAGTTGAATAGATAAAGAGAGAGAGAGGGGTAGGGAAAAAGAGTTAAATATAGTAAGAGAGACAGAGTGAGAGAGAGAGAGAGAGAGAGAGAGAGAGAGAGAGAGAGAGAGAGAGAGAGAGAGAGAGAGAGAGTGAGTAAGCGAGGTGGGGAGGGAGTGTCACCAGCAACAAAACTCGAAAAAAAAACAAGTAAGAAGGCTCTAGTCGAGACGGCTCGACTACGAGATCCCCTGAACCCTGCAAAAAAGTGATACTCTTCTTCTTTACGCACTTATGAGCGCGCGCTCTGCTAACCGCGCAGTTGCTGTCGTGGCTTGGGGGTGGGTTGGGCTGAACTTTGGACGCTCATAACTCCATTTCTAGAATATTTTCAGAATAGATAAAGAGTATTAAAATGCATCTATATGGAAAATTGCAAGTCTCTAGTATTTGAAATGCGTTTTTTTTCAAATTGGGGGCGAAGGGGGCGTGGCATCCAAAATCTGTAAATTACATAATCTGCGTATTCATAATATCTATCTAAATAAACAAATTTGAAGACTCTAGCTGAAACAGTGTAGAAGTTATGCCCAAAAAACCTAAAAAATGTAAACGAATTTTCGATTATTTATCGATAATTTGAAAATGGGATGACTTATCGAAAAAACAAAATAAACTCGTACTGCGTAACTAACATACGAGTGTTCATGTAAAATTTCAGCTCTCTAGCTTTAGTAGTTTCCGAAATCTCGACGTTCATACGGACGGACAGACGGACAGACGGACGGACAGACGGACAAGGCTAGATCAACTTTTCTCGTCACCCTGATCAAGAATATATATACTTTGTGGGGTCTGCCATGCTTCCTTCTGCCTGTTACATACTTTTAACAAAACCATTATACCCTGATTTCCCATTTTCAATGGGTTCAGGGTATAAAAAACGAATACTTCTGCTTTACAAAAAATATTCTCATAACACTTGCTTGATACCCATTAAGAAATAACTCCATGTAAACGGTATGTTGCAGATATGCAACAAGGCCACATAAAGGGTTAAGATTAAGGAATTATCGTTAACTGATAAGCCCGTTATAAGTATTATATTTATATGTGGTTTTATTTCCAGATTATCAGTTAAAGATAATTCCTTAAACTTAAGAACATGGCTTGGTTAGTTATAAACAGAAACCTAATTGAAAATGCATATAGTACACATGAATATAGATAGTGAGGATATATGATATATATAAACATACATACATATATGCTATCTCTAGTACGAACTGTGTTGATCTTGCATAGCGTAAGCTCTAGTGCTACAGGTCAGGTAAGCGAGCTGAAACGGAAGTGCAAGCGCTAACTACATAACTCAACATATAAGTATATACATATGTAAATATTTCTCATATCATATTATATATGTGTATATATGTATGTATGTATGCATAGTGTCAAATCAATTGGAACAACATCTAAACAGCGTCTTGTTGCTGGATGCAAACAATTGAGGCATATCGAGCGCACAACACTTTATACGAGGAGATCAACGCGATCGGCGCTAATCAAATCGCTGGCAGCTAAATTGAAATGCCAGCGGGGCTAAGCCCCGTTGGCCAGCCCATTCCGTACTGATCCGACTACGTCAATTGTCTTTGGTCTGTCGAGCATCATAGTCGAGGGTAACTGGAGACGCAACGCTTCAATGCGAATTTGCATAAGTCGCGGCTTGAGCATATAACAAAAGCAAAGCAAAACAAAAAATAATCTCACATATCTTTCACTCAACTTTAACCCGCTTTTCCCTCCTATTTTTTTTTTCCCTGAGTGCAAAATGAGCTGCAGTTCGGTAAGTAGTTGGGATGCTGCGTCGTCTGTGTCAAGTCGTCGCGACGTCTTGGCGTTCAGCTAAGCCAAGTTGCCGCAGCGTGCGTCATTTATATAGAATCTTGATTTATTTGGAATCGTTTAATTGCCTCTAAATATCACAAATCTTTCAATATCTTTGACAGCCCAAAGTCTTGAAGCAGCTTAGCGCCGCGGAACGTGAAAAGTTTTTCAATTCATTCGATGTCGTCTTCTGTGATTGCGATGGTTTGTTCAAATTCATGCGAGGGCTGTTCAAAAAGTAATGCGAATAACTGACTTTTACAAGAATTCGATAATATATAGCTTATCTGCTTTAAAGTCAAAGCCATCAGATATAGGATTTCATTCACACCACCACCCTCAAAGAAATCAAAAATTGAATATACGTCGTGGAAATTCAAGATTCGCATTTCTTTTTGAACAGACCTATATACATATGTAAATTAGTTATAGATCAATTCACAAAAGTCTAAAGGTCTAAATATCTGAGGGGTAAGGTCTAAAGGATCGAAGGTGTAAAAGTCTATAGGTCTATGGGTATAATGATCAGAAAGTTTGAAGCTTCAAATGTCTAAGGGCCTAAAGGTCCAAAGGCCTAAAGCTGCAAAAGTTTGAAATCCTAGGGCCTAAGGATCTAAAGGCATATGAGTTAAAGGGTATTGATCAAAATTTCTAATAGTATGAAGCTCAAAATGTCTAAAGGTCTAAAGGTGCATAGGTGTAAAGCTCCAACGGTTTAAGGGTCTAAAAATCTAAAAGTCGAAAGATCTAAAAGAATATGGGCTTAAGGGTCTAAAGGATTAAGAGTTCAAAGGGCTAAAATTCCAACAGTTTAAGAGTCTCAAAATCTAAAGCTCTAAGTAACTAATAGCATCAAGGACTAAAGGAGTAAGAATCAAGGAATCTATTCGTCTAGTAGTTCAAAGCACTAAAGGTCTAAAGGTCTAAAGGTCTGAAGTTCTAACAGACTGGGCTTATTTGCAGGTGTTATCTGGTATACGCTGCGAGACTTTATACCCGGCTCGGGACAAGCCCTGGCGGAGCTGCAGCGTCGTGGCAAGCGACTGACCTTTGTGACCAACAACAGCATCAGCTCCGTGGCGGAACATCTGCAGAAGTTTGCCCAGCAGGCGCAGCTGCATGTGGAGAGGGTAAGTGCATTCAGATCAGAGATCGGAGAATTCAATCAATTACACTTGGCCAACAGGAACAGATTGTGCATCCGGCGCAGTCCATTTGTGATCATCTGAAGGACATTGGCTTTGGCGGGCTGATCTATTGTCTGGCCACGCCGCCGTTCAAGCAGCTCCTGCGCGATGCTGGCTTTCGGCTAAGCCAAGAGGTGAGTTGAGGTACCGAGTTATGGGCAGATATTCAATTCGTTTTCGATTGAATCGCAGCGTGAGGGTTTCGTCATCACAAGTCTGGCCGAGCTGCGTGAGGCCATCTTTGGTGGTGAGCCCGTGGATGCGGTCATCATCGATGTAGACTTCAATCTGACGGCGACCAAGCTGATGCGTGCCCACGTCCAGCTGCAGAATCCCCAGTGTTTGTTCCTGGCCGGCGCTGCCGATGCACTGATACCATTTGGTAATGGTGACATCATTGGTGGGTATTGTCTTAGCTGTGGGTTGGCCTAGGGCAGCTAAATTCCGATTGTGTTTGCCCCTAGGACCCGGACCGTTCATTGACATTGTTGCCCAGTCGACGGGACGTCAGCCGACGGTGCTGGGCAAACCGGGCGAGGCACTGCGTCAGCTACTGCGCCAGCATCACGCCCACATCCCGGCCAATCGCGTGCTCTTCGTAGGCGACAGTTTGGCCAGTGACATTGGCTTTGCACATGCCAGCGGCTATCAGACGCTGCTGGTGCTCACCGGTGGCAGCAGCAAGGCGGACGTGGATAACCTGCCCAAGGGTCATGCCAATATGCCGGACTATGTGGGCGATTGCCTGGGCGATCTTTGCGACAAGCACAACTAAACTGAACACTGAACTGAAGCGAGTACCGAGCAGGAGGAGCAGTATCAGTGGATGATAAGGGGGTAGAGCAGGAGGAGGATCAGGAGGAGGATCAGAAGGAGGCGACAAGCCTAGTAAAGCTGCATATGAAGGGAGTACAGAGCAGGAGGAGGAGAAGGCGGAGGAGGAGGCCTACACACTTTTCATATATCATTTGTAACGTAGATAAGTAATAGACCCTAGAATTGTAGATGCAATAAACTCAGTAGTTTATATACATAGATATATACTTATATATTAAAATGTGAGAGGGAGAAAAATAGTAAGCTAGACAGAGCGAGAGAGAGAAGAGTGAGAAGGAAAAATGAGAGTGAGAGAGAGAGAGTAAGAGAGAAGAGAGTGAGAGAGAGAGAGAGACAGGGGGTAGAGAAACAGTGTAAACTACTTCGGAAAGCAAATTCCCATTTCAAGTTCAGGCGGAATCCCAAACGAGGTGAATAGATTAAAGAATATGCATATTGTATATGCGTAGAGTATATATTAAATTCACTATCTTAACAATTGTATATATATATATAATATATATACTCAAAGAAAGCAGAACCATTTTATAGGCAAGTAGGGGAAGGAATACTTAGGAATTAAATAATTGCACAACTCCGAGTCGAAACAACAGTTAAGGGAAATCTGAGTATATATTCATAGTAATATCTTATCAAAAATATAGTATATATATAATACATATACTAAATGTAGGTGGAACCGGTTTATAGACAAGTTAGGCAACTTGGGAATACTTAGGAATAAATTTTATATATATAACAATGTCACCTTTAACCCTTAAACTATATATAAATAGAAGAATATATATACATATATATATATATTCGTTTATCTAGCCTACGTTTACCCATGCGCCTTGGGCGTAATCTCCTCCAGCAATTGCACTAGTTCCACCACGCTGTCGGCATAGTAGTCTGGCACCAGATCGGGATCTCTTTCGGCCAGCATCTGTTCGAGCGTGCAGCCACCGGTTAGGACAAGCAGCGTCTGGAAGCCAAACATGCGGCCGAAGCGCACATCCTGTTCCAGCATATCGCCGATCATGAGCACGCGGCGTGGATCCGTAATATTGTACTCTTTGATGAGCATATCACCCAGCACCCGACCCGGCTTGCCCATCGCAATCAGTTGTCGGCCGCTGGCCTCGACCAGCATGGAGGCAAAGGCGCCGGGGCCAATGATATTCACACCCCCGCCCACCGGGAGCAGGCGGTCTGTGGCGCCGCTGATCAGCAGGCAGTCTGGATTACGCAAGTAAAGATGCGCGCGCAACAGCTTCGATGTGGTCAGATTGAAGTCGACATCGATGACCACGGCGCGCACGGGCTGCTTGTCGAATATGTTTTGCGCCAGATCTTCAAAGGTCTCCTTGATAAAGTGATTGGGCTAAAATGGCAATGCAGATGCCAGTTAGGATTAGAACTTGACCCGGTCGTAGCTACAGTTATGTACTTACACCCTCGAGCAGTTTGAAGCCCGCCTCCTGCAGCACCGCCTTGAAATGTGGCGAGGCCATGATAAAGATGAGTCCATCGAACTGGATGCTGCGCAGGTAGTAGACCAGCGTCTGGGCCGGATGCCAGATCTGTTCTGGCTTCACTTGCAAATTGGATTTGGCGAAGCGTCGCACCGTCTGATCCACGCTGCGCATGCTATTGTTGGTCACATACGTGAGCCGTTTGCCGGCACGCTCCAGGGCCATATAGGCTTGGTTGGCATTCGGGATTTCTGTTCTTATGTTATAGATGACGCCGTCTATGTCACTGAATACCCAATCAAATGATTCTATGAAACGCCGGCGCTGCTCGCCGCTCAAATTCAAGATATGCTGCGGCTATAAAAAGTGATAATAATATATTTGATATAGTAAGTTCTATACGTTCAAGTGGGTCAAATCAAACATACTAACACTGTTGTTCTTAGCCATGTTCTTGTTGTTGCTGCTGCTGCTGCTGCGGTCGCTGCTTGTGCTCGAAACTATCGCTGGCACGGCTGGCAAACGACTAATGTGACAAGCTCGACTGGCGCATCATAAAACGCGTAAACTGCAAAACAAAATATTAGTAATAGGAACACAGCACAGAAAAAAGAAAAAAGCAAAACTATAACAAAAACAAAACAAACACAAAAATGATTAACACTTCATAGCGGTAAGCTAAGACGCAGACATTGGGATTCGTCAGCACGCTCTCAGCGAAACCAATACCAACAACAACAGCAAGCACAAGAAGAACACGCGATTGCTATTTACTCTAACAAACTGCCGTTGCTTATCGGAACTATATTTACCAGCTCTCTCACTCTCTTCATCTGCCTTGCTATGCTGCTCGCACTCTAACGTTTGAACACTCTCATTTTCTTAAAAGCGCTCTCATTCATTGCACTCCCCACTGCAAGCTTACGCACATACATACATACATACATACATAAACGGTATCTTGAGTGTTGATTGCAAAGCGAATCAGCGATTTAGCTGGAAATATAACAATGTACACACATATGTACACATATGTATATATGAATGCAAATATGTATATGCACATATACATACGTACATATAATGTCATCTATTTAGGAAATGCTTGTAGCTAAACAGTCAGGGCTTTAATAGTGTGTCCATTTGCATATACAACAAATGACGTATGTCTAACAGCAGCGTATGTACCACACAAAAGAACCCATAACTTTAACATTTCTTGAAATAATTTGAAGGGCATGTTTAATATTAATTAATATTGACGTAAGATGTTTACGTAATTTTTACTTTTGCCGGCTGTATATGAGAATGTTATTTACATTCATTTCCAGTTTTATCATTTTATTTTTTTTATTTTATAAGATAATTTATAAAATTATATAATAAAAATGCATATTTGCTCTTCGGGCGTATATACACAGGGTTAACTGATATTTATTATGATTATATTTGTATGCATATTTCGTATTACAACTACAATACAACTTATTCGCGACTAAATTTCTAAGAACTAAGCTAATCTAATAGCTACAACCAAAACAAAAAGTTATAAAAAAAAAAAAATTAATGAAATTGAAACCCATTCGTTTGGGTCGAACGTAAGACAATGTGAGTGCTTGTAATACTTAGGCATAGGATAATATAGTATATATAGATATATATATGAAATAAATATCGAGTATGTGTGTATGTTTTCAAGCATTAGATAATATTAAGATAAGTATTAAACGTAAAAGAACAAATTCAAAATCACAAGGCATAAAGATTGATGGATAGTTAAAAATATATATAAATATATATATAGGTATATATATGTGTGTTCAGATACATATTGAAAATGTTGAAATTAACATTAATAATATCCATGGGAGAATTAGTTTCTTCTTGTTTCATTTCGTTTCGTTTTGTTGTTGTTTTGGAATAGCATATTCTATGCTCTAACTGATAAATAATACGAAAACAAATCAAAATTCAATAACCACAACATTCTGTGTGAGTTTGTGTGTGACCCTTGAGGTCATTTAAGATTCTGCTAATCCTTCTCCTGCTGCTGCAGCAATGCTGAAATTTCCTGAAACTTGTGACGATAATCCACGCTGCTCTCACTAATCACCGACATGCTAGACGAGGGATCCTGTAAACAAACATACACATTTCAATATATATATATAGTCTTTAGTATTTGATTAGTAATTATTTGAATATTTAGCACTCACCAGTATATCGCGCGTCGCATCAAAATCATCGAGATGCCCCAGCAAACTGGTCAGCGAAAAGTCATTGATATTATCCTCCAGCCAGCGGGCATTGGATGTGGAGTCGCGCAGCAAATGCATCGGACTGACGCTGCCATTGAAAAAGTTTTGAGCTAAATAATATAGAGAAATATATGGTAAGCATTTGATCATAGAGCATAGAGAGAGAGAGAGACTATTGAGAGACATGAGAAACGTTTGGAAATGAAATATCCAAGCAGACACACAAGTCAGCTCTATTTTGCAATTTCTACAGTTATGAAGTATCTAGGGGTATAGAGTATATACCTACTATATCCACATTTGATTAAGGTTTAGAGTTAAAGATTAACTTCATAAATAGTAAAAGAAAAATATTTATATAAGTTATAAATTATTCTAGAATTAAAATCTATAAACCATCCCATGCTTTAGACAAAGCTACTATTAATACTCAGAGAGCAAACGTTTGCGTTAGTTCGACAAAGAGTTCGTTCGCTGTTGGAACGAACGATTACGAAGCAAAAAGTCTTTTATGTATATGTATTGCTATGAAAGTCAAGGTTCACTATGCTATCTTCGGGAATTGTTCAACTTAAAGCGCTTAAGCGATAATCCAAATGAAAAAGAGTCGAAGTCACTTGCTCAGAGCGCGAGCGAGAGACAAAGATTCTATTCCGTTGGCCTTTTCTTCGAATTAGAAGATATATGTATATCTCTTTAGCTAAACATTATCTATCTTAAAAATGAACTTAAGGTTGAACATGAATTGAAGCCTGGGAAAAATCTTTAAGGAGTATTTATATACATCAGTAAGACTAATCTTAAATTCATGGAACTCTGATCTCTGTTCATTTTCGTCGTCTTTAACACTTATCTAACAATGCTTAGTTATTTTTCTTAAAGCTCTTCTAATTACATAAATACTATAGTATTTGCTCGTCTTACTGCACTGGCAACAATTTTCAAAGCGAAGAGTATTTGTAGCCTGATCTAAACTTTATAAATGCTGCTCTCTATTCACTTCCCTCATCTCTACTAATTATCTACAAATTCTCTTAAATTGCTTTCACGTCTTTTATATGAATTCTATATAATTTGCTCATATCTCACTGGTGCTCTCATCCTGCACATCCACGGGCAGTGTGGTGCTTGTCGCTGGCAGTGTTGTTGGCTCCGTGGAGAAGTCCAAGTTTGGCATGTCCAGGCCGCTGACACCCGAGCCGCTGCAGTCGATGCTATTGTTGTAGTCATTATAGTCATTGTTGTTGTTGTTGCTGCTGCTACTGCTGCTATCCATGGCGTTGCTGTTGTGTGCCTCAATCTCTGGCTGGTTCTGCTGGCTGGCATTGCTGCTGCTGCTAATGGCATTTAGCTTGGAGAGCACAGCGTTAATCTCACTGTTGTTGCTGGTGCTGCTGACGCATTCGATGGGCTTCAAGCCGTTCTGCAGATTACGCAGACTGAGCACATCGTAAGGCTGATCTGTTGAAGAGGGCGGCAGGAGGCAACGCTGCACCAGCACCTGCCTGGAGAGCTTCTGGCGCGTGAGCTGCGAAAGGGAAAAGAAAATTTATATTATTTCTATTTCTATTTCTATTTCTATTTCTCTCTTCTCTTGGTTGGAATACGCACCTTGCTTAGCTGACGCACTGGATCAATGATGTTGACCATGGGCCGACGCACTGGCAATGTGGGCGTGCGAAAGACAATCTCATTGCCATTGCCATTGCCATCGCCGGAGCTGGTGCTGGTGCTGGCCGCAGCTGTGCCACCGCCGGCACCCGAGCCACTCAGATTGCTTAGCCAGCGTGCCTTGGTGATGAGATCGCGTTTGCGATCACAGCTGTGGCCACAGCTGCATTGGCGTTTGCGCACACGCTCGCTGAGATTCGCTACGAGCAGCAGATGCTTCAGCTTGTTGCTAACCGTCGCCGTGCTGATGGCTTTGACGCGCTCCACGCTATCACAGTCGTTGGCATTGTAGGGCAGCGATGTTGAAGACGATGAGGTGGTGGTGGTGGTGGTGGTGTTGGAGGAGGAGTGGGAAGAGGAGGACGCCGACGTACTTACGCCTGTGGAGGCACCACTTGATGTGCCCTGCTCATTCGGCTCACACCAATAATACTCGAGCTCCAGCTTGGAGTCCTGGCCCAGTACCACATACAGATCCCCAATAGTGATGTCCGCCGAGTTGGCTATCGTCCAGCCACGGCGTATGCGCTTGATCACATCGTCACTGAGCAGCGGCTTGAAGTTGCGCGCCGCAGCTGCCGCTTTGGCGGCTTTGCCGCCGCCAGCGCCAGGACCGTCGCTGCGTTTGGCTCGTGGTGGTGGTGGAGCTGGAGCTGGAGCTGGTGCGGGCGGCGCTGGTGGCGGCGGAGCAACGATCTCAACTGGTTCAACTGCCTCACCAGCCTTCGTGGAGGTGAGCAGCTCGTTGATCTCCTCGCTCAGCTCGTCGCCGCTGCTGCTCTCCAGCTTCACTGGGTGCGGCTCGGCCAGCTCATCCATGGATTTGTCGTGCGCCGGACTGGACAACGACTTCAGCTTCTTTGTCTCCGGCGAACGCTTCTCCGAGCCGCTCTCAGTGCGTGCTCGCTTGGCGCTCGCCGCAGCCGCCGCTGCAGTGCTGTCCAGCGTCTCGCTGCGCACCTTCACACCCAGACGCTCCTCGTAGGCGCCCAGGCAGATGTTGACGCTGCTCAAGTACGCCGTAATGCTGAGCAATGGCCTATGTATGGGCACGCCCGGCTTGGGCAGAAAGCAAATGGTCGGCTCCGTATACGTCTCGGCCGGCTCTGCACTGGCACTGGCACTGGCGCTAGTGCTTGTGCTGGTGCTGGTGCCGGCAGCGGTGGCGGCCAACTGCTCCTCTGCCAGCCGGGCGTCCACACTGCGCCATTTGTACTGAAACGTCTTGATGAACGTGATGAGTTTCTTGTGCAGCGGCACAATCGCGCGTCCTCGTGGATTCTGCGCCAGCGACTGGACTCGGCCAAAGGCCTCCATATTCGCCGGATTGACCAGCACCTCGATCTTGCTGGGCAGGCGTATGTCCTCCAGAGTATCTGTGGGAGGAGAATTAGAAGAGATGATTTTTTTTTATATGGATTAGCTATTGATCTCAGTGGAAGTCTCACCGTCCAGTTGATTAAGGCGTCGCAGCGCCTTGCAGGAGGGCGTCTTGATGCGTATATTCTTGCCCTTGCTGCGCACCGTGATGTGGCCCTGGTAGATGAGCTGCTTCAGCTTCATGAAATGCTTCTCTGTGAGGAACTGCAGCTTGCGCCGCATCTCGCCATAGTTGATCAGCGTGTACAGCTCCTGGGCGGGCTTCTTGAGCTCTATT
The DNA here is from genome assembly GCA_030914345.1 of Drosophila koepferae. Classification (NCBI taxonomy): domain Eukaryota; kingdom Metazoa; phylum Arthropoda; class Insecta; order Diptera; family Drosophilidae; genus Drosophila; species Drosophila koepferae. Next base: position 5,357,137 of record JAUESR010000209.1, read on the forward strand.
GTTGGAGGTAAGAATGCAAATAGAAGTGAAGGCGACTGTTCGATATAGTTGCTATGGCCAGGAACTTACCATCCGTGAAGCGCACATATTTGCCAATCTTGTGATATGTCTGATAGTAATGTTGGCGCACCTGATCCTTGGTCTTGAAGCTGTAGTCGCTGCTGGAGTTGCGACGCTTCAGCTTGGCATTGATACAATTGGCCACCGCCTCGAAATCTTTACCAAACTCATTCAATGCATCAAAGAAACAATTGCGCTCCAGATTAGTCCACGTCGTTTTGCTGGCCGCTCGCAGCTGTGATGGCGTCTTCTGGGCGGCCTTCTCCTCCTTCTTGCTGTGCTCACGCTCCACTGGCGGCGGTGTCATCGGACGCGTCAAATCCAATTTCATCTTCTGGATGACTCGCGCACTTGCTCGCGTGCCCGGACAATTCTGTGTCGTTACCGAGCCGAGCAGCTCCTCGGGCTCGGCCGCAGCGATCGACTGGCTGACCAGCTTGAAGTGCACACCCTTGCCACCATTGCTGGTCTCATTGACAACGCTCACAGATTCGGCCGCAAATTTCACACTTTTACACATGCTGCCGTTGTTGTCTTCCATTGCGGCCCGGCCACACGGCAAATCCACACAGGCTACAAAAAAATGATAATAATAATTGCAATTTATATTATTATTATGTTGTAATCACTGGCTCTGCGCATCGCATAGAGCATCGCCAGATTCACAGATTAATCGCAAACTTTGTGCGACGCCAGCGAAAAAATGGCGCTCGCCAATGGGTCAAAAGAAGTTTGTTTGTCTTTCGTTGTTTGTTTGCTCGTTTGGGGTTGGGTTACGTCGTTGTTCTATGCACATTCACTTCTCCACTTACCCCCAATATGCGTTAATTAATTATTTTGCTTATGGCTTATGTTTTGTTGTCGTTTTCGTGTTTTATTTATCTTCATTGTTTTGCATTTTTGTCAGCAGCGTATTATGTTATGTTAAAAGGCTATTTGGACCGTTTACATATCAACAACAGAGTCATGTTAGTTTTGCAGATTACGTTACTCAATCTGCGCTTACGTTACGAATTTATGCATACACATTGCAGATTCAATTAGCTCAAATTATGAATTTCCTGTGCAATTAAATGTGATTGGTGTTGTTATCCACATATGCGAAATTTTTGCAAAATGACTCATTAAACATTACACTTGTCTGCCAACACTACTCAGCTTGCTAGACAGTTTAACGTATTAAACCTATGTACCGCTGCCTAATAGATTTTATATCAATTTAAATTTCAATTCAAAATCCATTTTTGAACAAACCATTTATGCACACAAAAACTAAAAGTAATTATAATTGAAATAATACTATACTTTAGTTTTATTACTTACTATTAACACAAGATATCGTTGGTATAAAGAAACCTCTCCGCTTGCGTTTTCAAAATGTCGAATATCATAACGGAACAGATGATTGCGTTTAACAGCACACGGTAACGTTTAACAGCGCGAGCAGCGTAAAAATATCATAAAACTGTAATTTTTGTAAATATGCAAAATGTATGCCACAAGCTTTACTTCTATTTTTGGTCTATAATTTTTTGGCTTTAATTAATAATGATTTTACATCTGCTACAACATTTTAAGCAAATGTTCATTATTTATAAACAAAAATCAGCTGACAATAAATATGTCATCTCGCTTAAAGACATTCGTATTGACAGCAAATGCAGCCCTGTATACGCGCGCGGCTTAAGTATGGTGAGTTTAGTATTTGAATGTCTACAATTGAAATAAAACCAGCGTAGCAAAATTAAATTTATTTGTCTTAAGAATATGAAAAAAAAGTATTATATATATATATAGTTTTGCGCTTGTGTGCATCACAAATAAATACCGATAAGTATTAAAACTAACACAACTGCAACGAGTATGGCAATGAGCATTATTTTTTTCTGCAAAAGAAATGCAAATTCCATAAAACAATTTAGTTAAGTTATTTATTTAAATTGTCCCAATTGCAATACCTTGCGTGCTTTCTCCCGATATTCGTTGGCCTTGTCCAGCTCAGTGCCGCCCTTCTCAGTGTATAGAGTCGCCTGATTCGCATGGAACTCCACACGCTGTATCGTCTCGCTCTGCTCCATGACGAGCGTTTGGATGCGCATGAAGAGCGCATGGACATCCTCAATGGATTTCTCTAGCTTGCGCAGCTCATTAAAACGATCCATCAGATCACGCAGCGTTTGCCGTTCCTTATCAGTCTCTTGCAGTATCTAAAATAATGTATTTTAAAATTGATTTTTATATATATTACTTTTTTATATATTTCTTTTTTTTCTTTCAAATATTTTTGCACTCACATTGTCCACAAAGAGCTTCGTTGTCTTGTTCTCGATCAGCAGCTCAATCTCCTGCTCACTGGCCTCCGCATTGACTAGACAGATTATGAGATTAATTTCAGTTGCAATCGACTGGATTCCGATTCACTTACTGATCTTGGAGTGCATGCGCAGATTCTTCTTGACCTTCGTCTCATAGTTCTGCAGAAACTGTTCGTTCTTCTGCCACAGATTGATGAATGTCTGATAGAGGCCATAGAACAGGGTGCGCTTCATGCGCGCCTCCAGGCAGTAATCCGTTTCGGGCGGCAGATTCGTTTTGAATTCCCTGAAACGGCTCATCAGATGATTGCCCAGTCGCAGATTCTTGTTGTGCAGCTCATCCATTTCGTTCTCTGTGGGGGATATGGGTAGGTGGATATGTATACATATGGTTAGCATGTATTGTCTACATTACTGTGTGTTCACTGTACCTACCGCTGAAGGTGCGCAAATGTATGGTCTGGGACATGCGTTCCATGGCCTCCAGATTGGTCACGATTTGTGATAATTGATAACGTATTTCCGAATACTGCAATTAGTGTTGGTAAGCGTATGGGGATATAATATACAGTTATCTACAGTGGAACCCGCTTATAACGACACTCAATGTATCGTCGCTATATCCGGAAGGCTCGCTAATCATATAAGTTTGTATGCGGACCAGAATCGTCGTCGTTATAACCGGACGGACACAACATGCGGCGTCGTTATAAACGGATTATACAGTTATACAGCTCATACACACATACACATAAACACACACACACACGCACAGAGAAAGAGCGAGAGAGAGAGAGAGAGATAGAGACACAGAGTGAACCGCAAGCTCATGCGCCTCAATAATCGATTTAGAAATTAATTAGCTCAATTAAATGAAGACATTCAACTAATTGGGCTTAATAGTATTCAGGATATTTCATGATTTCAGTTGTAAATGTTGAAGAAATTGAAACTTGTTGGGATTGTACAGTCCAACAGATATACCATTTATAGATAATTGCTAAAGACGCTACAGTATTATAGTTCATTAAATTTTTTAAGAAATATATTTTATATACTATATAATAATATTATCAATAACTGTTTTGAGTGCGAGTGAAAGAAATGGAAGCTGGAGGGAAATATTTTCTTGACAAATGATTATTTATATAGGATTGTTTGGGGGTTCGCAACAATAACGAACAAAGATTATATTATACAAAAAGTATATATAATAATATTATCGAAAGCTTCATTGCGAATATAGTTTAACAGTGATTATTTATATACACAATTATTTAAGATTTTCAATAAAATGCTTAATTAAGTCTTTGAAACTATGTAATATACATAATACAGTATAATCCGGTTATAGCGACGCTTAAGGGACCGTCGTTATACTCAGAAGACGCATATATGTAAGTTTGCTTATAAAAGTTTGTTTGGGTATCGGAATTTTCTTTACAATAATCGTACGAACGCTATAAGCGGAGTCGTTATAACCAGATTCCACTGTCTATAATATGATCTTCAGTCTTCTAAATTGCAAAAAATTTAAACTTTTTAGGAATAAGGCTTAACAGTAATTATTTATATACAATTATCGAAGATTCTGCAACATAACGGCACATTAGATATTTTAAAGATTTTTTATGTAAAACGATATTATTTTAAATTGCTTAGGAACTTGAAATTTAATGGGAATATAGCCCAACTTTAAAAATGTATATATAATTTTTCAATTATTATCAATATAATTATTAATATAATAAAATCTCAATTGACGCCTACATATGACATTAACATATACTCTATACACGCATACATAAATATATATTTGTATTCATAGATGTATGTATGTATTTTATTAATTAGACGCTGTTTGGCTATAAGCCAGCATTTGGCTTATCACGCGGTTCGATTGAGTAATTCATTTCTGTTGTGAACGACGACGCGCTCATTCGCTGATTCATTTCGCATGGCCATCAACAATTGTGCGATAAACAACAGTTAGAATCCAATAAGAATTGGGCCTGGTAAGCGATGACAGCGTGCCGCCTTACAAAACGTACCCAGCTCAGGTTCCACTTATAAATTTGTAACACAATCAATTAAGTATTCGACATGCTAGCATGAGCCAGACACAAAGAAAACGCTTAAGATAGACAGAGAGAGAAAGAGAGAGAGAGAGACACTCTACACTTATCTCATGGTAATCTTATCTAAGTCTGCAGCTTGCTAAGATTGTTTATTTATTATTTTGCATATGTTTAATTTGCATTTTATGTGAATTTCATTCATAATTCGCACAGCATAAGAATTGCCTTGCGTTATGCGATACGCACAATACGCACAATACGCATTAGGCGATTCGCTCCAGTTTTGAGACGCTCACAGGTTCCACTCGCGCACACATACTAAACATATCCACACACACACTTATGGGACTCAACACACATTAGGCGATCCGCTCAAGTTTCTAGACGCTCACAGGTTCCACTCGCACATACACACACACATACTTACTGGATTCAGAATGGCATCCACATCGGTTCCCTGCTGCGACATTTTGCTGCGTTCCTTGTTGTTGTCTACGCCGCTGCTGCTGCTGCCGTTATTATTATTATTATTGTTGTTGTTGCTGCTGCTGGTTAAGGATTCGGTGGTGGCGTTGTAGGCGCTAAGCAACAGCGATCCGTTCGATGAGGAAGACGTTGAGTTGGCGCTCAGTGAGCGCTGCAAAATAGTTAACGTGAAATGCTCAAACAGTTAGCACAGCTCGGAGCTCGATAGAAATTTAAACAAAAACAAAATCGATTTTCGAGCATCGCTGCTGGAGCGCTGCCGACGCGACTCTAACTAAAACTTCGTGCTTAAATTAGATGTGTTTTCTGCCTCTTCTTCTTCTTCTTCTTCTTGTTCGGCTCTTTTTCTTTTGTCGCTAACGATCTGCGCTGCTCTCTCGCGCGATGAGGGGCTGGGCACGCTAGGCGCGAAATGCACAATCTGGCAGCGTTGTGCATAATAAAGGAAAAAAAATGTGGCCAGCAAATTGGAAATTGAAATGATTGTGTGTGTGGGGGGGGGGGGGGGGTGTCTGGGGGATGGCCCTCACATGAGGGCTACTTTATCGCTCTTATCTGTGGGCCAATCTGATAAAAGCTTAACAATGACAACGCGCACAGCGCCAGTACCACCTGGCGCGCCCCTCCCCACACACCGTCCATGACAAGATAGTGCTAATGCCGGCTGCGGAATGTGGCGTAGTGTTTGGCAATGCCGGCAAAAAAAATATATTAAAAAAAAAAATAAATTTTCAAATCTATTACAAAAAGCAACTTGACGAAACAAAAATAGAAATTAATTATAAATTTTTTTTGTATTTATTTATTTTACTTCATTTATTTATTTAGTTTTTGCTCTTTAGTATTGCCTAGCAATGGGCGCCACAGGATGTTGTTTATGAAGCACTTATGCAACATTTTTTTTTTGCTATTATTATTTTGCATTTTGGCACACTGTACTTGCGCTCTCACATAAAAAAAAAAAAAAAAAAAAAATATTGGCGCTAATAACTTGAAAAAAAAAAAACTCAATTTACACAGCGACTCACCTGCAAAAGCTCTGGCAGCCTATCTCTGGCCATTGTAATTCTGTTTAGCGCGCGTCTATGTGTGTGTGTGGGTGTGTGTGTGTGTAGGTGTTGTAAAGTTTGTTGTTGTTGTTAGAGTTAAGCGTTGATTTTGTAAGCAGCGACGCGATAAATTTACTTATGCACCTATATACGTATGTATGTTTATATACATTTATTTATATTTTTTGTGTGTTGTTTTTGTTATTGTTTCAGAGCACTTGTTTTAATTGCTTTGCACATGCAGTAGGAGAAATATATGTATACTGCAATTGTATTTTGTATACATATGTATGTATGTATGTAAGCACACGTGTGTGTGTGTGTGTGTGTGTGGCAGTTCTTGTTGTTGTTGCTTTGCATAATCGACAATGCAAACTGCGCGTCGAGCTTTGTGCGCGCTCTTGTTATTGTTGTTGTTGTTCTTGTTCAGCTGCTTCTTCTTTTTCTGTGTATTGTTGTTGCTGCTTCTTCATTGCTCGGGACACTTGAACGACGGCAACAGCTGTGCTCTAACTGTGCGTACGCTTCTGTTGCCCAATGAACAGTTACGCGTGAGAGTAACGTCGCACCAACAACTGAGAGAGGCAGATAGCAGAGCAAGCGAGCGCGAGAGTGCGATATCAAAATTGATAAGTAACGGTGCTTATCGCCGATGCCCTTGTGTGTGTGTGTGTGTGAGTGAATGAGTAGTATTCCTGTTTGACGTGTGCGTGTGTGTGATTAAGTGTTACCTTATCGCACGTTCAGCACTACATTTGCCGTTATATTTGCAATAGTATTTGTATTTAGAAGACGCATTGACTCTGGGCACTGTTGCACGACCTTCTTTACATGCACACAGAGAGAGGGCGAGAGATAGGGTGTTAGTGGAAGAGAGCGAGAGTGCATACGAGTATTTATAACTTTCATTAATTGCAACAAGTTTTTCTTTTTTTTTGTTTGTTTTGTTTTTGATAATGTATGTATATGTAATTTGTATTTTTATTTATATTTTTTTTGTTATTGTTTGCTTATTATAAATATTTTATAATTGAGATCTCTTCACGCCGCACGTTGCCTGCCAACTAAAAGCGCCGGCAACAAAATAAATTCCACATAGCGCTAGCTCCTCCGCGCGCGTCAGAAGCTGCCACTGAGATTTCTTTCAATTTAAAGATTAGCACAAAGCGCGCATGTGTGTGTGTGTGTGTGTGTGTGTGTGTATGTTTGTATGCAGCACAGATAAAGTTATGTATTATGTGTAAGTTAAGTCTGTCCGTCTGCCAGTGGCAGCGTCTCTCTCGCTCTCCCTCTCTCTCCCTCTCTCTCTCACTCGCTCTGCACTTTTTGGCTGCTATTCTAGAAATTGAACCGGTTGTGACGCTCTATGAAAAATGTGTTAATTGCCACTTTTATTCGCGTTATTTTTTTTTTTTTATTTTTGCTACAAGTACAACCTTTTTTTCTATGCTATTCAACAGCTACAATAACAACACCGTTCAATTGAAGGTAGCGACGTCAACGGCTACGGCAACGGCAACGGATCCAAAAGTCACTTGCGCTAATTAGTTGAACTTTTTCCTATTGCTTTTTGACTTTGTTGCTGTTTTTCTTGTTGTTGTTATTTCGTGCTTGCGGTTGCAAAACGCTTATAAGCTTGACAACTACAACGACGACGACGTCGACGCCGCAGTTGACTGCAAATTGATATACTGCTCATTCTCGTTCTCGAATTGCCAGCAAAAAGCGCACAACGCAACGTCCGTGGGTCACAGTTCTCAATTCAGAATTCAATGCATTCCAATTGCGACAATGGAACAGAGTGAGGAGCAAATTGATATCGAGTGATAATATATGCAAAAAAAAAAAAAAAAAACACATGTATATATAGTGCAATTGCATATGTATGTGCTTTATAAATGATATTCATTGTTGCTTAATGATAATAATAAAAAAAAAATAAAACTGAATTTGTTCAAATACAATATAAATATTTGCATACAATACACACATACATAAATACTACATACATATGCAAGGCGCAACGCCATAGGGCTAAATGTTATTAATTAAGAGCGTGTGTCGTGTGAAACTACAAGAATGCAAAATTCATATGAATTCAATATAGAGCATTCAATATGTAATTGACAGATACCCTGTAATTGCATAGGCAGTGTATATTACTGCTTTCTGTACAGGGTATTCCTTATTCCAATTTAAATACAATATTGTACTAGGTATCTTATAGTCAGGCATTAGCACTGGTTGCCTTCAATGTGAACTTTGATTTATCAGCAACAGAGTCGAATCGAACGTCGCAACGTTGAATTTTGATTGAAAGAAAATCTCGCTCAAAATGCGGGTAAATACTCTATACAATTCGCATATAAGCTGCAATCGAGATATATATGTATATAAGTATACATGTTTATAGGCGTGACTCAGTCAGAACAAATAAGATGAAAAAATCCCTAGTCAAGCTGAGCATGATTCAAGCGAAGTGAAAGCTGATATTCAAGCTGCGCTTCGGATAAAAAAAAATACTTTACAAACTTAAGAAGAAGCAAAGGGAGAGGCGGAGAGAGGGAGAGGGAGTGAGAGAGAAAGAGAGAGAGAGAGAGAGAGAGAGAGAGGGGAGAGAGAGAGCGAGAGAGAGAGAGAGAGAGCAAGAGATCTTCTCTCCCTCTCTATATATAGAGAGAGCAAGAGATCTTCTCTCCCTCTCTATATAGAGAGAGAGCAAGAGCTCTAATTCGCTTTTCTTTCTTAAATCCCCTCTCCTCTCATCTACCTCTGTCACTCTCTCTCTATCTCTCCTCACTCTCTGCGTCTCCTCCTCAAAAAAAATCTCCTCCCTCCTCTCTCTCTGTTCTCTTTATATAAGGGAGCAGAATGATCTCCTCTTGTGGCTCCTCGTTCTCTCTCTCTCGCGCCGCGGCGCCGGGCGGCCCTCCCGCGTTCGGGCCCTCCTCCTTCTGCGCGCCTGGGCGCCCTGGCTGTCTCGTCGCTCGTCCCGCGCGCTCCGCGCTTTCTTATTCCCGGTCCCGCCACGCTCCTCCGACGTCTTCGCCTCCCGCCCCCCGCGCCGGGCCCGAGAACAAGAGAAAAAAAGAAAGATAGATAAATATTTAAGCAGACAGAGAGAGAGAGAGATTCGGCTTTTGTGCCTGCCTCACACTCTATATAGAGGGTTCTCCAGTTTAAACCGGACATAATTTTAAGCTTCAAAATTTGTAGAGCAAAACTTTAAAGAGAAGATAAATCAAATGAGGCTTCATTGAGGGAGATTGAAAATTGTAATTAATAATTGATATTTCTTCAAAATTTTTGACTGACCAAAAGACTTTAGCTAAAGATTCCCTAATCGCTAATCGAATTCAGATGAATTATCTCTGTCTTCTGTTTATAATGAATAATATACTTATGATCAATAATAAGCTGAAAAATGATTATTATAATAATAATTAGAGTACAAATAATATTGCTAAAAATAATTTATAAAAAATAAATTAAAATTTTAATTCTAATTGTGTCTCAGTGCTCTTCGACTTCTTCCGCCGTAGACTCATTTTATTTGTATTTCTCTTTTGACTTTATCTCTTACCATCATTCATAAAATTCATGATTAATTTTTGCCATTTCAGCTCTAATTGCAGCTCTACATACCGCTAGTTCCAGTTCCAGCTTATGTCTCAATTTCATTTTCATTTCCATTTTCAGTTTTAGTTGTTTTTTTGTTGGTTAGTTGCTGGCTTTGGTTCCAGTTCCAGTTTCAGTTCCAGTTGCCAAGCTTAGTTGCAGCTCCGTCAGCAGCTTTAGTTCAATCAGCAATTTTGAATTGCATTTTGAACTATTTATTTTTTTTTTTGTTTTGGTTGAGCTTAGTTGCTGGCTTTAGTTCCAGTTCCAGTTCCAGCTGCAATTTATTAGCTTTGCTTTTAGTGCTGCCATCAGTTTTATTGTAAACTTTTGACAAAAAAAGCACACAGCAAAAAAATCTTTTTATATTTTTCATACGCCCTGTATGCCTTTGTGTTTTATGTTTGTTATTCATTCTGTTGCTGTTGCTGTTGTTGTTTGTGTGTTGTTGCTGTTGCTCATGCTTTAGCGCAGCTTTGTTTACAATTTATTTTGTCATGTGTCGAAAATTGCAAATTTATGAGTTTTTGATGAGTCTTTTTGTGTGTGTCGCTCGCTCGCTGGCTCGCTCGCAGTTATTTGCTAGTGTTTTCCTGTATGTGGGTCAGCACACACACACACACACGCACGCACACGCACGCATAGGCACACGCATCGAGCATATCCTGGCGCATCCTGCTCGCTTTGACTTTTGATTAAATTCGCACGCGCCAAACTATAAATGGCACGCGAATTATGTACTTCTTTTTTAGATTAATACATGTTCTTTATTTGAGGCATAGAATACAACTGAGCGACTTATTCAATTCTAAGGGGTTTTTATATATTTCTTTTTGTTTCCAATCATGGTGAAATACTCTTATGCTAGGCAGCGGAGGCTGCGATAATTGTTTATGTTTACAATATTGGAGCTGCGTCTTATTACTAAAGTGTGTTTATATTATGCAGCTGGGCTGTGACCAAAAAGTGTCATATAGCCTTTGATAGCTAGTGGAGGCTGCGATGCTTGTTTATATTATGTAGCTGTGACAAATATTATTGTTTACAATATTGGGTCTGCTCTTGAGTTAGCAATAAGTGTCCGTTATTCTTATGATACTTATGGCTCAAGAGTTTTTTTACATTAAGGAAGATTGTAAGCCTTTAGTGTCGACTGTAGTTCTTGGAAATGCAGCTAATGGTATGGTGTCAGCTGACGCTGTGAGAAGTGATGCTGATGGCATAACTCCTCCCCCTCTTAGAGTCTGAATTCTCCTGAATTCTTTCCAAATTAATATTAATATTTTGCCTTTTGGATCTTAAGTATACATAAATAATAAAACATATAAAAATGATTAAAAGTATTAATATAATGCCATTTGTTACTTTTCTTTCATATTTTAGTTCTGAGATTTCTTTTAAATTTTCAAAATTTTTTATTGTTAAATGATCAAAATTAATAGTGTTTTTGTAAGTTTGATTTAATAGTTCTGTGGGATAAAAAAATTTGTCGTAAAATTCTATTTTTTCATTGGAAAATGTTTCTTTTAAAATTTGTATTTTGCAATTTCCAAATTGTATGAGATTATTTCCATTTAATGTAATATTTCTTTTGTCGCAATTTTGATATAACTTTTCTTTTCTGGCATTTTTTATTATTATTGTGTCATCATCTATCTTTTCAATACTAGTGATATTATTAAATATAAATTTACAGCTGTTGGTAAGAGTGCAACTTTTACTTGATTTAAGTTCCTTTAAAATTGTATTTGGTTTATATTCCAATATTTATTGTTAACTTCTATAATTAATAAATTTTCTTGATCAATTTGGATATACTCTGTGTTTGGCATTGGCATAAGTAACTTAACATCTACATTTATATAATTTTTTGGAATTTTTATTGCTATTATTATGCAATTATTTTTATATTTCAAAATACCCATACGAATTAATTTTAATTTATAAAAATCAATGTCAAATTTGTTTATTTCTTCTTCTGATAAAATTTCTGGTAAAATTATATTATTCTTTGCAGAGGCAATATTCTCCTGAATATAATTTACTTTGTATTCGATATTTTTTAATTTCTGCATTTGATCATTATATAAGATTTTCATTATGATTTCTTTATTTTGGTTATTTATATTTGTCAGTGTTTCATTAATGATTCTTCGGTCATGCTTAATCGTTTCTGCTAAACTATGTATTGTGTCGTTAAAATGTGAATTTATGATTATTTGTTGGGTTCATGTTGTTTATGATGTTATGGTTATTTTGGTCGGTTATATCAAGGTGTTTTAAGATATCTGTCCTATCTTCATCGTCCATCAGTCCGAATAGCCATTGTATGCTGTACCTGCTATATTTATAAGTCCCCTTTATTTCTGCTAAAAGGTGTAATGGATTTAATCTTGGCCTTAATTAATTTAATTTCTCTTAATAATCCTCTTTATGTGCAATTTCGGTTGTTCTTATGTTTGTTTCTATTTGTTTTAAAATATCATTAAGTGGGTCAATATTAATAATGTGTAGTATAATTATTGTTTCGTTTACTATTTCGGTTTCCTGAATCTGTATGGTGCATATCCTGCACTAACTAATATCGGTTCCATTTGCAATCTTGCTTGTACTGTATTAGGCCTGATTATAATGATGGCTAGCATGATTAACATCTGGGAAATAAGTAAAAGAGAAAAAAAATCTTTATCATATCTGCTATCAACAAAAAAAATTTTTTTTTTATTATTATTCATTAGGTTTGTTAATTTCCTGATTTAACGGTCTTTTAATGTTACTTGGATGAATGTTTTCTAACTCTGCATATCTAAAATAAGGCTCATCCTTATGTCTGACTCTTTTATAATTTTTAATTGGACCTTCCTGTCTTTGTTCTTTGTATTCTTCCCTTGTATTATTTATTTTGTTTATAGTCATTTTTTTACATTCCTCAATAGTCATTTTCAATTTATTTGCATCTTCTGTATCTTTAGCATGATTCGGTGTACATTTTATTGTTGAATGATAACGTTTGTTGTACGCTATTATTGCTAATTGAATTTTAGATTCAATGGAAAGTTCATTATTATCTATTCCTGTTATTATTTCAATTAATGTGGAATGTAATCTTTCAATATCAGCATTTCCTGTATGGGAATTTGGTTTTGTATAATGTATTTCAATATCTTCCTTGTTTAAAAACTGTATTATATGTTCTGATCTAAATTCATTATCCATTATTATTTTCTGTGGTTTATTAAATTTTGCAAAATGTTCTATCATAATTTGCATCTTTGTTCGCCAATTTCTATCCGTAATGTTATAAGCAACTGCAAATTTTGTAAGTTTATCTATGATTGTAACAAAAGACTTGTGTTTTATATGAAATATATCTAAGTGTATAATTTGATTTTTACTATTTGGTGTTTCTGTAAGTTGAAATTTTGGTTTAATCGGTTTTCTATCATACTTAATCTCTTTACACTTTCTGCAATTTGCTATTATTAACTGAATATGTTCCCTTAATTTTGGAAAATAGATTTTGTCTTTTAGTGAATTGAACGTTTCATTTATACCACTGTGTAATGAATCTTTTGAATGGTAAATTGAAATTTGTTTATGTAATTCTTCCTCCGTTGAAATTTCTTGAGCTCGTTTTGTACATTTGAAAAATTTTATATTTTCACAGTGAGAAAAAATTTTAATTAATATACATTGTATTTTATGATATTCTGAGTCTGGTACTTCTGAAAAAATTCCTACTGTTCCTTTCTCTATATTATTTTGTAGTTTTATTTCAATTTCATTTTCTGTGTCTGCTGGGTTTACTTCAATTATTTTTCTTCCATTGTGTATATTAATATTATCTGTTGCTGAATAGGTAATTATTATCTGAGTTTTATATTTATTAACAATGTCATCTTTTATATAATAATGAATTAATTCTTCTTCATCTGCTGAATGCTGTGTATTTGTTAAATCAAAATTTGATTCTTCGTTATTTTGTGCATTAATTAACTGTGCTGCTTCCTGTCTGCTCAAAAAATCTGCTACTTTATTGTCTTTACCTTTTAAGTATATAATATCATAATCAAACTCCTGTAGTTTTAAAATCCATCTTTGATGTCTAGCTGTCATTTCTTTTCCTTTGTATTTTGAATTTAAGTATTTTATAGGGGCATGATCGGTTATAATTTGAAATTTATTTCCAATCAAATAGTGTTTAAAATAATTTACTGCATGTATAATAGACAAAAATTCTTTATCAATTGTGCTATAATTTTTCTCATGTTTATTAAGTGTTCTCGAAACATAAGCAATTGGTTGTCCTTGTTGAGATAAAACTGCACCTATGGCGAAATCACTGGCATCTGTAGTAATTGTAAATGGTTTGTCAAATTCTGGATATTTAATATTGGATGTGAACTTATGAGCGCTTTAAGATTTTCAAATGCATCTATAAATTGTGGATCATTTGTATTAATTGATACAACCTTTTTGTAAATATCTTATCATTGGGTAAGCTATTTTGGAATAGTCTTTGATAAATTTTCTATAAAATCCTGTCATACCTAAAAATCCTTTTAATTGTTTTTCAGTTTTTGGTAATGGAATTTCTTTTATTGCTTCTATTTTTTTTTGGATTTGGTTTGAAACCCTTCTTTTGTAAGAATATGTCCCAAATATTCTGTATGTTTCTTCATAAATGAGCATTTATCTGGTTGTATTTTCAAATTATGATTTCTAAGTACTTTAAAAATTTTTTCTAAAGCAATCTTGTGTTCTTCGAGTGTTGTTGAAAATATTAGAATATCATCAAGATATACTAAACAAATTTTGTTTATATAATCCCTCAAAATATCATTCATTAAACGTTGGAATGTAGCTGGAGCATTTTTTAACCCGAATGGCATTCTAACATATTCATATAATCCCATTGGTGTTATGAAAGCAGTTTTTTCAATATCTTCTTCTGCCATTAGTATTTGGTGATAACCTTTCGCTAAATCAAGGGTAGAAAAATATTGGGCTTTTCCAAGTTTATCTAATACAGCGTCCATAATAGGTATTGGATACTTATCTGGAACGGTTACTTGGTTTAGCCGCCTATAGTCTACACAGATACGATATTTTGAATTCCTGAATTGTCCATTTTTTTCTTAATAACACATATAGGAGAGCTATATTTGCTTTTACTTTTTCTTATTATTCCACTTTTTTCCATTTCAATTATTTGCTTCCTTACTTCATCTTCATATTTTGGAGAAACCCTATAGAGTTTTGAATTTATGGGCTGATCTGTTATGGTTTTAATATTATGCACTATTGTTTTAGTATTAGTTAACTGATCCCCTTCTTTAAAATATAACTTTTCATATTTTTTCGTAAGATTTTTATTATCTGAACTTCTTCAGTATTGAGCTCTTCTAGCTTAAAGTCATCAATTTCACCTACTTCCATTACACAAACATCTTCTGATAATTTGGAAAGGAACGGAATTTCGACTCCATTGCAAAGCTTAACCATTTTGTTTTTAAAATCAATATTTTCCAAATTTGCTTGGATGAAGTCCATGCCCAATAGAAAGTCATATGATCTTTCCAGGGACATAGCCACCCATCTTATTCTTGCGCCCTCTGCATATTTAAATTCACTCGGTACTTTTGTTTTTACTAAATAGCTGTCACTTTAATACTGCCATTAATAGTGTAAATGGTTTTTGAAAATTTCTCAATTATTTTATACTTTGATTCATGTATATTTTTGGTGTTTAGTATACTTATAGTAGATCCAGTATCTACTAAGATTAGAAAGGTATCTCCCTCAATAGTTCCTTTAATGAAAACTTTTCTTTTGTCCGAGGCTAATTGGTAAAAAACTCTTCCTGCGTATTTTCATAATTTTGATCATTATTAATTTCCTCATTTATATTGTCTACACTCATTGCTTCTGGTTGTGGTTGCTGATTATTCTGATTTTGGCGAGTATTCTGACTTGTTTGTCTCATGTTTTGGCTTTGTTGTTGTCTGTTAAAATTTTGGTTTTGTCTTACGTTCAGACTTTGTTGTTGTATGTTTTGTCTTTGGTAATTAGTATTTGATTGCTTATTTTCGTTTAATTTCTGTTGTCTGTGTCTTGTCTTAAGTTTTGGTTATTTTGTTCGTTGAATTGTCTGTTATTGTAATTCGATGAATAATTATTGTCTTTTTTTAATAATAATTTTTGATTTAAATTTCCAAAATTTAGACCAGCAAAATTAGAAAGTTCATTTCTTACATCTGATAAAGTTGTTTTATTCATTAAGGCAATTGCCATCGGACCACATGCTAATTCTTTAACTCTTTGAATTAATAATCCACTTAGAATATCAACAAGTCTACTATTATTTTCAAAGACCGAAAAATCAGTAATTTCTTCAACAAGTGTTCTTATTTTAATATCAAGATCTCTTACGCTTGTTACTCTCAGGTTATTGATCTTCCTAGTTAATCCCATCTGATCTATTCTTGGTCTATAATGATGTCTCAAACGATTTTTGCACTCCGTCCAATTTGTTGGTGGATTAATACTAAGTATAGTTCTAGCCTGACCTTGAATCTTGGTGTTAAATATGACAGTGAACACCTGGCTGTTGTCCTCGTATTCCTCCATTATCTGGTCCACTGCGGCCACGAATCCGTGTAGAGTTCCCTCCTGTCCATTGAATATCGGCAAGTACCTCGTCTCCTTCTCAATGCAGTTCCTTTGATTTGTGATTGGGTTTCTGACATCAGCTTCTCGAGAAAGTATTACATTTGTGAGCAGTTGGATGCACTGCTGCACTTCACTGATTTGTTGATTTGCCATTTTTGATTATTTTTTATTTTCTTTATCTATTTTTTTTTCGCTGTACAGTTTTTATTAATTGTTTCGTTATCTTGGATATTTATGTCCGAAGTTTCCACAATTATTTATCTGTACTTTATATTTTAATACAGCTTTTAATTGTTTCGTTGCTTGGATTTATATGTCCGAAGTTTCCGCAATTATTTATCTGTATTTACTATTGTAACACTCAATTTTTTTATTTGTTCACTTTTACAAGATTTCACAAAACTTTATTTTTCGTGTTACTCCGATTACCGGCTGCGCCAATTATGTACTTCTTTTTTAGATTAATACATGTTCTTTATTTGAGGCATAGAATACAACTGAGCGACTTATTCAATTCTAAGGGGTTTTTATATATTTCTTTTTGTTTCCAATCATGGTGAAATACTCTTATGCTAGGCAGCGGAGGCTGCGATAATTGTTTATGTTTACAATATTGGAGCTGCGTCTTATTACTAAAGTGTGTTTATATTATGCAGCTGGGCTGTGACCAAAAAGTGTCATATAGCCTTTGATAGCTAGTGGAGGCTGCGATGCTTGTTTATATTATGTAGCTGTGACAAATATTATTGTTTACAATATTGGGTCTGCTCTTGAGTTAGCAATAAGTGTCCGTTATTCTTATGATACTTATGGCTCAAGAGTTTTTTTACATTAAGGAAGATTGTAAGCCTTTAGTGTCGACTGTAGTTCTTGGAAATGCAGCTAATGGTATGGTGTCAGCTGACGCTGTGAGAAGTGATGCTGATGGCATAACTCGCGCGGCCAAAAACAGCCAAAAAACAAATAAAAAGAAAAAAAATTAAATTATAAAAAAAAAGAAAAAATTATATATATAAGTCTTAAAATATAAAAATTTATTATATATATATTTTAGTACATGTATCTCATATATATTGTATATATATTTTCTATATATATATGTATATCTGGCTCTCTTCTAGCCTTTTTTCGGCTATGCCACAAATTGCTTTTAAAGCCTTTAAGGCAAATGCTTGCGTGTGAAAGGGACAGCATGTTTGGCTGCACATAGTTTATACGCTTTACGCATCCAAAAGCTCGACAGCATTTTGGTTCTTTTTTTTTTCGTTTTTCGTTGGCACCTCAGAAGCAATTTGCATAAAAGTCGCCGACGTTGAATTCAAGTGATTGCAAAAACTAATGGCAAACCGCAAACACACACACACACACACACACACACACACACACACACACACAGACATGGTGGGTGTGCATACGTATCCACCTCATATGCGGGCCGTGTGTGGCCATCGTCAACGTCATAATGATGTGAATTATTCATTGTTTCTGCTTCAGTTGATGTTTTAATTAAACAGCAAATGTCAAAGGTAAAAAGCAAAACAAAAAGCGACAATAGCGCATTTCACTGGGATGCTGCTTGCAGTTTGCAGGTCGCCACAGGATGATAGAGGATGACAAAGGACGCCAGCCGGACAGCTGCGGATGGAGCGAAAGGTGTTGCCTCTCTGCTGTAAGTTCATACAGAGCAAATTGTCACAAGTGGACAATTTAATCATTTGTGTTCGAGCACAACTTTAAAGCTAAAACACTTCACAGCACTTACTACATTCATCGTATCCCATGGGAGGGATGTAGAGTGCGGCTGGGGCGTATACGTGATGAGCGAAGTGGGAGGACAAGTTAGGTTGGAATGTTGTAAGGAAGGAATAAGGTTATTATGATTTATTGGGATGAAAGAGACAGAGAGAGAGAGGGACGGAAATAGGAAGGAAATGAGAAAAAGACAGAGAAAGATGAAAAGGAAGATAATGTAGAAAAGACACAGAAAGATAATGAGAGAAAGATAGTGACAAAGAGAGAGTGTGATAATGGACGAAGGAGAATATAAAAGGGACAGAGAAGTGAAAGTGAAGAAGAAAGAGTACAGAAAGAAAGTAAAGAGAATGATGGACAGTGAAGGTGGAAGAGAAGAGGAAACGTTCATTCCTCGCTTCCAATCTTCATGATAAACTGGAATTCAGAATAAGAATGAGAATGAAGGTACGGTCTCATTCTAAGATCCGTCTCCGTCTCATTATTTATTCTACTGGGTGTTGCTTCGCCTATCTCCTTCTCACTCTTCTTATCAATGATCATTTATATTATAATTATTTATTGATAATTGATAATTAATATATATAATTAGAATTTATTAATTAATCAGTATATCTAGAATTACTATGTATATCTTATATAATATCTTCTACGTTTTCTATTATAATTCTTATTTAAATATAATAAATATTTCATAATAACTTGACATATAACAACTACCAATCAGCTGAATCACCTTCAGTTCGTCCCTCTATCATGCTCACCATCTCATATAAATCTTACCTATACATTTAATTCCATATCCCCTCTCCCCCTCCTTATCCCTGCTCCACCCCCCTCTCACTATCCGTCTATCCCCCTCCCTCTCCCTTCTCCCTCTCCCTCTTCCCTCGTACCCTTCCTCCTCTCCCTCTCCCTTCTTTCTCCACGTCTCCCTCTTCACCTGCTCCCTTCTTCCACCTCTCCCTCTTCCCTCTCCCTCGCCCGTCTCCCTCTTTCTGCCCATCTCCCCATCTCCTCTCCCTACCAACTCTCCCCTCTCCCTTCCCCCCCCACATCCCCCCGAGACGAAGGACATAAAACGGACAAGGACGCAGGACAAGTGACAATTAAAATGAAGGAGAATTAAGGACATTTAGAGAGATGAAGGAAGAGATAGGAAGAAATGGGATGGGATGAAGAAAGATGAAGAGAAATGAAGACAGATGAAGAGATATGTAGAGAAATGGATATTGCTACAGAGTGAGAAAGGGGGAAAGACGAAAGGGGGAATATAATAAGTGGGAATAAGTGAGTAGGAATAGAGAACGTGGGGAAGAGAAGAGAGAAAGAATTGAGATGCAAGATAGGTAGAGAGGAAGAAGGAATGTGAGGAAAATGAAAAACAAGAAACAAGAATGGGAGATAGAAAGCGAGAGTGAGAAAACGTGAGAGATAAAGAGACTGAACGGCCATCAGAATTGAATAGAACGATCCTTTGCCCTTTGCTTGGAAGAATCGCATGGAAAGGTCTCTTGGCTTTAGCAAAGAAAGACATTTCATTTCAACTTACCCATGCAGGATATATGCACTATTCCAGGCAAATGCATCCAATCAAACGAGCGACACTAAATGTAATACACATAACACTCAGATTTGTGAGTGGATCGAAATGAAGTGAGCGCAAAATCAGCGTCGCATAAACTGATAAGCGACATGCCACATCCGTGCGCTGCACCTTTAAAGTGCAGTCGGATGCGATGCGGCACGGCGTGGCTTAAAGCGGAACGCGCGCCACGAACAACCAACCATCCGAAAGGCATAAAAAACAGAGGCAGCGCAGCATGGGGAGTGGGTGGCACGTGGCATGGGGCATGGGGCATGGGGCCGAGGCAACGCCAATTGCCAAGCTGCATTATTTATCGCATTCGCGTTATTTGGATTGTGAGCTCAGGAACCGGGTGGAGGGTGAGGGTGGTGAGGCAGTGAGTTCGGTTTGCAGCAAAACAAAATGGCGCCAGCGCCATAATGGCGGTCGTCGTTGGCGTCCTTGTCGCTGGCGCAGCGGATGCTTGGCATTTATTGCAAGCGACAATATTTCGCTGGCTGCATCAGCCATGGAGACATCGAGCCATCGAGCCATCGAGCAGCAGGCCGCGTCCTGCGGGCGGCATGCGTCCTGACTGTGCACATCCGTTGGCTGGCGCATAGATGCGCCTCCTGCTTGCCACATAATGGCGAGCGTGTCATTGTCAGAGCGATCGAAACTGGGGACAAGAGAGAGACATAGAGAGAGAGAGAGAGAGAGAGAGAGAGAGGGAGGGAGAACGATAGAGAGGGTGTTGCTGGGTAGGGGGTAGCTGGTTGTTTGGTGGGGTGGGTGCCGCATCTCAGCTATTTGTTTATAATAAAGCGAGCGAATTTTTCACAACACATCGCGACAATGCTGGCAACGACAGCGCTGCCAGCGCCAGCTTAGCGGAATGCGGCTGCGGTGCATGCGGTAGAGGTAACATCTTCTCAATTCAATTGGAAGACACTCAGACCGCCTGGCAGGCAGGAAGACAGTCACGCTAGCAGGAAGGCAGGCAGGCAGGCAGGCAGTCAGCTCAGTCAGCTCAGTCAGCTCCATTTCGCCAAGCATCTACTTATTTATTTATGCAAACACATAATTCGTTATTTCGTTATTTCGTTCGAGCGCCTGGCAATCAGTGAGCGATGATGTCCTTGCCGTCTTTTGCCCGGCTGTCCCCGGCCGTCCTTAGCTGTCCTGTCCTGTGCCTGTCTGTGTGTGTGTGTGTTGTGTCATCTTCCTCTTGGCATCGAGCTGATTGTATAAAGCAAACGAATGAACGAACGAACGACCGCTCTCTAAACGGCTTAGTTTGTAATCAAGCTGCCATGGCCAGGCCACGACAGGCTAGGCCAGAGCCAGCCAAGGACACGCAGCATACCAGCTGCCAGTTTGCCACTGTTCAAGCCCAAACAACAACAAAAACAACAAGAAGAAGAAGAAGAACCATGTGTGGCAACTGCAGCTGCACAAAAATCGCTCAAATCGTTTCAAAATCTGTCAGCAAATCGCATTTACTCAGCTTAAGAATTTAATACACCTATTTTATATACATATATATATATATATATATATATATATATATATATATATATATATATATATATATCTGGTTTAAATGTTGCTGTTGTTGTACTACAATATTCATTGATGCATAGCCATGCAGCTTTTGCCCATTGATCTATGTGGAATTTTCAATTTGATGACTGAAACAATTGACATATATGCATTTTTGTCAAATATTTATCGATTTGCTTATGTTATCGATAGGTAAATTGGGAAATTTAGGTTGATGTCTTGATGGGGAGATAGATAGAAGGAACGACAGGTTATGCGGACGGAATGTTAGAGAGATGGACGGAAGGACAGATAGTGGGGGAAAGAGAGGACAGAGAGAAGAGTTAGAAGGACGGTTGGATAGATGGAAGAAGAGATTGACTAATGGGTGGAGTGATGGTAAAACAGGCAGGATGGAAGGAAGGATAGAAAGAAGGGCAAGTGAATAAACGGAAGGACAGACAGAAGATAGGATGGATGCACAGAAGGAATAACGGATAGACAGAAGGAAGAACGGACAGAAGGAGCAATGGATAAATGAAAAGACAGGCGAGGAAAACAAAAGAACATTTAGACGGTAGAAGAACAGACAAAAGGACAGATAGACAGAAGGAAGAACGGACAGCAGTAGAGATAGATAGCCGGAAGGAGATGCAAAGAAAAACGAAAAGAGCTGTAAGACGGAAGAATGGACGGAAGACTAGGCAGACAGAACGACAGACGGATGAACGGAAGGGCGTGGAGATAGCAGTAAGGACAGACAGACAGAAGGAAGAGTGGGCAAAGGAGAGCTAAGCTGACGGAACGATGAGACGGAAGAACAGACAATAGGACAGACGGAAAGACAGATAGACAGAAGGTAGAATGGGAAAGGAGAGATGGATACAAACGAAACTAAAATCAGAGAAAACAAAATTCCGATTTAAAGAAAAGACAAACAGAAATACGGACAAAAGGACAGCCGGAAGGACACTAACTCGTGGACAGACAAAAGGAGAGATCGATAAAAGGAAGCTCAGATGGACAGAAGAACAAAAAGTAGAACAGATAGACAGTGTGAAGGGCAGACACGCAGAATGAAGGAAAGGCAGGAGGAAAGCTAGAGAAGAAAGAAAAATATGAAGAAAGAAAGTAAGAAAGTCAAACAGGCAGAAAGAAGGATAGATGGGAATAGGGCCGAAGGCTACCTAGACAGACCGAAAGACAGACAGACTTCGTGCCAGTTTGACAGACGATACGACACAAAGACATTAAGAGAGGCAGGCGGGAGGGTAGAATTGACTTTAAATACTTCAATTCGCACTGAGCGATCCTTAAAATCGCAACTTCAAAACCAAGAAATTGAGCTTCAGCAGTTCGTTGCTTCAATATAAATTGCATATTGAATGCAGTTGTAGTTAGTTGGCTATGAACAAGTAATTAGTTCAATGCATTGTGCTCATCATTATTATTTATTTTAATTAAATATTTTTACAATGCAAATCAAAATGTAAACGTCTATTGCTGTCTGTTACATGCAATATATATATCTATATATTTATATCTATATATATATATATATATATCGTGCTTAAAGCTAGGCCGCTTTCATGCGAGACGTTGTCATTCCGAACAATTGCAGTCAAACACTCATACATATTTATTGATATATATATATATATACTGATGTCGATTTCTATGAGCACGCCCATTTATTGTCTATAGCATCTATGATATGCCTATTCATAATAATGCATTATTTATTTATGAGCACAAAAGCCGCTTGAAGCGTTTACCCGCACCACGCGCACCACTCGCACCACACTCAATGGGAATCGGCTTAAATTTTGCGAATAGATTCGCAACGTTCCATTCCACTTCGTTTCGTTCTGTTTGGTTTCGTTCGTTGCTGCCATTGTTATATAATGGCATATCAATTAATAGTATTGCCTACTTTTTGGGGAGTCTGCTGGCAAATAGTGAACTTAATAAGGGATAAGACTTTATTTATGCGTGAAATAAAACGTTAATCGGCCGACGACGGCACAGGTAAGCTCAGGTAAGTGACTAATGCCACCCAACGGCTACTTAGCGGTAATTGAAGAGAGCGAGGGGTGTGGGTAGCCTGAGCATAGACTTATTTGAAGATATTTATATATATATATATATATATATATATATATATATATATGTAGGTATATATAGTGTTTAGTTCGTTGCGAACAATAACAGAGCAATAGAAACGAAAGCAACAAAATATTTGCACAAAAAAAAAAACAAAAAAACGTTTTGCAGCCGCTGGCCAAGATGCTTATTGTGTGCGGCTCACGTACTCGAACCCCAATAAATATTGATGAGCACACAAACAGAACATTAAAACGCTGTGCGTAAAGGAGCCCACACACACACACACACACACGCACACACACACACACATAGATGGCTTGGCTTGCCTTGGCTAGTGGTCAACTAGCGCTGCCACGCCCACCCCCCTATGCCTAGCTTTTGCCCCCCCCCACTAATTTGTCTTGCCGGCAACAGTTATGGGCAGTAAAATTTAATAATTTTCATGCCAGTCGTGTTCGCTGTGGGCGTGGCCAAATGCCGTTCGCCCACAATTTCTACGCTTCGATTCGCTTTTCTTTTCTTTTCTTTCATTTTTTTTTGAAAATGATCGGGCGAGCGCATTAAACATTTACAGCCAAAAGTATATGTGCCTTAAATTACAGCTCAGAAAGACATAAGCAGGGCGAGGGCTGCGCGAGCAGTAACAAGAATATAATGGAGTAAAATGAAATAAAATAAAATGAATTATTATAAAATTAAGAGAATATCATAAATAAAAAAAAAAAACACAAGTTAAGTCCTATGAATTAAATAACTTGTAAGAAATTTAATTTTTTTTTACACACATTTTTTTTTGCAATTACCAAACCAAAGCATTATACAATATTTTTTATATATATGTAAATATGCTTGTTAAATATATTAGTAAATAATTCAAAATATATTTATGTGTTTTTTTTCATTGTAATTTCTTAAAAACAAAACTGTTAAATTAAATGAAAATAATAAGTTTAAATTTATAAATTAAAGCAAATTTGCATAAATTAAATACAAGTAAATTAAAAAAGAAAATTAAAAAAATATTTAAAAAAAAAAATTATAAAGTAAAAAAAAAAAATAAATAATAAATTTTAAATAGCAAAAAAATCTAAAATAACAATAAATAATAATGAAAAAAATGAATAATAACAAAAATAATAACATATAGATACTCAAAATTAAAAATAAAATAGCAACTGTTTAAAATACAAAAAATCTAAAATACTATAAAACTAATATAGAAAAATATAATAAAAAGATACAAAAGTAATGAGCAATATATATATAAATAATTTAAAAAAAAAAAAAAAAACAAAAAAAAAAAAAAGAAAAATAAAATTAATTTTATAATTTAAATGTCAAAGAAAAATCTCTAAAAGAAAAATAATAATAGAAAAGTCTTAATTAAAACAAAACTTTAAAACAAATGCCTAAAAAACCACCAAACAACACTAAAATATAATTTAATAAAATATTCTATGTTAAAAAATGAATGAAAAGAACACTATAAAGTATTCGTCACAAAAAAAAATAATAATAGATAATACTTATAATAAAAATGAATAATAATACCATAAATAAAAAAATAAATACATATACAAAGAATCTTGAAACGGTTTCTGTTCAAAGCACCGCAAACTTTCAGCTGCACTCTCTCAGCTCTTCTTCATATATGACTTCTATTTTCCTGCAAGTCTCATAATAGAAAAAGTATTAAATTAAACAAAATTTAAAACAAATGCATAAAAAACAAACCAAAAAAACTAATAATATAATTTTAATAAAAATATCTATGTTAAAATGAATGAAAAAGAACACTATAAAATATTAGTCAAAAAAAAAAAAATAATAATAATAATAATAATAAAATGAATAAATAATACTAATAAAAAAATAAATACATATACAAGAAATCTTGAAACTGTTTCTGTTCAAGCACAGCAAACTTCAGCTGACTCTACTCTTCATATATAACTTTATATTTTCTCTCTATAAATTTTTTTGCTAAATTATTATGTCTGCCCTCGTGCTTGGTCAATGGCGAACGTTAGTAATTGAATTGACCTGCAGATTGGCTTTCGGCCAGGTTCATGGGCTTCGGTTCATTTCGTTGGTAATTTCTCTAATAGGTTTACACTCAATATGCGACTGCCCCGCAACCCCAACTGCCCGCTCCCCCAGCCGACGCTCCAAGCGCAACAGCACATAAAATGCCTTCATAATGTGCGCGATTTTGTGTGCGTGTGTGTGTGTGTGTGTGTGTGTGAGCTTGAAGACATTTTCGCAGTTACTTCTTGAGTATGTGTATAAAATATTTGTGGATTTTGCGCGGCACCGTCTTGCGGCCTAAATCAATTAATCAGAACAGCAGAGAACAGCAGTGATTAAAATTTTGATGGCAGATGACGGGCGCTGAGGGGGGATGGGCTGGCAAATGACGGGGGGTAATTGCATGCTGTGCAGTGGCAGCGACGTTGACAGCGACGCCAGCAGCGACAGCACAAATAATTTTAGTAATTGCTCTCGCTGACAATACGATATGCATGCATTGCCTTCTCTCTCTCTCTCTCTCTTTCTCTCTGTCTCAGACTTTCTTGCTCACTCACTCTGTCACCCTCTTACCACATGCCATGCCTGTTAAGTGAGCCATAACAATGCAACAGGATAATCCTAATTATGTTACTGGGAATAGGTGAGAGAGTGGTGTGAAGGGTAAGGGTTGTGGTAGGGTCGGGTGTAGAGGTAGAGCTAAGGAAAGGGACAGGGGCAGAGATGGGGGCTGGGCGACTGGGGCCATGTTGGCTTGCTTCCGATGCGCCGTTGTGGTTCAATGCAATTGGAGATAATTTTGCTGATGCAGCATCTGCACCGGTCGCGTTGCGTAGATCCTGCGGTCGAATAAACAGCTAGAAATTGTGTACGTATCTTAAATCTTAAATTTGCCTTAAATAATAGAGAGTTTGAGATTTTTGCTTAAAGGGATTTCAAATGTTTTCTATTGGAATTGTAAGACTAAAAGCATTTGGATAATGTCATGGGATATAGCTGGAAATTGTGTAATTGTCAATCCTAAAATATATATATTTGGAATGCGAGCAATCATTTATTGGTTCCTCTAGTTACTCGCTTATTGGTCTACTCGTTGGCTGATACTTACTCGTTCGTGTCGATTGCTACTCGTTACTCTCATTTGTTATTCATTCTAGCTACTTCGTTATGCTACTTGCTGGTCCTCCACGTCGTAAGTTGTTACTCGTTGATTTTGGCTTACATTTTCGTCGCTGCTACTCGTTGGTAGCCACTGCCGCTCGTTACTCGCTGCTCTCCCTGGCACTCCCTTATTCTAGCTATTCCTTGTTTCTCTCTTCTCTTCTTATTGCTTTGCATTTCACTTTGTTATTGCTACTCACTGCTCCCGCTCTTCTCGCTGCTCTCGCTCTTCTCGCTGCTCTCGCTTTTCTCGCTGCTCTCGCTTTTCTCGCTGCTCTCGCTCTTCTCGCTGCTCTCGCTCTTCTCGCTGTTCTCGCTGCTCTCGCTCTTCTCGCTGCCCTCGCTCTTCTCGCTGCTCTCGCTTTTCCCGCTGTTCTCGCTCTTCTCGCTGCTCTCGCTCTTCTCGCTGCTCTCGCTCTTTTTGCTGATATTAGTCACTGTTCTTGTTGCTCTCAGTCGCTGTTCTTGCTGCTCTTAGTCGCTGTTCTTGCTGATATCAGTCATTGTTTCCGTTGTTCTCAACCGCCACTCTTGTTGCTCTCACTCGCTGCTCTCGCTACTTTCACTCGCTGCTCGTTGCTTTTATTGTTGCATGCGAATGCAATTCATCTGCCAGCACGATACGCTCGAGCTGCGTATGGATGACCACAGCACCAGGGGGCATGGGGGCGTCATGAGAGCGAACTCGGTCAAGTGGCAAGGCCTAATTGAACGCAAATCGGCATGTTAAGCACCTGTGCGCGCACCTGGGCGACAAATTGATTTGGACATTCATTGGCGGTGCGAGCAGCCGTTGGCCTTTGATGGGTTAGATGCGCATTACAGCTAACTAATTCATTAGCACCAAGTGTTGGCCAGCTGAACGAGTTGCCTGAAGTTGTTGGCCAAGGCTGCTGTTGGCCGCAGTTAGCTGTGCAGCTAATTAAAACGCGTTGCATTTTGGCCACAAACGTCTTAATCATATCGTTGTCCTTGTGCTCGTTGCCTTGCTCTCGTCATGCCATTGTCGTCCTGAGTCCTTGTGCCCATTTCCCATTTCCAAGCGTCTCTCGTGCTCATAATTCAATTAACAGGCGGCAATGCAATTTGTCAAAAGAGTTGGCCGCTTTGTTCATTTGCAGCCACTGGCCATAAATCGCCGACGTTACGCAGCGCATGAGTTATGCACCTGACGCACCTGAAGCACACACACACACACACACACAAAGACTCACACACACACACACAAAGGTAGATAGACACCTGCTTGCAGGTGGCGTCTGATGAGCGGCCGTGTTGGCTATTTTTCATGCATTTAACAATAGAGGCGACGATGCTGGCGACATTGCCTTGTCCCAGCACATCCATCCACTCAGTCAGCCGTGCATCCATTCATCTATGCCCAGTTAGTGCCCCACTGCGGCCGGAGCATTGTGACTTTGTGGTAACTGTTGGGGCGGCCACAGTGGCAACTCTCCTACGGAGTCCGTTTCACAACATATTGAGAGTTAGTTGAGCTTTGCTCAAGTTTTTTTTAGATAAACGTTTACGAATAATACGCATAAAAGGGGGAGAGAGAATTTTAATTATGTATTTTTATGCTAATTTGTCAATTAAAGTTTGAAACAATATAAAAATTAAAGAAAATTAAAAAAAGTTAGTTTTTTTTTTAAATGTTGTTATAATACCTTTATATAGTGTTGAATTCTAGATCCAGAGGTAAATGTAATCTATGTCTATTTTCTTTTAGAAATATATTATATTATATTTATATATTATATATATTATTATTATTTAATATTTTTTATACAGTTCAGTATTTGTATATTTGTATGTATATAATTTTTTATTAAAAAAAAAAATAATTTTTTTTTATAATAATACATTTTCTATTTTTATTATATAAACAGTTTTTTTTTTACAATATAAATATATATTGTATGTAATAATATTCATATATTTATTTTACATATTTTATTTTTATATATTCTTATTTAGTACAGTATTTATATATATTTGTATATTTTTATTTATAGATTATATATTTTTTATTACATTTTATTTCTCAATATTTTTCATTCATTCCATCTACTTCAATGCATTTTCATTTAAAATTAAAGATAATCATACCAGCCTTCTACTCAACACATTTGCAGAGCATTTGTGTTTCGTTCTCATGCAGCACTTTTTCTTTTTTTTTTTAAATCATTCTTCGATTTCAAGTTGGTTTTTGTTGTTGCTTTGCTTTTGTTTTACTACTTCTATTGGAATTTGCAATTCGAATGGCGGCTGCAATGGTATTTGCCTGTTGTTATTTATGCCGTTGCCTTGGCAAAATCGAAGACATAAAATCGTCGTGCAGTGGGCCAAGCCTGTCGAATAGTGGAAGACGAAATGGCAAAAGGAGAAAGAAAAAAAAAAACAGTTATTGCTTAATTTAGTTTGCAGCACTAATTGAAAGTTGGCGCAGGACCTTGTTAAAGCCTCTCTGCTTTGTTGTAGAGGGGCGTGGCGGATGCAAAGCGGGGGTATTTCATTTTCGCACATGCGACCTTTGTCTGCTGTCGACATTGCTTTTACTTTATATTGTCTTTTTCTTTGATACCCAGGCAAAAGTAGGCATATGATCAACAGTTGTTAGATACACAAATTGAACTGTTAACTGTTTATTCTGCTACTTCTATTCACAGGCAATATTTATATTTGTAATAATATTTAATTTAATCTAAATAAATGTATTTCTTATATTTTCAACCTTTCACAATAATAGAAACAATCAGAGCTACAGGGTAGCGTCACGCCGGCTACTCTAGTTCAAGTGCATTCTCGCTTGCCTTGTTGTTGCTGTAATATTTGCTGCGTATTGTCCTGCACTGCAACAAACACTATAAAGTTGTAGATGTCAGTGACTGTGCCTCTGCTTCTATCCGCACAGTTACATATATTCTCTTTTTTTTTTTCCTTTCAGTGCGCTCGCATTGCTGTGAATCTATCGCTCTATCTCGCTTTGCTGTCATGAAGCATAGTGCTGGCTGTCTCGGCTTGTCTCTGGCTTTTTGATTTCAACAAATACTTTTCTAATCTCAACTGGTGCTGTTGCTATTTGCTGCTGTCCCACTGCGTCATCTCCTCTGCTTTGTCTGCTCTCGTATTTCCCTCCCTCTCTCTCTTGCTCCCATACGCTGGACGCTCGAAATGCCTGCATATTTCTCATTTCGTTTTGTCGCCTATTTGTCATTGCATTGCCATTGGCCGCAGGCGACTTCTACGCACACATGTCAACAACAGTAGCAAACAGCAGCAGCACCGGCAGCTAGCACTACATAACGGTGCATAGAAATGTGTGTGTGGAGAGAGCATATTGTTGTGGTAAAGAGCTGCCGTTGGTGTGGGTGTAGGGGATTCAATGGCTTAAGTCGAATGCTTGCAGGCATCTGCAACAGTTTTGCTCTTGCTAAGACGCATTTAATAGCCTCGGCCGCGGCCAGTTTCAATGCTGCCAAGTCTTGAGCATTAAGTGTGACCCAGCTAGGCGTGCACCACATGGTGTACAAAGCAGCAACAGCAGAATTAACTTCCAGCTGGTCTGCGCCAGTGTTGCGTGCATTACAGCTTTGACAATGCGTGTGTAAGGAAGAGCAGAAAGAAGAGAATTGTAAGAGATACATAAGTAAGACTATTATGATTTGTAGATATATTTTTTATTTTATTGTGAAACTCATGTGGTAAGATTGATTATGAATATGAAAATCAACTAAAAGTCACATAAATCATAGTTCGGCCCATGAGAATCGCATAGAAGTGCGCTAGTTTGCAGCGGTAAAGCATATTAAGTCAATTTATAATTTAGTAAAATATTTAAAATGACTTAAGCCATTAGAAATGTTTATAAATATGTATTTAAGTAAAATAAGTATTATTTGAAGATATATTTATATGATTATGGTATATTCTGGCATATATGTTGTATATGTATTATACATAGTAAAAATCTAAAAAATTAAGCTCAATGCCAAAGTTTAGCCCATGAGAATCACATAGAAGAGCTCAGTTTTAAAGCATAGTTGTTTAATTTATATTACAGCAAAATGCTTAACCACCCATCAAATGAAACATTTATGGCGAATTTAACTTTAAGAAGTCTTCCAGAAGTGAACAAGTCCTGGCCTGCGGCTGTGTTAAGTGGAAACAATGCGCTCCTATTTGCCAGTCCTTGTTGTGCCACATTGCCATAAAAAGTGTCAGTCAAATGGGCTAAGGACTTTGCCTTTGGAATGGTAAGGGCACTTGGCCAAAAAGTGCCGCAGGACGCATCTTTCGGCCAAGAGGCTGGGGCCAAGACAGCTGACCCAAAACTCGATACTTGAACAATGTAGTTGTGTAGTGAAAGTATCGAATCCCTTTTCTCATTCGATTTGCGGGAAAAGGTCACGCGACCACACAGACAGCCGCAAAATATAGCCAGACGGGCCAGACGGGCGACTAGCTGGCTAGCTGGCTAGCTGGTTATTGGTAACTGGTATGTGGTCAACAGCGGTCAGCCGTGGTCAGCGAATCAGAACAAAAGTTATGTATCAGCAGCGACATGCACGTATTTTATTTGGTTTTATTGATTTTATACAATGTAAAAGAAAAAGGGCCCAATGGCTCTGTTGGCCTAAACCACTTTAGCATTTGGCTTTTAATTTCAATTTGACAAGCACTTGGCACTGTTGTCGCTCGGCTTGTCCTTGTCGCTTGTTAAACTGTGTGGAGGGTTGGGGGTTGAGGGTTGAGATTCTGTGGGGTTGAGACGTGCCATCTCAGTCTAAAACGTAACTGGAATTTTACAATAACTCACGGCATTTGATGACGACTTTTGGTTTTTTGCTCTATCTCCACACACAGTCACAGACACAGACACACATGAAGCTGTGGCCTATGTCGTCTTCCATGTCTAGGAGTGTTTTGCTTGCTAGGAAGCAACATCATGTACGTGCGCTTAAATCTTCGATAACTTTCGTGTTGCTACGTGACTAAAATGCCATGCAGTCAGTCCATGGGGCCGTCGCAGCGCCAGCTGAATTTGCTCTGCAGTCAGCAAAGAACAAAATCTATATATATGTATATATATATATATATATATATATAAATAGAAGATATGTACATGTATATCAGTATATAGTGTAGTATATGTAGTGCCTGACCCGTACCGCATCGTCTCGCACCGTCTCACTCGCCTTTGGCTTTATTAAAGCCAACTGATGTCGCTGCCGCTGTTGGCCTTTAAATTATGTGCCAAATGCTGCAGCAGCCATCAAACATTGATTTCGAGCACTGGAGCCGGCTTAGGTTTAACTGGCATTTGCCAAGGCAATCACTGAATGAGTCTGTTGTCAGGGTTTCCATATTTTCATCGGGCTTCTATTTTTTCTGTTCTTTTATTATCTTTTATTGTTTCCATTTGTCTCATTTTGCTGCTCCTTCTTGCTTAAAGCTTACACGCGTGCGCATTAAAAGCTTACAACTTTAAGCTTTGCTTGCGTCTGGCATTGCTGTTCGTGCGACTGCTCATTGATTCTGGATCATACTCTCGGCTTATGTTTTGGCAATTGCTCCAATTGTTATTCATATGCAAATGGCAGCTGAAAGCAGCTTACTTTGGCTGCCATTTGAAAGCTCTCAGCATTTCAGTATTTCTGTTTAAACTAAAAGCTTGATGGCTTTATAAAAATATGTGCCATGTTATGGCAGCTCAGCAGTGTCTATGATTTTTGCACACTAAGATATGTATCTTGTAGCTCTCTCAGGCTTGATGGCTTATTGTAATTACTTTGCGGGTGCTTTGAGAAAGCTTTAATCGCTTCGTTAAGCAATTGTTGTTTAGCAAAAGCTTTCTAATGTGTGGAGTTTATATTTGCAACAATTTTAGCTTTATTGCTTGCTTAGAGCCAAGCGTTTGCAACAAGCTTTAATCGAAACAGAGAGCTTTCTATTGCTTATTTTACTTGAAAATTATATCTTAAATTAAAAAGTTAACTCAAATAGCTTATTTATTTAAACTTCTGCTTGGCGAGCGCTCTAATACATATATATTAAAGCTTAAGTTGAGCTTTAATAGGTCTACCTTAAAGCTGCACAATTAAGCTTTAAGGTAGACCATTTACATATGTGTGGTTAAGCCTTAGCTCATTAAAATTGAGGTCTACTTAGGTCTACTTGCGTAGGTCAAAATTCTCCACATATACCTAATTGAGATTAAGAAGAGCTTCAAGCTTGTTGTATGCAAGTTTTAATGAAACTAAAAAACTTGCATAAAGCTTTCATATAATTGTTCAAGTATCTCATTTTAATCAGTTAAATGTGCATACATATCTATCATTCACTTTCTCACTCTGGCGAGCGGTCGGTCGGTAGGTACTTAGTGTAAGTGCTATTGCGCGGATCGGCATGATTTGGTTTGGGGCTGATGCTGGGATTCTGGCTGTGGGTGGCTTTAATTATTTATTACGATACCAGTCACGTGGTTCAATGGGCTGACAAAATGTTTTTGGTCTGGTCTCTGCCAATCGAACGCAACTCAATCAACAGTGAAGCCAGCGACGCAGTCTCCAGAGGCTGCGCTCGCCAAGCTGCACAGAGTTGAGCCTAGCGAAGGGATGTGCCTGACTGTGTGTGTGTGTGTGTGCGTGTGTGCGTGTGTGTGTGTGCCTGTGCCGTTTACTAGTTTGCCACAACTTTCAATTGTTCGGGGAATTCGAGAGAACATTTTGTGCCATTAGAAGCTCACAGTTAACAGCTCGGAGCTCGAAGCGTTCACAACTGCGCGCTGAAGCTTCAACGGACGCACAATCGACATGAACGAGGGCAAATGGCGCTACAGCAACAAAAATGAAAAGGGAATAGCATAGTGGAAAGCAAGTGAAGCGAAGTGGTTAAAGGCTGGCAGGAAGGACGAGCGGGCGGTCGCTATGGGGCCAACGGCGGCGCGTGTTAATGTTAATGCTGTTAATGTTAACTTTGGGCTTGTAATGTATGTTTGATAAGTTAATTTTCGCCTCAAGCACCTAACACTTTGGCACGGCTAAAACAGTAAACGTTGCGTCTATACGAGTTTATTATCAGATGGGAATGTAGCCAAGCAGCCGCTGTGCCGGTCCCAGTAGAACAAAGCCATGAAGATGCTTTGTGCGCAACCAGCTCTGAAGAGCCACGCTTCGTATTTGCATCTTCGAGCTGATGTTTCTGACTTGGCCCCAAAGTCAAATGCTCATCATTGGCATTATCATAGATATTGTCAGTGCCCTGGTTCGTTTGTAGTTATTTTGACCAAATGTCTTGTCTGACCTAGAGGAGCATTTCATATGTTTTATGTGAAACATTCTGCATAGGTTTTATTATACATTGAACACATTGCAAATGGGAATTCTCGCAGAAAAAAGCGTGGCATAGCTTAAATATTTCGGAATATATGAGTATATAGAGAATATATTGTCATGTTCATCTCTCATTTCTTTAGTCCGTTTAGCATCCGTTCGTCCGTCTGTTCTTCTGGCCTTTTATCTGTCCGTTCGCACAGGCGCCTGTCCTTCTATGCGGTTGTTCATTCGCCCGTCCGTCCTTCCGTCCTTCCGTCCATCCGTCCACCCGTCCGTCCGTCTGTCCTTCCGTCCATCCGTCCATCCGTATGTACTTTTGCCCTTTCAGACATTAGTTTCTTTGTCCGGCCGTTGTTTTGTCCGTCCATTGTATCGCCCGTCTGTTGCGACTGTTCTGCTACCCTTCAGTTTATCCATTTGTCCGTCCGTCGCTCCGTCCGTTCGTCCGTCCACCTCTCCGTCCATCTCTCCGTCCGTATCGCCGTCCGTCTGTCTGTCCATCCGTTCGTCTCTCCGTCCATCCGCCCGTCCGTCCGTCCGTCCGTTGCTTCGTCAGTCCATTAATTTGTCTGCCTGTTCGTTCGTCTGTCCGCCCGTCCGTCCGTCAATTTTTACGTCTTTCTTTTCGTCAATCTCGACGTTCCTTTGTCCACCCTTCTATCCGTCTAACTGCTTGTATGAACAGGGTATTTTCTAGTCATCCGCACGCTTACTTCATATCTCTCAACCACAATAAGATTTATATATGCATACATATGTATCATTGACTATATCTATAAATATATATCTTTATATATGTACATTACATTAAGTCAGCAATTTAAAGCTTCTGTCATTTGGCTTTCAATTAAATGTGGCATAAAATATTGTTAAGTAATAATTATTGCAGTAATTATTGTAATTAAATTCTGCAGCCTTTCCATATGCCGAGAGGACATTGCGAATGTGGCATTAATTGATCGAGCTCTCTATCATTATAGTATATGATTTACTCATCGATATCGAATGCTTTATGCATTTTATTGGTTTGCCCAGAGGCGGGGCACTAGGAGGTGTGGCGCGAGCCACAATTTACTTGACTTTGGTTTTATTTTATTTTATTTTTACTCTTCTTTTTTTTTTTTTTTTGTGCTCATAGCTGGCAATCCCAAGTGGTTGGTGTCGTTGCTTGACTCCTGCTCCTGCTGCTCCTGCTGCTGCTTGTTATCCTTTCGCTCTCCCATCTGCCCCCCTCTCTCGTTTGTAATCAATGAAATTACTTTTTGCTGCAAAGCAGCCAATAGTGTTGCGAAATTAAATTATTGTTGGCCAAGGCAACAGCCAACAGCCAACAGCCAAGAGCCAAGAGCCAAGAGCCATGAGCAAATAGAGCAGCGAGCGCTTCACTTGCAGCCGAAGCTCTTAGCGTTTGCTAATGAAGTGTTGCCAAGACGTAGATGCGATTCGAATTTGGGGCTGTTGGCGCTCGAGCTCGCGCTGCGTCTGACATTTTTCAGCTTTCAGCTTCATTTTTTTCTTGCTTTCTTTTTTGTTTTTTTTTTTGTTTTTTTTTTTTCCTGTAGCCTTTCCCTTTGCCTGGCTGTTGCATACATTTGCGCTTAATGGCTTTGGGGAATTCCAATGACGCTTATAGCCAGCCAAACAGCGAAACAGCCAGCTTCAGCTGGAGCGTCGCGGCGCATCCTCTGGGAAATTTGCTTTTGAAACTTGGCTGCTGGCGCTTGCCGTCGTGGCAGCAAAACACACTTAAAGTGAATTGCATAAGCCAGCAAAGGGGAGCACTGGGTGGCGAAAAAGCCGCGCCAAGAGCACGCGGCTGGACAATAACTTGTCGCTGATCAATAATTTGCTGATGGATATGCCACAGCTCAGTTAACAGCATTTTATGCACGTCGCGTCGCTACTCTTGGCCTGTCATGATATTGAGCTCTTAGCATAGTATTGGCCCACTATACTAATTATATTGGTTTCTTAGCATAGCCACTATACTATGGACTTCTTGTTGAGCTTCCAGTTACAGTTCTATATTTCCATATTTCTATATTTCTATATTTCTATATTTCTACATTTCCATATTTCTATATTTCTATATTTCTATATTTCTATATTTCTATATTTCTATATTTCTATATTTCTATATTTCTATATTTCTCTATTTCTATATTTCTCTATTTCTATATTTCTCTATTTCTACATTTCCATATTTCTCTATTTCTCTATTTCTATATTTCTATATTTCTATATTTCTATATTTCTATATTTCTATATTTCTATATTTCTATATTTCTATATTTCTATATTTCTATATTTCTATATTTCTATATTTCTATATTTCTATATTTCTATATTTCTATATTTCTATATTTCTATATTTCTATATTTCTATATTTCTATATTTCTACATTTCTACATTTCCATATTTCTCTATTTCTATATTTCTATATTTCTATATTTCTATATTTATATATTTCTATATTTCTATATTTCTATATTTATATATTTCTATATTTCTCTATTTCTCCATTTCTACATTTCCATATTACTATATTTCCATATTT
The DNA here is from genome assembly GCA_030914345.1 of Drosophila koepferae. Classification (NCBI taxonomy): domain Eukaryota; kingdom Metazoa; phylum Arthropoda; class Insecta; order Diptera; family Drosophilidae; genus Drosophila; species Drosophila koepferae. The sequence goes on from JAUESR010000209.1 coordinate 5,393,466, forward strand.
CTCTATTTCTATATTTCCATATTTCTCTATTTCTATATTTCCATATTTCTCTATTTCTATATTTCTATATTTCTATATTTCTATATTTCCATATTTCTCTACTCTATATTTTTAGCTATTTTTTAAGCAATATTTACAGAGCAGAGGGCTTTAAGATAGGGTATTTGCCAGTCGTGCACTCCCATCTAGAGTGTTCATACTTATACTATGTCATATATATCACTATATCATATATATCAATTTTTTTGAGTGTATTTCAAATTCGTTCATTCCCATTATCTTTGTCTTTTTCATCACTTTTCACTGCATTCAATTTTTTTGTCCCAACATGTAAAATATTTATGGGGCTTCAATTAATTTTGGCTGCATTGATTGTGCGGCAAATGAATGGGAGCTATTAATAAAACTATTTATAGGATATTTCAATTTATTTTGTTTTTTTTTTTGGTAATACATTCAAAAAGGAAGCTTAGCGTATATTTATATTGGGGAAGGCTGGGCAAACGCTATAGAGTTTTCGCTGGAGAAAATTATTTAGCAAATATTTTTTCTTATTATTTTTTGTAGTATTTTTTTTATTTTAAAATTTATTTTTATATAAAAGTAGTAAATAAAAAATATTTTGTTCATAATAAACTTAAGATGGTTCATTTGAACTAGTTATTTTATCGTTACTATTAGCTCACCCAGAATCTCTTTTGATGCCAATGAGAACCACTTATTTAAAGTTCATTGGAACTAGTTCTTTGCTGAGTGATTGACTCACATGTTAATAACTCCCGTATATACTAAACTAAATATTAAAAAAAAAAATATATAAAATATTTGTTTATATTATTTCAAGTTCATTTCAACTGGTTCTTTTGCTCATATCAGCTGGCAGCGCTTCTCAGCGAATCAGATTTGCTTACACATTTTTTGTTGCGAACGTTGCGCTGCTATTAAATCAAATTAACATCATTTGCCACACACACACACACACACACACACACTACGAGAGAGACGTAGACAATAATGTCATCAGTGGCATTGAAGTATAGTGTCCGGAGTATGGAATCACAATCAGCAACAGAAACAGAAACAGAAACAGATGCAGAGGCAGTGGCAGTGGCAGCTGCAGTGGAGTGTATGCATGTCTGAGTAGTGCTAATAAACGTCATCGATGCATTGATGCATGCCAATTAACAGCGCTTGGCGAGGCCATCGAGTTGGTTGTTCGGCTGACGATTGACGGGTCGATGGGTCGTTGGGTCGTTGGGTTAACGATGGGTTAACGATGAGTTCACGATGGGTTGACGATGGGTTGACGATGGGTTGACTGGCTGTCTACAATGCATCTTTACCAAGTGCAGCAAAAAGTGTACGCCGCATTAATTGCAACTGTCAATTGTTAGGCGGAGCCAAGTGGCTGGCAGGCAGGCAGTTCCAGGCTGGATCCTTGCCACATCAGTGCCAGGAGGCAGCCAGTCAATCATCCTGATGGCGAATGATGTCAACTACCGCAACGGATAAGCAGATGCAACAACAGCAGCAGCAGCAGCAGCAACAGCAGCAGCAACAACAGCAGCAACAACAGCAACAGGAGATACGGCAGCAACAGTAGCAACAACAAAAGTAGCAACGGCAGCAACATCAGCAGCAACAACAACAATACCGACAACAGCAACAACAACATCAGCAACAACAACAGCAACAGAAGCAACAACAACAGCAGCAGCAACAGCAGCAGCTACAGCAACAGTAGCAGCAACAACAGCAACAGGAGATACGGCAGCAACAGCAGCAACATCAGCAGCAACAACAACATCAGCAACAATAACAGCAACAACAGCAACAACAACAGCAACAACAGCAACAACAACAGCATCAGCAACAGTGGTAACAACTATAGCAATGAGAGCAACAGCAACAGTTGCAATTGCAGGTGCAGCAGCAATTACAACAGCAGCATCCACAGCTACAACAATGTCACAGTTACAGCAATGTGCTGAGCACAGCAGTAACAACAGTTGCAGCAACAATAACAGTTGCAGCAACAACAACAGTTGCAGCAGCATCTGCAGCAACAACAACAACAACACCAGCAACAGCAACACTTGCAGCAACAGCAATTAATCAGCAAATTTCTGTTGTGTTTCTTTGATTTACACTTATTTTTATGGAAATTAAACTGAAAGCGAAAATCAGACTCTTCTTTGTATATATCTTACGATTGACTTAACAATCTGTAAACAACTTAGGAACCAGTTGCGCGGCGTTGTGAATACGCTAGTTCAATTCATGAGTTCATTGGTGAATCATTATGAACTAAAACTGCTTTGCTTTATACATACATATGTGTGCTATGGCTCAAATATATATGATTCATTTTTAAAAAGAACTAGTTCACTTGAGCAAAACTTCATATGTTCACTACGATAACTATATATAGGTTCATATATGTATTAGTTCATTTGCACAATAATTCAGTTTTGTACTAGTTCACTTTGACAAGTTCATGCATGTATTAGTTCATATGTGTTTCATATATTCACTACTTCAATTATGTATAGGCTCATCTACTTACTAGTTCATTTGCACAATGATTTAGGTATGCAATAGTTCACTTTAACAAGTTCCATGCATTTTCTACTTCAGTTCATGCATGCACTAATTCAGTTTTGCTTCATATATTCTAGTTCTAGAGTTCAGCTCTAGTTTATTTGTATAACAGCTCTCGTCACTTCACTGGTTCATTTGTATAACAGTAAATGTCTTAGACTCTTTTGATTTCGCTCCATCTGCCAGCCACTTACAGATAACTGTATAATTTCTCTTTGTCTTTATGCTAATCATTCATTAAGAGTCTCAACTAAGCAGCGTGCTCCTGTCCTGTCTCCGGTTCCGGGAAAGTCAGATCTTTAAATGAGAAAGCGACACTTGGACTCAAGTGCAACGCTGAGCCGCCTTGGAAATTGGATTGTAAAATTTCCGGGTAAATGTATATTTGATACGTTTTGCTGCCGCGCAGGATACTCTTTCAAGTCGTGTCTTTTGCCTTGAGTGGAGGTCTTCACTCTGCACCCTCTTCGTTTCGTTTTCTTTCTGGGAGATTGTGTTTGCATTTTTCTAAGAATATGCCATGTGGCAGCTGTGAAGAGGGCAGCGGACGAAATGGGCGAACGGAGGGGGGGGGCGGGCAAGGGGTTGATTTTGCGTCGTCATCAGGTCGAGTGGCAGCATTTAATGAGGTGCAAATGAGCTTGTCCTGGCAAGAGTCTCGCAACACTTTAAAAAGGAAATTAGCCTGGCAGGAGTAGGCCAAGTGGCAGTAGCCAAGAAGCGCGCCCAAGACGAGTGGCAAATGTTGTGTCTAACGTTTGTCACTTGCCAATTTCTACAGTTGCTTTGCTTTTCTCTGTCTATCTGTCTCTCTGTCTGTTTGTAAATTTTACATATTTTCTATGAAAATTACCATAGACAGGCGTTACGCCAGCGAGATGCGAGGCACGTAGACGTGGGTGCACCCACTTAACATGATAAGCGACAAGACACCTAACATGTTCAACACGACACCTTCACGACAGTGCCACATGTGGCGGGGGCAAGCTGGGGCAAGCCACTACAAGAGTGACGCACACACCCGCACACCCGCACACAGAGATTGCCTGCAGCAGCAGCAGCAGGAGGAGCAGGAGGCGCAGCAGCAGCAACATCCTCACACCCCAGCCTGGTTCGGCATTCTCTGCTGCTGACTTGTGGCAAATATGAGTTTTGAGACCGCGCACCATGCCTTTGTCGTTTTTGGTTTTGCGGCTTGCCCGTTGCTCCCAGCATATCTTGCCGTGATATTAAGCAAGTGCGTCTACGTGTGTGGCATAAGTTGCCGCGACATTTACACTCAATTTCGACAGACCAGCAGCAGCGAATTAACCACTCAACCATTTGCTTGCTAGACATACAAATGAATAATATAGAAGATACGCTCACATACTACATTGAGGGATTTTCTATTGAAAAGTCTTGGCTAATATACTCGTAATTGCACTAATTAGCTGGCTGAGAAAATTTGTTTGCGCTTTTATTCACAATGTTGTGGCTTGAATATACTAGAAATGAGCAGTTGGGGTATATTGCTTTTGTTGGAGAAGGCGTTGCATGTGGCATGAGATTGATAAGCTGACGAGCTGAAGATCTAACGAATGTCTGTCAGTTCATAATAAGTGCGTTCCCACTAGAAACAGCTTTTTATTGCTCAACAAAAGTTGGCAACACTGGTCCATATGAGTACTGGGAAAGTTCGCAAGAGCTTCAATGATAGGCTGCTCAGGGTATCTCTTAGTCTACCGACTTCCGGGAGAACTTACTCTAATTTGTTTATCAATTGTATGCCTATAGGAATTCATGATTCTCTTGAAGAATGCTTGACATATTGCTGAGATCAGGGATTTTAGTTGATCGAGCCGACTTTAGTTTGCCCATCCGTATGAGTGCTGGGAGAGTTCATAAAGACTTGACTGATTTTATCTCTTAGTCAACCGACTCCTGAGAAAAATTATAAGTAAATTTTTCTGCCCAGAGCCTAGGTTTGGGAGACTTCGTAAAGATTTGACTGACTCGGGGTACTTCTTGCTTTTGGGTAGAGTTCGGAAAAACTGGAATGATGAGCAGCTACGTGAGAGCTCATAAAGACTTAGGGTATCTCGTCGGCGGTCACTACCTACGCTACTTACTCTATCTTGTTTACTATTTTTATGTTCAGAGTCTATTGAACATAGGAGTTCAGGGTATATTTGTTCGCCAACAGAATGCGTGACACGTTGCTGAGCTCGACGAGCTGACGATCTAGTCTAGAGTATATTATTGAGGTGAGTCGATCTAGTTGATGCCATGCTCTATATTGTTGATTGCTCATAAGATATTCGTGTACGGTGGTGCTCAGAGAATCTCGCAATCGAGCACTACCGGCTAGAGCACTCAGATCGACAAAGTAAATTGATTCATCTATAGCAAAACCTTGCCTGACTGCCAGCACTGAGCATCTCTCAGTCGAGCACTCCCGATTCTATTTTCATTTTCTTTTTTTGCTTTCACCTTTTCTTTTCCTTTTTACAGCTGTGCATTCAACAAAATGCTGCAATGCTGTGTAAGCTGCTTAAAACATTTGAGACGTCAACAATATGCAACAAAGTACCGCATTTTCTGCACAAATAACAACTTTTCTGCCATGCAAATAGATCTATCTATAAATATATTTATGTATGTATATTTAGTGTAACTTCTAACCATCTATAGGGCGTCGTCTGCTGACAATTAAAATATTTATTTAAGTCTACTTACTAGAACTAATTAAAAAAATAAAAGACGAGTTGAATTGCTTGCAAAAAGTATTTGGTTTTTATGAACATTTTGCTTAGATCTTTTTCTGCCTGCAGACGTTTGCAGCCATTTCGATGCCAATGGAAGTTGGAGTTGATGAGGTGAGACCTGAAAGATGTAAGTGTCTGAGAGAGAGAGAGTGAGAGAGAGAGAGATAGAGAGAGAGAAGCTCTACAATATCTTCTATAGCTTTTTAGTTAGCATTTAAAAATCTTTTACTAGCTCTAGCTCTAGCTCTCGTTTTAACTCTCCTTCTCGCTCTTGCTCCAGCTCTAGCTCTAGCTCAAGCTCTCGCTCTAGCTCTAGCTCTAGCTCTCGCTCTCGCTCTCCCTCTCCTTCTCGCTGTAGCTCTAGCTCTAGCTCTAGCTCTAGCTCTAGCTCTAGCTCTAGCTCTACCTCTAGCTCTAGCTCTAGCTCTAGCTCTCGCTGTAGCTCTAGCTCTAGCTCTAACTCGATAACTCGATCTCGCTCTCCTTCTCGTTCTTGCCTTAGCTCTCGCTCTAGCTCTAGCTCTCTTCTCGTTCTTGCCTTAGCTCTCGCTCTAGCTCTAGCTCTCATTCTCGCTCTCGCTCTAGCTCTAGCTCTAGCTCTCTGAGCAAGAACCTTTGGTTCTTTTCGATTTTGCCAAGAGCCTTATGTGGAATTATTCGTGTGAGGTTCGTTTTCCTGAACATCGTTTAGTGAGCGATACGATTCTCTGGTGTCTAAGGAGTCTATGCAAACGATCTTAGATTCTCAAATATACATATGCATACATTCACTCACGTATTCTTTAACCAATAGACCCAAAGACTCTTTGCTCTATATGAGTCAAACTACGCATCGTGACGAAACAAAAGAAAAGAAAACGATTGCGAGTCGATTACGAACGAATTCGTTGAAGAATCGAAGCAATCGATTGCTCTCCGAGTTTTTTTTTTTCTGAGAGTGTGAGTGAAAGACTTTTATTAGCCGATATTGGGAAGCGCTCAGTAGATATTTGAGAGCTTTGATCAATGTTTGTTTATGAGTGACTATTAATTCCAACTTTTCAACATTTTCATATGGATGAAATGGTTGATAGAGATAGAGAGTAAAGAAAGAGATTTTAACTCTAATGAAACAATATTTTTTATTACATCATACTTTATTGCCTTTGCAAATAATTATTCTATTCGTTGCTCATCTTATATCATATATATATATGTTATTTTTTTCAACAAGTATATATATCTAATCTAATGTTTTAGGAGCCTGTTCACTATTGTCCTGTCCATCGGTTAGCTGAGTTTTTGCTCGACACAAAACTTCAACAACAATTGATTGCAATTCAATCTAAGCTCCACCTCCTGCTCCCGCTTTGCCAGCCCTCTAAGCCCTCTCCTCCTCCTTCTGTACTCCTGCCTGCCCGTTACATACGCATTAAGCCCTTAACTCACACAGTATGCAATAAGCTTAGGGTATACACAAACATAGTCGAAGACATCAAGCATATTGTCCACACTTAAGCCACTTATCTTGTGTCCATGGAGAAATTCGATTCTAAATAAATTCATGTTCCATATATTTGATATAAATATTCTATTATATTTCAATTCATTGATTTAGCTGCAGCCAAAGACCCAATTGTGTTTACCGTGTGCGTGTGCGTGTGCGTGTGTGTGAGCTTGATTAGATTTGCACTGCAAAACTAATGGCTGGACAATAAATAAATGCTTTGAATTTGAATAGCTAGCCAAAAACCCATTTCACATTGCAAGACAATTTTTTAATTGTTTCCAAAGTAAGCGCTGGCTGCAGGTTTTGCTTATTTTTTTTGATGGCTCTTCAGCTGCCCGGGGACCATAAATTCAACAACCTTAGTATGAGGCATGTGGTTGACCAACCGCAAAACGCTTGCATGCAACAATCGCGCAGTTGTTGCCATTTCATATATATATATATATTTATTTTTTTTTTTTTTATACTATATATTTATATATATATATATTTTTGTTTTTCCTCCATTTTTCTGTGTTCATAAACCGCAACAAAATAAAGTTGACATCGAGTGGAATGCATATAAAATTTTTGGTCTTAGTTTTGCACTTTAATCTTCAGTTTCGGGCGCTTTGGAAAATGATTTTCATTTTGATGCAGAGTGCAAAAAGTGTGCGAATAATCAAGAATTCAGAATCAATTCATTTTGGCTGCATTATTTACATCTTAAATATAGATATGTGTAGAGTAAGTCGATTTCAAATTTATCTCTCTGTCTCTCCCCCTCTCTCTATCAGTCTCTTCCCGTCTCTCTCTCTCTCTCTCTCCTCAATCAAAAAGCTCAATGACTTAAGTGAGCTTATTATACGTGTAATTGGACCAAGTTAAATCAGTTTTACTTTGAGCTAAGCAAGTTGTGTTAAATACCCCTCTAGAGAAACATTTTGAGGTAGGGTATCTTAGTTAGCAGCAAATATTAGCTGGACGCAGCACAAAGCTGTTTCTATATAGACTGGCCTGCCTTATGAGCAAATGCAATAGTAACTTGATATACCATAAGATACCCTGTAGCTAGCTCTTATTACAATGGTATGCCATTCTATAGGGTATGCTTGCTACAGGATATCTTATAGTCTGTCACGAGACTAATAGATAGATGACGAGGCGCAACATTTCAATACTTAGTTGTATTTATAAGTCGAACATTGTAGACATGTAGGTAGCTACTGGGTATCCATTAGTCTGTCACTATAGACATCTCATATGGCAACAGCGAGTGACTTATAGATACCCTATATCGAGCTGCATACATGATTACAGTGCCTGACTAATAAATATCCTGTAATTTCTATTAGTTTAGTGACAGACTAATAGATATCCTGCAGTAAGCAGTTTCTATACGTCACTTCTATAACGACAGCTTGCTGCAGGGTATCTTTTAGTCCGTAATTTTTGACTTGCTGTTGCCTCCGACATAATTTTTTTTTTTGCATAATTTGCCGAGCTACAGAGTAACTATTAGTCTGATACTTTTAGCCCTATATTACTGTACAGGGTATCTGTTATGGGGTATCTGCTTGCTACAGGGTATCTGTTGTGATCTTGAAATGATCACTATATTCTTTATATACATGTCTGCTACAGGGTATTTTTCTTGTCTAGTATTTATGACTTGCTATTGCAACAGACAGCATGATTGTCTAGCTACAGGGTATCTACGAGTCTGATATACCTGATTGGTTACAGGATATCAATTGGTCTGACAAGTTTGCTACTTCATACATGCAACAGGTTGCAATACTAAAGATATATTTATGCAAGGGTATCTGCGAGTCTGTCACACATGTCTGTTTCCCTTACGAGAAGCTCTTTCCCATGCTATTCAACAAATTAAACGGCAGCTGCAGATATTTTGCTTTTCTATTCAAGCTGAGTGAAAGTTGCTTAAATGAAAATTTGCTGTTCACATTTCTGAATCCATTTTTGAGAGCGAGAGCACACAGTGTTGGCAAATGAAAAGAAGTTGTTTCTGTGCCAGAGTGTGTGTGTGTGTGTGAATGTTGCTTGGAAAACTGTTTGGGCAATGACACGGAATGAACACCTTTAAGCCGCTTTGAAAATTGCAATGGTCAAAATCAAAGCAACAGACTCGATCTAGTTGGACGTCACGTTGTGCTCGTTCTGTAGTCCTTTTCAAATTTGCTGCAAAGGATTTCCAAATCAATTTGATTTGCTCGCCCAGCTGGGCGAGACTGCTAGAGAGAGAGAGAGAGTGAGAGAGGGGGGGGAGGGGATGGGTGGGTGGGTAGTAGTTGCTGTAGCCGGTGTTGTACTGAGGTTATCAGGGCTGCAGTACGTTCGCAATCAATATGCAATGACAATACTGTTGCCTATAGTCTACCTAGCTTTTGATTCGTTTCGCTTTTGTCAACTTTCACGATTCGTTCTTTTGCCACACACACACATACACACACACACACACACACACACACATGACGAGTCGCCGCAACATTTTGGCTGCTGCTGTTTGATTCCATTGCTTGGTTTGTTTGTTTGCCTTTCCGTCCAACTGTCCGTTCGTCTGTCCGCCCGCAGCAATAGCAGCGGCTAAATCACATTTGTCTTGGCATTTTAATGACGTTGACAAACAGGATTTCAATTGTCACAGCTCGTAAGCTCGTGTCTCGACATGATAAAAGGCTAAATGCATACTTTTCCCCGCTACATTTCAACTGCTTTTATTTTCTTTGCGAGTCAATTCAACATTTATGAATGAATTTCTTTCAGTTTTTTGTATCTTAGCTACACACTAAGCTAAGAGTTGAGGAATTTCAGGTCTTTCAGTTTTTTTTTCTTTTATTGCTTTTGCTTAAATCTCTACTTGAATTTTTAACAAATTTCAGAGCCTAATTAAAAATTTTTAATTTTTAATTTTTAATCTAATTTAATGACAAATGAAATCTGTCAAGATGTAAAAGATATTTTAAGGGAACTAATTTTAAATTTCAATTAATCAGGCTTTGAAAAAAAATTAGCGCCTAAAAGTAGGCTTGAATATTTTGCCTGAAAACAAAAGCTTTTTGTTTCTTTGCTGAGAATAATTTAAGCAATTCTTCTAGAAAAGTTATTGAATATAAAAATGTTAAATTTGAACATAATTTATACAATTTGTATAAAACAATCTGATTTAAAATTAAAATATTTTATTTGAATTACATTTACAAATTTTATATAAAAAATATATATTTATATATTAGAAATGAAAATATTTGATTTGTATTTGTAAATGTGTTATAAAAAAGATGTTTGAAAATGAAAATATTTGATTTGATGTTTTTTATTAATGTTTTTTTTTTTTTTTTTTTTTTAGTTTTATTTTAATTTTATACTACTACTAAGTTTATTTTTTGTATTTGCTTGAATTTATACTACCAAGTTTTTTTTATATTTTATTTGTATTTGCCTTATTTTTATTAATTTATTTTTTAACTGTTTTTTTTTTGCTATTATAAATTTTAATTTTAATTTTTGTTTATTATTTTATTTATGCCTACTTTAGTTTAATTTAAATTAAATTTCATTGCAGACTCTTTTATTTTTACTTATTTTATTTAAAAGTAATCACAATTTTTGAAATATATTTTCCGCTATAACCATAAACTTCTTGCTTGATCTAATGTCTTCTTCTGCTACGCCACAATGACAATCCAGTTGAAGCGTCTTTTTGGCTGCTGCGAGGCCTTTGGCCCATTTGTCGTGCAGGGCAAATATTTGTGCAAATTATTTCGTAATGGAAAATCAAATTGCAACAAATTCGCACACAATTGCAACAAAATGAGCAGAAACCAAATAAAGTGAATGCCATCAGCGAGGCGAGAATGCCTCGTTTCGATTTAGATGCCCCAGCAGCAGCAGCAGCACCCCTGAGCGACTCTGCCACGTTGCTGCTGCTGCTGCGTGCATCGGCAACCTGCAGCAGGCGACAGCTGTTGCAGCAATCGAGCTTAGTTTTCGCTTCTACTTCATTCCTTATTTTTTGTTGTTCTTGTTTTTGTTTTTTTTTTTTTTTTTTTTTGGGGCAACCCTTGACGTGGCAGCCAGAGCAACAATGTTGTCGCATTTGTAACTGTCTTGCAGTCGACCAGGTTCGAGAAACAATGCTTTAAACAACAACAAATGTTAGCTAGACGAGCAACTCGTAAGACAAAGGCCACAAGTGTGCAGGACGAGGCTTGGTTTGAGGGTCGCACTTTGTGGCACATGCAGCAAGTTAAAGAATTCCAATCAGCACAGCTATTGTTCTTGAGACATTTGCTGAAAATTGAAGATAATTGAAGTGTAAAGCGTAGAGCGGAAGTGCAGCAGTCAGCAACAGCAACAGCAGCAACAGCAGCAACAGCAGCAACAGCAGCAACAGCAGCAACAGCAGCAACAGCAGCAGCATCAGCAGAATCAGCCCATGGCCATGCCCCCGTCACCTACATCCGGCCCATACGACAGGCTGCCTGGCTGCCTGCAGTGCCCCCAGCCCAAGCTGTCTACGGCTTGTGGTGTTGACTGCTGTCCATTGCATAATATGCAATACAATTTTGGGCTGGCTTGGCTTTGTCTACTTTGTGGGTCACGTCGCCCTGTCAAAGGACAATAGCAAGCGGCCCAACACACAAGATATCCTGTAAGCAAATGATAAATATATATGTAGATACATGACAAAGCTAACGATTGGTACTGCTGCTTAACTTATCTCTAGCTTCTTTCTTAGTTCACAAAAACCATAACTAAAGGTATTTGAGCTAGTTTCATGCCAACTTTACATAGCTTAACTTATCTCCAGTTTCTTTCTTGTATTGCATAATATGTCTCTTTCATATATAATAGCCTAAGATATTTTGCATGTTATATAGCTAACGATCAGCATATTTGCCAATTTCAAGCTGCTTGAGCTGTATCAAAATCTAAGCTTAACTTATCTCTAGTTTCTTTCTTGTCTTTCATAATAGAACTTTTCATAAATAATAACTAGAGGTAGTTATTATATATTTGCAGCTAATGCTTATCATTTATTATTATTTAATGAATATTATTATTTTCTTTGCTTTACTTATCTCCAGTTTCTTTTTTTTTTCATTATAATAATATTCAAAATACTTCTTATATTGGACTTGATGTCCAATTTTATACTGCCTTAGCTTAACTTATCTCTAGTTTCTCTCGTTCAATTCAAAATATTTGACAAAAATAATAGCTGAAAAGATTTTTCTTATATAGGAAAAGGCTGATCGTAGCTCGTAGATATATGTATATATGACTTTACTCTAGTTTTTCCTAGCTACAGAAATATTCTATATAGGAAAGTGCGAATCCTAGCTGGATTTAAACAGTCAGATAATATGCTTCCTTTTTTAAACTTATCTCTAGTTTCTTCTTTGCATATCTTCATTTGATTCATAAATATATTTTAAAGAAATGTCTTATATATAACACACATCATTCGATCAGTTCAAGCCGTCTATAGTGCAGCAGTTGCTTAGCTGAACTTATCCTCGTATGTTCATGCTGTCAATATTAATATATACTTCAGATCATTCTCAGAATGTGTGCTGCTGCAACACTTTGGTTTGCTTCGACAACAGCAATCCCTTTTCATGTTAGTCAAACAAAATATGATTCACACTTGAGCAGCAGCTCAGATAGCAGATGAGTGGTGAGTGGGGAGTGTGGGGGGCGGTTGGTGGTTGTAGACTTTGGGGCAACGTAAATGGGGCTAACTGTTTACCGCATCAACAACAACGAACAAGAAATTTGCGGCATGCAGATACTGTGCTGTCTTAAAGGAGCTTAACCATCAACTTGGCCTCGTACTCGACAGGACACTGCATGCTCAACGCAATCACAAAGTTGCTCAAGTAATGAAACCAAAAGACACACCAGCAACAACAACAACAACAACAGCAACAGCAACAATAACGAGACGAACAACAACAACAACAAGAACAGCGTGCTTTGGTTTAGGCCAGGCTAATACCAAGTATCTGACAGCATTTGTCTTGCGGTCGCCTGCAGCAGTGCAGAGCGTTCACTTGCCTCAATATGCTGCACAGATCCTCCGACAGCAAAACATATGGCACAAAGTTCTTTAGCCATCGGCCATTCTCACAGCAATTGGCTGAGTGTTCTACAATTTCGTTAAGCTAAATGCCAGAGAATAGCTTGCTATTATTACGCCCACCAAACACGGCCCTCTAATTTGGCCTGAATGCCATTTACGGAATTTTCGGCATTTACTTTCAGTTTATTGCCGTCAATCATTATTGGGCGAAATGAGCGGGAACCGACATAGCCTGACATGGCCTTAACATATTATTATTTAATTAGCGTAGTTAGTGAATATGTATGAGGGAAGTAAATTATAGGTATATACTATATGGATATATTTATATATTTATGCCCTAGATTGTTTATACACATGAAGAATTTGTATATAGTATATAAAAATAAATGAAAAACAGTTATTATATCGTGTATATATAATGTATATATATATATATATATATATATATATATATATATATATATATTTGATGATAATATATTGCGTTAAAAATTAAGACTAAAATAAAGATTACATGGATAAATGGAAATTAAAATTAAAATTAAAATACAAGTTAAACTAAAACTAACAAAAATTAATAAAAATAAATAATTATGAATATGATTATAATTAAAGTAAAAGTTAAAATTAAAATGTAAAATAAATAAAAATAATTGAAAGTTGAAATTTGAATAAACATAAAAATGAATATTACAAATTAAATAAAATAAAAAACAAGAAATTAAAATTAAAATTAAAAGTAAAAGTAAAAGTAAAATAACAATAAATATAAAAACTTAAATAAAAAATTATATTAAATTTACAAAAAAAATACATTTTAAATTTTAATTTAAATGTAACTAAAACATTAATTTTCATTTAAAATTTGAATTTATTTTAAAATCAATAAAAAATAAAATTTTAAAAAATCAAATTAAAATTACAAGTAAAAGTAAAATTGAAAGCACAATAAATATAAAAATTTAAATAAAAATGATATTAAATTTAAAAAAAAAAAAAAACATTTTTAAAATTAATTTAAATGTTACTAAAAATTTTAATTTTATTTTTAATTAAAAAAAAAAGAAAATTAGAAGTACAAGTAAACGCAAAATTACAATAAAAAATGATATAAAATTTAAAAAAAATTTAATTTTTAATTTTAATTTAAATGTTACTAAAACATTTAATTTTTATTTGAAAAATTTGAATTTAATTTAAAATTTAAACATATTAATTTTAAAAACATATTTTAATTTTAATAATAAATTTTAATACAAAATTCAAATTTTAATTATAATTTAAATAAAAATTAAGTTTTTATTTACAAGTAATTTACAATTTAAATTAAATTACCAATTTCATTTTATTTAAAACAAATTTGTTTGAATTTTTTTTAAATATATTTTTTTGTCATTCATAAACTTGTTAATTTGAATTTTTTGAGATTTATTGAAAAATGTTCTATATGAAAATAATGAAAAAATTTAATAATAACATATAAATATATATTAAATTCTTTTAATGAATAGAGGAACAGAAGCACGCTTCTGTGATAAAGCAAAGGACAGTAAACAAAGGAAAAATAAAAAAAAAAATATATTACAATTGTATTTTCGAGTTTTGTAAAACTTTTTTCGTGTTTCAAAATTAATTGTTCTTCTTTCACATTTTTATATTTTTGTCTCAGATCCCAACAAAATGTTTATATATATATATATATATATATATATATATATATATATATATATATATATATATATATATATATATATATATTTTTTTTTTTTTTTTTTTTTATATTTAATAATATTTGATATCAGGTCGAGTTGTTGTCGTTAATTTACACATGATTGACATTGCGCTTATGACAATTGCGCGTGGGCGCAGCGAGGGTTATGAGAAGAAAAAAATGTAATTGAAATTAATATTATTGTGTATATAGCTGGGAGCAAATGATGAATAAGAAAAAAAAAAGGGAGGAGCGAAATAAAGCACAGCAAAACAAATGATGTAAATGTAATGAGAGGAAAAACGAAGCGAAATATCAACGAAACTGAAAATGAAAATAAAAAATAAAAAAAATAAAAAACGAAAAAAAAAAGAAAAAAAAAATCAAATGCACGGCGACGAAGCATAAAAAATTGCTATGCCAATGTGATTGAAGTGGCCGAAGGCAATTCCAGTTGACAGCAACAGCAGCAGCAGGAGGCAGGCAGCAGGAGCAACAGCAGCGGCAGCTGGGTGGATCCAAAACTTGTGGATATAGCATTGGCAATACAGCGGCAGAGACGTCAACAGATTGGCAACAGTTGTAAAAACGATTCGAATGTTTACTTGGTAATACGCGAAGCATGTGGGAGCTGCTGCTGCTGCTCCTGCTGCTGCTGCTGCTGCTCATGCTCGCAAATTGCCAGAGGCAGCACAGGTTGAGGCACAGGTTGAGGCTGAGGCAGCGGCGGCGGCGGCAGCGAAAATCAAACGAAGCGAAAGCACAGCCCACAGGGGCTAACGAAAAACCCAAAAACGAATAAATGAAATTCCGCTGCGAAATAACAGCAGCATCAGCTCATACACAACACACGCACACACATATACATTGCTCTATGTGTGTGTGTGTGTGTGCAACTATGTAAGCGTGTATACAAGTGAAATTGCATTTGTGCATGCAGATGAGCAGCATCAGAGTTTCGGGGGCAATATATACATATGCATATACATATACATACATATATACATATACACACATATCTGTATATATAGAAAAACAAACACATAGAGTAGTCGTGTCTGGGTTAGTGAGCGAACGTCCTGGTTTTAGCCAGCGACCCGCTCAATGATTGCATCAAAAATGTAGTTACATTTGATGACTTGGCCACAGCCAGAGCTGGGTAATGTCTGTTAGCCATGGCTTAAGCTCAAGCAGAACCAGCACCACATCACGACTGCCAGTAGGGTTGCCTTTTGTTTGTGGTTATTGAATGTGCTGCAACACTGTTGTAGCTGATAACAGTGCGCTGCCAATGGCTTTTCGATTTGTTATTTTCTTATGGGTATTTTTATTTTCCTCATCTTTTTTTTTTTGTGTGTTTTAGCTAGATGAATGCATAATTCAATTTCTTGGCAAATTGCATTAACGGTTGTTATTAGCCATTTTTTTACGTTTCACAAATTTTGCAAGTGAATCAAGTTGGGAATTTTTGTTGTTGTCGGGGTAAGCCACTGGGCATTCAAGACTCCATTTCATTTGCTATTATTCAATTGTAGACTTTGAATGCAGAGAATCGTAAGTTTATCTCATCTATTCTGTCTTTATTTGTAGTGTTGTGAAATTCACTAACTCTCTCAGACAGCGAGCAAGGCACGACGATGGAACTTGCTTTTTTCAGTAGAGCTTCTCAGCTGCTGATTCATTTGCTTTCATGTGCTCTATATGTGTTCGAAGCGACTCTCGCGCTGTAAGATTAAGTTTCTTACACGTATTTTACAACACTAAACACATATACATATATAGCAGACATCATAGCTCGCGAATATAACTGTTAACTCACGAGATCAGCCGAAAAGAATATATTAAATCGCTCTCGTTCTCGTTTCTTTCCCTAAGTGGAATTATTCGTATGATGCTCAACGTTTAGAGAGCAATACGATTCACACTCCCCACAATGAGGTTCAGTGAGTGAGCAGATGGTGTCTATGGAGTCTATGCAAACGATCTTCAGATTCTCAAAAGAAGACAACACACGCATATAAACCAATACATACACAAAAGTTTCTTTGCTCTATAAGAGTCAAAGCATCGAGGCAAAAACCCAAACCCAAACAAAAGAAAAGAAAACGATTGCGAGCCGATCGTAAATGAGCTCATTGTGGAACCGAAGCAATCGTTTGCTCTCTGAGTCTTTTCTCAAAATGTAAATGAAAGACTTTTATTAGCCGACATTGAGAAGCGCTCAATAGACATTTGCGATATCTATTAGATATATATTGTATATATCTATATGTCGTAGCGTTAAAATTGTTGCTGCAATTTCACATGAATACTTGTATGTTAATTACGCAGTACAAGTTTTGTTTCTTTTTTCGATAACTCAGCCCATTTGCAAATTATCGATAAAATATCGAAAATTCGTTTACTTTTTTTACGTTTTTTGAGCGTTACTTTTATACCGTTTTAGCTAGAGACTTCAATAGAGACTTTATATATTTAGATAGATATTATGGATACGCTGATTTCGTATTTTTAAGATTTGCATGCCACGCCCCTCTCGCCACCAATATGCAAATAAACGCATTTCAAATGCTAGACTCTTGAAATTTGGCAAATACCCACATTTCGATGCTATTCATATATTCTGAAAGTTTCATGAAGATCATCCATCCAAGAATGGAGTTATAGGCGTCTAAAGTATAGACCAGCCCACTCCCAAGCCACAGCAGCAACTGCGCGCTCATACGTTCGTAAAGAAGAAGAGCATTAGTTTTGTTTTTTATTTTTATTTTTATTTTATTATTTTTTTTTTTTTGCAGAATTCAGGGTATCTCGTAGTCGAGTCGTCTCGACTAAAGCTTTCTTACTTGTTTCATCATAAGTATTTTATTTTCATTTTAATTTTAATTTTATATATATATATATATTTTTTTTTTTTTCAGAATATATATTTTATTTACTTATCCTATATATATTTTATTTATTTATCCTTTGTTTTTTAATCAAATTATCTTTTATCTTATATATATATATATATATATATATATATATTTTTTTTTTTTTTTTTAAATTTATATATCTTTTCAAAATACCAAAATATGGGTGCTGTCCTTGGAGGCACTTTAACATCGCTCGCTCGTTGCCTGATGCTGTCAAGAGACTTGCTCAAAAAGTTGTCCTGCTTCAGTTGACATGTGTGTGTGTGTGTGTGTGGCCTCCTTCTGGCAGCTGCTGCAACGAACGCTTTTAGTGTGCGGTTAACGAAACTATGCACAATATGCGAACAAATTCCTCACATCGTGGCTAACAAGTGCGATCAAATCAAATTGGTTTCGTATTTGTCTAAGCTGAGCTCTCCGAGCATGATGTCTGCTCAAAGAATTTTTGTGTTACTTCTATGTGTGTGTGTGGCAGTTAGATAGTTGTGATGTGTGTGTGCGAGTGTGCGTGTGTGTGTGTGTGCGTGTGTGTGTGTTAGTCACCTTTGCTTTTTCGCTGCTGTCAACGCTGTCACTGGGCACGCTCCAGCTGAAGGACCTGCAGCTGTCAGCGCAGTTAGTTAGCTTTGGGCCAACACACACATGGCCATAACCAGACTGACAGCTCACAAATGTGCAACATAGAGGTAGAGTGAGAGAGAGAGAGAGAGAGAGAGAGTGAGAGGTGGAGCGAGATAGAGCATGCTGCGCTGCACCTTTTTGGCTAGCGGATGTTTTGCTGCTGACTGGCAGCCAGTTTTGCTCAAAGGAAATGCGCGCCAGCGTTTTTGGCTTTTTGCTCACACACACAGACTCACATATGTGTGTGTGTGTGTGTGTGTGTTTGTTTTTTTTTCTTTTCAGTTTGTTTGCGGCCAAACGGAAATGCGATTTAAATTATTTGATTTCCGCTTTTGAGCAGCAGCCGCAACAACGCTTTGTCGCGCTTTACAGACATTTCTCTAACTTCCTCTCCCTTTCTCTCTCTCTCTAGCTGTGTGGACATTTTCAAGCTGCTCTTGCTGCTTTTTTTTTATTTATTGTATTTTTTGTATATATATATTTTTTTTTTCTATGTTTTTGTTTGTCTCTTGCAGCCATTTGCTTTGCCTCTTAATGATGGCCACTTCACTGTTTCCGCTTGTCGGCAGCGCGCTGGGCGTTGGGCGTGGCTGGCCTGGCTTGGCCTGGCTTGGCTTGGCGTGAATGTAGCTCGTAAATTTGTTAGTTTATTAGCGCAATTTCCGTTGCTAATTAATTGCTAGGCCACACACACACACACACACAAGTCAGTCGCTCAATCTGCTCAAACGCCCACGCCTACTACGCCCTCCCCCGCCATGATGCTGCAAGAGATATAAGTGACATGCAGCTGCAATTTGAAAGCGAGAGAGAGAGAGAAAAAAAATAGAAGACGTGCCGGATATTTTTGCTGCGCCTGGCTCTAGCTGCTGCTGCGGCTTGGGGCAGCTTTGGCTCGACTGCTGCTGCTGCCTCCGTCTGCCACTCAGCTGCCTGTCCCGTCTGGATTATCCAAGCCAATTTGCTCTGCTGCATATTTCTAATTAATTAAGCTGCCTGCTGCAATGCACGTCTTATCTATGTGAGTGTGTGTGTGTGTGTGCATAAGCTGCCCTCCCTCTCCCTCCCACTCGCTCTCTCTTTCTCTTCTTGTCTATGTCTTTGTTTCTCTCTATCTATTTTTTCAATTTCCGGCTCATAAAAGTACATTAACAGAAACAACATGAAAAAAAAATGCAAAAGCTTAAAACACTGCGTGCAGTGAGCGTGTTGACTGCCTTTAGCTTCATTATAATTTTCCTACAAACTTTCTATAATTTTAAAAGCCAAAAAAAGAATTCAAAACAAATTTATTAATGTGTGTTTAAAGTATTATTGTAGTTTAGCGTTTTTACGTTTATTTCAGATACTTTAGAAAAAAAATAAACGCCTTTCGTTGTGATTTTCAAGGTTTATACATATAAATCACTTGAGAATCGCAGAGAAGACCGATTGTTGCTTTCTTTTTCTATTCCGTCTCATTTGCGTGCATATAGATTTCTCTTTCCTTGCATTCTTTACTTCTCTTTTACTTTCTTTCTCTGCTGTTTTTTTCTTATTATTGCCTGAGAATCCTTTCTATGTGATTCTCAGCCAACAATATGTTTCACAAATTCTTTCAATTCGACTTAATTTTTTTTTAAATAAGTTTATCGTTTTATTATTATTATTATTATTATTATTATTATTATTATTATTTTCTTATATATTTTTCATATTTATTATTATTATTTCATTATATTTATATTATTATCACTATATTTATTATATTATATCTGGTTTTATTATTTATTTTTTCATTTATTTTATATTTTATTATATATTATATTATTATATTATTGTTTATATTTTTATTTATTGCATAATTTAGATATGCCTAGAAATAAATATTTATAATTTCAATCATTTTTTTCTTCGTCTTTCACAATTTAATTCTTCGCTCTTCAAGCAACTCCTAAGCATCACATGAGAAGCACATAGCAAGGCGATTTGGCAGCTTCTCTCTATTCGACTCCATTTGCTTAGATATATGTCTAGCCCTTTTTCTATTCATATTGCATATATCTAGCTTAAACTTTTCTTCTGTAATTATCAACTCTCATTAGTACATCATGAGAATCACATAGAAAGGCGACTACTATATTCTATCAAATTTGTTTCGCCTTTCATGCCTTCCTCAGCTTAGAAAGGCGATTCTCAGCATTTCTCGTTTCAATTATAATTAATTAGAAAAACGCTCATCGCTTCTATTCACTCTCGCTTCTTGCTCTCGGAGCAGCTCTACTTCAATCATCAGTTGAGAAGCGCATAGAAATCCACTGTTTAGCTTATCATCATCGCAATTCATTCGCTGACTTACTTTGCGTTCACTGATAGCTTAACTACGCTTGACGAATTAACCTGTACAGTGTTACACAGTTAAAGCTGCCCGACTTTATGCAGTCAGAGCGAAAATTTCCACTGTGGGGCAATGCCAGGGAAGCGGCGACAAGCTATAAATTATAATTTACAAGACATGACTGCCAAACAAATGGCAGTCGTTGAGCCACTGCTGCTGCTGCTGCCACAATGTGTGTGTGTGTGTGTGTGTGACTTTGACAAGATTTTGATGGTATATGCCCAGCGAGCAGTGCAGTGCTGCACAGTGGTATGAAATGAATTTGCGAGAATTACTTTTTAAAATATATATTTTTTTAAATATATTTTATATTATATATTCTTCCATATAACTAATATATGATTAATTATTTTTTGTATTTTTATTTGTAATTTCTTTTGATAATTGTTTATCGAAATTCCAGTGTGCAGCGAACAGCAAAGTTTGCCAGCGAAGGCTCTTCATGTAGCCAACATTTTTCAATTAACAAACGAACGAAAGATGTATGACATGCCACAGACACATACATCCGCCCACACACACACACACACACACACACACACACACTAATACACAAGGTAGACTCACACATATGTATATCATTTTTCATAGGCGCCCATATTTTTGGAGCAGCGAATCAAAGCACCAAAACGGCGCTGTCAAAGCGCAGCGTCGTCCATGGAGCTATGGGTGAAAGGAATGGGTTAGCTAGGGGGGACGGAGTCGGAGTCGGAGTCGGTGAAGTGAAGGCATAGGTGTAGCTGTAAAGGTAACGTTGTGCCAGGCCAGTCCTTGGCAACAACCAACTAACAACAATAAGTTGGCCAGAATGAAGGAGGCATGTGATGTACTTGTGTCATTCGTTTCCTGGCAAAATGACATGCGAAATGTTTGCCACAAAATTTCATTTAGAAAAAGGGTTATTAATAATATCAAAATTTGACGCTGGGCGGACATAACGGCATAACTACTATGTATCTCTCTCTGTCTCTCTCTCTCTCTCACTCTCTGTGTTTGTGTTTTTTTTGGCATTTTGTGGAGCGCTAAACACCTGCTATTTTATGATTTTATTAGGCACTCAACACGCCACATTTGGGGCACACACACACAGTCATCCACACACACACACACACACAAGCACACTCTGTGTTTACTTAAGCTGCTCGCATATGCGGCGCATCGTGAGCCAACTAGGCGTATGTGTTATATAATGCCCTAAATATTACAAACCTAACAAACGTGAATTTGCATATTCACATTTCTCGTGCGGGCCAAAGCAGCTTGAAACTTGTTGATGACCAAATTTCGTGAACAGTTGAATGATATAGTAACAGTGAACTAGCTACAGTGAACTAGGTCTAAAGTGAAAAGGGTTTATAATAGACTGAAGAAATCGTGGCAGGATCTAGCTGAATTTTGTATAGTTATTTGTGTATTTCCGTCCATTCGTTCGCATGTCTCCAAGAAACTCAGCTCATTTTCGTATTATCGATAGCTTCGATAAAAATCGATTAATTGATTTCGTTTTTCAAGCATAATTTGAGTACTGAAAAAAAAAAGATGGAAATTTTAAATGTGCTAAAGCGATAAATTTAAAATGTTACTCTACTCACTGCAAGGCCCTATAAAAAATATAAAGCCCAATTTTGCATATAACATTAAGCTAAAGTTTCACACATTATTATTATATTATCGCAGAATACACGACGTTATTATAAAGTTTTTACATTTCATATTCACACTTTTTATATATTTTTTGTATATATAATATTTTTTTTTTCATATCTTTAATAAAGCAAAATAATAAAAAATATTTTGCTGAAGGCTTTTATTTTTTGCTTTTCAATCTGGCATTAATTCAGTCGACTTTTTTTTTCCCCCCAGTAATTCCCATTCAGTAATGCTTTTACTTAAGCTAAGACTACTTAAAAACATCAACAGCTACAACAACAACAACAACAACTGCGAACTTCATGAAAGGGGGTGGGGGAGGGGAAGGAGCATTTTTAAAGTAAAAACGTTGAAAGCTAACGTGCTTAAATTCAATAGATAAATAGAGAAAGTTGACGGCGTTATAGGAAATGAGTGTTAGAAGGGTAAATGAGAGAAAATGAGAGAGAAATAGAGATATAGCGATAGAGAGAGAGAGAGAGTGTGTGTGTGTGTGTGAGAGAAAGAGACTGAGAGACAATGAGTCAGAGGCACAGAAAGTCAGAGGGACAGAGACACAGAGAGCGAGAGCGAGAGTGAGTGACAGAGAAAGTGAGAAAAGAGAGTGAAACAAAAGAGAATTATAATGAGACAGAAGTAAGACAAAGAGAAAATGAAAAATTGAGAAAATTAGCATCAAAGACAGAGGGAGAG
Source organism: Drosophila koepferae (assembly GCA_030914345.1). Lineage (NCBI taxonomy): Eukaryota > Metazoa > Arthropoda > Insecta > Diptera > Drosophilidae > Drosophila > Drosophila koepferae. The sequence continues at coordinate 5,416,364 of JAUESR010000209.1, forward strand.
ATAGAGAAATTTAATGAATCGTTGAAACCAAGCGTACTGAAATGAATGAGAATCGCAATGAAGAGCAATATCAAAAATGTGCGTTGCCAGCGTAGAGTAAACTGAGTAGATGCTTGACATTAAGATAAGCTCACACACCTACATTCGCATGCTCACACACACACACACGCACACACATTTAATTCCATTACTATATATGTATGTAATACTTTTCAAGTTTTATTACTATCCCGGCTCGGTTAATTGAAAGTTAGCCTAGTTAGAGGTCGTTGCGGCTGCCAGAGCTGTGGGCAATTGTGGGACTTAGCTCAAAACTTATTTGAATGCACGACATAAACAGGGACACCCACACAAACACACACACACACACACACACACACAGTAATACTTAGGCACCTTTTGGATATTTTGTTTTTTTTTTTAAGTTATATTTTTAATATTTGTCGCATTGGCCACTGGTTGGCCATTTTAATTGTCAGTAGCAGAGCTCACCTCAGCTGCCCGTTCCACAAGTTGCGGTACATAAAAACATATTCAAAACAAACATAATAAAATGTTAAAAAAAAAAATTTTTTTTTTGTTCCCTGTTTGTTTTCCAGCAGCCCACAGCTGATTTCCTTGGAGACAAATTAGCCAGCAGTTGACACAGAGATAGAGAGCGAGAGAGAGAGAGAGGGAGAGGGAGAGGGAGAGCCGCCAATGTTTGAGTTGGTTTTTCCCTTTTTTTTTCAACTTTTATTTTTTGGGCAAACATTAATAAAGTTGCCCGAGGGCGCTGGAGGTTGGGTTCGGCGTGCAGGTCGAATGTCGTCGCTGGGCACAGTTTGGCATTTGTCTTTATTAAAGTGCCTTTTGGAAATAGCCAAAAGGAGCGTTAGCTGACAACCGCATAGGGCTTTGGGCCCAAAAGGTATCTGCGTGTTGACTGCGATAATAAGGAGAGCAGCTTGACAGACAAACGGCCAATGCTTTGCCAAAATATTGATGGAGCAGGCGGGCTTACTTCAGGACTCTAAGAGACCAAGAAAAGAGAGAGAGAGAGAGAGAGAGAGAGAGAGAGGAGAGAGAGAGAGGGAGAGAGGAAGAGGGAGAGAGATGGTCAAAGAATAATATATCTTAATGATCGGAAAATTGAATCTATAAATTTGGCTTGAGTTGGCTAGAAAGTTCACGAGAATGAGTCGAAAGTGCACAGATTGAGTGAATGATTGATTAATTGACTGACTGATGGGCTAATGGACTGAGTAAATGATTGATTGACTGTAAGATTGATAGACATCACTGACTAGCTGTTAGTCCACCTGACTTTGTGGCTCGGTGATTGATTGATTGACTGATAGGCTAAGGCAATAACTGATTGACTGCCGGCCTTACAGACTGACTGATGTGCTAGCTAATTGATGTCAAACATAATGAAAAGTTCAAGTTCATCATGCTGACTGTCAGACTAACTGGCAGATTGATTGACTGCTGACATATAAACTAATGGGCTGACTGGCTGACGAATGGACTTTCGTATAAACAGAGAGACTGACTGATTGATTGATGAACTGACTGATTGATGAACCTACTGATTGACTAACTGACTTACTGACTGATTGATAGACTGCCAGATTAACTGATGGACAAGCTAATGGACTGACTGGCTTATTGATTGAGTGATTGATTGACTAACAGATTGAGTGTGTAATGGAAAGTCCGATTGATTGACTGATAGACTGACAGATAATTAACTGATGGACTGACTGATTAACGTATTGATTGACTGAGTGATTGACTGACTGATGGACGTACTGATTGATTGACTAATTGATGGACTGACAGATTGACTGACAAATAACTAACTGACAAAGTTGCTAACTGATGGACTGAGACAGATTGACTACCTAATGGACTTATTAATTGACTTGCTGATTGACTGATTGATATACAGATTTAATGATTACCCAATCGATTGATCAACTAGCTAATTGAATGATTGATTAATATGGAAGTGTTTCAGTGACCATCTGTTTATTTAACTAATCAGCTGATATACTGATTGTCCAACTGACTAGTTGATGTACTGATAAGCTAACTGATTGATAAACTGCTTGAGCCACTCTCTGTAGTTGTGGTTGAAGTAACAATTTACATCATTGCCAGATGCACTTTGGCTACACGCCCTTGATGCAGCCTTTGCTGTGCCTTTCCAAGAGCTCTCGTCTAATTCGACCTGACAGATTCCACATATTAGCTGAATTGAATTTGAGCCAATTCGTTGAATGCTTTAATGTTATTTGCCATGAAAGCAAAAGTAACCAAACACTATTGTTCAGTCAACTAGCTGTGCTACAAGCACTTCACGCTGCAACATAGTTCCCTATTCCAACCTGCTGCCCCAGCACCTACCTCAGCCACGTCTCCACTTCCCTTTTGCCCAGCTGTAGAATTTGCCACCTTATGCGAAACTTTACTTTTGCAGTCAGCGTTGCTTTTACGTGCTGTTCGCTGCTCTGATTTTGCTTTGCTTTTACGCCTTTACAAAGCAAAGCACAGGCTGTGAGACGGAAAGGGAGAGAGAGAGAGAGCGAGAGAGCGAGAGAGAGAGAGAGAGATGCGTGTGTGGGCAAGTAAATGCTTAATGTTACTTCAGGTAACGTTTTGTTCTTTCAGTTAATGAAATTACCAGGCGACATTTTGCATTATGCACTCACTTTTTGTTGTTGCTCTGCTATTATGTTGTTGTTGTTGTTGTTGTAGCTCCACACATGCGTGTCTAATTTCAGTTGGGTACAGCAATTTGATTACTTTAGCGCACGAGTCGAGCGGAGAGCTTCAAAATAAGACAGGTATTCCTAGAGCTTCCATTTTCTATACCTACCCATATATATATATATATATGTGTGTGTGTGTTTATGTGCGCGTGTGTGCAACTAAATGTAAAGCGTAGCTGGGAATTGTGTGGGCGTGGCCAGTCATGTGTTAGGCGCTCAAAAAGCGTCTCAAAGGTAAAACGAGAATCATATTTAAAGCAGAAAAATAACTCCAGTTCCCAGCTACAAACTGTCATTCAAATACCCTTTGCAACCGAGACGAGACTAAGGTGAATTAGTTACACTAGGAAATTTGCTAATATTAATAAATAAACGAAAATTGAGAGTTTTCTAACATAGAGCATAGAGAGTGCCACTTAGATGAATTGATTTCGATATTTTTGTAAGTTTTTAAACTTTCGAATATTATATCTCAGCAACGATTACATCGATTTGAATGTAATAAATTTTGTTAAATGCAAAAACTATTTAATTTTCACGAAAACAATTATCATATTTGTAAATATGAAAGAACATCTAAAAAACTCAGGTATATTATTGGGATCATGTAAATAGTTGAGAGAACTTTGGCTGCGATTTGTGGTCGTAGACAAATAGAACAAATACTTTGGATTCAATGAAATAACGTATTTGATATAATTTTGCATAATTTAGTAACAATAGGTCTAAGCTCTGTCTCATGCGAATATAAATTGAATCATATGAGCTCCGTAGGCTGTGTGTTCTTCTCCCTTGAATGATGGAAGAATCCAGCCTACTAAGCATTTTTAATTTCAATATGGATAAGGCATCCTAATGTTAAATATTGATATTAAAATAAGGCAACGCACTCTTTAAAATATGTTCTAGAAAAAAAAAAAATAAAATAAATAAATAAATAAAAAAAATCTAAAATTATATTTAATGAAAATTTACAGACCTGAAATTTCTGCTTACCATTACATTAATTAATTAAATATTTTATATATTAATTAATTAAATATTTTATATGAAGGCTCTTTTAAAAAATATATAAACAATTATTTTCAATAAAAATTTACACACCTGAAACTTTTGTTTGTTTCAAAATGATTAATTTTTTTATACAAAAAATTGTATTTCTTTTAAATCGGAGTTTTCATTAAACAGATAAAACTTTGCAAGCTTTCAGAAATATCAGGCAGGCCGTAAGACTCGCTGCTAATACTCTTAGTTAGAGCAGCGAATTCATAAACAACAACAGGCAGCAACAAAGCCAAAAGCAAAGCGGCAACAACCAGCTCGCAAATGGCTGGGGAGTGGAGAACTTGGGCTTAGGCGCTGGAGCTGGCGCTGGCGCTGGCGCTTGCCTGGCCTGGCCTGGCTTGGCCTGGCGCTGCGCTGTGCTGGCCTAGACTCGAGTAGTGAGGGTCTCGCTGTTGCGTGGAAGACGATTTAATGCATACAAAATGATTTACACGCCGCTGGCCAAATATAAAACCCAAGCACGTTGAAAAACTGCCAACGGAGGCGAATGCGTTCTTGAGGCAGCAACGCAAGCGCCAGCCCACAGCCCCCCAAATCCACTCGCATTCCCCCATACATACTCTGTCCTGGTGCTCAACTGTCCTGGCCTTAAGCGCACGCATATGGATGCAGTCGCTGTCAACGTACCCCTGGCCAACAGCAGCTATCTGGCCAGGTCTGGCTGTGTTCGGGCTTGGGCTCTTGGTTGAGTCTGGGGCTATATTTTTGTTTTGTGCTTGGCTTGCATATGCTTTCGGGCTCCGCCTCTGGGCGCCACATAATCAGCAACGCAGCAGCGCTGAAAAGTATGCTACGCGTTTGCCAGAGTACCCTTATGGCCTAGGCCCACCCGACCGACCACCCGACCGCCCGCCTGCCTGCTAGCCAACAAGCTAAAAATCTCTGATGATACGAAATCAACATAAACAACAGTAACAACAACAACAACAACAGCAGCATCATCAGCAGCATCAGCAGCAACAGCAACAACAACAGCAACAACAACAAACTACAGCAAGAATAACAACAGCTATGGGCTTAGGGGGCGGCTGGGTGAGTGCTGCCTCAGCTTCAGCCACCTATACACTGACTGGGTTTATGGCACAAAAGCAACTGCAAATAGGGTTAACAGCCAGTGCAATTTTCATATTACCCAACAGCATTCACAGCTATTGCAGCACCCTATCTCTCTAAAGCCGCCCCCTCCCACTCCCATCGAACGCCGTCTATAGAGGCGCCCGGGCAATGCTCCTACTTTTAACGTGTGTTGTGGCGGCTGCCTGAGATGCGACCTCGTGAGGAGTTCGTTGAACGGATTGCAGCTGCTAACCAGCAGCAGCAGCAGCAGCAGCAGCAGCAGCTGCCATGAGATACATTCCTATGATAAGCACAGACCAATACACAAACACACACACATACATATATATATGTATGTATATATATCTCTATATGGGTAATTGTTGCAGTGGAGCAGCCACGCTGCATCTGCATCAATTGCCCATCGCACATTCGTCCCTCATTGTATTAATGCACTTGCAGTTAAAGCCAGTTCTTCAAATAAAGTTGATTTAGAGAGTTAGTTCATAGAGCTGAGTAAAGTCAAGCATGTTCTCTATCAATGTTTCTTATCAGTTGAAGCAAGCAAATGAAGTGGATGCCAAAAGATAACGCTAGATAAGAGCTGAGAGAGTCATAGAGCTTACAAAGAATTTATTCAGTTTAACGTTTCGGAAATACAAAATTAAATTAAATTAAAAAATACAAAATAATTTTAATTTAATAAATTAATGTATATAACTATAGATATGTAACTCCAAAACTAAATCAGATTTTATTCAGGCAGGCAGACAAACATACTTGTAGCTTGATTGATTGACGGATTTGATGGTATATCGAGTGATTGATTGACAGTCTGATTGATCGACTGACTTTAGCTGATTCACTGATGGACTAATTGACTGATTCGCAGCCAAGCTGCTGACAAGCTGACTGATAGCTTAACTGCCTGATGATTCCATTATCATAGATTGCCGCTCAAGGTCAAAGAGCTGGCTGGCTGATTGATTGATTTGCGAGCATATCAATTGATAAATTAACAGTCAAGTGATGCTGGGACATGGAACTAGCTGGGGGGGTAGACTGTTTAGCTCACTTACTGGTTGATAGACAGAGGAGCTAGCTGACTGATTGACAGTCTGATTGATTGACTGGCTGACTGATTTAATAATGCGTCAATTGATTGATGCATTGATTACCCTAACAGACAGTTAAACTGGCTTAAGGAAAAAGGAATTATCAGACGACAGACAGATTGGCTGATTGACTGAATTGAGAATAAATAAAGAGATTGATTGATTGATTGATATTCAAATGGCTAGTTGGTTGACTGTTAAGCTGTTTTAAGATTGACGTATTTGATTATTGACTGTTGACTGTTGATTGAAGAACTAACTGAATGCTTGATTGACTGATTGATTCACAAAGTGTTTGACTGATTGCAGGATTAACTAATTGATTGATTGATTGGTTGAATGCGATTTAGTAACAGATTTATGTTTGACTGATTGGCTGAGTAATTTATTGTATAATTGATTGACAAACTTACTAATTGATTGTTTCGCTGATAGCTTAACTAATTGACTTATGATTGATGGACTTATAGATTGACTGACTGATTAAATGACTGAATGATTGATTGTCAAAGTTATTGACGATTGATTGATGTCTAATTGCTAAGGAATTGACTGTCAGAACGAAGTAACGTGATGAGTAACCATTGACAGATGGATTGATTGACTAGATGACTGATTGTTACCGGATTGACTTGCTGATTTACTGATTGTTTGTTTAGCTGATGAACTGTTTATTTCACTGAATTGAACCAATTGAACTAACTGCAGAAAGTGTGAACACTTTATGCACGCAACTAGCTTAAAGACTTAATAAACTCGAGTTCAACATTTATTCAGTTAGACAGACAAACAAACCGCATGCAAACAGCTGGACGAGCCTAAAGGCTTTATCGGTTAGTAGCTGCCTAATTAACATTTACTTATTCCTTGCTCATTCATATAGAGTTATATCAATATTAATTAAATGCAAAACTTGACAGTTAGCCGCAAATGATGTTTGACAATTAGCCGCAAATGCAAACACTTCGAGCGATTTCTATGGCACTGCATCGTTACAATCAATAAATTGAATACGTTAACTGAGTTTTCGCCTGATCAGCATAATTTTTTATTGATATTTCATTTGTTTTTGCTCGCTTTTGGATTTTTAATTCATTTATGACTGCAGCTGGTATTTGTTGCTCTTGCTGGCTCGCTCTTAACGTTTGTTTATTTATACGATTTCAATCATTTTTGTGGAAATCCCTGAACTCGCAATACATTTGCTAGCCATTGTCCATACGGAATGACCAAATTAAGCTATGCCTAGTTGTCACTTCCGCAGAGGCAGTGAGGGAGAGCGAGAGAGATAGAGAGAGAGAGAGAGGGCGAACAGAGAGTGAGATAGATTCTTATATGAAATGCCGTTTGCATTAATAACACAAAACGGTGCTCGAGGGGCAGCCACCCCTTCAGTTGTTGGCCCGAACGGAAATGCAAAATTGACAAAGCCAAAATGCTTTAAAGTCCATTTTTGGCATTGCAGCTGAAAATATATACACACACACACACACACACATAGATTGTGTGAGATGTTGCTGCTGTTAGAATTTCTTTCTTCCTTTTGGCCAACAATGGGCCAGAGATCTGAGCAGAGACAGTCCAGAAGGATGCGAGACGGTGCACGCCATTAAATCTCTTTAGAACTCAATTCTTATTCCCAACGCAATTTATACAACAAAACTTCACAAACATGGACAAACACATAGAGATACACACACACACACACACACACACACACACACACACACACAAGCGCTAACAATGCTGCAAATTCACAGGCCGAAAAAAAAGAGCTGAACTAGGCAACAGACAGAGTGCTAATACCCTGTAATTTTTACGCTTCAAGTACTTGTTGGCTCACTCAGCTACTATAGACAATTGCCTATGTATATATAGATATATTATATTTAATGTTATTCTATTAAATGAATTAAACTCTACATTTCTGATTCTCGATTCTAGATTCTCAATGTTGCAAGCATTTTAAAAAATTAGAAAAATTGATTGAATTTTAAATTATTAAAAAATTACGCAAAAATTAATTTTTAAACAAAAATTCTCAAACTTTTGCCGAAATATTGAGACTACACTAAAAGAATTTTAATTTAATTCCCACTGAAATCCCATCAAACTTCTTCACCTATTAAGCATATTCAATTTACAGGGTATTCGAAGCTGGCAAAAGAATGAAAATAAAACGAAAGCGAACGACGAGCTACAATGCAGCGCTCTGCTCTGTGCATATGTCTATATATATATATATATATATATATATATATATATATATATATATATATATATATATATATATATATATATGTGCGGGCGGCAATAAGAACTGAGAGCTGGCGTGACATATGGAGCGGAATAGAAAATAAGCACACGTCAACTGCATAACACAAACACATAGAAAACATACGACGCGACAAAGCCAAAAAAAAAAAAAAAAAAGAGAGAGAGGAAAAAAATAAGTGTACAAGTAAAAGTGTTAAAGGTGAAAAAGCACGGCTATCGAATACCCTGTAAGAAGTTGTGGCCGCTGTCTGCTCAGCTCACTTCTGTAACAAATTTGACATATGATAAAAATTGAGTTCAAGTTTTGAACGCCTTGCGATAAAGTGAGTTAAATAGCTATCGTGAGTTCGATTATTTCCATTAGTTATCGAATATATCATGTAAGAAGCAGTAAACTATAGTAAACTAGTTATCGTAAACTAGTTATCGATATTTATTGATTTAAATGTTATAGATAATTCGTGTACTTTGTTCTTTTGAATAAGTATCGTTTTTTTATGAGATAAAGTTGCATAGCTTGAGCTCTTCAAGTTCGATAGAGATAAAATGAATTAAGTCTATCTGAAGTCAAGCTTATCGATATCGATAGATTTCATAGAAATGACAAAGGAATATAACGCTCAAGCCATAGTTAATATTATATATAAGAAGCTATCGCTAATAGTAGTTATCGATAATATTAATAGTTTTTATATAATAAGCTGACGATTATATAAATATTATCTATCGATATCAGTACCCGTATATTAAAATATCGATACTATTAACAAAATGCAACAATAATAATGTTATGGATAACTATAGTACTTATCGATCGAAAAATTACCAATTGTATGTTGTGCATGATATATTTAGCATCTAACGATGTTTATCGATATCATTGAAAGCCTGCTTCAAGGTATCGAAGCCATCCACTACTCGCTCATTAGCTACAGGGTATTCAAAAGGGAAGTCGCTGCCCAGGCTGGCATTGAATGGGGCAAAGACGGTATTGGGGCACTGTGTGGTAAGCGGTGAGTGTATAAAAATGGCGTAAAGCCGTGGAACATATTTATATTTCAGAGATAGAGAGAGAGAGAGAGAGAGGGAGAGCGAGAGGGAGAGAAAGAAAACTAGTGAAGCTGTTTGATACAGAAAAGCGGGCAGGCACAACAGTGAGCCAGCACAATGACAATAACAGCAGCAACAGCAACAACAAGCACGACACAAATGACAACAACATAAAGGTGCACAGCGACAGATAGAGTGAGAGAGAGACAGACAGACAGAGAAAGAGAGAGAGAGAGAGAGAGGGGGCAAAATCTGTGGCATGCACAAAGGCTAATAAAAGCGAGCAGGCGACTCGCAGCTGGCAACAGGGAAAAGGACTTGAACGCGGGTTTCTATAAAAAGAAATTTAAGAAAAAATCAACTATATAGATATATCGATATATATATATATATATATATTAATATACCTATATATATCCATATATACATCAGATTTTCATATGTGAATTATGAAGCCATATAAAAAGTTGAAATGAATGCAGCTATAAAATCAATTAGTGTTCCATATTTTTTTTTTCTACCAAATTTTATCAGCGTGACGTGGCTTAAGAGACAGACGACAAAAAATAACGAAGCTGAAAGAATTCAATTTTAATTGTAAACTCAAACAGCAATGCACGCGATGCGGGAGGCTGTGCGGAGTGAGTGCCGCATGGAGCAGTTTAAAGCGATAATCTTAAAGCGCAGCAGAGATTGAATAAATTTGGCTTGCATGTAAAATATGTGGACTATAAGAATATAACATATGATGTGAGATGAAAACAGTGTTAATAGTGTAATTAAGATGGAAGATTGAGTAACCATTGAGCTTAGGCTGAATTGCTCTATCTCTCTCTCTCTCTCTCTCTCTCAGATGGGTGACTGATCAATGCTGATGCTGATAGACAGAGAGAGAGAGAGAGAGAGAGAGAGAGAGAGAGAGAGAGAGAGAGAGAAAGAGAGAGAGAGAAAGAGAGAGCGAGAAAGAGAGAGAGAGAGAGAGAGAGATGAAAAGATCTCTGCTGTACTCCAACGCTTGCATCACAGTCATTGATGCAGAACCAAGATGAGTCAGCTACATTGATCGAAGCAGAGCTCCGCTGTGAGAATCTACGACGATCTCTGCGGAACTCTGCTGTATGAATCACAGCGATCGATGCTCAGTTCAAATTTGAGAGTTATTAGAATCTATGTTTAACTCAGATGAAAGAGCGACCGATGGTGGGGTGTGATGAGAGAGCAACAGGGATCGTTGTGGAAATCTGATGTGAGAGCTACAACGAGCTCTGCAGACTCACAGTGATCGATGTTCAGCTCAAATATGAGAGTTATTAGTGATCGATGTTGAACTCAGATGAGAGAGCTACCGTGATCGATGTTGAACTCAGCTGAGTGAACTAAACGAATCTATACTATATCAAGATATATAATCTTTGTATATCTATACTGAACTCAGATGCGAGCGACATTTATCGATGCAGAATTGATCGTCGCTTTGAAGAGCAACTGTTTTAACATGCATATGGGCATTTCTTCAGAAAAGTAAACTTTAAACTTTATAGCGTTCGACACTTGGCTTTTTTGCAATTATCTTTTTAGTCGTTAGAGACTAGAACTTAAAGCAAATAAACAAGCTCGAGTTTGTTTGATGCATTTGGTAAATTTATAGCTATTTTGCTCTATGTAGTAGAAATATTTTGTTGGTCTTTTCATAAGCCTAATTATAATATATGTCTTCCGCTGGCTTGAAAGCTTTCACGTGCTTTCAATTGCTTTAATGCGCTTTAAGCTTTTCGCATTGTTTTACAATTTCATCCGCGTCATTTTTTTAATGCTTGTGCAATGCCAATTCGCTTTCAAAAAATGCTTTGCCTTAATTACGCCATTCAATTTTGCTACTGCTGCTGGGCCAGGCACAAACATTTCACTACTTATGGAGTGCATCAGATTTCTACACACACACACACACACACACTCGCACACCCGCTGTCAACTATCGATAGTCCAACTGGCTGTCAGTTCGCTTCACTTGTTTCGCTTGCTAAACTTTTGTAGCTTGTTTTCCCTCCGCCCACGCCCCTTCGACACACGCCTTTACCTATTCGCATGTCCTGCATTGTTCAGGTGCTTGGCCAGCACTTGGAGTTGGCCTGCTGTTGCCTGTCTATCAAATGCCATTCGTTGTCTGCTGCAGCCAAAAAAAAAAAAAAAAAAAACACAAAAAAAAAAAAAAGAATTGTTGCAGCTCTCGCATCTGGGCCAGGCTGCTTTTGGCCCTTGTTGTTAGAATTTTTCTAGCTCGACTATTTGCTGTGGTTGCCTTCGCCTTTGCCACGCCCCCCTGTCCTAGTCGCTGCTCCCCGATTTCTTTTTATTTTTATTATTTGTTGGTTTTTGTTGTCGGACGTCTGGCCGCCTTATTTATGTACATGTCGCATTGCATTGCATAGCTGAAGGGGCAGCCAAATGATTCTACTTCAAATCTATATATATCTATATATATATATATATGTATGTATGTATTGGTGCTTATCTATATGCCTTTGCATCTGTATGGCCATGCACTCTCATAAGAAAATTGCTGCTTCAAAAGAACTTTTGCAGAATTGTTGTTTGCCTTTCAGCAAATTGTTCACAGATTAAAATATGAGATTTATTTGGTGCTCAGACTCAGTTACGAGCTACATTATTTGCATGCAAAGAGTATCAAAGCGAGAAATATATATATACTCATATATATATATATATATATATATATATATATATTCATTTATTTGAGCTTGCTTCAAACAAGAGATAATCAGAAAATGGCAAAATATTTCCTTTTACATTTCAATGCAATTTTCCAGTTGACTTCAGTTCAAATATGCTTTATAAGGAATGCCAATTAAAGTGGCTAAAGATACAACAAGAGACGTTGGCATTAACATATCTCATATGAAAAAAAAAAAAAAAAATAAATAAATAAATAAAATAAAAACTTTATCCAGGAATATGTTCATTGTCTATCCTATACTTTACTGTCCCACAGCTAGCGTTATCTATAGCTATAGTTGAGCTATCGTATTTAACGCTTAGCTTTTCAAGAGTTTTTAGACATTACTAGAAATTCAGTTGAGTCTTATTAAGCCCACAGAGTTTGCCCGTTACTTTATACATAATATTCAATCTAGAACTTTGCCTTTTGCCTCTTGCAGTCTACGTCCACTGTGTGGCTCCGACTTGGCGCAGATTTGGGGAATAGCTGCAAAAAGCAACTATAAACGCATACAGGTCCTTCAAAACCGAGCGATGCGGCATCGAGATCTGAATCTGCATATAGTAGAGGAACAGATCGGCAGACACACGAGCAGATACATTGACAGACTGGTCAAACACCGTAGCAGACTGGCGAGACAACTGCTCCCTGTGAGACCACCAAGGCGACTAAAACCCTTGGGATTCGCCAAGAATATGAACTAAATTAAAAGTATAATTAAGTTAAAAGTAATTTAAATAGTTATAAGTCCTTCTGTGTACAACAGTAGGTTAGGTCCTATATTTTAGTCTCTAATGTGTTGTTAATTTATTACAATGCATTGCAATGGTAACTGCAGCTTGGTGTGAAGTGCTAGATATTTAGTATATCTGTATATATATCAGCGGCTAAAATGATCGATGTAGTTAAAGTTTAGATTACTCTATAGCGAATGTGCAGCAGCAGAAAGTTTCGAAAAATTCTATAAAATAGCCAAGAAGGCGGCTCATGGATGCCGAAATGCAGATGGCAATGCTCAATTAGCGCATATTCAAGAGCTTCAATCAGAAGGTTTATGCGGAATGGCTTCTGGTTTCAAGCTGAAAGGTAGCTTGAGAAGACAAGAAAAAAAGAAAAACAAACAAGCTATATATAAGCTTAAAGTTTAGCCTTAGAAGATTAGGGAAGGTTAATAGGCACACAAAAAGTATTTGGACATATTCATTGCATCTGAAAACTTGAAGTAGAAGAAGATATCAATATAAGTATCATAAATATTTTATTTATTCATTTTTTTTATTGCAAATAATTTTAAAAATATGTATTTATTTTTTATTTTTGACTCTTTTAAAGATAATTAATGAATTTATCCGAGATAGTTATTTCGTTTAGAAATAACTTGTTTAATAAAAATAAATTTTTATATATATTTCTTTAGTTTTTTTTTTTTTTCAAATTTATGAATTTGTCCCAGATACTAATTTCATTTAGGAATTACTTATTTCATTTATTTTACCATCATATCATTAAAAAAAATTTTTTTATATATATATATATATATTTTTTTTTTAATTAAATTTTATTTTTTAACATTTTTTTAATAATATCAGTTAGTATTGATATATGGATCAAATATTTTTTTTGACTTCACTAATTTTTTTTTTTATATATTTCAGTTTTTACATTATTTCACAAGGTGCACTTTATAGGGCTTACAGATATATTTTTATTTATTTATTTTTTATATATTTATTTTTATTTTTGACGTAACTTTTTTTAATATTATCAGTTAGTATTGATATATGGATCAAATATATATATATATATAATTTTTTTTTTTCTTATTTCAGTTTTAATATTATTTCACAAGGTGCACCTTATATGGCTTACATATATATTTTTTTTTTTTAAATTTTTAATATACTATTTGATGTATTCCTTAAAAGCGTAATAGTAATGCAATTAATGCATTTGTTATGCCTAGAAACTTTTGCACTTCGGCATGCCTAGGGAACTCTACTTGGCTTATAAGAAAGTTAAAACAAGTGTTTAATTATCATAATCAAAGGGCCCGACAGATTGTATATATCTATATAACAGCAGATTCAGAATTGCATTTTCAACGTTAAATTTTCAACATTGAATTTAAGTTTCGCCTTTTACATTATTTCAAACACATTTAATGTTGTTTTTATTTATTTTTTTTTTATTTAATAATAAAGCTCGAAACACTCACACACACACTTACACACACACATGCAGCTGACTGGCGCCCCAAAAAAGCGTCGAGCATTAAATTAATTGTGGGAATATCTCAAGGCGGCCTTCGCGAACTTTTGCCCTTTGTAGTCCTTGTTGTTGTTTACATTGAAGTCCGGGGCCAGCTGCGTCTGAGGCGCGTCAACATGATTAACGTGATATTATCAAAGTGTATGTGTGTGCGCGCGCGCGTGTGTGTGTGTGTGTGTGTGTGTGTGTGTGTGTGTGTGTGTATGTCCGGTACTCAGTGTAGTTTATAAGCCCCAGCATCACTTTGCATGCTTGATATGGGGTTTCTTTTTTTTATTTATTTTTTATTTTTAAAGAGAAATTGGGTTGATGTGCATAATACCCTGTAAACTGCATAAAGCCTGAGCTGGCTTCTTAAGTTAAGCATAATATCAATTATTTTATTGATGTGGGATTTCGTTTGTAGTAAAAGAAGACTATACGTGCGTAATACCCTGTAAAGTGAGCAGGTCTCTTTTTATTTTATTTAAAAATATTTATTAGGAAATATCAGATCATTTAATATAGGGTTTTTATTGTTACAAAAAGGAAATATAGTTTGTTCCATAAACTGGTCAAATTCCCTAAATAGTTTCTCGAGCTAGAATATTTAATTATAGTAATATAGATAATATCAAATGTAGTATATATAGAGAGTAAACTGAGTTCCGCTTTAACTGGCTTCAGCTCAGCTCAGCTTCAGTCTCAGCCTCAGCCTCAGCTTCAGCCCAGCTTCAGCTTAGTCCAGCTTAAGCTTCAGCTTCAGCCTCAGCTTTGGCCTCAGCTTCAGCCCAGCTTTAGCCAAGTTTCAGCTCAGCTTCAGCTCAGCTCAGCTTCAGCTCTGCCCAGCTTTAGCTTAGTCCAGCCTAAGCTTCAGCCTCAGCCTCAGCCTCAGCCTCAGCTCAGCTCAGCTTCAGCTCAGCCGCAGCTCAGCTCAGCTCAGCTCAGTTTCAGCTCTGCCAGCTTCAGCTTCACCTTCAGCCACAGCCTTAGCCACAGGCTCAGCCTCAGCTTAAGCTTCAGCTTCAGCTTGAGCTTCAGCCTCGACTTCAGGCTCAGCATCAGCCTCCGTTTCAGCCTCCGCTTCAGCCTCAGCTTCAGCTCAGCTTCAGACGAGCTTTATTCAAGCTTCAGCTCAGCTTCAGTCTCAGCTTCGGTTAACAGCTCTTAGTCAAGTTCACAGCCACACCAAAATGTAGCCAAACCGAGTGCAAATTCCAGGGTATCTGTAGTGTCCACTTGTTTTCTTGCTTTCGCATATAATTAATTGACACATGTGCAGCAAGGCGTGGCATGAATACCCTACTCAGTCCCTTGCTTCGCCTCTGCTACGACCATCAACACTTGGCGCATCGCATTAACTGTTATTATTATTTATTATTTTCGCTAGGCATCTTCAGTGCTGCTTTTTTTTTTACTGCTGCTGCCCTTGTTGTTGTTGTTGTTAATTAAACTAAAGCGTTCTGCTCCCGCTGCCCGATCCAGTTGCTGTCCTGTCGATCCTGGCCGCAGGCAGCACGTTGTTCGGGGAATTGCCGCCAATTCATTTTGGCGCATTTTAAATGCTGAAAGTCATTTACAAAAAAAAAAAGGGATCAAAAGGATATCAACGGCATTGGTAAGGATGCATCAGCTGCGAGGCGTACATCTCACTGTGTGTTGTCTCTCTCTCTTACTCTCTCTCTTACTCTCTCTCTCTTACTCTTACTCTCGCTGGCTGAAAATTTATTGTTTTTGCCATTAGCGCGGCAAATGCGTCGCGGCAAGGCAACAAACGTTGTTAATGCGCGAATTCATTAAGCGAATTGTGGGCAGTGCCACGCCCATGCGTCACTCCAGCGCCTGCTTGGTTAATTGTAAACAAATGCCAGGCGCTGCCATTTCGTCCGATTAAAGTAGGCGAGATTCATGTGAAAATTCACAAGCATATTTTCTCAACCAGAATCCTCACTTTTCATCGAGAGCTGAAACGAAACGTGTCTAAAAAAATTTCTAACAAATTAAAATTTTTCTCAAAAATTTCATTTTTATTCACATTTTTCACATTTTTTTTTGTGCGCGTTTTTTTTTTCGTCTTTTCTAAAGAGAAAAAAATTGACAAAAAAAAAAAAAATATAAATAAAATAAATAAATAAACATATATTAATTCGAAACTAAAAAAATGTCGGAAATGCAGAATCTTTTGGCCATTAATGCCGGACGTGATATCAGCGATTGTGTGCGCACTCGGAACGTTACGGCCGCGTTGGCTATATCGAATATTGTGAAGAGCTCATTGGGTCCGGTGGGCTTGGATAAGATGATGGTCGATGAGATTGGTGACGTAACAGTGACCAATGATGGTGCTATGATTCTCAGTCTACTCGATGTGGATCATCCGGCTGCCAAGGTGCTGGTGGAATTGGCCCAGCTGCAGGATAAGGAGGTGGGCGATGGCACCACATCGGTTGTCATTTTGGCAGCCGAATTGCTGCAGAATGCCAACGAACTGGTTCTACAGAATATTCATCCGACCACAATTATTGAGGGCTATCGTCTGGCCTGCAAACATGCCTGCCGTTATATATCCGAGCATTTGACTATACCGGTATCTGAGCTGGGACGCGATTCGTTGATTAGCATTGCCAAGACTGCGGTTAGCTCGAAGATCATTGGAGCCGATGCAGACTTCTTTGCTGAGATGGTTTTGGATGCTGTGAAGGCTGTTAGGTATACCGACTCGAAGGGACGGCAATTCTATGCCGTCAAGTCGCTCAACATACTGAAGATTCATGGCAAATCGGCTCGCGAGTCGGTGCTGATGCCGGGATACGCTTTGAGCTGTAGCTTGGCCTCGCAGCAAATGCCCAAGAAGGTGATCAATGCGAAAATTGCCTGCTTTGACTTTTCGCTGCAGAAGACCAAACTCAAGCTGGGCATTCAGGTCTTGATAAATGATCCCGATAAGCTGCACGGCATTCGTGCCCGTGAATTCGATATCAGCAGAGAGCGTATTGCCATGATTCTGCGCACCGGCGTCAATGTCGTCTTCTGCACTGGCGGGGTCGATGATCTATGTATGAAGTACTTCGTCGAGGCCGGTGCCATGGCCGTGCGTCGTGTCAAGAAAAGGGATTTGATGAACATAGCCAAGGCAACGGGTGCCGCATTTCTTTCCTCGTTGAGCAATTTGGATGGCGAGGAGAGCTTCGATGCCTCGATGGTGGGCGAGGCAGCTGAGGTGGTAGAGGAGCATTTCTGTGATGATGATCTGATCATCATTAAGGGCCCCAAGGCACGCACTGTCGCCTCCATCATTTTGCGTGGCCCCAACGACACCTACTGTGATGAAATGCAACGTTCGTTGGACGATGCTCTCAGCATGGTCCGAAGCGTGCTGGCAAGCAAAAAAGTCGTCGCTGGCGGTGGCTGTGTAGAGGCAGCTCTATCCATTTACTTGGAGAACATGTCCACAATGCTGGCAACCCGCCAGCAGTTGGCCATTGCTGAGTTTGCCAAATCCATGCTCGTAATCCCAAGGACCTTGGCTTTCAATGCCGCCAAGGATGCCACCGATTTGGTGGCCCAGCTGCGCTCCTTTCACAACTCTAGCCAAAAGGTCAGCAAGCTAGACGATCTCAAGTGGATGGGCTTGGATCTGTACGAGGGTGTCGTGCGCGATAATAAAAAGGCTGGCGTGCTGGAGCCAGCCATAGCAAAGATCAAGTCACTCAAATTCGCAACTGAAGCAGCCATCACTATATTACGCATTGATGACCTGATTCAACTTGCTCCCGAGAGTGAAGTCGAGAAGAAATACGAGGATACTTTTGCCTCTGGCGAGCTGGACGATCTAGATCTAGCTCTAGATCTAGATCTAGGTCTAGGTCTAGGTCTCGATATAGTTCAAGAGTACTAGATCATTCTACTTTCATACGCCTTCTATATATCATTAATTTCATATTCTCTCCTTTGTGAAATGCATAATAAATAAAGCTCTGAATGTGCTGCAAATTCAATTCTTCCAATACAATTCTTCTTCAGGCAGAAGGGAGCGTGGATTGGATTGGATAAATTATAGATATATTCTTGAACGGAACGACGAACGATGAGTTTATGTTGCCATTTCCGTCTGTCTCTTCATTCGTTTGTATTGCTGCATGTCCCCCCCTCTCTGGTATTCTCTCTCTGCACTTCCCTCGGAACGTCCAACCGCTCGCATGTAGGCGAATCAGTTTGCCTGTCCGTGCGGCTCGTGCGTTGAGTACCTTCGCCTGTCCGTCTGTCCCTTCGTGCATCTTTTTTTCACTCTGTTTTTTCATCTGTCCTTCCCTCTGTTCTTTCCGCTGATCACTCGCATGTCTGCCAACCAGTTAGCCTCTCTGGCTGCTCCTCCGTCTGTCTGTCTTTCAGCTTGTCCTTGCGTCTTTCCTTTCCTCTGCTTTTCCCTCTGTACGTCTAACTGCACATGAGTCTGTCGTCCGTCTGAGTACGTCTCCGTCGATCTGTCCATTAGTCCGTCTGTTTGCCTGTCAGTCTGAGTACGTTTCCGTCCATCAATTCCGTCATACGTCCATTTGTCCTTCCGCCTGTCCTTCAATCTGCGCTTTACTCTGCACGTCCAACTGTCCGTAAGTCTATTGTCCGTCTAAATACCTCTGCGTCCGTTTGTTCATTCTTCCGTCTGTCCGTTCGTCCATCTGTCTGTCTGTCCGTCTGAGTGTTTCTCTGTCCGTAATTCTGTTCATTCTGTCTGTCTAAGTCCCTTTCCGTCTGTTCGTTCATCCATCCGTGCGTCCATCTTGTAGATGGTCTGTCCGTCCGTTCGTTTATTCGCTCGGCCGTCTGTCCATCTATCCGTTAGTTCATGCGTTTGTTCATCGATCCGCTCGTCTCTCCATCTATATAAATGCAGCTATCGCTATAGAGTTTTTAAATATCCATCCATATCATTGCTTACATTATAGTTCATCTGCATCTTGACATCGAACTACTATATATGCTATATCTAATCTACTACATATATACGCCATATATCTGCTCCTCGCCTGTCACATTTGATTGATTAATATCCACATCCGCTTATCGATATATATATCTCTTTTTTTTCCTGCTAATTATCGATAGTCCACAGCTCACTCGCTCGGCGCTTGCATATGCCCAGCTTGGGTGCTGCCGTAAATAGAGCTGTTTTTCATGCCGCTGGCTGCTCATTAGCCACTTGTCCGGCAGCTCGTTTGTCTGGCCATTAACCAGCTACAACTTCAGCTGCTCCGACTCCGGCCATCGCTGCCCACACCTGCTGCGCCCAGGTATGGCAAAACTTTTGCTGGGCATTGTTGTCGATTTTAAAATTGACGCGTTGCTCCCGGGGCCGTGGTCCTGCCAGCCCAACTAGTACTACAGCAATTAAACAGCGGGCGGCCTGGGAGCGCGAGCGCGACCGACAGCGAAGGTGACCAACAGCCATCGAAGTTCGTTGGCGGCGACAATCAATTTACCTGTCGCCCGTCATGGTGTAGGTGCAGATGGAGACGGGTAGGCGGCACCCCAACGGCGTCTGATAAATGAGAAAAGTTTTAATGCCGTGCGCTCAGGTCGGCTCATTGGCATTTTTACGATGTCAGACCGGGACAGCGTAGGCTGTGGCCCCGGACAAATAGCCAACAAATGAGACGAGCCCGGGTTGCTTAATAGAAAAGCGCAGCGTATGCAAGACAAGCGAAATTGTGGACAACAGCAGAAGCAGCAGGAGGAGCAGCAGCAGCAGCAGCAGCAGCAGGAGCAGCAGCAGCAGGAGCAGGAGAAGCAGCCTGGCGCTGTGGGTTACCCGAAAACACAGAGCCACTGCCCAAGTGGGGCACTTAAAACTTTTGCGCATGCAACCACGGCTACTGATGTCGCTGCCGTAGCAAACTTTTTTTTTTTGCTTTTTTTTTTTTTGTTTATTTTTGGCGCCGCAAACAGGAGGATGTGGCTCCAATATGCAGGGGCGTTGGCCCAGCAATTAAATGAATGGCAACCAGCAGGCAGAGCCATCTGTAATGCGAACAACGTTTTAACGCAACCGCAGCACAGCCAAAGAGTTGACTTTGCATATACTCTAACCCAGAATCGCCATTAACTATGCCATGAGTAGACTCTCCACATGGAATTGCAGCTTAATCAAAGCTAAAAGCATTCATATATGATCATGTGAGACAATTCCTTAGTTGAAGCAGCGCTGACTACAGTCACAGCTTAACTCAGAAGTCTTTTTTTTTTTTGTGATGCCATCATTCTATTAAACAACTTATTACTTATAAGAAAAGTTTAGTTCTGTTAGCTGAGAATTTAAATTTTTTATTCAAAAAATTGCTTCTAAAGTAATATTGTGACGTTTAAAGTGGAAACAATTTTGTTTATTTTTTTTTTAATTTTTATTTAATTAATAAATTTAAAAAATAATTATTTATTTTTTTATTTATTATTTTTAGGATTTTTTATAGTTAATAATAATAATAATAATAATAATATATAATAATAAAAATAAAATTTGTTAAACTTCAAAATAATTATTATTTTTTTACTTTAATGTTTTTTTTTATAATTCAATAATAATAATAATAATAATAATAATAATAATATATTTGATTACTTAATATTTTATTAAAAATTAAATATTTATTAATTGTTTTAAAACGGGTTTTTTATTGTCTTTTTTTTAAGAATAGTAGTATTCATAATCTATATATATATTTTTTTAAAAATTAAAATAATTAATTTAATTTGATTATTTAAATTTGAAAATAATTTGTATATATTTTGTAAAGGTTTTTTTTTTATAGTTTTTAATAATGAAATAATAACATTTTTATTACTAAATAATAATAATAAAAATATTTTACTATAAAATAAATATTTATTTATTTTTTAAAGAGTTTTTCTTTATTGTTTATTAAAAAATAATATTCAGAATATTTTTTTTAATTAAAATTATTAATTTAATTTGATTATTTAAATTTGAAAATATTTTGTATATATTGTGTATAGGTTTTTTTTTATAGTTTTTTAGTAATAATAACAATAAAATTTTTTTTTATTACTAAATAATAATAATACTAATGTTTCACTAAAAAAATATTTATGTATTTTTAAAATGGTTTTTTCTATTGTTTATTAAGAATAATAGTATTCATATATTTTTTTCATAAAACTAATTAATTTAATTCGATTATTTAAATTTGAAAATATTTTGTATTTATTTTTTTTTTTTAGGTATTTTTTCAGCTTACTAATAATAATAATATTTTTGTTTACA
The DNA here is from genome assembly GCA_030914345.1 of Drosophila koepferae. Taxonomy (NCBI): domain Eukaryota; kingdom Metazoa; phylum Arthropoda; class Insecta; order Diptera; family Drosophilidae; genus Drosophila; species Drosophila koepferae. Next base: position 5,437,946 of record JAUESR010000209.1, read on the forward strand.
AAACAATTATTGTGTATTTATATTTCTTTTCATGGTTGTTTGTAGTTTCATAGTAATAATAATATTTATTTTATTACAAACAATAAATATATTAATATAATTTTATTTTTTGTAATTTAAAAATAATTATTGTTCACTTATTTGTTAAGGGGTAATTCATAGTTAAATAATATAAATAACAGTTTTTCGACTCAAAAAAAAAAAAAAATAAATAAATAAATAAAAAAAAAAAAAATATATATATATATATATATATATCTATATATATATATATATATATATATATATATATATATATATATATATATATATATATTTGTTTGCTTAGCTTTTTTTTTATGTTTCTTAATTTTTTATTGTTTGTTTTTATTACTTGCATGCAATGCAATGCAATGCATTATCATTTTATATATATTTTTTTATTTTACATAATTTAAATTAGTTAATATAAATGCTAGAGCTACAAAAGTACAAATAGGAAAAGAAATGCTGTGCTGCTAAACACTTAGTGTTAACTAAAATATATATGCAACAATTTGTAAATATACATATATTTCATAGTTATATATATGTATATATATATATATATATATATATATATATATATATATATATAATATATATGGCTTAAGGAAGAGCTAACAATGCTCATCTGTGCAGCTGCAGAAACATTGCTCTTAGCTAGCTAAATATACTGTAACTAGCTGCAACTAGCTCAACTCTAGCTCTAGCTAAATACATTTCTTTTTGAATTATATTAATATATGTATGTGCATATATATCATAATGAGATATATGTATATGAGCAGTAATTCCACTCACTCAGATCAGATTTGTGTGTGTGTGTGCACGCTAAGTACGCACTGGCAAAAAGCTCTTTCTTTTAATATTCATAATGCTGCTAAGTAAGTGTATGAAATATTGCAACAACAAACGCTGAGTGAATGGCGCGTGCGGCTAACACACACAAAACAAAAAAAAAAAAAAAAGAAGAAGATGAAGAAGAGTGAAAAAAAAATGGAAAGAAGCTGCCCCGCACACTCTGGGTGAACTTGGTTTGTTGCGTGGGTCGCGCTGAGTGGTTAGTAGCTAAAAAATAACAAAAAAAATAATAAAAAAAAAGCTAAAACTATGAAAGCGTCTGACTGCTGACCGCCGGTGCAATTTTTGGCGACCAGCGGCGACGGCGTGACAAAAAACGTGACCAAAACTTTTTGCCGGTTGTGGATGGCTTTTTTTTTTTGGTGGGCGCCTCCGCTTTGTGGCGAGCTGCTGCTGCTCCTCCTGCTCGTGGCTGTGGCGCCAACAAATTTCAATAAATTACAGTTACATTTGCCAAAGTCAGCTGCGCTGTCTGCGGGCTCGATCCGCTCTCGCTTAATGGCAATGTCCTCCAGCCAGCCACGCCCACAGCGCCCACAGAGCCGCTCGCCGACTGCATAATTCAATTTGTGTTAAAGTTTTGCGAGTGCATCGCCCTGAGCGGCCCACTCCTAATGCGCCGCATAATTCAAACAAAACTCCAAGCTGCCTGACAACCTCCAACCAACATCTCTCTCGACAATGGAGCTTCCTCGTGGCGATTTCGAATCGGATATTATACGCACAGTCAGTCAAATCGAATTGCGTAAATCTCAGCAACTCATCTCGTAGAATTCGGGCTAAAGGGCTTTACTGAAAAGTAAGTTTTATTTAATCTTAAATTGCGAAAGTGTTAAAGCACATGGCTATATCGACTCAGTTCGTCATCCTGATCAAGAATTTATATACTTTATGGGGTCTGCCATGCCTCCTTCTGCCTGTTACATACTTCCAACAAAATCATTATACCCTGATTTCCCATTTTCAATGGGCTCAGGGTATACAAATTAGAAAATATATAGAAAATTTATAGTAAATATGAAAAAAATAAATAAAATGAACAAAATAAATAAATAAATTAAATAAAATAAATAATAAGAAAACAAATTTTTAAATATAAAGAAAATTTATAGAGAATTTATAGAAAATATACAGAGAAAATAAATGAAATAAATGAAATAAATAAAAAATAAATGTATAGAAAACATATACAAAATAAATTATCAAATAAAATAAAAATATGTCTATAATAAAATATAATACAAAAAAAAAAAATAAATAAATAAATAAATAAATAAAATAAATAAATAAAAAAAAATAGAAAAAAAATATATAATAAAATAAAAAAAAATATATATAAAAAAATATTAAATATAAAAAAATATATATATATAAAAAAAATATAAAATATAATAACAAAAACAAAAACAAAAAATAGAAAAAAATATATATGTATAATAAAATAAAATAAAATATTAAATATAATTAAAAAATAAATAAATAAATAGAAAATATGTATATGTATATATAAAATAAAATCAAATCAAATAAAATAAAAATATATAATAAAATATAATAAAAATAATAATAATGAAATCAAATAAAATATATAAAATATTAAATATAATAAAAAAATATATTTATTATATATACATAAATAAAATATAAAATATAATAAAAAAAATATTTAAAAAAAATAGAAAATATATAGATATATAGTATATATATATAATGTGTAAAAAAATATACTGAAATATAGAAAATATAAATAAAATTAAAAAATATACATAAATAAATAAATATATAAATATATATATAAAAAAATCTAAATAAAATAAATAAATAAATAAAAAAAAAAAAATTAAGTTTTGCAAGTTGATTTTCATAATTAAAAGCTTTGAAGATATATTCAAACTTCAAGCCAAGAATGCTGTAAGATATATAAACGATATATGATAGATATATATACGATATATGAAAGATATATGTATATACGATATATATATATGATCTACGCTAAAGCTACAATTGCATAAATGTAAACGCTTTTGTGGAGAGCGCATGAGGCGGCCATAAATCAGCTGCTGCTCGGAGCGGGTGTGGGAGTTGGAGTTGAAGCCTGGTACTGGAGCTGGTGTGGCTGTGGCTGTTGAGGCAACTTTTTGGCAACTGATTATTGTAGCCAATGTCGAGACAGTAGCGAAACTAGCAATTTTGTGGGCTAACTGTGACGATGTTGCCGATTTTCCGCTACATTTGCCGCACGATTGTCGCTGCTTGTGGAGAGAGGGGAATGGGGCCAAAGGAGGGGTGGTGTGGCTAACGGACGCGAATACGGATGCGGATGCGGATGCGGATGCGGATGTGGAAACTAGAGCATTTACCGCCCAGCTAGACAATGTCTATCTATGTATCTGACCAGGGTGCGCTGCCTGTTGGCCATATTACATACTTGAGTGCACTTATTTATTTGCTTGTATGTCAACCTGCAATGCCTCTGCCTCTCTCTCTCTCTCTGTGTGTGTGTGTGAGTGCCATTTTTCTATTTTGCGATTTCAATTTGTCTATTGTACAGCCATGAGCAGCAGACAAATTACTAAAGCAAGGCGGACGCAGAGGCAGCCAACCAGACCAGACCAGACCAGACCAAGCCAAAGCAGACCAGACCCAAGGCCCTGAGGATGCCCAGCTCCTGTTCTTGATTAACCTATTATGATCATTTGATTGCTCGATTTAATTTGCCATCGTGTTTTTCTTTTTTTTTTTTTTTCATCATCTTTCTCTTTTCATTTTTGTTATATTTTGTCGGGGCAAAAGTTTTTTTTTTTTTTTTTTTTTTTTTTTGAAGCAAGCTTATTCTTTGGCCATTGATTCTTTATCAAATTGAATTTCTTTGATGACTTTTTTTTTTGACCAACTTCTGCTGCTCAGCTTCCTTCCTGCTTCCACTCATGCTGCCTCCTTCACATTGCATTCAGCCAACAACAACAACTGACCCTAAATTCATTTTCATTATAAACTTTGAAGCTGTTGTGGGCCCTTTTTTTTGACAGTTGTTGGTAAATTTGATGTTTGCATTCATTTGCTATCAGTTTTAATTGTTGTTCCATTTTGGCTGCTGTAATTCGATTACAACAAGTTTTACATTTTTATGCAGCTCATTGTGCAGCAGGCGGCCCTTCTGCTGTCGTGCACAACGATTTGTTTAATTCCAGTCAATTATTAATAATTTTTGACCAGCTTGTTCAAGTTCTACAGCACATGTTTTATACCCTGTATTAGATGAGAGTCGATACAAAATGGTATATTTACGGCTAAGGGTTGAGTTGTTTCTACAAAGAGAGAGAGAGAGAGAGAGAGAGAGAAAGAGAGAGAGAGAGGCAGAGATGGGAAGAGCTGGGAGGGGAAGAGATGGTGAGAGAGATTGTGCGAGAGAGATAGAGGAGATATGGTAAGAGAGAGAGAGAGAGAGAGAGAGCGAGAGAGAGAGAGAGAGAGAGAGCGAGAGAGAGAGAGAGAGAGATAGAGGGAAAGAGAGAGAGGAAAAGAGAGAGAGGAAAATAAATGGGTAAGCAAGAAACAGAGAGAATAAGAGAGAGACAGAGAGAGAGATAGAGAGAGAGAGAGAGATAGAGGGGAGAAAAAAAAATGGGTAAGGAAGTAGCAGAGAGGTTAAGAGAGAGTGAGTGATAGAGAGGAAGAGAGAGAGGCAGAGATGTGTAGAGCTGGGAGGGGAAGATATGGTGGGAGGGAGGTACAGCAACAGATGGTAAGAGAGAGAGAGAGAGGGAAAGAGAGAGGGGGAAAAGAAATGGGTGAAGAAGAAACAGAGAGGTTAAGAGAGAGTAAGAAAGAGAGAGGGAGAGAGAGGGAAAGAAATGGGAAAGAAACAGAGAGATAGAGAGAAGAGAGAGAGAGTGACACAGAGATACAGACAGAGGGAGACGCAGATAGGGTATCTAATATATATATATATATATATATATATCTGTAAATATGGAGATATATAAATAGTGAGAGAGAGAGAGGAATATGAAAGGAAAGAGGTATGTATATTAAATGAGAAATGACAAAACCTAAAGAGCGAGAAAGTCAACAAATAGGGAAAAGAGAATGATAGAAACATTTGTTTCTATTTTTTTTTTATATATTTATTAATAAACTTTTTTAAATTATATATAAATTATTTATAAATAAGTGTAGCTTGTATTTATAAATTTATTGATTAAGTAATTAAATTATTATTTGATTTATTTATGATTTTACTTATTATTTATTATTAAAATTTATTTATTATTAATTTTTTGTAATATTATTGTAATTACTTCTTTATTTATATCCATCGATTTCAATATTTATTGATTTTTCATGCTCCTTCTTATGCTTAAAACCTTATCTATAATTATATAAACTTTTCTTTCTAAATGCGTAATGAGCCGCTTATTACGCCTTTAATCAAGTAACATAAGCATCCATTCAGGCATGCTTTTCGCTTTGCCTTCTGCAGGGTATTAAATAAATCAAAAGCTGATTAAGTGCTATTTTTCGCGCATGAATAAATTAAATTTGAATAATTGAACAGCAACAACAGAAACAACAAAAGCAGCAGCTCAGCTAGTGAATACGAGAGTTGCCTAAGTTAATATTCTAATAATGATCATGTAATATATATATATCAGATAGAGATTGATTATATTTAGAGAGCGTAAGTTGGGCTGGTGAGGTATGATTAAGAGACCATGATATATAGTATAGTATATACTATATGGTATAGTATAATAGATTATACAATATGTGGTACAAGAGATCTAGATAAGCCTTCATCAATAAAGACTTATAGATATTATACTAAATCTACTGTTGATAAGACTCTAGCTATGGGTAGTCAAAGAGCTTTGCATATATATATCTCACACACTCCACAATACAGAAAAATCTCTCTCAATACGCTACCAATACAAATAAACATTGAATGAATGTTATATATAAGATAGGATGGATCATATAGGGAAAGGAAGTTAAGGAATGTTTATAATGATACCTGTCATAGCAAGACAGATCTCGGTCGAGGTTTTATCGTCAAAATGTTTGATAATCAAAAGATATTTATCAAAGAGGTATTATATTTAACCAGTTGAGGCTATCCAAAGATAAACAACAATTTCTCTTAATTCTTTCGCATTGTGCAGACCTTTGTTATTGGAGATAATATTTTAAGAAACATTTATATAAATAGAAAATTATCTTTATTATATATAGAGCGAGGTTATAGGAACTTACGGAATGATTTCTCTAATAGCTGCAACAGCAAGACAAAACTCGGTCGTGTTTTTATCGTCTCGAACTTTGATATTCAAAAGATATCTAACAAAGAGTGGTTATACTCAATTTACAGTTCATAAAATCAACTAGGGCTATACCAGAAGCACCTCAATTATTCCGTAACAAACTCTCTCTAAATACCCTCGATATCTAGAGAGCTTTGGCTGCCGGAACTTGTCGAGCGGCCCGTGTGCACTTGAACTGGCTGAAAACAAAGCCATTGGCATTAATTTGCTGTTAGCCGTTGCCTTAATGCCAATTTCTGCTGCCGGTGGCCATAGCCAGTGGGCTTTTCAATCGCCTGTTCAACATGGCGTATGCTTATCAAATTAACGAATTACGCGCTTCACAATGCCAATGACATTTCCCGTATGCGGTTGCAATAAATGATAATCGCACGGCTCGGCCAATAGCCGCCCACTTAACGTACACACACCCCAGTTCTCCCCCGCTCTCTCTCACACTCTACCTCTCCCGTGCTGCGTCTCGTTGATGGGCGCTGCGGCTGCATCAACCAAAAGTCGTAAATTCCGTTGGTGGCGCAGAAAAACAGGCAACCAAAATGCGGCAGCGAGCAACTGGCTGCTGCACAACAATGCAAACAATGCCACAAATGCACAAAATACGCCCGGTCTGTGACCAGACCCCCACCCCCCTTGGCAGGCGCCCTTGAAGCCATGGCATCCTGGGCCACGTTGCCGGGAGCAATGGCGCGTCAGGGCCGACGTTCGACATAATTAAAAGCGCGCGCCGTTTACGCAATTAATGAACTCTCGCCAAATTAGGCTGCGGCAGCGCGACAAGCAAATGGCCAGGACATGGATGTGGATGTGGACGTATGGCAGGAATGGGAAGGAGTGCGCGACAAGTGAACGGCACAGGATGTACCCTCAATGACCGCCTGCGCTGTGGTTGCGGTTGCTACCTCCCCACCCAACACCCGTTCCCGCCACTACGCCTACCCTCACTCACCAACCTATTCACATCGTGTGGCATGAGCGCGGGCGACGGCAAATGGCGCCCAACGTGGTGCACAAAAACCGCCGCATTTGCCGCATTGCAGAGCTTTTGTTGCAAACGGAGAGACGACAGCCGCATTAATGGCCATCAGTAAAACAAGAGTCGCTCGGCCAGACCAACCTACAGACGCCTCAACCCAGCCACTCAGCCACCCAGCCACTCAACCAACCAAGTCACTGCATGCGCCGCCTAAGCATACGCCCAGTCTGTCAGACCAGACAGCGAAGCTCAAATCGCCGCCCGCACAAGAGATAAGCCACAATACAAAAAAGAAAAAAAATCAAGTCAAATATATAAAAAGTAATGTCGAGGTCGAGCTTGAATTTGAGTTCGAGGTCGGCGCTGATATTTTAAATTTTCAACAAATTGGCAAAATCAACAAAATCCTGCAATTAGTATTTACCTTATTATAATATTCAAGCAAAATTGAAATTAATCACGTCGTTGTCTGCATGCAGTGCGATCGAGACGGAATTTACGTAAATTAAGTAGCAGTGACTGGAAAGTCGTACAAGTGTGAGTGAGACAAGCAGACACAAACAATTATGGAGTGAGCTAAGCTGTGCAATGGAGCTGTTGACTAACGGTAAATGCATACACCAATTGTAAATGCGAGCATGCTAAGCAATATAAGCACTCATTGGTGGGAGCGAGAGTAAGGCGAGCAGAGTACTGCTGACAAAATGGTCTTTCGTATGTGTAAACACATGCATACATACATACATACAAGCATATGAGCATTTGTAAGTGAGCAAGGGAGAGAAGTAGGTAGTACTTGTCAAGCTATTGCAAAATGTTGCAAGCTAAGCATAAAACGAAGGCAGCTGATTAAATTGTCTTCACTCACACACGCAAACGCACTGTAAACGTTGGAGTGAGATGCAAAACTGTAGAGAATTGAAGCAAATGAAGTAGAAAGACTCTGCTTACACTTGAAAAAAATTATAAGTTTTGAAACTACTTTAAAAATTGAAATACTGCAAAACGGCAAAGACTAAAGATTTAAATAGACATTTTAATGTATTTATGTACATACAGATAGCACGTTAGCCGCAATCAAATAAACCACTAAACCAGGCAGCAATCAACATTTTTGCATATTCACATTTGCAGAAATTTTGCCCATGGCCAAAACCATAATGAGCAACTTTAAATGCCGCTGCTTAACACGCAATTCAATAAATTGTGGTCAGTGTCATCGATTTAATTACTGTTCCACACACACACACACACACACGCACACACACACAGAGGCAGAGGCGAGTGCACACAAAAAGAGCAACACTTGCCCACACTCTCGCACTCTCGCACTCACACACGCTGCACAAAACAGTTATCCCCGCAGCACAGACAGCCCGCCCCCCAGCTGAGTACAAAAAGAGTAAAACACAGTTAATATTTTTCTTGCAATTAGCTTTCTCTGTTTATTTTTGTTGTGTAGTGAGTGCAGTTTCTTTTCATTCAATCTCAATTCGCTTCTCCTGCACTCAGGACAATTTACAATTTCACTTCACTTCGTTTCTCCTTCAATTTTCAATACAAGCAGCCGAGTAAACAAAAAATAAATAAAAAAAAAAAATTATCTTAAAGAATATTAAAAAAAAAAATGTACATAGCTCGTGTAAATACATATACACAACTTTTGTTACTCTATTTTGAGTTTGTTTTTTGCTTAAGTTTTTTTTGTTTTTTTTTGTTGTTTTTTTTTTTTTTTTTTTTTTTTTGGTTTTTCTTTTCTTTTTTTTACGCTTCACAATTGGTGAATGTCTTGCTTAAGTTACCGTTCAAAGCGGAACGAACATACAGAAAAAAAAAATCAATGATTGCAATAAGCCGAATGGGAATAATAAAGAGAGCCAAAAACTTCAGCTTTAAGCAAAATCAATAAATTAATGTGCAAACTAAGAAACGAAAAAAAAGAAAAAAAAAAAATAATAAAAAATAAAATAATAACGATGGCGGTGGAGAGGATTGTTGGGGTTGGGGGGTTGTGTAGGGGGTTGGGTGGGTCGAAAATTATATATGCATAAAAAATATATGACTGAGCTCTAGACCTCTCACAAATGCTCGCTATGCTTTAGTTCGTCTTCTTCTCAGCGGCCGATGGCGTTGCCTCTGGCGTTGGCGTCGCTGCTGCTGTTGCTGCTTCTGCCGCTGCTACTGCTGCTGCGACTGTTGCTGTAGCTGCTGCTGTTGCTGCTGCTGTTGTTGCTGCTGCTGTTGCTGCTGCTGTTGCTGCTGCTGTTGCTGCTGTTGCTGCTGACGTCGTCGTCGTTGTCGCTGGCTGTGCTGCTGTCGGCGTTGTCGCCGCTGACGCTGTCTGCGAGCTGATTGAAATATCCAAATCGCTGGCGCTGTTCTGTAATGGTTGAATGAAGAGAAAGAGAGAGAGAGAGAGAGAGAGAGAAGAAAACAAAATAATTACAGTTAAAGTTTCGATGCTGCTTCCAAAAATGTCAAAGAGAGAAATTATTGGTTTTGCAGGAGAATTTCAATTGATATAATAAATTAAAATAGTAAAAAAAAAAAAAAAATTGAGAATCACAAATATTCTTAAGCTCATTCAATATTATTGATCAAGCTTGAGATCATTTAATATCTATTTGCATATTGTGATATAATTGGCCATAATTGAACTGGTCAAGAGCATTACAACGGCTATTCTTGACTTTTTGATTGCACTCAATGAATGCTGAGCAATTGTAAAATATTGATTTGCGATGAAAATTGAAATTGAAAATCATAAACTGAGATAAATATTCAAAATTTTTTTTGAATTATTTTTGAAAAACGCCGGAAAGCCCATTTAAATAATCGATAGAGCCATGCGATATCGATAAATGCCTTATGAATTTTAATTCTACGCGATATCGATAAATGCCTTACGAATTGGAATTCTACGTTCGATGGAGGTTTTCGTGCAAATTAATCGTTTATCGATAAATAATAACGCTTTTATTTTGAAGGAATAATATCGATAAATGCCTTTTGAATATGAACTCTTCGTGATATCGATAAATGCCTTATGAATTTAAGTTCTACGAGATATCAATAAATGCCTTACGAATTGGAATTCTACGTTCAATGAAGGTTTTCATGCAAATTAATCGTTTATCGATAAATAAAAACGCTTTTTATTTTGAAGGCATAATATTAATAAATTCCTTGATTCTAATTTAAATTCCAAGTTCAATGGACATTTGTATGCAAATTAATCGTTTATCGATCAGGTAAATAAAGAATATCGATAAATGCTTTAAGAATTTCAATTATACGTGCAATTCGTCTTTGCTAGCAAATGCAATCGCACTGCACTGCCTTAAGCAGACGCTACATGTCCTTCAATTCATCTCCTTCGCCCTCACCCCCCCTGGTCACACTCACCTTCATCTCCTTGCGCAATTTCATCGACTTGCCCATGCTCTGCAGGCGATAGCGCTCCTTAGCCCGCTCGCGTATCTTTTCCGGCACCACCAGAAGCGTGGTGGTGATGTTGCCCACAAAGAGGAGCAGGAAGAGTCCGCACATGACGGACACATGCCAGGGGGCATCGGGCGGATAGTAGGCCAGTTTAAAGAGCGTCCAGGCATTGTAGGCCTGAAAGGCGTATCCAATGAACAGGAATGGCAGAAGGAAACTCAGACCGCGCCACATCCACGAATGGAAGCCCTCAATGGTAATGTCCATATTGTGGCGTTCGCCCAGCGCCTTGAGCCGATACAGCAGACCCTTCTGATAGCCAAACTGCAAATACTGCACAATGCCTGCGCACAAAGTGAACCAATCAATATATCCACATAGATATACTATCCACATATATATATATATATATATACATATATATATTTACTCACTGATGTAGACATTGAAGTACATGAACTGCAGACGAAAGAGTTGCCAGTGCTCGCCCTGCGGCCACACCAGCAGCACCCCGGCGGCCACCGTCGAGATGAAGTGATGGGCGCGCCACCAGCCCTTGATCCTGGAGCCGTTCACCTTCAGTATGGACTCGCGTATGGTCAGCGTGCAGTAGTACCAAACCAGCAGGAAGATGAAAGCCAGTTCCAAGGCTCTACAAAGATTGACAGTGTAAATCAAGGATTTTTTTTTATTTATTTATTTTAATTAATTTATTTTAATTTTTTAAAATTAATCGCATTTTACATTTTTTTTTATTTTTACTTTTTTATACTACATTATAATTTTTTAATTTTTTTTTGTTTAAATTTTTTTTTATATTCCAATTATTTATTTTTTTAAATTTAAAACAAAATGTTTTTCATTTAATCCTCTTTTTTTTATTAAATTATATATTTTTGAAGTTTTTATTTGTTACTTTATTTGAGTTATTTTTTATGTATTTTTATTTATTTTTATTTTTATTTAATTTTTATTTATTTTCTATTTAATATATTATTTTTTATTTTACATACTGATTATTTTTTTTTAATTTCTAATTATTTCTTTTTACAATAATTTATTTTTTTCAAATTTTTATTTTGTAATTATTTTTTATTGATGTTTTATTTGCTTGCTTTTTTTTTTTTTTTTATATTAAGATTGTTTATTGTTAAATGTTTCTATTTATTTTTATTTAAATCTTTTCATTAATTTAATTAGTTTTTTATTTATATTTCTTATTAATATACAATTTATTTTATGAATTGATAAATATATTTTTTTTTCTGTAATCTTCAATTTATTTTTTAATTGTTTTTGTTTTGCACTTTATTTTTATTGATTTTTTTGTTATTTTCTTTTGTAGATATTTTATGTATTTATTTTAAATTTTTTGGTTTTTTTATCTATATATATATCTTTCTATTTTTTCATTTATATATTTATTTTTATTTTATTTTTTTTAAATATTTATTTTATTAATATCTATCTATATCTTTATCTCCTCCTCACTCACCTGTAGTTAAATATCAAGTTAAAAAATGCCATTATCAGTCCGATTACGTTGAGTATTAACTTAAACTTTTCATAGTCGTCTTTATAGCGAACTTTGTCGTTTCTGTTCAAAATCGAGACGTTCACATCGCCCAATATGATCTGCAGAGTGCAACGAAAAGGGATGGAGCGAATGAGATGTGAGAGTGAGTGGATGGGGATGGGGATGGGGGTCAGCTTTAGTGGCACTGCATAGGGGTAGTGTGACCTCAGCTCACCTGTAGATAACGACCGGATCGTGCCGGCAGGGATTGCTCTATTTCATGTAATTGCGCCTTGCGCTTCAGCGACATTTTCATCAGATTATCCAATTTCTCTTTCTCCTCGCCATCGGCCGGACCTTTGTATCTGAAAGAGTCAATATATAGACAAGTATATAGATACATGTGGAAAATCTTGAAAGTATATATTCCATCTAGCATTTATAAATGATATAAGCGTACACGCAACCAATATATCCTGTATAAACATTTTCAATGAGTATTTGATATGGTATATTATGGTATATGATATGGTATATGATATGGTACAGTAGTAGGATCTATTCTAGGTCCAATGAAAGACTTGAGCAGTAAAACTATTTTATGGCTGAGCAACAGTTGAAATGAACAAACTCGATAACGATAACGATAACATGACGATAAATCAATAAAGATAACGAGTTCAAATATAGCCGACATTTCTCATGTATGTAGATGTGCATCAATATAGACGCCCACTCTTTAATCGGCTCGTAATACCATTTGACATTTCATCTGGATATTGCTCACAACAGAATATTGTGATCGTTATACCTGGTAAATAGAGTTGACCACTGACTACGACTGGCTATACATATGCAATTTGCATAAATATATAATACATATCATTATTATTATGGAGCAGTTACTGGTCAAAGCTGGCCAACAGCAGCGAGCGATATCAATTATAGACACGGCACACGGCGCACGGCACACGGCAATTCCAATTTAGCCCACGTCAAAGTTCAATTTAGACATAATTGACAGTTGCAGAGGAACACACGAACATGTGCAGGGTATATACATATAGACAGGGTACATGTACATACATATATATGTTGATATAACATACATATATATGGGGGTATTACTTCTGGGTACATTTCTATAATATTTTCTTCTTTTTATCTATCTATTTTTAAACATCTAATAAATAATACGTAAGACTGTTCCAGACGGCCGCTACTGACTGCGTAATACTGGCTAGGAGTCATTTTCGATAAGTCTTCAAATGATATCCGTAGATATCGAACTGGCAAAAGTTGCAGCTCTAGATGGCAGTTTTATGGATATCATAAATTTATATAGTTTCTATAGGACTTGATAGTATTTTTCTCGATTTGCGACAATCTCTAGTGTTAGACTCATGAAGCAGTTCAACAATAATTTAAATGTTAATTTTGCACTTTCTAGCTATAGGTATAGACATTATGATTCTTTCTGATTTGCCATGCCTCCAATAGGCGTGATTATATCTTATTTTTATATGTAACCTTTAACTCAATGCTAATTTAGCTATAACAAGTTTTGCTCTGAGGAAAAAACTGTATATTTCCAAAGTGCCACGCCCCCGCGAGGCGCACATTGTGGGCTCAATCTATAGATAATCGAACTATTAGAGTATATAAAGAAGTTTCTCAATGCGCTTTGAACTGATAGATTTTTTTCCGATATATCATGCTCCCAAAGGCTTATAGACATACATATACATAGATATTAGATCTAGGATTGCCTAGAGGAGTATTTCAATTCCAAGTTTCAAGAACCAAGCATAAATATTATGCAAAATATAAAAGAATATGCCACGCCCACATGGGGAATTGACCTTTAGGATAGTTTCTAGCTTTACTCTTTGAAAGGTTCAAGATTATATTTCGCTGTGCCACGCCCTCAAAGGCGCGTATCCTCAATTGCCTAGAAGAATCAATCGATCCCAAATTTTATATCTCTAGCATAGTATATAAATCATATTGTTTCTCTTCAATCAGTTATAGTCTCGCCTATATCTCGTCTCGATATCTAAATATCTATATCTAAAATTATATTTTGTTCGAGTTCAAATTCCGAAATTTGTAAATTTTTCTCTGCTTAAAGCCAATATGCTCGCTGCATTACCTAAGCAAACATAGCTAATATATGTATATACATGCGTATACAGTTTAGTATATATAGAACAACAAAAAATCGCGCTGATAAGCGATAAACGAGGGAGTCCGCCGTCCGTCTTGGAGAATGCGAAAAAAAAGTACTTGAACTGATAATGTGGGGTTACTTAGTCGCTCAAATAATAATCGGGCCTTTACTGCTGCGTGTACTTGATGTATGGCAAAAAAAAAAAAAAATAAATAAATAAACAAGAAAAGTTGATTCGTAAATTCCACTCGTGTAGGTGTGTTATATAACACCGGAAATGGGGCTAAAAGGCGACATGTTCTCATAGACAAAACATACATAAATACATACAAACATCGACATACATACATACATGCATAGATTTGTGCTAGACAAGCACAAATAACTAAAAATAGTTGCTTGTATTTGTCTTTGGCTAACAGTTTTTTTTTTTTTTTTGTTTGGTTCCATTTGAACGCGCGCTAAGAGTCGCCAGCGAAACGCACGCGTTTTTGAGTGCGATTTTAACCGCCCAAACGGCTGAGTATAGAGCAAACACAAACAAACAAACGCAAAAGCGTGCGCTTGCGCAAGCACGCAACTTTGCGCAAGCGCACACAAAAAACAAAAACAAAAAAGAAAAAAGAAAAAACTTATTCTACTTTGTTTATATTTCTAATTTGTTTGCACACACACGCAATAGCCTCAACAGCAATAACAGTAATTGCTTTTGGGTGCCCATTTTTATTTTACATTTTGCATTTTGCATTTGCATTTGTCAATTAAGTTTAATTTGCGCAACTAACTTAATGCCCTTTGAGGGCTGCACAGGTAGCGACTATTTATTGCTTTTCTCTCTGCCATTTGCTCTCTCGAACTTTCTAGAGTTCATTTATAGTTACAGCTCTCGTGTTTACGATTTTGACAAAGCGAAATCATTTAATTTATTGTTATTTTGTTGTTGCATCATTTGTATAGAGTAAAGCTGGCAGCTAGCCAAGCGCAAGGTCAAGCGTTTGGAGGCAAAAAAGCACAGCAAAACGCGCGCGTCTAAAAACGCACAGGCCGCAAATGCAAACATACATATGTATGTGTGTATATACAAACAAACACACAAACTAGTGTTTGAGTTAACCGTTCAGTCATATACACAGAGAGCGTGAGAGAGAGAGTGTGTCAGTGTCAGTGAGAGTGAAACGCTTTGGTTAGCGAACGTGTGTAAAGCGTCAGAGCGAGTGCAAAGAGCATTTTCGTACATGTGCTCTCTGGCGATCGTTGACACACATACATATATACGCACACAATTAAGCGCCAACAACACACAAAACTCCACAACTGTTACAGCAACAACAAAAACAGGCAAACTGGCCTTGCCTGCGCGCACAGTGGGCCACACCTATCAAGCAGGCAGGCGAAAACAAAGAATGCGCAAAATATATTTAAGCATACATATATAAATTGCTAATTAATGCATGATTTGTTGAAAGCATTTCGAATGCGCAAATAATTTAAATAGACAGGAACAAATATTTTCAACTGATGTGCAAACAATTTGTATTTACCTATACACTTTGCTATTTAACGCATTTGTGCCACTGTGCGCTCACTCAGTTAGCTTTGTTTATTATTATTGTTTATTTGATATTGTTGTTGTATTTTTTTGTTGTTGATTTTTTTGTTGTCGCTTAATGTTTGCTGGCTTTTCAGTTTACGCTTCATGCAACAGCAGCAGCACAGGGTCAAGGGCAGCTAGCTGAGTAGACGAATAGCGGAGCAAACTAACTGCAACTTATCGAATAGGAAGAGCGTGAGTGAGTGAGTGAGAGAGAGAGAGAGAGAGAATGTGTGATGGCCTGCTCACTGGACAAAGGTTCACTTTTAATTACAAAATAAACTTTTTATGACATTTACGCTGACAATAAATGCGCCCAACGCCCGTTCGGGCGCAAAGTCTACGTGTATTTGGTTTTATCACAGGTATTTATCAGAAGAGCCAAACACACACACACACACACACACACACATACACGCGGACATACAGCTGTATAGACTAATTGCAAAACTAACTAGAAGAAATAATACGCACTTTAGAGGAGCCAACACAGCTGTTGCTAATTGGATTGGGGCGGTTGTGTTAGTGAGGGGTAGGCGTGGCAATGGATCCGTTACTGATAAGCAAGCCTTTTTACTGACTAATTGTCGACATACATGTGTTTCACAACCTGCTGATAGGCAACGTTTAAGCATTTGCGTTTTACTTCATTCTTTCTCTGTGTCTTACGCAGCTGCGAATCTGATTAGAATAATAGTAATTGATTTCAGATCAGATTCCAATTGGAGAAACGCAGCAAGCGCTTCACTGCATTTACATTTAGAGATGGGCATTAGAGACGGAAAGTACAAATGTTTTGTTTTTTTTTTTTGTTTTTTTGTTTTTGTTGTTTCAGTTGTTACGGCTAACGATGGGTGGCAGTTATTATTTAACACATTTATCATTATGACCGTAATAAATGGCATTAAAAGTGTCGTGTCACGCTGCCATCGCTAGCCTATGGGAAGCCTGTTGCATACGAACGTTAGCCAAGTACAGTTAGATATATACATAATGTATGTACATAATTATATAAGGGTTGTATTTACGCGCTGCGTGTGTCTGTATGTATGTATATAGGTAGGTAGTTAGGTAGGTAGGTAGGTATGTCATGATTGTACAGTTATTATGTTATACTCACTGTCGCATTGACGCTGATATTTGATTCATGCGATATCGCTGATGCTTGATCTCGTTAAAGCATTTCTGTTGATGCTGATGCAGCTGCTCCAGCAACTCAATGTTGCGTCTGTTGCACTCCTGAAAAAAGGTTCGTAAGTTGTTAATGAGCCAGCTGATTCAAGTAGCAGCAACAACAACATCATCTACTAGTACTATTACTAATACTATTACTACTACTATTTAGAACAACAATAATAACTCACCTCGAGTTCGGCATATTCACGATTTAGTTCATCCCATTCATTGCAGAGCGTTTGTATATCCATTTTATGTTTGTTGCTGCCGTTATTATTGCTGCTTTTGCTTTTGCTCTTATTCTTCACCTTGTTGTTGTTATTGTCTTCTTCGCTGGACGCGTTGCGCACGATGTCCGTTGTAAGCAACAGCTGATTTGAGGTTAGGGTCTATGCTGGCTGTGTTGAGGTGCGAGAGTGCAAGAGAGAGAGAGAGAGAGAAAGAGAGAGGGTGAGAGAGAGCGGGAGCGGGAGCGGGAGCGAGAATAACGAAAGGCGGGAGGTCAGCCACTTGCCGGCTGCCTTTTAAATACAAAGGGGCGTGGAGGCCGTGGCGGTACGAGGCAGCGTGCTCAAGGCTCAAACAACGCTATTTTTTGGTGAAAAATCAATTGGCCACAACGCAAGCGATTCACTTTGAGTTCTGCACACATCCAATTGGAATTGTGCAGTTAGAAATTACACTTGGATTTAGCACCTGGAATCGACGGTAGCGAAAGTGACGGAACGCGCCGCTGTTTTTGGTTTTGTTTTAAAAATAAATTTTTGTGCGGAGCAGCGACGCTTATGCCGTGCGGTAACTAAAACTGAACTAAACTGAACCAAACATCGACCGCTGAACGGCGGCAGCGACGATCCAATTGGCGGCGGCAGCGACGGCAGCAGCGACGGCCGCGACTACGACAACGGCAGCAGCGCCGGCAGCGACAACAACAATGACGACGACAACGGCAGCCTGATCTTAGGCGTAGCGTAATATGTATATTGCGCGACAGTTAATTTTAACTACTTAAGACTTAGTTGGGCGACACTGCTTCACATTGGAGCTGGCAAGCTAACCACAGACACAGCACAACAAACGGGGGCCACTACTCTGCCAGTCAGTCCAACTAAACACACACACACTCATGCATACACACACGCACATGCACTCACTCACCAAACAATATACACTGTGTGCTAGTGTGCCAGCAACAACACAATGAGAGCGAGCGGTGCCAGCTCTCGCTTGTTGCGTCGTATGTAAACCCCAACGACTCACTCTGGTTGTCTCGCTCATTTTTTGTTTGGTTAATATTGCTGTCTCGCGCTCGCACACACACACACACACCCAAATGCCGCTGTGCTCGCGTGTTTGGCTGTGGTGAGTTACGTGCGACCTGTGGTGAGTGTGCACGCTCTGGTGGATTTTGCTGGCGCGCGCAATTCAAACTCTTCAATACTAACCAATATGCATGTGTGTCGGCCGTGTCTTTGTTGATAATAAACCAAAATTGTGTTTTGTTGTGTACATACGGTAGATTTAATTTGAAATGCCATGTCTGTTAACAGGAAATATACATTTTTATCAGCAATTTTGTGGGAGTCAACAAAAAAAAAAAAAAAAAACGTGTAATAAAAATAAACTGTTCATATATATAGATATATATAAATATGTATATAAAATATGCGTATTTAGTTGAGCGCCTACTCCTTGCGCCTGGCACGCAGTCGCAGCGCCAGATAGGCAAAGCAACGGAAGCCCACAATGAGCAGCGCCAGGCCCACATAGTCGAGCGGCAGATCGGCGGCAGAGAAGTTCAGTGTCTCCAAGATGACCTTGCCGGAGCTGGGGCACGTTGTGTTCGAGGAGGTGCAACTGATTTCGCCTGGCTCCACATCGGCCCACTGATTGATCAGCAGGCCCTCGTTGGCATATCGAAACCAGGACAGATACGACAGCCATTTCAGGTAAATGGGCACCGAGCCCGAGTTGAGGAAGAAGCCGCCGAAGAGCAGAAACGGTATGATGACCGGCGGACCCACCGACAGTGCCATCGATGTGGAGGAGCTGGCACAGGATATTAAATAGCCGAACGAGGTGGAAACATTGGCCACCAGAGTGACCAGCGCCAGGCAGTTGAAGAAGTGCAGCACGCCCGCTCGCAGTCCAATCATCGGATACGCAATGGCCGTGAATACCAGCGGAACGGTTAGGAAGAGCGGCAGCTCCGCTATGGTCTTGCCCAGAAAGTACGTGTCACAGCGATAGAGGCGACTGCGCGCCTCCCGCATAAACACCGGCAGCTCCGACGTGAATACCTGGGCAACGGGAAAAGCAATCGATAGAGTGAAGATATGCGAGAGAGGGAGTGGGAGAGGGAAAGAGAGTTTGGCTTACATTGATCGTGGCAAAGACATTCTGAAAGGTCATGTTAGTCAGGAAGAGGAATATGGCTCCATTGATGTTCATTACGCCCACCTGCGTCAGCTGCTGGCCCAGAAAGATGAGGCCAATGAGCACAGCTACCATCTGCAATTAATCAATTAAATTAATATTTTTTTTTATTTTTTTTTTTTATTAAAAATATACGATAAATATATAAAAATATCTCAGAATCAGACTTGGAATGGCAGATAACAGAAATCTACCTTCGAATATCGTAAATTTGCCTTTGGATTTCAGAGATAAGTCATTTGACATTGGACCCAGGACATTGGATCGGGGCGGATATACGACTCTACGATGTCGTCAGATATCGGATTGCGAACAAGAGAAATTTAAATTTAAGATCAGATACCGGATATCGAATAATGATTAACGGATAACGGAAATCGGATTTCAGACATTGAATATATAACTTCGGACTTTGGAAATCTGATTTTAGACGTCAGATATGTGAGCTCGGGGATCAGATATCGGACATTGGATACCGGATAAGGGAAATCTGATTTCGGACTTTGGAAATCTGGCTTCAGACATGTGACAGATATCGAGCATCGGATAACGGATAATAGAAATCTGACTTCAGACATGGGAAATCTAACTTCGAACTTTGGACATCGGACATTGGAAATCTAACTTCGAACTTTGGAAATCTGATTACGGATATGTTTTATCGGAGATCAGATATTTGACATCGGATAACGGATAATAGAAATCTGACTGCAGACATTGGAAATCTGTAAATTTGTGACATCGCAGATCAGAATTCGAACTTCGGATAATGGATAACGGATATCGGATAACGGAAATTTGACTGCAGACATTGTAAATCTGACTTCCGATATTGTAAATCGGAGTCGGCCGACAACAGACATCGAAAATATGCAAGTGCCTCTTACCGTGGTCTGTATGAGTCGCACTTTGACCAGGAGCGGCTCCTTTAATACGGATAACCAGGAGCGCCAGAGCACAGCACGGAACTGCATAAACCACGTGGCCTTGTACGTATATCCATTCTCGGGCTGTTCCAACGGCTGTGTTAGTGCCTTGGCCGCCAGCATCTGCTCCATGTCGCGTGCCACCTTGCTAATGGCGAAATTGTCGCAGATCTTGGCAATGCGTTCGCGCGACTCCACCTCACGGCCCGGCACTATGGCCAGAACCTGTACATAGAAGTCCGCCGGATTATAGTTGGTCGGACACTGGGCGCCAACGCTGCGAATTAGCGAGAGATGAGACGATGTTTGAATTGAGAGAAATATTATTTGTAAACTCAATAAGTTTGGGTTTACTTACTAGGAAAAGAAGTCGACAGCCTCGCCGGGTGTGCCAAGGAATGCGACACGTCCCTCGGCAATGAGCAGTATCTTGTCGAACAATTCAAAAAGCTCCGACGATGGCTGATGTATGGTCAGTATGACGGTTTTGCCCTTCTGCGATAGCTTCTTCAGCACTTGGACAACGCTGTGCGCGGTAAAGGAGTCGAGACCGGACGTGGGCTCATCGCAAATGAGCAGCGGCGGATCTGTCAGCGCCTCGGAGGCAAAGGCTAGGCGCTTACGCTCACCGCCCGACAGACCCTTCACACGACCCGGCACCCCAATGATCGTATGCTGGCACTTGCTGAGCGATAACTCCTGGATGACCTGATCCACGCGGGCCACACGCTGTCGATAGGTCAGCTTTCGTGGCATGCGCACCATGGCCTGGAAAATGAGATGCTCCCGAGCGGTCAGCGAGCCAATGAACAGATCATCCTGCTGCACATAGGCACAGCGTGCCTGCATCTCCTTGGCATCCACGGGCTGGCCATTGAGCAGGCGCATGCTGGATGGGGAGACCTGAACGCCATGGGGCGAGCGAAAGGCCAGAGCGTTCAGCAGCGTCGTCTTGCCGGCACCCGAGCTGCCCATTACGGCCAGCAGCTCGCCCGGATAGGCCACTCCGCAGACTGTAAGGGCAGCGAAAACTGTGAGTAACAGGAGCTGGATGGGCATTGGAGTTTTCACTAGGGTCTTACCATTCTTAAGCAGATGCTTTCGTGGCGCCGGAATGTGGCGTTCGTTGCAAAAGAGGCCGCGCGTCCGGTTCACCAGCTGACGCCAATTGGAGCCAGGCTGATGCACTGCCCCAAATATGTCCACATTGTGCCAGGCATAGGTGAGTGTCTCGGGCAATTGGCCATCGTCCGTGGGGCTCAGTGTGCCATAGTTCTTGGCCTGGCCAAAACTCTGGCTAATGCAGCTCTGCGCTGTTGCCGCCACATTTGTGGCAGGCGTCGCCGCTGCTCCCTGCTCACCCTGCTGCAAGACACAAAACAGTGCTGTGAGAGAGTGAAAGGAATGGTATGAAATGGGATAGTATGGAATGGGCTGGCTGACTGCCTGTCTGTCTGTCTGGCTGGCTGGACAAAAAGGTTTCAAAACTTTTCAATTTCGCGCGAATAGCCAACACTCGTGGCCATAAAAAAGGGCGACGGCGCGTAAATCTTTTCGCCGTACTAATCCCGTCCGTCGCCCACTTACGACCTTTCTGCGCAAGGCAGCGGGCGGCATGGACCGAGGCGCGGACGTTTAAGTTTCATAAAAAGACTCGAGACCATTTAAAATGTGCAAATTAGGGCGTCCATAAGCCGCAGACTGTGTCGACGGCTCAGCCCTGTTTGCCACTTTGTAAGACAATTGCCCCGGCCCTGAAAACTGTGAATCGCCGTCGAATTGGGTTCACACCACTCAATCCGCACCAGGCCCATTCACATGATGGCCATTTGAAGGTGACTCGCCCAGCGAATGCCAAACTTTGTCCTCAAATCCTCTTTTCGAGTGCACTGAATCCAACTGAATGTTTCCCTCTTTCTGTCTCACTCTGAATGTCTGTCTCTGCCCGACCGTACCACGCCGTGTCCCACAGTGTCAAGCAATTGAGCAATTGGGCATCTCGTAATTTACTTAGCATACATTTCTTTTCGATTATCAAGCGAGTTAACTTGCTTGGCTGCGTCCGGGTCTCGGCCGCACTCATTCAATAAGATACGAGTATATTTCGCATTGTTTATCATAAAGAGTTTGCAAGGGAATGCGAGCGAAAAACTCGAATACTTTTACTTTTACATTTCATCTGATTGCTGTGCAGCGTTTGACCTTAAATTCGATGGCTTAAAGCTTTAGATTTGAGAAATTTGAACAAGTTGCTTAGCATTGACTTCTAGACAGCAGTTGAGGGAATCTCTGGTCAAAGCTTAAACTTGTGGAATATGTCATAAGTATATAGCATATTATATATTATATTATATATAGTATATAAACATATGCTCCCAGCTCTTCAAAATATATCAAAATCAGATGTAAGCAACGCTCTTCTATGTGATTCTCATGTAGCCAAGTTAAATTCGATTTTTATTTTCTTGGATTGTGACCATACAGAAATATAGACAAATTAAAATTTTCATTTCATATATATTTTTTCATCTGTTTCTTCTCTCGCTCTCTCTCTTTTTCTCTTTCTCGTTATCTCTCTGAGTTTCACTTTCTCTCACTGCCTTATCTCTCTGTTTGCTTATCAATATGTCTCTAACTGTTTATCCCGCTCGTTCCTCTCTCTATTGTCTCATTCTCTTTCTGTCGCTACAGCTCTCTGTTTTTCTCCGACACTCGCACGGTCTTTTTTCTCAATCTCTCTCTCTCTCTCCCGCTCTCTCTCTCTCTCTCTCTCTCTCTCTCTCTCTCTCTTCCTCTCCGGCTCTCTCTCTCTCTTCCTCTCTCTCTTTCTCTATTTCTCTGTTCTGAAACTCTCTTTGAGTCTCTGTCAGTCTGATTCTGTTCTGAGTCTCTCCACCTCTCACTATCTTTCTCAGTATGTCTTTCGCGGAGACTTTCTATTTTTCTCTAAGTCTATATCTCCCTCTTTCTCTGTCTCTCTCTTTCTCTGTCTCTCTCTTTCTCTCTCTCTCTATCTCTCTCTTTCTCTGCTCTTGAGTCTCTTTCTCAGAGTCTATTTCTCTCTTTCTTTTAGAGTATCTATCATTCTCTCTCAGAGATTCACTATCTCTCGGAAGACATTCCTCTCTCTCTCTCTTTCTCTCTCTCTCTCTCTTTCTCTCTTTCTCTCTTTTTCTCTCTCTCTCTCTTTCTCTCTCTCTCTCTCTCTCTTCTCTCTCTCTCTCCTCTATCGCTTCTCTCTTTCCTCTCTCTCTCTCTCTCTCTCTCTCTCTCGCTCCTCATCTCTCGTCTCTCTCTCTCATCTCTCTCTCTCTTTATGTTCGACTGTAGCTTTATAGCTTGAAATACAGTTGAATATATATACATTTAATTATTTGAATAAATGTAAATGATTTTCGATTTTCTATTTTGTATGCGAAAGAAAAACTAAGTTACGATGGACGTGCCGAGTCCATTAAACATATTCTTAAACTTGGCAGACTAATTAATCTATATATGTATATCTATATAGATATATATCTTACTCTAGCGACATCTGACGGCGAGAAGAGCTATGCTTGCGGCGTTGCCAGGCAGCCAAAGGAAACGCATTTCACGAAAAGTTATGCAAAAACGTTGTTGAGAAAGGAAAAAAAAAAAAAAAACAAAAAAACACAAGAAAGTACGAAAATTAAATAAATATGAAATGTGAAATATAAGCCGGGGGCCAAGCTGCCAGACACCGAGAGATAATACAGCAACACACACTTAAGAAGCGCCAAGGAGGCTAACAGCAACAGCAACAGCAACAACAAGAGAAGACAAGACAAGCAAATAAATACAGGAAAAACTTTTTAATAACATTTTTCGGCCTCATTTGTTGTGAAAACAATTTTGCTTGGGCCCTGGCACGGCCGCAGAGTGCGCCGCATGCCACGCCCACGGCCGCCCACAGCTGCCCGCTGCTCGCTGCCCGCTGCTCGCTGCTCGCTGCTCGCTGCCACATGTAACGGATATTAAATTTTTCGCGTCTACCTCAGCGAAGACATCGTCTTCGGCGTCTCCAATTTCTCAAGCCAAATTGAAATGCAACAGACACACAGACAGCAGCTGGAGGAGGAGCAGGAGGCGGAGACTGGCAGGAGGAGTCAAAGCCAGATCGGCCAGGACGAACGTCAGTATTAATAGCCTGCACGACATTTTTCGCCTCCCAACGAAATATATATATATATACGTAAAATTTATATATATTTAAATAAATATTTATGTAATTTGTTTTGATGATTTATACAAATTTCGGATGATTGCGTAAGGTGAGACGCAAACGCTTGCCATATTGTAGACAGCCCCCCCACCCCATTAGCTGCGCCAATTAGCGTATTGCCTGCGAAGCCCCTCAAGCTATCGAAGCTGGACCAGCTTCCCCAGCTGGAGCGAGATGCGAACTGGCAGCATAACCGCAATGGACATTGTGGGCGTTTAGCTTTGGCTTCACTCTCTTGGAAGCCCCACGTGCGGGTCAAACAGACAGCAGACAGCAGAAAGGTAAAGACGAGCTCAGTAAGAGTTGGTCAAATCCGCAGGCACAAATAGTGCAACAACTTATTGATTATGCATTAGAAAATCAACTAGTTGAACTATGGAAATGCAAGACATCAGCAGGAGAAGTTCAGGAAGTTGGACAGGGCGGGGGGTGAAAGGCTTAGAAAGCAGAGAGCTGAGAGAGGGAGTAGAGAAAAGAGCTAAGGATTGCAGCTGGGGAGAGAGTTTGAATTTCCATAAATTAGAGAAATTTCCTCAAGATTTAATATGTGTTATTATAGTGAGAGATTGGGAAGGCTTTATATATAGGCTAGGTAGACAATGCGATATATTAATATAGCTGATAAAGACATGTATCTATTGATCTAGACATTTATCGGAGATACTTACATATCATACATATCATACATTTCATAGATACCTAGAGATGCATCTATATCAAATATATTCAATATGTATATCTGGAACGGCTACATTACTATCGAATCCCAGATAGCATAGATTCATATCAGATTGATAGATATATGGCAGAGGCACCTATATCATATCTCAAATGAGATATATCAACGATCAGATATCTAAGATATTGTCAAGATATCTATGTAAATATATCATTTGTATCAGGTATATCATTAGATATTTGCTGGATACATATACATAGTAGATGAGATCTCAAATATCTGAGAGAAACTTAAATTATAGATACATCAATTATATCAGATATTTTCGATATTGGATGCATCTATATGAGATACATTATAAATATCATCTATATTAGCATTATCTAATATGATTCTGGGGATTGCATATTTCATAGAAACAACCATATTGAGTATCATAGAAACTTCTACAGCCCCTATATCATAAATGCATCAGTATGAGATAAATCTTTAATACACTGATACATAGATACATATATATGAAATATATTGGAGATATACATATCTAAATCAGATTCATTTATATCTTACGCATTTCATCATACATACATCTATATCAGATATATCATAGAGATGTATCTGTTTCATCTATATACAGCTATGTTAAAGATACATCTTTATCTGATTAATCATAAATACATACATATATATCATAGATTATTGATATAACTATTTATATAATTGATCTGATATTTATCACAGATATATCTATATCAGATACATCTATATCATAGATATATCTACATCACATGTTTCAATGATTCATTCTACTTAAGCTCTAACATGGATACATTTATATTAGCTACATAAAACATCTCATAGATATATTTGTATAGCCTATTTCAGCTTTATTATATTTCCCTATATAATATTTTTCACCTATACACCAAATCCTAGATATATATATTTGAAACTCTCGCCAGTCGTTACTCAACTCCCAGTTAAATTTGTAGTTCCCTCAATTGAGTGTACAAAAAAGAAATGTTTAAAAATAAAAAATATATATATATGTATATAAGTCCAAAAATTAAGTCGACTTCCTGTTTTGTTTGCGTTCAGTTGTCCATAGAAATAATTATGTTGAATATAAATTTTGGACGGAAAATGCAAATGAGCAAACGGCAAAATATTTGCTTAAATTTGTGAATTTTATGAAATTGCATAAAGCAGAAAATTTTATGAAATTAAATAAACTAATTGAAATGTCCCAGTTGAGGGATTCCGACTGGAAATGCACTTTGACATATATATAAATATATATATATATATATATGTATGTTTGGAAAGTCAAGTTTGGAGTATGGAAATTCAAGGAAATTCAGCTGCTGTCTGCCTGGCAGCTATGAGATCTTTTAAGCCTGTCGAGGCAAAGACTTGAATAAATACAGACGGGCGAAGATAGCGACACTTGTCAGACAAGGTGCCAAGAAGAGATACAGATAACGTTGCAAAGATATAGATACAGAGTTGATGCTGCCACAGATACAGTACAGCTACAGCTACAGCTACAGATACGTTGAATGGACAGTCAAATAATGACCCAGATAAGCGTAGATTATACAATATCAATAAAAGCCAAAGCAAATAAATGAAACAACAACAGCAAACGCAACGTGAACAAAAAAAAAAATAATAATAATAATAATAAAAAATAAAACCGAGCTGCCAGAATGCGAACAGAATGAAGCCAACGCAGTGACAACAAGTTCTTGTTAACAAGCATAAACATGCGTTAAGCACTTCTCAGATATGCCACCGTAGATACATAGATACACTGACACATACAGATGCACACCAGCTGTAGATACATATAGAAATATATGTATATAGTGGCTACAACTTGGTTGGAATTGTTAGCTGACACCTGAGCTGCACTCGTTGCCCGCTGCACTTGCTGCTGAACCAAAGCCACCCCACCACACCTAGCACAGCTTCTATTCGCGCTGCCCACAGACTTCAATCTTCGAAAACTTATGGATTCTTGTAAAGACATTCAAATCTGAATCATGAAAACTTGCAGATACTTGTAAAGACATTGAAATCGTAGCGAAAACTTTTATAGATACTTTTTATTCCTTTCAAATCTGAATCAAGTAACTCAAACTTGTAAATACATTGAAATACATGGAGTGAATCGTGAATATTCATAGCTGCAAATCAAGTATGAATACTCATATACTCTTCTACAGAAGTGAAGTAAACGTAAAGATGAGTGTATAAAGAACACGCATAAATACTACTATAGATATTCAAATCGGAGTGAATCATGAATGCATATGCATCCGAATCGTGCTAGTTCATGGGGACGTTTAAGTGCATTCCGAGTGAATCATTGAAAGTAAGAGATACTTTTGTAAATATTAAAGACAGATTGAATACTCATAGATACATTTGAATCTTAATGAATCATTGCATCCGAAAGAAACTATCAAAGACATTCAAGTCTGTGTGAATTGACTCATAGATACTTTTCAATACATTTGCATCGTTATGAATCATGGAAACTAAGAGTTACTTTTATAGATATTAAAGGTTGATGGAAAGATACCTTTATATATATTAAAGCTGACTGAATACTCATAGATATATCTGAATACATTTGAATCTTAATGAGTCATTGAAACTTAAAGATGCCCGTATAGACATTGAAGTCGGAGTGAATACTCATCGATACAATGAATCATTGAAACTAAATGATACTTTTAAGGATACTTTCGTCTAAGTGAATACTCATTGCTACTTTTGAATACATTTGAACATTGGTGAATCTGGGAAATATACTGTTATAGACATTTAAATGTAGTTACGCACTTACTTCGTACGTCTTTCGCTTATGAATCATTTTTACTTCTAGAGTCTACGAAATTTGAGTGCAGTGCATTCGAATCACAGTGAATCATTTAAGCAAGGTCTAGCTACTAGTAATTTCTGGATCTAACTTAATTTTAAATTGATTCTATTATTATCATTAAATATTATTATATTATTATTATACTCTTATGTATATTAATTTTTTTAATTGACTAAGTATAGTTGCTAAGTTAATATATTTGCTAAAATGTATAAGGAATTTATATAATACTATGATGCCCATAAACCTATATGATATGATGCTAACCCACATAATGTGCCCAAAGATAAACCAGATGATATATGCATGTATATAACCTGAGATAACTGTAAAAGACAAATAAAGCTTCAACTAACAGCGCTCGACGCACATTAAAGCATGCTTAAAGCACATGAGGATATTAAACTGTAGTCGAACAGTGGTCAATAATATTATATGAATAATCGTATATATACATATATATATTTGTGAATATATATGTGCATGCATGCATGTATTTATCTATCTGTAGTTAAACAAAAAGCGAGTCTGTTATGAATTCTATGCCAAAACTATAGATTGTTCTATAGTTGTTATTCATGTTGCTTCTGGCTTCGATTACACATGTTCTGCAACATTTGATTCGCATAATGCGTGCCACTGTCCATGTGTGTGTGTCTGTGTGTGTGTGTGTGTTTGTTTCCATTTTGATAGTCTATGACATAGCTGAATCTTGGCTTTAAATTTGACTGATGTAATGCGGTTGCGGTTTTGTAGACATATACATTGATGTATGCATGTGTATGTGTGTGTATATATGTAGATATGTATGTATGCTCTGCTATGCTTTATTATAGCTGTTTTGGGTTAGACTACCACACCCACCGCCACCGCCTGCCTCACAATATGTCAGCGTGAGAACCAAACGCTGTCTAGCCTAGGCCGCATTATTTACTTACATTGTGCAATTGCTCGGCCGATGGATGCTTGCTGCTGCCGCGTATCAATAGCTCTTGATCCTCTTGGCCCATTCTGGGATACGCGCACGCACACAAACACGCACGCACACGCACACAAAACAAAAAGCGGCGAGAAAAAAAAATGAAAACAACGTTTAATGGTTATTTACTTGGAGCAAGGCACTTTTCGTATTGCGCTTCTTCTACTACTTCTTCTTCTAGTTTCTTTTTGCTTTCTTTAATTTTGTTTTTTATTTTGATTTGTTGTTGTTGCTGTGCCGTTGAGCTCCTTTTGGTGCACTCTTTGCTGCGTGACGAATGCGCGGACAAAACGCAACTGACATTCAACGACTGCGCGACTGAGCAACGTTGCCGGCAACAGCAATGGCAACGGTAACGGCAACGGTGCGCCACAGCGACGGCCATTGACGCTGGCGACGGCAGCGCAGCGCTAACAGCGTTGCGGTGGCGTTGAGTGAAATTTGATGAGCGTAAACAGATTAAAGCTCTGCTGCTGCAGCAACAACAACAGTTAAAAGAATAACAACAGTAACAACAAGAAGAATAGGCGCGACCGCAACAACATCAATTGCTTCGTCTATTTGCATGCTGATTAAAGAGACGATGCGTCTGCTGCTCAACTGTTGCTCAACGGTTGTAGTGAGCTAGCTCAGCTCTGCGCGCTGTTGGCTGATCAGCGCGTGCTTCTACTTCGTTCGCTCTTTCTCTTTCTAACCTTGGCTGCTCTTGTTTATGTTAAGCTGCAGTAAAAGAACTTTGCTGAAAATCTAACGATTACTCTCAGAGAGTTTATCGATTCAACTGATCACTTGAGTGATCTTTAATGACATTCTTATCGA
Source organism: Drosophila koepferae (assembly GCA_030914345.1). Classification (NCBI taxonomy): domain Eukaryota; kingdom Metazoa; phylum Arthropoda; class Insecta; order Diptera; family Drosophilidae; genus Drosophila; species Drosophila koepferae. The sequence continues at coordinate 5,467,994 of JAUESR010000209.1, forward strand.
TAACTATCGGCATTTTATTATATAATTATTGAACTTGCAAACGAAATTGAGATTTTAAAAAATCGATCATCAACTGCGATCATCGATGATTATCAGTCTATTTATAATCATGTTTGGTGTCTGTAGAGCTATGAACTGTTTAAATAGAACACATTAAAAGATAAAGCTCCTGTCGACTGATCTATGAGAACGTTCTTATCGACAATTATGGGTATATTTATTTTGAATGCTGATCGATAATTATCAATATATTTCATTGAAGCTTGGGTACTTGTGAAATTATAATTATTTTCAAGAATAAGGCTAAAAACCAGTTAATTTTGGAATGATCGATATCAGCTTATCGATAATAATCAAATGATATTAATTATGAAATACAAGTCTAAAGTGATCTTATAAAACTAAAGTTAATTTGTAGCACTAACTAAAAACTAACTTAATGTTCAATTGCTAATCGATAACTATCGATAAGTCTAAATAAATGACAGTTATTATGCAAATAATAATAATGAAAATAATAACAATAAAAATAGATATGAATATAAAAATAAATAATGAAAACAGACAAGTTTATCTACATTTCAGGCTTATTTGCCATATCACACTGATTTATAGGGTATTTAGAAGTCGGTGCATTTGGATTTTTCTGTTCTCTTCTTTGCCGATCTAAGGCGAGAACTTGGAAATGGATGCTCAAATAATTTGTGTGCGTGTGTGTGTATGTGTGTGTGTGTGTGTGTGTGTGTGTGTGTGTGTGTGCGTGTGCGTGTGTGTGTGTGCGTGTATGTGTGTGTGTGTGTGTGTGTGCTTTTCCATCCGTTGATCGCTTTGAGCTGAACTCAAACTCGAAACGACTTTGACACAAAACTAACTCAAAGCTCATAAGTAGCGGCACTTGTGGCTGTTGTTCTGCGCGCTCTTCTTGTTTCTCCCTGTCCCTCTCCCTCTTCCTCTTCATCTTCGTCTGCTGCTGCTGCTGCCTTAAAGTGTCACAAATTTGCTGCATGTGGCGCTGGCAGTGCAGCTGCCGCTTCAGGGGGCAACACACAAAATCTCTCTCCCTCTCCCTCTCCCTCTCCCCCTCTCTCCCACTCGATCTGTGGAACTTTTGCTAAGCCACCCGCTGGCTCCACCTTGCTCACTCGCACTCCCAGTCGGATGCCATCATTTACTCACTCAAATGCTATAAACTTTTTACACTTAACAATTTATTGTCACTCTGCTGGCGTCGACGGCGACGGCGACGGTGACGGCGACTGCGACGCTGGCAGCATTGTTTGTGCCTTGCAAGTTGCAATGTGAAAAGCAAAAAGTGCAAAGAAGTAACTCGAGCAAAAACGTAGAAAGTTTCGCTAACACGCTTTTACACTCTCTCTCTCTACCACACACACACACACACACACACACACACACACACACGCACACGCACACACACATACAGGTAAAGCGGCCATTGACACTTTGGAATCAAGTCGGGCGCGTTGTTTGCAGCTGAGTTTGTCCTCGCACTGACGCTGAGCACGACTTAACCCCTGCTCAATAGCTCGACTTTAACAACTAAGCCACGCCCACGGCCGCCCATGCAACGCGTTAGCCCATGCAAATTATTGACGCGGACAGCGGCTTCAATAAATCTGCGTATGTGTGTGCGTCTCTCTCTCTCTCTCTCTCTCTCTGTGTGTGTGGCAACTTTTGCTGTGCCTGGTTTTGCAGCTAACTTTATGCCAAGCGCCACGCTAATCAGACAGCTTTCTAGTTCATTGCATTGAACGAGCGTCACGCCCACATCTGTACGCCCACCACACACACCTAAGCCCGCCCAGCGTCTAGCCAGGCCACTGCCTCGTCCGTCACGCAGCCACTCAACTGGCTGTAATTGCCAAGTAAATCAGCGCTGCCACTTGCCATGCCCCAAAAGTATGTTCAGGGGGCGGCGGGAGGCGGCAGGACGAATGGCAATTGGAGTTGGGCTTGAGCTAGTATGAGCGAGGGGGCGGGGGGTTAGGGTGTTAGAGCGCTTGGCTTGTGCTAAACTTTGAGAAGTTTTAAAGAGGAATGCTTCATGGGCTAGATTCATAGTTAGTTAGTTAGTTAGTTGCTGAGCGCAACTTGGCAAGGGATGGGGCTCAAGGCGAAGGGGTGTGCGCGCAGCTCCAAAAGTTTAAAAAGGGAATGAAGCAAGCGCAGACAAGTGCTCTCTCTCTCTCCCGCTCTCTCTCTGTGTGTGGGCAGGAATATACTTAGCTTTCGGCTAGAGAACAAATCAACAATAAATTGAACAACTTAAAGGAAGCTGAGCTCCATAAGGGAAATATGTACCCAAACATATATAGATATTAGGTCAAGCTTTATACATATGAAATAAAGATATATTTGTAGTGGAGCTCTTAGCTTAGATAAAGCTAAAAGTGAAAGTTTAAAAATACATTTTTTGTTTAGATAATGAGAGGCTTTCACTAGATAAGTAAATCAGGAAATGAAGTAGTGTAAGAGATATTTTATCGAATTTACTTTTCATTCATATAAAGCAAGAATTAATGAGAGGGTTGTCGTATGGCTTCATGGCCCTCAAGGAATCAATCAACTGTATTATTTATATATATATATATATTTATATCTTCATCTTTAAATGTCCTATATCTATATCAAATCTTCGCTATCTGCAAACTCTCATTGTTCGACTCGCCCTCAGTTCGGCGCTCTGAGATTTTCCTAATATCCAATCTGCTACTACGGATCCTTTTGGTATTATCTTTTTTTATTATCTATATATCTATTTCTCCTGTTGGATGGATTTCTTTATTATGTTACCCCAGTTCAATCTAGTATTATCTATGATCTATCTCTATTGTGCCACTTGTATAAGACCTTGATAATTAGATCCTCCTTATCTGCAAGTTTTCACTGCACATCCCCTTCCCCGTTCAGAGTTCTATTCTTCGATCTGTTACATGGGAAATCCTTTTAAGTTGCATATTATCAATTATTCATCTATTTAGGCTAACTATTTCTGCCTCATTCATCTTCAGATCTTCTTTATCTGCAAGTTCTCATTCCAAGTGCGATTTGCTTTAAAGATGAATTTCCTTATTATGCTATTTCAGTTCTTCATAGCATTATCTATTGTCATCTTTAACTTTAACAAATCTACCTTCATCACTTGCATCACTTTTCAGCTATATCCATGCACTTCAACACCAGCCCTATTCGTTCGCGCTCTCTTTAAGCTCTCCGGCTTCGAATTGTTTGCTTCAATTTGATATTTTCGCATCCTGTTCGCCATTGTGCATTGTGATTGTCAAACAATACGCTGGGGCTATATTTCGATTGGCTGTCACAAAGGCTGGCTGGCTGGCTGGCCCAGGCAAGGGTTGACGTGCTGCTCGAGGAGAATTGTAAATTGTGGAGGAGTGAGAGCTGCGGATTGGCCATTTCGGTGCGTGCCCCGTTGGCTGCAATAAAACCAAATGCCAGCGGCATATTTTTCTATTAAAGCGCATCAAGCGAATGTTCAAAACTCTGCGATAAGGCAGAGCTCAACCAGCCGGGCGGACAACTGATAGAAACATGAGAGGGACACACAGGGAGAGTGAGAGGATGGGATGTGGGCGAGCGTGGTAGAGAGCTGGAGAATCGCCTACGAATTTGCCGCTTACAGCACGCGCGCGTCTCATAAAAACGTATCAAAACATCCGCTGGGAGTCATAAAAATTTTGCACTTTGCCCGCAGTTGCAGGCAGCGAAACTTTTGTCTTGCCGCGGCAGATGCGGCGTATGTGTAATCTAATAAAATGTGCTGTTTATGTGGCAACAGGCACAGCCTGAGCCACTGGCTGAGACTCGCATACTTTTACTATGCCAGAGCATGCTCGTCTAGTTAGCCGCAACTACCAACCTACCAAGCTACCAACCTACAAAGCTACCAAGCTAGCAAGTGGCTTCCGCTTGGAATCGTGCAACAGTTGCGCTGCTTTATGGCCGCCCTGTTGGCCACATTCTGATAGCTAAACACGCCCCCAACTCTGCCCAACAACCGCCCACATAGTTACTAACTGCAACTTATGAATATCATGCGAGTGTGAATCTGAATGTGAATGCGCTGCTCCTCCTCCTCCTCCTCCTCCTCCTCCTGCTGCTCCCCGGGAGCCATAAAAGGTGAATAGTTCAGCTTGGCCAGATTTTCCTTAGGAAATCTGCCGAGAAAACTTTCTAGTTAAAAGACGAAACTAGAAGTAACTAGAAATTCTATTTGCAGCTGACTCGCAGCTTCTGATTGATCGTCTGTAAGGGAAATGCAATTATCCGGATCTATCGTAAAATGCAGCTTAAACTTTTATTCATTCATTTATTATTTATTTATTTTTTAAGAATCCTCCCTTTAATTCTACTTTCATCGTACATGAAAACATTTTGAAATTTTCTATAAACCTTTCCAACTTTTTATTCACTCCAAATTTTACGCTTCAGAGAGTTTGCCAAGGCTAATGAACGTAATCAATTGAGTGGAAAGTGCATTTTTCTCAAATGTGCTGAAGACTCTAGTAATCGCCCTCAAGCGCTTTTCATAACTTCAATTTGTAGATAATATTCTATTTTTCTTTTTTTTTCTTAGCTGATTTATCGAGCTCAATCAGACTTAAATGGCGATTAATCGATTGGGGGGAAGTATGAAGTGGGGACGTTGTAACTACAAAGTAAAATCTATATTTACTAGAGCTATTGCAATGATAAATATTTGAATATCAGAATATTATATTATGATATTATATGATATTGTAATATAATGAAATATTCGCTAAATATGTAAGTTGAGCAATTTGAGGGAATGCAAGTAATCTTCCTTTCTCATTTACTTGTCATTTCTCCTTCTTTCTGTCTCTCTCTCTCTTTCTGTCTCTCTCTCTCTCTGCCTCTCTCTCTATCTCTCTCTCTCTCTCCATCTCTCTCTCTTTCTATCCCCTCTCCTTTAATTTGGCTGATTATTATCTATCTATATCTCTGCCTCTCGCTTATTCTCTTACTTCCAAAGAAATCTTCCTTTCTCATTTACTTGTCCTTTCTCCTTCTTTCTGTCTCTCTCTCTCTCTCTCTCTCTTCTTCTCTCTCTCTCTCCTTCTCTCCCCTCTCCTTATTGCTGATTATTTATATCTCTATATTTCTTTTCTTCTCTGTCTCTGTCTCGCCTATTCTCACTTATTTCTTTCTTCCTCTCTATCCTTCGCATCATATTTTTATACGTCCCTGGTTTCTGCATTCTCTTTCTCTTTCCTTCTTTTAACATATATCACGGTCACTGCATCGATACATTTTCCTTATCTTTCTCCCTCTTTCCTCCTTTGCCTCTCATTCTGCCTTTTTCTGATCTTTCTGTTTCTACCTCTCTTTCGCTCTCTTTCTCTCCCTCTCTCTTTCTGTTTACCTATCCATATCTATTTTTCTGGTGCTCTTGCTTTCTAGTTCACTTACCCCCCCCCCCCCCCACAATTTTTTCCTCTCTCTCTCTCTCTCTCTCTCTCTCTCTCTCTCTCTTTCCCTCCGTATCTGCCTTTGTTTCTCTCTGTGCTTCTCCCGTTATCTATATATCTTTCATGGCTTCTCTATGCCTAGCCACTTCTTTCTCTCTCTCTCTCTCTCTCTTTGCTTTTGCCTTTGCCCCTATCTTAAGCTCTCCTTGTTATTATATGATATGCAATGCCAACATATATGTTATATATTCAGACCTTTGTATATCGAAACATGAGTGCATTAATATGTTAAAGCAATTGCATTGAGTTCCTTTTCCTGCAACAACTTCAAAAATGATTCAATTGCAATGTGAGCGAGAGCTGAAGATTAATGCAGTCAAATGCACATGTTGCAAGTGTGAAAACAATTTATAAATGATATACATATATGTATATATATATATATATATATATGGTAGAGTAGAAGTAGTTGGTTATTGTGTGAGAGATTTCGCTGTTGCTGGCAATTCAATGCGATTAATAATGGATTTTATTAATCAGAAGGGGCTTTGACATGTCAGAAGACATAAGCCAGAGAAAGTGGCACAAAGCTGTAATTGTTGCCCGCACGCCCGCACGCCCGCTTACGTGTAATTGATGCTGGGAATAAAATAATTAAATTGCATTAAATAAAAACAAAGGAGAGAAGAAAAAAAAAAAGAAGAAGAGTCACGTAAATATGCATATGAAAAGCGAGTTTAATTGTGATGCCGCAAGGCGTCAATGGCAATGCGCTGCTAATTAGCGCACAAAGAGTATGAGAGAGAGAGAGAGAGAGAGAGTGTGTGTGTGTGTGTGTGTGTGTGTGTGGTAGCCAAAGTGTGGGCGTCATATAAAGCATACGCACCGTTAGACATGCCAATGAATTATGCAAAATATCTAATGACAATGAAGGCCCCGCAAGACCCAAAGGGTCTGCGACACAGAGCGCTGGCTTTTTATACCCTGTAGCCAATGAGAATGGGAATTCAGGGTATATTGGTTTTCTGCAAATGTATGTAACAGGCAGAAGTGGACTTCGCAGACCCCACAAAGCATATACATATATTCTTGATCAGCACAAACAAATAAGCTGATGTAGCCCTGGCCGTACGTCTATCCGTCCGTCCGTCCCTATGAACGTCGAGATATCGGAAACTACAAAAGCTAGAGAGTTGAAAATTTACATAGATATTCGTGTGTTAGTTACGCAGTACGAATTTAGTTTGCTTTTTTCGATAACTAATCCCATTTCCTAAATATCGATAAAAATCGAAAATTCTTTTACGTTTTCCGAGCATAGCTATTATACCGTTTTAGCTAGTGACTTCAAATTAGATAGATATTATACATACGCAGAGTTTGTAATTGTCAGATTTTGGATGCCACGCCCCCTTCGCCACCCATTTAAAAAAAAAACGCATTTCAAATACTAGAGACAATTCGGCAAAGAGGCATATTTAGATGCTATTAAAATAAACTGACAGTTTCATAAAGATCGGTCCTTTAGTTGGAGTTATATGAGTCCAAAATTCAGCCCGACCCATCCCCAACCCCCCGCGGCAACTGCGCGGTTAGCAAGAAGAAGAGTATTAGCTTTTTTGCAGGGTTCAGGGTATCTCGTAGTCGAGCCGTCTCGACTAGAGCCTTCTTACTTGTTTTATTATATATATATATATAGTCTCTCTTCTTCATTTTTTTTTACATTTGACATGCTACACCCTAATGTATGTGTGTGTGTGGGCGGGGCAGCCCTTTCTGCAGCTACTAATATGCCAGCTAATTTGTTATTCATGTGATTTAAGCGCGTCAAAGAAGATTAATGACTAAAGCAAACTAAAGCAGACGACAAAAATTACAACAATACAGATGTTGAGAAAGAGAGAGGGAGAGAGAGAGAGCGAGGGGGGGGGGGGAGAGCTGGAGAGATGGGCACAAAACAACGAAAAATGTAAAAGAAAATGACAAGCGGCACAGTTTGGAGTAGAATGGAGGACAGCCAAGCCTCCTGCTACTCCCCCCTGATGCAATGAAGCCACAGGCCAAGGGACAATTCAATAAAGGCCCAAACCAAGCTTCAACTCAAGGTAATTCAGGCCTGGCTAAAAAAATAAAAAACAACACTGAAGAAATGAGAAAAAAAGGTAAGCAGAACAAAGGCGAAAAAGTCACGAGCCAGCGAGTACAAAGGCAATGGGCGTAATTTGTGGGGCGTGGCGGGAAGAGGGCGGCAGGGAGGGATGGCAGAGAGCGAGAGAGGTTGAGGTAGAGACACTGAAGGTTGCCTTTTTGCAGCTGCTATGCTTAAATAATATAAAGAGATGATAGAGAAAGGGAGGAGCAGGAGAGAGAGAGAGAAGGGGAGTTTGAGTGGAGGGGTGTGGGGAGAGAGAGGAGGGTCCAACTTAATATTTTGATTTTATGCTGAGGTTTACTTGGCTAAGCCAAGAGCTTATATGAAGCAGCGCAGTCATACTTAATTCGCTTAGTTAATAGAAAATTTGGCGAGTTGCAAATGCTTCAGGCAATGCCAGCACTGCGAATACCCTGTTTATCATTATATACACATAAGCTGACATATGAAATATTATTTATTTATTTATTTTATACAATAGAATCCGCTTATAGCGGCACTCAAGGGAATGTCTTTATACCCGGAAGACGCTATAAGCAAGTCTTTCTTTAGAGTTGTGCTCGCACATCAAAAGCGAACGTGAGAGTGAAAAAATCTGGTAGGCAAACTTATATGATCATCCGTGTATAACGGCCGTCCCTTGAGCGTCGTTAAACCCGAATTCAATTGTATATGTACATATATAAATAAATATGTTACCTTGAGCTTCCAGATAGATCTACAAAATCCTAAGCTACTTACAGCTTGTCAGCTTCTCTAGTCGATATACATTATATATTAATGACAAAAAGAAAACAAAACATAAAAATTTAATTTTGAATGTAATATATTTGGAATAACTCTTTGTCTTCATCTGAATTCTCAAGCGTTCCAGCATTTCCCTAGATCCTAGGTCCTAGACCCTAGATCCTAGGTCCTAGATCCTATAACCTAGATAGATCTGGAGCTCAGTTTTCCCATATCTAAATATCCGATATCCTAGATCCTAGATGCTGGAATCTAGATGCTAGATTCCACATCCTATGTCCTAGATCCTAGTTCCTAGATCCTAGATCCTAGATCCTAGATCCTAGATCCTAGATCCTAGATTCCAGATCGATCTGCCCTACTGGAGCTCAGTTTTCTCATATCTAAGTATCCTATACATATATCCTAGATCCTAAGTCCTAGTTGCTAGATCCTAGATGCTGGATTCTACATCCTATATCCTAGATCCTAAACCCTAGATCCTAGATCCTAGATCTTAGATCCTAGATCCCAGATCCTATAACCTAGATGGTTCTGCCCTACTGCAGCTCAGTTTTCCCATATCTAAATATCATAACTATATACATCTATATGTATCTATTTATTATATAAGCTCAGCATTCCAGACACATAATCCATGCTCAGAAAATGCTCTAGCAAAAGATATGCAGAGCATTTAGTGTTCGTTGCTAATTAAAAGTTGTCAGCAGCTCGAAGGCCGCGAATGTATGAGTGTGTGTGTGTGTGTGTGTGTGTGTGTGTGTATGCCTTGCTGCATCTTAGTTTCATGCAATTTGCATAATTTGCATTTGCTGAGTGCGAGCGTGGGCGTTGCTGTGTGTATGGGCGTGGCAAGGAGAAGGCGTTGCTGTGCTCTTATTAGCCTGGCGTTTAGGGAATTTTTAATTGAGTTTTGTTTGGGGGCTTATTAGCTAGACAATTTGGCCTAGAGACGCGAGCGTATGGCAAATGAACCAAAAACTGGACAAAATGCAGCTGCAGATGCAGATGTGTGTCTGTGTGTGTGTGTGTGTGTGTGTGTGTTGCAGCTGTTAGCTTTTGTCTGAGAGCTGTGGAAAAGCCGAACATGAAGCTTGCTTTGATGCGGTCGGGCGGCAAAGTTGCGAGTTGCTCCACCGCAAATTAAAGTGCACAAATGAAAAGTTACAGTTATATACAGATATATATATATATATACATATATACATATATATGTATATGTATACTGTTTAGTGTGCATGCAGATGTGGCTGGCTGTCCGTTGTTCTCACCGTTGCCGTTGAAAAATAGCCTTTCGGCGGCAACTTTCCAATAAGAAAATGGCCAGGGCTCCCCCTCCCTCCCCTCTTTCCCCTCTCGCCATCTGTGTGCGGTTTGTGTGGAGCAACAGTTCAGAAATTGCAGCCTGCATTGAAGCTAAGCAAAACATTCTTGAAAAGCCGCTACCTGCCCCTGGACGCTCCCCTAAACCCGTCCTGGCTCTAACCAGCTTCCCGCTTGCCCCTCTCTGTCCGCAACGGGTGCTGCTTGAGAAAATGTGCGGTTTTTGCGGTTTACTTGAGAAATCTAATTAAACGAATAACAAAATAACAAAGCCAGCAGACAGCAGCAGTCGGCCAAGCATACGGCAGGACAATACTGTAACCGCTCCTCGTAGAACCCTTCGCCGTCCATGCCCATAGCCAGCGCCTAAGCTGCGGCCTGGGGCCGGGTAAAGCCCGAGCCGATATCGATGCTAAGAAAAGCCCCAAAAGGGGCGTCGCTGGTGGACTGCTGTCCACTCATCAATGAGAGCTAATAATGAAACTATGATTATGCGGAAGCAAGAATAGTACTTCAAGCACTCGAACAATCAAGAGCTTATACATGATGTGGAAGATCTGAGATGAGATCTGAAACATTGGTAACACAATTCTGGAAATGGGCAAAAAGTATCAAGGGAGATTAAATAGTCACCCTAAATACTTGCAGCTCAAAGCTCTCTCAGTTCTCACGCATGTGTATTGGAAGAAGCCTTAGACAACATCCACCCTCAAGATCTGGTGAATTTGATTTGGTGTTACATTTCAATATCTGGTAACTCCAAGAAGTAGTTTTATTCATTGGCTCCATTTGCAGTGATCAAGAGGCATTTAGATCATCTGGAAATTTCCTTTGTAATTCAAAGAAAGAACTTACATCAGTTGATCATGTAGAACTCTCTCTCTCTCTCTACTTCTGTAGATCTCTCTCTCTCTCTTTCTTTGTGTTTTATTCTCTCTCTTTCTCTATCTCTCTCTTTCCTTTTCTCTCTCTCTTTTCTCTCTCTTTCTCTCTCTCTCTCTTAGTCACATCTACTTTGAATCTGTTTGCATTTACTATCACTAAACTTATCTGCTCTCTCTTACTCCCTTTCGCTCTATCTGTAAATCTCCTCCTCTCTCTCTCTCTCTCTCTCACTTTCCGACTCCCTTTCTCTCGGTTTTTCATTCACACATTAATTTCAATCAATTGGATACAGTTCACATCGACATGGAACCGCAAACAGGCAACTATATCGATATCGTGTTAAGGGCTACGTGCGACAGTCATCAACTCGGCAGTTACAGTCGCTGGCCGTTAGGTGTCGCTTTACGATGCGGGCCGTAGTTCATGTGGTTCGACTCCTTCAATTCCATTTTAATTTCCAGCACAGCATCGGGATGCAGCATGTCAGTAAAAATGGAAATGGCACAACAAAAAGCCAACAAAGAAATGAAGAATGACAACATCAAATTAGCTTCATAAAAATGTCGCGCTAGCGAGTGTGTGTGTGTGTGTGGGTGTGACGTGCTGTGCGTGTGTGTGTGTGTGTGTGTGTGAGTGAAACAAAACAGTTTATAAAAATGCGAGAGTACAAAATATTTTTATGATAAATGACTGTAAACGAGCACGTGAAGCAACAGTCAGCGGCCATAGACATAAACGTGCTGCTGGCAACCACATACGCACATGTCAAATACACACACACACACACACACGCACACACACACATGCACATGAAGACATGTGTCTGGCAGCAATTTTGGCGTCGACGTTGACATTGATGCCATTTCCGGCCGCCACAACCGAGACACGAACCAGCAATGCCAACAGCCACAGCCAACAGCCACGGGCAGCAACAGTTGTCTTTTGTCCTTGCCAGCATCGTGGCGACATGTGTCAAATGTGTACACATACATACACACACACACACACACACACACACACATGCACACTCATATACATTCTTGCGACTTGAGCTGACTTTCTAACACGATGTGCGAGTCCAAAAAAAAATATATATATTTTTTTAAATTATATATAAATATTTCTTATAACTAGGATTAGTTTTCAACAAATTAAATAGCTTAAGTAATTAAAAAAAATAATAATAATAATATAAATTAAAATAAATTTAGTAAAACATAAAAATGTTCGATTCTCATATGAAGCAGGACACACAAATACTTTTATTTTTTTTTCAAAATAAGAAGAAAAAGAAAAATATTTAAAAGAGCCTTTTAACAAAGCAAAAAACCTACAACCGAAATTATTAATTATAAAAGCATAAATTGTAAAGTATATTTAGTTAAAAAAATCTACAATTTTACATAAACTTAAAAAATAAATAAAATATTTAGCTCTCCAAAAAAACACTAAATGTTTCGCTCAATTTTTAGATCAAATTATAAAATTTTTTTCAAAATATAAATACATTTTAGAGCAAAATAAATAAAAATAATGTGAAAAAAAATTTCGAAAAATTTCAATTTTCAAATAAAATTATAAAATATTTTTGAAAAGAATAAAAATTTCATAGCAAAATTAATAAAATAATAAATAAAAAAAAAATCTAAAGAAACACAAAAAACATTTCTCTCACTTTTCAAGTCAAATTCTAAGATAATTTTGAAAATAAAAATAAATAAAATCAATTTGTAAGCAAAATTAATAAAAAGATTAAAAAAGTAAGCAAACCAAAAGATGTTTTACACACAATTTATTTTAGAAAAAATAAAAACATAAAAAAATTTTAAAATAATAATAATAAAAAAAAAATTAAATTAAAATAAATTAACTACAAAATTAATAAAAAAAAGTTATAACTTCTTTAACCTTACATGCCTCAAGAAAATCATAAATGATTTGCTTAAAATTAAAAAATAATATGTAAAAAATATAGGCATACTTTTACTAACAAAGATAAATAAATACGTTTACCTACACTCTATAGATTCTCCAGGAACCATACGAAAGATTTCTCTCAAGATTTACATTAACTTATTAATTATATAGCCTCAAATTTTAAACTTAAATCAATTAAATGAAATAAGAAATAAAAAAGTTTAATGTTAATTTAATGTTATTTAAAACTTATTGTAAAAAAAAATAAATCAAAATATATTTATCTTTAGGCTTCTAAAATTCCCCAAAAAAAACTAAAAAAAAAAAAATATTTATCTACAGTCTTTAGCTAAGCACAAAAGATTTCACTAAAAACTCAAGTTATTACATATATAAGCAGAAATTGTAAAGCTCAAATGTTGCCATTAACTTGGCTAATTGCTCAAATCTGACATAATTAAAAAATAATAATTTCTTAGAGAGAAATGTTGAGGCAATGCATGTGGAAGGCAGGCGCTGATTAGGTGTATTATGAAAGCCAGTTGAAATGCCTCGACAAAATCCTCGTATCCACTTAAACGAAGCGCTAGAAAAGCGCTCAAGAAGCCAACAAACAACGAAGGGGGGGGGGGGGTGGCTAAGGGTGTGGATGGAGTGGTTGGGGTGTTGGAGGTGCGGTTGTGGCAGCAGGAGTAAGTCATGTAGCCAAGGCTGGAGTATTGGGCACGGGCGTTGCGCACTTGTGCATCTCATTTTTATAAGGGAATGTAACACGAGAGCGAGAGAGGGAGAGAGAGAGAGAGAGAGAGAGAGGGAAAAGTAGTAGAAGCAGAGACAGTAAGGTATATAAAAAGGACTTCCTCTTAGACGACGCTTTTAGCTAAATTGCGACAAAAGTGAGCAGCGGATGCGAGCTTGAGGTTTTTGGGGCTAGGGCGAGGTCGGGCAGGGCCTGGGCTTGTGTGTGACATGCCAAGCGACTAAAATAATAAAAGAACGTCAAAAGAAGCAGGCACATAAATAAACTGTCCCACTCCTTTACACACACACACACACACACACTCTCGCTCGCATTCTCTCGTTCTCTGTGTTTGTGATTAGGATAAATGTGCACGCGTCCAAATTGATGTGGCCTTTTCTTTTGTGTGCGTGGATGAGTGCGAGTTAGTCGTGGGGCTGGCTCAAACCGGAAGCGGAAATGCGCTGCAATTGTCATACGCCGTTGGCTAAGCTACCGAAATAAGGACAGCTACAGAGAGGAGAAGAAGAGAGAGAGTGATAGCTGTCGAAATGTGCCAAGTGCATGTGAGGCGCTACCACCCGTTGCTGGGCAGCTTCATAAAGCGTGTGCCTTAGCCCGCCCCAGTAAATTTTTATTAGTATTTTTTTTTTTTTTTTTTTTTTTGTGTTGCTTCGGCTGCTTCTTTTTCAGCTTCGCATCTGATGTTTGTCTAATTTGGCGTTGCGTTATTATTAAGTGGCCTCGCACTCAATGTGACACACAGAATGTGGCACACACGCGCCTCAAATGTGCCACTTGCTGCCTGAGGGAATCTGTCTCCGATGATATTTCAATGAAGCCATCTGTGTGCTGTGTCTGCGTTGGCAGCTTAAAAGATATTTACTTCATTAGCTAATATTTTCAAAACGAGCAACACTCAACAGACACAGCAAAAAAAAAAATGGATGAGGAAGAAGAAAAAGAAAAATCAGTTTGTAGCATTTTGCTAAGGCAGGTGAGAAGATGCTTTGACAGTTCGGCACTTCAGCTGAGACTTAATAATTTAGAAAGCGTTCGACTGCCATAGAACAGTGTTTTGGTATCTAAATGAAAATGAAATGAAAAAGAAGCGTGACACATAAAGTATATACTATATATTCTTAATCAGGAAACTGAGTCGAGTCGATGTAGTCAAGTTTGGCTTTGAAAATATGTAAAATAAATGCTTATACTTAGCTTTCACGGCTAAACACTTGAACTATGCAGAATAAATGGCTGAATTAGTATTATCGATAATTATCGATAACTTGGCCATCGGAGCAACTGAGTGCCAAATTTGTTATGAGCAACGAAATCTACCTACCGCCTCTTAGCCAATCTCCCTCCCACCCACAAGAAAGAAAATTTGATATCTTTTTATTGCCGATAAATATCGATAATCTTAAGTGATTTATGGCTTTGGCATGGGCACTTGATCAAACAAAACAGTTCTTAAAGTAACCCATAAGCACCCTAAATAGTACTTAATCAATAACTAACTACTCAGCCTATCGACAATGCTATTCATATACATATATGTATATATCGTAGAGTCCAATTTCTAAAGCTGAGAGCATAATTGAGTCAAGTGAAGTTGAAGCTTTCAATTGAATGTCAAGAAGCATGAAATGCGATTGCTGCAAATACAAATTGATTTAGGTTAGAGATCGCATAAGCTGATATTTGCCATGGCATATGCATATATCAAATATATATAGTATATATATATATATGTATATTCATATATTTGTGTGGCATATTCATTATTCAGTGGGCAAATCAATCATGCGAGCGGCGCCTCTGTGGCAGCGGGTGCATGCGATGATTGAATGCCGTACGGGCGCATACAGGATATATGTATGTGAGTGTGTTGGCATATTTGGCACATGGATGGAACGGAGAGCGAGGGGCTTTAGGTAGTCACAGGCTTAATTTCCAGCTCACTGCCACGCCCACGCCCACGCTTCCCGCCCGCTTGACAAAGCAGCTGCGTATATCCGACTGTTTACAGTTAATTGCGGCTCAGCCGCAGTTAATCGTATGTTACGCATGCACAATGCGTGAAAGAGACCAAGTGAAAGAGAGATAGAGAGAGGGATAGAGAGAGAGTATATGAAGAGGTGCTACTCCAATTGCCACTTACTCCTTGGAGGCATATCAGTTACAGACAGACAGTCGCTGCCCTGTCACGCCGTTTGTCTGTTTGCGGTTTCAATTGTCACTTGATGTGTTGTGATTATCATATGTACATATGTGTGTGTGTGTGTGCGTGTGTGACCACGCCCACATTGCCCACTTTGATGCGGTAATTTGTGTAAATGCGCTTGTCAAAGTGCGCCAGATTATATTTGCCCATGTTTGACAGACATTTGATGGCAGCTGCTGCTACTCCTGCTACTCCTGCTACTCCTGCTGCTCCTGCTACTCCTGCTACTCCTGCTGCTCCTGCTGCTCCTGCTGCTGTTTTTGCTTTTGTTTTTCATTGTGTGCCACGTTCCCGCATTGTGCATACGACGCGTGGGCCAGCCACGGCCAATTACAATAACTTGCTTTAATGTGTTAAATTTATGCTCTCACCTGCTGCCAAGCTACAGCAAGCTGCGAGTGTGTGTGTGTGTGTTTGTGTATTTAGAAAGTTTTTCGACAAAAGTCAAACGAGCTTTGAGCCGAGACTGGGCAGCAGGTGTGTTCGATGCTCGACAAAGACAACTTTAACACTTGCCATAGCACTTGCCTCACATCGATCCCTGGCACCCTACCCTCTGCACCCTCTCCCTCTAACCGCACACACACACTCTAGCTGGGAAGCGACGTTGCGTAAAAATTTATAGCGCTTCTAAGTAATTGCGAATTCTATGTTTGCTTTTTTTCGATTTTCTTTTCATTCTTATTCCTTTTTAGGTTTTTCATTGAACTGTGAGCTGCCGCCTTTTGACTCGGCTGCACCTTAAAATGTAAACTTGGTTCTGTTAATTATTTGTTAACTGTTAGCTGAAAGCTGTAAGTTGTTAGTTGGGACTCTGTTAACCAGATGTTAACTATTGGCCACAAGTTGTTATCTGTAAGCTGTTATATGCCAATATTTTCTGTTAATTGAAAACTGTTAACTGTAAGCTGTTAACTGTAAGCTGTTAAGTTGGCTTCTGTTAACTGTTCTGTTAACTTTTAGCCACAAATTGTAATCCGTAAACTGTTAACTGTTAAATATTTTCTGTCAACTGTTTACTGCAAACTGTTATCTGTTAAATGTTAGCTGTGCACTGTTAACTGCATACCGTAAGCAGTAAACTGTTTTCTGTTAACTGTTGGCTGTTATATTTTAAGTGATAGCTGTACACTGTTAACTGCAAACCGTAAACCCAGCCACGCCCAGCGGTCGAGCATGTGCATATTTGAATAGCAACATGCCTCATATTCAACTAATTAGGCGAGTTTCGCAAATACATTTTCATTATTGTAATTTTACACTCCTCGAAAAAAAAAGAAGTAAAAATACACACACGAGTCAAGAAACGAGCGCAAAAAAGTAGGCAACATGCAGACAAACTTTCTGGCAGAGTCTCTGCCCCAGGCCCCGCCTCCTGCCGGTGCCCCTGCTCCAAGCCTCTGCTTAGGGGTAAACGGAGTGCAGCTGTAGCACTGACACATGTAGGCCGAGCATTTGCATATGCATATATACGAAAAATCTGTAGGTAAAATGCAAAAAGCTACCGAAGCAGCAAAAGCAACAAGCCGCCGTCGCCCGTCAGAGTGAGCGGGAAGCGTGTGAAACGTGAATTGCGAAATGTGAAATGTAAAATTTGAAATGTGGGCAATGCGGTTCGAATGTGGTTCGACTCTGGCTCTGTCTGTCGGTTGGGCATTTAAAAATAAAAAAAAAAAAAACTACATACATACATATCCATACATAGTCAGTCAGTCAGTGGGAGAGCGAGTGGCTGACTGATCTCGGCACGACTCCTATTGCAATTCGTTCAAAATTCGTAATATCCAAAAAATGTAAATTACAAAAAAAAAAAAAAAAAAAGAAATTAAAAGAAAACAAAAATCGAAAAAATAGAAATGGAAAAAGGAAAAAATACAAAACAGAAATTGAGTTCAACTTTCAAACTGAGCACATGCAGCACAAGTTAAGGTAATTTAATAGTGAAAGATGAAAAATCTTATTTTTTACAATTCATCTAAGTGAAACGAGTTCGAAAAGCATAAAAAATAAAAAGAAATACCTGAATTGAATTGGTGGGAAAAGTCTGTTAAATTATAGAGTTTTAGCTTATAATGAGGGAAGAGGTAGAGGTAGAGGTAGAGGTAGAGGTGGAGGTGGAGGTAGAGGTAGAGGTGGAGGTAGAGGTAGAGGTGGAGGTAGAAGGAAGAAATGAGAAGAAGAAGAGAAGAGAAGGAGAATACGGAGGAGAAGGGGACAAAGAAGAAGATAAAGAAAAGGAGACGAAGAAGAAGAATATTGAGGAGGAGAAGAATGAGGAGTATCAGAAGTAATAGAGGGTGGAGGGAGAGACGGATATGAAGAAGAAGAAACGAATGAGGAGAATGAGAGGTAACAGAAGAAAGAGACGGAGACGAAGGAAACGCCCATGAAAAGAAGAAGAATGAGGAGTATGAGAAGTAATAGGTGGAAAAGTAAAACGAGACGGAGATGAAGGACAGAGACATCGATTAATTTTCCGACTTATCACTTTTGATCAATTATCAAGAGCCTCTCTCTCTCTGTCACACTTCAAGCTCTTTCTGGCTAATTACACTTAATATCCCATTTAAAGGGTATACAAAAGTATTCACCGAAACTGCAAGCTATGTGAAAAAGTTGAACGCTGAAACGTCACAGAACTCCAGCAACAACAACGATTCATCCGCTATCCCACTCATATACGTTCTTTTCATCTAGGATTCGCTGTCCCGCTCAGTGACTCAGCCGCTAGCTATCTCTGTTTAAGCCTAAGCTCAAAACCATTAACACTTGTTTCTGTCATTTTACATGAAAAGCGGAAACGCTTTTGTTTCTGTGCAACAAACAAGTTTCTTTGCTCCCAGTCAGTGGCTGCCACTGCCACAGCCGCTGCCCGTGGCCTAGTCAAGTTTTAGGACGAGCGCCCCACTATGCCACCCCCCGTCCCCCCGTCACCGTCTCCAACATTCATGTAGTAACGCGAGGGGTTCGCGCAGCTGGTTTTTGCGGCGTATGCAGGACTTTTATTTTTTGACATGGGTATCCGTATCCTAGATTCATTTGTAGCTTCAGCAGCAGCAGCAGCAGCAGGCGCTCGTTTATTTGCTTGTTTTTCACTTAGACAGACGCCATACCTCCACCATCGCCCAACCACCTCGAGCGCTGCCCGATTTCAAAATACCCGGCAGCAGTGTTAAATACTTGTACTATATACATTATAACTTGGCTGGCTGGCTGACTGAATGGCTGGACGGCTGGCATGTCAGCCAGCTGGATGAGGGTGCCGCATTGCATGTTGCCCGACAAACTTTTCTTCATTCTGTGTGTGCGCCTGTCAACGTCAAGGCGTGGCTGCTGCCTACTGCTCGTCAGCCCACGGGCAGAACTTTGCCATTTGAAAGGTGTTCGTTCGCCTTGCTGGCTTCGCATACGAGTCCACCACGCGAACCAGCCGCACGACATCAAATGGATAATCTGTCCTCTTCCATTCGCCAACTTTATTTTATTTCTTATTTTTTTTTTATGCATATATATTTTTGTTGGCTCACTTTTAAATCAAATTGAATTTCACTTGCCTAAATTACTAACAAAAGACAAGGAAATTCAATTTCGGCTGAATATGACAACAATTTTACGGCTGAAACTTTTCAAATGTCTTCATTAGTTTGCTTATTAGACTAAATGGAAAACATTTCTTGCATCTTTTTGTGAATAAGAAATAAGACAAACGCGCTCTCTCCTTGTCTCTCTCTCTCTCTCTCTCTTTCTCTCTCTCTCTTTTTCTACCTCTCGCTCTTCGCTTCTGTCTTTTCGTTTCATTTTTCATTACCTTTCTATTCTTACTTTTATATCTGCCTCTTTCATAACTCTTTCTCTCTCTTTCTCTCTCTCACTATCTCTTTCTCAAGTATCTCGTCTTTCGTTTCCTCTCTCTTTCTCTTTCTCTCTCTATCTCTCTCTTACTCTCTACCAATTTAGGCGTCATCCTTTCCATCTCTCCCTCTCTATTTATATTTCCTACCTTTCCCTATTCTTCTTATTATATTTTCTTCCCTTTCTATGCTTCTTCTTTTTCTAGTTGCCTCTTCCTCTCTCTTTCTTTCCCTCTCTCTCTCATTCTTTCTTCCCCTCTCTCTCTCTCTCTTATCCACTCTCTCCCCCCTCTCTCTACTCTCTCTTTATATGCCTTTCCCCCTCTCTAGCTTTCGTCTCTTTGCCTGTTGAGTTTCATCTTTGTCATCTCTCTTTATCAATTGCTTTCTTACATTTTTCTCCTCTTCTTTTCATTCTTTCACCCCATCTTTCTCAGGTCTCTATGCTCCTGTTTGCCTCGTTCCATTTCAATTATTCTCTTGCTTTATTTTGCTTCCGTTTCTCTTTCTCTCTATCTCTCTAGATTGTTTTATTTATAGTTCTCTTTTGCATACAGTCTCGTCACATGAGTATTATTCTAATCTGATTTGAAATTCCTTAAGTGCTTCGCTTTCTATCACGCTCAGTTCTTGTCTTGCCTCTCTCCCTTCCCACCATACTTCGATCCACTTCTCTACATCTCATTCGCATT
The DNA here is from genome assembly GCA_030914345.1 of Drosophila koepferae. NCBI lineage: Eukaryota > Metazoa > Arthropoda > Insecta > Diptera > Drosophilidae > Drosophila > Drosophila koepferae. Next base: position 5,487,992 of record JAUESR010000209.1, read on the forward strand.
CGCAGGCTCTTCCACCTGTTTGGGCTTTCGTGAGTGGTCCATGCTATCGGGTATTATCGAGTCTTGAGTCCGCATAAATTTGTTCATCTTCTGGGCTGACGCGTTTATGCATAAACTCTGATGCTTTATCATGCATACATGAACTGCCACGCCCACAGAAACGAATGAGCATTCATGTGGTACGTGATTCAATGAGACCGAAACGCTATTGCCGAGCCGACAGTGTTGAATCCTTTCGAGCAACTAGAGGTGTTTCGCAAGTTTCTTCAACAAAATTAATTTATAAATTTATCATAAAGCCGACACCAAAAATCTAATGCACACACACACACACACACACACACCCATTCACACACATCTACATGAAGTAAGAATCGAAGTCTGGGTAGGAATTGAAGTTGGGCTAGCTCATCGACGCTGACGTGGCTGGACCAAGATGATATGTGAATGGAGGATGAGTATGTGGATGCGAATGCGGATGCGGATGATGATAACAATGATGATGATGATGATGATGATGATGATGACTGCGCTTGCATAAACGAGTTGGCCCTTAAGTGTGTGGGCTGAAACTGTGCTGGTCTATGCTCCTGTGTGTGTGTGTGTGTGTGTGTGTGTCTTTGGCAGTTTCGAATCAATGCGTGAGCAGCATTTTCAATGGGTTCTACCATCCATGTGCTCCGCACTCACCTTATGCTCAACGAGATTCACATTTAAGTTATTTATGCAGACTCACATACAAAGCATGCAAAGATTTCAACAGCGCCAACAGCAGCAGCAGCAGGAGATGGAGCAGCAGCAGCAGGAGCAGGAGCAGCAGCTCGACCCAAGCTGTAGCTGAAGCTGGGTGCCTCGTCTAGAGCATCTGCCCCGGGCTGCATACAATTAGCTGCAACTGTAATTAAAGCAATTGTACCATAAATCTTTTGCCAATTTAATGGCAAATGCTCCAAATGGGCGTGCCACTCATGCCAGCCACCAGCCGAGAGGCCCGCCAAGCAGCGTATGTGCCAAGTAATTGTTGCCAAAAAAAAAAAAAAAAAGGAAATGAAAGAAAGAAAAAATAAGGATAAGAAAAACCAAATTAATACAAACTTAATAGTTGGCTGGCATTTATGGTCCACAAGGAGTGCGAGAGAGGGGTCGTGGTGGTAGAGAGAGTGGGGGATAGCAATGAGAGAGACAAAGAGGGTGAGGTAGGGAGAAGTAGCGAACAAGGAGAGGGAGCAGCAAGAGAGATAGAGAGAGTGAGAGAGAGACTGAATGGGTAAGAAAAGTCATTAAATGCATCCATACACATTATATATGGAGTAGGCCTTCAAATACCCTGTAATCAAATAACTTGTAATACCAAAAAAAAAAAAAGTAGTATAAGCAGTAGATAGAGAGTATATATAGATCTTATATATCTTTAAGGATACCGAAAAATAATATCCTTAAATCCTTGGACTCATAATAGATTAGAATACTTCTACATGGAATAGAACTTATAATACTCTGAAATAATTAAGCTTGCAATTCACATTAAAATGTGTTATATAAAGTAACCCTTATAAATACCCTGTATTTAATTAATTTTAAATACACAGAAAATGTAATATGTTAAATATTACTTGGGGTAGGCTTTCTGATACCCTGTAATCATATACTTTTTAATAAACAGAAAAAATTGCACATCATTTACAAAAAATTTACGTATGAAGCGACCCCATAATACCCTGTAACCATGAAACTTTAAGTGCACCGCGAAATTTCCTATGGAGTCAAACTTATGATAGCGTGAAATTATATATTTTTGAATGCACAGGAAATTTGAAAATGAATTAGGCATTGTAATACCCTGTAAATATTTTATTTATATTTAGCATAAAAATATCGAAGAATAACAACAAAAAAATAATAATATACTCCAGTAAGTAAATCAATAAAGATATATTTATAATAAATATGGCGTTCAACTCTTAGCGTATGTATATACCCCATTAGGTTGCATTAAAAAAAAGTCAGTATATATATGTATGTGTAATGAAAAACATTTAGTCAGCTCTCTTGCAGCATCCACACATTTGGCCGCCATTCAAAAGCAATTGAAATTCCAAATTAATAACCGTAAGCTGGCGTAAAGTTGGATGGCGTTACGACATTACGTACCTACTTGAGAGCAGTGTGAGAGCATCGAAGTAGGCGGGCGCCTGTGATGGAAGGCAGTCAGTCGAAACGAAAAATAATAAAACACTCAGAGAGCTGAGGCATATTTAGCAAAAGGTACAGACAATAGACAGCTAGCTGAACAGTGAGCAAACATCGGGGTCAGCGTGGAGTAATTGAGATGTCGGAAGCACAGCCACAAGTGAGGAGCAAGACCAAGTCCAAGTCAAAGCATAGCTCGCCACGTCTGTACAATCCAACGGACATGGTGCAGCTAATGCAGCCGATAAAGCTGCCATGGACTGTGTCAACCGATCAACGGAAGCACCGGCCCAAGTCAGAAATTGTGTGGGAACTGCAACGCTTGCGCTCCCTGCCGCTACGCGTCGATGATGATGCTGGTGAGGTGGACAGGATCATGGACGAGGCTGCGACAACAACGACGGCAACGATGCCGATTCGCACGCTGGCGGAGCTGGACGCATTGCGCTTGACACGGCACCGTATCGAGCAGCTGCTACGTTGCACCAACTTCGAGGCGACGGTGCGTAGCTGCTTTGTGCGTGTGAACGTCAACCCGATGACTGTACCGCCCGATTATCGCATTGGCGAGATCATGGGCATCACAGAGCTGGCCGAGGGCTATTATGTGGGCAAGACCCCGACAAATATTGTACTCCATTTGCGCTACGAGGATCTGGTGGAGAAGCACGAGCTCAACGATATCTCCAACATGGCATTCACCACCGAGGAGTTTGATTTCTGGCACGATAACTGCATCTGCCAGGGCTATGAGTGGCCCACCGTGGAGCTAATCGCAAGCAAAAAGATCGAACTCTATCATGCGCTCAATAGCGAGGGCAAGCTCAGCTCTGTGCTGAAGCAGAGCGGCTTGATACCGATCTCGATGCCCATGCGTCCGGTACCCAGGGGCGGGCTGCTGGAGCGTTCGGGTCGTGCTTATCCATGGAAATTGCAGCGTCCACAGTCGCCGTCACCATCACCAATACTTAAAGATTTCCAATTACCAAATGTTGCATTCGGCCAAGAATCTGGAGTCGAGATTATGAGCAAACCGAAGGAGGTTAGCAAAGGGATAGAGGAGACGAAGATGAAGATGAAGGCGGTGGTAGAGCCGCATCAGAGGCAGGAGCAGAAGCAGGAACAGAAACAGGACCAGAAGCCAGACTCGGTGGAGAAGGCAAAGCCAGAGAAAATGGAGCAGAAGCAGACACCCATTGTGGAGTCAGGTATACCCAGTGCATAGTGCACGCCAGACATATCGACTAATGCCTCAATTTGAGACGCTAAATTCGGAAATCATTGCATCATTGTTTTAGTTTTGGTTGAACATATTTTCTTGATTTGCAGCTGCGAAAAATAAAAAAAAGTTTTAAAACTTAGTAAAAAAAAAAGAAAAAAAAAGAAATATGTTAAATTATAATAAAAATATTAAAACGGATGTAAAGGAGTTGTATATGATTGATAGATTGACTAACTGATTGACTTATGGGCATATGGACTGATTGACTGAGAATTATTTGTGACTGATTGATAGATGGACTGATTGACTGAGACTTACTCACTGATTGGCTGAATGATTGATGAATGGATGTATTGATTGATCTGTCTGATTGACAAATTTACTGACTTTGATGGATTAATAATTTGATGGACTATATGATTGACTCTTTGATTGATAGACTGATACATATATATTGACTGATTTAGAGTTATATATGATGGACTTGTTCTTTGATAGACTGATTAATTGAAAGTTATATATGATTATTTTACACAGAAATATAGAACGCAATCAATCGACTGACTGATAAAGGGATTGACTGATTGACGGAGAATTATATATGATTAATTTACAGATAGATTGACTGATGGAATGACTCATCGACATATTAACTGAATGACTGCTTGACTAATGGGCTATTTGAGTGATTGGTGGTTAATTGACTGATAAATTGATTGAGAGTTATATAAAGTTGATAAACAGATTGGCTGTCCGATTGATTGACGCATTAACCAATCAAAATTATACACATTCTTGACTGGCTAAAGTAATAATTCCATACAATAAATTATAGTTCAGTATTATTATAATTGATTGACAGATGGATAAATTATTTTGAGCTCAAAAAATATCAGAGTAAGCTTACTCCCTCAGCCTCATTTATTCATCAATCCAAGTAGTCGGATAAGTTGAAGTTGAACTTTTGATTTTCCGTAAGTTTAGTTAAATCATTTTCATTTGTTAGTCGAGCAAACAACGCGCTTTAAAATTTCTATTTTTTCATTATTTTTTTTCAGAAACACCAAAAAAGTTCCAACATAGGGATAGTTCTTGTACATTTTTACTATCGAACTAATCAATACATTGCGTTTCGTATTGATTTCAGTATTAATTCACTAAATTTCGTTTGCACTGAATAGCAGAGATCCAAGTGCAGTGGCGCCATCTCAGCTCAGCTTCAAATTTAACTGAGATTCATTTACACTAAAGTTAAGAAACCAGACCACAGCAGAAACCTCAATTGGCTGATAATGGCTCTCGATAAGTCTCGCACTCAAGTGGCCCAGCTGCTGGGTGATATGAATAGTCAGTCCGACTTAATGCATCAATCAACCGAGGAGCTGACCAGTCTCCATGACGATCCGGACAGCACCCTCGAGCTCTGTATGGTGGTCGCTAATGTGAACAAGTATCCGGCCATGCGCAAGTGCTCGGGTCACATACTGAAGACTCGATTGGCCCAGGCGGGCATATGGAAGAAGTTGACGCTGGAGCAGCAGCGGCAGGCGCAGGAGGCGCTGTTCAATGCGCTCAAAACAATGTCCGTCAGCGACGATGACAGCTTGCACCTAACAATTGTACGTTCTGCGGGACTGGTGATGGAGAATGTGATGGATGCGACAGATGAGACGGCCGAGTGGAACAATTGCATTTTGAATCACATCGATGGGCTGTGCGTTAGCACCGAAAAGTGCGAACAGCTGTTGGGCTCCATTTGCTTCAAGCTGTTGATGAAGACGGCGCCAAATGTCTTTGAGAAGTATTTGCTGCGTACCAAGAGCATATTCATGAATGCTCTGCAGAAGGCCAAGGAATCCGGAGAGCTGGGCACGCAGGCAACCGAAAATCTGCTTAACGCCTGGAGCATGGCCATACCATTGTTTCGGAATCATGCCAGCGACCAGGATGAGCTGGTCGCCACGCTGCCACTCATCATGGAATTGACGCATGCACTTGCCTACCAGCCGAATCCGAAGCGCAGCTACCGCGGATTCGATTTGCTCGTCAAGCTGAACAAGCATTTGCCGGACCTGGTGTGGCCGGAGCTGCATGTGGTGATCGACAAGCTCGTTGCGCTGGCCGGCGATACGACCCTTAGCGACGAGATACGCGTGCAGGCTATCATCTCGCTGCGGAGCTGTGTGCGTTACAAACGTCGTCAGATCATTCGTCTCAAAATGATGGACAAGCTGCTGATGGCGCTGTTCCAGCTGCTGGCCGTCAAGCCGTCCCTGGATGCGGATGGCGAAGAGCTGTACTTGGTCGACTCACAGGACTCGCAGTCGCCGCTCTCCGAGGCCGCTCAAACGTTGCTCTTCATTGCATCCCAGTCGGACACGAATCGTGTGGCGGAGCGTGCCCTGCGCCTCATGCTGCCGCAGCTGGACCAGCAGGAGTCGTCGCTGCAGCGCGTCGCTGGCCAACTGTTTCTGGCGCTAATGGCCAAGGGCTTTACCGACCTGCTGGCGGACGAGCCGTTGCACAGCTTTGTCGCTGCCGTTGAGAGCGGAGTGCACGATTGCGATCCGATGGTGCGTCGATCGGCGCACTTTGCGCTCGCCATTCTGGCCGAGAATCTGCAGCCAGAGATAACGGTCCTGGCACCGCAAATATTGCGCCTCTTCTGCGAGTTCTTCGATCAGATGTCACCGGAACAGCGACTGATCGATCATGAGACGGAGTCACAAACCCGCATGTTCTGCACCCTGGAGATCTACTGTGAGAGCCTGAGGCGCGAGGCACTGCAGCCGCATCTGGGCGAACTGATGAAGCGACTGATGTGTATGTCGGATCCCAGCACCAATTCCTTATCGTTGCGCCAGCTAGCGCTGAGTGCCATTGCCTCGCTGGCCAAAATGTCCAAGGATATGTTTAAGCCGCACTTCGATGAGGTCCTGGCCATTACGATGCCCCTGGCTAAACGAATGCCCGCTGACGACGAAGCGCTGCTACGATCTCAGTCAATACAGGTTAGTTGGCTCATTTAAATGGATTGCATTTTGAGCAGCTATGCTATGCCTCTAAGACTTATTAATCTTTGAGTTAGTTTTAGTCTGTTTGGTAATAACAAATAACATTGAAATAATTCGTGTTACACTCAGGAGAGAAGGACTATAGAAGGACTAGTGCTTTCGATTCTTGAAGCATTTCTAGTCTTACATTCACACTTCATTTTTCATTGTCCTCTTTAACAAACTCATCTCTTGCTCTTTCTACCTCTCTCTCTCTCTCTCTTTGTCTATCTCCCTCTGCTTGTCTTTGTCTTTTTTTGCTTTCCTTTCTTACATTTCTTATTTATTAATATCTGATCTTCTCTCCTCCTCCATTCCTCCTCCTCCATTCCTCATTTTCTGCCTCTCTCTTGCTCTAATTGCTTTTCTCTCTACCTTGATATTTTTCTCTCTTTATTGGTCCTTTTTTCACCAGCTCCTCCGCTTTCTCTCCCTCTTTCTTTTTCTCTCTCTCCCACTGTACCTCTCCCTCTCTTTCCTCTTTCTTTCTCTATCTCTCTATTTTTAGCTCTCCCTCTCTCTTTCTTTCTTTCTCTCTCTTTCCATCTCTCTCTATCACTCTTGCTCTTGATTTCCCTCTCTCTTTCACATGGATCTCAGTTCTCTACTCATATCCATAGTAATCTTTTCTTCCATAAGTTTTCCTTCCCATTCGTTTTTGCTTTTTCATTGCTTCTTCCTACTCTCTTTTATCTCTCAATATGTTTACTCTTTCTCCGTCTCTCCCCTAGCCATCACTCAATAGCTTCCCCTTTATTACTGTCACTTCTCAATCACTCATCTCATTTCTCTATCTCTAATTTTAGGTTCTCAACATGTTGAGCCACGTTGATACAGAGAAATTTGCTTTGTGTGCCCCAGAGCTAATGGAATGTTTCATGGAAATGCTGCAGAATGAGACCGGAGCACAAGTGTTTACATTCGAGCTGCTCGGGGTGCTGGCCAAGCACACTCCAAAGCAGATCTCCGAAAATATTGAGCCGATAATCAATGGCATCTTCACGGCCATCAAGGAGGGTGCCGAGGATGACAAGGCTAGCGACGAGGAGAAGGATGCCGATGAGTTCGAAGTGGAGACAGATGCCGATGCAAGCATTTGTGCCGAGGAGGATAGCGTCGGCGATGGTCACGGCGATCAAACGGAGAACGATGGCAATACCCGAAGCTTCACCAGCAACGAGAGTCTATCCACTGTGGCACCCGACGAGGCTTTGATGTGCCTCAAGGCTTTGACAGTTCATGTGCCCGATGCGGTTGTTCCATATATGGCCCAGGCGGAACGCTGCGCTGCCATTTGCATCGATTCGCGTAGCGAACTGGGCCGCAGGGCTGCATACGAGGCGCTGACCCAATTGGCCGCACTTCACGTTCAGAGGGGCGACTTGGAGAAGGCGAAGCGACAGTGGCGCGAGCTGATGCCAGACTTGGTCGACTTTGTGGAAACGGCCAAGGAGACGGGCAATGTGATTGCAGTGATGAACTGCATCACAATGTTCCTCAAGCTACTCAAGTCCGATGCGCTAGAGGGTGACGGATTCACCGACATGATCATCAGCGTTGTGCGTCGCACTCTCAAGCGCAAGCTGAGCTGTCAGTTCAACATTGGCCAGGACACGAAAATGTCTATGCTGCAGCAGTGGAGCCAGGCGCTGTACGCCGAGATGCAGGTAATGGAGGCCGTCGGTGATCTGTTGCCCACCTTTGGCCAGTCGATGAGCAAACGTCAGTTCGCCACGCATTTCCAAAACATTAGCAATCGATTCCTGAAGAGTCTGCGCCAATGCAAGCCCAGCGGACAGGTAACGCCTCATCTGTTTTTCCTGTACAATTTGGTCTTGCGCTGCATGGAGCCACTGGGCGTCATCGCGGAGCAGTATTACGATGTGCTCTGCTACAGTGCCGTCGATTGTATGATGGACGAGAAGCCGCATGCCCGGAAATTCGCCATCGATTTGCTGCACTGGCTACTCAATCATGCCCATGATGCCGACAGTGCCGAGGGTATTGTCAAGGCAACGTCCACGGTCTTTATCGAGTCGCTCAATGCCAACTCGAAGCTGTCGAATACAGAGCGGGAGCAGGTCAGCGCGGTTGTGGCACGTATGATCCTCAGCTCCGAATCAATATCGAACGATAAGACATTGGCATTGCTCTATGCGAACTTACCCATTCAGAGCGAATTTGCCGCCTACTCCTATGTGGTGCAGGCCATGTGTCGTCTCTATGAGACAAATCCTGCCTTGCTGGCACCACATCTCAGACAAACGCTGCAGCTACTGCTCGAGTCCCTGGAGAAGCAGCAGCTGCCAGATGAGAAAACGCGTCAAGACGCTATCAAGTTGCTGGGATTGATCAGACAGGATCACAGCTCTCTGTACGATGAGGTCAGCCAACAATTTCCGGAAACAGCTGAACAACTTGTACCGAATTAGCTTTTGAAACCGAAACTGTGGGGAAATAGTGAAAGAAAGTGAGAGAAATTGAATACTTGAAACGAGTATAATAAATGCTTCGAATCAGTTATTCCCAACTAGCTGAGAAGTCAGGCAGTTGGAACAAATGGAACTTGGTATTTCAGCAAACGCAACTATCTCTGTTTAAAATTTGAAATTGGAGATAATATTTAGAAATTTGAATAGTGATATGTGAAAAGTGAACAAAATTCTGGTGATGAAATCCAAATTTCGGTACTTGAAATGAAATGTCTGTTATCTATCTCAGCTTATCAGATAATAAAGCTAATTTTCTTACAAGCTAATGTGTTGAGTATTCTATTCGAAGCTGTTGAAGATCTTATAATCTTTACGAGACTAATCAATAATGCTCTTGAGACTTCCTAGCAAACATGTGGAATACCTGAATATGTACATCAATTGGATGGAAATGCTAAAAACGAGCTAGCAACTGAAACTGTATATCGATACTAATCGATTTGATGGAAATTGCGTAAGTTATCGGTAGAGAATTATTATATATCTAAAATTTAAAGTAGTTAAGATAGATATAAGTGCGAAACTAATCGCTGAAAATGTCATGCCTAGTGAAGCCAGCTAGCGATTTTAATCGATATCAACTTTTGATTATAATCGCTTTCAGCAATCGATTTTAATCAGTTTCAGCATTAGACTTTAATCGATATCAGCTATTGATTTGAATCGATTTTATTAATAGATTTTAATCGCTTTCAGCAATCGATTTTAATCGGTTTCAGTATTAGACTTTAATCGATATCAGCTATTGATTTGAATCGATTTCATTAATAGATTTTAATCGCTTTCAGCAATAGATTTAATCGATTTCATTTATCGATGATTTTAAGTTAATACTTGCCTGTGCTGTGACTATCAGATAGACTATCGATCGAAGCCAGATTGAATCGTCTAATAATTCCAGGCAAGTATAAGAGACAATTGAAGTCTTAAGGAAAACTACTTAATTATGTGCAATTTATCGATATATTCACGGCTTTAGCTTTGATTCGTGCTTAAAATCAAATCCAATCAGTGAATACCTTGCTTAAGCGTTTCCTCTGGCATGGTGCTAAAAGTCGAGTATTTAAGACTTTATCAAGCCATTATATGCGCTGTCACGCGGGGCCGCAGCCCCACAGATTATATTATATTATATACATATAAACTTGGCTATATTTACGGGGGCAATCGATCAAAGTTAAACGTCATGAAGCTATTTAAGTGGACTGCTTGCTGTTCATTTTTCTAAGCTGTCTGTGCGGATAAAGGGCAATGAAACAATGCAATAAAAGGATGTTTGGGGGTGATTGATTGGATCGCTGGCCAAAGGGAAATGCGAAAAGCATAGCGACAAATCGAATTCTCAAGCCAAGCGAAAGCAATGTGGTGTGTGTGAGTGGAGTTCTTGGGGCCCAAGATGGTTGCTTGACCCGCTAAGGGACAACTAAATATGTAAACTGTTTCAATGCAATTAGCGGACAAAGCGAAGCAACAATTTTCTTTAACAAGCTTTGGGAAAATGTTGTCGCTTTTTATTATTTTTGTTGTTGTTGTTGAGGGGAGGAGGAGGTGAGGCGAATTGAATTGCCAGCAAATTGTCGTCAATAGGGCGAGCGAAATGAAATAAAATGCAATTAGCCAAGATGGCATGGCCCAAATGTAACAATCATACGCCTGATGAGCAATTAGAAAATGCAAAATAAGCGCCGCGACATGACCAGGCCAGAGCGGCCTTCAAGCGAGTCCTTGCCTACGTCTCTGCCTCTCTCTCTCTCTCACTCTCTTGCTCTCTCTCTTTCCTTGTCGCATTCACTTTGCGTTTTTATTTATTTTTTTTGTTGCTGCCTTTCTCGTTTTTTGGCCACGAACAGACAGACTGGCCAATTAATTAATATTTAATTTATAGCCCGAGCAATTCTGCCAACAATTTCATTATACTCCTCTCTCTCTCTCTCGCTATCTCTCACGCTCTGTCTCTGTCTCTTTTTATTATGTGTTTTTTTTGCGTAACGAAAATTTTGTTTCTGCATAGGTTTGTCTCTCTCTCTCCCTCCCTCTCGCTCTTTATCTTTCTTTATGGACTATTTTTACTTGGTCTTCTTCTTCTACTTTTCATTCTCTTCCTTCCTCTCGCATCCTTTGCTCTGCAGCATATACTGTTATTCCGCGCTCGTCTAATTAACTTGAAATGAGTTTTTCGTTTTCCCTCTATCCCCAGCCAACCCCTAGCTAGCTTTTTTTCTCCTTCTCCTTCTCCTTCTCTTTTTTAGCTGCACATGTGTGTGTGTGTGTGTGTGTTTGTCCGACAAATGTCTTTTTTATGCTGCTGTTGTTTTTTGCCTTGGCAAAATGTCACTTAATAAATTTGACGACTATTTTATGTTGTCGCTTTGCCTCTTAAAATGAAAAGCAAAAAAACAGAACAAATAAAAACAAAATGGGCAAAAACAAACCTCTAAAAAAAAAATGGTAAACCAGAAAGCAACACGCCCATTACAACACGTAGTGGCTATAAATATAAAAAAAATAAAACAACCTGCCACGCCCACAACAAATTTAAGGCGGGCCGCTCATATGCAGAGGCCAGCGCGGCATCAACCTTGACCCGCAGCGGGTTAGAGTTATGAGTGTGCGTGTGTGAGTGTGTGTGTGTGTGTGTGAGTGTGTGTGAGTGTCTCTGTGTGTGCGTGTGTTTTCTAACTTCGAATGTGCTCAAACGGCACGCACGACCAAGATCAAATGGGTGTGAAGTAGCTCAGGTTGCGCTTGGCGACTTCTTATGATTTGCCATATTAATTGCGCATCAGCTTGTAAACGACAGAGCAGCCAGAAATAGGAGCTCAAGAGTGTGCTCAGAGTGCAGTGAACGACGGCTGGATGCTCTGTTCATAAGCTTTTGAAAGGGTTGGGCAGACAAAGTTATGGGTCTGGGAAGTCTGAATGGGCAAACAATTGCTTTCAATTTCATGCGTTTCAAGATGGAAAACTTTGAGATTTTAAGTCTTGTTAAGCTGAAGCTCTTCACTTCCCAGTTCATTTGGTTAGAAATGAAACGTGCTAATTGAGAGAAATAGAAGAGAAACCTTTAGAAGTTTCTTTTCTTTTAATACAAATATTTAATTTGTATATTTCTTAATATTTATTTTTAAAATTTCGAGGATATCTAAAATGTTAGTAAAATTTTAATATATTTTCACAGACTATTTAAAACTAATGTAATAAATACTGAAATTATGAAAACATCGTTCTAAATTGCTTTTTAAATAATTAAATAATTATAAAAAATTAATTGAAATTTGTTTCAAAACTATTCTTTTGTGGACAAAAAGTTATGACAACTTAGCTCCAGAAAAATACTTCTTAAGTCATTCCGACTTTTTAACAATTATTTTTTCTCATAAATCATTCTCTTCAATTTATTAAATTTTTTATTTTTTAAATTTAAATTTAAAATCATTAGCCAAAATTATAAGTTACATCGTATAGACATTTTAAGAATGTTACTTAAAAATAAAAAATATTGCAGTCAAGGTAAATCCATATCTAATTTGCAACGAGTTCAAAAACTTTTAGCAATATTTTGAAACAGCCACAACAATTTTGTTTTAAAATATAAAATTTTCAAAAAATATTACATATATATATTTTTAGCGCTCTAATACTTAAATTAATTTATAAAATATTAAGCTCTATCTATAATCTACCTATTAAATAATAAAAAATTTAAAAATCATTCAAATCTTTGTGAAAGTTAAAGTTGATTTTCATAATCGAATGAGCTACTAAAGAAATGCGTCTGTGTTTATTGATGGCTAAGAAAACATCCTTAAAGCCTTACTATGACTCTTTTCTTAAATTTCTTTTTGATTATATCTGAGTCTTTTTCAAAAATACTTTTCAAAAGCATAACGAAGAAGTTGCTGCGAATCTAATTGATGTACGCATCTAAAGACCAATTAGTAACCAAGTTGTAAATGCCGGAATTCACAGGAAATAAAAGGAATAAAAGAGGTTTATGCGGAACTCTGATCCTTGACGCTCTGCTCAACCATTGAGAAGAGGAAGCATAAAGGGGCAATTTGCTTCGCTTTCGTGTGTCATTGAACTTTTTAGCATTTTAATTTGTGTTATATTAGAATTTTCTGTGTTTGCCATTGTTTTTTTGTTTTTTTGTTTTTTGTTTTCGCTTTGAGTGTGGCCCACGCGGCGTATGGGTGACATGACACAAATACGAGTAAGTTCAAGTGAAAGTCGTTTGCATTGTGGACAGAGGCAGCCGCAGGAGCAGAGTGAGCAGCAGCCGTAGGATGAGCGCCAGGTACATGTTACAAGCTACTGCTGCTGCCACATCACCGGCTCAACTCGACTTTTGACATTTACAAGTGCCTGGCGGGCAGCCATGGCCGGGCCGTGGTCCGGGCAAAATACTGACGTCTGACGTTTGGCTGTTGATGTTGCGACTTTTGGTCGGATTAAATGCGCAGCTACACCTGGTGACATATCTTCGAAAACAAGTGTGCAGATGGGTGATGGCAATCAACGAACATCAAAATTCAACGTTCAACTTTACCATACAATAGCAGCAGCAGCAGCAGCATCAGCATCAGCAGGAGGAAGAGGAATTAGACTAGCAAAAGCAGCAGCAGCAGAGTGGGCCGAGGACAACGTATGGCAGCATCAGCATCAGTCAAAACTTTGCCAGCAACTGAATTATGTCATTTGGTGACAGGGCGTGCACAGATGCCGAGGAGGTTAGGATGTTGGGTGGGTTGCCTGCTAGATTTCTGGTCGATGGTAGCAGTCGATGGTGGCCGGCAGCTTGGTTGGCACAGCAATGGATCCGGATTTGGAGGCAAATGGCGCCACATGCATGCCAACGTACCATAGGCGGGGCTAGATGGCAGCTCACAGGTAAGAGCCAGATTGGGAAGCAGTTTAAGACACAATACAGTGAGGCAACGTATGCAGAAATTACGTCATTTGAATCGGCCATTGATATTAATAGCATGAATATGAGAGAAGAGAAAGAATGAAATAGACAATCATAATGACAATGACAATGACAATGACAATGACAATGACAATGACAATGACAATGACAATGACAATGACAATGACAATGGACAATGACAATGACAATGACAATGACAATGACAATGACAATGACAATGACAATGACAATGACAATGACAATGACAATGACAATGACAATGACAATGACAATGACAATGACAATGACAATGACAATGACAATGACAATGACAATGACAATGACAATGACAATGACAATGACAATGACAATGACAGGACAATGACAATGACAATGACAATGACAATGACATGACAATGACAATGACAATGACAATGGACACTGACAATGACAATGACAATACAATGACAATGACAATGACAATGACAATGACAATGACAATGACAATGACAATGACAATGACAATGACAATGACAATGTCAATGACAGATAGTTTTTAATAGTTTCTGATCAGCATCATTTGGAACCACTGTGCAGTGGTCGGAAAACGGTTTTCCCAGCTAGTCATTACATGCCGCACATTTTCCATTTCGTTTTCCAGATATTTTTCTTTATTTTTGGCTTGGCTTGTGCCAGTGCCTTGAATATTTTTCTTCAATTTTATTAAAATTATGGAAATGAATGAAATACTTTTATACTTATCTGACGCTGCTGCCTCCGTCTCAGTCTCAGGCACTCTCTCCCTCTCTGTCCCTCTCTCTCTCTCTCCTTCTCTCTCCCTGCATCTCTGTCTCTGCCTCTGTCAGTGTCGCTGCCTTTATCTCGTCCGCGCCTGCGACATCTTCAGAGCCACGAATTTATCGAAAATTGCAGCAGTCGTCGCTTGCCACGCCTCCTGCCAGGCAACCGGCATAATCCCATCTGCTGATGCGAAACCAATCGATGTGCAGAATGTTACCTGCAGCTCCTGTCGTGCCTTCCCTTCAAGTCTTCCACTCATTTGCATGTCCAACTTTTCGGTTATGGTTTCCAATTTCGTTTCCAGCTACAAATTGCGTTCAGTTTAGCTGTTTTCTTTTCTTTTTTTTTTTTTTTACCCCCGCTGCTGCTTCATCTTCTTCATCTTCTTATTCCTCTTCATTTCTGCTTCTTCAGTTGCTGCATCTGCAAATGAAATGGAGGGGAATAACTAGTGGAAACATCACCTGGCCAACTTGCATTTAAGTGCTTTAATTGCTTTTCATTTAATTTGTCCGCCTTCTAGTGGATATTTTTGTTGCACTTGCTTCATCTTTGGCTTCCCCTAACCTACCCGCTAGCTGGCTAGCCAGCTGTAAAAGTTGTTCAAGTTTGTTGTTCATTAGCGCAACAAACTTGACACCAAAAATGGTGGCTGCTGGCGCCACCTGGCGGCGCATTTAGCAGGCTGTCACTAATTGCATCGGGCTGAGGCTATACTTTTCTCTCTCTCTCTCTCTCTCTCTGTCATCTCTGTTGCTGTTATTTTATTTTATGCTCATTTTTCGCACCTGGTTGCATTTGTTTTATGGCCACGCCCCACGCCCCACGCCCCATGCCTCCACGCCTACTTCCCCTCAAAATTGGATTTGTCGCAATATTTTTCGCATTTTGGACATCAATCACAGCCGCTGCAGGTCCAACACCAATTCCAATTCGAATTCATATTCCAATACGTATACCAGTTTCAATTCTAATTTGTTTTAGCTTAACCCCAAACAAATTTCCAATTGCAATTTCAACAATTATTTTCCATTGCATACTTTGTGGCGCACGTGCAAAATTTGTAATATTTAACAAGATTTGTTATCATGCGATTTCTGTGATTCGATTCCACATCAAATCTTCATCAGCTAACGAAATTGAGTCGTTTACAAATTGCAGAACAGCTAGCCCACTAAATGGGCATAGTTTTCGACTGACAATTAGCGCCATGGAATTGCCTCCGTCTCTCTGTTGTCCAGTGCAGATGACAGCTTAGAAAAATCACCGTCACGTAAGCTCCCACTGTTTGTCTCCCACACACACACACACAGAGAGAGTCTCTCCTCTCTCTCTCTCTCTCTCTGGGTGCTAAATTGAAGTTTGAAGTGGTCGACGCTGCGGCTGCCTGTCACTAGACAAATGTGACATATTTGCGGCATATTTGGCCTCTTGCTACTGTTTGCTGAGCTGAGCTGAGCTGGGGGCGGGGCTGGACTGGAGAGCGGCATCATTAGTCATCTTCAAGTGGGCGTTGAGTGGAATTATGCAAAAGTTGCCTCAAAGTGACCAAAATCACGCGCACAACAACAACCACAACAACAACAACAACAACGACGACAACAAAGAGAAGAGTGTTTTGAGAGCAGAGCAGAGACCACAACAATAACTGGCATTCCACTCGAAGTCAAAGTGAAAGCCGTAACTGTGACTGCCGCAAAGTTGGACATGGCCGGACTAGAGCTAAACTTGTGAATTTTTTTTTGGAGAGCTGTTGAGCTGGCAGCAGGAGTAGCAGTGGCAGCAGGAGTCGTGGCCCCGAATTAATCTTATTTAATTTAAATTTTTATATAAATAATGGAGAGCTCACCGTAAAGCCGCCAAAAACTTTTGTATTCACATTTTTATTATTAAATGGCTGCGGACAGCTGCACAGGCAAACAAACAATGAGAGAGAGAGAGAGAGGGGGAGAGAGAGAGGGAGGTCAGCTATGAGCGATGTGTGGGCGGTGCTGGGCATTTTTGGTGGCACGTGCGCAGCTACTTGTGAACACTTTCCAATTTGTTGAATCCTCGACAGCAAAACAATTTGTGACCCACGCCAGCAATAACAACAACAACAACAACAACAACAACAACAGTCAGTGGAAAACTGTAAACAAGAGCTCCAGAGTGTGACCGGGTAGGTGGTGCTGGCATTTGGTGGCATGGGCGTGGCACCTGCTGGCCTGCTGGCGCGCATAGGCACGCTGTCCAAGCGTGTGTCATTCTGCGGCAACGCGGCACACGAATGATTTATGGGCGAGCTTGGCTGGCCTGGCCGGGGATCGGTTAAGCCAGCATAGTGAATACATGGCAGCTAGAGGAGGAGCCGCGAGACAGAGCAGCCTCGGAGCCCGAGCATTTGTCGCATAAATGCAAAGTGTTTTAAAGTTGTTGTTGATTTTGGAGCAGCCGAGATTGGGCAAAGATGAAATATGCACGCCAGGCAGACAGTTCACAAAAGGTGACACAAAGTTGACGAGCTCAAGATAGATGGCCGGCGAGAGCCGAGCAACCTGCACAAAGGTTAAACTGTGCGCTTAGCTGAGAGAGCCAGAGAGAGCCAGAGAGAGTGAGAGAATGAGAGAGAGAGAGAATAAACTAAAGCAAATTAATCTGCGACAGGCAAAGCTTTGCCCAACGCGCGTATCCAAATCAAGTGGGCCCCAAGCAGAGCCTGTCAGAAACTTCTCAGGCTCTGACTGATGGACAGACTCTATTTATATTTGCTTAGGCCACTTTGTTCACTCCAAAAGCGCAATCGAAAAGGAAAATCTGAGACGCAAGCAAACGGAATATGATGAAAATGATGTTGGCGATTTCCCTAGTTGCCGTTGCTGTTCCTCTTCCTGTTGCTGTTGTTGTTTTTCTACTTGGCTGAACTTTTAACTATCAACTGAGACATAAATTGGCTATCGAGAGTCGCTCGGGCAACTGGTCTGCTCTCTGGTCTGGTCGTCAAGGTGTTGCCCGTCCAGTCAATTGCCAGTTAGCAGTGCCTGATATTTGATGACAACTTCACTGTAAGTCGAGCGCCATGAAAAACTTTTGCTCGAACACTTCAAAACAGTTACAGACTAAATGCATTTAACGACTATTCAAGTGTTTGGATTGGATTTACAGCTAAAATGCATTTGACAACTACTTTAGTGATTGCCTTAGATTTACAGCTAAAATACATTTTAAATGCAATTTTTTGGAGACTTGAGACTTGGAGACTTGAGAACTCCTTTTATGATTTAGCTTAGCTTTACAATTCGAGTCATTTGACTTGTCTGAGTCACAGCTAGGCTGGACTGAGATATTCATCAGGTTTGCGAAAACTTATGATAGTACATCATATATCATATGATTTCCATATTATTTCATTATTGATTCTACAATACGAATGAGTAAGACACTCAGAAAGTTCATTGGATAATGATGAATATGGCTCAAAATTTGTAATCCAACGAGCAGCTGAACTTATGACTCGCAAATACCTTCAGACTGTTTCCCCATCTCTGTAAATTTGTTTCTCTTACTCACACTTCAAGAAAAAACTCAGAGAACAATTGATTTCATCGGCTCGTTCTTGATCGGCTTGCTTTGTTGCGCTCTGATTGCCCATAGAGTCTTTTGTGGTATGCATCCACTCCAATATCACTCACTATGAGAGAAATTTCTTATATCCTGAGCATTTCGCTCAGAAGAGCGTAGCTCCTAAGTTTCTTATAAACTGATAACACTCTTTTTAGAAGCAAATATATTACTTACTGCCTCACAGTATCAAATGGAAATTCTTTCAATTGCTGGCTTTCTCTCTTCAGCTTATCTAATATCTCTGCAAATAAGTGTCCTTTATTGACACTTTGAAAAAAATCTTGGAGAGCCATCGATTGCTTCGACTCTTCAATGAGTTTGTGCTCAATCGGCTCACAATCGTTGACTTTTGTATATGTCTCATTGAGGGAGCGTCAATCGTATCGCTCGCTGGAAGATGTTCGGAAAAAGAGCATCACACGAATAGCTCAATGAAAAACAAAAGTGAAAAGTGAAAAGTCTTCTGCAGGGCAGAGAGAATACGAATATAGAGAGAGAATATGTATATAGAGAGAATATATATATTTTTTTTCGATTGATCTCAGAAGCGAGGCTATTTTACTATGTTACTTGCCAGCTATGCAAATCTCATGTGATATGTAAATTAAATACTCTGAGATACTCAAAAGAGTTAGGAGTAGCTCTGTAGTAGTCAGAGTTAGGCTCTGCTGAGATTTTCATAAAGTCTTTTGGCTCTCTCATTGCGCTCAGCTCTTGGCTCACATGATTTCCATGTTATCTAAGCTATTTGGCATATTCAATACCTTCAAAGATTACTAAACTTGCCATATTTACTAGAATATCCGCTTTGGTTAACGTTAACTTGGCCCTAAAGCCAAACATTGGCCATAACACATATTTTTTAAGCTGCGGCTTTAACTAATCATCGCCAGGGCCGACCGTAGCTCTGGTGCTGGAAATTGTGATAGGCCCATGGGATAGACGCACAAAATAAAAGCATTTTTAATTTTATTTCATTTTGCTGACAGGTGGGCCCAGCCCAAGATGATGCGGGAGCAGGAGAGCCAGCAAGCAGCAGAAGATTCATTGTTCTGACTGAGCCGACTTTTTAATTGTATTAACACGCTAATGTAAATCGCATAATGCCCACAGGTGAGGGGCGGGGCGGACCTAAGGCAGCGTCCCTTTCTTCTTCTTCTTGCCTCTCTCTTTTTTGTGTGTTTTTTTGTTGTTGTTGTTGTTTTGTGTGTTGTTATTTTGAGGGGGGGGGAGGCCTCAGCGCCAGCTTCGCTTATTACATATTTATGTTTATATTTTCTTCAGTCACGCTTTTAAGAGCGTTGAATAAATTTTAATTGTCTTCGGATGTCGCGATGTTTTTTTCATGTTGTTGCTTTTCTTTTACGCCCCCGGCTGGAGCATTAAAAAATATTGCAGCATAAGGCCTCCACCCCTCCAAAAAAAAAAAAAAGAAAGAAAGAAGGAAATGCGAGAAAAAGTGAAAGGAAAAAAGAACAAGAAGAAGAAGCATGAAAAACATATGGCCAACATTATGCGCGTACTTATACTTATATACGGTGTTCTCTGGCCCTTGGCCTTTGGCAGGGCAATAGTAAAAGCGAAATTAGCCAAACGCAGGAGGACAACAAATTTTCTACCTGTTGGCCATAAAATAAATTCCATTATATTGTGACAAAAAAAAGGAGCAGCAAAAAAACAAAAAATATCCAGAAACAACGCAAAGAAAATGAAAATGAAAGAACAGAAAACGCGCTCGTAAAAATAATAATAATAAAAGCCAAGCCAAATGACGCAGCACGAGCAGAGCTGAAGACAAAGACAGGTGGGAAACAAAACACAAATATTACACGGTTGCGCATTCCAATAAACCGAAACTCCCAATCGAAAACTACACAACGAAACAGCACTCGAACGGCTCGAGTCGAAAGTAAGTGAAATCGCAAAAAGTTAGCTTCATTTATTTTCGTTTTCAACTCCCTTTGACTATTTGGTTAGTGGGAACACAATTCGAGCTGCAAATATCATCGAAATGGTGGCAGCAAATCAGGCAACAACTATAAAAGACCCATAGCCCAGCAGCAAGCAGGACAACAAAGGACATCAGGCACAGGCACAGACACAGACACAGATACAGGCACAGGCACAGGCGATGCGAGCAGCAGGTGGAGCTAGCAACTAAAACAAAACACATTCAGCTCCATGAATCCGCCACTCGATTCCATTCCTTGACTCTGCCTTCCTCCCATTCGAGCTCTCGAAAACGACCCCAAACCTGAGAACCGCGCAAATTTTTGAGCAGACAATGCCAGATGAAAAATTGTGAGGCCTAAGGGACGATAACAGCACAAACTACAACAAAAACATTACGAATGGCGGCGACCTTTGTTTAAATATTAACAAAATCTCATTCGCTGGTACAGTAGACACATGCAAACAAGCACACACACACACACACACACACACACACACTTACAAGCAAATGGCAGTTCCAATAGACACACACACACAAACGAAAACTTTGGCAAGGTAAAGTTTCTTTTTCTTTTGCTTACTTTTTTGTTGTAGCTGTGTTATTTTAATTTTATCTGTGTCTTGGGCGAAACAAACATTGAGAGTGTGCGCATATGTGTGCATGTGTGTGTGTGTGTGTGTGTGTGTGTGTGTGTGTGTGTGTGGTAAGAGCAACGAACTGGACAATCATAAACCGTCTGCACTGACCCCATCAATTGCAAACTTCAGTTGGCAAATCTGAACTTAACCGCAGATTCGTTTGGCAAAGCGATTTGTGAGATTTAGAAAACTTTCAATGGAAATATGTGAGAATATTATGTGAGAAGTAGGGATAGGAACAAAGAACCCAATTTGATAT
Source organism: Drosophila koepferae (assembly GCA_030914345.1). Taxonomy (NCBI): domain Eukaryota; kingdom Metazoa; phylum Arthropoda; class Insecta; order Diptera; family Drosophilidae; genus Drosophila; species Drosophila koepferae. The sequence continues at coordinate 5,509,113 of JAUESR010000209.1, forward strand.
GTAGTTTAGAAATAGATGACTATGGATATGAGAGAGCCAATATATTTTACTTAAGCTATAAGGTGTAAATGACAATGACAATGACAATGACAATGACAATGACAATGACAATGACAATGACAATGACAATGACAATGACAATGACAATGACAATGACAATGACAATGACAAATCACAGAGTATCTAGCGCTCCAGATTGCACTTCACTTAAGACTTTTACCAATTGCAATCGAATTACTTGGCCTGGCCGCAAAAACTGAACTTTGAGATTAACAAATTGACTACATAAGTGCAACGACGAAGTGCCCAATGAATTCGGATGATGATGAGAATGACGATAATGATGATGCTGATGATGATGATTCACAGTTTTTGATAATGGGCAACTTTGGGGTCTGAAAGTCAGCAGAACGAACGAGCATTTTCGTGTATTCAACCAAATTTAAGCGGCACAAATGTTTGTCAAAATATAACATTTTGTTTGGCTAAAAGTCGCACACACACGAGTAAGAGCGAGCCAGAGAGAGAGAGAGACAGAGAGAGAGAGAGAGTGAGGGAGAGGGATTTGGATTGGGCGCAGTTTCTGGTAGTTGAGTACTTGGCATTTGTATTTAATTTTCATTTTGCATTTGAACTTTTTACTCCCAAAAACCGCTGGGCAAACATCGGGGCCAAAAGCTTTGGGGCGTATTAGAGCACGTAGCAACCGCAGCTGTGTGTGTGTGTGTGTGTGTGTGTGTGTAGCACAATTGTTGCCATGTAACAGTTTATGTGTCATAAAAACTAGTTTCCATTGAATTTGCACAGCAACTATATGCGACAGGTGTAGCCAGGGCAGTGCAAAGGACGGGGGCGTGGCTAGTGCTGAGTAGGAACTTTGGGCGTAAGGCCGATGCTGGTGAGAGTAATCATCTGAGCTGCTGCTGCTGCTGCTGCTGTTGCTGTTGCTGCTTAAGCTCTAAACGACAGTTGGACAAATTACATGCAGGTGTAGCTGTGTGGGCAGGTGAGTGTGTGTGTGTGTGTCTCTCTCTCTCTGTGTGCGTGAGAAAGTTGAGCTGGGCATGCAAAGCATTTGAAAATGTTAATTAAATTTTTCGTGCATTTCAAGACTAATTGGCCGCGCCAGTGAACACGTGCCTGCCAGGACAGCAAGGACAGCAAGGACATGCAAGAGCGGCCATTAAATCTTTGACTCTCGCCTTCTCATTTAACTTCCACAAGCTTTGCTATCTATGACTTCTACACGATTTATTACAATCGCTCGGCCTTGACACAAACCTTATTAATATTGTCAATTATCATTATTGCTTTTATTATTATTATTATTATTATTATTATTATTATTATTATTGTTGTTGTTGTTGTTCAATAGCCCGAGTCGCTTGTTGCAACATTATTGTTTTATTTGAGGGGGAGTCGAAGCCACAGCAAAATGTGCATAAATTAAATGCAATTTATGCCAAAACTTCCCTCGAGTTAGCAAAATGACTTCGCATTTGGACTTTGGCCAACAATTTGTGTCTTTAAGTTGATTAAGTTGTAGCTTGTTAGAAATTTATGGCTTAAAGTATGAACTGCTTGGGCATTTCAATTAATTGTCCGACAGAGCATTGATCAGTTTAAGCCAAGATGGCCTAGTCTTTGAGCTTGTCATGCACTAAATGCCGCAGCAAATGACAGTTGCAACTATATTGACGGCTCTTGAATGTGCAATGTGTAATAGGCAGAAGTAGGTCAAGCAGATAAAGCAATACCTTTATATAGGTTCGATCAGATTTGACTCGAATTTGATATGATTCGGATTATATTCGAATTATGTATTTGTTATCTGTTATTTTGCATCATATATCATATATCATATATCATATATCATATATCATATATCATATATCATATATCATATCTCATATATCATATATCATATATCATATATCATATATCATATATCATATATCATATATCATATATCATATATCATATATCATATATCATATATCATATATCATATATCATATATCATATATCATATCTCATATATCATATATCATATATCATATATCATATATCATATATCATATATCATATATCATATATCATATATCATATATCATATATCATATATCATATATCATATAGTCGGCTATTCCCTTTTTTCCTCAAAGCTTTCCACATTCCAGGTGCTCCAGTTGGTCCAGTTGGCCGCACAGCTCTGCCGTCCACTTGTCTGGCTGTTTGGCTGGCAATGTGAAATCTTTTTCCATTTCCATTTGCTGGCATTTTACACTAAAAGTTAATTATTTTTATGATCGGAAGTTTCGTTGACTTCAATTAGAGCAAGTGGAGCCAAAGACGTAGCCATCGTCGTCATTAGGTGAGCCAGGTGAGCAGCATGGTCGAGGGTTTTTTTTTTTTTTTTTGGGTCTGAGTTTGGGCCTGGGTTCTGGATCCTGGGTCCTGGGTCCTGGGTCATTTACGGGCTGCGTTCATATTTTTGTTGCGTCGAGTTGGTCAAAGGCTTTTTATTAGTTTTTCGTTTATTCGCCAGCTGCTTTAACTTTTCCGCCGTGTGTGTGTGTGTGTGTGTGGCTGGCAAAGGAACAGCTCTGCCCGCCAGCTTGTGTAATTTCTTTATATTTGTGGCTTTTATTACAGCCACAGCCACGGAGCGAGAGCCAGAGCCAGAGCCAGAGCCAAGCCCTGGCCCCGGTCCGTGTCCAACTGCAGCTCGCACCGTCGACATCTTGCTATTTGCTTAGTCTTTGCTCTTGTTGTTGTTGGATTTTGCTAATTTTTATTTATGTTCTTAAATGTTGCCTGTCGTGCCAACGGGCCACGCATTTTTATTAATTTTATTTCAGTGTGATTATTGTGATTAGTTTGTTGGTCAACGCCCAGACGACGCCCGTCCGCCCCCATCTTCTTGGCCGAACACCTTTCACACATTTCTCGCCAGTGTGCGCGCCTTTTTCCCCCTTTATTTATTTTGGGCAAAGTCATTTTCATAAATTTCGGCACAAGTTTTTCTTAGCCAGTTTTGTTTCGAGGAAATTGGCGTCCATAAAACAGACGACGCTTAATTAAGAGAAATTTTGTTGAAAAGCGAGCGAGCCAAGAAACCAAATGTCTAGCCGACACGGCAATACCCTTTTGTTAGCCTTTATTGCGCGCTGTTATCGTTTATAGTTTGCTTTTATTTATGGCCATTTAATATGTTGGCCTATCAAGCCATATCTAGCCAGGCCAATTGGATTGCTCTTTTGGCACTCACTAGTTCACGCTCTCCCTCTCCCTCTGCCTCTGCCTCTGCCTCTTGCTTTCCCAACCTGCCTGACCCTTTTTATGCAGCATTCGTAAACGTTTTACTGTCTGCACTATTATAATTGATGTCATGTGCATATTAATCACAATTTCAATTATTCCGCACGCTACATTTGCGCCTTGAAGCTTACGATTAATAAATAATGCCAAAGTCCTTAATTTGGCTTGCGGGATGTAACCTTTGAGTTGTTAATTTTTTGCAAATTATATGCCCAGCCGGGCGAAGGTGTTCGCATGCTCGCAAATCGGATGAGCTGTTCAGCTATTCAGTTGGGTCAAGCTGCGAGGGTTGCCACAACCAGTTTGTGTGTGCCAGTTGTACTTTAAGTGAAAAACAGAAGAAGACGAGGCAGGACTAGCTAAAGGGAACTAAAAAAAGAGAAGAGAAAAAAAAAACTTGTGCAGAATGAAGCCTATTTGGAAAAGTAAATCGCCTCAATTTCCACCTATCAACATGTCTGCCATCTGCTGGCGTTTTTACCCTATCCTCATAACGGTTACTCGCTGCCTGTGCGTGTGTGTGTGTGTGTGCGTGTGTGCGTGTGTGCCTGCTGAATGGGTTCTTGAGTCGCACAACACTTCCGGTTGCCACTTGTAAGCGAAAAGCCTTTCAGCCTTTGAGTGTTTGTTGTGGCAATGGCTTGACAGGCGCATTTGCTGCAGTCAAACCAGCCAGACAAGCCGTCGCCGTTGCTGTCGCTGTCGTCGTAACTGTCGTTGTCTGCTCAGCTTACAGATACCCTGCAGCCAAGTCATGTCTGTCTATCAAGTCTGTCTAGATACCGGGTATATAGAAACAAAAATAGATTTAAGCAAGATTCTTGCAGTCGGGCGTCACCGACTGCAGAATACTCTGAGCTATTTTTTCGATTCGTCACGCCCCCATTTAGTACTTACAGATTACTTTTATGCAAATCACTATCGTCAGTAATTTATTTATTAAATTTTGAGTTTCTGATTCTAAAAAAATGTAGAAAATACAGTTTTTTCTAGGGTTGTTGATAATATATCAAAATATCAATATATCGATATTTTTATACAAAAAAAATATATTTATATCGTGATATTTTTTTTGCCCAAATATCGAATATTTTTGCGATATATTTGATATATCGTTGGCCACGCAAATTGTGAGACATTCTGAATCAAAATGGTTAAAACGTATTATTCAGATTTCAAAAATGGAATTTTTTGGAATAGCCAAAAGCCGACTATGCCTGTACTTGCAAAAATAGCATTACGATGCCTAACCACCCCTGGCAGCTCAGTGCCGTCAGAGAGACTTGCTTCGGCAATCAAATGCGTCGTTTGCAACTCCAGAAGTCATATGACAGATTGTCATATAACCGAACGCGTTTTTTTTAAATCTCTTAGTACCGAATATTGGTCTCTATAATAAACAAAATATTCTTATTATTCTTGTTTTTGTTTTTTTTTTTTGGGTCGCATTTTAAATTTATTGTTGGAAAAAATTTTTAAAATATCAAAAAATATCGATATATCGATATTTTTAAAGTTGAATATCAAATATCATTTTGATATTTTTTCAAAACTTAAAATATCATCGATACGATATTTTAAAAATATTCAACAACCCTAGTTTTTTCCCTATTTGCCACGCCTCCGATTGAGGGTTTATGTAAGTATATGTTGTAAATTACAAATCTCTAGCTTGAATTGCATGCATACGGACAGGCGGACAGACGGTCAGATTTCAAGACTTTAAACCAATATGCCCGTTTCACTTTCATGAGTGAGTATAAAAAACATCGTGCTGCTGTCTTCCGCTACGATCGCATGCGCGTGGCTTCAACTAATGCTAACCACATAGTGCAACAAGCACTAACAACAATAAACTAGGAAGACTCAGACAGAGAGACAGAGAGAGAGAGAGCGAGAGAGAGAGAGAGAGAGAGAGAGAGAGAGTGGGATGAGTTGGGGTCATACAGAAATTGCAATATTTGCTTAGCCGTCTGCTGCAACTAATTCAAAGCTCATGTGGGTCAGTATAAAGGAAATGTGCTGCCAGCTGGAAGTGAGAGAGAGAGAGAGAGAGAGGGAGGTCGAGAGTTAGAGTGAGTGTGAGGACAAACTGTTTAAGACCATTTATATGGGCATTTGCCACTTGGCTAATAATTCTCCGTTTGCCTAATGTAGCCAAGACAAGGCAAGCGCATGAATTCGCATTGCCACGTCAAGCATCAAATGATTCGCTATCAGAAGTTATGCATGTGAATTCGCTCAAGTGATTCCGGCTCTCGGCTAATGTTAATTAGATTATAAATAGACTCGATGCTCACGCTGGCCAAATATCATTGTTCGTCAGCGTTGGCCCCACTGTGCGGCACACTAACTAATGTCAGCCCTAAGCTGTCGCCCAGTGAGACGATTTGGCAAACAGTTTTCGAAACGGATTTCCGAGCCCAGGCCATATTCATTATGTGCTGACATTAGGCACGCACTCGGACCCATCCCCACTGCAGCTCAGACGGGGCTAAAGGTTTTGTGCTGGGACAGCTAATGATGTGCTCTTAGGATTTGACATAATCGATTGCATTGTGTTCAGTGTGTTTCCAGCTGGTATTGTTGTTGTTGTTGTTGTTGTCTTTCGATCAAGCACCTTTCGTGTAAGCCCTACCAAAAGCCTAGTCCATCCCATTTGTTCGGTTGTTGCCTTGACGCCCTGCCATTGACTGGCATAGATGGAGTTGGACGGTGAAAGGTTTGCAAAGCTGAGATTTGCGTTTACCTCTACCTCTCTCCCGCTCTATCTCCCTTTTTACGTATATACACCATACTCTATATAGTCTCTATAATCTATATATTTAGCTTTAGCTAAAAGCTAACAACTCTTTGCGCTTAGAGCATCGCAATCTCGGCGTATTGAAAGTTGATCTGCTATAATGAAGGGTCGCACATCTCTACCGCTCTACCTCCCCTCTCTCTCTCTCTCTCGCTCTCTCTCTCTCTGTCTGTCTGCAGTTACTTTTCTTTGGCTCTGTTATTTTTGCCTATCGTTCATTTTGTTTGCTGTGTGCTTCGTTTTTATTGTAGGCTTAAGCGTTTTTATGGCCAATTTGACGAATGACCCCCCCCGTAAATGGGTTAAGCGGGAATCAGCTCGAGGCGGGCAACTAAACAACCGAATATCCTAACGCACGTCTCAACTGTGTCCTGCGTGTGTGTGTGTGTGTGTGTGTGTGTATATTAGTAGGCCGATAAGCGTCCTCTAGAGCAAGCCTGCCTGCCTGTGCCTAATTTATTCGTTTGTATCGCTCATAAATAAACCAAAATTGGGCGAGCGACAGAAACTTGAACTTGACTTATTGAATTTGCAAAGCAGAGACTTCTTCAATTGCGCCGAGGGTAACGTTACCACAGCGGCTAAAACTTAAGCGTCAGCTCTTGTTTGCCCCTTTGACTTGGCTCTGGAGCTCTTGAGTTGATGAACTAGCAGATATGCTATAAAAAAAAAAAATTAAGGTGAGTGTACTAAGCTGAGATGAATATAGAAATGAAGAATATATCTATGTCTCTCTCTCTCTCTCAAGTTCAAGTTTTGCCTTTGGCTTTTGCCTTAGCCTTTGTCATACCCTTTTTTTCCGTTGTTGCCTTGATAGATCCCTCGATGCTGGGTATTCGAGCACACTTGCTACTACTAGGCTGCATAATCATTGCGCCCATGGCTAGTGGGCGTGGCTGGCTGCGTTGGGGACTGCCTCTAATGCGCGTCTAATGGCGCAAATAAATTTCAACTAAGGAATTTTTATAGAGCGAGCCATAAAACCAAATGGCTGCCAATGGCTGACTGTCTCGCTCTCTCTCTCTCCCTCTCTCTCTCTCTCTCATTCTCTGTCAGCCACTCGGTTTGGTTCTCTTTAACAGTTGTCCGTCAGCGCGTACGTGTGCCTGTGTGTCCCTGTAATGTTAATAGCCTTAATTGAGCGTCTGTTTTGCGCCAGCCCCGCCCACTTATTTGTTTATTAGCGCCCCTCGGCGGCCCACAGCATAAAAAAGTCACCGTGGAATTTTCATTTGGCTTTCGGGATAATAAAAACGAAATGCGAATCGTGAGAACCTCAATTACACAGGTGTATGAACGTGGCCCTCGGCATTTGGGCGTGTGGCCATGTGGGCGTGGCTGGTGCGCGCGCCCCACGTGCTGCCATTCACATTTAATACCCCATTGAGATGCCTGAATGCAGCTGACGATCTCGCTGCCCACGGCTGCTGCGCACCTTCACCTACTTTTCCAGCATCATAAATTCCATTTTCCTCACAGCTGATCACGGCTGTTGCCCCAGCTGAGCTCTGTAACAGCTGAAGCTAGCCATTTAACGCCTTCAGCAGCAGCAAAGGCGGCTGGATTTAATTTGAAAAAAAACAAGTATTATTTGTTTTCCTTTTTTTCTATAGCTGTAATTTTAGTAAATGGAAAAGTTGTTCAAAAGAAACATATGAATTTTTTAAAATATTTAAAAAGGCTTATGAAAATTTTTTTAGCGAAAAAAAAAATAATAATAATAATAATAATACGAATATTAATAATCATAAAATAAGAGCAAATAAAAATATTTAAAAAAAGTAAAAAGAAAATAATAATGAATAAAAAAATAAAAAATAAAATAAATAGAAAACTGTTCAAGAAAAGTTAGCAGATAATTTATTTTTATATGAGCAAAAAAAAAAAAAATTAATTATTTATTATTAAAAATAAAGAAATAAAAATATTAAATTAAACTAAATAAATAGAAAAATGTTAATAGAAATATTTATTGAATAAAATATATTCATATTAAGAAAATAATAATTATTATAATAACAAATAAATAAATTAATTAATTATTAAAAATAAAGAAAAAAAAATATTAAATAAATAAAAATATAAAACAAATTAAATAAATAGAAAAATGTCAAAAGAAATATTTATTGAACAAAATATTTTCATTTTTTAGCAAAAAAAAATAATAATAATAATAATAAATAAATAAATTAATTAATGATTAAAACTAAATAAATAAAAATAATCAATAAATTAAAATTTTAAATTAAATTAAATATAAAAAAAAATGTTAATAGAAAAATTTATTGAATAAAATATATTCATATGATAGCAAAATTAAAAAAAAAATAATAATAAATAAATTAATTAATGAACAATAAACAAAAATATTAAATTAAATAAAATAAATAGAATTAATTGACAGAAATATTTATTGAATAAAATATATTCATATTTTGGCAAAAAAGAAATAAATAAATAAATTAATAATTAAAAATAAAGAAATATAATATATTTAAATAATTTTAGCAAAAAAAAAATAAGTAAATTAATAATTAAAAATAAAGGAATGTAACTATATATAAAAAAAATATACGTATAACATTAAATTAAATAAATAGAAAAATGTTATAGAAAAAAACATTGCCTACTTTTCAGCGCTTTCAATTTGCATCGCTAACGGTCGCTGCTAGCGTGGGAGCTTAACTATATTCATTGAAAAGTTATTCACGTGCTATGCACAAATCTCAAATCATTCTAGTTATATAAATAACATTTCCAATTTTAGATGTGAGTAAAGCAGGTCACGTGTCAATAAGCCTTGAATAAATACAGTTTAGTTCTTAATGCTCTTACAACACTTCCTCTTCTAAGAAAGACACTACAAGGTCAAGTTATCTAATCAAGCTAAACAAGCTTCAAATTCGTATAAGAACTGTTATTTATGTTATCTCATCTAGAGAGATCTTAAGCAAGTACTAACATTTTACTAAAAGAGAATTTTTGTTTTAATATAAAATAAAAAGATTCACTACAACTTCGAGCTGTTTGCCTTAAACTGTGAATGGAAATGCCTTAAAGAGAGAAATCCACCGAGAAATTTCTTTCCCCATGCCAGTCAATCAATATATGTATTAGTAAAAAAAAGGGCTTAAATGTTTAATTTAAAAAAAAAAAAAAAGAAAGGGTTTTCGCATAATTAATAGTCTCTGACGTGCGACAAGCGCTCTCTGTCTGTTTGCAATTAGCTGAGTGGGTGTGAAGAGCGAAGAGTTGAGCAACTCAAGCTCTCACGGCAGACACAGAATGTTGCAAATGTTGCGAGTACAATGTTCTGCTTAAAGTTGGACAGTTGATATTATTTGATTTCATTTTAATTTAATTTTTTATTTTTTTATTTTTTAGTTTTAGATGTTTCATTTGGCCAGCTGCCTCAGTTGAGCAAAATGGCAGCGTATTCGAAACCATTAAAATTTTTAAATGCAGCGTTGACACTTTTTTGTGCGACTATGTGTGCGAGTGTGTGTGTGCGACTGTGTGTGTGTGTGTCGTTCGGTCAGGTGTAACGATGCTGAAGCTGGAGTGTGGCGCAGCAATTTGCTAGTGAGTCAAATGGATTTGACCTTAGCCACAAAGACGAAAAGAGACAGGACTACGAGGCAGGTCTACGAGGCTAGGCAAAGAGAAGCGACAAGCGAGAAGCGAGCTCTGGGACTGCCCAGCAGCAGCAGCATGGCCACCACACTAATGCTTAAGCTGATTTCAACAAACACACACACACACACACACACACACACATGCACGCAGACTTCATTTGCAGGCTAGAGACAGGGAGAGAGAGACAGGGAGAGAGAGAGAGACAGGGAGAGCGAGAGCGTAGGCAGGCGAGCAGGGCAACTGTCGCTGGGCAAGTGTCACGTAATGCAGCGCGGCAAGCGCATTAACACATTTACACAACACACACACACGCGCACAGTATGTGGGTATGCACAGCGGCACAGACAGGTAAAACGGTAAACAACAACAACAACAACAAGAAGAAGAGGAAAACGCGACACGCTTAAAAATCTTTGCAACTTTCTTTTGCGCCAAAAGCAGCAAATTTCATTTAACACCCAAAGCGCCAGACATGCCAGAAACTAGAAGAGCAGAAACGAAAGAGAAAAGAACACACACACAGAGAGAGAGAGAGAGAGAGAGGGGGGGGGGGGCAGGGGAGAGGTAGAGTGTGGCTCGCTGTGTATAGGAATGAGTGCGAAAAGTGCATGGCCGCGAATTAAAAAGGTCATTTGGTTGCACTTTGCGCATTACAGATACCTGCTTCTTTTTTTTTTTTTTTTGCATGCTGCTGCTGCTGCTTTTCGTGTGTTGGAGTTGGTCAAGAGAGCGAGACAGGCAAGGAAAGAGCAAGACAGAGAGAGAGAGAGAGAGAGAGAGGGTGAGCGAGGCTGATAGTGAAATAAGTTTGGAGCGCTGGCAACGGTATTTGGCGCTGCTCCAAATGAGCAGCAGCCCAACGGCGCGTGCCGAATGCGAAAAGCGTTTGCAGTGTGTGTGTGTGTGTGCTAGAAGCAGAGGGTGGTGGGGTGAGTGGCGGGCGGTGTAGGTAGCGGGGTGTGTGTGTGTGCCCATAGATACTCACACAAAGGCACTGGCAAACGGTGATTGCGAAAGGCTAAAGAATACGCCAGGCAGCTGGCAGGTATGTCGAGACAAACATTGTTGTGGCCAGCGAAGCCAGCAAAAGAAAATCAGCAGCAGCAGCTACAGCCTGATTAGGGATGAAAATAGTGAGGGACTTGAAGATGTACGATAGTTGAACAAATGTATTGAAGTGTAGAGATATCGGTAAAGCAGAGCGAGAGAGAAAGAAAATACATTATAAGAGCAGCAAAAGAGTGCATAAAAAAGGGGGAGATAAAGAGAGAGAGAGAGAGAGAGAGAGAGTGAGAGTGAGGGAGAGAGAGAGAGAGAATGACGTTCCAATAGAGAGAGTCTTAATCTCAGGGTGGGAGAAAGATAGAAAGAAAGAGATAGTAGAGATAGGAGATAAAGAGCTGAAAACCACATTTTAAGACAAGCAAAAGGGAGAGAGAGATACAAAGAAAGAGAGAGAAAGTGAGCGAGAGAGAGAGATGGAGATAGAGAGAGGAAGAGATACTCTCTAAAGGAGAGAGACTCTGTATTTCTGACAGAAAAATATTCATTGAAAGAGAAAGTAAGAGGAAAAGTTAGAAAAGGAGAGAAAGAGATAATCTGAAAATATTTTATAAAAATAGCAATAGAGAGTGTGGAAGATAAGAGAATGAAGGGCTGCAAAGTAAAGCTCTACAAATAGCGAAAAATTAAAGAACAATATAGAGAGTGCACTCTCGAGTGGGTAGAAAGAGAAAGAGACAGACTGTTGGGCAGCAAAAGAGACAGAGGAAGAAAACACAATTGAGAAAAAGTCCAGAGAGGACTTGAATTGAATTGAATCAAAGTGAAAGATAGCTTTAACAAATATTTATTACCGAAAACATAAATAAATCATGAGATTTACATAGAGGGGCGATATTTCGAAAGTAATCTTCGAGCTTCGAGCCAGCTAATCGCTCTACAATAAATGTTGGGAAATGTCAAGTAATGCTAATCACTATAAGAAAGAGAAAGACAAACATATTGAAATAAGAAATACATATGTACTTATGTATATTCCAGATGTAGAACTCTCAACGCAAACGTTCAGAGAAAAATGAGAGCGAGAAAAAAAGTTTCATTCGATCGCGAACGAATTCGTTGGTTGCTCTCTGAGTTCTGTTACAAAGTGTGAGTGAAAGAGTATGTATATAGTATAACCCATTTAAATAAATTCCAGCCGGATTCCATTCTGCTCCCTCTACCTCTCTTTCTGAAGATATTTTTGCAGTTAATTCTCGATTTTCGCAGATTTAAGGACGAACGAGTCTTAATTTTGTACGAAATTAATTTTTTAATTTCCCGGCTCGGTGTTTGCACTCGAATGAAGACACAAAGAGGAAAGAGAAAAAAGTCAAAGTAAGGGAAATGGGCGATAAAGAGGCTTAGCGGACAGCTGGATAGGTGTTGGCTGGACTTGCGGACTGCGGACTGTGGACTGCGCGAGTGTTGGCCAGATAAGAGCATTGCAATGTTATTAAACTAATTGAAGGACGATAGGCGCCAAGGCGACGGCTCGCCATTCGCGGCTGGCTAAACGCTGGCTTATCCTTATCGCTGCCACAGCAGACCCAACAAAAACAACATCAACAACAACAACAACAACAACAACAACAACAGCAGCAGCAGTAGCAAGGATGAGGAGAATGAAGTGAGGCAACACGGAAGCCATGCAAATTGGAGCTCTTGGCCGATTTGCATTCAAAGCCAATGCGTTGACTTTTGCCGGACAGAGAAACGAGCGCAAAAAGTGGAAGGCGACAACAGCACAACAGCAAATGAAAAGCAAACAATTTTCCAGCTGGAAAACAAAAATTAACTAAAGCAACGACAATTGTTAAGCAACTGGGCTTAGCGTTGCCCAAAGCGCCCACAACTTCTTTCAGCCTGGTCAAAAGGGATAAAAGCTCTTTGGCGAGCATTAAAAGATTTCAAAGAAATTCAAATATTGGATCAACTTTTTGAGCATGTTTGGATATATGAAAATGTTGAAGATTCATTTAAATCATGCACATGAAATTTTTCAAGAAGTTTTAAGTAGGAATACGTAATGATAAAACTCTGAAATGGAACAGCTGTTCAAAAGAACTGAGTGAAACTGACTGATAACTGCTTTGTGTAGTTGTCTAGTGTCTAAGAAAGAGAGAGCGAGAGAGAGAGAGAGAGAGAGAGAGAGAGAGAGAGAGAAGAGGGAGAGAAAGTGTCATTATAAAGCACCGAATGGGGAGCTAACAGAGAGACGGTGCTTGAAAGATGTACCATAGATAAACAAAGAGAGAATAGATAAGACGCAAGCGACTCGACTCGAAGCTGTTGAAGGCTTAGTTTATAATTAATAATACTAATAGTAAAAATAAAAATAGAAATTAAAATAAAATTAAATAAAAATAAGATATAAATGAAATATAAATAAAAGAAAAATAAAATAAAACAAAAATAAAATTAAAAAATAAAAAATAAAAATAAAAATAAAAATAAAATTAACATAAATTAAATAAAAATAAGATATAAATGAAATATAAATAAAAGAAAAATAAAATAAAATTAGAATTCAAAAAAAAACTAAAAATAAAATTAAATTAAAATTAAAATATATAAATATTAAATTAAATTAAATAAAAATAAAATAAAACTTAAATAAAAATAAAAATAAAACTAAACCTAAAATAAAATTTAAATAAAAATAAAATATAAATATATAATAATATTAAATTAAATGAAATAAAAATAAAATAAAATAAAACTTAAATAAAAATAAAAAAGAATAAAAATATAAATATAAATAATATAAAGATATAAAATTCAATTAAAAAAAAAAAAATAAAATTCAGTCCACTTTCATTCCCTATAAATTGATTAATTTATTTAGAGCTTAGAGTTATTGTAAAATTAAAACTAATCTAGAGTTAAGCACTGGCTACTGTAGCCTTGATAAATTTATTATATACGACGATTGAATCTTATTCAGACTGGTATCTAGATGGACAGGCATTTTTATATTACTTCTTTTGGTTCTAGAATGGGCCATTGTAAGGCCTTTATAAAGCATCCTGGCTCATATATTCCACTTTATAGTTATCTAATGCTCTTTACTTATACCTTTGACTCATATAACTGGAATATATTATAGCGAATCATATATTCTTATATAAATATATCATAATCATAATCTCATATAATATTTGGACTCATATATTCTTTAAAAAGTATTATGATTCTTGTGATAGACGTCACCAAGGCTTCATTGAGAATTCATTCGATTTATTATAAGCACATATCTTGGCTCATATTTTCTTCAACTTGACCTCATATATCTTAAAGATTTTCCTTGCGTCACCTTACCACGTCTCAATGAGCATATTAAGCCAAGCATTCAAATTGATATTTTATAAATTTTCAAATTTCTTGCATGCACCCAATCAATCTAATATATCTGATGAAATTTCCACAACTCTTGCTTGAAACTTGAATATGAAATTGAAATTTTCGTTCTTTGTGCCCTCCGAGTCTGGCCATAAATAAAATCAAATCAAATAAGTAAAATATGATATTTTAAAATCTAAAATAATATATATAGTATATTCTCTTTATTTATGCTTTCAGCTGCCTTATATCTCTATAAATAAAATATTTGCACAATCATTTACCAAGAATAAATTCTTTGATTACTTGAAAAATATTTTTGCTGCACTGAAATTTCTTCTCAGTCTGTCGAAGTTTTGCTGCTTATCTGCTTGTCTCTCTCTCACTCTCTCTCTCTCTATCTTTCTCTGTCTGTCTCTCTCCTTCTGTCTGGCTTTCTAATGTGCTCTCGCTTATTTTAAGTATCGCCCTTTTCACAGTAATACACTCGGTTAGTTCAGACCAAATTGAATTGCTGCTCGACGCAAAGTCAACGGTCTCAGCTTTCAAACACTTTATAGTTCTTTATTTTATTTCATTTTATTTTTCTGCTTCTTCGCTCTTTTTTATTTTTAGTGGTTTCTTTACGGCCAAGTGTTTGCTTTTGCCACTCGTTGACTCTTTTTGCACACACACAAACACACACACATATATATATATATATATATATATATATATATATATATATCATAATTTATTTGCGTATGTGTGCTTAGCAAAAGTGTTAAGTTGGCAACACGAAATATGTGTGCGCCGCAAGACTTTGGTTTTCCACTTAGCTTTCCCTTTTCTCCGCAATCCACAAAAAGAGAAAAAAAGAATATAAAAAAAAATTGTAGCAAAATCTCAGACGCATGCTACGGTGCGCAGCTGGCGGGACAAATGCGTGGCTAAGGCGCACAGTGGTTCGAGTGAGCCGTAAACTGACATTGCTAATTGGAATTCTGATTGGAGTCAGTTGGAGCTTCCAGTATTCATGTATTGAAATCCTTTAGATTTAGATAGAACTGCATTGTCAAATGTAAGTGGAACTTGAATCATTTACTATATGAACTTAAATCTTATAGAACTCTGATGGGAGTCAGCTTGAATATTGCAAATGGAACTTGAACTATTTGCAATACGTTTTATTAAAAATTTATTAGATTTCTATGTAGAAGCACTTGAACTACTAAATATTCAAATTTAAATGCAACTCGAATCTTTATAAGGAAGTTCCCAAAACGCAAGAGCATGAGCTGAAATATTTTCTAACCTGCATATGAAACACGGAACTGGAACTAAATTGGAACTAGCTGAAACTCAATAAAGCTGTTTAGTATAAGAATAATAATAATGATAATAATGTATTTTTTTATTTAAAAAAAAAAAATTAATTAAATTATTCACATAAAAAAAAAAATAATAAAATCAAATAAAATGTTAGTAATTTTTCCACTGTGCAATCAATTTGGTGGCACTGTGCGTTGGTTGCGGCATAAGTGGATTACCGTATTAAGTTTTTATTATTAGTCTAACTGGCGAAGGCGTCGTTGACTTTGGGCAACCCTCTGCGACGAGGATGCGAGGACGTCAACGCTCTTGACGGCTAACAAGCATGTGGGTGTGCGAGTGTGTGTGTGGGTGTGCGAATGTGTGTGTGCGGCTTAAGCCTCTAACAGCTGCAAATTAAGTGAAAATAAGAAAATTAGCTTAAAATATTTGCTGCGGCCCTTCAATTTCATTTGCCAGCTTGCGGCCTAAGCGGCTTAAGCGTGTCATAGTTGCTCTTCTGCTGGCTCTTATGCTGTTCTTGTTGTTCATGTTTGGTAATAGTTCTAGCAAGTTAATAATTAGATAGAACAGCCTTGATCCAGCCTAGCCCATGCCCATGCCCAATCCAAATCGCAATTCCAATTTCAAATACTCAACAAGAGGGCCATTAAAATTTCCGTGGCTGCTCAACTCTCCTGGCGTTCATTTGCCGGCCAAGGCATAACTTTCATTTATGTTAGCCGCCCCAGCCCCAGTACGCTTATTATGCGATATATATATATTGGCTTTCTCTCTCTCTGTCTCTTTCGCACTCACTTTCGCTCTCTCAGTCACTCATTCAGGCACTCTGCATACGTGTGCTTGTATATGAGGCTCTGGCGATTGCAAAACTTTTGCAACAATGGCGACAAAAGTTTCACTTCCTCTTGATGTTGTTTCACTGTTTGCTGTTCTTGCAAAGTAGCTTTGATACAAGCAGTTGCAGCAGCAGCAGCAACAGCAGCAATAACAACAACAATAGCAATAAATGCGCTTAACTAATGACAAATTGCAATCAAAGTTGAGTGCGAAAAAAAAGGTAAAGTGCAGGCAACTTTGCTCAGCACTGAAATTCCCAAACGGTTTCAGTTAACTGCAACATCAGGTTGCAAGCAGTCAAACAAAGTGTGTTTTTTGTTGTTCATGTCTTTCATATTTCTTAAATTGAGTTCGAAGTGTTGCTCAAAAAGGACATAGGCCAAGCTGAGAGCAGAATAAACATTGTCCAAGCAAGAGCGAGAATCAGTGAGAGATGGTGGCAGAGGTGGGAGTAGTGGTATAGGTAGGGGTAGAGGCTGAGGTGGAAGTACAGATAGGCAAGAGGTAGAGGTAATGGTAATGGTAGAGGTAGAGGCAGAACTAGAGGCGGTGGAAGTATAGATAGGCTAGAGGAGGAATCTGTAATAGGAGACTGAGGTAGAGGTGGAGGTAGAGGTAGAGGTAGCGGTAGAGGTAGAGGTAGAGGTAGAGGTAGAGGTAGAGGTGGAGGTAGAGGTAGAGGTAGAGGTAGAGGTAGAGGTAGAGGTAGAGGTAGAGGTAGAGGTAGAGGTGGAGGTGGAGGTGGAGGTAGAGGTAGAGATTGAGGTGGAGGTGGAGGTAGAGATTGAGGTGGAGGTGGAGGTAGAGGTGGAGGTGGAGGTGGAGGTGGAGGTAGAGGTAGAGGTAGAGGTGGAGGTAGAGGTTGAGGTGGAGGTAGAGGTAGAGGTAGAGGTAGAGGTAGAGGTAGTAGAGGTAGAGGTAGAGGTAGAGGTGGAGGTAGAGGTAGAGGTAGAGGTAGAGGTAGAGGTAGAGGTAGAGGTAGAGGTAGAGGTAGAGGTGGAGGTGGAGGTGGAGGGTAGAGGTAGAGATTGAGGTGGAGGTGGAGGTAGAGGTGGAGGTGGAGGTGGAGGTGGAGGTAGAGGTAGAGGTAGAGGTGGAGGTAGAGGTTGAGGTGGAGGTAGAGGTAGAGGTAGAGGTAGAGGTAGAGGTAGAGGTAGAGGTAGAGGTAGAGGTAGAGGTGGAGATGGAGGTGGAGGTAGAGGTAGAGATTGAGGTGGAGGTAGAGGTAGAGGTAGAGGTAGAGGTAGAGGTAGAGGTAGAGGTAGAGGTAGAGGTAGAGGTGGAGGTAGAGGTAGAGGTAGAGGTAGAGGTAGAGGTAGAGGGTAGAGGTAGAGGTAGAGGTAGAGGTAGAGGTAGAGGTAGAGGTAGAGGTAGAGGTAGAGGTGGAGGTGGAGGTAGAGGTAGAGGTGGAATAGAGACAGTGGATTATAGAGAGCCTGTAACAGAGGCTGAAGTAGAAGTAAAAGTAGAGGTAGTGTCACAGGTAGAGGCAATCTAGAACTAGAGGTAGTGGTAGTGCTTAAGAACCGGTTGTACTTTGGAACCTTGACCATTAACAAACACATACACACACTTTATCTCTCTCACTCCCTCTCCCTCTCTCTCACACACACATACAAACATCGCAAACACATGCAGGCTTAAAGTTGTCAACTAAGCTGCTAAGTTGTCGAGTGTTCGTTCTTCCCGCCGCCCAGTAGCTTCTTTTGTTGCGTTGTCATTTGTTTGCTGCTACTCTATTAGCCGCATTTTAATTCAGTTACTTAAGTTTAGTGTGAACACAACAATTTCATACTTGAAGACACACTCACACACACACTCAGGCACACATGCACACAATGCCATACAGAGCACAAGCAAGGCGGGAAGTCTAGAGAGGGCAACGGTCAGGGCACATGAGGCGTATGGGCAATTTCCAAAAACTGCTGCTGCAATTTGAAAATTTACTTTGTTTACTCTAATGTGTGCGTGTGTCTCAGTGTGTGTGTGTGTTTGTAATTTTCACATAGACTGTCTGTCAGTCAGTTGCCGCATTGACCTCACATTGTCACAGCTTTGCTGGGTAGCAAGTGGCAGGCAAATGCCGAGCTAGCCGACCGACTTGCCTCCTGCTGCGCTGTGGTCAAAGGTAAAAAGTTTTGTCAAATTGAAAATGTTTACTGCTTCGTGCTTAGCAGTTAGTTGCGGGTGGGCGCGTGGGTGCGTGCGTGGCCTGACAGTCGCTCGGGCGGCAAAAACATCTTAAATTAGATACATTTTATCGCTACACATGAGCTGCTCGGGTGGCAACCGAGTTACACAGCTGGTAAGAGCTGTGCAAAGTTTTGAAAGATATTTATTACAGGACACTTCATGTGCAACAGCAGCACCAGACCAGACCAGACCAGACCAGGCCAAACCAGACCACACCAAAACCAGTTGCAGCGGCTAACAAGGACAACGTTGAACGACTCAACTTCAGTGTGTCTAGCCGTGTGGCATGTCAACGGGCATTTAATTTGATTTTAAAGCAAACACACTTTCTCTCTCTCTCTCTCACAGCTGACAGCCTTAACGAGGCTCTATCATAAGTGCTAGAGCTGAGCACTTAATTAGGCATTCGCCAAATCTCATTCAAATTTTGAAAAATTCTAGAGTTTAATCAAGTCAAATATCAACTGTTAGGCAGAATATAATTCAACGAGCTATTATCTCTCATTTGCTTAGAGTTTTAGAAATCAAACTCTCTCTCTCTCTCTCTCTCTCTCTCTCTATTAGGGAATCACGTGCATCTGCTAGCTTCCAACTTTGACTAACTATATAATCTATAAAAACACTTAACAACTGAGCATGAGTTACATGATTATACTCAATCAAATAACTTAGCGCTTACTATAAACACACCTCCTCTTTTTTGGCTTGACTTCTAACTCTGCTTTCAAGCTCAAAACTATTCCGCTTCGAACTTCAACGTGAAGACCTTCTATATGCTCTCCTGTGCATGGTCATTAGCGCCGCATAGGAACGATCTCCTTGAAGTCGCAAGCTCTTACGGCGAAGTACTATAATCTCTACTATAATATTTACTTTGACACCACCGACAGTTTCTGTCAAGTCGGTAGAGTCAGTTAAGAAAAGTTTATTCAGTTGGTTCAATCTGCTGTTGGTAAAACCTAATGAAAGTTGCCTGACCACAGAGCTTTGGTATCAGATATAAAAACATTTTAGAGTACGCAATAGAATAGAAACTAAACACAGAAATATGGAAGAACTATAGATTTCAATGTCATATATGGAAGAAATTCTGTCTTTTTTCTTTTATTTACTTTTATTTTTATTTTTAACAATTTCTGGAGGCTATTTAAGCTTGACTAAAATTTAGCCACAGAAAAATCAAAGAAATGCATTCTCATTTTGTTCTCTAATAAATCTCCAATAAAAATCCATAAATATTTAGCTTTTTGTGTCGTTTCAATTTGCTAATTAAATTGAATAAACCACAAAACTAATATGCCCCATTTCATTAACGAACGAGCAACGCAAGTAATACAATTTGTTGTTCTACATCGAGTTGCCATCAAATCAGCGTCAGCATTAAAAGGTTCTGCCCTCGAGCTATTTAAATGACATATTCCAAGAACGAATTCACACACACACGCACAAGCGTACGCACGCATACATGGCACACACATGCCAAATCAATGTCAGGCGACAAAATCAAAATCAGCAAAATAAGCTGGCTGCTTGCTTGCAGGCGTTGTCATCTTCTACTGGCTGCCGCTGGCTGCCATTCGGGGCGTCAATCAAATGCAGAAGTTTAGCTGCAATTGCCAATGCAGCAGAAATGCATGCAAGAGTGTGCAAGAGTGTGCATGTGTGTGCGTGTGCATGTGTGAGTTCGAGAAATTGCCTAGCAATTGGCAATGTACGTCATCAAAATAAATAGCTGGGTAACAGAATGAATCGCATCGCAGCTCCCAACGCATGGATATGCAAATTGAGCGTAGCGCTGGCTGCGTCAAACTGTTGCAGAATTTTGCCAAGTGCCAAGCGAGTGCCAGGTGCTTGGGCCAGAGCTGTCACATGCTGTGCCCTGGCTCATGTCCCCATGTGCTTAAGACAAAAACAGCGGGCGCATTGTCAGCACAAAACTTCATCGGCATGTGAGCAGCAACAGCAGCAGCAGCAGCAGCAGCAGCAGCATCAGATGATGGAGCCAGAGGTGCACTATAAATTGAAGAAATTATATGGCATGCTTCTGTGCGCCGGGCTACAGTCACGCAACGACGCAAACTCATCATCCACAGCAACAGCAGCAGCAGCAGCAGCAGCAGCAGCAGCAACAGCAGCAGCAGCAAGCAGCAGCAGCAGCAGCAGCAACAGCAGCAGCAATACCAAACAACTATCTCAAGACATAAGCAAAGCTGTTCAGATGCTCTTTTAGATATATAAATAAAAGATTTGCTTAAACCAAAAAAAGACATAAAGCATATTCGAAGTATTGGTAAATGCTCATAATGAATTCTTTTCATATATGTAGGTATATAGTGTATATATGCCTCATTCCCCTAATATGTAAAGTTTATAAAGTCTTAAGAGATTAAGTTAATTTGTTAATGTTCTTATTGCTTAATATATAATATTATATCAAGTTCATTTGCTTACGTTCCTTTGGCTTTATGTGTGAAACTAGTTAACTTTAAAAGTAGCAGCAAATTTTTTGAAGAAAATAAAAAAAAATAAAAAGGAAAATAATAAAGATAATAGAAGATTTTTTAATAATAATCGATAAAACCAGAAAAGCTGAACATGCCTGCAATTACTGGTATATATGGAATAAAAGAAAATTAAGTAAAATGTAATTTGATCATAAGCTGTATAAATCTTGAATGTTCTGCTTTTCTTCTTCTTTTTCTGCTCCTCCTACT
The DNA here is from genome assembly GCA_030914345.1 of Drosophila koepferae. Taxonomy (NCBI): domain Eukaryota; kingdom Metazoa; phylum Arthropoda; class Insecta; order Diptera; family Drosophilidae; genus Drosophila; species Drosophila koepferae. The sequence goes on from JAUESR010000209.1 coordinate 5,530,314, forward strand.
TTTTGCTTTGTTGAATATACCCCATTGTTACAGTCAAGTCAAATCGCTTCCGTTTTCATCGGCAATTGTAGGTTCCAGCTTAAATTTCAGTTTTTTATGACTGTGCTTTGAATCCATTAAAGTTTCTGGTGCTATTGGCATCTAGGGTTCCCCAGATGCTTGCGTTGACTAGAGTTCCTTTCGGTTCTAGTCTCCTATCCGGGCTCTAGTCCCAACTGCAGACAACTTTCACTTACATAACATGAATAGAAAGCTTCGCATAATTGTATTGTATTGATATTTTGCTATAGAAAGAGTTTAAGAAGCATTCCAAGATAATATATCCCCGTACCCATTTTGTCATTATTTACAGCTCTTCAAAATTACAATTGCTAGTTGTACTGGCTCAAGCTTAGCCTTTCCATAATATCATTATAGATAGCTAGATAGCTATAGCGTGTCAATTGAGTCGATTCAGCGTTTGCCATCTATTAACCCACGTTACATACTTTATGCTCAGCTGTTCATACCCTGCAGCAGAGCATAATAATTGTCGCCAGCACGTACACTTGACGCATAATGGCAAACTGGAGAGATGATGCTGGGGCTGGTGTGGTGAGAGCTTGAAAGGATTATGTTGAAAGGTAAATAAAACTAGTGCCGGCAAATGATGAACCAACCCAGCTGATGAGACCCGCATGCCCTTGCGGCCAGTCTGTTAATAATACAATTTGCCATCGTCTGCCTTAGTCGAAGTAGAAGTGAAACTTTAACTACAAGAATTTAGGATACATATATATATATATATATATATATATGATAGAGATGAGCGGCTGCTGCGAAATTGTTTAAACAGAAATGTGAATAAAAGAAAGTTGAGCAAAGTTCATTAAAGTTAGTCAAGAGTGAGAGAGAGAGGGGGGAGAGTAAGGGAGGGCGAGATAGGCATAGATGAAGCCTATTGCTTAAGCTCTGCTCAATTTTCAGATTCTTCAGATCTGCTCATTATAGGAATATGTTGCCTAGTAAGTGGCTCGCCTGGCGACCTTTGAAGGACTCGCAGCATTTGTTAAATGCCTCGCGCATCCTTAAGTGTGGCAAGTGCCTCAAGCAAACGTATCCATGATGTGGCCTTGCTTAACAGCAATGGCATCAAGTATATGCACACCTGGCAGACACATACACATACAGACACACACGAGCACACGCACACATACAGTGAAGACAGCCGTCGAGCGGGTTTGCCGCGAAAGAGAAACTTAAATTAAAAATGTCAAATTGCATACATTTAGGAGCTAATGAAATAAGTTAAGCGACAACAACAACAACTAAAAGAAGAAGACGAAACAGAAGAAGCAGAAGCTGGAAAAGTAGTTGAAGCAGCAGCAGTAGCAGCAGCAGGGACAGTGCTGTCATCCTTGGCCTTTTTTCCGTCAAATATGGCTTTATTTTAATATGGCTATTTTTAAAGATTATCTAAGAATATTTAAGTTTATTTAAATGTATTTAAGTTTATTTTAATTTATTCATATTTATTTAAGGATATAATATATATATATATGGATATAATATATATATAAATTTATTTAAATTTTATTAAGAGTATTTAAACTTTATTTTAATAGAAAATCGTGTTTTTCCAATCCCACTTTACTTTGGCTTATTTCTTCTTGAATTTAGCTTCTTTTAGCTTTTTTTTGTTGTTGCCAATCTAGCTCTATTTATTGCACTGAGCAGAGACGAAATCGCGCTCGCGCTCCAAGCACCGCATTAAGCACACTACAGAGCGCTGTACAAAGCGCCACCTACACACAAACACTGGCACTATGTGGGTGCTCGCTCTCCCTCTCCCACTCGCACTCGCACTCGCACTCGTTGGCTGACTTTCGTTTGCATTGCAATTTGAATTAATTTGACTTTGCTGCTGCTTCTTCTTCTACTACTTTATATATATGTATATGTATAAACTTGAAGTGTGCCAACGTCAGCGTTGCCAGATGTTTTCACTGTTTGTTTACCAGCTACCTATGCATGTATGTATGCATGTGTGTTGCAGCTAGTTGTCGCTGCAGCGGCACGCTGTGTTATTCATTTAGTTTGGCATTCAGCTTGTGGCAAGTAATATGCCAAATGTGGGGCATGTGAATCTGAATGCGCCGCTGAGCCATATTTATCCAAGGGCCCAAATAGACATGGACTTGCGCTGGGATTGGGACTGTGAGTGAGGTTTGGGCTTGCCTTGCGCTCTTCTCACCTTCATTCGGGGCATGGAGATTATATCGTTTGCCAAACAGCAAACGCAGCGTACGTTACGTGTTTATCGCACAATCTCATTATCTTGTCTCACTCACACTCTCACTCTCACTCTCAGTCTCTCTATCTATCTCTTTCGCTCTGTAGCTGCTGTCAGCTGTCAAGCTTCTAGCCATCCATAACTATCCGTCTATCAATCTCTATCTAGCTGCTTAACGGCGCCCGTCGGCCACCATTGATGATGGTCAACAATGCTTGTATCTATAAGATGCATGCATGCACTGCAGCTACAGCTATCTATATACATATAGTATATTCTCTATATATACATATATAATATCTTGTATATATGTGTATGTATGTATGTATATGCACGTCCTCAGTGTGCTTCCCTCTGCATTTGTCTCAAGTTAGCTTTGTTGCTTGCTTGTTGTTTTTGCACTGCTTTCTTTCTGATAATACTCTGTGATTGCATGGCGTTTGGGGTATATACGACTGCTCATTCCATTCTATATAGACAATATGTGTAGAGCATATCTTGGCTGCTTATACTCGCTCAGTTCGATTGGCGTTGATTGTTGTTGACTTTGATTTTTGCAATCTGGTTTCGATTTATTTTATATTTCTTCCAGTCGACTGACATTACTGCAGCGTCCATTCGCCCACAGGCACGCCCACTTTTGGCACATGACGCTCGAATTCTAATTTAGTTCATCGGCTTAGGTCCCACCGTCCTTGTTGCATACAATTTGAGTAAATAGCACAAAATATATTGACACATGCGGGCCGACCCTCTCGACCCCTCACGCTCGCACGCCCTCTGCCACTCTCTCTCTCTCTCTCTCTCTCTGTCTCTATGTATTTGTGTATGTGTGTGTGATATGTGACAGACGTCACGAATCGTAGCCGATTGCACATTTAACATTTTGTCAGCACCCGCATTTCGTCAACGTTTCGAATATCCAATTCCCTTTCGCATTTCACTTACAATTGGAATACCCTGTAATCCTAGACCTATAGAGAGAGAGAGAGTATCGATTGTGAACCCATATGACATGAGATACATATGAAATTGAAAATAATATTTGTTCTTCTTCTTAATAAAAGAAATAGTCTTTCGCAAGGAATAACGTCATCTTTGATCTCTTTGGCCTTAGAGCTTTCTGCATTCTCATTTTCTTCTCTCTCTCTATCTGTCATTCACAATCTTTCTCTGCCTCTGCCCTTTTCCCTATTATGCCATATCGCACTCATTCCTTATATAATTTTTCGGTTACTCTGTCTCTGTCTACGTTTGTCTCTATTTATTTTTTCAATTTCTCTCTCATTCTATCCCTTTTTCTCGCTTACGCTCTCTCTCTCTCTCTCTCTCTGTCTCTCTCTCTCTCTCTCTATCTGTCTCTCTCACTGTCTCTCTATCTCTCTCCCTCCCTTCATCTCTCCATCTGCACGAACGCATCTCTCTCAATATCTTTATACAGGGTATCTCCTTATCGGTAACTCCCCACTGAAATATTCTTATTGCTGCTCTTTTTTTTTATGAATTTAAGCTCATCATAACTCTCGCCGCATTTACCAAATGCAAGCGATGCAAAACTTGCTCATTTTTGCCATTGTTGTTGTTGTTGCTGTTGCTAATGTTGCTGGGATTCTTGTTGTTGTTGTTGTTGTTGTCGTTGCCTGTTAGCGGTTGCCGTTGCTCGCTGATATAAAGCAGGTCAAGAGCTTTTCACTGCCAGCTCTCGATAAAATTTAGCATTGAGATGTCAATAAGCTGACAAATTGTCAACCAAATGAGATATGCGAGACAATATCGCCAGAGAGTAGATGTTGCCAATCGACTGTGTGTGTGTGCGTGTGTGTGTGTGTGCTTATGGACAGTGTTAATATAAAACGTAATCAAAATCAAATCGAATGAAAATTATTTCGAGTTGAGTTGTATGTTGACAAGTTCATTATGTTTGCATTGCTTTGGCGTATGCTTTGTGTTTGTCCGGCAATATGACAACACACACACGCACACACACACACACACACACCCTAACACACATACGCATAGTTACACATCACAAATGTGTGGCGCACACTAAAAGCTAGCAGACGAGCCGCAAATAGAACTAATTTGATGTGTGAATAACAGCAATGAAAAGAGACGATTGTGTGTGTGTGTGTGTGTGTGTGTGTGTGTGTGTGTGTGTGTGTGTGTGTGTGTGTGTGTATGAGTGTTGGCATAGCTTATCTCTCTACCCAAGCAAGACAAAACCCACTGATGCCAGGATACAATGCCACACACGATGGATCAATGGGCGAGACAAATCGAATGATAAGCCAAACTTGCTGGCCAACACCACTACAAACACAATAAGTATGGGTGTGTGTGTGTGTGTGTGTGTGCGTGTTTTGATTTTGTGATATATGCCGCATTAATTCAATTTGATAAGAACCGACAGACAGGCCGAATTTCATTGGAATTTCGATAAACTCGAAAATCTGTAGGACAATACGCTCTGTTATCTATTGATGCAATGCCATACCATCTGACCAGACCAATTCCATGAACAGCAACAGCAACAACAACAACAATGAGAGAACAATAACAACCACAATAATAATAATAATAATAATAATAATAATAATAATACTAAGATGATACAGCAGTGGCTGCTTGACTAGAGTTGATGTAGACAATGCAAATGTTATCCAAGCTGCGTGAATGAGCTGAATGAATGCTGCACGAGTTTCGTTTAATTAGCCAACAAAAGGCCAAATATTCATAGCTATTGAACAGTATTGAGTGATAAGAACAATGTCGGCTGCTTTTAACGTAACAATTGCCAGCTTTTACCTACATAAGCTCCAAGCAGAGCTGCAGCTTAAGAGCTGAGCACTCAGTATTTACGAAGCATTAGCAAATCAATTGTCTGACCTTAGACAGAGACTTCATCAGCATATATATATACATACATATATATATGCAACGTCATCGTTATCATTTTTTATATTTTCTAAACTTAAGCTTGATGTATAATTGGCATTTGTTAAGGCTTCTATAGTTGGCCATTGGCATGCAGCAAAATTACTCTATTTTGATAGAGTTTGTTGGAAATTCGTGTTGATTTTGCTTAGATATTTTGAGTTTTATTTATTTTATTTATTTATTTAGCTGGGAATGCAATTGAGATAAGCTCAATATTGTGAGGAAAATAAGGACTTAATGTTGCGAAGTGTTAGATTGATTCTCCTGAGTCTTTTACAAACTTTTTGCTATTGCGAAGTCTTCCGGTAAATGTGTGAAGCTGACAGTTAGAGCTGCAAGACCAATGATAGTGACTCCACTCACTGATTCAATGATTTAATGATGCAATGATTCAGTGGTTCAATGATTCAATGGTTTTATGATTCAATGATTCAGTAATTCAATGGTTTAATGATTCAATGATCCACTGTTTCAATGATTCAATGATTTAATGATGCAATGATTCAATGATTCAATGATTCAATGATTCAATGATTCAATGATTTAATGATGCAATGATTCAATGATTCAATGATTCAATGGTTTAATGATGCAATGATCCAGTGTTTCAATGATTCAATGATTCATTGATTCAATGATTCATTGATTTATGATGCAATGATTCAGTGGTTCAATGATTCAATGGTTTAATGATTCAATGATTCAATGATTCAATGGTTTAATGATTCAATGATTCAATGATTCAAATATTCAAATATTCAATGATTCAATGATTCAATGATTCAATGATTCAATGATTCAATGATTCAATGATTCAATGATTCAATGATTCAATGATTCAATGATTTAATGATGCAATGATTTAATGATGCAATGATTCAATGGTTTAATGATCCAATGATCCAATGATTCAATGATTCAATGATTCAATGATTCAATGATTCATGACTCAGCTAAAGAATTCATCGATCTCTAGCAAAAATGAATACTCAGCTATACTAGTTGATCCATGAATCTATAGCAGAAATGAATATTCATCAATACTATTCATTCCGCCAACGATCTACAGGGAGTACATCATACAGTCTCTAGTTACGACTTATAAATTGTTTTTATATCATAACTCCAGTCAGTTAGGTCTATAGCTTATTCAAATGCCACATTATAATGCAATCAATAATTTTTAAATAATGCAAAACCAAAACTTTTGCATGCACTTTTCACTTAATGACAATAATTGAGCCGATATACGCATATATTAATTGCGTTGACATTTATGGGCAGCGCTTTGAATATTTGCAATAAAAAGTGAAATATTTCATCAAATTGTGCTAATTGAACAGGTTTATTAATTGCATTTCAAGCAAGCCCATTAATATGGACTATGCTGTAGGTTAAGCATGTGTGTGTATGTATATATATAAATATATTTATGTGCATGTGTGTGTGTGTGTGTGAGTATATATACACAGATATAATGCTGACATCTTCGAGCTGTCTCCGACCATAAACATGGCATCGGCATGAGTTATCCTTGTGCTCATTACATTTGGATTAACATGTTAATAATATGTGTGGACGTGCCTCACTCCAAGTGTGTGTGAGTGTGTGTGTGTGTGTGCAACCACAATATGCATACACACACAGGCACACACACAGACAGAGTTGGTCAGATCAATGTGGGCAGATAGTCAGCGAGTGTTATAATTGTATGTTTGACAATCTTCATAACTGTCAATTAAATTGGCATTTGGCATGCCAAGTCGTATGTGGCCAGCACTCAGTCTAATGTAATTGTTTAACACACTGCTGCGCATTATTATAAACAAATGCCACACACACACACACACACAATGGGACAGTTGGACAGTTGGACATGCAACATGGTTGCCCCGATTTTATTGACTGCATTACGTTTGTGGGCATCAAGAGAAGACAGCAATATATATATACATATATATACATATATATATATATATATATATATATATATATATATATGTGTGTGTTTGTGTGCGTGCGTGGCACAAACAGCTTGGCAATTTGCATATGCGGCACGCCCCCTTACAGTGCGCTCCTTCACAGTGTTTTGATTTATAGAGCGCCTGATCATGTGTATAGTCTAATCAATTTGTATGCCCATTGAAACGAGTCTCGGGATGCGAAATCGGAATTCTGAATACTGAACTCACAAATTCAAATTGTTTAAGAATTGCTCAAAGTGACATATGTTCGGTACCAACTCCGGACAGCTGACAGGTGACATCCGATGCGATGCGAAATGAGGCGATGCGATGTGAGGCATGTGTGTGAACGCACACACACATATACAAATAATCGACTGGCTTCGCTCAGCTGCTCAAGTATTTATTTATCCATTTCCCTAGGCCACAGTATGCAAATGGCGAATGCCTAAAAGTATGCAGCAATAAACTCGCAGAGCAGAGCAGAGCAAGTCCGCAGGACTCCCACAAATCCAGAATGCCAAATTTATTATTGAACAATCAAATTTAAAATTCTCTACGATTGTGAGTGTGAGTGTGAGTGTGAGTGTGTTAGTATATGTATGACAAGAGAAGTGTATTTGAAGCTTACGAATCGTATGAATGAATGAATGTATGAATATATGCGTATATGCTTATATGAATGTATGTATGAATGTATTAATGTATGAATCTATGAATGTATGAATAAATGAATGAATGAATGCTTGAATAAATGAATCAATGAATGATAGATTGCATGAATGTATGAGTAAATGAATAATTGAATGAATGTATGTAATATACGAATGTCTGAGTGTACGCATAAATGAATATTTGAATGTATAAATATATGAATGAATGTTTGTATGAATGTATGAATGAATGTTTGTATGAATGTATGAATGTATGAATGTATGAATGTATGAATGTATGAATGTATGAATGTATGAATGTATGAATGTATGAATGTATGAATGTATGTATGCATGAATGTATGAATGTATGAATGTATGAATGTATGAATATATGATTATATGAATGTATGAATGTATGAATGTATGAATGTATGAATGTATGAATGTATGTATGTATGTATGAATGAATGAATGAATATTTGAATGAATGAATGTATACATATTGTATTAATATATGAATATATGTAAATCTGTATGAATGAATGCATGCCGGCCTTTCAAGCTGAATTGCGTATCTCTCTTATTCGCCTCCTCAACTGGTTTATTTATAAATCTAGTTGATTACTTCAAGCGCCAATACCGAGCTCAACTAAAATCCAAGCCACTTATCGTCCTTGAGCCGTTGAGATGTTGACATCATATGCCCCAAAAATAAAAGTTCAAGCACTGCGACGCTTGTCGTTAATCAATGTCCGTCCATGCGAACTGTCCACAAAAGGTGACACTGCAACATTTGCAGGCAAGCCAGCCAGCAATCTGGGCGAAACGAAGACATAGCGCTCGAGCAGGTCGGACTGAATGTTGGGCGGTGAGTGTGCAAGGAATAACGAAATTTTCCATTCATTTTTCTGTCTGGCACGCCCACAGGCGAACGCCTTCCGGCAAATGGTATTTCATTTGGTCAATGCAATCCACAAACGAACGGGAGCCGAAGGATTTGAGGCGAAATGGTCGCAGAAGCGAAAGCATAATGCATAATTACAACAATGGGCGGCCAGAACCAAGGACGAGCCACCAAAATGGAGCCAGCCCGACGGGGTGACAGAGCTGCCAAGTGGCTGGGCAAAAAGTGCACGGGGGGGGTGGCTGGAGAGGGGGGGTAGGGAGATTGGTGCTTGGCTGTACGCTGCCTGGGTCTGGCAACTTTATCAGGACATCCGCTTTCAGCGATTTTTAATTGCTATTGTTACAGTTTATTGTTATATTATGGAGGCCAAGCGAATGAATGGCCAGAAAACAAGACAGAGACGGCAATAACAAATGAGCTAGACAGATAGCATAGCAATGTGGCGCAAAGAGCGCACAGCCCAAAGAGATCTGAACAAAAAGCATGTTGAAATTTCATTTATATATATATGTATATATTTCTCCTTTCGCCTCAACTTGCCTTGCCCTCGCAAATAAGTAAACAATTAGCGCATTTAAATCCAACTCAGCTGGCTGGCTGGCTCTCGACAATGTTATGCAAATACTCCAACATATACTTAACATTAAATTAATAATAATGTGTGCATCAGCAATCATCGCCCCATCGCCAAATGAGTGGACTTAGCTCTTTGTATGGCCGAGTGACACTCGAGAAACGCGTCGCAAATGACAGCAACAAATTGATATGCACTTGGCCAGCTTTTCAATGTAAGCACCCATCTCTATGTGGGTGTCTCTGAGTGTGCGTGAGCGGGTATGAGTGGGTGTGCAGTGGCTTGTTACGACCATTCAGTTACATCTGTAAGCCAACATGCATATTTCCCAAGCATCTATATATGTAAATATGTAGAGGAGGCAAAAAAAAGCGTGTAAAATGTTCACATTGCTGCCTTGACGACTTTGGAATACTCTAAAGAGTATGAGAAAAACTGAAATATAATAGATAACAATATAAATATATAAACAATTAATATCAAATAGATTAGTTTTAATAAAGAACAAATACATTAATTATATAAATAAAATAAATAATACAAACTATTTAAATAAAAAATTATAATATAAATAAAATAATAAATGAATAATAATAAAATATATTTTTTTGTGATTCAGTAAATCTATTAAAAAGAATCTTTTTATATAATACTAAAATTTAAAAAATAAAAAGATAGTAAAATGTTTATTAATAAAATTCAATGAAGACATAAATAATAAAAATAATAAAAAATTATAATAAAAAAAAATCAAATAATATTCAATAAATAAATAAATAAATAAAAATAAAATATATTAAAAAAAAACTATGTAGATAAAAGCTACATATTAATGATAAAATTAAATATTATTTCATAAAAAAACAAACAAATAAATTAAATTATATATTCAGTAATAAATAAAATAAAATAGAATAATAAAAAAAAGGTAAATAATATATTTAATTTGTAATACAATAAATACATTAAATTAATTTTATTATATTCTTGTTTGTTGAATAAATCATTTAAAGAAATACATACATTCAAATAAATTAAAAATATATAATAACAAAAAGTTTATTATTATAATATAATTAATAATGAACGAAATTTAATAAAAATAATATAAATAATATTATCAAAAAAAAGTTCAAATATTAAATGATCTAAGAAAGTTTAAAATTCAGCTGCTATTAAGTACTATTATTTATTTTTTATTTTTTATATTTATTTTAGTAATATTTATGCATCTACTATTATTTATTTATTTACTATTATTTATTTTGTATATTTATTTATCTAATTTATGTATTCAAATAAACCAAGAGTTCTCAGGGCGTCTCTGCTCTTCGCCTTTTCTCTGAAGGCCATTCGAATTAACTCTATTATCGACTCTGGTTAGTGCTTCAATAACTTTATCACTATCAAAGATTCTCTTCCCCTCTCATTGCCATTGCTCTGGTTAAAATGTACATTATATACATACATACATATATATGTATATATTATAAATAGTAATAAAATTAACATAAAATTCAACTGTAATTATCATAAGACAGCAACATTTTATTTTATTTTATATAATTTATTTAATTTTAATGTCAATGTTAAAAAGTTAAGTGCTATATAAACATCGAATATGATGTTTATTTATATATATATAATTTTTATTTAATTTTTTTAATAACATTTCGCTATAATTTTTAGTGACATTGTGAAAAGCTGTTCCTCTAGTTAATATGCTTTTGAGGTGAGCTTACTGTCTATATGTATGTATGTATATGTATATATATGTATTTATATATGCAGAGATATGTGTGTGTAGATATATATGCGTAAATAAAAATATGCTTAACAAATATAGTGAAATGAAACAGCAAAGTGCACTTCAAAGACTATGATAACAACGGGCAAGAGCCATAAGAGCCGAAAACATAAGCATAAGTGCTTAGTACAACAACCAACAACAACAACCAACAACAACAACAACAATGAAGTAGCAACAGCGGCAAAGACTACAAACGAGAGGACACGATGCCAAGTGTACCACTACAATAATCATAAAAGCACAAAATAACAACAACAGCAACAACAACAAATGACAACAAATGCCTGAGCTGAGGATTTGGAGTTGTCGCAGTCACAAGCCAGGCCCAAACCTACACACACACACACACACACACACACATTTGTGTTGTGTGCGCCATTTTGTGGCGCTGCGCCTGCTCATCTTTTACCTAGAAGAATGCAAAAGCGGAAATAATGTATTAATCCTGTTGAGGCCATATTTTTATCGCCATTGCTTCGTGCTGGCGGTACTTAGGCCAGAGGTGACCCACCACCACCATGCCCATGCAGTGCCATAAAACATTCTCTATATATGCGTGCGTATGTGTACACTAGGAGTACTTCCATCTGTGTGCTAAGTTAATTCATATTATGTACCAGCAAGCCAGCTATTATATACGCAACTGAATGCTCAAAGCAATGAAAATCTCAGCTGTTCATTTCATTCAGTTTTTCTACGAATTTCGGATCATTGCTAAGCAGCCAAATATATCTATAGAGCATTCCAGTACAAGCTAGCAATAGGAGGCGTGGCCAAACCCATAAACTATATATATATATTTATATTCTTGATCAGGGTGACGAGCTGAGTCGATATAGCCATGTCCGTCTGTCTATAAGATTATTAGATATAAGAGCCAGAGACTTCATTCTTTTTGTGTTAGGTTCGTAAATTGCACGCGCAGTACGAGTATGTTCAGAAATTCGATAGCTTTTATCGTTTCAAAGTTATCGATAAACACATATTTTTTTAAAAATATATCTCCATTATCTCTTAAGCTAGTCGTCAAATATATGTGTATATAATATATATAGACAATCAATAATATATTATTTATTAATAGGCATTAATTAAATACAATTTCGATTTTCCTCAGAACCTCGATAACTTTTATCGTTTCAAAGTTATCGCTAAAAACATATTTTTTTAAATTATATCTCGAGCATCTTTTGAGCTAGAGTCTTCAAGTTGTATAAGAACGAATGCAACTAGTATTTGAAATATATTTTTTGGAAAAAATAAAAAAAAATTGAAATTGAAAAAATGCATTTCAAATACGAGTTGCTTTCGCTCTTATTGTTGCCGCTGCTGTTGCTGTTGCTGTTCACAATGTATCCATTTAACCTTTGGCCGCATGCATACGAAGCAGCCGCATTTAAAAGCACCCTCATAAATATTGCTGCTTGGGCGGCAGCAGCAACTGCAGCAACGGCAACGCTATGCGTAATTATTATTACGTATACGCCTCGTTGGTCATGCTGCCTGCACAATGGGCAAGAGCTATGCGAGCTGTGCACATACTTTTGCTTAAATATCGAATACTTGCATATAGGGCGAAAAACAGTTGATGCAAATATTTTGCAATATTTAATTAGCTATGGTGAAAATATTACGTATACGCTATATGAAATTGCAGTAAAGAAAGAGAGAAAGAGAGAGAGAGAGAGAGAGAGTGTGAAAGAAAATAATTTTCTGACTTCTGTGCACAAGGAATGACCACAGCACACAGTGAGCGAGCAGCAGGCTATGAGTGTGTGAGCGAGAGAGAGAGGTGGAGAGAGAGAGAGAGAGTGGAGTAGCTGCTGTAAAGCGTGTCTCTGTCAATGGCGGCGACAATTATGCGCATGTTGCCAGCTTAAGCAGCCATTGTTCCTTTGCTGCTTTTTCATAAATTTAAATGCAAAACATATTAAGTTTTATTGCATGGGGCTTAAGTTGTTTGGCCGTTGTTTTGCCTCCTTCTCCTCCTCCTGCTACTGCTGCTCCTCCTGCTGCCTGGCATGAGCTGAAAATCCACTGTGAAATTTACTAACCCGCACATGTGTTATGAACTGTGCTGAAATTAATAGAGTGGGCTGATCGTGTCGTGCTGCAGCTTCAAAGCTAACAGAGGGAATTTTTAATAAGAGACTTTCGAGAACATGTTTTATGCACTTCTCTGCATAAATCTCATAATTGTCTGCACGATTTGCATATTAAGTATCCTTATATATATGTATGTATATTTAAATTTTATATCTACATTTATATGCATATTTAATATTATCATGCTCTCCTATATTATCGCGCTGTCCACAGCCCATTGGGCAGGCTGGCCAGTTGTAAAGCAGTTTTTGTGCGCTGCCTGCTTATTGCGCCATCCAGTTGAGTAAAAGCAAAAATAATACTCTTACCTTTGGCCGAGAGCCGACAACACAACGACAACTCCAGCTGCTGGCACTGAAATACTTGCATAAGCGGATATATTCATTGATATTCGATATGGGAATGCAATTGTATGGCTGTTCGCATGTGGGTCTTCAACACAGAGAGAGAGAGGGAAAGAGTGGGACGAAGAGAGATAGATAAAAATGGAGCAGCAAAAACTCAATACTCAAAGTAATAAATTTAAATTGAATGGAGCCCGCAGAAATACCTTTGTGTATGCAAAAAGCGATTGCTAAAATAATTTAACTCGAGCTTATCTTGAGCAAGGCAGAGACAGAGACAGAGACAGAGACAGACAGAGAGAGAGAGAGAGAGGGATAAGCAGAAGGGCATAAATGGAACATGTGTGAGTGGTTGTATGACATATAGAACTAGTTCATTTGAATAGCAACTGTATCAGTCGGTCAGAAGACTTTCAACTACATATTTATCTCAAGCAGTTTATTGAAACAGATTTTCAATGTGGAGCGACAAATTTCAAATTGGAATACGTGTGAGAATGATTCATGAATGGAACTAATTCATCAGTTCAATAGGTGAATAAGATAGACTTAGCGAGACTTTATTCGTTTTCATCTTTAACTTATTTAAAGTAGATTATTGGAAGAGACAGATTTCTAATTGGAGTGTGTGTGAGTGGAACTAGTTCATCAGTTCATTCATTGAATTGAAGCTATATGAATGTCATGAGATTCTCTGATGAGATTCTTGAGAATTTGAAGCAGTTTATTAAAAAAGAAAGCGACAATAAATTAAAATTGGAATATGTTCATATAGAACTAGATCATCGGAACTAGTTCATCAGTTCATTAATTGAATTACAGCTATATGAATGTCATTCGATTCTCTTCTTCTACTCTTGAGAATTTGTAGTAGATTAGGGAAGCGAATTTTTTGTGAAGCGAACAAATTTCAAATAGGACTATGTTCATATAGTAGAACTAGTTCATCAGTTCAATATTTGAAAAGCAAACGTATCAGGAGATTTTCCTTTTCTCTTTTAGTACATTTCAAGCTGACCGATTGAAACAAATCTCCAATGGAAATATTCAATATTGTGAGTGATTCATATAGAACCAAATAGAACTAGTTCGTTAGTTCAATATTTGACTAGAAGCCGCATCAATCACTGAAGGGAATTTTTATTTTATGTTTTTACACTTTTTCCTCTACCAACACAGAGGCAAACGAATGTAATAGCATTTATTTAAATAAAATTTATCATATAGAAAAAAACAGAAGTAAAATTTTTTCAGATCTTAAAATAATAAACAGATTTGCTGATTTAAAATGTTGCATTGACATTTTTTCGCTCTGCAAATCGTTTGCAGGCCACGAAAAAAAAAAAAACAAATAGAGAAAGTAAAACGGCGAAGGTATTGGCCCGCAGCATATTTAAAGGATTTGCTTTAACTTTTAATGCAACACCATTTGCGTGCTAGTTGGATTCGGATTTGAAAACAAATCAATTTAGTTAATGGCATTCGAACTAAACTCCAGTCCATCAATGGCCGCCGAGCGACAGAGCTAAACAAAATGGCGGACACCCAAAATGGCGGCCTCATATTTTCCCTTCATGCCAGCAGCTGAATCTATAACATTTCGATATATCGACGTGCAAATATATATACATATATATATATATATGTACATATGCATATGTGTATAAATAAATGGTATATGGCATTCGTAGCAGCGAGTCGCAGCTCTGTTTATTATTTATCTAGGTAAATATTTTGCTTTGAACTGCTGCAACTATTTAGCTAAACATTCGGCTAGCTGTAGCTGCTATAAGAGTCAGCTGTAACAGATATTCCATAGTAGGGAGCGTAGTAAATTAAAAGAAAATTATAGTTTGGAGCTGCAAACATTATATATTGCATTACAAGTTCCATCGAGCAATTAAGTGGGAGGGTAACCGACTAGGAAATACCTTAACTTTTGTGACTAGCGACTATTCTCTCTCTAGTTAATACTGCGCCCGTTTCTCCAGTTAGCTATTCCAGGGCAGAGCACAATCATTGTGAGCTTATACATAGGTATAAACTTCATATAATTAAAAAACAATAATAATAATAGTAATAATAATAATAATAATAATAAACTTTGTTAGATCATTAAATCAAAGTCCACTTGTTCACTGTTTGTAGCGACTGCTGTAGCAAGAGGCAGCTTAACATTCACATAACATTTACATAACATAGGCATAACATATTTGAAGAAAACGTGCAACAACTTTGTTTATCTAATGTTATTTCAACTTAAAGAGCTTCAATTCAACACAAAATTATATTTGGATATTCTAGTTGAGTTGCACAAATGAGAGTTAGCCAATGAACTGAATGAAGTGCTGACTCACCAAGCATAACAGAGCAAATTTGCTCAGCTAAACGATGTGAAAGACTTTTACTATTATTAAAAATATGCCTGAGCACACGCACACACACACACACACACACACACACACACACATATTAAGCATTGTATTACAATCGTCTTCTCATGCATAAGGCAACTTGTTTGGCTGACTATTATATTCTCTCTCTCTGAATGACTCTCTCTCTCTCTCTGTCTCACTCTCCCTCTCTCTCCCTCTTTCTCTCTGTGTGTGTGTGTGTAGGTGACACAAACTAAGGCATGCCTTAGTACGCATTGTTAGTTAGCTGGCACTTGACAGTGGAATTATAATTGGGAGCAGGAGTTGCAAGCTGCAGTTGGAGCTGAGAAGCTAAAGCTGTAGCTGATGCTGTGCAGCTCTGGAGAACTGTCGTGGTCAGCGTTTGGCTCGTTGACTGCGCAAAATATTTAAAAATTCCTTTGTGCGGCGTTTATTTTCTTCAGTATTTTTTTTTTCCATGCTCTTTTGTTGCATGTTTGTGCAGTGCTCCGTTGTTCTGCAGCTCGCTGTTGGCGCATTTTCATTTAGTTTGCATTATGCTTTAAATGTCCGCACAGCGGAACAGAATGAGTGAGAGGGAGGGAGAGAGGGAGGGAGAGAGAGGGGGAGAGAGAAGAACTTAATGAGCTTCAGCGAAACGTGTTGCGCTGTGTCCTACAGCAGCTTTTCTTCTTTTTTTTTTGGCACTGTGGGTTGCCTTGTTCTCTGCCATGCAGCTCACTTACACTGCCAGTCATTGGCTTATCGAGTGCTTAAAAACCTGTAAATGGCTCAGCATTCCCATAGATCAACGCAGATCATATAACCAAATGAATGAGGATGAAAACGAAAATGCAGAGCAAAGATAAGCAGCGACAACAAAACTTGAATAAATTGGGTGAAGTACGTAACAAATTCATGCAACTATATACATATACAAACAAAAGAGAGAGAGAGAGAGAGAGAGAGAGAGAGAGAGAGAGAGAGTGTGAGCGAGTATGCTTCTTTTCGGCTGAAATATTTTGAAATTTTTCTAATTTTTTTTCTATTTTTTCTTCTTCTATTTCCTCTTTCTTCTCGCTTTATATACACATTCTGCTTTCTTTTCACTACTTTTTAATATTTTACTTTTGCATTTAAATTAAATATAATTTGGATCAATCTACAGTATTACAATCTACAATATTAAAATAATTTCTCACGCATTCAATAAAATATCAATAAAATTTTTGACAAATCATTAAAAATAAGTCGAGAGTAATTTAAATGTAGTTTCTAGCAGCAAATGTGTTAAGCATAATTGTTTCCTTAACAGTAAAATTTCAAATCTGCTCTAGAGTAAGATTCGAGAGTTTCACTTTAAAATATTCGAATGCATTCGAATCATTCGAATGATTGCAAATAATGAGCATATTAAACTTTTGACTGTGAATTAATCAAGAGGATGCTTAGAGAATCAATACGAATATAGTTCAGTTTTCAAGGCGCTCAACGAATTAATAATATATTGCCAGAAAGTTGCATATAGAAAGGTTAGAAAGGGTTTATTTAGTTACAATTTTATTTTATTTTTTTTTTATTTTTTTTTTTATTAATTTGAATATTATTTCAAAATTTTTTAAATAAAATAAAATATTCAATAAAATACAAAAGAGCAAAAAATATTTTTTTAGTAAATTTAATAATATTGCATAGAAGTTTAACTCCCACTTTAAATTGTTAAATATAATAAAATATAATATTTTTGTTTAATCTCAAGAACAAAATTTTTAGTAAATCTAATAATATTGCTTTATTGAATTTTTAAATTATTAAAATTGATAAATATAACATAATAAAATATATTTTTTGTAATCTCAAGAATTTTTTTTTTTTTAAGAAATGACAAAAACAATTTAAACTTAATACTATAGAAGGAATAAAATTTTTTTTGCTAAACTCTTACATATAAATATATAAAAATATTCAAAAATACATTGTTTCTATATTATTTTATAAACTTAATAAAATGTTAATAGTTCTCGAAGAAGCACGAAAACAGCATAGGAAAAGCTTGAGAATTGTGCAAGTCTCTATGCAATGCAGGCCGTCTCAGCTCAGCTGGGTTTGGCTTGGTTCAGCTGTGCTAACACACACACACACACACGCACACACATTTAACGTAGCGGAAGTCATAAACAATTTTTATGTTTTCACATTTCAAGTGAAATTCATTTCGCGTTTTTGTTATGGCTGCTGCGCTTTATGGATTTCTTCTTCAGCTGCCGTGGCCGTTGTTCCACTTGCTGTTGTTGCTGCTGCTGTTGTTGTTGTTGTTGTTGTTGTTGTTGTTGTTGTTGTTGTCTGTGCCTTTTCTTACATGACCACAATATATAGCCATCCATTTGGCTATATAACTGCTTGCGAGGTGTGTGCGTATCTCTCTCCACCTCTCTCACTCTCAGTCTCACTGTCTCCCTCACACTCTCTTCATCCCCCCCCCCCTCTCACTCTCTCTCTTTCTCTCTCCTTCTCTCTTCATATCTGCTACAAAGTACAATTCATGCTGCTGGCCAAGTCGACTTCAAAATTCAATTCAATTGTTAGCCAAGCTAGGCCCGTGCAGCACATTGATCTAAGCAGCAACCACTGTGTGTGTGTGTGTGTGTGTTGGTGTGTGTGTGTGTTGGTGTTAATTGCATATAAGTCAAATGAAAAGAGAAGAAGAAGTAGTGAAAGAAAATTTGCAGCAACAGCAACAACTTTTGCCACATGGCAATTTGCGTCGCTCGCTCCCAAAAGTAGCTTAAAATTAACAATTTGCCACTTTTTTGCGCTCACAAGCAGATTTGTTTGCCAACACAGCAGCACACACACACACACACACACACACACACACACACACACACACACACACAGACGTACACTTTGCGCCACACTCTAGCTTCAATTCGTGTTGCAAGTGGAAAACACTTGAGGTTGGAGCATAATTTTTGCGTCCCAAATTGATGCCCGTAATGAGCTTAAATGGCTCATGACACATATTCCGTGCCCGCTGCATGAACCAGCCACGCCTACAGTCACACCTGACGCGACACTCCAACCACCACCCACCCCGCCCGCAAATTTGGCAATTGGCCTGTTCGCCTGTTTATCGCTGCTGCTGCTGTTGCTGCTGCTGCTGTTGTCCTCGTGCGTTTAATACGCGCATCCAGCTTTGAGCATGCAAGCTTTGAGCCCAGCCCTCATCAGCCTGACGCCTTCAGTTGCTGCTGCTATTTAAAGCTCACATTTTTTATCGCCTTCGTTTCGTTTCTTTTTATTTATTTTTGCTGGCTCAGCATTTGAGCGGCATTAATTTGAATACCCTAACCAGTACAATTTGGGCGACACAGCTAGATAAATTGTCATGCGGAACTGAATCGCAATTGTGAACTGGTTCACAATGCAGCTGAGAGTGAGCAGTGGAAGAGAGAGCGAGCGAGAGAGAGAGAGAGAGAGAGAGAGTGAGAGAGTGAGCTATATATAGATTAGTATGCTCTCTTGTATTGCTTTCAATTTCGGAACTAAAGTGAAATCAATCAACTATATAGAATGAGAATGTGTGAGAGTAATCCAAAAGAGATCAGGTTTTTCTCCTTACTATGAACTAAAGAACATCAAGGTATAGATTGTTAGACTTTCAAGTAATCCTCGAATTGAACTAGTTAGCTGAAGATAACAGAAACATTTGGCATACAAGAATGAATCATCTAAAATGATTCAACTCACCTGAGCAGCTGCGTCTGAGGACAACTCAAATTTAAACAGCAGAAATTTTCGTCAATATCAGTCAATTTGGCAGCATAATTACGGAACTCATTTGGAACTAGTTCATTTTCAACAGTTGACATGAAAGGAAGCTGATTTATTGATTGAGAGCAAGAGGTATTGAAATTCAAAGCGGAAAGTTGAGCGAATTCGAATTGATTTTACTCTTTTTTGAATACTTTTGGATTTTTTGTAAACTTAAAAGAAATATAGATCATTTTCAAAGCATGCATAGTTAGAGATGTAATAGAAATGTTTTATATCGATACAATTTCACAATATATTTTTTAACTATAGGTTATGCTATATATGCCCACTGTGCAATGGGCTCACTTTAAGTAGGCTACGAAAGAGAGACTCTGATATGTGATATATAAAACCTTAAATTAATAATAAAATCAAATTAATTAAATTCAATTAACATTTAATTAATTTATATTAAAAATATAACTTTAAATCTCACTCAATATATCGAAGCTCAAGTAAATTTATATTAAATCTACAAAAAATTACTTTTATAATCCTCGCTCAAGAGCTCATTAGCATCGCTTGCTGCTGGTAAGTGTATGCAATATTCGTTGTCTTCGAGCAAGTTCCGAATTTCTGTTCAGTTTTGTAGCTTTGCACTGTGCTAGGTGCGATAAGACGCGCCTCTACCAGGCAGCCTTAATTTTCTTGCGCTGCCCCTTTAACAGACACCCCTCCCACACAGACACACCCCACACACACACACAGACATATTTTCGTCTAATTGGTTTGGCTGCGTTCGATTTGAAATTCGATTAAAAGCTGCGCGACACGATTACCAATTCCTGCTGCTATTCCCCGAGCCAATTACAGGGGCCCGGCGATAGACGCCGCTCAGACGGCCGACAATGCGTCTTATGTAGTCGGAGCGAAAGCCAATTCAAGTTGGTGGCAAAGCCGCGTTGTGGATGTAGCCGGAGAGGCCGAAAAGGCTGTGCATGGCTGCTGCATATCTGGCGCTGGCCAGGGCCAGCTGCATTTTAGGCTTAATCTTCGTCCTGGCTGACAAGGATACAATTGCCATTTTCTGGCTGGCTGGTCGGCTGGCTGGCTGGCTGGCCATTAAGAGGCCTCCAGTGGCAAAGCCGAATCCCGTTCGACCAGCATTAAAGCAGCCAAGCACCTGGCGCATTATTTCGATTTCATTCCATGGCCAATGGCCACAAGCGGTCATCCACGCGGCCGCATCGTTGCTGTAATCAATTGCATGCGGCTATTTTGGGGCCGCAGCAGGAAGAAATTGAACGCTCCATTGTACGGTATGCAACACGGCAATGACAATGACAACGCACGCTCGCTTGCGTCGATTGCCTGCTCTTAGCCTGCTCCACTTGGCTTCCACGTGCTGCTGATGCTGTTGCCCATGTTGAAACATTCAACGATGCAAATTGAAATAAACTGTCACAAAAGAACAACAGCAACACAACAGTGTACCGGTTCAGGTTGGCTCTCAAAGGTTCAGCATAATACAAACGACTCCTGACCAACCACCCAACCACCCAACCACCCACCGCCCCAGCAGCCCCTTCGCGAGCCTGGTGTGTGAGGTGAAATCGAAGAAAATTAATCAGCATGAAACTGTAATTAAAATGCTCAATGCAAACGTTGTCCAAGCTGTATGTGAGTTTCATGCTCAACACTGCAAAAGCAGGTGAGGTGGAGTGAGTGGGAGAATGAGCGAAGTTTATTTTGTTTTATATGGAAAAACAGCTTATTACCTGTCGGTATACATATGTTTACATTGGAATGTATTATCGCTATGATGAAACGAACAATGACAATGACAATGACAATGACAATGACAATGACAATGACAATGACAATGACAGTGACAATGACAATGACAATGACAATGACAATGACAATGACATGATAATGACAATGACAATGACAATGACATGACAATGACAATACATGACAATGACAATGACAATGACAATGACAATGACAATGACAATGACAATGAAATTGACAATGACAATGACAATGACAATGACAATGACAATGACAATGACAATGACAATGACAATGACAATGACAATGACAATGACAATGACAATGACAATGACAATGACAATGACAATGACAATGAAATGACAATGACAATGACAATGAGACAATGACAATGACAATGACAATGACAATGACAATGACAATGACAATGACAATGACAATGACAATGACAACAATAAATAATAAATGGAGCAGGAATGATAATAATATATAACAATATTGACAGTATAGCCGCAGATATCATAAATAGATCCAGACACTCGATAGACATGATGATATCCGTTGCAAGGCATTGTATATGTATGTATGTACCCTGTTTGCCTGTAATTCCACTGTATGATTCTTGAATCAGAATCGTGTTCAGCTGCTGGATTGTTTGCAGCAATTATAATGCTAGAATAACTCATGAGCTGTGCTATTAATTATTTCTGGCTCTGGCTCTAGTCGTGAAGCCTGACAGAGGCAGAGTCTTGCCAGCACTGCCTTAGCAGGCTGTTTGCATAACGCACAAGTGCAGCGCTATGCAAATAATATTATTATTATGATTATCACAATATTGGTTGCATTCAATGTGCGCTCATTAGCCAAGTTATAATGAAGCCCGATTGGCCGTAATCAAATCCGATCCAAAGGTAAATGCACAATATGGTAAATTGGAAATGTCAATCCTAAATGGCGTCATTCTTGGTAGCTATTTTAATTAAATTTGTAAAAACATCATTTATGCCAGAAGGGAGAGAGTGAGAGAGAGAGAGAGAGAGACAGGGAGAGAGCGAGAGGGAGGGGGAGAGTGTGCGTGGGCGTCTGATGACAATGCAACGAGGTGACGGCGATTAAGCGGCCATAAATCAAGCAATGACAAGCAGAGAGCACAAACTGGCAACGGAACGGAACGGAATGGGATGAAACGGAATGAATGAGGATGAGACGGACTGCGTGTATGCCTGGTAAGGGGCCCTGTCGATGGCAGCAAGTTGCAGTCGCATAAATTAATCAGCGGCGATGCCGTTGCTCGTAATCGTAACAAATTGTTATTAATTTTCTTGCTATTTTTGCCAATTTGTGCTCATAATTAAAAGCATATATATATGTGAGAGAGCGAGACGAAAAGAGAGAGAGAGAGTGTGTGTGAATGTGTGTGTATTGCTTAAGCGATTGCAATCCAAAACAATTAATGCGTAAGCAGACTCAAAAAAAAAAAAAAATAGGGGGAGGCAAAGCTATCGCTGTCGATGTTGGCAGGAAGTGTAACACATACTTACACTGTCTCACTCTCACTCCCACTCCCACCACCTCTCTCTCTCTCTCCCTCATTCATGTGTAATTCGCGTAATTAAGATCGATTATATGGCTGTGCTGGATTGGCTGCAGCCGAAAACCTAAATCATTTAGAGCGTGTGCTCTAAAAATAATAATAAACCAATAGCCACTGATTTTTATTAACTGTCTGGCAGATTGAGCTCAGATTGGCGTAAACACGACACAACCAAAGTCGTCGCTAGCTGAAATGCCCTTGCCACGAGGCGATTACTAAAAATTAAGTACTATTACCGTAACGACACAAACGTAGAACTTGGGAGAGCGGGAGTCAGGCAATACCTTGAAAGTTTTTTGAGTTGAAGTAAGACAAGGTTTTTTTTTTAGTTTTGTGTTTATATATTAGGATATTTTAACAATTATAATTAAGACTTTATAAAGTGCTTAAGATTTGTTAGTTTTAGTATTTCATTTAAATATTTTTGTATTGCTTTTTTATTCATTTGTACTGCTCAACTCTTGAATTATTTAATATAAACTATTTATTTTTATTTATTTATTTTTATTTGTTTTTATTTATTTTTTTATGTTGAGTGTCATATCTGATGGATAATACTTTTTAAATTTTTTTTATTTATTTTTTATTTGTATTTATTTATTTATTTTTTTTTAATTTGTTAAAATTTTCCAATGCTGTAAAGTGATTTAGTAAGTATTTTTTATATACAGTATTTATTTGTAATATTTTATTTATTTTACATAATTTTTGCTCTATTTCCATTTATTACCATTTAACATTTTAAACTATTTTTTTTTTTTATTAAATTAAATTCATTTAGCGCATTTCAATTGTGAATGGAAATGTTGCCAAAGCATTCCCTCAGCCGAAAAACAGTCTGGCAACACCGCCAACCTAAGCTCGCACAAAGTGTCGCTGCAATCGAAAAAAGAAAAAAAGAAATGAATAGAAAACAAAAGAAAAACAGTCTGGCAACGCCGCCTAGCGCAAACCGTGCGTATGCGCAGCGCGCTCAGCAGCAATTTGCGTATTTGTTCAACGTTCGTCCGGGAACTTGCGGGGAGACTGAGAGAAGCTGTGAAAACTTGATAACCAAGCTGACTGCAATTAAATGCGAATGGCAGCAACAGAATTTACAATCATAAAAAAAGGAAAAAGAAAAAAACAGCTCGAGCTCGAGAGCCACAAGCCACAAAGTTAATGACAAAACAATGGGGTTCTTTGGCAGAGTATAAACAATTGCTAGTTCTGTGCGTCTGCTTGCCACATGAGACATGCCATGTGTGCCCGTGTGTGTGTGTGTGTCTGAGTGTGTGTAAGTCGGTTGCGAACGTAACGACCATCATTTGTTGCAAAATGATGTATAATTTAATACCCGCAAAGCCAACTCCCAAATGGCAGTTGCTTCCACACACACTCGCCAAGTGTGCGTGTGCGTGTGTGTGTGTGTGTGTGTGTGTGGCACTCGTATGTTTGTGTGACCTCCAAAACAAGCCAAAGCCAAGCAAAGTCAACGCTGCCCACCCACACTTGTACACAGTGCATACAGCGCGCTTCCCTCTCCCACTCTCTCTGCCTCTCTCTTACTCACTGAGAGTTTGCTGTCCTCAGTCGTCAGCCCGCATCCGACATTTGCGCCTCCGCCTTCGCCTTCGACGGGCTGCTGTACCCGGCCACGGACCACTAACGCGTCCCCAATGGGCAGCCAACAAAAACGAGCATGTGAGTGTATAAAAAAGCGCCATAACAACAACAACAGTAACAACAACAACAGCAGCTAAAAAGAACTTCCAACTACTCGTGCATTTAGTAGGAAGCCGTCGTCGCTCTTTGTTTGCCTGTCGCTGTCGCTGCTGCCGCCGTCGCTGCTGCTGCTGCTATGGGCTGTGCTGCGAACTGAACTGGAAGCTAAAAGCTAAAAACCGAGAGAGCTGAGTGCCATGAGTGCCATGGGCAACAGGAGCACGGAGACGGCAGGAGTTGGCTAACGCGCCCGCCGGTTGTTTAACTCGAGTGCTGCACATAATTCATGTGTCCACTTGCAATTTTTCGTTGCCTGCTCCTGCTGCTGCTGCTGTTACTAGTGCTGGGCGACATTGTTATGCTGGCCGTGTTGTAAAAACGCCAAAAACAAAAGCGAAGCCCAAAAGCAAACGCAGCCAAACGCCACCCGCCAGCCCGCTCAACACGCAGCCCGAAACGTGGCGCAAAACGTGCGAGTTTATATGCCACTATTAGTGAGTGTTGCCGGCGCGCGTGTATGTGTGTGTGTGTGTGTGCGTGTGCATGTGCGTGTGTGTGTGTGTGTGTGTGTCACACGCCCGGACTCCAAATAGATTACTCAGTGTCGCGGCACTCTATCACATCAGGTCCAAGCGCCACCCAAGCGTGCCAGCCCAAGCAACTTGAACTTGCAAAAGGTTCTCAGACAAAATTTACTCACATGCCAGAGATAAAATAAGATGCGCCAGAACCCAGACAAGAGCCCCACCCCAAGCAGTAAGTCATAATTAGTCTTATTTGACATTCGGCTAAAGCTCAATTTCAATCGGAAGCGAAATTTTCAAATGAGATTAACTAGCAATGAGTCAAGAAGTTCTAACGAAGTTCAAGCAATAAGTCGAGTTTAAGAACTAGCAATGCAATGAAAGAGCAAAGTTGCCCAGAAGTGATAAAGAGACATATCTATATATATATATGTATATATTATCCGATCCTGTGTCTTGTTGATGCAGCTGAATTATTCCTCATGGCATAATTTCTGTAGCACTGAATGCTTAAACCCAGAATGTCTTTCGAATGTCGATCAACTTATTGTCTAAGACTCTATAGTTAGTTAGTAACCTTAACCTTATAGATTATGCCAAGTAGCTCTATACATATTTATTACGATTTTTATGCTATTTGAAATTTACCTATTTCAATCAAATTTTGTTTGCATCAATTTTTAAACTCATAAAATTTGCTTTACTTTCAACACTTTCCAGATCCCCACGACAAATATCAAATGAACTATGTAACCAGGCTGAAATCATCCATTAGTACTGAAGAACCTGGACTTCAACTGGAATCGAGCATCTAGATCCGTCTTGCCATGTGGAAGAATCCTGATTGAAGCAATCGAACTGCTGCAGCTGCTCCTTTTGGAGCCTGACTGAAGGATCAGGACTGAAGCAACTGGAGTCGAGCATCTGCAGCTGATAGAAGAATCTGAATTAAAGCAATCGAACTGAAGCAGCTGGACTTTTGCTACTCTGGAGTCTGCCTTGCCAGACCAAATGATCTGGACTAAAGCATTTGAACTGAAACAGCTGAACTTTTGCTTTGTCAAACTGAAGAATTTGGACTGAAGTGAAGCATCTGGATTGCAGGTGAGCTCCTTCTGTGACGTCTACTACCAGAAGATTCTAGTCATATCAAGCTGCTTCTAATGTAGAGCTCTCTAGCAAAGATTCTATAATAGAAAATTAAAAAGATATATATATATATATATATATATATATAGAACTTAGAGTTTCGTAGCAGCTCTTTAGCTTGTCGCATTGATAACTCTGAACTTGTTTGGTCTACTGTTAGCAAAATAGGCAACATCATCAATTCAGTGCTGCCCGCTGATCAGTAACATATATATAGTGCATATGGAAACATGCCTAGTGCTGCTGCTGCTGCTGCTGCTAATGCAGTCAAAGGTTAAAGCCATAAAGCATTCGCAATGAGTTCGTTAAGCGCCCTGCCGCATACACACAATAGTTGCGCGAGGGTGGAGGAGGGGAGAGCTCTTGCTGCAAACAGACTAATATTTATGTGTTTGCACTTTAGATTAAACGTAAAGCATAACATTTTTCCGATTTCCATTTTTCCAGCTGCCAACTGACTGGCTGGCTGGCTGGCTGGCTGGCAATTCAGTAATCTTTTGCCGGGCTCATCGCCATGCACTCGCACACTGCCATCTACATAATTTAAGCCCAGCTCAGCTCAGTCCGAACGCAGCTCGGCCCTGCGCTGCCGTCACGAGGACAAACGCGAAAATAAATAAATTTCATTGCAAAAGGCAACGGAGGTGGAGTGGGAGTTGGTTGGATTTTGATTCCAGCCCAGCCCAGCCCAGCCCAGTCCAGCCCAGCCAGTGGCCCGTCAGCGACTGTCAGCGTACCAAATGGCCAAAGAGTCAAGTGACAGCAAAGTGCATTTTCACACATGTCACACAAGCAAAGCCCCGCACAGTCCCCTCAGCCTCGCCCGCTCTGTTGTACCTCTGTGCCGGCCCTGCGTGTGGCTAGCATAATTTATGGCTTGGCGTTTATGGCTTTATAGCATGCGTTTGTCCAGCGTAACACACACACACACACACACACACACCCGCCGCTTACTAATAGGCGTCTCCATTTGCCTAAACCCCCCCCCCCCTCCCTCCAGCGTTGCTCTTGCAGCATGCCAATCAATAATATTTTTATATAGTGTCCGTGCTTTGTCTAATGCTCGTGTCCTGCCATATTTTCGACTGTTCGACTTCCCGTCTTGCCACTTTTATGCCAGCCAATTTATGGCGCAAACAAAACAGGAAACTTCCAAATACAAAATGTACTCCATACCAGCCAGCAGCTGCGACAGATGCAACAGCAACAGCAACAGCACTGAGGCATTGAGGCACTGAGGTGGATGCCACACGGAGTCGAATCGCAGTGGAATGCAAAAGGCGTTGAAGAGCTACAAATGATTTAGAATAATTTAATAAAATATAGAAAATAGTTAGATAGATATATAATAATTTAATTCAATATATAAATAGAATTTACAGATGGAAATGAATTTTTAATAATTTAATTAAATAAATATATCGATAGATAAATATATAGTAATTTTATAAAATATATAAATAAAACTTGGAGTTGGAAACTAATTTTAAATAATTTAATAAAATATGTATAGAAAATAGTTAGATAAATATATAATAATTAAATTCAATATATCAATAGAATTTAGAGATGGAAATGAATTTTTAATAATTTAATTAAATAAATATATCGATAGATAAATATATAGTAATTTTATAAAATATATAAATAAAACTTGGAGTTGGAAACTAGTATTAAATAATTTAATAAAATATAGAAAATAGTTAGATAAATATATAATAATTAAATTCTATATATAAATAGAATTTAGAGATGGAAATGAATTTTTAATAATTTAATTACATACAAAATAAATAGAGAGATAAATAAAATAATTTTATTAAATATGTAAATAAAGCTTAGAGATGGAAATGAATTTTGAATGATCTAAATAAATAAATAAATGTATAGATAAATATATATTAATTTAGTTAAATATGTAAATGAAACTTAGAGATGGAAGTTAATTTTTAATAATTAAATTAAATAAATATATGTTGAGTAAATAGAATTGTTTAATTATATATATAAATTTAAATTGGATATGGAAATTCATTTTATAAAAAAATGTTATATATATATATAAATAATAAGATTTTAGATTTAGAAATATTTTTATAAATTTTAATATATTTTATTTTATATTATATTCGAATGAATAAATAGAAAGCTGCAAATTGTAAAAACTTTCTTATATCAAAATAGATTTTCGTCTTTGCTTTTTGTTCATAAATTGCAAAATTATTTGCTTACATTTTTGTTTTCTTATTTTTTTATGGCTTTGCTTGGGCTGACTTTGCAAGCACTGGACACGGCTCGGCCCATGAATGATGGTGCGTTGTAACGCAGGCTATTAAGGAGAAATGGGACAAGTTTTGTTGCCTTCCAGTGTAGTCAATTATCTAGTCAATCAGATGATAAATGGGCTCGGTCCGATGGGACAAACGTGGACAAAGACTCGTCACATTTGGCGGCCTTCAAAGTGCTTGCAGAAGAAGAAGAAGGTACGATTTTTGGCTTGGGTCGAGAGCGAGACTCGTGGCCCATGGCCCATGGCCCATGGCCCGTGGCTCGTTTACCCTTTTTAAGTGCCAAATTACCTTTGTGCCAGGCGCTCGCTCGCTCGTTGTCCACTATTGCAACACATTCGCTTGATTAATTGGCGCTGGCCGGGCCGGTCACGTGTCACGCGTGTCCCCGGAGCATGTTGCATAGATTTGAGCGTCACATTAATGTTGACATTCATAATAAATTTTGCAAATTGATAATGAACATTTGCATTCAATGTTGCGCCTGTCAAACGATTGCAAAATTGAAATTTCTACGACTGTCAGTGGACGGCCCACGGACCGTGCCCCGTGCCGCAGTGCCTCCTGCTATTGGCCGCATGGCCATTAAGATGCAGCGAACTGGAAAATTATTTGGTCATTATGTCAATTTTGGCGGGTGTCATGGCCAAGCGAGCCAATGGCCAAGAAGTGCCACAAAACGCATTGTAAAATTTAATTAAATTTCCTATTTGTTATTCGTCGTCGTCGTCGTCGTGGTTGTTGTTGTTGTTGTTGTTTGTTGTTGTTATTGTTGCTCGGCTATCATTAAACATTTATGCATATTGCATTTTTAATTGCAATTTGAACAATTCGCATGTGAAATTCTATCGAAATAAGCTCTTTAAAGCGCTTATTTTCCACAATACAATTTTCCAATTGTCCATTTTCCAACACCCATTTCCCCTTACACATTTTCCCATTTTCCATGTTCCACAGGCGCCCACTTGATATCATTAGCATTTTGTTGACCCGCCATAGTCAATAATCTATATGCATATGTACATATATATGTATGTATGTGTATATATGCTGGGCCAAGCCCAGCCAGTGTTGGTTAAGACAACACACATTTCAATTTTCCACATGGGAAATGCTGTGCACCGAACCAATTTATGATATGCCCCAAAGTGACAGAAAAAAACGAAGAATTATAGAGAGTTGCAAGCGCTAACTGGTCTACAGTGGGGCAATCGTAGTGCAATTGTAGGCCGAGCTACAAATATCTGGTAACTAATGAAACTGAGAACTGAATGGGCGTGGCAGATCATAGACAGCATATATGTACATACATACATATGTATGTATGCATATGTAAAGTTAGATGTATCTGTTGTCTATGTACATATATTTCTATATATCTATCATACATGTGTACATGTGTATCACAAAATATCAAAGAAATCGGACCTAAAAACTGCATTGGTTGAGGAATGGGAAAAAATTACTGCAGAAGTCACCAAAAAAGTTGGTGGAATCTATCCCAAAAAGGCTTAAAATGGTAGTTAGCCAAAAGGATGGTCACACCA
Source organism: Drosophila koepferae (assembly GCA_030914345.1). Lineage (NCBI taxonomy): Eukaryota > Metazoa > Arthropoda > Insecta > Diptera > Drosophilidae > Drosophila > Drosophila koepferae. The sequence goes on from JAUESR010000209.1 coordinate 5,560,615, forward strand.
AGTATTAATTTGTTTTTATTTTAAGTTATTAAAATGTTAAATAATGTTATTTCACAAGTGGTTGAAATAAGCTGTGGAACTGACTTGGTCTCATTTTTTAGTTTTTAAACATTATTAAATAATGAAAAGATATTTTTAAAAATAAATGAATTGATTTTGTAATAGTTCAAACATCACACTAACAACCTGCGTTTAAATTTTTGGGATATTGACAATAGTTTAGATTTTATAGTCCAACAAACTTTTTTTAATCTGTGAGCCACTGTAGCTCTAAGTCCGTCTCGGCCACTCCGTAATGCTGTAATCCACAATAGCAAGAGTCTTTAGATTTTCAATATTCGTCTTTCTATTAATTGATACATACACGTATGTATGCATGTACATATTATGTAGAAATATTACTCACAATGAAATTTCCAATGCAAAATTCATACATAGGCGCAGACGCTGTGTCTGCTGTGCTCAAGCAGACCTTCGATATATGTATGTATGTATGTATGTATGTATGTATTTACATATGTATGAATAGATGAAATGTCGTAAATACATACATACATACATGTATGTACATACATATCTAACGAAACAAACTTCTATAGAACTAATGGCGACAAATTCTAGCAGCATTCATGTGAAATATCGCAATATCGATGCAGCGCGAATGTCAGAGCAAAGCAGGCACAAAAAACGCTTTCAGTTCTAACTAAAAGAAAAAAAAAAAGAGAAGCAACTGAATTATGTACACACACACACACACACACATACATATATATGTATGTATGTATTGACATACACTAATGTACATATGCATATGTATTCATATTCATATTCAAGGTTAGCCTGCGCAAATAGCTCAGCGAAAGAAGGAAAACAAAATGTGTAACCGAATTTTGGTGGAATTTTTGTTCAAGGTTAGCTTAGCAAAAGCAATAAGAAAAAAAAACTAAGAAAAAAAAATGTAACCGAATTCTTGTTCAAGGTTAGCCTGCGCAAACAGCTCAGCGAGCAGCAAAATGTTTTTTTTTTAGCAAAAAATATTTCAATTTGAAAATAAGTCTATGCAAATAGACAAAGTCAAGTGCTTAAATCATATTTTCAAAAAAATTTAAATAATATGGGAAATTAAAAAAAATTAGTTATAAAATATATTTGTTTTTAATTTCCATTTTTTTTTTTTTATTTAATACAGATAAAAAATTAAAAATAAATTTATTATTTTTTATTTTTATTTATTTATTTTATTTATTTATTTTTTTTTAATACAGATATTAAAATAGAGATAATAAAATATACATTTTTTTTCAATTTTAATTTTTAATTATTTGTTTATTTTTATTTTTTATTTATTTATTTAATTTTTTTGTAATACAGATAAAATTAATTAATTAAAAAATATATTTTTAAAATTTTTATTTTTGTATTGTTAATACAGTAATACAGATATTACCTTTATTTATTCCATGTACTAATAAAAATATACATACACATAAATATACATAGACATATGTACATATGTATGTACATATGTATGTATGTATGTACATATGAATGTCAAAAAGTTAGCTTTTACTGGTATATGTAGCTATACCAATTGCATGGCATTATCTATTTAATATACAAATTATGAAAATTGTAGAAATATTTCGTTTCTTATTGCTTTGCAATTGTTATGGTGCTTCGTTTTGTTTGCTCTGACAATTTCTAGAAATAGAAGGCAACGAAAATATGACATGAAAAAAAAAAGGAAAAGAAAAGCAGAAGAAAAGGAAAAGGAGAAGGGAGAGTGAGAGGGAAGCTGAGATAGCAGGTAGTCGCACGTGAATAGGCAAATCTAAGATGGCCACAGCCAAGTGTTGGGTGTTCAGTCACATTCATACATACGTATATGTATATTGGTATTTTGTCAACTCTAGTGTTATTTACAACACTGCTTCATTGGGGCTACGCTATGCCGACCGACAACTGATGGCGCCACTGCCTATAGCTGGTATTCCTTGGTATACTCGCGCTCTCTACCTTTCTCTATCGCTGTGTGCCATATAGATTTGTCTATAGAGCCATAATTGATCGCGTGGCACTTGAAATTGCTGCAATATGCTAGGAATTCGTAGATTTCCCAATATGTACAATTGCGCAATTGTGCAACACTGCAAATGCATTATCGATAGATAAATACTAATTGAATAATTCCAGTGTTGGAAAGCGTGTCCAGGTACAAGCTCCTAGCTGGATCAGACATCACTTTGGATTTGACTTCGACCTCAGCGCACGTGCTGCTCGCTAGCATTGACAAAAAACTTGGAATTTGGAAAAAAAAAAAAAACATTTTTTTTTGTGAAAAACTAAATCTGATTGCATCCTTGAATTGTAAAAGAATTTAATTAAAATGAGTGAATCAATGAATCTTTGGAAGTAAGTAGAGTGCAATGCAACGAATATTTTTCGTTATTTTTATTTTATTTTATTTTATTTTCTCATTTAAATAAAATTTAATGTGGCAAATAGCAACGAGGAGAACGCCGATGAGCGTCCGCCTTCGGAGGAGTTGTTCATGCACCCAAAGCATTATCCCAATGGCGATGCCGAAATTGATGACGATGATGGGTAAGCTGCGCATATGGCAATTGTAATTTGAATGCAAACAACAACAACAACAACAATATTTTGATGCATTCGCTTAGCTCTGATATTGATGTTGTGAACGATGATGTTTCGGAGATGAGCGATTCGATGAGTATTTCGAGCAGCGACTATGATGAGCTTGGTGAGGAGGAGGAAGGCGAAGAAGAGGAGGACGAGGAGGTGGAGGTGCTGGATCTGAGTCCGCCCGGTGCACCGGAGCCAAATCAAAATATATCTACTCAGGCCACTGAGGAGGATGAGGGTGAGATATTTGTTGATGTGGAGGATGTTGGCAATCATCATTATTTTGCTGTACCTGGCGATTCTATATTCGACACCTTCACTCAGCCAATGACAGTCGAGCTCATGCATGCGGCCGCCCAGTTCGCCTATGATGACCCTATGTTCGCTCCGTCAGCAATGTGGTACCAGTCCGCTCAAGTATGGAGTGCAACGCACTCCATGCCAATTTCATTTCCATTACCCCTGGCGGACGTCGCCAACTTGTGCCGCGACTGGACCAACGTGCAACACTATTTTTCTGTCAGTGAGCTGCATTACGACGAGCACGTTCGCCTCTGGGATCTGTTCCAGGGTATTTTGAGTCTAACCGCACGCTGCCCAAAACCAAAGACCTTCGACGTCAATCATCCCGATTACGATGAGGAAATGCATCGCAATTGGCTGCTCAATCAACGTTACCTGGACGATTTCTTAAAGATTGCCGAGCTCTTTTCCCAGCTCTTATACACGGAGTTCAATCAATAATTTTTTTCTCTTTCTCTCTTTACTATACATTTATGCAATTCTTTACAATTTTTTTATAATCATCTAATCTTAATTTTTTATTCAAATATTTGTAATTTTTAAACAACATTTATAATCATCATTTGCCTCTTTTTGCACATTTATATTGAACTTTGTATAATCCAACTTTACTTTCAATTTAATTTTAATCAACTTGTGAATTTATGAATCAAGAATGGAATAAAATATGCATTTCTATCAATTTATTTTTTTCTGCATTTCATTTATGTGGCTCTGTGTGTGTGTGTGTATTTGTTAATTATATTTATAAACAAGCAGAAATCGTGCACCAGTTGTGCTCCTTTTTATTTATTTATGCTATTAAACATTTCTCGGCGTCGAGCGCTCTGCATTAATTCAGCTTTGCATTTAACAATTTTATTATTGAATTTTAATTAATTCAACAAATAACGCAGCTACAACAACAACAACAACAGCAGCAGTAGCAGCAACAGCATACAGCAAAAAATTCCAAATTGAAACAAATGAAATATTTCTCATACTCTCCCTCTCACACTCTACACAGCGCCAATTGAACTATGAACTTGCTTACATTACACTGTGAGAATATTCGCTATTACTTCTTAAAATACATTTATCTTATAGTTTCTTATATTATTCATCATAATCGAAAAGTTTGTTTACGCAAGTCCATCTACAAGTAGTTTTATGCATCAGATCTGTTCCAATCATATAGCCAACGTGTGCAGCAAGCGAGACAGCATGGCGCCTGCAACATATGTGTATATGCGTATGTATATGCGTATGTGTGTGTGTGTGTGTGTGGGTGTGTGTGTGGGTGTGTGTGTGTGTGTGTGTTTGCTGTTTCAATATGCATGTGCACAGACAGCAGCGAAGCGTAGAATTCTTGGAATACATCAGTTCTTCGAAACGTTCAGTGGATTTCGTAGTCGAGCTGTCTCGTTTAGAGCTTGCTTATTGATTTTTCTTTTGCTCTGTCTTTGCTTATTTACAATTTATATTTGCTTGCAGCATTATTATATTATTTTTTTTTTAAATTAATATAAATAAATTAGCTTGAATGAAATTATTTTATTATTATTATCAATCAAAGTTTCATATATATTATATTACATTATAAATAATATAATCAAACCAATTTTATTTTTTTTAAATATTTATTAAATAGTAAAATTTACTGCTGAATGTCATTTCCATGGGTATTTTAAAATGTTTTTACTTAAATAATTTTTTGTTCATAATTCTGTGATTTGCCATTTAAAATATAATAAAAAAATAAAAAAAAAATTTTAATCAATATTTTGTAAATTCTGAATAAAAACAAAATGTACGTAATTTTCATTTTTTTTGTCTTTTTTTAAAGTAATTAATATATTATTTATTTAAAATTTTAGATTGAAAAAAAAAAATTGTTTTCACATTTATTAATTTTTTAGCTTAATTTTGTAATAATAATTTCTTAATAAATTTTCGTATACTTATTTTTATTTTTATTGTTTTTTATTATTTTTTATATTTATTTATTAATTAGCTTAAGGCAAGTTTTGTTAATATATTTTTTAATAATATAAACCAATTTAAAAACTTTTGATTTCTTGCTGAATTATTAGACTTATTTCAATTTTTATTTTTTACATTTATTTATTTTTTTAAATTAATATAAAAGTAATAATGTTACTTAATTAAATATATTTTTTTAAACTTAATAAATAATATTTTGTAATTTCTGTAAAAAGAATTTCTGACATTTTCATAGTTTTTTGCATTGCAAGAAGTAATTAATATATTGTATTTTTTTTTTCACAATTATTAATTTCACTTATTTATTTATTTTTTACATTTTTATTTTACAATTAATAATTACTTTTTTTATCAATATATTTATAGTTGTATTTATTTCAGATTCAAATTTTTTTATCTACCGTTTTTTTTTATTAAAATTTTAATTTATTTTTAATGATCATTATTATTGCGCTTAATTCCGCTTTGCATTAAGCGCTGTGCGCAGCCAAGCGCATTGGCTGAGTTGATATGCCCCGGCGAGCCTCACATGAATTGCCTTGTGTCCTGCGTGCGAGATATAAAAATGTTCAAATAAATATAAAAATAAACAATAACAAAACAGCGCACAAAAATCGTAAAAAAAAAGAAATGAGAATGAATACGAAAGAGACAGAGAACAGCGCGTGTGAGCGAGATGGCGCTGTAATTGATATTTGCTTGAAGAGCGAGAGGGCGCACATACATGCATATAACGAGAGTGCAACTGTAAACACATATATGAGAGAGAGAGAGAGACTTATGCATGCGCTGCTCTTTTAAGTATTTACTTACAGGAGTGGCTGTCCAATTGTCGTCGCCTCGGGCTGATCAAAATAATAATTATTGCGCCAATGCAAAGAAATCATTATTAATCGAATTTCAATTAAAAACTATTTTTTGTGCATCAGTCTCTGTTTATGTGTGTGTGTGTTAAGCTGAATATCTCTTAGCTGAAATGTGGAGGAGAGATGCGATGAGAGCTTGGACTCATTCCCATTTGCACGCCCGCAGCATGCGCGCAGCTGCTGCCTGAAACCGTGAATAATGTTGAAATGTAATTATACATAATTCAGACACAATGCCAAACGGTAAATCTGTGCTGCCAGCGCACGGGTGAATGGGCCACCCAGCCAGCCGGCAAGCCGCACTGAATTAGCACCAGCAGCAGGAGCTGCAGCAGGAGTAGCAGGAGTAGCGGGAGTAGCAGGAGCAGCGGTGGCAGTGACAGCAACCAACATCAGTTGCAGTGCTGCTGCAGCATCAGCAACGAGTCCGTCCGTCATTTGCTCCACACACACACACCCTAATTAGTTAAGCGAAGCGTGCGAAGTGAGCAGCATTTCTCTCTCTCTCTCTCTATCTATCTGTGTGTAGGTGTGTCTGTCTGTGAGTGTGTGTGTGTGTGCGGCAGCTTTTGTTAGAGCCATGGCACTCCACGTGTTGTCCGGGGCAACGGTAGAAACAAATTTTTTATGCGATTTTCCTTTTATTTGCACAATAATCATGACAATAACAACAGCAGCAGCAGCAGCAGCATCGCAAATAACGGTAAAAATAAGTGACCAACTGCTGTGAGTCGACAGCGAGTTGAGCTGTATGAAAAGCACATATGCATATGCATATGCATATGCATCTTATATATCAAGATATATAGCAGTTCGTACATATCTATATATATATATCCAATAGAGCCCGCGTCAAAATTGCCAAAGTCTATTCAATTGAAGAATCTGAAAATATATAAGATTATATATATTATTTAATATAATATAAACTAGCGGTACATATCTCTACTAACCTTTATATACGTATATATATTACAATTATATATACAGATATATATGAATGTATATCTACATACTAGATCACACCATTTGCCTATAGAGATGCAAATATATCGATAGTCTCGATTATTATTATGGAACCATCAAAAGTAACGATAGTTACTTGAAAATATTTGATAGTGACTTTATGTAGTTACTTGAGAACTGTTGTAAGCTCACGATAGTGCAATTAGCAGCAAAGTGAAGAGACTCGATAAGAATTTTTAGTATATTTTCTCGCTGTAATGATATTGCTATAAATATAAATATTGATCAATATTATAGATTTATGCATCTATACATCTATATATCTATATATCTATATATCTATATATCTATATATCTATATATCTATATATCTATATATCTATATATCTATATATCTATATATCTATATATCTATATATCTATATATCCATATCCTATCTGTATCCATATCTATCTATACCTTTCTATATATCTATACATCTATCTATCAATTTGTTAATCTTTTCACATACTTTTTTTTATCTATGTATCTGTATATCCATCAACCTATCTATCTATATATCTATCTATCCATCCATGTATTTATCACTTTACGTATATATCTATATATTTATATCATCATATCAATCTGCCTCTATTTCAATCAACTTCATATTCCATATATACCGTGCAACCCGCTTATAACGACGCTCAAGCAGCCGTCGTTATACCCGACAGACGCTATAACCATATAACTTAACTCACAAAAATTTGTGTGGGGACTGGAGTTAACGTCGCTATAAGCGGAGTCCTTATAACCGGATTCTACTGCATACCTGCATCTACACACTTATAAGTCTAAATATTTGTATATCTATTACCCATATATATCTCCATATCCATCTGTCTATATATCTCAATGAATGACATTCATCATTCCCTAGCTAGTTGTAAATTCCAGGGTAACTGCAAAACAGCGGCATTTGCTCGCCACGGTTATATTTCAAAAACTATAGCAACAATTTGGCCAGAGAAAGCCTGCCGGGGAGGGGAGGGTCAACAAAAAGAGGAGGGGGGGGCGGCGGGGGGCGTGTCAGTGAGATGCTGAGTGAAGGCTGACGACTGTTGTTCGGTTGGCAATTGGATGCATGGACATCTGTGTATCTGTAACTTTGCAACGGTAATTAAATTGCTGCTGCCTAAAAGTAGGCAATGCTTTTGTGTCCGGCGAGCGAGCGAACGAGCTGGGGTTTTTTTGTTTGTTGTTGTCAATGTAAATCGAATATACAGTGGACAATTGCAGCACAAAAGAGTCAAGTGAGAGAGACAGAAACACACACACACAGAGAGTGAGAGAGAGGGAGAGATGCTCATCGAGGTAGCTACAGTTTCTGACAGCTTAACGCTCGAGTGCGTGCGCATTTCTTAAATTCCTCATAAAAGAATTGCATTTGAATGCATTTGCTTAAGCATAGCTATGAGCTTTGCTTTGCCATGTGTGTGTGTGTGTGTAAAGAAACATTTCTGCTGCTCATTCATGGCAATTGCTCTTGAATTTATCCCTAGCTCGACAATTACTCAAATAGTTTGATTCATCAACATTAAAGGAATCGAGCTAAAGTCCAAGTAAAAAAAATTGTATATAATAAACCAAATAAGCCGAAAACAAGCAAATGGCAATTGAGCAGAGAGAGAGAGAGAGAGAGAGAGAGAGAGAGAGACAATGTTAGCCCAGAGCCAGCTGGGTAATGTCTGAATGGGGATTATGAGGCTGCCAGCAAAGAAGATGATTTTGTGGCCGAGGCTGAGGCCGAGGCTGAGGCTGCCGAGGAGCTACTTAGAATGCTGCCGCAAGCTGTTGACAGCAGTTGGCCAACTGTAAAACCAGCAGCTGTTGGTCAAGCGACAGACGACGAGACGGACTGACTTGATCAGCACACAGTGGCCGGGCAGACAGAGTGTTAAGCATTTTAATTGCTGGCATTAATTTAGACATGACTCTGGCAATTGTTGCTGTTGCTGTTGTTGTTGTTGTTGTTGTTGTTGCTGTTGCACCTGCAAATGGCAGGCGAGTGCACAGTGGAGCGATGCGTAATCAAAAGTTCATGGACATTGTAAATAATTGCACCAAAAACCAGACGAATGAACGAACGGAGTCGTCGAGTCGTCGAGTCGTTGCAGCTGCAGCAGCAGCAGCAGCATTTGTCTCACTTGGCTGGCATTTAATTAAAACGCCAGCAATTTATGCAAAACAATTGCCGCGCACACATACTTTTCGAGAGCAGTGTAGCCGGCGGGCATATCGACTTGGCCAGCTGCAGTTCAGCTAGCCAGACCTCGGGCAAATCTTCATTCACTTCATATATTCATATTGTAATATGCTGAAAGCGCATGGAGCAGTCGACTTGCCTCTGTCAGCTTCAATTCACTGCGAAAGTGCCGCAGTCATCATATTAGAATGCAATTATACAATTGCCTTTGTATGGCAAGGACAACAAAACGCCTCTTAGCCCAGGGCCTGCCGCGTGCATAATTTATAATAGTACACATAGCTTATATATACACTAGATATTTATATACATTCACATATATATATATATGTATATTCATTTGCTATATAGTACATGGCTCCGCCTCCTGCTTGCATTGGCATTTGCAATTTATTACGCATACGACCTGTTGGGCGTGCTGCTTAAATTTACAACAGTTTTCGGTCGGCTGGCGCTTAACATGAATCTGAAGTTGCCTCAACTTTTGGCCTTTGTTCGCTTAAGCGCCGAATTGTCGCTGGGTGCAAGTAACGGCCACATCCACACACACACACAGAAGCGACTTGCAGTTCAAGCCAAAAAAAAAAAAAAAAAAAAGAAAGAAGAAAAAAAATTATTGGGCGAAAAAAACTTGGAATCGACAGGTTCGTTTGCCGTTCGGCAAGGTCTTTGTGTGCAACTTGACAAACTAAAAATGAAAAAAGTTTCCGCTGCCGTCGTGTTGCCAGCGTCGCCTTTTTCAATATTCTTTCGCCAGCCTTACCACAGCAGTCAACAAAGCGAGAGGCGCAGCGAGGGCTTGACATATTGATTTTGTAAACTGCCTCGCTGTCTCCCTCTCTCTGTCTCTCTCTCTCTCTCTCTCTCTCTTTCTGTGTGTGTGGAGCAATAAAAATTTAAGCTCGCTCAGGCAGTTAAGTTAAGTCCAGGTGAAGCTGCAAATCTATTTAAGCCAAAGTGCAAGAGCTGCTGTCAAAAATTTAAAGCAACGCGCCAATTGTCAATGTCGAACAAATGGAATCGAAAGCATTTCTCAATGGGCACATGGCTCTGCTCTGTTTATGCCCCAAGTCTATGGGGAATGAGGAACTGGGGAAATGGGCTGTTGGAGCTGTTGGTGTAGGCATCAAGTTGTTGTGAAAATGTTTGCAACAAACTGAGCGAGTCGTGACAGAGGTCTTAAGGTATTTTTGAGACTGAGATGAGAGAGGGAAAAAGAGAGAGAGAGAGAGAGAGAGAGAGAGAGAGAGGGAGAGACAGAGACAGAGAGAGATAAAGTGATAAAGAGATAGAGACATAGAGAGAAATAGCTGTTAAAAGAGAGGGGGAGAGAAAGAGAGACTTGTAGTTTCAGTTCTATGTACTAGATGCATTCATATTCCTTATTAAATTACTATCGATAAAAATCGATATTTATGACATTTCTTTTATCATTGAATTCATACCGTAAAGGCTGTAGGCCGTATTCCGATTAAAGTTTAGAGTACGCATGAGTTAGAGGGAGCATAGAAGAAAAAAAGTCTACGATGTGGTATTTGAAATGATTAAACGACAGAAGTCCATCAAACCTGGCTTCACGTTGAAAACTCTTATTGAACATATCACGCTTATGCAGTTGGAAGGTAACTCTGTAACTCTGTAACCAAAGTAGCTCGGAATCAAGTCAAGCCTAGCCTGTTTGTTGAAAGAATCTAGTCACATGAGGCCCTGCTCTCATTGATACCTCTTGCATTCTGTCCAGCATCACAGCCCAAGTAACTCGGACTAATCTTTGACTCAAGTCTCTCGAAGCGCACTTTTAATTGGCAACTCTTGAATGCTCGCTCGATATTCATTACTCTTCACGTTAGATCCACCTGCACTTCCACACACCTGTTTGGCATAGCCGAATCCCGGAGATACGCTGCTGTGATATCCCTCATCTATTCCAATCTCGGAATCTAGAGACAGCTTGTCGCGCGAGTTCATTACACCAAAAGCTATATCAATAAATCCATGTGTGTCTATGTCACAGCTCAACTCGGTGTTTATCAGTCATATCAAGTACATGCAATATTTATGGCCAAGAGGAACACTTTGGCTAGAACTATTTGTCAATGGCTATGATTGAAGAAAGTTCTCGGAAATGCTGCCTCAAGCAGTGTTTCTTTTATTTGTTAGATCGCTAATCGTTGGATGAAATTTGGCAAATTTGATTCTTCTTCCATTGCTTTTGCAATCTTCTGTTGCAGATCGAAAACATCAACTGCTGCTGGCATCAACTGTTGATTGCTGGGCCAGCTGACGCTGACGGACTATCGGCTGACCTTTGCTGGGGGTCACGGCGGCACGAAACCCGTTTTGGCAGTGGGCAACGCTTTATTGGGCTGTCGCGTCGTCGATCTGTTCTTTCCAAATAACATTAATTTCAAGCCATGACAGGCCAAAAGAAAAAAAAAAAAATAAATAAATATATATGTACATAGTCGAAGAAGCAGAGGAACGACACCAACAGCTACGGTAAATGTGAAGCTAAACAACGAGCGGGTTGAATTCCCCGGCGAATGCTGTTGGCGTCTCGCCATTTATGCGTAATTTGCCAATTTACACAAATTCTCGTTGGCCCTATTGAATCTCGCTGGCCGAAACGCAACCTTTTGCGTGCCTGGGCCAGCTTGGCCGCCTTTCTGCGGCGTCACCGTCGATTGGACGGTCGGACGGACGGACGGACGGATGGACGGATGGCTACGGTTACGGGCTCACGCGCGCCAGACATCCTTGAACTTGGCGTGGCCAGGATATCATGTTCGCATATTTTGTGTCTGCATTTTATTTATATAAACTGTAAACCAAGTCGTTCGTTGACTCCTCTCACTGCTGTTGGCCAAAGCCAACGACGCAAAAGGCCAGGGCACAGACTACGGGCACAGACTACGGCACGGGCTATCAATTGTTTTCACACACTCGCACAGCACAAGAGATTCGGCGTCTGCCATTTTATTGGACTGGGACTCACTGACCCACGAATCAAAAGAAGAAGATTTAGGAGCGCCTGAAGTGAGTGTCGCACATCAGCTGCTAATCAGACTTTAAACTGGCGTTTAAGCAGCAGCTGAAATATATATTCATAAATATTGTATTTCTGATTGAAAACAATATTCAAATCAATATTTTCCCATTTTATTAAATTGCGTTTTGAGTAAGCAAATATTGTCGTTTAAATTAAGAAATTCCTTCAAGACATTTTCAGTTATTTGCTCTTCAATTTGTTGAGGTTTCAATGCTCAGCTGCAAATGCAATTTTTTATACACCGAAATTGATATTTTATTCAATTTACTTTGTAGATAAATAAAAATAAATATTTACATATTTATGAAGATTGTGTGTGTGTGTGTATGTGTGTGTGTTTTTTTTACTATTGATTATAATTTCGTGGAATTTAATATTTACTTTTTTAAGTAAATTAAAAAATGTATTGCATATGCGTATAAAGTCTGCTTAATAATAAAAATACATTTCACTAAAAAATACAAGCAAATATATATTAAAATAACTGCATAAATCTATTATATTTCATGCGAAACAAAAACATTCCAAAAAATTTCAGCGCGCATTTGAAATACACAAATTCTTCATTATAATATTTCATACAACAAATAAAAAAAAATTTAACAAATATAAATTTATATTACTAAAATGTTATGTAAAGAAAAACATGAAAAATTCGAAATAACAAAAATATTCCTTTCATACTGAACAAAATGAAAGGTATATGAAAATAAAAATAACAAAACTATATTTTAATATATTCATTGAATTGTGTGAAATGTAATATTAAAATATAGTTTTGTTATTTTTATTTTCATATACCTTAATAATAATAAATAATAAAATAATTCATGTCATAAATATACATAATTGAGCTATTTAACTTTATTAATAAAATGGGAAAAACTCAAATTATTAAAAATATTCTTCCTTATTCATATTTAAGATAGATTTTGACATATAAAGAAAAAAAGATTTTGGCATATTTACGCATGTTTAAATCTAAGAAAATATCTGCATAATAAATATTTTAGGAAAAATCCAAATTAATGAAAATATTGTTCCGTATTAATACTTAAGATAGATTTTGACAAAAAATAAAATAAAATAAATAAAAATAAAATAAAATAAAATAAAACTAAAAATAAAAATAAAATAAATAAATAAATAACAACAAATTTTTTTGTAACATTTTTAATATATAAATTTAAGAAGGTATTTGTAAAAAAAAAATTTTTTTTGCGAAGCATAAAAATATGAACAAGAAATTAAAAAAAAAAATTAATTATATTGCGTTCAAAAAATATATAAATTAAATATATATGAACAAATTTTGGTTATATTTCCTTATTGAAACTCACATTAATTTTTTAATTAATTATATTATTAAATAAAAAAATAATAATAAAATAAACCAACGAACAATCAAAATATTCATGATAGAAAAAAATCAAAGTAATAGAAATAGTTTTAGCACATTTTATTAAAATAATAAAAATATTCATGAAAAAAAAAAAACAAAATAATAAAAATAGTTTTAGCACATTTAATTAAATAATAAAAATATTCAGAAAAAAATATAAATAGTCTTATCACATTTTATTAATAAAATAAATTTGATAAAAAAAATTTCACCCAAACTAATAAAAAAAAAATTAAAATGTTTATCAAATTCATAAAGACAAAATAAATTATTAATATTTGATTATTTTGCTTATTTTTTATTCACTGTTTTATTTCACTCAAAAAAAAAAAAAAGAAATTTTTTTAAATAATAATAATAAATAATAAAAAAAATTTTTTTTAACTATATTAAAATTTTTTTTTTTTTTTTAGAATTTTAGTTTAGATTGTTATATTGCTCAGCGGATCGTTATGCTCGACTGCTCGTGTGTCTAGCCGAGAGCTTTCTGGCAGCTATCGACGATGCCGTTGATGCCGTTGATGCCGCTGCCGCTTGTGTATGTGACGATGGCGTCGCTTCTTCTTATGCCTTCCCTGCTTATTGTTGTTGTTGTTGTTGCCGCTGCGCGTGTTGGGCCTGCGGCGCCTGGTAATGCGCTGCTGTGAGCCTTCATCGTCTGACCCTTCGCTTGTGGGCAGCGTGGGCATTGGCTGGTCGATTACATGGTCCAGATGGCGCCAACGTCGCGTATCCGTGTCATTGACAATGGTGGTCGTTGTGGTGGTGGTGGTGGTGGGCGTGGTAAAGGTCGGGCTCGACTGCGGTATCACAATGATATTCTCACGGGTCGGCTCCTGGGGGAAGAGGTCGCGGAAGAGCATGAATTTCTTGAACAGGCCCCGCTCGCTGCCAGCATTCGTGCTGGCCGCACTGCGACCCGCCGACTGGGGTAGACGATAGCCTGAATGCGAAAGCGGAAATGCAATTGGTATTGGTATTTCTTAGATATTACTCGATCTTACCGATTCGCAAAGCCAACGCCATTTGCTGCTGTAGCAGCAGCAGCAGCAGCAGCAGCGCTAGATGAACGCTGCACAGCATCCATTTGCCCAGGGATCTCTGCTGAGTTGTGGCTGCAGCTCGAGCTTTGCTTGGCATCGTTTATTCGATTCCAGCACTGGTATGTTCTCTGCACTGGCTTGGCTTGGGCAACGGCGCTTTTATATGATGAGTCCATGATGCGGGATGCAATTAAAAAGTTTCACTCGAAATCTAATTGCGTGCTTGCGTGCGCGACGATGCCTTGACATGGTATCATTAGAGGCGCTGTTCTTAGCTGTTGACTGGCGGGCACGTAAATCAAGCGGGAGACTATGTGAGTGTATGGGTGTGTGAGTGTATGAGTGTATGAGTATGTGTATCTATGAGTTGTTCACACACACACACACACGCGCAGATAAAGTAAGTAGCTGAGGCACAAGTGAAAGTTGTAGGCTCAGTAAATCAAATCTAATAAACTCGACAATAAACATGCGCACATAAATCTCGGAAGGCGGCACGAACGAAAAACTGGCAAATCAAGTTGCAGGCCAAATAACTATGCACACACACACACACGCACACTCACACACATACAGCTGTGTGTTTGTATCTGCGAGATACAATACTTATGGCTGGCTAAAGCAAGAGCCCAAGCGTGTTGTATAAATAAATAAACGAATTTATGTTTTCACAGCCAGCCTCTATCTTTTGTGCGTGTGTGTGTGTGTGTGCGAGTGTGTGTGTGTGTGTGTGTGTGTGTGTGGCATATTTTTTATGCACATATTTATATTACATGACCACTTTTGCGGCCGAAGGATGTGCGGCAGATAGTGTCAGTGCGTGAGACACAGAGGCAAATAACTTTAACATAATTCACTTAAATCTTTTCGGTTTAATCTTGAAAAGTGTTTCACACACACACACACACACACACACACACACACACATGCAGAGCCAAGCACTAAGTGTTCCATTCAGACAGAGCTTGACAGAGCGACAGACAGACAGACAGAAGGCGAGAGCTGTGAAGCCCTGACAGTCAAGTACATTGTAGTACACACAGACATCGACTGCTGGGCAGCAGCTGCAAATGTATCTGTATCTGTATCTGTATCCGTATCTGTATCTTTGTGTAGCTGCACGAAATGTATCTTGCTTTGAATGCCAGCTTCAGCTTTTGGCGCTCAAGCCAAAATGTTTTCTTGCAATTTCGCAAAGTGTTGAGTCAATAATCAACAGGATCTCATAGGGTCCTTAACCCGAGGCGAACTGATTAACAAAACAGAAGAATAATACCTAAAACCTTTGGTAAATTTCATACATATTCTAAGCTGAATGTTAATCATGTCAGTCATATCTACTATATGCCATACCAAACTGTATGTCTCTAGTATTTGTAATAAATTTTGTACTCATTTGGGTACCGAAATCCAAAATCTGACAAAAATCGAAATTGTATTAACTTAGTATCTATATATATGCAGAAGACTTGGAGACTCTAACTCTAAAGATGAATGAGATACAATTTTATAATTGATTCTCGATAAATGTTTTTATCGATAACTTTGGAATGCTACTTACAAGTATAAAAGAAAATAAAATCAAAGAAAATGAAAATAAAATAAAATTAGATTTAAGAAAAGAAAAGAAAACAAAATAAAAGAAAAGGAAAGAAAAAAAAAATTAAAATATAAGAAAAGAAAAGCTAAGCAAATAGAAGAAAGGAAGAAAAAAAATGAAAAAGAAGAAAAAAGATGAAAACAAAATAAAGAAAGGACAGAAAAATTAAATAAATTAAATGAAAATAAATCAAAAGAGAAGAGAAAACGAAATTAAAATAATGAAGAATATTCAGTGAAAGGGAAGAAAATCATAAAAGGGAAGAAAATATGAATATGAATATGAAAGTGAAAATGAATATGAAAATGAATATGCAATTGATAATGAATATGAATATGAATATGAAAATGAAAATAAAATGAATACGAATATGAATATGAATAAAAATATGAATATGAATATGAATTTGATTATGCATATGAACATGAATATGAATATGAATATGAATATGAATATGAATATGAATATGAATATGAATATGAATATGAATATGAATATGAATATGAATATGAATATGAATATGAATATGAATATGAATATGAATATGAATATGAATATAAATGAATATGATATGAATATGAATATGAAATATGAATAATGAATAATGAATATTGAATATGAATATGATCTAAACCTGAATATGAATATGAATATGAATATGAATATGAATATAATATGAATATGAATCTGAATATGAATCTGATAGAATATGAATATGAATATGAATATGAATATGAATATGAATATGAATATGAATATGAATATGAATATGAATATGAATATGAATATGAATATGAATATGAATATGCATATGATATGAATATGAAATGAATATGAATATGAATTATGATATGAATATGAATATGAATAATGAAATGAATATGAATAAATTAATATGATTTATAAACTTTCAATATGAATATGAATGCCAATAAAAATATGAATATTCAATGATTAGCTTAATCAAAGCAATTAACACGAATAATGACTAAATCAAGCATTTATAAACAAACTGGAATGCAAATAAGTATGTCCATAATTGATGCATATATAATTCACATTGCTTTAATCGAGGACTTTAATTCTAAAGCCTTTCAAATTATACTTTCTGTATTAATTTTATATAGTCGCCTCTGAATTTGCCATCATTTATAATTTTGTTGTGGTTGCTGATGATGTTGTTGATGTTGTTGATGTTGTTGATGTTGTTGTTGCTGCTGCTGCTGCTGCTGCTTGTGATAAAATTCAATTATAACATTTTCTATTAACTTAAAAGCTTCTTATATTTATTTAATTTGTTATTGTAGCATGGCTTGCAAATGTTGTTGCTGCTGTTGCTGTTGTTGTTGTTGTTAGTTTTCTTCGACTTGCCAATTATTGTTGCTGTCATATACACACCCACACACACACACACACACACACACACAGACAGATTTTATGAGTGCTGCCATCAATTAAGGGTCCTTTGGCAGCTGTGCGTCTGTTAGACTTCTTTCTCTTGGCTGCTGTCGCTGCTGCTGCTGGCCGCAATCTTTTGGAAAATAGTTGACATATTACAGCCAGGCTAAATGTCCAATTGTCTGACTGACTGGATGCCTTGGCATCTTGGCCGCATGTCTGTCTGTCCGATTGCATTTATCTGAATATACATTTTCATTTGCCAGCATGATTCAATATTCACGGCTCAGCCCAAGCTGGCCGACCGCCCATTAGTCCAATTTCAATTTATTAGCACTTGCTCAGCTCTGCTCTGCCACATCATCTGCATTTGAGTCTGCCCATTGTTGGCTTGCTGTTGGCCTGATTGAATTGTTATGCAAGCAAATTAAATCGATCTACTTAAAATTTGAACGAAATGCATTATGGCTTCGAGTCGCCAACTGGGCGTATGCTTAATAATTCTAAATGGACTCCGTTTACAAACGGAAAACATGCGTAAATTAAGCCTCAAAGGCAAATATGCAACCTCTTGGCTAATAATAAGCACTTCATTTCTACAGCATTTGCTGTTGTTATTAACAGATTTGTGGCTTTTGCCTACCCACACTACTGCTAATAACTTGAGTGCCAATCGAATTCAAATTTCAATAAACAAACTTGGCTTGGTTGAGAGTCCGCTTAAATGGATTTATGTAAGCAGTGGGGAATTTCAATGCAAATAATCTTTTAAGCTGAAGCTATTCCCAGAATTTTCTGGAATAATAGAAAATTGTTGAGAGCAACCATTGAAAATGTTAATTCACTGTAAATTGGCTTAAAGAAAATGCATAGAAAATTGCATAACTGATGTATGGCAAAAGGGAGAGGGAGAACGAGAGAAAGAGAGAGAGAGAGATAGAGATAGAGATAGAGATAGAGATAGAGGTAGAGATAGAGATAGAGATAGAGATAGAGATAGAGATAGAGATAGAGATAGAGATAGAGATAGAGATAGAGATAGAGATAGAGATAGAGATAGAGATAGAGATAGAGATACACAGATATACATAGATCTAGAGATAGAGATAGAGATAGAGATAGAGATAGAGATAGAGATAGAGATAGAGATAGAGATAGAGATAGAGATAGAGATAGAGATAAAGATAGAGATAGAGATATATTATAGAGATAGAGATAGAGATATATTATGTTTTGTTGAATTTCGCATCACCCTATGAAGCTATATACTTTATATATACTTTTTTTTCACAGATTTCAAACTGTTTTATTTGCTTGATAAAATAATTAAATAGTACTAATTAAATAGGAGTGAAAAAAAAAATGGAATTAAATCTAGAGCTAGTCAAGTAAATCCAGGGCATGGTCAGTCAGTTGGTATGGGAGTCGTGGGAATTGGGATCGGGGTCAGTTTGGGTATCGCTTAGAGGTACTGCATGCGACGAATGTTCTTGGCAAACGTCATCAGAGGATTTCTGCCCTCACTGGCGGCTGCGAGGGCCGGACGTTGCCTCAGACGCTGGCCCAGCCGCGGGAAACGGCCATCGCCCGCTTTTGGGCTGTCGGTGCTGGGTAGTGCTTCATCTGTGTCCTTTGGCTGACTCTGGTCCAGGGGTTCCATGTCCAGTGCCGCTTCATCTTCGCCCTCGCGAACGGGTGCAGAGGTAGTGTCCGCTGCTAGTTGACGCAGCATGCGCAGATTGAGGGGCACATAGCCGATCGCATTGTTGGCAAGGCTAACGGGCACCAGGGGCACAGCGCCGCCGAGACCATTGAAACGACTCAAGTCATTATAGCCATTGAAGACGTTTGGATTGTTCATACCGCCGCCGAGACCCATGCCGCTGCCATAGAACTGGGCGGAGTTGAAATCGATCAGATTGTAGGGCTGAACCAGGCTCGGCTGCTGGGGCAAGCGCGTCTGGATGTACTGCACCGGCATCATCTGTGGCGAGTGCACCACCTCACGGAGCACTATGCGTTCACCGCCACCGATACGAGTACCACCACCGCCACCGCCACCGCCAGCGTTACCATCACCGCCACCGCCACCGCCAGCGTTGCCGCCACCACCAGCGTTGCCGCCACCGTTGCCGCCACCGTTGCCGCCACCGCCAGCGTTGCCGCCACCGTTACCGCCACCGCCAGCGTTGTTACCGCCACCGTTTCCGCCACCGTTACCAGCAGGGGGATTATTTGCATTGGTGTTGTTGAAGAAAAAGTGCTTTTTGCGATGGAACATGCGCGGCTCGTCCGACTTGACCTGCAGCTCCGTCTCCGTCAAGGAGGGTATATTCAGTACCAGCACCGGCTGCTCGGCGTCCGGTGTCAGCAGCTCGGTATACTCCAGCTCGGGTTGCGCCAGCTGCTTGCCGCGATGCTGCTCGGCATAGATGTTCGTCGGGAAGTGTTTGGACTTTTGCTTCTGCTGTCGCTGCAGCAGAGCGAGTGGTGCCCGCCGCAGATTCGAGCGGTCAATCGGCGTCTCGATGTACACATCATTCGTATCGAATGAGGCCTGCCACAATGGCTCGCCGCTGTGCTCCGAGCTGGGTCCCATGCTCAACGCGCTCGTCTGGATGTATCGCTCTCGATTCACATTTGCCGCCAGGCCGCCATCGATGACCATCAAGCTGATCATGACCAGCGCCAGCAGCAGACTTCCTATCCCCTGCACTCGTATCATCTTTAACCGTCTTAGTCCAAGTTGTTCTGTGCTGCGTTGGATGGCTGCGCGCTCTGCTTGGCTACAGGTCGTTCGAGCGGCTTAAATAGTTGCTCCACGTCGGTACGGCTGGCCGTGGCTAATGAGCGCCATTTATTCGACGGTTATCGCCAACGCTTATCAGCGAGTCGAAGCGTTCTGGCTTTCATCGCGATAGCCAAGCGAGCCCATTAATTTTGCTTTGCGCAACTTTTGCCTGATCTAAAGCCAGCAAAGAACTTGACGCTAATTGCGGCGAGGACCAAAGTCATTGGAGTGCAAGAGAGCTGCAATGGTGCTTTGACAGAGAGAAAGACAGAGAGAGGGGGAGAGAGAGGGAGAGAGATAGACATCCTTTGCTAATTGAGTTATGCATTCATCGCGCAGTACTTCGACAGTTCTTGTTCTGGCCTGGTCCAAGTCGCTGGCGATTTCCATTAGCTTAGCTATTTGGTGAAGACAAATATAGAGATATTTATATATCATAGATAAATACTATAGATAGAGAGAGAGAGAGTGGGAGAGGGAGAGGGGAAGATCTGCTGGCTGCACAACTAGTTTTCCTTCATAGTCCATCCGACAATTTTGTTATGCCATTTTCATGCAAGAGCTAACGGATTGCTGTTGGGTCTGGAGGGGGGTTCGAGGCATGTGCTTACTACTGCATTACTATCTCCACCTCTATAAATATCGCTCTCTCTCTCTCTCCCTCTCTCTCTCTCTCTATCTCACTTCGTGTTTGTCTTGGCCCAATGTGTCAAAGTCAACTTGGTAAAAAGTTTGCTTTTTATTATTTCGTTGCCTTCATCGTCGGCGTCGTTGGCACTTTTTGAACTTGCCACTTGCCACTTGCCGCATGCCGCATGCCGCCGCCACTGCTGTTGCTGCTGCTTCTTCGTCCACATCTCCACGCTACGCCACTTACCGAACGCGGACCGAGCGAAAATATTATAACATAGCATACTTTCCGGCGCTGGGCAAAATATGTACGAAAACAGTGCTCACCGAAATTGGGCAACGAGTGAACCGAAATAAGAAAAAAATATGATGGCCAGAAACGGGAATAGTGATATGCACGACGAAGAGATACCCTATGCAAATGTGAAATTACCTTTGAGTAAGCTCTGCGAAATCTTTGTGCTCAAGGCCTTTCAGTAGGAGAGTAAAGGAAAGTGAGATGGATCGACACGACTGGCAGATACCTCTTGCGAGGACAGTAACTGAAATGAATAGCTGTTATGGAGCTGTTCAATGGCAGAATCTTCCAATCGAAGGCTTTTATCATATGAGTAATGTAGAAGAGTAAGATGGAAACGGCACGACTAGCAGATACTCAGCAAAGAGAGAAAGTGATGTGAGCTACACTCGCTGAGGCCTTCATTTAAATTATCTCTATAGGAAATCCGATATAAGACAGAATCGACACGACTAGCTGATACCCTGAAAAAATATTACAGATATGCACTAGAGCTCTTCAACATTTCAATTCCGCAATATTTAGGCTTAACACTTCAATTAACAAAAGTGAATTCAAATAAAATAAAAATTCTGATCGACACGACTAGCAGACACCCTGCACTCAACTCATGAGCTCTTCAGCTGAAGAATGTTTTTGCTTAGAGATTCAATTTATATAGAATGAAATGAAAAGGTGCTTAGGGTAGCTACTATTAAATAAAGTCGAAGCCTTCAAAATTCCTTTATGAACTATTTAGCCATAAGTCCAAATAATTTTCATTTGAAGATTTGATAAGTCTCACTAGCTCAAGCTACTACTATAAGGTCTGACTAAGTGTGCTCAGCTTTTGCAACGACCCATTGAAAATATTTAATAAAAATACTCTATACGTATGTTGGATAGGTTTGCGTCGTCTTGGGGTTGGGCGCATTATGAACGTGTTTTTCCTGGCTGGAAGGGGCAGGTGGGAGGTGAAAAAAATACTATGCTATAATACGATTTTAGCAACGGCGTCGACTGCACTTACAAGCCGCTGCCCGCCACCAAGTTTTATATAGCATGAGCCATGCCCACCGCCTGCCGCCTGCCGCCCACCCGAGCACATTTGGAAAGCTCTTGTACTTTGCGCACTTTGCGCTCGCGTTTCTTTTCACTTCTCAAACAGTTTTTTGTCGCAATAAAAATTTAAGTCGATTTTATGGGCACAAAAAGCAAGTGGAAAGCCCGAGTCTACGTCTTGAGCTGGCAGTTGCTCTCAGCTTCGGAGCTCTGAGTCCTCAATCCTCAGTCCTCAGTTTTTAGTTCTCAGTTCTGAGTTCTCAGCGCTCAGTTCTCAGTCCCTCTGTCTGTGCAGACTTGAATCGTGGCATCAACTCTCGAATGCAAAGTAAAGGCCAAAATTACAGTTCTCGGGCAAAAAGTTTCATTTCTCTGGCGATTTTGTTGTCTCAACTTTGCATTCATATGAAAGCGAGGGCGGGAATGGAGCAACGGCCGCCGGCGCGTTATGGTATGGGGTCGTCAAAAATTGGAAGGTTTATTTAAATTTCAACTTGTTTCGAAAACGTTTAAAAAGTTTCCGCTACTAACTGACTGCTGATAACACAAAGTATACCCAGCCCAATGCTGCAATCACTCTGCCACCCCACCACCCAAAGACAAGTTGAAACAGTTGGCAAAGTTGATTCGGCTTGTCCTCAGCCAGCCGCGAAAGGCTGTGGGTGGGCGGGGTGTGGTGACAAAATTAGCACAATATATATATATATATATATAGAAATATATTTGATTTACTTTAAACATATTTATTCGCACAATTATTTGTGACTTTAAGTCGAGCACCAAAATAGAATTCAGCCACATTAAATATAGAACACAATATGTCAAATTGATGAACTGGCGCAAGAGGCTGTGGTGCGAGGCCAGACGAATGTGGGTCACAATGCCAAATGTCTGGGCTGTCATTTGATATTGGTGCGGTGCAGGGGCAATAAATCCAGACGTAGATAAAGATGAAAATAGAGATTTAAACGTATATAGAGATAGAGATAGAGATAGAGATAGAGATAGAGATAGAGATAGAGATAGAGATAGAGATAGAGATAGAGATAGAGATAGAGATAGAGATAGAGATAGAGATAGAGATAGAGATAGAGATAGAGATAGAGATAGAGATAGAGATAGAGATAGAGGATCGAGATAGAGATAGAGAGATAGAGATAGAGATAGAGATAGAGATAGCGATAGAAGATAGAGATTAGAGCATAGAGATAGAGATAGTAGATAGCGACTAGAGATAGAGATAGAGAAGAGATAGAGATAGAGATAGAGATAGAGATAGAAGATAGAGATAGAGATAGGAGATAGAGATAGAGATAGAGATAGAGATAGAGATAGAGATAGAGATAGAGATAGAGATAGAGATAGAGATAGAGATAGAGATAGAGATAGAGATAGAGATAGAGATAGAGATAGAGATAGAGATAAGATAGAGATAGAGATTAGAGATAGAGATAGGTAGATAGAGATAGAGATAGAGATAGAGATAGAGATAGAGATAGAGATAGAGATAGAGATAGAGATAGAGATAGAGATATACATAGATATTAGATATAGAGATAGAGATAGAGATAGAGATAGAGATAGATGATAGAGATAGAGATAGAGATAGAGATAGAGATAGAGATAGAGATAGAGATAAGATAGAGATAGAGATAGAGATAGAGATAGAGATAGCGATGAGATAGAGATAGAGATAGAGATAGAGATAGAGATAGAGATAGAGATAGAGATAGAGATAGAGATAGAGATAGAGATAGAGATAGAGATAGAGATAGAGATAGAGATAGAGATAGAGATAGAGATAGAGATAGAGATAGAGATAGAGATAGAGATAGAGATAGAGATAGAGATAGAGATAGAGATTAGAGATAGAGATAGAGATAGAGATAGAGATAGAGATAGAGATAGAGATAGAGATAGAGATAGAGATAGAGATAGAGATAGAGACTAGAGTAGAGATAGAGATAGAGATAGAGATAGAGATAGAGATAAGATAGAGTAGAGATAGAGTAGAGATAGAGATAGAGATAGAGATAGAGATAGAGATAGAGATAGAGATAGAGATACACAGATATACATAGATATAGAGATAGAGTGAGGGATAGATACGCTGGTTAAGGAATGTCTAATCCGAGTGCAAGCCAAGTCTGCCCAACTCTGATCACACATACATCAGAGCTCTTGCCACTCGCCTCGCCTGGTTGTGGAGGCATCGTCTCAAGCGAAGTGAGTTGCAACTAATTTCAGTTTAATTTGTGTCAGTTTTTGTCTTAGCAGCGCTTTTCTTTTCACGTCGCGTCGCGTCGTCGTTACTGATTATCCTTTGGCTTTCCCTTGGCTTCGGCGTGCGACGTGTAAATGCTGCTAATGACGTCGTCGTCAAGACACAAAAGGCTCAATGCGTTGAGCTCATCGCTCACTGCTGCACGCTGTTCGGTGCTCCATGTGGCTCATCCGTCTGTCTACCTGTCCGTCGCAACGTTCGGGTGGCAGCGCCTTTAATGACTTCCTTCTTTAATTTAGCGAATTTATTATTTTAATTTGCGCGCTTTACGTTTTTCACGGCAAATTCGCTGAGCGAATTTTCGTTTCGATTTCGATTTCATAATTAGGGACCGAGGCCGTAGACGTTTTTAGACGGTTGCCCGTGGCAAGAGCTGGCGGTCCTTTAGCCGAAAACCGCTTCAAATTCAGCCCCCCCCCCCCTCTCTCTCTCTCTCTCTCTGCACCCTACCCGAATACCCGCCGCCATCCTGTTGGTCGGTTTGTCGTGCCCACTCCATTCAGTCATCAGGAACATAAACCGCCAGCGTCCATGATGTTAATGCGCTTATTTTCATGTTAATTACCAGCAGACAAGCCTCGGCCTCGGCCTCTGCCTCGGCTTCGGTCGGGGCCATAGTTTTGGCCAGCCGGGCCAGAGGTGGCCCGACTATATAACAATGAGGACCGCCCGCGGGCCGTAGATGGCGCGAGCACTTCAGTTGAGCTGCGGGCCAAAGCTTGAGCCGGTGCTCAGATTTTTGGCAGGCGATTTAAATAATTGACAGATTTTCGCATTTCACTGGCTGCCGTCGGCCATCTTTGCTGGCATATCGGCAGGGGGTCAATGGGTTCCTTAAACAGCTTCAGCTTCGTCTCTATCTGTGCTCTTCCACTCTCTGTCTCTGTCTGTCTGGCTCTCGCTATCTTCATGTGCATTTGAAAATTCATCTTCCACTTTAACTTGTGCTCCATTTTGTTCGTCTCCGCAATAAACTGTTTTATCTTTATGAGATTATATCTTCAGCTTCACCCACACAGTTTCGCCCCTCCCTCTCTCTCTCTCTCTCTCTTTCTCGCTTCCCAGCTATCTAATGTCTGTGCGTGTGGCAGACAAACTCTTTGCCCAAAGGATTTTTGTTTGACAAAGTTAAATGCACGATGTACCCAGGCACGCAGCCTCCTGCTCGCTTCCTGTTTCCTTCCCCCCTTTGTCCTCTTTTACATTGCTTTTCCTGCTCCCATTCCCATTTCCATTCCTGCTCACCTGCTCCGTTCAATATTAGTTTATTGGCCAGTTGAGCTGTTCCCAGCATTTAAGCCGAAAGCAGTTCAAGGTTATTGATACACCTCATAGCCGTGGGCTATGGGCTCCAAGTACAGCAGTCGCTCGTCAGGCTATAAATTGAGAATCTTTGCAACTCGTTTAGCTGAAAGCGAAAACTTAGCCACTCACCTGTACATGGAAATATAAAGCAAACTTGTTGTAAAATAGAGCAGCAGACTATAGCAATCAAGTGTATAGGATTTGAATGATATGAATCTTTAAGCTACTTCCATGTCATTTAGAACGATCTTCTTATCTCTTTAATCTCATGTTTTATTTGCAATCCGTCTTAAACCAAACAATGAGCAAATTTACTTATTACGGTATTAGCTCCGTAGCTTGTGTTCTCTCCTTGTATGTCAGATGGGAGTAGAAAGTCAACTAAGCATCCTTAACCTATAATTTTAAGTTAAGTTCACAATTTATTTATGTCTGTTTACTTGTGATCTTTGCATGAAGTTAAGACAGTGAAATATAATTATAGTTGTTTCGTTTATTGGTCAAATTCCAAAATTAAATCTAAAGTATAAAATGTTCTTATATCAAGCTAGCCCTGACTGGTGATGTTATTGATCTCAAGATGCCGACTAATCGTGATATAAATTAAGTAGAATATAATAGAAAATAAAGGCATTCAGCCATTTCCTTAGTTAAGGTAAATTTAAGCATGCGCTAGAGTCAAAGACAAAAGCTGCAATAAAATGAAATAAAAAAAAAAAAAAAAAAAAAAAATAAATAAATACAAAAAAGTGATGTTATTTATCTAATGATATGACTTAATCGATTATTATCTTTCGACATCGCAACGGCACATGCAATGTATGACGTGAGTTTGTCATAGTTGGAATTAAACATTGTTCCAACCATGTTAATCATGTTAAGTTATACATCTATATATATTATATTCCACACTCTACTTATTGTTATCTACAAGTCTTATTGCTCGAACATAACAAAGGCCATGCAGCTTATTTCTTATAAGATAGTTTCTTTTTTTGCTACTTCCTCTTTGACAAGAGAAAGTTTGAGTTCTATATAGATATCAAAGTGTGGCATATACCAAGGAGCACCTCTTATGATTCTAACATATAGCATCTCATTTATATACTTGCTGACTGTTTCTCAGCGCAAGTCCATAGTGGCTATAGGACAACCTTATACAGCCTTACATTGTTCTCAAGGCACATTTTTGTTTGCTTTGAGCTGCCTTGATTTTGCATTGATTCGCTGCCTCCAGGTATACCTCCAGTCCAGCTGTACTCTTAGCTATTAACTGCTCTGCGGACTGAAATGTTGGAGCCATTGAGTGAGACACTTTCGAGATCTAGGTGAGAATCTTACTTACACTGACTTTTGGGCATTCCTCACAAATCTTCACTTTTTCAGACATGACAAGTTCTTTCTGAAGCAGCCGCAATAGGGACATCAAATAGTTTTATTTATCACTCTGCTGCCATGACTGCTGCATGACTTGCTTCAATTTCTGCTAGTTCATATCGTCAAAAGCTCCTCAAGTTATGTTGCGCACTGACTTTTTTGCATTCTCAATTGTTAGCAATCTGCCAGTGTATATGCTCTTAGGATAGATAGACTTTATGTTTGAATTGAAACATTTTTTTATATTATTTATTTCACTTTTGCGGCAAACTTTCGGTTGCAATGAAAATTGTTAGTCGATAGTTTAGTGGCTAAATGTCATCGATAGTTTGGGCCTATGAGCAAATCTAATTCATATTATTTGGTCATCCTAAAAGTTGTGCGAGGGCAACAGAGTATACTTGGGTAAAAGCAGCTCATTGAGATGAACTGGCTCACTCGGGCTTTTTTGTGAAATGAGTCAGCTCATATGGCTCACTGGTTCACTTGCTGATAGCTCATGAGCCGATAGTGATCGCAAGCAACTTGAAAAAAACTGAAAAATACGTAACATGTTGAGCTTAAAAAAAAAAATATTTAAATAATTAAACAAATTTTTTTTTTTAAACTAACAAAACAAACTTTTAATAAAAAATATATATTTTTTTTTAGCTTCCTTCATTGGGAATATAAGAAGGTGAGCCAAAGCTAGTGAACCAAAAGGAGCCACATTAAAGGAACAAGAATGAACCAAAGTGTAGGAACAAGTTCAGTGGCTCACTCATGAGCTACCCAAGTCTACTAGAGTTGAACTAGATTACATGAATGAACTAAAATGATATATTTAAAAATATATAGATATATAAACATATGTGAGGGACTCTTCAAACAGGTTGCCATATAGATACATATCTAGAGCTCCATCTATATAGAGTCATGCATGTATAATCTATATAATTTATCAGCATAGCTTAAAAATAATATTTTACATACTCTCAGATATTCAGCGAGCTCCTGCTCAGCCTCAATTTGAAATAGAGGTTGAGTATAGAGATAGAGATAGAGATAGATATAGAGATAGATATAGAGATAGATAGAGCATAGAGATTGCCTAAACACTTTCAGATGCATCAACAAATATCTTTCATTATAAACATTTATAATCACTGTCTGGCAGCGCCCGCTGACTGTCTGGCAGCTCTGGCTGCTAATTTAACCATAAATGGCAACGGCATTCGACCCAAACGTCAGCTTGATGTCGGCATTACTACCTTTGAGTGGCTGTCGCTGCAGTTGGGCCAACGATAAAAACCACAAATACTGCGAGTGAGAGAGACAGCGAGAGAGAGAGAGAGAGAGTGTGTGTGAGAGAGAGAGAGAGACATCTAGTTGCATGGATGACACACACACACATGCATGCTGTGTCGCTGGCAATGAGCTCCCAGCGCCAGCGTGCAAAAACAATGAGGTGATAAAGTTGAAGGCTCAACGCACAACAGCTTCGGTCCACGACAGCGACGTCGACAGCGACGCGACAGCGACGTCAACCTCAACGTCAACGTCAACGTGCCGCACATTTAGATGGCACCTTGGAGAGGCGCAGCACAGAAGTGCAACAGCAACATCAGCAGCAGCAGCAGCAGCCCCGTTGCCTTTCGAGATCGGGCCGTGTATGATGACATGACAGGGTTATGCTGGGTATCCTGGGAGGTGGGTCCAGGGGGGGGGGGGGGGGGGGGGGGGGGGGGGGGCTGGATGCCATGGTCTTGGGGTTGTTGGTATTGTGGGCATTCGTGTGCATGCGAAGAACAAAGCAAAATCAGCAGGCGACTTGCTTTTATAGCTTCGTGTTGTTGTAGCTGCTTTGCCAAGATTTCATGCAGCCCCCAGACGTTACGTACATACATGTGTGTGTGTGTGTGTGTGTGTGTGTGTGTGTGTGTGTGTGTGTGTGTGTGTGTGTGTGTGTGTGTGTGTGTGCAAGTATTTCTTCTTGTTGTGCTCTTTAACGTTTTTCAAAACGAAGAAAGTTGGTTGACTTTTGAATGACTTTCTGGCGCTCGTCTCATAGGGGGCAGGACTGACTGTAGTTACTGTTACTGTTGCTGCTGCTGCTGCTGCTGCTGCTGCTGTTGCCGTTGTTGTTGTCGATGTTGTATTTGTTTTATGTGTTAAGTGCGTTGGGCCCGAGCGCAGAAAATGCATCTGCTTTCCGTTGCTTGTAACTGACGCTGATGCTGCAGTCAGAGCAGCCCGCAATCCGCAGCCCGCAATCAACAACACGCAGCACTCCTCGACACACACACGCACGCCTCCTGCTCTGCACACCTCCTGCTCTGCACACCTCCTGCTCTGGAATCACAAAGCAGCTCGAGTTGTGAGCTTGGCAAAATCCACTAACAATTAATGTGGCAAAGCGAGCAAGAGACTTTTTTGCTGATAATTCGACCAATTACTAGAAATTGAAATATGCATGAAATGCGAGCAGCAGCTCAATAAATACATATGCATTAAATTTGCAGCGCTGCCGAAAAGTATGCCACAATAGTTAATTGACATCAATCAATATTCATGAAAATTCCAAGCAATTGGAATGGAATTTCAAATGATTTCCATGGCCATTTACACTGAAAGAAATGCAAATGGAGAGTTTCTATTTATTTGCCGCTTAAGCTGCTTAACGCTTCAAGTTAACTATTTATTTAGCTTGTGTTGGGCTTAATGTGGATAATTAAAGAATTAAGTGATATACATTTAATTGATAACAATTCGCTTAAATGAGTGTACAGCTGCATGCTTGACAAGTTGTTTGTGTGGCTAAGTCAAGGCTTGTCTAAGATAAGTCAGAACGATGCAAGCTACAATATTAGGATTACTCTTCTCTAGAGAAAAGAGTAAGAGAACAACCGAAAGCTAAGGGCAATGCCGCGATTAAGTGAACTAGTGTTCTGCAAGCTTTCGCTAACGCCGAACTCATCAAGAGTTATTTGAGCATTATCTCCGTTAGAGGAGCACAAAGCTCGTGAGAGCTTTAAGTCATAAAAATAAGTTTCAGTTTCAGTTGAAGATTAAATTTGAGATTAAGATTAAGTTTAAGTTTGTGATTAAAATTAAGTTTGAGTTTGAGTTTGATATTAGGATTAAGTTTAAGTTTAAGTTTACGATTTAGTTTAAGATTAAGTTTAAGTTTAAAATGATTAAATAACAAATAAGGAAAAACTAAGTATAAAGTTTCTGAAAGCTCGCTTGGTTAAGGTCACCATGAATGCTGATAGTTAAACTACGCTGCTTCAATAGACGAGCACAAATTCCTTTAAATAAATTCTTAAAGCTCATTTAAGCATAAAGTTAAAGGTTTTGCTTTAAATGTAAATGAATGTAAATAAATGCTCACATATAGCAGTTAAAAGTATAATTTTATACACATAATAACCAAAGCTTATTAAAGCTTGAGGCAAAAAGTAAGTTTAAGCAAAAAAAAAAAAAAAAAAAAAGTAAAAATATGAATGCTGAGAATTAAAGTTGGGCTAGTTAAGAGAAAAACTAATATTTTAGCAGATCTTTTTAAAGTTCTTTAAAGCTTTTGCCACCTTATAGACAAATGCTTTTAGATAAGAGCTAGTTAAGAGAAAAGCTAATTTATTAGAAAGTCAATTTCTAGGAAAGTCAATTTCGTAGATCTTATAGACAATGATAAAAGCTTTCAGAAATATGTATATGCATTTGCCTTGAGTGCTAGATTAGTTAGACTAAAGTTACTAGGAAAACAAACTTGTTTCAAGAAAAATACTATAAACCCTTGAGAGCTTTAATAAAACTTTGAGTATGAGCTTTAAGATGCGAGCAGAACACAATATTTGCTTTGATTGCAAGAGTATTGAAAGCAAGTCTAAGGCCTATACACTCCAGCTAAAGCTCTTAATCATTTGTATGTCAGAGTACTACAAATCCGATTCATTTGCATCATTCACATGATACTCGCAGCAGCTTTAGGTGAGCTTTAAGTCATGCAATGCCTGACATTTGCTTGAATTTACTTAATATTTTGGCGAATTATGTTCGTTGCCATTCTGATTGGCATGCGGATTAAAATTCTGATTGGAGTTTTCGATTTTGTTTAACATTTTATTCGTTTTTCGTCACTGAAATTGAAGCTAATTAGCAGCTGTGGACTGAGAGATATGCAGCCAATGGCCAATGTCAGTTGGCACTGCCTAAGCTTCGTCATCCTCGCTGATGAATCGCATCTGTTGCTGGCGACGACGCTGCAGTTGCTGGCGACGGCGACGCTGCTGCTGCAGGCGGCGGCGCTGTTGCTGGCGACGGCGCTGCTGCTGCTGCTGTTGCTGTTGCCTGTTGGCCGGCCGGCGTTGACCGCGACGCTGCTGATTGGGACGATTGGGACGACGACGCACGACACGGCGATTGCCGTTGCCGTAGCGATTGCCGTTGCCATTGCGGTTGCCATTGCGTCGGCGTATGCGACGCACGCCATTGTTACCAGGACGGCGTCGGATCTGCTGCTGCTGCTGGCGCTGTGGACGACGACGGCGACGGCGCTGCTGCATGTTCTGCTGTCGCGGCACGTTGCCAGAGTCACCCGCCTGCGGCTGGGCAACAGCTGCCTGCTGGCTGCCGTCGTCATCATCTGCGGCCAGTGGCCCCTCGGTGGCCTGCTGCTGCTGCTGCTCGGCTGAAGCATTCAGTGGCATCACTTCGCCCACCTTCACCTTGGTCACCTGATCGCAGGGCACATCGCTGTAGATGACCACGTTGCCATAGTTGCAAACGATTTGCGGCTCATCGTCGGCATCGTCCGCCTGGCGTGGCTCGATGCGGCCCAGGCCACGCTTGTCCTCGATCTCGTAGATGTTGCCCGACTTGGTAATGAAGCCCGTCACCTGCAGCGGCTTGGCCTCCTGCACCTGCAGCGATGACTTGAGCTGCGAGGACTTTAGCTGCTGCTGCTGCTGCGGCTGCGGCTGCACCAATGCCTGGGCTTGGGCCTGTGTCTCCTTCTGTTGCTCCTCTTCCTTCGGTTCGGTCTCCACGCTGACCGGCACCAGATGCTTCTGCTTCATGGGCGGCGCATTGATGATCATCAGCGGCTTGGTAGGCTTTGGCTCCGTTTTGGGTGCACTCGTTGGCTTCACCGTGGAGCTAAGCAGCGGCGCCTGCGTCGGACGCAGCTCATCGCGGGCTGCATTCACAGATCAATGAGAGAAAGCGAGAGAGACGGAAGAGAGCAAGAGAGTGGATTGGTCAGTTTTGCCTTTGCTTGTTCAATGGGCGGGGATCAAAAAAATTTACCGCTCACCAGCGAATAGCCACTGGCTATGGCCAGGACCAGGACGAGCAGCGATTGTAACGATAAGATTGCCCACTTCATGGCTTGCTTTGTGTACGTCAACTGAATCGGGAGACGTCGTGCGCTGCCAGTTATATCAACTTCTAGCCGCCGTCGATCGGTGCATAAATCATTTAGCTAACGGCACTTTTCGCCAGCTTCTTGGGCGCCAATTGGGGCCGTCTTCTGGGGCTGTGCATAATTAGCCGCAGCTGCCTCACGAGTTCAAAAGCCAAGTCGACCCATTTACGACTACGGCCATGGCCACGGCCACGGCCACGGCCAGTTTCAGCGACTTTTGGCCAGCCTCTTTAGCTTTCTATTGGCCATGTTCTGATGAGAGTTCAATGCCTGAACTCTGGCTTCATTATCATTTTTGCCTATTTACCAATTTTCGTTTGTTTTGCTTTTTCGTTATGCTCGCCAACGCAAGGCAGTAGAGTATATTAGGCCTATTACAAGGGCCGACCGACTATACGACTCGACAGCTGTTTCATCTGTTCGTCTTTGAAGCGTGTATTTTGTAGTCGTTAACAAT
This sequence comes from Drosophila koepferae, assembly GCA_030914345.1. Lineage (NCBI taxonomy): Eukaryota > Metazoa > Arthropoda > Insecta > Diptera > Drosophilidae > Drosophila > Drosophila koepferae. The sequence continues at coordinate 5,593,710 of JAUESR010000209.1, forward strand.
CGATCCACATTCCTCAATTTTACATTTATTTATTTTTTTTTTTTTTTTTTTGTTCTGCTTATGCAAATTAGCATTGGGGTCGATCAACAAGAAGAAGAAAAGAAGAGAAGAATCATATATTATATGGACGCAAAGCTAATTTAACAAACGAGCTTGGACCGTGAAATGTTTGCATTCACCATATCAAAAAAAAAAAAAATGATGGAATCTAATAAGCTAAAGATGAACAAACTACCCATACATACTATACATAAATACGTGCAGTATATAATAAATATATATCTCTAATTTGTATACATATGCTTCATTAATGTAGCTAAGGCAAATCAAGCTGTTTGCAGTTAGCCAGAAATTCATTTTAAAAAAATAACAATTAGCCATTAAAAACATTTATTAACAAATTAGGCAATAATAAAAAAGTTCAGCGTTAATTTCAATAATCAAAAAACAATTACCTAAAAATTTATATAAATCAATTAATAATAATAATAATAAATATTGTACAAAATATGTTCAAATTTTATTTAAAAATATTTGTTAACAATATTTGTTTATATTTTTGTATATATATATTTTTTATAATATTGAAAATAAACCATTTTGTTGATCAATTTTGTTTATTTTATATTTTTATATAAAAAAAAATCATAATGAATAAAAATAAAAATATTACAAATAAAAAAAAAAAAATTAAATTGCACATAAAATTGAATTTTTTATCTTGATTATTATTGATCAATTTTGCTTATTTTAAAATAATACAAATAAAAAAAATTAATTTAAATTGCATATAAAATTGATTTTGTTTTATCCATTTTTTGTTATTTTTTAATAATTATTAAAAAAAAAGTCATCATATTAATAATTAAACTAAAATTAATAATGCAAGTTTTTTTTGTGTCATTTTATTTAAAATATTTCTTTTTATCAATTTTATTTCTTTTATTTATTATCATTTTTTTATACATATATTTTTTTTAAACAATAATTATATATAAAATAAAAAATATTTTTTCAAAATGTTCATTTAAGAAAAATATATTTAATATATTATATAAAAATATTTTTCTTTCAATTTTATTTATTATTAATATTTTATATAAAACTATTTTTTTATTAATATTATTTTTATATTTATTATTATTATCATTTTTTATAACATTAATAATATATAAAATAAGAATATTTATTTTTAATTTTCACATTTTTTTATATTTATATTGTTTTCTTTTTTTTTTCCATTTCGCAACTTTCTTGCAGCGCTTAAACTTAATTTATTTTAATGACATGCACAGTGAGCAGCAAATGTTTGACTACCTGTTAAAAAACCAACTAAAACAGAATATATGAAATATGTCAAACTTTTTTAGTATATGAGAAAAAAAAGAAGTTGTTTTCTACATGAAAATAAAAACTTGGGAAAACAGGTTTATTTTGCAGCTAACTGCGATTGAGGCAGCTGCCATTAGCCGAGCTATGAATTCAATTATAAGCAAAATAAGTGAGTAGACAATTTAGTAGCCATAGTTAAATACATATATGTATATGTATATGTATATATATGCATTATAAATTGTTCAAGAGGCGTGACTGACTCCACAAAACATATGCTTGAGCTGGTCTCTCTTTCTGGGCCATGTTCATGCTTTACACAAATGGCCTTAGCGCAGCTTATGTTTGTGTCATGATAAACATCGTCGTTGATTAATTGCAAATGCATGAGATCGATTAAAATTTATATATATACATACATAAATTTAAATAAATATGCAAATAAATATGTTGCATATATAAGTCAGATCTGGAGCAGGAGTTCAGCTATTGCCAATCTATTTTAGCCAGTTGTGCTTTAATGTTAACTTCCAAGAAGTTTATTTAAAATAAAACATAAAAGCTTTCGTTATTTATTAATAATTTATATCAGTTTTTGGGGTGCTCGCAGCTCGCTCGATTAAAGGTTGCCTATCAACCGGTTTGACTCGAGTTGGGGGATATCTACTACAAGTCAAGGCCAAGCTTGCAAGTTACATCGAAGCTATATCAATATGAAATAAGTTCTAGTTATATTTGGCTATGGCCTGAGCTAGTCAAAACAAATTCAAACTCTGCACTGACTCATTCAACCAGACTTTGATTGATCGACTTTGTGCTCGACGACTGCTCAACATTTGTCTTATCTATTATCGTAATCAAGTTGGTCTATTGTTGGTTTGGGGTATTACAATTTTATAGCAGCCGGTATCAAGCGGCGATTGCTCCATGTTTGAGCTACTCATTAGCGGCCAAGAATAGAAGAAAAAACAAACTCAAGCTCATGATTTAAATTTCTTTTTCGGAAGGCAAAAAAAAAAAAAAAAAAACAAAAAAAAAAAAAACTATTTTTATTCTCAGAAATAACAAAGGGAGTCAAGTATATATATAAAAAAAAAAAAAAAAAAAAAAAAATTTAAATATACATCAACTATTATTATTATTAATCGCTTAATGCCTCCTGCGCTCCATCTGCTTCATTTGGTAGCTGCGCAGCGCCTCTGATAGCTCTCGCAGATTATCAGATCCCTGTCGCTGCTGCTTGCGCTCCTGCTGCCTCTTCAAGTCCTTGCACATCTTCTTGAGCTTCTTGCGCTCCTTCTTGGCTGCCTTCTGCTCGTGACTATCGTCGTCCTCCTCCGACGAGGAGCTATCCCGTTTGTGACGTCGACGCAGCTGCTCGCATCTGGCCAGCAGCTCCTTGGCCTCGGCATTGTCATCCTTGGGCGTGCTGCTCGCTGCATCTGTCTTGGCTGTGCTTGTTGTTGTTGTGCTTGGCGTGCTGCCAGTGGTTGACTCTTGCGACTTGGAGTTGGGCTTTTCAGTTGTTGGGTTCGGAGCTGTTGTTGTCGACTTTTCTTCTGACTCAACGTTGGGCTTGCTTGTTGTTGTTGTTGTTGTTATTGTGGTGGTGCTGCTTGACTTTTCTTCTGATTCAATGTTGGGCTTGTTTGTCGTTGTTGTTGTTGTTGTGCTGCTGCTTGACTTTTCTTCTTCTTCCAAGTTGGGCTTTGACGTTGTTGTTGTTGTTGTTGTTGTTGTGCTGCTGCTCGACTTTTCTTCTTCTTCCAAGTTGGGCTTTGACGTTGTTGTTGTTGTTGTTGATGTGCTTGATGCATCCGTCTCTTGGGTTTGCGGATAGGCCCAGCAGCCGCTGACGGCCAAGATCAGGCATATGAGAAGCGTCTCTTTGCGCATTGTTAATGATTTATTACCTTCGGCTGCTCAATCAACACTAAGCCGGCCCAACATTCTATTGCATTCAGTTATACTGCCGCAACGACACACACACACACACACACACACACACACACACACACACACACACACACACACACACACACACACACACACACCACACAACACACACACACACACACACACACACACACACACACACACAACACACACACACACACACACACACACAACACACACACAACACACACACACACACACACACACACACACACACACACACACACACACACACACACACACACACACACACACACACACACACACACACACACACACACACACACACACACACACACACACACACACACACCACACACACACACACACACACACACACCACACACACACACACACACACACACACACACACACACACACACACACACACACACACACACACACACACACACACACACACACACAGACACACACATCCCACTCGGGGGCGAGCAACAACGAGCTGACTGGTTTTTCAATAGACAAAAATTCACTAACTACGAATTTATTTGAATTTATCCGACGGGGGTTTTTGTTGACATACGCTACGCGCAAATCGAGTGCGTCCATAAAAACATCGAGCCTACAGAAAAAATAAATAAATAAAAAAAAAAAAATAATAATAATAATAAAAAAATTGAGCAATTTGCAAACAAAAGACAATTTTATTTATACAATTATTCGAGAGAAAGCTGCGGCGAGCCAGAGCGTGCGCGATACGCTGGATCTCTGCAGAAGCTTTCAGTTTTCAGCTTAAAAAAATATGCATATATATTAAAAATTCAGCAGTAATTGGCTTTTATTGATCTAGATTAGATTTAATTTGGTTTTGCATTTTGGTCTTCAAAGCTTTTAGCTTGGGCACACTTAATTTGTTGCTTAATTTTGATTGAATAATTTGTTGGCTTGCCAAGCTCAATAGTTCTGTTTATTTATCTAGCTCTAAGGCTTCAGGAGCTTTCAAATATGTGCTCAATTGCTTAGCCATGGCATGTAAGCCACAACTTTTGAGCTTTCTATTCGTTGATTGATCATGAACACTTAATCTTGATCTACAGCATGCTTTAATATGTTTTTACTAAAATTATTTGCTTTTGGAAATAAAGCTTTAAGCTCTATCACACTTAATTTGAGACTTTGGCTTTTCTAAGCAAAGCTTTAAGCTCCATGACACTTGATGTAAAGACGCTGAAGTCTGAGGTTTTGACGAATCAAATTAGCATTTACAGTCTACAATAAAAACTATAAATTGAAGTCTGAGTATTAAAGAGCAATTGTTTAGCTTTAACACGATAAGCTTTGAGCTTAAAGTTTATTCTTAATCAAATCACTTTTAAATATAAATATGAATGTCTTATTGTGTTTAGATAAAAGTTCGAGCAAGAATTTTGAACGTAATTTATAAAATATTAAAATAAAATATTTATTATTGAGCTACAAAATATTTTAAGATTTTTACTAAAAAGCGTACCTAAAGATGATTCAATAAGAATATCTAAGATATGTTAGCCTTTCATGAGCTAAGAAACAAAGTACAAGAAGCTAAATCGATTTAGCCAGCAAACTTGTTAATCAAGTTCCAGTCTGCAAGAGCTTTAAAGCACATTTTTGCTTTGCTTCATACCTGAAGACATTTCAATTGATTTAATATTTTTTTAATTTTTCTCAAAGCACATTAAAGCTTTAGAAGAGCTCAACACTTGGCGCGACCAATTGATGAGACTTTGCATGGAGTCCATACTCCATACTGTCGCCTATGACTCAGACTTTTCTTTATACTCACGCACAACTATGAGCGGAGTACGCTGTCGCTCTGCAAATACACATAATACATTAATGCTTGTTTGTATTTGTAATTTACGCTCCAGCTGCGGCTCACGTTGGCAGTAACTCGTTTTGCCTCGATGTACGCTAAATATATATTAACGAATCGGCTTCACATATGCTTTATGAACTGAGTTTCAAATTTAGTTATGTTAGAGTCCGATCGATCCCAGCGAGTTGTCATAGATAGTAATTGATGTATTGTGATTATTATATTTTTGGGATTCTCTCATTTGTTACTAAACGAATCGATGGCTGGAATGGGCTCAGTTTCACACACACACACACACACACAGAGAGAGAGAGCCGCACTAATTGTTTATCAATTACAATTGCTAATTGCTTAATGCACCTGCAAAGTGATGCGGCATTAATGTAAATTGCAACATTTTTTAACATTTGGCAGACAGAGCAAACTTTCGCTACCTATCCTCTCCCTCCCCATCCCCCCCGCCCACTCTGTCTCTCTCTCTCTGTGTGTTTGTCTGCCTCTCAGTGCGTGTACAAGTAATTGAATAAAAAGCGGGTTAAAAAAAAAAGCAAATATAACAACAAATAATTAAAAAGTGCACGTGTAGAAAGGCAAACAGAACAAAAAAAAAAAAAAAAAAAAAAACAGCAAAATCCCGACGCTATCCTGATCCTCGCTGTGCGGCTGGGTTTGGGGCTCGACCCGGTCGTAACCCCGCTGCAAGCGCAACAATTTTAATGAAACAGAGAGAATATGTTAATTGCGTGTGAAACCGCTGCAACGAGTTGCCACTCGCTGCGTCTCTCTTTTATTTATTATTACAATTTTCCACTCCTTTTTTCCCGCCTTTCCAGTTTTCATTTTTTTTTTGCGCTTTTTTCCCCCACCTTTGCAACATTTTTCTTGTTTTTTGTTTTTTTTTACTTTTTCAGCTTGCAGCAGTTAAGCAGCAAAAAGTATGCAACATATGTAACACAGTGCGGGCGGTGCCGAGTGCTCGGGCAGGCTTGCCCGACCGATACGGCGCGTTATCCGGAGCCGCATTTAGAGAAAAACAGCTTTCAGCGTCGAGCATAATGTAAAATGCAAATTTTCACGAGCATATATTTCAATTATGCTAATTGGATAAATGAATTGTATGGATCTGCTTCAATGGCAAGAAGCTGCGCATCTCGTGAAATCATGAGGGAGCCCAAACATTCCGCTCACTGCTGTCCACGCGCCAATCGAAAGCCATAAACATGTTGCTTCAAATTTCAATTAGGTCACTTCATATTTTCAAAACAATTTTGTTTACTACATCAAATAGTTTACTAATGGCAGCTTTGCTGCTAAATTTGTTGTGTGCAGATACAGATATGGGTGCTGGAGTCAAAGCTCAAATACAATATTTATGCTGTAGTCTGTGGGAAAAATATAGATGTAGCTTATGTCATGCAGACAATGACAACGGCTATGACAATGACAATGGCAATCGCAATGATATTGACAATAATAATTACAATGAAAATGACAATGACAATGACAATGACAACGGAAATGACAATGACAATGACAATGACAATGACAATGACAATGACAATGACAATGACAATGACAATGACAATGACAATGACAGTGACAGTGACAGTGATAATGATAATGGCAAAGACAGTGACAATGATAATGACAATGATAATGACAATGACAATGACAATGCCTATGATAATGACAATGACAATGACAATGCCTATGATAATGACAATGACAATGACAATGACAATGACAATGTCAATGACAATGACAACGACAATGGCAATGACAATGACAATGACAATGACAATGACAGTGATAATGATAATGGCAAAGACAGTGACAATGATAATGACAATGATAATGACAATGACAATGACAATGCCTATGATAATGACAATGACAATGACAATGCCTATGATAATGACAATGACAATGACAATGACAATGACAATGACAATGTCAATGACAATGACAACGACAATGGCAATGACAATGACAATGACAATGACAATGACAATGACAGTGATAATGATAATGGCAAAGACAGTGACAATGATAATGACAATGATAATGACAATGATAATGACAATGATAATGACAATGACAATGACAATGCCTATGATAATGACAATGACAATGACAATGCCTATGATAATGACAATGACAATGACAATGACAATGACAATGACAATGACAATGACAATGACAATGACAATGACAATGACAATGACAATGACAATGACAATGACAATGACAATGACAATGACAATGACAATGACAATGACGACGACAATCATAATGACATCGCTAACGCCAATTCCATTGCTTATGATAATGATAATGAGAATACTAATTGCTATGTCAATACCGACTCTAATGCGAATATAAGTTCTAATGAGAATGCCAATGCTACTGTTAATGATAATGATATCAATAATGCCATCACTTAAAGCAACAATTACATAAATATTATTAAAATATCACAAATATTATTATTAAAGGAGCAATAAATTCTTATAAATAGCTGAGCTTATAGAGAAATTTTCGTCCTTTGTCTTCTGTCGTTTATATTCAAATTGTCTGAGTAAATTGAGCTAGTTGAAATGCCTTTTTGACTCCTCCGCTCTGCCTATCTATGTCTATTAGTTCACATTATGAAATGAGATTCAACTCGAAGTGGAATGTTTTCGACAAACTGCCTTGACAATTGTTTTAATCTGATATGGCATAAAATTTAATGAAGAGAAAAAGCGAAAGCATGATATTACTTACAAATGGGATTTGTTAACATATTCCTCAATAATTATTCCATTAGAATTCAAATGGGTCCCGAGAACAGGCTGAATTCAGAGAAAAATCGAAATGCTAAGCTATGCGAATTACTTTCATATACATATCTAAGTGTATATATATAGTATATATAGACTGAATCGATTTGTATATATAATTGGCAAACGTTTAGATATTTGCATGCCCTCATATTTAAATGTTGTCGGCCGATGTTGCGGGAGAACTTATGTTAAGCGAAATGCATAGCATTTCCATGGACTGCTGACTGCTGTTGCTTAATCCAAATTATCATCATAAGAGCTGCACTAATGAGCACAACTCAACATAAACAGAGAACTGCTGACGTCCGCTGTCCGTCGGCTGACGACGTGTAGCCCGATGGCCAAGACAAAGTTGCCTGCCAGCCAGATACCAAGTTTTTCAAATGTCATCAAGCTCGAGCAGCGGCGAGCAGCAACTGCTGACAAGTGCAGCTCAGCTCCATCAGTCTAATTGCTATGCAACCGAAAAGTTACGTACATTTCGCGCGCTGGCCATTGGTGGAGCGGCTGGCTTCACGGCATACGCTGCTGCGTCCGTGGCACTGGACTGCAGCCAAAGGCTGCGTGCCGCTGAATGTCCTGGTTTTATTGGGACATGTTCTAAAATATTCGACAGCGCTCTTCGTATTGCCTGTGCTAAAAGCGAACGGAGCCGAGCCAATGCGGCGCAAGCGCAGGCGCTGACAGTAGCAGCGGCAGCGGCAGCGGCAGCGGCAGCGACAGCGACAGCGGCAGAGGCAGCGGCGTTAACCATTGTTATGGCCAGCTAACAGCGGCATAACAGTGGCTTAACAGTAACTGGGAACAGTTCTGTGCTGGCCATGTGAATGGGAATTGAACTTAATTGTTGAGTGGGTCGGTGTGGGTGTGTGTGAGTGTGTGTGTGTGTGTGTGTGTGTCTGCTTCTTCTTCTTCTTGTTATTTTTATTTTCGTTGCTGTTGTTATTTTTGTTGTTTTTTTTTTTTTAGTAGTTTTTTTTTGTTTATTTAGAACTTGTGCTGCTCGAGCTGGGGCTTTTTATGCCACATGTCCGCATTTAGCTTGTGTTTCTGCTTTCGTACTTGCTGCATTTTTGCTTTGATGCGTGTGGCATGTTTAACGGCACTTGATGATACCGTAAGCAACAACAGCAGCAGCTGCAATAACAATTCCACTGTGATTTGTGCGTCGTCTTCGACGTCAGGTAAAACACCCAAAAGCAGGCAATGCATTTCAATTGCTCAACGCTCGTTGCACTTCATTAAACCCGACATCGACGGCTGCCACTGCATTTTCTGTGCTGCCAGCCAGTCTGAGAGTGTTGAAGTGCGCCACGTGACCTACACATACACAGAGAGAGAGAGAGAGAGAGTGAGGGGGAGAGGGAGTGGGAGTGGGAGAGCGACTCTAGCCGGAGCTGAAATCGTAGCCATTGCCTGCACTCGGGACACATCACGTAGCCGTCACGTGGGCACCAAAATACAGCAGAAACACAGCAAAAAAAAAAAAAAAAAAAAAATAATAATAAAATAATAATAAAAAAAATATATATAAAGAAAATTATAAAAAAATATAAAAATAAATAAAATGAAAATCAGCATTGACACTAAAAATCTCTCGAGCTGCTGAAAGCAATTTCATTGCTAAGATCGTCGCTGCAAGGCAAAAGAAAGTTTGAACAGAATCTAATATAAATCAAAATGTAATAAAATCTCTGTTAAATTTGGAAAATGTAGCTTTAGCTTTAGAGTAAAATAAAAATATTAATCTTACCCTGGAATTTAGGCTAAAATAAAAATATTTTGATTTGAATAGAATCTATATTCTATAAATGCGCTGTTGAGTTTAAGACAAAAGCTGCAATAAAAAAAAAAAAAAAAAAAATAAATAAAATAAAAGAATCTATATACATATGTATCATCTATAGTATAGATGACTTTTGCGACTGATAACTTGAGCTTTTTTGAATAAATAAATGTAGATTGTTGTGTCACATGTCTCAACTCATGCGAAATAGAGAAAGAAATGAGAAGAAAATATAAAATTTACTCACACAAAGAGCGAGCGAGACAGCTTGACAGCTTGTGCTTTGGCAATTTTCACTTATTTGTAGCATACTTATAGGCAGTTGGTAAAACTCTGAACGAGCTAGAGCTGCCTGCTATTTCACGGCTGACGCCCAGGCACAGCTACAGCTAGATTGGGCATGCCCAACATCTGGGCGGGCGAGCTTGCTTTGAGTTTAGTTTGAAAAGTAATCGAATGTTATAATTTCCATTAAACTGATTTCCCACGACAAATGCAAGGCAAACGAGCCGAGTCAATCCAAACGTACAGACGTTGCAATCTTGATGAGTGTGGGCGGCAATGTGGCACTGTGGAGCATCGTCTGTGTGTGGCCCACTATCATCCAGTCGGATTGGGTGTGTGTGCCTGGCGAATGCCCGTGTCACACTAATGTACTTCATGTCAGCTCAAAGGAATCGAAAGGCTGCTGCTGTTGGCTGCCGTTGGTGGTGTGGCCAGTCGGGCAGCCAGTTAATGGCAACATGCATAAAAAGCTGAACGGAAAGCAACTCGGGCTCTCTCCATGGAGCTGGACCCAGGCCGGGGACCTGGCCCCGGACTTGACGTGCCGTGCCGTGCCGTGCCCCACACGATTTGACTCCTTTCGGTGCGCTTCAGCTGCATCTCGCAAATGAAATATAAATTAAATTAAATTCCAAAAGTGCAAGACGCTTGGCTACCACATACATAAATCAACAGCTCAAAGTGCAGGCCAAATGTCAACCGTTGCATCGATTGCCAACGCACATGCCAAATGCCGAATCCCATCAGCCAGAAGATTCTGCTCTCTCTCTCTCTCTCTCTTTCCCTCCGTCTTTTATGTTGATCTGCTGCAGCAGTTGCACAGATCGCAGCGATGCTTGCTTGATAGGCTATGAACAATGAGATTAATGAGATTATTGATGGCAGTTTTAATCTACTTACATTTCAAGCTATATTGGTATATATAAACAGCTGCTAAGCTTCAGTTTGTATTCAGAGAAGACAGCGCTTAGACTAATTCTTATTTAGTATTAGATAAATGGAATCAAAAATCTGACAAAAATCGAAATTGTATTAAATTAGTATCTATATATATGCAGAAGACTTGGAGACTCTAACTCTAAAGATGAACGAGATATAATTATATAACTGATTCCCGATAAATTGTTTTATCGATAACTCTGGAAATATACAAGTTAACAAATTTGAAAGTCTTATGGAATTCTTCAACTTTTTTTTTTAATGAATTTCATGCACAGGGTGCTGCTCTACATTCACATGGTGACTCACAATTTCCTAGCCAAATGCGAGAAATGCCATCATGAGCGTGGCGCCAGCTCGAGCTGCATAAACATGGCAAATTGATACAATGTTTTGTCTCGAATTATTCAAGAGATTTGCAATGCGAGCTAGCTATGTTTATGTTTTATATTTATGATGATGTTTATGTCGACTTTCATGGGGAAATACTGCTGGAGGATCGTGTTCGCTCTGTCGTCCCATGGCAGATGCATGGGGCTGTAAGCGTTCTCTATGCGACGCAATTAGCTGGAAAATTCTTGTGTGTGTTTATCGTGATCTTATGCAAATAACTGGCACAACAACAACAACAACAAGTAAAACAACAATAACAATACGCGAAACGGCAGCAGCAACAAACACAACTGGTAATAATTTTCACATTTCCGTTACAAATAAAAACCTATTCACTTTGCTAATATGACCGCAGCGATTCATCCGGTGTTGGCTGCGTTTCGGTGGTGCAGGTGCTTCAAAACTTTCCGCACGCAATGCAATAATTTGCCCAAAGGCCAAGGCTCGTCGTATACACTAGACACACTCTGCAATAGAATGTTTTGATTTTGTTATAAAGTTTGTGACATGAAATGCATGCGATGATATGAAGGGATATGCAGAGAGAGAGAGAGAGAGAGTGGGAGCAAGGGAGAAAAGTAGACCATCAGGAAGAAAACGTGAGAGGTAGACAGAATCATAGAGATATTAACAAGAAGAGAACGATACGGAGAAAACACTGAAAGAGGCTAGAAAAGAGAGAGAGAGAGAGAGAGAGAGAGAGAGAGAGAGAGAGCGAGAGAGAGAAGGAGAGAGACACGGGGCGAGGGAGAAAGAGGAACAGACAAACAGGAGGAAAGCATGAGAGACAGACATAAATGTAGACACATTCAAAGAGGGATCGAAATAGAGAGAGGGAGAGAGAGAGAGAGAGAGAGAGTGAGGGAGATATCAAATGAGAGAAAGATGCGGAGAGAAAATGAGACAAACAGGGGAAAACCATGAGAGACAGACAGAAATCTAGAGATCTTAACATAGACAGAACGAGATTGATAGATAAATAAGTAGAGAGATGGAGAGAGAGAGAGACAGAGAGAGAGAGAGAGAGAGAGAGAGAGAGAGAGAGAGAGAATGAGAGAAAGACAGCCAAAGAGAGAGAGGAAAAGATTGAGCAGCAACAAGATAGACACAGAAAGTTTGGGCAAATGAAGGAAACAAAGATAGAGAAAGCAATTAAGAGCGAAATATGCTATTTAGAAACAGAGAGAAAGCGAGAGAGAGAAGAGAAGAGAGAGAGAGAGAGAGAGAGAGAGAAAATAACAAGAGAATTTCATTTAATGCAAATTTCTTATTGAAATTAAATACGATTTTTCTCTAATTTACTATCTGAATAGGTAAAATCCAAATTTATACTCACATATCCATTGCAGCACATTCTCCCTTATTCCCTCGCTAATGCTCCATTAAATTTTTTTTTTCACATTTCACATTCTTTGTGCAGATTTCTGCAATTTGCATTTGGTAAACATTTGGCAACAGTGTTGCAAAACGAGAGCAGATAATCCATTGGTGCCACATCAATTGGCTTTTCACAGTTCGTGCAACACTGTTTATCGCTGGGCACAGCCTTGCCCCATTGGCAACAACATCGATACTCTGTTGCAGTGTTGCACAACTCGATGCTGAATGTAGTACTCGATGCTGCAGCACAGCAAACGCTCTTTCTCTATTAACTTTTCACGCAGCCAGCAGTGCCTCGTGCTCGCAGCTTGTTCATCAATTTTCAACTTTAGTGAAAAATTATCATTTTCGTAAATTGTTCCGATAATTGGTGAGTATGTTAATTATAATATCAAGTGAACGCAAGTGTATTCAAATTGCGACTTTTACATTCATATTGCGCTCAGCTCTCTAAGCTCTATCTATGGCATTTGTTTAAATGCCAGTTAGTCAGCTTTACCAGCCAAGGCTGTCCATTTGTTCGTTCGTCTCTCCGTCTCTCCGTCTCTCCGTCTGTCCGTCCATTTGCAAGTCGTTAAATGCTTTTGTTGCTTCACATTGTCGTGGCGCAGACTTGCAACAGTTTTGCCAGGCCCCTGTAGCAGTCTCTTCCTCTTGCTAGTCTGCTGCTTTTGCAGGTTTGTTTCGTGTCGCTGGCATTGTCAATGCATCGACTTCCTTCCGCTTTGGCTAACAAATTTGCGTCGTGCATGCAGGCCAGGCAAACATAATCATCATTATTGCTGCAATCAGCATATTTGGCAGGCCCTGCCCTGCCCAGGCCCTCCCTAGGCCACCATGCAGCTCATCCAGCAGCGGGACACAAGAAAATAACACGGAAATATTGTAAATTTTATGCCGTCGCAGCAGCAGCAGCAGCAGCAGCAGCAGCAGCAGCAGCAGCGGCAGCGTTGAGCTTAGTCGCCATAGTTGAGGTTATGCTTAATATCCGTCATTAAAATTGTTGTTTGTGCCGCAACGTGCACTCCAGAGTCTCGCCGTCTCGCTCGCTCACTCTCACTCTGTCACTGCCTCTCTCGCTGTCTCTCTCTCGCAGCTCTGTGCAGCCTTAGAGGTTAGTTCCGAGCTCTCTGCCTCTGCAGCCAGGTGCGTGGGCGCCTGCACCGCGTGCCTGTGCCGCTTAGGCGCATCCTGAAGCCAACTTCAACTTTCAACTTTAACCCCAACACACACACGGTTGCATTATGCAAATATTGTGTGGCTCGTGTGTTTCTATGGCATTGCACGATAAGAATCCATTGCGCAAAAATTAATTAGTCAATTTGCATGAAATTTATGTACAAAGCGCGAACAAACGAAACGAATTTTGATGTATTCCGCACACATGAAGGAGACACGGGACTGGGCCACTCGAGCTGTCGAACGCGGTCAACAAGTCATGTAAAGGCAAAAAACAAAAACAAAATAAATTACGTAGAGAGAGAGAGAGAAAAGAATATTATATTAAATTTCCTCAGTTGGCGCTTTTGATATAGGATCTGCAGCAAAAAGAGTCAAGAGAGAGGCAGAGAATGAGAGCGCGCCTTGGCAAGCTTTGTCACAGCAAATAAACAAAGCTGCGCGTGAGGCTCAAATTCTAAAAAAAAATATATATATATATATATATAGAGAAATAATATCAATTTGTAGTTGGGAATTATCGCTGTCGATAACATTCAGCGCAGAGTCAATTGTCATTTAGCCTAGCAATGTCGTTGAAGTAGGCGCTGCATGGCAAACAACAAAGACAACTGAAAATAGATAAAAAATCAAAGAAAAGAAAACAATATAATAATAATCCATAATCATAAGCAAAGTGAGCGGAAAGCAAAAGAAAAAGGCTTAGCTAGATAGGAAAAAAAAGGGCTAAATTTTGAAACTAAACTGAACAACATTGTAAATAGTAAGTAAAATCACAAAAAAACACAAAGTGAATTGAAAGCAGGACTAGGGAAATACGAAAAAGAAGGCTACATATTCAAGCTAAACTAAACAGCATATTCTAGCACATTTTTTTTAAATTTTCTCTCGCTTTCTCCACATCTCGCCCGACTTTCAGCATGGCCATGCATTGGAACGTGAAATGCGATGGCTGCGAGAAGACCCATTTGATCCATTATAGATACAAGTGTCTGCGCTGCGCCAATTACGATCTGTGCTCCATGTGCTATGAGAACAAGGTGGTGACTGGACGCCATAGCAGCAATCATCCATTCCAATGTCTGCTAGATCGTGCTGCCCGTGAGCTGTTCTTTGCCGGCGAGGAGATACCGGAGTTGTGCGCCGATAGCTTCACTTGTCCATTCTGTGGCAAGATGGGTCATACCGTCAAGGAGCTGGTGAAGCATCTTCAGTCGAAGCATCGTGGCGACACCACGCCCGTCATCTGTCCCCTCTGCGTTGCGGTGCCCTCGGCCGATACCGTGCGCATGAGCAATCTGGTGAATCATGTCGCATTGATGCATGGCACTGGAATTTTGCGCATCGGCGGCGGTGCCGGGTCCGGTAATGGCAATGCTCCGGTGCGCACCACTGGCTTTGAGTTGCCACCAATGGTTGATGGAGAGCCGGCACCAGGTATACCGGGATTGCCGAGACTGCCGGGAGTACCGGCTGCTGACAGCCCAACCGGGACCGGGAATGGTTTGCGCAATCGCAGCCCACCGCCGGAGTCGTCAGGCTTTGAGCTGCATAGCCTTCAGTGGCCGTTGGGCGGCCATGCTTTGGCCAGCAGCGGCTCGCAGGAGGACGAATTCTTTCCGGACGCCTGGCTGCCGGACCTGAGCAGCCTCAGCGACAGCATGCACACCATGCGCGACACCGAGCTGGACTTGAACAGCTTGGTCGATCAATCGCAATTGCTGCGCAATGCACCACTTGCGCTGTTCCATCACCAGGAACACCAAAACCAGGCCCAACGTGCCGCTCAGAATCCCGGCGGACCACCGCTTGCCATGGAGGACGACTTCAGCGACATGGAGACCGATGATTTGCCCGGCAACGGTCCGACTCCACCCATCTAAGCGATGCCCATTCACTGCATTCACAGCATTCAGTTATATTCCAATCATTCGCTTGTTACGCAAGCTTTTTTTTTTTGCCTCTTCTTCTTCGTTCAGAGGCGAACTTTAGGGAATAATTGATATGCGTGTGAATGCTTCAGCTAGTTCAGCTCTTCAACTAATACATATGTATATCCATTCACCTTTCACTGACAACGACATCTGCAGTAAGCTAGCTCCATGGATTATATACACGTATAATCCAATGCTGATTGCTATAGCGCGTGTTTGGATATCAACATACATAAATGAAATCAATAAAGAAATAACTGAATAGATTATTTGCAATACATAGTTGCTCAATAATTTGTATTTCATGTACAAATTATCTCAGTGATTTGTATTTCAAATATTTTATTCTAGTTTTTGTTCATATTATTTTATTTGATTTTTATTCATTTATTTGCTTTTCCTTTATAAATTGCAAATGGAAACTCAGCTTATGAGCATTCTATGAACATTTATGTAAGGCACGAGGCGTAACTGACCTTAGTCAACAGATCTAGCTTATATATATATATATATATATATATATACTTGTTCATCTAACCGTCTGTGCATTCGATCAGTTTATCTGTTGCCAGCTCAGTTGTGAATTCATTCCTAACAAAAGCTCGAGTCTTTCTATTCTAATTGCAACTTCCAGACATTGGCGCTGTGTATACAGATATCTTGTATATATCGGACTTTGTATGGTACTGGTTTCCGACTAGCGTGAAATTTGATTCACAGCTGCAATTTACCAGCCATACTTATAGCATAGATTTACAATGTTTATACAGGCCGTTAGTATATAATACATATGTATGTGGGTAGTGAGCTGAAATAACATCGCATAACAGCTGCTTTCCAAGTTTGTTTACACTCGACATTTTCTAACATCGATACTATCGATAGTTGCGTCCATGGATTTATCGGCGTTCACGCTTATGTGATAAAATATTATTTTTTTTAGTATTTTTATGCGTATATATTCGATAAGAAATAAAAATGAAAAACGAATGTGATTTCTTTATGTTAAATGAAAATATAAAATAAATAATAATAATAAACAAAAATATAATGAAAAAATGTTTTACAGTCTAGTATATATTCATATATTCATATATTATATATATTCATTTGAGATCTATTTCGTTCTACGACTGACTCTAGTGGGCCATGGCTGGAATAGAGCATGCTTGGAGCTAACTCAAGATACATTAACTCTCTTTCCCTCTTCCTCTATTCCCTCCTAGCATATACAATCGCTTCAGTTATTTAGTTAAGCGTGGCATTGCTAAGAAGTTTTTCCGATATATTTATAGAGCTCTCAGAGCTGCTGCTATAGGTAATCGATAGTTTTTCAATATTAGCAGCTGTAAGCCTATAAACGTTTCTGTTTAATTGAAATGTTGAGAGAGCTAATTAGAAAAGTAAATATTGCCCGCTGTCTTAGTTTCATATGCGCAAGTGTGTCCTGTTCCCTGTTCTCCATCTCTTTCACTCACGCCCGGGGGCTAGTACTTCCTTTAGGTGCAGGTGTGCTGCCTAAAACGTAAGCTGCGCTGCCTTGTCTCCGGGCACGTCAAGAGCGAAGTGTTACAGTCGAATGTCTACGTTGCTGTAATCGGCTTAGAGGTGAAACCTTTTGTCATTATAAAAGGATTTCAAGCTTGACAACATTTCCATTTGTTGCGATTTCGTCCTCGCCACGCCAGTGGCAGTTGAGAGAGACAGAGAGAGAGAGGGAGAGAGGGAGAGTGAGAGAGGGGTTGGGGTTAGGGGAGGTCTGTGTGTTGCTTAGTTAACTTTTGGCTGGCTGCGTCCGTCACCGGGTCTTTGATTTTGTTCAAAGAAATTAAGATTCAAAAACCGATAGCGTGTACGTTACCAGTCCCAATTATAAGCCGGCCCAGCCTTGCCTGCCCGCGCTCCGACTCACCTCGGCTATGCTCTCAGGTAAACGAGCTGCCTCTGTGGCAGTGGCAACAAGCATTTGAGATAAATTGCCAATCGAACTAGATAAAATGAGCTGTGTAAATAGTGGAAAGGCGCAGATAGGCCACTTTGAGCACGGCCCGCTTTGCGGAAACTATGCCGAGGCGAAACTGAACCACATCAAATCAAGTCAATTCGAATCACAACAAAACAAAACAAAACAAAACAACACAGAACAAAACCAAACAAATCCACCTGCTACAGCTCTAGCTGCTCGCCCCACTAGGCTTTGATCTGTACGCTGCGTGACTGCTCGATGGGTCAGAATCTAGCGACCAAAACATGGACTGGGATCCGAATGAGAATGTGGTTGACCATGGAAACGCAGCTGCCTGCAGGTCGTTATGTCTAATGAGTATTACGAGACATGCAGACGGACAAGTACGCCGAGGCAGCAGTCGGGGCGGCGTGACTTAAAGGGTTGCCACCAGCGCTGAGTGCGTGAGTCGCAATTTGTTGAGACTCACGCGAGTCGTGAGGCTTGCGATTTCACATTGAAAAAGTCATATTATTGTGATGGAATTGATTGAGCATACTTATAGCTAACATAGCTTCCGACTAAGCTCAATTAATTGTTTCTAATCAAGAGTTTCTTCAGTTATTATCTCATATCGTGTCACGCCAAGAGATTGTCAAGTGCAGCTAGCTAAAGTAAATGAATTGAAGTGAATCAACTCACATCAGTTCACTCACATGGTTCGTGTCACGCGCTCAGCTTGGGTCCACGTCTCGCTATGCCACGCATTGATATGACAATAAAATTGAACGACTTTGGTTTTGGATTTTGCGACTTTGCCTTTATCGCCCTCCACTCGGCAGCCGGCGCGCCAGCCTTCTGGCCCTGAGCCGTCCCCATTCCCTTTCCCTTGCCAGCACATGAAGAACGCTTGCACAATTTTTAATCATGGCTGGGTATTCTCGACATGGCCCCAGCTCCTATCGGCTGCCAGTCGTGGACATTGTTTGTGCCAGCGACACATAAACATGCATGGCCAGACTGTGTTCCAGGGTCGGCTCGGCTCGGCTTGGCTTGGCTTGGCTTGACTGGGCTGGATTAGGGGGAGGGGGAACGGGCCTAGGACCGGTTTATTGTTGCCGTTTGTATGGCTTTTAGTCCTTTATCTTGTTTCTAACTCATTGGATCGCAAAAACGGTCTCGTGTTCACCTTAATTGGGGTAAACATAAGTTCTGATTGCCCGCCGGGCTAGGCTAGGCCAGGCCAGGCCAGGCCGCTTTTCTATGTAGCTTCAGCTTTGGATTTGGCTTTGACTCCAGCTCTGTCTCTGTCTCTGTCTCTGGCTCTGCCTCTGGCTTTGGCTTTGGCTTTGGCTTCAGGACGCATACCAAAGAGTTGCCAACGACATTTTGCAGCTTCTTTTCGCTTTTCTTATTGCCTTCACTCGCTCTCTCACTTTTTTTTATTCACTATCTTTTTTTGCTGTTCATGCTTTCGCTTGTTGCTGTTGCTGTTGTTGTTCTTCTAATTGAACTTGTTCCTTGTCCTCGGCTACTATCAAGAAATTTGCTGGCCAAAAAGAGCAGAAGACGTTCCAGCGCAATCTCTATCGCTGGCTAGCCAAAAGCCAAAAGCCAAAAGCTAAAAGCTGAAAATCGAACACAACAACGCTCCCAACATATCCAATTAGATGGCAGTCCAGCAAGGGGTAGACCGTGGGCTGCCTGCTAGGTAAGGGGCGCAGTCGGGCTCCCAGGGCGAACGGATGTGGCGGCCCGAATGCCATTGTTGGCGTTGCCTTTGCCGTTGCCGTTGCCGGCGCACAGATCACAAAAGCGAGATAAAAATTGTTGAACGTGTAATTTTTATTTATTGCATACAATTTTTAGAACAAATGACAGACAAAAGGTTGCCGTCAAGGCAGTCGCTGTCGCTGTCGCTGTTGCTGCTGACGTCGCAGTTGACGTCGAGTCTGGGAAGTTAGAAAGGGATTGCAAAGCGGAAATTTCATTGCCTACATTTGAGCGCGCGCTCAGTAATGTATGCATTTGCCATTCAATGTGTCTGTGTGCGCTTGTCTCTGTATGTGTGTGTGTGTGTGTGTGAGTGTCTGTATGAAAATTAAATTTTCTACTTCAAAAGCTAAGCGACGGAACGGACGGAAGCAGCACAGCCACAGACCGCAGCCAGAGCCTTGCTTCAAAAAAAAAAAAAAAGAAACCGAATTGAAAAAGCGTTTAGGACACGGCCTTTCTCATCCTCTCTCTCTCTCTATATGTGTGCGTGTGTGCGTGTGTGTGTGTGTGAGGGCAACTAAATGATGGGGAAACTATAAAAATTTACATAACAATAATAAAGGCAAAGGCAAAAACGGCGCAAAGTCAAAGAAACGAAAGACATTTATTCATTTCTGTTCTGAAATTAGCATAAAGTAAACCTCGCACTCACACGCACACACACACACGCACACACACGCACACACAGAGGCATTTACATAGGGACAACAATGGCTATGCGTGGGAGTGGGAGTGGATGAGTGAGGTGGGGGGTCAAAGGCATGGGTGCTGGTTACGCACAATCAAAGCCTTAACTTCAGACTCTGTGCTCTGTTGTTTGATAAGCGTGAAAAACGTGCAAATTTTAATAAAAGCAAATGAGCCGCAAAATCATACAAAGAGCAACAGCAACAGCAACAACAACAACAACAACAATAGCAACAATATTGACAACAATAGCAGCGACAGTCGAGAGACAGGCAAATCAGAGAAAATATATGCTACAATTTCTGTCTGCTAATGTCTCAACTTTGTCACGATGATTGTACACACACACACACACACACACGCACACACACACACACACACACACACATACAACTGGTGGGCGCTGTAATGTATGCTACATTTTACATTTTAAGATCGTTGCGACAAATGGACTGAGCGCTTGAAAAGGTACGAACGCCAGATTGAAGACAAAATAATAAGGATAACGACAGTTGTTAACTGCTTAGATATTATGGAGATTGAGTTGGAGAAAAAGAGATGGAGATAGATAGAGATAGAGATGGGTGATAAGAGATGGGAGTTGGGAGGTAGAAGATGGGAGATACAAGAAAGAAGCTAGAAGATTGCAGATAGGAGATTACAAATGGAAAACAAGAGAGATGAAGAGAGAGAGAGAGAGAGAGAGGGAGAGAGAGAGAGAGAGAGAGAGAGAGAGGGAGGATAGGAGATAGGAGATAGATGATAGAAGATAGGAGATAGGAGATAGGAGATAGGAGATAGGGATAGAAGATAGAAGATAGAAGATAGAAGATAGAAGATAGAAGATAGAAGATAGAAGATAGAAGATAGAAGATAGAAGATAGAAGATAGAAGATAGAAGATAGAAGATGGAAGATAAGAGATGGAAGATAAGAGGTGCGATATAAGATATACACTATACGATATACGATATACGATATACGATATACGACATACGATATACGATATACGATATACGATATACGATATACGATATACACTATACGATATACGATATACAATATACGACATACGATACACGACATACGATATACGACATACGATATATGACATACAATATATGATATACGATATACGGAGATAAAAGATAAAATATACGAGCTAGAAAATAGGGAATAAGGAAATGAGTTACACAAGATACGAAATAGGTGTAAAATATATCAAGTTGATAGGAGATAATATTCTTATAGATTACATCTGGAATCATATATGTATTATAACTTATAACTTACATTAGTTCGGTCTACCCGATCGGTCTGTCTGATTTCAGTAATATGTTCCTCTGTCAACTTCCGGTTCATGCCTCCAATTTGCATGGCCTGCTTCCGCATTGAGTGCCACCTGCTGCACCCTTTCGTAGGGTCCATAAATTTCATGGCCGTTGTTAGCTGGCCCTTAAAGAGCTCTCCTGGCAGCTGTCGCGCTTAGTGTCCTGTTCTAAAATATGTTGCATGTGCTTTTTGCTGCTTTCTGCTGTTGTTGTTGTTGTTGTTGTTGGTCTTTTAGCTGCTCCTGCTGCTGCTGCTGCCGCCGGGCACGATGTCAAGGGCACGAGCTAACCCGAAATAAGGCGAGGCCAGCGCCCGTGGCCCGTGGCAAGTTTTGGTGGACACACACGCACCTTTTTTTTCGCTCTTTCTCTCTCTTTTTTTTTTTGGTTTATTTGGTTTATGTTTTTATTTTTTTTATTTTATTTTCTTTCTTTTTTTTGTGCTCTCTGTTAACCCGCACATGGATCTGAAATTCGGGGCCGCAGTCTTTTTTTGTGTGCTTTGCGGCAAGTTGTTAAATAGCACTGACACTTGCCAGCTACCTCTCCCTCTCTCCCTCTCTCCCTCTCTCTCTGTCTCTCCAGCTACCCTTGCCCCACCCATTTGCAAATATTTATATGCTATATCTCTTCGACACTCCCCCGCTCTGTTCCATTCCATTCCTCTCGCTCCCTCTGTCTACCTCGCTCACTTCATTTCTACAGGTTTTTTTTTTTTTTCCCGCAACTGTCCTTCAGCTCATAATCCTTTTTTATTGCAAATGACCACGCTAACTCGATGGTCCACACCGGTTGAGTTGGTGGCCAGCTGGCCAGGCGGGTCTCGTCAGCTCATAAGGCTCATCAACAAGTTCATTTTACGGTCAATTCATTAAAAAAGTTTTTCACTTTTTTTTTACCATTTTTTTACAATATTTAGTTTGTCACATCATGTGTGTGTGCGTGTGTGTGGGTGTGTGTGGGTGGGCGTGACCCTCATTTTCTGACATTTAGTGGCAGTTTTCAACAACAATGTCAACGTCCATGCGTCATGCTAAACATTTTTGTGCGATATATTTGTATTTTTGTTTCTTCCTCTTCTTTTTTTTTTTTGTTTTTTTTGTTTTGCCTTTGTTTATTTATTTAATTTTCGCCTGTTTCTCCCTTTCTTCTGCACATATATATATGTACACGTATATATGTATTTTTGTTGTTGAGGTTTTTGTGCTGCGTTGGCTTTAATTTTATGATTATTGTTCTTTTTCATTTTGTTTATACGCTGCCCGGAATCATTTGTGTTTGTTTTTCTTACGTTGTTTTTTTTTTTTGTTTTTTTTTGCAGCTTTTGTTTTTTTATTATTATTTGTTTTATTATTTTATTTTGTATTTTTCTTTTTTTCACTCTTGTTTTTCGTATTTGGTTCGACGCTTTTGTTCATTTCTTAAGTGGCGCTTTATAATGTTGACAGTTTTATTGGAGCGCAAAATGTTGGACATTTCGGGCCGAGTCGGGCATGCCCGTTGGCCATTAAAATCGGCATTGGCATTGACAGCTTAATGGCCGAGTCTGTTAGTTGGCCAAGTTATTATGCTGAGCGAGCCGAGAGTCCAAGTACTTAATCAGCATGCGATTTGATATGCTCAATAGTTGAACTAGTATGAGCCAACTCCGTGCATTGAGGCTCTAATCATGTCCACGCAAATAAATTAAGGTGAATGCGACTTCTGCTCAAAAGCGTTGCAAAGGGATTTGTTTTTGGGGCTAATTTCTTATTTTGTATTTGTATTTTTTTTAAATTCTATTTATAATTTAGTTAATTGTTGTCTGGTATGCTGAGCCTGAGCCCATTGAAAATGGAAATTCAGGGTATAATGGTTTTGTGAAATTGTATGTAACAGGCAGAAGGAGACGTCGCAGACCCCATAAAGTATATATATTCTTGATCAGCATAAAAAAGTAAGTTGATCTAGCCCTGTCCGTCCGTCCGTCTGTCCGTCCATCCGCCCGTCCGTCTGTCCGTCAAAAAGCTAGAGAGCTGAAATTTTACATGAATACTCGTATGTTAGCTACGCAGTACGAGTTTGTTTTGTTTTTTCGATAACTCATCTCATTTCCAAATTATCGATAAAAAATTTATTTACATATTTTAGGTTTTTTGAGCATAACTTCTACACCGTTTTAGCTAGAGACTTCTAGCCCTGTCCGTCTGTCCGTCCGTCCGTATGTATGAGAGAGTTCATTCTTTTTTTGTTAAGTTCGTATATTGCTCGCGCAGTTCACGTTTGTTTCACATATTCGATAACTCGTATATTTCCAGAGTTATCGATAAACGAATATATCGAGAATCAGTTTAAAACTTATATTTAATTCATCTTTAGAGTTAGAGCCTCCAAGTCTTCTGCATATAAATAGATATTCATTTAATACAATTTCGGTTTTTGTCAGATTTTGGATTCCGGTCCCCGATTCGCCTCATATCGTAGTTGAGCAGTCTCGACTACAGCTTTCTTGCTTGGTTTGTTATAAAAATAATAATCAATTCCTGATAGAAAACTAAATGCTCAAGTTGTTTGTCTGTCTAGGCGAAGCTTCTATTTATATTTCAAGTCTCTCGATGCCAATCGAGTAGGCTGTGGATGTAATTAAGCATATTTTGTAGCTATTTCATATGCATAAATATTTTGAGAATATTTCATTTACTTTTTCAATTTATGCTGTGCAAAAGTTTTGCTTAATATCTAATCAAATAATCAAAAGAGAAATGATTTTTGTTATTTCTGTTTGCTGTTTCACCTTGATACTAATTGTTGCCTGCTGAAAGATCAAAGAACCAATTAGGAAAAAAATTTCTGAAACTAAATAACATACAAATTCCCATTTAGCAATTTCCATTTTACTCAGAGAGAGAGAGAGAGAGAGAGAGAGAGAGAGAGAGAGAGAGAGAGAGAGAGAGAGAGAGAGCAGAAGCCCCCAAAAGTCTGGTTGAAAAAATCTATCTAAATCAATAAATGTTGCGGCATTGTTAGGCCAATGAATGCCACCAGATTTAAGGAAAACTTGCAACAGCCACATGCGAAAATAATAGATTTTCATTGGATTTGCCTGTTGCCAGTGGAGAGATAAATTCCTGGACAACAGCGCGCCACAGCAATGCCAGCGTCGAGGGCAGCGATGCCTTGACGAAGTCGCCTCCAAAGTGCAGGCAAACTTTAACAAGCGACTAATGTGCAGTCAGAGCCAAGGGCTGCGTGGGTGCAGGGGGATGTAGGGGGTGTGCCAGTTATCATATGTACATATATAGCAAAACTTGCTGCAGTTGCTGCTGCTGCTGCTGCTGCTGCTGCTCGTGCGTGCCAGCATTTTTGGCCTGTAATAACTTTTTGCCTTACTTACATCACCGCAACGCTGTAAAATGTTGTTGAATATTTTTCTATTATTAAGGCAGCAATACCAACACCACTCAACCACCCAGCCAGCCATGCAACATCTTTGTGTAGAGAGCTCCACAATCAAAATGCATTTGCATTTGCCCATTCGAATACCCTGTAATGCTGGAGGTGCGCTGCATGAATTTGATGAGGTTAAATGGAAGCTATGTAGAGTGAGAGTGGGAAAGAGAGGGTGAGTGAGAGAGAGAGAGAGAGAGAGAGAGAGTAAGAGAAGAAGATAGAGGGAGACGGACAGAGAGAGAGAGAGAGAAAGTGAAATGGAGAGAGAAAGAGGGAGAAAGAGATAGAGAGAAAGATAGAGTGAGAGTGAGAGTGAGAGTGAGAGTGAGAGTGAGAGTGAGAGTGAGATAGAGATAGAGATAGAGATAGAGATAGAGATAGAGATGGAGATAGAGATAGAGATAGAGATAGAGATAGAGATAGAGATAGAGATAGAGATAGAGATAGAGATAGAGATAGAGATAGAGATAGAGATAGAGATAGAGATAGAGATAGAGATAGAGATAGAGATAGAGATAGAGATAGAGATAGAGATAGAGATAGAGATAGAGATAGAGATAGAGATAGAGATAGAGATAGAGATAGAGATAGAGATAGAGATAGAGATAGAGATAGAGATAGAGATAGAGATAGAGATAGAGATAGAGATAGAGATAGAGATAGAGATAGAGATAGAGATAGAGATAGAGATAGAGAGAAAGATAGGGAGTGATTGAGATAGAGATATGTATAGAGAGAAAGATAAAGGTAGAGAGAGATAAAGAGAGAGAGAGAGAGAGAGAGAAAGAGAACTCTTCGCCTGTCGTATACAAGGTATGCATGACTTGGCTTTCTTGTATGCTCTATACAGGGTACCTAGGGAAGGAGAGAGAGGGAGTGTGTGTGTGAGAGAGAGAGAGAGAGAGAAAGAAAAAGCTCTTCTTCTATCGGGTATACAAGGGCTGGCTCCTTTGTGTGCTTTTTACAGGGTATTTCACAGGGTATCGTCCAAGGGCAGCATTATTCCAGATAAAGAGAGAGAGAGAGAGAAAGTTCTTCCTCTGTTGTATACAGGGTATACAAGAGTTGGCTAACTCATTTCTCTTGTTTCTAGGATATTTGAGAGTTGCCCTAGACCAGCCTGACTCTAGCTTCGTTTGACTTGTTAATTTGAGCTAGTGAGCAGTCGATGTCGACGATTCCCCGATGTTTAGTGCAACTTGCAGGCGCCCCAGAAAGAAACTCAGTTATTATGGCCGGGCTTAGCCACCCCAATGCGCTGGGCCAAACTCCGTGGCTGCCTTTTGAGCCATAACTTTTAGTTGCCGCTGTCGTATATTATTATGATGTTTCTTCATGTTGTTGTTGCTGTTGCTGCGCAAATTTGTTGCACTTGAGCAGCGAGTGGCGCGGGGATGATAGACTTGGGAGCTAGCTCAATGGCAAATCGGCATTAGGCAACAGCAAAGCAAAAGAAGACAATGAGCTAAAGCAGCTAGTCACTGGCTTAATCCAGCATTTGTGCCATTACAGGGTATCTCTGGCCACCTGGACAGCGACTGTGGCAACAATTTGAGCACAATGAGTTTTATGGCTTTGCCGTGTTTCGCGATTTTATTGGCGCTTGAGCAAGTTGCAATTTTAACGTCCCGTCCTGTGCGTTTCGGGCTAATAAGTTGAGAAGTTGCAGTTGAAGCGCAGGCAATGTGGCCGGCAGCTTATCTGCAACTGGCTTAACATGATTTAACAGCAATTAATTTACAAAGCGAAGATGGCTCAGCGGCAACTGCAACTGCAACAGCCTCAAGTTGCTGCCACTAATCATCGACATGTGGCAGGCAGCCAGGTTGAAACTTTTCATGCCTTGCCACGAAAATCACTTTGCTCGCTTACTTCCTGCCACATGCAACAGCAGCAGCAACAGCAGCAGCAGCAGCAGTAGCAAAAATGTTATGTCCGTCATTAATTTTATGCAGTTGCCAGTTGCCAGTTGCCGTCAGTGTGGGTGCTCGTCGCTTAGCGTATTAATTACAAATGCTGAAAACACACTCGAACGTTCTCCTTCACTGTCTCAAACGGGCCCAAACTTTGTGGCTTATTCGCTCAAGCAGCTGCCTTTGGCCCAAATCAAACATGGCTGGTAATTATAGGCAGCGCCCCAAACGCCTGTCACCATCAATGTCCCATCCAGGCGGGCCGGGCCAAGCTCATTTGTTTGCGACGCCTTTGACGACTCGTCGACTGCCTGAACTTGATTAATGAGCGACGCGGCCATCGATTCATTCACTTGCCGACTTTCATGTTATGTGGCAAAAAGTTAAAAAAAAAAATAAATAATAATAATAAAGGGAAGGAGAAAGTGTAAGAGCTACGGAAGCATTTGCTAGTGCCTGACGTTAGTCAACCTTGGCATCAGTTTCTTCGGCTAATTTCTAACATTTTCTGATTCTTTTTCTAAAAACTTTATGTCACGTTGCAGCAACGTTCATTTAGCTCTAGGTTGACAAACAAATTGCAGTTGCTTTCAGCACGAAAGATAACAAAATCTGACTATATTGGATTACCTTAGCTGGTGAATTCTCTGCTAGCTCATTTAATATTCGTCTGGTTGAAATGCTACACATATGAAATTCAGCAATATCGAGGTGCTAAAAATATGCAGACAGAATCCAAGAGATGGCAAAAACATGCCCCAAGAGACGAGACTGCATAATATATCCAAACAGCCGTCTACAGTCCAACAAGCCTGCAAACCAGAAACAAAGATTCTGACTCCATTACACTCAAGAGCTATTGGATCTGGCTTTGAATTTGAGTTCTTGACAGGCAAAGTTATAGTTCAAGAATGTATACATTATTTGATAATTAATAATTATTTTCTGTATAGATAAACTTGCCTAAAAAGTAGCAGAACACTCATCAGTAAAGATTTCATCAATACGTAATGCTTGATACTTTATCAAAAAGTTAATTGTTCGAATGAATCAGCTGTCCAAATGGACTACAGTCTAAGGCCAGTGAGTAAAGCTGTGGGATAAGCGTATGTTAATAACAGAATGTTATCTATAACATATTGGCATGATATGGATATAGAGAAAAGAAGTTGTTTACTCTAAATCCAATACAATTTTCGAGCTCTATTATTTATTTATTATTTTTTTTTGTATTTATTTATTATTTTTTATTTTATTTTTTATTTAAAATTTTTTTTTTATATATTATTTTTTATTTATTTATTATTTCTTATTTTATTTCTTATTTTAAATTATTTTTTTAATATATTATTTTTTTTATTTATTTATTATTTTTATTCATTATTTTTTATTTTATTTATTATTTTAATAATTTTTTTTTTATTATTTTTTATTCTATTTATTATTTTAATAATTTTTTGTATGTATCTATTTTATTTATTTATTAATTATTTTTTAGGTATTTATTTTAATTATTTATTTTTTTTATGTATTTATTTAATAATTTATTTATTTATTTTATATATTAATTTATTTTTTATTTATTTAAAAAAAATTTTTTTTTCTCTTACCTTCAAAGCGAGCTGAACTCTTGAGTGAATCTTAGCTTGCCAAAGTTAGCCTAGATTTACGTTAACATTAACTGATTACGTTAGATATGTTGAATATGTTATGATATGATGCGATCAGTCGAGTATGATTAATGCATTTAATGCAAAATTAGTTGGCTAATGATGCTTGAGCGCAGATCAAGTGGGCAGCTTAATGTTGAGAGTGCTTCTGCCGCACACACAGCTAAGCTCGAGTACTTTCTTGGCGCTCCACTCATTTTATTTTGTAGTTAGCTACACATATATATTTATACATCTGTATATAGTATATATATATGTGTATATGTGTATATGAAATATGACAAAAACATGTCCTTGCCCAGCTGTTTGCCACCCGCTGTGAACTTCTCATCGTCTTCGCATTTCAACATTTTGCCTCAAGCTAATAACATGGAAGGCAGTGGGTATCTACCACTGTATGTGTGTGTGTGTGTGTGGGTGTGTGTGTGTGTGTGCGTATTTGCCTTGGCAACTTCATGCTGAGGTTTCGTTTTAATAAGTTTAACAAGTTTCTTGGTATAATTTGCGGCCAAGACTTGACGGCAAAGTCGCGGCAAAACGATACGAAATGTGTTGCATAAGCCGTTGCGCCAAGGCCGAGACGTTGCTGCGTGCAACAGTGCCAACATTTCTTCGTCTTCTTCTTCGTGTCAGTGGCAGCAACAGCAACAGCAACAGCAGCAACAGTAGCTGTAACAGCAACAGCAGCTGCTGCTGCTCTGCCTGCAACAGGTTCAGCCAGCAACTATGGCCGTCTGCATTCACATGGAATGCTTACGTTGCACACTGGGCAAAATTGCCAAATAAGTGGCATAAAGTCAAAAATTTTATGGAACCAAAAATGAATTCTGTTTTATTATATTCAAAGTAGAAACCCTATATATGAAGAATCAAACAATGTTTTTGCTAAAAATGCAATACTTTCATTATAATGAAGTTTCAAAGTCAGATGATTAGTCTGCTGATTTTGGCGTCAAAATTGGTGGGAAATTTTTATTCAGTTTGACTGCTTGGCAAATGTACAAATCGCAAAAATAAAATATTGTGAAAAATAGATTTTGAAGGCCTGGGTATGTAGAATTAATAAAAAAAAAAAAACATTTTGTGTTCATTTTTTTTTTATGTTATATATGTTTACTGTTTCGTATTGTCCATAATGATAGAAAACCCATCCAAAGTGTTCATCTTGTGTGGAGTAAAACTTTACCTTCTGCGTGTTTGTGCGTTATATACTATATATCAAAATAAAGTAGAAAGTAGGTACTAAAAGTTAGTAATAACCCCGTTTGCGGCTTTTTGCGGCTCTTGCGGTACTTTGCATTTGCATCTCAGCGTTCTTACATATAATTCAATAGTGATCACGTATACGCATTGTTGCCCTATATAGGCTATTTTTTAGGGTTGTTGATAATATATCAAAATATCAATATATCGATATTTTTATACAAAAAAAAAATATTTATATCGTGATATTTTTTTTGCCCAAATATCGAATATTTTTGCGATATATTTGATATATCGTTGGCCACGCAAATTGTGAGACATTCTGAATCAAAATGGTTAAAACGAATTATTCAGATTTCAAAAATGGAATTTTTTGGAATAGCCAAAAGCCGACTATGCCTGTACTTGCAAAAATAGCATTACGATGCCTAACCACCCCTGGCAGCTCAGTGCCGTCAGAGAGACTTGCTTCGGCAATCAAATGCGTCGTTTGCAACTCCAGAAGTCATATGACAGATTGTCATATAACGGAACGCGTTTTTTTTAAATCTCTTAGTACCGAATATTGGTCTCTATAATAAGCAAAATATTCTTATTATTCTTGTTTTTGTTTTTTTGTTTTTTGTTTTTTTTTTTTTTTTTTGGGTCGCATTTTAAATTTATTGTTGGAAAAAATTTTTAAAATATCAAAAAATATCGATATATCGATATTTTTAAAGTTGAATATCAAATATCATTTTGATATTTTTTCAAAACTTAAAATATCATCGATACGATATTTTAAAAATATTCAACAACCCTACTATTTTTGGAGTCGTGGTCAAATGACTTCAAACTTTGTTTTTATATTTAGAGTGGTATATTTATCAAATATACCAAGTTTCAGCTCGATATGTGCAATATTAGACTTTATGCCACTTTTTTGGCAATTTTGCCCAGTGTGCGTTGCCAGAATCGCTGTCGCTTGCTTTGAAATGCAATGCCAATGCCTGCAGCGCACAGTGGCACAAAATCAATTAAATAGCAAAGGAGCAGCATTCTATTACATTGCCTACTCTTGTGTGGCATATACGAAGAAGGCGTTAATTAATTTGAAATATATTTCTTATATTTATTAATTATGTATTTCAATGAGTTAAGATTTGGATTTTTTAGAAGTTAAGCATAAATTTGTTATTTAATATAAATATATCAAATATATGCCTTACTTCTATTGACCTCAAAGTATCCCAAATATAAGTAAGCATAGCCGAAGCTTATTCTTAATATAATTTTATTTCAATTTATTTAATAGTTTTGCTTATTTTTTATATCTCTTTGTTTGCATTGCATTTATTCAGTTTTCTTCTTTTACAACAACTTTAAGATTTGTACCTTTAGCCACCTTTGCATTTTTTGTCCCACTGTGCGAAAGTTGTCGTTTTCTAATTTCAGTGCCCGGAACTGTTAAGAAATTCCACGCGGCAAACATACTTTTGTTCGTATCAGCAGCTCTTTGAAGTTACCCACCTAACGCCCAGCCACGCCCACACGCCGCATGCCGCCCACGCACACGCCCACGTTATAATTCAATTAAATTGGCAGCCAGAGCCAGAGCCAGAGCCAGAACCAGAGCGAGAGCCAGAGCCAGAGCCAACGCCGGAAGACTTTAAGACTTTAAGAGGCAGCCAATGCCAATGCGCGCAGAACTTGTACATGATGTTGTTGTTGGGACGTTGGTGGGGGGGGGCGTGGCGCTTGGGGTCAGAGAATGTATAGGGTGTTGGAATGTTGAAATTGCGTCTGCCTAGGGGTGCAGCCAGTTCGGATTTACATACAAACAATGACATGCATAAACAAGTAGCGAACGATGACGATAACAGTGCCATTCACTTCTCCCTTCCTCCCGTCACAAATGTTGAGAGTTGGGCCGATCATCACGTTTATTCGTATGTCCATAGATCTGCTCGGACACATCAACAACATGGCTCTTATCGGATGCCGTGCCACGCCCAAAACGTGGGCTCACAGATTAGTTGCATGAGTGATGGACGGCCAGACTGGCAACAGGCAACCAGGCAGCAGGAGACGGTTAGCAGGAGGCGGGCAGCAGAGGGCCGACAGCAAGCAAACAGGCAACAGGCATATTGCAGCCGAGACAGCTGCACATTTATTGTTGGCCAGCTTCCAGCATCCAGTTGAGATGCAGGCGGGCAACAACAACAGCACCACAACTAATGGAACAGTTAAGCGTATTGCGAAACTGCCCGAAAGACGACAAAAAAAAAATAAAAAAAGTATAAAGTGCAAACACATTCAAAAACATAAAATCGCTTAAATCTACTTCGCATGTGTGGTAAAAAAAGCTTACACTAAGAGCAAAAAAAAGAGAGTGCACTAGCCGGGCATGTTGGACTACGAGCTACTCTCAATCATTCTAAATTATGTCCGGGCTGAAATATAAATTTGTTCAAACACCTCTCCGAGGGACGACGACGGACTGACAGAGAGATATACGGACGAGTGGACAGACAGACGGACGAACGGACAGATGCCCGGACGGACAGACAAATGAGCAGACAGATGATCTGTTAGACGTAAAGTCGGCCGGACAAAAACAGATAGATAGACTAACGGAGGGACAAAAAAACAGACGGACGGACAAACGGACGGACAGAAGGACCGACGAACGATAGAACGTACGGAAAGACGGACGGGCAGAAGAATTGAGGGCAGACGGAAGGACGGACGCAAGGGCGGGTAGTCGTTTATACGGATAGACGGACGGGCAGTCGAACGAACAGACGGACATACAGACTGACATACACACAGATGCAAAGGCAGTCAGACAGTCAAACAGAAAGATAGACTGATAGAAAGACGGACGGATAGAAAATGGAGACAGGCGGCAGGACGTACGGACGGACAAACCAGACGAAAATACTAATATAGTTAGATCAATGTAAACAGTCGTCACGGTTAGAAATGAATAGAAATTTCATGGCCCATCGAACTATAGCTAACTAGCAATATTAAATTTGCATTCCCTATCGCTTATGGTTTGAACAGAGGATCAGAGATATTAGGAAATAAGCCTATTAGTGAACATTTTGCCGGAATTTCAAGTCTCTATTATTGAGCCGCAGAGCTGAATGTGTTGATGGAAAACCTCAAATGTGTTTGAAGCATTTAAATATGCGCTTTGCATACTTTTCGGCTGAATATATGCAAACAATGCGTGCAGCGGTCGAAGAGACGTCGGAAGGGAGGGAGGGAGGGAGGGAGGGAGGTACGTCGGGTCAGACTGGGGCTATCCACTGTGCCGCTGCTCGCATTGGGCAATGTTGTTGAGGTTTGTGCTCTCTTTCAAATCAATTGGCGAACAGAACAACAAAAGCGCAAACACTGTGCATATGTGTGCACAGTGTGTGTGTGTGTGTGTGCATGTGTGTGTGTGTGTGTGTGTTCATGTGAGTTGCTGTGCTTTGGCGGCATTTACTTGGTGCAGTAACATAAATTACCACAGCGGCGACCGCAGGCGAGCAGTAACTGCGACGGCGACATAATAAACGGCCGCCGGTGCTAGGGGCCTGAGGCGAAAGCAGTGCGAAAGTGTGGGAAATTGTGGGAAGGGGGGGAAAAAGGGCCAGGCCGTAGGCACAGTACAGAGTGAACTAGGCCGTACCGCAGACGAGCCGCCGCGGCTATTGCAACGTTTGCGGCTTACAAATTATTTACTTAATTGCCAACGAAATGTGTCTAATGAGCCAAATTGCAATGCCAATGAATGTGAACGTGAACGTGAATGTGAATGTGAATGTGAATGTGAACGGGTAGGTGAACGTGCACGTGATTGTGAATGCGAATGCGTGCAGAACTCAGCG
The DNA here is from genome assembly GCA_030914345.1 of Drosophila koepferae. Taxonomy (NCBI): domain Eukaryota; kingdom Metazoa; phylum Arthropoda; class Insecta; order Diptera; family Drosophilidae; genus Drosophila; species Drosophila koepferae. The sequence continues at coordinate 5,627,351 of JAUESR010000209.1, forward strand.
GAACGTGACTTTAAGGCCATGCACCGATGTCTATTGTTGGTCCAGGTCCAACACGCAGAGCCCTCGGCCTAGCTGATGCACTTTTTGTGTGCCCTAATGCAGTTCATAGCATTACAAGTGATCGACTTGGGGATACTATGTGAATGCATTTAAATCACAGTTTAGGGAATATGAATAAATTCAAAATTTAATTTAAATAAATTCCTTTACTTATTTATTAAATATTATTATTAACTTTTTAGTGAAGCGTCAAATTAGCACTAAATATTTATCGAGTTTGAAGAGAGTCAAACTGGTTATGTTGTTGCTTTCAATTACAGGGTATTTGCATGGGATTTCTCATTGTTTTTGGTCAGCTGAAAATAATTTCCGGTAGACAATGAAATGCATTTTGTGGATAAAGGGCAAATGCTGCAGGACGTTGAAATTGGTGTGTTTGCATATGTCGCAATAAGGTGCTATATATGTGTGTGTGTGTGCGAGTGGGCGTGGCACATTGAACATTAGCTAAAACTCAAGTGAGACGCGACGAATTGAAACGAATCGAATCGAATCGAATCGAGTTTTCAGCCATGCCTAAGCGCGCCCAAGTATCGGTGTGTGTGTGTTGCCCTCTCTCTCTCTCTCTCTCTCTCTCTCTTCTCTCTCTCTCTCTCTCTTTCTCTCTCTCTCTCTATGTATGTCTATGTTGGGGGCGCAGCATTTTGCGGCGTGTTTGTGCAGTGACAGCAACAGCGACAAAGTTGATTTATCAGTTTGGTGGCCATTAATCATCGCAGCGACAAGTTGGACACCGAGCGGACCAGCTGGGGTCAACAATGTTGTGTCCAGGCCCAGGAGCTGGAGCAGGAATTGTAGCAGGAGCAGCAGTATAGTACAGAGATAGCACTTTGGGCATGGGATGTCGCTTACGCTTCAGCGCGCCGGCAATTTCTTTATTGTTGTTGTTGTTTTGGACCAGATAAAACAAAGAAGGAGCACGAGAAGGAGCCCGCCCACCCACTGATAACGCTCGACAATGGGCAGGTTGACACTACATATACATATACATATATATATGTATATAGTATGAGCATATATACATATCTAGATATGGATAATATGCATTGAGCCCAACACCCATTCAGTGTGGCCAACACCTGGCCTCGATTTGTTTTGCATTAGCTCAGCCGGAGAGTGAGTGGGGGAAGCAGGAGTTGAAGGAGCTAAAGGCAACGAAATTCTTGGCTGCATTTCAATTCACAGCACATAAACCAACAAATCGCCATTGGTGAAACTTTTGCTAAGTTCTCCAGCTCCAGCTCCAGCTCCAGTTCTGGTTTAACACGGCGAGCTCTGGGGCCTCCGTTCCCGACCCCGACGGCGCCTTATCGAGCTGCTGGCCGTTTAGCCACGCTTGGCTCCCGGTGCGATTTATCTGGGCAGCGCAGGTGACACGCAGTGCAAAATTGCCGGCCATATATATTGGGCCAGTCATTAGAGCGACAGCAGTTGGGGGCGATAAATGTTAAACGGCCAAATCGATGGCAACACATGCGATGGCTGCCAGAACTAGAATCAGAATCGGAGCAGGAGCAGGAGTAGGAGCAGGAGTAGGAGCAGGAGGCGGAGCGGGAGCCGAGCTCACCATCGCAGTCATGGCTCCGGGCCCGCGACAGACGGCGGCACCAGCCTTTAAAAGCTCTGCTAAAGCTCAACACTAAAATGCAAACAAAGTACGTGAAAGACTTTCCGGACATAGTTCTATGACGGCATGCAGTTTATAGTGGGAATACCCTAGCTAGCTAAGAGTATACTTAGCTTGCGTATAGATTATGTGACAAATTTGATAAAGTACTGAATGTGATAGTATATAGTAGGGCTTATAAATATATGAAATTTGAAAGACTGAGCAAAGCACAAGACAAGCTGAAGAGATGTGTGAATCATTGGCTAAGAAGAGGCCGTATAGGAAAGAGCTCTGATTTGATGACTTGGAAGAGCTCGACAAGCTGAATACAGTTATGGCTTGATGGCTTGAGAGAGCTACGAAAGAGTTCTCTAAGAAGAGATCTGCTGGAGAGATATGTGAGTTGATGACCTATGTCAATGGGTAGAGCTCTGCAAGCTAAATAGTAATGTGAGTTCTTGGCTTAGAAGAGTTCGGAAAACTGTAGAGGCGTGTGAATGAACTTGGAAGAGTTCTGGCTGAGGAGATCTAAACATGACTATCCATGGCTTGGAAGAGCTCGGAAAACTGGAAAGAGCTGTGAGTCCTTGACTGAGAAGAGTTCTGGCTGAAGAGATATACATATGTGGGAAGCTCAAGAGATCTGAGCTAAGCTCTGCAAGTTGAAGATATATGTGAGTGTTTGACATAGAAGAGATCAGTGGATGAATTAGCAGGACTTTGCAAGCTAAAGAGATCAATTACTGAATCGCTCTTGGCGAGCTTTGTGACGTGAAGCGTAAGACTTCTGTGACGCAATGAGCTAGCAGAGCTCGACAAGCTAAAGAGATCTTTGAGTCAATGGATGAAGCTCTGTCAGAAATATTCTTTTGAAGAGATCAAGCTGAAAGCATGTGTGATTCGATGGCTTAGCAGAGCTCGGAAAACTCGATAGTTCTGTGACGTTATGAAGAGAGCTCTTAAAGAAATTATCTGCTGGAGCGATGAAGAGAGAGAGCTCTGTAAGAAGTCATCTCCAGGAGAGATCTGTATTTTGCTGGCCTAGCAAAACTCGGCGAACTAAAGGGTTCATGGTGTCTCGAAGGATTGGAAAAGCATTGTCAACTGAAGATCTGTGATTTGATGTCTTAAGCTAAGCTCTGTAAGCTTAAGAGATTGCTTAAGAGAATGTTTCAGAGATGTATGAGCTAGCAGAGAGATCGGTAATCTGAAGAGATCTGTGATTCAGTGCCTTAAGCAAAGCTCTGCAAGGAATAAGATCTGAAGTATGAGATGTATGAGATGTATAAGATGTATAAGAAGCGTGATCTCTTAAGCGAAAACATCTATAGCTCGATGTCTACCAGTCGATAGCATCTATGATTCAATTCAATATATTCGACGACTTGTACACGCTTCTCTTCTCAACTCTAGCTAAAGTTTGTAGCTTGCAACAGGTGTTGGCTGTGCAAACCTGTTCAATTAGTCCATGTGCCGCAGCGTCTGGCTGTTGTTGGCTTTGGTGTTTGGGCCAAGTTTTGTTGCGCTGGCTGTTGTATATTTGTGTTGTGTCTGGGCATAAATAGCATATGGCCATGGCTTTGGCTAGATATTGTGTGTACTGTGTGCGTGTGTGTGTGTGTGTGTGTGTGTGTGTGTGTGTGTGTGTGTGTGTGTGTGTGTGTGTGTGTGTGGTGCGTGTTGTGGCGCTTTTGTTGTTTACGCAGCGCAGTGCTAAGCGCACCAAATGCAAAGATTGAAAGGGCGTCAACACACACACACACACACATGGAAACACAGATAGACTGTGTGTGTGTGTGTAACTGCCTGTCTCTCTCTCTCTCTCTCTCTCTCTCTCTCTCTCTCTCTGTTGTAGTGTATGTGTGTACTTAGTGTAATTTCAGCTAATTGCTTAATCAATATATGCACTCGCGCTCACTCACACTCACACTCACACACGGCTGTCCGCACATAGTTCAATTACTTTTATGACGCTGCGAGAAGTGTCGCCGTGTGGGCGTGTGGGCGTGTGAAAGTGACAGCCTTGAGCGCAGATCAGGTAGACCTAAGTCGGCGGCAAATCTGTGGCCTTAATTTACGCAGATCCTTGTCAAATCTTAGCTGAGTAACCATTTTTAAGCAACGTCCGCGTTGGGTTGGGGAGGGCTGCGGACAGAGCAGCTTGTGGCCTTTTGTGGTTAGTATTCGCTTCTATTTTTGTTTATTTTCATTTGTTGTTGTTGTTGTTGTTTTTTTTTTTTTATGCTGAACGAGCTTTGGTCAAGCTAAGCCGCTTAAATTTGCTGTCCGCGTCAAATTGGTGCCATCAACGCAGCTTTGCCGTCCGACAGTCCGACAGTCCGACGGAGCGACGGAGCGACCGTCCTGCCATCCGGCCTGGCCCTGGGCCAGGGCTCGTGGACTTCGTGTATGTCAATCCGGCTGGCAATCCCGGGCATCCCAGTTAACGGGCCAACCCGCCGCACCACACCGAATGCGATCACACAAAAACCCAATTAAAAAGTTTGCATTTTTATGCCCCGGCCAATGGACGACACTAAAAATTGCTACAAAATAACGAGATTTTCAGCCAGATTGGCTAAGGCTGGGAGCTGGGAGCTGGGAGCTGGGAGCTGCGAGCTGGGACAGAGGTCGCAACGGCAAACGAGACGAGTGGAAAAGCGTGCGGAAAACTGTTTGTCAAATAATTTTTCACAGCATTTGCCAAGAAACAGCGCAAGACAAGGAAAACAAAAGTCGATGGAAAAAAAAAACGGAACGGAAATGCTGATACGGCAAGTCGAAGGCCGTAAGAAAGGACGGAGAGCGGCGAGGTGCGAAAAGGGAGGCGTGGCCAGTCGAACAAAATATAAATACGGAAAAATGCGAGTAAATGGAAATGTGACATTTACGCACTTTGTGAGCTTAGATCGAGTTAAGACCACGGCACGTAGCTGCTCAGTGGCAGGGGAGAGAGAGTGTGAGAGAGAGTGTGAGAGAGAGAGAGAGAGAGATAGAGACAGAGAGCGCAGCTGTCGCAGCAGCAGCAAACACATTTTCAAGTAACTTTTCGAATTTTAATTATTTCTTTGGCAGCACACACCCAAAGACTCCCCCCCCCCCCCCCACACTTCCCCTCGCAGCCCTAGCCCCGCTCTCGGTACACTCTCGCGCTCTCTTTCAGTGTATCTCAATCTCTGGCTGTGTACTTTATTTTTACATTTTAATTAAAACGCAATTTGCACTTACTTAGAAAATCATTTCGTTTCGCTGAGTATTTATCTTCTGGCTTTTGGTTTTAGCTTTGAGTTTGTTTGTTGTCACCAAGAGACGGATGGATAGACGGACGGACAGGCTGACTGACGGATTGACTGGCTGACCAGTAGCCAGTTGCCAGCTATCTGCACTTCATCAATATCGCACAGGCACAAAAACCAAACTCAACTAAGCGCAATATACGGCTTACAGAGAGAAAGAGAGAGAGAGAGAGAGAGAGAGAGGGGTACATTAGGGCTCTGTTCACAAAATAATCAGAAAAGCCAACAAATTTAATCGACACAACTTTGCAGCTATTCAAAATAGCCCGATAGAGCCAGAGCCACAGCGCATACACAGAGCAACAGCAGCGGCTCCATCGAATCTCTCTGGCTTCGGGCCAGACCTAATTGTTCGTTTGCCAAAATTATGACAATGGCCAACTGGCCAAATGGCCAAATGGCCGAATGCCGAATAACGAATGGGTGTTTTGGCTGTATTCGCTGTGCTCGCGCTGCATAATTAATATTGAGCAAGTGGCGGACAACTACGACAATATCGACTCGAGAGCAGGAGCCACAGCAGGAGCAGGAGCAGGAGCAGGAGCAGGAGCAGGAGTTGTAGCCTGACTCTGTGTCTGGCTGTCTGGCTGTCTGACTGTCTGCTTGTTTGGTTTGTTTGGCTGTTGTCGCAGCGAGCATAATAAAATATATTTTATCATTGATCTGAACGCAAACAAACAGGCTCAGGGCAAACACGACAAACGCACTAAATGCGTTTCTATTCACAAAAGCCAGCAGGAGGCGGCAGGAGGCGGCAGGAGGCAGCAACTGAAGGGTAATGAATGAAGGCACCCAATAGAGTGGGCGAATAGCATTTTCAGCTTTATCATGCAGCAGCATTTTATTTGAGAATATTAAAGAACTTCTCGCCGGGCATAAGAGGCAATCTCGTGGGAATGGCGAACTCTGCTCGCTTGGATAAAGCGCTCTGACACTGAGCGTCATCTGAGGACGGTGTTAGTGAATGACTACTGTAACTTGAATTGTTTCTTTGTTGAAGTAAGTGAACTTTACGTCAATTTTGTGTTGGTTTTTCGACGAATTCAACTCAGCAAGTGAACTTGTTGCGGCCTTCATGCACGAAAAGCTGCTTTCACTGGGTTACAATTAACTTCTGTAGGTGAAGTGCATATATATGAGATATATTCTTAGATGAGGCATGCCCAACTACTAGATACTCTGTGGCACAATGAATACTGAAAACTCGAAGAGGTGCAGGGATATATCTAACGAATAACTAACAAATATTAATCATTTTAAAATTAATATATATCATATTAATTATTTATTTATTTTAGTTTCTTTTTTCTTAATATTATTTTCTATTTATTTATTTAATTTTTTTTTTGTATTTATATATATATATATACTTATATTATTTTATTTTAATATTTTTTTATTTATTTTATTTTATTTATTTGTTTATTTTATTTTACTTAGTTTTATTATTGTTATAATTATTTTTATATTATTTTGTCTGTTTCTTATTGATTTATTTATTTGTTTCATTTTATTTGAAATTTTTATTGATTTATTTTATTTTATTTTTATTTATTTTATTTTATTTATTTAATTTTTTTATTATTTTATTTATTTATTTTAAATAAATTGTTTTACATTTTTATTTTTTTATTTATTTTTTTATTTTTATTTTATTATTATTATTAATAGTATAATTTATTTATTTATTATTTTGCATCCTGCCTGCACTTAGGAACCTATCCAATTCAACTAGGTTTACCTATCTATATACTAATCCGCATACCACGCTCAAGATCGACTTGACCTGCTATTGATATAAGAAACATAAAATATTCCCTTTAAATTTTCCTTTAGCTACTGCCTACACCATTCTTCTTCTTGCTCCCCTTTCGAACTAAACTCTGTGAGTTAGTTATATTTGGCCTATCTCTGAGCTGCTCAGTATTCATCTCTCTCTCTCTCTCTCTCTTTATTAAACAATAAAGAGATTTTACAATCCAGAGATTGTTGCATTCACATTTAATTTGCTCAACTCTTTTGCCTTTTCTTTATTTTAGTCCCATCATTGAATAACAACAACAACAAAACTCTGAACGAACAACAGCAATATGGAAAGAAGAAGATGTAGCGCCGCAACCGCTTGATTTTGGGCAGGAGACGTGCTGCAGCAGCCACGCCCCGCTGCTAGCCGCAGCAAGTGGCAGTGGCTCTAGCAAACAATTTAATTAAAATATGCATGTGCCCCACGTGGATTAAGTGGTTGGAGGTAGTTGACTCGCTCTTAGTTATTGTTGTTGTTGTTGTTGATGGCAAAAGCAACTGCTGCTGTTGGGACGACAACAACATCAACCAGCAGCAGCAGCAGCAAATGTCGGCATCAGCAGATGACAAAAGTGTGCAAAGATGCCAAATTGAAACATTTGCACTGACAGCTGCCCACAGCCCATAACAAGGGGCTACACCACTTCGCACCAGTCGCTGAGCCACCCGCACTTGTGCTACGTGCCGCCTTTACGTTGATGATTTTGTTATTGTTGTTGTTGTTGTTGTTGTTGTTGTTGTCATTGCCATAAAACTTCTAGCCACTTGCTCTACATTCAACATTCAGTGTTGTCTTTCCACTCCACTCTCTATCTACCTCATTCTCTTGCTCTTTCTTCCTCCCTCTCTCCCTTTCTCTCTCCCTCTTTCTCCATCTCTCTTTCGCTCTGTCGGCTGGTTTTTGCGTTTTTAATTTCGCTTTGTGACAATTTTTTGCAATTGTCAACCGTCTCGCGCTTCGTCCCAGCACCGCCCTCGCTCCCTTACACCACTCAACACTCCCCACTCCCCACTCTCGGGTTCCCCCCCACGAGAGCCATTCAGGATTCACCCACTTTTTTGCAACAATTCTTTTTCGCGCTGCCATTTGATAAGTTTGACAGCGGCTACTCCACATCTTTGTCTACCAGTCCTGCCTCTACCGCTCCTTCTCTCTGCATCTGTTCCTCACTCTATATATATCTTTCACTTTCTATCTCCATCTCGTTTCTTTATTTTTTTGTTTTTTGTTTTTGAGCTGTCTGTGTGCAAATAAGCAGCGTCAGGGCGTCAAACTGAAAATAAATGAGCCAAAACGTACGGAACGTAACTGCGGGTTGCCCAAGCCAAGCGGGACACAACAGCTTGGACAGCCGGACAGCCGGACAGCCGGATAGTTGGACAGCAGGACAGATGAACGTAGCTGTATAGCTTGGATATTGTTGCTGAAGTGAAAACAAATTAACTATCTCACGCTGTGTTTTTATGCTGCAGTTGTCCCCTCTCCCTCTCTTTCCCCCTCTCTCTCTCTCTTTCTCTCTTTCTCTCTGTCACTGGGACAAACAAAGGAGGACGCAACGACGTGTCGAGTCGACTCGACTCGAGTCGCTCCTAGGCACTGGCAAACACTCCACAGCTCTCAAACTCTTAGACTACGAAGCAGCGCCAACTTTGTTGACTGACAATACTCTAAACGTGATCAAGTCTCAAGACTTTTACGTGGATTTCCGAGCAAGCAGTTTGTCATTTATGGTAATCGATCTTTGTTCAGATATTGATCACGTTCTGGACTTGCTTTTTATGGCATACTTTTTTAAGTAGAGATAAATTCAGTAGAGATTAAAATCATTCACATTATTAGAGTCAGAGTCAGAGTCAGAGTCAGAGTCAGAGTCAGAGTCAGAGTCAGAGTCAGAGTCAGAGTCAGAGTCAGAGTCAGAGTCAGAGTCAGAGTCAGAGTCAGAGTCAGAGTCAGAGTCAGAGTCAGTCTCAATCTCAGTCTCAGTCTCAGTCTCAGTCTCAGTCTCAGTCTCAGTCTCAGTCTCAGTCTCAGTCTCAGTCTCAGTCTCAGTCTCAGTCTCAGTCTCAGTCTCAGTCTCAGTCTCAGTCTCAGTCTCAGTCTCAGTCTCAGTCTCAGTCTCAGTCTCAGTCTCAGTCTCAGTCTCAGTCTCAGTCTCAGTCTCAGTCTCAGTCTCAGTCTCAGTCTCAGTCTCAGTCTCAGTCTCAGTCTCAGTCTCAGTCTCAGTCTCAGTCTCAGTCTCAGTCTCAGTCTCAGTCTCAGTCTCAGTCTCAGTCTCAGTCTCAGTCTCAGTCTCAGTCTCAGTCTCAGTCTCAGTCTCAGTCTCCAGTCTCAGTCTCAGTCTCAATCTCAGTCTCAGTCTCAGTCTCAGTCTCTGCTTCTCTCTCCCTCATTTCATTTCTCTGGCAGGGTCTTTCCTATTCGACTTGCCTTTGTCTCTCTCCCTCTCTCCCTTTCTCTCTCTCTCTCCAACTCCTGGCTCTTTCACTTTCATTTTGTTGTCTCTGTCAATTCGGTTTATCGCCGCCATTGCTGGCGTTGATGCCGTCGTTTGTTGTCATCGTCTTTGGCTTTTATTTGCGTAACAATTTCGCTTTATGCGACAGCAACGTCTTTGGCGCTGGTCAACAACAGCTCGGCTCTCATCCCGGATTTGGAGCTCAGGTCTGGCCGCAGCTCCTGCACCTGTTGATGAGCTGTAAATGAGCGTATTTTTTTTCGTTTTCGTATTTTTTGTATGCTAATGCCCATCTGCCCTCGCACTTGTGTGCTCTGTGCACTCGACACTCCACTTCAGCTTCAGCTTCAGCTTCAGCATCATTTCGCTTTGGCTCGCATCGCTAACTGTCAAATCCACAATCCACAGCACTTTAAGCCACTGCCGTGCTGCCACTGATGACGCATAATACAAAAATATGAAGCATACGCACTGTGTGTGCGGGGACTCGCCCCCATCTCCCACCACCTCGTGCACAACTTTCAAATATGAGTGGCTTGACAATATGCACTGCTACAGTTGCTCCATTTCCTTCTACATCCTCAGCTCCATCTGCAGCTCTCTGTCTTCTCTGTCTGTTGACTCGCTAAGCCAGTTGGCACCAGTAACCATAACTTAGAAACGCAAACAAGCTGAATTTGCTGACGACTCCAGGACTCGGCCGCCCCTCACCGCCGGCTCACACAGCTCAGACCTTAAACTTCTGGTTGGCTTAGGTGCTGTGATCCGTTGGCTTGCAGTGCTAGTGCTGTAGCTGTTACATTTCAATTGAAAGGATTTACATTTTGTTGTTATGTTTCAGCATTTTTGTTTTACAGCTCGGTCGCTTGTTGGGGTCGTGCCCCGAAAACAACCAACAACCCAGCGACGACCCAACAAACCCCCGACAACCCAACGACACAGCAAATTTTCTAATGTTACGCACGAACTACATAGACAGAGCAGCCAGTCAAGGGGCGAGATGTCATAATTGTGTGGCTAGGATAAATGTTGTGAGTGTGACTGTGAGGGAGAGAGAGAGGCAGAGAGCGAGAGAGAGGGACTTTCTCCCGACTGCTGGCTGTGATTGTGGCTGTCACATGCTGTCTTGTTTGAACAGCAAAGAAACGCATTCACGCCCCAAAAATCGTTGCAAGCTGGCAAAAAAAAAAAAAAATGTATATATGATTCCTTAACGTTTGCACAAGTGCAATGCGATTCGCATAATGTGATTTTGAATGTCGACCTCATGCCAGTCACACTCAAAGCACTCACAATTGACTTGTGTTTGGTATTCATTAATATCATTCATATAAATATATCTTACTTTAAGCTATGCAAATCAGACAACTGAGCTTAGATAATCAATTGCTTTTGTGAATACACGTACTGAAGTTATCAAATGGAATGGAAACTAATTTCCGAGTAGCGAAGCTAAATGAAATCCTGGAACTATTTGAGACTTTTTGATAAATTCTCTCTCTCTCTCTCTCTCTCTCTCTCTCTCCTCCCTCCTCCCTCTCTCTCTCTCTCTCTCTCTCTCTCTCTCCCTCTCTCTCTCACTCTTTTTCAGTTCTCCATATGGCAAATATCTCTAATAATATATATATGGAAATGCTTCAAGGTCTCTTTCCAGGTCCACTTACTTGACTAATATGCGACTATGCGAGTCTTATTATCACTTATTAGCTGCAGCTCTTACTCCAATTCTCTTTCTTGCTCTCTGTTTAGTTATCCAATGCAAACTCTAGCTATTAATCCATGTCTTGGTTCTCTTTTGAGTTGACTTTTCATTGTTCACTCCAGTTTTCTTTAAAATTCATTTTGCAGCTTAGTCAAGTAATCCTCTAAGTCAACCTCTTGAGTTCCTTTTCCAGCTTTATTTCAGTTATGTTTTGTATTATCTTTCCAGCTTCCATTTCAGTTAGCTTTTAACTTTTCTCTCATTAGGCTTCTCTGTTTAGTTTTTATTCAAGTTCAGGTTCTTATTCCAACTCACATTCAAAATCTATAGATTCTTATTAAAGATCTCTTTCACTTCACTTTCCAGTTATGTTTTCAGTTCCTACTCAAGTTACATTTCTAGTTCTCTTTCCAGCTCTCCTTCAATATTTATTTGAATTCTTCGCAAAGTTCTCTTTCCAGCTCAGTTTCTCTGTCCAATTTTCGTGACTGCTCTCTATACAATTGCAGCTCTCATTCCAGTTCGCTTTCCAGTTCTTATTCATGCTCTTTTTCCAGTTCTCTTTCCAACTGTCTTTTCAATTATATTGCCAGCTCTCAAACCACTTATCTTTCCAGCTTTCATTCTAGTGTTCTTTCCAGTTCTCATTTCAGTTCTTATTCCTACTCTCTTTCCAGTTCTCATTCCAGCTTTCATTCCAGTTCCACTTTCTAACTCTCTTTCCAGATCTTCACTCAGTTCTTTTTTCAGCACTCTTACCAGTTCTTTTTCTAGTTCTCAATCCAGTGCTCCTTCCAGGTCTTCAACCAGTTCTCTTTCCAGCTCTCAATCCAGTTCTCTTTCCAGTTCTCATTCTAGCTCACTTTCCAACTCTCTTTCCGATACTCTTTCCAACTCTCTTTCCAGTTATCTTTCCAGCTCTCAATTCAGTTCTCTTTCCAGCTGTCAATCCAGTTCTCTTTCCAGTTCTCATTGTAGCTCATTTTCCAACTCTCTTTCCGATACTCTGTCCAGCTCTCATTCCAGTGCTCCTTCCAGCTCTTAATTCAGCTCTCTTTCCAGCTGTCAATCCAGTTCTCCTTCCAGTTCTCATTCAAGCCCACTTTCATACGCTCTTTCCAACTTTCTTTCCATTTCATTTTCCAGCTCTCTTTCCACGTTCGCAATCATTCCAGCTCCTTTATTTAGACCCAGCATCCAGATCTACTTCCAGCAAGCTTTCCAGCAGACTTTCCATAATGCATTCTTCCCACTTCCCTTCCATACTTCTTACGCATTCTGTTTCATCTCTCTCTCTCTCTCTCTCCTCTCCTCTCTCTCTCTCTCTCTATCTATCTCTCTCTCTCTCTCTCTTTCACCAGATCCCATTCCCGTTGGTCTCCCCCAAGCAGCTCTGCGTCCACAACTCATTTCGCCTGTGCATTCAAACGACCGCGTGCTTAACGACCTTTTAATTGTCATGTGTCTTGTGGGTTGTGTGTTGTGTTTTGTGCTCTGCGCTGTTGTGCTCTGTGTCTGTGTCTGTGTCTGTGTGTGTTATGTGTATACCTTGCATTCAGTTAACTTGCAGCGCCACCTAGCGGCCAAAAATAGACAAAGTTGTCGAATATTCACCGCAAGTTGTGGTCGCAGCGCAGCAGACGGGAACGTGGACGGAGGATGGAGGATGGAGGATGGAGGGTGGAGGGCACTCATGTCGGGTTGTTTTGGGGCTGACTCGTCTTTTTAGCTAGAAATAAACTCATTTTAAATACTTTTGCCAACAATTTGTCATAATTTGGCTCATTTCGGCGGCAACACAGAGAGAGAAAGGCGCCAGCTTTTGTCACTGCAACAGATTTTCGAGTAGATTTCGTGAAGGGGACGACGAGTCGCGACGGCGCGTCACTGTGGCAAAACTTTTGCGTGCGACTGAGCGTGGCTGTGGGCTGCGGTTGGGACGGTAGCGGTGGCGGTGGCGTTGGCGGGGTATGGCATGGAAGCCCGGAAGTTGGCGCTTGCCACAGCGCCCACCCCTTCTATTTGTATTGCATTGCATTGTGTGTTAAGTTCTTAAGCGCTGCCAAAAACTTGAGTCGAGGCAGCCGAAGCGCTTAAAAAGTGCCGCCTATGCAGTTACACTTGCCCCAAGGGCCCGCCTCGCTGAGCAGAGCAGCTGGGCCAGATGGATGGGGTTGAAATGTGGCATCGGGAGATGTCGGTTCGACGGGGTAGTTGCTACTTTATTACGTGCACAAACACGACACGAAGGCAGCTCCACAGAGTTTTTGGCTATGTGCATAATTTTCTAAGGCGAAGCAACAAATAATGTTGTCTGCTAGCAGCCAGAGGCAGAGCTCGTGGATGGTGATGAGGGGGGGGGGGGGGGGGGGGGGGGGAACTGGGGGGTAGCTGCCTTTTGTTGCAAAGTATTGAACCGGCGGGCCGTTGCAGACAATTGCATAAGATTCAAGATGCCGTCGGGTTGCTGGCGGCAGGCGGCAGGCGGCAGGCGGCAGGCGGCTCTAGCCTCAACAAAGCCAGCTCAGGCAGGAGTTTGCTTGGGCTCGGGTTTGGGTTTGGGTTTGGGCCTGGGTGGCTGAAACGTGCGCAGACAAAAGCCTGAATGCGCTGGGTTGCCTGACAAGCGCCTCATGTCTGCAAAAAATTACATTTAAGTTACTAAAATTACAATACAAAATTGAAATATCTCATTTCAACATGCAGTTCAGGCAATTCTTCATGCGTAGCATTGGCGATGGGCATACAGACGTGGCAGGAGGCGGAGTAGGGGTTAGGGGGTGTAGAACTTGGGGTAGGTTGCAACTTGCAATTACTGTACAGACAGACAGCAGTTAGCGAAGCCACAAAAAGGCCAAATACATCTGGGTGTATGTGCCATGTGCCATGTGTGTGTGTGTTGAGGGAGGCGAGAAGACAACTCCAAGACAGAACCCTAACGAGCCGCATGCCGACAACGAGGCAGACAAAACTTTACAAAATTTATCAACGAGTTCTGCGAATGTGTGTGTGTGTGTGTGCTTTTGCATTTATGAAAATGTAATAATAACAAAAGACGCAATGCAGACGCGGCAGCAGCAGCAAACTCAAAACAAACACAAGGAGACAACGAGCCAAAGCAACGACGAAGACCCAGACAGAGACGCAGACGCAGGGCAGGGTGCTGGCAGAGATGGGGCCAGAGGGGGGTGGTTGGCATATATGTTTCATAAGTATTTGCAGATAGGCAAACATATGGCTGACTGAATGCACAATATAATGGCACACACACACACACACACACACACACACACTCGCATATTTAGCTGCAACTGCAATGCATCTGTGGCTATAACTGTAACAAATTTTGCAAATTTTGCAAGTTTGGAAAAATTTGTCAAAACAAGTTATTATCAAATGTTGATCACAAAAGAACAGAAACAAATACGGCACACACACACTGAGAGAGAGAGAGAGAGAAAGAGCGAGAGAGAGAGAGATGTAGCAAAGATACGATTGACTGGCGCCAAAAACTAAGAACGACAAATGTCAAATTTAGCAGAGTTCGATATATGTATATGAAGGTTTGTATAATATATGTATATACACTTATCTAGATACAGATATATCTATTCCAATATACTAACGTACACATATTTATTTACACAGTATTATTGCAAAATCTTTTGTTTACTTTTTTCTCTCAAAAACCTATTAAAAAAATACATCAAGTTGGATAGATTGATAGAACGAAAAAAAAAAAAAACTTGCTCATCAACAAAAAGAAATAAAAAACTACTGAGAATAACAAAAGTTGTTTTTTTTTCTGAAAAAACAAGTAAGGGAAGCTTTATCAGAGATGATATAAGATATAAGAAACTCTGTAAACAGTTCAGCATTTTCTAGAATTTTTTTTATAATATAAAAAATAAATAAATAAATATATCAAATTAGAAACTTCTATAAGAAACTTAAAACTATAATTAGAAAATCATATAGACATATGGGATATAATCCAAGCTGCCTAACTAGAAGATACCCTGCAATTCGTGCGAATTTTCTAGAATTTGTTTCATATATGGAGCCAATAATAAAAATATGACAAACATTTAAAATTTCTAAAAAAAAATATATATATAAAAATAAATGCAAAAATTGGAAACTCTAGCTATAAAGCTTACCAGGAAATGATCTGCAATCAGTGCGATGTTTTTTAGAATTTTTTAATAAATGGATCTGATATGTAAAATATGACAAAAATTAAAAATTTCCTAAATAAACATAAGTTCAATATTTGGAAACTCAAGCTATAAAAAAAAATGTAAGAGATGTAATATAATAACGGAAGCTCAATAAGATTTTTAATCGACAACACTAAGAGGGGATGGGTTATCGATTAAGAGTCTAGCAATTATAATTTCTGAGATCTGTATATGTTTTTAAATAGATGTATATGAAGCGAACGGAAAACGGGCGGAGGGATGGGCGGATAGATAGGCAGAGTGATGCAGAGATGAATGGATAAATGGATGGAGGGACGGACGAGGGATATACGGACATACAGACATACGGACATACGGACATACAGACATATGGACGGACGTAGGAATAGAAACTCAGCCTGACATATGGACGGGCATACGTACGTACTGACGGATAAATGGAAAGAGAGCAAAATAGATGAACGAACAAATGAACAAAGTGATAGTTAGGCACATGGACGGAAGGACAGACAGAGCTGATCAACAAAAAAATACAGTGGACCCTCTGTTAACGAACATCTCGCATAATGAACACAATTATTTGGCAAAATAAGTTTCGCTTAGCGAACAATGTTATACGTATATATTAACAAAACAAGAAAAATATTTTGAAAGCATTTCTTGTATGCAAAAATTCTGTCTACGTTAAACAACGAAATAGAGGAAATCCCGAATACACATTAAATGTTGTTCTGTTCATTGACCGTAATCCGTGAGTCGATTGTATATACTTTATGAGGCCTGCCACGCCTCCTTTTGCTTGTTATACATTTAACATTTAACCTGTTCCTCAGCATAATATTAAGCTAACTAAGATCATTAGAAGCGACACTGAGAGAAAGAAACCCAAAAGCGATTTTCTTTTGGCGATTTTCCTGCACTTTTCAGATATTTTACTAGATTTTTATACTAAATGAGATTTGATAAGAAAAAAAAGTAACATTTACTTAGCCAAGTCTAGAGGCTAAGGAACTTCAACGCAAGGGCTTCAGCAGCAGCAGCAAACCGAGTAGATATCTTAGGAATCATACGACATATAAGCAGCATATATAATATTACATGAATAAACATTTCTTGACGACTCTAGTCTAATACCAGATACAGATATGAGCTCATATTTTATGGTACTTTACTAAAGCTAGTAAATTTTCGATCATTTCTAAGCATTTAATCTTCAAGCACATACATATGTATATGATATGATATACTATTCAGATTCGGGTAGCTCAGCGACTGGCAGCTCGACCCAGATGGGAATCCGTTGATGCTGCTGCTGGTATCACCTGCTGCCACTCTGGCTGCAACGGGGAGGAATAAAACTTCAATTAGCAGCGCAAATCAATGTCTGAGCCGTGCTAATGCCGCCAGACAAGAGCGGACAGCAAAAAGCCGAAACTGAAACCGAAACAGAAGCAGAAAACCAAAAACCGAAGCAGCGTACCCAATATACATGTATAAAAAAAATAAACAAAAAATAAAAACAGAAATACAATAAAAAACAACAGTAAAAAAAATCTAAAACAAAGTTGGAAAAAAGTTAAAGCCGCGTGTCCGGCGACGTTGCGGGCATTAAATTGATAGAGAATCGAATGCGATGGCAACATAAACAACAAAATTGTTGCTGCCAGCTAATGGCTAGGGGTGAGGGTGGCTTGGGCGGCGGGAGTTGTATGGAGCGCTGCGATTTTTCGCCTTTGATAGAAAAACAATTTTTCTACTCCATTTCACGCGTTCAAGGCAGCAGCAGCAGAGGCAACAGCAGCAGCAGGGGCAGCGATTCAGGCGTGGCAGGGCTTAACATAGTAGAAGTTGTTGCAGAGCGGCGCTGTGGGTGTGTGTGTGGGGGGGGGGGGGGGGGTGTGTGTGGGGGGGAGGGGGGGTAACATTGGGGGAGTTTGTGGTGTTCTCGAAGCGCTCGTCAGCGTAAAGATGCCACCAGACCGATAAACGCTAGAAATCAAATAACAATAAAAAACAATTTTTTATACGCGTATCGGAACAGCACTAAGCCATGGCTAAAAAAAAAAAAAAAACTGATGCTCTCTCACTCTCCCTCCCACTCTCCCACTCACTCTCTCTCTGTCTGTCTTGCCCACTTGTCTGGCGAAAGTTTTGCCAGCATTGACCCAATTGTTCTTGTTGTTCTAAATAAGCATTTCGCTCAGTGTAGTTCTCTCTCTAGCTGCCAGCCCAAAAATCACAAAAAAAAATTGACAGAAATAATTAAATCAAAATTGATCAAACAACAACAACAAATAGCAGTCAAAAAATACCCGTTCGCTGATCAGCCGATTCTATGACGTCAACTAATTAACTTCTCTGCCTGGTTCTTCTTCTTATTTTCTTGCCTATTATATTTCATATTAGTTTTAATGTTCTCAAGTTGATTTTTCAAGTCTGCTTTGTATAATAATACGATATATGTATATTTTTATTTACATTTATATTTATGCTTAATTATACATGCAGTATAACTGAATCGATCTGATTTTGTTTTTCAATATATTTTTGAAGACTTGAAAGGTTAAACCATCAGCATTTGCTGCTGTTATATAATACACAATTTTTATTAATTTTGAAAGAGGATAAAACATATGTAAATAGATATTTGTAAAATCATTTTTATACATTTTTTATGTTGTTTAAAAATTTAAAATTTAAATTAATACAATATTTTTTTAAACAACTTTAAAAATTTATAAAAATTATATATATATTTATATACATAATTCCTTCTTTTAGAATATTGAAATATCTATCTAATATATATATGTATATTGATTGATATATTTCGAACAACCTTAAACATTGCATTTTGCAAATGAACAAATTTTAAGCTTTCGAACTCTTGTTATATCCTGAACCCATTGAAAATTACAGATTTTGGATGCCACGCCCACTTCGCCCTCAATAAACACATTTCAAATAGTAGAGAGTTGCAATTTGTCAAATAGATACATTTAGATAGATTTAGATACTCCTAATCTACTCGGAAAATGTCGTAAGGATCGTCTATCTAGAAGTTCAGCCCAGCCCATCCGCAAGCCACGGCCGTGCACGGCAGCAACTGTGCGGTTAGCAGAGTGCGCGCTCATAAGTGCGTAAAGAAGAAGAGTATCACTTTTTTTTGCATGGGTTGAGGGTATCTCGTAGTCGAGCCGTCTCGACTAGAGCCTTCTTACCTGTTTTCTATATTCATATGAATAAGTTATAAACAATTTTAGCTAACTTACGCAAATGTTAAGATGATGTTATGTTATTATTATGTTATTATTCATATGTTATTTGTTATGTTATTTTTATTTTGTTATCATTATTGTGTTATTAATTTTATGTTATCAATATTATGTTATTACTGTTATGTTATTATTATTATGTTATTTGGATTATGTTATTATTATTGTTTTATTATTGTTATACGTATGTGTTATTACTGTAAACAAATTATTTCGCGAAGAATTCCGCGATTCAGTTAGCTGTCTTGATAAAATATTTCATATAATCAAAATGTCTCGTATAAAAATGTTCTTTAATTTTAACAAACGCTGTCTATAGATGCAAAATTTTATAATCTTATTATATATAAAGTGAATTGGACTTTAGTTTCCAAAAGTCGATTTGAAGATGGAATTTTGCATAATATAAACAGAAATACGAGTATGTACCAAAATCTAATCAAATAAGCCAAGAAAGCAAATGAAATATTCCATATTTAGCTTCAGTGAACAGAGCTGCTGCTGTTTAACGCAGCTCACAGAGCTGGGGATTGTTCTGGGATGAGCTGCGCGAACGCTAAAGAGATTTGTCAACAGACAAGTTAAAGACAATTTAATGACTAATTCGGATAATGAATATGCGAATAATAATAAATATCATGTGTCCGGCCAGAGGCAGAGCCACAGCTAACGCTTTTGGCTGACCTACAGCGCGTACGTTGACGTTAATGGGGAACTCGCAAACCCGCTTGGCCCTGAAGTGGCCAAAAGCCATATGACAACTTCCCACTACCTCTAGTCGAGTCTTATGGCGACGCAGATGCGTAGCTGTTGAGCCAAGCTGATTTGAACTTGACTTCCAGCTAAACCTGTGCTCAGCTTCTCTTTCCGACTCTTGAGCCTACGTGTGTAGCTGATCAACTTATTCATGGTCTAGAGGCAATGAATAGAACTTGTTCTACTCGCAATATTCACACTTCAACTACTTTTGAGCATATTCCGAGGGTATTCAGTTACGTCTAGAAGCGTATTCAATGTCTAGAGATAATCAAATGGCCATACACATTAATCTTATACCAAATACAGTGATAACTGGCTAAAGTGGCATTGAGAAGAATTTCTAGCCGAAAATTAAATCTAATATGGAAACATTTACTAGATGTTAAGATTTATTGAAAGATTTATACATGTTTTTTTTTTTATGATGAGATAACGAGCTTTACTGTACTTCTTGTTACTTAAGAAGATACCATACTTTTGTTAGATATAAGCTTTACTGTAAGTCTTCTCAGATTTGGATTATGTTTATATATATAGCTGAGATTTGCTATATTTTTTCTTGTTGTATAGAAAGCAAGTATTTCTTATACGAAAGCTTTACTGTAGCTCATCTCTCTCTCTCTCTCTCTCTCTCTCTCTCTCTCTCTCTCTCTCTCTCTCTCTCTTTCTCTCTCTCGCTCTCTCTCTCTCTCTCTCTCGCTCTCTCTTTATGAATATGTTGAATATGGGAGGTAAAGATTTATAGCATCTGAGTTTGACTGAGTAGCTTTACTGTACGGAGCAGCTTTACTGTACGTATTCTTTCATTTAGCATTTGCTGTTGTATAGTTTTACTGTACTTTGTCTGCCTTCTTATCATGAATATTTTTTTTGTGTATGTTAAGCAAACGTTAGTGTTAGCTGAGCTTTACTGTACGTTTGCTCTCCTCAAGAGATAAATGGATTTTGCTGAGATATTAAATATTTCTCATAGGAGACATTTACTATAAGATTCTTACTCTCGATCGCACCTTGTCTTTATCTCCCTCTCTCTCTCTCTCTCTCTCTCTCTCTCTCTCTCACACACTCTCTCTCACTTAATCTCCCTTCAAGAACCCATTCAAAATCAATTGATTTCATAAGTTTTTGACCCATTTTTCCAGATCTTCTTTCATTAGGAACTCTTCAAATGGACTTAACTCTCTTGGCTCAAACAAAGAAGGCTTTCTCCACATATATATATTCCGTATCAGTTCTTTAATACAATGAACAAAGAAACAAATCAAAAGCCCAAAAATCCCCCAAACGAATATCAACTTCAGACCGATAGACATCTGGTAGCGATAAAATGTTCATGAACAAACATGGATAATTTCGCTTTATTTTTTTGTGTAATTTTTTTTATGAACTCATCACAAAGCAAATGCTATAGAGATGCTGTTGTTGTTATTGTTGTTGTTGCTGTTCAAGCATTAGGAAACAAGTTAAACGAGAATTGCGAGCTGGGCAGAATCGCAAGCCAGGTTAGTCTAGCTCCCCCGAAAAAAAAAAAAAAAACAGAAAAACAGAAAAAACCTGTACGAAATTCAATTTCTTTTCATGATAACAAAAAAAAAAAAAATGATATATATATATGTACATAATTTTGTATGTAGTATAATAATCAGCATAAGCTTGCTGTCGACGTCGACGTCGACGTCGCGACGCCTCAGTCGGCAGCTAATCAATAAAACGCGTTAATTATTGTTTGGTTTAAAGCCTGATTACAACACCAGCGAGAGGCTTAGAACGCCAGCGAACGCTTAACGCAAAACACACGCGCAGCACCAGCAGCAGCAAAAAAGAGATAGAAAAAAAAAAGCAAAAGCAACAGCGAAAAAAACAACAAAAAAAAAAAAAAACGTCGAAAAGACGACAATAAACGCGCACGATAAAAGTCGCCAGCGGCCAAAAACGCGCTCATTGCGTGCGCTGTTTTCGCAACGGTAAATTAGGTAGCACAGCTGCTGAGAGTCCGGGCAGAGGATAACAGTTACACAGATACGTAGCTATACAGTTATAGAGCGAGCCATAGATACGCGGCGCCAGGATGAGGATGCGGCACGCATTTGCTGGATTAATTGTCTGTTGGCTGGCAGTTTGTCAACCGCAAGGTAAATATTTTTGTGCCTCGGCGCAGCACTAACAACAATAGCAACAGCAGCAGCAGCAACAGCAGCAGCAGCAACAACAGCAACAGCAGCAGCCATAACAATAACAACAATAGCGAAGCGAACAGCGGGCAGACAGGATAATGACACCAATACACGCCTACACACACACACACACACACACACAGACACACACACACATGCGCGCGCGTCGCGTACTTTTAGGCTTTGATATTACAGCAATAATTGCGAAATTATCGCCGGATTTTGCGGCAACGTGCACTGCATACTGACAGGCAGCAGCAAAAGGACAACAGCAACACCAAAAACGCAGCCCGAAAAAAGGCCGCACACACAACAGTCCATTTCTCTCCCACTCTCTCTCTCTCTCTCTCTCTCTCTCTCTCTCTCTCTCACTGTCGCTGCAAGTGAAGTTGCAAACATTTACTTACGCTCGGCGATTAAACGCGTTTCCAAATTATGTGTCAACAACAACAGACAGTTAAAATATCCAATAACATTATATAACACTTTATATAATCAACGTGTTTTTTTTTTTGTACATTTTTTTTATTTATTTATTTTTTTTTGCTCAAGCAAAAAGTGCAACATGTGCGCATATTAAAGTGTTTCAATTGACAAAGTGATACAAAAATTTATTTAATTTAATTATTTGTGTGAAATAATTTGAAAAAAAAACTTTTTTTTTACATTTTGTTTTAACTGTGTGGAAATCTTGAGTGCTGAAATTGCCTAAATTGACATTGAGTGTAATTATATATATATATTTTTATATAATATTTATATAATTTCTATATTATATATCAATATTAATATGTGAGACTAATCAACTGTGAACACTCTTACAATTTTAGTAAATATAACATTTGAGCATTTCTTTGAATATATGGAATTTTTATTTGCATATATGGAAATTCTACATCAGACAAAATTTATAATTAATTTTTTATTATATTATATTAATTCAATATAAAAAATGGAATATTCTGTGAAGTTTTATTTTATAGAGTTTTGAATTTATTTTAATAATAGAAAACATTTTTTTTTGTGAAATTCCCAAATTTCATAAAAAAAAAATTGTTTAATATTTTAAAATATTGTATAATAAAATTTTAATTTAAAAAAAATTTAATTATAATAATAATATAATAAAAAATAAATTTAAAATCTTGTTTGATGAGTTTATGTAGAAATTCAATATATTTAAATGTTTTTTTTTTTTTTTTTTTAATTTGTATATATTTTTTTAATGTATATATGTTATTATATTTGTTTTTCTATATACATTTAGGATTCTAATTCTTATTTAAATTTCTACAAAAGTTTCTAATTAAACTCATTTAAAAAAATTGAAAAAAAATTTTTTTTAACTTGGTAATGAACTCATACACTAAAAAAAATTTCAAAAATTATTAAGATTTTTTTTACTTTTGAAAAGCCAACTTTTTTGTATATTAATAATATTCGATATAAATTATTTGCAATTATAACAAACATGTTATTTAAGTTATTTTCTAATAGTTCTTAAATATTTTTTCATATGCAGCAATTTGCTTTAAATTTCATAATAAGTTTTAACAGTATTTTAGTAAATGTGGTACATAAAAAATGTATAATTTCATTTCATATCTTCCAAGAGAATTTATACAATTTATATATATATTATATATAATTCCTTGACTTCACATCAAATAGTTTGCATAACAAAAAGTTGAACGAAAAGTTGGAAGCAGCTAAGAAAACAAAAAAAGAAAGACGAAGAGACCGCCGGCAGAATTTGAAAATAATAATAATAATGGGAAAAATACCGCGCACATTAAATGATATTCAAATTAGAATCAGTCAAAAACAAAGATAAAAAAACAAATAAGATGGAAGAAAAAAAAAAAACAGAGCCGAGAGCGAGGCGTGTGGAACAAGTTTGAGGAGTTCTTTGAGCCAGTTGAGCTCTGCCCATTTTTGTTGCTGTCTCTGTCTATGTGTGTGTGTGTATTTTAGGGGGGATTATAAATGCATGAATCTTGTGATATGTTTATCTTAAATATCGCACAACAAATAACAAAGTTTCGCCAGATGGGCAAAAACTTTTGCATTTACCTTCTGCTCGCATCTTAAACTCAACTTTCGCACTCACTCACTCTCTCTCTCTCTCTCTCACTCTCTCTCTCTCTCTCTCTCTCTCTCTCTCTCTCTCTTTTTTGTAGTTGAGGCACAGTTTGCACTGTTCGGTCAACCCGCCTTTGGCGGCCAAGGTGGCTTCTATGGAGGTGGACGTCCACGTCAAGGCTCCGCATCCCTTGCCAATACAAACGCCTACGAACGCCAGGTTGAGCTTGGCAACGATGTGGAGTACAGTCGGGGCATATCCAACTCCCGTGCAGTGACACGCCAGAACGGACAGCGCGTCGTCGCCAATAGCCAGGCGCTGACGCGCGGCTTGGAGCTGGGCGGACTGCAGCTGGGCAACACGTTCACGCGCACACGCACCAATGCGAACGGCGCCGTGAGCGGCGGCGTGGCCAATCAGTTCCGTGTGGGCGACTTGGGTCTGGGCGCCTCCCTGTCGCCGGATAATATCCGGCAGGGCTTCGGACTGCAGCGCAGCGCCAATGGTGATGTGCGCCTGGGCCTGGGTCTG
Organism: Drosophila koepferae; assembly: GCA_030914345.1. Classification (NCBI taxonomy): domain Eukaryota; kingdom Metazoa; phylum Arthropoda; class Insecta; order Diptera; family Drosophilidae; genus Drosophila; species Drosophila koepferae. The sequence goes on from JAUESR010000209.1 coordinate 5,651,301, forward strand.
CTCAGCCTTGATCTGGACAGGAAAGTGGAGGACAGCAATACGCTCAGCCAGGCACAAGTGAATGCTCAGGGTCGTGGCGCACGTGTCGGCGCCAACAGCAACAGCCTGACCAACAATCAGCAATTCGGCGGCGTCAATGTGAAGGAGACGTTCAGCAACTCGAATGCCTATGGACGCACGCGCTTTGGCCAGACCTCGGCCAATGCGGGTGGATTTGGTGAGACGGCTGCCTCGCGTGGCTTCCCTTATGGCAACGGTTTCCGCACTCGCCGCACACCCCAGGTCGCCTATCGTCCACAGCGGGCGGTCAATCGTCGTCAGGCTCGGCCCAAGCGACATGCCCAGTTCGTGCCCTTCGGCTATCCCCAGCCGGCCTACAATAGGTTTGGCAATGGCGGCTATGGCGGCTTTGGCGGCTTTGGCAGCTATGAGGATGCGGAGCGTCCACGTCGCCAGTTTGGACGTCCGGGCGGCGGCTTTGGCGGCTTTGGCGGACAACCCGGCTTTGGCGGACAGCCCAGCTTTGGCGGACAACCCGGCTTCGGCGGCGGCTTCGGCGGCGGCTTCGGTGGTGGCTTCGGCGGTGGCTTCGGACAGCCAAATAACAAGCGCGGCCAGGTGCAATCGTCGGGCAATGCCGGCGCCAAGGGCGGACCCGGCTTCAATCAGCAGGCGGGCAGCAATAACTTTGCCAATCAGAATGCGGACGGCTCACAGAATGCGGGCAGCAGCAGCATCGGCTCCAATTTGGCTGAGGATGGCAACAGCGGCCAAGTGAGCTCAGCAAACACCAATCATCAGTCGGGCAACGGCCAGAACTCGAATGGCGCACAGAGCCAAGCGCTGAATTTCCGTCCCGGCGAGCAGCAGGCCTCCAGCTCGAATGCGAATACCCAGCACACGCAGACCGGCAACAGCGAGACCATTGGCTCCAACAGCGGCTCGACGGCCACCAATAACAATCAGCATGGCAGCTCCAGCAATACGGCCAACACGGACACACAGATTGTGCGCAATGGCAACCAGCAGACGATCACATCGGGCGCCAACAGCCAGTCGATCTTCCAGGGCAACGACAATCAGGGCAATGCCGCGGCCAATACCAATGCGAACATTAGCTCGCAGCGTAATCCCAATGGCTCTGTGACGAACTCGGCATCGAGCAGCGCCAGTGCCACTAGCCAGAATGGACAGTCGGCCAATGCGAGCGCCAATGCCAGCGCCGGTGGCAGGGGCAATGGTGCTGGAGCTGGAGCCAATGCCAATGGCGGTGCCTTCAATAGACGTGGTGGCAATGCCAATGCCAACAGCAATGTCTTTGGCGGCTTCAATCAAGGCTTTGGATTTGGCCGTTAGTATCAATTCAGTCAATACGAACAGCACCACCAACACCACCAACACCACCTACACCTTATAGCATGGTCACTCTAAGAATTCTTTACATTTCTATTTAATATTTTTATTTTGATTTTTTTTTTTTTGCAAACAAATCACTTTAAGCACTCGAATAAAATGCATTTGTTAATTTTAAATGTGTCAATGCACCAACTATGCACCGTGGGAAGAAAATTTCTGCTAGAGGATTTCCATATATAGTTTACCAGTTCATTAGAGTTTATATAGTTTCTATCATATCATTTACTAGTTCATTTACTAGTTCATTTCCTAGTTGATAGTCTGGCAGGGAGAGCGAGGGAGGGAGAGGGAGAGAGGGAGAAGGAGAGAAAAAGAAGTGATAGATCCGATGAATGATCTGTAATTGAAGGGAATTCATAGTTCTTTTAGAGACTGCTCGACTACGAAATCCCCTGAGCCCTTCTTCGAACGAATCATATTCCAAGAATGCTTCGTTTCGATCCTCCACGCATAAGAAATGATACATGTAAAAGCACGAGCACATGCACACGCTGATCTATGCTTTGTACGCCTGTATGTGTGTGAGCTCCTTCAGATTATGAATATGATATTCATATCTATATGCTAAACCAAACTGCATGTCTCTAGTATTTGAAATGCAATTGGGAACCGGAATCCAAAATCTGACAAAACTTGGAGGCTCTAACTCTAAAGATGAACGAGATATAATTCTATAACTGTTTCCCGATAAATTGTTGTATCGATAACTATACTATACGAGTTATCGAATTTCTGAAACAAACTCGTACTGCGTGTGCAATATACGAACCTAACACAAAAAGAATGAACTCTCTTGCTTTTGTATCTTCGGAAATCGACGCGTTCGTACATATGGACGGACGGACGGACGGACAGACGGACAGGGCTAGATCAACTTATTTTTTTATGCTGATCAAGAATATATATACTTTATGGGGTCTGCCACACCTCCTTCTGCCTGTTACATGCATTTAACAAAACCATTATACCCCGATTTCCCATTTTCAATGGGCTCAAAGTATAATACAATTTTAGCTCATTTTTATAACACATATTTTTTAAATTTATAAACAAATCTTGAAACCAAAAAATCAACAAATAACAATTCAACGTACATTGCGGTTGATTTAGCTATGTTCAACCGACGGATTGACTTTCCCTCTCGCTCTTTATCACTCTCTATCTCGCTCTCTCTCTTTCTTTTCATACTTCCAATATTCCTATATAAATTTTCTCTCCCTGCCTCCCTTTCTTGCTCTCTCTCTCTCTCTTCTCTCTCGCTCTCTTTCTTATAATTCCAAATAAGTTATTTCAAAGAACTAACCATAGGATTTCAATATATTCGATTTTGGATACTTCTTCAAGTCAATTCAAGAATGCTCTACTAAAATCGTTTCAAAATTTACTCATTCTCAGATATCAACTGCCAACTCACATGTAAAAAGAACTAGTTCTCTTAATGTCTCCTATATAAATATATATATATATATATATTCTAGAGATAATACTGTCATCTTTCTAACGGATTCACTCACGCACTCATTTTAGTATCTACAGATTTAGCTGATCGGATATAGTGACCTATAGGCTCCTCGAGCAATGCTACATACTCAGCAGATACTATTTCTACACGTTTCGCACTCGATGTTTGTGTTGGGATCTTAGCGTTGCATACTCTGGGGCGGCAGCATTAAAGCCCAGCTCCGATCGCTTCTCGATTTCATTTCGTTCGCAGTGCGCAGTCGGGCTCAGCAGAAGGTGCAGCAGCAACGTTGGCGTCCCAGGCCAAGGAACAGCAGCGAAGTCGAGGACAACATCGAGGATTTGTACATAAATGGATCGTCGCGCCTGGAGGACTTGCAGCCGGTGGCTAATACCTCGATCGAATCCTTTGGTACGTACGATACCAGCGTGCGACAGGGTCGCACGTTAAACGTCATCACGGACTGGATCAATAGTTTCTTCAACAACTGCGTCTCCCCGTGCACCCTGGAGGCCTTTCAGCAGAATCGTTGCTGCGAGGCATATGTCATTGCACCGACGCAGCCAGCGTTGCCTGGTCCGTGCTGCTTGGTGCCTGGACCGCCTATAAATTTACCACCAGTTGCTCCGATACAGCCGCCATTACCGCGTCCACTGCCGCCACCGCCGCCCCCGCCGCCGGCGCCAATACCCATACCCGTGCCACGTCCATTGCCGCCCATACCCGTGCCCGGACCGCCGCGCTATCCATTGGCCTATCCGCTGCCCGGCAGGCATACGCCCGTTATGGTCTTTGCCACGCCCATCAACTGTTGCACCATCTGCACGTTCACCTACTACGGGCCGCCGCCCTGCGGCCGCTTCAACTACCGGAACGACAACCGGCGAGTGACCATCTACGTGCCGCCCCCCTACTACGGTCGTTGACTTGCTTACAGCATGTAGCCCCTAAGAGCCTAGTCTAATGAGCCCCATAGATTATAGTTCAGCACCTTATTGTTCCCGTCTCTCTCTCTCTCTCCCGCTCTCTCTCCCGCTCTCTCTCTCTTTATCTGTCGCTTTGTATGCCCTGCCTTTGTTCCGTTTGGTTTGCTTTACAACAATCTTGAAAAGTGCTTTGTGTCAGCTTTTGGTTTTTAGGCTGTCAGTCCAGACCCACCGGGCAGACATATGGGCCTGTTCCTGCTGCTGCGGCTCTGCAGCCGTAACTGAAGACTGAAGACTGGAAACTGTAAACTGGAACTGCAACTGCTACGTGCAACGTACCACAGAGCACAATGTTACGTTTGCCCCGAAACTCAGCTGATGAGCCTTGGCTCCCTTAGAAATTCGTTTGCCCACATACACTATCCGAGCTAACTCGAGCAGCTTTAATGCGGCTCGAGGCACGGAATTTCCAAATTCGATTTACATTTCTTGACTCGACTCGCTTACACATGTCATAAAGCTTCTCTTTTTTTTTTTTTCTTTCTATATTTAAGGTATATATAAATAAAGTAAAAACATGTTGTGGCTTAAATGGCAAAGAAAATCTGAAAATAATTACATTTCTGTGGGAGACGGGCTAATGCCACGTGGAATGGGGAATCAATTTTGCCTCATTTTGCGGAGGTTAAGGAAGTTGGGGTGAGTTGCTCAAGATGTCGATAAGAAGCTGGCTGTAGATAGGAAACTTTAATTAAAAATAAGCAATAAAAAAATGATTCTTTCGTTCATATAAAATTAATCATATTTTTAGCGGGAAAATAGCTAAAAATATGATTAATATTTGGCTATATAAATATATTTAGATTTTATGTCTTGTTCAAAAAGTACATAAAAAGCTTATACTTAGCTGATGATCAGCTTAGACTTATTAAAGCGCTAGCCGTAAAACGGCCAAATGAAAATAGCTTTAGATTTAATTTTTGGTAAAGTTGCTCAAAATGTCGATAAGAAGCTGTATATAGATAGGCAACTAAAATGTAAAATTTTACAAATTTCTTTTATATAGCAATAATCAAAAGTTTAGCTGGATAATAGCTAACAATATTTATAAATTTATTTAACATTTAAGACTCGCCCAAGATGTAAATAAAAAGCTTTTAACTGATAGGAAATTAACGTTAAAAAAAATATTCTATTTCGCTTAACTAAACCTATCAAAGTTTTAGCCGAAAAGTAGCTAAATGGCAATAGCTTTAACTTTTATTTCAATATGAATTGCTCATGATGTCGATAAGAAGCTGACAGTAGATGGAAAACCTAGACTTACCATTTATTTTTGTATATTTATTATAAAAAGTTATTAATTATTTTAGCCTTAAAAAAGCAATATATTTCTGCTCCTTTGAATTTAACCAAATGTAGGGAAAGCTAACGATTAGATGCTCATTGTAGGTAGGAAAGTTGAGTTGAAAATGAAAAAAAAACTAGAATTATGATTCGTCTTTATAAGACCTATCAAGTTTTAGCCATAAAACATCTAAATAGCTTTATTTATACGACGTACTCAATGAGAAATGAGAAACTAATCTCTCATAACTTGTTCTTTGCCTTTTCTCTGAGACTTTTAAAGATGTTAGCTTGAAAACGGCTAAAAATCAGTAGCTTCAGCTTTTCATGCAATATGACTTACCTAAATGAACAGTAAACTAAACCTTAATAGTTTTTATTAAACTATTTTATATCTGCTCTATCATACTACTACATATTTTAGCTTGAAAATGGCTAAAAAGCAGTAGCTTTACGTTTTCACAGTTGTAATACGTGAAGCGTATTTGAAGTTCGGTTTGCTTGCTCTGTTGTTTCGCTATCTTCTGGCTGTCTTTTGTTGTTGTCCATTTTTGCGATATGTATGTTCGGTCCTTTGTTGTGCCTTTTTGTGCCGTTGACTTTGGCTTTTGTTTGTGTTTTTGTTGTCGGCTTTGTGCACGTGAGGACACGAGAAATTTATAACAGGCGCTGGTCACAGGCAGTGGCAGTGCCAGTGGCAGTGGCAGAGGTAGAGGCGCAGGTCTCTCTGACAGACTCGCTGCTTGGCTGTTTGGCTGTCTGGCGCTGCCAGCCACACACGACAGGACATGGGCTCAGGCACAGGACACGTCACGTCAACGGCACAACAAAGCTGATAACTGCAGGCACTGCGCCACCGTCGTCGTCGTCGTCGCCTTCAGATTGTGATAAGCGCAGGAAAAACAAGGCTGACCCCACCTGCCCCCGTTCCACCCCCTTCACCACACATACACATGAAACTCCGGAAGCAGAGAGCCCAACACATCGCGCGCCTTTGTCATTTCTCATAATGTTAATTTATATTCAGTTCAGTCTAAGCAAATAGCACAAGCAAAAAAAAAAAAAAAAAAGCCGCATGCCGTGCAGTGACAGTCGGGGTAGAAGAAACGCTACAGATAGGATAGGATAGGTTAGGGCCGAGCCGAGCCGAGCTGGGCTAGGCTAGGCTAGGCTAGGCTAGTGTTGGCGTTGTAGTTGCGGTAATAAATAGGCGGCATCGAGGGCTCTTCGAGCCGAACGTCTTAGTTGAAGAACTGATGATGGCGACGGCGTGCCGGGGTGGCGGCCACGAAGCGGCGTTCGCCAAAGACCTCCTGGCCGGGTGCGCTGTTATCGGTGGCGGAGTAGAGCAGCAATGGAATCTCCTCGACGCTGGTCTTTTGCAGCTGGGCAGAGTTGCGGATGCTGGAGCGTAGCAGCTCGTTGCTGGAGAGGCGGCGAGTGCTGGTGCCGGCAGAGGCAACGTTGGCCTCGGCTGCAGCTGGCACAGTGGCGCCCTCTAGCAGCTGCGTGTCATCGTTGTCGTCCTGCACGAGGGGCATATCCTCGGGCTGGGCGACGGCAATGGCGTTGCCCACTGTGCTGGCGCCATCCTCGTTCTGGATGCTGTCGCCAATGATGGAGCTGCCCTGGAGCAGTGCCTCGATGTTCTCCACATTGGAGAGGCCGTTGATCTGGAGCTGTTCGTGCAGCTCGCTGGGTATGGCAATGGCCTGGACATCCTTGTGGCCAGAGATGCCATTGGGCGTGGGAATGAACTGAACGTTCTCGGGAATCTGATCGGTCGGATAGACGGGCACCAGCTCGGCCTCGTTGTCATTGTTGGACTTCAGCAGGATCAGGGAAATGGGCACGATCTTCTTGAACTTGAGCAGCACCAGCTTCTTGATGGCCACGGCGCCCGGGAAGACGCGCGTCTGTGCGCCATGTGGCTTGGCAACCAGACCGCGCTGCTGCTGATGGCGATGTCCGGAGACGTGACGAGCTAAAAAAAAAAAAGCGAGATATAAAATCTTTAATACGTGGCCAAGGGGATGGCCAGAGGGGGCCAGCGACTCACCATCGATGACGGCGACCAGGGCCAGGCCAATGGCCAAGAGGGTAAACAGTTTGATTGCCATGTCAAATGGTTGTAGTCGATGCCAACTCTGATCTGATCTGTCTCTGGGCGAGAGCGTCTATTAAATGGTTTAGCTGTTGCCTAAGCAAAGACATTTTATATCGGGATAGCCGCTCGGGGCTACAGTTCTTTCACTCCGCTATCATAAAATCGCACGCACACAAAAGAAATTAGGCGAAAAATTAATGAAAATGGCCAGAAGAAAGCAGAATGAAGTCGCTTGGCTGGCCGCTGCCAAATGGCGAATGCCAAATATTAATAGACTATGCAAATGCCTCACACGTTAATTTATGCATTTGCTTGGACGGAGCTCAACTGGACTGGACTAGACTGGACTGTGCTGGGCTGGGCTGGGCTGGATACTTGATACTCTGGCTTGTGGATTGTGGACTATGGTCTCTCTGTGGACTCGCCATGCAATCCAGCTCCAGGCCATACCATGCGTGTCATTGACCGCCGGCTGCATTGCCCCCCCTCCCTCCCCCTTCCGGACCAATTCGCCATTCCAGAAGCTCGAACTGAGTCGCATTCAGCAAATCAGAGGCGAAAATTTGCATTTTAGGTCGTCGCCATCGGAAAGTTACCAACGCAGCCAAGTCAACCCGTAGCCATGTGCTTTTTCATTGTTTTTTGGGTCAAAAGTGAGATCTTGCAGAAGTCAAGCCAAGTTCTTGGCCAGAACTCTTGACCACGCATTTATCAATGTGCGGCCAGGCCAGGCCAGGCCAGACTCGACCCCAAATGGACTCACTCATGTCACAGTTCACTGTCTGCTTGTCTCTTCTCTCTCTCTCTCCCTCTCCCTCTCTCTTGTTTATATAGCTAAAGAGATATATATATATTTTGACAGAAAATCATTTGATTTCAAGTTTTTAGCTGGCGGACTTCCCCGTTGCGAATAAATTTCTTGATTTGTTTACAGTCCAGCTTATTATTAATTGGGCTAGAGCTAAGCTCTTATGAGGGCTTATAAATATCTATACATGTGTGTATATATAGTGAGAGAGAGAGAGCAAGAGAGAGAAGGAGCGATAAACAGCAGGTGGGCAAGCGTTTAAAGACCTCTTGGCATATGAAAAAACATTTCATTACCTTATATCGCATCATCATTAGAATTGGAGTAAAGGCCTGTTAAAAATTCCTAATTAACACATAGGTAAATTGAATTTGGATTTCTATATATTATAAAATCATATCAGTCTAGGATTTATGTACATCAGAAATATCATATGTGAACTCAATTCGAATTGAGAACGCACAGTAATATTCTCCACTATCAGACGCTGTAAAGCTTTGAAATATGCTAAATATAGAAAACAAATTCAAACGTCATAGACTTCATATATCAAATCTATTGTTAATGTTTTTAGAAAGTTATAGCCATTTACTCCAGTTCAATCAAGCCAAGGCTGCAGAATATGAAATATATTTCAGTGTTCACCTTGATGAGTTGAGAAAGTTCTAAAAAGATCTTCACATTGACTAGATTAAAGATATAAACTGCTGAAATGACTAGTATTATATCTAGTCACAAATTTGTTATCCAACTGCACGTATCTTAAGCCTTTTAGCACTCTTGATCACTCTTAAGCCTTGAGCTCAGGATTTGTCAGATTTATTTCACTCTTTCATCAGCTCTTATTGCTCAAAATTTTATTATTATTATTATTTTATATTTTTGTAATTTTTATTATAATAATTATTACTACTAATATGGCTTGAGTTGAAATTTTAGGGACTTTTTTAGGAAATTTTTTAAAATGAAATGAGTCAAAAGATGTCTGTATTGATGTCCATGTGAGACGTACCGACCTAAGCCCTAAAGTTTATACTCATCTAGCTATGTATATATACACTAGAAGACAAAATGAAATTGAGTGACATAAAAGCGAAGCCATAAAGCTTCTAAGTGAAAGAGTTCGCTCGCCTAAGACTCAGTCACACAATATTCAATTCAAATTGAAACTAACTCAATTTACTGTGTGCTGCTAACTCACTCAACCAACTTCACTTTGAATGCATTCGATTTGACGTATGCTGTAAATGGAGTCATGCAGCTCTAGTAATATATATATACATATATATATATATATATATATATACATATATTACTATGTATTCAGCGTATATTTGAACTTGGTAGGGAGGAATTAGATCGCTCGATGCTGTGCAATGGCAAAGTCGAGCGATTCTTGAGAGTTATCGATGCCAATGAAATAAACATTTGCATAGAGCTTGGCCGAGCTATCTCATCTCTCATCTTAATGAGCTTTGATTGCTTTAGCTTAGTTGGTGAAAGCATTTTGCTATACTAATTGCTAAATTTAAATTTGATTTGAAGCTGTGCTCACAGAAATCTGATATGAGTTATGTATGTATATATGTATAGAATTTGCTTTTCTCGACTGTCCGTTCGACTTTCCGTTCGACTGTTTGTCCGACTCTTCCTCCGACTGTTCCTCCGATTGTCTATCCGACTGTCCGTCCGATAATTCGTTCGACTCCTCCTCCGACTCTTCGTCCGACTGTCCGTCCGACTGTTCGTCCGTCTGTCCGTAAATGAAATCATTGATTTGAGACCCTCTAGAAATCAAGTTGAATTTTAATATATGATAACTTTTCAAATTATATGTTATAATATTATCGCTTTAAAAACTTGTCGAGCTGCAGCCACTAAATTATATCTCTTACTTCTTTACCTCTTGCATCTATCTTCATATATATTTTGTACAATTTTATTTGGGATATTAGTTTCACACTTGGCTTTGAATAACCCACATCTGCGATAAGTAGTAGAGGATCGGTAATGATAGAGGAGTCATTGGTGCGTCTCCTTTTCCTTTCATTGACAGACACGCCATTGGATTGAGAAGATTCCAATTCGCGTCTTACACTCAGCATTTATTTCGAGAATTAACTCAAGTCTACTCTCTTCTATAGCCAAAGTCTCTGCATAATCTCAGTGAGGAGAGACGTTCTGTGTTTATTACAATCGAACACTCTCGACCCCCCAGCTTCATTATGGATTTCATAAATATTTTGACAGTTCGGAATGATGCATGGCCAGGCTCAAGATTTATTTCATTTTAATTTTTTAGCAAAACCAATAAATAAGCTTTTATCTCGCGATGTGTAAGTCGCATATGTGGAAAAGTTGGGTAAAGAATCGTAGAAATGCGATATGAAATGTTTCTGCTATATATAGTAACTATTGTGTGCAGATCTTTTACATTGTATAGCTTTAGATTTATAGAGTGTCATTTCTCAATAATCAACCAACACAATGGATGGCTGGCCAAGATCGATTGATACTCTTAGATAGCTTGGCTTCTTGAGATCTTTGTTTTCGCCAAGTCAATGATATGATGTTCGAGTCCAAATTCTGTTTGCATAGATCAAATTAGTCAGAGTCATTAATTCTCGTCTGATCTTGGCTCTGATCTTAGCATTGCGTGCTCTCTTGTGCCCATTCCCAAGTTGTTTTGTCCGCCTATTTTTGATCATTTAAGCTCCCTCTCTCTCTCTCTCTCTCTTCGTCTCTCTCCCTTCTGCTTTCGCTGCGACGCCCTGAGATTTATTTATGTGCAAATCTATTTCATCTTTTACATGTGGCTCTTGTATTTTGTATTCCCACCACATCCCCCAAAGAAAAAGCCACGTCAATAATTCACATACTTCGTAGGCCTAGCCAGGCTTTGGTTTAATCTCGTCTTTGGTGAAAATATGTATTCATAGTTTAGTTGTTTTTTTTTTTTTTTTTTTTTGTATTATGAGCCACATAAACCAATTGTTAATAACCAAATTATGCAAAAGAGAACCGCGAACCGAGCTCAGCCCATAGATTAAAGACGCTGGCTGGCTGTTCATTAGCTGGCAGGGCCTGGGCTGGCGGCCTGTGCACCTGGATCTGAAATCGGAACAGAAAAGTGCCAGCCTTATGCTAATGGAAATCCATAAAAAACGCATAAATACTCATTAAGGCACGTGTGTGTGTGTGTGTGAGTGTTCTTGCCTGTGGCCGTAGAAGAAAGTTGCGACCTGGCGTGAGGTCATGATGGGGTCACAGCAGCTAGAAAGTTATTGGAAAGTTCTCTATACTATTATTTTACATGTGTTTTTTGACGCCGACTTCTCGTGAACTGGAACAGAGATCGGTGTCAGCACTTAATCCAATCAGAGAAAAAAAAAAAAAATTAGAAGAATTAGTTCCCTCTGAACTATGCAAATTGCTTTATTCCATTTCGGATCGCAACAAATCGCATCGAATGGATTTGAATTGAATCGAACTGTTATTTAATTAGCCAAGCTTGGAGCGCATTAGTGCGGTGAGCTTTTATTCTTTGTGAGCTTTTATAGCTGGAATTAACCGAGAACTAGTTCGTTTGAGCGTATGCAAATTCAACTTATGCTGATGAGCTTAGAGAATCAAATTTGTAAAAAAATAACCAAGAAGAAAGAACTTGTTTACTTGGAAGAGGGCTTAAGGAAAAACAGAAATATCGACTGGGATGGGGGACTAGAAAATACCCTGTAAAATCTTAGATATTTAGAAAATTTCATTAGCTATGATCTTGTTCGAGAGGAAGATTGAATTTAAGCAAATTTAACTTATGCTTAAGAGCTTGAAGCGAAAACCTAGAATAAACTATACTAGAATATACCCATTAATTTGAAAAAATAATTCGAAAATTTTATTAATTGCGAACCTATGCGTAGGCGAAGTTTGGCTTGAGCAAATTTAACTTTACTGCTGAAGAGCTTTTAGAATATATTAATAAAAATGTTTAAATATATTGATTGACTAGAAAATACCCTGTACATTAGAGATTATTTATACAAATGTATATTTATGAAAATATTTGTAATAGAGAGATATATATAATAGATTTATAGCTCTATTGAAATAGTTACCAAGAGAGATATATATAGAGAGAAGGAGAGAGAGAGATAGAGAGAGAGAGAGAGATAGAGAGAGAGAGAGAGAGAGAGAGAGAGAGAGAGAGAGTGAAATATTGATTTACAGGTTAGAGATTATTTCAGTATACTTAATTAGAAATAAAAGTATAAATAAAATAAATAAGAAAATTTATATAATCGGTAATAAGGGAGAGCCATATAAGCTAGTGATAAAGATCCAAAACTCGGCTTAAATTTATTCAATATCATTATTATGCTAATCCAATCGTCAACTCGTTGAACTAGTTCCATGTTCAATGGTCTCGCGAGCTGTAATAGCTACTGCTACTGGCGGCTGCTCAGGTCAGCGAGCTGGGTCAGCGAGCTGTTCGACGGCCTGCGGCCTGCGACCCGCAGTTCAACACACGCCAAATTAATTTACCGCCCAGCGGCAAAGCAACGGCCAAAGCCAGTTAAGCTGGAAGAAGCTACAGTTGCCCTCTCTCGCGACGTCGCTCAGTGTTGTCCTCTCTCTCTCTTTCGCTCTTTCGCTCTCTCGCTCTCTCTCTCGGTTGCCGGCTGCTGCGCTCTTGGGCAAATTGTAGCTGGTACATAAAAAGCTCGAGACGGCGCGCACGCTCAAACAGTTGGCCAAAAGAAACGTCTGTCTCTGGACCGAAGCGGAACGTACGGAGGCGAGCAATCAATATTGAAGACGAGCAATAGCAACAACAATAGCAACAACAATAAACGATAATTGATTAACGATTAACGATTAACGATTAACGATTACAGTGCTTCTCTCTGTGTGTGTGTGTGAGCTTCTGCCTGTGTGCGTGCGATTGAGTGTGAGTGTGTGAGTGTGTGAGTGTTTCCGATTGGCTTCCAGTTGTCAGTCAGTCCGCAGACATGAGCAAATTTCTGGCGCAATGCCTGCGCCTCGGCCTGGTTCTGGTCCTGGCCGCAGCCGTGACCGGAGCCGAGGTCAAGGCCGTCGACAAGGAAATGCCGCCACTGAGCGTCGAGCAGTCCACGGAGTCACCCATTGCGGACATGGCACTGATTGGTAGGCAACACACACAAATCCAACTTACAACAATACTCAAAAAATGAAAAAAAAAAAAAAGAATGATCGAGCTGCTTCTTGAGACAAGCTATAATGTCCATGTGTTTTACTTATATTATTTTTTTTCATGTGCTCTTCAATGTGTTTTTTTTGTGTGCTCGTGTTTTGTGTTCATGGCTGCAGAGGATGCGCCCGTGGTGCCCAAGCTGCCCACCGAGAAGCCGCCCGTGGCTGGCCAGGCCGAGGCATCGCCAGATGCCAAGGCGCAGCCGTCGGACGAGAAGTCCACCCAGCCGCACACCGTTGCCGACTTCATCATTCATCCGTTGATCGCATTCAAGCCGCGTCAGGCCACCGTCGAGGAGATGCAGGCACAGTCGCAGGGCAAACAGGCATCAGGCGGCGGTGGTTCGAGCACTTCCAGCTCGCCCGGCACCTGGCTGTTTGGCATGAATCCGGGCCAGGGTCTCGGCTCCTCCTTCTCGACGCTGGCCGGCTCTGTGTCCGGCTGGTTCAACGATCGCTTGGCCGCTGCTGGACAGCAGCTGCCCGCCTTGCCCGGCTTGCCGGCCCTGGTCGATACGCCCGTGCGTGACAGCGCCACCACCAGCACCACCAGCACCACCACCCAGCGCCCCGACATTGTTGTGCGCCTGCAGCAGCGTCCGATCCGCAGACGTGGTAATGGCAATGGCAATCTGAATGGACTCGGCAATGGCAATGGCAATGGCAATGGCATCCGCAATGGCAATCGCAATGACAATCGCAAGGGCAATCGCAATGGCAATCGCCAGCGCAATGGCAATCGCATCCAGCAGCGTCCCAATCGCTTCGACAATCATCTCGACTCGCTGGAATCACTGGAGGAGTACGATGATGTGGATTACTACAATGGCAATCGCTACGACGATGAGTTCTACGATGATCAGGACGATCGTGTGCAGAACGATGAGGAGGATCAATCGCTGGAGCCAGTCGACGACGATGACGAGGATGAGCAGCTGGATCAGCAGTCCGCCGAGGAGCAGCCGCTAAAGCAAAAGCCCAAGCAACGTCGCCGACCCGCCCAGACGCAGCTGGTGCGACGCAAGCAGCTGCAGCAGCAGTCGCAGCCGTTGAGACGTGGCCAGCCGCTGGCTCTGCTACAGCAGGCCGATGAGGAGGATGAGGATGAGGAGGGCGATGATGCTGAGGTTGAGCAGGATGATGACGATGAGAGTGATAATCAGGAGACCTTCGAGCCGGTGATCTATAAGCAGTCATCGCGCCGTTCTCAGAACCAGCCCGGCTTCATTCAGAGCGGCCAACAGAATCTGATCAATCAGATACGCAGATTCACCTTTGGCCAGACGCCCGGCGAGATTGGCAGCAGGATACGTCAGTCGCAGGTCAGCCAGAGCCCCTCCCGGGCAGCCGTGCGTCGTCCGCAGCAGGCCACGCTCTTGGTGAATCGCAATGGTCAGACGGTTTATGTGGCGCCCGAGCTGCTTGGCCTCAGTCCCAACTATCCCAGCTATGGCTATGTGGCCCCCTCCAACACCAAGGTGCAGAAGCAGCAGCAGCAGCAGCAGCAGCAGCGCCTGCCCTTCAGCCCCTACCCACAGCCCCCGCTCACCGTTCCGCTGCGCCGCAAGGGTCGCCCCACCCAGTACATCACGATACCCTGGAGTCAGCTGGGCCTCTCGGCCCCCGACCGCCAGTCGATGGTGTCACTAGCCGAGGGCATCCAGGCTCAGCCGCTGATCTTCAACATTCCCGAGAGCGCCATTAGCAGCGTGCCCGTGCGCGGCTCCACGGCTACACAGCAGAAGAAGCGCAAGCGTCCGACACTCACAGCGGCTGCTGTGCCCCTGCTGGCCGACGCCTCGCTCATGGACATCTTCCAGCCACCACAGATTCCCCCATCGCGCAGCGGCTCCCCCGTGGTCGTCAAGCCCAAGCCCAAGCCCAAGCCCACGCCAGTACTGATCTCTGCCAAGCCAGTGCAGGCTGGCATCGGAGCCGGTCTGCTGCCCACACGCATTCGTCCCGGCACGATTGTGGAGAAGGCGCCGGCCATGGAGAATGCCGAGAAGACCCAGACTCATGCGTCGGACAACCAAAAGGAGCAGCCCGAGAAGTCAACAGCCGAGGCAGCATCCGCTGCCAGCGAAATGGCCATGGCAACGGATAACGCTTCAGCTCCGGCTCCCGCTCCCGAGCAGGAGTTCATCATTGTGGGCGATGATGATGAGCCCGGCGTCTCGCGTCACGTGCAGCCCGTGTTCGGCGATGCACGCTATGTCTCCTACGGCGATCTTCAGCCCTATTTCGATTTGGTGCATCAGAATCGACGCTTTGCGCTGCGCAAGACGGGCCGTGCCCTGGAGCCGGAGGCTGTCAGGCCATCGTCGTCCATCGAGTAAATCTAGTTTCTCTTCTCTTTTTTTTTACCCCCCAATGAGAGCACAAACTGATAATGCAAAATGAAATGAAATCTTACAAAAAAAAAAAAACCCAAAAATGATTTTCAATCAAGTGACAAAAATAGAATAAATTTTTTTTTACATTTTTTTTCTTGTTCTTCTGAGTGTGTGTCTGTGTGTGTGTGTGTGTGTGAAGAGGAGAATTCTGAGACATTCAAAATTATATGCTAATCGCTGTGAACCCAACGTGAACTTGGACGTGAACGGCAACGGACTCGAAAATAACGTTTTTTTTTTTATAATATATTCTTGGTTTTTATTTTTCTTTATTTCTTTTTTTTTTTTAAGATTTTCTATTATTTTTGATGTGCTTTTGTTTCTCAATTCTCGCTTATTATTCATAATTAATGCGGTGCGTTGACCCGGGTCGAAGTTTTGCATATTGATTAGGCGCTCAGGCTTTGACCGAATTTAATGGGCTAAAATGAGCGAAAAGAAAGTCAGGTCACACACACACACACACATACATATATTAGCATATTGATTGGCGCCTAACGGTATTAGGTATTAGCAATTCTTGAGATTTGCATAAAGATCACAGCAGATAGTGCGTATACTTGATATTGTCTCGAAGAGCAAGACAAAGAGCTGATTGCTTCGAGTTTGCTGAGAGTTTCATAGCAGGCAGGCAGGCAGCTGTGCAACCTGAAGATATCCTTGAGCTTTTGCAGAGCTTTGAAGCTCAGTGCTGTTGTTGCTTCAGCATGTTGAGCTTGCCAGTAGCATAGCAGTCAGCCGATCTATGCTGCGGCACAGCTGTGGCGTGTCATAGCAGGCACCTTTTGCATGAGTGTGCTCCAAGTGCAAGCTCAGCTCTGGAAAGTACTTTCATCTGCGTAATAGAAAAGCACGAGTTCACAAAACTTGTAAGTTCTATTTGAAATTTGTAAATTCAAATTATCAACTTTCTTAAAGTAATAATTTATATATAAATTATTATATATACATTTTTTTATATTTAATTTTTTCTTTTGATAAATTTTTATAATTTATAGAACTTATGCTCAGACAAGCATTTTAATTTCAAAGAAATTTCATATATTTGTATACAGAAATTAGCTAAATTAGAGGCAAAATTATAAATTCCAAATGAATTTATGAATTTGAACATGAATGAAATATTCATTAATTTAGATTCGAATTCTTTTGACACATTTTTTTTTTAATACTCATACAGAACAGAAATTAGATATATCAAGGGCAAAACTATAAATTGAAAAAAAAAAAAGAATATTGATTTAGATTTTTTTTTCCAATTTATTTATTTTATTTATTTATTATTTTTTTTTTTTTCATTATAAAAACAACATAAATGAAAAATGAATATTGATTTGGAATAGATTTTTTGTAAATTAAAAAATTTTGTTTTTATATACAGATAATAATAGATTCAGTTGACAGGTAAAACTACAAATTCCATTGGTCTAAGAAATATTGCTCTAAGATTAAGAATTTTAAATCTTTTTTATTTATTTTTTATGTTTATTATGTTTGTTTTTTTATTATTTATTTATTTATTTATGTTTGTATTTATTTATTTTTATTTGTTTATTTTTTATTTTTATTTTTTTATTAATTAATTTATTTTTTTATTTATTTATACTTATTTTTATTTATTTATTTTTTATATATTTTTTTGATTAATGTAAAAATTTATTTATTTTTAAATTAATTTATTTTTTTTAATTTATTTTTTTAATATATTTTTATATTTTATTTATTTTTATATATTTATTTTTAATTAATGTATTAATTTATTTATTTTTTCTTTATTTATATATTTATGTATTTATTTATTTCTTATTAATTTATTTTTAATTAATGTATATATTTATTTTTTTCTATTTATATTTTTTAGTTTTTATTTATTTTTTTTATTAATTTTTTTTTATTAGTATTATTTTTTTTTTATTAATATTACTTCTTTTTATTTTTATTTGTCAGATTTTGTTCAGTTAAAGTTTTACATTCAGTAATATATGTATGTATATTTATGGAATAGTTGCAGCACATTTGAGTTCATCTTCAAGCCATGGCCAAGTAATCACTAGTGCTAGATAATGGCCAACAAAAATAGAAAAAAAAGGTAGTATATATTCCATAGCAAACATTACGATAAGCATTCTGAATGCTCCCACACAGCTGAGCAGCAATTGTAGGCATCGAAATAATGACAGCGATTGATAGAAATAATTAAGATAGATTGGGCAAGTTGCGAGGGCCGCAATTAAGATCTCAGCTGAATGCTTTGATCTTCTGGCTGGGGAAATGAGTCTTAAGCAATTCGTATTCGGCAAATGTTTATTGCACAGTTCTTGGGGCTTTCCATTACGGGATAATCACTTTCCACTTAGAGCAACGGGCCTCGCCAGCGACTTCGACAACGGCAAAGGTCTCGGTTGCGGTGTTGATGTCGGCACTTAACACAAACACACGCACGCACACACATAGAAAGAGAGAGAGAGAGAGAGAGAGAGAGAGAGAGAGAGGGGGAGGGAGAGTGAGTGAGCAAATAGAACAACAATAACAACAATATATTTCAGCTTTAGCACCTAGGGGCAACTAGCTGAGAAGCATTCAATCACTGGCTCCCACTTGGCGCATGATAATGTAAAATGGAACGAGAGAAGCTGCCGCCTGGCACTCGAGTTGGACATGGCCCCGGGCCGATTCGTAGTTCAAGCTGTCTAAGGTATAGCTGAAAATTTGCATAATCATGCTAAGTGCGGCAAATTGTTGGAGCAATCAATGGGACATTATTAGGGCAACATGCGAGCACTTCAGCTAGCTGGCGCTGTAGATGGTGGAGCGAAAAGCTGAAGGTGGCGCGACAAAAGACGCAGTTGACAGCATCATTCGTCACGGCCAGTTGCAAGACTCAAATTGAATGTTGGCTGGCTAGCCGAAGACCCAAGACAATCGACGTTGCTGATGCTGATGCTGATGATGACAACTAAACGCACCCCGGGGGCAGCGGGGCTATGCCCTCTCAATTAATGATGCCTTGCGGTTGCGGGGTGAATGATCAGTTAAGTGGCAGCAAGTGGCGATCGATGCCGGCTAAAATATGCGCCATTAGAAATTCAGAAAAAAAAAAAAAAACTCTAAAAGTTATACGCAGCATAAGAAAGGCTTTGCGCCCTAACAGTAAATATCGCCAAAGAGAATCATAATTTAATTTGAATTTCTTCAAATTTGCATTTGCTTAAAGTTCAACTCTGGCCGCTAGCAGTTGCCTTGGCCAAATTAGCTGCCTGATTTCACATCAAATTTCCATTCTATGTGCAAGCCATAAAAAGAAATGGCCAAAAAGAGACAGAGAGAGGGAGGGAGAGGGAGCGAGCAAGCCATTTGGGTTGCTTTTGTTTGTTTGTCTCGTGCATTGAACTTTCAACTTGGCCAAGTCACCTCGAAGACAACACAAGTTGCTTCAAGTCTAATTCCGATTTCTCCAGCTTCAGCTGGAATCAATTTATGAGGCATTGCCAATGCCCGATGCCAGCTGCCCTATGCCTAGGCTCGCCTCAACTCAATCCATTCCGATTACCATACACGGCATGTGTTTTGCACTTTTGACATTTGACACCATTGAACTTTTGTCAATCTCCGCTCTCCACTCTCCGCTCTCCCTCTCCCTCTGCCTCTGCCTCTGCCTCTCCCGCTCTCTTTATGCTAATTTCAGCTCGCAGTTTTCTTTCCAACTGTTGTTATGCGGATTCCGTGGCTGTCACCTGCCTGCGAACTGGATGATATGTGGGCCCCCTTAAACGGACAATGCAGCCAGAGTTTAAAATTTCTAAATGACTAAATAAATGTGCACAAAATTAACATAATTCTTTTGTTCTTTTTTCTCTCTCTGCTATTCAATTTGATTATTTACTTATTGCAAATTTTATGAATTCATTTATTTATTCACTTTGCATTCGCAACTTTTGATTGAATTTCACGATTAGACTCTATACCTTGTAACATTTTTTGGCATTAGACTGTCATCAGTTGATGTCTCTTGTAGTTGGGCTTAGTTGGATGATGGAAATGCTCAGCTTATAAAGAGATTAATGCTTCGAGTAGCTTCTCAATCATTCAGTTTCAGTTTCTAGATCAAAAATTGTGAATATTCATTTCAAAGTTTGCCATTTGTTCACAAGCTCTATCTATAGGGCTATCAGCTATCATCGATGATAAGCTACATCATAGATAGCTGAAAATTATTTGGCTACTGAATGAAAAACTAGACTGAGCTCAGCGAGATTAGAAAGCTTATTTTGTATTTATGTTTGAACTGCATTTAACAAGTTCTCTTAGAGCTCATCTCTTTCATATTTATATAACTTTTGACTGCCCCCAGCTGGACCTTTGGTTTTCTATGCGTTAAGACTAATTTAAAATCAACATGAAAACGCACAAAAATAAGTGAAAAAAATATGTATATATATATATAAATAAATATATAAATAAATAAAAAAAAAAATAAATAAATACATAAATAAATAAAAAAAAAATAAATACATAAATAAATAAATAAAATAAATAAATAAATAAATACATAGATAAAAAAATAAATAAATAAATATATATATAAATAAATAAAATGCCGAAAAAATTGCAAATAATTTCTAAAAATTTAAAAGATATATATATACTAAAAATTAAAAAAATAAATCAATCAAAAATCACTTTTAAAAATAAATTTTTTTCATTACAACTTGTATCATTAATAAAAAATAAAAAAATAATAATAATAATAATAATAATAAAATAAAATTTAAAAAACACCCAAAATTGAAATACAAACATTTTTTCGCAAAACTATTTTTAAAATCTTTTATAGCCATATATATTATAAATAATAATAAAATAAAAATAGTAAAAGAAAAAGATAAAGATTCTTTTCATATTGGATAAAAATTAAAAAAAAAAATATTGGCATTTATTTATTTTCTTTTTACTATTACGCATTTATTTATTTATTACGCATTCCTGAAACAATTTCTTTTTATTATTATTTTTTTTTTTAATAATTCTATTTATAATTGAAATATTTAGAACTATTTAAAACTCAAAGTAATACTTTATTTATTTTTTATTTATAATTTAAATATTTAGAAAAACTATAAATTAAACTTTGAGTAAAGTTCCTTTGCTTAAAAAAAAAATTAATTAGTTGAAGTGCGTCTATTCTTGTGAACAAGAAAATTATGATTTTGAATAGTTTTTTATAAAATCTATAAAAAAATAAAATAAAAAAATAAAATTAATAAATAAATTAATTAAAATTCTTGTTTATTAATAAATTAAGATTTTGGTATAGCCAGATTTTGTTTGTTTTTAATTGATTTCCAAATAAAAGTTGGAAGTAAAAAATATGATATAAAAAGTATTTATATAGTATATTCATATTTAATATATCCGAATTTGTTGACTTAAAAATCACATACGTTTTGCTTACACTTACATTAAATATCTAACACTTTTAATTAACATATTTATATAATTAAACACACACACACACACACACACACACATATATAAATATATATACATATATATATATGATTATATACATATATCAATATATATACATAGTTATATATATATATATATATATCTATATATAGACACTTTTGATCTATGCATGCATATGTGTATAAATATATGTGTCTAAGTATATATGTGCCCATGCACGTATATACATGCATACATATGTGCATTTATATATATATGTATTCATATATGTATATATATATAAGTATATTAATATATATGTGTATATATATACATATGTTACGCATGCTGAGTTGAGTTGAGTTGATTTGACTTGAGTTGAGTTGCAAAATGCATTCATCAATTACAGCTCCGTATGAACCATTCGAGTTAGCGAACGAAACTGTGGTGAACGCAACGGGCGATATTGTGTTGGCTTTTACTTGGCCAACGATGCCGGTGAACTTTCATCTGTACGCCTTCAATATCATTGCCAACGTCGTAATCATCATCGTCACATTGATCATCGGGAAGAGGTGCCTGAGCCTGCAGCTTAAGCAAACATCGGGGCACGCCTTCTACTGCACTCTGGGCATGGTGCTGTGCATCTCCCAGTCGATAGCATGGGGCCAGCAAACGTTGCACGTGGCATTTGGCCTGGTTGGCATTCTGATTGGCTTTTTGGGCGTCAGCTCTGAGATGTTGTACATAAGGCACAAGAAGCAACAACATTTTCGCTCCAAACACAGCATCTTGGGACTGATTGCCTGCATCCTGCTGCTGGTCACCTTCTTCACGGGCATGTATCTCATATTTCATAAGGAGTTTCTGGAACTGCAACACTATGTGCTGTTATTCCATCGCCTCTGTGGCCTGCTCGCCTTCGTGGTGCTGATGACATCGCTGATATTCAGCTGCAACACGGGCTTCATGCGCCGCAACTGGAATCTGCGGTTCATTATGTGCTTAAAATGCTGGATACTAGTCGCTATAATCATGACCGCCTTCACGCAGCTAAGAAGAATTATAACCACGGTGATTTACACGTTTCCAGATACTTTCAAGAATATTGTTTTGTAATGTATTCATGTATCTGATTGAGCCCAATCGAAGTTGGACTTGAGTGTTAGATCTTTTGCAGTAGAATCGAACTGCGGATCTACCTCAAAATCGAGTGCTGCCAGTGAACGTAGCTAGTTCCATGTTGCAGCTGTCATTAGAATAATAAACTTACTTAAACTATTTCATTCGTCTTATCATTGCTGGATTAAGCCTCATTGATTGGTATATACAGGGTATCTACCAGTCGTTTCTAATATAACAACAGTATGTTTCGAGACAGAGGCGTGCGACTTACCACTAATAGCATAGATCTACCTGTAATTGAATCGCTTTACAAATTACAGGGTATCTACTAGTCATTGCTAATATGAGCTTAACATGCATCAGTAAAAAAAGCCATATCCAATCAGACTGTGGCGAATCTAGCAGCTGACTTACGTAAGGCATATAGTTAGTAAATATATTGGGTATCTTCTAGTCGTTGCTGATACAGCATAATTATATTTCAGGCAGGCGAAATGCTCCCTCTCTCCCTCTCCCTCTCCCTCTCCCTCTCTCTCTCTGTGATTAGCAGTTAAAGGGTATCTACTGGTCGTTCCTAATACGACAAAAGTATTTTTTTGGGCAAGAAACAAGTAAATCCCATGAAGAGTAGTCCACATCATCCAACGCAAAGATTTTGCAGCTCTATTGGCATCTACAGGGTATCTAGCAGTCGTTGCTAACATGCTAATAAAGATGTTCTAGACAAGCAACATGAATAATCCATTGGAGTCTAATATAAAATTATGCTTACTCCAAAGCATAGATTGATTATTACAAACTACAGGGTATCTTCTAGTCGTTGCTTAGAAAGGTAAGGAATGTCTGTGGCCTGAGGCACATAGTTGTTGTATTATCTAGTTCCATATGATTATAGGGTATCTACTAAGTCGTTACACATAGAAACAAACGTATATTTCAAGCCAGATCTATGGCCAAATTACTTCAAGTCATAGACTCAGCTCTATGCTCTTTGATTGCAAAATACAGGGTATTTACTAGTCGTTGATGCGCTGCTAAAAATATATTTCAAGCGAAACACTTGCATACGCCCTGAGATTGTGCTGCCCTCAAAGGAAATCTAGCTGTCTATAGTATGTGACAGGGTATCAGCTGGCCATGCATACCCGCTCACACGATGCTAGCTAATCTAGGGCTCTAGGCATGGCCAGGTCGCACTTGACTATATGACCGAGCGGTCAGGCCGAGCTCCGAGCAGTTGCCATGCGTCGCTGGCTGGTTCGCCACTGACCACTGTACAGTGGGCACACAGGGCTAGCCAGAT
Source organism: Drosophila koepferae (assembly GCA_030914345.1). Taxonomy (NCBI): domain Eukaryota; kingdom Metazoa; phylum Arthropoda; class Insecta; order Diptera; family Drosophilidae; genus Drosophila; species Drosophila koepferae. The sequence continues at coordinate 5,674,871 of JAUESR010000209.1, forward strand.
ATTTGTCTTGGCTTGACCCGACTTGGCTTGACTTGACCTAGCTTGGCTTGGTTTGGCTTGGTTTGGGCCTGAGCTCACGTATCTGCGATTGTATTCTCATTAGCGTAACGAGGTTCAACTTTGGCAGTTCGTCGTGTCGCTTCGGTTTCGTATTTCGTATTGCGCTCTTCTACTCTCTGAGGTTTTAGCTTTTTTTTTTTTTTTTTTTTAAATTTTATTTTAGACTTTTTTTTCATATATGTTTTGGCTTTTGGCGTTCTTCATTTTGATTGGGCTGCCGTTGCGGTCAATTGAGTTGGCTTTCTGGCTGTTGTGCGAGGCAGCTTTTGTTCCTGCTGCGGTCAGTGAACTTTGATCAGCATTTGGCCATCTTTTCACCACTTGAATTTATGCCGACGAATTCGAAATGGATGCCGTGACTATGGGTTCAGCTGTTGCCATTCCATGGGCGTAATTATGTCAATGTCTGGAGCTATCTGTGATTCTCTTCGAATTTCTATTCGTGTTTTTATGATTTCTTTGACTAGAATGATTCTTGAGATGTTTGGCAGAGTTGGTTTCATTTCATTTGCTGTGTTTGTTATTTATTTATTTTTTTGCTCGTTGTTTTTTTTTTTTTCTTCTAATTCTATTTGTTTTTGTTCCAGTGGCGCTCTGCTCGAGCCGACAGAGTTTGCGGGAACTTTTTGCATAAAAACCTGGCGACGTCCAGAGATTCTGTACAGTTCTCTGGAACTTTGCTTACAATTAGGTAGGACACCAAACGCAGCGCAGCGCACATAATCAGTTAGCAGGAATCACTAGATCACAAACCATGTCGAAGCTAAGCGCCCTGTTCGTGCTCAGCTGCCTGCTGGCCCTGGCCGTGGCCCTGCCGGGTAAGTGATGCACAACAATTACGGCACTGAGCCGCAACGCAATTTATCAATTGACCCTCGTTAACTGCAATTGCAGAGGCACGCCTACAGCAGCGTCAATTGCGCCAGCAGCAGCTGCAGCATCCATATCTGTTCTTTAGTGTGCCCCGTGGACGTGCCAATGGTGGTGCTGTGGTGCAGGGTTTTGAGATCATGGAGGATCTGGACGATGTGGAGAACGATGATGATGACAATGATGATGACGTTAGTGGTAGCAAGATGCCACTGAGACGACTGCAGCACAATTTCGATGATGACGCTGATGATGATGATGATGATGAGATGATGATCAATGATGATGATGATGATGATGATATTGATCAGCTGCCGGTCAAGCGCGGCTTTGCGCGCAGCGGACACATTGTGCTGCTCAACAACGATGACGTTGACGAACAGGACGATGATGATGCTGATGTTGCTGATGATGATGATGATGATAATGATGTTGAGGACGCACAGCTGCCCGTATTGCTGGCCAAGCCCAGTCTGGCCCGCAAATCGTCCGGCATCAATGGCCAGCAACTGCTGAAGAACGCCAAGCCCACACCGATGATGGTGGCCAGAGATCAGGCCGGCGCCATCATGGTGCCCGACGGCATCATCGAAATCGAGGGCCAGAGCGTTGTCGACGAGAAGACCGGCAAGGCGGCGCTACTAGTGCCACGCGCCGCTCTCGACGCCATTCCCGATGGCGCCGTTGTCGCCCTCATGGAGCGCTCGGCCAGCGACTCGAGCGTCGGCGAGGAGCGCGCCAATCGTGTCATTGTGCGCCGTCGCAAGAACGGCGGACGCCGCAATATCCGGCGACGTTTGCGTCGCGGTGGCCGTCCCGTCCGCCGTCGTGTCGGCGGACGTCGTCGTGGCGGCAAACGTCGCAATGTCCGTGTCATTCGAGCCGGTGGCAATCGTCGACGAGGCGGCCAGCGTCGTCGTGTCGTCTACCGGGGCTAAGCCAATGCACACGGCCCACCCAGATAGCCAGCAACAACAACAACTCTCTAGTATTATAGTTAAGAGCCAAACAGGACCCACACAACAGTTACCGACCAATTTGAAAACGATTCGCAAAATAATAAAAATGTGATATAAAAACAAATGAAAACTGAGTTTTATTTATTTATTTTTAAATTACTTTCAGCTTGATTTTCGTCCAAATTTTCTTTCGTTTCCTTTTCAGATTCATGAAACAAAGTTTGATATGCAAACAAATGAAACTGAGTTTTATTTTATTTTTTTTCCAGAATTCCTTGCTTACATTCTTTAGCCTGAACAGAGTTTTTCCTGACTTTCCGCAAATTAAAACTAAAATTTTTCCCTAAGCTCATTCCTTTCCACACTTAGCCCAGTGCATGTATTCCAGTTGATTGAACATATCAATATATAGTTTTAATAATACTTGGAGCAATATATTATTAGTATTTCTACCTCTTTCATCTGCGTCTATTCATTTTACTTTGCTTCTTTTTTTTTGTTGATTCTTGTTTCTTGGCTCATTTTAATAAATGCCTTCAAATCTGATTTAATTGCCTGCGGCCTTTTTTCATTTTTAGCATTTTGTTGCTCGTCTAGTTTCGCAGCGTTTCAGGTTGATTTGACCTAAATCTGGCCACGTTGCGTATGCGCAATATACGAGAATTTATAGCTCTCGCACGAAGCGAGCTAAGCCTCTCTTGAAGACTTTTTTTTTACAGTTATCAAGTGGTTGATCAAATATAATTAATTAATTTGTTTATTTGCAGTTCTTTGCTAGTTTTCTATTATTCATAAAATATTTAGTTAGTATCATGCGAACCTTTTATTTCGGCATAACTTGAGATCATCTACATATATACAAAATATGCCAGCTGTAGCTTTAAGTCGTATTGATTCATTTTCATAACTGCAGGGTTTAAGGGTTCTAGCTCTGAGATCGCTGCTCCAACAATCTACGATTAGATTGCCTTATTGCTGATGATGAGTCTATGAGTTTTATGGGCTATATGCTATATGCTAGATATGCATAGATCTAATTCTACTCATGCCACAAAGATATCTTTATGAATAGCTAAGCGGTCTAGTAAGCATACGCTCGAGACCTTAATAGACTCAGCTCTATCAGCTCTCAGCTCTCAGCTCTCTCAGACTCGATGTGAACTAAAATTGCTAGATAATCAAGCAGACTAAAAGGCTTAGATGCTGTTTGACCTGAAACCTACCCAATTGTAGAGCTGTACTTTAGGTAGAACTGAGGCAACTGAGAACTGAATCAATTACATGTCTAGCTAGATTAGACAAATTTTATAGCTAACTTGTGAATCAAACTATCGTAGAGCAAACTAAAAGGATTACCTTAACTGTAGCCCTCTAGACCTGTCCGCAACTAACAGCTACCTATTATAGTAAGTATATCTTTAGATACGGCTGAGGGTAAACAGTGTCTGTAATCAAAATCGTAGCTTATTAGGGGAAAATGCATGTCTATAAGCAGTAGGCCGTTAGAGAAGTTAGATAAGTTAGTTAGGCCAAAGCCCTTTGGCTAGGTCTCTCAACCTATGTTCCCGCAGCTCTCGAGCAGGACTTTTTTGGTTCTCGACAATTTTTATAGTTAAAATTAGAATAGAGGAATTCCAGCTCTTATTGGCTTTTGTTCTTCACGCCTTGTTTACCATACTTTGTGCCCCATTGTTTTCGTCTAATCGATCCCATAACAATGCCAATTTATATTCATTATAGATCGCATTCAACATCTGTCTGCAGACCCTAGCCAAATCACCTGATTATGGGAACAAATTGATAAATTGCAAAGCGAAAATGATTGAGAAAGCAGCGGAAACTGCAGCTCGAGTGTCTAGAACAATAAACGCAAGAAACATTATACAGAAGAATAGAAAAAGAACAAATTCGAGAAAACTATTTTGGATCTCAGCTGGGGCCGCCAAGCATTTCATGCCGCGTACTGTTTGTCGGGTCGTCGCTTGGCACAGTTAATAGTTCAAATACAAAAGCGATAATCAATCATATTAGACGCTAGTCGCTGCCACAGAGGGAGTTCGCAGTTCTGTGTGATGTGTGGAGCTGTGCTGTAAATTAGCATTAGCATAATAGTTAATACCGAAAACGGCAATAGGGCTAACATTGGCCTCTTCACATTGACCTGCCCGAGGCGATGGCGAGATTAATCACATCGTGTAACAGGGCAAAATCTTAACTGTTGGACGGAGAGATGGTTGGGCCCCGGGGCTAGGGGGACATGGGGTATTATAATAATTCATCAACACTCCCGTCCAGAATCTTTAGCGATTGGGTATATAATCGTGGAGCGCCCAGTTGATGTCAGTCAGTGGCGAGTGTCAGCTCAGAGCCAACAAGTCCCCAAGTCGCCCAGCCCACAGTTCCCAATTCCCAGTTTGATTTCAATCATCATCCTGCAAGGAAAAAAAAAAACTCATTTACCCATCATTCTAGCATCACCTGCTCCAACCATGCAGTGCCTGCCACAGTTGTTACTGGCACTGGCGCTATGCGCTCTGCTATCGCCGCCCGAGGTGTTCGGTAAGTGCCAGCCACTGGCTATGGGAGTGGATTGATCTGTTGCTAAGCTCTCGCCTTTTTGTTGCAGGTGAACGTCAGGGCTCCAACTATCGCTTGGGTCTGCGTTCGGGAAGTCGTGGCGATCAGGCTGTGCCCGAGGGACGCTTCACCTCGTCCATGCTGAATAAGCTGAGCTCACTCAAGGGCAGCTCCACAACAACCACCGAGGCCATGATCACCATCACAATACCGGATACTGACACGGAGACCGACACGGATCTCGACACGGATCTCGACACGGAGCCTGACACGGACCTCGACACGGACACCACCACGGACCCGCCCACGACGCCGACAGGGTCAATAGTAGACGAAGGCCGTGCCTACAACGACAATCTCGACGATGACGAGGATGACGACAGCAGTGCCATCAACGATGAAGATGCCAGCGACAGTGATGATGACGACGATGACGGTGACTTTTACATGCTGGCCGCCGCTGCCGAGAAGCAAGCAACTGGTTCTGCTCTAGCCGTCGGTGAAGGCATGAGCGGCTATGTGCGCCGTCCCACGGAACAGCAGTGGCGTCAGTACCAGCTGGAACAGCGCAATCGCCGACGCATAAATCGCCTGCAGCGCGAGCACAATCAGCGCATACGTGAGCTGTTGCGTCGACAGCGTCTGTCGCAGCGCCGCAATAGTCAGCGCCTGCAGCGCATTCGCCAGCAGAATCGCCGTCGCGCCATCAAGCGCAATCGTCGCAACAAGAACAAGATCAGGAGCCAGCGTCAGCGTCGCCGTCGCAACAGCGTGCAGCAACGTCGCCGTCTCCAAGCGCAGCGTCAGCGTCGTCGCCAGCGCGCCGCCCGTCGTCGCCTGCAGCAGCTGCTGCGCCGTCGTCGCGGTCGCGGTCGCAGCCTCTATCCCGTCGCTGCCTAAGCCTCACACACAACTGAACGATTCCCTGTAACGAGCAAACGCAATGGCCGCCAAAGTGCGCCCCCAATAAATTCATTTTTTTTTTCCTTCAACAATTGGTCAAGTTCTTAATGGTGCAAAGCTGAGGCCTTACTATCGATCAGGCTAACATCTGATCGATGTTTTCTTATTCAATTTATGATTATCAACTTCAACTTACGCTAATCGTAGCTGCTCATGGACGGATCATTACTTAGCTCTGACTGACTGATCATGGCCAAGGGATATGTTCCTAGCCTCGAATTCCTTTCTTTCTTCCCTCCAAGCACTTTTCTCTTCCACACTCTACTTACCCAAGGGCCAAAGGCCTAAAGGGCTAAGCCCTTTTCCCTAGGATCGCAGCTGATCATGCCCAAGGGAAATATTTCTAATCTATATTTGCTTTCCTTCTTCCTTCCTTCCTTCAATCAACTCACTCTTTAGATTTTTTTTAACATACCCTTTAACTTTCTATTTAACTTGAATGCAGTCTTTAGCTGATCTTGCCTTAAAGATTGCTTCATGCACTCCTGAACTCGCTTGATCTTGAAATTGCTCAATTCCTGCTCACATCTCATGGAATTTCGCATGATCTACGATGATCTTAGCTGATCCACGCTGCACTTGTCATCATTTGTGATTTGAAATCGAATCGAAATTAATTAAAATTTACTTAGCCAAAAGTGGCTTGGCCAAGTTCATTGACTCTGCTTACACTTTCGCCCTTTGACGCTGCTCGAGCTGGGAGCAGATCGTTTGGGTCGAGAACAATAGCAGCGGCCATATGAATATGCTAATGCTCAGCGCATATTTTGATTCGCAGATACAGCTACAGCAGCAGCAGCAGCTATGCAAATGTTGGGGATCGTGGAGCGAGGCCGTGGCTGGGGTTAGCCGACTCTGGTGCCGGGTCAACATTTGCGTTATTTATGGGATTATGCTAAATGTCTTACAACTAGCGGTCGAGCAGGGTTTTGGCGACAGTTAAGCTTGGCCCTGGCATAGCCCTAATTTCTTTTTATCTGCTCTGCTCTGCTCTCAACTGATTTGATCAGATCATTCTTTTTTTTTTTTTGTTGTATTTTGTTGGCAATGTAACTTTTAGGCCTAGGCGAACTTTACAAGGCCCAGTTGTAAGTGGGGGCATATAAATATGCCAGAGATGGCTGTTGTTAGTCAGTCAGGCAGCGATACGCATCCAAGAGAGATTCACAGCCAAATCACAAAGCAATATACCATTTAGCCAAAGGACATGCATATGTTGAAGGGTTTACTAATCATAGCCTGCCTGGCAGCCGTTGCGCTAGGTAAGTCCACATGGCCACATAGCCCACATGGCATTACTAACATTCCATTCTTGCAACTTTGTTACAGCCAAGCCACAGCAGGAGAGGCGTGGCGAGCAATATCAGCTATTCAGGCGCCAGCGCAATGATTACGATCTGCCCGCCGAGGGTCGCCTGAATCCCACAAAGCTGGCTGCAGTGCTGAACGCTGCGCTGGGCAATGCAATTGGAAATGGAAATGGAAATGGAAATGGTGGTGGAGATGTGCTGCCCACAGAGACCATTACCACCATAACACATACCCCAACCACCACCACTGGCTCATCGACAACAACAACGACTCCGACGGTGCCAACAACATCGCCAACTGGCAGAAACTACTACGACGACAACGATGCGAACGATGACGATGCGGATGAGGAGGAGGTGCAAAACTATCAGCTGGCAAACAATTCGTTCGATGTTGATAATGATGCTGAGGACGATGTCAACGATGTGGCCGGGTTTGAGGGACATGTTGTCTACAATGCCCAGCGCAGCCAGGAGGATGCTCTGAAGCGCCAGCGCAAACAGTTCAAGCGCGTGCAGCAGATGCAACGTCGCCGGCAGCAGCTGGCCAAGCAGCGTCGCCGTCAAAAGCGCCGCCAGCAGCAGAAGCGCCTGCGCAAGCGTCAGCAGCAGCAGCGCCGCAAGCGCAACAATCGTCGCAACATTCGTCTGATCCAGCGTTTCCTCCAGGCCAACAGGAACAGGAACAACAACAAGAACAGGCGTGTCGTGCGCATCCGTACATAGAAATCCCCGCAGGCCCATTTACCTCAATAGCAATAGCATGGAAACGATCTTTGTGTGAAAAGCATTCTCGAAATTATATAGCATAAAAAATTGATTTAAAAAGTTTCCTTTTTCTTTTGGGCTGAACTTGGGAGTTTGTTGTGAAATTGTAGTTATAAATTGATGGAGTTGATCTCTATACTCAATAGATGCGTCATCGTAGAGCAGTATCATAATGAGGAGCTAGTCGATGAAGTGTAAGCATCAGTGTTGCCAAATCAGCTTTTTTCCCGTCAAATCTGGCTTTTTTGAAAATCAAATTGCGGGAAAAATTTCAAAACAGCGGGAAGCGGGAATTCTGGCTTTTTTGAAAATTAAATTGCTTTTTTTCCGCTTTTTTTTTTTAAATTATTTTTTTTTATCATTTTTCTAGCGATTAATCTTATGTATAATGAACTGTTGTTCATTGTAGTTGAATAAAAACCAAATAGTTCACTAGTTCAATTTTTAATGAACGATCAAATCGATATTATATTGGAACTAACTTACCAGAATTTTGATTATTAAACTAGAATACCGAACTAAGTTCGTTCAAATAGCTCAATTGGTAAGAATGCCGAAAGATTATAAGCAGAAATGCCGAGAAGTGTGGCTTAACAGCCACGAATTCAAATATACGCGAGTATATTGCAGTTTTTGCAAATGCAGTATAACTGTCAAGTTAAGTGATTTGCGAGCCCATGCTATCACTAAAAAACATCAAAATGCAGAAGGAGGATTTCAGCAAAATAATAAAATACCTTTTGCTGGAGTTACTACAAAAACGGCTGTGCAGGAGGCAGCGCTGTGTTTATTTGTGGCACAACAAACATTATCAAAAACGTTTTGGCACCAAATTTTTTTTGATGATTGGCACTATAGAAACATATGAAAAAGAAAATATATGTCATGAAGTAGATGAATTACTGAACTATCTCTAAAAATATAGCCCAGAAAACTAATCAAAAACATCAGCTTTTTTTCTGATTTTTTTTTCACAAAATTTCAGCTTTTTTTTTACAATCTTCCCACTAAAAACAGCTTTTTTTGCTCGACAAAAGTTGGCAACACTGGTAAGCATATCCGTAGCATAGCTAGAGCTAAGATAGTTATTATAGTAACGAATCGTTGTCCGATATATATATATATATAAATATATATATATAAAGAGCAGGCAAAAGTCGTTTCAGTCGAGTATAGACTCGATAGATCAGTCGTCCTGGAGCAGCTTTGCAATGATGACTGAGGCATATGGATGAAGTGTGAGCATTTCCTTAGCATAGCTAGAATCGTTGTCAGATATATAAAGCGGAAGCAGAAATCGTTGGAGTTGATCTGAGAGATCGATAGCGATAGAGTTGATAGATCAGTCGTTCTAGAGCAGCACTGTAATGAGAACTGAATTAGACAAGCTAAAGTTAACAGAGTTATTATAGCAATAAATATTATAGTAGCAAAAGCAGCAGCACTAGCCGTTCTCTCGAATCGAATAAATTGTTGTTATCAAACGTGCTAAGACTGTTCTATGATATATTGATCTAATGTGAACCAACTTAAGGACTAGGGACACATTAAGAGACGATATATTCAAAGAAATAAAGAATTATTATTGACACAACGTTAAAGTCGAGCGGAAGCTCTTGTGATTATTTCGTTTTTGTTGCTCTCATTACATTAGACCCAGGGCAAGTGATGAATAGACAAGCATATCGATCAGTGTTTCAGCTCACATATATACATATATTTATAAATTATCTTTAAGAATACCAAGCACACATATTACATATATACATATATATATATCTATGTCTCAATTTCATATTGCCGAAGCTAACGCAATATTACGCTTAACATTTGACAATTCCAAATTCATTAGCTTGTGCATATATATTAGGGGAAAAGTGTTGATGGATTTGTTAACTAAGCATTGTCCGGGCCGAGAGTCTAACTCGCGTTGGCTCTACTAATATTGATTGCGAACTTTGTCGTTGGGTCAATCTGGTTCATTCGCGAATAGCGAATGTAGCGAATTGTGGCCGATGACGATCAGCGGGGCTAGCGGGTGTTTTGGCCAAAAAAAAAAAAAAAAATTTATGCGAATTTTTGCAAATATGCTAAAATGATAATAAGAACTTTTAACTGAAGCTGCTGTTCTTGTTCTTGTTGTTGGCAACTGGAGCTTGGCCTCGGGTATATAACCCACTCAAGCCATTGACATTGGCACAGTCAAGCAGCAATATTGCCTCAGGCAAGCAGCAATCGGTAGCCAGAGTTCGCCAGGATAAATATAGACATAGGTGATATACTCACATCCATATCACAATAAATATTAGTTTGAAGCAATCATCATGAGATTTCTGGGATTTGCACTGCTGTTGCTGTCGGCAGCAGTTTTGGCCAACGCAGCAGGTGAGTTAACTCAGAGAGAGAGAGAGAGAGAGAGAGAGAGAGAGAGTTTAGCCAATCCTTGCTACGCTTTATTGATTCACAGTTGGACACTGGGAGGATGATGACGATCTATCGGGTACGCGCTACCGCCTGTTTAAGCGTAACACCGCTGAGGGTCGTAACCTCGCACAGCTGTTGTTCAAGGGTGGCAGCAATGGCTGCTCCAATGGTGCTCCAACTGCTGATACGACAACAGAGATAATTCCGTCACCCGTAACGATCAGTGGAGAGTCGACCACCACATCTACACCAACTGTGCCGAGTACGGCCCGTGGCTACGATGTGAACGAAAACGATGATGACAATGGTGACGATGTGCAAGCGGAAAACGATGACGATGATGAGAACACCAATGACGACGATGACGTTGATGATGTAGCTAATGTCAATGGCCTGAGCCTGTTCCGTCGCAGCAGCAGCCGCCCCGGCCAAGTGCTGACCCTTCAGGAATACGAGATGCGCCGCCAGGCCGAGGAGAACAAGGAGCTGCGCAAGCGCATCGAAATTCTACGTCGCCAGAATGTCCAGAGCATCCGTCGTGCTAAGCAAGCACGCAAGCGTCTGCGTCGCCGCAGCAAGAACCAGCGTCGTCGCTCCAATCTCAGAAACCGTATCAATCGCCGTCGCCTCAACAATCGCCATCGCAATATCCGACGTCGCCTAAGGAGGAACCGTCGTCGCAATTAGATCCCTTGCTGAATAATAATCATGTCAACTATACACGAACGAATTTCTCAAATAAATCAACAATAATTGCATATTTTCTTAAGTTTAACTGAAAGGATGTGTGTGTGAGATAGAGAGATATAAATATGAATGAGAGAAAGCGAGCAGAGTTGAGCAATCCCCAGAGACTAACAGAGATCGAAGGATGAATGGGAGAAATGGCGTGGGTGAGAAAGAAGTATAGAGAGGAGGACAATAAGAAAGCAGGAGCCCTATATATAAGAACAACGAAAATAAAATAAAATAAAATAAAGTAAATAGTAAGCTAAGATCTCTTTAGCTCTAAGACTTGATCCATCACAAGCAAATATCAGAGCTGTAGAGATCGGAAGGTGATAGAGAGGAAAAAAAGGAAGAAATCTCTTTTGAACAAAATAAGGAAGATAAACTAAATGAGTATGAACTAGGACTGGTTCCCGATAAATTCGTTTATCGATAACTTTTCAAATATACAAGTTATCGAATTTCTTAAACAAACTCGTGCTGCGCATGCAATATACGGACTTGGCTATATCAACTCTTCTCGTCACCCTGATCAAGAATATATATACTTTATGGGGTCTGCCACGCCTCCTTCTGCCTGTTACATACATTTAACAAAACCATTATACCCTGATTTCCCATTTTTCAATGGGCTCAGGGTATAACAAGAAGTAACAGAGTCAGTTGAAGGGAAGAGAAAAGAGAGAGTGAGTGAGGGAGAGAGAGAGAGAGGCAGAGAGAAAATTAGTGCTCATATTAATAGCTCTGCCAGATGTGTGTACCAAGTGAAGCATTTTTGATTTATCAAATATGAGTAGAGGTAGATCGACAGAGATAGAGAGAGGGAGCTGACGAGTAATACAGTGATATATAGAGATAGGGAAAGGGAAGAAAAAGAGAAAGAGAGAGAAAGAGAAAGACATATGTAGAGATGGATAGATATAGAGATAGGTAGATAGAGGTAGACAGAGAGCTAGGCAGCTCCGGAGCTAGGGAGCAAGAGATTGATGGATATAGATAAACAGGGAAAGAAAGATATTGACAGAGAGAGAGAGAGAGAGAGAGAGAGAGAGAGAGAGAGAGAGACAGAGATAGAGAGAGATAGGTATAGAGAGATCTGATCATTTCTCTATAATGAATAATTCTCCAACTTGATCATCAATATCAATAATATAACAGATGGCTAAACTCTTTGCCAATTTGAAATTATTGGAGTATTATTGTCTTGAGTTTAGCATAAATACCACACTCGAAACTCTCTACTGAGAATCTACATTGTGCTCTCTCTCTCTCTCTCTTCCTGTGGACTCTTCCTGTTCGATTTGAAAGTATTTGAATTTGAACATTTGCGTTGCAGAACATTTTTATTTTAATATCAATTAAAATTTTATTTTATTTACCTTTTTCGTTATTATCATTTTTTTTTGGGAAGTCTTCCAAGTGAGTATTGAATTTTCGCTCATTCTCTGACCGTTTGGATTGGATTCGCACTGACATAGGCATGGCACATGGCTGGAACAGTAGTTCGCCTGGGGCAATCAGCAAGTGGCATGCACCCTCAACCCGTGTGCCTCTAATTAGAAACTCAGTTGCGATGCTCGCACAATTGAATTGGTTTTCACTTTTTTAAGCCGTGCCACTGAATCGAACTCTTGCTCTAAACTGTACGAGTGCGATGACAGCCGACAATAGAGCTGCCGGAGGGGGCATTGTGTTGAGGTAGAGGCGGTGCGGGGCGGTGTGGTGCGGTGTGGTGCGGCTTTGCAAAGGGCGAAATGCGCATAGAAAGCAGTCAAAGCAACGGCTCAACGCTTGAACGCTCGACTTGGATTGGGCCCAGACCGGACCGGACCGGACCGGGCCGGGCCTAGCCTGGCCGAGAGATGATAAGCAGAACGCGACGCGGCGTTGATGACGGTGAAGAACTATTTGCTGGACCAACGGCCATGGCTCATGCTCAAATAGCTGCAAGCGTTTTTCGTTAGGGTCGAAAAATTGAATTCAATTCAATTGTGAATTGTGAACAGCTCTGGATAGGCAATGTACCCGAGTACACATAGACACACATTTACAGTTAGATGGCGGTACGCGCAATGGAATTTTGGCAATCGACATTTGCATAAGTATTGATGGCCTGCCGGGGGTATATAAGGCATACAATTTGAGCGATAATGTATCAAACATTGATTACCAATCAGTGCGAGCACACGACTCCGATCTGGGCAATACGCAAAACGGCAATCAGGATTCCTGTTCGAAAAGTTCTCAAGCGCTGAGTAGTTTCGACAGTTTCGTTTCTTTTTTTTTTGTTTGTTTTCTGAACAACGATGAAGCATCCAGTCGCATCCTTGCTGCTCCTGGCCAGCCTGCTCTGCCTAACGGCGCAGGCCGAGAAGCCATCGCAGGTGGTGAAGGTACGCCGCGGCTCCTACTTCAATGAGCCAGCTCTGGCCCGTTCCAACGATGCCAGCGTCGCCCTGGCTCTTGACCAGAATGCCGACAAGGATAAGTTGAGTGGTGGTGGTGTTGCTGGTGTTGGTGGTGCAGCCGGCAGCAGCACGTCTGTGAAAGATCCCTCCAGCGGACGTCTCTTCCTCAAGAAGTTTCTCATGTTCAAGAACATGTTCAGCAGCAACAATCAGCCGGTGATACCCATCATTATAACTGGCGCCGACACTGGCATTGACACTGACCCCATAACAACACTGACGGAAACTGGCACCATACCGGATGCCACGGGTACCATAGAAACATCACCGACATCGCCAACATCGCCAATAGAGGATGAACCCCGAAACTATTACGATCCACAGGCTGACGATCAGGCCGAAGCCGATGAAGCCGATGATGATGAGGCCCAGCCAGCTGCCGGCGGCATTGCCATGGCCGCCAATGCTGAGCTGATCGACGAGCACGCCCTGCAGGCGGCCATCGCAGCCGGCGCCCAGGAATACGAGGTGTTCACCAACGAGGATCAGTCCGAACAGTCCGGCACCACCGAGAGCAAGGCCCAGAACAATCGCATCAATTTGCGCCGCAAGGCCGGCCGTCGGGGCCAGGGACAGATGATCAGTGTGCGGATTCCACCACGTTATCGTCGCTACTTCAAGAACGGCCAGAGGGTCATGCTCAACACCAAGAACAGGCCCAACAAGCGTCGCGTGATCAGGAAGCGTTACCGCAACAAGAACACCCGATTCAATAATCGTCGTCGTGGTGGCAAGAACAAGAACAAGAGGGGCAAGAACAAGAACAGGCGCCCACGTCTTCCACTTGCCTAAGACGAAGAGACAGAGAGAGAGAGAGAGAGAGAGAGAGAGGGTGAGCGGGTGAGCGAGCAGAAGTTGATCCCCAGAGTCGAGCATCGCCAACGCTTCCCAACGAGCAAAAACAACAACGACAAACAAGAATTTTTTTTTTTCTAATTTATTGTAGCTAATGTTAAATTGAAGCCGCACTTCTTCTTTTGGCCAAAACAGAATAAATAAAATCTTTCGTATAGTACTTGACCCACATTTCCAATACAATACAAACGAAGCCTCTTCAGCCTCAGCCTCCAGCAGCGATGCCCTCGGGCGCTGCAGCTATTTAAGCCTCGCGCCGGTGCTGCCATCGAACAAAGGTGTTCAACATGCGCTGTGCCTCGCTCTGGTTAGGCGTGATCTTGCTGATCGTGCTGGCAATTCGATCCAGTGCCGCCCGCTGTGTCTGCGCCACACAGAAGCTACGGCTGCGCAGCAGCAGCACGGCCATTGGCAACGTTGATGAGCTGGCCGACGATGGGGAGCTGGCACAGAGGCAGGAGCCACTGCAGCAGCTGGATCTCAGTCAGCTGAGCGAGTCGCAGCTGCAGCAGCTCATGCAGCAGCTAAACCTAGCCTCCGACTATGATGACGACCATCGCGGCATCGGTCGCCCCTGGAAGAAGGTGCAGCGCATCATCAAGCGCCAGCTGGTGCGCATACCCAAGCGCTACCTGAAGAAGCTGCTCAGGCAATTCGGGCTGGCGCGTGACGGCAGCTTTCGCAGTGGAACACCTATGGAGCCTGACGTTGGGGCAGAGCCAGAGCTCTATTACCTAATACCATTGGAAATTTTGTAGTTAGATTTGATGATAATTAATAAAATATGAATGATGCTAAAGCGTATGACAATGCTAATGACTATGATGTTTGACAATGACAATGTCACGTCAATGAACTTTGATTTTTAACTTGTATCTTCTATTTATTTTTACATATTTTCTGTTTTATTAATTTTTTGGACTTCTCAAAGTATGTTTCAAATTAAAAAAAATCAAATGATATCTCTTAATGCTAAGCAGAACAAGTTTATTTACTTTTATTTAACTTACATTTTTTACTATTTAAATGTTTCGTAAAACAATAACTCGAAAATAAATCAACATAAAAATTGAATTTGCCAACGTTAAGTTAGTATGATTCGTTAAGTGTGGAGCAAGAGTAAAATTGCTCCTCAAGCTATTGCATACTTTGCAGCTGCGCAGAAATGAGGCAATTTGATCGGCGCCTCAGATATGAGTTACAACTGAACTGTAATAATTATAAATGTGCACATTTTTAGAATTTGTATAATAAATGTAATATTAATAAAATTAATTTAATTATACTAATAATTAAAACGCTTCGTTTTGGTACTCATTTATCAAGTATCTACAGCTGTGCCGCAGTTTATTCATCAGCTGATCAGCACGCATTTATACGACTTAATTAGCGTTTACAACTCTGGTCACACTGAAGCCGAGAGAGCTGCGCAGGTGGCGTGTTGTGTTTACTTGCGTTCGAGTGTCGCCAAGTCATTGGCCCTGATTAGATTAAGTTTGGCCCAAATCCTCACACTCTCACACACACACACGCACAGGCATTATGGCAAGCGGATTACTGGCTGGCAAGGTGGCATTCGTGACAGGTGCGTATGGCGCAAAGCAGCTATTGTGCTGGCCAATTGGCCGACCTTTGAACCCTGTTGCGCATTTCAGGTGCCGGCTCTGGCATTGGCCGTGCCACCTGTCGCATACTGGCACGTGACGGCGCCAAGGTCATTGCGGCGGATCGCAATTTGCAGGCGGCTCAGGAGACGGCCAAGCAGCTGGGCGCGGAGCGTGCCGCCGCGCTCGAGGTGGACGTCTCGTCGGCGCAGAGCGTGCAGAGTGCCGTTGCCGCAGCGCTGGCCCAGTTCCAGCAGGCGCCCAGCATTGTGGTCAACTCGGCGGGCATCACGCGCGATGGCTACATGCTGAAGATGCCGGAGCACGACTACGACGACGTCTACAGCGTGAATCTGAAGGGCACGTTCCTGGTGACGCAACAGTTCGCCAAGGCGATGATCGAGCAGCGGCTGAGCGACTGCAGCATCGTTAATCTGTCCAGCATTGTGGCACGCCTGAACAATGTGGGCCAGGCCAACTATGCGGCCACCAAGGCCGGCGTCATCTCCTTCACGGAGGTGGCGTCCAAAGAGTTTGGCAAGTTTGGTATTCGCGTCAATTGCATTCTGCCCGGCTACATAGACACGCCCATGGTGGCGGTGGTGCCTGAAAAGATCAAGCAGCAAGTGGTGCAGCGCTGTCCGCTTGGTCGTCTGGGCCAGCCGGACGAGATTGCCGAGGTAATCGCCTTTCTCGCCTCCCAGAAGTCGGCCTATGTGAATGGAGCTGCCATCGAAGTGACCGGCGGCCTCAAATGAATCAATTAACTAAGACAAAAATGGATCAGATTGATAATAGCACTGAGTGCGTTGCCATTTGCATTTATTTGTTGTAATTCTATTATAAAAGAACATTTTGTTTTATTTTTATTTATTTTTAATTTTTGTTTGTTTCGTTAAGTTGCTGTTGATCTGCTTGCTGAGCGAGCGTGGCGCCATCTAGCGTGAGCTGCGTGCAACGTAATTTGGCGCGTATTTTGAAACTGAATGAAGATTGCTTGCTTTGTTTGTTTATTAATTGTTATGAATTAAGTTTATAATTTTGTATTTTATATAAGCAAATGTGCTTTATTTATGTGTTGTTTCATTTGCGCACATGAAGCCATATCCCTTTTGGTCGGCCATCGATTGTAATTGCTGCAGCAACAATAGATGATGGAGGGAGGGGTGGAGAGCCTGCAGCACTCTTATGGAGCTGCGGTTGCCCTTGTCCCAGTGCGGTTGAAAAGGGCGACGGTCGCGCGTTTTCTTTTTTTTTCGACTGTGGAGCGGTTGGGGTGTTGTGGGGTGTAGGTCGCAAAAGGACACAACTACCAAAGTGTACAATATTAATATATTTCACAATTCCCCAGCTGCTAATTAACTTGGCCACACCAACAACGGCAAACGACCAGACGTGCGTCTGTGTGTGTGTGTGGTGTACATATGTTGGTGGGTTTTGTTTGAGCACCACATTCGGGTGGGTTACGCCTGTGGTCGTGCGTGCAATTTAAATAATGAAGACATTTTATTAATTCAAGAAATTCAACTCGCCTGCCTCAAATATGAGCCACACACTCACTCACACACGCACACACACACACACACACATGAGCAATTACACGGAACGGGTCGCTGCTAGAACATTAAGCAACATCAGAGCAAGAGCCAAAAGTTTCGGCTGTGCAAACGTCCCAAGTGCGCTGCCCATTCATTCCAATGCGGTCGACATGGCATGTGTGTGTGTCTGTGTGTGTGTGTGAGTGTGTGTAACGTTTCGCCCATTTCATTTTTAGTGCTTAGTGAAAAACAAAACATTTCCTAATCATATGGACAAAGTCGCTGCTCAAACACACACACACACACACACATGAGCTGAGAGGGGTTGGCCTGGGGTTGGGGGTGGGCATGGCCATCCCTTTGGCCCGCTTCACTATTGCGTTAACAATTAACAGCACAACGCACTGCGACAACGACTACCCAGCCACTTGAGCCATAAAACAGCCCAATGCGACTCGCAGCTGACCCCAATCAACCCACACTAGAGTCACAGAGAGAGAGAGAGAGAGAGAGAGTGGGGGAGAGTGGGAGAGTGGGGGCGGGAGTGGGGCTGGCAGCAAACCACTCGCCATATCTCATGTTAATGAAATCGTAACTCTTCGTGCAACTTGTGTCCGTTTTTTTCCTTTCCTTGCCTTGCCTTGCCTTGCCTTGCCTGGCCTGGCCTGGCCTTCCTCTCCTCTGCTCTTGTCTCTTGCTGGCGATGACGTGCGTCACAGGCTTGGGGCAGGCTCCAGCTCCAGATGCACGCGCTGCAGCCAACAATTGTTTACAAAATGGCGACGCCACCATCACCTCGCTGGGCGGGTGATTAACTCGGAACTTGGAGAACGAAACGTGAGCAGAGCCACCAAAAAAAAAAAAAAAAAAAAAAAAAAAAAAAAAAAAAACAGAAAAAAAAAGAAAAAAAAAAGGAAACTCAACTCTGAAACGCAAAATAAAACAAATATTAACTTGGCGCGCAGTCTTAACTTGGCTGACTGACAAATGCGCTACTCTATTAGAGCAGCTTAAAGAAAATAATAATGAAAATATAATAACAATAAAAAATAAGTAAATTAATTTAAAAAAAAGTGTATAGCAAAATAAATAAAACAAAAAATAAATAAATAAATAAACATTTCAAAAATGTATAAAAAAAAATAATAATAAAAACAATAATAATAATAATAAAAAATAAATAAAAATAAAAAATAAATAAAATTAAAGAAATAACACTAATAAAAAACCAATAATAATATTTTGGCGGATTTATTTTTAAGTTGAGAAAAAAGTACAAAAAAATATCTTATGTACAATAAAAATGTACAAATAAAAAAAAAAAATTAATGAAATGAAATAAAAACCATGACATGTTGTTTTAATAATAAATGAAATAATAAGTTAATTTATTAAATTTATTTTTATATGAGACAAAAAAAAAAAAACAAATATAAAAATTTAATTAAGAAACAAAAATATTGAAATAATTATATATTTTTATATAAGACAAAAAAAAAAACAACAAATATAAATTTAATTAAAAGACAAAAATATTGAAATATATTTTGTTAAATTAATTAAAATTATTAAAAATGTATTTTTAATTATTAAAATAAAAAAACAATACAAAATTATAATAAGTATATTAATAAAATATGAACAAATATTTTATAATATTATCATTAATAATGATGAAAAAATAATAAACTAAAAAGCATTTATTTTTAAATAAAAATGAAGAAAAGAAAATAAATTATAAAAATAATAATAAGAAAAATAAAACAATAAATAAATAAATTAATTGCAATGATAAATTACATTAAAAATAATAAATATTAATAGCAAAAATAAAAATTTGTTTTATTTATTTATTTATTTATTATTTTTTTTTTATTTTTTTGAGGATTTTTTAGTGTTGCCGATCATGAATCATTTCCTATTATATACATATAACACATATATAAATCGTTGATTATGATCGATAATCTATGGCTGAGTCAATATATATATTCCTGTTCAATTCAGCTCATCTGTGCTGTACAAAATTTGGGAACTTTTCATAGTTTCATTTCATGAAATGATATATATATGATCATGATCAACTATAGCCGGCGCGAAATATCTCTTTTCAGCTCAACTTTGCTGTCCCAGAAACGATTCATAGTTTCAAGTATTTAAGTATTAATTATATACCTTCTAAAGGCTTTATTGTATCTTGTTCTCTTAATTATCTATGGAAATCTTCTGCTTTCGTCTTCTTTTTCGCTTTTTGACTGAACTCTCATTTTCTCCTTACTCGATCATGCTTGTTGAGCATCGATAGTTAGAGTGTTTGTTATCCCCTACAATTTCGATACTGCTACAATATGTTTCCTCTTGATCATCATAGTATAATCGATATATCTCGTAGATATTAATCGATTTTGTTCCGATTGCCTGAAATTGCTTGCAATAAATAATGGAATTTTTGGTTTTCTAACTCAGCCATGTCTGCAGTCTAGTTGCGTTAGCTTAAATGTGAAGCTAATATACTCGCTTTACTCACCGATTACAGGGTATATTGCACATCAAATGTCGCGATTCAGGCAGAGTAGTAAGCAGCATATAGTATAGGCGCATATCACAGGCTTGATTTACACAAACACTCCACTCTCTCGCTCTCTCTCTCTCTATGTCTCTCTCTCTCTCCCTCTCTCTCTCTCTCTCTCTCTCTCTGTGGCACACTCATTGAGTGACGATGCGTGCGACTGCAACTCACGATAGTTTCCACAACAATGTCAAGCCAATTAACACAGTAAACCGCAATTGCAACTTCCGACGACTAAGTGCACGTAGTGCTCGCATAGTTATAGCTCAGCCAGGCCAGACCTGTGCGATGAGGTGGGAGCTGCTTGGGGAGTTAGGGGAGTTTGCTGGATTGCGGCTGTGTAGGGTCGTTTGTGACAAAAGCAACTAATTTGGTTTAATGCGCGTCGTGGCGCAAAATTTTCTTGCGGATCGTAGACCAGGGAGCACGTCATTCTCTGACTGTGTGCGTGTGTGTGTGTGTGTGTGTGTGTGTGAGTGAGGGTGTGCGACCCTTACTTACGCACTCATTAAGCATTTTTAGTCGAGCTTAGCGAGCCGTTTGTTTGCACTGCAAACTGACTTGGCCACACAGACGACCCATGGCCCATGGCCCATGCCACGCCATCCACGCATCCAGCATGATCCCTTTGTCATATGCCCCACACACACACACACAGAGAGAGAGAGAGAGAGAGAGACATGCACACACACACACACATGCTCAGGACTGGCTTTGGTGGTGCGTTGCTTTTTAATTTCGCTGCTGTTTGTTTGATTTTTAGCTTTTACAGCTGACAGTTTTGTGACGCGACAGTTGGCAATCCGAAGCCCAGGCCCAAGCCCAGTCCCATACCATTCCATCCAACAACACCCGCCAAGAGCAACCACCACCACCATGCGCACCGCCATCGTGTGGGTCAAATTAAAATTTGTTGTTTATTTGACTTTTTGCCAACTGGCAGTACAAACGTTGCCCAGTTTCGCTTTGAACTTGCCATGTTTAAGATTCAAAGAAAAACAATTTTCCAACAACTCTTTCAAACAATTTTCTTTTTTTTTTTTTTTCAATAAATTTTTTATTTTATTTCTTTTCATATATATATATATATGTGTGTATATATATTTATATATATATAAATTTTTATTTGTTTTGTTTTCGCTGTTTATTTTGCGTTGTCAACTGCCTTTTTGTATACATAAAACATGTTTGTTCAATTCGCTTAATTAATTTATAATAAAAAAAAATTATGTAAAAAACAAAAAAAAAGTAGTTTTTCTTTCTTTCATTTTATTTATGTATATATAATTTTATATAGTATATAAAACTCGACACAAAGCTAAAGGCTGTCCTAAGTCTAAACATTATTTTAGAGCGAAAAAAAAGTTAGGTATATATATCTGTATATATATCTCTATAGTTATCAACTAATTATGTGTAACTGTTAATGGCATACTGCAGCTAGGATACATATATGTATATATGCATATGTATATAGATTAATTACCGTTATACACTTAGAAGTACACTTAGCACAATTGAACTTACGAAACTTGTTTAAACTCTGTTTGCTATTTTTTTGTTGTTATGTTTTCATTACTGTTTTTTTTTTTTAAATATTATTTTGTATTTGTTCTATTTTGCTTAACTTTGTTTTTGTTTGATGTGGGCGTGTCATAAGTTAAGGCGTCTGCTTATATATTGAGTATTTAGCTGCTAAGTTTTCTTGTTTTTGCCTTTGCATTTTCATTTCTTAAATTCTAACCAAAAAAAAAGGAGAAATTTCTTAAAAAATACCACTAAAATACTAAAGCGACAAAAAAAATGCACATCTTAAATACTATCAGGTACTTTGGCATAAATTTCTTAAGCAATGCAAGCACATTCAATTAACGCTTTCATATGCTAGCTTAAATAGTATTTTTTTTCTAGTTTTCTTTATTTTTTTTTGTTTATTGCGCGCCTTGAACTTTTTGTTGCCTACTTTTGAGCTGTAGAAAAATTTGTGTGTATGGGATATGTGGCATATGGAAGTTTTCAAGAGATATGATGTAAGGGCAGAGAGTTAAAATTTATTTAAAATGTTTCATTTGAAGCAAAGCAAATTTACTTGATATATATATAATTATTATTTTTTGTATTTTTTTTTTTTTTTGCACAACAAAAGGCACGCAAGTAATTTTTTTTTTTTTTTTTTATGTATATAAAAAACTCTATTTTTGTTTTTAAATAATTTTTTCAACGATTTTGTTTTTTGTGAATATTTTTGAATTTGTGTGTAATAAATAATCTTTGTAAGGCGTTGTCTTAACATGCAGCAAGTTTCTAAGAACTTGTAAATGCGCAATCAACTATAAAGTCTATATGCTATATATGCTATATATACTATATATAACTGGCCTCTAGTCGCGCAGCCAATTTACAAAGATCTGACAGTCATTCGACTAACAAATGTTGAAGAATTGAAGACTTGAATGCATTCATATAGTGCATATATCGATTTAAAATTAGAGTAGAATACTAAGTATGTCTGTAGTTAGTTATGCATATCTGTACTATATGCATGTATCTCTATATATGTATAGTTCTAGTCCACTAGCTGGCATCTGCCGAAAGTTTAGCCTAGTTATGTGCTGCCTAATCAGTTGCGGCGCATGTGAGCTCTTTTCATTACTTAAGTTCCTTAAGTGTCTACAATTCGAATTTTTGGTTGCTAAAAACGTTTGAACGATCCTCCACACACTTACCCTTCGCCCCAGCTACAGCTACAGCTTCAGCACCAGCGCCCGCTGCCCTTGAGATCAGTCTTGCGAGTGGTTGCTTGGGCAGCTGCCGCCGGCGCCGGCTTAGACCGCCGTGGGTGGCGGCAGTAGCGAGGAGTTCGATGTACGTAAATAGGGATTACCATAGATGGCGCTGTAGCGCGGATCAACGCTGAGGGCCATGGAACTGGGAACCACCACATGAGTGGTGGTCGCTGTGCTCTGGTTGCTGCAGCTGCCATTGGGCGAGGAGCTAACCACGGAAGCTGTGGTCGACTGCAAACTGGGCAGACCGTTCTCCTGGCGTATCTCGCGTGCTCCGATGATGCTGCCGGTCAGACTGCCGCCGCTGCTGTTGGTTAGGAATGTCATCGGCAGGCTCTGCACCACCGACTGTTGCTGCTGCTGCTGCTGCTGTTGCTGATGGTGATGATGTTGCTGTTGCTGCTGCAGCTGCAGCTGATTCTGATGGTTGTTCTGTAGTATGGTGGAGCTGCCATTGGACTTGGTCGAGCAGGAGGTCAAATACTGCGGCGGTGGACTGTAGTGCGTGCTGTAGTCGCCGTAGGGCACATAGCCGCCAGAGATGTCGACCTTGAGATCGCTGTAATTGGAGGTGCGATCGCCAGGCTCCATTTTGCAACTGACGCCGCCATTCTTTGTGATCTGATGCTCGCTAATGACATCGGCTGGGGGTAGCTTTGTGCGCTTCTTGCACTTGAAGTAGATGATCATGATGAAGGTGAGCAGCATAAGGGCAGCTACAGCCGAAATGCCAACCACAATGGTCGTCAGCAGGGAAACGCTCTCTGCGGCGAGACAAGCAAAGCAAATGGGAATAGGATTAGTCAGGGGTTGAGGAGAAAATTGAAAGGCCTAAGGAAGAAAATGCTTCAACTCCTTTGAAATGGGAAAACGATTTACAATATTGATAGATCCCTAAATAAGCTGTTCTAAGGGAGAAAGGCCTAAGAGAGAAAGGTCTAAGGGAGAAAGTTTTAAGGGAAAAATTCCTCGATTCGGGAAAAGAAATTCCGTCTAACAGAATCAGTGTTGATCTACTACTGTATTGATAGATACTTCAACCAAGAGAAGAGTATTATGTTTTCAATTAGGGTAATACTTACTCTTGGGTTGCAGTTGAATCTCAGCCACGTCGTTGCCATAGTCATTGACCACAGTGCAGTTGTATTTGCCATAATGATGGGCCTGACTGTCGCGTATGATGAGGGTGCTCTTCACGCCGCCGGGCATTGCGTCCACCAAGATGGAATAGTCGTGACCGGACTCAGAGCTAATCTCCTGGCCATTGAACGTCCAGGAGACGTGACGAGCGCGTGGCACACTGCTGGCAAAGCACTCGATGCGTGCCGTATCACCGATCAGGCCGTACTGCGAGCGCTGTGAACTGATGCTGGGCGAACCCTTCAGATAGACATAGGCATCGGCTGAGATCTCGGTATAGCCGGGCACATTCGCCTTGCAGTAGTAGCGTCCGGCTGTCTCGTTGCTCACGCTAAAGGTCAGATTGGAACTGGTGCCGACGACACGATCACTCGGATGCTGTATCCAGACGATTTCCGGCGGCGGGTTGCTATCGACCTCACAATTGAGCGAGACAATGCTGCCAACGTCTGCCTCCATGGACTGGGGGCGTTGCTTGAAACTGGGCGCATCTGTTACGGGACAGCAGAGCAGTCGAGTTAGCACTGCATGAACTGAATGGGTGGCGGAGTGGGTGTGGCAGAGCTATACTTACAGCTTATGTCCAGTGTCTCGCTATCCTCGCTCTTGCCAACTGAATTTTGTACCTCGCACTTGACAATGGCATCATGGAATTTGCGCGTCACGTTGCGTATGACCTGCCGATGGAGATTGTGATTGCGTTTGAGATTGAGATTCTGTTTGAGGATTGCCAAGAATGACGGCAAATTGTGGGAACGTTATGTCTTTCCGGCTGCCGCCGCAACTGGTTCTTGGCCGGGTCTGGTCAGCTCCCCAGTTGTAATTGCCATGACAAAATAGCTCGGCCCGGCCCGGCCCCGGTCCGGTCCGCCCCGGCCCGGCCCACTAGCATTATACAACATTTTTATCGCAGCAGCAGCAAAGTTGCTCTAATTATGCGGCCCGATGCTGGAATGTGGACGTGGTCAGGCGAACAGCCACGTTTTTCTATTGCGCAATACACAGGGGCAGCCGGCTAAGGGGGGGAGGGGGGAGGGGAGAGGCGAACGGCTGACAGTAGCTGGAGCACTTACCATCTCAGTTTTTTGACCGCCTATAATTGGCTCGTCGTTGATGTACCAGCGATAACGGACATCGCTCGGATTGGCATCGGCACGGCACTCGAGTCGCACCTGTGCATGCTCCACAATACGCTGAACGGCGCCAACGGCAGTGGAGCCAGCGACAGCATTGTTGGCGCTACCACTTCCCGATCCAATCACATTCACCTTGACTTTGGGCGCATATTTAACCTGTTGAGAAGATAACAAGACCAAAGAGAGCATATTTAATATCGGAAATTATTTGAAAGACTTGCGACTTGGGACTTGGGACTTCGGCCAGGGTCGAGCCGAACTCTGTAGGAATATCGAGCTTAACTATTTCAAGTAGACTTTTTCTTCTCTGACAGATTCTTGATCATCGCAACATGGGTGTAGCCCCATGATATTTGAGCGTGACAGTTTCAACTCGATTTTCCTGCTCTGACAGATGCTTTGATCTCTCCTTCTCTCGTCAGATGAGAGAGACATTAAAATTAAAGCACAAGCTCTTCCACTTCCTGAATTCCTCTATTCTAATTAGATCGAATACGCGTTTGTGTGAGCTCCAGCTGTGCTCGTTCCATTGGGACATTTCATTAAGCACCATTCATAATTAGTTTCGAGAGCGCTTTATGAATTTGTCAGCTGACAGAGCCCCAATTTGATGGCAGGAATCTCGGAATTTCATGGTGAGCTATTGACAGGGCCCATGCGGAGCTCTCTCTCTCTCGCTCTCTCTCTCTCTCTCTTTTGTCTCGTTCTCTGTGTATGTGTGTGTGGCAGTGGGTGGGGAGTTTGACAGCTGACAGAGGGCTATGTAAGCCATTGCATACCTTCACTTAACTAAGGATTTCAGCATTCCCTGTACCATATGCCTTATGTTTCACCATGAATTAGCCCATCACTGTCACCGGCCGTGTCCAGCACAGAAGCCCATTCACAAAAACAAAAAAAAAAAAAAACCCCAAAACCAAAAACAAAACAAAAAAAAATGAATCAGAATGGACTGGACTTCCGGACCATGGGCGAAGCCCAGCACAGCCATCACGTAATATTGATAGTTGGCTCAAGCGTTGACTGTGACGCGTCAGCGCATTGTGCTAGGCCCATAGATAAGACCAAGGCCCATTCACCGCACCAGACTGATGCTGATGCTGATGCTGATGCTGATGTTGATGCTGAAATTGCAGTCGCTTCGACAGGCAGGTTGAGCGGTATTTTGGCTGGTATTGGGTGCGGAGGAGGGGCATTGGAAATTGAATGGAATTTTAAGGGGGAGGGGGGGATTCGGACAACAACGACGCTTACCTCGACACGTATTTTGGCTGAGCGATAGGTGCGGTCGGCCGTGTTCTGTGCTTGGCACGTAAAATTCGTGTTGTGGTGCTCCTTTTTGGGTGTGAGGCGCAGCAGCGATTTTGCCGTATAGCGACGTAGATCGGGCAACGGTATAACCGTATACTCTATGTTATCCGTTAGTACGTTGCCCAGGCCATCAATCCATGTAATCTGCAGCGGGAGAGAAAGAGAGAAACAGAGAGAGAGAGTGAGAGAGAGAACAATGTGTATGTTAGTGATAGCTCAATTAGGGGGCGGATGGGCTAGTCCAGCTAGTCCAGTCAGTCAGTTAGCGATTCGTCCGGCAACAGTAGCCAACCAACGACATGGCGCGGTCTGACTGCAATCCATTGTTTGTTTGATTAGTTTCGACTGGGTCCGTGTGAAAGTGCGCTTTCAACATGCTGCGGCTTGGCTGCTGTCCTGGGTGCTGGGGACACATCCCAATGTCGTCGCTCAGTAGTTATGTCAATGGGAATGTCGTGCAAGTGCAGGTGTTGTTGTTGCTTACCTCGGCTGCGGGCTTGCCGCCTATTGACACACACTCAATTTCGATTCGGCGATCCTCGGTGGCATAGATGACATCGCCCTGTGTAATTTTTGGCGCCTCTGGCGGCACGAGCACGGTGAGGCCAGCAAATGTGGAACGTATGGCCGGCTGACCCTCCGGGCCGGGACTCACTTGGCATTGATATCTGGCATCGTCGTCCAGCATCACCGGATATATGTCCAGCGAATAGTCACCCTCCTCATCGCTGCCAACCATCGCATAGCGCTCGAAGCCACTCAAATCCCGTGACGTGCCCAGGCCAAAGTCATCCTTTGTCCATTGCAGAGTGCCCTGCTTGTTGATGACGCGACAGGGCAGCGTTACACGTGCGCCGACCACAGCTGTCTGGTCCTGCGGCTCCATGGCGAAACGCTGATTCTGATAGCTAGTGTATAGCGATGGCGTTGCCTCCACGCTCCACGCTGCCAACAGCAGCGGCAGCGCGAGACTCAGCTGTCCCACGATTCTCATTATGCACGGCTAAAAGGAGAGCAGAAAGGAGACACGCAATGAGTTGATATCATTGTCTAGCTGGGAGTTACAGTTACAGTTACAGTTACAGTTACAGTTAGTTGAAGGAACATGAAAAACTTGTTCGAAAATTGAAATGAAATGAAATGAAAATGATTTAGCTTTTTTTTTTTTTTCTTCTTTGCTGGCAAAGCGAATTCATTGAGAGAGCTTGTCGTGTATTATTTTAGCGTTTATTGTTTATGGTTTATTGTTGATGTTTCTGGGCGTGTTATTTTATTTTATTTTATTTTACTCTATTTTTTGTAATTTTTTTTTATTTTTTTATTTCATTTTATTTATGTTTACCCGCAGTACGTGTGCGACTGAGAACAACAGCAACAGCAAGAAGACATAAAATAAAACAAGGAAACCGGCGAATAACATTCAAATTAGCTCGAGTCTATTGGAGTCTCAAGTGCGCCAGAGCTTACGCTGGGCCAACCAGCCCTAGTCTGGCCTGGAGCTGGAGCTGGGACTGGGACTGGGACTGGGTTGGGCGCTCCACGTTTACGACCGCCGAAACATAT